>OX326998.1:84425779-89225779 GCA_946800695.1 Geum urbanum
TTAGAATTTTTCAGTAACAATTATATTCATATTTTTGGTTGTTAATTTTCAGTAGCAGTTTCATATTTTTCAGTAGCAGTGTCATATTTTTTAGTAGCACTGTTATTTGATTCTTTGGTAGTATTATTATTTTATTTTCCAATAGCAGCGTTTTCGATGTTTCTGAAGCAATGTCGTATTTTTTTAATTTTCAGTAGCAGTATTTTTTTTTTCTTTCAGTACCAGTGTTTTTGAGAATGTTAATGCGTTTGGGAACTACTGTCGTGTTTTTGGGACTGCTACTACATTTTTGGTTTAAGGACTGCTACTATATATTTTTTTTATAATTTTCAATAGCAGTGTTTTCGATGTTTCTGTAGCAATGTTGTATTTTTAAAAAATTTAGTAGCAGTATTTTAAAAAAATTTCAGTAGCAGTGTTTTCAATGTTTTTGTAGCAGTGTCGTATTTTTTTAATTTTTAGTAGCAGTATTTTTTCTTAATTTTCAGTCTCAGTGTTTTGGATGTTTATGTAGCTGTGTCGTATTTTTTTAATTTTTAGTAGCAATATTTTTTTTTAAAATAAGTATCAGTGTTTTCGAGACTGTTAATGCATTTTATGACTGCTACTACATTTTCGGTTTGAGCACTGCTACTGTTTTTTTTAAAATTTTTAGCAACAGTGTTTTCAGTAGCAGTGTCGTAGTTTTTAAATTTTTAGTAACAATGGTTTTTTTTAAATTTTCAGTAGCAGTGTTTTTGATATTTCTGTAGCAGTGTCGTATCTTTTTAATTTTTCAGTATCAATGTTTTTTTTAATTTTCAGTAGTGGTGTTTTCGATGTTTCAGTGTCGTATTTTTTTAATATTCAGTAGCAGTGTTTTTAAAAAAAAAAATTAGTAGCAGTGTTTTTGACACTGTTAATGCGTTTAAGGACTGCTACTATATTTTTGGGGTTGCTACTACATTTTCGGTTCGAGGATTGCTACAACATTTTTAGTCTGAGGACTGCTACTGTGTTTTTGGGACTGCTACTGCATTTTTGTTCGAAGAATGCTACTTAAAATTGAATACATAAAAAAATTTGAATGAACAAATATCAGACTAATAAAAAGTATTAAAAAGAAAAAAAATAAGTAATTTCGGATAAAATAATTTTAGTTGAAAAGAACAAAAATATTTTAAAAAATATTAATTTAGGATAAAAGAATTTTTTTTAGAAAATAAAAAAAATATTAAATACACACAAAAAGACAAGACAAAGTATAAAAGTAAATTTATACCTGTCACATGGCAACCTATAAATAACTTGTTCTTATTTGTAAGATTTTGTCTTTCATTGTCTAAAATATGGAGATTTGTCCTTAAATGTATTTGATTCCTCTATATCGTCCTTTAGTGTAGTTTGCTCAATTTTTTTTTTAAAGAACTCTGAGTTTTGACACCATGGAGCTTAGAACCCAAGACTAAAATGTAGTTTATAACCCTTTTTACCACTACATCAACCTAAAATTCTTGTCCTCTTTCACATACTAAAACAATATATTTAAACTTAGGTGGGCCTGGCCCTGCTGGTCCCTATGTAGCTCCTCCCCTGTAAGTAAATATTATCAAATATAATAAAGAGAATTTTGATTAGACATGTATCAATCGCGATATAAAATTTCACGAGGAGTTAATAATTTCTCTTTAACGATCATATACACCATCAAATCACTCCTTCGGCATTAATTTGTTGGGAAAGTGTACGAAACACAAGCTAGTTTAAAATGTGCGGTTGCAAGTTCATCAAATTTACATATCAATTTATTACTTCATGGTCGATTTATATGTGGTCGGTCGTCCAGGAGTGGATTCTGGAATTCAAATAGGGTGAGACTTAAACATCGTATTATAGAAAAATTTAACGATACAAGAACAACTTATAGTAAAAGAGAGAGAGAGAAAATTGATGCACCTAAATAGAGGGCTTAATAAAGCTTATACTAAAGTGAAGAATGATTTACATAACTTAATTTAACCAAGACACTAAAGAAAATCAAGAAAATTTTAAAACAAAACATTGAGTTAAATTTTTGGTTGCACATCTCCATATTATATTATATTTTTTTATTAGCCTATAAGCCGTATATGTGAGTTTTTTTTTCTCTTCCAAAAACTTGGGTGGGACTTGAGTCCCACTCACGCATGTACTGGGTTCCTGCGGTCATCCTCTCATGAATCCCAGAAAACTGCATGCATGTAGGTAAGTACGAAGTAAGTCGACGACGGTGTCGACGGTGATAGACCGATTAAGAACTGGCGAATGCATTAACTGTACGCGAACCTAAGAATGCAGTCGAAGCTAGCTAGGCAGTTACACGCAGGAGGTCCATGTTAATTTGTACGACGACGACGGCCGGTGATCGATAAGGATCGGAGCTACGTATACGTACGTCACCCATTCTCATCAACAAATCTGGCTTTAATTTGACAGCAACTATATATAATTAAGGACTCGTAGCATGGCCAACCCTAAGTCCCTAACTACATATATTATTGATGATTAAATAACTTAAGGACTCGTGCGAAGTGAAAGTGAAAATGAAAGTGAATAATTGGTGTCGTGAAGGTATGTAAAATCGATCCACAATATTTCGATTTTTTGGAGTTACCTGAAATTCTTTTAAATATATTCTTAAATTTCTCGAAATTTATCGATATTTATCGATATTTCTGATATATCCCCGATATTTCTCGATATTTTCCGAAATTTCCTAAATTTCCGTAAACTTTTCACATTTAACATTTAGTTTGGTAAATGTCCAATCTTCACATGCTCAATATCCAATCTACATTTCATGTGACATGTCCAATATATGCAGAATTACATGAGAAAACAATCATTTAATGATTATTCTTCACAATACACACATGATTATGCACAGGGAGATGGAGAAAATAGTGTGAATTTCAAACCTCATAGCACTACAAGAAAATGAGTCATCACCGGCGAGATTCCGGCCAACAAGGCCGGCGACCGGAAAAGTCGCCGGTAATGTCCATCATTACCGGCGACTTACTCCGTCGCCGGTAATGTTGCCGGAATCTCGCCGGTAATGTGGCCTAGACATTGCCGGCGACTCCAACCGTCGCCGGCAATGTCTAGGCACACATTACCGGCGAGATTCCGGCCGGAAAATCGCCGGTAATGTGCCCTAGACATTACCGGCGACTCCAACCGTCGCCGGCAATGTCTAGGGCACATTTCCGGCGAGATTCCGGCCGGAAAATCGCCGGTAATGTGTTCATTTCCGGCGACTTACTCCGTCGCCGGCAATGTGTCTTATATTAGATGCCGGATCGGGCAGCTCGATCATTCAATCATTTTGAGCGAAAAAAATCCAGAGAAATCGAAAGAAGGAAAACGTACGCTCTGAAATCGATCATTATTCGGTATATTGTCAAAATTAAGGCGGGCGTCGAAAACTCGATCAGTCGGGAAGCTATTTATATAGGTACGTAGGTGTATATATACGTATATGTGGTATATATATATGTGTGTGTGTGTGTGTGTTGATCAAATCCAATTCGTGAGATATATATATATATATATATATATATATATATATATGAAATGTTGTTGATGTACGGTCACCGAAACGAGAAAACAGCTTGTAGTTAATCTTGTGTCTGAATCAATGACTGGTATTATCGTATTGTTATCGGAGCCAGACTTAACAGAGATTAGATCGATATATCATTGAGTACTATCATCGAGTACTGAATACGTACTATCATCGAGTACTGAATCGAATTCAGAGATTAGATCGATATATATACATATGCATGTGTTGATTTAATTAGAGTTGAATTGAGAGATCACGTCGATTATTAGTAGTGAATGTGTGTGTATATATATAATTAATACGTAAAATTGTTAGAATTTTCAGGATGGACAAGAGTTGGATGAGCCTCGAAAGATGGGATGTCAGATATCACGAGGGAATTAGGAGTTTTGTGGATTTTGTGAAGGCTAATTGTGGAGACACTACACTTCATTATTGCCCGTGTAAAGAATGTAAGTGTTTCAGCGATCGATTTCGATTTCCCATTGATAAAGTGCAGAGGCACCTGAGTAAATACGGGTTTTGGGATAAGTACACTTGTTGGATTTATCACGGTGAAACATCGGTAGCGGGTCCGCATGATCATGGACAATTTGGTGAGAGGGCCAGTCCACGCTATGATTATGGACATTTTGCTGAGAGGGGCAGTTCATCCTATGATCCAACATCGATGTTAATCAATGATATGTTTCCTCACGAGAGCGGTGTATTTGCTGATGAAGCACCAAATGTCCCTCCCGTCGTTGAGGGTTTCCCCCATATCGAGCCAGTCGAACCATTACCTGGAGGTCATGCCAACACAAGCGGTATGGACAAGTACAACAACCTGATTGCATTGCAACAGACTCCGTTGTACGACGGTTGTAGTAAGACTGTTCTTGAAAGTGTGATGGGAGTGATGCAGCTAAAAATGGAGAACAAAATGTCTGTCAAAGCTGTTGATTCTTGGTTGAAGTGGACTGCTTCGCTACTGCCACCCGGTCATCGTCTTCCTACCACTCATCATAAGGTGCGACATATCCTGAAAGATCTTGGGCTTTCCTACATCAAAATCCATGCATGCAGATATGATTGTATTCTCTTCTGGGGAAAAGATCTCGAAGACCTTGAAGCCTGCCCGGTATGTTTTACAGAAAGGTATAAGTTGACTCCTGCAGGCAACAAGAAAGCTGTGAAGATACTTCGATATTTCCCGCTTATTGATAGGCTGGAGCGGTTGTTCATGTGTGCTTTCACGGCCGAGGCAATGAGATGGTGGGCTGAGAGGAACTTGCCTGACGATGAAACCCTTATACACCCTTCCGACGGAGAGGCTTGGAAGCACATGGTCAGGGAGTTTGATCATTTTGCAGCAGAGGTCCGAAATGTTTGGCTAGGGCTCTCATCTGACGGATTCAACCCTTTTGGCAACATGAGTCTTCAATACAGTATATGGCCAGTTATTTTGGTACCGTACAACCTTCCACCATGGATGTGCATGAAGAAGGAATACAATATGCTCACTCTGTTAATTCCGGGCCCGGGTTATCCAGGAAAGTGTCTCGATGTGTATTTGAGGCCTTTGATTGAGGAGCTTAAGTACCTGAGTGAGTGTGGCCACCCCACTTACGATAGGTTCAAAAAGGAGATGTTCCAGATGCATGCCATGCTTGTTGGCACCATCAGTGATTTTCCTGCCCGCGGTATGTTGTCGGGCAACGTTACCAGGGGTTACAGGGCTTGTTCAGAGTGCATGACGGTTGATTGTTGCAGTCCTCATTGCAGTAAAATTGTCTCGATGCGTCACCGTTGTTGGCTTCCATATGATCACCCATTTAGGCAGGATCCAGACGCGTTTGATGGGACTGTTGAAACTGGTGTGGCACCCAGGCGATGGACAGGGGACGAAATTTTGGAAGTGTTGAATGAATACGATTTTGGCCAGCTGAGCAATCATCCTGACATAGTGGCGTCAATTCCAGAAAAGCCCGAAAGGTATAAGTTTTGGACACACAAGAGCATATTCTGGGAACTCTCCTACTGGCCCAGGTTGCCTATCAGACATTACCTAGATGTCATGCACATAGAGAAGAATGTGTGTGAAAGTGTGGTGGGCACAGTTCTTAACTTGGAGGGGAAAACAAAAGACATCCCTAAGGCACGCATTGATCTTAAAGCAATGGGTGTGCGGAAACATTTGTGGTTAAGAGATGGTAAGAGAAAAATGCCGCAAGCTCCGTACACCGTAAAGCCGAAGCATAAGCATGAAATTTTTCGGTGGCTGAGTAATGTCAGGTATATATTCGATCTTATGGCTATGTATGAATTTGTCCTTAAATTTTTAGCGGAGTATATATGGTTATATGCGAGAAATATAATTGGTCCATATATATGGCTTCATCTATATATATATGCAGGTATCCTTATGGCTATGCAGGAAATATAAGCAGGTGTGTTAACTTCCGGGACAATAAGATGTACGGATTAAAGAGTCATGACTGCCATGTACTGCTTCAACGCCTTTTCCCTATTTTCATTCGAGGGTACATGCCCAAAGAGGTGGTGGAGCCGTTGGTGGCCTTGTCAAGATTCTTTCAGAAGTTATGCACCAGGGAAGTTAAAAAAGCAGACCTGAGGGAGATGCAAGATGACATCATTTTTATCATGTGCAAGCTTGAGAGGATATTTCCCCCAAATTTTTTCGACATAATGCCGCACCTGATGATCCATCTTCCCGAACAATTGTTGCTTACCGGTCCCGTACACTACACTTGGATGTATCCCATGGAAAGGTACAAATGATTCATAAATTTGGTTTGCCTATGGTTTTTATATGTAATGACTTCTGGTTAAGTAAGTTAACATGTACTTGTTAACTTGTAGACAATTGGGAGCCTACAAGGACTATGTGAAGAATAAATATGCACCTGAAGGGTGTATCGCTGAAGCATATCTTGCGCACGAGTGTGTAACGTACACCAAAGTGTACCTCGAAAATGTAGAGGACCCCCAACAACATATGCCGATAGATGAACCCCAGTTCAACCTTTCTATCATCTCCAGTGACGTGGTAGTACAGGGAAGCTTGCCAAAGTCGTACAAGTTGGATGGAAATGAGGTAGCCATTGCCCACTGGTCGGTACTGATTAACTGTCAAGAAGTACAATATTGGAAAAACTATCATCTTCACTGCCCTGCTATTGCCGGAAATGTTGATTACCACAACAAGACGTTTGCAAACTACTTTGGTCAATGGGTAAGTATATGTGTATATGTCTATTTTTATATATATATCCTTACATAGCATGTATGTATGTACGTGCTTTTGTGGTTTCAAGATGACATAATTTCTTCTGTACGTATTAATATATGGACGTTTTCAGATGAACCATGTAGCAGATGATGGTTGCCCAGAGTGGTCAAACGAATTGAGGGTCCTGGCGATGAAACCGATAGCTTCAAAAGTTTACTCGATGTGTCAGGTCAATGGCGTGAAATTTATATGTGAAAATCGAGACGACCGACTGAAAACACAGAATTGTGGGGTGATGGTCCATGGTGGGCAGGATGGCGTTGACTATTACGGTGTCCTTCATTCAGTTGTTGAACTAATTTATGGGAACCGCATGAAAGTGCACTTGTTCAAATGTAGATGGTTTGATACTAGCCCGGAGAACACAAGGACCGATCAGTACGGAACATTTTCGGTGAATACTGCTACTACCTGGTATGAAGATGACCCTTTCGTTCTTGCCTCATCAGTAAAACAAGTGTTTTACCTGGACGATCTTCTTAACAAAGTCCCGTGGAAGGTGGTTAACCATGTTGCTCATAGAAACATATACAGTGCTGCCACACTTGGTGATACCGCAGATGATGAGGAAGTTACTGCATACCAAGAGCCGAACGCTTTTGACATTCCGGAATCATCTACGATTCGCCTTAATAATGTGAGATCTGGGAGTGTGGTTCGAATTACTGGAGCAGAACTTCTCGATGTTAATCTATATGAAGTTGACGCTGATTCAGATGACGAGGAGCGGCACATATTGCCAGAGGTTACCTATGAAACCGAGTCAGACTCAAGTGATGAAGATGATTACGATTATCATCCTTAGTACGTTGGAAATTGTAGTCGGAAAATGTGCATAGCTGGAAATGGTACGTACGTATACGGAAAATGTAGTCGTTAATCGTACGTATACGAAAATTGATAATCGAAAATGTAGTCGAAAAATGTAGTCGTTAATCGTACGTATACGGAAATTGATAATCGAAATTGTAGTCGGAAAATGTAGCCGGATATCGTAGACGGAAAATGTAGTCGTTAATCGTACGTATACGGAAATCATTAATCGTACGTATACGGAAATCATAGTCGTTAATCGTACGTATACGGAAATCGTAGTCGTTAATCGTACGTATACGGAAATCATTAATCGTTAATCGGACGTATACGGAAAATGTAGTCGTTAATCGGACGTATACGGAAAATGTAGTCGTTAATCGTACGTATACGGAAATCATTAATCGAAAATGTAGACCGAAAATGTAGTCATTAATCGTACGGATACGGAAATTGATAATCAAAAATGTAGTCGGAAAATGTAGCCGGAAATCGTAGACGGAAAATGTTGTCGGATATTCTTCGGGAAATAATGACATTACCAACGAGTTGACTCGTCGTTGGTAATGACATTACCAACGAGTTATAAGCAACTCGTTGGTAATGACATTACCCACGAGTTAACTCGTCGTTGGTAATGTCATTACCAACGAGTTGCTTATAACTCGTTGGTAATGTCATTACCAACGAGTTAACTCGTTGGTAATGTCATTACCAACGAGTTGAAGTCGTTGGTAATGACATTACCAACGAGTTATAAGCAACTCGCCGGTAATGTCTTCTGGTTTGTGATTTTATCCAGCCCGAGCCTTTCATTTCTCCTCCTCTCCCTCTCCTCCTCCTCTCCCTCTCCTCCTCCCAAATCGGTCCGGTGAGTGTCCTCCTCCTCCTCTCCCACTCCTCCTCCTTATCCTCTACTCCTCCTCTCCCTCTCCTCCTCTCCACCGATCCCCTCTCCTCTCCTCCTCCGAAAATCTCCTCCTCCCCTCCTCCCCTCCTCCCCTCCTCTCCTCCCCTCACCATTGTAGGTGGAAGAAAATGGCAGGTCCGATCCTCTCTCTCTCCCTCTCTCTCTCTCTCTCAATTTTTAATTATTTTTTTGCATGTGTATGTGTATGTGTATGTGTATGTGTATGTGTATGTGTATGTGTATGTGTATGTGTATGTGTAAATTAATTAGGGTGCTAAGTTGGAAATTAGGGTGATAAGATCTAAATTAGCATGTATGTATATATGTGATGTATATATATATTTAGGTATGTGAATATGAAGTGATGTATATATATATGTGAAAATTATGTATAAATGTGGTTTGGATGAATATGTGATGTATATATATATACGGAAATTAAACCTAATTAAGATGCATGATATATATATGTGTGAAAAATGTGGAAAATTAATTAGGGTTTGTGATTTGGATGAATATGTGATGGATAAATTTAATTAAGATGCATGATGTATATATATATACACATCGAATATGTATAGTCGTTAATTTAGGTGATATAGTTGTTAATTAATCGTATAAATGAAGGTGGAAATCGGGATCGGGACGGTTTGGAACCGGAACGGTTTGGAACCGGAACGGTTTGGAACCGGAACGGTTTGGAACCGGAACGGTTTGGAACCGGAACTTATTGTAACTGGAACCGTTATGTTACAAACGGTTCCGGTTACAAACAGTTCCGGTTTCAAACGGTTCCGGTTCCACACCGTTCCGGTTCCGATTTGTTATAGAACCGGAACGGTGTGGAACCGAAACTGTTTGTAACCGGAACCGTTATGTTACAAACGGTTCCGGTTACAAACAGTTCCGGTTTCAAACGGTTACGATTCCACACCGTTCCGGTTCCGATTTGTTATAGAACCGGAACGGTTTGGAACCGGAACTGTTTGTAACCGGAACCGTTATGTTACAAACGGTTCCGGTTACAAACAGTTTCGGTTTCAAACGGTTCCGGTTCCACACCGTTCAAACGGTTCCGATTTGTTATTGAACCGAATCCATGACTATTACGATGTCCAGGAGGTTTTGCGGCTAATTGGCTTCGGAGAGGTTCCCGAAATAGTGGAGGGAACAGTAGTCAAGCTTCCTCCTCGCCCGCAGTTAGCAACACGCCCAGTGGGCCAATGATGACTGCTCGCACGAGAGCCTTGCTAGAGGCGCGAGCTGAGGAGGAAGCTGCACGATCAAGAGCCGTCGAACCGGAATTCGAGGCTCGAGCCTCAGTCTCTAGACGCTCAATCAGCAGACGTCCCTCCGGTGGCAGAGCCTCAGACGAGCGACAGTCAACGGGGGCATCAGAAACTCCCTCAATCCGAATGCCCCATATTCGGATGGTGCCTACTCCCGTTTCACGGGAATCATCTGAGGCACATGGTGGTGCTGGCGCCTCATCGTCCAGGCCTCGTCTATCTCCGCCGTCCGGTCTCTTCCTACCCGACGAGATTCCTGTCATCCCTGAATTCGATGATAGGGGGATGCCTGTTTATATTGAAGGACGGCCGGATTTCCTGACCGTGGAGGAAGCGTATAACTTCCTCCCGTTCGACCCCGTGTATCTTTGGAGTGTGAGGTGCACCAACCAACAAACGGACGATGCAGGTAAATTTTATTTAACATCAGATTGATTACTTAATTATTACTTAAGACTTGCGATTGGTTCAATTAATGATATCAATTTGTTGACATTGTTTTATTAGGCAATTTCGTTAATGGGACTGGAAAACGGAAAGGGGCTAGAGGCACCTGCACCGGGAAGAGACTTGAGCAGGCCACCGGCGGAAGGAAAACGCCCATAAGGGCCAATGAGGATGGCGAGGTGATCGAGGCATTCGACACCACGCGCAAATATGTCAGCATGGCCGGTGCGATCGTGCGGGACAAGGTCCCAATGCTTTGGCCAGATTGGGAATCTGTGCCTATCTACGTGAAGATGCAAGTGCATAATGCACTCAGTGTGAGTAAAATCGTATTTTCATTACGTAAATTTTACATTTATTAATTAAGTCCACTTAAATATATAATTTTACCTTTTATATATTCATATTGCAGGTGTGGTTTGACGTGGATGAAGTTCTTATTCACACGTGGGTAGAGCGTCAACTACATAATCGGTGATGTGCTTCCACTTATTTGAATATATATCGAGTTAGATTTTTGTTTATCAACTGTTTTAATATCTCTAACTTTTTTTCCTTGTTTTAATATAGGTATAAAGAGTGGAAGAACGAGCTTTCTTCCCATTACACTGTATACAAGGAGCTAGGCCGAGGTTCTACTCCTAGCGAATTCCGGTTTAGGGAGTACGAGTGGCTGTGGCTGATAGCCCACTTCGAGCACCCCAAAGCTCAGGTATGCATCCTTAATATATCTTACAAGCCTAATGTATCGTATCAGATTGAAATAGTTAGTTACTAATTTTTTTCCATATGTTTATCAAACAAGGCGATTTCGAAGACGAACCGGGCGAATAGATTGAAAAACACCAGGGCCCATCATGCAGGTTCACTCAACTACATGGGTTGGTCGACTAAGGCGCAGCAACAACAAGAAGTGAACCCCTTGGTGTATATTCATCAGAAGTTCTATCCGCAATGCCCTGAAGAAGCGGTAAGTCTTTCGCCTCTCCATGTGTTAATAAAACTATTTTTCGATATTAATAGATGTTGTTAGTTAATACGTTGTTCATTTTCGCTTTTCAATTAGGCGAGAGTGGAGGAGGCGACGACAGAAGTGACCATGAGTATAGCTCGGACTAACCATCCTGACTGCTCCGAGGAAGAAGTCACCCAGTATGCCTCTCAGATCGATCCGCTTGATCCCCCGATAGCGGCTCAGATCATGGCAAAAGCGTGCGGGACTGGAAAGAATACCTACTACTGTAGGGGAATGGGCTCGGCGGGCGAAGGAGTATTGAAAACCACTTCACAATACTCTACCGGGTCAAGAAGTTCAACTTCTAGTCGTAACCTCGCAGCGGAGCTTCATAGGACGCAGAGGGAGTTGGAGGAGCAAAAGAGGCAGATGGCCGAGTACCAAATGCAGCAGACACAGGTGCAGGCTCAGATGTACACATGGATGCGGACGATGTACGAGGCTCAGACTACCGGACAACCGTTCCCCACACCTCCCCCAGACCCGGTCCCTCCGTTCCCTAGCTATCCACCACCACCACCGCACCAGTCAACGCCAGAGCAAGACCAAGGTAGCCACCGGAATTCAAATGAGTACTTTGATTACTTCGACCCTGACCCGCAAGTTCCTCGACCCTGACCTGTAGTTGTAGTTAATTTTCGTATCGTCGTTGCTATTTGTACTGTACGTTGGACATTTATGTGTACTGTTGAACTTGTATGATTGTACGGTTTATGTCTTTCAATGCAGGTTCTGGAATTGGGCCCAATCCAGAACCGCGTTTTTTTTTCAAAATTTTTTCTGACATTGCCGGCGACATGGACCTCAGTCGCCGGCAATGTCACAAATTCCGGCCACGGCGGCGGAACCATTGCCGGCGACGGTGTCGCCGGCAATGTCGGAGACATTGCCGGCGACTCAAGTCGCCGGTGATGTCTCCGACATTGCCGGCGACACCGTTTCCCGTCGCCGGCAATGTTAACACCGGCGGGAGATTTCCGGCGACGTCATTGCCGGCGACTCGTCGCCGGGAATGACATTTCCGGCGAAAAAAATAGACAAGGCCGGCGACCTCCCGTCGCCGGTAATGTCTCCTTTTCTTGTAGTGTAGGTCCCCTACGTGGTTTTGAAGTATTATATATTTGATTTTGTGATGTGTGATGTGTAATATATTGTACAAAAGACCTGGCCTAGCCTCCCATAAGAATAAATTATATTTTAATAAATAGAACTAATAAATTATATTTTATTAGCCATCAAAAAATAAAAATAAAAATAGAACTAATAAATTATATTTTAATAATTATCAGCACTTAACACCTACTAATTCATATAGTAATATAGCAAATTCATATGTTTTGATGTTTGATCAATATTTTTTTTTCACATAAGCTAGATAATTGATCATGTAACAACCTCCAAAAGTTTCATTACAAATTTCCATGTATTTTTATTAGTTTCTGTCATTTTCGTCAGAATTTTCACTGGATCGATATTTCATCGATATTTCCGCCGATATATCTAAATTTGAGAACGTTGATATATCATTGATATCCGATATTTTACTCCGTGAGTGTCGTAGAGCACAAATTTGTCGTTATATAAACATGATTGAAGAACTAAAGGACCCAAATAATCTTGATTAAAAGTTTTAAACAGTTCTAGCATGATATATGCGGGTAGCTAACTAGCTGAGTTTGCTAAAGCTTCTACCTAGATAAACTTCTTGGTTAATTAAAGGGTTTGGAGGGTGGAGAGCATCATCTCTTTTCATTGGAAATCCCCTTCTGTGTCTGGTTCTGGAGGGACAACAATATGAGCATGTGTTTCTAAAGACGTTGTATATTTTAGTTTAGGGAGTGATCGATGTAATCTCTAAGCTAGATTACAAAGATCTCTATATTTCCTCAAAAAGTGTTTTCAGTGTTCAATTTTGGTGATAATTAAGTATTAATCAACTAATGGCATGCTAATGTGCACTTGTGCATCTTTGCGGCCGCTTTGCAAGTTGTCTGGTTACCCAAATTTACATGGGGAGTGCTACGTACCGTGATGCGGCAGGTTCATTTTGATGCAATCTAACCAAGTGCATGCATACCATGATATATACAGAGTACAACATACTTGATTATTTGATCAAATTAACGATACTAGAGAAAACACACACTTGAGTGTGTATTTATAAAAATAAAAATAAAAATTGAGCATAAAATAATTATTAACAAATTACAGAAAAAAGAAAAAAAAATATCCTTTGTTAACTTGCATGCGGATGCCTCCTCCTCCACAAAAAGGTAAAAAACTACTGCATGCTGATGTGGCAGAATGAGAATGAGCGGAGAAAAATCAGGATTTCTTTTAAAAAAAAATTATATCTATTTTGTCTATTACAATATTAACCTTTAATATCAGACCAAAAAAAATAAAATATTAACCTTTAATTATTTAACATAATCAAAGATAAAAGGTTAAATTTAGAAGAAATAGATAATTTAAGGAAACATTCCCTCTTCCTATAATAATAGTATAGATTAATTTTCTTAAGAATTTATAGGTCCCTATTATAACATTCAAAGTTAAATGATTAATCGTCGTTAGAGATCCGTACAACCAAGAAAACATTCTAGTACGATCTTAACAATTACGATCATTATCAGAACATCTATAGCAATGAACACTTACAGTCATTGACGCTACCACTTGCAAACCTCGCAAGCTTCACATAACTAATACGTAAATGGATTGTCCATTTTGTATATTGTATCGTGATTCGTGAGTCACACGCATATCGGTTTCGCAACACAAAGCTAATTTGATCTTGTCGGCCTCTTCTTTGTAAGGAGCTCGGACGTATTTATCAAAGCTAACAACCCCTACGGTTTAGGGCATCTCTAATACAGTAACAATATTAACTGTTTTTCAGTTATGTTCTAGCTAAAATCAATTCAACAGATTAAACGGCCCACCAAACGAGAACAGGAAGTCCATATACAGCTCCCATCAAATGGCCCATCTCATTTGTTTAACCTACTTCGAGTGCAGAGACTTCTGTCCTCTTCGGCTGCGGCGATGATGGGCGAAGAAAGTAGCAGAAGATGGGATGAGTTAGACTCGAACTGCTTAGCCAACGTGTTCGGTCGTGTCGGTATGGAAACTCTACTTGCGTCACTCCCTTTTGTCTGTAAGTCATGGTACTCCACAACCCTCAATCCTTCATGTTGGAAACGTCTCAATTTCCCAACCCACCAACCTCTCCCTTACTTCGTTGACGATGATAATCGACATCAATTACTTCAGATCTTCGGACCCTTTTACGACAAGTTCCTCGTCGTGTACGGTATCGACAAGACTCGTTTCTCAATCACTGGTTTTATAAAAATGTTAGTGAGTAGTAGCCATGGGAAAACAGTTGCACTGAAGCTACCTGAGTTCTGTAACGAAGAAGCTTTGAGGTATGTTTCGGAAAACTGTCCTCTACTTAGAGATTTGTATTGGGTTGGTGACTTGGTGATATTCAAGGCTTCACAAGTTCTTCCAAAGCTGATTAAGAAGTGGAAGAGTTTAGAGAATTTGTTTGTTGGAGGCAACTTGATCTTACTTAGCAATCAGGCTCAATTGTCCAAGCCTTACTTGTGTAACCATGTTAAGGTGTCGTTGAAGTCTCACAGTATCGAATCAGATGGTGTTTTGAACAGAATCCTTGTGCAGGTTGGCACTCACTGCAAGGGTTTAACAGATTTGTCATTTTTTCAAGTTAATGCCAGTGAAATTGAGGCATCCACAATTGTGAACTTGCTGCCAAACATTAAGTGTTTCATAGCAGTAGTGCGTTGCATTGAACGAGACAGTGTTGTCAGATTACTCCAGGACTGTAAGCAGCTTGCGCTTGTTGAGTTCCGCCAATGTGAAGGTTTTGAAGATGGAAATGAAGATATATTGAAGTTCGGTGCCCGTATTGTTTTTTTCCGGTGCAAGGATTGTGTTACTTGTGTAGACCACACGAAATTTGGTTCGGGTTTAGTCCACTTGTTTAGGAGAGTTATTTTCTCCTTGTTAAATCGATGAAATCCCATGAATCAGGAAAGAGAAGACAGTTCTCGCTCTATCGATCACTAGAGATAGTTTTGTTTTTCGGTCTCAGTTACAAGTAGGCCTGAACTGAGCTAGTATGTCTACAGACCTTTACTACGTAAGTCTGAGTGGATGTAACATTGTAGTTTTAGCCTTGGGCTATGTAGCACCAACACTCTATTATAGTGTTGTGTCATGTGTCTGATATTCAGGGATGTCGTGTTCAAAGTGTCACGTGACGTATCTCAAAATTTTATTATTTGAACATTTGGAGACATTTCTTATACACCCGAAGACACTCTTTCGACACTTGAAAACAGTTTAGCACATTAAATAATATATATATTTTAGTAAGATCACATTAACTATAAAATTTGGAGATTGAGTTGGAAATATAAATATATTCCAAAGTTGTATAAAGTTGAGAGTCTTAGTACCTTCTGCGGTGAGCTAAAGCATTTTAGCATAAGTATATTTTGTTCTGCAACAACAATGGGATTCTGGGTCCGGATGTGAGATTTGGCTCAGTGAAGATAAGAGCTGGATTTTCTGGGGGGCTGTCTCTATATTTTGCATGGCCCAACATAGTAAAATTGGGTGAATGGAAGGCTTTGTATGGCAATTCTCATTAGTTAATGTAATATTATAGATGAGGTAAAATAGTTATAACTTGTTCCTATATGAGTCAACCGTAGACTAGAACCATATCGAGAATTTATAACTTGTTCGATAAATGTTGACATCAGAGATAAACCCAGTAAGGCATTGTCTAGTACATTTTTGTGAGCATATATATATGGCAAGGAGAAGGATACTCAGGAATTTGGCGAGTTTCTAGCGTTGTATGTGTGTGAGATGGATATAATTAGCTGGGTAGGTGTAGAGCTATGGTGATTGGGAAGTGACAAGTCTGAGCATTCTTCACGGGCACCTCTACCTTGTAGAAGACAACAAAATATGACATAACTTCCGACTCGGGTTCAGCCTTTTTGTGCGTCTGTCTCTATGTCCAGGTTATAGCATATGTCACAATTGCCAGCATTCCTATACCATATTCTCGAGGCTACAGACGTACAATCACAAGAACAATGACTGTTTGAATAGCTCAGGTTAACTTTGTTTTAACCGATAAACTTGCACATAATCATGTTGTGTTGGTCAATTACAAGCTGTTCTCAGTTTCTCGAGAGTAACGGCTTCATGGTTGAGTGTAATCCTTACCCTAAGTCATCTCAGAATATCTGACATTAGTGTAAACAGGTTAAAATGGAGATTGCTGTCTCTTCAGAAAATAAATAATAACAGGGTCATGCTATCAGAGATAGCGCGGGTACTTGTTGTCTGATTCTATGAAGTTTTGAGCTACTAGGGCACTTGAAATGTGATTCTCAATGCAAATTGCATTGTTTGTTTGTTTCTTCATACTTGTCCAAGAAGGTAAGCTTTGCTACCTCTCTGAAGATACCCCCTCAATCATTGAACACACCTAACAGGTGATTGGGAGCCAACTAAAGAAAATGGGAGAAGAAAATTACTAACTAGTTGTATGACGCAAGATAAAAGATGCAAAAAGAGCTCTGAGCTTTCAACAATGATACAAATCCTGTATCAGAAATCTGAAAGATGCATTATTCAGGGACATCTTTGAACGCCTGTTCATTTCTTGCAAATATTGCTATAATGTACAGATTCAATAAGCAAAGGAATTGATCCCAGAAACAAATGGTAAAAGCAAATTCACTCTGAAAAGAAAAAACCAGTATACTGTTTCAATAGGTGTTTCCGACTGAGCAGCAGAGACCCCTTTATAGTCGCACTACCAGATTTACCATCTTCCCACCATTAGCATAATCTACATCTACCATCAGACATGTCAGCCTTTACATAAAATGATCCAACAACTGATTTGGGCATTTCCTTTGGAGGTTCAAGTCCTTTCTTTATGAATACTGGCTGCAAGTCATCCATTAAATCTTTCACAAGTACTCACTGATCTAGAAGTCCCCGTTCTTTTCACGGAGTAAAACCCATTGTACTATAATCCACACTCAGCACCGACTGTTTGTGCACAGAAGATATCCAATCTACTGATGGTTGGGAATGTGCAGCAAATAATCATTCAGAAGGGTGGTCAAAGATGTTTGGTCGTTTCCAGAATACAGGAAAGGATCATAATTTTCTTCAATGAAAGCCCAGCATGAAAGTTGACCATCATCGGCTTACTTAAGAAGACACTAAAGTCTAACAAAGTCAAGGGATTCCTGGTTCTCCATCTGAGGAAGGTGGAGAATCTGAAGCGTCTGCCAGAGCGTCGAGCATCATTATGACATCAGTAGGGTCGTCCAAATAGTACTTAGCTTTACTGGGTTTCTGTCCAACAGTGCATGCAAACACAGTTGTATTGGAGGAGATGACACCATTATTAAGTGCATCGCCAATGATACCAAACATGTCCTCATCTGAACTATCATCACCAATGCACAAAACGAAATCCGCCTGATTCCCACTCTCGTGCATTGACGTGAATACCTTCTCAGCAACCAGGCCTTTACTGACACCCTGAGAGCCACAACAGATGTAAGAATCAACCATCATGTTTAATTTCATTCAGTGGATATGGTTGCACGACTCCAATTATGTTAACAAATATCTATTGCAAGTTGCAACACCTAATTTCTCAATCCAACAGTTTGATTAAAAGGTGAAATATGATCGTTGTGATGCAGTGACATGTGCATATATTCTCAGAGTTTACAACCTATTTTGGTGTCTTCTTATACCTCCCAACTCACAAGGTGGCTTATGCAGAAAGACATAACAATTCAAAGTTAATCTTTCTATTTATGAACTGACTAGTCTGACTAATTCTAACTCAAAGAAGAAGAAAATAAGTACAGCACTTGAGCTATGCAATAAAATAACCGGAAATATATCTAGATTACTATGAGGGAAATAGGTAGTGTGTATCTCCCACTGGCCAATAGTGCAATTAGGGAGATGGTAGTGATGAAAAGGATAATAGGAGAGTTAAAAAAGAATGTCCAAAGGTTTAGACAATCACCTGTGGCTTTACTTCTACAATATACTGACCGCTCTTGGCAGAAACTGGTTCATTTGCCAACACGCTTTCAAGATGGTCTAACAATTCTTTAGCCTGGCTGGATCCAAAACCAGGGTCCGCATCTCGGTGGTGCCACACCAGTGCACTCTCCTTTGTTTCAATAGAAGACCCATCAGTGGCTTCTGTATACAATTTCATAACTGGCTCAGCTATCTGGATCCAACCAAAATTGTTATTCTGTCCACAAACTTCCCATTCCTTGTCGGCAGACCACCTAAGGAAACACAACTAATGAGCACGAAGCCACACACACACACACACACACACACACATGTATCAGAATAACATGAGAACTTAGAAGAATATTAACAGATATGCGTACCTTACGAAATAACCATGTTCAGCAGCAATTCCAAGTTTCTTGCAAGGAGAAAACCACTTGCTCAAACTATCCCTTCCTCTACCACTGACCACAAAAACAGTGTTTTTAGGATCATTACAGAGTGTATTGAATAGGGAGATAACCTCTGAACTCGGGGTCTTATTTATAGATGTTTGAGGCATCACAGTGCCATCATAATCTAACAGTATAGCCCTCCTCTTAGATTTCACATAAGCATTTACAATGTCATCAATAGACAGTTTCCTGAAGTTAGGATCAAGCGCTATAACCCTGAAGCCAAAACCCAGACCAATTCCCCAGCAACGTCTTCTGAAATGATCTCTGCATGTCCTTTCCATGTCCTGGAAAACACTTCGTGACCAGTACGCCACATCATGTGTACTAACATATCTATAATGCTTCTCATGGCGCAACTGCTTCTCAGGTTCAACCATTGAAATTGCCTCATTCATGGCCTCAGCAGTTGATTCAACATTCCATGGGTTAACCCGAATTGCACCACTAAGGGAAGGGGAGCACCCAATGAACTCTGATACAACCAGCATGCTCTTCTTTGGGGCACTAGATTCTGAGTCAGATTCTGAAATAGAGTTCCCTTGCCTGCATACAATGTACTCGTATGGAATAAGATTCATCCCATCTCTCACAGCAGTGACCACCACACACTCAGCAATGGTGTAATAAGCTATTCTTTCACTAAGAGAGACTGATTTATCAATGAACACAATGGGTTGATAACCTTTCTGACCATATTTTCCATTAATTCTCTTAACGCTCGCGTAGATTTCTTCCTGTGTTTCCTCAAGATCTTTGCCTCTTCCTCTAGCTGGATTTGCTATCTGTACCAACACTGCTTTCCCCTGCCAATTGCGATGCTGTTTAAGCATCTGTTCCATCGCTAGGAGCTTCAGATTGACACCTTTAAAGATGTCCATATCATCAACACCAAGCAACACAGTCTTTCCTTCAAACTTCTGTTTCAGTTCTCCTACTCTCCACTCCTTATCAGCGAGCTTCAACACCGACTGAATCTGCCCCATGTGAATCCCAACAGGCATGATCTTTATCCCAATAGTCCTACCAAAATATTCCATCCCAATATAACCCCTTTTTGACTGATACTCCAAACCCAACATTCGACTGCAACAAGACAAGAAATGTCGAGCATAATCAAAAGTGTGGAAACCAATAAGGTCTGCATTTAGCAATGCCTTAAGAATCTCTTCCCTGACAGGTAGAGTCCTGTAAATTTCCGAAGAAGGAAATGGACTATGAAGGAAAAACCCCATTCTCAATCTATTGAACCTCCTCCTCAGAAAGGTAGGCAGCACCATTAAATGGTAATCATGAATCCACACATAGTCATCTTCTGGGTTTATGACCTCGATCACCCTTTGCGAGAAGATCTTATTTGCAGCCACATACGCCTCCCACAAAGTCCGGTCAAACCTTCCACCGTGAGTAGCTGAAAACGGAAGCATGTAATGGAACAACGGCCACAAATGCTGCTTGCAGAACCCGTGATAGAACTTGGTCAAAATATCAGTCGGCAAGAAGGCCGGAACACACTTGAACCTATCCAACAGGAGCTGCGATACATCATCCTGTTCATTTGAATCCACCTCTACATTCAAAGAGCCTACATACAAAACCTCCATATCTTCGGGCAATCCATCCTTCAACTGCAATATCAAGGAGTCCTCATCCCAACTAAAACTCCAGCCTTTGTTATCCGGCCTCCGCTTAGCTTTCACCGGCAGCTGATTAGCCACAATGATAATCCGGTCCTGAACAATTGACGACGGAACATCCGATGACACACTATTGGCGTTATCATCATCAAGCTCCGATATAACTCCGGCAACAGTCATTACACGTGGCATTCGCCTCCTTTCCCGACCCATGACTGGGAAGTTGCCCGAAGCAAGATCCAATAGATTGGTATACGATTTGGACATCATTTTGATTAAACTTTCTTATCAAAAGGGTTTCCAACTCCGCTCTAAAAATCAAAGATCTCAACAGATATAAAACCCAGAGCACAGATTACTTGCGTCTCGGAAATACTAGAATCTGAGTTAAAACGATCTGTATCAAAATGAAATGACCAGGCATCATTACAAATACAAAGGGCCAAAGAATCAAAATTTATTACCAAACTCAGCTAAAATTCGATTCAATCACAAGAAAAATCAGCAAGGGTTAAACAAACCCCAGATTCCTGAAAACTTCAATACAACATAGAATTGAAATTATAAACGCAATGATTAAAACCAGAAGAAAAAATACCTTTTGGGGATTGAAAGAACAAATTTTGAATCGTACCCAGTAACAAACAAGGTCCACTTCTTCAAAAAAATGGGAGAAACTTGGAAATTTCAAGATACAACTAATTTCTGGAGTGAACTGAACAATCAATCACTTGTGCCCTTTGGTCTCTCTCTCTCTCTCTACTATGTACAAAGCTTCCGCTTTTTGGAGGAACCAAAAAAAAATGGGAAATTTAAATAATAATATTTCTGTTACCTGGAAATAAAACAAGGAAAGAAAGAAAAGAAATAAAGAAATGAAGAGGATAAGGTTCGACAGTAGACTACCCAGTAATGCCAACTGGCTATTTGCTAGGAGCGTCGATACCACGCGCTTTTGGGGGTGAAAGGGAATTTGGGTGACGTGTCGTAGGACTCTTGAGTCCCTCTCAAGGAGAGGGGTGGGGACAGGTCGATCTTCGTTTTTAAACTATAATAATGTATATTAAAAAATTAAAGATATGTAATTTATTTATTTTTGGTTTTTATAGATATATAAAATTTTGATATTTATATGCGTACATAAAAGCTAATATATTGAATGAAATAAGAAAAACATTGCATTACATGCGCTGTTTTATTTGTTCGAAATATGATATCACTACCACATTTTTAATCATTGTCGGCGATTTAAATATTTTTTATCATTATCGGCGATTTTTGGGGCCCCCAAAAATCGGCAGTAATGTTTTTTTTTTTTAACATTACAACCGACTTAAATGTAACATACTCACATCTTCCTTAATGATTCTCACGCCATCTCCATGTATCTAGCTTAAAAAAATCTTCACCAAGTCTTTAGAACAAGGGTAAGGATTATCTACACTAGGTTAAAGTGTTTGGATATATATGGCGATGAAAGAAAAGCTTAATGTGGGCTCAAAATGGTTGACTAAGGGGGTCGCAACTCGTGCGCACATATGAGACACATAGCAATTTGGTAAAAGTGGTGGTAAATCTTAAATGCCTTTAATCATATCCAACATCAGAGTATGTATTACTATAAGCTTTGAAAATCAACATGAGCAAGTTCTAGCATTCTCTAGTTCATTAAAAACTATGGGAAGCAATCACATGAGGCATGTTTAATTTTTAAACAAAAATCCCTATGTATGTCGAAATTTCCTCTCTAAAATCATGGATTTTGTCTCAAAAACTCTCATAGGTTCAAATGATTTAAACTTATTCTAGCATGCGAATTCTGTACCAAGTTTTACAATCTATATCTACTACATGTTAATGCAATCAAAACATCTCTATTAACAAAATAATTCCATAAATTAGTGACATGAAAGCCATGAACTCGAAATTGTCTCAGAAAAATATCATCATCGACGAGTTAAGGGTATCCTAAAAAAAAATCCTATGAAAAATGAAAACCTACGAACATTACAATTTTTTTTTAGGGCATCCCGCTAGAAAATTCTATTGTCCGCCCAATTTTACAATTTATGACTCAAATAAATGTAAACCCCTCCCCCATACTTAAATCCTACATTGTCCTCAATGTAAATAGAGAGAAACATAGAACCAAGCATGTAGAAAAGAATTTACCAAAAATATCTAACGAATTAACACACGAACAAGCTAATTAATAAAGAGGAAGGGAAAGAAAGCAAATTTGTATGTCGATCCTCCATTGGGTTACTTCCCAACAAGCGCTTGTTTTTTAATGTCTTACAGCCTAGACATGATGCACTTTTAAGGATTTGAAATGGCCTCTTCTTGCTCAACGCCATCCAGGATGTTTATGTAACGTTGGCTTCTTCCAGTGATACTCACTATGCTGGACGAAAATCTCCCCCATGATTTTGAACTGTTTGAGTAGGTAATTTTCCAGAACCGCCCTTAATCTGGCCCATGAATTCAATCACCTGGCCCATCTGCTTCTTCAATTCATTAATGTCATTCCCTTGTTGGGCTTGAGTGTTCAGCAAAGCCTGTGTGGATGATGAGAGTTGTGATAACATCTTGTCATAATCTGGATTGGTGAGAACAGGCTGAGCTGGGCTACTTGCAACGTTGGAAGGCCTTTGCTTGTTTAAACAATTTTCGGGATTTTTAGCAAACATGTCTCAAATTGATTTCGCCAAACATTTACAAGGATTACAAGACATTGATTTTTCAGTCTTTCCAACGACGTGTGACCCGTGTGATAAAGTATGAATTCTCAATTGTTCAGCCTTGGTTCAATCGAAAAACATGGCCAGTTGGGGATAGAGATAACGCGAGAGGCAGGACTAATTTCGACAATACACTCCGAGGCTAACCGGGCCAATAATATATACTCTATTGGTGTAAGTCTTTCTTAGATCCAGAACCTGTCACCAGTCATAACCCGTTTCTAGACACCATGTCCGACATTCAGCCAAATTTTCAAAAATTCACACTCCCTCATAGTTCTTGTAGACTCCGCCCTCAACCTTATGTGTAAAACATAAAGGGTTAAGGAGATAAACAAGAAAAAGAGGCACCATCTATTCCAAGGAGTGAGACCTAATTAATCAAGCACGTAATCAAGGTAAATTTAAGACTATCCTTTAACGTGTTTAACAATTATTAAATATATATATACAAACAATGAATAATACTTACAAAGATTTTTTCTACAAAACAAATTTGGTTAGTAACATACAAAATGTACACCGAAATTTATAATCAATTTTAGGCACATATACACAAGTATTGTGTATATGAAAATTGTATGTAAAATTAGCATGTAAAATATTACACGCGAATTTTCTGCAAAAGAGTTGGTTAGTACGTACAAATATATATATATGCACATGTATGGTTAACACATAGGTCACGGAAAAACAAAAACAAAGAAAAATATCACAACATAAAAATAGGAAACATATGGATATATACATTAGTCAGATTCTAAGTACAACCTGCAAAGAAAAACGTTAGTATAATATATACAAATAAGTATAATTAAAGATGTACATATTTACACACAAAAATCACAAACAATTAACAATCCCCGGCAACGGCGCCAAAAATTGATATGAACAAAATATGCATTTAAATTAAACATATAAATCAACCATAAACAATTTAAAACCCTATGGATGTAGTATAATATAAGCAAGTAGGGATCGTTCTAAACCGGGGATTGAAGGGTGCATGCAATTATTGTGTAATATGGGGGGTGTATGAGTTGATTTTAATTACCTAAGTTTCTATCTAATTACTACCTAAAAACATTGAAAAATATAGCAAGAAATTCTAGAACTTTAACATGCATCGACTCATAGACAAGCAAAACACATAAAAAGAATCCCAAATATCCCACCATAAATTTCGACAAAAATAAAACATAAGCTAATTATTTACATGTGATCATCATATTCAACCTAACCAATTTTCTCTACCTAATTAAGCTACCTTCGAAATTTATGCTCCTAATTCTTATTGTTAACATGCCGTGTGGTTTAAAGCTTAACGCCTTAAAATCTAAGAATCATTGAATAACTTCCAGGCGAAAGGTTAAAACACAATCATCCCGCACTACCCAACGCATTAAGAACTAGACATAGCATGCCTCAAACAAAACAAAGAACATAAACACATGGAAGATATACTCAAGTAAGTATTAAAAATCCAAAAATATTCACCAAAACTCAATGTTAAATAAAAAGAGTACAAGAACAAAATATGACTACGGAGTAAAGGATTCATGGTTACACTTTAAAGAAATCCCGCTTAACGCTGCAAACTCCCAAGGTGTAGATGAATCCAAGGATGGTGGTTCTCACTTGTATGGACTTAACGTGTGCAAGCGATCTGAGTGATGGTGGATGGCGGTATTGTCAACTCTGTGCTTGGTCTTGGTGTTTGAGGGAGAGGTTGGAGAGTAATTTTGCAGAGCTTAGGCCTAGAATATGTGATGATCTTTTTCTTCCCCAAAGCTTTCTTTATATAGAAAATGATTTGAGAATTCCCATGTCTCTCCTCCTCCCAAGATGTGCCATCCAAACCTCTTAATTGAAAGAATAAATGTGTAGTATTATTGCAATTAAGCTCCTCCCCATGTAATTAAGCTCCTACATCCGTTTCATGTCAAATTTAATTGTGCGTTTGAAAACTTGAAAAGCACCAAAGACTTGCTTTTAACCGACACATCTCCTCTTTGGTTCACTTCCACAATCCACGTGCCTCCAATTTTCTTCTTCCATTGCCGAATTCTCTTGCCATTATTTATCCATCTTCTTTTTCATTTATCTGCATGCGTGTTGGCTCATTTACTCCGTCTCTTTTGTTCTACAATTAAAAATAACAAAAATAAGTAAAAGCTAATAAAATTAACCATACTAAGTAAATAACAAAGTAAAAATGTAGATAAAATGTACTAATTAATACGCCTAAAATGCGTAGATCAACACTCTAGAGAAAACCCTACTTTTCTCTTTAAGAGAAAAACATATTCCATTTGTCGACAGCGTCAGATCTGGAGTTTAACCATGCTTCTCAACAACAATCTCAATCCTCATCTCAGTTGTGTGTGCACAATTATAAGTTTTAACATAGCAATTGTAAAGATTGATTCCCCGATGATTGATTTCAACTGTAATGGAGTTCAACAACAAGGTTTTCAAAGTATGATGACTTTTGACAACGAAAGCGATAACAATTAGGCTTTCAAGGGTAGTCCATGGGTGATTTTGGTGATGCGGAGTAACACTAGCCTAAGGGTTTTCAATATTTGGGAATCTGAGGCTAAATGTGCTAGAGAAAGTTTGGTCGCAGGCAATCTTGTGCTTGCAAGTCCTACTGTTGCAGAGGTAGGAGTCAAAGAGGGTGGCTTTGCCGCTGTTGGCAAAGCAACAATGCCAGCGGTAGAGGATGAGGGTTTTGCTACTGAAGGCAAGGCCAAAAAGAAATAATAGTAAGTGTAGGTTAGGTCAAGTTTCATCTAAGAAAATTGATAGATTATATGTAACATCCCGACTCGAAATTAACATTTTATATTCTGATTAAGTGTTAATCAATGTTGGTAACTAGTTTTGTTACTGTCGGCAAATAATGATAGCTTTTTAGTTGATTTTTTATCACTTTGTCGAAGTTGGTTGACTTCGGATGGAATTCGTAGAAATTGTCAAGCCAAGTCGTGGACACGAAGAATGCCGAAAACGGAGTTACGACGCGAACATTACAATCAACAAAAGTTTGTCATAAAGTTATTACGTACCGAAATTACCGTAAATGGAAAGGTATTTAAGAGGAGGTTTCCCTTTATGGAAGGGAAAACTTTTCTGGAGGGTTGACTTTGGTCAACTTCCTCTCCCGTGGAGAGAGAGAGCGACCGGTGGCGGTGGGGAGGTGTTCCTGCGGCGTCACGCCGTCCGGTCACCTCTGACCTCGAGACTTGGTGGGTTCGACGCGTCTCGGCCTCCTCTACCATTTTCCCATCTCAGTCGACTTCGATGATGCCAGAGAAGAGCGAATTTACGTCGAGAAAAGTTAGGATTTCAGGTTTTATGGGTCGCCGTTGTCGACGACTCCTCTGGCCATGATTTTGGACGTTGTATTAGCAGCTAGTAGAAGACGTATAGAAACACCGATAGACAGGCTTTGACTTGGTGGAAATCACGGCACAATACTGTGAGTGGACACTTTATTTTCACTGTTGTTTTGCGAATCTATAGTTATGCATTTACAGTTATGTTCTTTTCAGTTATGCCTTATTATTGTTATGCATTAGCTTGGAGACATACATCATATTGTTTTACATAGAGCATAGTCACAGTTGTTGCATCAATGCACTACTTCTCAGCTGATCTCCGAGATACTCCGGGAGGGTTAGGGACCTGACCCGAGGATTTATAGAGCACCCAAGAGGGCCAGAAACCTGACTTGGGCAGTATTAGGACTTGAGGTCAGATGACCCGAGTCGTAGCCTCCACATATTTTATAGTACTCAGAAGTACCTATATGATCATATTTTTAGACTCGCATTATTTTTATGTTACATTTATGGTGAAAGGCATATTATTTATAGTTTTCAATTTAAAGTGAAATATTATTTTAGTCCACTCACTCTAATAGTATTATTATTTTATGTGCATTTCCTAAGGCTTTTCAGTTTAATTGCCTAGTTTGCAGAGTTTGTTTGGGGTCGAGCACGCACGCAATTCATGGTATAACAATATTTACCGTAGGATCTAAAGTTGATCATGCGAGTTAGTATTTTACTTTACATACTCAATTTAATTTGTCTAGTTGCTTTGATGTTGAAAACATTTGTAAAATATTGTTAATTCTAGTAGTGAACCTATATGTGGGAAATTTCTTTATTTCGAATTTTGAATTTTGAATCTCCACATTGGCTGTCAATTAATGAATAGTAACTAAGGTTAACAGAGTCATTAGTGCTTAATTTCGGTTTAGGCAACTAAATCGGGGTTGAGTCCTTTAAGTTGGTATCAGAGCATTAGGTTATAGGTTTTGTAGAGTGTACTTGGATTCTTTCGTTGACGTGTTCGATTATGCTCAACACTTTCGGAGTGATGGCTCGACTGTAGCAGATTCCCATCAAATACTCACGGTATTGAACGTCGTCGAATACGTGACTCATGTGACCAAGTACGAACTTTAACATGTGAGTCAGTGTGCTTTTGTTGCTATGCCTTGCGTGCGCCGACCTCGATCAGATATATGAAAACATTCAGGTATTTCTCCATGTTAAGCAGAACGTGATGAAACGATTAAAAATAATTGAGTTCTTTGAAAATGTAAGTTCAGTGAGGGGTGAAGTATTGAACCGGTTTCCTCGCGTTGTTTTGTGTAATATGGTGAACTTCTTGTATTCATTGCCTACCTTTTGCTTGTGTCCATTCTGCGATGGTACAACTGGATACTTCACTCCATGGTTGTATACTACGTGTGTTCATTCAGGTTTCAATTTTTTGTTTCCGCGCATGCGAAGAAAACAAGAAGATATTAATCATTTGCATTGTTTCTTAGTTTTACGATGGCAACTGGAGTAGTAGTACGCACTTACTATTGGGTCTATTGTGTGGTACTACGAGAATTCGGTAACAGTAGCTTATCTAGTTATCGACCCGTAGCATCGACTCGAATGTTAGTCAATATATGTTATTGAACTTATATGTAAGAAATTTCTTTATTTCGTGACTTTCAAATTTTAAATCTCCACATTGACTGTCAATTAATGAGTAGTAACTAAGGTTAGCAAAGTCGTTAAGACTTAATTCTGGTTTAGGCAACTAAATCGAGGTTGGGTCCTTTCATTAGACATGTAGTTCTTGAGCTCCAAATGTACCAGTAATACATCATTGCCTAGTTTAGTTTTTTCTTGCCTAAAAACGAGAGTTACTCTAGGTGTTTTTCCATGTATCTGACAAGTTTGAAATACAATATATGCCTATTTTCGAAGAAAAAAAAATCAACCCTACGAGAAATAGATAAGAAATAATGAGGTAGACATAAACTTTCGGTCCCGAAAGTATTATTGATTTGGTAAATCAACTTTGGGATAGAGTGTAGTCCTTAGCTAGAGAGCATCCATGGCATATATTGAGAAACTAGCAATGCTTTTTTGTGCCATATTGGCCTAGTTGCGGCAATAATACACCAAAAAATAAAATAGTGGATAATATGAAAATGGGTGACGACGTCAGCGATGATTCTTGTTAAACCAACGTGGCAGGCACGTGGTCGGAAATTTGGAATGAAGTATTCGTGGTTTATAGGGTTTGGTGTGGTCCGCAAAGTCTTCTGCATGGCCGGGGTTGAACAAAGTGAGAGTCGTTTTCGTCCCCGGATCTGGTTTAGGGTTTTTGACTATAAGACGTACGTATATTTTGGCTTGTTATAATGATAAATTAAGTTTTTAAGACTTAAGAGTACGTGTTTGGGAGTATGGGGATCATGCAGTGTGACCATTGATGGGAGTTTTCTTTTGACTAGGATTTGTTTACCTAATTTTCTTTGCAAAGAGAAATTTATAGTTAAAATTCTATAAATTAATAATTTGGGGATCAATAAATTTTATTAATTTAACGAGATATTAATTAATCGATAAAATAATAATTTATTAATTTATTATTTTGTTAATAACTTATTAATGTAAAAATTATTATTGTTGTACTTTGTTCAATGTACATCATTTTTCAATTTATTGTGTTTTATTATTAATGTACTATGAGAAAAAAAACACAAAAAATTAATACCATGTTAAGAAAAGTCCAAGTTGAGGTTCAAAGTGATATCAATTTCAAAAAGCAACAAGTTACGCTTGAGTCATTTTCCATGAAGTCATCATAAATAAATAACTAATTAAATATATTAAGACATTACTAATTTATATGTTGCATGGGTCCATATGAATTCTTGAATTTCTATTATTTTATAAATTTAATAAATTATTAATTTATCACGTTGTCCCCAAGTCGGGACCAACAAGAACTATAATTTTAGCGAGATTATTAATTAATTAAGTATTAAATTATCGAGATTCTACAGTATATCGAAATGTGATCGATGGCGAAGAAAGCATGAGGGGTGCTTTGAAAGCAAAATGTATTTTAATTAATATTAATAAACGTGCAAGAACAAAGTGCTGAGGCATCCACCCCAATATGGTCTCGATCCACTCTCGACGCTCCACCTACGTCTTGAGTATTGTTTTGGAAGGAAACAGTCTTCTCAAATTTCATGGAGTTACTCTGTTCTCGGTGTAATAAAGCTTTCTAAGGCTATATAGTAACATTAGCCATGAATGAGTTGTACGTGTAATGTGGGGGAAATGTGGGATATATATTGACAAGAACGGATGTATAGAACTTTGATCAATTTCAATTTTGTTTTGTTTCTTATTTTATACATGTTTCTTATTATTTCAAAAATTTAATTGTACCAAAATCAGTTTTATCAGAAATTGAACCCCTAACATTTCCGTTTATGAGAATAATATGAGAGTACATGGTCAGCTCCAGCATTACCAGCGGCTAGTTCATCAATCAATTTCAATTTAAATTGGTGTTTTTATGACCAGGAATAATTATTTCACATCGTTTATACTGATGGATTATATCTACTTGAAATGTATACATACGACACTTCCATAGTATTTACAATTAAAATTAAAAATATCGATCTTAAACAAATATCGATGGGTAGTACTTATGCGCCCAATAATACAACAAGATATATATCGATCTTGTAATCTCCGATCTTGTATTCTATATATATATCAAGTTGAAAATGACTCTTTGATGAATGATGATTGTTTTGGAAAAATGAAGAAAGAAAAAGAGTTTCAAACCGCAGATCTGATTAGTTTTGTGAAATTGGATTGTGTCTGTTTAATTGTATTGTGACTCCCAGTTCTTTGACCCTTTGTGCCTAAAAAATTAATGCTTATATACTATAGACCAAAACAAGTAAGAAAAATACAACACTACATCCGCATTCGGGCATTTTGCAACATGACTTTCTCTCTTCGAACCCTCCAAACTAATTGACTATTTCTCAAGAGCCAGACAAGATAAGCCAGCAGAAGGCGAGGCTGAGTACTTGCGTAGAAGCTTCACTAGCATCATTGCTTCGTTCGGATCTTTCATTGCAGTCTTTGAAAGTGGGGGGCAATTTTTAAAAAGTGCTATTTTTTTCACATAAATCCACACTCACAGACTCACTAGCTAGGTAATAATGGGTAGAGAAATACAAAAGAGAGAATCTTGCATAAAGAAAAACACCACTTACAATAGTCAGCGTCAAAGTTCAACTATTCATAATTGTGGGAGACTAACCCGGTCTAAGGGGATCATCACATTTTGAGAGATCAGATAGGAGTTGGTCCGGATCAGTTCGAATGAGCTTGGTTTAGTTTCTCTACGACCGATTCGAATAAGGAATGTGATCAAAACGCAAGTACGCAAACAAAGACATTGTAATCTAAAAAAGGAATCTGAATCTCTCTTGATCGACTTGGTACAATGCATGGTACTATATATTAGTTTCTCAAGAAGGAGAAGAAAATCTTCTTTGGCGCATTACATATATGTATATATTACAGATCGACATCAGTACGTATAGAAGGTACGGTTCATAGCAATAGATCGATTCTTCATTTCTATGTTTCACTGCACGTTTACGACACACGGGTACATATATATAAACAATGATCGACTTCAATTATCAAATTACGTTGTCGATTTTGTATAAAACTTCACATAAAAATTTCAGTGAGAAACTTCACACTTAATACAAATTATATATATAGTCATCTGCATTTATATACAGTGGTGTATACTTAACAAACTAGACATACAGCTCCGGATCTACCCAAATACAAGGATTCCTCTTCCAGGATTTCGATGACGCCAGCAAATGTGGGTCTTCTAGAAGGGTCACCGCCCGTACAATCCTCTATCAATCTGCATACGAGAAACCACATAACCAATTTGATACATATGACTAATGAGAATCGCACATGATAATTAAACTTAATTATCAGATGTTTTACACTTACTGCCGAATTCTATTAGAACATCGACTCAAGTGGAATTTTGGTTTGAAATCAATGTATTCTTGTTTGTCATAGTCTCTGTTGGTCTGGAATTTCCTTCCTTCTAGCATCTGTAAAATTACACGTACATCATGTAGACATAAACTGATATAAGTGGTGGAAGTGTGGAACCGAGCAAATTATATTGCACTAATGCGCAGGTCCGACATTTATAAACCTGAGGCGGGAATTAAAAATAGTGTCCCACATGGTGGTAATTAAAGAAAAAGAAGAGATACGAGCTAGGAATATCCAATATTATTTATATAGTATCCAAAAAAATTTGTTAATCACAAAAGGAAATACAAATCTATAATCAAGTACTTAAATATATATATATATATATATTTAAATGTTTAAAACTAATATAAACTGAATAGTACCGTACCAGTTTTCTGTTTTTTTATATATATCTATACTATATATTAAGCAAACACACGTTGTTCTTCATTTTTGCCAAATCTTCCTATTTTTTCCTCTTAACTTTACAAAAGTATAATATTTTAAGGATACATTGATAATTAGCAAAATAAATGATGAGAAAAAGTTATGGAATTCCTATAACTCCGATCTCATCCTTTCTCTCTACAACTATTCATTCCTATAATTCCTATACGATAATAACTGGGCACTTCTAATAAATTTTTTCTTTTCAAAAAGTGATGCAATGCATAGCATATGTACAATGATCAGTATATATTTATATATAAGTATAATCTTTTCATTTATATATTAAAAATATGAAAGAAATTTTTCTGAGGCCCCGACGATTTGGTACTTGAAAATTGTTCTGAGGCCCCGACAGTAGCCTCCCCGCCTCACCTCAGTTACATGTCTGTGGTGGCCTTTGACCTTTGGCAAGCTTTGGCCTACTATATATTAACAGTAGGAAGTGTGCCACATAGGAGCAAGAAATTATGGCAGTACCTGATAATATATGAATCCGAATGTCCATATATCTCTCTTGGTTTCATCTGATGTACAATCACAGCATTGCCCTGAAATTAAAATCGGACTTGATTAAGGACACAACATGAATTTGAGGATTGAATGTATGGAAGTTGATGCAACAACATACGTCCATTTTGATCTGGGTTTATTTGTTCATACAACATTTGAACCCAGTACTCCCCAATCTTCAAGTGTCCACCTTCATCCTGCAACAAGTTTCTTCTCCAAAACAAAATCATGGATTATTAATTACATTCCATTTTCTCTTGGATTTTGAAATCTATTTTTTTACAACAGTAACTATTAGCTACACTTTTAAGAACAAAGACAACAAAATTAAAACAGCACACAACTTAATGATCACTGGCCGGGTAGATAAATATCTGCTACATTAGAGGGCAATTGAATCACCAGCCGCATATGTTTTCCTAGTGTCAGCAGGAAACCCATCATACATATATATGTAATTCTTCATAGTTGAGCTAGAAGCCAGATTATCCAAGCTTTGTATATGTTAATCACATATTCATCACCTATTCATTTTAGCATAACTAAGTATATACGAGATATAAATAAGTGTAGGAATATGGTCGCTACCTGGTACTCAAATGATTGTGGACTATTGGGGATGGCTTGTGCTCATGAAGATAGTTCATTCCCCTGCCAAATTTTCCATATAAAATCACGGATCCACACTTCTTTATGTGTAATATGTAAAAAAATTTCACAGTACTAAATTTAAAATCCTTATGAGTAAGCATTAGAGATGGATTGTTTTCATATTTCAATTCCAGTTACAGAAATTAAGCAGCAAAACCCGTTTCACTACCTCGCAATATCAAGTGCATAGCGAAGAGCAATAGGCACGTCAAGTCGTGTTCTTGGCTTTAAAATATCCTCTAGATTACCCTAGACACAAACACCCAAAATTACATGAACAAGAAAAAAATTTAGAAGACTGAGAAAAGATAGATAACTGATTAGTATGCAGAACTGTATACCTTTGGTAGATACTCGGTAATTAAAACCATCTCATCTTGCTGCACGATTGAACCAAGAAACTGCAATATATTGGGATGTCTAAGTTCTCGGAGGAGAGTATTATCCTTAGCAGACAATATCCTGTAAAAGATTGAACAGATTTTTTGTGTACATTAATTGTCACTAACTAGTTACTACCACTAAGAACTAAACCTATATATTGGCCTATTTACACAGTGAAAAAATTATACATTTTTACAGGAGCACATATGTGGCTCTTGAAAACAGTCTTTACGACCCATATTCCATGCCACTTGACCTTTTCAGAATCTCCAAATGACCCCTGAAAATCATTGAAACAATTCAGTACAACTATGTGTCCATGATAGTTAACGTACACTTAACTAATGCTAGCTTCTGGGTGAATCAAAATTTGATATACCTGCTGAATCAATGATGAAGACTTTGTATCTAACTCTGACATGTCAAACTTCACATCATTTGAATCCTGATCATGTCGAACGGTCTGTGCCAAACAACAAATGAATTTAGTTAGATAGAGTAAGATGCTTAGTAAGTTTATCGAGCTAGCTAGTCTACTTAATATTAGTGAGGTTCGCTGTATTGGGAAGGTTGCAGGACTGTCTGGAAACAACGGTGGGTTGCAGGGCTTAGTGGACCGAGAGCAGAGTTGCGGTTAGGGGTGGGCACGTGACAGGTCGGGTCCATTTTTGGCCATCTCTATCCCTATCTCGAACGGAACAGAATAGGGTATTTAAAAATTCGGCCCTATCAATTCGGCCCAAGGTCAGCAGCACACAAGATCCCTGGACCACCATCAATCTAGAAGAGCGACCACTAGAAGCAGTAAAACTCTCATATTGTCGATGATGAATCATCTCCGCCCCTCGCCTTCCATCAAATCCTGATTTGCTCCTTTTGTCTCAATCCTAGACATGGGAACGCCAATTCTCGACCAAACTCCAGTGCCCAAAATGGCTAAAGAACATCAAACCTACGCTCTAAGTCATCACCGCCTTTGGATCTACAAATGGGTCGAAGTATCTCCTCCAGGCTCCATCATCACTACCATGGCACCGTCGCCCGTGCTCTTCATTCAAAGACACCTCGCAACGGAGATGGGCCATCGTCGTCGACTTCACCGTGATAGACCACTTAATCCGGGCTTGAGTGGGATGATTACCCGACCACACAACAAACCTATCCTCCAAAGTCTTGGATCGATCGATCCTCAACTTCACCCTGGACAAGACAGAGTGTCTGTGTGGCTAGCTCCCAAGCAGTGCGAGTGGCGACCCCAAGAAAAAAGGTGCAAAAGACCTCCAAACGAGTTGAAACTGGGTTTTGGGGCGGCGCTTTCTTAGTCCTATCATCTATTTGGATATTCTTAACAAGATAAACATAGTTTGATAAGACTTAGAAGTCTACAATTACACAAAATAATACTATTTTACTTAATGTTTAATTAAAATAAATAAAATTACAAGTAATTTTATTTCATGTTTAATTAATACATTTAATTTATATTACAAGTAATGAATACTTTGGTCGTTATAGAGTAGTTTTTTTTTTGAATAATGTAAATTGTTTGATAATTTAATATGTCAACTTTTATTAAAACAAATGATAAAATAGACTAAATATATTATGTTGGATGAGATGGATCTATCAGGATTTCAAAATCAAGACCCGATCCTTCCTTAAAAAATGGTACGGGTTGGGACGGGATGAAATAGTAAAACTTTTATTTTTCATCCCGTCCCGAGCAAGATCAGGTCGGGTTCGAGATTTGCGGAATTCATGCTCACCTCTAGTTGCAGTTGTTGCTTTGGAGGTGTGGGCCTGTCAGTTTGGGCTTGAGACTGTGGAGAGGTTGGAACTTGGAAGTCTTATTGTGCTTCCTTCTGGCTCCTCATTTCAGATCTGGGTGACCAAACTACCTGAATCGTCGTACTGTCCCTCATTTGGGATTAGGGTGACCCAACTACTTGGATTGTCATTTCGTCGAATTTATTTGGACTAGGTTGCAGCTGCTCTTTGATGTGGGACCCGAGAGCTTTTGTTCTGATGTAGAGATGGTTGCAATCTAGTTAAGGAGTGGTGCACAATAAGTTTTGACACGTTCTCGTGTTACTCTGGTTTGTTAGTCTAGATTTTGGAGTTGAGTTATTGTTTTAGTAAAGTGACGCGTTAGAGTTTCACTTTATTTTTAACGGGTCGGATAAGCTGATGAAATTCTTAATAACTATTACATTTTAATAGATTTGACGGACATCTCAAAAAGAAAAAATGATTAATGTACTATAGACGAACCCTAAGTATATATGCACGATACTGTAGACCATATATTAAGCTTGGACCTGAATCACTTGGGTATGTTACTTCCCCAATTACCATTAGCTGATCGTTGGTGAAGTCATTGCTTCCATTGACTTCAAGAATTCTGCATATGTCTCGATGTCCATATAGTCTAGCATCTGTTAAGGGCTTTGACAATCAAAAACCAAAAAGAGATGACCTTATTACAATGTTCATATTTCAAATTAAGAGTACTACTACTACTACTATTACTACTACTACTACTGTTGCTAAATAATAATATTTAGTCTTTTCAAAAATAATAATAATAATAATATTTAGTAATTTCTACTTACAGTTCTTTTCCATCGGTCTTGGAGGTTCACATTGGCGTTGTAGCAGACGAGAAGCTCAACAATGGGAGTGTGACCTTCGCTTGCCGCAAGATGCAGAGCTGTTCTGTTGTCATAGTCTTGCACATCAGGAGAGATGCCCTTGATCAGCATCTTGTTCAGTCCAACTCTGTCGCCTCTCGAAGCGAAGCTCAAGAACTTCCCTATGAGTTGCATATCGAAATCGTCAATCCCTTGGAGGATATCACCCATCGTCTTCATTAATTTTAAGCCTGTAGTGCTGCAAACAAGCTAGAGAGACTCAAAGGGGAATGAAGGAAAACAGAAGAGGAAGCCATGAATGTAGTTTTTTATGAGGTCACTCCCAGTGACGTGTCTAACTTGGTGGGAAAAGGGGGGCGGTTACAACCAAGATGGAGGCTTTGGGCATAACGACCACTTATCAGAATTTGAATTTACATGCCTCAGATTGATCTTGATGCCTCAGGTCAGGTACATCTTCATTATAAATTTCAGTCTCCCTGTCTTGGAAGTCCGGACAATATCATATGGTGATTGAAAATATTTTAGAGAGAAATAACATTTCTAAGACAATAACATATGGTGATTGACATCATTGCTTTACATCCAAATTCCACACGAATTGGTCAAGAAACAAACAAAACAAAAAAAAGAAGATTCTTGACAATGGATGACAATGACAACCAGAATCTTTACCATGTCAAAGGACAACCAGAACAAGAGATGATAATAAAGAACGTTAGAAAAAACAGCACAGCCTATATAGTTTGGAGATTAATCCAATGCCACCAACAGTATGTATGTATGTATCACTAACCTTGATGTTACTGTCTTAATTGGTCACATATCTGACCAACTGAGGCCAGCAGATGGTCGAAATCTCATCCATGACTGACCAAATTCCAGTTGACGTGGCCATCAAAGTTGTGGGGAATTGGAAGGAGACGTACAGATGGATACCAGTATTTGCAGCTTTTGCTGCACTTTTTATGGCATTTTTGCTGGTGCCAACAATTTTCCAGCTCCGGTTAGTGGCTTCATCGATCGATAGGACTAATTGTGATGTTCAGGGTTTTGTTTAGTGAATTGACCATAATTTGATCACATTGTTTTCAATCTTGAGAGAACACACTATACAGGCATTTGGTTTCAGTGAAGTTTCCATTTTTCTGAACCTCTAAAGGGTTTGTTTCTGTTCAATTTCAGTTCTGGACGCCAATTGGGTCTGGGAGTTTGACCCTCCTTAAGGCATTTGTTATCGCTTGTGTGATCTATATACCTGGAGCAGCCTTTGCAAGCTCCACCAGTACTGTCAATGCCTTATTTTCTCATGTATGGATAGAATTTTTTTGGTGTCTATTCTAGGCTTTCATTCGATATTTGGTGTAAATATCTAATGAAATTCTCCTCTTTCCCAGTTTCTAAAGGAAAATCAGCCAAGTGAAGGTTTCTTGATGTGGAGCCTGGTAGTTATTCTCATCACTGCAGGTACCACAGTATTATATATCACTATCAGGTTTCATGTCATGTGGTTTTTAGTAGTGATTTCTAAATTAGTTGAGTTCATAACATCTTTATGCCTAAAATTTGGGCAGCAATTTGGCTTGCTCTGGCTACATATTTACAGCTACCAGTCTCATCCCTGCAATCAATACAAGGAGCTCTACTCGGAACCATAATTGTTACTCAAAGTTTTGACTACATTCCATTGTGGAATAAGGTAATGCACACATATATTCAACTAGATAGAAAATGGCATACTCTAGGTGACTATACAACTGAATACTCTCAGTGGTGAAATCATTGCAGAATGATAACCACAATTTCAGTGGCGGAGGACTAGTTTGGATATTTCTTGAGTGGACTGTTGCCCCATTTATTGCCTTTTTATGCGCATACGTTCTTTTTGTTGTCATGAAGGTTTCTCTGCTTCGCCATGAAAATTCCGAAAAAAGGATTCTTTTTTTCCTCCCAATTGACTATGGATTATCAGCTGGACTGCTTTGCCTGTTTCTCATGTATCAGGTTTGTTACGCTAAGACTATAAATTACGTTATTCTAATCTTCTTAGATACAGGAAAATGAGGAAAGTAATAGCTGCCATGAACTCTACCCTATTCATTTCAGCCAGTACATGAAGAATATATATTTTCCTTTTTGCATCTGCTTTCCTTCTCCATTTTTATCCATATTACTTCTTACATAAATTGTTTGTCTTGTTAAATCGAATGGCAGGTGTTACCACATATGATAGCATTTTCTAGTAGGCTGATGATTGTTGCAGTTGCAGTGGCCACTTTGGTTGGAGCACTATTATCTTTGGCAACACTTGTAACAGTTGGCAGATTCCTTTAGACCTCCATTTCTACTATATGATCCTGACCGGAATCTGATTCTGCGTGTACCAGCTTGTAGTGGTTCCTATGGCTTTGAAAAAACTTAAAGCAGTCAAAAATTACAAGACCATGAAGAAAAACATGACGAAATCTTCAGATAATAGTAAATGCATAGAAAGCCAAGCTCCAGCATGCAATGACACAAAATCAGCAGATGATGAGGCTCAGTTTGAAGAAGCCTTGAAAGATTTCATGCAGATGAGAGTCCTCGACACGGTTTATGAAGAAGATGAGAGGAGCTGGGCTTCACCGGAGCCATTAGTCCAAGAACCTGAAAATAAGATTGCTGAAGATCAGTCTCCCGTTTCTCAAGATCAATCTAATACAGACAAGTCTAATTCATTTAGGAAGTTACTCGAGTCTACACCAAACCGGTTGGTTCAAAGTCACACAAGGAACTTTCAGAAGATTGAGAAAACTACACCAGTTGGGAATTCCTTTCACTTCCTAAAAGGTTCATCAAAATCATTTTTCTCTCCTGTTAGTGTCCCCCTCAAGTCATCTTTCATGAAGTTTTCTCTATGAAATTTTTCCTGAGCCAACTGTCAACTTGGACTATTGGAACTTTTGCTAAAATGCAAGCAAGATCTATATATAACAGTTTTGACTAAATAATATTCCATATGCATATCTAATGAGAGACTACAATATGTGCTTATATCATCTAACCCATGCTTATGTAATGGAAATAGGTAATGGAGCATGACAGACACACCCTCATTCGCCATGGTCTAGCCGAAAAATATGATGACGTGGAAGATTTCTTCTGTTTCCTGTCTTATTGCTTTGTGTATCTTCGCGTAAATCTGAAATGAAGAACATCAGCAGATAATCCAGACTCTTACAAATTATATGCTTCATCATAACCTAATAGAATTACTTTTATGAATGTGCAGGGTTATACAATCTGCCAGTGAAGTTGCTGCGGTTGTGAGTCCATATGGAGCTATTGTTGATGTTTTCCAACATAGAGAGAAATTTTCTGGACATGAAGAACATGTGGTGAGTTGAATGAAACACATAGCTTGACAGTCTTCAATCTAAAGCTAGCTAACATCATGCATAACGAATAACAACACTAAGCATTATGTTGGTATTGTAGGGATCTATCCATGTGACCTGGTGGTTTAAGGCCATCGGCGGTTTTGGTGCAGCACTTGGTTTCCTTGTGTGTGGATTCAGGGTGTCTCGGTCTCTTGGTGGGAAGCTGACTTATATGAGCAACTCAAGAGGGTTAGCAGCACAATTGTCAACTGTGGCAGCCATCATCATTGTCACTAGAATTAAGCTTCCTGTCTCAACAATCCATGCTTTTGTTGGATCCTTGATTGGAGTTGGGATTGCAGATGACCCTCGGGTAAAATTGATTTTTTACAACTCTAATATAGTCTTTCATGTATGCTCATCAATTTCATTGCACAAACTACTTCAGGATGCAAATTGACAAAAAAAGTATGACTAACATTGAATTCAAACAATAATCAAACCACACTTTTAGCGAAAACTTGATCAGAAGTACTGATGGTACCCAAAATTTGCAGAATGTGATTGTGTTTGTTACATTTTACTGCTCACAAAAATATTCTTTAACCTGAAATTTATAGAATGTGAACCAGAAGCTCCTATTCAAGTTCATATAGTTAAACTTGAACCACCTTTAAGATGCTGGGTTTTATTCAAAAAGCCTCGGTTAATATTGTGGGTAGTCCATTAACATATAAGCCATCTTCTTTTTTCCTCTTTTCCAATTTGGGATCTATCATTTCCAACACGCCCTCTCACGTGCAACATAACTTAGGCTTGCACGTGCAACTAGGGGTGAGACTGGTTCCACGAAGAACAGGAGAACCGGACCCATCGAACTGAAACAGCTAGGTTCGGTTCGATTTTTTGAATTTTATAGAGTAATACTGATGGTTCGGTTCCAAGTGCAATATTTCGGTTCCAGTTCCGGTTCCTAAGTTACAAAACTTTAAGGAACCGAAAAAAAATCGGTAATATGAAAATAACACATGTCAATATATTATTGGTAGTCTTGTAAAATCTATTATGTACTATAGACATGGATATAGAGGATCATTCATTTCTAACTATAAAGTATATGAAAAAGAAAACTCTCAAAACGCTAAATCTAGTTAATCTACCTAGTCGACAACCCTCACACTCTCACCAAAAATCCTCACGCTTAAAAAAAATGCAGATGATGCAAGGGTAACAAAAGTTACCAAAAATTAGTTTGTTAAATAGAATGCAACTTTGAGGTACATATGCAGTGTTTAGTTCAGAAGTTTTTGTGGACTATAGTTGTTGCCTTTAGTTATTCTATTCAACAAGAAATTCAAAGACTTGTTTGACGTAACTTATTTAGTTTATAATTTGTAATATATTTGAACTAAAAAGACTCAATGATTGTTGGATACTTGCGGATCGAGAGATTTGTGGGTATATTTAATTTTTTATTTTGTAGTTTTTTGTTCTTTTTCTTCCAAATTAGGCTATTTATTGATTTTTCTTTATGTATTTAGGAACCATAGAACCGAACCGGTTCCTGAAAATAATGGATGGAACCAAACCGGTCTCAGCCCTACGTGCAACAGTTCAAATGATCATCTCGGTCGAAACAAGAACGGATCAACAAGTTTCAGATGACTCTCTCGGTCGGAACGAGAACGAGTCGACAGATCCGCGGAAGCGGAGACAAGATAGGAGGGGTGGTGAGGAGTTGGACAAGGAACTTGGCTCTAATACCAAGTTAAACTGCGGCAAACATTGCATGTAGACTCCCAATATAACCAATATTGTTCGAATTCGAACTAGGTTTACGGTGTTAGATTTTATCCAAAAGACCTCGGTTTATATTGAAGATAATTCATTAACATATAAACCATCTTCTTTTTACCTCTTTTTCAATGTGAGATCTATTCTCTCCAACACATATGTGGTGGGTGATGACCATTATCATCTGTTCTAGAGTTTCTTATGTGATATTCTCAGCTTCTACACACTCTCCAGCTTATGTTGTGCGTTGAATCATCATCATCTTCACCAATTTCACTCCCCTCTTCATCTAATTTTTTGTTCTTTTAGAAATGTGCAGAAAACACTCTCATAGTCTCGACTAATCATTTTCATCTCACTTGTAATAACCATTTTTAGTAGTACCACAATTTTATTTTATTTTTCATTTCAATCATGAAATTAAAATGGATTTCATCGATCAAGAATACACACCATTTGATCAATCATCGAGTCACCTTCCATTCCATGAGTAGCAGCACTATTGGTAGTGCAGTTGCTTTGTGGCTAAATACAAGTATGGTATTCTTTCACATTTATTTAAAGAACCAATTTAATAAGCACAATAGCATCAAAATAGTATTTGAATCATGGCAAATACAAGGACAAATATCATCAATCATAAGGACAAATCCTCAAAACGCTGCGTTTTGGAGGTCCCGGCTCCAAAATAACACCACGTGCTAGCTGAGCGGTACAGACTAGAGACACTACTCTCAAACTAGTGTGGAACTTGTGGGCTGTCTAACCAGTTCTCTCCCTCTTTTAACCAAAACGCCGTCGGCCACTCTGTTTAGTTTTGCTGTTCTATCTATTATTGGAAAGCCAAAGAAGTAATGGCGGCTTCTCTGTCATCGCCGCCGTGCTCGACTTCGTTGATTACCCAGAAACCGTGTCGGACAGTCGAATTGGGACGTGGGTTTTGGAAAAGTTTCCAACTTGGGCACCAGAGGCCATTAAAGTTGAGGTCTTTCGAGTGCAAAGAGCTTGTGGTCTCAGCTAGCGCCACCAACACCAATGTTGTCTCTGTCACTGACCCTGCTCCTTCAGTGGTTCGCTCTAAGTGAGTTTTGTTTTGTTTTGTTCTCTCTGTAATTTGTGTTTCAGTTCTTTGTGGGATTATCTTTGAATGTAGTTGCAAGCTTCATTGGGTTGCGTTGAGATCACTTTAGTGGGTTTTGTTTAATCTAGTTGAATTATCAGATGGTGTTACTGCTAGTACTGTTTGCTTATTTTAGATGTTTCAGGGTTTGATGTTGTCTTTATTGCAAATTGGTGGTTGGATTATGTTGTTTATTTGTTACAAGTATTGGTGGTTTCATTTTTTATGGAGACGAGAATCAGTGCTTTAGTTACTCTTAAGATTCTGAATAAGGGGAAAGTATCAATTTCATTCATAGTATCATGTCCATTCAACTTGGTATTTGAACCTGTCAATAGTTTGGAATTAGATTTTGCCACTTGCTGATTCTGAAATCTTTCGTCATCAATGAGCCATGACTTCAAATGTGCATTTCTCATTGTGTACCTCCACTATTTCAAGTTTTGAACATGGATTCTGTGTATCTTTTCAGCGTGAAACGCCACACGATTTCAGTGTTTGTCGGTGATGAGAGTGGAATTATAAACCGAATAGCAGGTGTTTTTGCCAGGAGGGGCTACAACATTGAGTCCCTTGCCGTTGGCCTGAACAAGGACAGGGCTCTCTTTACCATAGTTGTGTCAGGGACTGAAAAGGTTTTGCAGCAAGTTGTTGAACAGCTCAACAAGTTGGTGAATGTGATAAAGGTTATCACTGATAATTCCTTAGAATCTTATCTTATGATGTGCCTTTGAACTAGTTGAAAATTAGAATTTCGGTATTGTTCAAAAATCATACTCATCTATGAAGTCAAAGTATCTTCTATTCTGATGTTAAACTGAACAAAAGTTTTCATCTATAGTTTAGTTATACTTAGACTATATAATATATAAGACAACCAATTATATTTCATTGCTGGTGAACCACTTACATGTGCTGGATGTTTCAAAATAACTAAGGGCATGCATAGGCTAAAAAATATGAAATTTGTGAAATTTGGGTTTGAATGTTATTAATAATAAAGGAACTATGTAAAGGGGTGATTATTATGGATTGATTTTGCATCACCTTCACTTATATATCTACTTTGTCAGGTTGAAGATATCTCAAGGGAGCCACAAGTAGAACGTGAACTGATGCTTATCAAACTAAATGCAGATCCAAGCTCCCGTGCGGAGGTAAAAGTTCGAGTTATTTAAAAAAATTGGACATAGTAATTCCCTCTTTTTTCAGTATGTAGGAGAATGTGGAATGATTGGTCTGATTCTTCTAGGAGTGTCCAAGTTTATAATCTTTGAAATGTGCTCGTCACTTTATTGTATTCTAGCTGTCATTGTTACTGCATGTTTGTGTATCATTTGTTTTGGCATTATAGGTGATTATGTCATTAGAAGCAGGAGTAATTTTCTAGTTAACCGTTTTCAGATGCTGGTTTATCATTTTAGGACGTCCTTGCACCTCATCTGGTTTGTGTTCTCAATTTTTAGATCATGTGGTTAGTGGATATCTTCAGAGCGAAAATTGTGGACATCTCGGAACGGTCACTGACAATAGAGGTCAATCTCGTTAGATCCTTTGTTCCTCTACTTTTGTATTGCAATTTCATTTCCTGTTGTCAATGACACTAAAGTTGAATGTGTTTGGTTTTAGACATATAGGCTCTGACATCTCTGTGGATGTCTCAGGTTACCGGAGATCCTGGGAAAATGGTTGCTGTTCAAAGAAACTTGAGCAAGTTTGGAATCCAAGAACTTGCAAGAACTGGAAAGGCAAGTTTGTATATTTGGATTGCCATGTTTATCGCTAGATGATATATCTATTTTTCTGTTAGTGGGTGCAACCCTCTAAAAGAAGACAATAGTATATTCCTTTTTGCTGGTGCTATATTCCACTATTGTAGGTGAGCTGAAGCCTTATTGTATTTCTTTTCATCTTGTAATAGTTTATGTAGATACTTTGTACTGATGTTTCAATGTCACACTACTGACAGATTGCTTTGAGAAGAGAAAAAATGGGTGAGACAGCTCCTTTTTGGAGATTTTCTGCAGCTTCTTATCCTGATCTTGAAATGTCAATGTCTGATGATGATCTCACGATGAAAGCAAATCGTCTAGCCAGTTGTGATGCTAATAGTACCTCACAGGTACATATATATATTGTATATATTTTTGTGTTTATTACAGTATTACCTAATGAAGAGATTTCTACTTTGTTAATATCTCACATGTCTCTCTTGCATGCATAATCATCGATCTATGATTTTTTTATGGAATCATTTGTAGAGCTGAAAGGGATTCTCCCATATTATGGTGATTGTCTCGTTCAAATGCCGAAAGAATATATAATCACTTGGCTTGTGTCTCAAGATGACATTTAGTTTTTATATGATGCTTGATATAGCTCCTGTGTTTAGCAGATTTTGTCCCTTTAAGGAAATTAATTTGACGAGTAACAGTGTGAAATTTCAGAGAATGTGATTTTCTTGAGGCTAGGGCATATAATAGTAATTGAGCTTCTTTTTGCATATTGAGTCTTGTATTGAACATAAAGTGAAATTCATGTCATTATTGAAGGGTGATGTATATCCTGTGGAGCCCTGTGATGATTTTCCTTCATCTCAAGTACTTGATGCTCATTGGGGTGTTCTCTATGATGAAGATGTAAGTTATCCTACAGCCATAATGTTTCAAGCTGTTTCATCTTCTACTGATCACCGAAAGAGTGGCACTTTGATCTCATTCATTGAGCCATAAAAAGGTTCACAAAATGTGGTTCTGCCTAATTGTAAACTGTAAATTTGCATTGCCAATATGATCTAAACATGTGTGGCATCCTATAAAATCTTCCAGTCAAGTGGGGTTCTATCACACACTCTGTGTATGCTGGTGAGTGATGTACCTGGAGTTCTAAACATAGTTACAGGAGTCATATCTCGAAGAGGCTATAACATTCAGGTTAGTTGATTCAATTGACCTCATCACTCTATATTTGGTTTTCTTTGGCCTTCTCACATGTGACTTTGGCGTTCATTTTTTGCTCCCAGAGTCTAGCTGTGGGGCCTTCTGAGAAAGAGGGACTTTCCCGCATTACAACTGTTATTCCTGGTAATGATGACTCAATTATCAAGTTGGTCCAGCAACTTCGCAAGTTGATAAATCTTCACGAGGTGAGGTTTCTGATATTACATGATTCTCGTTATGAATCTTAAAAGCTACTATCCATGGAATATTTATTAATCTGGTAATGAGAAAAGAGATTGATGCATAGTAGCTACTAGAAGATGGATTGACAATCTAACAAAATGCAAATCATTAAGCGGTATTATATAACTTCAGTACTCTATGTTTGATTTGAAGTACTACTATTTGGGAAGTCACATGTAGTTGCAATAGCCAGTGATGGAGCTGGTCTGTTCAGGTTGAAACTGAATAAGTGTATATATCAATGCTGCTCTATGTCCCTGGATCTTATTCCCCCTCTCCTTATCTTAATGAATTTTAGTCTGTTGTTATCTTATCTGACCTCAATCCTTTCTCAATTCATATTGGTACACAAATGAATTTTGATTTTGAGTAGATGTAGTGTCCAAGGATATTAGAAAAAAAGATTTGATAACCCTTCTTGGATGATTGAAAAACGGTGGTTGTTTCTCCAGGTTCGGGATATTACACACTTACCATTTGCTGAGCGAGAGTTGATGCTGATAAAGATTTCTGTAAATGCTGCTGCTAGAAGGGATGTTCTTGATATTGCCAGCATTTTCCGCGCTAAAGCCATTGATGTGTCTGACCACACAATTACCCTAGAGGTTAAATCTCTTTCTTGCCATCGATTCTAATATTATAAGTGTTCAATACTTCCTCAGATATATCACAAGATGACCACACATTCTTGCTTTTATTTTGTTTTTTTATCATTGATAGATAAGTGTGGTGGGTCAGGTTTCAAGCAATGTTAGTATTAGGGACTTGATATCTGCTGTTGTTGTTTTATTTTTTTATTTTTCACATATTATCTCTAATAACATCTTATTCATAATATTATTTTCAGCTTACTGGCGATCTGAATAAAATGGTTGCACTGCAGAAGTTACTAGAGCCCTATGGACTTTGTGAGGTTTGTATAAGAAGTTGGTTGCCATGTTTACGGATGATCCTTAATTTCCAGATCTGAATAGTTCTTTTCCTCCTTGTAGATTGCACGGACTGGTAGGGTGGCATTGGAGCGAGGCTCCGGTGTGGATTCCACTTCTCTTCGCGGATACCCTCTTCCACTATAATGATGCAGTTTACTCACTTAACAAGTTTTGTAAGTTTCTTATTCCCCTTTTGATGGGCAATCTTTTTTTTGCCTGCTTCTGGGCTGCGAGCTATGTTCATATCAGCAAAGGAATAAACATCAAACTTTATAACTTTGGATTATCTGTGTCAGGTCTCATGGAAGAGCTATTTAACACAAGAAGCACCCGAAAGATCCAAATGCTCAGTTTTTCTTCATTGGATGAATTACAGGCAGCAGCTCACGGCCTTGTTTCGGAGGTTGAGAAACCTAGGATGATGTAGTGTTGTTCAGTACTTGCCATTAGGGCAACCAGCCCATGCAGGTTGAAATTAAGGCTAGGTAAGAGTGCAACATCTGTAAGCTTAGGGTTTTAAGACTTTGGTTATTCAACTCTGTTCGATCAGTTTAACATATGTGAAATTGTATCATCTCTTAAATGCAATTTATCCTTTTTTCTTCAATGTACAACTAAATCAATTAAAATGTGATAAGACTTCAGTAGAAAAGCTCGAAGAAGCTAAAGAATGTCTTGAAAAAAAATGACAACAGCAAACAAGTGAGATGAAGCTTATGTTTTACAAAACATTGGCCCATACGGGTCTCGAACCTGTGACCTTCGCGTGACGCTCTAACCAGCTGAGCTAATAGGCCTGTTTGACATGTTCACACAATATTTTATATATATTTCCATATTTACAAGCTTCTCTTATATATGCCGTTCCAAGATGATCGACATTTGGTGAATTGGTGGCTGGGTTGCCGGAATTGGGTTGGTTGTTGCTAAATGGCTTCTTCACTTCCCAATAGCTTGTAATGCATTCCTATTTGAAAGTTGAAACTAGAAATAAATTTTCCAAAAGCCTAATATCCAATCTGGATATATAGCTACACATTATTGTTTCTCCACAACTAATCCTCTCCTACACTCGTACAAGAAAGAAAATCCCATTTTCATTCTCCCTATTGATTTTGAATATTACACTGTACAGTGGACCTTAATTATTTGGAACTTAGTTTCAAAGCCGAAATGATCCTATATGGTAGGATCCGATATGAATTACTGATATTTTAGCAGTTGAAAAATAGAGAAATTAAGTACGTGCTCACAGCACAGCGCACTCAGAGATTATTCATATCACTTCAAAGCGATGAAACTGAAAAGGTGTGACATATCACATATATGATTGGAAATCTAGGCAGATAGGAGATTGGAATTGACCGAATTCAATGTACGTACGTCAACAAGCTTTCATTAACAAGAACATGATAGCGTTTTGAGAAGGGAAGGCTGCATGCAGGAGCAAACCAAAAAAACTGATGATGTAGTACATTACGCACGCGCAGTAGTTCTACTCTTGAGAAATGATTTCAGCCTTTTTAGCCCTCAATTAGGGATGTCAATAATATCCATCGGGTAGAGTATTTATCGGGTATTTGATCTTAACGGAGAATAGTAATAGATAAAAATGATTAACGGGTACTTGAGTACTCAATACCCTAATTTTAATTTAGTATTCTTATTGGGTGGGTATGAGTATGATAATTTGATATCCATACTCATACCAACCCAATAAAAATACTAAATTAAAATTTTATATATGTTTATTATATAATTAATATTACATATAATAATTATTTTATATATAAGATTTTTAAGTAAATAATCATTAATTTAACTATATATAAAAACTATAATATATATAAATATATATATACACACGGCTTCTTGGATGCATATTTTTCTTGATTTGGCCAATATTTTGGTCACACAATAATCACATCTTCACCGTTCAGTTTATATATATATATATCAACCCTGTAAAGTTTCATTCAATTTGATGATTATTTGGGTTCTCAAAATCGTGATTTACCACTTTTATACACAAATGGTTGCGATTTTATTAAAAAAAAATTCGTTCGTTAATTTGATCTAGTTAGGTAACTTAATCATCATTAAATTGGATGAAACTTTATAGAAGTGATTTATCTATACACTAAGACCTAAAATCTGAATGGTGAAAATGTGAATATATGACCTAAAAATTAGTCAAATTAAAAAATCTGCATATATTCAGTGGCGGAGCCACTTGAAGGCTAGGGTGGGCATTGGCTCCCCTTGAAAAATCATTATGTATGTATAGTTTGTATGAGATGGATGGAAATTTGTCTTGCTCTAATGGAAGTCTTTAATTACAACTAGGTTTGTAATGGTGCTTGGTTCGAATCTCCACTATGTCACAGTAGCTTTACTATTTTGTTGTTGTTTTCTTGCTCTCTTTTACGGTTTATAGAAGAAAAAAGTCAATATCTAAACAAAAAAAATCAATATTCTTCTTATTTTCTTTTATTTTTCTTCACTTTTGTTGTTTTGTTACTTTATTTTACAGTCTACCAACAAAATTAAAAATCCTTCTTCTTTTCTTCAATTTTTTTGTCTATTTATATATAAGTGTTCCTTCCGAAGTTATTTATATATTTTTTTACATAATTTTGCCCCCCCCCACTCATATCAATTCCTGCCTCTGCCCTGCATATATTGAAATGCTCTCCCTCTCTCTCTCTCTCTCTCTCTCTCTCTCTATATATATATATATATATATACCAAAATCCTAGTACGTTACTACCCTAGCTATATATAGTCGGCATTCATATCTAGCATATCTTGCCGTCTGATGCATTCCTCGACAATCTCTCGAACCACAGATTATACGTGAATTGTTTAATTCGTTAATGGCCCCCATGCAACCTTTAGTCAATGATTCTAATGATCAAGAGAATCAAGTTTCTTCGGAAGTTGAAAACGAGAACACTTCTACACCTATTCTAGTTTTTATATTTTTGGTTTATAGCTTTTCTTATAATCGTTTTCTCTTTTAACATATTTTTTCAAAGGTAATGGGCGGGTACGGATATCTTGGTATCCAACGGAGACGGGTCCGGGTAACACCCTATAAAATATCATGGGTATCGGGGCGGGTACGAGTATAGAATATAGACTTGGGTATGGGCATAGTATTTCAATATTCGTACCCTACCCTACCCATTGTCATTCCTAACCTCAATGGGGATATGATTTGGAGGCTTCAAATCCTATGTGGATTGCCACATGACATCTATGTCATTATTCTTTTGCCAAATCATATTTATGAGATATCGTTCCTTACAAATATTCTTACAATCAATTAATTAATCTACTCATTAAAAATAAACAAGAGACTGAGAGGAAAATGTCTACTGACTAAAGATCGAATTCTGGGATAATCTTATTTGAGAAATCAAACTACTTTAACACACTACTTGAGGAGAGAATTGGGGCGACGTAGTTACATATCTTCGTCGCTCCAATTTCAATCGAGGCGACGTAGATTGCCTGAGATACTAATTACGTCGCTTCAAAAAATTGAGGCGACGTATATTGATCTTGGTCGCTTCAATAATATGAGGCGACCACTTTTTACATTCGAAGCGACGAAGATTTGTTTGGTCGCTTCGAAGAAAATCGAGGCGACGTAGATTGCTCAATCTTCGTCGCCTCGTTTTTTTTAAATCTGGATCTACTCTTCTTCTTAAAGTCAAACCGTTCATAAAGTTAGAATTTTAGAAAAACAGTTCATTCGCGTTCTGGAGCTGTTCTTGTGCGATTTTGGGAGAAATTTTAGGAAATTGAGAAAGAAGGTTGTTCTTGCCATTGATTTGATTCTTGAGTAAGGTTAGTTTGATTTGTATCTCTTTAACCCTCTTTATGAGCATAATATGTTAAATTAGAAGTGAAATTGAAGTTTTGGTGAAATTTTTGAAGTTGAATTGAATTTGGTGTTATGTTGTAGTTTTAGTGTTTGAATCATTGAATTTTGGTAAATCATGTTATGGGTTCATGAATAATGTTTGAAATTTGGTTAAGTTTAGTGAAATTTATTGATGATTAGAAGTGAAAATGAAGGTGATGTGAAATTTTTGAAATTGAATTGAATTTGGTCTTATGTTGTAGTTTTAGTGTTTGAATCATTGAATTGTGATAAATCATGTTAATGATTAATGTTTGAAATTTGGTTAAATTTAGTGAAATTAATTGATGATTAGTGTAGATTAGGTGTATTCGAGCCTTAATTAGTAGTGTTATTAGTGTTAATCATGAAATCGAGCGTATGGTTATATATAATTGTGGTGTTTATCAACTTAGAACTCCTGTTTGAGAATCAACAACTCATCTAGTTGATCAAGTTGAGTTGTTGATTCTCGAATTGTCCCATTTTTGGACACTTTAGGTGAACATGACTTTGTTGATCCTTTTGCTATTCATGTGATTTCAGTTTCAGTTTTGGGATATGGTTTCGATACTGTCTCCTTTCAATATTCCCCGAATGCAAATTAGGTTGTTTAGATATGTGTGCACTCGGGGAACTGTAGGGAGATGCTGCCGAAATTTCCCTCAACTAGAGCTGAAACGCATGGGTGCAAGAGCGTTGACAAATGTCGTGTTCCCCTGAAGGGGATAGGACCCAACCCGGAGGCATAAGGCGAAGAAGTGTGGGGTTTTGGTTGAATCTCAACTGTGGCGTGGTAACTTTGTTCATATTGATTGTTTATGCTGACAGGAAACATGGACGGACACCCAGACAAAACTTGGATGACATATCATCATGCTGATCCAAGGTACATCACAGGCATATTCGAGTTTATGAATTTTGCCCGGCGACATAGTAACGGAGCCGATTATCACTTCTGCCCGTGCAAACGTTGTAAGAACGGTCCGTTCAAGGTTACTATGGATGTCATGTATCATCACTTATCACACAGTGGTTTGAGTCCGGATTATACTGTCTGGCACCTTCACGGGGAAGTTTCTGCTGAACTGACAATGCTCAGTCAACGAAGACAGTGGCTGCAAGACAGAGTCGGTCCTTCTAGTGGTGTCGGTCCTTCAGTGAACCCGCAGTTGGAGATTCTACATGATGCATATCCTTATTATCCTGGATACCATGCAGATGCTACCCAACAATTAGTGGAAGATAATTCGGGCATGAACTTCAATGACATGGTAGACGATGATTATGAAAAGTACGATAGATTATTGAAGGAGTCACAGACCCCATTATATGAAGGCAGTGAGGAAATTGTTTTGAGTGCCATATTAGATGCAATGGAAATGAAAAATGAAAATGGATGGTCGGACACAAGTGTTGACTCTTTATGTATTTACATTAATAAACTTCTTCCTAAAGGGCACACATTCCCCTGTTCATACTCGAGGATAAAAAAAATCTTGAGTGATCTTTCACTGGGTTACGAAAGAATTGATGCGTGTGAGTTTAACTGTGTGTTGTTCAGGGGGGCACTTGTAAACGAGAAGATTTGTCCAGTGTGTTATTCTGAAAGATATAAGCCATATATGAATGATATTCCCAAAAAAATAATTCGTAACTTCCCTCTAACACCAAGGTTGAAGCGTTTGTTTATGTCCCCACACACTGCCAAGCATATGCGATGGCTGGGGGAGCGGATATGCGTGGCTGGTAGCCTCAGCCACCCAGCTGATGGAGAAGCGTTTCAACATTTTGACAGAACTTTTCCAGGTTTCGCACGGGACTGTAGGAATGTGCGCCTTGGAGTAGCAACAGACGGTTTCAATCCATTCGGAACAATGAGAACTTTGCATAGTACATGGCCCGTTGTTGTGATGCCGTACAATCTACCACCATCAATGTGCATGAAGAAGGAATATAACATGTTATCAGTGTTGATTCGAGGCCCTAAATCTCCCGGAAAGTGCCTTAGTGTATTTATTGAGCCGATGATCGAGGAGCTAATACATTTATGGGTCGTTGGAGTCCATACTTTTGATCGAGTAGACAATGAGGTATTCTTGATGAAGGCAGCGGTAATGTGGACTATTAGCGACTTTCCAGGTTTAAGGATGCTTGCGGGGTCAACTGTGAAAGGGTACAAGGCATGTCCAATCTGTCTAGATGAGCTAACTTCAGAGCATATATGTGGGAGGATAGTTTATGAAGGTCATCGAAAATGGCTCCACCAAGATCACCCTTGGCGATTAAGCAAGGCATTTAACGGGAAGGTGAAGTTTGGCGGAAGACCCTATCAGAAGAGTGGAGATGAAATTTTGGAGGACGTTAGGTCACACGTTTACCCTATTCTTAGCCAACATGACGACTTGAAGGTGCCGTACAATCCGAATAACAGACAGTGTTGGACTCACGAAAGCATATTTTGGAAGCTGCCGTATTGGTCATCATTGAAGATCAGACATTGCTTAGATGTCATGCACATTGAAAAAAATGTGTGTGACAACATCCTTGGAACCATTTTTGCGATTGATAAGAAGTCTAAGGATGGTCCAAAAGCTCGCGCTGCTTTGAAGAAGAGGAATGTGCGAAAAAACCAGTGGCAAAGAGCGGGTGACCAGGGTACGGCGAAAGTTCCTCATGCACCCTTTTTAGTTAAAAAGGATGATCTAGAAGATGTGTTCCAGTGGTTCAGGGATGTTAAGTATCCTCTTGGTTATGCAGGTAGTTTGAGAAGTAAGGTGAAAGTCAGTTCCCCGTCACAGTTTTATGGATTGAAGATGCATGATTGCCATGTGTTGCTTCAACGTCTTCTTCCTGTGGTTATCATAGGGTTCTTGCCAGAAAACGTTGTAAAGCCATTGATAGCACTGTCAAATTGGTTTCGTCAACTATGCAGTAGGGAGCTTAAGAAGGATGTTGTGCGTGACATGGAAACTGAGATAGTGATGATTCTCTGCAATTTGGAGCTCATATTTCCTCCACATTTTTTTACATCTATGGTTCATCTCATGGTTCGTCTGCCCGAACAAGTATTCCTTATAGGTCCAGTACACTATACATGGATGTATCCAATTGAAAGGTAAAATGTTTTTCATTGCTAATATTATGTTCGTTATGTAACATGTCGGCAATTAGGAAAATATAAAAAGTCAATGAGGAATACACGTTACCCGGAAGGTAGTATTGCTGAACAGTACCTCGTACATGAGTCGGTGACGTATTGTAAGTCTTATCTCAGACGGATGGACAACGAAGATGTCGACACTTCCCCTGAGTGGAATATTAGCTGTGTTTCACTCTTAGTAAGACCAGATATTATCGAGACTCGTTGCCAGTTCAGGTTGACTGAGGCAGAGACTGCTGAGGCTCACTGGCAAGTCTTGGTGGGAACAGACGAAGTCAAACCTTACCTAGAAGAACATCTCAGAAGGTTCGAGGCTAAAAATGGTGAAGATTTCGACGAGCTTCGTCGGAGGAGGAGTTTTCTTCGATAGTTCTTAACATGGGTACATATGCCTATTAATTCTTGTAAGGTTCTTTGAGGGTTTATAACACTTATCTTTAACTTCTCTTAACACTTATCTCTCAGGTGTCCCTTAAAGAAAAAAACTCGGACCCGAGCTTGGTTGCAGGAATAAAGTCATTAGCTCAAGGACCTCAGCAATGTCGGGTTTATAAGTCGTGTTATGTGAACGGTGTCAAGTTCACCTCGTTTGATAGAGATCAAAGAACCGTGACTCAAAACAGCGGTGTCATGATAAACATGGGTTCATCCAAGTTCTACGGCCATGTTAACTACGTGGTCGAAGTATTATATGCAGGCCGTATGCCAGTGGTGTTGTTTAAGTGCACATGGCACAACTCCGACGACGAGGAAGATCTTGACACCGTTATAAAAGATCATAGACTGATATCAGTGAATACAAACAACAGTTACTATGAGGATTCACCCTTCATAATTGCAACCAAAGCAAAACATGTATTCTACATAGACGATCCAAAGGTTGGTGGTACTTGGAAGGTAGTACAAGAAATGTCGCACTGCAATGTCTACAGCGCTGACGTACTTGCCATAGATGAAAACATATCGCGTACAGGAGATCATATATTCGAGCCTTACCAAGAGGACACTCCCACAGTGATACAATTTTACCAAGATTTCTAACTACTTTTGGATGAAGAAGGAGGACGAGGACGAGGACGAGGAAGAGGACGAGGATGAGGACGAGTACGAGGACGAGGACGAGGATGAGGACGAGGACTAATCTAATATTATTATGAATTTGAAAACTAGACATTGTATTTTCATTAAATCATACATGGTGTATTTGAAAACTTTCAAATTTGTGAATTTGTAAAAAAATAAAAATGAGGCGACCAAGATGTCAAAGTTCGTCGCTTCAACAAATTGAAGCGACGAATAAAGAAATCTTAGTCGCTTAAACACATTGAAGCGACGAAGATTCAATTTTAGTCGCTTAAACACATTGAAGCGACGAAGATTCAACATTGGTCGCTTTAACACATTGAAGCGACGAATAAAGCAATATTGGTCGCTTCAATGTGTTTGAGCGACCAATATTGCATTCTTCGCTTCGTCGCTTCAATGTGTTGAAGCGACCAAGATTGAATATTCGTCGCCTCAAAACAAGTATAATTGCTATCACAGTTTCTTTCTTCTTCATTCTGGTTCAATCACTTTCTTCCTCTTCAACCCAGTTCTTCTCCCTGTTTTGTTCTTCGTTCTGAAAGTTCCTCAAAACCCTAATTAAAACCCCAAAACGCAAAATCCCTTCCACCCTAAACCTTAATCCCCCTCCCTCCCCTCCTCCTCTACCCTAAACCCCCTCCCTCCCCTCCATAAAAACCCTAAATTCCCAAATCATTTTGCATCCCTAATCTGTAAATCTCAAGGTATGCCTCTCTCTCTCTCTCTCTCTCTCTCTCTCTCTCTTTCTCTCTCTCTCTCTCTCTCTCTCTCTCTCTCAATCTTCCCGAATCGATTTGGTTTACAAGGTTTGCTATTTGCCATTTACCTTAAAATTATTTACCATTGTTAGATTTATATGCTAGAATCGATCTTTGGGTTTGTGATCATGAACTGTCCAAAAGCTTGTTAGAGTTTCATACACCATTTCAATTCATAACCGCATTGGATTGGATTTTGGTTTTGATTGGATTTGATTTTGGAATTGTTCGAATTGCGTTGTTCAGTTTGATCAAACATTGAATTGATTCCGTTTGTTGGGTTTTGGGTTTATGAGTGATTGCTGATGCAATTTTAGTTCGGATGTGATTTTGAGTTCCGAAATATGGTGTGATCTGGTCTTTGTTTAATTTCCTTCAAGTTTATTTCCAGAAATCTGGGATCAGTAGAACAATTTTCCTGTTAATGTGCATTTGATTAGAATTGTAGCATTGTTATCAATTGATTGTGTGTGTGTCAACCTTATAACGCATAAGCATGTCGGGTGACTAGTGCCATCTATGTAGTAACCTTCAGTTGTTGTATATGTTAGAGTATGTGTGTGTTAGTGTATGTGTTCATTGTGATTCATGTGAAATCGATTTAGGAGTTAGTGTATGTGTTAGTGTATGAGACAGTGTATGTGTTCATTGTATGAGACAGTTAGTGTCTAGGTACTGTGTGTTGTGATTCATGTTAGTGTCTAGCTACTGTGTATGTGTTAGTGTATGTGTGTGTTAGAGTTGTATATCTAGCTACTGTATTGGCATAAGTTGTGATTCATGTGAAATCGATTTAGGAGTTATCTTGCTCTATATTGCAACTGTTCTTGGAATGGCAACTGTTTAGTATGAGTTATGGACCCACAATGCAGGGTCATGTTGTGGTATTTTTTAGAACTGTGATGTACATTGGTATGAGTTATGCGACTGTTTAGAAGTCTTGGAATGGCAACTGTTTAGTATGAGTTCTGCTACTCTGGTATGTAAAGCATGTGTAGGTTTGTTTTGGTAAAAATCTTGGTCGGCAAAGCATGTTTCAGAAATCGATTCATATGTTAACTTCAAGTGGTAGTTGTGATGAGTGTGTAAAGGTTATGATTAAGTTATTGGTTTAGAATAGGGTTGCCAAAATGCTTGTTTATGAGCAGAGTATGGTTTAAGAATAGAATTTTTTTTAATGTTTTAACAGAATGGCTCCCGGAAATACAAGTCACCAAAGGAGGAAAGCGGCGATCCAGCGTCGTGAAGCGGCGGCGGCGGCAGCTGCAGAGGCGGCGTGGCGACCATTCAGCAGAGATGGGGCTTCCGGGTCGGGCTGCCCCACAGGACATTCTGGGACCCCGACGATTCCAGCAATATGGGGTTTAACGCCCGCCCCAAACCTTGAGGATGCGATTCCTCAAGTGGATGACAGCGACGCTACTACAGCGTCACAACACCCTCCCGCCCTCAGCATCCGGTGCAAGAAGACCAAACTCCCCGACTTGGTGGACATGGCAACCGGAGATCCGACAACGCAACAGCGCGGAGTCGTTGTCGGGACGAAGACTGAGTACCTCGTCCGGATGAACAACAATAGGCGACTACAAGTCGCTTACTCTACGAGGCATCGGGGGCCTGCGACGAGGGAATTCAGGAGTCTGATGTCCAGAGACATCGGTAGCATCATCCGCGAAAAAGTTCCAATGCTTGCACCTAGCTTTTTGGGACTTAGCGATTTGCATCGCGATATCGTCAATACAAATATTGAGGTATACTTACTGCCCTTAGCTTACTTTGTTACTTTACGGTTTATGTAAATATAACTTTTACATAACAGGATTTAAATGTCTTGTGCTATACGAACTACGACATCCCGGCGACTGACGTGGAGATGTGGAACTTCATTGATGCGACGGCGCAAACAATCTACAAGGATTGGAAGTACGATTGCCATCAACATTATCTCCACGTCAGCCAGGAGACTCCGGCCGAGTTTCTCGGGAGGGAAGACCAATGGGCGTGGTTAAAAGCCCACTTCGAAGACCCTCTGCTTACTTGGTGAGCTTCATAAACTATCCGCACAGTTTTGGTAGCCAACAATTTAAAAATATACATGTTTATCTATTCTTATTTTAAAATGATTTTTGTGTGTGTGTGGCAGCGATTGTGCGAACGGAATCGAGGAAACCGAAACAAGAACAAGGAGCAGCAGCTCAACCACCATTCGGGATCTCTCGCCCTCTCGTACCGAAGCGAGGTGTTGGAGAAGGAAGGTCATAGAGCGCCCGCCGTCCAGACGTGGATTAAAGTATACCAGCCGGACTAGAATGCGGCTGAGAAAGTGGTAAGCTCAAATAGGTTCACGTTACATTATTTCAATTATTTTTGTTTACCATATTGTAATATTATTTATTTAATATATTTTAATTGAGCAGGCGGCAGTGAAGCGAATACTCGATGAAGTCTTGTCGCAACAAGATAGTGTTGCGGGTGACACAGACGGCGATGCGACGGTTTCCCAACCCCATCCTCTTCCTCTTGATACACAAATAAATATCATAGAGGAAGAGGTGGGTTCAAGGCCCGGGACCTCTATAAGAGGTAATAAATCTCCTAAACCACCGTCGTTCATCTCGATTTACGTTTTGCTTTATTTTTGTTTACTATTCCATTACTAATATTTGTTCTTATTTGACGTGACAGGGGTGGGGCGCGCTCTCACACGTGACCCCAAACCGAGAGGAGGGGCCCGAGTACAGGAAACCGAAGCCCTGAAAAGGGAGGTGGCTGAAGCCAGAGAGGAGGCGCGCAGATCGAGCGAGGCGGCGCGCATATCGGGCGAGGAGGCGCGCAGATCAAGCGAGGTGGCGCAGAAAGCCAGAGAGGATTACAATGAGTTCGCCCAAAGGGTCCAACAAATGGAGGCCCTAATGCGATCATTCCAGGCTGGGAGTCAACAACCTCAAGCTCCTCCACCACCTCCTGGCTCGTAATCGAGCTGCATTGTCGTCCCCCAGCATGAGTCTAATATGCGAATCGAACAATAGTATCTAGGCTTTGTATAAACTGTTAACGTTTTGATTTGTGCCAATTTTTTCTATATAACTTGATTTGTGGTTGAATGCGTTTTTGTGGTTGAATGGGTTTTTGTGTTTTTAAATTGTGATAGGTCGTGACTTGGTACATTAATATTTATTTTTTATTTTTTTTTATTTTTCACTAAATGAGGCGACGTAGATTGATCAATCTACGTTGCCTCATTGGCTGAAAAAGAAAAAAAAATAAAAATTAAATACATTGAAGCGACGAAGATTGACCAATCTTCGTCGCTTCATTTAGTGAAAAAGAAAAAAAATAAAAATTAAATATAGTATGGCGACGTATATTGATCCATATTCGTCGCTTCAATGTAAATTGAGCGACGAAGATTGATCAATATACGTCGCCTCAATTCAGAGAAATAAAAAAAAATTAAAAATTAAATATAGTGTGGCGACGTATATTGATCAATCTTCGTCGCTCTATTTCAATGAAGCGACGAATATTTATCAATATACGTCGCCTCAATTCAAAGAATTAGAAAAAAAAATAAAAATTAAATATAGTGAGGCGACGTATATTGATCAATCTTCGTCGCTCCATTTACATTGAAGCGACAAAGATTGATCAATATACGTCGCCTAAATTAAGATTAAAGCGACGTATATTGGTCAATATTCGTCGCTTTATTTTTAATTGAAGCAACAATATTTAAATCTTCGCGGCCAAAAATTGAAGCGACGTATATTGTTTTGGTCGTTTCAAATAAAATGAAGCGACGAAGGTTTTCAATATTGGTCGCCCCAATGGTGAAGGGATCAATCTGGGGCGACGTAACAAGGCGACGAAGAGTTGATTACAACAAATCGAGGCGATGAGAAAGTAATTCGAGGCGACCATGAAGCTTCGTCGCCTCGAATCTGTTCCCCAATAGTGACAAACAAAATCGATATGTGTGTTTGTGAAAAACAGCCCTCTACTACTAGTGCAACTAAATAAGCTTGATTTATTAGGATTATTATAGTACTATTGGATGTTGAAGCAAGCTTGTGTTTGCATATAGGTTTCATCCGAAATCAAAGAGAGAATCAAATAAATTTGTATATAAATGGCCCGGAGACAATTAGATTGATATGTATACATACATATCCACAAATAAATATATATATATATATGCAAATTGATATGGATATAGGCAACATATATAATCTGGAAATCACCATCCCTCAAACCAGTTTAACGCATAATCTGGAAATTGTCGGCTTCTGTTTGCATATATATCTCTTCACCTCTTCCAAATCATCTCTAAAACCTATTGTAATTGCCAGAGGACATAATCTAGAAATTAAAACCTTCAATGTTTATGATCAACTAATTGTATTGAATTAGGGTTAGTACTAACATTTGATTAGAACTCCACTGTGTTTGTCATTTTGGGGTTTCGATTAATTGGAGTTCTATTATAGTTTTTTTTCTTTCATTTTTGTAATATATAAATTTCAAAGAACAAAATTTATTTTATAATATTTGAAATATTGACATGGAACCAAAATTGACAATTTATATGTGCCACATAAATTTGAGGCCTATACATCATGCAGAGGCGGATCCAGGAATCAAAGTCGAGTGAGACTTAAATTTTTTGTAAAGAAGTTTTTTTCCGAGGACATAGATTGTACAAAATTTCCTAAGTAGAAAAATAGAGTTTAAATGGATATCTATATTAAATTAGAGAACAAAAATTGAAGAAATTATATAAGAAAAACGTGATTTGAATGAATCTCTCTTTATATATGACACAAATGACGTACTTTAAAAAAAATGACACAAAGGACTAATGTACGTAACTCAGATTCTTAATTCAATAAACAGTACGTTATACGTTCAATATAAAAGAATAGTCCAAATTTTTACCCCAATATATAGTTTCCACAAAAAAAAAAATATTATACATAGATTTATAACTTTATATTTTATTAATGAAGAAGGAAATTAAAAATATAAGACTAATTTATGCAATAGATTAATTGAAGTTGGTTATAAAACAACACGTACATTACTTAAAAATATTAAAGAGAAAAATTATACTCTAATTTATTTGTACACAAAGAAATTTACAACGTCCAAACTCAATTTTTTAGTTTCCTTATATATATATATTATATATATGTATAGCAATGTAGGTATTTTTTTTTTCCCAAAATTTTGGGCAAGTCCCACTGTAGTATATTGTGGTTGCGCCCCTCACATCATGGCCCAATTTGAGGCTCTAACGTAGATTACCCTTCGACTCTTCTACTTCTAAACTCTAACCTTATGTAACTCAGCATGCAGCAAAAGATTAAGCAATTGAGCGTGGTTTCAGTACTGAATACCCAACAAGACTGTAATATATTCTCTTCGATCTGAATATGAAATAAACCGGCCACTTAAATATTTAGAGAAATTAACTCTTTTGGGAACAGAACCAAATGAACACGACATGGCAAGAACGTTTTATATTCTGGCTTCAAAACTCACTGAAACTGAGGTTTAGAAATAAGTCAAAACCTCAAAATATCACTGTGGGGTGGAAAGCGGCGGCGCTGCCTTTGCTTGAGAAATCTAAGGTTACCCACCAATTAAGCAGTCGTCAATATATGGCCATGGATATTTAGCTATCGATGAAATGGCCAGTGGGACTATTTAAGTAGATCACTTTTTTTAGCACGTAATGTTCGATCCCTGTCATTTCAACTTCATCAAAAACAATAATATTGGAAATTAACAGGTACACTTCTATGACGTACTCTATATAGGGCTAGAAAATTTGCATTGTTAAGGAATGTTCGAGGCATTAATGACATTGTGTACGTTATGTTTGGTGTCTGTGTCGAAAGTGTATATATGAGTGAGGTAATCGGTCCAATTAATCCTTCTAAAAATGAGGGTTACCAAGTTTTCTTATTTAGAAACTTTCCTATACAAACAAGTGAAAAGTCTTCATAGAAGATGACCGAATGAGTTTTCTAGCCAAACTTTGGAATGCGACTACTCATCAATCAATATTCCCTTTTTAGTTCTAATTTTATTTATAATTTGCATTGTTATGTATATTTCTAGGAGGCTAGCTATAGCAAGAAGAAATAGATGGCCGGATGTGGTCATGTGGAAATAATGGGACTTGACTTGGCTAGCTACTCGATCTTAAATTGAGATAGTGTGATTTGAAAGTTTAAAGATAAGATGGAGACGGAAAGAATAGGAGAAACATGCGCGTAGGTTCTTATTTCATGTTAAATGTCTAGGGTCAACCTTGAAGGTTACAAAATTGTAATTATAGATATATGCATGATGCATCAACCAACCTTTTCTTAGTTGTCTACAAGCACCCTTATCGATCATGATCTAAACTACTGTTCAATTAATTTTAATGAGGTTCCAAAAATGATTCAATGTTGTAAGCATCGGAGTTAATTAGGATGAGTATATATTGATCATCATATCATGAGTACGTATAGCTCAATTGGCTTGTGAATTTGGGATGACAACTCCCTGGGACTCGCTTTGGCCATTTCAACAATATTATTTTCCACCTCAGAGTTGGAGCCAAATGGCATGGCATGTCATACACAAGGATATAGAGCTTTGTTAATTTGTAAAAGGTTTTTGAAAGGCTATATATAGTTTGCCCCAGCAGAAGAAGAGCATGCTCGCATCAATTTTCTATGAAAGAGTACAAGATTTAATGCCAAAACCGCCTTCTCTAAGAATTGAGACTCCACCAATTAATCCAGATATAATACAGCTAGCATACATATGAAAGTGAAACTAGAATTCTTTAAAAATAGACTTTACTTGATTAACTACATGCCAACACTCTTGAACCAAATCCCAGATATTAGTGAAATTAAATGTTGTTTACCATTTCTTTCTGTTAGAGGATATATGCTGATCGATGAAAAGAGATCACTACATTATGAGTCGCTTGTTACTTTAGTTGAGATTACTTTTGTGAGTGACTATTTTGGAGAAACTATTTTCGTGGGCACAATAAATTAATCCTTGACAATCGAAATATTTACTTTAATTACAAGAGTAATGTTTTGGTGGTCGTATAGTCAACTAATATATATCGATAAACTGTATCATTAGTATTCCAAAGGAATGCAAGTATATATAGTTTGGATCCTGAGGGAAGCTAGGAGAAGAAGAAGCAGATAACTACGTACGTACTCCTGTATTTATAGTTCTATACATTGTAATCTAGCCACTATTTCAACTCTCATGTTTTGTAATGTTGAATTTTGATTTGCTGGCCTTATTGGCCTTGCCAGGTGGATTCCCCACCGAAATGCTGCTCCTCATCTAAATCCAGTACTAAAAATGACTAAAGAAACTCCAAAAATGTAGAGAAAACTAATGAAAAAATGTTCACAAAAAATAGATATCCGACCGCTAGCTAGCTAGGTGCACGTTGTATAGTGCTAGCTAATGTCCAACGCCGGGGCTGGGAACAGATTGCAGAGTGGTCCGGTGGTTTCCGACCAGATGTCCCCGAGCAATGAGCTTCTCGTCGACGACGAAAGCGTGGCCCTTCTTACTTGGGGTAGAGGCAGGAACCTTGCCCTTCGGAAGGGAGCTCATGAACATGTACCCGTCGACCACGGTATTCGACGCAGGTTGCTTCTTGTAATGGAACTCGTTCGTGTCGAATAGCCGTCTTCCTTCTAGGGTAGACACCAACGACGCTAACATCATCAAGAAAACAAAAGCCAGAGCGCTCAGGCGAGCCATGGAAGTCAGTGCAGAGAGAAATAGTGAGAAAGCTTACAGAGAATGCACAATAATGAGGTTGTTGGTTTTGGTGTGTGTGAAGGTTGCGAAATGAGCGTGGTTCGTTAGGCAGCAGAGTGGCTCCTCATATATATAGTGAAATTAAGAGAGAAAGAGAGAGAGAGAGAGAGAGAGAGAGAGAGAGAGAGAGAGAGAGGAGCTTGGGGATCACGTTTTGGGGTTCGCTGTAGCTAGGCCAAGTCAAAGATGAAAATTTTGAAAGAGAGATTTGGAGTGTGAAGCATCATGGACATGGACTCGTAGTATTAGTCAGAGTAATGTGGAGAGAGGAAGGTGTGCGAGAGATCGCCGCGTGGAGATTTGGTGAGGTTTTTTGGGGTAGGATTAGTCACTTATATAGCGTGTGAGCTAGGCCGCCGGGCCATGTTGTTGTCTTTGAGTTTTTCTTGGTAAATTCTTAAGCATACGAATATGGGCGTCACCAAACCTTCCTCCGTCCAATTTAATGCTATTCGGCTCGGCTTAGTCAGCGGATATACTTGTGACACGATCGGCTAGACGACTACTATACTCCGAAGCCATATAAATGCTCTTTGGCTCCGGTTAGTCGGCTATAAACTTGTAACACGGTCGACTAGGGCGGATATCATACAGTCATACTCCGAAATCATAAAATGTTAGACGTGACGGAGTAGATTAATACCCGGCCTACTCGATCGGTATCATACTACCAACCCTTTTATGAGACTAATTAACACACCTTAATGCTATAAAATAATGTGTTATTCCTGTAGCAAAGTCGCCGGCCAGCTTTAATTACTTACTGAAATTACTTCATTTAATTAGAACTCAATTGGAGAAGATATCGCTACTTTAATTTGTGCAAATAAATGCCCAAGCGCATGTGACATTTGTAAATTATTAGTACAGGAAAGATTGAATTCAGTGTCAAAGGCCGGCAAAGCAAATCTAAACATTTGACTAGCTAATTGGTAATTGTTATTAACTAATTAAGGTCCAAAATATATTTGGTCATTTCAATTCTAATATTTTCTTTTAAAGGATGGTCGTTTTACTTTGACTAAACTTTGAATTAAGCTGACAGCTTGTTTTAGAATCTGACTAAAGCCGAAGCTGTAACTCGTGGAATGGAAAATAAATTAAGATCAAAGCCGTGAAGTTGAGGAATACAAATAAGATCCAAATGTCTCCCATAACAAAACAAGAGCACTAAATTAAATGGGGCTTATTTCTCTTTACGTGGAAAATATAGGGATTGCAAGTTGTTTGAAACCCAAGAGAAAAAATTGAGTACCGCTAATTTTTGTTCAATTTCAATGCTCTCACACTCAAAATCACGTTGGAATGTTTACAAGTTTGGTGGGATTGATCGAGATATTTTTGGAATACAGCAATTGCCTTAATTAAGCCTTTTGTTTTTCTCTTCACACACAAAAGTATGAAAAGTTGATTTTGATTTCGATGTGGAAAGCCTTAGGCATGGATGAGTGTTGTTTTTTGTTTGTTTGTACACAACGTATAAAAAGTACATCATCATTTTAATTTAGCATCTTTAGGACAATCTTTTATTTCTAACGAAAATTAAACTAAATTATATTTGTTCGAAAAATGTAGACTCGCTCCACTCATAAAATATATCAAACCTAACCTTAACACTTCATGTCTGAGACAGGAGACTTGATTAGGTGGCTACTGCCAAATTATGATCAAGCCAAATTGAGACTGAAAATGCAGTAGTGAACTAATGAATAACAATCAGGGCAACATCTCCCTATTTAATTTTGTGTTTCGGTTTTGATTGCTTCGATCGTAACTCAGATTGCCGTATTGACTATTTCCTTATATCAATAAAAGAAATAAGAAATAAATTAGTTTAATTTTTGGAACCATTAGCCCCAGTGGTTACCGGCCAGTATCAACACGTACACAGCATCATCTGTGAAACAAACAAACAAACAAGAAAGCCAACACACGGTTGACATATATATGTTTCGATAAATCAGAATACATAAAAGAAAAAAGGGGATAGTACTAATTAATCAAACACATTATATATAGAGTTGTCAATTTCGACACGACTCGATGACAAAATTCGAATCTCGAACGAAATAAAGTGGGTCAAACTCGCACGATTAAAAGTGAGTCATTATTTAGTTGACCTGCTAGTAACCCGCTTTTTTGATTGGTCGGTGATGGGAACCCGATAACACAAAAATAACCCGTTTATAAATGGGTCGGGTCATTTTATATAATTCTTAACATGACCCTTTGAACATTATTTTAATTTGATCAAAATTTTCTGTTTAATTCCAAAACTTAATGTGAGAGTATTATATATCCCACAAATTTACGACATTGAATAACTGATTTAGATTTAGTATGTTATAAAATTTACAATTGAATTAAATTTATATTTCATTCAATTTATTTGGTATTTGTCAAATAGGTCATAACATATAAGTAAACCCAATATGATACAACTTGATTATTAAACGAGTTGTAAACGGGTCAACCCGAGATTCACCCGTTTATAAATGAGTTGAGTTTGAGTTTGTATTTTTAACACAATTAAATAAATAAATTAAATTTAAATTTATACTTTTGACACGATAAAAATCTCAACTCGATACAAATCCAACACGACAAAACCCGTTGACAGGCCTAATTATAGATGCCAAGAAAACAGAAAAATTTCTAGCCTCGAGTAACTTTTCTACCTCATATCGAGGAAACATGTGCGGAACTAGGATCCGAAGTAACTTATGAAAACTCATCAAGTTAAAACATTGCCGTGAAACATACTACAACACTAATCAAATTACATACTTCGATTTAGCTAGACCAATTAAGTTAATAATAAATGTATGTCATAGCTTTACAATAAGATTGGCCGTCGTAGGACTGCTTCAAAAGTGCAGATCGATGGAGAGCTGGGCCATGGGACATGTTTGTTAACTACTAATTTTGTGGTGTGTTATTATGCAACAATCCATGCTAAAGAATTATTTACTGTACTCATACATATTATTATAGAACAACAGGAATTAATAATAATTAGAGAAAACTAAAGCATTTCCGTCACTATGTACAAGCATTTCCCAGGACCATAAGACGTCAATGAAACATGCAAAGCGTGGACTGCAGTCTTTTTCAATTGAGCAGCTACAAATTAATTAAAACCTCAACTTATTATAATATAGTTAACATTGTACGTTATGATAGTTGACTGCTTAGTAATTTAGATTAATTGCATCAGGATGCTAAATAGAATGGTCAAAATTATTCCATGTTAGTTAAGAGAGTTTTGGCTTCCTGTAACCAATACATTCTTAATGTTTTTATTTCTTGAGTTGCACCTAAGCAAATATATATATATATATACACACACACAAAAGAAATTATACCTGAGTGAAATTTTTTTCAGGTATATGGCATTTACGTCAGCTTTTTGATCATATTTTATCATCTCCACTGTCCAACTATTAAGTTTATATGAGTCGATCATTTTTGTAAATTTTCGGCCAAAATTATGATCGTTAAGGTATCGAACTTGTTCAAATCAATGGATGGACCGAATCTGTCAAATCTGAATCGTTTATACTTATGAACTTCAATTGCAGTTTTGAATACCTTAACGATCACCATTTCGGCTGAAAATTTACAGGCTTGATCTACACATTAGGACCTAAAATTTGAATGGGAGGTGGTAAAATATGATCGAAAAGTTGGCGTAATGCCATATACCTAAAAATGCTTCCACTATGGTATACCTTTTTTTGGTCATTTTCAGGTATAAGGTATTACATCAACTTTTCGATCATATTTTATTATCTTCATCGTTCATATCTTAGGTTCTAATGTGTTGATCAAACATATAAATTTTCAGCCAAAATGATGATTGTTAAGGTATTCAAAACTGCAATTGAAGTTTATAAGTATAAACGGTTCAAGTTTGATACCTTAACGATCACCATTTGGCTGAAAATTTATAAGAATGATCTACTCATATAGACCTAATAATTAGACGGTAGAGATGTTAAAATATGATCAAAAAATTTCTATAATACCATCACTACCACATTTGTCATCATTACCAGTGAGATTACCGGAGACAAGGCCGGCGACCGAAAAAGTCGCCGGTAATGTTCATCATTACCGGCGACTTACTCTGTCGCCGGTAATGTCGCCGAAAAATCGCCGGTAATGTTTCAAAACATTACCGGCGACTCCAACCGTCGCCGGCAATGTCAAGCCGAACATTTCCGACGATTTTCCGGTGAGAATTTCGCCGGCAATGTTGGGCTTGACATTGCCGGCGACGGTTGGAGTCGCCGGTAATGTTTCCGGCGTAAAGTGGCCGGTAATGTCTCCATTTCCGGCGATTTAATGAATTGCCGGCAATGCCTCTTATATTAGATGCAAATCGCAGGAGCTCATTCATTTTGATCGAAAAAAATCCGGTGAAATCGAAAGAAGGAAAACGCTCTGAAATCGATCCTTCAGAAAACGCGCGCGTCGAAAACTCGATCACTCGGGAAGCTATATATATATAGGTACGTGTATATATACGTATATGTGTATGTATATATATATGTGTGTGTTGATCAAATCCAATTCGTGAGATATGAAATGTTGTTGATGTCACCGAAACGAGAAAACTGCTTGTAGTTAATCTTATCTTGTGTCTGAATGAACGACTGGTATTATCGTAGTGCTATCGGAGCCAGGCTTAAGAGAGCCTCCTACCTAGTCAAATACATTTTGAACTGAAAAAAGAAGAATACCATCATCGAGTACTGAATCGAATTCAGAGATTAGATCGATATATATATATATATATATATGCATGCATGTGTTGATTTAATTAGAGTTGAATTGAGATATCGCGTCGATTATTAGTAGTGAATGTGTGTATATATAATACGTAAAATTGTTAGAATTTTCAGGATGGACAAGAGTTGGATGAGCCTCGAAAGATGGGATGTCAGATATCACTAGGGAATTAGGAGTTTTGTGAATTTTGTGAAGGCTAATTGTGGAGACACTACACTTCATTATTGCCCGTGTAAAGAATGTAAGTGTTTCAGCGATCGATTTCGTTTTCCCATTGATAAAGTCCAGAAGCACCTGAGTAAATACGGGTTTTGGGATAAGTACACTTGTTGGATTTATCACGGTGAAACATCGTTAGCGGGTCCGCATGATCATGGACAATTTGGTGAGAGGGCCAGTCCACGCTATGATCATGGAGATTTTGCTGAGAGGGGCAGTTCATCCTATGATCCAACATCGATGTTAATCAATGATATGTTTCCTCATGAGAGCGGTGTATTTGCTGATGAAGCACCAAATGTCCCTCCCGTCGTTGTGGGTTTCCCCCATATTGAGCCAGTCGAGCCATTACCTGGAGCTCATGTCAACACAAGCGGTATGGACAAGTACAACAACCTGATTGCATTGCAACAGACTCTGTTGTACGACGGTTGTAGTAAGACTGTTCTTGAAAGTGTGATGGGAGTGATGCAGCTCAAAATGGAGAACAAAATGTCTGTCAAAGCTGTTGATTCTTGGTTGAAGTGGACTGCTTCGCTACTGCCACCCGGTCATCGTCTTCCTACAACTCATCATAAGGTGCGACATATCCTCAAAGATCTTGGGCTTTCCTACATCAAAATCCATGCATGCAGATATGATTGTATTCTCTTCTGGGGAAAAGATCTCGAAGACCTTGAAGCCTGCCCGATATGTTTTACAGAAAGGTATAAGTTGACTCCTGCAGGCAACAAGAAAGCTGTGAAGATACTTCGATATTTTCCGCTTATTGATAGGCTGGAGCGGTTGTTCATGTGTGCTTTCATGGCCGAAGCAATGAGATGGTGGGCTGAGAGGAATTTGCCTGACGATGACACCCTTATACACCCTTCCGACGGAGAGGCTTGGAAGCACATGGTCAGGGAGTTTGATCATTTTGCAGCAGAGGTCCGAAATGTTTGGCTAGGGCTCTCATCTGACGGATTCAACCATTTTGGCAACATGAGTCTTCAATACAGTATATGGCCAGTTATTTTGGTACCCTACAACCTTCCACCATGGATGTGCATGAAGAAGGAATACAATATGCTGACTCTGTTAATTCTGGGCCCGGGTTATCCAGGAAAGTGTCTCGATGTGTATTTGAGGCATTTGGTTGAGGAGCTTAAGTACCTGAGTGAGTGTGGCCACCCCACTTACGATAGGTTCAAAAATGAGATGTTCCAGATGCATGCCATGCTTGTTGGCACCATCAGTGATTTTCCTGCCCGCGGTATGTTTCGGGCAACGTTACCAGGGGTTACAGGGCTTGTTCAGAGTGCATGACGGTTGATTGTTGCAGTCCTCATTGTAGTAAAATTGTTCAGATGCGTCACCGTTGTTGGCTTCCATATGATCACCCATTTAGGCAGGATCCAGACGCGTTTGATGGGACTGTGGAAACAGGTGTGGCACCCAGGTGATGGACAGGGGAAGAAATTTTGGAAGTGTTGAATGAATATGATTTTGGCCAGCTGAGCAATCATCCTGACATAGTGGCGTCAATTCCAGACAAGCCCGAAAGGTATAAGTTTTGGACACACAAGAGCATATTATGGGAACTCCCCTACTGGCCCAGGTTGCCTATCAGACACTACCTAGATGTCATGCACATAGAGAAGAATGTGTGTGAAAGTGTGGTGGGCACAGTTCTTAACTTGGAGGGGAAAACAAAAGACATCCATAAGGCACGCATTGATCTGAAAGCTATGGGACTGCGGAAACATTTTTGGTTAAGAGATGGTAAGAGAAAAATGCCGCAAGCTCCTTACACCGTCAAGCCGAAGCATAAGCATGAAATTTTTCGGTGGCTGAGTAATGTCAGGTATATATTCTTATATATAACTATGGAGTACAGAAATTGGTTTGCCTTAAATTTTTACCGGATTATGGTTATATGCGAGAAATATAATTGTTGCCTATGGCTATATATATATATATATATATATATATGCAGGTATCCTTATGGCTATGCAGGAAATATAAGCAGGTGTGTTAACTTCCGGGACAATAAGATGTACGAATTAAAGAGTCATGACTGTCATGTACTGCTTCAACGGTTTTTCCCTATTTTCATTCGAGGGTACCTGCCCAAAGAGGTGGTGGAGCCGTTGGTGGCCTTGTCAAGATTCTTTCAGAAGTTATGCACCAGGGAAGTTAAAAAATCAGATCTCAGGGAGATGCAAGATGACATCATTTTTATCATGTGCAAGCTTGAGAGGATATTTCCGCCAAATTTTTTCGACATCATGCCTCACCTAATGATCCATCTTCCCGAACAATTGTTGCTTACCGGTCCCGTACACTACACTTGGATATATCCCATGGAAAGGTATATTTGGTTTGCCTCTGTTTTTATATGTAAAGTCTTATTTTTACCTTAGTTAACATGCACTTGTTAACTTGTAGACAATTGGGAGCCTACAAGGACTATGTGAAGAATAAATATGCACCTGAAGGGTGTATCGCTGAAGCATATGTTGCGCACGAGTGTGTAACGTACACCAAAGTGTATTTGGGAGGGCTTTAGGACCCCCAACAACAGATGCTGATAGATGAACCTCAGTTCAACCTTTCTATCATCTCCAATGACGTGGTAGTACAGGGAAGCTTGCCAAAGTCGTACAAGTTGGATGTAAGTGAGGTAGTCATTGCCCACTGGTCGGTACTGATTAACTGTGAAGAAGTACAATATTGGAAAAACTATCATCTTCACTGCCTTGCTATTGCCGGAAATGTTGATTACCACAACAGGACGTTTGCAAACTACTTTGGTCAATGGGTAAGGGTATATGTGTATATGTCTTTTTTTTATTGCCATTTTCCTTATATAGCATGTGTGTACGTGGTTTTGTGGTTTCTATGTTCATAATTTCTTGTGTGGTTTCTTATCGTTTTCAGATGAACCATGTAGCAAATGATGGTTGCCCAGAGTGGTCAAACGAATTGAGGGTCCTGGCGATGAAACCGATAGCTTCAAAAGTTTACTCGATGTGTCAGGTCAATGGCGTTAAATTTATATGTGAAAATCGAGATGACCGACTTAAAACACAGAATTGTGGGGTGATGGTCCATGGTGGGCAGGATGGCGTTGACTATTATGGTGTCCTTCATTCAGTAGTTGAACTAATTTATGGGAACCGCATGAAAGTGCACTTGTTCAAGTGTAGATGGTTTGATACTAGCCCGGAGAACACAATGACCGATCAGTACGGAATATTTTCGGTGAATACTGCTACTACCTGGTATGAAGATGACCCTTTCGTTCTTGCCTCATCAGTAAAACAAGTGTTTTACCTGGACGATCTTCTTAACAAAGTCCCGTGGAAGGTGGTTAACCATGTTGCTCATAGAAACATATACAGTGCTGCCACACTTGGTGATACCGCAGATGATGAGGAAGTTACTGCATACCAAGAGCCGAACGCTTTTGACATTCCGGAATCATCTACGATTCGCCTTAATAATGTGAGATCTGGGAGTGTGGTTCGAATTACTGGAGCAGAACTTCTCGATGTTAATCCATATGAAGTTGACGCTGATTCAGATGACGAGGAGAGGCACATATTGCCAGAGGTTACCTATGAAACCGAGTCAGACTCAAGTGATGACGATGATTACGATTATCATCCTTAGTACGTTAATGATGTAGTCGGAAAATGTAGTCGGAAATATGATGTAGTCGGAAATTAATAATGGAAATTGTAGACGGAAATTGTTGTTGGAAATTGTAGTCGGAAATCGTAGACGGAAATTGATAATGGAAATTGTAGTCGGAAAATGTAGTCAGAAATAGTAGACGGAAATAGTAGTCGGAAAATGTAGATGGAATTTGATAATGGAAATTGTTGTCGGAAAATGTAGTCGGAAATCGTAGACGGAAATTGTAGTCGAAAAATGTAGATGGAAATCGTAGTCGGAAATTGTAGTCGGAAATAGTAGACGGAAATTGTAGTCGGAAATAGTAGACTGAAATTGTAGACGGAAATTGTAGTCGGAAATAGTAGACGGAAATTGTAGTCGGAAAATGTAGTCGGAAATAGTAGACGGAAATTGTAGTCGGAAATCGTAGACGGAATTTGATAATGGAAATTGTAGTCGGAAAATGTAGTCGGAAATCGTAGACGGAAATTGTAGTCGGAAAATGTAGATGGAAATCGTAGACGGAAATTGTAGTCGGAAATTGTTGTCGGATATTTTTCGGGAAATGTCAACATTACCAACGAGTTATAAGCAACTCGCCGGCAATGTTGTCTGGATAGGAACTGCCCAGCTCGAGCCCGAGCTTCATTTCTCATTATCCTCTCCTCCTCCGATTCTCTCCTCCTCTCCTCCTCCCAACTCGGTCCGGCGAAAAAACTAGCTCACCTCCTCCTCCTCTCCCTCTCCTCCTCCTTATCCTCTACTCCTCCTTATCCTCTCCTCCTCTCCACCGATTCTCATCTCCTCTCCTCCTCCGATCCTCTCCTCCTCCCCTCCTCCCCTCATCTCCTCCCCTCACCTCCGTCGCCGGCAAAGCAGAACGGACTCCACCATGGCAGGTCCGATCCTCTCTCTCTCTCTCCCTCTCTCTCTCTCTCTCAATTTTTAATTATTTTTGTGTATGTGTATGTGTATGTGTATGTGTATGTGTATGTGTATGTGTAAATTAATTAAGGTGCTAAGTTGGAAATTAGGGTGATAAGTTGTAAATTTATATGCAATGTATATTTATGTGATGTATATATAGGTATGTGAAAATTAAGTGATGTATATATATGTGAAAATTATGTATATATATAGGTTTGGATGAATATGTGATGTATATATATGTGAAAATTAAACCTAATTAAGATGCATGATGTATATATATATATGTGTGAAAAATGTGGAAAATTAATTAGGGTGTGTGATTTGGATGAATATGTGAAAATTAAATTTAATTAATATGTTAATTTAGGTGATATAGTTGTTAATTAATCGTATACATTAAGGTGGAAATCGGGATTGGAACGGTTTAGAACCAGAACGGTTTTAAACCGGAACCGCGCGGAACCGGAACCCTTTGGAACCGGAACTGTTTGTAACCGGAACATTTTGAAACCGAACGGTTCCAGTTCCAAACGGTTCCGGTTCCGATTTGTTATAGAACCGAATCCTTATGACTATTACGGTGTCCAGAAGGTTTTGCGGCAAATTGGCTTCGGAGAGGTTCCCAAAATAGTGGAGGGAACAGTAGTCAAGCTTCCTCCTCACCCGCAGTTAGCAACACGCCCAGTGGGCCAATGATGAGTGCTCGCACGAGAGCCTTGCTAGAGGCGCGAGCTGAGGAGGAAGCTGCACGATCAAGAGCCGTGCAACCGGAAGTCGAGGCTTGAGCCTCAGTCTCCAGACGCTCAATCAGCAGATGTCCCTCCGGTGGCAGAGCCTCAGACGAGCGACAGTCAACGGGGGCATCAGAAACTCCCTCAATCTGAATGCCCCATATTCGCCCGGTGCCTACTCCCGTTTCACGGGAATCATCTGAGACACATGGTGGTGTTGGCGCCTCATCGTCCAGGCCTCGTCTATCTCCGCCGTCCGGTCTCTTCCTACCCGACGAGATTCCTGTCATCCCTGAATTCGATGATATGGGGATGCCTGTTTTTGTTGAAGGACGGCCGGAGTTCCTGAGCGTGGAGGAAGCGTATAACTTCCTCCCGTTCGACCCCGTGTATCTTTGGAGTGTGAGGTGCACCAACCAACAAACGGACGATGCAGGTAAATTTTATTTAACATCAGATTGATTACTTAATTATTACTTAAGACTTACGATGGGTTCAATTAATGATATCAATTTGTTGACATTGTATTATTAGGCAATTTCGTTAATGGGACTGGAAAACGGAAAGGTGCTAGAGGCACCTGCACCGGGAAGAGACTTGAGCAGGCCACCGGGGGAAGGAAAACGCCCATAAGGGCCAATGAGGATGGTGAGGTGATTGAGGCATTCGACACCACGCGCAAATATGTCAGCATGGCCGGTGCGATCGTGCGGGACAAGGTCCCAATGCTTTGGCCAGATTGGGAATCTGTGCCTATTTACGTGAAGATGCAAGTGCATAATGCACTCAGTGTGAGTAAAATCGTATTTTCATTACGTAAATTTTACATTTATTAATTAAATCCAAATAAATATATAATTTTACCTTTTATATATTCATATTGCAAGTGTGGTTTGACGTGGATGAAGTTCTTATTCACACGTGGGTAGAGCGTCAACTACATATGAGGTGATGTGCTTCGACTTATTTGAATATATATCGAGTTAGATTTTTGTTTATCAAGTTTGATGAATATCTTTTAACTTTTTTTCCTTGTTTTAATATAGGTATAAAGAGTGGAAGAACGAGCTTTCTTCCCATTACACTGTATACAAGGAGCTAGGCCGAGGTTCTACCCCTAGCGAATTTCGGTTTAGGGAGTACGAGTGGCTGTGGCTGATAGCCCACTTCGAGCACCCCAAAGCTCAGGTATGCATCCTGAATATATCTTACAAGCCTAATGTATCGTATCAGATTGAAATAGTTAGTTACTAATTTTTTTTCATATGTTTATCAAACAAGGCGATTTCGAAGACGAACCGGGCGAATAGATTGAAAAACACCAGGGCCCATCATGCAGGTTCACTCAACTACATGGGTTGGTCGACTAAGGCGCATCAACAACAAGAAGTGAACCCGTTGGTGTATATTCATCAGAAGTTCTATCCGCAGTGCCCTGAAGAAGCGGTAAGTCTTTCGCCTCTCCATGTGTTAATAAAACTATTTTTCGATATTAATTTATTTTGTTAGCTAATACGTTATTCATTTTTGCTTTTCAATTAGGCGAGAGTGGAGGACGCGACCGCAGAAGTGACCATGAGTATAGCTCGGTCTAACCATCCTGACTGCTCCGAGGAAGAAGTCACCCAGTATGCCTCTCAGATCGATCCGCTTGATCGCCCGATAGCGGCTCAGATCATGGCAAAAGCGTGCGGGACTGGAAAGAATACCTACTACTGTAGGGGAATGAGCTCGGCGGGCGAAGGAGTATTGAAAAACACTTCAGAATCCTCTACCGGGTCAAGAAGTTCAACTTCTAGTCGTAACGTCGTAGCGGAGCTTCAGAGGACGCGGAGGGAGTTGGAGGACCAAAAGAGGCAAGCAGCAGGCAATCAGAGATGCCGAGTACCAAAACTTGGTCCGGCAGCAGGCAATCAGAGATGCCGAGTACCAAAACCTGGTCCAGAGTCAGGCACAAATGTTCACATGGATGCGGACGATGTACGAGGCTCAGACTACCGGACAACCGTTAGCCACACCTCCACCACCACCACCACCGCACCAGTCAACGCCAGAGCAAGACCAGGGTAGCCACCGGAATTCAAATGAGTACATGGATTACTTCGACCCTGACCCGCAAGTTCCTCGACCCTGACGTGTAGTTGTAGTTAATTTTCGTATCGTCGTTGCTATTTGTACTGTACGTTGGACATTTATGTGTACTGTTGAACTTGTATGATTGTACGGTTTATGTCTTTCAATGCAGGTTCTGGAATTGGGCCCAATCCAGAACCGCGTTTTTTTTTCAAAATTTTTCCAGACATTGCCGGCGACTGGACCTCAGTCGCCGGCAATGTCTCATATTCCGGCCACGGCGGCGTTGCCATTGCCGGCGACGCCGTCGCCGGTAATGTCCTAGACATCAAGTCGCCGGTAATGTCTTGACATTGCCGGCGACTTGAGTCGCCGGTGATGTCTAGGACATTACCAGCGACGACGTTTCCCGTCGCCGGCAATGCTATCTCCGGCGGGAATTTTCCGGCGACGGCATTGCCGGCGACTTGTCGTCGGTAATGTCAATTCCGGTGAAAAAGAAAACAAGGCCGGCGACTTCAAGTCGCCGGTAATGTCTCTTATTCCGGTAGTGCATATACCTGAAAATAATAAAAAAAATGTACTTAATAAAATGGCTCAATATATATATATATATATATATAGCGCTGGATCTGAGCAGATTGGAGAGTTTGACCTTTGTATTGCTAAATTCTATAGTCAGTATAGTGTAATATCAATAACTGTGGTCAAGTATGGTGCTGAACAATATAATTGGCCTCTTTTTCTTATTATCGTTAATTAAGACTTATATATAATAATCTATAACAACTCCCGAATGAGACACAACTAGATGGACCATCCTTCCTACTTGATTAATATTATTACTTGTTCATATACTTCAACGTCTTCAACTTTCTGAGAAACTGCAGAAAAAGCAGAAGATATCAATATGATTTTATACATTAATTGTAGTTTTCTAGTGATCGACAAATGCTCATGGGTCTACTAGCTGCTCCTAATTAGGATAACATATATCGTATGAACCGATTATTTGGTTTTCGTAGGACCTTATTGCTTATATTGTTGATTTTTATGGGTTTTCGGAGTTTGTTTAATCATACGTTATGGAATTGCAGCCTTATCGAGTTATCGTATATGTTGAATAAAAATATACATAAATGACATGCAAGCGTTTAATTAATGGAATAAAAATGAGGTAAGCCACATTAAACATCACCTTATGTTGAAATATGAAAGAAAATTGATCACATGCAAGCTCAGCACTGTCGGAGTTTAGATGTCAGCTGTTTGCCATGCAAAGTTGACTGGCTTAAAAATTCAAAACACGTAAATGATCGAATACCATGTAAGTTTTGATAAGGAATTACAAACATGAAATGAATTTATGTTCACATTAAAGAACTAATTAACTAAATCAAAACAATTCAATCTCAATTACATGTACAAATTAAATTCTGATGCATATGCAAATTAATTATGAAAAGAATCTCGTTCATGGAAACCAATAACTTTGTGTTCATTACAGACAAAACCATATCAATATTGTCGATCGACTTAAATGATACCAAGAACAAACCATACTTCGTGTTCATTACAGACAAAACCATATCAATATTGTTGACTTAAATGATACCAAGAACAAACCAAACTTACATGAGTTGCCAACATTACGCAGAAACATAAGCTCAAAAATGGAAGAGAAAGTCACAGTAAGGAGCTAAGGTTTCTGTAGTGTCGGCATGAACGGACCCAACAAAGAAGAAACTGTAGGGCAGAATGTCAACAAAGAACCCTAATTCCATCCATCAGTGTCACACTGCCACCATCGCAGGTGTCTAATTTAGACAGCAATTATCTTCTAAATCTTTAATCCTTTGACCAATGTAGCATCGCCCTAAAGTTTCTACACGAGGCAAGCAAGTTCGATCGTGACGGTTCGCGTTAGTTAGGGCATTGGCTAAGAACCAATGAAACGCATTTCCATTGAGAAAGTGAGAGGTTAATTTGCATCGTTCAATTTCAACACTAGATGTTTAACATTTACAGTTTCATATGTTGACATTTGATCCTGCAGCAGGAGGCTCGAAAATAATGGTGGCAATTCGATCCATGACTGAAGACATAGTAATGCACACGTGAGGTTGTTTCTTCCGGAAAAAGCACTGAAAACTAATTTGCTTCATTTAGGAAATTGTTGCGTCTCGATCTGCTCTATTCACATAGAACGTTCTGATGTATCCTGAAAACCATAATGAGATTATTGGCAAGTAAACTCTACCAATTTATCTAGATATGCAACCAATTCATAATAAATTAAGCTATTGAACACTACCATCTCGTATGATCAGATATATCGATCATAGCAGTGATAGCATACATATTAGAGAAAATTTTAGCTATAGTAGCTCAAATATAGATTATTCATCACTTATGTATTTCAATTTTTGAAATTATTAGATATGTACGTAATGTACTTCAATTTTGTGAACTTGTACAAGAACAGTACCTACTGTCAACTTTGAAGTTAACTTTTTATAAGGTGTTAAACTTTTGAGGGTAAAATAGTCTAACCAACTCTTGGTACCAAAACTCTACATTAGTATTTAATTTTCTCAAAAAATGTGAACAACTCATCTTTTTTCCCTCCAAAATTAAAACACCTCATCTATTTCTCTCCATACAACCAAAAGACCTAGAATTTTTAAAAAAAGGTGGACTAAAAAATAATTTAAAATAATTTATAGTGGTCGAATTTTTAATTTTCATATTTTGAACTAAAATTAAGTTACGATATAGTTTTTTTTAAAGAAAATTTTAGGATTGATACCTCAAATGTGGTTCATTCATCACTTATATACCTAAAATTTTGAAACTATCAGACATGTACCTCAATTTTGTAAACTTATACAACAACAGTATCTGCCGTCAACTTTAATGTTAACTTTTTATAAAGGGTTAAAATTTTAAGGGTAAAAACATACAATATCCAACATAAACCCTACTTTAAAAAATAAAAAAAATCATATAGTGGCACTTTAGTCAAGTCGTAAAATCACCAAGTTCTAAAAATTGATAGTCAAGTCGTGAAATCATCTTACAATGTCTATTTATTCAATTATATGTTTTCAAGACATTAATTGGTGCATGCCAAATTAAACATGAGATTGTTGTAATGTATGTTGTTTATCACATTTATTTAGATCGCATGCTCATGTTATAGAAGGTTACATTTTAATGTTATAAGAATGAGAGAAAATTAACAAACATAGATCTGAAAGATAAATAGTAATTAACAAGTATGACCTTTGTCATATACAAAGACGTACGAAGCTACACTTGGATTACGATGGGTCACAACCCTCCAAAATTGAAAAAACAAAAAAAAAACTATATCGTAGCTTAATTTTAGTTCAAAATATGAAAATTAAAAATTCGACAACTCCAAAAAAATTTAAATTATTTTTCAGTCCACCTATTTTTCAATTCTAGGTCTTTTGGTTGTATGAAGAGAAATAAATTAGGTGTTTTGATTTTAGAAGGAAAAAAGATAAGTTGTCTACGTTTTTGGAGAAAATCTCTATTAATTAAGGCAGAAGGCCTTAGGGCAGTTATGAAGTAGAACATTAAAAATACCGAAATATGCCCTCCCCACATTATAGCTTGACCAGAATTAACATTTATTAATCAGGGATAAATTGGTAATCAAGTAAACACGATTTGACAACTGCCGACGGAGGACAGTTGAAATTGAAACTGCTTTGCAATTCTATCTCCTCCAACTGCTTTGAAAGGGAGCACGTTGTTGGTATTATCCTAGGAAAGAAGGAATTGAGAATTCTACTATGCATGTTCGGCGATGGAATCAGAGCTCTGCCCAATCCGCCATTTTCACCAAACTTCCCAATAATGCCATATCCCTGAAAACATAGTGATTAGTCAACTCAAATTCAACACGCCCCTCACACCACAGTCTCCAATTCTCTCCTCAACTCCGTTTCGTTCTTCAAAACAACCTCCTCAAACGCCGTCGTTCCCAGCGGGTCGGGTCATCACCCGATTCGGCTGGCGTTTTTGTCCGTGAGCTTGAGAAGCGATGACGTGGCTGTTCGCGAGTCCAAAGAAGGAAGAGGAGGAGTGTGCGTGGCGGAGAACGGCGACGAGGCTTTCGTCGGAGAAGGAAAGAGAGAGAAAGTTGTTGTGGTTAGGAGAGGGCGGGCAATGAACACTACCAAGCATCTTTGGGCCGGCGCCATAGCCGCCATTGTTTCCAGGTCAGTTTTTTTTCAGTCCTCATATTTCACTGTAGAGATAAATGTGTAATTTGATTAGCAATGACTGATACATAGATTTTTTCCACATAATGCACGAAAATTGGAGTTATAGATTTTGCTTATTAAAGCTTATTTTTTATTGAGTGTTGTTATATGATGATAGAACACTTGTTGCGCCGCTCGAGAGACTAAAGCTGGAGTATATAGTTCGCGGTGAACGGAGGCATTTGTTCGAGTGTGTGTGCGCCCGTGTAATTGTGTAAACGGTGGCCGTATAAATGGTCTTGCAGAGAACCTGAGAGACGCAGGTGGTCAATCTAGGAGGCATGGAAACAACAACTCTATCGGAGCATCGAATCTCCACCGCAGCTCCGATCGTCTTTATAATCGTCGTCGTTTTCCAGTTCATCTCCAAATGGCATACACGTGTATCTGTGTCTAATATTTGTTTGCATAATCAACTTGGTTTTGCATGGAATACAAATGGGAGAGATTATTACTATAATTAGCACCCACTCAATGCAAAATCAAATTGAGAGAGATTGAAGCCGTCATCTGCTATTGAAATCTCCTCTTCATGTTCACCAAATTTCAGTAAAAGGTAGACATGCATTCATACTAATTTGTGATCATTAATTTGATTCTCTTGCTTCTACTAAGTCAAGAGTATGATTCTGCTATGATTTATGTACATCGCATATATTAATTTATGTACAGAAAGAAATCTTTGATTTGACTCTGCTATATTTCCTAATTGAACCCAGAAACCAACTCTGTTTTGATTCTCTTTCTTATTGCGATAGGAATGTCAAACTATCTTAAATAATATTATGTCTATTTTGAATTATGACTGGTCCAGTTATGGGGGAGGTTTCCAGTATATATAGGACATAATAGCTATGTTGTATGTGATGCTTTTCGTATAAAAAATGTTATTGTTCATCTTTGCAAACTGTCATCGTATTGGTAAGCAAATTGTTATGTTTCTCAACGTTCTTTGTTGAGTGAGTGTTAGTTTATTGCATAGGCATTGTTTCACTTGAGTTTGGGGTGAACCAGAAGGAGTGAAGCTGCTGGTGTGAGCTTCAACACTTCAGTTCCTGAGTTGCAACTTATCAGATTACAGATCTACAAAGGTAGGAGGCATGGAAACAATAACTCTATCGGAGCATCGAATCTCCACCGCAGCTCCGATCGTCTTTATAATCGTCGTCGTTTTCCAGTTCATCTCCAAATGGCTCGAACAATTAAAAAAGGTATAACCGGTTTCAACAATTTGTTGACTTTGATCATGCAATTGATGCTTCGATTGTGTATATGAAGACTCAATTGTGATGGGTGGTTTTGTTGTTGTTAGAGAGGAGGACCGAAAAGTTCTACGGAGATTCGGTTGCGTAAAGAAATCAAAGAGATGTTGAGAGAAGCAAGCACATTGTCACAGCGAGTAGTGTTTTTGTTTTAATTAAACTACTTGGTTTCTCCAATCGAATACATAGCATTGTCACATTTTTGTTCATCTTTGAAACTTTAGCACTTGGTTTCCTTGAATTGTATCTGAATTATTGTAAACTCTAACAGCACAGATTTTATAAAAGAATATTCTAGCTTTCGAGATTGAGAATAAGAGGCATGGATGGTATCCTCCTGTTATGGATGGAAAGATTCTAACAGTACGTTTTACCCTGACTGACCAGATCAAGAGTTACATGAGAAGGATGAAAGAGTGTTGAATTAAGGAAACGGTGCTTAGGGAAGTTAAGTGGTAGAACATACTTAATTCCATATTGTGCCCTTACTTTTTGTAAACAGAGAACAATAGGCATGCTTTGTAAACAGCGTTAATCCACAGCTTCTTTGTCGTCTCCACCTTCCTCCCCCTCTACTTCTTCTACCTCGGCAGTTTCTTAAATCATAACAGAAAGCAATGATTGTGATGGCAATAGAAATGCTGAGTATAACATGAGTAGAGGAAGAGAGCTTGGAGTTGGGATTGCAGTTTCTTAAATCATAACGGATCGATCAGGCAACGTGAGGCTTGGATGTCGTCGGGATCGTAATCGGGATTGAATGTTGATTTTAGATATCCTCCTTTGACATTGAGCAGCTTCCCGAGGCTTAAGTCTCTGCATATTAATGTTGACTGTGGGGAAGAGGATACAGATTTGTACCAAGGTCTTTTTTCTTACTACCTCGTACTTGAAGTTCTGACTTTAGACCTTAGAGAAATTTGACTGGAGCATTTTAACATTTGTGCACTGAATCTGAAGATATTAGACATAAGTTTGTGTGAGGGTAGGTCGGGGATTCAGCGGTGCACTTTATCTATTAATGCCCCAAAGCTCGAAGACCTTTGTCTCTATAAGACTGTTTTGTCACATTATTCTTTGGAGAATGTTGAATCGTTAGTCAGACCAGACATCACTCTAAAGTACCAAGATCATCAACCGATACAGCATGTCTTCTCCAATCCTGTAAACGCACTCCTCGGACCAAATTCTCCTCCATAACTGTCTCTCCCCCTCTCTCACAGTGTGTGGTTGTTTTCAGATGAGATTGATCCTAAAAGGAATAAACCAACCAAATTAAAAGCTCTGGAAACTTTAAGGTCAGATGTTTACATTTCCAGAATTTGTACGCAAAATGTGTTAGCGCATGGGCACTACTATATCTGAAGTCATAATTTTAAATGTTTCCATGTCCTTATGTCTATTGAAATATTACTATTGTCAAATGTCATTATCCAAGGTAAGGTCACCGTTTCAAGTCTTATTCACTTTTGACATACTCCTCTCTCTCTCTTTTTCTGCCATTAGAGTCCATATGAATGCTTTGATTCATAGAGATTATTCTAAAGTCTACTTACTCCTGTTTATGGAAGCACTGCACAACGACATTACTGTGAAATCTAATTAAGCTTCTGTTCTTCGATGCTACAGGCTCCTGTCTTGCTGTTTCAAATCAAGTTATCTATTGGAAACCAAATCATAGCTTTGCTAATTTTATGTGCTGGAACTGAATAAGTCAAGCAGTTGTCTGCTACACTTTGTCCATCGACTCTGCTCCCAATCTTTATCTAACGTGAGCTTAAAGTTTTAATCTTTATGAACTTCAAGTTTACTTTTTGGCTTATTTGTTCTAATAGTTGATACATTGTTATTGTTTTTTTTTTATATAGTCAAAGAGTGGTTGACCGTGCCGAGCTTAGTGACTGAGATTTGCAATCAGTACAACATCAACAACACCGGCCTTATTTGTAAGTTTTTTCATAGAATTTTGCTTACTCTGGATTCTGTATAAGTATTGCAAGAGCACCTTTGATTAAAGCTTCATTCGGTATGTGTGGTTTTGAAGGTCAGTGGACATCAGAAGAGGCTCTTGCCTATTTTTGCTTGCAGAATGCGGATTCGTTCAGGTGTGATAACATCTCTACATGAATACTCCAATTGTTGTATTCTTTTATGATAACTGATCAAATCTAATTGCAATGTAGCTTGGTGCAACTCATCTAATTGCGATACTCAACTTTCCTTCACTTGGTGTAACTCCACTTAGTCACCAAAGAAGAGCCTGACTAATAGAGGTAGAACAAAATTCGACCATTAGAAGTATTTTTTGGGTTACATACTTGAATTTCAATGTAGGAATGACATAAAATCTCTATTAATTAAAGAAAGTTGATTCACTACGACATATGTCATGGCATAACTTTTGATATTCCTAATTTTTTCCTTATGCGTCATATAATTTGAACCCACAAAATAGTATTACAAGCCTCTTTAGTCTCATGCACACTCTTGAGTATGCCACCGATAAATCGTACGCGCGAGCGCGACCTTTCGCACGCGCATATGCGCGTGCAGGAAGGCTAGTTAAATATTAATGTAGAGTTTTTGTGCCAAGAGTTGGTCGGACTATTATATTCTCAAAAGTTTAATACCTTATAAAATGTTATCACCAAAGTTGACGACAAGTACTGTTCTTGTATGAGTTTACAAACTTGAGGTACATGTCTGATAACTTTAAAAATTGAGGTACATAAGTGATGAATGACCTATATTTGAGATATTGTTGCTAAAATTGTCTCTATATGCCAGTACCCACCAGAAAAGCAAAGCAAATTAAACGAAATTTGCTGGGAATTGGAAACGTAGATCGTCGACTAATCGGATCGGAAATAAAAAAAGTTCTATAAAAACATGACTAGTTTTTGTTACACATGCAGTTGAACTTGAACATGAATCATTTTAATGTAGCAGATCACCAAGATAGAGCATACAAATAGAAAACTGGATATCATTGAGAATCTAATTTAAAACCATTTCCTGGAAATTTATATTTACCTGGGATTTATTCACTTTCAAAACTCTCAGACATTTGGGTAACACATGAAAAAATCTCACACATTCAAAAAGAAACTATACCAGATAGACGCACACAATATACGCTTCCAAAAGGGAAAACTTGGTTACACATGAATTGAAGTGGGCCTCTTGGCCTGTTCACTTCATGGGCCTCGAGAAATCAATGTAATCAGTACGTGCTGTTCCTCACAGGCTCACTGACACCGGTAGGTAATTCTAGCCAGGCTTGCCAGGCAATGAGCGTAACCCAATTTCTTTGGACATAGGAGAGAAGGAGAGAAGCATAGTTTGATGATGACTTTGATCGATCAGTTTCCAAGTTCCTAACTGTCAAAGGTGACTGTCAGTATGTGGCGTGTGTTAACTTATACTCCAATATCAGCAACAGTATAACTACCCAGAACTTACTTGAAACTTAAATCTCCAACTCTACTCAGTTCAAAGTCTACTGGACAATGGAATTTGGCCTCACCACTTCCACCGCTCTCAATCTTCAGGTCTCTTCTATTTGCTCAAGTTCTCTATAAATTTGTACTCTTTTGTGGAATCAATGATAAATGAGGTAGCAATCTTAGCACTTTTTTCGTTCTGGGTACTCAGTTTGGTTTTGTTTCTGGGTGATTCTCTTGCCAATACTCTCTGTTAAAGTGGCATTTCATTTTGAGTGGCCCCTGGTATGTTGATGAGATTGGTTAATCCGTTAATGTGAAAAGATTAGGATGAACTGAATCGGTGGTCATTAAATTGTGTGCATAGTGAAATTTAGTGATAGGAGAATAGTGAATGTTACTTGTTGTAACTTTAATCACATGATGGGTTGCTTGCAGGACTTTTCATCACCTGTTGGTAGGAAACTTATTAACAAATCTTCACTTCCTAAACCATTTCTTCAACTTAATGGCAGACCAAAGACCATTCTTAACCAACGAAACTCTGTTCGTCTTTCCCCGAGAACATCTAAAAGCTTTATATCAGCACAATCTGGAGGCCAGAGCTGGGACTTGGGTAGATTTTTGAAGATGGTGTTCTTCTTCAATGAACCCCCATCTCCTGCAGGTTGGACGCTAAAGTTTTCGGCTTTATATTGAAGAAATAAATAATGAAAGATATACATGTTTCTCAACTAACAAGAAGAATGTATAAGTGAAGATAATTGAGTCTCTAGTCAGCAAACTATCCAGCCCATCACCTTGTGAACCAGTAAAGAGAATGGAAACTTCTGGCACTGTCCTAGTGGCTGGAGGAACTGGTGGTGTAGGTCGAAGGGTTGTCAACGTTTTGAGGAAGAAAGGAATTCCGGTTCGAGTTTTGGTAATATGTCTTGCCTTGCATTAGCGTACTTATTGCATATGTTATCTTGATTCATGACCGTCAAATGTATCTCCACTTTTGATGACCTTCACTGCTTAAATATTCTTTTCTCAGGTCAGAAATGAAGAGAAAGCTACACAGATGTTAGGCCCGGATATTGACTTGGTGAGCTAGCAACCCATATACTTTGGTTGATGTAGTTGTGTAATTCATACTTAGTTATTCCTTAGTTACATTTTGCATTCTAAACAGTCATTCTTCTTCTTTTTTGCCTGTATAAATCTCAGGTTATTGGAGACATTACTAAGGAGAGTACTTTGAAACCCGAGAACTTCAAAGGAGCAAGGAAAGTGATTAATGCTGTTTCTGTCATTGTTGGCCCAAAGGAAGGGGACACTCCTGACAGGCAAAAATACAGCCAAGTATGTTGTAAACGTTGTTGAGAGGAGAAACAATTTTACTTGTAATCTAATCTTGGACTCGCTGGATGAATACCTAACCTTATAAATTATATGCATGCGTAGCAAGCATTTGACATTTAAATTGGTGTACTGCAGGGTATCAAGTTCTTTGAACCAGAGGTGGGAACTGGTTGCCTACATTTTGTATCTGGAGTCAAAATATGTTTGATATACATTTTAAGTTAGAACTTGAACTTTTATCTTCCCATGTATTTCTTGGTAATTAATAAGCATTGACTTCTTGATGGAACCAGATCAAGGGAGATTCTCCTGAAAAGGTGGAGTACATTGGGATGAAAAATTTGATCAATGCTCTAAAAGGAACTGGTGGACTTCAAAACAGAAAACTACTGTTTGGATATGAAGGTACACTCCTCTGTTTGGTGAAATCACTATGATCATCCATTATGCTGTGTCATTGCCAGTACCTTTAACTTATTTTGTAGAAAGAGAATATGTTACACCAAACTATGAACTATTGATTGACACCTAAACGATTGCAAGATCAACTCAACCAGCTCCATAAGAAAACTTATTCATACAAACATAACTAATTCAACTAGGAGAGACTGTGGTTTGGCCAGCACAAGATACTGAGTTGTGTACTGTCAACCATTCGATAAATCAAAATGAAATAAAAGTTTTGCTGAAGTCTATGCTTAGTTTGTCATTCTCTCTTATGGCTTATTCATTTCTCAGACACAAAATTAAAAATTATGAGTTTTAATCTAATTTTCAGGCAATGATTCTCGAGGGTTAGCTTGGGGGGCTTTAGATGATGTTGTGATGGGTGGAGTGAGTGAAAGTACATTTCAGATGGACCCAAATGGCAGTGAAAATGGGTGACCAACTGGGCTTTTCAAAGGTCTGCTCCAGATTTTGTTGTGTATTGTCTCCTTAGTAGTAATTCTACACAAAGAGTACTCTTATCTTTCTTCATCTTTGATTAAAACATTTGATATATTTGATATATCTCCTTCAGGAGTTGTCTCCACTGCGAATAATGGTGGGTTTACAAGCATCAGGACCAAGGTAAACAGTAATGCATTATTTTGATTGTTAAAAACTTATTTCTGTTCCATGAAGTTGTAAACTGGCTTATAGTTCAGTCAGATATTCTAACTTTCTTGCTCCCCCCTAATTTACGTGTGGTTTGTTTTCAGAATCTTTCAACACCTGCGGATATCTCTGTGTATGATGGTTTAGAGCTGCGCCTTAAAGGTGATGGTCGCCGCTATAAACTAATTGTTCGGACATTGGGATACGGTTGGTTACACAGCAGGCTTTGACACTGTACGAGACCAGTGGCAGACAGTGAGTAACAATAGTTCACTCAATATTTTGGTTTTTGAGACTTTTTTTACAGAGCAATAAAATGCTCTTGTACAAATCAATTCCAAGATTTGTGGCCCTAGATTATTAAATCTAGATGTTACAAATGTGTGATGTTTTATTAAACTCCCTTTCTTTTTCAGGCCCGTCTGCCATTTTCTTCTTTGAGGCCAATTTTTCGAGCAAAAACTGTACCAGATGCGCCCCCATTTGACCTGTGTAATATTGTGTCGCTGCAGGCAATAGTCTACGGCCACTTTTTACTACTCATTTTTTCACTTTAGAGAATTTATCCCATGTTTATTATCGATGGTAAATTTAAAATTGTACTGCAGCTTATGTTCAGCAAATTTGAATCTGATGGGAAACTGAATCCCACTTTTGTAGAAGGGGGGTTTAAGCTCCCAATTTCAAGTATAAGGGCATATCTAAAAGATCCTATAACTCCCAGGTTTAACTCTTTTCTTTGTTTTGAACTACTAAACGCTGAATATAATTGCTTAGCTTGGTTCACTTTCACCTTTCCTTAAATCATTTCCTCTGTTCCCTTTTTTCACATGATAGGTTTGTACACGTAGGCTCTGCAGGAGTTACCCGGCCTGAGAGACCTGGACTTGATCTAAGTAAACAACCTCCTGCTGTGCAGTTAAACAAGGAATTGGATTTTATCCTGACATTCAAGTTGAAGGTTCATCCATCTTAGTACTTTACTGTTATTTACTAGTTAGAGTTTTACATGTTATATCTCTCCATCTGCTTACAGTTCTTTGTAACAGGGAGAGGATTTAATTCGGGAAAGTGGAATTCCATATACAATTGTGAGGCCTTGTGCATTGACTGAGGAGCCTGCTGGAGCGGATCTCATTTTTGACCAAGGGGACAATATATCGGTAATTCTTACATTGAAGACATGATGTTCCTTCTTGGTTTTGTATTGATATATTTCTTATATTCCCTGTTGGAAAAATCCAATGGAACTGTGTTTTAAACCACTCTGGACTTGATTCTTGGCAGAAGATCGTTGCTAGTGCTTTGTTTGTCTAATGAAATGGCATACATGTGAAGGATATCATGAGAATAGTGTTTTAATAGAAATCGTAGCAATCACAGTAATAAATCCAAAAGATTCACCGAACTGATGATAATGCCACTAAGACTATAAAAATGATCTCTTAGCCAGAAGATCACAAAGCCAGTGATCTCTTTTCCTTAATTTTATGATCTGTGTTATATGCAGGGTAAGATATCCAGAGAAGAGGTTGCCCAAATTTGTGTTGCTGCATTAGAAAGCCCATATACAAATGGAAAGACATTTGAGGTTAGACTCTCGACTTGTATCCACCACTCCGGTTGTTAATTTTCTTTTGGAAATCGATCAATTTTAGTTTCTGGTCACGACCTTCTGTGAGTCTGGACAATGTCACATGTGTATAACTAATCCTTTTGCAGGTTAAAAGTGTTATACCATTCAGCGAGCCATTTACAGTAGGCCCTGAAAATCCACCCCCGGAGAAGGACTACGATGTTTACTTTAAAAGTTTAAAGGATGGAATTACAGGAAAAGAAGCCTTGGAACAAAGCCCTGTACCAGTATAGTGCTACCTGCATAGAGCTTCCTGAAACAATACGTTCCCTGTCGATGGGGTGAATACTTGTAGTTCATATGGAAACATGAATACATGTTATATACAGTGTGCAGGTTTCTTTTGGTTTTTTTGACATCTTGATAGCATTGTAGGTTATATTTCTTTGACACATCAGTTCTATAGTATAATAATATTGAAACGCCGGTCGGGAGTTAGAAGCGATTGTTTTCAATGTTCCGAAGCACTATATAACATGACAATTGGAACATCCGAAAGCTTGTATGTTGTGTCAAACAGTCTGCGGAGGTAAGGCTATACGGTCTGTGAAAGCACAGACAGCATTCTTTATTTCTTCCCACATGGGAAAGAATCAATCTATGACCTCTGAAGCAAGTCCTGATATGTACATCATGATCCAGATTCCTAGAGAGGCCGCAAATATTCCCTCTCTGCTGCAACATAAACTGTGAAGGACCCACAAGTCTGTCTTAATGAGCTGTGATTATAATTGGGTCATTTGTTTCTCCCAAGTCTGTCAAAATTTGCACCATGACATTGACATAACTGTCTGCATGTTTGGAAAACCTGCTCCCAAGTACCCAGTTTCCCATTGCAAGTTTGAATTGAGCAATCTCAACCTCTAGCTTTGTAAATTTAGGGGATACATGTAATGAAGAAGATGCATTACATTAGGAGGGTATACCACATGCATCTACCATTCCAATCACTACTCAATTACAGAACATTTGATTGAACAGAAAGAAAATTTGGTCGATTACAGAATATTTGCGCTCTCCATTATCCTTTGCTCCTATAAGAACAAAGAGCAGTATACATGACAAAAGAGAGAACCTAAACTTCATTTGGGGTTAAAATTCTGACAGGACTCCATTTCTTTTCTTGTTTGCTATCTACTTAATTGTTTCTTGAACTGCAATCCTCTTCAATATAATGTGAATTTGTTTCCTAGATACCCTTCAAGAGCACCAGAATGCCTACACAAGATCAAAACTTTCATATTCAGAGGAATTCACAGAGACAGACTAGGCTCTAATTAGATGAGGAAGCAGGTAGTTACGAATGAACTTACTGGACAACGAAGTTTGTTGTGCGCTTTAGAACGAGCTTGAGCAGCCATCAGAATTGTAAGCTTGGCATGCATTTCATGTTCTGTGAATATTTTACCTTGTGAGCTCAAGAACACACTGCGGTGCACAGGAGGAGACCACAGTCCACTCTGCTCATTGTAATCAAAGTCATACTGTGTGGCATCAAAGAACTTATCGAGAAGTCGATCCGAAGTCGATCTCGGGACCATCTGCACCACTCTTATCATTGGACTAGAATCTTGGGAAGAAGAAGAAGTAGAAGAAGAAGAGGCAGACATTTGCAATATGAGAATCAAGAAGAATGATACCAACTGAAAAGAAGAGAATAAGATAATGATATAAAAATAGAAAGGTTGGGATCGGTTGCTTGGGCAAGTTACTAAATAGAAGTGTGATAAGGACGTGTATGGCTGTATGCAATCATAGGAAGGTCGTGGCTACCATCATATTTGATTCTTTATGCATGTGTTCCAATATTATGGTAGAACTCATTTTTCTGCTAAAGAGAGTTGTTGCATGCAACTTTGCAAAAGTTTTCATTGATTAATCTGCGGGTGATGCTGCTGAAATTGATTAATTTTGAGTTGACACTTGACATACCAGCTCCAATCACGAAAATAATTGGACAAAATATATTAATGATACTTGACATATGTTTGGGTTGAGGTTTTTTGTTCGGTTGGCCATTTTGTTACAACTGTGGATACTTCCCAAAGTTCCAATGATAACCAAACAAGCATTTTTTACGGTTCATGTCAAACGAGTTAAGAACATGCACAACGGATTATGTGAAGGAGTTTTTGCGATCTTAAGGCTATTTGATTGGATATAATTGATGCCACATAACGTACGCATTTGTGGGTAACTAGCTACTTGGTAAGGAAAATCATCAGGTTGGTGAGACAGTTCATCAGGTTGGTGTGGAATCAATAATTAGTAATTTCTATGGTGTAGATGCATTTTCTCCAAAAAGATAATAGAGGATTAATTTTCTTCAGACACAGTTTAGAAAATATTCTGCTAATAATTAATGATATCACAATGTCTTCAACATGCACTGTTACAAACAGTATTCTTCGATCTATATATATTCATGAAAATTAAGGTTTGTTTTACTTTTCATTCGGAAAATAGAGCACTAATCTAACCACCTTGAAGTCAAAGTTAAAGTCACATTAGTGATAACCACTTCTATAGGCATCAAGGGCACAGCGTTTTCGTCATCAACCACCTCAAAGAGTTTCTCCAAGATCGTTGGATGCAAGTCTTCTGGGACGCTCAAAGACTTGGAAAGAATATAAGCGAACCGCTCTATATGCAAACTCCTCTCAAACTTTTGCTTGAGACTCGAGAGAGATTCTATAGTGACTTCTTCGCTTGCTACAATGGATCCTATATCTTCAAAGAAAATGTCAGTTGGGTATGGAACATGATCGTCCTCATCCTCACCATCATCAACGCATCCGCTTTTAAACTTCTCAATGAGCTTGAATCTGATGGGAACTATGTCATGTTGATCAGGGAATAGCAACTGCATGAAGTCGGCTGCGGCTTTATCGTCGATTTGCCATGCATTGGAGTAAGTAAAGAATGTTTCTCTGATGGTTGTTGACATGGTATATATGTAGCCTCAACAAAACGAACACAGTTCAAGATCACTGAATAATGAAGAGAATTGGCTAAGACAATTGAAGAATCGAGGGACTATATTTACGAGGCAAACAATTTACAGAATTGAAAACGATCATTATGTATTTATAGTTTTAGAGAAAACCTTATCTCGCAAGGATCTTTACAAAATACAAGGCTATAGCACGCTATTCCTATTCCAAGATCGAGTAGAATTCTTCTCCTATGAGGACTAGGAGAAGGATCAGGTCGTCAGGTCTTTTTTTTTTGATGTGTAAATAGCGTTTTTTTAGAAGTGTGAATAGACGTACACTTACCTATATACATAAAAAAAATGGAATATTTAAAGTAATTAGGTATATGTAATTAGGTATCACAAATCCTTTGTTATGCCCTTTGTTCCAAACACAAAAACAAAAGACTTTATATACAGCTGCCGTCGGCTAAGTATGCCTCAATTTGGAAACCCTAATCCCTGAATTGAAGCTAGTCTTACGTTTCATCTGGGAATGGAAAAAGGGGAAGAGACGATGAACAAGTTGTTCCGAGAAGAAGATCAGATGATCCCGTGGTGCGATGAAACTCATTAAAGTATCATCACTGAATTTAGGAAAGAAATCGAAGAGGTTATGACAGTGAAGAAAGAGGAATTGACATGGGAGAACAAGAGCGACAACATGACGAGGTTATTATGAGCACTAGTTGACTCGAGGCAACCCCGAGATGTGTGGGACGGAATAACCGTTCTGCAATATGGAGGAAGTGCAATTTGGGTACCTACGATGAACACAAATCGGACCTCAATTCGTATTATGAACGAGAGAGGCTTTATCTGCTTGCCGTCGGATACTACAGAAGTGTTAAGTATTCGAAAAGCCGGGAATATGTGGAGATTGCAAGCTTGACGCAGTTTTTTATTTATTTTTCTTGTTTTTGAATTGGTTACCACAAGCTTTTTATATTTGTTCTCTTTATCAAACTTTATATTATTACCATCGCCAATGGAGCTTGTATATGATCTAGTATGCACAGTGAAACCTCTTCTAATTAAACCGATCATCGTAAAAGATCCATCTAAGTCAACTGTTGTTAAAGCTGTCGATCCTTCTGATGTAGAAGAAATGATGTTAAAAATTGAGGAGAGCTTGAAAGTAGGAAGGAAAAAATTGACAAAGTGCAGTTTTGGTAAACGGTGTCAGATTTGAACGAATATTACTTTTATGGGAAGGGAACTGCAAGAAAAACAGGAGCCCATAGCCTTAAGGCGATGGGGTAACGTACCCTCATTCTCGTCATCTAAGATCTCTTAGCTGGGTCACCCTTATTTTCGTCATATGAGGTCGTTAAGGCCTCCAAAATCGTGTTTTAAATATTTTCCAGTTTATTTAGGTATCTTTTGAGTTTGGACTGGATTTTATTTTAACACCGCTTTGATACCAAGTTGAACAACGACAAACATAGTACCAAGTTCAGAAATTACATTGAAACGACAAGCGTGACACATGTGATCAACCTTGGAGACCTATGCGGCCCCTAGAGCTCGCCCATGCCGTCTAACTTAACTACCTTTTAAGATGTTGAGTCATGTTTCAATATAATTAGGAATGACCCATCCACATTTCACATTTAAGTAGTTGTCCTATTTTGACAAACAAAGTCATGTACTCAACTACTCATCTAAGTGACTTCTCAATAAATTAAAAATTGTCAAATGTTATACGGCATACACATTTGTAACGATGTTCCCACTTTTGGACTTGTGTACTTGTGTTGTTTTAAAGTCTTCTCAAGTCTTTAATACTCTCGTGGAGTTATGGCACCCTATTATCTCCGACCAAGAGACATCCTTCCGGAGCTTTTTAGGATATACAAACTAAACAAAATTGAATGGACCTCACACACTATAGAAAAGTTTCTCTCTTGCAAAAATCTGTGGCTCCCCGGCGGCCTGTAGCTGGCGTTGGCTTTGGCCTCACTGGCATTTGCAGGTGCTGCCAAACGGGGATCGTGGACCTGTGTTCGATGGAGTGGCCTAGTGGTGGTGTAGGTTACCTCGATCTGTTTTGGAGATCTGAGGTGTTAGGTTTACGACAGAGGATCGGTTGTTGGTATCGAGGTCAGGGCTGGCGTTGGGGTTCTGTTATGTGCGTCAGTTTCGACGATGGTGATCAATGGGGTTAGTGGCGTGGGCGGCGGAGCAGTTTGGATGGAGCTACCAGATCGATAAGACGATCTTGGTGATGGGTTGCTGTGGGTTAGGCGTGATGGGTTCTTTGTCACTGATCGACATCTTCATTTGGGTTTGACTGGTTTCATTCCATCTAAACTACGCGTGGTTTGTGGTCGGTGGTGTAGGGATTGGTTGCGGCTGTGGCGACAACACAGTGGCAACAACTTCAGCCTCAGTTGAGCCTGGTATCTGGGCCGATTTCTTCTCTAGCGTGCCCTAATAATGGTTTGGGTTTGGGCTCTCTTTTTGGGCTTGACTCAAACCCTATTTAATAAGTTAAAATTTAGTTATTTTATTTTTGGTCTTTTTCTATTTTATCGAAAAAAACCTACACCTGTGTGTGGTAGGCAGAAGTGGGCTTCATCCAGGGCTGTGCACCTTTGGTGCCTCGTCTATTCTAGGTCAGAACGTTGGCTGGTTTATCGCATGGGCGCACCCTCTTAGTGACAGGTTGAGATGTAGTGTCGATAGTATGTCTTGTCAGCAGCATAGTTGGAAAACTGGTAAAAGTGAATTGATGCGTCGTCTTGGTCGCGTTGTCTTTCTAGTACTGTGTCGCATTTATTGTAAAGCAAATGGAGTAGCCAATTTTGTGCTCTTTGCTAAATGGTGCAGTTTAGAATGCAATGTTTTAGTCGAGTCTCCTGATATTATTTTGGGTGTTTCTTTTTTTATGAGGTTTAAACTTTATGTCCCCCTTTGTATTCTACTATTTCATCAATCGAAACTTAAGGGTAGCCGTAAACCCTTACTTCAAAAAGAAGAAGACATCCTTCCGGTTCAACTCTGATTCGGAGAATCAAATCCCAAAAACACCCTTGTGCATCCAAGACTTCAACCAACTCGACGTTGTACTTATATGTCATTTACACTTCCCCTCGAGAGGCCAAAGCCTTCTCTTCTCTTCTCCTCTTCTATGGTGGAGTCCAGCCCACCAGGGCACATAATACCTAAGCCAAAGACCGAAGACATCAGTCAAACTCCTCAGTCCACTTCAGACACGCTCACACAGAAACAGAGACAGAGATCTGAACGCCACTTCGTAACTTGATTTTGTGTTACAGAGAGTGAGAAAAAATGGCCGGGTACAGAGCCGAAGACGATTACGACTACTTGTTCAAGGTGGTCTTGATCGGCGACTCCGGCGTCGGCAAGTCCAACTTGCTCTCTAGATTCACCAGAAACGAGTTCAGCCTCGAGTCCAAGTCCACAATTGGGGTCGAGTTCGCCACCAGAAGCTTGGACGTCGACGGCAAAATCATCAAGGCCCAGGTTTGGGACACTGCTGGCCAAGAAAGGTATCATCTAACTTTCTTAACTAGCTTTGGTTGGACTACTACACTAGATCTGAAGAGGTTTAGAATTAGAAAGTAAAAGCATGTGCACAAAATAATTAATATGCTGAGTAAATTTAGAATCTTGTGGTTTGATACTCGATCTCTATATATCCTTGTTATTTGCCACATTGTGGTTTGGAGCGCGCTAGCTGTGTCATCAGCTACATTGAGCAATTGGAGACAATGATTGAAAGCTTTGTGTGTATGAGTTTTTTGAATATTGTTACTTTGTGAAAGTTGGATCTTTAGAAACTTAGAATGAGGAAAGCTAGTTTGTCTTGTTAGAGATGTATGGATGGGTTGTTAGACTATCTTTGACTAGGATTAAGATAAAATCTATTGGTTCATAAACTATATGTACTCATAGAAAGTTTAGTTTCTGAGTAAGGACAGGATTGATAAGGAAGTTTGAGCTACAAGCAGTTCTTCTCGTAAGAGTACACACAACTGACTTTTCACAATGTACTTGGATGTTATCTTGCAGCCCCCAGCCCCCCCCCCCCCCCCCCCCCCCCACTCTTTTTCTTGAAGGGGGCAATTACAGCTCTTTATTCAGATTAATTCCGGTGGAACCTTGAATATGAAGGTGAGTACCCAGAAAGCCAGATGCTAAAGGATCTCTAGTCTAGTTACTCTTATGGCAGAGTTTTATGAGCTACAGGACATTTCGTTGACCCTTGAAAACTTGAGCTTCAAGTGGAGCTTCATGAATTTTTTTTTTTTCAATTGGCTTCTTATCCGCTATTCTATACATCCTTTGTATTTTTGTCAAAAATCTGTCTAATATCCTGTCTGACGGAAACCACAAGTTTCAAGTGTTGGTACACTATCTGACTGACTAAGCATATTGCCAGTAATGACATGTAAATCCTCACACTACTGGCTGGTTGGTGTGTCTGGTTGTTGAGATTCGGGTGGGATGGCTGTGTGGTGCTGACAGCTGGCTAAAATCTTTGTATGTTAGAGTGGAAGCATCAGTTCAATTAGGCACAGACAATATGAAAGCTTCAATTTACCACAGGTCCCAATTATGGATCACATGTATTGCCTCTGGTTAGATTGCATAATCCTGTTATATACTGATTCAAAAGAAACTATAACATTCATACCTTTATGTGATATGTAGACACTTGAAGTGAAAACATGAATTATCCTGTATACAAGTTTAGTATACTGACTTTAGATAGTGTATACATATTGATAAAAGTAATAGTTTCCAACAGCTAATGGCCTTTCTGAATGATAATTTAAACCTAGTTCTTGCTGATGATAATGAGATTTGATTATGCTTGCTCATAGTTTTGTGTCTGATGCCATCAAATCATTCACTACTTTGGAGGTTTATTTGACAATCATCATGCGTTCCCTTTTGTATTTGTAGGTATAGAGCAATTACTAGTGCTTACTATCGAGGGGCTGTGGGTGCACTGCTTGTGTATGATGTCACTCGGAATTCAACATTTGAAAGTGTGGAAAGATGGTTAAGGGAATTAAGAGACCACACTGATCCCAACATTGTTGTCATGCTGGTCGGCAACAAATCAGATCTTCGTCACCTTGTGGCAGTCTCAACTGAAGATGGGAAGTCTTTTGCGGAAAGAGAATCTCTCTACTTCATGGAAACTTCTGCACTCGAATCAACTAATGTGGACAATGCATTTGCTGAAGTCCTTACCCAGATCTTTCACATCGTGAGCAAGAAGAGCATGGAGACTAATGATGATGCAGGTGCTGTTCCTTCCCAAGGAGAGAAAATCGATGTCAGTAAAGATGTTTCAGCTGTGAAGAAAGGTGGTTGTTGCTCGAGCTAAATCTTGACTCAGCATCAGAACTTGCTGCTTGCTACATCTGTTTCTCTGTATACCGGGGTGTTGTGTAAAATCTTAAGACAGTCAACGATTTCCTACATTAAGATCTAAGCGGAGTTTCAGTTCCTACCACCATTGTCATTATCATTAATTACTCCAGACAGATTATGTTTAGCTATTGACGAAGAACTTGTTTAGGAACTATGACATGATTTTACTTTTTACATAGGTTTCGAAGGGGTAAATTTGCACCAAAACTCTGTGTTCCCAGATAACTCTTCAGTCCCAGTAATTGAAATCTTTCATTCAATCTATTATCTACATTATGTTGTACAGAAAATTTCCTATATATAAAAAATAAATAATAAAAAAAGTGTTGGTGAAGGATGGTGACTTGCTCATTAAGGCATCTCATTTCAAAAACTCGAGAGTATATTATACATATTCTGATAGAAGCAGAATTTCAGAATAGAAAACATCATTATATTCTAACAACCAGAAGGTATTAATGTTGAGCACGTTACATGTAGTCACGTTACACCTTAAGTTTTATGTTTTTGTCTTTTGGATATTATTTTTGGACAGTGTGTTTGAGTATTTGGATTGATCAAAGTTTGTCAACATTTTATTGCAGATGTAGAGAGGCTCATTGGTAGGAGATTCGGTGATACCACTGTTCAAGATGATATAAAGCATTGGCCTTTCAAGGTGATCAAAGGTACCGATGAAAATCCCATGATTGTGGTTACTCAAAATGGAGTAGAGAAAAAAATTTCTGCAGAAGAAGTCTCATCTATGGTTCTTGCAAAGATGCGGGAAATAGCCGAGACCTATCTTTGCTCACCTGTGAAAAATACAGTTATCACCGTCTCTGAATACTTCAACAATTCACAGCGCGAGACTACAAAAAAAAAGCCAGTATTGCTGTTGGCCTAAATGTCATGCGCATTATCAATGAACCAACTACAGCAGCCATTGCATATGGAATCGACAAGAAGTCTGGTTGATATAGCAAGAGAAATGTGCTTCTATTTGATTTAGGGGATGGTACTTTGGATGTGTCTCTACTTTCCATAATTGTTAGTGTCTTTGAAGTGAAGGCCACCACCGGAGATACTCACCTTGGAGGTGAGGACTTCAACAACAACATGGTGGATTACTATGTGAAGAAGTTCAAGAGGAAGCACAAAATCGGCATTAGTAGAAACTGCAAAGCTCTTCGGAGATTGCGAAATGCATGTGAAAATGCAAAGAGAAAGCTTTCTTATTTTTTGGAGACTGACATTGATGTTTGTTAGAACCAATCAGTATTATGAATACAAACAGTCTATCTATATAACAACACTAAAATCAAAATTGTAACTAATAACAAAGGATACAGACGAAATAGGAATTCACTAACATGACCAGATAAAGGCCTGCAACGCAGTGTCCTACGATTGAAATTCACCCTCACTTGTGCTTGTAGTCTAGATGTGTCTATCTAAAGGATACAATTATATGGTTCAAGTTCTAGCACACGAACTTAAACCCTGGCGAATTTACTTTATGATTTTTCTCAGAATATCGATATGGAGGAAGAAGACAAAGTCGATGATTGGGTTTGAATGACAACCCGAAGTCATCCTTATATTGGCGTCAAAAGATCGCGTCGTTTTGAAATATAACAAATCTCCAACTGTCGCTCGTTATAATCCAAACGCACCCTTTGATATTTATCCGAAATAATAATAATTAAAATCAAAATATTAATTTCAAAAATTAAAATCGGATTAAACAACAAAGCCCAAGAGCCCCAAGACCCATCTTTTGACAATTTATATATTTGAGTTTTTTCTTAATAACCCAAAGCTCAAACCCACAAATCCATGTGAAAGCCTATCTTCTAGCTTTCAGCCCAATTACTTATTTACATGTGTAGTCCTTAATAAAGACACATGCATTTCTAACTTCTTCTATGTGGGAGTAACCCACAAGTTCCAATAATACCCCATATTTTCTATTCAAACTCCAATAATACCCTACATTTGAATAAAAAATAAGATAATATAGAAACTTATCGTTATTTCGGAAAAGTTAGATATGGTATACATCGGAAGAGGTGTCGTTTGGACTTGAACTTTTCGTAGTGAATACTTATCATATTTACTTTGTGAAGTAGTGAACATATCGTCTTGAACTATTCACGTTTGGTAGTAAACCGAGACAAAAAAATATCACACATATCATATCTAGACATATTTCAATTCTTACGGTTGTGTTCATTTCGGTCCTGAACAACTCCTTACTTCATGAGATTGTTAGAGAACTTAGCCATTTCGGTTCTCATAAATGCAACCTCACATTAGTCTCATATATGCAATGCTAATCAAGAATAGTCTACACTATCCTACTTTCCAAAGCTATTAGCATTATTAAGAATATGTGATTTTCAACCCTTTAATCGTCAACGGATACACACTTTAGTTCACCATAGGAATAGGCATATATGTGTGATTAGACATTTTGAGTCTTCCTTAACTAGTTTGCCTATTAAACCTAGACCATGGGATATCCAATGTTGCTAGGTTAGGTTTCGGCCAAGTAGTGATTCATTGTATTGGCTTTAAGGTCCTTCCCCTCGATGTAAAGATTACTTATTCTCTATTAAGACATTTAGTCAAATGATCCGCGATATTTTTCTTTGATTTTACAGAGTCAATGAAAATTATTCCATTTTTGAGAAAGTCTCGTATTGTCTTGTGACGTCGTCTTATATGCCTCGATTTGCAATGAAAATACTAGATTTGGTTCTTTGCTCTTGTAAGAGCAGCTATACTATCACAATGTATGCAAATAGCCGTAATAGGCTTAGACCACAACGAAATACCTTCTAGGAAGTTTTTGAGTCATTCTGCTTCTTCGGCGACTTTATCTAAGACTACAAATTCTGCTTCTATCGTTGAACGTGTATTCACGGTTTGTTTTGATGATTTTCAAGATACAACAACACTACCAAGCTTAAATACATACCCACTTGTAGACTTGCTTTCCAAATGATTGGAAATTCAATTCTCATCACAATATCCTTCTAATACAAGAGGATATTTGGTGTAATGCAATCCATAGTTTATTGTATGCTTTAGGTACCTTAAAACTAGTACTAGAGCTATCCAATGATTTTTTTCAGGATTGCTTGAGTACCTACTAAGTTTACTTAGACTATATGCCAAATCTGGTGTAGTACAATTCATTATGTACATCAAGCTTCCAACAACTTGTGTATATTCCAATTGAGACACACTATCACCTTGATTTTCCTTAAGATGACTAGAGGGATCAAATTGAGGCATTTGATCTTTTAGACCAATGTTACCTGTCGGTTGGCACCTGGCACAAGATTTAAAGAAAACTTGTGCATCCTGAAATAAAGTGGGCCAATAAAATCTACTCTCAAGCACTTTGAGCCGTCTTCTTCCCTCCAAAATGTCCACCACCTGCATGTGAGAGACAAAAAGCTAAAATTGAATGAAATTCAGATTCAGGGACGCACCTACGGATGATGGTGTCAGTGCAATATTTCCACAAGTATGGTTCGTCCCACACATAAAACCTAGCCTCCATGACTAGCTTGTCTCTCTGCGATCTGGTGAAGTTAGGTGGAAGGTATTTACTGACCTTATAATTGAAAATATCAGCATACCATGGCTCTGCATCTTGAACAACAAAAAGTTGTTCATCTGGAAAACTATCTCTGAGAGGAAGATCATCATCTTCTGCATTTGAACCATGGGTGATTCTATTCAAGTGGTCAGCTACCACATTCTCAGTACCCTTTTTGTCCTTGATCACAATGTCAAACTCTTAGAGCAAGAGCATCCATCGAATCAATCTAGGCTTGGCATCCTGTTTGGTCATCAAATACCTCAAAGTAACATGGACAGAAAATATGATAACTTTAGTTCCTAACAAGTAAGATCTAAACTTTTTAAGAGCAAAAATCACAGCTAGGAGCTCATTTTCTATAGTTGAATAATTCAATTATGCATCATTTAGGGTTCTGAAGGCGTAGTAGATGACATAAGGCAACCTCTCTGGGCGTTGATCTATAACTGCTCCAACAGCATAATCTAAAGCATCGCACATGAGCTCAAATGGAAGGGTCTGGTGCATAAATGATGAGGGCTGTGGTCAACAACTCTTTGAGTTTGTTGAAAGCTTGAAGACATTTAGCTGTAAAGTCGAATGAAACATCCTCTTGGAACAAGGCACATAATGGTCTGACTATCTTGAAAAAATCCTTCATAAACCTGCGATAAAAACCTGTATGGCCAAGAAAAAATCCTACATCCTTCACAGTAGAATGGGGGGTAAGGTCCGCATAATATCAACTTTAGCTTTGTCTACTTCTATGCCCATAGCTGATATGACATGTCCCAAAATTATACCATGTTCCACCATAAAGTGGCTCCCAGTTAATCACAAGATTAGTTTCTACACAATGCTCTAAAATCATAGCTAGATGATGAAGACATAAGTCTAAAGAATCACCAAAACAGAGAAGTCATCCATAAATACCTCAATAATCTTTTCAACCATGTTTGAGAAAATACTCACTATACATCTCTGAAATGTTGCGAGAGCGTTGCATAAACCAAAGGACATCCTCCGATATGCAAAAGTATCATACAGGAATGTGAAGGTGGTCTTCTCTTGATCATTCTTGTGGATGACTATTTGATTGTACCCAGAGTAGCCATCCAGGAAACAATAATACACATGCCTGGCCAGTCGTTCTAACATCTGATCAATGAACGGAAGTGGAAAGTGATCCTTCCGTGTCGTGGCATTTAACTTGCTATAATCAATGCACACTCTCCATCCGTTTACAAACGTTGAGGCACCAACACATTCTCATCATTTTTCACCACTATGATGCCTGAATGTTTGGGCACTACTTGCACAGGACTAACCCATTTGCTGTCAGAAATAGCATAAATGATACATGCATCTTGAAGCTTGATGACTTCTTTCTTGACAACTTCTATCATTGAAGGATTGAGTTGACCTTGAGCTTCTCTTGTGGGCCCCTCCATAAGATGTATCTTGTGAGTACACAATGTTGGGTAGATGCCTTTGATATCGGTCACTGTCCATCCAATGGCGGCTTTGTGTTTCTTAAGTACAGTCAACAACTTCTCTTCTTGTAATGTTGAGAGCTTTAAAGAGATAATAACTGGAAGTGTATCATTCTTCCCCAGGAAAGCATACTTCAAATGCTCGGGTAGAAGTTTCAGCTCTAATGTGGGTGCCCCCTGTATAGATGGAACCTGAATGTCATCTAAACCCGGAAGAATATGTTTATAAAGCCTACCTTTCATGCTTGGAGATGATTCAAATGTCTCTTCCATAGCATAGTATTCATCCTCCATCTCGAGATCTTCAGGCGAAGCAATCTTAAAAATAGGTTCCATTTCGATGGGTCGAGGACATTCCTCGATAGATCGAAGGAATGTCTCGGATTGTACTTGGAATTTTTCTTCTTCGATGGGTCAAGGTGATCCCTCGATGGATCGAAAATAGTCCTCGATGGATCAAAAATTGCCTCGATCCATCGAGGCAATCTCTCTGTCCGAAACTGGTGCGATGCTGGAATGGTCTTCAATTAATCAAAGGAATCCTTCTCGATCCATCAAGGCTTGCTCTCAGGTGCTGCCTAGAGATTGCCTTCAATGGATCGAGGCATCCACTCTAGTTGCTTTGTTTTCTCCAGCTTTTTCAATGACTTTTCTCTAAGGATCATCATCCAATGAGAACTGAATAAATTCCTGCATAAAACTCTCAAAAGTGTCAATTAAACAACAAGAATAAGCATAATCACTATTGGGATGTTTGAGAGCTTCATAAATGTTAAAGTGGATCTTCTCCTTCGCCACTTCCGTGCTCAATGATCCATCAAAATAATCAATCTTTGTTCGCACTGTTCTCAAGAATGGTCTCCCAAGAATCAATGATATTTCTGATGGCATTGGCTCATGCTCCATCTCTAGCACAAAGAAATCTACTGGGAATATCAAGTCTCCCACCTGCACCAAAACATCCTCAATAATACCTCAGGTAACAGTTAGACATGTCTGCATGTTTAATGGTGATACCCGTAGGGATAAGTTCTCCCATCTTCAACCTGTCATACACAATGTAACGCATTAAGTTTATGGATGCAGCTAAATCAAGTAAAGCACCTGCAAACCTGTGATCACTAATAGTGCATGAGATCTTGAAACGTCCTAGATCGGCTAGCTTAGGTGGAAGCTTTCTTTGCAGAACTGCAGATACTCTTTCTCCTAAACCCACGTTCTCAGTTCCATTGAACTTTCTCTTTGTAGTACTCAAATCTTTTAGGAACTTTGCATACTATAGTATATGCTTGATCATATCCAATAAAGGGATGTTCACTCCTACTTTCTTAAACACCTCCAAAATCTCCTTCTCCTTGTCAACCTTCACATGCTTCTTCAACCTGCTAGGAAAATGTACATTAGGAATAATCGAAGGAGATGCAGTAAAGGGTACCGGGCCTTCATTAGGCTTTGTCAAGGAGTTAGTCCCAGGTTCATTTTTGACTTGTCGAATTGAGGTTCTTGGGCTATCCTTAGATGGTTTTCTTAATGCTGCTGGTTCAGTCATCGGTTCTTCTCACTTTCTTTTTGAGCTTTTTGACTTGGGAACTTCTTCTAACACCTTCTAACTCTTCAAAGTCACATATTTTGTATTGGGTGTGGGGAAGAGTGTTGCTAGGAAGACTTCCTTCCTTGACTTGAGCAAGTATTTGGTGAACTTGGCTCATTTGTCGCTCTAGCAAGTCAATTGCTTTCCATTGCTGCTGTTGTGTGGCCTTGCTTTCTTGACAGAATGTACTCATCTCATCTCTCTCCTTATTGTCAAATATTATTTGTTGAATCATAGCTTCCAAGGTAGAATTTCCCGTTTATGTTTGAGTTGGAGGTTGTTGTTGTTGATGCACATGCCTTTGGCCAAACTGGTGCCCTTCCCCAGTTGTTTGTCTCTGCTGAAAACTAGGTGGAACCATTGGGGGATTGAGCACATTGTTGCTTTTTAATCTCAAAAGTGGGTGATCTCTATACCCACCATATGTGTTGGGTTGCCTTTGGAAGTAATTTGTCTTCTCCTCTTGATTGATTTCCTCATCTACTCTAAACTTGGGGCAATCTTCTGCTAGATGATATGAAGCTGAGTATAAAGTGCACACAACCTGAACTGCAACAACTATTATCTTTTTGGCAACCTTCAGACTACTAGCAATCAAACCAATATCATTCTCCATGGAACTAAATCTCTTCTCCATGACTTCATCAATAGTAACTCCATTCACAGATCTTCTGCTGGCTCCCAATGTTCTATCTCTGGACTGAAACTGCCTTGAATTTTTAGCTTGATTTTCAATAATCACCTTTGCTTAAGGTCCAGTCATATTTCATCAATTTCCCACAAGCTAAATCAAGTTTGGACCTGTTGAAGGAATTAAGTCCTTCATAAAAGAACTCTATTTGAACATTCAACTCAAACTTATGGTGGGGACATTGTCTAAGCAGACTCTTGAATTGATTCCATGCCTCATGTAATTCATCATCATCCTTATGCGTGAAGGTACTAATCTGCTTCTTCAAATTCTTTGTCCTGGAAGCTGAGTAAAATTCTGTCATGAAAGCACCGCTCATCTTCTCCCAAGTATCAATCGATTGAGGAGCCAAATAATTGAACCATGTTTTAGCTTGCTCCTTACACGAAAAAGAGAATAGAATAAGCTTCATAGTATATGCATCCACATTAGTAGACCTCTGAATTCTGCACAATGCTCCAATCTCATTCATATGATCCTGAGGGTCTTCAGAAGAAATGCCTCTAAAGTGTAGAATATTGGACATGAGAGATAGGGGAATGACATAGTTCCCCAAATTGGCCGGTAACACGATTGATGAATCATCAGCACCCTTGCTTGGAACAAAAGACTCTCTAAGTCGAGTGTGGTCAGCCATGGGTGACGACGGTGGTGATGGTATGCACTGTTCTTCCTGCTCCTGAAATTCAGATTCTGTATCAGGCTGCTTTTCAAGCTCAGATTGATCACCACCACTATAGTGCACACTCATCAACTGTTGTCTTTACTGTCTTCTGTTTTGTCTCGCGGAGCGTTCAATTTTCAGATCAAGTAATAATGGATTAGCACTTCTAGTGTGCCTAGTATGCATACACAATGTTCCTACACATGGAAGAACAATAAGACTCAAAGGAAAAAGAAAACTAAACGAAACAAAACTGAAATTTAAATACTCTATTAGGACTTAGAATTAAGCAATTCCCCGGCAACAAAACCAAAATTTGATGAGTGGATAACCACCTCTCAAAGATACATTATTCTCAACTAAGATATATCATTGTAATAATCAATTATATAGGTTATCAAACACAAAAAAAATTGTGAAACTAAATCCTAACAGTAAACTACAATGCTGATAGACTCGACTATAGTACACTAATGACACTACGACCCTACTCTAGACAGACTCAAATGACACGAAATTTTGACACAATATTATAGACGCATGTCGGACTACCACACCAAATTTGAGGGTATTTGAAAATGATTTGAGTACCGAACTAAATCGACTAAGCTACAACTAATGTGTAAAATAAATGCTGAAAGTAAATATGCTAATGAATGCAAGGTGATTTACAATATGATGAATGAGTTAAAAGGAATGCAATCCACCACTGTCATTCTATCTTCTAACACATACTTAATCTAATGCATATATCCAATGAATGAAAGTTCCCAGGAAGAGCCGATCGTTACAACCACATCATATTACATAATCCTTATGCCTATGCAACTTTGTCATGGACCTCCCCCACATCTATCCCTCTATTGAACCCATAATCATGGACTCCAAGATTTACAAAGAAGAAAGCATTAAGATCTAGAAAAGGTTTGAGAAGCTATAAGGGTTCACAGGTACACTATGGACGTGTCCTTCTAGACCTAGGGTTTCAATCTCCCGAAGAAATAATCTATCCGAGATGTCACTATAGAGAATTCGGTGGATAAAATTATCTTCAGTCGCCCGTATCTCATAACAATAGAGTCTTAGCATGCATACTAAGTTGGCCACCAAAACACACATACAAAAAATCATCAATGGACCACGTAGAGAAAGAAACCTCATTCAAATTGAATATGCAAAACTAGATTAAAGTGTATAAATTAGAAAGACTTCATGTATAGGGCTTCAAGCAGCCCCTTAACAAGATGTTTAGCTACTAAAAGTCATAATAAAATAATCAAGACAAATCATAGAGTTTACAAATCAAGAATAGATGAAGGACAAAAAATTTTCATCCAGATTCGATGGATCAAATCGCAGGCTTAGATGGATCGAAATCTGGTCTCTGACTCTTCCGCGGTTGTTGCTTCTTATGCTCGAGTTTGTGCTCCAAGATTGCTGATTAGCCTTTCCAAAAATCCTAAAATAGGTTTATATAGTTCCCCAATGGATCTCCTCAAGTCCACATTGGAATAGGTTTCTTTATTTGCACAAAACTCCTTCTTAATTCTATATTATACTAGAAATTCTTCATTTGTTTCCTTTTCCTTTATTCCTCCACAAAATCAATAAAATATTAAATTTTAATAAAATTCTCAATTATATAACAAGAAACTAAATATATGAAGTGAATTAAACACCGAATAGACGCATAAATATTCGACTATCAAGCCTCCTTACCTAAATGTACAAATTTTGAGTTAGAAAACTGAAGGAAACTATCATGCAAGTCCTTAAGCAGATCTCTGCTCATAGTAGATGTCAAAGTAGGGTCGGTGATACCTCTAACCACATTCAAATAATCTGAAATGAAGCACATAGGGTGATACCCACACTCCATAGCAGCTCACGGTGCTTCCCCAGCCGCAGCCAACTCCACTGGCAATGGGGAATAGAATCCCCCAATAGAGCAGCCCTGTCAATAACATTAAGTTAAGTTTTTTTTTTGGTTAAAAATTCAATCCGTCCAAAAATTATTTTTATGGGGAATTGAACTTTTGGCCTCTCAGTCTTATGTTAAAGATCATTAAGTAAAAAGCTGAATTCTCAATCCACTGTAGTACAGAGTAAGATTTGATAAGCTATCATCTGAAGAATTATTTGTGAGATTTTGTTGGAAGAGATCTGTGACGTACAAATCAACTTATGTACATTTTGTTCTTCTTCCTCAACCACTCCCGGTTATCTTTCCCTAAGCAATGGTAGACTAAGCATAGTTTTATCTAAAATCAAGTGCAAACCAATATGAGTTGTTCTTATGGGAAAATAGATATAATGATCATTGAATTTTGTCACAATCGACAATTTAGTCGCTGAATTTTCAAAAATATTAAAATGATCGCTGGACTATTATCTCACATATTAATTTGGTCATTATGCCAATTTTGGATGTCAATTTTTCTTCTTCCACATCAATTTTCACACTTCTCCCACTTTTGTTATGTGCATTTTCCTCATAATCTTATCAATATAAGGAAAGAATTTAACAAATTTTAATATTTAAAATAGATAAAATGATAAAATGGATAGACAAGACTAAAGTTTAATGACCCTTTTAATATTTTTTAAAATTCAGTGATCAAATTGTGACAAAATTGAGTGATCATTCTATTTTACGTGTTCTTATTTTTAGGGTCCACCAAATAATAGGGGCAGCTGAAGCCGGAAGGAGTCTACTCTAGCAGCTGTGATTCACCTAAAGGTCAAAGTTTTTTGTGGGTTCTTTGACTTTTGGAATGAGTGTCTAATCAAAACAATTAGAATCTTCCTAAGCTTTTGAGTTTCTGGTCAAAGCTGTGTATAACACATAAAGAGTAAGATTAAGCTATTTTCTTTTCAAATCTATGGTAGAAATTAGCTTCACAATTATAGTTCAAAATGAGATTATTAATATCATATTCAGGTCAATAGGTTTTGTGTTCTCATACTATACCAAATGTCATCATTCGGGTTTAAAACCAAATATGAGGATAAGCAATTATCTAGAAGTTATTTAAACAATCCAACGTCATACTTAATAATGAAAGTGAGGTTTGAAACTTTGGATTGATTCTTGAGAAACACTAATCATCAGCATAAGACGGATTGGATTGAAGGACAATAAGGAGGAAGATTATGGCCATCTGAATCTTAATGGTTATCGGATTATAATACCTTTCCTAAATAGATAAATAACAGACATGCCACCTATGCGAGTATTCCTTTAATACTATACCGTAGCCAACGTAGCTAACAGTCCAAGTAATGAACTGGCCAAGAAGCTTGATCTCTACTAATTCTCTCACACTAAAAGACTCAAAGCTCCTTCAAGATGCAGTTTCCAATCTAGTATCACATAACTAGAGGAACTAGAATAAAAAAGAGACGGTATGCATAGTGAAATACAACGGCAAATAGATAAGATAGAAAAAGATGAAGTAAACATATTTATAAAAGATAATATTATCATGACGATTGCGAAATCGATAATGTGATTGATGAATGCATTCTAAAATATTATTATATGCACAAAACGAAAACGGAAACAGACGGCAAATGATGCTAATTACACCAACATCAGGACAGATTCAGACTAAGAATTTTGTTTATTGATTCACTAAGCTAGGATTAAGACAAAGAAGAAAAGAGTAAATAATGAAAATATATTACTACTAAAACTGAAATTAAAATAGAAATTGTTGGAAAAGGAGAAAAGGCTCCGGTATCTTATGGCGCACGATACTCTTTATGCAACCCAACCCCTAATTCGTTGAATGAAACCACAAAACTCTTTGTATTTACGGAGAGAGAGAGAGAGAGAGACAGAGTGTGTGTAAAAAAAAAAAACACTTATGGGGGGAGAGGGCACGTGTCAACAGATCTGAGCTTGTGGTCCCACACTGCGGTGCCGAAACACAAGCGAGCTACACTCGGGCAACTCGCCCAGATCGGCGAACAGAGACTCGTCCTCTTCTCCCATCGGGAACACCATCCCCGCCGCCACGTCATCGCCGCCGGCCCCACTCTCGGCGAAAATGGGACTCTCAAGCACTCTCGACGACGTCGTCGTTTCCATGTCCGCGAACCACCCGAACTCGTCGACGTGCGGGATGATGACGAGCGCCGACGTGTCTATGACGTCGTCGTCCCTCAGATCCGCCGCGAACCCGCGCATCCTCTCCTCCTCCTCCTCCTCCGCATCCGGGTCGGGTTCGGCCGCCTCCTCTCTCTTAACAATTTCGTGGTGTTTCGCACCGCCGCCGTGGCCATGGTGGGTCTTAGAGGCCGGCCAGGGGTGGTTGTGCTCGGCGGAGTAGGTGATCACGAGCATGGTGGGGTCCACGCGGCTCCTTTCTACCTGCTTCCTCGCTGGACACCCTTTCGAGCTACTGCACCTGTAATAACCTCTGTCCCCAATCCAAAACAAAGCGAAATCAGATTGCGCCGAAACTAGTAATAACATCTTCATTACTTGAGCAGAGAGCCAACACTAAACCCCTTCCAAATTTCAAATTTCAGGGGCTAGCTCATGCGAATTGAATTGGTTAATTAATTACCTGGGGTAAGGTGAGCCCTTGATGGGTTTCTGGCCGTACTTTCTCCAGGCCCAGGAATCCGACGGCGGAGGAGTGTTGGTGTTACTGTTCTCTTTGATGGGTATCGACACCACCCGCTTCTGTATAGCTCGCCGGCTGCTGTAAAATCAACACAAATAAATATTCAATTACATATACAAGCCGAAAAGTAATTTGGGAATTGAGTACTGTGACGGACCTTTTCTTGGGAGAGGAGGAAGCGATCTTGGAGGAGGAGAAGGCGGGAGGAGGAGAGCCGGAGCTGTTTTCCGGGGTGGAGTTGTTGTTGTTATTATTGCTGCTGTAGTCTTCTTGATCAATATCACTCATGAAGTGTTTATTGAAGAATGTGGGGGAGTCCATTTCTGAATTGAGGGTTTTGATGATTATGACGATGAATTGATGCTCGTGGAGAAAGAGCAGAAAGAGAGAGGGGATGTGGTGGGAGGACGAAACAAATGGAGGGAGAGAGGGAGGTGTAGAAATCCGGGGGGTGGTGGGGTCGTTAAAAATATTGGCCGCCACATTGACAAAATGCGTTGTGGGAATTGTTTAATAAAGGACGTGCATCCCAAATGGGTTTATTTTAATTTGAGCCTCAATAATGGATTTTTTCATGAATCAAACTTGTCCAAACTTGTCACGTTGCAAAATTAGAATGAGACATGCACTTCCCCCATTTTGATCCATCCCCATGTCCTCCAACTCCACTTGTAAAGAAGAGATGTGTCCTATTTTATTGTCATTTTTTTCTTGAAATTATTTAACCAAGTTTACTTCCCGATTCTTGATTGATTTGAGAAAATATTGTCACATGAGTAATACATGTTACAATCTTGATTTCTTGGCAATGTAGTCGAAAAGCTAGGGAATCCAAACTTTGTAACTTATTGGTTATAATTTCTTTTCATCAACATGAGTACTTTTGTCTCAAGAGTCAAGAGTCACGACTTATTTGGTGATGCTAAGAAAGAAAAAACAAGATAGACACCATGATGTTGGTGTATTAATGCTTAATATATAGTTGCACAATCATAAATGCTTGGCCAATACCCCATTTGGCAAACCAGTCATTTATTCTTAAGTTGATCATAAACAAATTTGTTTATAGATGACAATTTTAGTGATTAATAAAATTTGAACACATAATTTCAATTATCACAATATAATTTTTATCACTGAATTATAACTCATCGATATGGATAGATGATAAACAAATGTATATACTAGCCTCGATCTCCCCCTAAAGTTTCATGGAGACCGAGTTAATGATTTGGTTCATTTAACCAAGGAATTCGTAATACATTATATGTATGTATATACATAATTAAATGAAAAGGTCGTACGATATTAGCTCATATGATGTGATTAGGATTATTGTATTGATGTGATAATGTAATATTTTAAAGACTTAATTACTTAAATTAGCCCTCTCTCTCTAATGACATATTATAATGATCTCATCAATTTCGTTTCTGTATCCCTTTATTTAAAGGGCAATTAGGGCTTATACCCCCTTGCTATAGCTACCTATAGCTCTAGCTTACTCCCATCGATCGATCTAATAATTTACATCAAGATCCCCTTCATTATTTATTTAATAAAGAGAAGTCAAATACAGCTATAGATTCTTTATTAAGATCTTAATTATTAGCTAGGTAAACCAATCCCTTAATGACACACACTTATGCCCATTTTTTTAATCAAAGCCAGATCGAACTATGTTCATAATTTGCATATATACTATATATGTATGCTCCCATAGAATTATAAAAAGGTAGAGATTATTCATGTTTTATTTTAATTAAGTGGCCATAATTAAGGTAATACTATTACATTTGGTTTCACATTATATTGTTAAGGTTGAAGCTTCATGTCTCATGGCTCAAAGACAAAACCAAAGATAAAAAAGCACGAACTTTTTGGATATAATCGGATCCCCTATAGCTTATTAGAAAGTGGCATCTGGAATAGCTCCAAAACATTAGTATTTGGGCCAGATACATGATTTCAAGCTACCCCCAGAAATTGACTCAGTCGAACGGAAATTGCCAATTGGTCCGATATGTTACATCAAAAATATCAAAGTCCCATATTAATCTAAGCCTTCTGGACCTTATGGATGCCGTGAAGCAATGTATATGCATGTCACTTTTAAATGTTTCTTTAATTTATATTTATACTGTATATTCTACAGAAATAAAATAACCCCAACCCTAATTTTCTGCTAGTTTCAATTTTAATATCATATCCTATCACCCACTGCATCCACCATGCCTCTTCTCCTAACTGTATTTTCGAGGGAGGGAATTGGGAATGGGAAGCTTCGTTGAGGGTTTCCTCGTTCACAATATATTTAGAAACGAGTATATCTGGTTTTGAGTTTCTTTCCAAACAGCCAAACACAGACTTTTTAAGCACGATATGAATAGAGAAAATATAGTTTTATGATCGAGTTGATGACTACGACGTAGTGGAAGGAGCCAAATCGGGGTAGAAGCATATGTCGCAGTTAAGGCTCTCTCTCTGATACCAAATCTCTAGCGATTTGTAATGCTCATCACATGGTATCCTGATCCGTGTAATGCCGGGGGATAGTCAGAACTGTGTCCATTTTAGGGTGGCTAAGCTATGAGGTGGCGGATTCGATCATGCACCATGACACCATCGATCATGATTTTTGTCCGAGGAAACTATAGCTACAAGCATCGTTGGCACCTTTATATGGGATTTCCAAATGGTTTGGTGATGACAAGAGATCGATGATCGAGCATAGTTGGAAGGTTTTAACTGGGGAATGCGCATGTGCATGCGATCGAAGACTTATCGGCCTCGGACCATTCACGTTCAGATTATGCATGATATAAACTTGTTCATTTATCAAAATATATGGACTATTTATGAACTCAATGCTCTAATCAGAATGATATGAATAAGGTGTTGGACATAACAAAAACTGATAGTACGTATATATAGATCGATAATCCAATTGCTATACTAATTTTCAGCAAAAAATAATTTTGAAAACGATCTAAATGATGAAAGTTCCCGATCTCAAAGTTAAGCGCATTGTCTTATAAATGAGACATTAGACAAATTAAAAAAGTGAAACTCAATCTCCGATTCAGTACGTGGCTCGTTTGCACCTAGCTATATGGATCTACTCTAGAGAAATTTGTTACAAATGTGGCGTGCATATTTCTTAATGGTTTCGATTATTTTAATTTGTGAAATGAAACTGCTGCATTCATAATAATTTCAAAATTAGTAGAATTGTATAACACACATTTTGTTGCACCGAATTAAGATATCCTAGCTTCCAAACACGGATGAAGGGGACACCAATTGGTTTGACTTTAGCTTTGGTTTGTTGTTAGGTTTTTGGGAGATATGTAGTTCTGTATATAGTGTTGATTTTTACTCCAGAGAGCAACATAGAGTTTTGCAGGTATCACTGTAGATGCATATATTAAAACTAAAATCTTTATTTCTAATTGAGATCTGGGTGAGAGCCTTTCACATATATAGAACTAGGAATGAAACATTTCTGGGTACATGTAAACGACTAAACGCATAAAACCTCACTGCATGAAGCTAAAACTGAGAATTAACAATTCCAGCATGCACCTCGATCGTTATCGATCGAGTCCCTATCATTGTGATGATTGAATTAATTAATAATTTTTGGGTGCAGGCTAGGGCAACCTTGTCTAACTTTCAATGGCCGTGCTTCGACAATTACAATTTTCGCATACTAGTTCAGAAGCTTCTATTGATGGTTATGGTAACGAAACATCAGCCTGCATGCACAGATAATATATACGTACGGTTATATATTATCTGGATTGCCAAATAATCAAAGGTAAATTCTAGTTACAATTAAGCCAGTAGCCAGGATCGATAACAATTTGATCGAAACTATATACTTTGTCTATATTTGTTAAGTACAATACGTGAAATTTTGATAATTTAATATTCGATTAATTAATAATTTCGTTAAAATAATATTTTTTATCGGTTTTGACTTAAAGACAATATGCTAAATTAATAATTCGTTAAATTTATAAGATAATAAAAATTCAAGAATTCATATAAATCCTAAGCAATATATAAATTAATAATAACTTAAACACATATAATTAATTATTCATTTATGATGACTTCATGAAGAATGACTTGAAATTGATATCATCTTGAATCTCATTTTAGATTTTTCTTAACATAGTAAGAATTTCTGTGTTATCTTCTCATATCACATTTAATAATGAATACATAATTATTAAAAAATGATGTATATTGAACAAGGTACGACAATAATAATTTTATAAATTAATAAGTTATTAATTAACAAAAAAAAATTATTAATTTATCGATCATTTAATATCTCGTTAAATTAATAATTTTATCAATTTTGAAATTATTAATTTATAAAAATATAACTGTACTTGGTGTTAAGCAGATGGCATGGATCCTATATGGAGGTCTGTGAGAATTTAAGAGGTAGATGATAAATTCCCCTGTACAGATGCTTTGGGCTTAAGATTTGTCTGAGACTTTTTTTTATATAAACTTATAATGTTGCGTTGTATACAGATATTGGGCTTGACGTACACAACCACTAGTTTTGCTCAAGTCTCACTCATTGGCATGTGGATATAAAAGCTACTTTGATAAGTATTTAGCAACCATGGAGTTTCATAAGCTCGACGATTTCATGATTTGATGTTAAAAAAATAAAGTCTTCTTCAACACCATATATTGTTATACATGTAACAATTACCTTTAGGTTGCAGTTGTTCAAGCTCTAAGCCTGTAACATATATACGTACTCATCCATTGACGACCTTGTTTATCTTAAAGAGTACCTGGTTCTGGAGGTAGCTAGCTAGCTAGAACTAAGAAATAAGCATGCGGCACAAAAGAAATACATATATATTACATAGAACACTCTTGAGAATGATCCCAGGGACCGAATAAGCAACGCAGACAACAACTAATGTCTTCACGACGTACATCGATGATCAATTAGTACTAACGTACAAGAGTAATTAACATAATGAGCTATATATAGCATTAATCTCGCTTCTGGGTGGCCTTAATTATTGCTTGAGTAACATTAGTCACATCAAGCAGCTTGTTTTGGTTTGGAGCTACATGAGCTGCAATGGCTTCCATGACAAAGTAGCTGTTGCATGAAACTTTTGCTTGCAGAATGTTAAGACCCATTTCCTCAAACGCATCTAGGATTGTGACCAAAGTCTGCTCTCGTTTCTCGCATGTCACTCTTACATGGAATCCTTCATCAATCTTCTCCACTTTCACTTCCTGTTCCAACAATGTTAACATATATAGCCAGAATGTAAAAGATGGAATCTAAAATTAACTAGGTGGTTAAACTGATTGATGAACAAACATTTCAAAGTCTACGATCTTGATCTCACCTTGGGCACTTGAATCTGTTTGATCCGTTCCAAGTACAGTGTTTTGATGGCCCTGAGCTCTGAGTACTCTTTGTGAACTGCTTCAAGTTTGAGTTTCAGTATGCAAATGTGATGTATAGCATCCATAACCTTCACACAGAAAACATATGCCAGTGCAGTTTTAATTAGTATTAGACCATCGGTGAAAGAGAAGCATATAGTTAAAGAGTGGCCAGATCGAGATAGACTTCTGTATCACTTACAGATTTGCTCCTGGTAAGGCTCCTCTGAATTCTAAGCTTTTGGCTCAACTGCATTCTCTTCCTCACACAAGAAACCATCTCTCTGACTGTTTATCTCTAGCTCTTCCTTCCGTTGTTCAACTGTGAACTTTAGGTATAGTGAGACTCAGTGGAGTATATAGTTTAAGTGAGTTGGCCTTGCTTATATAGCTTGCCAAGAGAGGAATCGGAGTGGAGCTTTAAACAATTAGTATTGTATAGAGACCAGAGGGAGGGTATGTCTTGGATTCTTGAATTTCCAAGATATTAGTTATCTTATTGTCTTATATGATTTGGCAATAGTATTCATCAAAAAGGTTCAAACTTTTGGAATACGGAGGAAATGGAATATTGTCATTGGCTCCTTGCCGGGAGGGAGCATTCTAGCTGGTATGATTTAATTAGAATGTGACTTCGGAATATTGGTCGTCTATATATCACTCAGGTTAATTTAGCATTATTGTCAGAAAAAATATTTCTCATCCGCAGACATATGCTGGCCGGTCTGTATACTGTGACCAGCTCGTAAGTTTCCTAGTCACCGAGCTTATTCTGTATATCGATCAGTCATATAAATTGGTCTTAATTTCAGATGGTAGAAGACAACCAAAGCAACCAAATTAAGTTCAGCATATATGTATGTTCTGTACTAAAAAGCTATGCCAACTGCACTTGTTTTACCTCCATTAGTTCATATATACTTTCTCAAATCACGTCTTTGGTTCACAACTTCACATACATGATGCATGTAGAACAAGATCGGAACAAGAGCGTAAATATCTTAATGTTTAGTCAGATTTTTTGATCGAAATTATAATTAGAGTTAGCTCAATCATTTCGTGACAGCTGTAAGGGTATATAGGAACCCTTAGCCTCAGGCCCTCAGGGTCTTCACCTACTCTTAATTGGGAATGAAGTGAAGGCCCAGGACATAAACGTTAAGACAAATCGTTCTCCGTCGGGATTGAAGGAGTTAATTAAGATGGAGCAGTGACACAGAGAGCAGGTTGAGCTAGGCAGTGCTACATATAAGTAGCAATAATGCTAATTAAAGTGCCAAACTGAAACAAAAAGGAACGGACCGATAAATATACGTACACAATTACACATACATACTGGTGAAAAAGTTTGCATGGGAAGTAATCGATGTGAGTGCATATATATGGCCGGGTTCGGTTGTGTCAGATATACATATGTAAACATGGAGTCTGAAACACTGAGATCGACAGTGAATAATCAAAAGCAGAACAACTATATATATGAAGCTGTAGACAATAGAGATATGCATTACAGTATTACTGGGTTTGTACTAGCGCAGCTAGTCTTCTTTGATCGTATTCACGGGTCTATAGTGTGATTCGGTTTGTCTCACCCTGCACTGCTGCTGCATGCTTTATATAATTGGTGCAGGTTGTACTGGCTCTATACATTGTTTAGTATTTTGCCCATATATCGCTGCTCACATGCTCTGACACTAATGCATTGTACCTTTGTTTTATTCTTTATCTCGTTCCTTCCCCTTTGGTGATCGAGGGTCTTCAAAATTCCAGATATCATTTAACCAAAGAGAAACTCAATCTCTGTCGACTTTTCCGTTCAATATAACCATACATATATAGTTGCGTACGTACATTATATCTGAGCCATGACAATGATAGTTCAGTATGTATAAAGCAGATTACATTTTATGGTTTTTTGTTCATTTTTCCTTTCTCTTTCTCTTTAAGATTGATTTTCGACGGTTACCAATCTTTGCCGGAAAGTGGCCGGTGCAAAGGGGCCATAGGAGAAAACGAACACAAACATGAACCATGAGAAACCGTTAGACATCAAAACAGCAGACACGATTGGCTCTCGTTCCTAATTTGTGCATGTGCTAGCTAGTAAAATCCAATCGAGTAGACCTAATACTTCATCAACTTTTAAATTGCATTTGTCATTCTCATTCTTATTCTCATTCTTGTTCTGATGATTAAGGATTTAAGGATTAGGAGGCTACTCGTTTGGATTTTACTAGCTTCCACACAGCCATTTTGGATTTCAGCATGAGCAGTTGAGCACACAGTTAACTAAATCGCTCTTTTTAAATTCATAGCTGGATGCATAGTTTTAATTTGTTAATTTGTTTAGTAACAGAGCTACTTAGAGTAGCGTGTTGCTTATCTCTCCTTTTACAGGATGGTGGTGATTTTCTTATGTCTCGTGTGTAATTTTGAGATATAAAGTATTTCCAAGCTTTAAGCTCGGGTTCCAATCCAATTTCCCTGTCTATTTCTGCTTGACATCTTCCTTAAAGTTGCTAGCTTCGCTAGACTAATTCTTGTTCAGCTGTTTGCTCTTTACTTCGTCGTCTGTGGAATCCCGAGTCACATGATCTTATGGAGTTTCTCAAAACCATGGGTCTATATACCTAACCAAAATGAAAGTACGAGACCAAAATTTATCTATGCGTTTAATTAGAGTTGAGGAGTGAATTCAGTGCAGGTAAAGTTTATCACATAGCCAAAATAAGATCATGCAATACCGCATTACCGCAATACTACAATAGGAAGGGTGATGGTGCTAGAGGGGGTTCAATAAGACTTTATCAATTTTTTCGTCAAAAAATCGTGTTAGGGATAACAATATATGAAGTTATTCTGAAAAATAGATACTTAACGAGATAAAGAAAATGTGCAAGGAAGTAAAAGAACAAATAACACCAGGCCATTTTTTACTCGCAGAAACCCTGCAACTAGGGACAAAAACTACGTGTCCCTTACTTTTGAGGGACAAACTTTTACACTATATAATTGATACTTTTTACAAAACTCTTGTACTCTGGGGATACATACACCTATGTTAACCTCACTAGTCTCTACTAGTCTAACAGAGCTACATTCTCTTTTGCCTAAGTGTTTACAAATGAAATGTTTTATCTCAGAACTCAGTTATTTGTAAACTGATTCTTCATGAATTGCTTCTTACAATCAATCCTCAAGAAAACATGCAAAGACACTTCTCACAATATTACAACTCCGCTAATAGCACTCAACGCGACTATTCTTTCTGGTCTCTCAAACTACTCCAGGAATTGTACTCCCTCTCTTATTTTTAAGTGCTTACACATGCAAACCTCTCTAAAGATCGCAAGACATGATATTGTTCCTACTAGTCTGCCACACTAGCTTGAAATCTCTTCGGTCTCCTTTCTTCGTTTCCACTTACGAAGATATTAGAAAGTTTATATCCAGAACACAGCTATTACAAAGCTGGTTCTTAAGAACACTTCCGAAGGTGGTTGCACTTACCAATTGAATCTCATGGAATGCAAGACGCAATGAATATAAAAAAGAATGTTGTTTCCAGCTCTAAGACTTACATACAATAGAAGGGAAATCTTAGAGATATTATGGACAATGCAAGATGCACTAGACTCAACTTAAGAAATGCACCATGAGAAACTCTACAAACATTCAAACAAACAACCAAGTTGAAATGAATGAAGTCTCATACATTATATAGGCCACAAAGACAAGTGATCTAAGGGCAAGATCTTAACCATGTGAGGCCCGATGTGGACTTTAGTATTCGACTACTTTCATATATGAAAGTGACGAGTGATCAGCCATAGTCCAAGAAGAAAAAGATAAAAATTCATTGCCCAAAGCATGATTAATATAAATCAAAGAGAAATATTTTGTTAATTTTGAAAACAATTCACATGACTAGCAAAACACATTTATCTAAATTAATTATATACCCAGCAAAAATTTCGAGGTTTAAATCACAAACCAGGCTAGAGACTTATGTGCCCATTTAAAGAGAATCGACAAGACTGGGATACCAAGAATGCTATCTATCCTTACGAGTTTGTGTCTTTATATGATAAATGACACAAGACAAATGATATCAATAAATGCACAGATAGCCTAATACATATGCAAAAGGAAAAGAGAAAGAAGATTTTTCCAATGCATGATTAATTTTGAATCAATGTGAGAAATGGTTTTGTTCATTTATCTAAGAATAAAAACTCACATATTAAGCAAACACATTTCTCCAAATCTGTCGTAATGCATCAAAGATGATTATAACAATTGGATTTGATATATGCCAAAAGGAAAAGACAAAAGAAACTTTTCCAAAACCCAAAGTATGCTTGATTTGGTTTACGTAAAAGTAAAAGTGAGTCACAAGCAAGCAAACTACATTTATCAAGAAATAGCACAAGTTTAGCTGTTATCTCGAGATATGAATCACATACCCAACTGTAATATCGTTGCTCTAATCAAGGAATCATGGATTTCATTAAGAAATCATAAACCTATATTAATGGGGTTACCAAAAACTATTCTCATCCTCATATGCAGAATTACACAATTGCAAAGATATCAAAGATACTTCACACTATGAAGATATGACATCAAAATAGGAAGCTAGATAGCTTTCCTCTGTGAAAACAACGAGATGCATATGCATGATTTATCTAAACCCATGAGATGCATGATCATCCTGATTCTTCATCTTATTCTTCCACGTACTTCTTCACATATGCATGTTTATGTCCTTGATAGGTTGTGTTTTGTTAAACAATAGGATTGACAACATATCTTATAGCTACGAAGGTTCACATATGCATGTTTATGTCCTTGATAAGTTGTGTTTTGTTAAACAATAGGATTGACAACATATCTTATAACTACGAAGGATCTTTTTGAATTGTTTACTGCATTTTATTTGGATTGTAGTTGATCATAATGATCTATTACAATATTTGTCACTGAAGTACTTGTCTTAATTGTATTGATGGAATTTGTATCTTTTTAAAGAAAAAAAAAGTAGTTTCAAAAAAAAAATAGTCGCAGTCCGCGTTATATGAATCTGTGGCTGATTTTGTCCATATATATAAATTATTCAATGCATTTATACGTATATATATTAATTACATTCGGGAATAGGTTGATAAGAGTTGACAAAACAGGAAGAATATGAATGAATATGACATGAAAGGCTAGTAGAGGACACAATTACATATCCAATTCCTTTATCCCGACGTACAAGGTATTGTTCTTCACACAAAAAATGCAAGAAAAAAGACGATAGTATCGTTCTAAAGGACATACTGCATTCCGGGCCGGGGAAGTTAACTCGGGCCAAGCATTTTTAATTCGGATATTATATATATGATTTTCTGAAATATAATCAGAGTGTGCATGGATGTGTAGCCAGTTACGTATACATATATGTACGTTAATTAGTACGCACATAGTACATTATGGCAATGCAGTATAATGACAAACAATTTGAGAGCATGTAAAATTCCAGTGAAATCTTAGATGCGTGTTTACATGCGGGAAATGTGCTAGTTAAATAATGGATAAAGTCCATGGTACGTATTATTTTCGATCACACAGAGGAAATCATTGTTCCAAGGATCCAAAGCATATGCTTTCTTCTAGGTTTTCATAAATAGAACTCTCCAGTGTTCACAGTTCTGCAACTTAGAGCATTTGCTCGGTGCAGTTGTTTAGATTACAGGGCAATTTCTCCTCTGGCATGTAGCCACTTACAGTTAGAAATATTTCTTCTGCAATATTCTGCTCATCAATTAGCATTAAGCATTGCATTAGTTATCTTCTTGTAGTGTGTTCTATGCCAAAGGAGATTTGCTCGGCAATACTTCTGCACTCGTTCTTCTGCCTTATGAATTAGCAAGGCTAAGTAATTCATGTATTGCTGGGGCAAAGAGAGACGTGCTATACTCCTATTTAATTTACTTTAGTTCTTTAATTCTTTAATTCTTTAATTGATTCACTCTTGGGGAGGCCTGACATTAGGGTGCAGAGTTAATTATTAATCATCACTCACTTAATTATTAGAATCACTATAACCTTTCCTTTTTGAGTTAACAGTATTAACACAGGATTAATGTATTGACCATTCCCATTTTCCACTAGCTTTATCTATGCTAGAAAAACCCACACCCCGGGTGGTGTGGTTTGGACGTGGAAATACAAATTTTTTTTATCATTCTTTATATGTGATTAGTTTTTTGAGTTCTTAATTAATAGGTCACCTAAAATGAAAAAGTGACAAAAAGTGACTCTAATTTTTATTTTGACCCAAAATTATATTATTAAAAAATATGTTGAAAAACACGCTGAAGTTTGATAAAATTATGATGAACCATTTATTTATTTTTACAAAATTAATGTTTTATGCCATCACACCAAACTTCAACATAATTACATCATCTGCCACTGGTTCTTCACGAACCCAGTTCGTCTCCGACGCTGGCGGTCTGTCCCATCGCCGGTGATCTGTCCCCATGCCTTAACCCTCTGAGCCGCGACGGAGAACCAATCCACTACGGACGCTGACGAGCCCTGATGTCGTCGACAATATCTCTCGTCCAACGATGTCCCCTGGCCTAAGATCGACGGGCCTCGACAGCCTTCAGCCTTCAGCCTTTAGCCTTGTCGCAATAGTAAACGTAAATGATATGTTTAGTAATAATAAGTTTAGTACACGTAATTAATATCTTTAGTAAATATGAACAGTATCTTTAGACAACGTAAATTGTTTCTTTATAACACTGAGATGGTATATTAAAAACATTGTCATGGTATCCTTATAACACTTTCATGGTAGCTTTATGACACTGTGATGGTATATTTGTAACACTGAGATTGTATCTTTGAAACGGTGTAATGGTATCCTTACAAAACTTTCATGTATCTTTATGGCGTTGCGATGATATTTTTATGACACTAAAATGGTATCTTTATAACACTGAGATAGTACATTTAAAACGTTGTCATGGTATCCTTATAATACTTTCATAGTATCTTTATGACGTTGCGATGGTAAGTTTATCACATTGAGATGATATATTTGTAACACTGAGGTGGTATCTTTAAAACGGTGTCATGGTATCCTTAAAACATTTTCATGGTATCTTTATGACGCTGCGATGGTATCTTTATGACACTGTGATGGTATATTTATAATACTAAGATGGTATATTTATATTTAAAACGCTATCATGGTATCCTTATGACGCTGTCATGGTTGACCATTTCATGGTATCTTTATGAATGATAAATGATATCTTTATGAACAAATGATGGTATATTTTCTAACTTGTTTTAGTATCTTTCTGAACTTGAGTTCATATCTTTCTTGTGTTATGTTGGTATTCTAAATCCTACACTCTATACTTTAAACCATATACCATACACCCTAAACTCGATATCCTACCTATATCTTAAACCCTACACCCGACACTCTATACCTAACACCATTCACTCTAAACCCCAAACCATATACCTTACACCTTAGACTCTCTCTCTCTCTCTCTCTCTCTCTCTCTCTCTCTCTCTCTCTCTCTCTCTCTCTCTCTCTCTCTCTCTCTCTCTCTCTCTCCAATATCATGGTATCCCATGAACACAACATAGTATTCTTGTTGATTGAGTTTGTGTTGAGTCGTGAAGAAAAAAAATAAAAAATAAGTCATGGTATCTTTATGAACTTGAGTTTGTATCTTTATGTATTAGAGTTAGCATCCTTATTTTTTGATTTTGTTCTGAGTCGTGAAAAACAAAATAATTTTTTTTAAAAAATTTTTGCAAAAAAAAAATTGGACAAAATCACGGAGGGAAAAATGGTACGTGCGAAAAAAGGCTTTAATTTTAAATTTTAGGCTTTAAAGTGACTTTTTGGTCACTAAAATTCAAATTTGATGACTTGTGGATAATTTCAAAGAAACTAAGTGACTTTTAAAAAAATATATGATTTTAAATGACTTTTGAGTAATTATCCTTGGCTTTTATTATTGTTTTGGGGAATTTTGGCAGTTGGTGAAATCAATGAAACAACTTCTCTCGACTTCTTTATTTTAATAGAGATTTATTTCAATGTATATAACAGTTAGTTGATCAAATCGCATTAGATCGAGTCTTAGCTTCAATACAATTAGAGATTCATTCTGATGTACAGAGTTAGTCTATATCTCACTCGTTGGAAGTTCATTATGTGCACGAACAAATATGAGATGCAAATCAAGGCTCGTTTAGAATTGTTCATCTTTTTATATAATCGTTTTTTCAAATTTAGGTTCGGGTTCAATCTTAAGATTAAGTATGTCCATGCCAACTTAACCCCACAGAAAGAGTGTCTAAAAGAGTTAAATATATAGAAGACGAGATGTTACGTACATTCCTTAATATTTGTACATAAAAATTCTTGCATGCAAAACTAATAAGAATGAGTATGTATGGATTTTTTACCTAAATGATTCAAAGAACCGGATTACAATATTAGATTCAAACAGTTTGTGATTATAATATACAAATTAGATGTCTCTCACAGTAATGAAAATTCAACTCCTCCTAACTTGATCGGATTGCTTCGTCAGTAAACCAACAATGCTTGTTCGTTATAGTCAATGATGGTGTTATTTGCCGCTTGGTTAGAGGGAATGATGCATTTGGTAAGGCTTCCAACAAGGTTCTTGAGCATTGATTGACATACAATACTTTAATATAATGTGGACTCTGTTTCATTTGAATTTTGATTATGCTTGGCCGTATATATTCAGGTACCAGTAAGAGTTTCTAGAGGTTTGTTATTCAAGCTCTTGGGCAGTCAGTTGGTAATTCATTTGTTGACGAGTTGATGATATCCCTATTGTACTTCGTTCCTGTCAAGCACAAAACTTTCTTCTAACTGTTATGCATTTGATTGGACCTACATCGAATATAAATGTGTTCAGTATAACAGAAGTTCAGGTTGTTCATCACTCCAATGACATTGAAATTTCAGACTATGTTCACATTTATCTTGCATGCTTTTCGACTCTTCCAGTGGTTCCATCCCTATGTATAGAGACGATCCCACCAACTTCTTCAGATCCATCTTCGTCTTTCCATTTCGTTGAATTTGAATATAATTGATATGACAAAGTGAATAAATAACTTGCCAAATTCAATGCGGACAATATGGAGTGGCCACGGTGGCTCATCGTGTTGGACGTATACGTAAACATAATGATCAGGAGAGAAGACTGTACCTCCACAAACTTGTATTCAAACGCAAGAATGATGGTCTAGTGTTTACAATTATAGAGTGAGATGGTGTATATGGGGGGATTCATGGTATCCTGAGTCTAAAACAGATCACACCCCTGTGTATATATGGAGAGGATCTCAATATGAGAATAATACAACATATTGTGCGCAGCCACTATATGTTTTGGTTCCTACGAGTCTAAAAAAAATATATTGTTTTCACATTTTTTATTTCACGATATCTCTAGCATTTTCATGGCCCATAACATTGTTTATTTCACATTTTTTTTATTTCGTTATGTTTTTAGCATTTTTATTCTACGACGTCTGAAAAAAAAGATGTTTGAAATAATTATCATTATATATGGTTGCAAACATTTTCATGGTCGATCAATCGCTAAATAAGTTTAACCATATCTTTAATGTCATATGGAGTGAAACCGACCCTAATAAAAACATCCAAAACAAAAATTTGTCCTCTCGGTAGTTGTTATTATTGAATTTATACTTCCCTGCGATCAAGAATCTCATCGTCCCCACAATGGAGCGGCTAGAACCACCAAGTTTAATCGGAGCTCTGAAATCTCTCCTGAAACGGAAGTTTGACTTGGACAAGGCACTTCTTTTTCTACCATTTATGTAATCTTTTAGTGTTTTTGTTCTCGTTTCTCACCTTTAAAAAAAAATCAGTGATAAGACTGAAAGTTGAGAACAATTTGGAACCGAAAGAAACGACTGTGATTGCCAATACACATGTGGATGACACAATTCCTGCAGTGGACTACTGGTCTTCAAACAAATCACAAAAGGAACACATCTATAACTTATAAAGTATGTGTTTTTTGTGTGGACATGGACTGTGTTTTCATTTTACCTCTTGAATACTTAATATTATTTTTAATGAAGTCTTTTGTTGTATTTGTCTAGTCATTGAAGATGTGGATAAAATGTGTGAAGTTAGGGCTAAAATAACATGTAAAGCGTTTATAAAACGTACTGATGCAATGAGAATGAGAAGGCACATCTTCCAGGAATGCCACAATGTGGTATGTAACTCTAATATGCAAAAATTCGATCACATATATATGATGATTACATATGACCGAACATGAGAACATTGAAGACATATATATATATATATTTCAATCTTCTAGAGTTGAAATAGTTACTGCATAATAAGTTCAATATGGCTTAAAGATGTTGTTCCTTTTATTATACATAAAGTGTTCAATTCAATCAGGTAATATATATACCAGCATGCATGCTTGAGCCACTACAATACGTTGTCTTCACAACTAAGTAGCACCGTTGTGCATGTACATGGTCGAGTTCATTGCCATGTTTGTTGGTGTTTATCTTCGATAGATGCATATTTATGTAACTTTATGCTTAATTTTTTTATATTATTTAGATCAATTCCAATAATATTAACTTATTTTATGATTTTATAGGTATTTTGAATGAATAAGAAGAAAAGAAGGATTTTAACCTGAAATTGAAAATCTGCCTGTGCAAATTAGTCAATTTTGATAGAGAATTGGAAACAGATCAAAATGATCTAGATGATATATAATCTTTATATATATGCATGGAAAGTCCCAGATGTCTAGTTTCCAGAACATATTCTGGATCATGAATACGAGCTTTCTACAAGACGTTATGGCCGATTTAGTACAAAAAGGTCAATCTGCTTGAAAATTTGACTTTGGACGGAAATTTAATTTTTGAGGCCCAAATCACACCAAGAAGCCTGTGCACGAATTTGTGCTTAATATTTCAATTAATATGGATGTGGATGATGAAAATTAGTCAAAGAAGTCAATAGTCAATAAAAGAGTCAAGAATATGACTTTTCTTCCAAGACAAGAGTCTCAAACTTACAAGAAAAGTCTCAAACCTACAAGGAAAGAAGAATATTCAAGGAGCACTATAAAACCCTATGAGACATATTTTATGGCGTCTTCTTTTCTTTTCTCTTTTCTTTCTTCTCGTACCTGTTTCTTCTTCTCTTTTCTTCTCCACCATGTTTAGTTAGATTCTCTTTAGTTAGGGGTTGATCGAAGCCCTAGATATGTTTTGATTTTGAACCTTTGTGGTTTTGATAACTATTGGATGAGTTTTACTTTAATATAATCTCAGTGATGATTTTTATGTCATGTTTCTTTGAGTGCACGCTTAGATGCATGTTATAAGATCTATTGACTTGGATGAGTACATGATCATCATATCAGTGCATGTTTTATATAGATAAGCAAGTCCTCTGTGATAACTTGTGTGAAGTAATTCCGAAGTCATGCAAGAGTACCCATCATAGTAGCTCTAGAAACCTTGTTGTCTTTCAAACACTCTACGATACTTAATGACTTAATTTGGTTAGTTAGATTTGAGCCCATCACAATTACAAGTCTTTTAATTAAAGATCACGTTAAGCCAGGTAATCAATCTAGATAACATCCCATGTAAGAATACGTATGTGACTTAATCATAGCTCATATGTTGGGAGACATTCATTCATTGTTATTGAGGTTAGGGTTGGGGTAGATCGAAACTATTTAGGGTCTAGAAAAATTCCTAGCTCTTACCTCCATTAGATTTTTCTTAATCTTTATTTTGTTATTTTCTATTTTTGTTTACTTTTCTTTATTTACGAATTTATTTCGACACTCAAATAAAATCCAAAAACTCTGTAAACATATGTGATTGTCTGCCATTTTGTCTATTTCTACTGTCTATTTTCTTGTGATCGATTTTAGGTCGAGTTTAAGTATTTTAATTAATCAATTAATTAATTGTATATAGATCGAGTCTGTCAGATTTTTGATATTAGTATAATCGAGTCTTTTAAAAAATTTAGTCTCATCAGTCCTCTGTGGATAATGACCCATGCTTCCCAGTGACATACTTAAGTACAAAATAGGGTTATCTTTGATAGATAATTTTCTTTCTATCAATTACTTGCTAGGTAAGTAATCTGGCAAATGAGATTTGCTCAACCATTTTACTACTGCAGTAACTGTTTAGGAATATCTAGAAGTCTAGAACGTACTAAAACATAGAAGTGCATGCCAGTTGCATCTGGGTACGGTATATATGTATTTATCTCCGGCCATAATTTTCTTGTAAAATTGTTATATTCTTCTAGGAAACCAACATCATGACGTGAATATGTCAATATAACACAGCATATATCACAGATGTGATGTATATATATGTAATAGTTTTTTTTTATATATCAATTCGTACATGCTTCCTCGAGTTTTTACACAAAACAAACTTTTGGATACAGGACCGATCCATATTCTGGCTGTTGATAACATGCAGCCATGAGATTACAACTTTACACATCTGTTCCGGATAAAGACCTTAGTCCTCTGGAGAAGATGCCCATGGATCTTTCAATACAAGTATCCATCACAAATATTTTGCCCTCTCTCTCTCTCTCCTTTATCTTTCCCGCACTTTCTTGATACCCTTATCGAAGAGCATGTTGGTGTTCAGACCAGAGAAGACTTCAAATATATGAGACTCTTCGTGAAAGCTACCTAGCTCATTGATAAACATGACCTTACAGAAGAGGCAAGGGCATAATATTCATAGGTACTCAAGAGTCAAGATAACTAAAGGAGCATTGTTCCATAATTCCTTTGTATGTGCTCATCCTTGGACGGTATAAAACTATAAATAAGAGCTAGGTCTTTTCTTGTATGGCATCACTCAGTAAGTTGACTAGTCAGATAGCTAGCTATTGAGTGTGGGCTTCACACTTGCTCGCTCTTTCTCGCTTGTCCTATGTAATATGCACGTGAGGTGCATGAGTCGTGTGCTAAAAATTTTGGTTGGTTTAAAAGCGTACGTAAGAAGCTTTGATAGTTTTTGGCGAGTAAGTTGGGTTCTTGAAAAGAGAGTTGTATAAATACAGAATATTGAGAGTTTGAGTGTGTGGTTCTATCTGGGAGTTTTTAGGGTTTTGTTTTGTAATCTCCACTCTCTCCTTGTAAACCTCTATTGATAGTGAAGTATTCTCTCGTTACTCCCTGGACATAGGCTATTGCCGAACCACGTATATTTTGTGTTCTTGTTTTGTTTTGTTTTCTTTTATGTGTTGCTTAGGTTGTTGCTGATTTTTAATTTATTCTGGTTCTTTTATTATTGTGTTCATCTATATGGTTGTTGGGTCATTGGGTGCTGGTTTCGCACTACAAGTGGTATCAAAGCTTAGGCTTTTGATCCGGTTGAGATAGATGGAAGATAATAGAGATGAGGATGTCAACCCATTTGGTGGAGCTGAGAGCTCGAAGGTTCTGAATGCAAGATTTAAAATGGAGAAATTTGATGGTACAAACGACTTTGGGATGTGGCAATGTGAGGTAAGAGATATCTTGACACAGCAAGAGTTGGATATTGATTTGGAAGATAAGCCTCAGTCGATGTCAGATGCCGATTGGGACAAGATAAACATGATGGTTTCTTCGTCGATTCGTTTGTGTTTTGCAAAGCCCCAAAAAAAAATTTGTGATGAGGGAAACGAAGGCTAAGGATTTGTGGCAGAAACTTGAAGACAACTACATGTCGAAAAGTTCCGAAGGTACGAAGACTACCGTCTGCATATGAAGAGGAGGTTGTTCTACTTCAAGTACAAAGAAGGTACGAAGATGATCCACCACCTTGATGCTTTTAATAAGGTAGTTGCAGATTTGTTTAACTTGGATGAAGAGATCAAAGATGAAGATAAAGCTTTAATTTTTTTGAATTTCTTGCCTAAGTCATATGAGCATTTGATTACCACTCTACTTCATGGGAAAGTGACTATTAAGTTTGAAGAAGTGTCTAGTGTCTTGATGAATCATGAGATTAGGCATACAGATAAGAGGAGTAGTGCTTCTACATCAGATGCTTTGGTAACTAGAGGTAGAGCATTTGAAAAAAAGGGTTTCAACAACAAGAGAAAGTCTCATTCTCACACCAGGAGAAATTCCAAGGACAAAAGGAGTTTGGGAAGAGATGAATGAGCATTCTGTCGTGAAAATGATCATTGGAACATGAGTGCTCAAAGATGCAAAATAAGAACATAGGCCCTCATGCAAATGTGGCTTCTACTGGCGATGAAGCTGATTATATTTTCACTGTAGCTTCTAACTGTGTTGCATCAGTAGATGAACCTGATTCATGGTTTTTGAATAGTGGCTGCTCCCAACACATGTGTACAAATCAGGATTGGTTTGCTACTTTGGATACAAGTGTCACCAGAAGTGTGTTTATGGGTGATAATTTTGCTCATGATAGGCAAGGAGTAGAAACAGTCAAGTTAAAACTCCATGATGGTGTAGTTAAGGAACTAACTAATATGTGGTATGTTCCTATGCTTGGCAACAATCTAATTTCTTTGGGAGCCTTAGAAGCTAGTGGTTACAAGATCACGATGGAGAATGGTGTTACAAAGGTGACAAAATAAGATTTGGTGGTGATGAAAGGGAAGAGAAACCAAAATCTATATATACTGCAAGGTGAAACAGTGATTGGTAATGTTGCTGCAGTTAAAGATTGTACAGATGATGCTACTAGATTGTGGTATATGAGACTTGGGCATGCTGGTGAAAAAGCCTTGCAAGATTTGGTGAAACAAAGGCTCTTGACAGGAGCCAAAACTTGCAAGATTGATTTCTGTGAGTTTTGTATCTTGGGTAAACAACACAGAGTGAAGTTTCGAACTGCTGTGCATCAGACCAAAGGCATCCTCGACTATGTGCACTCTAATGTTTGGAGACCTACAAAGAATGCTTTCATTGGTGGTAAGCATTGGTTTGTAACATTTGTTAATGATTTTTCCAAAAGGTCTCGGGTTTACACAATGACACACAAGGATGAGGTGTTGAGTATCTTCCTTGATTGGAAGAAGATGGTAGAAAACCAAACTGGCAGGAAGGTAAAAGTTTTGAGTTCTGACAATGGTGGAAAGTATAGATCTGATCCTTTTCATAGAGTCTGTAGAGATGCAGGAATAGTAATGCATTTCACTGTTCCAGGAACTCCACAACAAAATGGAGTAGCTGAGAGACTCAATAGAACCTTGTTGGAAAAGGTGAGATGTATGTTGTAGCAATCTGGTCTGAGTAAAGCTTTTTGGGCAGAGGCAGTTACTTATGCATGTCACCTTATCAATCGCTTGCCATCTTCTGCGATTAATGGTAAGACACCTATTGAAGTATGGTCAGAAAAACCTGTTGATGATTATGATCATTTGCATATCTTTGGTAGTCCTGGAAGTAATCACCGTGACAATGGTACCTCAGATTTGATGAGTTTATGAAGAGGCAGAAGTACACTCGCAGTAGGTATGATCATTGTGTTTATTTCAAGAAGTTGAGTGATGGTTCATTCGTCTACTTGTCAATTTATGTAGATGATATGCTAATAACTTCAAAGAATGTGATGAAGATTGAAAAGTTAAAAGAGCAAATGAAGAAGGAGTTTGAAATGAAGGATCTTGGTGAAGCTAAGAAGATCCTTGGGATGGAAATTACTCGTAATAGGAAAGATGGATTGGTGTGGTTAACTCAGAAACAATACATTGAGAAGCTACTGCAGAAGTTTGGAGTTTGTAGTTCAACCAAGCCTGTGAGTACTTCTTTAGCCAATCATTTCAAACTTAGTGCTATTTTGTGTCCCAAATCTAATAAAGAGAAGCAGGAGATGAAAAATATTTCATATGTTAATTTGATTGGAGGATTGATGTATGCTATGGTATGTTCTAGACCTGATATTACTCATGTTGTTGGTGTTGTTTGTCGTTATATGCACAATCTAGGAAAAAAGCATTGGAATGCAGCTAAGTGGATACTTAGATATCTCCATGGATCTAGAGATTTTGGTGTGTGCTTTGTGAAGTGTTCTGCAGGTAGTAATCTTCTTGTTGGTTACACTGATTCTGATTATGCTGGTGATTTGGATAGGAGGAGGTCTACTACAGGTTATTTGTTTACCATGATAAATGGACCAATCAGTTGGAGGTCTATTTTACAAGATACAGTGACCTTGTCTACCATAGAGGCAGAGTACATGGCGCTTGCTGAATGTATTAAGGAAGCTTTGTGGTTATCTGAACTCATCAATGAGTTGAGCATATATTAGAATAAGGTGGAGGTCCATTGTGATAGCCAAAGTGTCATTCACTTGGCTAAGCACCAGATGTATCACTCCAGGACCAAGCACATAGATCTGAGATTATATTATGTGCGTAATATTGTTCAACAGAAGAAGATTGTCTTGAAGAAAGTTAGTACTGCAGACAATCTGGCTGATATGTTAACAAAAGTTGTCGGTGCTGCCAAGTTTTAGCATTGCTTGGACTTGATACACATTTTTCATGCCTGAAGAATTGTTTGAGCAGCGGGAAGTTGAGATGTAAAATCGTGTGAACCCCAAGGTAAAGATTATTGAGTGTGGGCTTCACACTTGCTCACTCTCTCTTGCTTGTCCCATGTGATATGCACGTGAGGTGCATGAGTCGTGTGTTAGAAGTTTTGGTTGGTTTAAAAGAGTACATAAGAAGGTTTGATAGTCTTTGGCGAGGAGCGGAGTCTTTGGCGAGGAGCGGAGTCTTGGCGAGTAAGTTGGGTTGTTGGAGAGAAAGTTGTATAAATACAGAGTATTGAGAGTTTGAGTGTGTGGTTCTCTCTGGGAGTTTATAGGGTTTTGTTTTGTTATCCCTACTCTCTCTTTGTAAACCTCCATTGATAATGAAGTATTCTTCCGTTGTTCCGTGGACGTAGGTTATTGCCGAACCATGTATATTTTGTGTTTTTGTACTTATCTTCTTATCTTCTATGTGTTGCTGAAGTTGTTGTTGATTTCTATTATGGTTCTTTTATTATTGTGTTCATCTATTTGGTTGTTAGGTGATTGGGAGCTGGTTTCGCACTACACTAGCTAGCTACAGTCGCATATTACAGGGTTAGTTCTCCATTGGCAGGCAGCAACTATATATGAGATTGACGTTGGCACACCGCTGCCACGCATTCCTTTATAGTGTGCATCCTGCCAAAGGAGATTTGCGCAGCAATTCTTCTGTAGCTCTCTTGTACGTAGAAACTAACTACAATGCCTCTGTTTGGTTTTGACATTTAAGTAGATTTCTGGCCGGCCTGCCTTGACGGAGTACCTATTGTCTTTGCCATTCGACACGAATCAAGAGAAAATAGTACGCTAATCGATGGAGTTAGTTGTTAGACTTGTTACCAATGTAACGTACCAATTGTTTACATGCAGGTTAATTTTCGGTTATCTTCGTTTTACACAAATCATGTAGGTTTTACGTATACACCTGTTCTACACATTATATCTACATGGCTAGTTGGCTACACGCATTAATTTCATCTGACATATCTACTGAAGGATTGAAGCTACACCAACAATAGCCGCTGCACATCAACAACAGCGTGAGTTGAGTAATCAAAGCCAGCTGAAGAATGATTGGAGCATCTGGATACATGGAGATCATCACTTTCCAGTTAACATTCCTCATGTTTAGGGAAGCTAGATATTTATTTAGGATGTGAGCAATGGCAAACTTGGAGCCAGGCAAAATGTCTACATTGGCTATAGATAACAGCTATGTACAGATCATGCATGTTCATCAATCAATGAAATATATTTATCCCCAAAACTCTTAAAGCTTTCAAAAAGATCATTCTGCTAAGGAACTATCGATCAATTAATCAACTGATCAAGAGCCACGACCCAACGGTCATCGTCCTTTGTCAATTTCTCTACAGATCTTCCTTTTCTGCATACCAAATCTTGGATATTAGATTAACCTCATCAATTCATCATACAGATGAATCTAGCTTCCATTTGTGCATACCAAATCTTGGATCTTCAATTTCATTCTTCCGAGCTAGCTAGCTAGCCTCAAATTATTAATTTTAAGTTATGTTATTAATTCCATCATTCATATGCATGGTTCTAGAATTGAGGCTAGCTAGTCATGCATAGTACTACAAAATGTATGTGCATGTAAATATGATTATGAAAAAGGAAGAAAATGATTATGCTGATCATCATATGGCTTTAGTATCTTGGTTCGGTTAACTGCTTGCAAGGGAAGAAAGAAAGAACCTTTGCAGTGTTTGCACTATAGTCCTGCATAGAAATATAAGAAGAGAACCAAAATTCAATAAAATGACATGCTAGCTGGTACGTACGCAGTATTTATCCAGCACATTTGGATCATAATGAGTAACTGAGTAACAGCTAACCCACAGGACACTAGGGACATGCAAAACCAGTCATGAAAATCTGTTTCTGACTTTGGATCTAGCTAGTCGTGCCATGACTGCCATCACAATCGTTTTATTAGGTCTATTTTGCCTACTCTAGCTGCATAGTGCATACTATGTAAGCGTGCAAAACAGCTTCAACTAGTACTGTTTAATTGGTATAATGGGATTAGTAAGAGTGCTGGAAAAAGCTTTCTAGTCAATTTTTGCAGGTTTTGATTGAACAATACATATTAGCGATATTACGTACGTACTAATCTGATAGTGTGCTCTCTCTTTGAACAAAACTACTAATCTAGTCTAACTAGCTACTCATTAGCTAGAACCACTTGTTAATTAGACCATAAACTAGATGATTCCCTGCTGCCTAGCTCCTTGTCTGCTGTAGGTTCCCGGACAGTACTGACTGAAGCTTTTTTGGAAATTCGAAGGACCTAGTTTCACTGTAGCACGCAGCAGTCATCTCTGTCGATTGACAAATTAAACAAAATAAGTATTAGGACAAACTGTTGACATACCAAACACATACATATATGCTCACTAGTCACTACAAATCCATTACGCCATTACTAAGTACTGACCAACCTATCACGCTTTGTATCTCAAGAGAAGTAGAGAACCAAAGAGTTTCAAACCTTGATGCCACCAGCGGGCACATGTAAAGATTTTAGTGGTAGAGTAGTTGAATTTCAGGGCAATTCTCCTTTGGCTGAAAGCAGTGCCAGTTACAGATGAGTAAATGCACCATATGTATTTCTGCCAAGGGAGGATTGCCCTGTTATTCATCTCTACCTTAAGAGAATTCGAAATCGATCCTTACTCATTGCATGCATGCAAATTCCTACCGGCCCTGCTTGTTGCTTAATTATTTGCTCACAGGTATGCATGCATTGTTGCAGAATTGCATGCCGTGGCTTTTATCCGGCTGCGAAATTCGCACATTTGGTATGGATATTCCATGCAAAGTACTGATCGGTATATGCCATGGTATCATTCGATCGCCATCTCCTTCGCGCTATATATTGCTTTTATGGTCCCCTAGCCCTCCTCACTTAACTAGGTTTTGTATTAGCTAAATACGGTAACGTACCTTTTCGATGTGCTAGCTAAAACAGAAGCATAAGAAGTGGCTACCAGGAGTTGTCGATCTGATCAGTTCACTAATCTGGTGTTGTGTTATATTCATATCTGGTTGCTTTCTTCGTCATTATCTTCAATGTCATAATCTTCGTAGCGAAAGGCAAAGGCAGACCACCTGTTCTCCGATGATGCTCGATCCACTCGTAACTAGCAGACCAGCTAATACATAGCGCCATCTGTTTCTTCACTTTCTTATATGATGTTATTTTCCAGATCGAGCGAGGAACACGAATCAAAGTTGATAGCTCGGTAATCCACAAAGCATGTAAAGATATAGTCGTACATGCCACAATATTTCTAGCTAGGTAATCAAATTCATCTTCTCCCTTACGGCCTTTCCAATTACCATGCCAGTTCAGAGACCTTAAGTTTGTTTCACTAATTGAAACCCTAGCCCTGTTGCATGCATGGATATTCTGAACAAAGCAGTCGCATATGCCGCGGAGTCAAAACACTTTTGTTCCTCCTGGAGGTTCCCTATCCCTATCCCTAGCCAGCTTTCTCCATCATGGGATCGTGGTCCAGTTTCTGTCTATCTCAAAAAATTTGCTCGGCCATCTCAGCCTTTCACTCTAATTTCCAAATGCAAGAGATACATGCATGGATGACGTGCCCGCCCAACATGTCGATATCTACAGCTTAATTCGATGCCAGATTTCCTCATAACAGAGAACATTTGGTTAGATCTTCCTCCGTTGTCCGTAGTTCTGTACTGTCAAAGTCTGGGTCCTTTTGGAAATTTTAACAAGGATAGCACATCACTAAATTCTACCTTCCTTCTGCTAGCTGTTTCTTTACATTAACTGACGTACTATTGATTTCCATCCCCTTCAGGTTAAACTTAAAAAAAATTAACGTTGATTCATGTACGTTGTAGATGATTTTGGACGTCTATCCTAACAAAAACACAATACCGTACGTAGTAGTTGAGTTGAAATTAGATTGTTCTTAACACAAGGTGAAATAGGAGAGAAGTTATGAGTACTTTAGGCCGGATACAAGTTCAAATGAGATGGCATATATACATATAGCCTCCTTCAAAGAGTGCGTGAGAGACGTGGGAAATTAAACCATGCATGCATGGATGCATGGTGCAAATATAATCGAGCCTTCAAGGTGAAGCAAGATGCAGTTGGCTAGGTGGTTTGACGAAATTTCCGAGCTTCGGATACTCCAGAAAGGAAAATTGAAGTCGAGAAAATCTTGAGTGGGTTTGAGTACGTTGTTGTAGACTACTTTTTTGTACGTAGTATAGCAATGAACCAATTCCTTATGGTGGAGTTGCGACACACGTACATAACGTGATCGATTTAATGGCGTAGAACTGTAGATGAGTCGAGATAACATATAGAGAGAGCTGATCGATCGAATTGGGATTTGATATGGTGTACGTGGCTACTGGCTAGGGATCGTTAACGTTCTAGCATAAATGTAATACTTAACATCATAGACATATAGCAGTACGAAAATTTAGCGTACTTGAAACCTTAGAAAACAAATGGTCGAATTGTACGAAGAAATTGCCAGAGAATTCATTGATATATCTTATGCATATATAATGGATTGTGTATACACATTGGGGAGGTCGTGATTAACACCAATGACGTACTTAAAGCCAATTTGACAACTTATTTTCAACTCCATATCGTTAGGTCGTCAGCAACGATTACGCTGCTTAATTATAATTGATCTCTCCAATTAAGTAGCGTAAAGAACTCTCCGATCTTGGAGGGTTGGAAGTTGGAACTTGAACTCAGTTGGCCATTCTTTCATCAGGACGCATAATAATTGATCTAATCAAATAATCACATCCAAGCAATTCCTTTCCCTTTGATGCTTCCTTCTGGGAGTGATCTTGGCTGTACCAGCATCACCGCATCACAACATAGTCAACATTAGCAGTAACGTGATCAAATTGAACTGACACAAAAACTAAAGTATAGCGACTTCGTTAACCCAAATAAGAAACAATGCCCTGATTGATGGTTAATTAGTTAGATGGAGATGAGGACTTGTGAATCAACTCTTCTTTGTCCTGATCATATATCGTCGAAGGAATGGCAGGGCAATTCTCCTTTGGCATAGCAGAAAAGCATGTCGAACATGAGATTAGGGCATCCAAGCATGCATGCATTTCTCCATGCCAAAGGAGGACCGCACTGTTATTCATCAACCACGTACTAGTACGCAAGCCTATTGCTCTAGAGCGACTGTGCCATGATCAATCATGGCATGAATTGGTATTCAGTAAAATCACTTGCAAGAAGAAGCCCTTTAATACTACCTTGCACTTGATATTCGCACCTGCTTCTGAATATGCCACTGTAGAAACAAAATGGATATGCCCTAAATTCCGGTAGAGCTGTCATTGGCCTGGGTTCCTCTATCGCTTTCGTGCATTCCTGGTCCCCTAATGCTCATGAAATCAAATAATCCCTCTCACTTTATCGCGCATGCAACATACCAAGTACTTCTTAATTTCTTTTCCCCAACCTCATTACCTTAATCCACAATATTAAACTGTTTCAATTGATAGAAATAACTATTATATATATAAGACTCTTACCGTATTACTTGAATCTCCTGAGGATAGTGACGAGGATAACAAACGAAGTAATTAACTAGAAATTAGTAGGCAGAAAAAAACCTAGCCACATCTAGAGTTCCATCATAAGCATAATGAACAGGCACATCGGCTTAGTAAAATGCTAACATCGGTTCGGCGGTGCTTCAATTTTGATCTCATTGGAAATCTGCATTAAGATTGGCGCTCAATGACAAGCTAATCTAATTTTTAAAATACTAGGTCTAATTGATTGGTTTCTTCTTCCTTCTTAATTCTTATACTCCAATTTTATTTGAACTAAAGAGTTGACATGCATCGATCTTTTTTCTGCTTCTTCAGTAAGCGATGGCTATTGTTTAGAATATATGGACGTACGTATTTGATCTTGTCAACATAATGATGACATGTTCGATGCTATTGTATAAATAATTAGTTTACGTAAGTAGCATGCAGATGAAGCCGTGCATATGCCATCTGTACTAATTACAGTCTGAATTAGTATGAAGAGGTTACATATTTGCAAAGTAGCTAGATTTTTCTTCAACTCTTTCAACTCGATCTGTTCCTTGAGGAAGGGAATGTTCGCATATATTATACCTCATAGGTACTTAGAAACTACAGGACCACTTATTCGTTCAGCTCAGCTGTATCGAATGGATCGGATGTGCTCGGAATATCCACTTTCCTCGTGTGGCCTGGTTTCCTTCATGAATTCGTCATCTATTCACCTATATATGTTCATTTGTGGCGTCGTCTCTGTTCATCGAGAAATAAAGTCTTAATGAAAGCTAATGAGATATGCATGCATGGGGTGCATATTACTGGGCAATTACTCTTCTGGCAGTTGGTCGATCACTACTCAACTACGTACATCTATATGTTTATATCCATTCTTGGTTGTAGTCTAAATGTATTTCGAGCAAGTGATCGAGCTCACTGCCAAAGGAGACTTGCCCGGCAATTCCTCTTTGCATATTATCCGCTCCCATGTTCATGACCTACAAGGTAACATATTATTTAGCTACATTTACGTATATTTATACATGTTTTCGAATTATTCACGATAAGTACGTTACGTATTTGTAACCCAGAGGGATAGTGGATGCATTAGTTGCACTTGCAGTGTAACCGGTACGTATGTCTATGCATGGGCTTGTTTGATAATTAACAATTTCAGTTTTTTATTATAATTTTATACAGACCGGTTAATGCATCTGATGTAGCTAGCCGTTAAGTTGACAAGTTCGTATGTTGCTGATATATATATATATATATATATATATATCCAGATCGGAAGACCGGTCCATATGAGGTAGCCATTTTTTCGTTTTTGTATCTCAAGCAGCCTAAAAACTAATCCAACTTGATTCAGTTATGTACTTAAAAAATGTAAATTAAAGAAAAATAAAAGACTTAAACCACCCAATTGTCTCAACTAGAAATAAGGCCCCGCGCGAGGCACGGGGGAGGGACGGTGTCATATAACTGAGATAGAAAGCAAAATGAACTTACATATGAAAACGTCCTAGTTCATTTACAGTAAAATAGACAAAGTGGATAGTGGTCAGATCAGTTTTACTAAAAAAATCCAGCTATATATTCACTTGCACAAATAATAGCAGTGAGATTGGTTGCAGCTCTATCAACGTATTCATTCACATAAACGTGCAAAAACAATAGAAAGAATGTTGTTGCATCTCTTGCTTCCCTGCAAATGTAATAACGGTAGATTAATGTTCCATAAGTAGCACCAAGTGAAGGCTGTAACATCTAGTAATGAAATAATGTAGAAACGGTAAAAATGCAGTACAAAGCAGGTCTATAAATCAGTGGATACAAATCTATTTTTTGGCAGATGAAAAATCAGATGCACTCAATAATAATAACCAAATAGAATCGTATCTGGAATCTATATATAGGCATCCAACCGATTCATCCCAACTCTAATCATATAAATACCAGTATATAGCTCTACCCAAATGGAATGAAGATGATAGGCAAGTAAAAAATATTAACAACAACACAGTCACCAAAAGATAGCAACTTGCGACATGAAATGACCTATGAACTAAAATTTTGAAGAATACCAATTTAAGACTTATTACTGGAACTATTAAGGGGTTGTTAAGTGCTCACCTATCAAGATGATTACTACATTTTAGCAACCATGTCCGCAATATTTATTAAAATCTCAAGCCATATATACTTATAAGAATGTAGTGTTGCTTCACTTGTTCCTCCCGGGCGTTTATATTAGTAAATACTAAAATAGTATAAAACATAAATTAATAAATGAAAAGATTCAAACCAAACATATATTGATGAATAGATTCCGATCAACAACTTTAGCAGTGGATCACGACAATCCATCTACTGGCCAATCAAGTTAGTGAACAAAAGATGTTGCAGAATGTACCCCAGAATTCACAAAATTGCTTGTAGTTAAAAATAAAAGAAAGTCTACATGAGTGCATCTGCTGAAAAAAAGTATCGATGATTTTAAGTTACAGTGAGACATTTCATGGAATATCTTCAGTCTTGAAAAGAAAAGAGATAAGCTACAAAATCAGCCATGTAGTATATGTTCGAGCACAAAATATCTTTCGCGGAGAGATCCTTTCGCGAAGCAGTCTCTTTTATGGGTTCGGATAGTTTTAACCGAAGGTATCGGTTTATCCTGTATCGTGTGCTTTTTATGCTGGCGTGCCACCGTCTTTCAACGGAATATGGACTATAAGAGCTGTCTGACTTCTTAATAAAGCGATTTAAACAAGGAGAGCATCAACCCTGTCTGAATAGGTCCTTCTTGCCTAGTAACCTAGGACTTTTGATATGTGTCTCTAGCAGAGCCTTCGAAATCGATGTTTCACACTCCCTTATCAGTGCAAAGCAGAGCAACCTCTCTAACAGTATGTTGAGAACACTTACTTCCTTAGAGTATCCAAACTCTCACTCGATAGGTGACAAGCCTTTCAACTTTCCAGTAGCAATTTGCTTCCTTGGGATCGCAATACTCTCACTCGACAGGTGACAAGCATTTTGACCTTCTGGTTGCAAAGAAGATAGAAGCTCGAAGACGAGATGTCTGTCTAGGTGTACTTGCGTATAGCAAATGTATGTATTTGATCCAGGACCACTTCCACAAAGTTCCTACCTTCCTTATATACCCATTCATCAGCAGTCATTCAATTCCATTAAACTTCTTCTGCTCTTGCTCTTAGAATCTCATTACAACTCTAATACCAGCATACGGGTTATCATCCTTATAGAATCTCAATGTTATCACAACTCTTCTATCAAAGACACCTATCTGAGATAAAACAGGTATGATAGACATTCAAGCCGCATGGAATCAGCTAACTAATGATTCACAGTTCTAACTGAACTCTATTTCCCACACTTGGCTGCTCACCAAGCTCTTTATAATACATGGGCCGCTCGCCAAGACTTCAACCAATCCTTGGGCCGCTCGCCAAGACTTCAGCCATTCAAGCCCAATATGAAATATTTATTTCAGGCCCAAACATTGCCCCTCAAGTCTTGAACTTGAATTACCTGAACAAGCGAAAAGACTTGAATATTACCCGACTGATGCGCTGTTAAACCAAACGATAACATAACACCCAAGCGTCACGTTGCACAACTTCTTAAAAAAGTTGCATCATTCGGCTGACGTAATATAAAAGCACTAGTCTACATCAACAAAATCTCATTCCCCAACGAGACCTTTTCACTTGCCTTAATCCTGCACTCCTAACTTTCTCAATCAAAAGCCAAGACCTTTCATTCTCGACGCCGTCCATCTTTCCCAATCCAGGAAAAATGTCTCCACGCAAAGACGTCTTCATCCCTCATGAAACTCATGACACCAAGAAATTCTCGAGACACCTCAAGGATGTCGCCAAACGACAGAACCCAAAGGCAGTCTGCACCCTTTCTGTAGACCCAATTGAAGGTACTGGCCTTCTTGGTCCCTTCCTGGATGTTCCAATCAATCCAGAGCTATTCAATATCCTTCGCTAACCCATCTGTAAATCATCCTTAATAGTCCAAGAGAACCCCAGGGCAGACCCAAAGGAATAGACTAACAAAGACACCCTTTGTCTTATTGGGAGATGGCCACACCCAAACGTAGAAGATCTCGCCTGGTACCGGCACCATCGCGAACAAGATATTAACCGATGGGAAGCAGTTGGAATCACCCAGCTCATCAATTTGTGCTTTACTCTCCCAGCTGGTGGCAACAAAGCACCGTTCGCCACAGCCATATGCTTTTGGGATTGCACCGCCAACTGTTTTCGTCTCCCTGTGGTGATGTGAGCATAACAATGCTTGATTTGTATACCATTCTTGGAGTCCCTGCATTTGCAAACTCTTGGTCGCTCAACCAACACTATGGGACACCAGTCCAAGCCTCCATCAACCGTCCTTCTTCCTACTCTTCCTGGGTAAAATATTTTGCACAAGAGGAAAAAGAAACAGACCAAGGAGAATAGCCTTTCTGGAGTACTGGCTATCGAAGTACATCTTCTGTCCTTCTTCTGCAAAAGTCAACAGATGTTGGACCAACCTTACCGAACACCTTTTCAACGGTGAACAACTGGGCTTGGTTGAATCTATTCTCACCTACATCTTTATGGCCTGAAGCGAGTCACACTTTCAAAGCTCGACCTTAATCAACCAGAACCGCTCTGGATGGTGGAGCTCTTGTTGCGGATGTACTTCCCCTTTTTCTGCCGCTCAGCACCTCCTGCCTTCGAAGATCAGAAGCTGTTGGGCCAATCATTGGTTTCTACACCAACTAGGACCAGACCATGGTCCTATATCAATTGCTTCAACCACCTCTGCTTGCATAAAGACTTTCCAATCGCAGCAGCTGAAGTAGTCCTGAGTCGTCACCATCCTGGCCTCCTCGCGAGTGGATTTATGCGTTCGCCAGAGCAAGATGCTCTTGCGAGGAACTTCTTCATTCAGTGCAACACTTGTAAGGACCTGCCAGTCCCAGACTCAGCGAGCCCCGGGTATGAGCTCTATGCCCCAAACCACTTCTCCAGACAGTTTGGGCTTACTCAAGATGCCCCCATGCCCCTTGCCAATTCTATGAACAGATATACCCTCTGGCGAGGAACAGGACATCCTCTTGCAGCAGAAGTGCAAGATGAACACTTTGGCTTTCCAACAATAATGCTTCCTATTATATCAAAGCCACTAGTGATTTCTTATTCGGTCACCGAGTTGTACCAAGTATGGCGTTCCCAGCTTTGGGAAGAGATACGACACAAGGGACCGCTCGCATGCTTTGCCTCTATCTTCTATGATTTTGGCAAAAAAAATTCAAATGAAGAAGACTTGGCTATTATCAGCAAGACTTACAGGAACATAAGCACAACACATTGGCCACAGGTATGCTTCTTCATCCAAAAATGCCACATGTATTAGCAATTCCTGATATTGTAACTGATTAACCTTCCTTCTTAACACAGTACACCCATAAACCGGACGTGACTGTGGCCTTACAATTTTTTAAGAAGAAAATGTCCAATCCTTCCGGGCACTCCGTAAGTATTTGCATTCATTTACCCAGAATAAAATCTGATTCTGTCACCGAACTGTAACTAACCCAAACTCTTTGACAGTCTCAGAAACGCAGGAAGATCCACTTAATTGAAGCCCAAAGAGCCTCCAAGTGGAGCTTGGTTAGCCACAGAGATCACAAGCAGGGATAAGCAAGCAAAGCTTCAAGCTCAAGTTTTCCATGCTTCGTTTGATCAGAGGAGTGACAAAGCCTCTGGGGCAAGTGCATGTTCAACACTGGTTTTCATCATTGCACACTGGTTATGTGCAAATCCAAACAGCATGCCCACGCTCTCCCAATTCGATGACCTCTTGATTCAAGGTTCCAGGGAGTGGCAAGAACTATGCAAGGATGAGGCCCTTGCAAGCAATTACCCAGACCAACACTTTGATCTGGAAGTTATTTCGAAGGCCAGCATCAGACCACTGCAATTCTCATCTAATGACTCCTTCATTGGGTATTTTGACCAAGAAAAGTTTACAGCCCTGAACGACCTTCCATCTTTTGATATATCATGGGAGCAAATCAGGAAGAGCCACAAGCCTCAGGTATATATAGTGAGTTGGAATGACCATTTCTTCTTCCTCAAAGTTGAAGACGAAGTCTGTTATGTAATAAACTCACTGGGAGAAAGGCTCTCTGAAGGGTGCTGCAAAGCCTATATTCTAAAGTTTGATGATTCCAGCATCATATATGGGAGTGAAGATCATGATACAGGTCATGAAGTCATCAACAGCGGTAAAGAGTGTTGTAAGGACTTCATAGCCCAGTTTCTGGCTGGAATCCATCGAGCAGAACTTGAGGAAGAAGAGAAGAGAAATCCTGTTGATATCGCCACTTTATTTCGGCGCTTGCAAATTGAATTCCAATCTTGCTTCATTCCTTCATCTTCTGGCGAGGGGACAAGTACTCAGGATGACCAAGTCATCACAGAGCCAAAACAACAAATTTCCTCCTCGCTAGAGCCTTTAGTTGCCAAACCACTGCCATTGGTTGAGGTTAATCCAGAATACGAGGATCCAACTCCTTCCTCACCAGAGCTCCAAGTTCAAGCAACTGAGGGAACACAGTTATTATCTCCCATACAAGTAAGAATTTCTTTACTTACTCCATTTTGGATTCTTAATTCTGTTGATCCTGACAACTTGCATTCATATTTCAGTCCAAAAGCGTTCCTGTGGACATAGACACTCACGAGATGATCCCCACAAGTCCAAAGGAACAACTGATCTTGTCAGGTCAAACAACTAAAATGGCCGCCAAGGGTCAGCCTAGCAGTTCTCCATGTGTCAATGATGAAGATCTTGAATCCATAATTGAAGAAGTTATTGCACCATCTTCATCGCAAGGAGCGCCTTCTCAGTTACTTAGACCCAAAGAAACATCAATGAAGTTGCAAGATCTTGTAAGCAAGCTGGGTACACTGAGCTCTCCTTCTGACACTGATGTCACTCTTCAGGACATCCTTTCTCGGGAACTGGATTCTCCTCAAGACATCCAAGCTTTCTGTATCCAAGTTAAGAACATGAAGGCCACTGCCCCAGCAGACTCTATTCCCTGCCTAAACGACCTTGAGGAGAACCTTTCTCAACTCTTGAGCCAAAGTGAAGCTTACCAATGTCTAAAACTCGAGGCCAAGCGTAAGAAAGAAGCAACAGAGACATTGGAGTGCCAAACTCGAAGAGAGAAAGAGTAAATCCAGGTGATTCTGAAGGACACATCCACCCAGTAAGAAGCCTTAGCAATCAAAAAGGCTAAAATAGCTAATCTCAAGGCTGAACTTGCCACCCTCGAGGCTGAAGTAGATGTCCTACAAACTGATACCCTTAAACATCAAGACAACGTAAGCCAGATCATGATGGAAGGCGAGAGCCAAGCTCAACTTATGCAGGAGGCACAAGAAGAAGCCAGAAATGCTCACTAAGCAGTCCATCAAGCCTGGGTGGCCCTGGAAGTCGCCAAAGCATCGGCGAGGAAATATTCCCTCTTAATGTAAATCTTTTGGGCCTCAGAATTCAAGCCCTATTTTGTTTGTTCCAAAATTCTTTAAGTATTCATTTATTCAATCCAAATTTTGGAAACAAAGTGGAAATTGGGGCCAATAACAAGAACGGGCCTCAGATTTAAGCCTGGTCCATACTTGTTCTAGCCTCACTCATAGGCTGTAACCGTTCGCTTGTTTTGATTGTTCAACTATAAATGGAATTTAATCCCGTGCTTGGAATCCGTATCGTGTCAAACAATCAAATGTTTGAGATACGTTTTACCTGCCCCAGAAATCTTTCATTTATCACATTCCCTTCGTGGGCAGATAAACCTTATCGTGGTTCAATTCCAGCTAGACACGTGTCCTTTATTTTCGGGTGTAATTACTCTCGCGAAGCCTTACCGTTGTGACTCCTTTCTATAAAAGGTTTCCCTTTCCTTGTCTTGTGAACCAACTTCCTCGCGAGAATGAACTCCCATTTCATTCATTTGCTCTGATCTTCCTACCTAAAGAAACCTCCAGATAATTTACCATATCGTATTCTTTAGATAGCAATATCCACGTCCAAACCTGGACTAGATAACAATATCTACATCCAAACCTGGACTAGATAGCAATATCCGTCCAGGCGTTGACTTGACTATCCCAACTTGTGTCAGTAGAAGAAGGGAAAGCCATAATCCCGAGGTTGAAAACTCCTCGTCTTCCTCCGGTGCACCTGATCCATTTCTATATGCATAGAGGCTGCAAGCCCTATGAACATGGTTGCACCGAAGAGGAAAGAAAGGGGCCTCAACCCGGAGAAAAAGGCAACAAACACCAAGTCTAGTGTAAAGGGTCTTCTGATCTGATATACTAGCTTCCTTGGCGTTTCAAATCATCTCCATCTCATCGCTGAGGTCGATGTCTCTTTTCCAAGTGTACATATTTGATACATTGACCCCAGGGGATGGCTATCAACTATGAGGATTTGTGAAAAAAAAATTATATTTATCTTTCTGTTCCGTTGCTGATTTGTAGTTTGTTTCTCATGTGGTATCAGAGTTTGAGGCCGCAAAGCCTTTGTATTCTTCTAAATGAATGTAATATTTTGTTTAAAGCAAAGAGTTCCTTATGTAAATTTATTTTGATAAACTCAGATGTAGTTTGTACATAACTTTGGCCACAATAATTGGCTAACATGAACTCTTTTGATTTAGAAGAAAAAATAAAAATCCTAAAATTTGGCCTTAAATACAGGCTCTAACTAAAGATTTAGCCTCAAGTATAGGCTACTATGATGTACATAATCCATGTGTGTTTCCCCTGCAGTTTACTCATGCGAGTAGAATTTGAGCATGAATAAACTAGATTAAGCCACAGATGGGGGATCGTCATACTCCCAGACTGGTTGTATGAACTTCTTAAGGAATCGACCATTTATAGGATTAGCGTGTATTATACCATCTCGATCTCGTAAACGAACTGTTTCTTTACCCAGAAGTCGATCGACAATATATGGTCCTTCCCACTTCTCTGACCATTTTCCACGTCCTTCAGTCTTCTCGCAAACAAGCAAAATGACTCACCAAACGAGTTCTCCTTCTGCAAAACTCATGCCCCTGGTACATCGGTCATCGGCACGAGCCACCTTTCGTTTTTCAGCACATAGACTATCATAAGCTTGTATTCACTTCTTATCCAAGTCTTCATGCTCTTGCCACATTGCTTGTACATAATCTTCACCGACCAGGTTGTGTTGTTCCATCACCCGCAAAGACTGAACGTTGATTTCTAAAGGCAAGACTGCATCATGGACGAACATTAATGCATAAGGAGTTGCACCTGTGAGTGTTCTCTTACTTGTTCTATAAGCCCACAGGGTGTTAAATAAATCTTCATGCCACAGTCTGGCATTGCTCGCAAGCATCCGTTTAAGGATATGGATAATGATTTTATTTCTTGCTTCAGCTTGACCATTGGATTGGGCATAGTATGGAGAAGAGTGTAAAAAATGGATTTCAAGATCCTTCATAAGCTCATCTACTTCTCCAGACATGAATGTTACCCCACGGTCGGAAACAAAACTCTCAGGAATGCCAAACCGACAAATGATATCTTCAAATAAGAACTGGCGGATGGCCTTTGCTGATGATACCCTGAGAGATCAAGCTTCAACCCATTTATGAAGAAATCAGTAGCCACTATGATGAATTTGTGCCCTTCAGATGAATGAGGATGAATCATTCCAATTAAATCCAAAGCCCATCCTCGAGCTGGCCAAGGCTTGATTATAGGCTGTAATTGTATTCTGGGCATATGGTCGATTGGACCATGTTTCTGGCATTCTTCACAACCTTTAGCGAACGTGATGCAATCTCTGAGCATTCCTGGCCAATAAAAGCCATGTCTTCTTATTAACCATCTCATCTTAGGACCGGCATGATCGCCCCTTCTATTCCCAGATGGACTTCCCTCATTAATCACTTAGCTTCACGTCCAAAGACACACCGTAAAAGTATGCATTCCTCTCATCTTCTATATAACTCGTCATCCTTTAGTACATAATTAGGAGCTAGAAAACGAATCCGCTTTTCTACCGGATTATTAGAATTCTGGAGATAAGAGATAATGTCCTGTCTCCAATCCACATCAACATGATCAAGTGTAGCAACGTACCACTTATTTTTATCTTCTTGGCGAGCAAAGAAAGATGGAAGGGTTCTTCGTTTAATCATTAATATCCGTTCGCGTACTCCATCTTGTAAGCTCACCCCCATTGCTAGATGAGCCAACTCGTTTGCTACATAATTCCTCTCGTGAGGAACATCACTCAACTCTACCTCTATAAACAACTTGAGCAAATCACATGCACGTTTAGCATACGGTTCTAGGACTGGTCCAACCTTATACTTGGTTTCAAGTTGTCTGATCACTAGTTGGGAATCTCCAAATATGTGCACATCATTGATCTCCATATCTAGCAGAAGTTCTAATCCAATGATTAAAGCTTCATATTCTGCATGATTATTTGTGCATCTGAAGTCCAACTTGAAAGAATAAGAAAAAGTTTGGCCGCGTGGAGAAACTAACGCTACTCCTGCCCCAGCCATAGTACTCGTACTTGACCCATCAAAGTATAAACACCAATGAGCCAAATAAATACGAGCGATGTCTAGTTCTGGCCCCTCATTAACATCCTCCATTGGATGATGAGCCAGAAAATCAGCCACTGCTTGGCCTTTAACCGCCTTCTGGGGAACGTACTGCAAAGAAAACTCAAACAAAGCCAGAATCCACTTCCCAATGCGTCCCCGGAGAATGGGTCTGGACAACATATACTTCACCAAATCAGTTTGTGCTATGACACACGTGGTGAAGGATAGCATGTAGTGCCTCAATTTACACCCTGAGAAATACAAGGCTAGGCACATTCTTTCCATTGGGGAGTATCTCGTTTCACACTCATTCAGGGTACAACTTAGATAGAAAATAGCACGTTCAGTTCCTGATGTGTCGTCCTGAGCTAATAAACTTCCAATAGAAAGGTCAGTAGCTGAAATATACAGCTTGAGAGGAACTCCTGGCCTTGGAGAAACTAAGACTGGTGGGTTCGTTAGAAATACTTTGATGGTATCAAATGCCTCTTGGTGGATAGGCTCTCATACAAAGTCTTTCTGATTTTGAAGCTTGAGCAAGGTTAAGAATGGTTGTGTTTTCCCAGTAGCATTGGCAATAAACCGTCGTAAGAAATTAATTTTTCCCAATAAATGTTGTAGCTCCTTCTTACTCTTTGGTGGGACTGCACTAAGACCCGCTTGTTTCTTGTCGTCCGGTATCTCAATCCCACGCTGATGAACCGAGAAACCTAGGAAGTCTCCTGCCTGGACTCCAAATACACATTTGGCTGGATTCATCTTAAGTTGATGTTGCCTCATTCTGAGAAACACCTGCCGTAAGTCTTCAAAATGGTGACTTATGCATTTCATTTTAACTACCACATCATCGATATATACTTCCATAGTCTTGCCAATAAGATCATGGAAGATCAAGTTCATTGCCCGTTGGTAGGTTGCCCCTGCATTCTTGAGTCCAAATGGCATGTCCACGTATTCGAATACTCCTGCAAATCCTGGACACCGAAACACAGTTTTATGTCGATCTGATTCAGCCACTGAAATCTGATGATAGCCAGCAGTTTCATCCATGAATGTTAACATCTCATGGCGAGCCACTGAGTCTACCAACAAATCCGCTACTGGCATTGGGTATGCATCCTTTGGAGTTGCATTGTTCAAGTCTTTGTAGTCAACACACGCTCGCATTTTTCCATTCTTTTTCTTGACTGGGACTACGTTGGATAGCCATTCATTATATTTGGCTACTCTTATGATCCCTGACTTGAGCATCTTCTCGACCTCTTCCTTGACTAGAATTGCAGTTTCTGTATTCATCCGACGCATCTCTTATTTCACGGGCTTCTTTCCTTCTATGAGGGGTAAGTTGTGACAAACCAAATCTGGTGACAGTCCTGGCATGTCGTCGTATTTTTCTGCAAAACAATTAGCGTATTCTTGTAGCAATTCAATGAGCTTAAGTCGTTCTTCAGGCTCTAGGAAGGTACTAATAGCCACAGAGATTGGCTCTTCATTTGTCCTAAGATTGATGTGTTCAATGGGATCCTTGACTTTAGAAGGTAAATCATCTAAGGCTGCTGGAGCTAATTTAATTTCTTCCTCCTCTTCGAAGTCGTTCAAAACATCTTCATCCACATATTCCAATGCTGCGACCATTGGAACCTTCTCAAAGGCTTGACTCTCTAACAGAAAATTGTGAAAGCGCTCGTGTAAAGAGTAACAAGTCTCGGTCTCTATGCTTGATAGAGACCCAATCATTGAGAATGTTCGGATGATAGCTCAATGGTGCAGGGTCTTCCATTATCTTGATTGACTTGAATTATACCCCACTGAGCTAGTTCAGAGGCCGTAATACCAACTGGGCAGCCCCTGTTATCGACGCCATATACCTCCAATGGCCTAAGGTCACTGTGGTAATAACCGGCTTCTAAAGAGTTAGCAGAAACATAATATGGACGAGGATCAGCATTGACAATTTCTGCTTCACCGGACTCCATATTCCAGAGTAACATCTGTTGATGGAGGGACGAAGGTACACAATATCTCCTGTGGATCCAGTCACGCCCCAGAATTGCACTGTATGGAGCTGTACATTCGGCTACAAAGAATGTATAAGTACCGGTGACTGGATCGATGTGTACCTGCAAAAAGACAATGCCCAAGGTCTTGGAAATGCTACCCTAAAAGTTTCTGACATTCAAAGAGGTCTCTTGGATAGCAGACTTGGGGACTCCTAATAAGGTCATTGCTTTGATGGTGATGATGTTTACCGCTGCCCCTGAGTCCACTAAGAGTTTGTTTAATTGAATTCCTTAGACTTTTCCTGTAACATATAAAGGCCACATGTGCATGGCCATGTCTATAGTAGGCTTGGCGAACATCATCTGTCCCTTTGTTGATGATGAATCAGTCTCTGGTGTCTTGGTGGGTGCTAGATCATCTTTCAGTTTTGGTTCATCTTCTGGTACCACTAAGTTGTTGACGCTTCCACTTATGATTGATTCACCCATTAGTGCTGGTGGAGGTAAAGCAAATTTAGAGGACAAGATATACACCATGTTAACAGTGGTGTCCTCTTCTTCGATGTATTCCTCAGTTTCTTCGTCTTCACCTTCACCGTAATCCAACTACTCATCATCTTCACAGTTGTCACCCTCAGCCTGTTGCACCTCAGAGTTCAAAGTTGTAGTGATCTTGAGAGAGGCAACATGTTGCAATTTATCCTCAGGTATAGGATCAACAGCAGCTGGCATGAGTAGTGATGGATCATGCTCCTTTGGACGGGAAACGGGTTGTCGGGCCCTCTTCTGTTCTTCTACAGCTAAAGGTCTCGGTCTCCATTGCAAGACCTTGGGCTCACTTGGAGTGTTTTTCTTTTGAATGCTTTTCCCTTCCTTAGGAGGTGTATGTAGCCCTATTGTTTTCATCGCATCCTCCTCAAAAGTGAGACGTCTTCTCACTTATCTTCATTGTGTAGCTTCACGATGATCCACAAGAGTAGGTTCGAGCTGTTTTCCTTTAGACCCTAACTCTGGGTTACGGTCAAAGATACCTGGTTGTTGTGCTCTCATTTTGGGCTCGCGAGACTTCTTCCCGAAAACCACTAATGGGTTTGCTGCAAGGGCATTCATTCGCCTTTGCAGCATTTCTGGAGAACACACTAATTCTTCTTCTTTGAGCAGGCCTGCTTCATAAGCCTCTAATGCTCTTTTGGCTTCTCCAAAGCGTCGTTGAAGATTTCTTCTTCTACTTGGAGTTACCTCAATGGTTTTTCCTTTCTCCCTCACGTACCAAACATCCTCTTTTGTGATATTTCGTGATGCTGGAGGCACATATTGTCTTGCGAGTGCGTCAGCAACTTCTGATTCAGATTTCTTGACTGCACTGACTTTTTATATTGCTCTCGAGCGTTTAGGAGTTGGAGTGTCCCTTTGTCTTGCTCGTTGAGGTTGACGGTCTGCTGATGCAAATAATTCTGGGAATGACTTAACTGCTTCAGCCAATTCCTCATAGGAGATCTTCAACCCACTTCTGAGTTTACAGTGAGCACAAATGGCTACTGGCGACTCTGCTTTTAGATCCACTTTTTCTTTTCCTTTGTTTGGTTTTGTCGTTTGCTTGCTCTGTGGACTCTCGCCAGTAGTTGGATGACTGTTGGGTTGTTTCCTTTTGCTGGATTTATCTTGTGTTAGTTCCAACATCCCAACTGTCATCGATAAGTCAGTCGCCAAGCTTGGTGAGGGTGCTTGATCTATCATTATTTCTCCCTCGTCAATCCACTGCTGTATCCTGAACTTCAAATCACGACAAGCACTTGTGGAATAGCGACCCCACCTGTTGTGGTATCGACAATGGAAAAGATCCCTGACATCCTCAGGATGTGGGTCCGGAGTTCCCCAATTATCAAGAGCCACTGCTATTCTTGCTTGGACTAGCTCTTCAAATATTTCCTCTCGCCTAGACGCGTCATAAGTAATCTCAGTCCGCTTAGGCAGGTCCAATGCAATATTATTGCATCTAGACCTCCGTCTTGACCTCTTCCTTTTATATGTTAGTTCAGTTTGATTATACTGGGAAGAAGTTTCGATGGCAGGAGAAGTTGTGTCGAGAGGAGGTGGTGTCCTATGAGGATATCGTGGATGGCATTCTACCTCTCCTCTGTAGTTGACTTCAATCACCTCCCAGTTGATCAACCCTTGGATCTTATCTCTCAAGGTCGAACACCTTGCTGTTCGATGACCAAAGTGATTGTGACATATGCAAAAGTGCTGGGTTGGACCTTCATACCGTAATTGTCTGAGTTCATGGACTGGGTAGTAAAAGATCAAGCCCATGTCTCTTAGCCTATCAAGGATCTCTTCCAACTTGTCACAATTGAAAGAATAAGCTAAAAAGACAGATTGATTGTAGTCCTCCACACCTCCAATGCAACGATCAGGTGATGACCATCTGATGTCAATCATATTTACTTGAGGCTTTAGGAAGGGTTTAGAATCCACTAATGCTGTTGTCTTGGATGTTCCTTCCAGCTCTATTCTTCCTTCGTTAATCCACTTCTGAATCTGGTCTTTGAGCTTGATGCAGTCTTTTGTAATGTGATTCCAAGCTCCATGGAACTTGCAGTACTTTTTACCTTTCAACTGCTCGACTGTAGGAAGCGGTCCAAAATCCGTTTTGACAGCACGCATATCGTATAGCTCGTCCAATATCTCATGAGCCATATTGGCATCATAAGTGTATGTCTCAAACTCTGGCTTAGTAAAAGCCACTGTTGAAAGCTTGATTGGACCCTTACTCTTCTGAAGCTTGCGGGGCTTTAAAACTTTACTCGTTGTTAAATCCACAGAACCCACTTTCTCGTTATCAGAGTCTGACTCTTGGTCATCTATATCTTCAATATAAGCCACTGTTTTTGGCTTTAGTCTATCATAAGACTTAACATTGAACGTTCTCTTGGATGCATTCCTTTTGTTATCTCTTTCTTGCATGGTACTGTAAGCTTTATTTACAGCCGTGATAAGCTCATTCAAGGAGAAGTACTTGCTGTTTAGGAATAGTTGGTGGTACGTATCCTCAAAACCATTCTTGGCCATCTCGACCATTTCTTCTTTACCAAGTGGGGTCTTACATAGATTATATTCCGACCGGAAACGGTGCAAGAAGGTGACTAGACTTTCTGTCGCCGATTGGCTCAGGGAAGCCAGCTTTCCAACACTGGTCTCAGGTTTTGCCGTTCCAAAGTGATATATGAATAAGGCCACCATGTCCTTCCACTCACTGATCGAGCCCTTTTCTATTCCCGTATACCATACGAGGGCTGATCCCGACAAAGACGATCCAAAGACTCTTAGCTTGAGTCCCTCATTATCGGCATACTGCCCCAATTGCAGTGTAAAATAAGCTAAGTGTGTTGCCGCGTTCGAATCGTTGTCGCCAGAGAAAGTCTGGAAGGTCTGATGCCAGTAAAACTTTGGCCATTGCCATGCATCAGGATCGTCCCTCTGCATGGGAGGAAACTGTGTCTCGTATGTGTCATACATCTTAGCTAAATGTATATCGAAATCGTTTAGGAACCTATTTAACTGTTGCTCCCAAGCAGAAGGGAAAGACTCTGCTTGTCTAGTCTTTCTTGCCAAGTCAGATACGGATTTGGTTAGAGACGCTATGTCCCTTTCTGTCCTTTGAGACAGTGTCGCCGCGCGTCGGCGGTATTCATCTAAACTTGATCCCAAGTGTTGGAGGATATCCATCCGTAGTTTATCTTGACCTTCCACAAAGCTCATTACCTGGGCTCCCATGGCCTCTCTCTCCTCTCGATCTCTGTTGAAGTCTACCCGTATCGATTGGATTTCGGCTACCGCCGTATCTATTAAGTCGCTCTGGGTAGTGAGAAGAGTTGTCTGCTGCTCGATCCTTTCGTCGAGAGCCGCGTAGTAATTAGCCTGGTGGCTATCACGCCTAGCTGCGTAAGCTAGGTATTCTGGGAACATAAGTTCCGCTATCTCTGCTTCACTCAAGGTTTTGAATGTCATGATGTTGAAGTCCTTAGCGAAGATAATTTCAACCGCTTGGTTACTCAATATGTTCACGGTAAGCCGGTTGTGAATGCTTGCGACACTGAGGGTAAATCCTTCGATAAGGATCCCCAATTGTCACTTAGAGACGCCAAGAGATGTCCCACCGGGTGTGCCAAAATGTTCGAACGCAAAATATCTCTTGCGGAGAGAACCTTCCGCGAAACAGTCTCTTTTATGGGTTCAGATAGTTTTAACCACAAGTACCGGTTTATCCTGTATCGTGTGCTTTGTATGTTGGCGTGCCACCGTCTTTCAACGGAATATGGACTATAAGAGCCGCATGACTTCTTAATAAAGCAATTTAGACAAGGAGAGTACCAACCCTGTCTGAATATGTCATTCTCGCCTAGTAACCTAGGACTTTTGATATGTGTCTCTAGCAGAGCCTTCGAAATCGATGCTTCACACTCCCTTATCAGTGGAAAATAGAGCAACCTCTCTGACGGTGTGTTGAGAACCCTTGCTTCCTTAGAGTATCCAAACTCTCACTCGATAGGTGACAAGCCCTTTAACTTTCCAGTAGTAATTTGCTTCCTTGGGATCGCAATACTCTCACTCGACAGGTGACAATCACTTTGACTTTCTGGTTGCAAAGAAGATAGAATCTCGAAGACAAGATGTCTGTCTAGGTGTACTTGCGTATAGCAAATGTATGTATTTGATCGGGGACCACTTCCACAAAGCTCCTACCTTCCTTATATACCCGTTCATTAGCAATCATTCAATTCCATTAAACTTCTTCTGCTCTTGCTCTTAGAATCCCATTATAACTCTAATACCAGCATACGGGTTATCATCCTTATAGAATCTCAATGTTATCACAACTCTTCTATCAAAGACACCTATCTGAGATAAAACAGGTATGATAGACATTCAAGCCGCATGGAATCAGCTAACTAATGATTCACAGTTCTAACTGAACTCTATTTCCCACAGTTGGCTGCTCGCCAAGCTCTTTATAATAAATGGGCCGCTCGCTAAGACTTCAGCCAATCCTTGGGCCGCTCGCCAAGACTTCAGCTATTCAAGCCCAATATGAAATATTTATTTCAGGCCCAAACATTATATATATTAATTGAAACAGCTACAATGATTCATTGGTTTTTATAGACTCCGTTTATATTAAGGTATCAATCGCAAATTCGCTATGAAAAAAATGAGGCAAGAGTCGCAAGACATATTGATCCTATAAATATTTATTAGAGAGATAAAATGAAATATGTTAAAACCTTGAGAGAAAAAATTACTATGGTTGTTGTTGTTGCTAAGGCTTCTTAGCTGTCGATGACGACGAAAGACACAATCTCAAAGATGGTGAAGTTAGATCGCCAAGAGAGCCCAGGTTTTGAGAAGATCAATCAAACAGAGGATGATTCTTTGAATGCCGAGTTTGAACAACAAAAGAGATTGAGGTTGCAGTGATCTCCAGAGTGTGAAGGTTGGCGGAGACGAAAACCGCGAGATTATAATGAGAGATCATATGGCGAAAAGATGATTTGAGAGAAATTACAGAGATAAGGCAGATTTAATTTTGACCGACTGAAAATTAGGCCAGATATGATCGAGAAAACAAGAAAAAACCCACCTAATAGAAGCAAAATAACGAAAAAGTCAGTGAGGAACAATGAAGCAGCTAAACCCAACTTTAGGTTATAGTAAATATCGTAACAGCAAAAATGTCCAAAAGAGCTTAATTAGTAGGTAGTTTGAGCAACCACGCTTGAAGCCTTTTTATATACACAAATTAAATCTAGCTTACTCTTCAAAGGAATGTGCCCCCACGCACGTTAGAAAAGTTTGTCGATTCAGGTCTTTGTACATGTTCATCCAGAGGCTCGCCACTTCAGCGTCGGCCTCTGGCCACGTTGTCTTGGTGCGAGTGTAGCCGGACGGGTGTTGTCTCGACACGGTACAATGTTTAGGTGTCGACGTATGGTTTTTGGCTGGCAATTTAGGCTTGTAGTGCTAGATACGATTGTTTTCCGGCATTTGGCGTCGTGTTTCAGCGACTATGAGCAGCGCGCGGGATCATGAGTTGTCTCTCCAAAGCTGTTGGGATTAGGTCAGCGGTCTTCAGATATTTATGGTGTGGGCATCCGCCTCCTACATATCTGCTTATGTCAGATCTCGTAGTTTCTGGGTAGTGCACTTCCTTTCATGGATTAAGGCGGTGGAGTGGGAGTTCGATGGTGGACAGAGAGATGAGTTGCGATCGGCGGCGGTTGGTAGGTTGTTGGCCAGGATGACGATGGAGACGACCGGAGTGTGGATGACGACACTGGGGGACTGGGGCTATGGTTGCCTCGTTGGGGTTGCATTGTTTCATTCGTTGTGAGGCCAAGTCGTTGGCGGGCTTGGGGTTTCACCCTAGGTCCATTTTGTTTTGTGTGTTTTAGTTTCTGTCTTTTGTTATTTATTTTCTATTAAAAATAAAATCTCATTTAGTGGGTTATGTCGGGCAGTCTAGGCAATATGTACGCACTCAATGTGCCTTGTTTATCATAGTTTGGGTGTGCATCATGGTAAAATAGTCGCATCCTCCTAGTGGCAAGATGAAACATAGTGCCGAAGACTTAATTTTCGTTCGACAATATAGTGGGGAAGCTATTTTATTTGTAATGATGTGTCGTTGTACTCACTTAATCTTTCATTTACTGTGTCGCCATAATATTAAAACGGATAGAGTAGCCGAAGTCGCACTCTCTGCTAATTGGTGCTTGTTTGAATGCATAAGAAGTATGAGTGGTCTTGTGATTATCCGAGATACTATGTTGGTGCTTATTGTAATACAGAGTTTAGGTCTTATGTCTCTCCTGAGTATGTATTCGATAGTTTCATTAATAAAGGCTTAAAGGTCGTTGCATCACCCTTTATTCAAAATATATACATGTATATACACATATTAAGAACACTAAATTAGGACACTTATGAAGAATGGCGCATCTAGGGTTTCTTGACCTAGAGCTTGATCTTAGCACAGCGTCACTCATGGAGATATTGGCATGGAATTACTGCGAGGAAGGAAACGATGCTTCTGTCGAGGCATTGAAAACGCTCATAAGGAAGAACAATCCCTATTTGATCTTTGTTTCAGAAACTAAGGTCTCGGATCCGACCTATATGGAGAGTCTTCGACGCCGAATAGATTTTTTGAATTGCGAAACGGTCTTTAGTGACGATCAAGCAGGCAATCCGTTGGTGTTGCGTTGTTTTGGAGCGATAATGTTACGATGGAGTTTCTGACAAAATCAAAACATCATATTGATGTGTTAATTCATCCCAATGAGGGTTTTACAAGATGAAGACTTACTGGTTTCTATGGTCATCCAACTACATCCGAGCGGCATAAAACTTGGGATCTTCTCAAATTACTAAGCAACGTGTTATCCCTCCCCTGGGTTATGATCAGATATATTAACGAGATCATTCACAATGATGAAAAAGATGGGGATCGGATCGAAGTGATGGCCAAATGCAGCTCTTCCGGGATGCTCTATTCTATGGGGAGTTGATTGACCTAAGGTTTACTGGTCAACCGACTACTTGAGGAGGAGGTGGTGTTCGTTGTAGGCTAGAAAGGACAGTGGCAATACGCTCATGGATTGATCTTTTCCCACTTGTTGTTGTTCGACATCTTCTTCCAGTGCATGGGGATTATATCCCCCTTCTGTTAGGAGCTCATCAAGCTGTCCAACCCAGTTTTCCTAAGCAAATGAGGAGATTCAAGTTTAAAAGCTTATGGTCGTCACATGAGCAGTGTGATTCGATTGTTCAACAAGGTTGGCATCGATCTTGACTGGGTACTCCAATGTATGAGGCGGTGCAATGTATACATAACTCTCGGTTTCTCTTAATAAATGGCAGAGGTAAACTTATGGGCACCGACACCGTGAGATGGATGGTATACGTAGTCGTTTGAATAATTTGCTCGAACTGCCCCTTACTAAGCAATATCGTATGGAGTACAAAAATCTTTTGGCGAAGTTGGATTCTCTTCTCTTAGCTAAGAGTGATTATTGGAAACAACGTTCACATGTTACCTGGCTTACCCTTGGAGAGGAGAATACAAACTACTTTCATCGACGAGCCTCTAGCCGAAGGTCTAAGAATAGAATTACGTCTTTAGTTAATGAGAAAGGTACCCACCATACTTCTCCAGAGGGGTTAGAGAAGGTAGTTATGGATTACTTTGCAGCAATGTTCAAGGCAGGAGAGTGTCCGGCTTCTTATGATGTGGTGATAAACCTTATCCAACCGAAAGTGACACTGGAAATGAATACCATGCTTAATGCCGCATATACTGATGAAGAAGTGAAGAAAGCACTATTTTAAATGTACCTTACAAAATGTCTGGGACCAGACAGTATGCCTTATTTGTTCTTTCAGAAATATTTGGATACCATCAACTGTGAGGTAACAAAGGCAGTAAGAAGTTTCTTAGAAACTGGTGTTCTTCTTGGTGAGGTGAACTATACTCATATTTATCTCATATTGAAAGTTCCTAAACCAACGAGAATGTCAGACCTTCGTCTTATTACTTTGTGTAACGTTCTTTACAAATTATGTTCCAAAGTGATTGTGAACAGGTTGAAGAAGATTCTAGATCAGGTGATTTCCCCATTCCAAAGTGCATTTATTCTGGGTCACCTTATTTCTAACAATACCTTGATAGTCAATGAAGTCTCTCACTACATCCACAACTGTCACTCACGTACTGAAGGTGATTTCTCTTTGAAACTCGATATGAGTAAAGCGTATGATCGGATGGAGTGGAGCTTTCTGGAAGCTATTTTACTTCGACTAGGGTTTGAGAGAAAATAGGTTAACATGGTCATGCAGTATGTAACAACGATATGTTATTCTTTCCTAGTTAACGGACAACCTAAAGGGTACTTGGCGCCAACAAGAGGGATCTGATGGGGTGATCCTCTCTATCCCTTCTTATTTTTTCTTGGTACCAAATCTTTCTTAGAGTTATTGGAGGCTAGAGCATTGCAAGGAAGATTACAGGGGGTTACAATTTGTCCAGGAGCCCCAACAATTCATCATCTTCTTTTTGCGGACGATAGTCTTCTGTTTGGTAAGGCATATGTTGAAGAGATCCATCAAATACCAAAATTTTTGAGGGAATATGAGTTAGTTTCAGGACAAAAAGTTAACTTTGAGAAGAGCAGTATTTGTTTCAGTAAGGGAGTGAATCCTGATTTACAAATGGAGTTGGTGGCCATTCTAGGGGTACATGTAGTTGATAAGCATGATAAATACATGTGGCTCCCTACTTATCTTGGCAGGAAGAAGGTGACAACTTTTTTCTTCATTAAGGAGAGGCTAAGTAAAAAGTTGGAAGGCTGACATGGTAAAACACTGAGTAGGTACTAGCAAAGATCTTTTGATTTGAGTCGTAGCATAATCTCTTCCTACATATGTTATGAGTTGTTTTCCGTTACCAACAGAATTTTGTGAATCTTTGCAGCAAATGTATGCTAAATTTTGGTGGGGAAACACTCTAGAGAATAAGAAAATCCATTGGTTATCATGGGACAAGATGTGTCTTCCTCGTGAGAATGGAGGGTTAGGGTTTAAAAACTTACATATCCATAGCCTTGCTCTCCTAGCGAAGCAGGGATGACATATAGCTCGTAATCCAAATTCCCTTGTAAGTCGATTACTTAAAGTTAAATACTTTCCAGGTTCTTCTTTTTGGGAAGCCTCGGTTTCAGACTCTCCTTCCTCTTGTTGGCGTGGGATTTTTGCAGCACGCAAACTCCTTGTTAAGGGAGTGATTTGGAATGTAGGTTCAGGAAGATCCATCAATGTTAGGCATGACCCTTCGATCCCTAACAGAGACGGTTCAGACCACTATCTTTGGTTGCCTTGCCTGACAAGGTTAGTGATCTCATCTCGTCTCCTGGTACTTGGGATGAGACTCTGGTGCGTTCACTCTTTGTTCAGGAGGAAGCCGAGGCTATTTTAGCTATTCCTCTTAGCTCTACTGAAAGAGATGACAAAGTTGTCTGGTTCTATAATAACAAAGGGCGCATATCAACCAAGTCAGCATATCGTCTAGGGCTTCAAACATTAATCTGTACTGAGGAGTCACCTGGTAGCTCGGTCTCTTCAACATCTTATTGGTCCTCTCTGTGGAAGCTTCCTCTTCAGACGAAGATAAAGGTTCATTTGTGGCGTGCGTGTAAAACCATTCTTCCCACCTCGGTTATACGAGCCAAGAAAAAGGTACCAATCTCTACTTTATGTTGGTTGTGTGAGAATGACATCAAAAGCATTGAGCATATAAGTAGGGATTGCGGATATGTTAAGGAAATCATGAAACTATCACCTACGTTGGTAGGTTGTTTCCCTTCATATCCCTCTTCTACCTTTGATTGCTGGTTTGGTAGATGTTTGGAGTTACTTCTGAAATCGAATGTCGCATGGCTATGTTACTTACTATGGTCAAAATGGAAAGAGAGAAATAGAAGAGTCTGGACCAAAAAATGCCTTCCTCCTCACAGAGTTTTCTACCAAGCTAGTATTGCTTTCGAAGCCTACTGTTCGATTAAGCATTCCCCGATATTCAAGCTGAAGCGACTACCTCAAGCTTGGTCTCGGCCACCGCTAGGCTAGATCACATCAATTGCGATGGAGCTTGGAAAGCAAGTTCAAAAGATAGTGGTATTGGTGTGGTTTGGCGCAACGATACAAGATTTATTATGGGAGGTGTTAGTTTCACGAAAACTAAAATGGCTAACCCTTTGCTTATAGAAGCTCTGGCTATCCGCAAAGCTTGCGAAAAAGTAGTGGAACTTGGATTATTTCCTGCACTGATTGAGACAGACTACTAAGTTCTTGTCTTGAGATTGGAGGAGGCTATTGATAATGACTCTCCTCTTAGCAGCGTCTTGGAAGATATTGGTGCTCTTCTCTCACGGTTTCCTGGTTCTAAATTAGGCCATGTCTATCGGGAAGCTAATGTGATAGCTCATGCTTTAGGGCATTTAGCTTTACATAATGATTGTGATATATAATGACAAGGATCTATTCCTAGCCATCTTAGGAGTCATATCCTCTCACTGTATACTTAAGCTCTTTGCTATCAATGCTATTGTCTATTCATCATCAGAAGAAGAAAAAAACACTAAATTAGTCTACATGTAAAGGATAAATTAGAAAAGGGAAAAGTCTACTTGTAATTACGTGCATATGTATTATGGTACACCTAATGTGAATGGATTTATATCTTGATCAATATTTCTTCACATTAGATTTCCTTTTATAGTTATGCACGTACTTAACTTCTTTCTACTTGCTAAGAGAAACTCTAACAAATGCTTTATAATTCATTTTTAGTAAAAATAGGAGGTTTTTTTTCTTTAAAATCAGTTCTAGTAGATCTTCTACCTCATTAGCTATAATAGAGAATCCCTATATTTTATGTTTTCATTCTCTATTCCTATTCTGAAACCATGAATTATAGGTAATGTAAAAATCATAATTATTATAAAATAATTTCCTTATAGGTTGCAAAGCCAATTAATGGCTAATTAAATTATTTATCTTTTTTCCACCAACCAATCAAAATCAACCATACGTTTAAATATAACTAAATTGTAAGTAACATTGTTGGAGTAAATTTTTGAAAGTACATAGCTAAAACAGGTTTCGGCTATATATTTGAACAAAATTAAGGGGGGGGGGGGAATATCTTGAATGATCATTCAACTTTGTCCCAATCGACAATTTGATCACTAAACTTTTAAAAATATCTAAAAGTTCACTGAACTATTATCTCACATATCAATTTGGTCATTATGCCCATTTCGGACATCAATTTTTTTTCTTCCTCATCGTCTTCACACATTTCCCGTTTATGTTATTTGCATTTTCCTCATAATTGTAACTATATAAAGAAAACATTTGACAAATTTTAATGTTTAAAATAGATAAAGTGATCAAATTGATAGACAAAGTTAAAATTTAATGATTTTTTTGATATTTTTAAAAGTTCAGTAATCAAATTATTATTGATTATAATAAAATTGAATGATTATTGTAATTATTTGTTAAAAAAAATTTAAATTACGTTAATGGAGTCGTGTTCTAACGAAGATGAAAATAACATTATCTATTGACAACAACACACGACACACGTCGGAAATTGACCAGTACGTACGCTTGATGCTCGATCAACTGCTTCAGTTGACAAAATAATATTCACATATATATTATATATACTCCCATTCACATCGATCGCTAGTAACACATAGGTACCAGTTTAATTTATATATTTTGCTCCTTCTTGGTCTGACTTCCTTAGTTTCCATGCCCAGTCATTATTTAATTGCAAATCTAAACCTGATTGAGATTGGTTAGGAAAAGTTAGACCTAATTCCATCCCAGACATAAATACACAAATTAATTAAGCGTGCAACAGTTTTGGGGAGCGATCAAACCATCAGTACTACGTCGTGTGAACGTTGAAGCTCGGCCGGTCTGAACTACTAAGTTGTCCAAAGGAACTTGGAACACATCGATGACCACACGTGGATACTGGCCGGGAATCCCGGGATTCAATCATATGAAGTGTGACGAATTAGAGAGTTAGTTTGACTCTACATACATACTCTTAAATACTATAATATAATAAACATGTACCATGCATGTGATTAATAAAATAAAAAATTACATATAAAATTAATTAGAGATCATATTTTACGCATCAGGTTATTATACAAGTTTTGTACACATAAGGTCCTCTTTCATTTCTTAATATATTTTAATTTTCAAAATTGCCCTCTATATATGAGAGGGAGCTGCTGATTTCAAAACAGTTCTAAACTAAAATTGTAGTTTAGGGGGGAAGATTCGAGAGATATATGTTTATTATTATTATTATTATTATTATTATTATTGTTGTTGTTGTTGTAATTTTGTGATCACATTGGAAATCAATCTCAGTTGACTTACAAGAAACTTGATCTTAAATCATCTCCATGAAGCCTTAACACACTTCATACTACTCATATCATACACACTACTGTCTTCTAACAAAAATATTATTGCATACCACACTACATACTACTACAGACCACACTACATACTACTCACATCGACACTACTGTCTTCTAACATATGTACTACTGCAGACCACACTACATAGTACTCAGATCAATTTTACATACTACTACAGACCGCGTTACATACTACATCAATTCTACATACTACTACATACTGCTACAGACCACACTACATATTACTTACATCAATTCTACATACTACTCGCATCAATTCTACATACTAATACAGAGAACACTACATACTGCTACATACCACACTAAATGAGAGAGAGAGAGAGAGAGATCTTTGCGGCTGCGGCGTCGTAGTCGTGGTTCGGTGAAGAGTGGTACTGCCTAGAGGAGGCGCAACGGTGGTGAGGAATTGAGAGATGGAGATGAGGCTGCAACTGAGATGAGAGAGGAGGCGGTGGGGCGACGACGACTTCATTGAAGGAGAGGCGAACAGAGTGTGGTGAGTCCAGTGAGTTTTTGCTCTACTAGGGTTTGATGAGAGGAGATGATTCTGGTTTTGGTCTGAAAATGAGAGGAGCAGAGTTTTTTCCGTTATATATACAATGGCATGAATGTGAATATTTTGAACTATAGGGGGATTCTTAACATCAGGTGACCTGATTTGGGAAGAAGATATTGGATGGCCTAATCTAGTATAAATCTAACATATTTGACCTTATGTGTAATTACCCTTAATAAATATGGTAAACTACACATAATGTTATATATATAAGATCTATACTACATAAGGTCACTCCACATTTTTATCCCAAATAAGGTCACCTGACATAAAACCAAAAACAAAAAAAAACTAAAAGTTCGACTTATTTACAAATATGTCATTAATATATAAACCTCATAATCTCTCTCTCTCTCCTAAATTCAGCCACAAAATCTCTCTCTCTCCCAAAACCCTAGCAGAGCCTCCTCTTCTTCTTCTCTGACGAAACTCTACGGCGGCGACTTCGCTTCATCTTTCTCAGCGGCAAACCCTAAGCTTATCGCCTTCTCCTCTTCTTCTTCCTCTTTCTCAAGCCGTGTCTTCTTCGACGACGCTCTGAAACCCCGGCGACGACTTCGCATCTTAGCTTTCGTTGTTAAGCGTAGCCCTAAGCACCTCAATTACTCCACTCCTCGCTTCAACAAGGTCCTCTCTCTCTCTCTCTCTCTCTCTCTCTCTCTCTCTCTCTCTCTCTCTCTCTGCGTTGGAGCATAATCTGTGGTAGTGTTTGGTTTGGTTGTTACGCAAAAGTTGTTGTGTTTTGGTTGTTACGTACGTAGTAGCGTCTACAATAGTCTGTGGTAGTGCTTATGTTAGTTTGTAGTAGTATGTACAGATTGATATTCTTTAATTTTTATGCAGTAATGTCTACAATATTCAAGGATAATGTTTATGTTAGTCTGTAGTATTGTGTACAAATTGATGTGCTTTGCTTTTATGCAGTAGTGTCTACAATAGTTTGTGGTAGTGTTTATGTTAGTTTGTAGTAGTGTGTACAGATTGGTGTGCTTTGGTTTTTATGTAGCAGTGTCTACAATAATCTGTGGTAGTGTTTATGTTACTCTGTGGTGTGCTCTGTAGTAGTTTGTAGTGTTATCTGTGAGTAATATGTAGTGTGCTTTGTAGTAGTTTGTAGTGTGCTTTGTAGTAGTTTGTAGTGTTGTCTGTAAGTAGTATGTAGTGTGTTCTGTAGTAGTATGTAGTGTGCTCTATAGTAGTATATATAATTGATGTAAGTAGTATATAGAATTTATGTGAGTAGTATGTAGTGTTTTGCTAGTCTAGTTTATTGTTTTGCAGAAATGGCACAAATGGAGGACCCTAAGAAATCCAAAGTCCAAATAAGATCAACATTAAGAGGCTTTTGCAAAGTCATGGGTGAACTTCATAAAAAATTGCCTCCAAAAACAGTGAGGATGTTGTAGAAAACACCATTTGGCTGTTTCATGGAAAACACTACAACAGTTTGTTGAAAGTACTACTGTAGTTTTCAGAAAGTACTACTCTAGTTGTTGGACAGTACTACTCTACTGGGACTTTATGCATTCTAACTAAAATTATGTTGAAAGTACTACTGTAGTTTTCAGAAAGTACTACTCTAGTTGTTGGACAATACTACTGTTACTAGTTTTACACACTATCCAGAAACTGAAAAACAAACCTTCATTCCCGTTTTTTCCAATGGCACAGAGCATGTATCCGTTGTACTTTCCCTTGAGATGAGCAGCATCAACAAACAAAAATACACATACACAAACACAAAAAGCTAATGTAGAGAGAATCGAGCTAATGTAGCTCTCTCCATCTCTCTCTCTTCCAAAAAGCTGCCAATAAAGTTTTGAATTTGAATTAAACCGTTAAAAAAAATAAAAATTAAACTAAACAGCTCTCTTTATAAAAGAGGGCAATTTTAGAAACTCAAATATATTAGGAAGGAGATAATGGCATTACGTGTATAAAAAAATTTATAATGACATCCCTATAATTAACTTTATATGTAATTTTTATGATAAAAATCCTTATATTTTGACATGTGATCGAGCATCATCACGAAAATATTCTTATATCGATCTATGGTCGATCTTATATATGTTGTCTACTGATCCATACTCTTCAGCTTCACACGCAATCTGATACGTATTAATTAGTACGTGGATTGTACGCTATTTACTTTTAATTTGGCGATTTACGATGTTAATCGTACACATAAGTACACTACAGTAAGTAGAGAATGTATTTCACCGTGGGCTTACACAGAGGATAAGTTTTGTCTTGTTTGGCTCATACATTTTTTTTGGGGGATTCAACTTATAACGATTATGAAATAATGAAGTGTCATTTGATGACAAACGAGAAGTTGTCGATAATTAAAGGTCATGGCTTAGAACTTTTCCTCTTCTTCCAAATACTTGAGGAGCACGACTGCGTGGTTTAGGAAGAGTAAGCCTCGAGATGATTACTTATACAACTGAAACTCAAATTAACGTGCTAATATACACCAAGAATTTAATATAATAAAGATGTAATGGCATATAGACTCGGTCCGATTCATTTATTTATGGAACATTTCTGTTCTGAAGTAATCAAAATAATCATATAGAAGAGTGTTTGCTACTGATGGTTCTTATCGAAATATATCTTAAGAGAAATATGGTAAATGCTATAGTATTAGTAGATTGTTTCACATAATCGGCTTCCTATAGGCGGCCACATAAGCTTGTAAATTGTACGTACTAGCTATGAACTCGTTTAATTAGCTATTATGATTTAGTCGCATGCGACTATTCTATGATTTCTATGATTCTATCTTCCTTGAGATAACAAAGGAAAGTCATTTGTCCGTGTATGCATTACTTCATGATGTGACAACTACCACAAGGTCGGATAAGGAACTGATCAATTATAACCATAAGGATCTTCATCACTCAACTCTGGCCAGCTGACATTGAGATCGATAACTCCTCTGCCCAGATCTACCCACAGGCGGAGTCAGATCGAAACTCAGGGAGTCATTTCATCATAGATAAATATATACACAAATATAAATAGATAGCTAAAAAAGAAAAGAAATATTGAAAGGCAAGTAAATATCTTAAGAGAAGAAAATAGACTTAAATAGATAATTTAGGAGACGAAAAAAAGTGGACAGAAAAGCAAGTAAATGGCATAAAGGGAGAAAATACATATAAACATAAAATAAAAAATAGGCGAGAGAATCTATAAAAAACAGACAGAGCTGGGCCTTGAACCGAAGACCTCTAGTACTCTACTCTCTTCATTTACCACTATGTCAAGTTGAAAGAAATAGATGTGAAGCACAAAAACTTTGATTGATCAAATCTCGGGGGTCTGTGCCCACCATGGTCTCCAAGTGGCTCCGCCACCGGATCTACCCACATGTTAGGTTGCAAGTTCATGTCAAATTTAATTGGACCAACTACCTCAAAGAGCCACTATATTATTATGACACCCGTTAGATATATCGATGTAAATATACAGTTCGTGTAAATCTCAAGCAAAGAAAACATTATTGCTATGACTTTCACACTATTGTTAGGTGGTGCTGCAAACTGCAACACTCATCAACACAACATGATATGCTGGACATGTCACCAACATTATCAATCGTTTTTGTTGTTTCCAGTCCAGACAAATTGCACACAATCATGTTACGCATCATCTACAAGCAACACTAATACACTACCACAAATTTTATGAGGAGAGTTCCTCAGCTTGTAGATCATTCTTGTGGACTTGGTTTATTTGTTAACATGATTGGGTTCAATGCCAAATTGTTGTGGATACAATGACATTAATTTGTTTAGGGCAGGACGAAATGAATGAGATAAGGAATAATGTATGATGAAATTACAAATTGTGTTTTTGTGTCACGTGTAGATTTTTTTTTAATTCAAAAATATTGGATATGTGCCATTGATTTTTGATCGGATACTAGCTACAAACGATTATTCACTAAATTAACTTTGTACTAATGATCCGTTTCAAATTAGTACACAATTAACATTAAAATCATGCAAACCCAAGCCAAATTAGTCCCAATCCAGGATTACCACCCGCGTAATTTTCGTCTTTTGTTGAAGCCATCAAATCTCAACACGTTCAGACCCCTTTCGTTTTCTTGGGATCTCCATCACAAATCACAAGTAAAACAATTGCAATTATAAAAAAGACAAGAATGGAAAACGTGTAGTAAAGGTTGACGATTATTTGCAGTAATACGAGCCATTTCAAGGGCAAATACGCAACCAAGGAAGCTCTATATATATATTAAGACCCGTCAAAGGCCTACTTGCAAAAACACAAAAGACACTAATAAACTAGAATCTTCTCTAGTTCTCTCCAAGCTTAGTTTTCTTCAGCAGCCACGCCATTGATGGAAAAAGCAGAGCAAGTAATGGAGCTATTTGATGCTTGCTGGTTTGAGCTCGAAATCCTCAAGAAACGACCAGTTTCGGCCAACCCAGATCAGGAAATCGAAGAAGAAGCATCGAAAGCTGAGGTCCTACGTATTCCGAGCCTCCATATCAGATCCATGAGCGAAGATTTGAGCTCCAAAATGAGCTTCATGAACAGCGGTACTCTCTCGCCGGACTCAGTCCTTCACAGACCGAAGCTCTGCACCATTGTTTCCGGGAAAGAATCAACAGAATCAATGGATGATGTTCCATTTGTACTACAGAAACATGGTGAATCAGAGTCAACAAAGAAGGCGAAAATAGAGAGAAGAAGGAAGAAGGGCGGGAGCAAGAGCTTGACAGATCTTCAGTTTGAGGAGCTTAAAGGGTTTATGGATCTGGGATTTGTATTCTCAGAAGAAGACGTCAAAGATTCAACCTTGGCTTCGATCATTCCTGGTCTTAAGAAATTGGGGACGAAGAGTGATGGTGAGGAAAATGATCACGAGGCTTTTGCTTATGACGATGACGAAGAAGAGTCGGCTGCGATTTCAAGGCCTTATCTTTCTGAGGCGTGGGAGGTGATGGAGAAGAAAAAGAAAGAGAAGAAGCCATTGATGGATTGGAGGTTTCCTTCTTCGAGCAATGAAATTGACATGAAGGACAATCTCAGATGGTGGGCTCATACTGTTGCTTCTACAGTTAGATGACACTCGATCAGTTAATTAGCAACTCTTAAGTTTTGATTTACTTTGCTCCTTTTTTCTCCGATTCTTTGTACAGAAGATTCAGATCAACCATGTTCTCAATCTTGTAAATGTGAATAAAAGTATATAGCGATTTTTTCATCACGTGAATTAGCTGTGTATTCTCGTGCCTTTTCCGGTGGCTTTACTCAATGTTCATACCCGACACCGATATCCATATCGGATATTGAACAAGAGTATATCAGTGATAATTATTGATAGGTTGCTGCTAAGATATCGTTGTCGTGTTGCCTTCAATACAACTATTTGCTTTCTTTTAATCTGATTCGCTTTCACTGCTAAGATTAACAACGGTTAAGGAGAGACGGGAGTGACTCGCCTTTAACCTTCCTATAGCCAATAAGTCAAAAGCGATATGCAAGTTTTATAGGATAACTGCGTGATTGAGTATTGAATGCGTACCATTTAATGTTGAGTTGATCGGTATATATTGATAGTTGGGGCTTGGGTTCCTATCGTTTCTTCGATGTGAGACTAGTACGCATACTCTTTTCGTTGAGGTGTTGTCCGATTGGTTTTTTGTTCGGCGTGTGGGCGCTATCCTTATTGAGGTGCGGGTGATGTTGGTCATCGGAGTTGGAGCTTTCCCGCCGGTGATTCCTGTCATGATATTTTGTAATTTATAATTAAGCCATTTACTAAGAGATGATAAGCTAGGTATATGTACATTCTCCATTCTGGTTTAATAGCCTAAACTTTGAAAAATTGAAAACAGAAACTTCGTGGCAGTAGGAGTAGGATCGCAGGAAGAAATGTATGAGCTCAGCACTGAAAATTTCCGAGTCGTCAAGGTCTAGGAAACATGTGTCTTGATGTGTTAAGCATCATCATTTTACTTGCGCGTACGTTATCATAATTTTCTCTTTCTAAAAGAGAAAATTATGGTTGGTGCGATAATTCAAGTATTTTAATTAATTACTTTGTTACCATCTTTCAAATGAAATAAGGGCTATACAGCTATACCCGAAACCGACAAAAGGCTGCTGGGAGCCTGTGAGACAACTTTCTCTAAAGAACTCGACAAAATAGTCCCCCGTTATTGTTTATTTGTTAACGAAATTGATAAATGTTAAGACCCAAAAAGAAATGTGACAACAATAGAATTTTTTCTTAGCATTACGTAGTGTCCTCAAAACAAAAAAATACATCAGTGTGATCAGCTAGTTCATAAGTGTGTGTGTGACCATGTCAGATAGCACGTGTAAATTATGATAAGGAGACGAAAAGACCCAATTGTTGAATTTTATTTCATTCTTTTCCCCGTCTTTTTTTTTTTTAATCAAAGTGACCTCGGTTCCTTCCAAATAACCAATGACGTCTTCAGTACGTAATTATCCTTACAGCCTTACGCTTGTAGTCTTGTATTTAAATACGTTATGCTACCTCATCTTTCACCACAACCCTAAATACCAACTTTCAAACGAACAGTCCGGTAACTTTTTCGATATTTCAAATTCCAAACACACAGATTAACTGATAATCCAAAACTTTCTTATTGTAATCCGGCTTCACTCCCATTGAGGTTAAATCCGTAACCACACCACCATCAAAACGAGAATGTTGCCTTGCCTATGTTTTTATTCTCGCTCACATCACTCTTCTCAGAACTTCAAAAGAGTCCGTCCAAATTTAATGTCGTCAACTACAAAGCTCATTGCTTAGACTGGTTTTGACGGACAAGTCTATCATGGAGAGCTTACACGACCTTTGGTTCTTCGGCAATGTGTTCTCATTGACGAAGACTACTACGGTTCCGGATTTGGGTTCTGCTCCTCCCAGTAGTCTGGTCGAGTTCGTAGAAGAAGAAGAGGCTGTAATTGAGTAGCCGTTGGAGCCCAAGTCGACAATTGTTGAAGATCACAAGTCCGAGTCGGAAATAGAGAACGGGAATTCGAGTCCGGGATGTGGTGAAGTGGCGGACGTGGTGGGATATTATTGTTTAAGTCCAAGAGAGAAGGAGCAGAATAGGAGGAGGAGAAAGCCGAGAAGTAAGAAGGGTCATAGGAGGAGGATACTTGGTGAGCTTGAATTGGGTTTTGATGTTAAGGCAGAGGCTGTTTCTGGGTCCGATTGGATTTTGATGGAGGAGAATTTTGGATTTCTTGAAATCGAAGATGGCCCCTGAGCCCGAAATCAAGGAGGGGAAATTGAGATCATCACCGGAAACAGGTAGTACGATCGGCAAGATATCACCAAAAACAGGTAGCATTGTCATTGTTTTTTCTCGTCGAAGTATTCAGTTCAGTTTTGAAATCGATATTGTTTATTCGGATCTATGAGACACTAATAAAAACCAGCAAAAAACGGTACTCCTCTTATTTCACCAAACATTAATTTCTTCATATTCACCCACTCGTTTTGTTTTGCTATATATTCAGTATTTATCTGTTTATATTTACCAGGAGGAGTCCACCCATTGATGTAGTTATGTGCTCAAGTAGACCCTCTTTGTCTAATTGATACGGGTGTTCGATGCAAAAATATCTCCTGCGGAGAGATCATTCCGCGAAGCAGTCTCTTTTACTAGATTTGGATAGTTTAACCGCAGGTACCGGTTTATCTAGTATGTGCTTCGTGTGCTGGTGTGTCACCGTTCTTCAATGGAATATAGAATGTAAAACTGCCTGACTTCTTGATAAGCGATTAAAATAAGGAGAGCACCAACCCTGTATGAATAGGTCATTCTCGCCTAGTAACCTAGGACTTTGATATGTGTCTCTTGCAGACCTTTCGAAATCGATACCTCACACTCCCTTATCAGTGCAAAGCAGAACAATCTCTCTGACGATGTGTTGAGAACACTGCTTCCTTTGAGTATCCAAACTCTCACTCGATAGGTGACAAACCCTTCAATCGTCTAGTCGCAATTGCTTCCTTCTGATCGCAATACTCTCACTCGATAGGTGACAAACACTTGATCTGCTGGTTGCAAAGAAGATAGAATCTCTTGACGAGATGTCTGTCTAGGTGTACTTGTGTATAGCAAATGTATGTATTTGATCGGGGACGTTTTCCACAAAGCTCTTACTTTCCTTATATAATGCTCGGCAGTTGTCTTTCAATTCATTTGATCTTCTTCCGTTCCTGCTCTTTGAATCTCAATATAACTCTGACACCAGCATACGAGTTATTAATCCTTATAGAATCTCGATACTATCACAACTCTTCTATCAAAGAAACCTATCTGAAACAGAAAATGTATGATAGACATCCAAGCTGCATGGAATCAGCTAATTAATGAATCATAGTTCTAACTAAACTCTACTTATCATACTTGGCCGCTCGCCAAGCTCTATATAACACGATGGGCTGCTCGCCAAGACTTCAGCCATTCTTGAGCCGCTCGCCAAGACTTCAGCCATTCAAGCCCAATATGAAATATTTATTTCAGGCCCAAACAGTGGGTAACTCCCCCTATTACACTCTTGGGTGCTCCACAATCAACTTAATTATTCATAATAGTACCAGAAAGAGTAATTGAAAGTTTTAGACTTTACAGATTCTTGTCAAGCACTAAACCAGAAGCTACTATATAATATTCAGATGGAAAATTTATAGAACCACTAGCCGCTAGTCCAGGGGATCTCTCACCCGTATTCTTCCTCCCCAACGGCTATATAAGCCTAGTTATAAAGCTGGAAAGACTATCTATAATACTTCACTAGGTTCTTTTCTCGATGAAATTGTTCAGGACTACCTTGACGTGTTCTAAACTCCCTTTGCAACAAAGGAGATCCTCTTACTGTGTGTTCATAAGTTTTATACAACCTTTCGTAGGATCCTTCAGACTCCGACTCCTGACGTATCTCCTACCTTTGATTCAACACTCTCTCTCGAAACACCCAATGCAACCAAATCTCACTCTTTCCATGACTCTCACTCGTCCATTTCCAACTTCCTCTCCATCAAGCTTGATCATCACAACTATCCTGTCTGGCTGGCTCAAATCACTCCCCTTCTTAAGAGTCAAAATCTTATTGGTTATGTTGATGGGTCTCATCCATATCCTGTGTGCTTCAAAGCTGATGAGAGCTTCTTCGTAGGGAGGAGTTGTTATGTCCTATGCTTCAGATTCACATGTTCTTGGGAGGTTTAGATCCAGAGTTTGATCAAATTTGAGGAGAGCTTCTTTATAGGGAGGAGTTGTTAAGTCTTGACAGGACCTATGCCAATGTCCATCGAGCTCACACCGACCACCCTACTTATTCTGCTAGCCCAAGTCAGCCTGCTGTCATGACCACCACCTCCTCTCCACTCTAACCTCCGCCGGTTCCCGCTCCTGATGCTCACGTCGCCATTGCTTAACGATGGTCTTCCTATACTTCTGGGTCCTCCTCCTACTTTGTCTGTCCTCCCAACCCATTTGTCAACTCTATATGCCCACTGTATAAGGATAAGAGTCACTCCAAAGATAATTGCTTTCCTGTCACTAGATATCCAGATTGGTGGGACGATTGTTCATGCAAGACTTTTTCTCCCAAAATTGCCTCGGCTAATATAATCTAATCGTGTATGTCTGGTAAGACATCTTGTGGGAATAATGCTTCGATAATTAACACAGGTGCATTAGATCATATGACTAATACCCCTAACTTAGTTTATTCTATTCATCTGTCGTCTTTACCTAGTGTCTCTACTGCTAATGGGTCTCCTCCCTCTCTTATTGGTGAATACTCTTCTACTCTCTCTCTCCAAATTTAACCATTGATTCCTTCTTAGTTGTTCCCTCACTCGCCTATAACCTTTTGTTTGTTAGTCAAATTACTATGGCTCTTTCTTGCTCTGTCACTTTTTATCCCAATTTTTGTGTATTTCAAAACATTTTGACTCGGTAAATTTTTGGTTATAGTATTAGACAAGGGAAGTTGTACTATCTCGATTTGATATCTAGTGGAGAGAAGCAGCTGAGTTCGTTGAGTCAAGCCAATCGTGTTGACAGTTTGAATAAAGACGAGGAGACCATCTAGTTATGGCATCGTCGTTTGGATAATCTTTCTTTTGGTTGATGAAATTGATTTTAAATGTGATGTTTGTGAACTGGCCAAGAGTCATCGTGTTTCCTATTCCCCAAGTTTGAAAAATGCTCAATTCCTTTTATGAAAATTCATTCCGATGTTTGGGGTCCAGTTAGAATCTCTACACCGACTGGAGTTAGTTACTTTCTTAATATTATTGATGACTCAGATGACGTGGATCTCTTTGATGACTAACAAAAGTGATGTTTTCTCCCGTTTCACTGAGTTTCATAAGATGGTGACTACACAATTCCAACAACCTATCTGGGTTCTTCAATATGATAATGGAGGGGAGTACGTTAATGGCAACATGTCTACTTATATGGCATCCCATGGAATCCGTCACCAAACCTCTATTACTTATACTCCTCAACATAATGGCTTGGCAGAACGGATGAACATGAAATTACTAGAGGTTGTTCGTGCATCATTGTTTGGCATGAATGTGCCTCAGTCTTATTGGGGTGCAGCTGTCACTTATGCTGCTTACTCGATCAATCATACTCCCTCCGGCGTTATCGACTTTTGGAGTCCACTTCAGAAGTTGCACGAGTTGTTGAATGCACATTTTCCTTCCCAATCTTTAGCCTCATATGTTTGGTTGTACTGTTTATGTCCATATTCACAAACAGCTGCGCGGGAAGCTTGATCCTGTGCTTTAAGATGTATCTTCATTGACTATGCACATCTTCAGAAAAAGTTATTGGTGTTATGATCCTCTTACCAAGAATACTCATGTCTCCCTTGATGTATCTTTTCGTGAGTATGAACCATACTATTCAGGAAAAGTTTCAGAGTCTTCCCTTCAGGGGGAGAGAGGTTGTAAAAGAAATACTCTTAATTTACCAGAATTTGATGAGCTTGAGTAGTTGGAGGCATGCTTTGGAGGATCAGAAAATTCTAGACTAGAAACAACCAGTTTCGATCAGTCGAGTGGGTAGTCTCGACTCGTTGAAAAAGTTATGCCGGGCGGATAGAAGCTCGCTATCAACTCGTCGAGTGAGGGACGTCGACCTGTTGAAATGATTGTGCCAGATGGAAAAAGTCATGACTTCGACCCGTCGAGGGAGGGACCTTGACTCGTCAAAATTGGTGCTTCGGATGGACAAGGTCACGACTTTGACTCGTCGAAGGAAGGGTGTCGACCCATTGAAAATCTTGCTGCCAGGGAAGAACTACCAGTCATACAACATCAAGATAGTATTGAAGCTACTGTTCCCCCATCTACATCATCGACTAAGATCTCCATCAAAATGCTTCATATGAGGTACGTAAATCTCCAGAAACAGTTGTAATTGGAATTTGACATGAAGGATCTTGGTGAATTAAAATACTTCTTGGGAATTGAAGTTGCAAGATCCAAACGAGGGATCACATTGTCCCAATGGAAGTATATTCTGGATCTTCTTGTTGAGACAAGATTGTTGGACTGCAAACCTGCTGCTACTCCTATTGAGCATAATCATAAGTTGGAACTTCTCCCTGATCAGGTTCTGACAAACAAGGGTAGGTATTAATATTTAGTTGAAAAACTTATTTATTTATCGAAAGAGTTAATCACTTTACATGTTCACAAGTCTTGTGCATCCAAATCACGGTAAATGTAAATCACCTATGATTACTTTATATTCATCATCTTACATAAATTACATAAATTTCAGTTTGAAAACAGTCTCTATCAACCAAACACTAGATTGAAAATTCAAATTCAACTTTATACATTTGAAATTGATAGAATTGAAATGATGCAATGGTACAATTGAAAAAGCAAACGGAAGCAGTCTCTAGTCTGAGACTGATAAACCTCCCTAGTCTTGCAACCCTCGCCGAAAACTTGATTTTTTGAATTACAAGATAACGTAAGCAAATTGAAAGCCCACTAAGAGAGAGTCAGAGTCGGAGTCGTTTGGACGAGGATACGTGTTGGGGTCTCTTTTTAGAAAAGAGGGATATGTAATTTGGTCTCTAAATTATCCTATTAATTATTATGATTAATTTTGTTCTTTTTCTTGGTATTTCAAGAAAAATCCCTAGGCGGCTAAAAAGTTCTGATATCAAGAGAGTTACATGAGCCCTAGGACTAAGTTATTGAAAGCAAAACAAGTTCTGGTGACACTATAAGTGTGAAGCCCAGCCCAGCCCAGCCCAGCCCAACCCAACCGACCTTCTCTTTTCGTTTCGGGAAGACTACTAACCCTTGATCCCCAAATTTTGTGAGAGAGGAGAGGAGACGAGACATGTCGTCGTCGAGCGATCGAGTGTTGGAATTGGAAAGCGACCAAGGAAAAGAGAAGAAAAGGAAATTCGACCAGGGAGAAGATGGTATGCGTACTTTTAGTGTATTACATTGATTTTTTGGATTCGCTGTTTCTACATCCAATCTCTAATGATCATTACCGGAAAACGGGTAGTGACATCGACAAGATTTCACCAGAGATAGGTACCAGGGACGCGCCTGGTAATTTTTTCTTCTCGTTTTTGAAGACGTTGATCGAATGAAATTATTATTGCTTTTCTTGGTACATTATGATTTTATATCTTGCTCTGTTGTCTTGGTTTTAGTTATTATTTTATTATGTTGTATTGATTTGTGCCCGTTTATTTTGTCAAATTTATCCCAATCTAATCGTGTTGCAGGAACCAAGGGAAAAGAGCCAGAGCTTGCCACTTCTGTGTCGAACCCGGCGGGTATGCATTTATTTTCTTAGGATTCATGGGGGAAACTTATATGTCATACTTCTCTTTTCTCTTCAACATGTTTTAAATCCACTCTATCGAAATTGTGGAAACGCTGCCCACTTTTATTTTAGATGATCTTAATACGATTATGACCGTGAGTAAAGCTTATCGCTCTTCTTCTGTGTCACTATTGATGTACTAGGTGATTATTGAATGTCATGCTTGCCATATCAGTTCCTGGGTGACATAATCATCAATTTCCTTTTTCAAAATTATTTTCATTATTATTAGAGTCACTGTTGTTCTTGCGTTACCATTGTTGTTATAAATATTAACGCTTTATTTTATTTTTTTATTAACAATGTAATTGCAGATGAATATTTGAAAAGAAAGATTGAGAAGGCGCGCAAAATCCACGAGAGTATGGTTTTATCTTTAGTTTGTTGCACTGTTTGTGAGTAATGTTATCTTGCATTTTATTGCACCTAAATATATGCACATAAAGCATAGCTAGAACTCGTGCTCTGAGAAGTAAAAACATGTGGTGAGCCTTGAAAACCTTGAGGTGGTGTGGTGTAGACATTGCTCCTTAATATTGTCATATTTAAAGTAGAGATAGCTTCGCCCATCCATCTTCGATCGCAATTACCTGAAGAAAAAAAAATTTATGAATCTTAGGTTGACCCGACAAAACACCTGATGGGTAAGCAGTAAGCAGCAACTCTTATACATTAAAGATGGCTTCATATTATTCTCACTAGGGCATCTGGATCTACCCTGATATCACTGAAATTTATCCCCGCCTCCCCGGTTCCAAAATGAGTACGAAAGTTTGCAGTTTATAGTGTAAAATTGAGCTTGCTTGCTGATAATCACTTGTGGGACCTAGATTTTACTAACGACAAATGTAAATATCTTTGGATGTATAATATTCTCTGGGTTCTGTAAAGTTTTGGTGAGGACTTCATTTTTGTCCGAATAAAAAAGCTCTTGACGTCTTTGAGAGAAGAGCAAGAATAATAATTATGTCACTGTGTTTGATCTATTGGAGGGGAAGATCTACTTGCGTATATTTCATCAAAAAAGAGCCGTCTCATTTTCTGTCTGCACACATAATGTGTTTCGGTGCAGTCAAGCCAATTGCATTATTTTAAACACCATCTGCTACATTGTAGTACTGTGTATATAGATCACAGGTTATGTTGCGTTGCTGCGCACCACATATATTCAACCATTCATTTTGATCTTGTGTTTTTATATGATGTGGTAGTACTGATAAATGAGTTTGACAGTGCTAATTTTTTGTTTTAAATACAGTGAGCATGGGTGGTACTTTTTATTACTTTCCTGCGATACTCCCTACTACACCTGGTAATGTCTTGATTTTTCTTTTGACTGTACTTTGTCTCTGTAATTTAAACCCTAGATGTTTTAATTTAAGATTTGTTATTCCCTTCTGTAAGTTTTCTTTTGGTTTTTAGTGTTTTATTGGGTGTCGTTAGCTATTAAATCTTCTTTGGCATTTTTAGCCATCTTAAATTTAATCTCGGCATATCTTCCATGTTTTTTGAGATTTTCCATGGGCTTTGCACAGCTCATTTTTTTAATTACAGCTCCTCAATTGAGAGTTTGAGACTCACCAACATTCAATGTCCATATCTGCCTTGTGTCTCCATAAATCTGATATATTTGTTTCTTTGTATATTGCAATCAGATGAAGATAAGAAGCGTATTTCTGCCTGGCAGTCTGGTAAAGATGTCCCTGGCAATGAAGTGATTCTTAGAAATGGTAAAGATGATGTTATTATTTTATTTTTTATTGACGTATTTTTAAAACAGCTGCAAGAAAGAAAAGAGAGGAATTACGGAAGGGCAAGGCTCCTGATCCCGAACAGGGTATGCTTCTATTTCTATTTTCAGAAATTTCTGCAAGGTTATCTTATGTTTAGTCGATCACTGTTAAAAGATAAGTGTTGATCTCATATTACGGTTTTAGAAAGCAGCTAAATTTTTGTATCAATTTAGCTGTTCAAGATCAATTTCCATCAAGTCATTTTTGTCTGTGCTCATTTCTGATATATTTTGAATCAAGTGACTTTTTTTTTTTGAGATTTTAATTGTGCTTTGCAGTTTTTTTTATATTACAGCTCCTCATTTGGGTTTCACCTACATTTAATGTCCATTCTGCCTTATGTTTCCATAAATCTGATATATGGGGTTTCACATGTCACTTATTCTATATGTTTTTCTTTGTACATTGCTATCAGATAAAATAAATCAGCTTATTAGTGATTGGCTGCATGGTAAAGATGTCCCTGGCAGTGAAGTAATTCGTAAAAAAGGTATCTCCATTTGTGAGTTCTAAAACAAGGCTCTATTCCTCAAAATAGAACGTTATTAAGCACTACTTCAATTCAAAGTGAGAACTAGTCATCCTTATCCCTTTGCTTTCTAAAAACAGATGTTGGTTCTGTCCGTGAGGACTCTAACATTAAAGATGACACCCGTTCTTCTGATGAAATTTCAGGTAAGGTTCTTTCTGTTTGGTTGGTCAGGAATAGCTTTCTTGACTTACTGTCTTTAGTTATTTGTATTTTGTAGTCTTATGTACATTCAGCACAGATGTCTAACAGCTCTGGTGTTATATTAATAGTTATCATTTTTAATGATTCCTAAGGACTTCGTCCTTTGATGGTCATTTGATTTGGAAATATTAATAAAGTTAATAGCGAATAGAAAGAAACGAACGGTTTGAATGTGTATCAACGGCCAATTTCCGTTAGAAGAGATGGTTCCATGGGAACTATTATTTATCTCTATTTTCAGCTGTTAAGGAAAAGAGGTTGAGAAGTATTTCTCGTAAGTTTGTGAGACGGTTACTTTACCCGAGTAAAATCTCTACTCTTGAATTACTACAACGGGCCTCATGAATTTCCAAATGGTCACGTAATTATGGTTACACTGTATTTGAAACGTAGAGGATCAGGGTGTTAAGTCTTTTGCGTGAAATACTAATAGGTTGTTCAAGCTTTCTTGAGAAGTTGTCGTCGTTCGGTGGTTGCTTATATATATATATATATATATATTCTTTCACCTTTCTTATTGCAGCAACTAGGAGTCCTCTACGCTTTGATATCGGTTACGATCCTCAGCCTCGAGGCTTTGATGATGGCATCGATCCTAATGAATTTATCGGTTAGGGATGGTATCAACGACGTGTAACTAGATCATCTTTGTTTCGGCTTCATGTGCTGCAAGAGATCGATACATAATTTGTTTAGTGGCGTGTAATATCTAATACTCTTTGTGAGAACAGTTCATATGCATATTTCGACTCGATTTGTAGTATTGGATTTTGTTTGTAGTTTTGGATTTATAAATAAAACTACTCGGGTAGTTTTAAGCGAACCCTTCACGAAGATACTCAGTTTAAACGAACGGTTCTGTCGTCGTATAGTGGTTTATATAGTCTTTCACCTTTCTTATTACAGCAACTAGGGGCCTCTACGCTTCGATAGTGATTACGATCCTCAGCCTCTACGCTTTGATGATGTTGGCGATCCTAATGAGTTTTTCGAGTAACTGGATCATCTTTGTTTTGCTTCTTGTGCTGTAGGAAGTATTTAATTTGTGTAGTGGCGTGTAATATCTAATACTGTTTGTGAGAACAATTCATATATACATATTTCGGCCTCTACGCTTTGATAGTGATTACGATCCTCAACTTCGACGTTTTGATGGTGTTAACGATTCTAATGAATTTATTTATCCTTGATGGTACCAACGACGTGTAACCGGATCATCTTTGCTACCGCTTCATGTGCTCCATGACATGTGATACCAAAATAAACTGAGTTAATAACGGCGGATATGGATTTTGGGTCGAGATTAAAAGTTGGAGCATGAGCATGATATTTGGTAAACATGTAGTATAAACTGGAGGCAAGCTGGATATATAAACTGATAAACATATGCATGCTGAGGATGTTCATTAGTTATAGTATGATTGTTCTTGTTGTTTGGACCCAAAATGTAATATTTGGGTTATTGGCCAAAGGACAATTAATCAGATAAACGGGCTGAAGTTTGCGACCCGTTCACGTAATTAATGAAAGCCTTGCGGGCGAAGTCTCGGCAAATATAGAGTTTCATTGCTAATCAACTTCATCCGTAAGAGGGTGTTTCAGTCCTACAGGAACAATGTCTTCTGGAGTCACAGTAACTCTGTGCCGGGAAGGAAGGAATCTCTTCGGTAGCAAGAGGAGTTTCGGTATAACATGGAGAGTAGAGAAGGAGTTTGAAGGGTTGTGGAACTTTGATCAAGCATTACATTATAAATACAAGGATCAAAGAAGAGATCGGGATCCAAGCATCACTCAAACAAACAAATTCGCCCTCGATAATTTGCTTTCTCGCTCGAGAAAACCTCAGGCGGTCTAGAATCCTGATTATTCACTAGACAAGGCGTGAAGAATCTTGCATTCGAAACTACTGACGACGTCACCGATAGAAAAGTCCACTAGACAGGGTGTGGACGATTCTTGAGGTCTCAGAGTCAAAACCTATGTTCCCGACACCAATCATCTATATATCGCTCTGCTTTGCACGTGTAAAATATTGATTATAGTGGCTCGCAAGAGACACTTGTACAAGTCCTGATCTGTCAGGCAAAAAAGAACTCATTGGCAAGGTTCGTGCTCTCCTCGCGATCTCAGTCATTTGATTAAATGTTAGTTCTACAGGCGTAGTACACTAAAACCGAACATCCTACATAGCGGTAATGGCACGCCAGTGCACACAAGGAAAAGAGACAGCAATCTAAACTGGAAAAATACGAACCAAAACACTTGTCAAGTATCTCCCTCCATATATGTACTACTATAGCCGAAAATTCTTAGGTTAAAGTTTCGGGTCGGCTTCTTGGATAAAATGCCAATGCTTTAGTAAAAGCCAAAAAGAGAAAAACACACGCATACCAATTGAGCAATGAATTTAGAAATCTTGGAAAATTTGACGTGTGGCAAGATGTAAGTGGGGAAAGAGATGTAAAGTGCAACTCCCCGGCCCCACCATAACTTCCTTAACTAGAAGAGCCAAACCAGAGAGGATACTGTGACTGTAGGAAAAAATAGTGATATTAAACTAATAAATACAAAAAATACTAATTAACTAATTAATTAGTAAAATACAATGAAGAACAAATTCTTGAAGAAGATGAACTAAGTTGAGTCACGTGTATCACACGCTTTCCTTAAGAACTTTTACGCTGCCCACAGGCTTGTATGGCGTTGTTCTCCCAGGATAAAACAACTTTAAAGTTTTGTACCGCAACACAAAAACTTCTCGTCGAACTGAAGAATACCTTACTCTATCACCGAATTTTCTCACTGTTGAGAGAGGGAGAGAAGTGATCAGAAGAAGAGATTGCTCTCTGATGGGATGAAGAATGAGGGAGGATGAAGCCTCTATTTATACATGAATGAATGGGTTGATCATCACAATTTCTTCCATGTGGGATCACACCTCTATTTATATATGAATGAATGGGTTGATCATCATAATTTCTTCCATGTGGGATCACATTCTATTCTTTTGTTTCAAATAGCCAACTTTGGGTGACAATTTCTCATTCACCCCTTAACCAATTTAAACAAATGAATACATAATCTTTATGTACTCTTGTAGGAGAACACAAATCTATGTTTTCCTTACATCAAAATTAAGTGAAACTCACTCAATTATTTGTTTAAATTTTCATATTAAAATGGTGGAAAACCACCATTTTTCCAACAGTGACACTATTTCTCTTCTTGACATTTTTATTTAGAACAAACAAAACTTCTCCTTCCTCCTTACAGAATAAGGGCTGACGGCGGCTAGGGTAACAAGACTTCTCCTTCCTCCTTTCCTCTCACTTGCTTTCTTCGGACAAGAATCACTCTACAGTCCTACTGTTTTTTTTAGAAATGTTTTCATTGAGCTCTAAAGCTCTTATCTTTTGTTTTGAATTGATATATGCTGAGGCTCATTGCTGTTATTGGCAGTTGGTTTCAACCTGAAGGAGAAAAGGAAGTTGCGGCTACCGAATTCTAAGTAATTTCTCTCTTTTTTGTATGATTTATTTTTGTTCTAGTTTCTACGCTGTGATATTTCTCTCTCTTATTTTGGGATTGTGGCTGTTGTGTGTAATACCAGATTATAAGTAATTTCTCTCTTTTTATATGAATTGTTTTTGTTCTAGTTTTACACTACAGTATTTTAGTTTCTCTTAATTTGGGATTGATATTCATGCATCTGAATTTTGACTAAATGTTGTTAGCTAATATTTGGTTATCATCCTGGTCATGTGTCAAATGATGTTCTTTAAATTTTGAATGGTGGTGTTAGGCTGGACTATATGTTGAGAAAGAAAGAAAAAAAAGAAGAAGCAATGGTTTTTACTCATTACATGTAAGTCACAAGAGTAGGCAGAGGACTTGACTTGATTAGAATATCAAAACTTGGGTTAAAGTTTCTCAAACAGTTCAGCATGTGATCTCCACAATGTCAAAACCAATCTCCTTAGCCTTGTGCATCTTAGTGCAAGGGATGTGAGTGATATATATATATATATATATATATATCGATCCTCATGCAAGTAATCGATCAATCAGTGTTGGCTGCAGAATTTTGCTATCGACTATTGAAACAATGACCCGTAGGAGTCAATTAATTAGATAATCGAATTCATCTTAATGTAGGTGAAATTGAAATGAAAACTAACGTAGAAACAAAATAAGTGTGAACAGAACGTTGATTGGTTTTATGAGGCTTTTGAGTTGGCATGTCTGGCCCAATAACATGAACGTTGATGGATGGATACCCCACCACCGGATTTAGCGGGAAAGATACGAATATGAGACTTCCAGCTCGTCCAAAAACATTCTGAATATTACATTACATTGATTTAAAAACATACACTAGCACGTACATCTATTGCCACATTCGAATACAACATAGTAACATTTTCAAACAATATTCTTTCAATATAAACCGTAACTAAAGGACACATGCATATTTATTGTCAGAATTTAAATGGGGTATCAGTAAATGGTTCACCCTCCTACCTTCCTGCATTGTCACATTCTCATCGTTAGATCAAATAAATTGACCCAGACACTTAATTGTAAATTTCGGCTAGTGAACAAATACAGTTCAGATTAAGGATGTCGTAGTTATTATCGTATTTCGTTAACATACATGTGACCATAAGTTTAACAATGTTATCACGTGTCATGTCTAAGAAAATGGGCCGGATGTTCTATTAGGTTTGAAGCTTTTTAATAATTCATTTGAGACTATTCTATCCTATGTATTAAAATCTATAAAAGAAAAAGGTAAGAAAAATGTATTCCAATAGGTTGATAGGACCACAAACACATGTTAAAATTATTTACCGGTTAGTAAGTTAAAATTAGCTTTTATTAAGCCAAAATATTTCTCTAACTTTTAGTTAAGTGACTTTAGTCACAAAATTTGACGTGTGGCAAGATGTAAGTGGGGAAAGAGATGTAAAGTGCAACTCCCCGGCCCCACCATAACTTCATTAACCAGAAGAGCCAAACCAGAGGAGCTATTGTGACACTATTTCGTTTCCTGACATTTTTATTTAGAACAAACAAAATTTCTCCTTCCACCTTGAAGAACAAGGGCTGTCGGCGGCTAGGGTAACAAAACTTCTCTTTCCTCCTTTCCACTCACTTGCTTTCTTCGGACAAGAATCACTCTACTGTCCTACTGTAATTTTTTTTCTTCTAGAAATGTTTTCATCGAGCTCTAAATCTCTTATCTTTTGGTTTGAATTGATATATGCTGAGGCTCATTGTTGTTGTTGGCAATTGGTTTCAACCTGAAGGAAAAAAGGAAGTTGCGGCTATAGAATTCTAAGTAATTTCTCTCTTTTTTATATGATTTATTTTTGTTCTAGTTTCTACGCTGTGGTATTTCTCTCTCTTATTTTGGGATTATGGCTGTTGTGTGTAATACTATATTATAAGTAATTTCTCTCTTTTTTATATGATTTGTTTTTGTTCTAGTTTCTACAGTACAACATTTTAGTTTCTCTAAATTTGGGATTGATATTCATGCATCTAGATTTTGATTAAATGTTGTTAGCTAATATTTGGTTATCATCCTGGTCATGTGTCAAATGGTCTTCTTTAAATTTTGAATGGTGGTGTTAGGCTGGACTATATGTTGAAAAAGAAAGATAAAAAAGAAGAAACAATGATCATGTTTTACTCATTACATGTAAGTCACAAGAGTAGGCAGAGGACTTGACTTAATTAGAATATCAAAACATGGGTTAAAGTTTCTCAAACAGTTCAGCCTGTGATCTCCACAATGTCAAAACCAATCTCCTTAGCCTTGTGCATCTCAGTGCAAGGGATGTGAGTGATATATATATATATACACATATATACATATATATCGTTCCTCATGCAAGTAATCGATCTCTCAGTGTTGGCTGCAGAATTTTGCTATCGACTATTGAAACAATGACCCGTAGGAGTCAATTAATTAGATGATCGAATTCATCTTAATATAGGTGAAAATGAAATGAAAACTAACGTAGAAACAAAATAAGTGTGAACAAACGTTGACTGGTTTAATGAGGCTGCTGAGTTGGCATGGCTGGCCCAATAACATGAACGTTGATGGATGGATACCCCACCACCGGATTTAGCGGGAAATATACGAATATGAGACTTCCAACTCGTCCAAAAACATTCCGAATATTACATTACATTAAAACATACAATAGCACGTACATCTATTGCCACATTCGAATAAAACATAGTAACATTTTCAAACAATATTCTTTCAATATAAACCGTAACTAAAGGACACATGCATATTTATCGTCAGAATTTAAATGGGGTATCAGTAAATGGTTCACCCCTACCTTCCTGCATTGTCACATTCTCTTCGTTAGATCAAATAAATTGACCCAGACACTTAGTTGTAAATTTCGGCTAGTGAACAAATACAGTCTAGATTAAGGACGTCATAGTTGTTATCGTATTTCGTTAACATACATGCGACCATAAGTGTAAGAATGTTATCATGTGTCATGTCTAAGAAAATGGGCCGGATGTGCTATTAGGTTTTAAGCTTTTCAATAATTCATTTGAGACTATTCTATCATATGTATTAAAATCTATAAAAGAAAAAGGAAAGAAAAATGTATTCCAATAGGTTGATAGGACCACAAACACATGTTAAAATTATTTACCGGTTAGTAAGTTAAAATTAGCTTTTATTAAGCCAAAATATTTCTCTAACTTTTAGTTAAGTGACTTTAGTCACAAAATTTGACGTGTGACAAGATGTTGGTGGGGAAAGAGATGTAAAGTGCAACTCCCCGGCCCCACCATAACTTCATTAATTAGAAGAGCCAAACCAGAGGAGCTATTGTGACACTATTTCACTTCCTGACATTTTTATTTAGAACAAACAAAATTTCTCCTTCCTCCTTGAAGAACAAGGGCTGTCGGCGACTAGGGTAACAAAACTTCTCCTTCCTCCTTTCCACTCACTTGCTTTCTTCGGACAAGAATCACTCTACTGTCCTACTGTAATTTTTTTTTTAGAAATGTTTTCATCTAGCTCGAAAGCTCTTATCTTTTTTTTTTGAATTGATATATGCTGAGGCTCATTGTTGTTGTTGGCTGTTGGTTTCAACTTGAAGGGGAAAAGGGAGTTGCGGCTACAAAATTCTAAGTAATTTCTTTCTTTTTTATATGATTTATTTTTGTTCTAGTTTCTACGCTGTGGTATTTCTCTCTCTTATTTTGGGATTGTGGCTGTTGTGTGTAATACCAGATTATAAGTAATTTCTCTCTTTTTTATATGATTTGTTTTTGTTCTAGTTTCTACACTACAGCATGTTAGTTTCTCTTAATTTGGGATTGATATTCATGCGTCTGGATTTTGATTAAATGTTGTTAGCTAATATTTTGTTATCATCCTGGTCATGTGTCAAATGGTGTTCTTTAAATTTTGAATGGTGGTGTTAGGCTGGACTATATGTTGAGAAAGAAAGATAATAAAGAAGAAGCAATGGTCATGTTTTACTCATTACATGTAAGTCACAAGAGTAGGTAGAGGACTTGACTTGATTAGAATATCAAAACATGGGTTAAAGTTTCTCAAACAGTTTCGCATGTGATCTCCACAATGTCAAAACCAATCTCCTTAGCCTTGTGCATCTCAGTGCAAGGGATGTGAGTGATATATATATATCCTCATGCAAGTAATCGATCTCTCAGTGTTGGCTGCAGAATTTTGCTATCGACTATTGAAACAATGACCCGTAGGAGTCAATTAATTAGATGATCGAATTCATCTTAATATACGTGAAAATGAAATGAAAACTAACGTAGAAACAAAATAAGTGTGAACAAACGTTGACTGGTTTTATGAGGCTGCTGAGTTGGCATGGCTGGCCCAATAACATGAACGTTGATGGATGGATACCCCACCACCGGATTTAGCGGGAAAGATACGAATATGAGACTTCCAGCTCGTCCTTAAACATTCCGAATATTACATTACATTAAAACATACACTAGCACATACATCTATTGCCACATTCGAATAAAACATAGTAACATTTTCAAACAATATTCTTTCAATATAAACCGTAACTAAAGGACACATGCATATTTATTGTCAGAATTTAAATGGGGTATCAGTAAATGGTTCACCCCCTACCTTCCTGCATTGTCACATTCTCTTCGTTAGATCAAATAAATTGACCCAGACACTTAGTTGTAAATTTCGGCTAGTGAACAAATACAGTCTAGATTAAGGACGTCGTAGTTATTATCGTATTTTGTTAACATACATACGACCATAAGTTTAACAATGTTATCATGTGTCATGTCTAAGAAAATGGGCCGGATGTGCTATTAGGTTTTAAGCTTTTCAATAATTCATTTGAGACTATTCTATCATATGTATTAAAATCTATAAAATAAAAAGGAAAGAAAAATGTATTCCAATAGGTTGATAGGACCACAAACACATGTTAAAATTATTTACCGGTTAATAAGTTAAAATTAGCTTTTATTAAGCCAAAATATTTCTCTAACTTTTAGTTAAGTGACTTTAGTCACAAAACTTGACGTGTGGCAAGATGTTGGTGGGGAAAGAGATGTAAAGTGCAACTCCCCGGCCCCACCATAACTTCATTAATTAGAAGAGCCAAACCAGAGGAGCTATTGTGACACTATTTCGCTTTCTGACATTTTTATTTAGAACAAACAAAATTTCTCCTTCCTCCTTGAAGAACAAGGGCTGTCGGCGACTAGGGTAACAAAACTTCTCCTTCCTCCTTTCCACTCACTTGCTTTCTTCGGACAAGAATCACTCTACTGTCCTACTGTAATTTTTTTTTTAGAAATGTTTTCATCGAGCTCGAAAGCTCTTATCTTTTTTTTTGAATTGATATATGCTGAGGCTCATTATTGTTGTTGGCAGTTGGTTTCAACCTGAAGGAGAAAAGGGAGTTGCGGCTACAAAATTCTAAGTAATTTCTTTCTTTTTTATATGATTTATTTTTGTTCTAGTTTCTACGCTGTGGTATTTCTCTCTCTCTCTCTTATTTTGGGATTGTGGCTGTTGTGTGTAATATAAGATTATAAGTAATTTCTCTCTTTTTTATATGATTTGTTTTTGTTCTAGTTTCTACACTACAACATGTTAGTTTCTCTTAATTTGGGATTGATATTCATGCGTCTGGATTTTGATTAAATGTTGTTAGCTAATATTTTGTTATCATCCTGGTCATGTGTCAAATGGTGTTCTTTAAATTTTGAATGGTGGTATTAGGCTGGACTATATGTTGAGAAAGAAAGATAATAAAGAAGAAGCAATGGTCATGTTTTACTCATTACATGTAAGTCACAAGAGTAGGCAGAGGACTTGACTTGATTAGAATATCAAAACATGGGTTAAAGTTTCTCAAACAGTTTCGCACGTGATCTCCACAATGTCAAAACCAATCTCCTTAGCCTTGTGCATCTCAGTGCAAGGGATGTGAGTGATATATATATATATCCTCATGCAAGTAATCGATCTCTCAGTGTTGGCTGCAGAATTTTGCTATCGACTATTGAAACAATGACCCGTAGGAGTCAATTAATTAGATGATCGAATTCATCTTAATATATGTGAAAATGAAATGAAAACTAATGTAGAAACAAAATAAGTGTGAACAGAACGTTGACTGGTTTTGAGGCTGCTGAGTTGGCATGGCTAGCCCAATAACATGAACATTGATGGATGGATACCCCACCACCGGATTTAGCGGGAAATATACGAATATGAGACTTCAAGCTCGTCCTAAAACATTCTGAATATTACATTACATTAAAACATACACTAGCACGTACATCTATTGCCACATTCGAATAAAACATAGTAACATTTTCAAACAATATTCTTTCAATATAAACCGTAACTAAAGGACACATGCATATTTATTGTCAGAATTTAAATGGGGTATCAGTAAATGGTTCACCCCCTACCTTCCTGCATTGTCACATTCTCTTCGTTAGATCAAATAAATTGACCCAGACACTTAGTTGTAAATTTCGGCTAGTGAACAAATACAGTCCAGATTAAGGACGTCGTAGTTATTATCGTATTTTGTTAACATACATATGACCATAAGTTTAACAATGTTATCATGTGTCATGTCTAAGAAAATGGGCCGGATGTGCTATTAGGTTTTAAGCTTTTGAATAATTCATTTGAGACTATTCTATCCTATGTATTAAAATCTATAAAAGAAAAATGAAAGAAAAATGTATTCTAATAGGTTGATAGGACCACAAACACATGTTAAAATTATTTACCGGTTAGTAAGTTAAAATTAGCTTTTATTAAGCCAAAATATTTCTCTAACTTTTAGTTAAGTGACTTTAGTCACAAAATTTGACGTGTGGCAAGATGTTGGTGGGGAAAGAGATGTAAAGTGCAACTCCTCGGCCCCCCATAACTTCATTAACCAGAAGAGCCAAAGTAGAGGAGCTATTGTGACACTATTTCTCTTCCTAACATTTTTATTTAGAACAAACAAAATTTCTCCTTCCTTCTTGAAGAACAAGGGCTGTCGGCGGCTAGGGTAACAAAACTTCTCCTTCCTCCTTTCCACTCACTTGCTTTCTTCGGACAAGAATCACTCTACAGTCCTACTGTAATTTCTTTTTTTTTTAGAAATGTTTTCATCGAGCTCGAAAGCTCTTATCTTTTTTTTGAATTGATATATGCTGAGGCTCATTGTTGTTGTTGGCAGTTGGTTTCAACCTGAAGGAGAAAAGGAAGTTGCGGCTACAGAATTCTAAGTAATTTCTCTCTTTTTTATATGATTTATTTTTGTTCTAGTTTCTACGCTGTGGTATTTCTCTCTCTTATTTTGGGATTGTGGCTATTGTGTGTTGATACGACCAAAACATGCATCAAATAAACATTTAACACATAATTCAATCATATGCAATTTAAACCCTTTTTGTGTAGCTGTAGCATTGATAAGTAGGGTATCGTTCTAAACCGGGGATTGAAAGGTGCATGCAATATTTGTGTAGTAAAAATGGGGGATAAAAGAGTTGTTTAATTACCTAAATTTTCTATCTAATTACTACCTAAAACATCGAAACATATATCAAGAAATCCTAGGAATATAGTATGCATTGACTCATAGACAAGCAAACACATAAAAAGAACCCAAAAACCCTTACCATATTTTCGACAAAAACAAACCTATATTAATTATTTACATGCGATCATCCCATCCCACATACTTTTCAATTACACAAATAATCTCATTTAATTACCTACGAAATCTACAAGTTTTAATTCCGGATTACATGCCATGACTTTGAATTAAAGTGCAACTAAGCGTCTAAACACTTTAATCTCGACTCCATTGATTTAGGGTAAAAAGCGATTGATTAAGCGTTTCATCTTTAGACCCAACCAAAGCATTAAGAATGACACACAACATGCAATCAAGACTCAAAACTCATAAACACATGGAAGATAAATTAAACTCAAAAATAGTATAAAACCAAAATAAACATGTATTCTTCACAAACAAAATAAAACAAATACAAGGAGAGTTACAGAGCAAAGGTTCCATGTTTACACTTTTGATTTCCGGTAATCCCTGCAAAATCTCGAGTGGATGGAGTCTAAGGTGGAAGCTACACACCTTCTAAAAGGACTAAGCGTATTTAGAAGGAATGTGATGAAAATTTTAGGGTGGTGGTGGTGTAACTTTGGCCTAGCACTTGGAGAACTTCGTGGTGGAGCTTCTTTGTGTATTTTGGTAGCAAGAGGACATAGAATATGTGATGATCCACTTTGAGGCCGAGCTCCCCTTTATATAGGAGAAGGGTAGGTTGTTTCCTATCATAACAAGAAGTCCACATTAATTTCGGTGAAATCTGACCTCCTGTAGTAAAACGCGATTTTCTGGAGTTATACATATCTGAATTGCATGATTCTTGCGGCATTGGAAATATCTTTCCGAGGGCTATAAAATACCTTCCTTAATCACTTCAATCGGAGTTGATATGCGATTTTTACAGCCTGTCGAAGTCTGTTGTCCTGTAACTTCAGATTTCCTTCATTTTTGAATATTAGAAATCCCAATTTCTTCAAATCTTGGATTTCTTGCTTTCCGATTATTCTTGCCCGAAAATACCATTAAATTTCACATATTTTGGGCTTCAAATCATATCCATATCATCTTGGAATATTTTCCACAAATTTGGCCCAATGGTCCTTTATTGATTCGGCAAGGATGTGCTTTCCTGGACCGCGTAGGAAAAATGTCTTCTTCTTTATCATTTTCATCTATTCTTCTTCAAGATCCAAGGAATTTCGGCAACATTTCTTCACGTGATTTTACATGCTTGTAGGCTCATTTACTCCGTCTCTTTTGTTCACTTCTGCCCATCGACTATTAGTATTTTAATCTTTAGAAATATTCTTGTTGCGCATATTTGGTTAGGAAGACGCTTATGTTTCTCGCGTTTCTTTTAATTGTAATTAGGTACAATGGATAACTACAGTACTTGCAATCAGATCTACATGTCTCGGTTGCATAATGCAATTTTAATTATTTCAAAAAAAAATTTGCTCATGCTTCCACATTTTGCATACATATCCATGAGAGAATTACAGACAAACATACTCGAGTCCATGTCATGTTCCAAGATAAACTTGTGAATATCCCTGCCTCTTTCCAATGAGCCACTACAGGCACACGCATCAAGTACACTTGTGATTGTATAACCGTCTGGAGTAACACCATTCTTTTCCATTTCACAAAACAACCCGATCGCCTCATCTGAAAGACCCTTCTTGAACATAACCTGCTATCGTCGAAGTCCACGACACAACTGTTCTTCGACCCATCTTCTCAAAAACTCGAATTGCACCCCTCAGATCCCACATTTAGAATACATGTCTAGAACATCATTACACAACATAATATCCAAGTCGAGACCAGTTTTCATCGCATAACCATGAACCGCCGTACCTAATTCCAGATTCCCAATATCCGTACAGGTCATAAGAACATTGATAATTGTAGCCAAATCCACATCAACTCCTGACCAAACCATCTCCCCGAAAATCTCCACCGCCTTCTCCGGAACGCCGCTCCACAAGTAAGCACTTATCATCGAATTCCACGGTATACTCTGTCAGTCAATTCATCAAACACCTTCCGTGCACTCTCAACTCTCCCATTCTTGAAGTAAAAAGCCATCGGAGTATTCACCACAGTATTCTCCAAACCAAATCCCATCTTCCACAAATACCCATGATCCCACTCACCTTCTCTAACACACCCTAAAGCACAAAAACAATTCAAAACACAAGAAAACGTATACGAATTCGGCACCACACCCATTTCTAGCATCTTCCCAAATATAAACACACCTTCTCTAAACTCACCAATCTTTGCATACTCATTGATCATAAGATTCCACACGTTCAATATATGGCTGATATTTTGGTTTACATATTTTGCAGCTGTCAACATTGAACATGGAGGAAATCAATGATTGTTGTGGTACAACAATCATTGGTATAGTTTTAAGAGGACGCATCCCGCTTGCTGGTGATGGAAGGAAGTATTGTTTGACGACTAATCTGATAGAGAGGGGAGATTTTGTAAAGATATTCAAAATCCACGAAAAGTTCATAGCAAGTTTCTCAGGAAGGCAAATTGGTGAGGTGATAATCAGGCATGTTAAAGAAACACTTGAAAAGGGTCCAAGAGAAAATGTGACAAGGAATAGAATTCAACAGGAATGCAAGGGATATATAGCAAGTTTGGGCAAAGAGTATGATGCAGCTCTTGAACTAACAAATATAATTATTGCAGGCTTTGATGATAATATTCCCAATGCAAGAGTATACTATCCTATTCAAGATAGGTATGAAACTTGTGGATATAAGAAAATCATTGGGAATGGTTCAGGATTTGAGGTTGCTTCTGAGTATATAGATCAAGAAGAGGAAGATGGTGTCAACAAGAGGAGGAGGATAGAAGGGGAAGACAATGAAGAAGAACTTGCAGAGCACTACTTCTATGTGCTGAATAGGGCAATTGCAATAGCAGCCCTGCATGATCAGTTCACAGGAGGTCATATAACAGTAGCACAATGTTCAAGACTCGGAGCCTATACTTTTGAAAAAAAGAATCACGTTCTCCACGTGTTAAGGAACAACTATGATAAGTTACAATCGTACTTATCACGGGTACTTTTAGTTGTCACTGAACAGATGGCTTATAACTTTGATAATGAGTTCATACATTTCTACGATGTAGTTGATGTTGAATCAGATCAATTGGAAACCACTCATGTGCTTGCTGCGAGCAAACAAGATGCTAATAAGGGCCGAACTATTGTAAGGGTTGTGAATTATGGAAGCAATGAAAGAAGATCGAGCTCTAAGCTTCTTACAGGATTTCCCGGACACGAATCCGATGTCATGAAATTGACAATTTCAGGGCAGCAAGTTCTCTTTATGCTCCCCACAAAAGAGCACCTTGATACATACAGCAATATCATAGAGCTCGATGATGAATGTCTCTGAGCTACCTCACCAAAACTAGTTGTTTTCAAGAAGTTTCCAGCTCTTTTATGTATTGGATAGTTCAGTAACTTTGTTTACTGTAATATGTAGTTTGACAACTGATTTAAGGCATTCGTTCAAATTTATAAAGATTGTATGCGGTTTCTTTTGATTGTTGGGAACTAGTTAATTTTTTTTGAATATGAATCAAAGGATTATGTTGGAGATTCATGTAATATGATGGTATATAATTTCCCTGGCAGGTTTGAGAGAGAGGGTGAACTTTGTCAGCTTGCTCATGTGGAATTCTTTGTGAGTACAGTTGATCCATTGAAAGAACCACCCGTTTATCACTGCCAATACAGTGCTTTTCCATTCATGCTGTAGACTAGCCAGTAGAGAAAGTTTCCTGGTATGTGTCTGATGATGGTGCCGCCATGCTTACTTTTGAATCTCTTGTCGAAACATCCGAGTTTTCAAAAAGGTGGGTTCCATTCTGCAAAAAATTCTCGATTGATCCACGTGCACCTGAGTTATACTTCTCACAGAAGATTGACTACTTGAAGAACAAAGTGCAACCATCTTTTGTGAGGAAGCGTAGAGCAATGAAAGTAAGCACCGTACCTACGACTAGAACCAAATATTTGATCATTTGATATCTTACTTATATGTATCCAGTGGCTCTCTACCTATTTTATATCTGTAAGCATGCATTACTAATAGTTTCATAATATTTCCAGAGAGACTATGAGGAGTTCAAGGTGAGAATGAATGCTTTAGTAGCAAAGGCTAAAAAGAACACCAGAAGATGGCTGGACTATGCAAGATGGAACACATTTGGCCAGGAAATAATTCACGTGGTCATCCTAGCATGATCCAGGTTAGGCAGCCTGCAATTTCTTAGTTCAATTTCTGAAGTTGTGCCATTTTGTTAATGTTAGAACAAGCTCTTATGTTCTTAGATTGGTTTATGTCTCCAGAGAGAAGAGACCTTGATACCAACACCACAAAAAAGCTGGTTTTGGAAGTGCTCTGGTAAGTGTACATTCTTTAAGATTAAAATTAAGCTATGAGCCTTCCATGAAGTTTCCCCTAAGCTTAAATGATTGGGTCCATGCGGGTGAGGGTGTCAGTATTTCTCACAAATGCCCCATACATCATCCTCAACCTTTACTGTGATCACTACGTTAACAAATAACAACAGCAAGGCTATCCTTGAGGCAATGTGCTTCTTGATTGACCCTCAAGTTGGTAGCGATCTGTGTTATCTGCAGTTCCCTCAGAGATTTGGCAGCATTGATCGAAGTGATAGATATGCCCAATCGCAATACAGTTTCTTTGATGTTAGTTCAAAGCTCTCAGACCTGTTTTCCTAGTAGGTGATAAGGGAGTTCTGCAGTCTCCTAGTACCACTAGGAATATGTCTACCAGTTGGAGTCTTCGGGATAACTCTTATCAACGTATTAGGCTTATCTTAATATTCTGTTGTAACCTATACTTAATCCCTTATAACAAACATTTATGTTGTATATTGTAATGTCTATATAATGAAGAGACCCGAGCCTCTAAAGGCAAGGTGATCAATTCCTAAAACTCTTCTCCTTGTGTTTCTTCATGGTATCAAGAGCATAAAAGTCTCACGACAATTTTTTTCTCTCGATCTTTTCCTCCTCATGGTGACCTCCTCTGATTCAACACTCTCTCTCGAAACACCCACTGCAACCAAAACTCACTCTTTTCATGACTCTCACTCGTCCATTTCCAACTTCCTCTCCATCAAGCTTGATCGCCACAACTACCCTCTCTGGCTGGCTCAAATCACTCCCCTTCTCAAGAATCGAAATCTTCTTGGTTATGTTATGAGTCTCATCCATGTCCTGTGTGCTTCAAAGCTGATGATAAAGGCTAACTCACTGATGAAGTCAATCCGACTTATAATGTCTGGATGGCTAATGATAAGATGATCCTAGGGTGGATCAACAATTCACTTACTCTGGCTATCTTGGTTATTGTCTCCCTCTCCACTTCGTCCTTTGCTACTTGGTCCCCTCTGGCCCGACGTTTTGCTTCTCGTTCTCAGAACCGTATCCTCCAACTTCGGAGGGATCTTTTGTGCACCATGCGTGGAAATTTGTCCATCTCTGATTACCTTGATAAGGTTAACTCAATTGCTGATAATCTGGCCCTAGCAGGGAGTCATGTTCAAGACACTAATCTTGTGTCTATTATCATGCATCACGTTGGTCCGGCTTTCGAGAATACTGTTAGTTTATCCAAGCTAGGGATACACCTATCACTTATGAATCCCTCGAAGCTCTCCTACGCTTTGCTGAAAGCCGTATGTGTGATCAACAAGTTGTTGTTGGAGATCTAGGCTCCATCCACATTGCTCTCCAGACAACTCATGTAAACTCTCAACGTCGTCGAGGGAGTGGTTGTTACCACTCCGCTTCATTCCTGCCTCGCCAATCCAATCCTCATTTTGGCCTAGGTGGCTCTCCCAACCGAGGTCGTGGTGGTAATGTTCTTGGTCCAACAATAGCTTCTTCCAATCTGAACAATTCCAATGGTGCATCAAATCGTCCTACTTGTCAGAGACTTGGCCATACTGCGGTTGATTGTTACAATCGCATGAATCATGCATATGAAGGCCGAGTTTCGTCTAAGACCTTGAGTGTTATGGCTGCCTCCACTTCCACTTCTTCTCCTCTAAACTGGTTACTTGATAGTGGAGCCAACTCTTGTGTCACCTATGATTTCACAAACTTGCAGCAACCGGAGAAGTACTCAGGCAATGACCAAGTTGCTGGTATAGATAATACTCTCTCTCTATTACACACACAAGTTCTCATAACCTTACCACTCTATCTCACACCTTTAAACTCAATAATATCCTCCTGTGTCCTTCTGCTACACATAATATATTATCAATTTCTCGTTTTACACAGGACAACAATTGCTTTCTTCTTATTTATCCTGATTTTTTTATTATCAAGGACATCCAGACGGGGAGGACCCTTTATAGAGGTCCAAGTGAGAATGGCTTATACACTCTTCGCCTTATTCATCCAAGTTGGGCTTCCGATGTCAACTTATTTGCGTTTTTAGGTGCAAAGGTGTTTGTTCAAATATGGCATGCTCGATTAGGTCACACATCTTCTAGAACTCTCTCGAAAGTTTTGCCAAATAAGTCTGTTCCTTTAGCCGAAAGTAGGTCGATTTCTTTCTATTCTTCGTCCGCTTGGGAAAAGTACCAAGCTTCCCTTTGTATTGTCTGAGTCAGTATCAAATATGTTGGGAAAACTTTGCGGTATGGCTAATTGTATTTAGGTGAAAAGAATAAGATGTAGAATTTATCAGGCAAAGATAGGCAACTCATAGAATGATATCATTACAGCAAAAATGATACACCAATTTCTCTTCTACACAAGGAGAGAACAATGTACAAAACCTCTCTCTTGAAACAAGAAGGAAATACAGAAACAAAGGAGAGACCCGGAATGTTTAGGAGAAACCTCACTATTTTTTTAATTCTCTCTAACCTTCTCTACCTCTCTCTCTCTCAATCTCTCTATGTTATGATGGAATACTTGGGATATTCGAGACGTCTAAAGTTGAAGCAATCAACCTCTATTTATAGATGCGGTTTACTACTAGCTAGCTTGCTTTCTTAAGGTCTAAGTACTTAGGCATTAAGATAGCTTGCTTACTTAAGCTCTAAGTTACTTAACCATTAAGCTAACTAGTTTACTTAATGTCTAAGTACATAGGCATTAAGCTAGCTTGAAGTAGCTAGCAAATTCCCACCGCCTTTGACTATTCAAAGACGAATTCAAATTGTGTTCCTCCACCTTGAAGCAACTTGCCGCCACATCAAAACTTCTTCTAGAAGAAAGTTTACTTCGCCATGAAGAAAACTTCGTTACGAAGTAACTTTACCATGAAGTAACTTTGCCTCAAAGAAAATGAATATTGCCACATGTATTCTTCATTATGAAGAAAGTGGCTTTACCTCCACAAATCTCCCACTTAAAGTCACTTTGCTTCATCCCTTCTCTAATTTGCCTTTTCCATGTCGCTTATGTTTTCATCAGGCCAATAGAGGACCGACACCAATTAAACTTGTCCTTGTTAATTGGTTTTGTTAAAGCATCTGCGAGGTTATCATTCGTGTGGATCTTCTGTATATCCACATATCCGTCTTCCACTACTTCACGAACAAAGTGATATTGAACTCTTATGTGTTTTGACTTTGAGTGAAATACTGGATTCTTTGCCAAATGCAAAGCGCTCTGACTATCAGTGAAGAGAGGAATCTTCTTTTGCTTGTGTTTGAGCTCATCCAGCATCATCTGTAGCCATATCGCCTCTTTGCTAGCTTGTGTAGCCGCCACGTATTCTGCTTCCATCGTAGACCTAGTCACGATAGACTGCAGTTTAGAAACTCAGCTTACAGCTGCTCCAGCAAGAGTAAACACATAATCAGTAGTGGACTTGCTTTTCTCCAGATCACCTGCATAATCTGAATCAACATAACCTTTAACAATAAAATCTGATCCTCCACAACATAATGCAGCATCCGAGGTACCCTTGACATATCTAAGGATCCTCTTAATAGTATTCCAATGCTCTCGACCAGGATCCGCCATATATCGACTAACCGCTCCCACTGCTTGTGCAATGTCAGGTCTAGTGCATACCATAGCGTACATTAGGCTTCCCACTGCTGATGCATATGGTACTCGAGACATCTCCATCCTCTCTGCTTCACTGCTAGGACTCATACTTGAGAATAATTTGAAATTAATAGGAAGAGGGGTAGAGATTGGCTTACAATCTTGCATGTTTAAGGGACACAAGATTTTCTTCAAGTAATTCTTCTGTGAAAGCCAAATCTTCCTACTATTTCTGTCTCGGTAAATTTGCATCTCTAGAATCTTGCTTGCTGGTCCCAAATCCTTCATATCAAACTCCCTAGCCAACTGAGCCTTTAAATCTTTAACACGATCATTGTTGGGGCCTGCTACCAACATGTTGTCAACGTACAACAGCAGAATAATAAAATCACCATCTCCACATCTCTTGTAATAAGCACAAGGATATGTATGAAGTCTGTTGTACTCAAGACTCATGATGAAGTAATCAAGTCTCTTATACCAACATCTCGACGCCTGTTTGAGACCATATAGAGATTTGTTCAACCTATATACTAAGTTCTTATTGTCTGTTTCAGCAAAACCTTCTGGTTGGAGCATATATATCTCTTCTTCAAGTTTTCCATGCAGAAATGCAGTTTTTACATCTAACTGTTCTAGGCATAGATCAAATGTAGCACACATCGCCAAAACTACACGTATTGTAGTAAGTCGAACAACAGGAAAGAATATTTCGTTGAAGCCGATACCTTCTTTCTGAGCAAATCCTTTCACCACCAATCTAGCATGATACCGCTCCACTTGGTTATTGCCATCTCGTTTGATCTTGTAGATCCATTTATTACCTATGGCCTTTCTTCCTTGTGGTAGTGGAACAAGATCCCATGTCTTATTTTTATGAAGAGCTTCAAGTTCCTCTTGCATTGCTGTCATCCATAGAGAAGCATCTTGACAAGTTATAGCCTCATGGAAAGTTGACGGCTCTCCATCCTCTGTTAGTAGACAATATGCAACATTCCCTTCCATAGCATATTGTGAGTGCCAAGCTGGTTCTTGTCTTTCCCGAGTAGACCGTCGAACTTGTGGAGATGCAAGCTCAGCTTGATCTTGTTCCTCGTGCTCTGGTGCTGCTTCAGAAGAATCTGGAACTTTTTGTTATCTTTTATTTTCAACTTCAAATGTAACAGTTTCTGACTTCTCTTCTGATGTGCTATCATTTTGTTTCACCTTATCTTCTGTAAATATTACGTCTCTGCTAATTACAACCTTGTGGGCAGTGGGATCCCACAGGTGATACCCTTTAACTCCATCAGCATACCCTAAGAAAACACATTTCCTGGATTTAGAATCCAGTTTCGTTGTTTCTTGGGCGTTGAACATGACGTATGCAGGACTTCCGAAAATATATAAGTGAGAATAATTAGCTGGCTTACCAGCCCACATCTCCATTGGAGTCTTTAGATCAATCGCAGTTGATGGTGACCGATTGATCATATAACAGGCAGTCTTTACTGCTTCAGCCCAAAATGACTTGGCCAATCCAGCAGTTCTCAACATTGCTCTTGTTCGTTCCAACAAGGTTCTGTTCATCCGCTCTGCTACTCCATTTTGTTGTGGTATGTATGCTACTGTAAGTTGCCTCTTGATACCTTCTTATTTACAGAAGTTATCAAATTCATTGCTGGTATATTCTCCTCCATTGTTTGTCCTTAAACACTTGATCTTCTTTTCAGATTCAGGCTCCACCCGCGCTTTGTATATTTTGAAAACTGAAAATACGGCTGCCTTCCGTATTAATGGATACACCCAACACCTCCTAAAGTAGTCATCAATAAAAGATACAAATTATCTTGCACCTCCTAGGGATAAAACTGGTGCTTGCATTCACAGCAGCTGAGCAATCTTGGTCACGCAACATGTTCCGTGACCTTAGCATCTTTCTATATTATCTAAGAGTGTGGTGTGACAACTTAAGCATCATTTTCATTGCCTTTAATTCGGTGTTTCACGCTAGAACAAAGCATGTTGAGGTGGACTATCACTATGTTCGTCAAAAGGTGGTTAATAAGGAGTTGAATGTTAAATTTTGGTGCTTCCTCGTGCCGTTAGTGATCGGTTGTTTAACCACCCTCAAAGTTACCCTATAATAAACTCAATATGCTTGTCAATGCAGTACAATAGTATATGGGTCAATCCACAGGAAAGGATGAGACTCAAAACTCTAACTACAAACAGACGCGAAAGTCAGAAATATGACAGCCTCGACTACTGACACTAACGTAATTAATTAAAATAGCTAGACTAAACCTAAAATCACGAAATTAATACTGGACACTAACGACACAATGGTGGACTACCACACGAAATTTTAATGCAATCGAAATTGGTTTGGTTGTTGAAATAAATTATACAAACTAGATTACGAAATTGAAACAGAAAACAGAGTATAAGTAAAACGAGAATCAATGATAAAGAAGGTTAATGGAAGTGTTATTCACCACCGTCACTCCATTTAGACGACAAATGCTTAACTAAACAATGCAGATGTTATGAATGAAAGATTCACAGGAAGGCCCCGAGCTGTGAACACAACCTATTACCCGATCCTTATGTTTACAGCATTGAAGGTCTGCTTATCAATATTGTCTATCCCTCAAAGAACTCGAAGTCACGGACTCGAATTTACTAAGAGAAAAGCATTAAGATTTAGAAAGGGTTTGAGAATCTACAAGGCTTCACAAGTACACTACGGTCGTGTCTTGCCATACCTAGAGTTTCTTATACCAAGCATGTATGGGTTCTACGATTGAAACTTGAGGAAGGTAATAATCATCAACAGCCATCAATTTTGTTAGAATTAGATTCCTAAACATGCATACTAAGCGTGCACTCAAAGCATACATAATCAAGAATCATCACTGTATAAATAACAAATAAACCTCATTCAAATAACAAAAATAAAACTTAGTTAATGTGCATAAACAATCTAGATATCATGAACGGGGCTTCAAAACAGCCCCTTAACAATGGAGTTTAGCTCCTCATGGAAGCCATAAAATTCTAGTCTAAAAAAAACAGAGAAAATTATAGAATGGAAATCCTCGTACGTTCTCTTGCTAGCTATATATATGTTCCAAACTAGCTAGGTTAATTAACCTAGCTAGCAACCCACGTGCAAGCACTACAAGAAAACTGCACCTAGACCACGGGCCATTTCCGTCGTCTAGGTGAAGTTTTCCGTCGTCTAAGTACTTGGACGACGGAATATCCGTGGTCCAAGGTCCGTGGTCCAAGTGCTGTCGTCCAAGCACCTGGACGACGGAGAATTCGTTCTCCGTCGTCCAAGTTAACTTGGACCGCGGACATTATCCGTGGCCCATGTATGCACCTGGACGACGGAAACACTAATTCTCCGTCGTCCAAGTGACTACATGGGCCACAGACATTGCTCGTTTCTCCGTGGCCCACGTGTTCACCTGGACGACGGAGAATTAGTGTTTCCGTCGTCCAGGTGCATACATGGGCCACGGAGAAGCTAGAAATCTCCGTGGCCCAGGTGTTCACCTGGATGACGGAGAACTAATTCTCCGTCGTCGTCCAGGTGAACACGTGGGCCACGGAGAATGGCAGGGTTTAGGGTTTAGGGGTTTAGGGTTTAGGGTTTAGGGTTAGGGTTTGTGCACCTGGACGACGGAGAACATAATCTCCGTCGTCCAAGTGCCTATTTAATTTAAAAAAAATCGATTTTAAATATTATTAAATTAATTTATTATTAATTTAATTTAAATAATGAAAATAGTCGAAATTAAATAATTAAACTAAATTTTTAATATTAATTAATGTATTAAATAAATAATTAATTAATCTTTACATACGCACACATCCAAATTAAAAACCAATAAAAATTATAAAATATTGTTCGGAACTCGGAAATAAAGAAACGCGATAATTAACTAGCTAGCTAATACACTGAAGGAGCAGATGCGCCGCCGGGTCCTGCGCCTCCAGCCGGGTCGTTGTCGTCGGGGTATGGGTTCGGAGGAGGTTGACATGCTTCTCGATTTTGGTTCATGAGCGCGATGAGTTGGGCTATTTGTGCTTGTTGTTCGTCAAGTCTTTGCCGCATTGACTCATTCTGCTCTTGTGTCCGTCGATTCTCCTCTCGTGCCAGTCGAGCCTCTTGAATGGCTGCTTCGACGGCCGCTGCATGACTCCTTCTCTGCTGCCCCGAACCTCCCGTAGATGATGAGCCGGAGGTCGTCGACAAATCTCGTACCACCCTAGGTCATTATCCGTCGTCCAGGTACACACTAGGACGACGGAGAATGGTCATTATCCGTTGTCCAAGTTCAAAAACCCTAAACCCTAAACAGTAAGGCCCTAACCCCTGAATTCAGGGTCTATACACCTGGACGACGGATATGAGTTTTTCCGTCGTCCAGGTTATCACCTGGACAACGAATAACTTCATAATCCGTCGTCCAGGTGCAGATATCGTAATTTTTTCTAAGACAACGACCATCTAGACCTTCTTCCAAGGCATATTCTTTTCATCAAGACTTTAGAGTAAACAATTCTTGGTGTGTGAGTTTTGACGGTTCGAAAATCGGAGTTGCGAAATGCCTTGTATCCACGTTTCCGGTTTGTGAAATTATCGGTTTTGCGGTTGACTGTGCCGATCAAACCCTTCCCGAACTTATTATTTTTTGGTCCTTTGAAGACAATTATATATTATGTTACGACAAACATATCCAACGGTTGTTTTGTCCAAATTCAATTTCGTTAATATTCTGTTGCAAATGAGCCTCTACTCATGAACACTTAAGTCGTAAGGATTAGTTGATACTTAACAACTTTCAAAACGAAAATCTATTCGTCGGTTCAAATTTAACTGTTCATATATACGATGCGTTCATCGATATTGGACGAATATTTCACTCCAATGACAGATCGCTAAATTCCTAGCGAATTAATTTTAAACTTTTTTTTAACATAAATTTCACCTGGACGACGGAGAATGACGTTCTCCGTTGTCCAGGTGAACACCCGGACGAAGGAGAATGACAAGTTCCGTCGTCCAGGTTCAATTTACCATGGCGGTTCACTTTTTTTTTAATTTTTTTTTCAATGAATTATTGACTTGGACGACGGAGATGTGTTTTTTTGTCGTTCAGGTGAACACCTGGACGACGGAGAACGTCAATCTCCGTCGTCCAAGTCAAAAATCATGGCGGTTCGTTTTACCGCCTCAATTTTTTACGCCGCTTGAAATTTCACTTAGACGACGGAGAATCAATTCTCCGTCGTCTAAGTCCAAATTTATGGCGGGTGAAACGTCCCGCCCATTAATTACGCGCCGCTTCGAAAAAATTTGACCCTTCACTTAGACGACGGAAAACACTGTTTCCGTCGTCCAAGTGCACTTAGACGACGGAGAATAGTGCTCCGTCGTCTAAGTGAAACTCTATATATCGCCCGCGGCTCATCTTCTTTTCCTCATCCCTTACAACTTTCTCTCCTCTCCTCTCTCTCTCTCTCATTCCGGCGATTCTCCTCCGGCGACGCTCCGACGACACAACTCTGGCGTGGTTCCTCCTCTCCGACGACACAACTCCGGCGATATTCCCGAAAACTCCGATTCGGTAAATTTCTATTTTTCCCTTATTAAAATAATTTTCATTTAATTAATTAATTAAATTCTAAATATAATTAATTAGTAGAATTTAATTTATTAATTAGTTGGGTTATTTGTGCTTGTTTGGTTTGGTAAGAACATGTGTGTGATACGAATCATGGTCCTTTTCTTTTTGCAGTATGCCAGAGGCCATGGAACCACTTTCAATTGTTGTTCCACTTCCATCTAGTAAAATCACACCATACAGAATTATCATAATTACGCGACTGATCATTCTTGCTCTTTTCTTCCATTATCGAGTCACGAATCCTGTTGGTAGTGCTTATGGTCTATGGTTCACTTCTATCATATGTGAGATCTGGTTCGCATTTTCTTGGGTGTTGGATCAGTTCCCCAAGTGGTCTCCATAAAGGTCCTGGGGGGGGGGTGAATAGGTCTTTTTCCCACTTTTTCGCTTAATCTGTTATCGGGATAGCAAGATAGAGTCCTATCCCGAAAAACAGGATACGAGTGTTAAAACTTAAAGACAGAAAGTAAAGATTAACACCAGATGTTTTTGATAACGCAGAAATCCTACAACCAGGATCAAAACTGCGTGCCCCTTACTCTTGAGGGACAAACCTTTCCACTATCAAGTAACACACACAATTACAAGTTTCTGGCACTCTGGGATACATACCCTGTATGCTATCCTGACTAGTCTACCCACCAGTACAAACAGAGCTACACTACCTTAATCTATGTGCTTACACTTGGAAAGAAAACAGAAGTATCAAACTCAGATTTTTAACTACTCTTCAAGTTAAAACCTTCTTGATCACTTCTTGGGTTGGGCATCTCCACACTTTATCTCTATGGAATGCACAATGCAACAATGCATATGAGTTTTGAAAAACAGTTTTAAGCTTGAGAAACCATGTCTATTATGCACTATAAAGAGCAACCAAGATACATGGAAGAGGAAGAGAAGAGATAGGAGAAACTACACTCGAAAGTGCTCTCAAAGAGTACCAAAACAGAATAACCAAAACCCCCAAGTGTTTCACTCAACCAACCAACTATTCACAACAGTCTTAAGCTGCTTATATAGGCAATACAATACAGCAGCTAAGTGCAGCCAGTAAGCAAGGCAAAATAGAGGTCAAGGACCACAAGAAAGCACGTGAGAAACCAACAAAAGAAACACCCTATGGCAGACCTAAAACTGTCCAGATTTGACACAACACATCGAAACGGTTTGCAAGGCAGCAGCATGCTTAGTGACACAGTGTACACTCAACATCAGTTTCTATTTTAGGCAAGAAGTGTTTTTGGGAGAGAAACAGCCTTTCACAGCCTTTCACAGAAATGGCAAAGTCAACTACAGCAAGCACGTGACTAACAGACTTGAGAAGAGCAAAAAGCTGTCCAGGCTGTAAAGCACATTACATACCCCTAAAAATCACATGTGAGCTTAAGACACCTCAAATAAAACAAAGTCAACTATCATGAACAAAAGCACATGTATTCTGAGATAAGGAAGGTCTATGCCTTAGAGGATCACAAGCATACAGACTAAGAAATAACCTAGGCAACAGAAATCACGTATGGACAGAAATCCAGAATACCAGTAGATCAACGGGGATATGTGCAACAGTTGCTATCCTAAATGAAAACCATGTTATGGGATGCATGATCTACCTGATATCCCAAAGAGATAAGTAAGAGATGCCAACATCTTCAATCTCTTTCTTTGATGATCTTCAGTCTATTGTGTTTTGTCTATTGTCAAGGAGTTGCCAACAACATGTATGCCTTCAATCTCCCCCTTTGGCATTCCTTGACAAAACACAATCTTCAAAGAGTACCTGCATGAAATGAATATAACACATGCAGCCAAAAGTATCCAAAGTACTTAAACCAATTAGTTCAATACTCCCCCTGACTGGTTTACCATGATAGGAACACAGGTACCTATCCACTACAAGAAAATGACCCATTGCCGGCGACTTTTATGTCGCCGGCAATGTTTTGGACATTACCGGTGATTTTTGCCGGAAAAATCGCCGGTAATGTCTTTTTTTTTTTTTTTTTACATTACCGGCGATTTTTGTCGCCGGTAATGTCCGTCGCCGGCAATCTCTCGATAGTAATGTAAAAAAAAAAAAAAAAAGACATTACCGGCGACTTCATTTATGTCGCCGGTAATGTCTTTTTTTTTTTTTTTTTACATTACCGGCGACATAAATGTATGTCGCCGGCAATGTCTTTTCCGGCAAGAGATTACCGGCGACTTACATTTATGTCGCCGGTAATGTTAAAAAAAAAAAAAAAAAGACATTACCGGCGATTTTTCCGGCAAAAATCGTCGGTAATGTCCAAAAACATTGCCGGCGACATAAAAGTCGCCGGCAATGGGTCATTTTCTTGTAGTGATCCCAGCCAGGTAGTTCTCCCCATCCATAAGTACCTGTCCAGACAGTTAGTTCTCCCCCTTTTTGTCTAGGAAAGACAAAGGGTAAAACCACAGTTAACGTTAACATTGTTTAGTGACTGATCACAAAACCAAAGTATGATTGTTCCTCGGTAGGGAGCTTAATGCCGTCACCCATCCCAGACGGGAGACCAGAAAGAGTAAATGAGGCAGCGGAATTGAGACACCTTCCACTCAAGGATTCTTGAACCAAGAGGTTTCTCCCCTTAAACACACAATCTCCACTTCCATATTCCTGTGTAGTCAAGTCAGCAATAAAGAGTAACAGTGTCCTATCCCTAGGAAATACACACATGCATCCAAGAAAGATTCCTCAAAGGCAAACACAAAGATCACAATGCATGTATACTTCTAATATCCACTGGGATATTTGGGACACCCTGAAAAATAGAAGGTACCGATGTACCTACCAACACATTGATAACTCCCCCTCACATGGTGCATAAAAGAACACAAAGAGTTTGATTTCAGAAAGATTTACAACCTGTCAGCATGAACCCTGGGATGGAAACAGTCTGTGAAATCCCAGACAACAGGAAAATTTAAGCATGACTCACAAAAATGTGACAACTAATTTTCATATGTCTTGATGGCTCAAATTTTTCACATGAGTATATGACTATAAAGTAACATCAATGCAATGTTCTTACAAATCATTCCTTGGAACCATAAGAGTGTGTGTGAAAAGTTCATCTAAGGGAGTACAAGTTTGGAGCATCAAATGACATGAGGACATCAAGAGAACCAAGTGACTTTGTCACAACCTTTTCTGGAAATTCAGCACATCAAGGACTTTGTTCCAACTTGGCCTTTGGCCGTTGTCATTTATGTTCCAGGCATTTTTGTCATTCTCTTTAAATTTTGTCCAAAAGCTCATCTGAGAAATACGTCCTCATACGTCCACATTTTCACATTAATAAATTTTGTCGTTCCTTTACTTTATTCATTCATTAATAAACACCACATTTTCACATTTGTTCTTCAGTAACTAGTTCAACTCACTCAATTTTCTAGCTCAAACTTTATACACCCCACAAGAGTAACCTTTGTGCTCAAGGATTCTTTCTAGTTCCAAGAATGATTTAGACCACATGCACTAACATTCCCAAGAGCATAGATGCATATACACAAGTGAAAGATGCAGCAAATGTTTATCAAGAAACATGAAATAAGAACACAACATTTTAGATCAAGTTCAGAAATATTTCCCGGGATTTGACCACTGACTCGTATCCCAGCATGAGCCAACATTTATTTTCAGAAAATAAAAAGACTTGAAAGATAAATTTAGACCAATGAGGGAGATATCTCAAGTAATGGTGCATACACCAATAGCCTTCCTAAGACTTTCAAATCTCAGATTGTCCAAGGGCTTAGTGAACAAATCAGCCAATTGTTGTTCAGTTGGAATAAATGTCATTTCAAGCTGTTTGTCTTCAACCAAGTTTCGAATGAAATGATATCTAATCTCTATATGCTTGGTCCTAGAATGCAACACAGGATTTTTTGAAATATTGATTGCCGAGGTGTTATCACAAAACAGGGATAGGATACCTTGCTCAAATCCGTAGTCGCTTAGCATATGCTTCATCCAAAGGAGTTGTGTACAGCAGCTTCCAGCGGCTATATACTCCGCTTGAGCAGTGGACAGTGATACGCAGTTCTGCTTCTTGCTATGCCACGATACTAGGTTGTTCCCAACAAAGAAGCAGCCACCCGAGGTGCTCTTCCTATCCGTGGCATCTCCAGCCCAATCCGAGTCCGAATACCCTGCAATCTCAGTGTTAGTATCCGTTGTATACAGAATTCCAAAAGCACACGTACCTGAAACATATCGAATGATACGTTTGACAGCCTTCACGTGGGATTCCTTGGGATTGGCTTGATACCTAGCACAAACACCCACACTAAAAGAGATATCGGGTCTGCTGGCTGTGAGGTAAAGTAGGCTTCCAATCATGCTTCTGTAGAGGGTTTGATCAGCATTGATGCCCTCCAAATCAGCACTGATTATGCAAGAAGTTCCCATTGGGTTCCGGATGGGAGAGGCTCCTTCCATCCCAAACTTCTTCACAAGTTCCTTCGCATACTTTTCCTGCGAAATGAACAAACCAACTTTCCTTTGCTGAACTTGTAGTCCAAGGAAGAAGTTTAGCTTACCTTAAAGGCTCATTTCAAACTCTTGCTTCATTAGACTAACAAACTCCTCAACAAGTTTTTGGGAGGTAGAACCAAACACCACATCATCCACATAGATTTGAGCAATTATCATATGATGTGAAACATTTTTAACAAACATGGTCTTATCAATAGAGCCACGCACATACCCATGGTCAATCAAATGTGTAGACAATTTTTCATACCAAGCTCTAGGAGCTTGTTTCAAACCATAAAGGGCTTTGTCTAATCTGTAAACATCGTCGGGATGGGAAGAGCTCTGAAATCCCGGGGGCTGTTCAACATACACTTCTTCTTTCAAAACTCCATTTAAAAAGGCACTTTTCACATCCATTTGAAAGAGATCAAATTTCAGGAAACAAGCAATGGCCAAGAGTAACCTAACGGACTCAAGTCTAGCTACGGGGGCAAAGGTTTCATCAAAATCTAGGCCTTCTATTTGTGAATAACCTTGCACAACCAACCTAGCTTTGTTTCTTGTAATAATTCCCTTCTCATCCGTTTTATTTTTGAACACCCATTTTGTTCCAATAACATTCTTATCCCTAGGTCTAGGAACTAAGTGCCAAACATTGCTTTTCTCAAACTGATTTAATTCCTCTTGCATAGCCCCAATCCATTATGAATCCTTTAAAGCATCTTTAACATTCTTAGGCTCAATACTAGAAACAAAACCATAGCAATCAATTCGATTGATAGCTAACCTATGCAAGGTAAGAAAGCTCCTGAGGCTAACGAGATTACTTACAACCGCTTTGGACCTACTTCGGGTCTGCATTGGTTCATCCACCATGCCAATCACATCCGAAGGAGAATGGTCTTTTTGCACTTGACGTTTCCCAATGCGATGTGGCTTCTGGATAGTTAGGGTCTGATCTATCCCGGCACCTTCCTCATCAGATTCTGCATCCTGGGATACGTCATCAGGGATAGGATTCTGTTCGTCAATGGGAGTCTCAGGATCTTTGGGAGATGTCTCAGTGCTCACATCCTCAATCTGCACATTTCTAGAAGAATGGTTGTGAGAGCATACAAGAGAATCATTGATAGCCACGTTCACTGTTTCTACAACCTTGCATGTTCTCTTGTTGTAGACCCGGTAAGCACGGCTATTCAATGCATAGCCTAGAAAAACACCCCTATCACATTTAGCATCAAACTTTGTCAAATACTCACGGTCTCTATATATAAAACAAGGGCTTCCAAAAGCTTTTAGGTGTGAGATATTTGGTTTCTTGCCTTTCCAAAGTTCGTAGGGAGTTTTACAAGTACCCGGTCTGAAAATTACACGATTAAGAGTGTAACACGCATTAAAGATTGCTTCGACCCAAAACATGTGAGGCAAATCTGCAGAACTCAACATAACCCTCCCCATTTCTACCAACACCCTATTCTTCCTCTCAACAATCCCATTTTGTTGGGGTGTAATGGGGGCTGAAAACTCATGGTGCACACCATTTTCCTCACAATACTCAGCAAACAAAGAGTTTTCAAACTCGGTACCATGATCTGATCTAATCCTCAAAATGCATTTGTTTTCGGAGAGCTTTTCATTTGAAATTCGTTTTGCTAGTTCAAAAAACTTCCCAAAAGTTTGAGTTTTGTCACCTAGAAAAATGACCCAAGTAAATCTAGAAAAGTCATCTACCACAACAAGTACATATTTCTTTTTCGCAAGACTTTCAGTTTCTACAGGGCCTACAAGATCTAAGTGAAGTAACTCAAGAATATTAGAGGTTGGCCTAGCATTTAGAACAGGATGAGAGGTTCGGGATAGCTTACCCATTTTGCAGTCTCCACACATACCTGCAGCTCTCCCGGACAGTTTGGGCAGGCCACGAACTCCATCCTTCGAGGACAACTTCACCACATCTTGATGGTTGAGATGGCACATCCTTCTATGCCACAGATCTAGCAAGCTTTCTTGAGTTGAGGATAGGAAGCATATATCAGATTCCAACTTCTTGTTAGCTCGAACACAATAGCAATGATCCCTAGATCTTTCCCCTTTCATCACACATCTTCCTTTCCTATCAAGAACAGTGCATTGAGACCTGTCAAATGTCACAGTCTCATACTCATCGACGATCTGACTCACACTCAGCAGGCAAACTTCTAATCCTGCCACCAACAGAACGTTCTTCAAGCCCGGGAGACCAGGAGTGTCAACCATCCCGCTTCCAATGATCTCAGCTTTGGCTCCATCACCGAACATGACATCACCAACAGGGTGAGTATCATCCATGGAGGTGAACCATTTCCGTTCTCCGGTCATATGCTTCGAGCAGCCGCTGTCCATGTACCAAGAATCGGATTTCCTGGTGGAAAGAGCAGTCAAGGCAACGTTGCAAACAGCTACAACATCTCTTACAGCAGTGGGTGAGGTCTTTACTCTTGAAAGAAAGCAGATGACTTCTTCTTGTTTCTTCTTGACATCAGGGGCTTTGGGAGACATGACCCTTCTGGTATCCCGGGTTCTGTGAACAGACTTCCTGACCCAATTTGCAGAAGCAGGCTTATTCTTCTGCTCCGGGATGCCAATGGACTGTGCTATCCTTGTCAGTTCAATGAGAGATTTCTGAAAGTGGGCGAGCAGATTGACGTTTTGTGAGGTCTTGGCAGGTACAAAGTTTCCTCTCAGCTTGTAACAGTACCGACGAATGTGTCCACTGTTCCCACAGTGAAAGCATCTAATTTGCGAGCCTTTCTTGAGCTTTGACACCTTGGGGATTTCAGGAGCATTGGTCTTCAGTTGTGGAAGAGGCTTTCCCAACACAGAGCTGGTTCCTTTTACGAACGTAGTCTTCTCTGAGCCTTTGGATTTGTCAACACCTTCAAATCCCAACCCCTTCTTGCTGCCATCTAGTCTTCCCATCCCACAGATTTGGGATAGCTTCTCCGAGCCAATGGAGAATTTGGCGAACTGGTTTCGGGCGTCCAGCAGGGCTTCTTCGAGCTTCAGCTTCTCAGTAGTCAGCAAGCTTATAGTAGAGGACCGACGGTCCAGCTCCTCTTTGAGAAAATTCACTTGCTCTTCAAGTTGGGTTTTGGTTGAAATCCATTCTGTCTTCTGGGATAGGAACTCTCCTTGTATCCTGGAATGTGTCTCCTTACTCAATGAAAGCTCATTAGATAGAACTTCATTTTTAGCAAGCATAGACTTTGAGGCTTTACACAAACGCACATACATATCATGCCCCTCGTCATCAGAATCCTTGTCCTCAAGAGACTCATCTAATGTGACTTGGGTGACAAAAGCAACCTTTTCATCTTCATCTAACTCGGTTTCAGAATTTTCATTAGAATCACTATCACTCCAAGTTGCTTTTAGTACTTTATGAGACCTATTTATCCTGTTAGCACAATCCACAGCCTTATGTCCTATTCCATTGCATTCAAAACATTTCATGTCCGTTTTCGGGATAGAAGAGGACCTGATATCCCGAATTTTCTGTGAAACCTGATTTCTAAAAGGCTTAGAGCTAGATCCTTTTGAGGAGTTCCGATTAGAGTTGAACGTTTTCCTTTTCCTTAAGAATTTCTCAAATTGTTTGGTTAGAAAAGCAAATTCATCATTTTCATCATCTTCATTTTCAAGAAACTTTTCAACCTCAACTTTAACCGAACTTAGTGCAATAGATTTCTCATGCAAGGGCCTTTTCTTGAGAGTTTCATAGGTTTTCAAATTACCAACAAGTTCTTCTAAAGGATAGGTATCAAGATCATGAGCCTCCTCAATAGCATTCATTTTCGAGTCAAAGAATGAAGGTAAAGCAGTTAAGAACTTCCTAACAATTTTCTTTGATTCTATGGCCTCGCCTAAGCTACGACATTGATTCGTGATATTAAGTACACGACCATAGAAATCATCAATAGACTCTTTGTCACTCATGCTTAGACCTTCAAACTCAAAAATAAGACGTTGAAGTTTTTGTTGTTTAACACGAGAGTTACCTTCATGAGTGTTGATGAGAACTTCCCATGCCTCCTTAGCAGTGGAGCAATGGATGATCCTTCGGCGCTCTGCTTCGGAGACAGCGTTGAATAGACAGCTAAGGGCCTTGATGTTTGCTCTAGCCGAATCCTTGTCATCTTTTACCCATTCGGACCTAGGCTTTGAAATCCTTACGGTTGATTCAGCGCCTTCTGGTTTTGTGGGATGTGTCCAGCCTTCCTCTACACTTTGCCACAGCATACCATCATCTTGGTAGGAGAGGAAGGCACTCATCATGATTTTCCATTGAGAAAAATCATGTCCGTCGAAAAAAGGTGGAGCATTTATGGAAGAACCTTTTTCCCGGTCCATAACTGACCCCTAAGAGGATCTCACTAGCAAAGGCTAATGGCTGCTCTGATACCACTTAAAGGTCCTAGAGGGGGGGGGGGGTGAATAGGCCTTTTTCCCACTTTTTCGCTTAATCTGTTATCGGGATAGCAAGATAGAGTCCTATCCCGGAAAACAGGATACGAGTGTTAAAACTTAAAGACAGAAAGTAAAGATTAACACCAGATGTTTTTGATAACGCAGAAATCCTACAACCAGGATCAAAACTGCGTGCCCCTTACTCTTGAGGGACAAACCTTTCCACTATCAAGTAACACACACAATTACAAGTTTCTGGCACTCTGGGATACATACCATGTATGCTATCCTGACTAGTCTACCCACCAGTACAAACAGAGCTACACTACCTTAATCTATGTGCTTACACTTGGAAAGAAAACAGAAGTATCAAACTCAGATTTTTAACTACTCTTCAAGTTAAAACCTTCTTGATCACTTCTTGGGTTGGGCATCTCCACACTTTATCTCTATGGAATGCACAATGCAACAATGCATATGAGTTTTGAAAAACAGTTTTAAGCTTGAGAAACCATGTCTATTATGCACTATAAAGAGCAACCAAAATACATGGAAGAGGAAGAGAAGAGATAAGAGAAACTACACTCGAAAGTGCTCTCAAAGAGTACCAAAACAGAATAACCAAAACCCCCAAGTGTTTCACTCAACCAACCAACTATTCACAACAGTCTTAAGCTGCTTATATAGGCAATACAATACAGCAGCTAAGTGCAGCCAGTAAGCAAGGCAAAATAGAGGTCAAGGACCACAAGAAAGCACGTGAGAAACCAACAAAAGAAACACCCTATGGCAGACCTAAAACTGTCCAGATTTGACACAACACATCGAAACGGTTTGCAAGGCAGCAGCATGCTTAGTGACACAGTGTACACTCAACATCAGTTTCTATTTTAGGCAAGAAGTGTTTTTGGGAGAGAAACAGCCTTTCACAGCCTTTCACAGAAATGGCAAAGTCAACTACAGCAAGCACGTGACTAACAGACTTGAGAAGAGCAAAAAGCTGTCCAGGCTGTAAAGCACATTACATACCCCTAAAAATCACATGTGAGCTTAAGACACCTCAAATAAAACAAAGTCAACTATCATGAACAAAAGCACATGTATTCTGAGATAAGGAATGTCTATGCCTTAGAGGATCACAAGCATACAGACTAAGAAATAACCTAGGCAACAGAAATCACGTATGGACAGAAATCCAGAATACCAGTAGATCAACGGGGATATGTGCAACAGTTGCTATCCTAAATGAAAACCATGTTATGGGATGCATGATCTACCTGATATCCCAAAAAGATAAGTAAGAGATGCCAACATCTTCAATCTCTTTCTTTGATGATCTTCAGTCTATTGTGTTTTGTCTATTGTCAAGGAGTTGCCAACAACATGTATGCCTTCACTCCAGTTAGTAGGATTACATCTCTCGACACTTTATCTGCCAGGTATTTATTCTAGATTGAGATACCATATGTTTTGTCACATAGAAAAAATAAAGTTCAAAGTATCATGTTGGAGTTGCGTGTATGATATAATTGTATATTTTCCCTTGCAGGTTTGAGAGAGAGGGTGAACCTTGTGAGCTTGCTCCTGTGGATTTCTTTGTGAGTACAGTCGATCCATTGAAAGAACCACCCTTGATCACTGCCAATACAGTGCTTTCCATTCTTGCTGTAGACTACCCTGTGGAGAAAGTTTCCTGCTATGTTTCTGATGATGGTGCCGCCATGCTTACTTTTGAATCTCTTGCCGAAACATCTGAGTTTGCAAGAAGGTGGGTTCCATTCTGCAAAAAATTCTCGATTGAACCACGTGCACCTGAGTTCTACTTCTCACAGAAGATTGACTACTTGAAAGACAAAGTACAACCATCTTTTGTGAAGGAGCGCAGAGCAATGAAAGTAAGCACCTAAAGCCTGAAGGTTCCTCTACTAGTTTGCCTACAGCTAAATGTTCGCTTATTTGATATCTTATTTTACATTTCTGTAAGCATTCATTACTAATCATTTCATGATATTAAGATATTTACAGAGAGACTATGAGGAGTTCAAGGTGAGAATGAATGCTTTAGTAGCGAAGGCTCAAAAAACCCCAGAAGATGGCTGGAGTGCTGGACTATGCAAGATGGAACACCATGGCCAGGAAATAATTCACGTGATCATCCTGGCATGATCCAGGTTAGGCAACCTACAAATTCTAGGTCATTTTCTGAAGTTGTGCCATTTTGTTAATATTAGAACAAGCTCTTATGTTCTTAGATGATCTACCATTTTATAAAAGGTTATAGTTTCTTAATGAACTCTTATGTCCCTTTCAGGTTTTCCTTGGACATAGCGGTGCTCTTGACTTTGAGGGAAATGAGCTTCCTCGATTGGTTTATGTCTCCAGAGAGAAGAGACCCGGATACCAACACCACAAGAAAGCTGGCGCTGAAAATGCTTTGGTAAGTGTCCATTCTTTAAGACTAAACTAAAGCTATGAACCTTCCATGAAGTTTCCTTTTAAGCTTAAATGATTCGCTTCATGCAGGTGAGGGTGTCTGCAGTTCTCACAAATGCCCCATACATCCTCAATCTTGACTGTGATCACTACGTTAACAACAGCAAAGCTATTCGTGAGGCAATGTGCTTCTTGATGGACCCTCAAGTTGGTAGAGATCTTTGTTATGTGCAGTTTCCTCAGAGATTTGATGGCATTGATCGCAGTGATAGATATGCCAATCACAATACAGTTTTCTTTGACGTTAGTTCAAAGCTCTCAGACTTGTTTTCCTAGCAGGTTCCTGCACAGTTGAAATGAATTTTGAAATCCACGTAAATCTTTAAATTCTCGAATTTCAGGTTAACATGAAAGGACTAGACGGAATTCAAGGACCAGTATATGTGGGAACAGGTTGTTGCTTTAATAGGCAAGCACTTTATGGCTACAGTCCTCCTTCTATGCCAAGCTTGCCCAAGGCGTCCTCGTCTTGTTCATGGTGTGGCTGCTTCTCTTGTTGCTGCCCCTCTAAGAAGCAGACTAAAAAGGAGTCCGAGGTTTACCAAGATGCAAAACGAGAGGAGCTTGATGCAGCTATATTTAACCTCAGGGAGATCGATAGTAAGTCTAATATTTCGATGAAGCTGGGATTATTTTTTTCTTTTTTATAATAGAGCTGTTCAGTTTATATGACAATCTCTGGGGTGGTTTCTTGTGCAGACTATGATGAGTATGAGAGGTCAATGCTGATGTCCCAGACGAGCTTTGAAAAAACTTTTGGCTTATCAACTGTGTTTATTGAGTCTACTCTAATGGAGAATGGGGGAGTCGCTGAATCTTCCAACCCATCATTATTGATCAAGGAGGCAATTCATGTCATTAGCTGTGGTTATGAAGAAAAGACCGCATGGGGAAAAGAGGTAGGATTCTGGTGATATAAGTTTTTTGCTGTGATTCTAGAAGTTTCGACAACATAACATTGAATTATAGTAGCAGCTTACACTCTGGCCAAATTTACATAAAATTTGTACACAAATGATTTTCAACTTTATGTGTTATATTATTTATCAGATTGGCTGGATTTATGGGTCAATCACTGAGGATATCTTAACCGGTTTCAAGATGCATTGCCGTGGATGGAGATCAGTTTACTGCATGCCTCTGAGGCCTGCATTCAAAGGGTCAGCTCCCATTAATCTTTCCGATCGTCTGCACCAAGTTCTCAGGTGGGCACTTGGATCCGTGGAAATTTTCCTCAGTAGACATTGTCCCCTCTGGTATGGGTTTGCAGGTGGCCGCCTCAAATATCTTCAGCGAATGGCATACGTTAACACCATTGTTTACCCCTTCACATCACTGCCTCTCATCGCTTACTGCACCCTGCCTGCAATATGCCTTCTCACAGGAAAATTCATCATACCAACGGTAAGTTTATCTGAGCATTATTTTCTTACACACATGAAAAGAAAAAGGATTATCTAACAGACAATTGTGAAGTAATCTTTGTGATTGGTACATTCTGGGGCCACACTAAATTTACTTCTATGTCAAGGCATTACCACATACAATTTAATTTTGGTCATTGTTGAACTTGATGCAGCTTTCGAATCTAGCAAGTGTTCTGTTTCTTGGCCTCTTCCTTTCCATTATTCTAACCAGTGTGATTGAGTTGCGGTGGAGTGGTGTGAGCATCCAGGACCTGTGGCGTAATGAGAAGTTCTGGGTTATAGGAGGTGTTTCGGCTCATCTCTTTGCTGTCTTTCAAGGTTTCCTCAAGATGTTGGCCGGTGTGGATACCAACTTTACCGTCACATCTAAACAAGCAGAGGATGCAGACTTCGGAGAGCTCTATATGATCAAGTGGACTACACTTCTGATCCCCCCAACTACACTCCTCATAGTAAACATGGTTGGCATTGTTGCTGGATTTTCTGATGCACTAAACAAGGGTTATGAGGCTTGGGGGCCACTGTTTGGCAAGGTTTTCTTTGCAATGTGGGTGATCTTTCATCTCTATCCATTCCTCAAAGGTCTCATGGGACGCCAAAACAGAACTCCAACCATTGTTGTTATGTGGTCAATTCTGTTGGCCTCTGTCTTCTCTCTTGTTTGGGTCAGGATAAACCCATTTGTGAGCAAAGTTGATAACTCATCTCTTGCTTCAGCCTTCATCTCCATCGACTGTTGAGGGCTACTTAAGGCAGTATCAACTAAGTTTTCCGACCAGGGATAAATGCTTCTTGTCACTAGAGCTAGAAAGTGTCATACGAATTCGATATAGTTTGAATGTGAAGAAAACTGAAATTTTCGGGAACCTTAAATTTTCATCTAGCTAGAAGATTTGTAATGAAAATTTTCCTATTGGGATTTGGAGTAAGAATTTGCGGGAGCAATATCAATGTAAAAAGAGATTGTTGTTGTTCTTCCAAATACCATAAAAGTAATGAGAGCCATGTATCATGTGCATTTGGATTATCATGCTCTATAGTCAGTATGAGCTTCTATTTGCTAAGCCAAGACATCACTCTTCTAATTATTTGATATTGACTTCTTAGCTTACTGTTATAAGATCCATCTACTCTCCACATGGCCTCATTACCCTAAATTTGCACTGTTAGTTCAAGGTGATCTTGAGCTTTGACGATTATGTACTGTTATACATATAATGTGTGGTCTATCTAATATCAAATTAGCATTGTTTTTATAGTGGTTGAGATAATGAAGTAATAAATCATGATGTCGAACACCAAATTATATATGGTTCGATCTCTTGTTGAATTATGGGTCTTTTTTATTCTTTGGAAGGATGCTAATTATGGTTAACCAGCAGTTTTGCTTCTTAAACTGGTTTTCCTATCCTAACTTTACAAACAACACAGTGCTTTTTTGGATTTGATTACAGTAGTATAATCTAACAAGTAACAATATAGCTAAGCTTCCATTGGAAATTTAATTTGTGAATACAAATTCTGTCAACCATGACTGATGGATCCAACCATCGTTTTGCATCTGCCTTCGCCGTATCCGCGAAGGGGAAGACCACTTTCGGCGTGTCCGGCGCTGGAAATAAGAAACACTACACCAAAGGCTTTTAAAGGCACTATCGCCGGGGTTTGGGATATGAAGCGTCGACTATTGATTCGACATGAAGGAGAGAGATACATCTTCTGTTTTGATAAGGAGGAGGAACGGAAAAAGATTGTGTATGATGGACCATGGTTCTATGGAAAATTGAACTTGGTTTTGAATAAGTATGATGGAATTAGAGCCGTGGAGAAGGTGGAGTTAACTTGACTCTCAGTGTGGGTGGAGATGTTCGGTCTCTCACCACGTTTGCAAACTCAAACGACTGTAGGGAACATTGCCTCTACGCTAGGGGAGATAATACTTCTGGATGAATTGGGCATCAAAAGTGGAAAGAGGATTAGGGCTCGGATCTGGCACGAAATCACCAAGTTGGTGAGACAAGCATACCCTTCAGAAGCTTTTGAGATTGATGGAGTGACTGTGATGGTGCGATTTTGGTATGATCGCATTGTCACATTTGTGGTTTACTAGAGCGCAAGGTCTGCGGAGGACCACCAGACATGTTCGCAGCGAAAGAGGCTATGGAAAAGCTAGGGTCGCCTAACTCGAGGATTAATAGGAGCTATGGTGTAGGGGCAGCACAGCCTACGTCTCTTACCCTCATCTCCTAGTTTGAATAGGAAAAAGTCACTGCCTATGTAGCAAGGTAGGGGGATATCCATGCAAGCTCCAGGCTTCACCTTGTCCTTTCTAGGGATCAACACGGTAGAGTTGGCGAGACAGCTAGGCACCTTCTCCTTCAAGTCACAGGAGGTGACAACCCTAGGGGTTCGTTTCACAGAGGAATCCAGGTCGGTCGTGGCACTGAAGATAAGCACTAGGAATTGAGAAAGTGATGAAGGTGTACCAGCGTCAAGCACGCCCTTTGCTACCCGCGCCACCTGAAGAAGGAGAGAAACATATGCAAGCTCTCACCACCTCGCTAACGGATGAGTATAGTAGGATCTGTGTCTCGCCACTCAAAAGGTAGCGGAGCCGCAAGGTTGGCTCCAAGAACAAGCCAAAGAACAAGGCGGAGGCCGATGATTTGATAGGAACAACGGTCGTGGTCTCTAACTCACCAAAGGTACGTAAGAGGCGTCTTAAAGGGCAACGTCTGACAATGGAAGGGGCTACGGATCCAGAGGCAGTGGCCTCAGCTATGGAGTCACCTCTTACAGTCGAAGGAGGTGATGATATGGTTGTAGAGGCATAGAAGGGCTTTGGGGCCTCCCAGGGATAAGTCCCTTAGTAAGTTTAGGTGAGCATTATCTTGGTTTACCTATGTTGGTACTTGCCTAGTTCTCGGGTGGCATGTCCTCGGTTACTTTTGTTCTTATTTCAATTACAATGTTCGTGAGCTAATGTACGGATTTTTTTTCTAAATTAACTTAGTAGTAGTCTTTTCTCTCGTATTCTCTAGGTATCTATTGTGTATCTCGCGTTTTAACCATAAAAAAAATCATATGCAGAAGCATTAGATATATATTGTGCCTATTTTAACGGCAAAGCATTACATAGATCAATGTATGTAAAATCGATATTTCGCCGATATTTCGATTTTTTGAAGTTACCTGAAAAATCTTCAAATATATCCCTAAATTTTCTGAAATTTCCCGATTTTTATCGATATTTCCGATATATCCCCGATATTTTCGATATTTTCCGATATTTCCTAAATTTTTTTGGTAAATGTCCAATCTTCACATGCTCAATGTCCAATCCACCCTTCACGTGGCATGTCCAATACATGCAGAATTACATGGGAGAACAATCATTTAATGATTATTCTTCACAATACACACATGATTTTTTATGCACAGGGAGATAGAGAAAATAGTGTGAATTTCGAACCTCATAGGTCCTCTACGTAGTTTTGAAGTATTTATATATTTGATTTTGTGACGTGTGACGTGTAATATATTGTACAAAAGACATGATGGCTTAGCCTCCTATAAGTTTTAGCCATCAAAAAATAAAAATAGAACTAATAAATTATATTTTAATAATTATCAGCACTTAACACATACTAATTCATATAGTAATATAGCAAATTCATATGTCTTGATGTTTGATCAATATTTTCTTTTCACATAAGGTAGATAATTGATCATGTAACAACCTCCAAAAGTTTCATTACAAATTTTCATGTATTTTTATTAGTTTCCGTCATTTCCGACAGAATTTTCACTGGATCGATATTTCATTGATATTTCCATCGATATATCTAAATTTTAGAACGTTGATGTATTCTCGATATCCGATATTTTACTCCTTGACATAGATCAAAACAATCTACACGTGTGGCCGCATAATCACACACATAGTAAAGTGCACATCACATGGATATGCCTTGCTCTACCTATCATTAACGTAACACTCGTATTTCCTCTCATTTTTGTTTCTTTTTTCCAAACTATAATGCATTATTAGTTTATTACATGTGCAAGATATCAACGTAGTTAATCTAATAGATGAAGGCATGAAGTACACTATAATGACTAAGAACCCAATCTCAACATCTATATATAGTTAATCAAAGTTCTGATGTTATTTCGAAATATAAATGCTAAGATGTCTTATTTTCGAAACTCAATACTGACTGACTTAAGCAATCTCAAACTTATTCTTCACCCCACATCATGTAATTTGTACCTCAAAACTATATGAATGAATGGAATCATTGAAGGGTAGCCTTCACTTCCAATTTCCTTCCCCAAATGTATATACACCAAACCAAAAATAAATAAAACCCCTACAAAGATCACCAGAAAAACAGACCCATAAAAGTGATAAAACTTTAAAAAGTCCCATTGTGAAATTCATGTTGAACACAAAGGGCATACAAGGTAGTTAAACTAAGACAGAACACACTCCTAAATCTCATCCATCCAGGCAGTCTCACTCTTCACTCTTCACTCTTCTTCTTCTTCTTCTTCTTCTTCTTCTTCTTCCATCGTTGTTGTCTTGTCCGAAACTCCAAAAGCCTCTCTCTCTCCCTCTCAAAAATGGAACCACCATTACTCCTCCTCCTCCTCCTCTCCTCTTCCGCATTCTCCGCCGCCTCCAATACCACCGTCTCTCCAAGCTCTTCTTCTTCTCTAGACCCAAAACAACTCCAAGCACTCCAATCCCTCAACATCCCAACTTCCAAAGACCCATGCACTCAAAACTCCACCGCCGCCGTCTGCGACTCCTCAAAGCCCTTCCGCCACCTCCTCTCCCTCACTCTCTCCAACTGCTCCGACGACGTCGCTCTCTCCTTCACCGCCCTCAAGTCCCTCTCCACACTCACCTCCCTCCACTTCCTCAACTGCCCCGTCGCCCCCATCCGCCTCCCCGCTGATCTTGCATCCTCCCTCCGCTCCTTCTCCGCCGTCTCCTCCCTCCGCCACCTCACCGGCGTCTGGCTCTCCCGCCTCCAGAACCTCACCGATCTCACCGTCTCCAACGTCCAAGTCAATGCCAGTGGCCCTTTCGTAATTCTCGGCAACTTGAAGAAGCTCAGGTCCATCACCGTCTCCCACGCCAATCTCACCGGAAAAGTCCCTAAACACATGAGTCTCAACTTGACCCACATCGACTTTTCCGGCAATAACCTCCAAGGAAGAATCCCCAGCTCCATTACTCTGCTCGAAAACCTCGAAAGCTTGAATCTTTCCTCCAATGCACTCAATGGTGAAATACCCACTTCGTTTGGTGACCTCATTTCATTACAGAACGTCTCTCTGTCTTCAAACTCGTTGTCGGGTCCAATCCCGGAGTCCATTTCGGCTATTCCGGGTTTGGTTCATCTTGATCTGAGCTCCAACCAGCTCAACGGCTCAATCCCCAAGTTCATTTCCGACATGAAGAGCTTGAAGCACTTGAATCTTGCAAACAACAACTTCCAAGGGGTTGTTCCTTTCAATGTGACGTTCATTTCGAAGCTGGTAGTGTTCAAGATTAGCAAGAACAGCAACTTGTGCTACAACCATTCAATTCTTTCGTCAAAATTGAAGCTGGGGATTGCTCCTTGTGACAAACATGGGCTGCCATTGTCGCCGCCGCCGGCGAAACAGGACAGCTCCGCGGACGACAGTAGTAGTGACGATGACTACAGTGATGAGGGTGATGACTCGAGTCAGAATCAGAATCGTCATCATGGGCCGAATAAGTTTGTTCTTGGTGTGGCAATTGGGCTTTCCTCTATTGTCTTCCTCATAATCTTCTTGATTCTTCTCTCGAAATGGTGCGGGTGAAAAAGTTGAAGAAAGCTGAGCTGATTGACTGGGGTGTATTTTTTTTAGTGATTAGTTTCATTGTTCTAGGAGCTTAGAGATTAGGGAGTAAAGATTGAATTTTTATTTGATTTATTATACTTGATGATGATGAGATGAAGAGCAAGAGTAGATGTGAAGGAACCAAAAGAGTAGGGAGTGATGATTAGATTGGAGTGTTCTTATTGTTGTCACTTCTTGGAGGGGATCAAATGGGGTTGGCTGGAGAAAAGAGCAGTGAGTTTTCCATTATTACAACTTGAGAATATGTATTATTTCTTTGCCATCTATGTATCTATTTTTCTTCAACCACAAGCATTTGCTTTCTTTTTGTCCTTCCACTTTTGATCAATTCCAGCTTTCATCGAGTTTGCTTCCTCTAGTGTTATGTGTACATTGATACATTATCATATATTCGGATTCTCTCAATGCCATACAGACGGTTAGAATATACCTTAAATCAGATCTCGCGAGTAAGAGTCTTTGACGAAGGAGTTGGCTTGCTATTCTGGATTTCGTAAAGAATAGGGATTCTTCAGTCATTCCGGTTTAGGATTCCTCACACGTTTGGGTCTGGGATTCCTCTGGTATTCAAGACTCTGTTAGACTATAAATATTCTAGGTTATTATCTAACAAAAGTGTGGAATGATATTGGTATTCTGCAATCTGGTTTTATCACGTAGGTTGTGTTTAACCTAGTGTGGTAAATTCTGTATTTTGTAATCTGGTTTTCTCAAGGATAAATTAAATATGTTCTCCTTCTGCCATGGACGTAGTCAATGTATGTAAAATCGATATTATCGACGATATTTCGCCGATATTTCGATTTTTTTAAGTTACCTGAAAAATCTTCAAATATATCCCTAAATTTTCCGAAATTTTCCGATTTTTATCGATTTTTATCGATATTTCTGATATATCCCCGATATTTTCGATATTTTCTGATATTTCCCGAAATTTTTGAAATTTCTGTAAACTTTTCACATTTAACATTTAGTTTAGTAAATGTCTAATCTTCACATGCTCAATGTCCAATCCACCATTCACGTGACATGTCCAATACATGCAGAATTACATGGGAGAACAATCATTTAATGATTATTCTTCACAATACACACATGATTTTTTATGCACAGGGAGATGAAGAAAATAGTGTGAATTTTGAACCTCATAGGTTCCCTACGTGGTTTTGAAGTATTTATATATTTGATTTTGTGACGTGTGATGTGTAATATATTGTGCAAAAGACGTGATGGCCTAGCCTCTTATAAGTTTTAGCCATCAAAAAATAAAAATAGAATATATTTTAATAATTATCAGCACTTAACACATACTAATTCATATAGTAATATAGAAAATTTATATGTCTTGATGTTTGATCAATATTTTATTTTCACATAAGGTAGATAATTGATCATGTAACAACCTCTAAAAATTTCATTATAAATTTCCTTGTATTTTTATTAGTTTCCGTCATTTCCGTCAGAATTTTCACTGGATCGATATTTCATCGATATATCCAAATTTTGGAACGTCGATATATCCTCGATATCCGATATTTTACTCCTTGGACGTAGCTAACATATCGTTAGTTAACCACGTAAATCTATGTTCTTTCTTACATTCGTTATAACAAATTGGTATAAGAGCTTAGGCTCAGGATGTCTGGGTTGAATGTGAAGATCGACAAATTCATGGGGAGGAACAATTTCAGTTTATGGCAGATCAAGATGCGAGCCTTGTTAAAGCAACAAGGGTTGTGGGAGTCGTTGACGAAGAAGGCAGTGGGTCCCGAATCCGCTGAGATGGGCAGTCTTGAGGAGAAGACACATTCGACAATTATGTTGTGTCTTGCAAACGATATCATCACCGAGATCGCAGAGGAAGAAACTACATTTGGTATGTGGTTGAAGCTTGAGAGTCTATACATGACGAAGTCTTTAACCAACAAGTTGCTTCTGAAGCAACGTCTGTTCAGACTGTGTATGCAAGATGGTGCACCTCTGAAAGATCACTTAGATCAGTTGAACACAATTCTGTTAGAGTTGCGTAATATCGTTGTTAAGATCGATGATGAGGATGCTGCCTTAATTCTGCTGGTATCTTTACCGTTATCATATGAGAATTTTGTGCAAAATCTTTTATCGTTGGGAGAGATACGGTGACTTTAAAGGAGGTTAGATCGTTTCTTCATACCAGAGAGCTGCGCCATAAGGAGACTAGTACAAGTACATATAATCAGGTTGTTGGGTTAGTAATCAGTGGTAGCAAAGGACATGGAAACTCGGAGAAGAAGAAATTCAAGAAACCAGGTTTCAAGGGTCCTAAATCCAACGATGTCTGTAACTATTGTAAAGAGAGGGGCATTGGAAAAGGGAATGTCCAAAGAGGAAGTAGCAGGAGAAACCATCAGGTACTGCTACTGTAGCAGAAGATAACATCAATTCAGAAGAGGATACTGCCTTAGTTGCTGATGAACATGCACATCACGTTGAGGTGTGGATTCTAGATTCCGGGGCATCCTATCATATATTTCCGCACAGGGAGTGGTTCACAACCTGTAAGCAGGTAAATGGAGGCAATGTTTCTATGGCTAACAGTTTTGCATGCAAGGTGGTTGGAATGGGCTCAATTAAAATACAAACACATTATGGTAGATTTTGTACATTGAACGAGGTTAGGCATGTTCCATGCATACAAAGAATCTGATATCTCTGAGTTATTTTGATAACAAAAGGTTCAATTTCAAAGGTGAAGGTGGAGTTCTACGTGTCTGCAAGGGTTCTAATCTGGTTCTTAAAGGTGTCAAGCGGGGTACTTTGTATATTCTACAAAGTTCTATGCTGTCAGGTTCTGCTGCTGTTGCATCGTTGGAGGTTTATAAGGAGGATATGACCAAGCTATGGCACATGAGACTCGATCATATGAGTGAACGAAGGAACCAAATTCTGGCAAAATGAGATCTTTTTGGTGGCCACAAGGTAAAGGACCTTGGTTTCTGTGAACACTGTGTCTTCGGGAAATTACATTGCAACAAGTTTCCTAAAGCAATTCACAGAACAAAAGGCACACTTGATTACATCAATTCTGACTGTTGGGGTCCGTCTCGCCTTGAGTCTTTAAGAGGTCACAGATATTTTGTATCGATGATTGATGATTTCTCAAGAGTGACTTGGGTGATTATGATGAAGCATAAAAGTGACGCTTTTAAGAATTTCAAGCAGTGGAAGGCGTTAGTTGAAAATCAAACAGGGAAGAAGATCAAAAGGCTGCAAACTGTTAATGGTCTGGAATTCTGTTGGTCTGATTTTAATGAGTTCTGCAGGAATGTAGGGATTGTTAGGCATCATACAGTTAGGGACACACTGCAGCAGAATGGTGTGGCAGAACGTATGAATCAGACACTTCTGGAGAGAGCTAGTTGCATGCTCTATAATACTGGACTAGAAAAAAGGTTCTGGGCAGAAGCTGTTAGTATAGCATGTTATCTGATAAATCGTGGACCTCACACTGGCATACATCTTAAAACCCTCATGAGATGTAGTATGGAAAGTCTGCTGATTACTCAAGTCTGAGAGCTTTTGGCTACATAGTTTATTATCATGTAAGTGATGGTAAATTAGAACCAAGAGCTAAAAGGGAGTATTTGTAGGCTATGGGGATGGAGTTAAAGGGTATAGAATCTGGTCTCCATCTGAAATGAGGGTTATACTCAGTAGAAACGTAGTTTTTGATGAAAATTCTATGTTTAACCCTACTATGAAGTCCGTCGTTGTATCTGTGACAACCCAAACCGGAAATGGTATGTTTATCGGCTTGATTTGCGAGTTTCACGAATAGTCGCGATTTTGTCGTAATTGATCAATATGGCGGGATTGTTAACGACTAAATTATCAGCCAAGAATTTGATTTGAGATCCTTCACGAAAGTTGTAGAGAATTTAATTTCGAGCTCGTGGGAATTTCTGGAGGATTATTTCGAGTTACGAGGAATAAGTTATGAATATTTTCGGCCGTTGGATTTAGTCGTATTTATCCGTTTGGTTTCGATCCGTTTTCGACCGTTGATCGTTTTTATTAGATAATTTTGTGTTGAATTGAGCCGTTGACTTTTTATTGGATTTGTCGAAGTTGGTTGACTTCAGGTGGAAATTGAAGAATTTGTCGAGATAAGTTCATAGACACGAGAATCGTTGGAAACGGAGTTACGATGCAAAAGTTACGTTCGATCTAAATTTGTCGTAAAATAAATACAGAAGTTACAAAAAATGGAAAGTATAAATAGTGGGTTTCCCTTTTGGGTAAGTCAGACTTGGACTTTGGGAGTTGACCGAGTCAACTCGGGTGTGTTGACTCACCCATGTTCATCATTTCTGGTCGAATTTTAATTCCCTTCGATGTGCCTTATTCCGGCGTCTTTTGGCCAAGGTTTTTTCATGAAAGTTGTTGGGCTTGAGCTCCTCTTTCTTTTGATAGGTCATTCACTCAATTTGGTTTCCGGATGAAGAAGTTATGTCTTGTCAAAGTTCAGGAATTTTGGTGGATTTTCCGGCGAAATCGCCGGCGACGGAGGCAGCGATGGCGGCCGAGATGGAGGTCGACTTGTTAGGGTTTTTGTAGCCCTTGGGGAGAGGAAGATTTTATAAGTGGTCTTGCACCTTGCCGTGGCCGAAGGAGGGAGATCGGAGGTGGAGAATTCCGGCGAGGGTTTTTGATTTCAATGTGAGATTTGGACCTTTTTCGGTCAAAATTGGGCTTAACTTTGAACTAGAAAGTTGTTGGAAATGTCGAGATCTTCAAATCCATGTGTAGGTTGAATTTTTCTGGGCCGATGACATTTTCCGGCGGCGGCGGTTTTCCGGTCGAGGTGATTTTCGACAAGTTTTATGTCGTTTTGTTCGGAATCGCGCACCGATCGCAGTGGTGAGGTTTATATTTTGAATTGAGCATCGAAAATTGTAGCGAGGTTTTATAGCATGTTTATTGGATTTTTGACGATTTCGTCGATAATCGGGTTATATGTTTGCGGGAATGGTTGGTCATCGAGATGTGGTTCAGGGTTTTGAATTGTGATTTTGAACAGTAGAATTTGTGATTATTCAGGAGATCGTGATCGTTTGTTTGGCGAGGGATTTTCCACCGGATTGCAGGATTTACGTGTTTTGCGTCGTGCTAGTCTGTGAGTGGACATTTCTTTTCACTGATTAGTTGCGAGTCCTTATTACACGTTTTACGAGCATGAGCATGCATATGCGATTATGATTTATTCGAGCATGTGTTTTACGATTATGCATCGACGAATATGCTTATATAGTTATATATTACGAATACGCATTTATATTATGCTCAATACATTGCATGAACTATTTATGATTTGGTTTACACAGCGTACAGTCACAGTATATATTGTTGTATCAATACACCTGCATCCCGGCTGATCCCCGAGGATGTTTACCGGGGGAGGATCTGACGATCCCGTGATTCGGACTGTACTAGCGTGGATGTGTCCATGAGTGACCCCACGGGATTTTACGATGCATGCTCTGTACGTATGAGGAGTTAGAGTCTCTCTCGTGTACTATATCATATTCATTCATTTAGACTCGCATATGTTTTTATAACATATATTATTCGGCGAAAGACATTTATTTTCGTCCACTCACTCTAACAGTTTATATGTCTTTCCCTGGGCTCTTCGTTTTCTATGCCCAGATTGCAGTTTGGATTCAGGCGTCGCACGTCGCAGTCGGAGGTTTAGTATTCGAGCTATATTTCTTTTATGGTAGGTTCTTAGTTTGGCCTACTATTTGTATATATGTACATACTAGAGGTCGCTCTGAATACTCTGATGTTATATTTTCATATGATTTTCCCGGATTTCTGTAAAGTTACAATTTTGTTTATTACTTTACATTATGATATTTATTTGAGAAATCCGGATGGGATTGGTGCCCAAGGTTTGGCTTTTGTGGCATAGGATGAAGTGTGTTTTCAGGTGCAAGTTAATGCAATTCTGCGATATAGTGAAACTCTGCCGAAATTTCTATGGTTTTTGGAAGTTCGTGTTTTCAAAAGGGGTTTGATTCCGGTTCAGGAAACTAAATCGGGGTTGGGTCATTTCAGTATCAGAGAATGGTAGTGTTGAGAAACAAGTGGAGCAGCAAGACACTCAAGATGAGAGTGAACCACAACAACAAGATCAACAATCACATTCAAAAACAGAGCCACTAGTAGTTAACCAGCACAGTTTGACTCTTAATTGACCTAGAAGAGCAAACTTTGAAAAACCTCCCACGAGGTATGGTTTTGAGGATATGGTGGCTTATGCACTTTATGTTGCTGAAGAGATGGATCCTCGTGAGCCATCCACCTACAAGGAAGCAGTTACATGTACTGAGTCTGCTCAATAGCTTGCTGCAATGGGAGATGAGATGAAGTCACTTCACAGGAATCAGACTTGGGAATTGGCCAAACGACCTCGGGAGAGAAAAGTTATTACTTGCAAATGGATTTTCAAGAAGAAGGAAGAGATGTCACCTGCTGAGAGTATCAAGTATAAAGCTCAAGTAGTTGCAAGAGGGTTTCATCAGAAAGAAGGTGTAAACTACAATGAGATTTTCTTGCCAGTGATCAGACATACATCTATCAGGGTGCTACTAGCCATAATCGCATATCAGAATCTGGAACTTGAGCGACTAGATGTGAAGACATCTTTTCTACATAGAGAGTTGGAGGAGGAGATATACATGACTCAGCCAGAGGGTTTCTAAGTTGAAAGAACCCAACCCCGATTTAGTTGCCTAAACCGGAATTAGATCCTAACAACACTACAACTTTTTAAAAAAAAATTTCGCCAGAGTTTACCTTATAAAATGAGTAAACCAAAAACGTGCAATGAAAACACACTTCCAAATAGTCTACAAAAGCCAAACCGTGGGACGCCAATTCCCATCCGGATTTCTCAAATTCCAAACTACTGAATAACAGTAAAAGTATTTCTTTACACTTATTATTCAAAATCCAGTAAGTACCCGAAAAGCATTACAAAGGAAAAACAAACTAACATAGTACTTAGAGCGACTTCTAATTTACAAATATACAAAGCTAGTAGGTTAAACTAAGAACCTACTAGAAAAGAACGGTGACTTGAATTCTAGGCCTCCGATGACGACGTGCAACCACAGGATAGAAACTGCAAACTGGGCAAGAAGGAAACCGAAAAGCCCAACGAAAAGCATATAAATAATAAAACCGTTAGAGTGAGTGGACGAAAATAATAATATATCACATAAATCAGAGATATAAATCCAACATGCTTTTCACAATAAATGCACATCAAAATCATGCAAGACAAAACAATCAAGCCCAGATCAGGTGTTTGTCCTAACCCTCCTGGGTGCTGTGTAATGTGTGGAGGCAATAACTTGAGTACGTTTCCCTCAAGTTACAAACATGCCCAGGTCAGGTGCTTGCCCTCCTGGGTGTTGTGTAATCACTGGTCAGGTGTTTGTCATAACCCTTCTGGAGCATCTCGGGGATTAGCAGAGAGGCCATAGCATCGATGCTTCCATAATAATCATACTCTATGTAAAAACAAATCATACGTGCCTCCGAAACAATATATGCTCATAAAATGCGTAATCATAAATGCATAATCGTAAAACCATAATCATAGACTCGCAAATCAACTGTGAAAATTAAAGTGTCGACTCATAGTAAACAGCTAGCCCTGAGGCCTGGCAGAAGTTCCCTCGCCAAAATCTTTCTCGCGGTTTCCTAAATAAATAACAATTCATTTAATTTCAAAATTCGATAAACGCACAAAAAACAACTCAGAAACTATCCCGGAAACCCCACGGGAAAAATAGGATTTTCAACTTGCCGGAGCTCTGCCGCGGGTGGCGGCACGTGGCCGTCACGTGCCACCACTGGTGGTGGTGCGTGAACCACACCCGCTCCCAGTCAAAACTGCTCCGATGGGAGAGTTTGACCACTGGTTGGAAAGATCTCAACGAGCCCAACATATTTTCCAATTGGACCTAGACCCAATTCCACGGCGTTTGGCCGGAATTAAGCCCAACCCACGATGGCCGAAATCGCCGGAAAACTTCTTCGGTCGATTCCGTCATCGGTGATGCACCTCGACCCCCCAAACCAAGGGATTTTTGATCCTTGGATCAAACCTAACCAAACCCACCCCACCAACATGACGAAAAACGGCTGGAATGCCGCCGGCGAACTATCCCAAAAACCTACGGGTTTCCGGCCAATTTTCGATCACAAAACCTCATTAAATTTCACAAACAAATACATGAATGAAAAGAGGAGATGAAGAGCTTCAAATCCATACCAAGAACACCGGAAACAGTGGCGTTTTCTGGTGGGTTGAAATCGGTATTCGTTTAGGGCAAAATACGGGTCGATATGTATTTCGTACAATTTTCTGTATTTCTACCGTATTTCTACCAACAAAATTCGGATCAGATCAACGTCTGAGGTTTGATCTGATCAAGATCCAATGGTCCAAAGTAAACCGTCAAGACAAATATTTTAAAATACATATTTCATGTACAAACTTCCAAAAATCGAAAGAAATGACTTGATAACCCGAAAAAATTCCCCGAAAATTCCTACATGCACGAAATTAAATACTCTACGACTTTTGCGAAGAAAGTACAATCAAATTCTCGCCCAAAGAAAAAGTCGTTAACAAAATTTCACGAGGTGCATAATTCGCGAAAAACCTAAATCGTAAAAGTTAGCGTAACTTTTGGTTTGGATCGTTACACAAGTTCCTGAAAAAGAAGATTATGTTTGTAAGTTGAAGAAGTCTCTGTAGTAGTCACTGAGGCAGTGGTACAAGAGGTTTGACAGCTATATGAGGGAGATTGGATACACCAGGAGTCCGTATGATTGTTGTGTCTACTACAACAAGGTTACAAATGAGTCTCTCATTTATTTGGTCTTGTATGTAAACGATATGTTAATATTTGCAGAGAACAAGTCAGAGATTCAGAAGTTGAAGGGTCTTCTCAGTGCTAAGTTTGAGATGAGAATTTGAGTGCATCTAGGAAAATTCTGAGAATGAAGATCTACAGAGATAGGAGTCAGAAGAGGCTTTTCTTATCACAAAAGGATTATATTCAGAACATATTGTCAAGATTTGGCATGTCTACAGCAAAATCCTTAGATACTCCAAGTGCAGCAAACATTCATTTGTCTACTGCGTTTGCACCTAAATCTGTTGAGGAGAAATAGTACATGTCTCGAGTTCCCTATGATAGTGCAGTAGGAAGCTTGATGTATGTTATGGTCTGTACTAGACCTGATTTTGCACATGTTGTTAGTGTTATCAATAGGTTTATGGGTGAGCCTGGCAATGAGCATTGGCAAGCTGTGAAGAGGATATTTCGTTACCTTAGAGGTACGTCTGATGTTGGTCTCATTTATGGAGGTGATACACAGTGTTTAGTGACAGGTTATTCAGATTCATATTATGTTGGAGATGTTGACAGTAGAAGATCTATGACTGGTTATGTTTCACTCTTAGTGGTTCTGTTGTTAGTTGGAAAGCTACTCTACAGCCTTCAGTGACTTTGTCTACTACTGAAGCAAAGTACATGGCATTAACAGAAGCAGCCAACGAGGAAATCTGGTTGAAAGGACTGGTTAGTGATTTGGGTCTACATCACGATCAGGCTATAGTGTATTGTGATAGTCTGAGTGCAATCTGTTTAGCCAAGGATCAAGTTCATCATGAGGGGACTAAGCACATCGATGTCAGGTATCATTTTCTAAGAAGTGAGAAGAGGATTAAGGTGAACAAAGTGGGTACTGCTGATAATCCAGCTGACATGTTCACCAAGCCGGTTCCACACAACAAGTTCCAACATTGTTTGGACTTGCTGAACAACAAAAGCTGTTAGTTGCCCGTGGGGGCAACGTCTGGGTCCTTCTTTGGGGGGGGGGGGGCATTTGGGGTAGAGGAGAGTTGGTCGTACATCTGGCACTGTTGTGGTGCATCTAGTACATCTGGTACATCTGGTTATCTGGGAGAGGATTCAAGTCAAGGTGGAGATTTGTTAGAATATGCCTTGAATCATGTCTCGCGAGTAAGAGTCTTTAGTGAGAGAGTCAGAGTCTTTGGAGAGGAGTTTTTTTAGCGAGGAGTCTTTGGCGAAAGAGTTGGCTTGCTATTCAGGATTCCGTAAGGAATAGGGATTCCTCAGTCATTCCGGTTTAGGATTCCTCAGACGTTTAGGTCTAGGATTCCTCTGGTATTCAGGACTCTGTTAGTCTATATATATTCTAGGTTATTAGCTAACAGAGGTGTGGAATGATATTGGTATTCTGCAATTTGGTTTTATCCTGTAAGTTGTGTTTAACCTAGTGTGGTAAATTCTGTATTCTGTAATCTGGTTTCCTCAGGGATAAATTAAATCTGTTATCCTTCTGCCGTAGACGTAGCTAACATATCGTTTAGTGAACCACGTAAATCTGTGTTCTTTTTTACATTCGTTATAACACAAACTTTCTTTGATTGAAACATATTTTCCTTTTTCATTGTGAACTTTAGGGGTATGTTTCTGTACAATTAGTTAGATTCCACTTCTACATGACTCATTATCTATCAATTTAGGTGATCGAGACTATGTTAGAAACTAGGAATCCATGAAGCATTCCCCTGCATTCATAGAGATAAATTCAGCCGTTGAAGCCAATGAGATTGAGAACTCCGAATGTTCAGCCTTTGAAATTCAGCTTCTACAACTCCAAATGTTCATTGTCTTAACTCTTTTAGATTGAAAACTGTGGAGATGATGTTGTAGATTTATGGGAAGGGTTATGCTATTTGAAAACATATCAAGGGTTATGAGAAGGAAGATGGGTAACAACAGGGCTAATTACTTGTAATTTGTAAGACAAGTTCTTCTCCTACTCAGAACTGAACAAGTAACTGCATTTTGGACCATAAGGACTTCAAACGTTGTTTTCTCTGATAATTAACTGTTCAGGGAACGCTTTTCTTTAAGAGAAGCTATGACGCATGTAAGGGCTCAAGATGTCGATTAGAATTTAGATATCTACATTTTCCAGGAAGAAAATTACTTTTCGTTACAGCTAAAGTTCTGAAATGTATTTTCAATTCAAGAAAGAGAGGAAAGAACTCTGATCTAACTACTACTAAACAGAAAGAGCTTTAGGAAAGGCCTCATGACAAGGAGCAGAGATGGTCCCTAACTTGTTGTCGGTTGTGAGGAACTGCGCTGCAGCAATATTCTCTTCCATGCCAATTCTGTTGATGAGGTTGAGCAGTGTGTTCTCAAGTTCTTCCCCATTAGTCCACTCATCAATCTCAGCCTTAAGAGCCAGAGGGTTCTAGCAAATCTTATTGAAAAGTGCGTAGTTCTTTCTTGGCATTACGAAATCTCCTTCCTTGAGCTTCAAGCTTGTGCAGTAATCCCCACTTCCATCACCCAAATAGATCATCCTTTTCTTTTCTTGAAGAGTTGATAAAGAAGCTTGGATTCTCTCAAGATTCACACCCTTGCACATGTTGGGAGGACAAATCTTGTGGCTGCATCCATGTGGTAAATTGGTGAAATCATAGAAAGGTGAAATCCGAACTCTTCCTTCTTCATCAACATAACCAGGGTTAGTGTTGATCTCGGAGAAACAGTCCTCAAGACCAAGATGCTTCAATATAGTCTTCATGAAAAACATGTTTGCGTCGCTAAGAATCCTTAAATCAAATCCTAAAGACCTAAACCATGGCCTGCTTTGATGGCTGGCACAATCCTAGGATGAATAGGAATCTTCTTGAGTACCTCTGAAATGTCCTCGATGGTTTTTCCTTGGGAATGAAGCTCCTTCATCATCCGATCCATGAGAGAGTTCCATGGCATGGTGGGGAGGAGCTGGTTGAACAAGTCGGTGGCCCCCAACTCGTCGACGACCCAGTTGTCGCTGTCACAGTCGATGATCGTCTTGTCGAAGTCGAAAACCACAAGAGCTCCCGCCATTGTTTCAAGAAACACACAAACAAATTGTTTGGTCAAATTTTAGAAATTTAGGACTTGCTAGAGAGCAATGCAATGGAAACTAGCTAGGTTGTTGTGATTGTTGCAATTTTAGAGGAGGGATGTATTTATAGCATGAGCACTTAGGTTTATGCGGTAAACCGTAAACGTTATCCGTTGGGATTAGGAGTAAAATTAATGGAATATTACTTGGACATGCAGCGGAATATTACCTGGACAGTGGAATATACCATAGGAAAATAATTTGGGCCTCTAGGAAAGCCATAAAATTATGGTCTTAAATTTATGTGGCATAATCCTTCATTTATTATTAAATCCACAATGACATATCATTACAATCAAAAGTCGATCTATCATATCCTTTTATGATCCAATGGCTAAAAAATTCTTCTTAACATCATCTTCACCGATTATAGTTTCTTGTGAAAAAAAAATATCATCTCTAGGGCTTAAGAATCAAACAATTTCTTCATCAATAAAAATTAGTTTAATTTTGCCTTGAAATTGTTCATTCATCACCCAAAAAAAAAACTTCATCATTACCGATATTTGAATTTGGGAATATATAGTCGAATTGTGATGGAAATTAGATATTTAATTAGTTTAGTTGATACTCGATCAAATTGAATACGTACGTACTGAAATTTAGTTCATATGAGATGTTTTAATTTAGGTCTAGAGCTTCGAGATACGGATTTTTTAAATTATATATAGTGTTCTTCGTCAAAATAACAAATTCACTTATGAATTTTTAGATCTTTAGGTTTTGATTCATGATTGGATTGTTAATCAACAATTTCAAAATCAGATGATTAAACAAAAAGAAAATTGATGTTGTGTATTTGATTTAGGGTTTATATATGCATATACATAGAGAATTAAAAACAATAGAAATTAGGTTACATATAGAAAAAGAAGGACGTGGTTCGCTAGAAAAACGATAAAGATGTGGAAGAAGGAAGATGAAGAAAAGAAAAAGGATTTTGGGAAAATATTGATGGTTATGGTATGCGAGAGAAAAAGAAGAAGAAAAAAAAGCAGAAAAAAATAGAAAAAATAAAGAAAGAAAAGGAAAATATGAAGTGAATGAAGGGTAAATTAGGTTTTGCAATATTATGATGTGGCATGATATAATTATGTGAATTTAGAAAATAGTTACATGGTAATTTCACCTAGATTTAAGGCCACAAAGTTTGGTCTTCCTTAAGACCCTATATATATATAGGGAAAATAGCTATAATGATCACTCAAGTTTGTCACAATTGATAATTTGATCACTGAAGTTTAAAATATATCAGGAAGATCACTGAATTTTAACTTTATCTATCATTTTGATCACTTTGTCTATTTTAGACATTTTAATTTGTCAAATATTTTGCTCATATAAATAGAATTATGAGAGAAATGCATATAACATAAGTGAGAGAAGTATAAAAATTACAATGAAATAAGAAAAATTGACATTCAAGATGGACAAAGTAATCAATTTGATAGACAAAGTTAAAGTTGATATTTTTTAAACTTCAGTAACCAAATTGTCGATTTTGACAAAGTTTAGTGATTATTTGAGTTATTTTTTCTATATATATGGTATACCATATATATGTACTGTCTTAACTCTGTTCTTGGAGAAGGATCGGTTCAACTCTCCTTTGACCTCATTCTTAACTCTGTTCTTGTTGTTCCATCTCTTTCTTACAACCTCTTATCCGTTAGTCAAAATTACTAGGGCTCTCTCTTGCTCTGTAACTTTTTATCCTGATTTCTACCTTTTTCAGGACATTCTGACAAGGAGGACTCTTGGTTATGGTGTTAGAATGGGGAAGTTGTACTATTTGGAGTTGAAAAGCAGTGACCAACCACCGACTAGTCAAACAAACAGTATTAGTAACCTGAATAAAGCCAAGGACATAGTATGGTTATGGAATCGTCGCCTAGGCCATTTGAATTTTGGATACCTTAGGAAGTTGCACCCTCATTTGTTTTCTGTTGTTGATGAATCCGACTTTAAATGTGATGTATGTGAACTGGCTAAGAGCCATCGCATTACGTATTCTCCCAGTTTGAATAAAAATTCTATTTCCTTCATGAAAATTCATTCTGATGTTTGGGGTCCTGCTAAAATTCATTCCCGCTCTAGCTTTCGCTATTTTATGACTTTCATTGATGAATGCTCTTGAATGACTTGGGTCTCCTTACTAAAGTACAAAAGTGAAGTCTATACTCGATTTGTTGAATTCCACAAGATGGTGACCCATCAATATCGACAGCAAATTCGAGTCCTCTAATCTGACAATGGTGGAGAATATGTGAATGGAGATATGTCCGCATATTTAGGTGTTCATGGGATTCGGCATCAGACTTCCATTGCTTATACTCCTCAACATAATGGATTAGCTGAACGCAAGAATCGACAATTGATGGAGGTAGTACGTGCTTCCCTATATGGTATGCATGTTCCTACAAATTTATGGGGAGAAGCCGTGTGCTCTACTGCATATTTAATCAATCACACTCCTTCTCGTGTAATTGAGTTTTAGAACCCGTATCAAAAGTTGCATGATCTGTTGCAAGCGCCATCTTTGCCTAATCTCGAACCCCGTGTCTTTGGCTGCACTGTGTATGTTCACATCAATAAGGAGCTGTGTGGGAAGCTTGATCCACGTGCTATGAAATGCGTGTTTATTGGATATGTTGAATTCCAAAAAGGCTACCGTTGCTATGATCCAGTTCTGAACAAGATCCATGTATCTCTGGATGTTTCTTTCCGTGAGTCTGAACCATATTACTCAGGGGGAGATTCAGTGGCTTCCCTTCAGGGGGAGAACAATGTCTGTGATGGAAACCCTCTGAATCTACCCGAATTTGAACAAGTGGAAAACTTGGAGGGACGCTTTGAAGCTGGAAACCTGATAGCATCCTTCGATGGATCGAAGGAAACTCTCGATCCATCAAAAGCTGGAGGGATGAACTCGAGAGCAACCTTCGATGGGTCGAAGGAAACTCTCAATCCATCAAAAGCTGGAGGGATGAACCCGAGAGCATCCTTTGATGGATCAAAGGAAATTATCGATCCATCGAGGACTGCACACGTAACGGACCCGAGAAGAGCCTTCGATGGATCGAAGGACATGCTCGATGGATCGAGGATTGCAGAAGCAACAGACCTGAGAAGGATCTTCGATGGATCTAAGGGCATGTGCGATGGATCGAGACTTGAAGCTGAAACGTCACCATTTGAACTCCAATCTCATGAAGACCCCCCTTCTACTCCTACAACTGAAGAGGCTTCCCAGAATGTCTTTCCTAAGGTACGTACTGATACAAATGAATTGGGTAGTATATAAATTAGTGTGCCTAGGAGGTCACAACGAGAAACAAAAGGGGTTCCAAAGAGACAATATGAGCCAACCATAGAAACGAAAAATAAATATCTTATTGCCAACTTTGTATCCCATCATAGGTTGTCTAGATCACATGCACTTGCTATTAATCAATTATCTACAGTAGCTATTCCCAGTAATGTGCAGGATGCCTTGGCGGATTCAAAGTGGAAGCAAGCGATGAATGAAGAACTAGAAGCCCTACAGAGAAACAGAACATGGGAGCTTGTTCCTGCCCCACTGGGAAAGAAGACAGTTGGATGTAGATGGGTATATGCTGTAAAACTGAAGGCAGATGGAAACATTGATCGGTATAAAATCTCGTCTAGTTGCAAAAGGCTACACTCAACGATATGGAGTAGATTATCAAGAGACATTCGCTCCGGTGGCAAAGATTAGCACTGTACGCATACTTATAGCTTTAGCAGCTAGACATGATTGGCCTTTGCATTAATTCGATGTGAAGAATGCATTCCTGAATGGAGACTTAGAAGAAGAGGTCTACATGGATATTCCTCCGGGTGTCAACTGTAAACTATGTGATGTTGGAAAAGTCTGTAGATTACAGAAGTCGCTGTATGGGCTGAAGCAATCTCCTAGAGCATGGTTTGGGAGATTTTCTGGAACAATGAAGAAGTTTGGATATCGACAGAGCAATTCTGATCATACATTGTTCATTAAACGCAAGGGTGGTAAGATTACTGCTCTAATTGTATATGTTGATGATATGATTGTTACAGGTGATGATCTAACTGAGATGGAAAACTTGAGAAGACGGTTATTCCAGGAATTTTAGATGAAGGATTTGGGTCCCCTGAAATACTTCTTGGGCATTGAAGTTGCTAGATCCAAAGTGGGAATCACACTGTCTCAACGGAATTATGTGCTTGACCTTCTTACCAAAACAGGAATGTTGGACTGCAAACATGCTAAAACTCCTATTGAGATGAATCACAAACTAGAGTTGTATCCTTGTCAGGTGCTGACAAACAAAGGCAGGTATCAAAGATTAGTAGGGAGGCTAATTTATCTTTCACATACTCGTCTAGATATTGCATATGCTGTTAGTGTTGTCAGTCAGTTCATGCATGATCCGAGTGAAGAACATATGGAGGCTGTGATGCGAATACTTAGGTACTTAAAGTCTTCACCTGGAAAATGTCTACTATTTTCCAAGAATGGAGAGTTTGGTGTCACAGGCTATTTTGATGCAGACTGGACAGGTGACCAAACAAATAGGGCATCTACATCTGGGTACTTCACATTTATTGAAGGAAGCTTAGTAACCTGACGTAGTAAGAAACAAAATGTGATTGCTCGTTCTAGTGCTGAAGTTGAATACCGAGGAATGGCAAATGGAGTGTGTAAACTACTATGGATTCGAAATGTATTGAAGGAGCTAGGTTTCAAGCTCCATAAATCCATGGATCTACATTGTGACAACACTGCTGCAATTGAAATTGCTCGTAATCCTGTTCAACACGATAGAACCAAGCATGTGGAGATTGATCGACACTTCATTAGGGACCATCTTGATAAAAGGAATATTTGCTTCCCATATGTAACATCTGAAGAACAGTTAGCAGACATGCTCACTAAAGGGTTGCCACATCATGCATTTACTGGATGGATCGACAAGTTGGGCATGATTGACATCTATGCTCCAACTTGAGGGAGAGTGTTAGAAAGAATTACTGAAAATATTATCTTGATATTCTCTTGTAATTAGAATTAAATGTGTATAGATGAAACGGGAACGTAATTATGGAATGTAAATGTAAATATCCTTTCCTATTAGGATACCAATTGTACATCTATATTAACTCCATATTGGGATGAATGAAACTAATGAATTATCCCTGAAACCAGAATTCTACTGTGAGAAGAAGGAGCTGAAATTGAGTGTGTCTTGCATTGGAGGAGATAGAAGAGGTCAAGCTCCAAGGAGGAGTTCGGGTAATAATGATTCAGAAATAACAGGGAAGAAGAGTGAGGAGAGTAAGATGCAACCTATAGGAGATGGTAGGAAGTCGAAGAAGAAGACACCAATCAAGAAGAGATTATTTCTCCGTTCAGAAGGATACAGTCTTCGATATTGAAGGATATGAAGTCGGTAGATAGTTTTAAGAAGATAGAGGCCAATGCTTCTTCATCTCAAGAGAGGCCGCCCTCTGCTGAGTCGATTCTTAAGGCTCTTCACTCTTTAAGATGGACCGGCCAAGAAGCGACAAGGTAATGTAGATAGAATGTTTGCTTGTTTGTTTCATATAATCATTACATTTGCTTGTAGAGAATGTGGAGTTGAATTCATGTACATTGTGACTAGTTCTAGGCCTGTAGCTATGATGAATGAGATTCTTTATGTTTGGGCCTGAAATAAATATTTCATATTGGACTTGAATGGCTGAAGTCTTGGCGAGCGGCCCGTATATTGTAAAGAGCTTGGCGAGCAGCCAAGTGAGGGAAATAGAGTTCAGATAGAACTGTGATTCTTTAATTAGCTGATTCCATGCGGTTTGAATTACTATCATACATGTTTTATCTTAGATAGGTCTATTTGATAGAAGAGTTGTGATAGTATTGAATATCTATGAGAATTAATAATCCGTATGCTGGTGTTGGAGTTACATTGGGATTCTAAGAGCAAGAACAGAAGAAGTTTAATAGAATTGAATGACTACTGATGAGTAGGTATATAAGGAAGGTAAGAGCTTTGTGGAAGAGGTCCACGATCAAATACATACATTTTCTATACGCAAGTACACCTAGACAGACATCTCGTCTTCGAGATTCTATCTTCTTTGCAACCAGAAGGTCAAAGTGCTTGTCACCTATCGAGTGAGAGTATTGCGACTCCAAGGAAGCAAATTGCTACTGGAAAGTTGAAGGGATTGTCACCTATCGAGTGAGAGTTTGGATACTCTAAGGAAGCAAGTGTTCTCAACACACCGTCAAAGAGGTTGCTCTGTTTTGCACTGATAAGGGAGTATGAAGCATCGATTTCGAAGGCTCTGCTAGAGACACATATCAAAAGTCCTAGGTTACTAGGTGAGAAGGACCTATTCGGACAAGGTTGGCGCTCTCCTTGTCTAAATCACTTTATTAAGAAGTCAGGCGGCTCTTATAGTCCATATTCCGTTGAAGAACGGTGGCACTCCAGCATTCGAAGCACATGATACAGGATAAACCGGTACTCGCGGTTAAAACTATCCGGACCCATAAAAGAGAATGCTTCGCGGAAGGATCTCTCCGCGAGAGATATTTTGCGCTCGAACACTTTGCTTTGGGAGATTGTTAATACTTGTTAATGTGACGGGCAATGCTAGAAAACTTGAAGGTGAAAAGGTAGAGAAAAGCAGTTAATACAGGGGAGTGCACTAGCTACAGATGTTAAGCTCATGCGGCCACCGTCTAAATTTGTAAAGAGGTCTCCAATTCCGTCTCCATCAACCCCGACACAGAAGCTTGTTAAGACGAGTAATGGAGCATCATCTCCAACGGAGGTAACCGAGGAGTTAGAGTCGGAGTCAGAAAGAGTAGAAGAAATGAAACTGTCTGAGCTGAAAGAATTGGCAAAGTCTAGAGGGGTGAGAGGTTACTCGAAACTGAAGAAGGAGGAGCTCCTAGAATTGTTGAAGTCCCAAGGCATTGCAGAACCTTTGGAGTGTTGCAGACCATATGTGGTATCCTGTTAGCACAATAATTATGAATGTCACTTGACTGATGCTGTGCAGTACTATTCTAGTGTAGCAAACACTAACAAGAACACAAGGACTCAACTTTCATTTCCTCCCCAGAACACAACTATATGCCCTTTATCTTCAAAGAATGTAACAACACTTCAAACCAGTGTCAACAACACTCCACTTGTGTTGATGGTTGTGTGTTTCGTGGTATTTAGATATGTGTTGATCATCGTATATGCTATATTGCCAGCTTATGAAGTATCATTAACAGATAAATGCTAACAGGTAGTACATTGTTGACTAGCAGAAACCATATACCAGTAATGACTTATTTATTGAAGTTTACAACAAAGATGCCAACATTCTAAAGGTAGTCCCAAAGAATAAAACTGACATGTTTCCTTTTCTAATATATTCCTTTGCGAAATTCTGAGTGAAAATCTAAAAGAACCTAAGAGTATCTCCAGTCACACTGATATAAAGCAGCAACTTGTAATTAAAACAGAATGAAGCAAGTATGGTCCTAAATTGTCAAGATGACAAATCTTGTGATCTGCAACCTCAAATCTGTAGCGCCTAAATGCAGAAACCCGGAGAGTATGTATGTATACAAGTATGGAAGACCAGCAATCTCATTGAATGCACCATTTTCTGTTGCAAGAATACACTCAGTGCACCAGCTACACTTGCAGACTTGAAAGATAATGCAGCAGAGCCGCAGAGGTATCTTGAATCTTATCCATGCCCTAGAACATATTTACACGAAAAAACCATGGCAGCACAAAAGAAACTACCAGGCAGGCCATTAAGAAGTTGCAAAATGGCTGTCCCCGCCAACACCCTACATGCCTTTCTGATGTGTTACGACCAAGATCAGCAAGTCTCCTTTCATTCCACTCCTCCAAGAATCTGTTATCACCAAGACCAGTAATATTTTTTGCAGTCTCGCCACATATTTCACATATTCTGCATTGAATAAAAAGAAGACAAAAATAAACATCAGTTTTGATGTTTAATCACTTCAGGGTCATAACACTTGTATATAACTACATACCATTCTAGAGTTGCATAGGTACAAATGGTTTTCAGAAACTCTAGCCTGTAATAATAAATAACAAAATGCTCTGAGCTCAGAACTATTAAATACCACCAAGGAAAAAGCCAAACACAAAATGCTTGCTTAGAGAACTTATTCCTCCAAATCCAAAGTATAGTTGTTTTCAGCTATGTAAATTACTAATAATGGGACAAAGCCAGAGAAGAAAACAAAGAATGAGGACAGAAGGATACAATTACCTGTTTCCTTTCAGCCTAAACCAAGCTTCAGCACAATGAGCATGTGCAATGCCCAGTTCATCTTTACACTCACATCCAAGACGAATTAAATCCATACTGGCAGAAAAAGATGTAGTTTCTAATTTTCTATCCGGTGATTGATCAGAACTTAAATGGCAAATCCTACAAACACTTTCAGCCTCCCAATTGTTACTGAAGCCTTTACCACTTTTACACTTGATATCAATCACATGTGAATCCTTCTCTCCTTCAGCTACCTTCATCTTTGACTCTTCCACATTACTTGAACCCAGATCATGAACCTTAGCAACCAGTTTTCCATTATCTCCACCACACGAACCATCACCAGAATCGATGACGACCACAGTTTCTGACACATTCCCATCAGCCGAATTGTTTGAATTCTTATGAATTCCTAACTCAACATGACTTGAAACCTCACTAGTATCCCGATGCACACATCCCTCTTCATTCTTCAATTCCTCAAGCCCTGCTTCATCCACAGCCTTGTTAGACCCTAACTCACTACTCAATGCCTTCAAATCCTCAGATTTTCGAATAGCCGCCTCAACAATGACAGTCTCAACAACTGACCAAACAACAGAACTCCTTGATTTCTCAAGAGAATTCTGATGAACTCCACTTAAAACCGCACTGCTACCTTGCACATCATGTGACCCTGTATCCATTTCACAACAAAAACAAAGTCTGACCTCCAAAAGATTCAAACTTTTTAAGCAACCACCAATAATTCCAAAAATTGCACAATAAAACAAACTTCAACAGTTCCACACGCAAACCCAATTCAACAACCAATAATCTTATCTCTCTCTTTACACCAAAAGCAATATGATCAAACTGGGAAGCGTGTAAACCAATGAAGCACTCTATATATATTAATTTTCTCCGAACATCAAACACTCCAAATTTCCCAATGACTAAATAAATATAAACCAACAAAAGCTACGAACTTTCTGAGAAAAACCAAAACCTTTACTCCGCAAAGACAACTTCAAGAAGCTCCAAGATTGAAACTTTACTATAATCTGAGGTATTTTCAGATCTGGGTCCTTGTCCAAATCCAATTCCAACTGCACCAAGTGTGTGTCTTCATATTTCTAAAGAGTTGGGTATTCAATATTATAGGGTAGGCAGAACAGTGTGCGTCTGAGGTTTGGTCAAAGAATGAAAAATCCATAATATCTTCGATATTTCTGTATTTTGAACTTTCCGATATTAATTTTATATATCAATATCTTTTGTCCGATATTTCTCGAAATATTCGATATTTTCCGATATATCGCTGAAATCCTCAACATTTTCGAATTTATCCGATATTTTGATTTTACATATATGTTAATCGCACTAAATCAAAACACTACAACATTTTTATCCATTGCCGGCGACTTTTATGTCGCCGGCAATGTTTTTGACATTACCGGCGATTTTTGCCGGAAAAATCGCCGGTAATGTCTTTTTTTTTTTTTTTTTTACATTACCGGCGATTTTTGTCGCCGGTAATGTCCGTCGCCAGCAATGCCTCGATGGTAATGTAAAAAAAAAAAAAAAAAAAAGACATTACCGGCGACATAATTAATGTCGCCGGTAATGTCTTTTTTTTTTTTTTCTTTTTTTTACATTACCGGCGACATAAATGTATGTCGCCGGTAATGTCGTTTTTTTTTTTTTTTTACATTACCATCGAGGCATTGCCGGCGACGGACATTACCGGCGATTTTTTGTCGCCGGTAATGTAAAAAAAAAAAAAAAAAGACATTACCGGCGATTTTTCCGGCAAAAATCGCCGGTAATGTCCAAAAACATTGCCGGCGACTTAAAAGTCGCCGGCAATGGGTAAAAATGTTGTAGTTAAAGCACAAAACCCTCCACACTAATAATCCAAAAGCTCAATCAAATAAATTCTATAAATAATCAACAAAACTCAAAACACATATTAATCATATAATAATCTCATAAAGTTCAAATATAAATTTTCATGTATTTATCTCAATTTCCGTCAATTTTTTATTGAATCGATATTTCCGTCGAAATATCCGTATTTTAGACAGTCGATATATCTTCGATATTCGATATTTTACTCCTTGGGTTTGGTGCAGAACAGAACTCAGCCAAATTGTAATGTTAAAAAGAAGAATATAAGAGGTTGAGGAGTTGAAAAGGAAAGAGATGTTTCAATTTGTGTATTAAATTATTTGAAGTGTGGATTGCTGTGAAGGGTTTAGGAAAAATTGGATTTGTATTGGATGAATCGCTTTCTAACTATTTATTAGTTTTGTGGGGATTTTCTGCCTAAGCTGGAGATAGATGCAGGGAATTTTACAGATTCGTTTTCTCTCTGCTAGAAGATTGCAACTTAAATTAGGTTAAAATTTCAGAGGAAAATTCCATTTGGCATTGTTAGGTTAACGTTTTGAACGGGTAAACTGTGTGACATTGTTTGTTGTTGTTGTTGTGTCTGTTTGTGTGTGTTTGTTTGGAGTGTTTGTGCCGCGGGTTGTGGAGCCAGTGGCTGAGGTTTCAGTGTTTAGGTGTCTTCCGTATTAGCCAAGTAATATCATATGTCATGTCCATTTCAATTCCTCTTCAGTCTTTCACTCTCAATCCAAATGAAATACAAGTAGCCTAATCACCAAGTTTTTTTTTGAAAGGATAATCACCGAGAATTAGTGTTGGGATGTTTCGATTATTATAGTGATAGACATGTTTGGTCTAACGAAAATAGAACATCAAGTTTAATATATATATATATATATATAACAAAGTAGTCAAAACATAAGACATAACGTAATCGATTATGAGGAGATCCACTAAATTTGTCCGGTTCAATAATAATGGTTTTAAACAAATTGTGGAAAACGTTTGGTCTGGTTGTTATGACTCTAACCTTATGAAATTTGGTTGCTACTTGTAATAGTTTTATGTACATTGTCAGGAATTGGAATTACAGTCTTTGAGAATTTGCATGAAAAAATTAAAAATTTACAAGAGGAGCTTGATCTCATTCAAACTGAACTTATGACTAACTCTGATGCTCATTGTCTATAGGAAATAAACTGTTTACTCACTGTAGAATTACACAAGTTATTGAGAGATGAGGAAATTTTTTTGGCACAAAGAGCCAAAGAGGAAAAAATGGCTCTGGGAGATTAGAACAACAAATACTTTCATATGCATGGAAAAATTAGAAAGAAAAGGAACTGGATAACCAAAATCAAAGATGACTATGATTATTGGCATACAAACCCTGCAAACATTGCTAATGTGATTGTCAAAGATTTTAGAAAAAGATTCACTAAAAATGGGAACCAAACTGTTCAGAACATTAACATGTTCTTATCTTATGTTAAGCCTACTGTTTCCAATACTAACATGCTCACTTTGAATAAACGGGTTGAAGAAGAAGAAATTCTCCATGCTATCAATTTCATTGGCCCTCTCAAAACTTTTGGGCCTGATAATATACATGTTGTCCTGTGTCAAAAATGCTGGCCAGAAGTTAAAGGTATCATCATTCCAATGATTAGAGATTTTTTCCTAAATGGAACTAACACTGAACTAATTAATTTCACTAACATTGCTCTTATACCTAAAGTGGATTGCCCTAAAAATGTTAACCATCTACGGCCAATAAGTTTATGTGATGTCACTCACAAAATCATTACAAAATTCATTGTGAACAGATTGAGGCCCTTGTTGGCTAATCTCCTTTTTGGGAATCAATGAGCTTTTGCTCCTGGAAAATCCATCCATGACAACATTCTGATTGCCCAAGAAATGTTTAATAGTTTTCAGAAAAAGAAAGGTTGAATTGGCTCTCTGGCAATCAAGCTAGACCTTGAAAATGCCTATGATATGATGAGTTAGGACTACATCAGAGCTTGTCTGTTAAAGTTTGGTTTTGATGATATGTGGGTAAGCAGAATTATGACCTGCATAACCATTGTTTCCTTTTCAGTTGTAGTCAATGGGAGTCCTCATCGTATGTTTCAACCTTCAAGAGGAATAAGGCAAGGGGATCCTCTATCCCCTTAAATTTTTATTCTCTGTGTAGAACCTCTTATCAGACATTTGAATTATCTAGCCTTACAAGCTAGGAATGAAATAGGTCTTCTCTCATCTCCTAATGGTTTTAGAATATCTAACCTAATGTTCGCAGATGACTGCTTAATTTTTTGCAAAGCTTCTTCTGAAGCTGCTAAAAAGGTTAAACACACACTAGATCTCTTCAGCAATGCCACTAGCTTGAAGATCAATTTCCATAAATCTTCTCTCTACTTCTCTCCAAAAGTTAAAGCTCATGATAACGTAAGAATTGTCAATATTTTGGGGATCCAGCAAAAATGTACTACAGGAAAGTACCTAGGTATTCATAATGTTATCAATTGGAAAGATCTAATGAATGCTCAAGAGATTCTTCTCAAACTGGGTAATAAGCTAGCTGGTTGAAAAAAGGGAACTCTTTCTAGAGTAGGTAGACTAACTTTAATTAAAGCTAGTGTTACTTGTTTACCTAATCATATTTTTTCCTGTTTCAAATGTCCTGAGAAATTGGCAAAGTCTATTGATTCTGAGGGAAGGAAGTTCTTCTGGGAAAATACTTACAAATCTGCCCCTGTAGCTTGGAATAACATCTGCTCCCCCAAGTTGTTGGGTGGTTTAGGAGTAAGGAAAGTGAGTACTTTTAATAAAGCATCTCTAACTAAATTAGGTTGGAAAATTTTAACTAATGATAACTGGTGGGTTAAGATCATCACAAAAAAGTATCTTAGCAAGCATTCTTTCTTTACTGCAAAGTTTAAATAAAGGCACTCCTATGCTTGGAAAGGTATTTTTGAGAATAGAAACCTCCCGATTAAGGGCATGAGATGGATTGTTGGGATGGAAAATCCAATAACTTCTGGAATTTTCCTTTCCCTCTAGCTAATCTAATCGACCATTTCAGATTAATTGGGATAATTGTGTTGCTGATTATATTCTTAATGGTCATTGGGATACTAATAAACTGGTCACTGTGCTGGACACAGACACAATTGAGGTAATCACAGGTATTCCTATTCCTATTGTAACACAATCTGATGCTTTTGTTTGGGGGCCTGCCTCGTCTGGTAGTTTCTTTATTAAAACAGCTTCTAACCTGCAGCATGAAAATGATCTCAAGCATAGATTTGCTAACCTCTCGAATAAAGTATGGAAATTACATGTTCCTCCTAAACTGAAAATGTTCAACTGGCTCCTTATTAGGGGCAGACTAAAAATAAGGGACATATTACTGAAAATGCGCACGATTCAAAATAATTCGTGTCCCTTATGTAACTGTGAAGAGGAGAATATTAACCATCTCTTTTGCAGATGTTCAAAAGTTATTGAGATCTAGAAAAATTTTAAAGTCCTTGAGTCCTGTTGAAATCCTGATATTATCCAAGTCCTGGATAAGTTGGCTGGAAATGATCAATCTGTCTATGATCGAATGTCCTTTATTCTTAATATATGCTGGAATATATGGCAGGCCAGGAACAACATTATCTTTAGAAACAAAGTTTTCTCTCATCAAACAGTTTGTGCCAAAGCTGCTGCCTATTGGACAAACATAGACTATATACCATTCTCCTAGTCGGACTAGGAAATCACCCAAATCATCAAATGGCAGCCTCCCCCCCCTTGACAGAGTTAAAATTAATTTTGACAGCTCTGTCATCCATCGTGGAAGATTTATGGCTGCTGGAGGTTTTATTATCAGGAACTCTAATGGTGCGGCTGTTGCAGCTGGTGCCTCTAGATTTGGAAACACTTATGTACACCTGGCTGAAGCTCTTGCTCTTTGACAAAGTCTGCTTTTTTCCAAGAGTACTGGCTTCAGAAGAATTTCGATTGAGGGAGACTCCCTCCTTGTTATCAACTGCATTCTAGGGAAATGCACTACTCCGTGGAGACTAAAAACTATCATCAAGGACATCAAGACCCTCGTTGCTGATTTTGAGGATATCTCCTTCTCGCGCATCCTTTGTGAAGCTAATTTTGCTGCAGATAATATTGCTAGTCGGGGACATGCCCCTGAAGGCTCAAGAATTTGGAATCACTTGGCTCCCCCCTCTGCCTCTCGCTTCCTTGCCTTTGATCTTGCTGGCTTCGGATGCCCTAGGGGCTTTTCTCTTGCTTAGTTAGGTTTGTTTGTAAGCAAAAAAAAAACGTAATCTGTAATAAAAGGAGAAATGTTGTACCTTATAAATTCATCATATAAACATAACTAATATGTGAAGAAAATGAATTAAAAACTTATGTTAGACATAAATCAGTGCGACGATTTATTCGTTATAATCTTCTTTTTCTTCATCTGAAAAAACTTGGCTCAAATTTATGATTTTATATCGGTTATATATCTTCTCACGAATCAAACAGTATGTTGCATTTGGAGCTTTCCATCATACTGATCATAGGGTATATATATATAGAGAGAGATTTTTAAATGTGGATGTCTGCATGGTGCGGATGATAAGAATTTGATTATTTTGATCATCTCATGTTTGATTTCAATAATTTAAAACGTTGATTTTATAGATATTCCTCTAAGGAGTATATCTACAAAATTTTAGCCAATTTAGTAATCGTCTGGTTATCCAAAATGGTGGAACATTACGAACAAATAAAGAGCGTTAGATAAATGCTGACGATATATAAATAGCGAATCAAATGGCCAAACGATTTTCGATTAGACTCAAATTTTGTAGGTGACTTATTTGAAGTAGTATCTATAGTATGACTGGTCTTGATTGTCAAGATTTGATGTCTAAGGGAAGTAAAACTAAAAAATTCGCATTGTGCGGATGTCCTTAGCTGAAAAGGATTGATCCGCACGGTGCGGATTTTTCCGTTTTACCTCACTTAGACATCAAATCTTGACAATAAAAATCATTCATGCTATAGATACTACTTCAACTAAATTAATTACCTATAAAATTTGAGTCTAATCGGAAATCGTTTGACCATTTGATTCGTCATTTATATATCGTTAGTATTTATCTGATGTTCCTTATTTGTTCGTAATATTCCACTATTTTAGATGACCAAACGATTACCAAATTGATTAAAATTTTGTACCTTTACTCTTTAAAAGAATATTTATAATATCAATAATTTAAATTGTTGAACTCAAATGTTAGACGAGTGGTGTATCCAGCGGCTACCGACTAATCACCATTTTTTTTGTCCGCCTACCGACTAAATGGCACTTTGAGCGTGCCTAGGCGTTTTTTCAAATTATTATTTTTTAATTAAGAGGTAAAAAAACTAAAAAAATTAAAAATGAAAACCTAAAAAACAATCCTTATCGCAGGCCCTCCCCCTCCCCCCTCTCCCTTCCTGTCCGTCTCTCTCTGCGCCAACCATCTAGTTCGTCAGTCGTCACCACCGCCGACTCTATCCGGCTCGTCGCCACCGTCACTCTCCAGCTCACCGCCGCCGTCCGTGTTTCGACCGCCGCCCGCCGCAGGTACTTTCAGTTTCAATCTTAATACTGATTAAGATTAAAAGCCCTTCTGATTAGATTGTAGCTCAATTACAGGTTGTTACTTGGTTTTGTGGTGTCATTAGACCTTTTTGGTTGGTTTTTCTGTTTAGTTGATGAGTGAACCGAGCTGAAAGATGCGTTTGAGCTGTTTTGAGCTGAATTACTTGAAAGATAAATAGGAACCAGGATTGTTAGTATAGCATCATTAGTTGTCCGATTAAATATACTTATCCACTTAAGCAGGTAATCAACACCTACCAGACCACCCGAAAGACCACCAGGAAGGCTTCAACTTCACTCACAAGACCAACCCCCTCCGAGCGCGCACGCGCCCGTGGGGCGCACGCCCAAATGCATGGATCACATTACAGCAAATACAGGTTATCCCACATCGAAGAACACCATCAAGCACCAAGCTCAACCACCTATATATGTAAGGTATTTATTACAGGTAAGAGCATTCATTCCATTCCATCTCGACATTCTGAATCCCATCACTACATTCTACCCATTCGCTTGACTGTTATATCCAATACATCATTTGACTTAGGCATCGGAGCGTTGAAGGCGGGCCACCCCGTCTCAACCCCTGACCGCCCGTTTGTTGTTGTATTCTTCTAACAGCCGCAACGGAACACGCACACCCGCACACCCGAAGGAAGAGGAAGCGCCCGACCATCCGAACAGCCCCAACGTTCGGACGTACACGAAGGAGGAGTACTCGTACTTGCTTCTGCCAGATTACGTCCCCGCGCGTAATTCGGTAGAAACAAGGATTATTATTGATTTTTTAATGGAGCCATTTTAGTAGCGAAGACGTCGTCCACAGACTTGGAGCGGTAGCCGAGGTAAGCGTCGTCTTCGTCGAACGGACGGGTCGACCCGGTGATGTCATCTTATGGTCGAGAGAAGTCGGAGAACGATTTGGAGGACATGGTGTGTGACTGACACGTACGACAGGTCTCTCTCTCTCTCTCTCTCTCTCTCTCTCTCTCTCTCTCACTGTTCTCTCTCTCACCGAAATGCTCAGCGGAGAAAGATCAACAGCTAAATGGGCTTTCAACATGGACCCATATAATTGCCCAATACACTTGCAAAATTTAATTACATTAATTCACAATTTTTGTTGTGTACTTTTATTTGGATTTAAAGTATTAAGTTATTGTAGAGATGATATTATTTTTGAGACAGTGTATTTTGAATTTTTGATGATATTTTTTTATAATTTTTTTATTATTGTTCATGTAATATTATATTATATAAATATATAATTAATTATATATAAAATAATTCGCTTAATTACTGTCTAATTATCGATTAAACTCCACCTAAATGCTACATAGTAGCTTCATTGTCTAATTCCGCCTAAAACCCTGACTACAACCATTATTTTGGTCATTGCAGACTATTTGGCACAGCTATAGAATAGGCAGATTGGTGAAGGATCTATGATCGGCCTGATGATTTGTCATTTGTGTATTAGCCAAATACTGAGTCCAATTTCTCAAGGTGACTTTACGTGGTCCAATTTCTCCATGTCTATCCAGCTGTTTCCGTTTTCTGGAGAGGCATAAAGTGTGGACAGAATGTATATAAGAATTAGTGGACATAATGTGGCAGTACAACCTTGCCTAGCATACACAATAACAGCATTTAGTTTATATAGACATGTGAATGGGATATATACCAACAAGCAATAATTGTAAACATTACTTCAGTCAAATTTGTCTGTGCCACATACTGGCTATTCTCTCAACAACTTAGATCCATAAAATTCATACAGTACAGGATAATGGGATTACCAGGTGCAGGTTGACCTAGACCATGAAGATGGATGTTGAAGACTGGACATGACCTAGATCCACTCACCCACCAGATAAGTCTGTACCCATCATGTACCCTAATTAGTATCAAGGACTTTAAGCTTGACAAGGAAACCAAGAGCTGTCAATGGCATGTGGTACAACTCACAGTGGACTAGACTCCAAGGGTCACAATCGTTGGACACTATCTATCACAACTACCTTTTTATGGTGTCATCCTGAGTTTTCAGCAGGTGAGTATGCTTTCTGTCGACAGTGTCAGTAAACTACCTTAGGAAGATGCAAAACTCATTTACAGTTGCACTTTAACGGTGAACATGAGACATTCTTTGTTAGCGAGGTCCGGAAAGCTCGATAGCTTCGATGATGAATGAGGAGTCTTGATTAACATCACTATAATCCCTGGAAAAACAGCCAGTCCTGGCCTCGGTAGAATTGACTCCATCTTGAGGTTCTTCAGTTTGTACTGATTGCTCAACAAGGCCTTCTAGGATCTTTAAGACATCCGACATCTTTGGCCGGAGGATGGGGCTTGACTGAGTGCACTGCATAGCCAACTCAACACATGTTTCCAGCTCCATTGTATCAAAACATCCTTTAAGATCCCTGTCTACCAGCACTTCTAGCCTCTTCTCCTCGTGAAGGGTTCTAACCTGCATAACTTGACAGTGTGAATTATCATTGAGGCAAAACTGTGGCCCGGTACATTTTTCTGCAGCTTAGGCCTTTTCTGAAATGGATAAACTACTTACCCAATCAAGAATCATTCCCTTCTGAATTTGACCATTTCCAGCATCTAATGCCTTGTGACCTGTTATGAGCTCCAGAAGCAGTATGCCAAATCCAAAAACATCAGTTTTTTCAGAAGACTGTCCTGTAGATAAATACTCCGGTGCTATGTGTCCTACAGTGCCACGCACTGCGGTAGTGACATGAGACTCCCTCTGATCTAACAGTTTAGCAAGACCAAAATCCCCAACTACAGCTTCAAAGCTTTCGTCAAGCAAAATGTTTGCTGCTTTGACATCCCTGTGAATGATTGTTGGATTACACTGTTCATGCAAGTATACAAGTCCACGGGCAGCTCCTAAAGCAATACACAGTCTTCTGTTCCAATCCAAAGATGGTCTATCTCGACAAGTCTCTGTTTAAAACATCAATAACAACGAAAGTTAGCAAAGAACTAGAATAACAATGAAAGTTAGCAAAGAACTAGAAAAGACTAGCTACTTAGGTATATCTTGAATGTCATATGAATTACTTTACTGTCAGATACTCAGATTTTAGTCCGAGAATATTGATAATTGATTAAAAATATATTGATGTTAGGCAGATAACTTTCTTCTGAAATTTATTGGCTTGAAGATAACAATTGGGTAGAGATAGAGATAGACAGATAAAACAAAGAGGATGCCAGTGCAAGCAAGCAAATGAAACAGACCTCTCAACCTGTCAGCAACACTCCCATTTGGCATATAAGGGTAAACAAGCAACCTCTCGTTTGTTGTCATACAAAATCCAAATAAACGTAAAAGATTGCGATGCAAAGCCAAGCCAATCATTTCAACCTCAGTTTGGAACTGCACTTCTCCAGTGAAATTTGGATCTCTCAGTCTCTTAACTGCCACCAGTGTCCTATTAGGAAGACATCCTTTATAAACAACTCCATATCCACCTTGACCTAGGATGTTCTTGGAACTAAAATTGCTAGTTGCAAGTTGTAATTCACGATAGGAGAACCTCTTCAGATGACTTATTTCTAATTCGTAATCTTGCTGCACTGCAATTTTTAATAGAGATATTATTACCAAAAATGATCAAAAATATGTGATCATGAATATCCTTTATAAAGCAGGTCAGTGGAGATTAGGATGTACCATAAGATGTAAATAGAAGACGAGATCTGTACCAATGCACCCAACAAATAAGCAACATCACAGAAAGAACAAATGTGCAACTAATGCCGACAGCAACAGAAAGCACCCATCGATGGTGGCTACTGACTTTCAATGGTGAACCTGTGTCTGCAAGTAAACTTCGCAGAATAAATGCGTTTCTAATGATGGCATATTGCACCATGGATTGAGAGGTCAAGTTATATTACCATTTACCGGGTTTGACACGTCCATGCAGATTCGTGCAGAGTCTGCTGACGACGGATTGCAAAGAAAGCTGTTCCCTGTAACACTGCAATGAAAAGTGTATACCCTTAAACAGTTGCAATAACATCTTAGAAATGTTAGGGTACGCAAGAGAGGTGTATATAAATCAGTTTCTGTAGATGATCTCACCTGAAACCTTTTGCCAGTATTTTTGGTGTTGGACCACTAAGGTTATTAAATGACAAATCCCTGTATATATAGTTGATGTACATTCGAGTCACTTACAACAATCAAGAGTTTAGGGAGAGAGAAAAAGACACAAATGATGGAACACCTACAAGAATGAAAGACCTGTGAGATCTGCGACAAGTCTAGGAATTTGACCGCTTAACTTATTTCTATTTAGCCTCCTGAAAACTTGGCATAGAAAGGATTTCAAACACAAGTGAGTACAGGAAAATGGTAAAACGAGAGTTATTCCTTTAGAAAACATGGAATTGAATCAACAGGATGACAGGGCCTCATCTGTTGCAAGCCTACTCACAAGTAACTTAGATGAGTCAGAAGCCCCAAAGAACTCAGAATATTTCCAGAAAACTGGTTACCCGAAAGGTCCAGAGTTTGAAGCACCGAGAGCCTCCCTATCTCACTCGGGATAGGACCAGATAACTGATTGTTTTGTAATAACCTGCAATAATGGAAACCTAGAATCATTAACTTCAAAAGTCAAAAGTTTGATGACTCCCAGGAGTCCCAGGCCTCCCAACACACATTATCCAAGATTTTAAGAAGCCCTCTATCTTAATAGCACTCTATATTATCATGAAGCATGTCCAGACGGAGTAATTACGTTCCATAGAAGGTAAGCCACAGAAGTCCAAGCTACTAAAAAAACACAAAAGGAAAGCTTACAATGTCCGAAGATGACTCAAATTCCCAATACTTGGCGCAAGCATTCCTGATAAACCCGTACTGGCCATTTCACTAGCATAAGCAAATAACATTATATCATATGTCAAAGTTGGCAAGTCATAGCAGTAAAACACATAAGCCAATCGCATATATTTTTACATAATTTTTTTTCTTCTGAAAGACATTCTTCTTAACAACAAACAGAAACTATTAGAACGGAGAATGGTGTAATACTTACAGGGAGATCACATAGCCCTCTGCAGAGCAACCCACCATGTTCCAAGTGCATGGATCAACTGAGTTAATATCCCACCCAGCCATCACAAGCAGCTCATCTTTCATCTCCTTCTTCATTGACATCAATGCAGCCACTGAACCATACAAAACCAAGGTAACACAACAACATATATCATCGCCAATCACAGAGCAAATATAATTCAAGGACAAGTACATCTAGATTTTGCAATCTTGGAGGGCCAGACCTTCAAAGTTGACACCTTTTGGGGAGAGCAAACTGTCAGAAGCTGTGACCGATGGCACACACAAGTAGAAGAAGCAAAACCCAAGAAGCAGCTTCAGCTTCTTTTTCATTTTTGACATCAACAAAGAAACCAAAGAATGAAGAAAAAGTAAGCAAGAAGACAACTTTCTTGAAGGTAAAATTTGCACAGTTTCAACTTTCAAAGACGATGAATTTGATAGAACAGTCCACAAGTTATCTCCTTTCTCGCCCTGTTTTCTTATGCGTGTAGGAATCTCACTTCACTGTTTATTGCTTACCTCGAAAACCAATCAAATTAAAATACATTCATAAAAGAAAAGTAAAAATTAAATCTTGGTTCAAGATAGTTCCATAGTAAAACCAGGAAGCCGGCTCGAGATTTGGGTAGTGACAGAGATTGTCTCCCACTGGTGAAATAGTGGTGAAGTTGGCTTTACTAGTTTCCACGTGTAGTTATCTTACGAACGTTTGATTTGTAAGACTTTGACTTTATGGACGGCTCCAAATTATAGATTCTGTGCGTTCCGTTTTGAGTAGACAAGTCACTGTTTTTGTTATAGACCACACGGCGCCAACTTTGAAACTACTGCTGTCTTAAGACTTTCCTGCGCCGAAAGGATACATTACTCATTCTACTTCACCATTTGAGCTTGCAACTACGAACTCACCATTTATTTCAAGCTACATGGAAAAGATGTTGAAGTCTCGGCCGGCAAAAATGGCAGAAACCTCAATGGAAATGGACGCGGCAAGGCGGAGGAGGGATACACAGCAGAAGAATACATTAACTAGAGAACAATGCATTACTCGTAAGCTTGCACAAAACAGTAACGTGACAATATTTGACCGGAATTTCAAGTCAGCCACCACAAACCACCTCGGAACTAAAAAGAAACGACACTGAAGTGAAAGCAAACCCACCCAGCAACCACCGACATAACATTCTATGAGGGATCCTCTTCCTAGCTATATAGATGCACTTTTCCTAGCTTTTCCTCTAGCAGATTTCTCAGGAGTCTCGGACTATCTTTACTATCAAACATTTACAGCAACACAAAGGAATTTTCGCGAGAACATTGAAACCGAAGAACAGACTACAAGTCTGCTCCGCTTGGTGGTCTTATAGGCAGATGACGGGTCAGGCTTCAAAACAGTGGCATTTAACCACAAATATAGGAAACCTTGGTGTCAAAGATCACCCAGAAGATAGCAACTTCACATAATCGTTCCACTCTTTAAGTGCCAGTAGGATGCGAGAATGTTAGACCCATTTGACGTTTCACATGATCAGGAATCAACCTGTTGATAAGCTCTGGAGAAGCACCGGACAACTGTATAAAGAACACATTTCATATTTATAAGACTACAATAGTTATTGAACCGCTAGCTGAACAGTTATAGATGGTATTCATAATCAAGATAAAAAATTCATTTAGGATCCAAAATCATGAATAAAAGAAAGCATCATACCTCTTGTTTAAAATTAAAGAGTGGAGGAAATGAGCGACCATTTGGTAGGCGGGCATTGGGTTCACGGAGCTCATCAAAGAAAGGATGTACACATGCTTCTAGCTGCAAGAACAAGTAATTGTAGTTATGTACGAGAGCCACAGATTGAATCTAGCCAAATCATGTCAGTTTAAATATGCTGAAATAAAAAGTTGACACTAAAATATTGATGCGAAGTGCTGGGATTTCTACAAAAGTCAAACAGGAAATGCTATAAATTTCTAAAAAACAAAGACAAAACCATTCATATTAAACATTAAGAAGAAAAACAACACACATCAACCACATATGATGACATATAAATGGTAAGACAATGGCAGAAGTGAACTTACAGCCGTGCAACGAAGACTTGGAGAGTACTGCAGCAGTCTTGAAGCCAGGTCAATTGCTTCTGGTGGCATGCGCTTGTGGAAAACCTAAATCCAGCAGCCACATAGGTCAGAAACTGAACTATGAGACAGAATTCTTACCCTATCATCTCAATCAGTATATAACTTAATAGGGAGAAGCATATAATATACCTTGTGCCAAGGGTGTGCTTTGATCTGTGGAAACCTGAAATCTGTATAATTTGGATTCATACAGCGAATTTCTTCACGAGTTGGTGTCCCAAGAACCTGCACAGAAAATAGTGAGATGCTGACCAGTGATAATGGGATTACACAATATTCAACAATTGATGATTGTTATCCACCTTGATGATCTCTACAAGTTGGTCCACTGCATTTTCTCCAGGAAACAAAGGCTACAAAAAACATTAGAGTACATAAGAGACACATTTAAAGGAGGAAGTAAATTGCAAATCATACTCAAGTCTAAGAATGGTCAATTCGCTAACCTGGCCCAAAAGAAGCTCTGCTAGTACACAGCCAGCTGACCAGATATCAATCGAAGATGTATAATCCGTGGCACCAAAGATTAATTCTGGAGCTCGATAGAATCGAGAACATATGTAAGATATGTTTGTTTCACCTTTCACCTGAGGATGGGTAGATTAAAAACAAGTTCAGTAAGCACCATCTAGTATACTACTGAAATACAGACTAGCAGACAGAAAGATACTTTACTAAACAGTGTCACAAGAAATATCTAAAATGAAACATAAATGTGGTCCAAGAAGATAATATTATGCTCAGCCCTATAGGTTTGCAACATACCAGCATTTTGGCACTTCCAAAATCACAAAGCTTGACCTGGTGAGTGAGAGGATCAACCTGTGAAATTCAAGAATAATCAGAATTAGAGGTATTCTACTATACCAGTGTATATATCAATATCTATAGCCTACATCATGTCACAAACTTTACTTGCAAAACCAGTGCTACATACCAATAAATTTTGAGGCTTCAAATCTCTATGGCAAACTCTAGGAACAGTGTGTATGTAAGCAAGACCTCTGAAAATCTGCAACACATCAACAGTTTAGTATCCGGAGGAAGTATAAAATTGAGCAAACTAAACTGTGAAAGGTGCATCTTGCAGACCTGGTACATGTAGAGTTTGACATAGATAAGGGGCATCCTCTGGTTCGCATTGCTGTAATGCTTCAACACCCGATACATGGTCTCTGGAACATACTCCATGACCAGGTTGAGAAAAAGCTCATTTTTGCTTGTTGTGGAGAAGAAACAATGCTTCAAACAAATTACATTCGGATGATCCATCACGCGCATCAACTGAAGCTCCCTGTTTTTGTACCTTCTGTCCTGCAAAACCTTTTTTATAGCCACAGTCTCACCAGTTTCCAAGCACTTCGCCTGAGATAAAAGAAAAATCAGCATCCTATTATCATATAAACTCCACAAGTACAGTAACAGCAAGGAAGACAACTCAGAATACCTGGAAAACAATTCCAAAAGAGCCAGTTCCCACAACACGCTCTGCCATGTAACTAATAGTCTGCAACGCACGAAACATCAAGATCTCGAATTACGAATCATATGTTGACTCTTGGACTCACTCAACAAGCATACTTTGAAGTAACTCAGATCTAACACAGAAAATTCCCAGAAGGAATACCTGTTTGGGCTCTCCATTTTTGCCTCCTATTGTTGTTGAAATTATGTGACCAGTTGGATCGCTCCCATCAACAACAGAAGCAGACATTTCCTGCATAAACCCACCAAATTAGATACGAAATTAAGTAATGTAACCACAAATATGTACAAAATTTAGAGTAGAATTCAGGGATTTAGCACCATCAACACACACAACTCCAAACCAGGAGTGAAAAGACAAAAGCTACAAGTAAAACATCAATTCCTGAAGTACCGAAAGTGACCACAAGAAGAGTGAGGTCAAAGAAAAGGTTAGCTATGAACTTGAAGAAGAATCAAGAATGCACAACCTTTTTTTCTTTGAAAATAAAATAATAAAACCCAGAACTTGGGCCCAAATCAAAGACAAACACTGAGCATCCACAAGAATGAAACTATAAACAGATCAGGTCAGTCAGGTGCTTATGAAGTGAATGTGATGCAAATTCAAACAACTACACACCAAAGTTTCAACCTTTCAATGAAAATCAAACCACACAGAAGCCCATAATCTCTTTGATCCGAGTAAAAACCACAGCTAACTCAATACCCAGCTAATCAAACCCAGAAGAAGAAGAAAACAGCTGAAACTCAAATACCCAGATCAAAGCATGAGAATTTGAGTTCTGAGTCAGCTGAATTCAGTCAAAGTTTCAAGCTTTAGCAAAGTAGACAAGAGTGAGTTAGTACCTTATCGTCAGCCATGCTGAGGCTGGAGTTGACAGGACCAAAGGGCAAAGATTGAAACTCGAATGAATGATTGAAGAGATGAATTGAGTCAAAGTGAGATTGATGTGAGGCTAGAGAAGAAGGAGAAGGTGGTAATTATGGAGGCATGGTGGTGATGGATGAAGAAGGAAGAAGAAGAACTGAAGAAGAAGAAGAATGTGTGCTTTGTGTTTGTGTTTGTCTGCGTCTTTGTTTGTGCTTTGGCTGAAGACAATTCGGCAAACAACAAAGCCATGTGAATCCAGCTCTTCTTTTTCAGTATCTGCTTCTTCTTTCTATCAAAAGGAACCCTGTTCTTGAACATAATTACGATTTTGCCCGACCTCGTTTATCAAATCTCCTTGCCCGATTCTCACTCTGTCTCTTGTCTTATTTTGACTCACCCCTTCTAATTTCTAATGAAACAATTGAGAAAGTTTTGATCTTTTTTATCTACTTATATTGAGTAAATTGTGGTTGCATAATAATTTATAAATTTCATGTGTCTTTGATACACAATGATCTTATTTAAGTATCTAATCTGACATCTTTGATCATGCTTCACATCCGTTGTATATGCAATATAAATAGATGCGAAAATAAAATAATAATGATTAGCATCAACGACTCAATGATTAGTCGTATATGATTTATATGTGTACTAGGGAGAGTTTAAATTCTTGTATTAAACAGTGTGGTTAAAAATTCTTTTTTCTTTTCTTAAAGCGTTGTTGGAGTTGAAGATTCAATTCTTCAAGCTTAAGATGATGCAGTTGTGAGCGAGATTAAGAGGTCTCAAACGATCAGGCTCCAATCACACTGATCGAATCCATCTGCGTTACACAAGAATTTTCTATCTCATTTCTCTAATAACAAAAACTATCTTATTTTAGTATCTAAGTTGTCATTTTTGATCATGTTTCAAATCTTGTTTTAACCATCCGTTATGCTTCTCATGTTATCATGAATACATGACCTGATGAAAGTCCTACAAAAACCAAACCATCTAAATCTAACGAAGAAAATGCAAAGAAAAATCACTTGCTATATACATCGAAGTTTATATCCGACAACGAGAATTATAGGATTGCTTCATCAAGTACCAGCTCTGTGGTCCAATTCCGATATCAACGACAGGGGTGGGGTTTTAGGCAGTTGACCTTCATATATATGACACCCAAGTCTGGTATGATGAACTTGACAGTTGCTGTGGTTTTTTTATTTAACTTGTTCCAAAATTAGTATAGTTGCATCTGGGAAGGAAACCGATTATAATAAGGATGAGACTTGATTATCCAGTCGTAGATAATAAGACTGTTTAGGGCTCATTAAAATTCGACACATAATATTTTTAGGTTAATCATAAGAAGAAGAAGAATTAAAACAAATATTTAGAAAGATGTTTAATTTTAATTGACTATGAACAATTAAAAAGAAATCTGAAACCAGAAAAATGATGAGAGTAAAGTGAGTCATGAATGTTGAAGGTAACATTGTCCATTTCGCAGTCTTCAAAGACTTCAACATGTTGACCACTTGACTATCTGTATAAACTTGTGTATACTATTCTTGCCTGACCCATCTATCATCTTCTGCATTTTCTTCTTCACATTACCCTAATCATTTTCACTTAACTTGCTCATTAGCCGAAAGAAAAAAGGTGTCCCATTAAAAAAAATGCTCTCGTTTCCTAAGTTATATGTCATGAAGAATTTGTGATTGTATTGTTTCGTTAACGTTTGCAACTATACAGACATGATTAAACTTTGGACAACTTTCTTGCTTACGGATAAAAGATTCATACAACGCAATTGGATTATAATTCGTATACCTTTGAACCACTTCGACCCTAAAAAAGCTACTAATTAAAGCTAACTTCAAATTTACCTTGATAATGTGAATTTGACTTTTTACAGCCAGCTTAGCCGTTTAGCCAAGGTTTGAAAGGGGGTGCCTAATCATTTTGCCTGTCTCTGGTGCAGTGTCTATCTATAAGAGCAAATGCAGCAATGGGTTGATTAGCTGGGTTGGGTTGAGGGGAGGGGTGAGGGGCTGATCCACCGGAGGAGAATTGGGCTGGGGGGAGGGGAGGTTGGTGGCGGGGCCGGGCTGATCGATCAGAGGGAGGGTCGAAAATTGGCCCTCGGTTTGGGCTGGGTCAATTGGTGGTGGGGCCCGCTGACGTCAGCCACGCGGCTGGTCAGACGCGGCTCCATTTTTTTTTTTAAAAATTCGCTTGTGGGCCCCACGGCCTGCACCCGGTCGGCTCCCCAACGGTCATTTGATGCTGACCGTCCGATCTGATCTGGACGGTCAGCATTCAAACATAACGGCTCAGTTTTTTTTTTTTTTAAACCGACGAAAAAAAAAAGTTTTTTGCCAGATCTGGGCCGTTGGATTTAATCTGACGGCTCAGATTAAATCCAAACGGGAATATGCTTTAAACTGTCTTAAAAAATTCAAAAAATTTCCAAAAAATTCTATAAATACCCAAGCACTCTTATTCATTTTTCACACCAAAAATTTCTGAGATTTCACATATCCATCTTGTTGTTTCTCCTACCTTGTTCTTATTTCTTCATTTTAGTTCAAAAAATGGGAGAATCGGGTACTAATTGGAACACCGCGGAGGAAGTTCAATTGTGCGAGTCTTGGGCGCGTGTCACCGTATGCCCGATCACCGGCAATGCTCAAACCCTTCCAAGGTTATGGCAAAAGGTACGTGAAGATTATGTGGAAAATTGGTCCGGTCCAACCGCGGTACGAACTCCGATCGCTCTCCAATCTCATTTCAAACCTTTGAAAAAACTACTCAAACAGTGGCATAATGCAAAACTTCAAGCTCGTCATCATAGACCAAGCGGCACCAATCAATTGGATGAGGTAATATAATATAGTGTGATTTAATTATTTATATCCCATTGTTTTTTATATCTCATTATTTATATCCATTATTTTTTATATCTCATTATAGTGTGATTTTTTATTTTTTTAACAATCATTTATATCCCATTATAACATTTTCAATTTTTTTTAGGCCCGTCAAATTCAATTGGAATTCATTAGAACAACTAATAAGCAATTTGCTCATGAGGAATGTTGGGACGCGGTGAAGGATCACCCTTATTTTAAAGATCCACCAACGGCTCCCGTCTCTCCTTTTGTTTATCCGACGGTAAGTCTTGATGAAACCGAGACAACAATTGATTTGGATACTGATGTAGGTTTGGATACTCCTACTAGCTCTCTTGGAAGGCCTATGGGACAAAAGGCTGCAAAAGAAGCAAAGAGGAAAGGAAAGAATAAAGAATTGGGAAGTGATGTGGCCCAAGCAATTTTAGCCATTAATGAGAGCAGCAAAAAATCCATGGAGCTTCTGCAGAAAAGAGACGAGGAACGCCGAGCAGAAGCTTTGAAAATATATCAGTTTGAAGAGGCGAAAGAGGATGCAAGGATCATGGCCATGAAGACTAGTGATTTTTCTCCGGACTCAAGAGAGTGGTACAAAAAGTTGAAGAGCAACATCATGAAAAAAACCAATCCGAATGCGGATTGTTATAGACCTCTTTTTCAAGAACCACAATCCCCACAATAGAATGTTGTAGTGTTTTAAATTTTATTTTTCTTGTATTGCTAGGCTTGGATTGTCTTTTATGTATCTTAAATTTCATGAAATAAAAGTTGAATGTTATTAATAAATATTGAGTACGTAACAAAAGTATACAATGTATTTTATACAAATTGAAACATAAACCTTTATTATTGAAACAAAAGCACACATACCTTTATTATTGAAACATGATCACACAAACAAAAGCACACAAATTAAAATTACAAGCCAAAGCACACATACATCATTATTGAAAGCACACAAAGACACACATACTTAAATTACAATTACAAATCAAATACAAATGATCCAAATCATTTGTTAATATGGATGACCAAGTCATCTTGCAAGGCCTTGTGGAGGTATGCAGAATGTAATTGGAAGTCACGATCTAAGAAAGCCGGAAGACTTTCTCCATCCCTCAAAACCGGTTCATGACGAATAACATTTCCGTTTAAATCCACCGGCCTATCATAAACGCTTGCCAATAATGGATGCATGTTATCATCTTCATTAGGCTCCACAAACTCTTCTTCCACAAACTCATCTTCCACAATCATGTTATGAAGAATGATACAACTTACCATGATGGTACGCAGATCTTCCAACTTGAACAAGTTAGCACCGTGACGAAGTATAGCCCACCGAGCTTGGAGGATACCAAAACACCGCTCAACATCTTTTCGATAAGACTCTTGCATTTTGCTAAAGTGTGCCTCATCTGCATTCCTGGGTTTGGATATTGATTTCACAAACGTCTGCCACCTCGGGTAGATTCCATCTGCAAGGTAATACCCAGTTGTGTATGTGTTATCATTGACCTTAAAGCATACCTCAGGAGCACTTCCGTTTATAACTCTCGCGAACACGTTGGACGCACCGAGAACATTTAGGTCATTTTGAGCTCCTGGGGTACCGAAGAAGGCATGCCATATATGTGTGTCATACGAGGCCACAGCTTCAAGAATAACCGTTGGGTAGCCTTTGCGGCTTGAGAATGCTCCAGACCACCCCTTTGGACAATTCTTCCACTTCCAGTGCATGCAGTCGATGCTCCCAATCATGCCCGGAAAACCGCGTTGTTGCCCCTTCAGCAGAAGCCTGCGCAAGTCAGCGGCATTGGGAGCACGAAGATACCAATCACCGTATAGATACTCCACCTGGGCACAAAATTTCTTCAAACATTTTAGGGCAGTAGATGCCCCCATCCTAGTGAATTCATCGCATTGATCAGCTCCAGCACCATATGCAAGCATTCGAAGAGCACCTGTCATTTTTTGTTCCGGGAACAATCCCAACTTCCCAGTGGCGTCCGATTTTTGCCCCCAAAAAACATCAAAATTGCAAAGGTCCCCCATAATACGGTTAAATAAAGTTCTTTGCATTCTATAACGCTGACGGAAAATTACATTGCCGTACACTGGACGTTCGACAAAGTAATCCTCCATCATGTTATTACCTCTTGATTCCCGGTGTCTTTCGACATTAGGGGCACGACCGGGGCGTGAACCACGACCTTCGGGAGTCTCCATTGAATGATACGCTCCGAGAATTGCAGATGCTTGAGCATTGTTGGCTTGAATTTGCTGAATGTGTTCTTCATCTTCTTCATCCCTGATCCTCAAATAATTTCTCAAAGCATCCATAGAAAATATGACAAATGAAATGGATTTTTCTATCTGAAAATGGAGGGAAGAGATTAATGAGAGGAATGTGTGAGAAGAGAGTGAAGTACCGGCCTTATTTATTGACTTTTGTGGAAGCTAAAAAGTTATCGTGATTACACGTGGCGTGTACCAATTGGTTGAAAATCTTATCGAAAATCGTCTCAATTATTTCTGAAGATAACGAATCTTGCAATGGACACGTGTTCCTCACCAATTGGTTGAAAATCTATTCGGAAATGTCAGATATTTTTGGCTGAAAGATAACGATATTGAGGGTGACACGTGGCGTACGTACATTGGTTTGCCATATTCTTATCGAAAATGCACGTCATTCGAAATTAATTATATGATTTTTTTTAAATATTCAATTTGGTTAATTATTCACCAATAATGTTAAATCATTAAGTACTTAACAAAACCTAAAAAATATATTAAATATAAATTGAATGAATAGTAATTAGTCTTCGAATTGATCTCATTGCTGCATTGTCAAACCAAGGACCAAGGACCAATTCAGATGAATAGTGTATTGACCTGGGTGGAAAATTGACCCTCCCCTCCCCAAATGGGTGCATTTGCTCTAAAGCACTGTTTTGACCACTATATACAAGAGAAAATAATTTCTCAATTATTTATTATAAGGATGATAATTAACTTTCTAGTAACAGTAATATAAGGATAATTACACAAATAAAAATTTTAATCATGTTAATGAAACTGGAGACTGGAGTTCTGGGCACAGAGGATTAATGGTATTGTCTTGGTGAAAACAGCACAAAATTTCGATTAATGGTAAGAAATGGGGTCAAATAGGTTTATAGCAGCGTCGGTGGTCAACGAATGAAGAGTGCAGTATATCTATCTGTGTTTGGTCAAACTGGAAAATGGCTACTAGTGCTGCATAGCCTGGCTGGTCTCCAGTGGTCTGCTTCTGAACTCTGCAGGCCTCTGCTGCTGCTGCTCATCAACTCATATATATAGTGCCTTGTACAGTAGCTTAATCTCATGGCCCACTCAGCACTACGTCTCCAAATGATCACAAGCTTTCTGGGCGTCATGTTTACATATACGAAGGGCTTTTGTTCTTGCACCATACATGTTGCTAAGTTACTTCATCTTCTATTCCTATTTCCTCTGTTTACTTCTAGTGACGAATATGGTGACCTAAGCTTGGGAATTGGGATAATATCAATTGGCTCATTCAGCTGCTAATTGACATGGCAAAGAAGAATTGATGTTCGTTCTCGTGCAAAGAAGAATTCTCAAGCATTAACGCGGCGAAGAGCTTAATTGTCATGGCATACAAGTGAAGCGCAACAATCAAAACAAGTATGTAACGATAACATAGTTTCTATAACTAAACACATGCAATGGTAGAAGGAATGAAATAATGACTGTATCGGGAAATCAAACCCTCTCATGGCTTTCATGTCTTGTTGCCATTGCAAATCTACTCCACGTTGTCTTGTGACGAACGCATAGCACAGGCTCCTCTCAAGGCATAGCCATTCTCCTCGAATGCTGCGGTATGTGGTGCACTCCTAGCTCATGTTCCATTGTTGCCAACAATAAATGTTTGGTAAATCTATCTTGGAACCTGTTGTTCTAGCAATCTATGACTAGAGGCTCTTGTATTGACATTGATTCAACTAATACAATCCTAGCAACTCCTCAGTGCAATGAATGGATTGAATGAAAGAAACTTACATGGCGAAAAAGTTTTGATTTTTAAAGCTCAAACTAAATGTTTTTGACACTGAATGTGTAATATTACGATACTAGAGTATGTTCATCCTTGAAACCTAATCGATCAAGAGCATCAGTTGGTCCAGTCGAAATGTACAATATAGACAACTGATTGTAAATAAACCCAACAATTCAACACTAGATGAACTCATATAAACCAGACCTGCTTCGGTGCCTGAGAGCATTTAGGATTTTAGTAGGTACATAGATGAATTCAACAATTCAGATCTCAATACCCCCTGATTCCAATTGGGCATTTAGGTTGACTGTTTCAACGAAATGGACCATCTGGCCACTCTAGTTTTGACTTTTGAGAGACTGAGAGAGAACATTGATGGGTTTAGTGGGTCTTTTTTGATTAAACACTAAAAAGAGCCATGCCCAGAAAAAACAGAACAGAAACAGAGGCAGCCCAATACCCAATACAGAACAGAGGTTATACAGCACTAGTAAAATGATCAAGATCAAAACTTTTACAGGAAGCTGGAGGAGGAGTGAGATTAAACGGTAAGTGCTCCCTTGCTCAACAGCCCTGTGTTTCAGTTTCATTGAATGTTGTTCTTTGATTTAGTCACTACCATACTCTCACAGGAAGGTTTCGTTCTGTTAAGTTTTGTTGCTGGGTTGGATATTTTCACCCAGTTTGCGCTTTTGTTTTTAATTTGGCTTTGCATGTCTATCTTGCTTTGAATAACGATTCAAACTTTGTAGAGTAATTTCTTCAAATGGCAACTCTCTGGACTTTGGTGATGTTTGACATTCTGAGACACCAGAGAAATCCAAATCATAAAAGTCATTATGCTTAAATAAAGGTTTATGTGTTTAGTCTTTGTAGACTTTATACTAAATTGGTTTCTGCCCGAGTGTCATTATATACCAGGATCACAAGGGAATATTGTTTAAGATGAAGATTACCATTGTTTAGTTAACAAAGACTTCATTCTATGACTAGTGACTACTGATGCAAATTAAGGTTTAAGTTTTCTTCTCGTCAACTATGCTGAAGTTAGACTAATTCAATGAAAAGTAAACAAAATGAGGTTTGTTGGAAACATAGCAAGGCCAGGAATGTATCTATATATTCACGCTGTGATCGAGGAGGAATCTATCACATTCTTCTAGTTGGTTTTAGTCTTGGAAATGGAGAGAACTAAGATCTTCCTCTTGTCCGTAACATTGTTGCTTTACATAGCCGAAGCACAGACCAACTTGACTACAGACCAGTCTGCTCTTCTCACTCTCAAAGCTAATATCACTAATGACCCTCAGAAATTGTTGGCCAACTGGTCTACCATTCTACCAATACCTCCGTTTGTAACTGGGTTGGGGTTACTTGTGATGCAATCCATCATAGAGTCACGATCTTGAACCTCTCTTTTTTTGAGCTCACAGGTACCATTCCTCCGGAGCTAGGAAACTTATCATCCCTCGTTGAGCTACGCTTCAGAAACAACAGCTTTAGTGGCACTTTGCCTGTGGAATTGGCTCGTTTACGTCAATTGCAGTTGGTTGGCTTTGGCTACAACAACTTCAAGGGAGAAATCCCATCATGGTTTGGGTCCTTATCCAAACTTCAGACCTTGAACTTGTACGGGAATCAGTTTATAGGATCCATGCTAAAGGTCCTAGAGGGGGAGTGAATAGGCATTTACCACTTTTTCGGATAGCAAGATATTGTCCTATCCCGAAACACAGGATACGAGTAATAGAGAGAAAAGCAGTAAGGAAAGAATGACACCAGATGTTTTTGGTGACGCAGAAATCCTACAACCAGGATCAAAACTGCATGCCCCTAACTCTTGAGGGACAAACATTTCCACTAATTGGTAACTCACACAATTACAAGTTTCTGGCACTCTGGGGATACATAACCCTTATGCTATCCTGACTAGTCTACCCACTAGTACAAACAGAGCTACACTACTTTAATCTATGTGCTTACACTTGGAAAGAGAAACCGAAGTATCAAAACAGATCTTTAACTACTCTTCAAGTTAAAACATTCTTGATCAACTTCATGGGTTGGGCATCTCCACACTTTATCTCTATGGAATGCACAATGCAATGATGCATATGAGTTTTGAAAAACAGTTTTTATGTTTAAGAATCCATGTCTATTATGCACAGTTATGAGCAACCAAAAGACAGAGAGGAGGACGAGAAGACAGAGGAGAAACTACACACGAATGTGTTCTCAAAGAGTACCAAACAGAATAACCTAAACACCCAAGTATCTCACTCAACCAACCAACTTTTCAACACAGTTTTAGACACCTTATATAGACCATACAAAACAGCAGCACAATGCAGCAAGTAAGGCAAAGCAAGAGTCAAAGACAGCTGAAAAGCACGTGTCACAGCAGCACAAAACACTGCCCTAAGCACTGTCCTAATACAGAGTAAAACGGGTCTGCGATTGATGGGACTATAGAGAAGATGGTTTTGCTGAATATGTTCATTGTATTCAATCTGTCAAATATATACAAAGTACCTTTTCTATCCTTAGTAGTTGTCCTACAAGTCAGGAAACCAACTAGGAAACAAAACCTACTGCAATTACAATTGAATATCCTACCAAATCACATCTACATCTATGATACAGAATATACGTGCATATCAAGTATATCAAAACAGATTCTCTGTGATATACTTTCCAACACTCCCCCTCAAGTTGGAGAGTGTATATCGACAACTCCCAACTTGCTGATGAGTTGCCTAAACTTTTCTCTTCCAAGTGCCTTCGTAAAAACATATGCTAACTGTTGTGAAGAAGTCACAAAACGAGCAACAACTTCACCTTTAACAATTTTATCCCGAATAAAATGACAATCCATTTCAATATGTCTAGTTCTCTCATGGAACACTGGATTCTTAGCAATGTGCAAAGCAGCTTGATTATCACAATGTAAAACAGCAGGACTTGAAACAGATACATGCAAATCTGTTAATAAATAACGCAGCCAAGTAAGTTCACAACAAGTACCTGCCATTGCTCTATATTCCGCTTCAACACTCGATAAAGATACAGTCTTTTGCCTCTTGGCTCTCCATGATATTAAAGAATCACCAAGAAATACACAATATCCAGTAGTAGATCGGCGAGTAATCGGGCATCCAGCCCAGTCAGAATCACAGAATGCCTTCAGACTCAAAGAATTGTTGGCATGGAGGAGAATACCTTGACCAGGAGATGACTTCAAGTAACGGACAACTCTAAGGGCAGCAGTCATATGTTCCAAGCGAGGTTCATGCATGAACCTGCTCAAAATGTGTACTGAGTAAGTAATGTCGGGCCTAGTAATGGTCAAATAAATCAGCTGACCAACCAGACGTCGATATACATCAGCGTCTCGGAGTAGTTCCCCTTTGTTTGAAAGCTTGGATTCCTCCATGGGAAACTCCACAGGCTTAGCACCTAAATAACCACTGTCCTTGATGATTTCCAAGGCATATTTGCGTTGAGAAAGATAAATTCCCTTCTTGGAGCGAGCTACTTCAATGCCAAGGAAAAACTTTAAGTCACCAAGGTCCTTGATACGGAAACGAGCATGGAGAAATTTCTTCAAAGCATTAATAGATTCCATATTGTTTCCAGTTATCACAATGTCATCCACGTAGATTAATAACACAGTGAGGGATGTACCATGTTTGTGGATGAATAAAGAGTAATCAGCTTTGGATTGAGAGAAACCAGCAGCAAGAATAGCTTCTGTGAACTTGGAAAACCATTGACGAGAAGCTTGTTTGAGGCCATATAACGACTTGTGAAGGCGACATACTAGGTTCTCCCCCTGTCGCCGAAGACCAGGAGGAGGAGACAAGTAAATTTCTTCCAACAAATCACCATTTAAGAAGGCATTGTTGACGTCTAACTGATGCAGTGGCCAATTCAAACTAGCAGCAACAGTAAGTAGACAACGAACAGTAATCATTTTAGCAGTAGGAGAAAAAGTATCGTGATAATCGATACCTGCAGTCTGGGTGAAACCTCGAGCAACAAGACGAGCCTTATAGCGCTCGATAGAACCGTCAGCCTTCCGTTTGATTCGATAAACCCATTTACAGCTGATAGGGCGTTTGCCAGGGGGCAAAGGAACTAAACTCCAGGTGTGATTATCCTCGAGGGCTCGAAGCTCAGAAGCCAGGGCCTCTTGCCATTTCGGATTATGACAAGTAGTGACAGAGAGGATATCGTGTACCTGGTGTCGGAGAGGACGAGGCCGAGGACAATGGGTGGGAAGGCAGAATCACCTGCGAGCAAACGTATTCCTTGAGGCGGACATTGGCTTCGCTAGAACGTTGAGAGCGGCGAAGAGGCTCGGCAGGAAGATCCGGATGGTGGGGAAAGATAGCAGAATCGGGTGGTGGCTGGGTGGGAGAAGTTTCTGGTGATGGAGGATGTTCTAGTGGTGGAGGATTCTCTGGTGGGGGAAGATCGGAATCAGAAGGAGAAGATGAGCTGTTGAGTGCGTCGGCCGACGCAGGTGGAAGGGGAAGAGATGACGGCGGCGCTGGAGCCTTGGGCCGCCGGACGTAGGTCTTCCAAGCGGAAGGAGCCGGTGACGGGTCTGGGTTCGAGGAAGCCGACGGCGTGTGGATTGGGGGAGATGAGAGTTGTTGGATCGGGGAAGAGGATAGAGGAGGAGGGGAAGCAGAAGTCAAAGACTTTTGACTGGGCTGTTGACTGAAGAAAGGATCCAATTCTATAGCAATGGGAAGAGACTGGGCTGTTGGGCCTGGTGTGACTGGGCTGGAGTCTGGCAAGTGATGGAATTTGTCTTCCAGAAATACATCTCTATTCGTGAATATTTTTCCAGTATCAATATCATAGAGTTTGTAGGCTTTTTGTCCCTTAGGGTAACCCAAAAAAATGCATTTTATTGCACGAGGAGAAAATTTGGAGGAAGGATTTGGAATAGTAGCGAAAGCAACGCACCCAAATACTCGCATTCGAGAATAATCAGGAAGCTTATGATAAAGAATTTCGAAAGGTGTTTTCTTGTGAAGCAACAAAGTGGGAAGTCTATTGATTATATAAACAGCTGTGAGAACACAGTCTCCCCAAAATTTAATAGGTAGATGTGCTTGGAAACGAAGGGCACGAGTTGTTTCAAGTATATGTCTGTGTTTTCGCTCAACAACACCGTTTTGTTGTGGCGTATAAACACAAGAACGTTGAAAGAGAACACCTTCTTCAAGAAAGAAATTTTGTAAGGATAGAAATTCAGCCCCATTATCCGAACGAAGTTGTTGAAATTTTGTGTTGAATTGGGTAGTGACATAGTTAAAAAAACGACGAAGAAGATGTTGTGTTTCATTCTTGTGTCGCATCAAGAAAACCCAGGTAAATCGAGAAAAATCATCCACAATGGTTAAAAAATAATAAGCACCAGAAATAGAAGGAGTTTTATAACGACCCCAAATATCACAATGAATAAGAGAAAATGTTCTTGAAGTTGAAATTGAACTGGAAGGGAAAGGTTGACGAGTTTGTTTCGCCAACGGACAAACATCACACTTATGACTAGGATCAAATACACAATGGAGAGATTTATTAGCTAAAAATTATAAACGAGTAGATGAAAGGTGACCAAGACGCCGATGCCAAAGATTAGAGGATATGGTGAGGTTGCAAGAGAAGTGAGATGAAGGAGCAGACGAAGCCAAAGCCACCAAATAGTAAAGGTTACCACGTCGCTTACCCACACCAATCATCGTCCTCGTAGCCAAGTCCTGTAAAATACACCAAGATGGGAAAAATGTCACTGAGCAATATAAATCATCGATCGTCTTGCCAACAGACATAAGATCAACTCGAAAACTTGGTACACATAAGACATCATTTAATTGATAAGAGTCATTAAATCGAAATGATCCTGTCATGGTAATGCCAGCCGTGTCTCTACTAGGTAAAGATACAGGTGCCAGATGAGGATGCTTGACATTAATTAATGATGTAGGAGAGGAAGTAATATGGTGAGTTGCTCCAGAATCGAGCATCCAACGATTTGGAGCAACTGGCAACAAACCTGCAGCATATTCTGTTGCAGAGGCAGCATTAGCTTGAGGAGTTGATGATGTAGGAACCAAAGCAGCAACTACTTGAGTGTATTGATCTTCTGTAAGGTCTGGAATCATTCTTTGCAGTTCCCCAAATGTTGGAGTTGCATTAACATGATTGGCACCAGGATTTCCTTGATGTCTCCTTGTAGGATTAGTTCCTTTAGATCCTTTGTGGAGGCGGTGACCAGGAGGGTAGCCATGCTTCTTGTGGCAGGTTACTTCAGTGTGATAATCCTTGTCACAATAAGTGCAGTGTTTGATTGGTGCCCGAGGATGAAAGTTGCTTCCTTGAGTGTTGCCTTGATTGTCATGCACTTGAGGTTGTGACCTGTGGTTGCTGCGTACTGCCATGGCAGCGGTATTTGTCTGCATGAGAAGAGAAGAACCAAGTTCTCGCTGCTTTTCTTCTTGGACAAGGGAAGCATAAGCTTGTCTCACCGAAGGCAAAGGATTCATCAACAGAATCTGTCCACGAGTAGCAGCATAAGATTCATTTAAGCCCATAAGAAATTGCATCATCTTACTTCGATCATTTTGAGCTCCACATGTGCAGGTGACTGTGTTGTATGAAGCAAGTTCATCCCAAAGGCCCTTCAGTTTTGTGTAGTATGCTGTAATAGATAATTGACCTTGTTCAACACGGTAGATGTCTCTTTGAACCTGAAAAATGCGAGGAGCATTGCCCAACGCAAATCTCTCTCGCAGATCTTCCCAAACAGCATGTGGAGTAGTGCAAGAGAGGACAGAATCGGCGAGTTCAGGCTCGAGGGCGTTGAGGATCCATGAAAGTACCATATCATTGCACCTTTGCCACAGTGCATGCTCATCTTGTTCTAGGGCTGCAGACGGCTCTGTAATTTTTCCGGTGATGAAGCCAATTTTGTTTTTGGCACTCAAAGAGATGCGCATAGCGCGGCACCAAGATGTGTAATTGTCACCAGTTAATTTTTTGGAGACAAGAACCAGACCCGGATGGTCTGAATGGTGAAGGAAGAAAGGGCTGGCAGAGTCATCCGAAGAGGACGAATTGCTGTGGTTGTTTGAGGAGGTGTCCTCATTGATGGTCATGAGGAAATATGAAAATAAGAAGGGATTGAGGCTGCAAGATTTTGCAGAGCTAGAAGAACAGGACGTCAAGCCTGCTTTGATACCATATAGAGAAGATGGTTTTGCTGAATATGTTCATTGTATTCAATCTGTCAAATATATACAGAGTACCTTCTCTATCCTTAGTAGTTGTCCTACAAGTCAGGAAACCAACTAGGAAACAAAACCTACTGCAATTACAATTGAATATCCTACCAAATCACATCTACATCTATGATACAGAATATACGTGCATATCAAGTAAATCAAAACAGATTCTCTGTGATATACTTTCCAACAGGGACAACTGCACAACTATAAGGGAAAAAGAAACCAAGACAGCTTTTGTATTTCCTTGTACCCAGTAATACATATCAGTGAGAAACAATGCACATAGGGGTCAAACATAGCACCGAATCACGTGGTCAACTATCATAGGAGGAAGCCTATGGCAGTCCAAGAATCAACTCAGTTTTGACTAGACAGATTGGACACTGTATACAAAGCAGAGGCATGTTTCAAGGCAAGGTGCTAAGTCAACATCAGTTTTCCATTTGGGGCAAGATGTATTTTAGGGAGGGAAAACACTATACTCAATCTATTACCAGAAATGGCAAAGCATGCAGAAAGTAGTACCACGTGAATACCAAAGTTAGCCTAAAATCAGATTGTAAAGCACATGCAAAAAGTAGCACAAAATCCTAAGTATCACATGTTGGCTTAACACATTTGAAATTTAAGGTCAACTAGCAAGAATCAGGGTACATGCATAAAGGTTAACCTAGGCTGCTGTAAATCACATGCATACTGAAATAAGATTAACCTAAGCAACCGAACCCAGATAAGAACATGTTCACAGAATCATACCAGAACAGCAGGGATACATGCACACTATCATATCCTAGATGGAAAACATGATATGCAATGAATGAACTACCTGATGTACCAAGGAGATAAGTTGGAGATGCCAACATCTTCAATCTCTTGTCTGGATGAGCATCTAGTCTTATCGTGTTTTGTCAAACGTCAAGGAAATTCCAATTCATGTGCATGCCTTCACATGCCTACTACTATCTTCAACTTATCTTTCCTGGAAGTATTTAGTGTCAACACGAACCAACTATCAGGTATGCACCAATGAGCTAACTGAATGCAAGTAAATTTGGAGATAATAGGCCTATTAGTTATTTTAATTTTCAGATGACTATGTTTGTCATTTAAATTTTCAGATGCTTGGGATTATTAGTTAAGCATAGAAAGTCATCAGGCCTGTTTGGGGTGATAGTCAATGTTACTCTTGTAAAATAATGAAACAAATAGATTACTCTTTGTTACTATGTTTTTGATCAACTTCTTTATCCTCATCCGCAATACACTCATATTTAACAGGGAAGACATCAAGAGAAATTGGAAATTTAACAACGCTGAAGGAGCTATACCTTGACCGTAACAACTTTCAAGGTATGTCTAGGCCTTGTTGCAGTGGATCATAGGCATATATGAACCGTTCTCCCAATTAAACATATGAACTGAATATGCACGTGCTGATTTTCAGAAATTCCGAACGAGATCTACAGCTCACCTCGGCTGGAGATTTTGAATTTAGAATTCAGTGGCCTAGAAGGGCCTATTCCTCTGGCTCTCTTCAACATGTCATCTTTGACTAGTATGGGACTAACTGAAACAGCTTTAATGGAAGTCTTCCAGTCAATTTATGCCAGCATCTCCCAAACATTCAAGGGTTCTATCTTTCTTTGAACCAGCTAAATGGTGCACTTCCTTCCCAATTATGGCAATGCAAACAGCTTAGTACTTTATCGCTATCTTATAACAATTTCAGTGGAAGTATACCCAGAACTTTTGGCAACTTAGACACAGTTGGCCTAATAGTGAACTAAGGCAAAGATGGAAGCAAATCTTTGCGTGTTGTATTGCAAGGTTTCACATCCTTTTATAGGAGGATGTGATTAACCAATGATGATTACACGATTGAGCTGTTACACCGATTACAAACTGTTATAGGAGTTACATAAACTACAATCATGATAGGAGTTACAATGATCCTAACTGAGTCATAACTAGGCACATTTGAAAATCCTTCAACATATTGATCTTAATTTCAACAATTTGGCAGGTAACCTCTCATCTCATTTGATTTGTTAGTCTATTGCTCCTATCATGATGTATTTCTTAGTTAATTGATGTCCATCTTATTTAACTGGTTTTAAGTATTACCATGCTCAATAAACATTCTGTTCAGGTCAAAAAATTCTATTGAAGCTCATCGTGAAGAAAAGTTAGGAAAATATTGGGATATGAAGCTTTAATCTTTGCATGAAGACATTTACATTCTGAATGTGAACAAAGAAGTTCAAAGTGTTTTACTATGAAAATATATTAGGTTGAACTTTTACAGATATCACATTTCTGATCTGATCATGAAGACTATTAGATTAATCTTGATTGTGGCATTGCATGTGGCAGGTACTATACCGGATGAGATTGGTTCTCTTCCAAATTTGAAGTTGCTGTCCCTCGGAATAAATAATTTCAGTGGCCTCATCCCATCCACCATTTTCAATTCGACCTCCTTAACAGCTATTGCCCTCACTGGTAATCAGCTCTCAGGTACCCTTCCCAAAAACATAGGCCTTGGCCTTCCAAATCTTGAACAGCTTCTTGTATCATTGAATAAACTCCCTGGTGCACTCCCCAACTTCATCTCCAATTCTTCTAACTCCAATTCTTCTAAACTCATAAAGCCAGACATGGCCGCTAACTCATTTTTTGGATTCATTCCGGCCACACTCTGTGCCTTACCGAAACCTTCAGGGGCTCAACTTTGAGCAGAACAATTTGACTATTGACACTTCTACTCCAGAAGCAAATATATTCTCTTGTTCACACAATCTTAGAAACTTGTGGAGATTACATTTGCCCAACAATCCCTTAAATGTCAAGTTTCTTGTTTCCTTTGGGAATCTATCTGTGTCACTCCTATATGTTGATTTGAGCCTTTGCAACATGAGCGGTAACATCCCCAATGATATTGGCAACTTAGCCAACTTGATATCCTTAAACCTGGGATACAACCATTTGAGTGGAATAATTCCAGCTTCACTTGGGAGACTAGTGAGTCTGCAAGTTTTGTATTTGAATGATAACAGATTGCAGGGAAACATTCCTGATGAGCTTTGTCAACTAAACAGCCTAGGTGACTTGGTTCTGGGTGGAAATCAACTCTTTGGTTCTGTACTTTCCTGCTTGGGTAATCTAACAGCTCTAAGAACTCTATCATTAGGGTCAAACTTTTTGACTTCAACGGTGCCATCAGCGTGCTGGCAACCCACTTATATCCACTTGTCATCCAATTCTCTCATTGGCCCTCTCTCAAAATTTGAGAGTTGTGACGGGTATAGATTTGTCAAGCAACAATTTTTCAGGTCTCATACCAAGCAACATTGGGAGACTAGAAAATTTGGTTAACCTCAACTTGGCAGATAATAACCTAGAAGGCCCTATTCCCAGTTCATTAGTGATGCAACAGAAAATATAACATTGGAATCCACCAACATATCGCCTTGAATCTTAGAAAGAAAGTAATCTAATATAAAAAAGGAAAAGAGATTCCTAAATCAATACAAAATATAAAAAACTTACTTTTAATCACTAAATCTCGAATCGGAAGATGCAATCGGAATTAAATGGCTAATATCTGAAGAACTCACTAGAGTGAGTCTTGGAGATCACGTCAATCTCATTCCGAAAAGGTATTATCGGTCCATAACAGAGACTCAGACCCAAAGTTACATCAAACCGACTAGACTGTTCAAACTGGACATTTTGCTCGTGCTACCCAAAAGATCCAAAACCATAACTTCTTTAATATTACAGATACTAAAGACCTCATAAAACGTAAATTATCGATCAATCAATCACTATTTTTGATTCTTCGTTGTTTCTTTATTTTTACATTTTTCCATTTAAATCGACTCCCTCCGCGTCCTACATCAATTAGGAAACTTGGTCAACCTGGAGCTCTTGGATCTATCCCGAAACAATCTCTCTGGAGTCATTCAGAAGGCTTTAGAAGGATTCTTACATCACAAGTATCTGAATTTGTCCTTCAACAGAGTCCGAGGAGAAATTCCTACAGGTGGACCTTTCCGAAACATCTCTGCTGAATCATTTTTATCAAATGATGGACTATGTGGTGCACCACATCTTGATTTCCTACCATGCAGAAACCCTGGAGAATATTCAAGGAGAGCTTCTTCATCTGTGTTGAAATATATTATTCCAGGGATATTGGCAGCAATGCTTGTAGTGATCTTCTTATGGTTATTCGTACTACGCAGTAAAGGGAACGCAGAAGTTGCAACAGAGCCTACTATGTTACCAGAACTTATTCAGAAAAAAGTTTCATACCAAGAACTTCAAAGTGCAACAAATGGATTCAGTGAAAGCAACTTATTAGGCACCGGGGGTTTTGGCTCAGTGTTTAAAGGAATACTTTCAGACGGGAGGGAGATTGCTGTAAAGGTGTTCAATTTGCAGCTTGAAGAGGCTTTCAAGAGTTTTGATATTGAATGTGAAATGCTATGCAATGTTCGCCGTCGAAATCTTATCAAAATCATCAGTAGTTGCAACCAAGTTAACTTCAAAGCTTTGGTACTCGACTACATGCCTAATGGGAGCCTTTCAAGGGTATTGTATTCTGAAGAGTACCTCTTGTTAGATATCCTCCAGAGGTTGAACATAATGATAGATGTTGCATCGGCATTGGAATACCTTCATCACGGTTATTCAATGCCTATTGTCCATTGTGATTTGAAGCCAAGCAATATACTTCTGGACAATGATATGGTTGCACATGTTGCTGATTTTGGCATTGCAAAGCTCTTGGGTGGAGGATATTCTATGACTGAAACCTTGACACTGGCTACGGTTGGGTATATGGCTCCAGGTGACCTTGCTGCTTTAACGTTTAAACCTTTTTGACACAAAAATGCATTTGTTATCTCCAATTTTTGTTTTGATCATATCTAAAATGATGTATTTGAAGAATATGTAAATGGAAGGAATAGTTACCGGAAGAGGGGATGTGTATAGTTTTGGTATAATACTAATGGAGACTTCCACAAAAAAGAAGCCTAACAGGTGTAATGTTTGACGATGAAATGAGCTTAAAGAGTATGGTGGCAGATGCAGTACTTGAAGTTATGGATGCCAATTTACTGGGGAAAGAGGCAGAACGTGAGTTATTGTATGAGAGGGAGCGCTGTTTATCATCCATTATGAGGTTGGCGCTTGCTTGTTCTGCAGAATCGGCCGAAGAGAGGATAAGTATGCAAGAAGCTGCAGTCACACTCCATAAAATCAAGAAAAACTTTCTCAAGTACAACGGAGGTGTGTAATCTTTTAGATTTTATTTTCCGTTTTTATAAAGGCTGTGCAAATAAGTGTGCATTTCTATGACACTGTATACGGTCCAAAGTTTCGTAATGTAATCATCGATCTGTGTGTGATTTTTTCTCTCCTATTTTCTTCAGTCAATTTTATGGTCATAGGGTAGTTTATGAAACTGGAGCATGGACGGTATGTAATGCTAGCTAGTACTAAAATTTAAAGTACTGGTAAAAGTGGTAATTACTCATTCCCAACTACTGGTTGAGACTAAAAGTGTGGTATTTTGTTGAATTACTTTCTTTGATAGTCCTATAATTTTCACCACCGGTATTGTTCACTTATAACTAACTATCCGTCTAAATTTAAATCATCTACAAATATGTCTAAGATTCTACGAAGTACATATACGGTAACTCAATGTAAACTCATAGTTAGCATCTAAACAAGTCTGAAAAAGTTGCAATGATCTAAGAGGCTGAGAGCGAAAGCTCTCTTCCGTCATGCTGGGGTTTTGGCGGCGACTCTTGGTCTTCGTCGTGAGACTCTTTTACCGGCTGTTCTTCCTGCTTCAGCCGTCCCAAGGGCGTTGCATCAAGGGTGGTGTCGGGCATCCAGATCCGTGGCGATCTAGGCACGAGTTCCATTGCAAGTTTCGGCTTCGTATTCGTGCGGAGATTGCGGACGGCTGATGTGGCTGCCAGGGAGAAGCCGAGCGAAGCTCGATTGAAACCCATCTCGGCTTCCGGTTGTCAGTACTTGTGGCGACGGAGGTTGGGTTCGAGATCGTGGGTGCACCTTGCGTCTGGTGCAGGTCCTCTCCGTTCATTTGTGGGAGGCAAGGCTTCTTTGTGGCAGCGATGGAGTAGTGGTCAGAGGCTTAAGGAGGTGGATCCCTAGTATCTTCGGGGTTGTGCGGCGGCAGTAGAACGAACTTTGACCGAGTTTTGGGTTCAGATCCTTTTAGATTTGGACTTCGGATCTCGGTGGCTTTTTTAGTTAGATTTTGTTTGGAATCTTGGTTTGAGTTTGATTATTCTCATGCATTGGTCTAAATATTAAAATAATATTTTTTAATCATGGTCATATGATTTATTTACACTTTATTTCAGTGATTGTATTTCCGCGTAAGTTCTTTAGAAACGTAAATAAATACCAACTATATTCTTTGAGAGAATTGATGTATAGTATAACTTATTATTTATTTAATGTGATGTACATGGTTAAAAAAAAATCATAGTTAGCATTTCAAGTTCTTATGATATGAGTGTTTATAATTTGTTGAATATTTGGGGTTATCTGAATTAGGACGCCTATTCTTGGCCAAATGCTTTTAAAGCAAATATGTTTTTGTTTGTTTGTGTCACACACGATGCTACTACAATATGTGATGTGAATCATGTGATATATCTCACAAATTCACAACATGTTGAGTAGGTAGGATGTAGCTGTTATATATATATGCTTATGCGTCATGTATATGTTACATATTTAAATTCTTGGTCTGCAAGTTAGTTTTTGGCTAGGTGTTGCTGAGTTTTCTCTTTTCGCTTGCAATTCACTCGTCTGCTTTCATTTTCAACCACTTCTTAGCTTCACTTTGAATTCTTCATACCTTGAATGTTCTACTCCGACCATATTGTTTTTATTTATCTGAGTTCTCTTCTGCCTCCGCTATATATTTTTCTTTTCTTAATCTGGGATGTCAATGTCTGCTACCAAATTTGAATGTGCTTTTCGTAGTCTAATGGGTTGGCGGGTCTGTTTTAGAAACAGAAAATATCACAGATTTAAAGGGTGTAGTTCAAGTTTCAATAGTGCTTTTCTACTGTTTGGCTTCATTGTTGGCCAGAATTTTTTGACTATTTCGGAAGCTAGAGATGGTAACAGTCTTCGGCTAATCGATGCTTTGTTGAGAGATAGAGAGTGCAATGGGAAAGCAAGGGACTAAAGACTATGATCCATCTAATGTTGGGAGGCGAATGTCAGGGGGAGATTATGGTTTAAGCTCCAAAATGTTGTGGCTTCATGGTCTGAAGAGTCATGATTTCCATGTTCTACGAAATGAATCGATGAAGTTTAGTACTTGTAAGGGAAGCTTTGTGGGGAAAAAGCACTTGTGGCTACGGAAAGATGTCAAGTCTATTGTTTTTGTGTTTGGTCTATTGAGTTTCCTTCTCCTTCTTGATTATTTTATGGTGTCTTTTTTCGATTCCATAATCTTTCAGAATAGTTCACCTCTAGAAAAATCTCCAGGGCTGAAGGTATGAGAGTTCCCTTATAGTTTTTGCCACAACATTTTCTTGTTAGAACACTAATTAGTTGTGCATTTTGTTTTCAAAGGAGGTAGGGAGGGATGCCTACATTATGAAAGAAAAACCGCCAGTACAGATGTATGATCGGCTTCTAAAGTTGGCCTCCAGTGCCCTTGCAAAGGTTCACTGCTAACTTTGCTTCAAAACTTTGGTGTTTATTATGGGATTTTTCTGCTTTTTCCTGAATTAAATCTTTTGCTTTAGAAAGAGTTCAAGCAAGTATCGTCAAACTTATGGAAAGAACCGAATAGTAGGCAGGTTGCTGCATGGAAGCCTTGTGCAGACAGAAAAGTTTCGAAAAGCATTGGTATTTTGCATATCCTCATGTCCAAATTCATAAAGCGATCAGGCATTTCTATGAATGCAAACACTTCGTCCTGTTACTTAGTTGTTCCATTTGTATGCAGGGAGAACTGAGAAAACTAATGGCTACATTATTGTCAGTGCAAATGGAGGCCTCAATCAACAACGAGTTGCAGTATGTATTCAAGTAATTGATGCAATGTGTACTAATGACTGAGGCTGACTAGGCTACTTTTAACTTTTGATTCTTGCAGATTTGCAATGCTGTTGCTGTAGCATCTCTTCTTAATGCTACTCTTGTAGTTCCGAGATTTCTGTACAGCAATGTCTGGAACGATCCGAGGTTTGACATTATTACTTGCTTAATCTTCGGTTCTCTTAACATCAATATAGTGTTGCTGATCAAGTTCTCTGTCTTTTAAATTGTTGTTGCAGTCAATTTAGTGATATTTACCAAGAAGAGTATTTTATAGATACAATGAAGGATGAAGTAAACATTGTCAAGGAACTCCCTTCTCATTTGGCATCACTAGACTTTGAAGCAATTGGTAGCCTTGTATGTTATTCTCCTAATTCATTTACATACATTCTCGAAGCAATTGTGTAACCTTACTTATCTCTTTATCAGATTACTGATGCAGATCTTGTGAAGGAGGCAAAACCAAGTGATTATGTTAGGACTGTGCTTCCTATTCTTTTGCAAAATGGAGTTGTTCACCTCCTGGGATATGGGAATCGACTAGGCTTCGATCCATTGCCTCCCGAGCTTCAGGTATTTATATTGTGACCATATATTGGATAATAGACATATTAAGCATCTGCCTTAATGATGAAATGCTACATGCTCTAATATATCATTGATTCCAGAGACTAAGATGCAAATGCAACTTCCATGCACTGAAATTTGCGTCCGAAATCCAACGAGTTGGTTCTTTGTTGGTTAGGAGGATAAGAAAATATGATAGTTCTCTGAGTATATTGGACAAGCAATTGTTAGGAAACTTCATGCACAGCATTCACATAAAACAGCAAGATCCTGCAGTAAGAGTCTCATCCAAATATCTTGCTCTGCACTTGAGATTTGAGATCGACATGGTTGCCTACTCCCTATGTGACTTTGGAGGTGGAGAAAGTGAGAAAAATGAACTTCAAGCCTACAGAGAAATTCATTTTCCTCTGCTCATCGAGCGCTTGAAGACCTCAAAGTACATAATTTCCTGGGCCTTTTTCATTACTTTTTTCTCTAACTATATGCAAAGTATGATTGAAGTTTAACTGTTACATATACACCTACAGGTCTGTTTCTCAGAGTGAGTTGAGAAAGTTGGGGAAATGTCCATTGACACCTGAAGAAGCAGCACTAGTTCTTGCGGCTATAGGCTTTAAGCATGGAACTTACATTTACCTAGCTGGATCTCAGATATATGGTGGAAACTCCAGGATGAGTACCTTCACCAACCTCTATCCTAATCTTGTCACAAAGGAAAGTCTCCTCACACAGCGGGAACTTGCACCTTTTCGAAACTTCTCTTCCAAGGTAAATAATTAGCATTTACCATCTGTTTCAGTTGCGAATTTCAATATACACTTGATACTGATTTGGAGGAACTTCTTCTGCTGCAGTTAGCAGCACTGGATTTCATTGCATGTGCAACTGCTGATGTGTTTGCTATGACTGACTCCGGGAGCCAACTGTCCTCCCTGGTATCTGGTTTTCGAACCTACTATGGTGGTGGCCATGCTCCTACATTGCGGCCTAACAAGAAGAGGCTAGCAGCAATTTTGTCTGAGAATAGTACCATAGATTGGAATAGTTTTGAAGACAGAGTTAAAAGGATGATTGAGGAAGGTCAAAGAGTACATGTGAGAAGATTTGGTCGAAGCATTTATCGACAGCCAAGATGTCCACAGTGCATGTGTAAATCCTACCTTTGATGTTCTTTGAACATTTTGAAATTCAAGATTCTTTTACTAACAGCTGCATCTTATCATTCTTTTCTGCATCATTTCTTCAAAAATCAAAGACTAGAAGTAATTTCTTAAACATAATCTGCACAAGTTTCACATAGCACAGATACTGTAAAGAAATGAAAACAATGTGCTATGAACTGTCAGTTTTGGTAGAAGTCAGAAATTTAGAATTATCAATTTCAAAATCAAACCACTAGGATGATATAATGTAAGCACAGAGACTGGAGACATGAGAAAATCAATTAAATTTGTTGGATTAAACCCGAATAATTCGAGTCAAGATATATTAATAAATATGAATCAAGCAGAAGCATATCTGTTATCATTTCCTCTAATCATATCCCTGTTTCACTTGGCTTCAATATTTTCCTGACAATCCTAATCCCTATCTGGAAATGATGTTTTTCTTCTAAGCATCTCTATTGGCATTACAATATTGGCACTCTCTCAAAAAACATGGATGACATGCATAATCAACATTAACAAGCTAAGCAATATGGGCATTTATCTCCTTAACTATTGAGAAAGGTAAAAACATGCATCATCACAAGTCTTGCTTGTTTCTTCATCCAAAACTTTTATAAAGAGAGTTGTTAAAATCTTGACTTACAAGTTTTGCTCTTCAAAACTCTTTCCTCTCTACTTTTCGGTAGGTGAAAGAAGTAGGTTGTCCCTCCTTATTTTCATGGAGCAACATTGTCTCCAAATACTCTCAAAACCAAACCAAAAGAAAAGCCATGCCTTCTCTCTTTAGGGTAGGTGTCTCTCACTCTGTGTCATGGAGTCAAGGTTTTTCAATGCTCTTTTCTTCTCCTTGCTGTCCCGGTTTGGTAAAAATCAGCATGGCATTTCCTCCATTCAAGGAGAACCATTTGATTCATCTTTTTAATGAATGGCTAAGATTAACTCTTGAGTCTCCACTTGCAACACCTTGTGGCTATAAATACCACATCAATTGAAACCATTCAGTACTTGAAATATTTAGGAAGAATGAGAGTGTTATTCTCTTCATTTCAAGTCATTTTATCTCTTGCATTTGCTAAGAGTTATCTTGTTTTCCAAAGAGTGTTTCGATTTGTCAAAACAAGTATGAAAACTCTCTTTTGCTCCTACAATTGCTAGGAGGTTTATAAAACAAGATTTTTCCTTTTTGAGATTTTACATCTCCATAGGAAAGCATATAAAATCACTTTCAAACTTGCATATTTTCATATTGCATATCATAGGTTGACATGATGGTGCAATTTCGTTTGAAGCATTCTAGAGAGAATTAGTCGTTCGAGTACTAAGTTCTAGGAGAAGTTTCATTGCCACTGAAATTGTAAACACTTGTTCTGGCGAGAAGAGAGTTAGATCTTCAACTAGTTGCGTGAATACTTGTAAGGATAGATGAGTGTCTTTGTATCCTGAGAGCTACTGTCTTGTAAAGAAAAGTGTGTTACATAGGATTGTAAGCACTTGTTCTAGCGAGAAGATAGATATGTCTTAGTCTAGTTGTGCGAATACCAGCAAGGATAGAAGATCGTCTTTGTATCCTGAGAGCTGCTGTCTTGTAAAGAAAAGTGTTTTTACATAGTGGAAAGGTTTGTCCTTCAAGAGTTAGGGGCACGCAGTTTTTTCCCTATTGCAGAGTTTATGCGTTAAAGAAAAACATATATGTGTTATTTATCGCTTTCCTTCTTATTGCATTTTATCAAGTTCGTTACTGGTTATTGGAGGATAGAAACACTCACTGCTATCCTCGAATTAACTTTCCAACGAATTTTTTTATAAAAGACCAATTCACCCCCTCGTCTCCCGGGACCTTCAATCTCTTCTGGTGATTAACCAATATTTTATGACTCTAAGATGGAGGGAAGAATCGGTTAAGGTTGAAGGGAAGAGTGTAAAACTCCTCATTCCGGCTGTCCCCTTTGAATGCCCTAAATTTGGCCCACCATGGCATTCCTCTGTCTCTTGCACTTTCCTTGTACTTAAGTGTGTTATCTAAGAAGAAAGAAACGAGCAAGCCCACGGTTGGAGATGATGAGAAGATGGTGTTTAGAAAATCATTGAACTGCACATCACGAAAACAGAAATGTACATGTGAATAATGATGTTATCTTCCTAGAATTGGAGTGAAGCTACTTGAATCTTCTCAGTTTAACTAACTCACCCATCCAGCTTTTGTATGAGCAGGAGCATGATGAGCCATAATGATGTATTCCCTGAAGTACTCGGGCACAGACAAACCCAAGAACAAAGATACGCCAACGATAAAGAGATTTCTCAGCGAATTCATGTTTGTAAATTGCAAGAAGGATAGCCCCACGGAAGCTGAGAACATCAAAAAATGAACAATTAGTTGATGCTTATAAAATCCAAAATGTGCAAGTGAAAACATTGGCTCACCAACAAAACCAAACAATACGCAATATGCAGCAGCAAATATGGAGAGCGGTATTGATGCAAACAAAGCCCCAAATTTTCCTGCAAGAGGAAAGATTTGAGTTAAAACATAAGCCTCATATGTAGCACAATATGACATCTTCCAGAAATGTATGATGCAAGGTCTTCACCTACCTAACATGGAGAAGAATATCATAAAACCAGCTGAGATTTGAATAATTCTACGGCTTCCAACACGAGTGCTACCAAGAAGCCCCACATTTTCTCTGTAATTTTTTCACATAGAGTGAGATACAAGAGGCCATGATTAAGTTAGATAAAACAAAAATGAATAATCAGTACTTACACAGATACTGTTGAGCCTGTCAATGTTCCAAAGAGTCCATTAAGTAGGATTCCTATTCCCTGCCAGCCGATACCACCGCTAAGAACATGAGCTGGAGGTGGTGTTGCACTCGCCAGACGTGATGCAGAATTGTATGCTCCTGTTGACTGTCAAAGTAAGCATTAGTTATAATTTTCCTAGTATCGACTAGCCTGGACTGGAATGTGAAGTTTAAAGTGACTAGGAATTACAAGTCACCTCAATCAACGAAACTAGAACAGCAGCCATCATTCCAAAAGAGTGACCAGCACTGAAGGTAGGGGCACCCCATTAAAGAGGATATGGTATTTTTATCCTGTTTCATGCGGAAAATTATTAGATTAATGCAACAGAAGCATTGAGAACAATCATTTCTTTTGTAGAGTACATTACGTGGTCAATCAAGTAAGAGGAATTAGCATAACCATGTAATGAATATTTTCTTATAGAAATGAGATTATTGAAGGTGAGAATCGTAACACCAATATAAAGCTAGTTTTTGGTACCAACCATGGAGCAGAGGAAATGAGGTTGGCCTTGTCAGTTCGGCAACTGATTTGAGTCATATCTGGGCGGTGTCTATATGTCCCACTGGCTATCAAGAGGTGTGGATATGCCCATTTCACCGTGATTGACATAACAAGTGCAAACCGCTCTAGTACTGGTATTTGTTTTACATGGAAGTTCTTCAAGTACTGTCACAACAACACACATAACATATCATAAGAATATTGTAAATCCATTAAAACTGCAAATGAAAGTTGGCTCTTCAATCTCAACAACAAGTATACTAACAAGCACTAAATAATCAATATGTGCTATTATAAAAGGAATGGTACTAATACCTGAGAGAAAGCTACAAACAGAATAAGCATTGGGATGCCAATTTCCACACAATTCCCAACCTGAAATCACCAATGCAGGGAATCAGGGTAATGGAACTGAACTGAATGAGTACAAAATACCCAATGTAACTGATGAAACAATCGAGATAGTTATACCACTGGGAAGCCTCTATCGAACATGCCGAAACCCACCAATGCAATAACAGGAACCATTCCAAGTGGGCTGAAGAACCTATATGAGCAAAGACAGAAGCCCTCAAATGATCAAGAACACATATGTTTAGTTCCAATATTCATAGATAAAAATGTGTACCTAGAACAAATGGCCCATATTTGACTGTATCCCAGAATAATCTGTATGCTTGATGATACAATGAGGGCATCTTGTACTGCTCTCGTGGTGTTTAGAAATCTCTAGAAATGCATCAAATCATGAAATGCCATTAAATGATGATACAAACAAATATACACTCCCAAAATATAAATATTTACATTAAATAGTATATCACTATATCATATACAAGAAAATGCACAAGTTGGAGAAAGTGAAAACTTGAACTTACAGTATGAGGATCAGCAATAGTTTCCAATGAAAAATCATGAACTATAGATATAACAGGAACCATGAATGCATAAGACCCTCCAACTACAGTTGGCAATCTTGTCCCAAACAATGTCTGTAATAGAGTATTGATTCCTTCAATGAAAAGCAGAGTCTGTATCACTCTCACTTTGTCACCCTCATGCACTCAATTCAAACAAGAACCGAATTTCATCACAGGATCACAAAAGAACTCATATAAAACAGAAAGATACTTTAATTTTGAGAATGAATGAACTCACATCCGTGCCGCCCATCAAAGGAACAAGAAATGAAGGGATCATCACAGCAGTCCCCAACGCCAAAATGTACTGCTGGAAACCCAAAGCAATCGCTTCCCCTGTAAAAGATTCAAACATTTCAGGCCTTGCACAAAACCCAGATGGAGAAAACCACAAACCAATCAAACAGCTGACATTTTGGGTCCAAATTTACACAAAAAACTCAAACTGTACATACCCCAAGATGGGTTTGAGTCTATGCAATACTCTAGTCCCTGAAGTTGGTCCATTGGTGGGTGGCTTATCTCTTCTGGTTTACCCGGTGCTGCCATGGCTACTACTACAGACAGCTTAAAGCAGACTTCAGAGAATATGAGAGAGAGACAGACCCCTCTAAGCGTTATGAGCCAAATGAAATGTGTTAAAGTAAAGACCACACTTTATGGTGTAGAGAATTCTAGAAGCTAGAAGTATAATCAAGATGAGAAGCATCTAGATGAAGCTTAAGAATGATGTTGGTGGTATGAGCTAGAGCAGAGTAAGAAGAGATGGAGTAGAACAATCAAGAAGAAACTAGAAAAGAAATGAAGAGAGGAGAAAATGATAGTTGGTGAAGGAAGAAGATTAATCAAGAAGCTTCAAGAAGAAAGAGAGGAGGTGGAACACCTCTATAAATAGAGGATTGGTGCTCTTCTCTTGTGTGTGCATCATAACTAAGCTAGCCTAATCCCCTCTTCCCTCTAGCCTCCCTTACGTAGAATCCACCATATCATACACTCTAGTGTTAGTAAACTCTTTCAAGTGTGAGAGAGTTGTGTTTAGAGTAGTGTAGTATTCTTCTCTAGATTGAGAGAGAAGTGTCATCAACCTTGTAATTTCCTTTTTCTTCTAGTGAAATCCTCCTACTTGCCCATGGTTTTTCCCCGATTCTTTTTGGGGTTTTCCACGTAAATCCTTGTGTCTCCTCTTTTACATTTTCTTTGTACATCTCAATTGTGTATAACTTCCTCACGTAGCTCCTAACAAAATATTACAATGTGAAAAAGCACACAGGAGAAAGCAAATTGTGAGACTTTGTAAAGGAAGTGAATGGAGAAAAAATGTGCACTTGGCGCCCACTATGATTAAGCTAAGCTAAGCTTGACCTGCTTTGCTTTTCCGTTTCGAAGTTGAGCTCAGTTTTATATCTCTCTCTCTTTGCTTTGCTTTGTCAGTGAGACAAAAAGTTCCTTTGGTGTTTCCCGAGCTGCCCTTTAAGGAACTTCCAAACTGGACGTTACCGTTGCCGGACACACTGTTCCCACTGAATTTTACAACTCGATTTCTTCATTTCCTTAAAAAGGTGGAAAAAACATTGAATAAGGTTAAGAAAGTATTGGCTGTTTCAATGAAACGTCTCTGATTTTGTATTTTTGGAAATCTAAGTTCTCCTCAGGAAGAAGAGAAAGTTGAGACTTGAGAGATGAGCTAGGTGGGAGTCATGGAAAAAGATTGGGGGTAATCAATGAATGAGTCTTTATCGTCTTGGTTAAATTCTTTGTCATGTGTTGTGTGTTAATAGGTTACGTTTAGGGTATATTCACTCCTTACGATCAGCTGACATTCATCATAAGGGCCCTAGGGCTTTTTACAGCGCCGTTCGATCGGAGGAGTCGCGCCTTCATGGGCGTGCCTCCGGCAGTATGTCCGTGGGGTTTTCTGCAGTCCTTCTTGGATCCCTAATCCCCACAATCAAAGCCTGATTCATCAAAACCAGAACCTTCAAAGTCTGTGAAACCTAAAACTTTTGCTTCCATCTTGGTTGGGACAGATGATAACCATGTCTCCATCAATCAGTTATCAACCCCTGTTGTCAAAGGGGATACAGTATATGTGAAGATCAATGAAGAAATCTACCAAGAGCAGATTAAAGCATGTCGTACCAATTTACTTGGGCGGTTGCTTCAACGCAAGGGATCTAAACCCCTAAAGACTCCAGAACTAAAGCTTCTGCTTCACTCTCTGTGGCAGCCTCAAGGGCCTTGGCGTCTTGTCCCTATTGGTAAGGGATATTTTGGTATACACTTTGATTTCCGAAATGGATATGCGCAAGGTTTGGGGGGGGTGTGCATGCACCCTTGACTCTGGGTTGTTTCGTTTATCACAATGGCAACCCGATTTCAAACCGGGGGACGTCTTACCTCAGACTCATGCCTAGATTTGGGTAAAAAATTATGGCCTTAGTCAGGAGTATTGGCATAACCATCATATTATGGATATTGCACATGGAGTTGGGACACCTCTTCAATTGGATCCTGACACTAAAGAAAAACGCTTTGGCTATTTTGCAAGGGTTCTTGTGGATGTGGACTTCCAGGGCCCCCTCCTGAACTCTATCATGGTTGAAACTTGAAAGGGAGCATCACTGCTTTCCGGTTCAGATCGAGTATGAAAATCTTCCACCAAAATGCTCTCACTGCGGTTTGACTGGACATGAGCGTAGTAAGTGTAGGCAACTAAAGTCGAACAGTAATTCAAGGAGGGAGAACGCGAAGGTTCCGGGGCGAGGCGTGAGTATCGAGTGAAGACTAATTCAATCTCTGTTGTTAATGAGGTTATTCTTGATAATAATCCTTCTTTGGAAGCGGGACATGAAGTTGGTAATGGGGAGAGTAATGGTATTGTTGTTGAGCAGATCGATGCTCATGTACTTTCTTTTGTCAACACTGTCATTGAGGAAGCAGCCACAGAGTTGATTGAGAACATAGCTGATGCAGTAATGCAAGAGGGTGGAGATGTTACAGAGTCTACTAGCCCGATTAAGCGTCCTCATGTTATAGAGCCTAGTAATGCAGGTTCAGAGCGTGACTCGGAGGGTCACATGGATTCCCGGAGTTGGAATGTTATTTTTGACGAAGAGTGTGGAGATGATGTAGATGTAATGTCTTCTGTTCCCCCAGGTTTTGGGCCTCAAGATTCTAGAGCAGCTCTAGAATTGGACGCGGTTGTCAGGTTTGCTAATGGTGAAGATATGGAAGGTTTTTCTCCTGTACTTACTAATTCACAGAGAAAAGCCGTTGTAAGACAGAAGAAGTTAGAATCTGAGGCTTCTATGGCTCGTAAAAATCCCCCGAGGGATCGACGTAAACCCCCTCGTTTACAATGAAGTTTTTTTATTGGAATATTCGGGGAATTGGAAACAATGATTCCCAATCCGAATTAACTAATATTTGTCGTCAACATCGTCCTGATTTGCTATGTATATCTGAACCTATAATGGATTTTGTGTCAATTCCTGCAGCATATTGGGCTTCTTTGAACCTTCGTCTTATTGCTACAAATGATCGTGGCGATCTTCCTCCTAATATTTGGTTGTTTGGCTCTTTGTCTTCTCCTACTCCTACTTCTATTATTTCTTCTAAGCAACATATCACTGTGCGTCTATTATTTGATGGCAAAGAAATTTAGCTCTCTTTTGTCTATGCAGTCACAACAATCTCCGAGCGTCGAGAGCTCTGGTCTCAATTTCTTGATCTACGGGCTCGTACTGATGTTCCTTGGATGGCCATAGGGGATTTTAATGCTGTGTTAGGGGCTCATGAACAATCTGATGGCAATCTTCCTTCTAGAGTTGCTTGTGAGGAATTTCAGAACACTATGGCACTTTGTGACTTCACGCATCTCGACAAGGCAGGTGCTTTTTATACTTGGTCAAATGGTCGTTTGCATGGGCATATTGAGAAGCGCTTGGACCGCTCTTTGTGTGATGATCAATGGTTCCTTTCATGGCCGTACTCTCAGTGTTTTGCTCTTCCGCCAGTGGTTTCCGATTATAATTCTTTGGTCTTTACAACTTCTAAAAGTTTATGTAATGGACCAAAGCCTTTCCGGTTTCAAACTATGTGATCTATGCATCCCTCTTTCAAAGAGTTAGTTGCTTCTTGCTGGCAGCAAACTCAAGTTTTTGGATGCCCCATGTATGTGACTCTGCAGAAGCTCAAAGCCTTGAAGCTATGTCTCAAAACTTGGAATAAAGAAGTGTTCGATGATGTACATAAGATGCTTGCTGATGCTCGAGCTCATTTGGTTAGTGTTCAGCAAGAAATTGAAGTTAATGGTCTTACTGATGTGCGATTTACAGCCGAGGTGAATGCAAAAGCAATGGTCCTCGATGCCTTACGTAAACAAGAAGCTTTTTTGAGGGATCGGGCTAGAGTTAAATGGTTAACTGATGGAGATCGTAATTCTTATTTTTTCCACACCTTTGCTAGAATCAAGAGAGCTAATTCCTGTATTAGTTGCTTGCATCAAGGTACTGAGGTTATTACTAATCAAACTGATATTGCCAACCATATTGTCTACTTTTTCCAGGACCTTTACAGTGATGACCATGTTCCCACTGGGGTGGAGCAAATTTGTGCCACAATTCCTAGTATTGTCAGTTTTGAGGAGAATTTAATTCTTTCAGCAATTCCTTCTGGAGATGAAATTCACAGTGCTATTTTTAGTATGGATCCTTCCAGCGCACCTGGTCCGGATGGTTTTCCTGGTTTTTTATATCAACATTGTTGGGACATTGTAGGTGCTGATGTGATATCCTTTGTGCAACAATTTTTTCAGAATAACTGGCTTTATCCTAATGCCAACAGCAACATTATTGTTCTGATTCCAAGGTTGAGGGAGCTTCTCAAGTGACACAATTCAGGCCTATTGCATTGGCAAATTTTCTTTTTAAGATTATTCCAAAAATTCTTGCTGACCGTCTTGCAGATGTGGCTTCGCAAATAATTCCTCCATGTCAGACGGCTTTTTTAAAGGGTCGTAGGATATCAGATTGTATTGGTTTGGTTTCAGAGGGATTCAACCTTCTTGATCGCAAGATTTTTGGTGGGAATGTGGGCATCAAGGTGGATTTTGCAAAGGCTTTTGACACCTTAAATTGACATTTTTTGTTACATGTTCTAGCAAAGTTTGGTTTCTCTAGCACTCTTGTAAATTGGGTTAAGACAATCCTTCACTCAGCTCACTTATCTGTTCTTGTCAATGGAATTCCTCGCGGTTTTTCTCTTGTGCTCGAGGTGTGCGTCAAGGTGATCCACTTTCTCTTCTTTTTTGCCTTACAGAGGAAGCATTAAGCCGTGGTTTGAGTGCTCTATTTTCTAGTGGCCGCGTCAACCATATGTCTTCTCCATGCGGGTGTCTACCCATTACTCATGTTCTATATGCTGATGATCTTTTCATTTTTTGGTGGGGAATCTCGATCTCTTGGTCGGGTTTTGGATTTTCTTTCAAAGTATGGAGCTGCTTCTGGACAGTTTATTAATGCTAACAAGAGCACATTTTATCTTCGGGCTAGTGTTGTGCATCGTAGAGGGTCGATCGAGTGGAAGTTGGGTTTTAAAATGGGTCCTTCTGCCTTTACTTACTTAGGGGTGCCCATTTTTAAAGGGAAGCCTCGTCGACGACACCTTCAGCCTATTGTTGATCGTGTTAAAGCTAGACTTGAGGGTTGGAAGGGAACGTTGCTTTCTATGGCTGGAAGGGTTCAATTAGTTCAGTCAGTCATTCAAAGCATGCTTTTACATAGCTTCACTGTTTATATTTGGCCTGCTGCTCTAATTAGACATCTCATCAGTTGTGTTCGGAACTTTATTTGGTCGGGTGATTTCGTCTCTCGAAAATTGGTGATTGTTTCCTGGCATCAGATATGTGCTCCAAAGAATGAAGGTGGATTGGGTCTTTGACACTTCTCTACTCTTAATAAAGCAGCCTTGTTGCGGTTTGCTTGGGATGCTCTGACTTCTTACACAAACTGGGGCTCTTTTGTTCAGGTTCGCTTTAATGTATCAAATTGGAGTTCTAGCTCTAAACAATATGGCTCCTCAATTTGGCATGGACTAAAGCTAGTGCTTCCAGTTATAAATAATCATAGTCGATGGCTTATTGGTGATGGTAAGCATGTTTCCTTTTGGACAGATAAATGGTTGAATGAACAAATTGTGCATCAGCTTAATGCTTTTCCTCTTGTCCCAAGTTTACGTTCGAGTGTTTCAGCTTTCATTCGTGATAGACAATGGTTTCTTCCTCGCTTATTTTGGGATTATTTTCCTGAAATTGCTATTGAGATTACACAGGTTCCTCTTGCTTCAATGGATGCATGTGACATTAATTTGGGAACCCTCTTCGACCGGAGTTCTTACTTTCTCTGATGGGTTTGAGCTTTTGCATTCTAAGTTTGAAATTCGTGATTGGGCTGAGATCATTTGGAAGCATTATCTCCCTCCTAGATACTCCATTTTGGCATGGCGTTTGCTTTATAATCGGCTTCGTGTTGATGATCAATTTCAGAAAAGAGGTATCCATTTAGTTTCAATTTGTCACCTGTGCAAAAATTCAATGGAATCATCTGTGCATTTATTTTTTCTATGCCCATTTGCGCAACATGTTTGGCAATGGCTTGCTTGTCTCTTTGGCACGGTGTTTCCTAAAAATGGTACCTTATCTACCTTTTGGAATGCTATCTTGTGTAAGGCCTTCTCTTCTCAACTGTTCAACTTGTGGATTGAGGCCGTTCTATTCTCTTTAATGGCTATTTGGAAATCTCGTAACAAGTTGATATTTGATGAACGTACTCCATCTCTGATGCGTGTCTATCGCATTGTATTGCCTCTAACTTGATGTTAAGAATAAACAGTTGCCTGGTAGCATATCCACTTCAATGGGTGATGTACCAGGAAGAATTACAGCTAATGGTTCACGATCTTCTGTCTAACCTCCTTTCACTAGATCTTTTCTCTTCCACCTCTCTCCGTTTCTGCTGTCTGCCAAAATATAAGAAAGTGGATACAAAGCAACAAAAGTTTAGTCAATGATCAGCTTTTGAATAGGTTTGTACTACTGTTAAGCTCAAAAAAATATCCAAGATAATTAGAATTAAAAAAATAAATGATTTCCTCTTAAAAAGAATACGAAAAAACTGAAGCTTAACTGTTCAGTTATAGATTGGTTTAACTAATTGACTCAAATGCAGCTCAGACTCAGAACTGAGAATTCATGACTTGGGGGATTGGGAAAATTATAAAATGGCTAGCTGATATAGCATGTGGTATCCATGTCATCAGGCATTTTCAATACAAAATGATAATGGGCATCAAAGAACACAAAGGCAGAGCGCACGATCATATGATCCAATGGCAAATTAACATGTGTATACTGTGTCAATATTAATGCACATCATCACTACACATTTAAGGATGATGCTTAAGATAATTCAAAAAGAAGAAGAAAAGAATTATCATTACATATGACAGCTACATAAACATAAGTAAAAGTTAAGAAAGCATACCCCAACGTGTGTCCACCAGCATTAGCAGATGAGAACAGTGTTGCCTGAGTCCCATCTATCTGGAGGAAGAAAAACAGATTGGATAAAGTTAGTCAATGGATATTTCACCAAAAATTAAGCAAACTTGCAAGCAAATGCTTTTAAAAGATACCTTGTCCCACTTCGACTTCTTATTAGGTCTACTGTCCCGAGGGATGACATCAGCAGCAGATGGTTGGGAATTCAACCCAGTAGCAGGTATGGTTATACCTACAGCACGGGAGAACAAAATTAAGCTACAGATAAGCCAGTATATCTGCAGAAAAAAAACTTGAGTACAGAAGTTTGATGATATATGGTTTCTAACCTGGAACGGGTATGTTAAGTTTAGGTGCAGTGCCAATAGATTGTCTTCCCCCTGAGACAAATTCAAGATTCTGGCGACTCTTTTTTTCTTGGAAAATCCTTTCCATTTCACGCCTTGAATCAGCCTCTACATAACAAATAGACAATGCATAAGCAGCAGCTAGAGTCATTATATCTATATATAGAGAGAGATACACAGTGACTGTTCAAAGAGTTGCAAGTTACCTATTTCATCATAGTAATCGCTTTTGTCAAAGCCATGAGGGTCGAATATATCCTTACTAAAGCATGACCCTATCTGATCAATATCTTGATACCGCACAGCATGCAAAAGAAAGTCTGGGTTTCTGTAGTCCTTCTTTTTCCGCACTTCTTCATTGAAGCTTTTCCCCGCTCTCTTTAATTCCAGAAACTTTTGTATCTTTCGCTGCAACAGAAATCAAAACTGAATCAGATAGATAACATCCAATGAAAGTTAAACAAATAAAACCAATACTGCAACATGATTAGATGTAGAGAAATGTTGATATGAGGCACTTGCAGTACCCCACGAACTAATAAAAAAGGTCCGGAAACAAATAATCAAAAAATGTTCTCCCAGTCAAGGAAGGAAAAAGAATGGAAAAGGAGTGTAGTTTCCATCACTCATAGTCTCATATCATTGCCCATTTCTGTATGCCTAGACTGAGAACCAAATTTGATATATATGACAACAAAATGTAATAATATAATACATAAATCACTTGAAAACTCAAAACATGTATCATTATTTCATTACCGTCATCGATAGACCAAACTTTATCTTTAAAACCCCTTCCTTCATCATGATACTTCCAGTTTCAAAAAGTACCACATAGCATTATACATAAGCGTGATATTGAGACTATGATGGCTACAGCCCATAACATATCTTTCCGCTAAGGAATCATCTTACTTTCAAAATATCTATTTACAAAACCTATTAAAAAAGCAAGACCTGATTCTGCCATGTCTCAAGAAAGTTCAGGGATACCTCCACAAATGTCATGTAACCAGAGAGTGTAAAGCTAAGTAGATATGACTTACACGACAAGATTTCCCTAGGTCAAACGTTATTATCCCTACACGAACCATATTTCTGGAATCTACTCTGTAAATTATAAATCAAATAAGAACTCACTTGTAACTCCTCTGAGCACTTGGCCATTGACGGTGATGGTAGGAACTTTTCCAACGGATCCACATTATTCTGATCTTCTGCAACAGCCTCTATACCATTTCTAGCCTCAGATTCAAGTACAGCCTCATTCATCGTCTCCTCTGATAATTGAGGAGTTGCTTGATTGCTCAGCTGAGGTGTCTTGTCATGTAAATCACCTGCAGCTAAAAACCCCCCATGAAACTTCGAGGCACACCAAATACAAGACCAGTAAACAAAAGCAAACACACACTAAGTCTCAGATAACAGCATTACCATTAGTAGAGAAAACCTGACCACTTCCATTGATTTCACCCTCCTGAAAGAATTAACTAAGTATAAGTTCACCAATGAATATGTGAATAACTACAATTCACAGTTACACTTGTACATTATCGCAGCATCAATGGAGATTAACACAAGTAATAAACAATGTTGTATACCTCAGGTTCTGGAGACATAGCAACTTCGTCATGACCATAATCCACAAGCGTACCTCGTCTACTCATCTTCTCTTTCGGCACCAAATTCGCCGGCGACGGATTCGAAGACTGCGAGAGCTGCTGTTGTGACGCCGAGCGGCGGAATTGTCCCCCTTCCTCACTCGGCGCCGAAGCCTCGTCATCTCCACCGTTCATCGCATTGCCCTCGGAATCAACGGCCACCGTTCTTCCGTCGGCATCAAACACCGAAGCGTCGCCGTGTTCGCGTTGTTCTCCGTCGTCTTCGTCTTTGTTATGTTCTTCTGCTTCTTCCATGTCTTCGTCGTCTTCTTCTTCTTCCTCGTCGTTGTACATGGAGAGCATCGCGATGCCCTCGAACTGCCGTTTTCGCGAAGCCATGGCCGGGTTTTCGAATCCGGTTCAAATCGGAAAACTAGGGTTTTGGGGGAATTGAGTGACCGAGTAAATTTGGGGGAATTGGTGGAGGTGTTTTTTTTTTGAAGTTGCAGGATTTTAAATTTGGGGGTTTTGATGGGAAAGGAGCATAAATGTTGAAAAAAAAAATTAATTCTGGGCTGTTGGACCCAACTTCTAATGGGCTTCATCATCAGTTGCTCAAGCACTGCAGAAATTAGAATGCATCTTTGAAGAAGAAAAACAGATAGAAACTACTGCACTGCTGGCCATTTTTGCATTCTCCTAACTTTCATGTCAAACATCAGATAGCACTAGTCAGACATCTACATTAGCCTGTCTGAAGAAAGTTTGATGAATTGATCAGTGTATTTGATAAAGAACTGGTTACAGACTAAAAAAGGAACCACTGATTCAGTAGTATTTTTCTATATGTACAAAGCTACAGCTCAAGCTAAACATATACAAGAAGAAAGAGAGGAACCAACCACTCTCAACAACTACTACCTAAAACACACCTAAAACCAGCAATAAACTGGATCATCACATGATCATCCCATACTCTACACAAAATGACTACTGATGCACACAAATCAGCACTGCTACACCATGATCAGCAGTAACACACCATGATCAGCAGTAAACACCTTGATTGACAGCAGCACAGCAGCACACCCCTTAATACTCCCCCTCAAGCTGATCAAGAGATGATCTTGATCCGAGCTTGGATAACATAAGCTCAAATTGAGCAGAAGAGAGAACCTTGGTGAAAAGATCAGCAAGCTAGTCACATGACCGGATGTACACAGTCTTGATGGTTTTGGCTTGGACTTGATTTCTTATAAAATGACAGTCCACCTCAATGTGCTTGGTTCGTTCATGGAACACAGGGTTAGCTGCAATGTGCAATGCTGCATGATTGTCACAATGTAACACAATAGGAGAAGGATGAGAAATGCCAAGGTCTGACAGCAAAGCCTTTAACCAGATAAGCTCACACGCTATGGAGGCCATAGCCCTGTATTCTGCCAATGCACTGCTTCTAGCAACAACAGATTGCTTCTTGCTCTTCCAAGTGACTAAGTTACCACCAACAAACGTGCAATAACCAGTTGTGGATTTTCTATCCAATGAGTGTCATGCCCAGTCTGAATCAGAATAGCCAAGGATTTGAAAATGATCCTGTTTCTGCATTGAAATACCTTTACTCACAGTGCCTTTGAGATAACGCAGGATTCTTTTGACAATACTGAGATGAAAAGAGTTAGGAGCATGCATGAATTGGCTAACAACACTTACTGCATAGGTGAGATCAGATCTTGTAATGGTAAGGTATATCAACTTGCCTACAAGACGTTGGTACAGGCTAACATCCTTAAGAGCTGTGCCAGGAGTGTTTAAGTCCATCTTGCTGTTCAAGAGAGTTCTAGCAGGCTTACAGTCTGACATTCCTGCTTCATTTAGGAGATCAACAACATATTTTTGTTGATTTAAGAACAATCCATTTGAAGTGTGATTTATCTCAATTCCCAAAAAATAACTTAGAGAACCAAGGTCTTTGATTGCAAAGACATTATGCAGATCAGCCTTCAATCTCTGAATCTCTTTTTCATTATCTCCTGCAATAATTAGATCATCAACATAAACCAGCACCACAAGCATTCCAAATGTGTTACTTCTGACAAACAAAGAAGAATCAGAGTGGCTTCTTTTAAAACCAGATGAAGAGAGGACAGAACTCAACTTAGAATACCAGGCTCGAGGAGATTGCTTTAAACCATAAATGGCTTTGTGGAGTTTACAGACCATACCAGCATCATTTTCTCTTGGATGTCCTGGAGGAATTTTCATATACACATCTTCTTCAAGTTCTCCATGTAAGAAAGCATTTCTTACATCCATTTAGGACAAGCACCAACCAGAATTCATGGCCACTGACAGGAGAACTCTAACAGTGTTCATCTTTGCAACAGGTGCATATGTTTCCTTATAATCCACTCCAAAAGTCTGAGTAAACCCTCTAGCCACTAAACGTGCTTTGTGTCTCTCAAGAGAACCATCTAAGTGATATTTCAGCTTATAAATCCACCTAGATCCAACAAGCTTCTGCCCCTTAGGAAGAGGAACAATACTCCAGGTTTTATTTTCATCAAGTGCCTGCAATTCATCTTGCATAGCTCTTTGCCACTCAGGAATTCTCATTGCATCAGAGAAATTTCTTGGTTCATGATCAGCAAGAATTTTCGTGAGAAAGGTACATTGAGCATCACTAGCAGGATTCAGATCAAGGTTCACAGAATAAGGTGTTGAATAAGTGACAACATCACACAGCCTTGCAGGAGGTTTTCTGATTCTAGGAGGATTTCTCCTAGGTATCACAGAAGAAGGTAAATTAGGTGAGATGTCATCAGAAGGAAGTGGAGAGCTTTCATTTTCTTCCAGATTTGTAGCTTGTTCACCCTGATGATCATTAGAAACCTGAGACTCATGAGTAGCATCAGCTTCTTCACAGCTCTCATCAAGGTCAGAATATATTGGAGGAGGAAATAAAACTCTGAGGTTCTCCCCCTGAGATTGATCAGCAGCAGCACAGAAAAAAGGGAAATCTTCATGAAATTTTACATCCCTGGACACAATTACCTTCTTAGTTACAGGATTGTAACACTTGTAACCCTTCTGTGTTGATGAGTATCCAAGGAACATACATTTTATAGCTCTCGAATCAAACTTATCCCTTTTAGCAGCCAGAACATGAACAAAACAGATACAGCCAAACGTTCTAAGATGACTAATGTCAATTTTCCTTCCCTTAAGGACTTCAAATGGAGATTTAAATTGGAGAACTGCACTTGGTAATCTGTTGATCAAATAAGCAGCAGTTTGTATAGCATGAGACCAGAACCGTTTTGGTACATGGTTTTGAAGCATTAAGGCCCTAGCCTTTTCAAGTAAATCTCTATTTTTCCTTTCTGCAGAGCCATTCTGTTGTGGTGTGCCAACATAACTAGTTTGGTGTAGAATTCCATGATCACTTAGATAATTAGCCATGGCATTGGAAGTGTACTCAGTGCCATTATCAGATCTCAGAATTGAGATAAGAGAATTAAACTGATTTTTAACCAGATTATGGAAATCCTGAAAGCATTTAAAAACTTCACATTTGTGTTTCAGCAAATAAACAAATGTAGAACGAGAGAAGTCATCAATGAAGGTTACATAGAAACTATATTCATCAAATGAGTTTACAGAGGCAGGACCCCATACATCAGAATGAACCAGCTCAAAAGGCTTGGTTGCTCTAGAGTGTGAGATAGGAAAGGGAAATCTAGTTTGTTTTGCCATATGGCAAATTTCACACTGATGAGCAATCTTACAAAAATCTGGAAATAACCTAGACATGACAGGAAATGAGGGATGAGCAAGTCGTTTGTGCCACAAAAGTTGCTAAGAAGCTTACTTGGAAGAGGAAAGAACACATTCTGAGGTACTGATGGATCTTGGACTGGAGAATATATAATACAGACCATTCAAGAAGAATCCTTCACCAATCTTCACTTTGGTTACTTGATCCTGAAAGATGATATCATTAGGAGAGAATATGGCTAGACACTTTAGTAACCGAGTTGTTTTTCCCACAGAAAGAAGTTTAAAAGGAAATGATGGCACAAACAGAACATCAGACTTGATGGTTTCAGAAAGAATCTGCAATTTCCCTTTACCACAAATTGATACAGAATTTCCATTTGCAATTGAAACATGTGATGTGCTGCTGTCTTTCCATCTTCATCATTGCTTTTATCTCCTTGATTACTGTTAATGAAGTTTGCAAACTCATTGATGAGAGTTATAGGATTTGAAGTGAAGTCTACCATTGGTGCTGATGTGTGACACAGATTAGCCTTGGGAGCAGACTTATGAGCATATCCCTTCTGGTTGTCATTCCATTTTGGCTTAAGTTCTGGATGAAGAATCCAGCAGGTCTCCTTTAAGTGTCCAATTCCAGCTCTTCCAATAGCCTTACAGTGAGAGCATGACAAGTCTGGCCTTTTTCCTTTGTATACCCGAAATGCAACAGTAGACTGACCAGCAGCAAAGGCTCTTGCATCAGCACTTCTGGATCCAACTTCCACATTCATGACTCTCCTGCGAGTTTCTTCACTATGAATAACAGCTGTAACCGTAGAAAGCTTAGGAAACTCTGCACTCATCATTAGATGACTTCTTAAATCTTCATATTCTGGTCCCAAACTGGCTAACAGTTGAAAAACTTTGTCTTCATCAGCTCTTTTTCTTAATACAGCTCCATCCGTTGTAAATGGTCTGAGAATATCAATCTCATTCCATTTGGATTTTAAGGCACCTAGATGCTGAACAAAAGAATTTGTACCTTGTTGGATTTCAAACAATTCTCTCTGGAGCTGAAACACTCTTGCAGCATTATTAACACTCCCATACAACTCCTTTAGTGCTTCCCACAGATCATATGCAGACTCATGATAGTTGAACACCTCTGCAAGACTTGGTTCCATTGAGTTGAGAATCCAGGCACGGACCTGTTGATCTTTGCTCAGTTCTCTTTCATAGTTCTCAGCATTGACATCTGGAACCTAGTTTTCCTTGATGTAACTCGACTTGGATCTTCCTCCAATAGCCAGCAGCATGTTTCTTGACCAGTTCAAGTAATTGAACTGATTCAGCCTGGTGGACACAATACTTTGGTTCGAACCTCTGTCACCATACTCAGATATCGCTGAGGATGGATCAACAGGAACTAATTCATGTTGAGTTGCCATGATTGACTATGAAGATGGAAACAAAAAACGAATGAACAAATAGAAACAGGTCCTTATGAGGATCACTGCTCTGATACCATGAAGAAAGTTTGATGAATTGATCAGTGTATTTGATAAAGAACTGGTTACAGACTAAAAAAGGAACCACTGGTTCAGTAGTATTTTTCTATATGTACAAAGCTACAGCTCAAGCTAAACATATACAAGAAGAAAGAGAGGAACCAACCACTCTCAACAACTACTACCTAAAACACACCTAAAACCAGCAATAAACTGGATCATCACATGATCATCCCATACTCTACACAAACTGACTACTGATGCACACAAATCAGCACTGCTACACCATGATCAGCAGTAACACACCATGATCAACAGTAAACACCTTGATTGACAGCAGCACAGCAGCACACCCCTTAATACTGTCATCTAAACATTAGTTACATTACAGACACCAGAGATAGTTATGATCTCGGAAACAGACCGAGAATTCATCAGACATTTCGAATGCACTAGAGTCGGACATGCAATTCGATTGCTTCCCACTGCTTTTCGCCTTTTCCAGCACGACTCGACACAGGTACATATACATTTTCGACATCCTCAGAGTCATCAGAAGCGTATACACATGTAGAACTCTCATCACTGTCAAGGTTAATTATCTCTCTACTTGGCATTGCAGGATCACTAGGCAGCTTATGTTTTTTTTCTTGATTTTCCTACACATGGTGTTAAGATGTTCTTCTTTCCACTACCATCTTCCATCCGATCATATCTTCTTCCCATCTCCGTGTCTCTTGAACCAAGACGCTTTGCACTCATCAACAACCTATCTGCTAACCGCGAGATTTTGTCCTCCACTTCCACATTTTCTGTCTGCCTGTCCTGTCTATCTTCTTGTTCTTTGAAAAGACCTCTTCTTCACCGTCCCTCCTTGGCGCATTCATCTCCTCCACAAGCTTCTCATACTTGTCATTTGCAACTTTCCTCTCTTCCTTCACCCCTTCCAGCTCCGCCTTGCATTTGCTAAGCTCATTCTCAAGCTTCTGCCTCTCTACAATATTTAAATTGTGCATTTTCTCAATTTCAGTCTTCAATTTTGATTCCATGACTAAAGAAAACAACTTCAGATCACAATCTAGAAATCGAAATACATAAACCAAAAATGCATTTACAAAAGAACAGTATAAAAACCGTCATACCTGAACACCAAACTGTCAACTTTTCACTAACCAGTCTCCTAGTATCATCCTCCAACACCTTAATTCGGCTTCCCAAAGTCTCATATTCACGTTCGAGATCCATATTTTTAATCTCTAACTTCTCGTTCTTCCTCCTTAGCTCAGAAAGCGCCTCCTCGGTCTCATCTATAACCTTCTTCTTCTCCACCTTCACCGTCTCAAGCTCTTCTTCAATTCTCAGCTTCTCTTTCTCTAGGCTTTCAAACTCAATGTCAACCGTCTACCTATTCATCTCCGTCTTCAGTTCTTCACACTCCTTCTGAGCTTTCAACCTCAGCAACAATTCAATTCCCATCTTTTTCTCCAATTCTTCACACTTCTTGTGAACAAACTCGTCTTTCTCCACAAGCCCATTATACTCCCTCTTCTACCCTTCTTTAAACTTCCCCAAAGCCTCGAGCTGATACTTTTCTTCGAGCTGTTTATACTCGTCCTCAAGCTTGTAATGCTTCTGCTCAAGCTCGCTGTACATGATCTCAACTTTCGCCTTCTCCTTATTAGATTGGAGATTCCACATCGAAATATGACAATATTAAATATAACTTAAATGTGGTTGAATTATTCCTAATTACACCAAGGTCTTTTGTGGATAAAACCTAATACTTTAAAGGTGGTTAAATTAAGATAATATCGGTACAATTCGGATTTCATGTGCCACGTTTATCGTTGTTTAACATAGTATCACTGTTCAACATAGTATCAAAGCAGGTCCTGTCTAATCACGTCCTAAGCCTAATGGGCTCAAATTGAATTGGACCAAGATTTTCAAGTGGACTACTCTAACCAAGATTTCGGTAAGAATTTCGGACTTGGTTTTACATGCGAACCTCGTACTTCGGTTGGACATGAGGGGACGTGTTGGATTGGAGATCCCACATCGAAATATGACAATATTAAAGATAACTTAAATGTGGTTGAACTATTCCTCCGATGTCTTTTTATGAATAAAACTCAGGAACTTCTCTTCCATCCCTACTCGCTACTTCACCTCAAGCTCTCTACGCTCATTGACATTCAGCCTCTCCAGGTCGTGATTCTCCTCCGCTTCTTACAGCATCTCTTCCACTGATTTGTACTTGTCTTCGAGTTGTTTAAACTCTTCCTCCCTTCAGGTGCTTCTTCTCCTGCTCTTTGTACATAATTTCGACTTTCTTCTTCTCCAGCATAGCAAATTGGTGCTCTTTCCAGAGCTCATTATACTCCTTCTCAAGCTTTTGATGCTGCTGCTCAACCTCTTTGTACAAGACCTCAATTTTGTTCTTCTCCTCCATCTCTTTCCGCTGCTTCAACTCAACAACTCTGTACTCATCCGCAAGATCATTACGCTCCTTTTCGAGTCTCTCCGTGTCTCTTTGAGCTCGTGCTCGGAGTTCTGCCTCTCCGGCCTCTCCACCTCGAATCTCGCCTCCGCTTCCCTCTGTTTTGCACCGCTGTTGCGTCCTCACTCCTCAGCCTCTCCGAGACTTCGAACTCGTGTTTCTGCTCCAGTTTTCCGTAGTCGAGGCAGTGATTCTCGAAAAGTTGTGACATTTCGGCTTTAGAGGCTGATAAATCTTTGCAGACGCCGTCCAAGGCGGTCGCTAAAGATAAAAACGTGTCGAAAATTGTTCGAGTCTGCATTGTTTTTCCTATTTTAGGCTTTCCAGATCTGAGAACGACGGGAGTGAGATATGAAAATTGAAAGATTAAGACGGTGGATGTGGGTCTGAAGGGCTCATCGGTGGTCCAAAACTTAAATGAGCTCAACTGCATTCTTTTTGCGGATAGTTTGTTTGGTACACAAGGGTCTTGGTCTCTTTGGAAGTACACTCATGAGGACTATTCAATGCATCACCAGATTGAAGCTTTCGAATACAGGGCTCGAAATATTAGTGTCAAGGATCACTGAGATGTTGGAATGTCAGAATGTGGTTCCAGAAAACACGTCTGAATGTGCATATAGTTCGTAGATTGGAAAAAACTTCAAAGATTTGGCTTCGTTTTTACTTCAAGGGTCAACCAAAAATGCTGTGTAAGACCATATGCACCGGGCTCCAGTTTTGCTCGAGCAACCGACGAAATCGGTGAGGGCCAGCTGCAATAGCACGAGCAAGAAGAAAAATGAGGTGCAATGGTGTTGTTGGTGTCCAGCGACCAGACGTTGACGATGAAGGTGAGCAGCTGCTCGAGCAGTTGTTGCTCGTGGAAGAGGACGAGCAGCATAGCGGAGCCCACGCACATGGGTGACACTAGGTTGCCTGGATTTTCTTCTTTACGTCGCGTGTAATACACGCACATGTAAAAGTAATTTTTTTACTGTGAGGAATGGGCCAATCCGAGCGCGACACATGGCGCACACCTGATCCACCTTCACTCTCAACGGTCAATTGCTCTAGGCCATCCATTTCAATTACAAAATTGAATCTGACGGCTCAGATTCAAAGGCAACGGCAAGTTTGGGATTTGAAGGCTACCCGCTCTTTTTCCTGCACAGTTAACGGGCATACCAGTTTTTTGCCCAAAAATATTCTAAAATTTTTTCAAGAATTTACAAAAACCACCCTACAATTTTTCTATAAACACTACATCGATTTTACAAACCTCCCACACCAATTTGTGCACAACAAGTTCATCATTTCCCTCCATCTCTTCTCTCGTTCATTTGTGTTTTTTTTCTCCAAAAAAATGTTGAATTGGCTTGCTTCGGAAGATTTGTAATTGTGTATTTCTAATATGCATGTTAGCACTGATCTTATCACCGAAAACAAGCAAAAAGTCGACAAATTGTGGGAAAATGTCTATGCCAATTATATCAAAAATTGGGTGATTGGTCATGGTGAATCAACAAAGGAAGATCGGACCAAAATCGCAATTTCATCTCGTTTTACTAAGTTGAAGTCGGTTTTCAATATTTGGGGCGAAGCTCTTAGTTATGCACGAAGGAATCCACCACCATCCGGCACCTCTCCACAAGATCAAGTAAGTCCTAAAAAAAATTTCATGTCTATTATTTTGATTTTATGAACTAAATGTTGTCATCTCCATTAAACATAAATAAATTGTGACATAGAAATTTGTTATTTTTAATAGTTAAGAAAAGCTCAAATGTGGTTTGTGTCAAAGACAAAGAAAGAGTTTTCGAAGTTTAAATGTTGGGAAGTGGTGAAGACTCATCCTTTCTGTAGGGAAACCACGGCTACTACTCCACGTATTTACAACTACGAAGCTACTACTCCTACCGTTAGCGAAATGCCTCCCACCGTCAATTTGGATGAGGATGATGTGATTGCAACACCAACGAGCAACCGCGAAGGTCCTTCGAGTCCTCTTAGACCACCGGGAGTGAAGGCGGCAAAAGAAGCAAGAAAAAATGGGAAAAAAATCATGACTCCTACAAGTGAGCTACGAGATGAGGCTTTGAAGACCATTGTGGCCAATCAAGCCATTTGGGCCGCCGCTCAAAAAAAAAGTAATGATAACGATTTTGCTTTACACAAAGCACAACTCCTCCTTCAAGAGAAAAACTTTAAATTGAGAGCTCTACAAGAAGAAACAAGGATCATGACAATGGATATGGAGCGAATGACCCCAAATTCAAAGAGGTATTTCACGAAGAGGAAAGCGGAAATCCTTAAGCGAGGAGAAGGAGACGACAACGAACAATAAGATAGCGAGGGAACCTTTTCAAATTGTTGTCGCCCACTTTTTCAATAGTTTGGCTTTCGTAATAAATCTAGGCTTGGCTTGTCATTATGTAATTTAAATTTTCAAGAAATAAAAATGCACTTTGTATTTAGAGATGTTATTAAATAACATTACATGAAATCCAAATTTAAATACACCAAATTCAAATACACTAAATTCAAATACACCAAATTGAAACAAACATAATGCAAAAACATATAATTCAAACAACATTTTTAGATATGTTCACCAGTCTCTAGAAACCAGTTGTGCTTCACCAAGTCCTTCTGAAGCTCTCTATGGATATAAGAAGATTGAAGATCGACAACACGGTCACGAAACTGTTGTTCATCCAGTCTATCCCTTCCAACTGGCTCAAAAGGAATTCGATTTCCTTATTCATCCACTGGCCCATCATAATTTGTGAACACACTTGTTGAGTTTTGTAGATCTTCTTCTTCATTCTCCTCAAATTCTACCTCATCAAACTCTTCCTCAACTATCATGTTATGCATAATGATGCAAGCCAACATAATATTTTTTATTACCCCTGTGTGGTGAGACCGAGCAACATGATGAATCATTGCCTAACGAGATTGTAAAATGTCGAAGCACCTCTCCACATCTATACGGTATACCTCTTGTTTCTTTGAGAACAACTTTTGTGGTAGAGTCTGAGGATTGGAAATAGTTTTGACAAATGACAAGTACCTTGGATAAATTCCGTCAACCAGATAATAAGTGTTATGGTATGTCATATCGTTGACTTTATAACTCTTTTGCGGGCTACTTCCGGCAAGGAGCGAATCAAAGATATCCGATTGGTGAAGCACGTTGATATCATTATGTGCTCCAGGTACCCCAAAGAAGCTGTGTCATATCCATGTGTCATATAAGGCCACCGCCTCCAAGATAATAGTGTGACACTTAGACCGACCGGAGTATGCCCATTGCCAAGCTGTTGGACAGTTCTTCCATTCCCAGTGCATGCAGTCGATGCTTCCGATCATACCTGGAAATCCTCGATGCTTGGCCCTTTTTAGAAGTCGAGCGATGTCAGCTGCATTTGAACTGTGGAGGTAAATGTCACTGTAAAGCTCGTGCACTTGGGTGCTCCACTTCTTCATGCATTCTAGTATGGTTGATTCACCCATCCTTGTGTATTCAGCACACTGATCTGCGACTGCACCGTACGCCAACATTAGGAGAGCACTGGTTATCTTCTGTTGTGGAAGAAGTCCTTGCAATCCAATGACATCTGCTCTTTAATGCCAAAATGGGTCGTTGTTGCAGAGATCCGTGCAGATACGGTTGAATAAGTTCGAACTCATTCGGTACTTCCGACGAAATGCTTGCTCGTTGAAGACCGGGCGTTCGATGAAGTAATCTTCCATAAGATTCTGTCCCTTTTGCACCCTCAACCTTTATTCGTTTTAATGGCGGCAAGGTGGTTCATCATCGAATGTTGCAGCTACCACGACCGCTTCAGTGACAAAGGCGTTAGTTATTTCTGCATTTTGCCGGCGTTGTTGTCGTCTCCTCGTGAAAAAAATGTTTAAACTAAAAGGATCCATCTTACTGATGCTGGAATGTGAAGAAATGTTTGAAGAAATAGCAAGCAAGTTGTAGATGGTGTGAGAATATATGAAGCACGTTGATCTTTTTATAGCCGATCTTAGGTTATCTGAAATTTGATGATGACGACACGTGGCATCTCTTGACTGGTCGGAAATCTCACAGAAAATCTTCGATAATTATTCACACGACAATGACACGTGAAAGTGCCACGTGTTGCCAAGTGATTGATTGGAAATCTCACCGAAATTTTTGTACAATTATTTGTAATACCAAAATTTCAGAATACTAATTCATGACATACCAATTAGCTAGGGACTAATAATCTATACTTGCAAGTGTCAAACCTCCTCTTATTTCATTAGCATCGAGTCCGCTCTCCACTTTCACAATCACACCAACATAACTCCTGCAACAAAAAATTGTTCCCCAAATTCAGTGTGTCCCCGTCCAGCTTTGAAATCAGGTCCTTCCTGCCCTTGTACCCGCACTTAACCATGGAGCTCTCGATTCCTTCTCTGCAGCTCTCGAGCTTCATGCTTGTTTTCTTTTTATCCAAGTTACGGCATTTAATCATCTTCACTATCACTAAGAAGAATAGGGTTTACAAATGAAAGAGGAGTACCTGGCATCAAAAATTTAGAGACTGATTAATACTTCATGAATCCTGAGCAACAAGCACCAAACTTAGCAAAGAGGATGCAATCATCCGAGATCTATATAAACATTTAATACCTTAACAAGACGTAATCAACCTATCTATCATCTTCCCCATGGCCTCTTTCTCCTCGTCTCTCCTTTTCTTGATAATCTCATCCACAAGCTTCTCATACTTGTCAATTGCAAGTTTTGCAACACTGCTCTCTTCTTTTACTCTCTCAAGCTCCTCCTTGCATTTCATAAGCTCATCCTTAACTGATGCACACTCACTCTCTAGTTTTCCCCACTGGAATATCAAACTTGTGCATTTTCTCTAGTGTTTCAAACTCCTTCCTCTGTTTATCAATCTCTCCCATCATTTTTGCTTCCCTGACTAAAGAAATACAATTTCAAATTATTATTCCCTCATTTACCTTACACTTACAAATTGGAAATACACATACCAAACAGCATATACAAAAAACATATTAAAGTCCAAATAACTGCAAAATCCAGAGCTCCATTTGCATGAGCAACAGTCACATAATCGAACACAAACCTCAAAACTGTTCACCAATCAACCTCATTGTATCATCCTCCAACCCTACAATTCGGCTCTCCAGAGCCTCCAATTCACGCTCCAGAGCCGATTTCTCCATCTCTAATTGATTATTCTGCCTCAGTAGCTGGTAAATCACCTCTGTGTCCTCCTCTGAAACCTTCCTCTTCGATTCTCAGCTTCTCTAGACGCTCAAAATCGAGGTCAATCATCAACATCTTCATCTCCGCTTCTGAGCATTCAGCCTCAGTACCAATTCAATTCAATGGTTTCGCTAAAATTTCTCATTCGCGTCCTAGTGGGCTCACATGATTATTAAATAATCATAGATTGAGCCTTAGACCTAGAGACTAAGTTAAAAATCACAGTACGTTTTGAATTTTTAAAAGGCGATCCTTTTGTGTTAAGACGTGTTTGTTCGTCGTTGAAACAAGACGATGTTTTGTTCAAAACGCCGAACATGTATCAAGCGTCTATAAAACAAACATGAGAAATCTGCTTCAATTACTTAATTCGATTACTACAATATTCCATCTAATTTTCAAAGAGAGAAAAATAGATTGGAGTTTGAGATAGAATTCAAGGACATCTACAACTCTTTAATTGAAAATTGTATCCTGGGAGACAGATGTCAAGAAGTTCTACAAGCAAAAATGTAGGAACGAATTTCTGTCTTAGGACATTTTGTTTGCAAGCCTCTCTCAATAATCAAGTTAATAAATTCGAATTGCTTTCTCTATTAGATTATTAGAACTTGCACCTGTGTTATTCAAAGTTTTTAGTCAATACATGTTCTGATTGAGGAAGTGATAAAGACACTTAGAATCTTCCACAATTTCCATAAGTAGCCAATGTCCCAACTTTGTGTACATAAGTTGTGCACCCCTTAGTTAAGTACTTTGAGTCTACATGTTTAAACTTTTTGTTTTCACCCGTATAACTTTAACCTTGAACCTTAGATTAGTTATATCTCTACCTTTGTTCTAGGACTTAGTAGACCTATACCTGAGTCAAGTACATGAACACCAAAGTGAAAGCTTATGAAGGTGATACGAAGGAATAAGTGTGGGGTATCAAGTTAGTTGTGTTGAAAAAAAAATTAAAAAAAACAGCAAGAAAAGGAAAAAAAAATGTTCTTTTGTGATGTCTAACTTGATACTCCAGGTTAATAGCTGATAAAAAGAATGACGTGAATGCCCACCAAGATGAAATCCGACCACAAATGTGACAAAATGGTGAAGATGTTTCAATGGTTGCAGAGTTCAAGAAAGTCTCTTTACATTGGTGTTATACTAGGTTTTAAAACTATTGCTTGAATTTCATATCCTTTTGTTCTATTAACCTATGAGTTTAGCCACATTGCAACCTTTGAAAGTCCTTTTTGATCCTCAAGATAGCAACTTTTGATCTGTGGAGATTAGCCACAAGAGTTGAGTATATGGTTCGGTTTATTTGACAAGTAATTGAGTTGAGTGAAAATATTGTACATATCTTGAGTATAACACTTATGAGAGCATATCTATGTGAGATTGAATCATAACTTGTTTATTGCATGCTACAATTTTTTATTCACCATGATTATATGTGTCCTACATGTTACATGTGTGTCATGCATTAGAATTAACTTCTGAAACTTTATGGAATGTAAATGTGGATTCATACTAATTTTGGTGTTATAGTTGTGGGAAGATTGCTGAGACAGTATGTTAAGGGCGTTAGAGTCATGTAATTAATGTTATGTTGAGTCTTTTTAGAGTCTTAGTTTAGTGTTTTGCTCGAGGTCTAGCAACAGCTAAGTGTGAAGTATTTTGATAGTCGCATATTTATGCGGCTATATTGTGTTTAACTGAATTCTTATACTTGGTTTATTGTTATTAATTGAGTAATTTAATTATGTTTATTATTTTAATAGGTTTTGTGGAGAAATAAAGAAAAAGGAGACAAAAGAAGAATTCCTAGTGCAAATTGAAGAAAAGAAGGAGTTATGTACAAATAAAGAAGTCTTGATCAATAAGGATTGAGAGAGATCAAACCAAGGAGAAATAGCTAGCTAGCTAGGTACGTACGTATATGTTGATTAATTAATATATGTTGATTTAGAGTTGCATTGATTAATGTTGAAGTAGTGTTGAATTGATTGTTGATTTTGAGTAATATATTGATATATTGTTGATTTTGAGTTGAGTTGAATTCGACTAAAATATGTGTATATATATAATTATATGTAAATTTGTTTATTAATTGTTGATATGTGTATATATATAGTTGTATATATGTAAATTTGTAATTGTTGATTGTTGATATATATATATATATATATGTACGTATGTATATATGTTAATTGTATGTTAATATATATGATCGATATATATATGTAAATTTGTCATTAGGGAGTAGAAGAATTAAATTATGTAATTTGTAGTTTAGATATATATATATATATGGTGAATTTTAAATTAATTAGTGCATGTGTGTATATATATATTACTGAAATTTTCATAACGGACAAGAGTTGGATGAGTCTTGAAATATGGGATGTAAGATATCTCCATGAAATTAGGAGCTTTATGGAATATGCGAAGACTAATTATGGAGGGATGTCAATTCATTATTGCCCGTGTAATAATTGTCAGTGTCGCAGCGACCGATTTCGTTTTCCCATTGAAAAAGTATTGGAGCACTTGAAGAAATACAGGTTTTGGGATAAGTACTCATGTTGGATTTATTACGATGAAACATCATCAACGGGTCTGCATGACCATGGACAATTTGCTGATAGTTCCAGTACATCCAATAATCCAACAAAGTGGTTGATCAACAATGTGCTTCCTTGTGAGAGCGGTGTATTTGCTCAAGCATAATATCCTCCCGTCGTTGGGAGCTTCCCTCAGATTGAGCCCCTCTAGCAATTACCTAGAGTTGTCAACACTGCCGAAATAGACAAGTACAACAATTTGATAGCATTGCAACAGACTCCGTTGTACAACGGGTGTAATAAGATTGTTCTTGAAAGTGTCATAGGAGTGATGAAACTCAAAGTGGAGAACAAAATGAGTGTCAAGACTGTTGATGATTGGCTGCAGTGGACTGTTTCGATGCTGCCTCCCGGTCATCGCCTTCCTACAACTCATCGTAAGGTGCGAGATATCCTGAAAGATCTTAGGCTTTCGTACGTCAAAATTCATGCATGCAGATATGATTGCGTTCTCTTTTGGGGTGAAGACACTTACAAGAATGATCTTGAAAGCCTTGATGCTTGCCCGGTATGTGGTACTAATAGGTATAAGTTGACTCCTGCAAGGAATAAGAAAGCTATGAAGATATTGCCATATTTCCCACTGGTTGATAGGCTGGAACGGTTGTTCATGTGTGCACATACGGTTGAAGCTATGAGATGGTGGGCTGAGAGGAATTTTCCTGATGATGATACCCTTATACACCTAGCTGACGGAGATGCTTGGAAGCACATGGTCAGGGTCAAACACTTCGTAAGATGAGAGGTTGAGCCAAACATTTCGGAGCTCTCATCTTACGGATTCAACCCTTTTGGCAACATGAGTCTTCAATAAAGTATATGGCTAGTTATTTTGGTACCATAATGGTGGCGTGGTGTGTGGTGGCGGCGATGGTGTGGTAGTGGCGGCGGCGGTAGTGGCGTGTGGTGGTGGAGGTGGAGGTGGTGATGCTGGTAGGTGGTTTGATTGAGAGAGAGAGAGAGAGAGAGAGAGAGAGAGAGAGAGAGAGAGAGTTGAGAAAATGAAGAGAGATTGAGAAAATAATAAATTTAAAGGCTTTTAAAACGATTTTGATGACGAAACTATTAAGTTTCGTCGTCTAAGTACTTCAAATTTTCAAAAAAATTGTCAATTTTTTTTACTTAGACGACAAAACCTAATAATATCGTCGCCTAAGTGATTTGAATTTTTGACAAAAATTTTGATGGGAAAACAGACCGCCAAATTTTTGACTTAGATGACAAAACAATTATGTTTCGTCGTCTAAGTCATTTGAATTTTGGCAATTTTTTTGGCCGAAAAAAAATCCACCTACTTTTTTATCACTTAGTTGACGAAACATTGTAATATTCATCGTCTAAATGTTTTAATATTTCTCCAAAATTAAATTTTCAGTTATTTATAAAAAAACAAATTATAAAAAATTTCACTTAGGCAACGAAACTTAATAGTTTTGTCGTCTAAGTGATTTTTTTAATAATTTTTTTTTATAAATAACTGAAAAATTAATTTTGGGTAGTTGCTTAAATATCATGAAAAATCGACCCTCAGATGTAACCATTAAATTTATACAATATTGTAGGAAAAAATCAACCCAATTCGGATTAGTTTAAATTGCAATCGAATGAACTTAGTGATTATCGAAAAATTGTTAAAAGACAGAAACGATCGTAAAAAATAAATCGTAAACTTGTTTTCGAAGTTACGGGTATTTTTCTTGTTGTAAAAATTAAATTTATCAATTAGATAGAAATTAATTGAAAATTAACATAAAAAAATAATTTAAGACTAAAAATTTGTTATATATCTGCTAATGTTGTATAACTTAAGAATTCGTATGTCTATATTCACTCCACATCAACATTAACGAAATTGAATTTGGGAAAAACAATTGTTGGATATATTCATCATAACATAATATATATATAAGTGGACGAATTTTCAGTAAATACGAAGTTCGTTAAGGGTTTGATCAACGTAGTCAACCATAAAATCAAAATTTCAACAAAACGGAAATGTTGATATACGAATCTTCGTAACTCCGATTTTCAAAACGTCAACACTCACAGTCCAATAATTGTTTACTCTATTCCCTCAACGAAAAAAATGTGCATTTTAATATGGTATACATGATCGCAGACCCGTACCTGAGGTGAGGCGGGGGAGGCCGCCGCCTCAGGTACCACATCGTCTAAGGGCCTCAATTTTATTATATTATATTATATATATATTATACTTATATAAATATATTAAAATAAAAACAGAAAACTAGAATATTGTTAGTACTATTCATTTTATACTAGTTTTAAATGTCTTTACATTTTCAAGTATCGGATTTGTGTTTGATTTTATGATTAACAGATTATTCAAGATTTTTTTTTGACGTAAGACGGTAGAATTTGATTAAAGTAGTAGTTTACAAGGAACCGACCGATTACCGGTACGATAGAAAAATAATCCCCTAGCTAGAGTAAACTACATTAAGCTCAACACATGTACCTTGACAAATAGGCCGGAGTAGTCCCAAACCTCTGACTAAAAAAAATCGGGGTCTACCTACCTAAAACAAAGAACCATGAAGGTCCCTCCCAACACAACAACTCAACATTATTTCTCAACAAAAAAAATAAACTCAACACTATTTCTCAAAAGAGAAATAAATATCTCACTAAAAGAGGACTTATTCGCAACATAAAGTAAATAAATCTTAAAACAATTTGGGATAGGGTTAAGCCCAAAGTCCGACAACAAACCAACCCTAAAGTCACGTACGCAGCCCAGCCCCAAACTAAAGTCGTTGACCATCCTCCGTCTCTACTTTTCTGCCCACCGCCATTGACCTCCTCTGTCTACCACCGTGGCACTAGTCCTCTACCGTGGATCGCAAGTGTAAAATCCACGCAAGACAGCGATCAACACCGATGTATCCAAATCCAAACAACCTAGATCCGAATTCATCAACTCCAAGCCTTTGGCCGCCAACCTCAACGTAGCAGTCTCGAACAGGGAGCCGACGAACCTTCGCCACAACCATGATGCCATCCTCCGTCGAAGCACACCCACGATGGTCATAAATCCTAGATCTAGAGCCTTAGTTCAGCACCCTTGATTTGAGAACAGAGTTGCAACATAGCCCGTCAAGGAAGGATTAATAGTACCCGAACACCCCACCATGTCAGGACAACGCCCATAAGTCGTCGCCATCGGAGCAAGCCGCCGGACAAGCGGAGCTCACAAACCCTAGTCCCCTCTCTCACTTTCTCTTCTACTGCTCTCTCACTTATACTTTGAGGCTCTACTAAAAATTTTGAGAACGTTGAGGTTAGACAAACCAAAATTTTGGACGATAGAAGGGACTATTATGATTTGAACCTGGCTCATCAGCTGATAGTTCAATGCCTTGGCCATGGTGCAACCCTAATTCTCAATGGGATGTTTTTTATGGGAGAGAATGAGCTATAATATAATAACCCATCTTCTCTCCGAACAGAGAGTAATTGAATTCGAACCTAGTTCGTCAACTGATAAGTTCAACGCCTTGACCAACAGATTATTCAAGATACTTTGTGAATAATGTCGAATATGTTTCATCTTTCTTCTCTTCTTTTTTGTACCACTATGAGGGGCACCATTTTTGGTTCCCGCCCCAAGTCCATAAATGTTAGGTCCGTCCCTGCATGGTGGTGCTCATAGAAGTTAAATTGTGAAACTCTACTTACACGACTAAAGTGGTTGAATTTCGTCGTCTAAAAATTTTCGGGTTTAGGGGAAAGGGTTTAAGGCTTAGGGTTTAGGGTTAGGGTTTAGGCTTAGGATATGTTCTTAGACGACAAAATGTAAATATTTTTCGTCTAAGATGACGAAAACATTTTTCGTCGTCTAAGTCAAATTTTAGGCGACGAAAAATAAATTTCGTTCTCTAAGGTTTGCCTAGACGATGAAATTTTCTCTTGTCCGACGATTTTTTTTCCATCATCTAAGTGTGATTTTATTTTAGTGATTATTACCATTTATGGAGAATTCAAATTAGTCATCTAAAGGTGTTAGGTTGACTTTGTATTGAATTTACGGAGTAGTTTGACTTTGGGTGGAAGTCGTGGAATTTGTCGAGACGAGACCGTCGACGCGTGGAATGCCGAAAACTGAGTTACGACGAGAAAAATATGATTAACTGAAGTTTATCGAGAATAACTTTCTATAAATGGAATACTATATATAAGGGGTTTCCCGTTTTGGAAATCAGTTTGGGTTGACCTAGGGTCAACCATCTCTTATGAAGAGAGAGAAAGTGAGTTAGGCAGTGTGGCAGTCCGTCAACGTCAGACCCATCTCCGATCACGATTCCAATCGGAATTGTATCGTCTCCTCCTCTTTAACCTCCTTTAATCCTTGGATTTAGATTTGGAGGCTTGAGTAAAGAGAATTGAAGATGTGAAGTTTTAAGGGTTTCTGGTTTCAGTCACCGTCGTCAACTCTGGCTAAGTTCTGGGAAAATTTTGAGAGTTGTTTCTCTAGACATTTTGAGACTCTGGCTAAGTTCTGGGAAAATTTAGATTTGGAGCCTCTAGACATTCTGTAACATATCTTGTAATTATGATTAGATCCCTAACCTATAAGTCTGATCTGATACCACTTTGTATATGTACATGCTTCCCGCATCAATGAATTCATTCAAGCCAATATAGTCTGTTATCTTCTATTCATATTTCCTTTTATTCATCTTTACATGGTATTAGAGTAGGGTTGTCCCACGTGTGATGGTCATGCCACATGTGCTCGATGTACCTCAAGTCTATCCACGTGTTGGCTTTGTAATTCGTCACATGTGCGGGGGACGTGTTGAGAATGTGAGGAGAAGTCATACCTCACATTGGAGAAATAAAACTTTACTAAGAGTTTATCAGTAAAGTGTTACACTCTTAATATCACTGAGGCCTTTTGAGTCCAAAAACCCACACCCAATGTGGTGGTTAAGTCGGGGATAGTATCAGTGATACTAATGGCCTGCATCCCGGCCCATGTCTAACATGGTATCAGAGCAGGAGTAAGATCCTGACTCTATCTCAGCCACACTCTACTTTCTCGCGCATCATTTTATCATCTCTCTGTGTTATCATGGCTTATGAAGCACAAAGAAATCAACAAGAGATAATTCAATCTTTCATCATGTCCGGTATTTCAAAGGTGCAACTCAACCAATTGTTATCTCTCATGAAAGTTAAAGAAGGTGAAGGTGTTAAATGCCAAGCATCTGCATCTGTCACAAAATCAGCCTTGTCTGAGGTTTCATCTCGCCGATGGATAGTTGATAGCGATGCCACATATCATATTGTCTTATCATCAAGCTTGTTCACTCGCAGTACCAAAAACCACTCATTGCCTGCGATATTGCTACCAAGTGGTGAAGGAGCAAAAATAACCCATACTAGATCAGTCTCATTGAATAGATCTTACTATTTATATGATGTCTTATGTGTGCCGAATTTTAAAGTTGATCTGATGTCTGTAAGCTGTCTTACAAAAAGATTAAGTTGTCCAGTGACATTTTATCTTGATTGGTGTATTTTGCAGGATCTGATTTCGGGGAAGACTATTGGTTTAGACAAGGAGCGTGATGGTCTATATTATTTGAAGGCATTAGCGATAGAGAAAACCTTGTCTAACCCACCCAATCAACCAACTTGTTATGTCATCATGTTACCAACAAACTTTGGCATCATCGTTTGGATCATGTTTTTTCATGTCCCGTAGATTACATAGCTAAACATTTCTTAAATGTCTCCGTTTTAAATATTCTCGTTTTACTTGGGTGTTTCTAATGAAACATAAACATGAAACTCAATCTTTGATGACGGAGTTTTTCTCTTTCGCATCCACACAATTTAATTCTAAAATTAAAAGTGTTCGTAGTGATAATGGGCTTGAATTTCTTTCTCTTCAGAATTTTTTTTAAAGATAACGGAGTTATTTTTTAACGCTCTTGTGTTTACACGCCCCAACAAAATGGGGTGGTGGAACACAAACATCATCATACTCTCCAGGTTGCATGGGCTTTCTATTTTCAAGCTAACATTCCTCTTAAATTTTGAAGAGAGTGTGTGCTTACTGTTGTACATGTCATTAATCGTCTTTTCACTCCACTTCTCTCATTTCAAACACCTTTCGAACGTCTCTATTCTAAACCTCCTCCTTTTCATCACCTTCGTTGTTTTGGGTGTCTCGCTTATGCTACAAATATTCATGTTATACATAAGCTTGCACCTAGAGCAATCAAATATGTTTTTATCGGCTATCCAGTTGGTCAAAAGACATATAAGCTCTATGATCTCTCCACTCATAAGATTTTTAGTAGTCGCGATATTATTTTTCATGAGACGTGTTTTCCCTATATTTCCTCTTCTGACAAGCCTACTTCTGATCAGTGTAGTCCAGCCCAGGTCACTCCATCTCCTCTCACTTACGCTAGCCTAATTCACCATGATAGCCCAAACACCACACCAGGTCAACCAAGTCAACATTCAATTCCAAATCACCTTCCTCTCCAAAACGTGTCGTCCTCATCCCAAATCCACCTTCATCGACGCAATCGGCGTCAACCTCCGCCAGTCCCGACATCACTCCGCCTCACCTTACCTCACCGCCACAACCCAGCTAGACCCACCGCATTCCCAAAACGATTCTGATCCCAACACAGTAGCCCTCAATCCTACACATTCTGATGCTGCGACAGCTACTTCCTCCGGGTCACACTCCGATTCCGACCATCTGGCGTGTCAGCGCAACCCTCTGCCATCCGTACCTATCACCAACACCAAAATCCCTCATCCTTACCTTCATTTTCTCTCCATGATTCTCCGGATCAATCTTTTCCTCCAGGGTCGATTTCTCCGACACCGCCATTTTCGTCCTCTCCTTCACTAGTCGAGCCACTGTTTCCGACCATCCGGCGTCGTCGGCACAACCCTCTGCCATCCGCACGTATCACCAACGCCAAAAGCCCTTATCCTCACCTTCCTCTTCTCTCCATGATTCTCTGGATCAATCTGTTCCTCCGGCGTCGACTTCTCCGGCACCGCCGTTTTTGTCCGCTCCTCCACCAGCCGAGCATCTATATTGTCACCTTCACAAATCTCTCTATGGTCTGAAGCAGGCTTCTCGCTAGTGATTTTCAAAATTCTCAGCAGCCATTCAAGCAGCTAGTTATGTGCAATCCAGGGCAGACTACTCTTTATTCACCAAAATAAAAGGCAAGTCCTTTACTGCTCTTTTGATTAATGTTGATGATATCCTGATTACCGAAAATGATCCTATTAGTATTGCTGCAATTAAGAAGTTCTTGCATAGTCATTTTCGTCTTAAGGATCTTGGTGAATTAAAGTACTTTCTAGGCATTGAGATTTCTACATCTAGGAGTGGAATTTTTATCTCTCAGTGTAAATATGCATCAAAAATCATTAAAGATGCGGGGCTGTTAGGGGCAGTCCATGTTGCTACACCTATAGAGAGGAGTGAAACTCTCAGATAAGAGTGATTTGCTTAAAGATCCAGGTTGCTATAGAAGACTAATCAGAAGGTTAATATACTTGACGGTTATGAGGCCAGATATCACTTATGTCGTCCATATCCTAAGTAGATTTATGCACCAGCCTAGAAAATTGCACATGGAGGTAGCCCTTTGAGTTGTCTGGTATTTGAAAGGTTCACCTAGTCAGGGTCCATTCTTCTCTTCTAACAGTGATTTAAAGTTGAAAGCCTTTTGCGACTCAGATTGGGCAAGTTGCCTACTTACTAGGAGGTTTACTACGGGATATTGCGTCTTTCTTGGACCTTCTTTGGTATTTTGGCGTTCAAAGCGGCAGAAAACCGTTTCTCTCTCCTCTGTGGAGGCAGAATATCAGGCCATGACACGCACCTGTCAAGAGTTTGACATGTTTGCGTTCTTTGTTGAGAAATTTGGGACTTTTTCATCATGAATCAACTTTGCTATTTTGCAATAACAAGGTTACCATGCATATTGCAACAAATCCAATGTTTCATGAACGAACTAGGCACATTGAGATGGTTCTGTAGCTACGAGACATGTAAAATCTGGAAATTAGTTGGCTGACATCTTGACCAAGCCTTTGGGAAAGAAATTCTTTGCCCCTATTGTTAGCAAGTTGGGAGTACAAGACATCCACTCTCCAACTTGAGGGGGAGTAATAAGGAAATCAGTATATTTTATATTATGAACAAATATGTGTATATTACCTTTCCTGTTTAGCCTTAGACAGTCTGTAACATATCTTGTAATTATGATCAGATTCCTAACCTGTAAGTCTGATCTGATACCACTTTGTATATGTACATGCTTCCCGTATCAATGAATTCATTACAGCCAATATAGTCTGTTGTCTTCTATTCATCTTTTCTTATATTCATCTTTACACTCGCAGAGCTTGGAGCTGCCTCCTCTGGATTTGCGCCAACATATTCGACCAATGTCGGTCGAACAAACTCACGCTCCTTCTCTTTGTTCTTCCTGTTCACATTCTCTTCGTCTTCTTCATCTAGTCGTCTTCGTCTGCTTTGTCCATGATGGAATCACAGTCTTCTTCTCCTATTGATGAAGCGTCAGGCTGGACTTCCTCAACAATGTCCTTCATCAATGACTTCGGCGCCAGAGCGGCCTGGTTGTCCTCCAAGAACTCGTCTTCATCGAATGATTTTGGTTGGGAACTAGGAACCGCTGTCGAGATTAGCTTTAATTTCTTCATCTCTGTGTCAGCCTCTACAAGTAGATCTGGGCGCTGTTGTGCCTCAGATTGTCGTGTCTTCTCGATCTGTTATTGATGTCATAGCTATTGATGTTGTCGACTCTCCTCAAGTCGAATTTGGTAGCGAGCTTCAAACACCTCATTTTGGGCTTCAAACTTCTTAAAGAGAGCTTCAAACTTCTCATGGTGAGCTTGAACTATCTTCTGGAGCTTGTCAACCGCACCTAGCCAAGCTTGTCGGCGAGCTAAGGCTTCCATCTCCAGCGCATGGAGTTCGGGCGATGGATGTGAGCCTTCCACGAAATGCTGCAGAGGTGGCGTTGGGTTGTCGTTTTGACGTGTGTAGTCATGTGAAGGATATGACTGGGTTGGCGGCGAGTAGTATTGAGGAGGTTGTATGTAGTAGGGTTGTGGTGGTGGGTAATTTTGCGGAGGTGGTGAGTACTGTGAAGTGCTCCACGACTGTGCCGCCACGGTGTGGTGTTGCGGTAGTGTTCCATGCCCCATCGGCCCAATCGAAAGGCTTTGATACCACTTCTTAGGATCCACACTGGGATCGTAACCGTAAAGCGTCATCGGAGAAGAAAGTAAAGAAAAAGGAAAGAAACTAAAAGAATTAAAAGCTAAATTGATTCAATATTCAGATGTCATTAGAGAGACTGAAAACCATATATAACATCCGGAAACTAGACAGAGTACCAAGCTTTGTCTAGCACAATAAACTCTCTACGATCAGCCCATAGGAATCAGGCTGGCTAAATGGCCGGCCCATAGAGTCAGCCTGTGTAGTCTAATATTCCAAATATAGGCCTAGTACATCTCGTATCTCATAATTCTCATATCCATAATAGCTATGGTTGCCCAGACACAGGTTAAAAAGTGGCTAAGTCAGCAGGCACGGAATTCGTAAGGAGCTTTCTCTTTGGCCATCATAGTCTCTGGCTTCTTTAGCTTTTGTCCCAGTCACTCTTTCTCTCTCTCTCTTTGGTTCCACAGCTGAGATGAGATAGCCTTAGCCTGGCTTTGAGTGGATTCGAAGTCGCATGTACACTTCCCAGGCTCCAAACAACTTTAGAAGTATGTCAGCCTTCAAATGATGCTTGGTCTGCTGGACATGAACGAGTTCAAATCATATCGCTGAAAACTACTTGACGACCATCTTATACCCAGGTTTTTACTTTTTACTTGTTACCTCTGTATATCGATCTGTGTACTTGTGATTTAGGGGGCCTCACTTCAAAATTCAAACTTCAAACAAACTAATATCGTCTGATAAGGACCTGGCTTTCTGCACTTTGGCTTAGAATTCATCACAAAATGCAGGCATTTATCCTCACTATATTTTCTAAATGACTAATTACACGGATAAACTTGTGTATAATTGTAGCTATACGAAACCAAATGTAGGTGAAAACCAAGTATTTTTTCCTAAATCTAACGAAACATTATGATTACACCAAAACTCTCGAAATCCACTATAGCTAGACAAAGCAAACATGTGTTTTAGTTAGACTCATTTCAATGGGAGTATTCTGTAGAACAAGAGCACTAGAGCAGTCAACTTACTTTAGCTAACTCGTTTGTCTACAAATTCATGGTGGTTTCTTTTTCTAACGAGTATATGGTTTAGTCTCCAGACAAAAACAGCACCAAAACATTGACGATGAGAACCCAAACGTGTCAAGAGTATCTGAATGAACCAATAGCTACCTCCAAATTAATATTCACCTCAATTGTCCATACATATCATATAGTTGAAATCACGACCATTCCATTCCACCCAGAAAACCATTGCAACATTTAGATAAAAATTGATATGCACATATATCTGGTCAATTGGTCATACTCATAGGCAACCCTTTGCCTAGAGAGGCATCTCTATGTCAGTCTTTCTTCTCTTTTCCTTCGGAAAAATCAAAACTACCTAGAAAAGCCTCAATGATGAACGGAATAAAGCATAAGGTAGAAACAAAAAGAAAGGGAAAATGCGCAGGAAAGAAAAATCTAAATAAAGATAAAGGCTTAGGGAGGTTGATATGATGGGGAGGAACCTTGCAAATGAGACAAGCAATAAGTGGAATTGTGCAGATTCTCCTGCTCACCTAAACCTCAACATATCTCCCCACCATCACCACATCACCACACTTTCTTTGGTCTTCTTCTTCCACATGAACCCCACTGCATTCACATCTCTCTGCATGCCTTCCTAGATCCACACCGTAACGATTTAGAACTTTTATCATGCTTCCAAACAGTATTCATAGCAACAATAATACATTTTTGTACAATGTTGCGCAAACGTTACTACGAACTACTATTGAATGAAACTTGCACTCTTCGTTCTTCATCCTCATAGAGCTAAGCTAATGTTGTTGTACAACAATGTCTGTCACGTTCCTAAACGATGCAGAGACTACAAGACGTGGTCTACAATGGCTCTCATTTTTCAACAGTTAAATCTTGTAGCGACTAAATTTAACGGTTGAAAAATGTTACATGACCTCAACCAGCTCAGACCAAACGCAGAGTGGCAGTCCGACTAGGATGTATATCTTTGAGCAAACCAAGGACCTGTTGCATGCTGGGCCTTTTCCCCGGTGACTCCGCCGTACACAAATACCCAACTCGGAGACTTTCCACCATTTCTCTCTCCGTATCCCCACACTCCCTCAGTCTCTCATCCAGCGCGTCCACTCCACGCGCCTCCCTCACCATCCACCTCACCCACACCACGTTCTCCGCCGTCCCGGGCCGCCCCGTCAGCAGCTCCATCAACACCACCCCGAAACAATACACGTCCGTCTCCGTCCCTCCGCCCACTCCGACATCCCTCTCCCTCAACCCGATGTTCCTCAGCCCAAAATCCGCGATCCTCGGCTCGAAATCCGGCCCCAGCAACACATTCGACGTCACGAGGTGGCCGTGCACCACGGGCTTCGACCCCGCGTGGTGAAGGTACGCCAGCCCACGCGCTATCCCAACCGCAATGCGGTGGCGCGTGAGCCACCCTTTCTTCTCTGGCGAGTAGGCCCCGCTCTGGTCCCACGTGTCCCCACTCCAGTCCTCCACGTTGGGCTCCCCTGCTGGCAGCTCATGTAACCACCTGTGCAAGTCCCCGTACGCCATGAACTCGTACAGCACCAGCTTTTCCTTCCCTGTAAAACTCACACCGTTAAGTAAAAAAGATAACAGTAATTAAATATTTTGACTTTCTCTATCTTTTCCGAAAAACAATCATGACTTCTGCCCTGCAGCACTGTTGTTGCTTAGAGCCTTAGATTTACGTGATCATGGTGGCAGCAGCAGACACAGAGCGACGTACCATCTCTAAATACGACATCGTATTAAAGCGTTCCCGTGTCGTCATTTAATTCATTAGGTCAAAACCACGTCGGAAAAGACGAAACTAACCTGCGATGCAGTAACCGGAGAGAGGCAACAGGTTAGGGTGTTTGAGCCTCGACAAGGTCTCGAAAACGTAGACGGCCTCGTCGCGACCGACGTCCCTGGCATTCTCAAGCACCTTGATCGCCACGTGGAGCTCTCCTGGGAGCACGGCGGTGTAGACGGGCCCACATCGGCCCTCCGCCAGCTGGGAGTCTTTGCCGAAGTGTGACGTGGCGGCGATGAGGTCTTTGAAAGTGAGGTAGTTCATGAGCGGCTTCTCGAACATAACAACCTGCGCGGATGTCGGTTCCTTGATGTCGGCCACCCACGACGATCCGGACTCTGTTTCGAAGGAGAACGGGCCGGACTTCTCGACCCGGACCCGGTCGAGCTGGACCGGTTTTGATATCGCCCATTTGTGCTTTTTAACAAAGCGCTTTCTTGTGTAGCTGCACGCTACGCAAATGGCTGTGAAGAAAAGCACAAATGCCAAAGCGCAAGAGAAGCTGATAATGAGAGTCCTTTTGTGTTTTGAAGAAGAAGACTTTGGTTTTTTAAGAGTAATGGGTTTTGGTAGGGGTTTGGGTTTAAGTTTTTGAATTGGAGATTTGTGAAAGATTGGTTTGGGTTTGGAGTTTGATGTGAGATTGAAGTTCTTCCCAGCATGAATGAAAGCTGCTTTCCCGAAATTTTTGTAGTTTTGAATGGGAACAGTGTTTGTGAAATTATTGAACGAAATGTTCAAGAACTTGAGGTTAGTAATTTGTGGGAAATCGGAAGGGAAAGAACCGCGGATTGAGTTGTTGGAAAGATCTAAGTACCTCAATGCACGAAGAACAGAGATGGGTTTGGAGTTTGCTGAGATTCTACAGTTGGAAATGTCGAGGTGTGTTAGATTGGTGAGGTTGGCGAACCCAGAAGGCAGAACACCGAGGTTGTTGTGAGAAAGGTCGAGGCTTTTAAGGTTTGGGAAACCAGACAATGGAATAGTGTTGGTGAACCTGTTGCTTGAGAGGTTGAGTTTCTGGACCGGAGAGACCCAACCGGTTTCGAAACCGAAGCTGCCGCCAAACTTGTTGTTGGAGAGATTGACTCGGAGTAAAGTCGGAAGAGACCAGAACAACCAACCTGGGACGGAGCCTTTGAGAGAGTTGTGAGACAAGTCGAGGCTTTGGAGATGGGACATGTTTCTGAGGTACTTCCATGATACGATGCCGCTGAGGTTTCTTGAGTGGAGATTGATGTCTGTGATGGGTGGGTTTGAGCAGTTGGTTAAGTTTTGGTTTTGGAACCATGAAAGATTGAAATTTGGAACTGATTGGAAGGCCTTGGAGAGTTGATCTTGGTCTGTGCTGTTGCATATTGATGTAGATTTAATCACTGTTGCAAACACAACCAGAAGAAGTAGCAACCTAAACAAGAAGAGAGCTCTCATATTTTTTGAAACAGAGTTTCTTTTTTCGATCTCTGTTGTTCTCTGTTTCTGTTTTATACGTGTGGAGTGGCTGTGGGTTTTGAAAGAGGAGCAAGTGAAGTGGGAGGTGTTAGGCGTTAACTTTTAACGGAGAAGGACTATGGAAAATTGGACAGAGTTGGTTGACTGGTGACTCTGTGACTCTGTGACTTTGAGTCAGGTTGAGAGTCTTGAAAATCAGGGGTTGCTGATGCGGTGATTCAGTGATTGAGAAGTTGCTTTCAAAGTGACCAAATTACATAGTTTACATAACCTATGTGCTTGGTTTGGTTTGAGCCTTGGTAACTTGTTGTAGTATTTGGTTAGACCTATTTGAATCCTACCGGGGGTATAAATCCGGATCCATAAATGTGATGTCAATCATCAATATATTTGGTTCTTCTGAAAGGAAATAGAAAAAAAACAACTTGGGGTCCCAAATTGATCCAACAATATTCTTGGTTATTATGAGATATCAGTACGGCTAGAGTGAACAAGATGAACAGTCTGAATTCCTTTACAAATTTGGAGGACGTGAGTTTTGTACTGTTTTCATAAGAGTTCAAGATGAACTGTGTTCACCCGAGAATATTTGATGAGAAATTCAGACTTATAGACTTTTATTGATTCGACCACATGTGATTTTTTGATTATCATAGATGTTGGGTTACTTTTGATTTTTGAATTTCTGGGTTTTGAATCTATATATGATCAAAGAAGAAGATTTATCTTATTTTATGGTATTTGGTTTACCAACTAATCTAAATGATGAACTTTAATTATCATTACACTAATTCTAATTTGATTTAGAGGGTCCAGATGTTGATTTAGTATTAGAAAGATTTATGATTTTTCTCTCTTTAACAAAGTGTGTAGATATGGCAAAGATGTAGAGAAACATAAAAGCTGGCATTTCCAATCTCTTTTGTAGCTATACACAAGCTTCTTGCCAAATCTTACTGTTCTAGCTTCTAGCACTGCTGAAGACGGAGGTGACAGCACAATCCAATATTCATTTTCTTTGGGAGCTTCTGCAATGTGTTCTTGTTCTTATGTGTAATTTGTTTCTGCTAACTCATTACTTTCATGTGTGTTTGTTTTGGGTGAGCTTCTATTGTCCAAAAGTATTGAATGTTGATGTCAATTTCCTCATCCAGATGTTTTTGCCTTGCTCATTCATTAAAATATCTTTAGCATATATTTGTTCGATGAGATAAATAATAGTGTTTGATATGGGATGGAGCAAAGTCGTGACAGTGTTTCATGGTCTGTTTTCATAAAATAAAAAATAAACTAATGCTAAGTGCAAAGATAATGCTCTGTTGCACCCTAACCAAAGTTCCAGAGTACCTTGATCTCTGCAGGAATTCTGAAAGTTGAAGCTTTATTAAGAAAATCCATGGCAGCAGAATTAACTAGCTTAATCCTCAGATAATTGAACTACTCATTTCATGTTTTTCTGCATCTTTTTGACAAAAGCAAACCAACTTTGATTTGTTTTTGGTAGTGTTAAGACTGACACCGGTGATGGGGAGGTGTGAAGCTGCATTTGAATAATACCATAATTACCATGGATTTAGACAGACATTTTTGCTCGACAGCAAATTCACATTTACATTGTGATCCACAGTATGAACTGCAAGAATATATGCCTTGGCCAGTCTGACCTCAAATCATATAGTCAAAGAGGTGTTTCTGTTGGAGAGTAATTGCAAGTATGAAACTTTAGAACTACTTCTGATAATGTGAACTGGTTCCACTAGCTCTTCTGTTCTTACACAAAGTTGAGTTAGGTTAAACTCCAAAGAGATATATATCTCCAGATTGTGTCTGCTCCACTTGACTAGCTTGGAAAGTTTTTGCGAGCTACTCCACCTAGAGTGTCACCCTAACTTGCTTCACCTCAAAGATGTTCACGCATCATGGGTTCGAAAACATACTGCACCTAACGACGGAGGTAAAAAGGGCCAATGGGGCCATGGCACTCCATCACCTTTTGATGGGAACGGCAAGTATATATACGATCTTGTTTGATTATAAAAGAGTTGAAAAGTTCAATTTTAGTGATCCTATGTTGTAATTATCACCAATCATATTTAGTCGTATGTTCATTTTAGAGTTTATAATATATTTAATTAGTTAGAAATTCTTTTACATTAAAATGTATGGTAGTCCTTTAAAAAAATTGTTTGGTAGTGTTCGGTTTAGAGTTCTAAATTCAATTGAACTCAAATCAGATTTCTTATTAGCATCAACACAATCATATATAGTTTTAATATTTCTTTTAGCAATTTACTTTTTACAAATATAAGTTGAATTTGGGGTAGTATTTCTTATCGTCTCATATTCAGCAATGTCGTTGTTACTTATTATGGTGCTTATTGCTAGCAAGGATACTGATATTTGTGTAGATTATGTGACTTAGTCGCTTAGTTTAGATAGTTTTGACTTTCTTATCTGTTGTCGCCCTTAAATGGGCAGTTAATGTTGTATTCATATATATTTTTTCTCAATGTAACTAACATCCCTCACCCACCTTTCCAAAAAAAAAAATCATAGATATTTTCGTGACATGCAAGAAAGACGAGTACAATTTTGAAGATGTAGTATATAATTTATGTTTTATTATAATTTTTTTTATTTTTTTGTATCGTCACATAATTTTTTTTAATTATTTTTTGACATGTCTTGAAATATTTTTTTGGCTTCGTCACTGATTGCATCCTTATACATATTGTCATAAACTTAAGTCACTCATCTACAATTTGTACAATTCAAAGCAGAGTTACGCGTCATGCTCTTCAAGATTGAAAATTTATGAAGTCCTACTCAATATTTCTGACATTATATGCATTCAAAAGTGTGGTATAGTTATTGCTACGCAATCCTGCACCAGAATTTCAAACCCTCCTAACGAATTCCTGTGGAGTTGGAGGGGGAGGCAAGCAACTAGATCCACTTATCAGTTGCTGCATATAAGCCATATATGGAAATTGGGTACATGTGGGTTATTATTTTCACCGACTCTCTCGTGTGATCTTTGTCTCAGTTCAGCTAGCATTTTCTTCTCTTTTCGGTCAAGATATATTAGAATTTGAATCCCTTTGGAGGGTTAAGTTTAACATGTTTCATCTAAAGGCAATTACCTACTCCACAAAATTCCAAACCAAACCTTCCAATGGGAATGACATCTCAAGCACTAGACATAATATAAAATTGCAACTCAGATTTGGGGGAAAACTTCTAAACAACGATATATAGAACATGCCAAACCCTACTCTATCAGTCTATCCTTAACCCATTTATAATCTTTATTGAATGATAACTCTAATACTGTCGGAGGGAATTTTATGATTTTTATCTCAGAATATGTACTAGTTCGGCCTGTGTTATGCAAATAAAAATGGGCCAATTTTTCTCGCTCCAAGTCCGGACTTTAAAACGTTAAATAGAAATTTTCGATTATTAAAATTTCATGTCTTATTATTAGATTTTGATAAATTATTATTCATTTAACATCTTCTTATTTCAAATCATCGAAATCTTATACTTCAAAATAAGAATGACTTATACCTCAAAATAAGATGAATTTTTTTTCATTTTTAACCATAACATACCTCATATCTCATGTCTTAAAACTCATTATACCACATTCTCCCTCTCTCCTCACATGACCCACAAATAAGTTGAATCTTATACTTTATATTGAGTATCATTTTGAGTTCTATTTTAAGGTATAGACTCTCCTATTGAGTCTCTTATACTATTGGAGATAATTTTTTTTTTATCAAAACTCATTTTAAGGTATAGAATCTTCAATAATTGGAGAGGATCTAATGCCCTAATCAAAGTCGCATTAAATGCATAAGAACAAAGTAAACTATCACGATAAACAAATTATAATGGAGGACGATGATCAGCTAAGGTTAGACATAAAAGAGCTCCACCACCTAAAAAGCCTCGCCTAGCGCCGCCGTATCATCCACCTCCTCAACATTTTCTCCGTAAATCTCGGTCACATCTCTGATATTCTTAATCCGGAGAAAAAGTTACCACATCTGCCACAATCTTCTCAGAGAAGAGAGTCAAAGTCCTCTACCACGAGCAATATTACCGCCAATAAAGAAATTTCCGACTCCACCACCGCCAGGAGGCAAAGAGAACAAGAAGGCATATGAGCATCAACTTCCGAATGCTGAAAAGTTTTTTACTTTAGTGACAATTTCGTAGAGGATATGATGCAACGTAAGAAAACTCGACATATCATCTGTAATAGGGTTTTTAATATTTTAAGTTTCTGTAACCAACCCGTCCAACCAGAAGCTAGGCACAAAATTTGTACACGTACATGGCCCAGTCTCCTCGGTTTTTATTTTCTTATATGGCATCTGTTTAGGGACTTTGAGAAAGCTTTCTCCGGCCGGTAAGTACTGTACGCAGATGATAGGTTTTCTGCCTGCTTTATTTGTTCCTTTATATACGTACAGTATTAACTTGCAAGCTAGCATACGTAACACTCCGGGAGGGGAGGTGCATGTAAAAGGTGTACGCAGTGATGGAGTTAGAATTTTATATTATGAAAATACGTAGTATATAATAATTACTTAAGATTATGAATAATATTTTTTTATTATATATATAAGATTTCGCTAGTATAAATCTTTTATATAGAGATTAAACATATTATTAGGTATTTTTTGTTAAAAAAATATATAATTAAGTTAAGGTACTAAAAAATAAAGAGAATATTATAACACTATTAGAAAAAGCCACTTAGGCGACGGAACTGTTCCGTCGCCTAAGTAAGTATTTCTGTCGTCTACGTACTTAGACAACGGAATCCCCGTTGTCTAAGTGTCTTCGTCTAAGCACTGTAGTTTAGGTACTTAGACAACGGAAACTCGAATTTCCGTCGCCTAAGTTCCACTTAGACAACAATTTTATAAGCGTCGTCTAAATTCATGTAGATGACAGTTTTAGAAGCGTAGTCTAAGTCGTCGCATATTTCCATGGTATAAGTGTATCCTTAGACGACGCAATAAATTTTACCGTTGTCTAGGTGATATTACTTAGACAACGACAAGTTTGATTTCGTTGTCTAGGTGATAGTACTTAGACGACAGAATCAATGATTCCGTCGTCTAAGTAGTAAATATATTTTTTAAATATAATTAATCTACTATATTAAACATTAAATTAATAAATAAAAATAAAAATTAAATAACTAATAATAATCGAACATATATTAAATATAAAATTCGTACAAAATTAATAAAATATTGTTCGATTCCGATCAAGATCACAAAAGTACATAAAAAACCTAGCTAGCGACAGTAGAAGGCGTATGGGCCCCGCCGATCTCACCCCCGCTCGGATCATCGTCATCAGGTTCTAGAGGAGAGGGAGAGCCAAACGGGTGACAAACAACATCGGGATCTAGGCCTAGCTTAATCGACATGATGCACATTAATTGAGCCATATGATCCATCCTCGCTTGAGCTGCTTGACTCTCCTCCCGAGCCATACGAGCGTCCTCTTGAGCCCTACGAGCGTCCTCCTAGGCAACTAAAGCGTTGTCGTTGGCCACTCGAGCTTTCTCCTGGAAAGCTTGTATTTTCTCTCGTCCCGCTGCATTCAAGCGCCGACTACCCGACGATGTGGACTGGCTCATATCTCGCTTTACTCCCCGTCCAAGACCACGAGCCTCTTACTAGGTCGACGGCTGAAGACTACATCTGCCATTTCTCTCTGAGACTCTGTCGAGAGAGTAGGCAGCTCCTCAAGCGTGATCCCTAGACTCTGGGACTAGATATTCGCAATTCTCTCGTCGGCCAATTGTTGCAACCTCTCCTGAAATGAACATGAAATATATATATATATATATATATATATATGAATGTCCACAAAAAAATTGACATAATTTTCTCTAAAAACTGAGGAAACCAAAATCCTGCACGAAAACCAAAACACTTCCAATAACATCAAAACTAAATCTCATTCACATTTCTCAAGTTCACCAGATGTATCCCACATGCACCTATGTACCACACATGCATATGCATCACACAAATAATATCCTCATTTATCAAGTTTATCTCTTTATGCACAAATAATATCCTTATTTATCACTTTGGGGAAAAATATTACTTACGGCGTGTTGAATGCTGAGATGTTCGATCTGCCTAGGCTTATTGTAAGCAAAAATGTTGCCTGCTATGAGCAGGTATTTCGAACTCTTTTGCAAGTGCTCATGCACCAGGTTGAGCATTTTGCAGGAGCCTGATCCGTGGTGCAATAACTTCTTCTCCTGATTAGCTATGTTCCTCTGTGATTGCGCCTGTTACACAACAATTTAAATTATTATGCAATTAATTATTATTGAACATAATTTTTCCCAAAAAATGACACGAATGTGGATGAGTATAAATTACGAACCTTATACGGTTCAGACTCAAAGTGGGCTTTCAACCACTCATATTCATCTTCCCTTCCCTTTTTGAACTCCTTCGGAGTCTTTCCAGGGTTTGCCTTGTACGTCTTGTGCAATGCGCACTTCCAATTCTTGAAGATCTGGTGAGCGTTTTTGTTGATGTAGTCCACCATCTCCGGAGTCTGTTCATAATTAAAATTGTTCTAACAAAAAAAAAACAATTAGAAACAGTAAACACTAGAATTTGTAATCAATTATGAAAAAACTATAATATTAAATATATTTTGACCGCGAGTCTGCGGAACACATTCATTTTGTTCTCGTCGGGGAGGTCTTCCCAAGTAGGGGATATCATATGTATGTGAAAACGTACGTAGTTTCCGATTTGATGAGCTGTCAAACTAGTCAGCCTCCTTCCTTCAGGATATCGGGTGAATGCGTTTAGATGCACATCGATCCTCCCTCCTTCCGATGTCTTTGCTACGCTCTCGGCTTTGCTTCCATTGAAAATTCTCCGAATGCGTTTAGGGGGTGGAAGTGAGGGGTCCCTCCTGTTTCACCGTCTCGCACTAACGGCAACTAAATCTTCATCAGAAGATTGGGGCGCCTGTGACATCGACCCTAAATTGCCCTGATTAGCTGCAACATCGTCAATAGGAGGAGCGTGTGGAATCTGCCCTTCAGGGGAAGAACTCGTACTCGGCTCATTGGAGACTTGATTCCCCCAACCCATCTATCGTAAGACAGATCGATGCCATGATTCTTTGTCTTTTGCCGTGCGCCTCTTCGGGATCTTAACAATCTTCAACAAAAACCATATATATACATTTTTCTAATTACCACATTAATAATACATGCATATATATATATATATATATTCACATCAATACATATATAATAACCGACATTATTCAATTAACACATAAATAATTAACACATATATTTCTATATATATACACACATTAACACATATAAATTAACTTATTTATATATTAATTAGCACGGAACTTCAATATACATATCCATATATCAATTATTTAATTAAACACATATAAATTATCCAAGTATACATATCTAATTAAATATATCAATTATCCAATATTTTACATATCTAACACTACCACATTTTAACCCATTGCCGGCGATTTAAAAATCGCCGGTAATGTTTTTTATCATTACCGGCGATTTTTCTCCCAAAAATCGCCGGCAATGTCTTTTTTTTTTTTTTTTTTTAACATCATTTAAGTCACCGGCAATGTTCCGCCGGTAATTAAAAAAAAAAAAAGACATTGCAGGCGACTTACATTTAAGTCGCCGGTAATGTTAAAAAAAAAAAAGACATTGCCGGCGACTTAAATGTAAGTCGCCGGTAATGTCTTTTTTTTTTTTAATTACCGGCGGAACATTGCCGGCGATTTGCCGGAAAAATCGCCGGCAATGATTAAAAAAAAGAGACATTACCGGTGATTTTTGGGGAAAAAATCGCCGGTAATGATAAAAAACATTGCCGGCGATTTAAAAATCGCCGGCAATGGGTTAAAATGTGGTAGTGTAAATATATATATATACACAAATATCTATATATATAAATCTATATATACACACAAATATACAAAAATTAATTATCTACAAATATATATACAAAATTTATCTACAAATATATATATACACAAATATACACACAAATATGTATATACATAGTAATATACATAATATTATGCATAATACGTATTATACATAGTATAAGTATATATATATATATATAATCGAGAGTATACCGGAGAGGGAGGGGGGGTCGCCGGAGAGGGAGAGGAGGAGTCGAGGCTTTGATCGCTGGCCGACCAGAGAAATTGAATGGTTTTGTACGTTGACCCGGATCGGTGAGGGACGAGGGCGACATCGGTGAGGGAGAGGGGGGACGACGACGGTGAAGGAGAGGAGGAGCTGAGGCTTTTTTCCGACGCCGGTAAGGGATTAAAGTGAGAGAGAGAGAGAGAGAGAGAGAGGAAAACTGATCGGTTTAATTTATTCTAGGCAGATCCACTTAGACGACGCAACCATACGTTACGTCGTCTAGGTGTTACACTTAGACGACGGAACCATAGGGTTCCGTCATCTAAGTGGTTTTTAAAATCGCCCAAAAAAAAAGGGCGGTTTATTATCACCCACCATTTATTTTGAGCATAGATGAAGGCACCCTATGCTTCCGTCGTCTAAGTGCCCACTTAGATGATGGAAGCATAGGGTATCGTCGTCTAAGTGGTTTTTGAAGGCCAATCCAAAAAATAGGCAGTTACTTATCACATGCCATTATTTTGGGCTTAGACGACGGAACCCTATGATTCCATCGTCTAGGTTAGTGTTTTTAAATTACTCGGCAATTCAAATTTATCGACGACTAGGATATCGCCAAATTTGATTGGTCTCCAATTTGTCGATAATTAAATAAATTATTTAATCGATTGTCACATATATACACGCGCGCGCGTCTAAAATTTTCTTTAATTAATTAATAATATACATAGGTTTTAATTATATATTCAACCATGCATATATACATGCATGCATCAAAATTACAAATGCACCAAACTCAGTCGATCAATCAATCACTTTCGTCATCATAGTCTTCATCAACATCTTCCTCTTTACTACTCTCACCTGATCATCATAGTCTCCATCATGATCATCATATCCGAGGTCATCTTCATCCTCCAGCTCCTCATCTTTAGATGCATTATCAATCGTAAGGTCCTTGATCTTATTTTCAGTAAGATCTGTTTCCCGATCAAGCATGGGTAAACGTTCGTTAAGGCAAATGAGTTCCCTTGTGTCTGAGATGACAGGAGTATCAGATTCTTGATATGCATTGACATTATCCCGTTGAGTGTGAATCAGTGACGACCCTTCGAGTGTTGTGGCACTCTATATTTCTCGGTGAGAAATATGGTTTACTATTTTCCAACCTTCATCAATTTTTGGATCATTCAGATAGAACACCTACTTAACAAATGTGACAAGAGCGAAAGGCTCATTCTCATATCAGCTTGAGTTTGTATCAATTGATAAAAGGCCCAGATCGTTCTTTGTACCCTTGAACTATTTACACTTGAATAGAAAAACGTTGATATAATTCTCATATAGTAGTTGAATGACGTACAAGAACTCCGTAATATACATCGTCACCTTGTCTGACCGCGATCCCACTATTGTGTGTTCTTCTTCCTTCATCTCGGTCCACCGAATGAAATTTTACACCGTTAACAAAACATCCGGGGTAAATATAGTGTTGAACCGGCTTACGGGCCAACATGTGTTTTTCGTATGACCACCACCCATTGTGGTTAGAGAATTTTTGTAGATCCTCCATCAGCAAAAAATGTGAACGTACAAGATGTAATTGAGAATATATATATATATATATATCTACCAAAATTTTGCCATAGTTTCCCCTAAAACTAAAGGAAACCACAAATAAACCTGCATCCAAAATTTGACCCAAAACACTACAAATCCATAAATGAAACACCAAATCAAATAACAAATTACTTACCTAATTAATCCTTAGTTCGGTTCCAAATATATAAATATCAACATCAAATTTAAAAAAGGAAGCACAAAGCCTATATGAATGGTTTAATAATTTAAACGTACATACGTACCCATTGGAGGAAATAATCAAGGAACTTCTTCTTGAGCATTTTTTCAACCCAGATAGGACTCTTGTCCAGTTTGACTGTCTGAATTTTAGTTCTATAACTTTGCATGTAACCAGTAACCTCGTCACAGTCTCGTAACACTACTCAATGTGCTTCAATAAGTTCCTCATGACTTAATCTTTCGGTTAATACTCCTCTAAACGGTCGTACAAGATCTGTGACGACTGAAAAATTTTAGGTAACAGGTGTATTGGAGGCGATCAGGACCAGATCATTGAAGTAGTTGCTGTACTAGGTAACAGACTCATGCATTAGGTATGTTTCCACGATGGAGCCATCCGGGGCAGACCTATTTTTGACGAATCTATTATACTCTCCGAGTTGTCTACAAAATAGGTATTATATTATTAATTCGCAACGATCTTTGTAAGAAAATAGATATATAATTGATGAAAAAAGTGTTTAAAAAAATTCAGTACTACATATTTTACCTTTCATGAGGATACATCCACGTGTATTCGACCGGACCTGAAAGCAGGACTTGTTGGGAACATTGACCATGAGGTGAATCATGATGTCGAAGAAAGTAGGGGGGAAATCCTCTCTAATTTGCAGAGGATGTGGACAATTTCGTATTGAAGTTCGACCACATTCGACTTCTTCAACTCCCTGCTGCATATCCTCTGCCACCATCTGCACAATGCAACTATTGATTCGGCGATATCTTTAGGCAAATAAGGTTGAATTACCACTAGAATCGGACGTTATAGAATAACGTGACAGTCATGTATCTTTAAACCAATGAACTTGTGTTTCCCTACTTTGACACAGTCATATATGTTGGATGCATAATTAGACGGATACCGAACACGCTAAAACTAGTTGAATACTGCACCCCTCATTGTCGGCTTCACTGTGTAAGGTGCAACGGGCATCTTGTTGTAAACAACTCTTCTATCCCTCTTTAACTACAAGGGACGACGTATATTCATAGATTCCATATCTTTTCACGCTTTGGGAGTATTCTTAGTCTTGAACTTAATACGGAGAATGATTCCTACCACGCTGTTGCACACATTCTTCTCCATGCGCATGACATCTAGGTTGTTTCTCAACTTCAATTTTGACCAGTAAGGCAGTTCAAAGAAAATATTCGAGTGGTGCCAATATGCAACATATTGTAGAGGGTGTGGATTGAGTTTCTTCACATCATCGTCATTGGTCAACACAGCGAAATTGAAGCTAATTAACCTCTCAAAAATCTCTTTGTCAGACCACTGTCGGGCTTTTGGAGCATTCTCTATTGTCCCATCGAAACAGTCATTATCCTGTCGCCACTGGTGATCATGAGGAAGCCATCTACAGTGGCCCAAGTAACACACATTCTCTACGTGCCAACTCGAGTTAATGTCGTCCAAGCAGACATGATAAACATTATATCCTCTGGTTGTGCAAGATGTCAACATCCCATATGTGGAAAAATCGCTAATGGTCCACATTACCGTGGCTCTCATCAAGAACATAGTGTTACTGAACTTGTCATACGTTGGAACTCCAGTTTCCCACAACAGTTTCAGGTAGTTAATCAATAGTGTGAGGTACACATCTAAACACTTTCCAAGAGACTTAGGCCCTGGAATTAGCAGAGTAAGAAAATTAAATTTCTTGTTCATACACATCCAGGGAGGCAGGTTGTACGACATGTGGATAACTGGCCAAGCGTTGTACGTGTCATCGTTAAAAGGATTGAACCCGTCTGCAGAAAGTCTTAGTTTGACATTTCGAATCTCTGCTGCAAAGTCTAGAAATTCTCTGTCGAAATGTTTAAAATCCTCCCCTTCTGCCACATGTCTGAGCACATCGTCATCTATTCTCTTTTCCGCGTACCATCTCATTGGCTCTGCAGTGTATAGAGACATGAACAAACGCTACAGTCTGGGAATCTACGGAATATATCAAAGCACCTTCACAGGAATCTTCTTCTTCGAACTCCTCATATCAGGGTACTTCCATCTGGGGTGGTTGCAAACATGACAGTATTCCAACTCTACATACTCCTTATAAAACAGCACACAATCAATTCTGCAGGTGTGAATTTGCTCGTACTTCAGACCGAGTTTGCTTAAGACAGTTTTTACCTTGTAATGGGAACCTGAAAACTTGTGATTGTTAGGAAGAAAATCACATATGTGTTTCTGAATTTCGTCAAAACCTGCATCCGATATTTTGTGCTTCACTTTGTACTCCATTTCGGTCATTATGGTGTGCAACACAATCTGTGGACATCCATCATACACCAGGGTTCGGGCTTCAAGTAACATGTTATTGTACCTATCAAATTTAGTAGTGTCAATTTCTGGGAATACAGCAGGGATTGGGTCAACATTAGGAGTATCAAATCCTCCCCATTTGTGTTGATGTCTACCATGTCGACTGAATTCTGGAAAAACATCATGGACCAAATCCACAGTGGGGTTCCAAGAAGGGGCGCCACTACCGCTGGATGAGGCACACTGGTAACTGTACCCTGAGCTGAAGTCTACTACTTCACCGTGCTCACTTCATGTAGTGTAACTCCACATCATACCGTGCTCATATAAGTGATGAGCCATAACACGAGACTCCACAAACTAATGGTTAAGACATTTTCTGCACGGGCACCTTAAACGCTTCTTTCATTAACCATGTTGCATCGCAAATGTTACAAACTCTCTGATTCAGTCCATATACCTCTCATCACTTCTATTCGCCAACTGTATCCAACTCTTGTCCATATTCAATTCCTGTATAATTAAGTAAATGAAACTTTAAAATTATCGAATAAACCATTGTTAGAAGTTAACAAAAAATTGTCGTTCAATTCATATATACAATTTCTAATTAATTAACTACTAATTAATTAATTTATCTCTAATTAAAATTATTTAATTATGAGATTAATATATCGATCAACACACACACACACACACATATGCATTTCAAGCGCAATATTGTTCATCAATAATTATTTAGCTAGCACTCAATTAATTAAACAAAATAGCTAGCTAGCTAGGTTCACATTATGGAATAATATATATATATATATGCAAACAAATTAAAATCATTGGAATGATTGATTCACCGATAAGAAATACTAATTAGTACCACTACAAGAAAAACGCACCTACACCACGGACCATTTTTGTGCTCTAGGTGAATTTTTCCGTACTCTAAGTACTTAGACTACGGAATCTCCGTCGTCTAGGGTCCGTCCTCCAAGTGTCGTGGTCTAAGCAATTGGACGACGGAAATAGACATTTTCGTTGTCCAGGAGGTGACTTGGATGCAAATAACAATTGCGTCGTCCAAGCATAACTTAGACAACGCAACAGTTCCATGGTTTTAGTTGCACTCAGACGACGCAACAATTTCGTCGTTCAAGTGATCACTTAGACTAGGGAATTGTTGCGTGGTCTGAGTGGTCACTTAGACCATGCAACAACTCCGTAGTCTAAGTGATCACTTAAACCACACATCTGTATATATTTCGTAGTCTAAGTGATCACGTAGACCACGCATTTGTATATATTCCGTAGTCTAAGTGATTATTTAGAGTACGAAGCATATATGGTTTCATAGTCTAAGTGAAGACTTAAACTACAAAAACGTATATACTTCGCAGTCTAAGTGAATATATATATTTTTAATTAAAATTTGAATTTAAAGTTAAATATTAATAAATTAATTAAAATACTATATTGTCATTTAAATAATTAAAATTTGTACATACATCAAATTAAATCGTTCGGGAAATACGATATAATAAACTACGTACATAGAATGCAAACTACTAAAATACAGGAGGAGAAGATGTGCCGCCGAGTCCCCTACCTCGAGCCATGTCGTCGTTGTCGAGGTATGGGTTCGGAGGAGGTTGACACTATTGTTGAACCTGATTTTGCATGAGGGCGATGAGGTGGGCTATCTGCGCTTGTTGCTTATCAAGCCTCTGACACATAGATAGTGTTTCCTGACGCATAGATTGTGTTTCCTCCCATGCGAGTTGAGCCTCATCAAGGGCTGCTTGGACCGACGCATCCCGAGCACCTTTCCTCGTCGAACGTCTCGCAGATGAGTCATAAGACAAATCTCGCTGCAACTTGAGTCCTAACCACCTAACGTCCTTGCCAGCTCGACGACCGTACACCTCATTGGCGATTGTAATTTGGCTCTCTATCGATAGAGGAGGCAGGTCTTCCGGCGGCAAATCTGGGTGTGCAAGCTGCGTGTTTGCCAATTCCTCCTGCGCCCGTTCTACCAACATCGCCTGAAAATAATAATAATTATTAAATAATTATAAATTTGTACGACAATTTAATAAATAATAAATAGTAATTACGGTAATTAAGAAGAAATATATACGGCACTTACGCCATATTGATTCGCTTCATTGTCGATCCCTAGCGTCACTTAAGCGTTGACGCTAGCATCTAGATAAGGGTGTTTGGAGCCCTTATCTTTGTGCTACTTGGTGATTTGTATCATCTGCTTGGAGCAGGAGGTATGATGTTTGTCCTTCTTCTCCTGGTTGGACTTATTGATGTTCGAGGTTTTCTGTTAAACAACACAAATCATTAAAAAATTAATAAATAACTAAAAAAATAATAATTCAATTTCGTCAATTTAAATATAAAAAATACGAACCTGATAAAATTCTTCTTCGAAGTGGCCGACCAACCAGTTTCACTTATCTTCCATATCCCCACGCAGCTCTACGGGGGTAGGCGAGCGGCCAAATTCTTGGTAATACTTGTGAAGTTTATACTTCCAATCAAGATAGATGGCGTTGGTGGTGTTGTTGATGTGTCTAAGCATGTCTGATGTGTCATCCACTTCATATTGTTCCTACGTACAAGAAAAGAATAAAAGTTATAATCGTATATATTATGAAATTACAATTTTTATTGGTTATTAGAAAACAAATTTAAAATTGTATTATGTACCAAAAGTTCTCTAAACACTTTCCCCTTCTCCTCGTCCGGCACTCCTTCCATGTAGGCGCAATCATATGAACCTTGTTGCGAATGATTGCCCCGATGCTATGCGAGGAGAGACTAGCTAGCTGAGAGGTGGGAAGGCCATCGGTGAAATCGTCGTACGGCAACTGGATCTTTTGTTCGGTCGTCTTGAAAAACTTCTCAAATTTTTCGCCCTTTCCGAGCCCTCGAGACCTTTTCGGTTGAGGGTCTGACAGGGCCTTCCTAACCTTGTACCACGCGCTGTAGAGGATAGAATCAGAAGAGGCCGACTTCTGAGCACTGTCTGACATCGATGTTGGACCGGAAGGGGCGTCATCATCATCGGTCCGTTTAGCTGGGGCATCGAAAATTTCTCCAGTCGCCGCTGCCGAAGGACAAGCTGACCGAAGGAGGCGCGACGTTGTCCTCCTTGTACTGCCAACCGACTCGCTCTGCGAAGCATCGGAGTTGAGCATCTTCGGCTTCTTTTGTGGCCTTTTTCTTACTCCACAGGGTCATTTTAACCTATGAGTTGTAAAAATATAATTACCATAATAATTATACAATAATTACCATAATTAATCACTTATCATAATTAATAATATTTAATTATTACAACAATTACATAATTACCATTTTATTATTTTTATGTATTACTAATTTGCTAATTTACCATAATTACTAATTTATTATTTTTAATAATTCAATAATTTACCATAATTATTAAATGACCATAATTACTAATTTATTATTTTTAATAATTAAATAATTTACAATAATTATTACTAAATCACCATAATTACCAATTTATTATTTTTAATAATTCAATAATTTACCATAATTATTACAAATTTACAATAATTACACATTATAATTACAATAATAATTACAAACTATAATTACAACAATAATTACAACAATAATTACAATAATAATTATAATTTACAATAATTACATGAATAATTATAATTTACAATAATTACATGAATAATTATAATTTACAATAATTAATTATAAAATTATCATAATTACTAAATAACCATAATTATCATAATTTACCATTATTCCAAAAAATTTACTGTTATTACCAATTTACCAATTATTATTAATTATTATTACCAATTTACCAATTATTACTAATTTATTATTTTTACTAATTAATTTACCAATTTACTAATTTATTATTAAATACAAATTTAAAATATAATTATGTTAAAAATTTTAAAAATTACCGGAGAGAGTAGTCGCGGCAGGGCGAAGTCGCCAGAGAGGTGAGTCGCCAGATTTTGAGTCGCTGGAATCGTCGTATTATTAGAGAGTGAGAGAGAGGAGATGGGGATTGAGGATGAAATGAGGGAAAAAGAATCGGCCTATGCCTTTATATAGACTTTCACCTAGACGACGGAGGCCTTGTTTCCGTCATCTAGGTGAACCGACTCAATTTTTAGAAACGGCACCCAATAAATTTGGCTGGTGGGAGTTAACCGCCTTAATTTTGGGGAACGTTTCAATTTTCATTTAGACGATGGAAAAGATCATCTCCGTTTTCCATGTGAAATTTGAACCGTTCTCCAAAAAAATGGCAGTAGAATTTGTACCGCCAAAATTTTGAACCTAGACGACGGAGATAGACCATCTCCGTCGTCTAGGTTCAAACTTCCGTAAAATTAATTTTAAAAATAATTCGTAAGTAATTTTTCGATCTGTCATTCGAATGAAATAGTCGTAAAATATCAATTAAAGAATCATATATATAAAAAATGAAATTTAAGACGACGAATATTCTTATGTCTTTAAACTTTTTAAGTATCTACTAATCTGTATAACTTAAGTGTTATTAAGTATAGGCTCATTGCACATCGATATTAATGAAATTGAATTTGGACAAAACAACCGTTGGATACATTCGTCATAAGACAATATATAAGTAGAATAGTTTTCACTAAATATTAAGTTCGTTAAGGGTTTCATCAGCACAGTCAACCACAAAACCGAAATTTTTACAAACCGGAAACGTGGATACACGAAAATCCATAACTCCTATTTTGGAACTGTCGGCGTTCACACTCCAAGAATTGTTTACTCTATGGTCTCGATGGAAAGAATATGCATTGGGACATGGTCTACATGGTCGTTGTCTTAGATGTGAAATTACAAAATGTTCACTTAGACGACGCAAGCGTGTATATGAGTCGTCTAAGTAAAAATTTCAGGGTTTAGGGTTTAGGGCTTAGGGTTTTGGGTATATTTAGACGACGGTATTAGGCTTTAGCGTCATCCAAGTAAAATTTTACAATTAATTTAGGGTAGTATATATAATTAATTACTATATGTCATGTTTAGTTACTTTGGTATGGACTACGAAAATTTGTTTCGTCATCTAGATTTTAGGGTTTAGGAAAATTATTAAATTAATTAAAATGTACATGTACATTATTCTTGTTCCGATCCTCTGGTCCAAGATTAATTAATTAATTTTAATTTGTATTTTCGTCTGTCAAAGCGACCTCGCTCTTTAATTAATTTGAAGTCAATTAATTATGCAAAAATTTAAAACTAATTAATTAATTAATTAATTAATTACAGAATTAAAAGGTTTACTTGTACGTACCTACTCCTCCTCATAATATATATAATTAATCATGCATCATGACATCGGTCAAAAAAGTATAATTACAATATTTAATTACCAACTAATATTCCTTGTCATTATATTGTACTCTTCGTTATAATCGTCATCATCCTCCCCACTGTTATCTGATTGCTCTTCCTCCTCATCATACTCAACATCGTCCGACGAATATCCTGAGTCCTTGTCCTTGTCCTCATCCTGTGCCTCTTCTTCATCTACCTCATTAATTACATCAATAATCTCATCTTCATTTAGATTCGTACAACCATCAGGCATGGGTAAGCGTTCACCAGCTTGAACTATGTCCATTATGTCAGAGCGGATGACAGAAATATTAGGCTCTTGATATGCACGTCCGTACAAAATGTTTGAAAGCCTCCACATCCGCGGCGTGTCTCAGCACATCGTCATCTATTCGCTTTTCTGCGTATCATCGTATTGCCTTTATTATGTATAGAGACATGTACAGACGCTGCAATCTGGGAATCAATGGAAAATATCGAAGAACCTTCACAAGAATTTTCTTTTTTGAACTCTTCCTATTCAGCTCATATCTGCACTGCCCACATACGGGACAATAGTCCAAATCTTTATACTCTTTGTAAAACAGCACACAATCATTTGGACATGCGTCAATTATCATGTACTTTAGGCCGAGGCTGCTAAAGATATTTCTAACCTTATAATGGGATTTAGGAAGATTGTGATCATCAGGAAGCAACTTACATATTTACTCCTGAATTTCGTCAAAAGCACTGACTGACATTTTGTGCTTCACTTTTATCTTCATTTGCATTGCAACACATTCTCTCGACATCCAGGGTACACCGAGGTCTACGCTTCAAGTAGCATCCTGTTGTACTTATCCATCTCACTAGTGTCAGTGGCCAAGATAGCAGCGGGGAATGTGTCATCATTCCCATGAGTGGTATTGTAACCTCCATCTTGGTATTGGTGTCCACCATGACTAAATCCTGGAAACGCATCATGGACCAAATTCGTAGTTAGGTTCCAAGCAGGGGGGCCGACACCACTGCCGCTGGATGAGGCACCATGGTAACTGTACCCTGAGCTGAAGTCTACTGCTTCACCATGCTCGCTCCACGTAGTGTAACTCCACATCATACCATTTTTGTACAGGTGTTGCACCATAACATTAACCTCCACATACTGACAGTTAAGACATTTTTTGCACGGACACCTGAAACTCTTCTTTCCCTGACCATGTTCTATCGCAAAATTCACAAATTCTCTAATTCCATCCATATACCAGACATCAGTTATGTTCCGCAACTTCATCCCACTCTTGTCCATACTCACTACAAGAAAACTGCACTTAGACCACGGACCATTTCCGTCGTCTAGGTGCAGTTTTCCGTCGTCTAAGTACTTGGACGACGGACACTCCGTCGTCCAAGGTCCGTGCTCCAAGTGCTGTCGTCCAAGAACCTGGACGACGGAGATTTAGTGATCCGTCGTCCAAGTGAACTTGGACCTCGGAAATTATCCGTGGCCCAGGTGTTCACCTGGACGACGGAAACACTATGTCTCCGTCGTCCAGGTGAACACCTGGGCCACGGATAATGGTAGCAATGTCCGTGGCCCAGGTGCTCACCTGGACGACGGAAACACTAAGTCTCCGTCGTCCAGGTGAGCACCTGGGCCACGGAGAACGACAGGGTTTAGGGGTTAGGGGTTAGGGGTTAGGTTTAGGGTTTGTGCACCTGGACGACGAAGAACATAATCTCCGTCGTCCAAGTGAATATTTTATTTTTTTAAAAAAATAAATTGAAATGAAATATTATTAATTTAATTTATTATTATTTTAATTTAAATAATGAAAAATGCTAATATTAAATAAATAAACTAAATTTTGAATATTAAAATTAATAACTTATATATATAATTATTAAATAATCAAAGTAAATTAATTTGTACATACGAAAAAACCCATAAATTAAAATATTGTTCGGAATGCGTAAAGAAACGAGATAATATACTACGTGCTAGCTAATACACTGGAGGAGCAGATGCGGGGCCGAGTCCTCCGCATCCAGCCGGGTCGTTGTCGTCGGGGTGTGGGTTCGGAGGAGGTTGACATACTTCTCGATTTTGGTTCATGAGCGCGATGAGTTGGGCTATTTGTGCTTGTTGTTCGTCAAGTCTTTGCCGCATTGACTCATTCTGCTCTTGTGTCCGTCGATTCTCCTCTCGTGCCAGTCGAGCCTCTTGAATGGCTGCTTCGACGGCCGCAGCCTGACTCATTCTCCGCTGCCTCGAACCTCCCGTAGATGATGAGCCGGAGGTCGTCGACAAATCTCGTACCACCCTAGGCCCAAAGTGCCTAACCTCCTTGCCAGCTTTACGACCGTAGACCTCATCCGCGATTGCAATTTGGCTCTCTAAGGATAGAGGAGGCAGGTCTTCCGGCGGCACATCTGGGAACGCAAGCTGAGTGTTGGCCAACTCTTCATGCGCACGCTCTATCGCCCTTGCCTACAAAATTATAATTAATTTATTATAATTTTGTAATCATATTTAAATAATAATTACTATAATTAAAATCACATATATATATATCACTTACCTCGCATTGACTCGCTTCATTATCGAGCCCTGGCGTCACGTACGCGCTTACGCTTGCATCAATAAAAGGGTGTTTGGAACCCTTTTCCTTATGCTCCTTGACAATTTGAATGAACTGCTTGGCGTCGGTAGTATGGTGTTTCTCCTTCTTCCCCCGGTTGGCTTTGTTGACACCGGAGAATTTCTGTTACACAAGATAATTAAATCATTAAAAAATGAATAACTACAATTTAAATAATTCAATTATTTTAATTGAAATAAAAAAATTAAATTAATACCTTAAATTGTTCATCGGCAAAGTGGTTACACAACCACTCCCACTCATCTTCTCTCTCCCCTTGCAGCTCTACCGGGGGAGGCACGGGACCGACATCTTTGAAGTACTTATGGAGCCTGTACTTCCAATCTTTGTAGATGGAGTTGGCGGTTTGATTGATATGCCTCAACATAGCCGGTGTCGGATCCACGTCAAATTGTTCATATGAAAAATAAATAGAAAATTATAATCGTATATATTATGAAATTTTGAACCGAGATTAACAATATTATATAATAACTAAATTGAACGTATTACGTACCGAAAGATCTTTGAAGACTTTCGCCTTCTCATGATCCGGCGCCTCCTTCCAAGTAGGAGCAGTGATACGAACCCGGTTACGGATGATTGACCCTATCCCATGCGCCGAGAGACTTGCTAGTTGAGCTGTGGGAGGGCCACCGGTGAATTCGTCGTACGGCAAGTCGATCTTTTTACCGGTCGCCTTGCAAATACGCTCCGCTTTCCCCCCTTTAACGAGACCCCGAGTCCTTTTCGGTTCCGGGTCAGTGGGGGCCCTCCTTTGCCTACGGCGGGCGCTGTACATGATTGATTCGGCGGTGGAGGACGCCTGAGTACTTCCCGTTGAATGGGTACCGGGCGTCGGAGATTGGAAGGGGTCGACGTCATCACCGCTCGAGATGAATGGGGGAGCGGGAATTTCCCCAGAGGGCTCTACGGACGGACCAGATAATCCGTCCGGATTGAGAGCGTCGTTGCCCTCCTGTTGAACCCAACCGACTTGGGCCGCCAACATTCGGAGCATCTCATCTTCAGCCTCCAGTTGGGCTTTCTTCTTGCCGGATGTGGTTTTTGGCGGAGCCATTTAAACCTAAGAGTACGGTGTAAAAATACCTACTTACCATAATAATTACAACTTAAAAATTAACGCTAATTAATTAAATACGTTTAAGATTTAAATAGAGTACACTAGCTTGGCATTTTCGGTCGTTCAATGGACGTGCGACCCGCACGATAAAGTGTAAATTTTCAATTAATCAGCCTTGGTTAAATCGAAAAATATGGCCAGTTAGGGATAGAGATAACGCGAGAGGCAGGACTAATTTCGACAAAAGTCTTTCTTAGTCCAAATCCTGTCACCAGTCATACCCGTTTCTAGACACCATGTCCGACATTCGGCCAATTTTTCGAAAATTTACACTCCCTCAAGTCCTTTGCAAACTCCGCCCTCAACCTCGTGTCCATAACTTCACTTAGGTTATGGTGTGCGGTGATGAAATCCACACATCACGAGGGGTTAAGGAGATAAGCAAGGAAAAGAGGCGCCATCTATTCCAAAGAGTGCGACTTAATTACACCAAGCCTATGTACTAAATTTAAATCGAACACGTACTACTAATTAATTTACTAAAAAATACACGTAATTACATGCAATAATTTATTTTCCATTTAGCATGCAATAATTAACCATTTAATTAATTAATTAATAACAATAATTATTTATTTAATTAATTAATAACAATAATTATTTATTTATTTATTTAATAACAACAAATTTACAATTATTCATTTAATTAGGAAACAATAACAATAATTATGATTTAATTAATAAATAACAACAATTAATCATTTATTAAATATTTAAAATTAATTACTAAATTAATTTCTACTAATTAATTATATTTAGAATTTAATTAATTAATAAAATGAAAATTATTTAAATAAGGGAAAAATAGAAATGTACCGAAGCGGAGTTTACGGGAATTTCGCCGGACTTGAGTCGTCGGAGAGGAGGAACCATGCCGGAAAAAATGTCGTCGGAGCGTCGCCGGAGGAGGATCGATCGCCGGAGGAGAGGAGAGGAGAGGAGAGGAGAGGAGAGGAGAGGAGGAGATGGAATGATGAGAAAATGAGGGGGGGTGCAACTCTATTTATAGAGTTGCACTTAGATGACGGAGCACTATTCTCCGTCGTCTAAGTTCACCTGGACGACGGAAAATGATCATCTCCGACGGAGATGGACGACGTGGTTTTTGAAATAATTACCATCTCCGTCGTCCAGGTTAAAATTACGTAAAAAAAATTTTTAAAAATAATTCGCTAGGAATTTAGCGATCTGTCATTCGAGTGAAATAGTCGTACAATATCGATGAACGCATCGTGTATATAAACAGTTAAATTTGAACCGACGATTAATTTTACGTATTGAAACATGTTAAGTATCGACTAATCTTTACGACTTAAGTGTTCATGAGTAGACGCTCATTTGCAGCAGAGTATTAACGAAATTGAATTTGGACAAAACAACCGTTGGATATGTTCGTCGTAACATAATATATAATTGTCTTCAAAGGATCATAAAATAATAAGTTCGGGAAGGGTTTGATCGGCACAGTCAACCGCAAAATCGATAATTTCACAAACCGGAAACGTGGATACTAGGCATTTCGTAACTCCGATTTTCGAACCGTCGAAGCTCACACACCAAGAATTGTTTACTCTAAAGTCTTGATGAAAAGACTTTGCATTGGAAGAAGGTCTAGATGGTCGTTGTCTTAGAAAAAATTACGATATCTGCACCTGGACGACGGAAATGAGCGTTTCCGTCGTCCAGGTAATCACCTGGACGACGGAAATGACGTTCTCCGTCGTCCAGGTTCATAGACCCTGAATTCAGGGGTTAGGGCCTTACTGTTTAGGGTTTAGGGTTTGTGAACTTGGACGACAGAGAATGACCATTCTCCGTCGTCCTAGTGTGTACCTGGACGACGGATAATGACCATCTCCGTCGTCCAGGTGTAAAAACCCCGAATTCAGGGGTTAGGGCCTTAGGGTTTACGGTTTAGGTCGTCCCCGGTCATTTGTGTGTGCGTTCAATTATTCTGATTCAAAAATATAATTAAAAAATTGATCAATCGATCCGATCTGCTAGGTTTTGGGTCCAAGATTTAGGGTTTTATATGGCGCCAAAGGTGAATCTGGCGGGGAACCTAATATAAACGTGGACAGAATTCAGGTGTCCGTTAAATTATTTTGAATGACCATAAAAAAATTAAATAAATGATGGATCGATCCGATTTGCTAGATTTAGGGTCGAGGATTTAGCTAGGGTACGTTTTATATGAGATTGAGATTTGGCGCCAATATTTATTAATTTCTCCGTTGGCCAGGATATATATATAATTCAGATTAATTTCTTACCGTAAACCGGCATCGATCATATATATATATATATTACAATAATTACAGTAATTAATTACCAATTAATCTCCCTCGTCGTATGACCGTACTCTTCGTCATAATCATCATCGTCCTCATCCCCGTTAGTCGACGGCTCATCCTCGTCATCGTACTCAACATCGTCCGACGAATAACCTGAGTCCTCGTCCGCGTCCTCTTCCTGCTCGTCTTCTTCATCTACCTCATGGATAATCTCATCTTCAGTTAGATCTGTACAACCATCAGACATGGGTAACCGTTCACCATCTTGAACCAGGTCCATTATATCGGAGCGGACCATAGAAATATTAGGCTCTTGATAGGCAGGAATGTCTCTTTCTGGTTCAGCAGCATCTTCAGTCGTCGCCGGTGTCCCTTCAATTGTCTCTGTATTCCATATTCCTCGGTGAGAGATATGGTTCACTATTTTCCACCCTTCACCGGCTTTCGGATCGTCGAGATAGAACACCTGCCGAACTAAGGTGGCGAGAGCGAAAGGCTCATCCTCATACCAGTGCGAGTTTGTATCGACAGATAATAGTCCCAGGTCTTCCTTTGTACGCTTGAGCCATCTGCACTTGAATAGGAAAACGTTGATATCATTCCCGTGACATAGCTGAACCACGTATACAATAGCCCCGTAATATAGATCATTGTCTTTCCCAACGGCTACCCCACTGTTTTGTGTTCTTCTTCCTTCGTCTCGGGCCAATGAATGGAACTTTACACCGTTCACAAAACATCCGGGATAAATATAGTGTTTAACCGGCTTCCCTGCTAGCAAGTGCTTTGGCCATGACCACCACCCTCCGTGGTTATCAGATTTTTGCAGATCAATCATCTGCGAAAAAGGCCAAATTAATATAATGGTTTACTTTCTACAAACATGAGCAATATGTATTTAAATAATTAATACCGAGTCGTACGTACGTACCCATTGGAAGAAATAATCAGGAAACTTCTTCTTAACCATTTTCTCAATGCACGCCGAACTCTTGTTTTGATTTAACGCCTGAAGCCTCTCCCTGTATGACATCATGTATGGCTCAACTTCATCACAGTCTCGCAACACTACCCAATGTGCCTCAATAAGTTCTTCCCGTGTTAACGATTCCTTTAATACTCCTCTAAACGGTCGGACGACATTGGTGACGACAGAAAGATTGATGCGGGCACTGCGATCGGAGGCAGTACTGGGAGGGGGTGGATCTTTGAGGTACCTGTTGCAGTAAGTAACACACTCATGCATTAGGTATGTCTCTGCTATGGAGCCATCCGGGGCCGACCTGTTTTTGACGAATGACTTATACTGTCCAAGCTGTCTACAAAATCAAACGTACACATTACATAAGTACATATAGCTAGCTGGCTAGTATATATATAATCTCCAGTGGAACAAATTAATTAATTAGTTGTACGTACCTTTCTTGAGGATACATCCAAGTGTACTGGACCGGACCAGAAATGAGCACCTGCTCGGGCAGGTGGATCATTAGGTGAATCATGATGTCAAAGAAAGCAGGGGGGAAAATCCTCTCTAGTTTGCAAATGATGTGCACAATTTGTTGTTGCAATTCCACCACATCTGACTTCTTTAATTCTCTGGCGCATAACCTCTGCCACCACCTGCACAATGCCACTATTGGTTCTACGACGTCCCGAGGCAAGTATGGTCGAATTACCACTGGAATCAGACGTTGCAGCATAACGTGATAGTCATGTGTCTTTAGACCAACAAACTTGTGTTGCACCTCGTCCACTGCTCCAGTTATAGTAGCTGCATACGTAGCCGGATAACGAACGCCCTTAAACCAGTGAAATACAGAACGTCTAAGCGTCGACTTCACTGTGTAAGGTGCATCTGGCATCTTGTTGTACACTCCTTTCCTATCCCTCCTCAACCACAAGGGACGACGTAGATTCATTGATTCCAAATCTTTGCGCCCTTTGGGAGTATCTTTAGTCTTGAACTTAATACCGAGAATTGTTCCCACCACGCTGTCGCACACATTCTTTTCTATGTGCATCGCGTCCAAGTTGTTCCTCAGCTTCAACTTCGACCAGTAAGGGAGTTCAAAGAATATACTCTTGTGATCCCAATAGCTCAGATCATGTGGAGGAATTGGATTGCATTTCTTTACATCCGCGTCATTGCTCAACACACCAAAGTCGAAATAGCTCAACCTCTCTAAAATCTCTTCGCCCGACCAACTACGGGGTTTAGGATTGTTCTCTACCGTACCGTCGAAATGAGCTTCATCCTGTCGCCACGGGTGGTCGTGAGGAAGCCATCTACGGTGACCCAAGTAACACACCTTCCCCGCGTGCCAACTAGAGTTCACGTCGTCCAAACATATAGGACATCCATTATATCCTTTTGTCCTGCAGGCTGCCAACATCTCATAAGCTGGAAAATCGCTGATCATCCACATTACAGCAGCCCTCATCGTGAACATCGTGTCAGTTAATTTGTCATAAGTTGGGACTCCATTTTCCCACAACAGTTTCAGCTCGTCGATCAAAGGTCTGAGGTAGACATCTAAGCACTTCGATGGAGATTTAGGACCTGGAATTAGTACGGTAAGGAAATTAAATTCCTTGTTCATGCACATCCACGGAGGCAAGTTGTACGGCATCAGAATAACTGGCCAAGTTCTGACGGCGGAGCTATTACTTCCCCAAGGATTGAATTCGTCTGTAGATAGGCCGAGTCTAACATTTCTAACCTCTGAAGCAAAGTCTCCAAATTCTCTGTCGAAATGTTTGAAACCCTCCCCATCCGCGGCGTGTCGCAGGACATCGTCATCTATTCGCTTTTCTGCGTACCATCGCATCGCCTCTGCTGTGTGTAGCGACATGTACAGGCGCTGCAATCTGGGAATCAAGGGAAAATATCGAACAACTTTCACAGGAATTCTCTTTTTCGAACTCTTCCTATTCAACTGGAATCTGCACTGGCCACATACGGGACAATAGTCCAACTCTTTATACTCTTTGTAAAATAGCACACAATCATTCGGACATGCGTCAATTATCCTGTACTTTAGGCCGAGGCTGCTCAGGATATTTCTAACCTTATAATGAGATTTAGGAAGATTGTGATCATCAGGAAGCAACTTACATATTTGCTCCTGAATTTCGTCAAAAGCACTCACTGACATTTTGTGCTTCACTTTTATCTTCATTTGCTCCATCACATATTGCAACACATTCTCTCGACATCCAGGGAACACCGGGGTCTGCGCTTCAAGTAGCATCCGGTTGTACTTTTCCATCTCACTGGTGTCAGTGGCCAAGCTAGCTGCGGGGAATGTGTCATCATGCTCATTGGTGGTACTGTAACCTCCGTCTTGGTGTTGGTGTCCGCCATGACTACATCCCGGAAACGCATCATGGACCAAATCTGCAGTTGGGTTGCAAGCTGGGGGTCCGGCACCACTGCCGCTAGATGAGGCACCATGGTAACTGTACCCTGAGCTGAAGTCTGCTGCGCTGAACTCTACTGCTTCACCATGCTCGCTCCATGTAGTGTAACTCCACATCATACCATTTTCGTACAAGTGTTGCACCATAACATTAACCTCCGCATACTGACAATTAAGACATTTCTGACACGGACACCTGAAACGTTTCTTTCCCTGACCATGTTCTATCGCAAAATTCACAAATTCGCTAATTCCATCCATATACCGGACATCACATCTATTCTTCAACTTCATCCAACTCTTGTCCATACTGCTACAAAATATTATACTTAATTAATTATTACATATATATATATTTGTCCATTAATTTACACTTAATTATACGTACTCGATCTACATATCGATCCATCAATTACGTACGTATGTACGTAATTTAATCGATCTGTACATATATATATATATAGCTAACATCAGCTAACATCCTTGCATGTATATATATATATATATATGTACGTACGTTTTCACTAAATACATATTAATTAAGCAAATTTTAACTGCGTACGTACGTACCTGCTGGCCTTCTCGATATCTTTACGTTAATTAAGCTAACTAGCGTGTCAGCGGAGATCCCGGCCTTATCGATCCTGATTCTTCTCGGCCTAGCTAGCTTCTAGCTACCTAGCTAGCTCGATCGAGCTCCCTAGCTAGCTAGCTTCTCCGGATCCTTCTCCCTTCTCCTTCAATTATTCTTCAAATGGAATCGATCATGAAGAGATCGAGGCTAGCTAGGAATGAATTCGATCAGTACGTTTGGCCGGCAGTGGGCTTATATAATGCTTCACTTAGACGACGGAGGTGTCGGTACGTCGACTAAGTGGAAGTACGTTTTGTGAACTCGGACGACGGCGTGTCGGTCCGTCCTCCAGGGAATCACCTGGACGACGGAGAATACCATCTCCGTCGTCCAGGTGATCACCTGGAGGACGGAGAAAACTCCGAGGTCCAAGTGTCCACCTGGACGACGGAGAATACCATCTCCGTCGTCCAAGTGACCACCTGGAGGACGGAGAAGACTCCGAGGTCCAGGTGGTCACTAGGACGACGGAGATGGTATTCTCCGTCGTCCAGGTGATTCCCTGGAGGACGGAGAATACTCCGAGGTCCAGGTGGTCACCTGGACGACGGAGAATACCATCTCCGTCGTCCAAGTGACCACCTGGAGGACGGAGAAGACTCCGAGGTCCAGGTGGTCACTAGGACGACGGAGATGGTATTCTCCGTCGTCCAGGTGGCACTTGGACCACGGAGTCTTTTCCGTCGTCTAAGTTTTACTTGGACAACGGAGAATTAGTGTTTCCGTGGTCTAAGTGCTGTTTTCTTGTAGTGACTTCTACGAAATTTAATAATTAATTATCATATTAGTCAACTATTCTATATATATATACAGATTTTCAAGTAATTATTAAACTATTATATATATAAATATAAATTTTTAACTACCTTAATTATTAACGTATAATTAATTATAATATTTATTAATTACATTTATTAATTATTGGTGAATATACTATACATCAATTACTTTAATATGTCTAACATGCATGTACGTTTTAACTAAATATTAACCAAATATTTAAACATCCATGTATATATATACGTACTACTTAATTAATTAATTACTATTTTGATTAATATATATATATCATCAATTACGTACCCAACTTAATTATAAATATTAGACGTACTAACAATGCAATCAATCAAAAGTACGTACAATTAATTATATATATAAACGTTAAGATTGTCAGAAATTAACTACGTACGTACGTACCTAGCTTTCTTCGATATATGACAAATCGATGGTCGCAGCCGGAGATATATATATTTATATATATAATACCTTCTAGCTAGTTGCATGTACGTGTGAGGAGAGTCTGATCAAGAGAGAGAATGATCGATATGATGATGAAGTTGAGACGAGCGAGCGGAGAGGAAGAGAATTTGGCATGGACATTATATAATACTTCACTTCGACGACAGAGAGTCGGTGCGTCGTCTAAGTGACCACTTAGACGACAGACTAAGGTAGTTTCCGTCATCCAAGTGTCCATATAGACGACGGACCTAGACGCCATCGTCCAAGTGGCCATACAAACGACGGTGTGTCGGTCCGTAGTCTGTATGGCCACTTGGACGACGGAAAAATTGTTTCCGTCGTCCAAGTGTGTCTTAGACGACGGAAAATACCGAGTTGTACTTAGACGACAGAACCATAAAGGTTCCGTGGTCTAGATGCGTTTTTCTTGTAGTGTACCGACCAAATCAAATATACGTACGTATCTTAATTCGTCGATAATTTTTAGCCGGCCACTCGACGTCGTCGTTGATCGAAATGAAGTGATCGAGCTACCTAAAGGTAGGCTAGCTTGGTTTATATATATATTATTTTATTTGAGAGAGCTAGCTAAAGAGAATGATGAAGAGAGCTAGGTGAAGAATTCAAAGCTGAGGAGAGAATGACGATCGAAGAGATGAATAAGAAGGTGATTGATATATATATATATATAATTGGACTTTTTTACTTAGACAACGCAAATATTAATTTTCCGTCATCTAAGTGATATCTTAGACGACAGATATCACTTAGACGACGGATATACTTAATTGCATTGTCTAAGTGACTTCTTATAAGACGCCAAAAAATGGCGTCGGTCCGACGTTTGAGTACCTACTTAGACGTTGCAATTCTATATGTCGTTGTCTAAGTGCTATCTTAGACAACACAAATATATTACGTTGTCTAACACAGCACTTAGACGACCCCATATAGGCTTGGGTCGTCTCACTACTGGAGGAGAGCATTGGGGGGACGTAGTTACATTTCTTCGTCGCTCCAATTTCAATGAGGCGACGTAGATTGCCTGATATATTAATTACGTCGCTTCAACAAATTGAGGTGACGTATATTGATCTTGGTCGCTTCAATAATATGAGGCGACCACTTTTTACATTCGAAGCGACGATGATTAGTTTGGTCGCCTTGAAGAAAATCGAGGCGACGAAGATTGAGCAATCTTCGTCGCCTCATTTTTTTAAAATCTAGATCTACTCTTTTTCTTAAAGTCAAACCGTTCATAAAGTTAGAATTTTAGAAAAACAGTTCATACGCGTTCTGGAGCTGTTCTTGTGCGATTTTGGGAGAAATTTTAGGAAATTGAGAAAGAAGGTTGTTCTTGCCATTGATTTGATTCTTGAGTAAGGTTAGTTTGATTTGTATCTCTTTAACCCTCTTTATGACCATAATATGTTAAATTAGAAGTGAAATTGAAGTTTTGGTGAAATTTTTGAAGTTGAATTGAATTTGGTGTTATGTTGTAGTTTTAGTGTTTGAATCATTGAATTGTGGTAAATCATGTTATGGGTTCATGAATAATGTTTGAAATTTGGTTAAGTTTAGTGAAATTTATTGATGATTAGAAGTGAAAATGAAGTTGATGTGAAATTTTTGAAATTGAATTGAATTTGGTCTTATGTTGTAGTTTTAGTGTTTGAATAATTGAATTGTGATAAATCATGTTATGGGTTCATGATTAATGTTTGAAATTTGGTTAAATTTAGTTAAATTAATTGATGATTAGTGTAGATTAGGTGTATTCGAGCCTTAATTAGTAGTGTTATTAGTGTTAATCATGAAATCGAGCGTATGGTTATATATAATTGTGGTGTTTATCAACTTAGAACTCCCATTTTAGAATCAACAACTGATCTAGTTGATCGAGTTGAGTTGTTGATTCTCGAATTGTCCCATTTTTGGACACTTTAGGTGAACATGACTTTGTTGATCCTTTTGCTATTCATGTGATTTCAGTTTCAGTTTTGGGATATGGTTTCGACATTATCTCCTTTCAATGTTCCCCGAGTGCAAATTAGGTTGTTTAGATATGTGTGCACTCGGGGAACTGTAGGGAGATGCTGCCGAAATTTCCCTAAACTGGAGCTGAAACGCATGGGTGCAAGAGCGTTGACAAATGTCGTGTTCTCTTCTGAAGGGGATAGGACCCAACCCGGAGGCATAAGGCGAAGAAGTGTGGGGTTTTGGTTGAATCGCAACTGTGGCGTGGTAACTTTGTTCATATTGATTATTTATGCTGACAGGAAACATGGACGGACACCCAGACAAAACTTGGATGACATATCATCATGCTGATCCAAGGTACATCACAGGCATATTCGAGTTTATGAATTTTGCCCGGCGACATAGTAACGGAGCTGATTATCACTTCTGCCCGTGCAAACGTTGTAAGAACGGTCCGTTCAAGGTTACTATGGATGTCATGTATCATCACTTATCGCACAGTAGTTTGAGTCCGGATTATACTGTCTGGCACCTTCACGGGGAAGTTTCTGGTGAACCGACAATGCTCAGTCAACAAAGACAGTGGCTTCAAGACAGAGTCGGTCCTTCTAGTGGTGTCGGTCCTTCAGTGAACCCGCAGTTGGAGATTCTACATGATGCATATCCTTATTATCCTGGATACCATGCAGATGCACCCTAACAATTAGTGGAAGATAATTCGGGCATGAACTTCAATGACATGGTAGACGATGATTATGAAAAGTACGATAGATTATTGAAGGAGTCACAGACCCCATTATATGAAGGCAGTGAGGAAACTATTTTGAGTGCCATATTAGATGCAATGGAATTGAAAAATGAAAATGGATGGTCGGACACAAGTGTTGACTCTTTATGTATTTACATTAATAAACTTCTTCCTAAAGGGCACACATTCCCCTGTTCATACTCGAGAATAAAAAAAATCTTGACTGTTCTTTCACTGGGTTACGAATGAATTGATGCGTGTGAGTTTAACTGTGTGTTGTTCAGAGGGGCGCTTGTAAACAAGAGGATTTGTCCAGTGTGTTATTCTGAAAGATATAAGCCATATACGAATGATATTCCCAAAAAAATAATTCGTAACTTCCCTCTAACACCAAGGTTGAAGCGTTTGTTTATGTCCCCACACACTGCCAAGCATATGCGATGGCTGGGGGAGCGGATATGCGTGGCTGGTAGCCTCAGCCACCTAGCTGATGGAGAAGCGTTTCAACATTTTGACAGAACTTTTCCAGGTTTCGCACGGGACTGCAGGAATGTGCGCCTTGGAGTAGCAACAGACGGTTTCAATCCATTCGGAACAATGGGAACTTTGCATAGTACATGGCCCGTTGTTGTGATGCCGTACAATCTACCACCATCAATGTGCATGAAGAAGGAATATAACATGTTATCAGTGTTGATTCCAGGCCCTAAATCTCCCGGAAAGTGCATGCCTTAGTGTACTCATTGAGCCGATGATCGAGGAGCTAATACATTTATGGGTCGTTGGAGTCCATACTTTTGATCGAGTAGACAATGAGGTATTCTTGATGAAGGCAGCGGTAATCTGGACTATTAGCGACTTTCCAGGTTTAGGGATGCTTGCGGGGTCAACTGTGAAAGGGTACAAGGCATGTCCAATCTGTCTAGATGAGCTAACTTCAGAGCATATATGTGGAAGGATAGTTTATGAAGGTCATCGAAAATGGCTCCACCAAGATCACCCTTGGCGATTGAGCAAGACATTTAACGGGAAGGTGGAGTTTGGTGGAAGACCCTATCAGAAGAGTGGAGATGAAATTTTGGAGGACGTTAGGTCACACGTTTACCCTATTCTTAGCCAACATGACGACTTGAAGGTGCCGTACAATCCGAATAACAGACAGTGTTGGAGTCACGAAAGCATATTTTGGAAGCTGCCTTATTGGTCATCATTGAAGATCAGACATTGCTTAGATGTCATGCACATTGAAAAAAATGTATGTGACAACATCCTTGGAACCATTTTTGCGATTGATAAGAAGTCTAAGGATGGTCCAAAAGCTCGCGCTGCTTTGAAGAAGAGGAATGTGTGAAAAAACCAGTGGCAAAGAGCGGGTGACGAGGGTATGGCGAAAGTTCATCATGCACCCTTTTTAGTTAAAAAGGATGATCTAGAAGATGTGTTCCAGTGGTTCAGGGATGTTAAGTATCCTCTTGGTTATGCAGGTAGTTTGAGAAGTAAGGTGAAAGTAAGTTCCCCATCACAGTTTGATGGATTGAAGACGCATGATTTCCATGTGTTGCTTCAACGTCTTCTTCCTGTGGTTATCAGAGGGTTCCTGCCAGAAAACGTTGTAAAGCCATTGATAGCACTGTCAAATTGGTTTCGTCAACTATGTAGTAGAGAGCTTAAGAAGGAGGTTGTGCGTGACATGGAAACTGAGATAGTGATGATTCTCTGCAATTTGGAGCTCATATTTCCTCCACATTTTTTTACATCTATGGTTCATCTCATGGTTCATCTGCCCGAACAAGTATTCCTTACAGGTCCAGTATACTATACATGGATGTATCTAATTGAAAGGTAAAATATTTTTCATTGCTAATATTATGTTCGTTATGTAATATGTCGGCAATTAGGAAAATATTGTACTAATCTTGAGGGTGTTTTTGCAGGCAATTAGGAAAATATAAAAAGTCAATGAGGAATACACGTTACCCGGAAGGTAGTATTGCTTAACAGTACCTCATACATGAGTCGGTGACGTATTGTAAGTCTTATCTCAGACGGATGGAGAACGAAGATATCGACACTTCCCCTGAGTGGAATATCAGCTGTGTTTCACTCTTAGTAAGACCAGATATTATCGAGACTCGTTGCCAGTTTAGGTTGACTGAGGCAGAGACTGCTGAGGCTCACTGGCAAGTCTTGGTGGAAACAGACGAAGTCAAACCTTACCTAGAAGAACATCTCAGAAGGTTTAAGGCTAAAAATGGTGAAGATTTCGACGAGCTTCGTCGTCGGAGGAGTTTTCTTCGATGGTTCTTAACATGGGTACATCCAACTATTAATTCTTGTAAGTATCTTTGAGGGTTTATAACACTTATCTTTAACTTCTCTTAACACTTATCTCTCAGGTGTCCCTTAAAGAAAAAAACTCGGACCCGAGCTTGGTTGCAGGAATAAAGTCATTAGCTCAAGGACCTCAGCAATTCCGGGTTTATAAGTCGTGTTATGTGAACGGTGTCAAGTTCACCTCGTTTGATAGAGATCAAAGAACCGTGACTCAAAACAGCAGTATCATGATAGACATGGGTTCATCCAAGTTCTACGGCCATGTTAACTACGTGGTCGAAGTATTATATGCAGGCCGTATGCCAGTGGTGTTGTTTAAGTGCACATGGCACAACTCCGACGACGAGGAAGATCTTGACACCGTTATAAAAGATCATGGACTGATATCAGTGAATACAAACAACAGTTACTATGAGGATTCACCCTTCATAATTGCAACCAAAGCAAAACAGGTATTCTACATAGACGATCCAAAGGCTGGTGGTACTTGGAAGGTAGTACAAGAAATGTCGCACCCCAATGTCTACAGCGCTGACGTACTTGCCATAGATGAAAACATATCGCGTACAGGAGATCATATATTCGAGCCTTACCAAGAGGACACTCCCACGGTGATACAATTTTACCCAGATTTTCAACTACTTTTGGACGAAGAAAGAGACGAAGACGAGGACGAGGACGAGGAAGAGGAAGACGACGAGGACGAGGAAGACGAAGAGGACTAAACTAATATTATTATGAATTTGAAACCTAAATTCGTATTTTCTTTGAAGCATAATTTATGTATTCGAAAAAATATTTCTAACTTTTGAATTTGTAAAAAATAACACAAAATGAAGGATAAGAGGCGACGAAGATTGCAATCTTAGTCGCTTCAACTGATTGAAGTGACGAAGATTGCAATATTGGTCGCTTCAATACATTTGACGCGACAAAGAATGCAATCTTCGTCGCTTCTATACGTTGAAGCGACGAAGATTGAGTTCTTTGTCGCTTCAAATTAGAGGAAGCGACGAACAATGAAATCTTTGTCGCTTCAATTTATTGAAGCGACGAAGATGTCAATATACGTCGCCTCGTTGGCTTTATAATTCCAGATTCATATTTTCTTTCTTCTTCTTTTCATTTCGTCTTCGTTTCCTTCTTCAAGGCTAATCGACCTCAGCTCGCCCCAAATCCCAAAACCCGAACCCCAAAACCCTAAGTCCCCTCCACCTCAACCCTAAACCCCCTCCCTCCCCTCCACCAAAACCCTAAACTCGCCGTCGAATTCGAAGCCGAAACCAAAATGTAGGAAACCTCTCTAATCATCTTCTTCAAAGCTCTAATCAGCATCTTCGAAGCCGTTCACCACATCTTGCATCGCGAAATCTGTAAGCATCTTCTTCTTACCTTTCAATTTTTTTCTTTCAATTTTTTCAAATTGATTCGGTCAAATTTGATTGAGTAGATGTGAATTTGTTCGTCATCTTCTGTCTGTCAATTTGTTCTGTCCTTCCATCTAGGTGAGCTTAGACTTCGTTTGCTTTTTGTTATGCTACTCACTGTCAATTTGTGCATCACAATGTTGCCACCAAGTGTTCGATGAAATGTCTCTGACAACTTACGATCTCTTTCTTATGCTTGCTTGATCTAAATACTACTTGAATTAATGTTTTCGGTATTGGGTTATAACTTTTAAGAAAGAAATCAGCCATACTTGTTTTCTTTTTCTTAAATACTGCTCGAACTAATGTTTCCGGTATTGGGATTCGATAGTATCTTATGAGGTTTATCATGGTAAATTCGGTGAAATGTGGTTATGATAATGTAAACTATGCTGGTTTTGGTTAGTGAGCTGAGGTATTGGAAAAGCTGAAATGTTGAACCTTTATGGTAGGTTTTCTGTGTAGAAACACTGGTTGCGTAGTGACAATGACTTTTTGTGTTGAAAAGAATTTCGGCCTTTAAGTGTCTTAAACTCCCTAATTTCCATTGTATTCCCACTTTACCATTTAGAAGTCTGATGTACGTTGGTATGAGTTATGCATGTAAAGCATGTGTAGGTTTGAAACTTTGAAGCATTCGAATTCATATCATGGTCATCGTGTAGGTTTGTTTTGGTAAAAATCTTGGTCGGTAAAGCATGTTTGAGAAATCGATTCAGATGTTAACTTCAAGTGGTAGTTGTGATGAGTGTGTAAAGGTTATGATTAAGTTATTGGTTAGCATCTATTGATAAAGTAAAAGAACATCTTGTAGGACTTTATTGCTTATATTGCTGGGTTTGGTTGGAATTTTTGTTTAATGTTTTAACAGAATGGCTCCCGGAAATACAAGTCACCAAAGGAGGAAAGCGGCGATCCAGCGTCGTGAAGCGGCGGCGGCGGCAGCTGCGGAGGCGGCGTGGCGACCATTCAGCAGAGAGGGGGCTTCCGGGTCGGGCTGCCCCACGGGACAATCTGCGACCCCGACGATTCCAGCAATAGGGGGTTTAACGCCCGCCCCAAACCTTGAGGATGCGATTCCAGCAGTGGATGACAGCGACGCCACTACGGCCTCACAGCACCCTCCCGCCCTCAGCATCCGGTGTAAAAAGACCAAACTCCCCGACATGGTGGACATGGCAACCGGAGATCCGACGACGCAACAGTGCGGAGTCGTTGTCGGGACGAAGACTGAGTACCTCGTCCGGATGAACAACAATAGGCGACTACAAGTCGCTTACTCTACGAGGCATCGGGGGCCTGCGACGAGGGAATTCAGGAGTCTGATGTCCAGAGACATCGGTAGCATCATCCGCGGAAAAGTTCAAATGCTTGCACCTAGCTTTTTGGGACTTAGCGATTTGCATCGCGATATCGTCAATACAAATATTAAGGTATACTTACTGCCCTTAGCTTACTTTGTTACTTTACGGTTTATGTAAATATAACTTTTACATAACGGAATTTAAATATCTTGTGCTAGACGAACTATGACATCCCGGCGACTGACGTGGAGATGTGGAACTTTATTGATGCGACGACGCAAACAATCTACAAGGAATGGAAGTATGATTGCCATCAACATTATCTCCACGTCAGCCAGGAAACTCCGGCCGAGTTTCTCGGGAGGGAAGACCAATGGGCGTGGTTAAAAGCCCACTTCGAAGACCCTGCTTACTTGGTGAGCTTCATAAACTATCCGCACAGTTTTGGTAGCCAACAATTTAAAAATATACATGTTTATCTATTCTTATTTTAAAATGATTTGTGTGTGTGTGTGGCAGCGATTGTGCGAACGGAATCGAGGAAACCGAAACAAGAACAAGGAGCAGCAGCTCAACCACCATTCGAGATCTCTCGCCCTCTCGTACCGAAGCGAGGTGTTGGAGAAGGAGGGTCATAGAGCGCCCGCCGTCCAGACGTGGATTAACGTATACCAGCCGGACAAGAATGCGGCTAAGAAAATGGTAAGCGAAAATATGTTTCGTTACGTTATTACAATTATTTTTGTTTACCATATTGTAATATTATTTATTTAATATATTTTAATTGAGCAGGCGGCAGTGAAGCGAAGACTCGATGAAGTCTTGTCGCAACAAGATAGTGTTGCGGGTGACACAAACGGCGATGCGGTTTCCCAACCCCATCCTCTTCCTCTTGATACACAAATAAATATCATAGAGGAAGAGGTGGGTTCAAGGCCCGGGACCTCTATAAGAGGTAATACTCTAACAAACCACCGTTGTTCATCTCGATTTACGTTTTGCGTTATTTTTGTTTACTATTCCAATACTAATATTTGTTCTTGTTCAACGTAACAGGGGTGGGGCGCGCTCTCACACGCGACCCCAAACCGAGATGAGGGTCCCGAGTAGAGGAAACCCAAGCCCTGAAAAGGGAGGTCGCTGAAGCCAGAGAGGAGGCGCGCATATCGGGCGAGGTGGCACGCAAAGCCAGAGAGGATTTTAATGAGCTCGCCCAAAGGGTCCAACAAATGGAGGCCCTAATGCGATCATTCCAGGCTGGGAGTCAACAACCTCAAGCTCCTCCACCACCTCCTGGCTCGTAATCGAGCTGCCGTCCCCCAGCATGAGTCTACTGTGTGAATCGAACAATAGTATCTAGGCTTTGTATAAATTGTTAACGTTTTGATTTGTGGCATATTTTTCTATATAACTTGATTTGTTGAATGAGTTTTTGTGTTTTTAAATTGCGATAGGTCGTGACTTGGTACAATGTATTTAATTTTTATTTTTTTTCTTTTTCATTCAATGAGGCGACGAAGATTGATCATTCTTCGTCGCCTCATTGAGTGAAAAAGAAAAAAAATAAAAATTAAATACATTGACGCGACGAAGATTGGTCGATCTTCGTCGCTTCAATGTACATGGAGCGACGAAGATCGATCAATCTTCGTCGCTTTATTGAGTGAAAAATAAAAATAATAAAAATTAAATATAGTGAGGCGACGAAGACGCTTCAATGTAAATGGAGCGACGAAGATTGATCAATCTTCGTCGCCTCATTTTAGATTGAAGCGACGAAGATTGAGCAATCTTCGTCGCTCCATTTTTCAACTGAAGCGACAACGTTTATATCTTCGCGGCGAAAAATTGAAGCGACGTATATTTTTTTTGTCGCTTCAAATAAAATGAAGCGACGAAGTTTTTCAATCTTCGTCGCCCCAATGGTGAAGGGATCAATCTCAAGCGACGTATCGAGGCGCCGAAGTTTTGGTGACAACAAATCGAGGCGACGAGAAAGTGATCCGAGGCGACCATGAAGCTTCGTCCCCTCGAATCTCTTCCCCAATAGTGTCTAAGATCCCACTTAGACGACGCAAATATATTGCTCATCGTCTAAGTGTTATCTTAGACGACGTAGTGTATTTACGTCGTGTAAGAAGACTTAGACGACGGAAATGGTAAGCTTCCGTCATCTAAGAAACTTTTTCTGATAGTGTAATAAATAAGGGGTATTTAAATAATTAATAGTTATAATTAAAGAAAATTATTAAAAAAAATAGAAAAGTTAAATTATAAATTATAGATATTATTTTATTAATTAAAAAATTAAAAAACATATGATAAATGATTTTTAAATATTAAAATCAGAGACAAAAGTCATATTTGATATACAATCATATACAATTTGAAACAATTTGAGGTTGGGGGCAGCTGCCCTTTTTGCTCCTTCTATCATCCGCTACCGAGTGTACGTGTCTCTAAATCTGCATGCAACGAGACATTTGTTTTGTGTCCAAGTTGGACACTGGAAAATAGCACATATGTACACTTAACGTATAATCCAAACCTAACCGATACTAGCTAGCTGTGCACTTGCCATCTTTAACAAGAAAATAACGGTACCTCCTTAGCTGTTCTCCGGCCACAAAACACAATCATGGCTTCTCTGCTCCTCCTTCTCATCACTACTCTAGCAGTATCTGCATGCAACGAGACATTTGTTTTGTGTCCAAGTTGGACACTGGAAAATAGCACATATGCAGTACGCTTAACGTATAATCCAAACCTAACCGATACTAGCTAGCTTGCACTTGCCATCTTTAACAAGAAAATAACGGTACCTCCTTAGCTGTTCTCCGGCCACAAAACACAATCATGGCTTCTCTGCTCCTCCTTCTCATCACTACTCTAGCAGTAGTACTTCCTCTACCCGCCAGCACTACCAGCGATTCCATCACAATCTCACTCTCATTACATCTTCACGACCCGAATCCTCCCCCGTATCATGATCCATACCACCACCTCAGCAACTTAGTAACTTCCTCACTTAAACGCGCCCACCACCTCAAAAATCCCGAAGCCAAAACAACCGTGACTCAAATCTCCCCTGAGAGCTACGGAGGCTACACCGTGCACCTCAGCTTCGGCACTCCTCCCCAAACCCTCCCTTTCATGATGGACACCGGCAGCGATCTCGTTTGGTTTCCTTGCACCAAACGCTACCGCTGTCACGACTGTTCTTACTACTTCTCCCCCGCCAACAAACAAGTCAAAACTTTCATTCCCGAGCTGTCCTCCACCGCCAGACCTCTCGGCTGCCCCCACCGAAAGTGTAGCTGGCTCAACCATAACAGCTCCAACTGCGCAATTGGAGTGGCTGGCTCCAAAATCTGCCCTCCTTATCAATTAGTATATGGCGACGGCAACACCACAGGCAATCTACTCACTGAGACCCTCGTCCTACCCACCCTATCCGTACCGAATTTCGTCGCCGGTTGCTCCGTCGAAGCCACCCACCAACCCAACGTCGGACTTGTCGGAATGGGACACGGGCCGATGTCGCTGCCCCGTCAACTGGGGCTCAAAAAGTTCTCTTTCTGCCTTCTCTCTCGCACTTTCGATGACACTAATAAATCAACCTCACTCATTCTCGACTTCGGCGAAAATGACTCCAGCCGGAAAACCGCCGGAATGAGCTACACGCCGTTTCTGAAAAATCCAGTGGTCCCCGGAAATGCAGCTTACCAGGCCCACTACTACGTGGGCCTCCGGAAAATCACAGTGGGAGGGCGGCGCGTCAAGATACCTCACAAATACCTAAAGTCGGCCAACGGCAGAGGCGGGACCATCATAGACTCTGGGATGACCTTTACGGTGATGGTGCGTGGCGTGCTCCAGCGCGTGGCGAAGGAGGTCGCAAGGCAAGGTAAGAGTAATTTAGGGTTAAGGAGAGTAAGAGAGGCGGAGAAGGTGCTAGGGTTATGGCCTTGTTTCGACGTGTCCGAGATGAATAAAACGAAGGCGTTGCCCGAGATGAGGTTTTACTTCAAGGGAGGAGCAGAGATGGTTTATCCGCAGGAAAATTTATACTTTGATTTAAAGAAGGTACCGGTGATGTGCATGACGGTCAAGAGTGCCGATTTTTTTCAAGATGCGGGGCCTTCCATAGTGTTGGGGAGTTTTCATATGCAGAACTTCTATTTGGAGTATGATCTCAGGAATGAAAGGTTAGGGTTCAGGCAACAGAAGTGCGACTGATCCCCATCACTACGTGTTCGAACAACCTAGTACGTAGTAATAATCAGAGCATGCTTGATTTGCTTTGCTTTGCCAAATAATAAAGCTACGTACGTACGTACACCTGCTACTCTTGTATGCATGACTTTCCTTATTAAAATCGAAGGTCCTTGTGCATTCCAAGCTACCTACTGTCCCAGTTAAAAAAATAAAAACTACTATTCTAGTAGCCAAAATCAAATCGAGTGTAATTTCTATATATATAAATAATATAATCGATGTTTAGCTGACTGTATGGCTGTCTATCGAATGAACCGTTGATCCAGGGTTTCCTTTAGATAGATCATGGTTATTTGTTCATGAGTTAAAAGAAACTGGGATTTTGAGATTAGAGAATGCAGTAGGATTAGAATTCATATATAGGGGCAATGTGACTGGTCATTGGACTCATGGCTTTCCTATCACGAAGGAAGAATTTAGAATAATTTGGACGTCTAATTTCATAGGGCTTAATGAGTGGATCAATATCACTTATATATATCTAACTCCGAATTTCCGGCATGCATAATGGACATCACTTAATAGTTTATTTCCTATATTTCTTAGATAGTGGTTCTCTTTCCACTTGAGTTACTCTACTTCGTCAAATATCATCATAAAATAATTATATAGTTGTTCTAAAATTATAATTTCTCCTTATTAATTTAGGAATCATTAGTCTAGCATGTAATGATGTAAACATTATGCACTAATCTGAACATGGTATCATCTAAATCTGTTGCAAGGTTGGTAAGAAATATTGTAGAGATCCTAGCTAGCTAGTTTTCAAGGTTTTGTGCATTCTTTAATTAGTGATCTGATCCCTTACGGATAGGAGTACTTATGAAGTTATGGTACATGAAGGCCAATTAAGAGAATGTAGAATAATTCAGTACATGAAAGTTTGTTTCAGGTCATGAAATGACATTGAAAGTCATCACTACGTACTACTAGTTCAGCTTGACTTGTGAAATTTTGCTCGAGTTTCGATCAGTAGAAGGTGGCGCAGAAGTGGCTGGAGGTTAATGTGAAAGAAATCTCTCTATGGAACTTTCGTTGACCTAAATTAAGGAGTTAGCACTGCCTAGCTTCGATCTTTCTTGTCAAATTTCAAGTGTGCAAAACTGGTAATTAAGCACTTTGATTGCAATTGTGGACTTTTTTATTTTCCAGAGAATGAATACTATAGCAAGACTTATTTCTCAATCCGAAAATCTGCTCCCAAGACTAGAGCTTAGGTACGATAAAAGTACTCTACTGTTATGCACATATAGGACTAGCCAAAATTGTTAGAATATGACTAAATAATATCATGTGTCTTGTACTTTAAGCAATAAGTTAATAGTTAAGTCATTTAGTAAGAATCGTATTAGGATTGTTTATTTAGTACATGTATGATGTTTATCAAATATATGATTAAAGTCCAACTATAATCTGATATGAATCTCATCATTTAATGTAAACCTAATGGAATTAGATTTGGACTCTGTCATGGGTAAAGACACAAGTCTATTCCTATAAGTATGAGAGTTTGAATTGGTCCTTGTTATCGTGTTACGAAGCATTCAGAACTTATCCCATTGAAGGTGCTTAACGACATAAGAGAAGAGAATATCATAATCATAATATTAACTACTACGATATATGTATTTAATGATTTGATCTATTAGTTTCTATATGGTTGATCTTTGTCTATTATTGATCTTGTGTTTATGATGAATTGAACATATTCAGTATGTGTGTTTCAAGTGGTATCAGAGCTTTTAGCTCGTTCTGATTCATAAACCGATTAAGAAAATTAATGTTAGCGAAGATTAAAGATTGGGGTAATTTCATATCATAACAAAAAAAAATTCAGAACTGATGAACAGGCCAAGAACACGTTTTGGCTAGCCTGTTCAATAAAGTATCCTAGGCCTGCCAGATGCAACCCTAGCCCAAACCCAATTTAGAAAACCCAGAAAGGAATCACACTGCTACACTTCTGCCTTGATCGTAGAAGAACAGTGTCGAAGTTAAGAGGGATTTTCTGGGCTTCTAAGATTATGGTGTTGGGATTTGGGGTAAGCATCATTTTGATTTTAAATCAATCCAATTGAGATGTGGTTAGCGATGGGATATGAGATTTCGATTAAGTTGAATCATATTAAGAAGGATTGAGACTGTTTTAAGTTTTCTCGCAATGAGAATTGAGGAAATCAACTGATGTGTTTTGATCTAATCATCGATTTGGGAGAAATCATCTGCTTCTTTTTTATCGACATGAGGTATGCATCTCAGCCTTAGCAAAATTTCCCAATTCTCAAAGTCTCGCACAACTTCACACCGCGATTCAAAATCGACAATTCAGAAATCGGTGATTCAGAAGCCCTCGATTAAGAAACCGGGGACGCCACGCCTCACGCCGACCTCTACTCCTTATCCTAGTAGAATTCGAGACTCCCAAAGTTTCGAGAACAGCCTCAGAACTATTTCCTTCGCTCGCTTCTCCATCGACTACACCGTCTCACTGTTGAGGCCATTGACACCGATAAGAAGAAACTTTATGAAGCCAAGGTCTGGGTAGAGCCAGTTGTTGATGCCGAAACCCAGACCGAAACACCATCGTTTACTCCCTCGGAATTGGACGTCAAGCAAGGTGGATAAGCTTCAGGTGGTAAGATGTGCAGCCGCATGATCATCAAGTTCAGGATGCAGTCAACCAAGTTCATGATCATCAAGTTCAGGATGCAGTGCTATCAATTCACTGGAACACTACTGTAGTGCAGCTTGATTGCAACCAAAGGTTAGATCATTGTACGTATACTATTTTGCTTCCGCTAATTTAGATTGCAGCGCTGTAGCAGAAGCTAAGGTATGTTCTTGAACAAATTTTGATGTTTCAGTATAGCACTGCAATCTACTGATATTGAAACCTTTGCCTAATCACATGTTCACTCATAATCGCATGTATGTTGGCATGTTTATAGTATTTTCGTTTAATTCTGATAACCAAGTTAGTTGATATACGTGGTTATATGATTGATTATCATTGTCTACATATGATGGATTGAAACGTTGGAGTAATGAGTTACAGATGCAATGTTAACTCAATTAAGAAGCAATGATAAAATGGAACTAAATTATAGTTGACCGTACCAACGTGTTTGCAATTGGACTGCAAAATTTTCAGTTGTTTGAATATGTATGTATGTGATTATGTTTTATCACTTTCATCTCCCAAATTCCTTCAGTTTTCAAAGAAAATTTGCAGTAAAAACTTTGTTTATTGATCAAGCTTCTGTGTAACTTGTTTATACTTTTAACAAATCTGAGTTTACTGATTTCATGAACTCATATATTGCATATAGCAAAACTTGTTTATACTTTTAACAAATCAATTTAGTTTATAACAGATTGAACACTTGTGTATTTGGTTTTAAATCTATGTCTATTTCGGCTTCCATAGAAGTATGTCAGCATGATTTTTAGGACTAAAACAACATCAAACGTGCTCCCCTACATTCATATTTGGATATATCAAAGCTTTTTTATTGCCACATAGGTGTTGACTGCTTCTCTATATAATTTGGATTGACTGAGCATGGGTTGTTGATATAGAACCTTCATAATGCTTAATTAGTCTACTGCCACATATGTGTTGTTAATCATTATTTTTCAGTTTGGGGTTATTTGTTATATATACTTAGTTACCTATTTATATATATAATATGCTTGTTAAAATTATGTTTTGTTGTTGTTATCAGTATTATGGTATATAATTTGTTTTGGTTTTAGTTAACTAGAAACATAAAATACTAAAATCTGAAAAACAAAACTGTCTTTAACGAGTTTCAGTAATAATAACTAAAAAATTTCTTTTGTTTGCTCCTTGGGAATAGTTATTTTAGTCTATATGTATGACTACTAAGTTAGACATTTAACTAAATCAGGTATTAAGAATGTCATATTGATATTTATAGTGGTATAAGACACACCATTACTAAGACTGTACATGAAATCCAACAAAACTAAGAGGTTTTAGAAACCACTTCCATCACCATTTGCCTGCATCTGTCTAAGGTAACTGTAACGATCTGAACTAAAAGTTACGCTAAACTCTGAGATTTAGGTTTTCCGCGAATTATGCATCTCGTAAAATTTTGTGAACGACTTTTATTTCGGGCGAGAATTTGATCCGACTTTATTTGCGGAAGCCGTAGAGTATTTAATTTCATGCACGTGAGAATTTTCAGAGAATTTTTCGGGTTATCGAGCTATTTATTTCGATTTTTGGAAGTTCGTATGTGAAATTATGTATTTTAAAATATTTTGCTTGGCGGTTTACTTTGGGCCGTTGGATCTTGATCAGATCGAATTGTGACAATTGATCTGATCAGAAATTTTAGTATTTATAGTAGAAATACGGTGTAAATACATAATAAATAAGAAAAATATGAAATTTTATACGTACGCGATCCGTATACTCATTTCGACCCGTTTTGGATTTCGATCTCGACCCATCGAAAAACGCAACGGTTTCCGACGTTCTTGGTATGGATTTGAAGACCTTTATCTCCTATTTTCATTCATGTATTTGTTTGTGAAATTTAGTGAGGTTTTGTGACCAGAAAATGGCCGGGAACCCGTGGGTTTTCGGGGTAGTGCGTCGGCGGTGCTCGGGCCGACTTCCGACATGGTATGGGGGTGGGTTCGACTGGGCTTAGTCCAAGGACCAAAACCCTTAAGGTTTGGTAGGCCGAGGTGCGTCTCTGGCATCAAAATCGACCGAAAAAGTTTTCCGGCGATTTTCGACCAGTGTCCGTTCAGGGTAAATTATGGCGAATCGACGGCGATTTGGACTTTGGTCCAGTTGACAAATGTGTTAGGCTCGTTGAGATCTTTCCAATGAGTAGTCAAACGCTCCCATCAGAGAAGTTTTGATCGGGAGCGCGTGTGCTTCACACACCACCGTCGGTGGTGGCGCGTGACGGCCACGCATCGCCGCTTTCGGCGGAGCTCCGGCGAGTTGAAAATCCTATTTTTCCCGTGGGGTTTCCGGAATGGTTTCTGAGTTGTTTTTCGCGTGTTTTATCGAATTTTGGAATTAAATGAATTGTTATTTATTCAGGAAACCGCGAGAAAGATTTTGGCGAGGGACCTTCCGTCGGGCCTCAGGGCTAGCTGTTTACTGTGAGCGGACAGTTTGATTCTCACAGTTGATGTGTGAGTCTATGATTATGATTTTATAATTACGCATTTATGGTATGCATTTATGATTACACATTTTATGAGCATACATTGTTTCGGAGCACGTATGATTTATTTTTACACATAGTATGGTTATTATGAATGCATCGATGCTATGGTCTCTCGACTAATCCCCGAGATGCTCTGGGAGGGTTATGACAAACACTTGACCCGTGACTACACAGTACCCAGAAGGGTTAGGACAAACACCTGACCTGGGCATGTTTGTAACTTGAGGGAAACATACTCAAGTTATTTCCTCCACATATTACACTGCACCCAGGAGTGTTAGGACAAACACCTGACTTGGGCTTGGTTGTTTTGATTCGCATGATTTTGATATGCATTTATTGTGAAAAACATGTTGGATTTATATCTCCGATTTATGTGATATATTATTATTTTCGTCCATTCACTCTAACGGTTTTACTATTTATATGCTTTTCGCTAGGCTTTTCGGTTTCCTTCTTGCCCAATTTGCAGTTTCTATCCTATGATTGTGCGTCGTCGTCAGAGGCCTAGAGTTTAACCTACTAGCTTTCTATATTTGTAAATTAAATGTCGCTATGAGTACTATGTTAGTTTATTTTCTTTTGTAATGTTTTCCGAGTACTTACTGGATTTCGAATAATAAGTGTAAGAAATACTTTCACTGTTATTCAGTAGGTTCTTACTTTTACTTTTACTGCATTTAGAAGAGCGTTTTGACCCTGTAGTAAACGCTAGGACAGCCGGAGCAACTACTTTTTCTGGCTCTACTGATCATGAAGTATGTGAGGCTTGGTTAGTCCAGGTGAAGCGTGTTTGTGAGCGCCTACATTTTACTCTTGAGCAGATGACTGCTGCTACTGTTGGGTTATTGGACTCAGATGCTTATTTTTGGTGGGTTAGCACCGAGAGAGTTCCTATTGATACTCCATGGCCTACGTTGAGGGACTTGTTTATGCGCCGATATTTCAATCAAGCTACCCAGCAAAGGAAATATGAAGAGTTGACCAACTTGAGGCAGAGAGGTATGTCAGTGCTTGAATATCGAGATAAGTTAACTCGTTTGTCTCGATTTGCGCATGATATGGTTGCATCTGAGGAAGCAAAATGCAGAAGGTTTGAGTTGGGCCTTAATCTGAATATCAAGGGAACTTTGACAACTATGTATCGGGACAACTTTGATGACTTTGTTAGTGTTGCACTTAGAGGTGAAGACATTGAGAGAGAAAGACATATGTGGTTTTAGTCTCGTCGTTTCGATGAAGGTGGATCTAATCAGGGTCCTTCAAAAAGGCTGAGTTCTGGTACTTCTGGATCAACATCTTATTCGAGTGGTGGATCTTACAGGTTTTCTACTGGCTCATCTGGTCAGAGAGGAGGCCGGAGATGGAGGAGGGATCGACCCCAGAGGCCGCAAGCTAGCACGAGTTCGAGTGGATTGAGTTACTCTCGATGCACATATGATACACCAGCTACACCAAGAGATTATCCATTGTGCAACATTTGTAATAAGTGGCATTACAGTTCATGTTTTCGAGTGGCATTACAGTTCATGTTCACATCATTGTTTTTATTAACAGTTAACTCAGGTATCAAGCTAGACATCACAATTTTTTCTTTTTTTTTTCTTTTTTTTCATCTTTTTTTTTTCTTTTTTTTTTCTTTCAAACACTAGCTTGATACCCCACACTTAATTCTTTGCATCACCTTTCGACATTGTCGCCGTCTTCACATATCTGTCTCATGTATAGCTCTACTAAGTCCTAGAACAAGGGTAAAGATATAACTATTCTAAGGTTTAAGGTCAGAGATATGTGGGTGATGACATAAAGTTTAAACATGTAGGCTCAAAGTGGTTAACTAAGGAGTGCACATCTTGTGTACACAAAATTAGGACACAGGCTTATATGGCTATGGTGGTGTCCCCTAAATGCCTTTATCACTTCCTCAATCAAAACATGTATTGACTATAAGCTTTGAAAAGCACAAGAGCAAGTTCTAGTAATATCTAGAGTCCATTAACTTAATCTGTGGCAAGCAATTGACACTCAATAAAGAAAGCATGTGTAATCACATATAGGCTCAATCGCTCATAGGTTAAATGAATCTCAACAAAGTTTAAGCATGCCAAAAATATGTACCATGTTAACTTTTTCTACATCCACTACACATTCGCATATGCATCAAATATCAAGATTAACCAAAGAAACTTAAATAACATGATCACCTTTTAGTCACAATTACGGAAGATATAATCACATCATGGATTAGTTAAGGGCACCTAAGACTCAAAACAAAAGACTCTTTTTATGTTTTTCTTGACACTTTTTACTTTTGTATTTGATTTTTCAAATAAGACACTAAAATACCTAAGGAAAACAAAGAAAAACTCAAAAATATCAACATCAGGCGAGTAGCTCGCCAGACACAGTGTAGCGAGCAACACTTCTCGCGAGAGTTTTACAAAATTCATAATACATCGAAATGAGCTGAAATTTCGTTAGCACTAACTAGACTCATTTACAAACCTGCCCTCAAAATTTCAGAAAATTACGAGACCCCTAGCTATAGAAAATAAATGACGCGAACAGGTTATTGCACAGTACCGAGAATTTTTGCTCGCTTGACTCAGCTCCACTTCGCCAGAATTATATAGAATTAATGACAGAGTGGAATGAGCTGAAATTTAGAGAGAACAAACTAGACACATTTATATACATTCCCTAAAAAATTCAGAAATTTACGAGACTTCTCGATATACCAAGCAAAACACACAAAACATCAAACTGCACAGTACAGCATGCGAAGCTCGCCAGAGACTCATTTCCTCGCAAGAATTTTACAGAATTGATCATACATTGGAATGAGCTGAAATTTTAAGAGCACAATTTAGACATATGTAAAAACATCCTCTAAAAATTTCAAAAATTTACGAGACTTAAAACTATGTCAAATAATTGACACAAAACAACATACTGTATAGTACCGAAATAACGAAAAATTTATACATAGACGCTAAGGATATGATATAAACCCCACCCCACACTTGAAATTTGCATTGTCCTCAATGTAAAACGAAACTAAAACATACAATACATCAAACAAGCATGGAATGAGACACATAACACATCACAAATCACACTAAACATGGAGAAAAATAAAGAAAAGGAGAAAGATAGAGAGTTTAAGAATTTCAAATCTGGTTTTCCACGCTTCTCCATCAACATGGGTTGCCTCCCAAGTAGCGCTAAGTTTAACGTCTTCAGCCAGACATCTTCAAAACCATCAGGTGGCTGTGGTCTTGGCTCGATCAAGTGCTTGGTCCTTAACAATGATGTCATATGAGCTCTTCCAAGCAACTTGGGTACCCTTGGACTCCCACACACACAAGACTCCAAGTGTCTTATTCATTTCTTCTTCTTTATCCAAAGCCTCCTCCTCTTGAGTCCAACAAACAAGGTAAAGAGAATATCCTTGTTAGACATATGATGATCAGGTACCACCATCTCAATATGCTCCAAAATATAAGGGGGCTCGGTAAGTGATTCTTCAAACTCAAGTGTTTCATTGGTGCAAGAAACAAGTGTGGAACTTGAGTTTGGCATTGATAGCTCATGTGGTTGTTCATGTAGTGGCAGCACCATCTCAAAATAAGGAATTTCGATGGATTCCTCCACAAGTGATTTGTCCATCTCATCATCATCAAAGAATGCATCCCCTTCTTCTAATGCAATTTCAGCCTCAGTAGTCAATTTCATAGGACTATATTCAAGAAGAGCTTCGAGCTCATCTAATTCTTGCTTGATCGGTTTCCGTTACTTCAATTTTTTTCTGACTTGATCCAAGCACTGTCTCCAAAGTATCCTCACCCCATCCATATTGAAGATAATCCTCGTCAAGATGGTATTCCTTGTATTTGTCTTCTTTCCCTAGCTTTCTTAACCTGCTAGGAAAAGGCACATTAGTGGTAATCAAAGGTGAAGATAGAAGACATACCTGGGTTGGTTTCGGTTTTGGCACAACTTTCATTCCAGGTGCATTCTCAACGGGTTGAGTTGGGGTTCCTGGATTGACTTTTGATGACTCATCAAGCACAATCTGCTCTATTATAGGCTCTTCCCACTTTCTTCTTGGCTTCTTGATTGTTGGAACTGTCTCTAACACCTTCCCACTCTTCAAAGTCATAACATGAGCCACATATGGCCCCTTTGGGTTGGGAAGAGTGTTGCTGGGGAGTCCTTCTATGTTGACTTGGGCCATTGTTTGTTGTATTTGGCTCGTTTGTTGCTCAAGCAAGTTGATTGCTTTACCGTTTCGTTGACTTGTGGCCTTGAGTTCTTGGCACAAAGCACTCATCTCCTGCATAAAAGCACGATTCTCCTCTCTTTCTTTTTGTTTATCCACCATAATCTGCTGTAACATACTCATCAATCGCTGCTCTGTATCATCTGATTGTTGAGGATAGTCATAGCCGGAGTGATCATCCCATGTAGGAGTGTAATGAGGTGTATAATAGTCACTTTGCATGGTGGAATAACTTTGATATGGAAAATATGCACATTCCTCATTTGAGTGACCTGCCATTGAACATCTTGAACAAATCTCAAAGTTAGAATACATAATATATAAAGGTTAATTTACAAGTTAAATTTACAGACTCTATTAGGACTTAGAATTAAGCAATTCCCCGGCAACGGCGCCAAAATTTGACAAGGCGGTTTAACACCTCTCAAAGATACCCTATTCACAACCTGGATATATCAATGTAGTAAGATAAATAGGGGTCATCGAACACGAGGAATTGGTGAAACTAAATCCTAACACACTACTATGCTGACAGACTCGACTACAGTACACTAATGGTATGCGAACCTAATCTAGACAGACTCAAATGCAGCGATATTTTGACACAATGAACTAGACACAGTGGCGGACTACCACACAAAATTTGAGGGTATTCGGAGTTGATTTGGTTACCGAAATAAATCGGCTAAGCTACAGCTAATGTAGAAAATAAATGCTGAAAGTAAATATGCTAATGAATGCAAATGGGTTTAAACTATATGATTAAAGAGTTAAGAGGAATGCAATCCACCACCATCATTCCATCTATCTAACACATACTTAATCTAATGCACATATTCAATGAATGAAAGTTCCCAGGAAGAGTTGATCGTTACAACCACATCCTATTACCTAATCCTTATGCATATGCAGGTTTGTCATGGACCTCCCCTACATCTATCCCTCTATTGAACCCATAGTCATGGACTCCAAGGTTTACAAAGAAGAAAGCGTTAAGTTCTAGAAAAGGTTTGAGAAGCTACAAGGGTTCACAAGTACACTATGGGCGTGTCTCGCTAGACCTATGGATTTCAATCTCCCGACGGTAAAATCGGTGTATCACTATAGAGAATCCGGTGGAAGAAATTATCTTCAGTCGCCCGTATCTCATGAAACTAGAACCCTAGCATGCATACTAAGTTGGCCACCAAAACAAACATACAAGAATTCATACGGTGATCATTCAGAGAAAGAAACCTCATTCAAAGAATATGCAAAACTAGATTAAAGTGTATGTATTAAAAAGACTTCATGTACAGGGCTTCAAGCAACCCCTCAACAATGAGTTTAGCTACTAAAAGTCATAAATAATAAAATCAAAGAGTTCATGAAAGATAAATAAAATAAAGGAAAAAGAATAAACTCTTGACGACAACGGAATCGGGTTAGGCTTCTTGCATGAGATCTTCCCTTTGTTTTTGTTTCTTCTTGTTTCTCTCTTTCTTCTCCCAAGAATTCCAGCCCCAAGCTGTGCGTACCTTTTTATTATGTTTAGCTAGCTATATATATATGCATGCAACTTGGCTATCAAGCTAGCCCACGTGCATGACTTCCACTCAAATTAGATTTCTTTCTTTATTATTCTTCTTTTAGTCTCCAAGTCCAAATCCACTTCTACTTCCTCTCTTACCAACTTTGCTCGCCAAGCACCAACGTACGTAATCTCCTCGCCAAGGCATATATAATTGTAGTCATTAAACCCATCTTTACTTGCATATATTCCCTCGCCAGACAGTTCCTCGCCAAGAAGCTCTCCAAATATATCATTTAAACTCCTTTTCTTCATTAATCTCCAAAACACCTAAAGACAAATAAACATAATTAATTCACTCGATTAATAACAATAAACTAAATATAGGGAACAAATTAAATATCAAATAGACGCATAAATATGCGACTATCATGTCTGAATAGTACATTTATTGAAAAGAGAAAGTGCTAATATTACAATACCAAAGTTTTTAAAAATAATAGTCATTATATTTATTCAATTCAAAATACAAGTAAAAAAAATAATTTATTTATTTAGTAGGCGACGTATCCCATTTTCCCCAAGCATTCTACTCATCATCTAAAAAAGAGAAAGATGTAATATCATGAGTCACACTGACCCAGTAAGTACAGCTTACAAACATATACTAAATTATCTCTAAGAAACATCAAACCGATCAACCAATTCAAAAATGTGAAATATTGAAATACATAATATATATACTTGCACTACTTCACATCTACACACAAACACGCCAATACTTCCAAAGTGAATTCTTTTAGATTAACTGGTAATTACTCAAAAAAAAAAAATCATGTGCTTAGTCTCACAATACCAACACGCATATAAAGCCATAGCATTCTAAGGCCACCAGCCAAAGCATGTATACTCCCGGTTTGACACAATTCATTCCTTAGAGTATAATAGTGCACTATCTGTAAGGGACTAGGGCCCTTGGCTAACTCCCACAATAACAAAACAATTTACCATCAATTCACTTAAGCACGAGTTAATTCGTACTATACACCCGACTTCACACTTCAACCATAACGATCACAAACAAGTCTTTAGTTAAGACTATGTATATAGATCATAGAGTATATATTTACATCATAATTTTGTAATAAATATATACGTAATAGAATTTGTAAAGGAAGAAAGATCAAACTTAAACGTATTTCATTGATTAACAAATTTGTTCCAAACGTTTCATTCGGCGGTAGTCCGCTCGAAATCCTTCATTTGTTCCGAATTATACTTGAAAGTAAATAGATAGAGCGATTAATTAGATAAACTTGAAATAAAAATTAGTTATCATTGGTTCAAAAGTTTCATTCGGCGGTAGTCTGTTCGAAATCCTCCATTAGTCCCAAATCAAACTTAAGAAGTACATAATGCGAATAAGTAAATAAAAATAAAGTACAAATGCAGAAAATAAAATTATTAATCTTTGGAACAAAAGTATCATTTGGCGGTAGTCCGTCAGAAATCCTCCATTTGATCCGTTTTATAATTAATCCATATTATGTCCAAAACAAAGAAGTGAGTATACCATCTCGAAGTGTTTTTCAAGAGGAAACCAATGGTAATAATTACAAAGTTCGGTAGGGAGTTCTCAAGTCCAGAAACAAAAATGTTTAGCAAAACTTGTTTTAGCCATAACTTTCTCATTATTTAACCTTTTTAAGTGATTCAAAAGTCAAAGTTGAATAAATTTTTGTGTAGAATATGAATATTTAAAAATATTTGACTAATTAAAATTTAAAAGAAACAAAAATATTAAATTTACAATAAGGCTCATTATTTCTCTTTTATTCTTAGCCATACACTTTGATGTAATCCTAAAGATAAAAAAGTATAGGAATGTACTCATGTACTTACTCAAGAATTTCAGTAGGTGATGGAGGTATTTGATTAACTCAAGTGACCCTCTTGATGCAAGTGAATTAACTACTAAAGTACTTGGAAGAAATGTAGTTTGGTGTGAGATTTTAGGGGAGTTGCATTGCAACTTTGGGAGGACTTCAAATCAGTACGTAAGGGGAAGATTGAAGTGGTGCAAAAATCAGATTGAACTCAAGGGTGATTTATATAGACATGGGAGGAGACATGGGAAATAAATTCATTACCATTTATGTAGACTTTTGTAGACAAGTTGACAATAGAATAGTTGGGCTACTAATTCTAGGGTTAAAATGCACTTATAAAAACAATAGTAATGTGGTTGGAAATCTGATTGAAATGTTGAAATGTGATTATGTATGCATGTGAATGCAATACGTAATGTGATGTGTGAAAATGTATGGTTTTACTAATAAAGTGTAATGTAGTGTAATATATATATATATATCAACCAATAATAATTAGCACCGAATTGATACATGAGCATGACCTCTAAAAGTATGAATTGCAATCTTAAAATACAAAATTCTATTCGGAGAAGAGATTCGAACAAGGAAAATTTGGACGTTTTGCTAAAATTCTATTTCCGAAAATCGGCTAGTTAGAATTAGAGTTTCTTACCATTTCTAACTGGAGTAAAAATATTTTTATTATTTTTACTAACCTATAAAGAGGAATGTTTCACGATTCCAGCTCGTGGCCTCGAACCCAAGACCAGGGAGTACCTGACTTGAACTTGAGTATCCACTGGACCATTTGCCCCACTCCGTTAATATTTCTCTAAAGCTCGTTTTTATACATTGTCTTCGCCGGAAAAGTTTTTTATCGAATTTTCTAAAAGCTCTAAGGTCAAACTAAATTATGGTGGTTTCTAAGTTTAACGAGTCATACAATAATCTAAACTATTATACTAATTTTTGGGGTATTACATTTTAGAAATCCAGGTATGCCAGAAATCTTGTTTCGCGGTGAAAGAAATGTCTCTCCACTTTGTTTGATTTTGGCAGTAAAGGCTGAGAAGATGTTAAAGAAAGGCTATGAGGCGTATTTGGCTGATGTGATTGATACTGATGTTTGTGTGCCGAATGTTGGGGATATCTCTGTAGTTTGTGAGTACCCAGATGTGTTTCTTGAAGATTTACTTGGTCTTCCTCCGATGAGAGAGATTGACTTCACCATTGAGTTGCTTTCGGGTACTGGTCCGATCTCACAAACACCTTATCGAATGGTTCCAGCAGAGCTGAAAGAGTTGCAGACTCAGTTGCAGGAGATGATTGAGAAAGGCTTCATTCGACCAATGCTGTTTTTATGGAAAAAAGATGGTTCTATGAGATTGAGTATCGATTATCGGAAATTGAATCATGTCACAGTAAAGAACAAGTATCATTTGCCACTAATTGATGATTTGTTTGATCAACTTAAAGGAGCTACAGTATTCTCGAAGATTGATTTGAGGTCTGGATACCATCAGTTGCGGATTAAGGAATCTGATGTTCCCAAAACAACCTTTCGATCGCTGTACGGGTATTGAATTTCTTGTTATGCCTTTCAGTTTGACGAATGCCCCAGCTGCTTTTATGGATCTCATGAATCGAGTCTTCAGGCGTTATTTGGATAAGTTCATGATTGTGTTCATCGATGATATCCTGATTTATTCCCAAAGTGTAAAGCAACATATGAAGCATCTACGGGCCGTCTTGCAAACTTTACGGGATACACTGTTATATGCGAAGTTTAGCAAGTGTGAATTTTGGCTGGATCAGGTGAAATTTTTGGGTCATGTGATTTCGGCTGACGGAGTTAGCGTTGATCCTGACAAGATTGAGGCAGTGTTGAATTGTAGCAGACCTACCAGTGTATCCGAGATAAGAAGCTTTTTGGGCTTAGGGAAATACTATCGCCGTTTTGTACAGGACTTTTCGCGGATTGCGACTCCACTTACTTGATTGACGAAGAAAGGAGTTAAATTTGAGTGATCCGATGCCTGTGAAGAAAGCTATTTGACATTGAAAGAGAAGTTGACTACTGCATTGGTGTTGACATTACCAGATGACAGTGGGTAGTCTGTCATTTACAGCGATGCTTCGAAGTTGGGTCTTGGTTGTGTTTTGATGCAGCATGGCAATGTGGTTGCGTACAGTTCCAGACAATTGAAGCCTCATGAAGTTAATTACCCCATGCATGATCTTGAGCTAGCTGCCATTGTGTTAGCATTGAAGAGCTGGAGACACTACCTATATGGAGCACAGTGCAAGATTTTTACCGATCATAAGAGTCTTACTTATTTGCGTACTCAACCAGACTTGAACATGAGACAACGAAAGTGGATGGAGCTGATTAATGATTATGATTGTACGTTTGAGTATCATCCGGGAAAAGCTAATGTTGTTACTGATGCCTTTAGCAGAAAATCTGGAGCTTCCATATTTCATGTACGTGTAGCAAGAGTATCACTATTAGCTGAGTTGCGAGCTACAGGAGCGGAATTGGAATGGAATGATGATGGAGCATTGTTGGCCAGTTTCCAGGTTCGGCCAGTATTGTTGAATCAGGCTCGTGAAGCTCAGGATGCAGACTCTTATCTACGAAGGAAGAAGAACATGATTCAAAATGGTGAATCAACAAAGTTTCAATTAAAGACGGATGGCACTTTAATTTTTAAAGGGAGATTTAGTGTACCAAGAGATGCAGAATTGAAGAAAGAAATACTTGACGAAGCTCATTGTTCTGCTTATGCCATGCATCCAGGTGGTACGAAGATGTTCCGGACGCTTAAAGCTTATTACTGGTGACGCAATATGAAGAGAGAAATAGCAACCTATGTGAGCAAGTGCCTTATTTGTCAACAGGTGAAAGCAGAGCGACAGAAACCTTCGGGGAAACAGCAACCATTAGAGATTCCAGTGTGGAAATGGGAGTACATCACCATGGATTTTGTATATTAGTTGCCTCGTACAGCTAGTGGCAATACTGGGATTTGGGTAATTATTGATTGTTTCTACCAGATTTCGTAAGGATTCCAGCAGAGGTACGGATGTGGTCAGTTCTGGTGATCCGAGCTGTCGCGTGTGTATCGTCCTTTACCTGCTGTTAGGAGTAATACACAAAATGGTCGTTAGAAGCCTAGACGGGCTGTTCCCGCCTTCGACTCTCCGACACTCAAGTTAGTGTATGAAGCGTAACAAACGGTATTGATTGAGTAACGGGCGTGAGATGGTATACCTTGTAACTGTCATAAATGTGTTGTATATATTGGCGGTTGAGTATGGGGTCTTTTGTTGTTCTTCGATGTGGGATCTTGCCTGTTTTGTTCATGTTGTCCTGGTACCTTCCGTTTGTCATTCTGAGCGCGTGGGCTATCGGATGGTGTTGCTTCTTTGTTTAAGGTTGAAGTCTGTGTTGCTGTCTTGCGTTTGGTCTGAGCTCCGTCGATCCGTTTGGAGTGACTAAGTGTGTGATAATTATGTTTACGGGATCACGTACTAACATTGATCGTCTTACGAAATTAGCTCATTTCCTTGCACTTCCCGGGAAAGTTTCTGTTAGTAGATTAGCAAAGCTATATATGACAGAGATTGTTCGGTTACATGGTGTACCTGTGTCAATTGTGTCAGATCGAGATACTCAGTTTACTTTCGAGTTTTGACGGGCATTACAGAAAGCATTTGAGACTCAATTGCGATTTAGTACAGCTTTCCACCCTCAGTCTAATGGCCAATCAGAAAGGACAATTCAAACTCTCGAGGATATGTAGCGATCGTGTGTGTTGTAGTTCAAAGGAAATTGGGATCAATAGCTACATTAGATTAAGTTTGCATACAACAACATTTACCAGGCCGGTGTCGGTATGGCTCCATATGAAGCTCTATATGGTAGACAGTGTCGAACTCCGTTGTGTTGGAGTAAAGTAGGGGAAAGATGGCTTCTTGGTCCTGATGTGGTGAAAAATACTACTGAAGACATTTAGATTATTCGGGACAAATGAAAAGTTTCACAAGATCGACAAAAGAGTTATGCTGATGTGAGAAGAAAAGATCTGAAATTCGAAGTTGGTAACTGGGTTTTTTGAAATTATCTCCTTGGAAATGTGTTGTACGGTTTGGGAAACGTGGTAAACTCCGCCCGCGTTATGTTGGTTCGTATGAGATTACTGATCGAGTGGGTGCTGTGGCGTACAGGTTGGCACTACCTTCTGAGATGGCCAGGGTTCATGATGTATTCCATGTATCTATGCTGCGGAAGTACATTTCTGATCTGTCTCATATTTTAGCACCTTGTTAGCTTCTTATTCGGGAGGATTTGACTTATGTGGAAGAGCCAGTTCAAATTCTTGATTCGAGGGTTCAAAAACTTCGTTACAAAGTCATTCCTCTTGTGAAAGTCTTGTGGAGAAATCATACAGTTGAAGAAGCCACCTGGGAAACTGAGCAGCACATGCGGGAGCAGTACCCCTATCTCTTTAACTAACAGGTGTGTTAAATTTTGAGGGCGAAATTTCTTTAAGGGGGGTAGAATTGTAACAATCCGAACTAAAAGTTACGCTAAACTCTTAGATTTAGGTTTTCCACGAATTATACACCTCGTAAAATTTTGTTAACAACTTTTCTTTTGGGGGAGAATTTGATCCGACTTTCTTCGCGGAAGTCGTAGATTATTTAATTTCGTGCATGTGGGAATTTTCGAAGAATTTTTCGGGTTATCGAGCTATTTCTTTCGATTTTTGGAAGTTCATATGTGAAATTATGTATTTTAAAATATTTTGCTTGGCGGTTTACTTTGGCAGTTGGATCTTGATCAGATCGAATTTTGACAGTTGATGTGCTCATAAATTTTATTATTTATAGTAGAAATATGGTGTAAATACAAAATAAATCAGAAAAATATGAAATTTTGTACGTACGCGACCCGTATACTCATTTCGACCCGTTTTGGATTTCGATCTCGACCCACCGAAAAACGCAACGGTTGTCGACGTTCTTGGTATGGATTTGAAGCATTTTATCTCCTCTTTTCATTCATGTATTTGTTTGTGAAATTTAGTGAAGTTTTGTGACCGGAAAATGGTCGGGAACCCGTGGGTTTTCTGGATAGTTCACCGGCGGTGCTCAGGCTGACTTCTGACATGGTATAAGGGTGGGTTCGACTGGGCTTGGTCCAAGGACCAAAACCCCTAAGGTTTGGTATGCCGAGGTGTGTCTCCGGCATCGAAATTGACCGGAAAAGTTTTCTGGCGATTTTCGACCCGTGGCCTTTCAGGGTAAATTCCGGCTAATCGACTGCGATTTGGACTTTGGCCCAGTTTACAAATGTGTTGGGCTCATTGAGATCTTTCCAACGAGTGGTCAAACGCTCATATCGGAGCAGTTTGGACCGGGAGCGCTTGACAGCAACGCGCCACCGCCCGCGGCGGAGCTCCGGCGAGTTGAAAATCCTATTTTTCTCGTGGGGTTTCCGGGATGGTTTCCGAGTTGTTTTTCGTGCATTTTATCGAATTCTGGAATTAAATGAATTGTTATTTATTTGGGAAACCGCGAGAAAGATTTTGGCGAGGGAACTTCCGCCGGGCCTCAGGGCTAGCTGTTTACTATGAGTGGACACTTTGATTTTCACAGTTGATTTGCGAGTCTATGATTATGCTTTTACGATTATGCATTTATGATTAGACATTTTTTGAGCATACATTGTTTCAGAGGCACGTATGATTTGTTTTTACACAGAGTATGGTTATTATTGATGCATCGATGCTATGGCCTCTCGGCTGATCCCCGAGATGCTCCAGGAGAGTTATAACAAACACCTGACCCGTGACTACACAGTACTCAGGAGGGTTAGGACAAACACCTGACCTAGGCATGTTTGTAACTTGAGGAAAACGTATTCAAGTTATTTCCTCCACATATTACACTGCATCCATGAGGGTTAGGACAAACACCTGACCTGGGCTTGGTTGTTTTGACTCGCATGATTTCGATATGCATTTATTGTGAAAAGCATGTTGGATTTATATCTCCGATTTATGTGATATATTATTATTTTCGTTCACTCACTCTAACGGTTTTACTATTTATATGTTTTTCGTTGGGCTTTTCGGTTTCCTTCTTGCCCAGTTTGTAGTTTCTATCATGTGATTACGCGTCGTCGTCAGTGGCCTAGAGTTCAAGTCACCGTTCTTTTCTAGTAGGTTCTTAGTTTAACCTATTAGCTTTGTATATTTGTAAATTATAAGTCGCTCTGAGTACTATGTTAGTTTATTTTCTTTTGTAATGCTTTCCGAGTACTTACTGGATTTCGATAATAAGTGTAAGAAATACTTTTACTGTTATTCAGTAGTTTGTGAATTTGAGAAATCCGGATGGGAATTGGTTCCCACAGTTTGGCTTTTGTGGACTATCTGGAAGTGTGTTTTCATTGTAGGTTTTTAGTTTACTTATTTTATTAAGTAAACTCTGGCAAAAATTTTTTTAAAGTTGTAGTGTTGTTAGGATCTAATTTCGGTTTAGGCAACTAAATCGGGGTTAGATTCTTTCAGTAACACCCAAAGCTAACAAGCCATTTATATTCAAATTCTACCTTCATAAGAAAGTATGCCATTTGAAGAACTGTAGAGACTTTAAAGTCTGGTTAGCTAGGATGACTACTACAATCTATGTCTTTTAAAATGTTGATTTAGTTAATGTAGAGTCACATACTTGGTGACTTGATTCAAGAAATCTCCTACATATTTATAATGCACTGCTTTGGATAGAGTTTTCCTTTATGTTCGTTCATGTAAAGTGAACATACTTTCTGTCGATCTTTTAATTTTAAGTAGTTGTAATCTTCTTGATTTTAAATGGAATGTAAATGAGTTTTCAGAAATTTCCTTCAGCTTGGTTCTATTGTGTTGAGAATGATTACATACATTTAAATTGTTCTCTGCCTCAACAATAATTTTTCTTGTTGCGGTGATGAAAATACTTTAAGAACAGATACCATTATGGGTATTTGTATAACCATATTCAGTGAAAATCAGCTTATTTTGGCATTGAAGATTAGGACAAATATAAATTAGAGAGAATACAAACTTTAGCTAGAACTAAATCTATCCAGAAATTAAAATTTCAGTCTTAATAAAATTTGTAAAACAAAATGACTAACAAATCGATAAAGAGTGCTTACAGAAATCAAAACTATAAGTCTTAATTCATACAGATATTCATGTGGTTTATCTAGACATCAAATATTCTCTGCAATGTTCTATTTTTATTTCATCTACAAGTGATCTGTAAACATTTTTCCACATTAGGCTTTTATTTGATATCATAGTCACCTATCGCTTTTAAAATTTTGAATCAGAAGTTTGTCTTCATTTAGAATTTGAAATCTAGACTGCGAAATCTAATCAAAGGGGGAAAGTGTTGTAGAAATTATACTGAGAATGATCAAGGAAGAGTCTATTTGTATTGAATTTGGCATAAAGGCTCATGATACAGCTCCTTATGAATTCTGACAGTATGATGTTAGATAAAAGAATTGAACACTCTTATTTTTGGTAAGAAGCACAATGTGTACTTTTGATTTACCTTACTTTTTCTATGGGATGAAGCTTTAAGAAAAGCAATTATATTTGCAGGTCTAAGTCCCTAGAAAATCAGTCCATAAAACACCATTAAGTTATGTGTTTAATAGGAACCTACTCTACACCACTTTTGAGAAAATGATTACAATCCTGATTTTGGAAAAACTCAATGTTAGGTCTGTTTGTTGTCATTTAATAAGTTACCATTAGAAGTAAATGAGTTTACATTCTATTAAGCACAGTATTCACTTTTATCAAGTAATTCCTTGAGTGAGTCATAATGTAATACAACTTTGAAGACTTGTCTTCATCTTTGGAAGAAATTACATAATTCCAGAAAAAGTAACTTCATAAACAACAACTTAGCTACAGTACATTTATCTCAGTTTTGACTTCAAAAAATTAAATTTTGGATGAATGTAATGGAATGGGAGAACATTTAGAACCAAAAAATTAAAATCAACATCCGGAAAAGTCTAGAAAACTCATAGCAGATTCCTAAACATATTTTTTAATCATTCAAGACCAATATCTAAACTTCAGTGGTCACATCGAAAAAGAAGACCAATTTTTCAGAAAACTTAGTTATTGGTAGTGTATGCTTAAGAAACTCTGCATATACTATATGGTGGGATTATATCCAACATCTTTACCATTAAGTGAAAAAAATTCATTATGGTTATTTGTTATATGTCAAAATAAAGTGTAGGAGTTAGGGTTAGTGAAAACCATATTGACATAGGTTTTTTATGGGTAACAAGACACAAAGAGATGCTTGAGAATTTAGAAAGGTTATGGCTATTATAATTGTTAGATTTTTCACTCAGAATTGACTTTACAGAAACCTAGTTTCTAGTATCAAAATCATTTAGTCATAATGACCTTGTAGCTTATTATGAATTTGGGGTTGCATTAGATGGAACAACTTTCACAAGTAGAAAGCTAGGTGAAACCATCCATGTGAAGCAACTAAAATGATACATTAGGAAATGATATTTGGTATGTAAGAATCTGTCAATATATGGTATAAAACAAGTGTCCAGATAGGGGTAGAAACTTTAGCTCAGTTTTAAAGACTTTATTTTTCAGTATACATCGTTGATGAATATGGTTCTCTAGCAATATAGGTAAGATGTTCCTAGTTAGTTGTAATATCAGATTAATTAAAGATACTAAAATCTTTCTTTCAAAGTCTTTTGACATGAAAGATTTGGGGTAAGAATAATCTGCTATGGAAATTAAGGTAAAAGGGATAAACCTTTAGATTACCTTAGCACAATTAAATTTTAAGCATTTAGTAAAGGTTGAAATTTAATTGTGTATTGGTAGTAAATTGCTATTATCTAAAGTGATGAACTGAGCAAATACAGTATAGTTTTATATGCAGAGAGAACATACATGAAGTTTAAGCTTTATGTTAGGCTATTATGTAGTCTCATGCATGTGTTATGCAGAAAACTAAACACCACAAACTTATTTTCAGAAGAGTGAGAATTCTACAATAAGAGTGTTATATGATTTACTGTTTTTGTAGAGAACTATACAGCTTTAGCGATGTCTTTATGCTCGTTGTAGCTTGAAGAAATAATGTAAGAAACACTTACATTTATCTCTATTATGCAGGCTGAAATAGTCATTAAAGATAGTGTTTGTAGATAACTTTGGATCAAAAAGTTTCTGATGGATACCAAAGCTTTAAGAACCATTGTTTTAGGTAAGCTTGTTGCCATATCTATTATTCTTGAAAAACAGTTTCAGAATCTAAAGCATATAAATCTTCAGTTCTACAAAGTGTTAGTGAGAGAGTGGTCGGTTAATGGAAGATGTAGTTGTTTTATTTGTTGAATTCAGTGGGAGCAAACACTATGCTGAAAAATTTGTTTCAGTTTTATGTTCTTAATTCGGTATTTGTTGTGAGAAGTTATTCTCATATTCTGTAAACTTAACGTTTGGATATCAATGATAATTGAGGATTTTTCAGATTTGATGTGTTGCAACCTTCAGTACAAGTCTGAAGACTGTCCATTTATTTTGTAGTTTGTTGAGTTTGATTTTATCAAGTGGATGTGATATGTAGTATTTGTGTTGCATATGTGTAGCCTTTATAGTTAACAAACACAAATCCATTGGTGTAAAGATGTGTTTGTATTTTGGAGTTTTTTGTTTAGAAAACTATTCAATAGGACAAGGAGATATTTGACATATGTTTTAAGTTGATATACACTATCAATTGCTTTATATTTCATATCTGAAATTCATGTGCATCATAGAAGTTATTGTAGTGGTTCTTAAAGGGCAATTTTAGATAAAGTTGTTTCTTTCTGAGTTTTGCAGTAGTGACTATAATGTGACTGAATTGTGTTTTGAATTTTAACCATTAATATGATTCACGAGCTCCTTAAGTTACTTTTTGACATTCTGATATTGACTATGTTGCTGAGCATGAGTATTGTTAGTCCTAGTGGGAGATTGTTAGAATATGACTCAACAATATCATGTATCTTGTACTTTAAGCAACAAGTTAATAGCTAAATTATTTAGTAAGAATCATATTATGATTGTTTATTTAGTACATGCATATCCGTTTATTAAATACATGATTAAAGTCCAACTATAATCTGATATGAATCTCATCATTTAATGTAAAATAGAATTAGATTTAGACTCTGTCATGGACAAAAGCACAAGTCTATTCCTATAAGTATGAGAGTTTGGTCATTGTTCTCATGTTACGAAGCATTCAGAACCTACCACATTGAAGATGTTTAACGGCATAAGAGAAGAGAATGTCACACTCATAATATCAACTACTACAGTATATGTATTTAGTGATCTGATCTATTAATTTCTATATGTTTGAGGTGAGTCCATCCACTTTCTTCTCTTGCGTCATTGCTTGTCATACTGTTATTGTAGGCATTAATTAGCTCGCGCTGCTTCTGGGCATTGGGGGATAGTCTAGCCAAGTCAAGGACAAGATGCAAAATTCCAAACTGCCTCACAATGTCAAGATACACTTGTATGTCCACTTTTCCTTGACTATATTGTAAAGATTTGTCTTTAAACTGGGTGTATTTGTGTTCATCAAAACCAAGAAGTGTCTTTGTGTATTTGTGTATTTGTGTCCACTTTTCCTTGACTATACTGTAAAGATTTGTCTTTAAACTTATTAGCAGCTTCAACTTCCATTACGGGATGACGACCAGTTTTCTGGGACGCCTTAGGCATTGCTTGCGCTGCAGAAACAGTAGGAAAATCCAACCTGGAATCCAAACTCACACACATATGCACTTCTGTTGATGTCTCTTGATGGCTAGAATGTCCTGATTCTTTAGTAAAGGCCATGTTGTTCTGACCACAACCCGAAATCTTTGCTTTAGGCCAGGCCCGCTTCTGACCAGACACCAAAACTTTAGGGGACGGGGCAACACCCACATTCGGTTTATCCCATGAAGTCTGAGGTAAACTAGTAGGCGGTGCTGCACTCACATTCGGTTTAGGCCATGACGTCTGAGGTGAACTAGTGGATGGGGAGCTACACGCCCCACTGTTGGCCAAGCCTGACTAGGACTAATAACAACATCTGGCTTGTTAATATTTGTCACCTTGCGGTTGTTTTGCCGACGGAGATGTGCTGCCATACTAGTCTTGTTTGGAAAACCATGATCCGACTCATGTTTGGTACTCGGTTGAGGTTGACCGTTGCTACTGCTGCTGCTGCTGCCAGGTGCAAGCTAGGGAAGGAAATAAGGAAGAGTCTTCCAATTGCGTTTTCACTTTCCACTAGCTTTCCCCAAGGCTTGAATGTACCTTGAATCTGCACCAGTTAGATGTCTAAATTCATAGGGCTTAACGAGTGGATCAATGCCACTTGTATCTCCAAGTAAATTAGAGGAACCGGTATGTATAATGGACGAGGAAGCATCATTGGTTGTGTTAGCATCAGAGTTTAGTGTCTCCAAACTTGCTTCTTCATCATGACTCGATCCAAATCTGAAGCCAGTCTGAAGCTGGAGAGCAGCATTGCGCCAGCTGCGTGACATATGCCCCGTGTTTATCAGAATTATGCTTCTTCAGTTCAGCCTCGTATTGAACGCTTCAAATTTTTTCTCAATTCTGACAAGACAAGACTCATTTTCACATAGGTAATGACATCCTCTGAAGTGATTTATGAGATCATCATGGTTCTTATAGTACTCGATTTTTCCTCCAACATTATTGGAGCATAAAGGGCACTTTTCGTGGTCTGTGTTCATGTGTGTGTACAGCTCGCTCTCACTGTAGAATCCAGTCTTGCAGAAATTACACAAAGGATGTCTCTTAAAGCCTCCCGTTTCGCTCCCGCTTCTATCAACTATAGAATCACCCGAACTAGTATGCCGCTTTAACTGTCCTCTGGTATCAACGGCAGATCCACGTTGTGGGCTGTGTGAGCTGCAGTCCACGGAGATTTTTCAGGAAGCCCAACAAAAAAAAAAATAGTAGTGACTTGCCTATACCTCACCTTTTCTCAGTCGAGAAAGAACAATGTGAATGTACTTAATGGGGCATTGATAGATACTCTATTACTCTTGTGATCATCTCGGCTGATCTTGTTCAAGTTGTTACCAAGGTAACTTAACCATCTATGTTTGTGTTTCGTATCATGTTTACTTCTCGGATTGATTTCGATACGCATCGGGGATGTGTTATATAAAATTTTGTCTACTTTTTTTTTATGTGTCACTGATATCATCATATATATGCTTGTCCAATACTCTCAATTTCAGCCAAGTATGTCTCATTTTCTTCAGTTTTGGATTTCAAACATCAGTATGTGATTCTCCACTCTCCACTCTCCAGGTCCTCATACTCTACATAAAGATGAAGGCTCAGGATTAATGACTGGTTAGTATAATGACTGATTGCGGTAAACCTAAGTGGTACAAAACTCTATTTTCATGGTTTACAAATGACACTTCGTCAAAAAATGAGAGTGGGGGTGGGAGTAGGAATGTGACTGAAAGGTGTGAGGATGAGTCTCCTACGGGTTACAAATCTCAAAAAAAAAAAAAAAAAACTGTGCGCTGCACAATAAAATACAGCTCATGGGGTTTCAAATTCCTGGATCCGCCCCTGTCTAGTAGACAGCTTTTGTTCACATATAAAACACCTTCCTCCCTCCCAAACATAGTTGACACATAAACAACTTATGTTGGTCGAACAAATGTCGTTTGAGATGTCCAATGTTCTGAAATTGGAGCTTCGGTTTATTATCATTCCTCTTGTCACATTCACTACACGAAAAAGGTTGCACCTTGCCTTGATAGTCTTGTAGTGGTCAGCGTCGTCGAAAAAGGCTTGTATGCCTTCATGGTACCAATATGGTAATCTACGCATTTTATGCTTGATTTTTAACGTCTTTCTCTTTACATTTAGCTTTGTTTTGATCTTAGTAAATATGTTTCTAATTTACTTTATGTTTCTAGGTTGAAAATAAAGGAGGAATAATAAAGGAGGCAAAATGAACCAAGATTAATGAAGATGGGTCAAAGATCAAGAGCATGTCAAAAGAAGCCGAAAGAAAGAAGATGGATTAAAATGAATTATCAGAAATCAGTATTTGTACATCAGCCCACTTCGAAAGACCACTGTGAACAGATCTGGATGAATCTAGACGCGGTTAGCATATGGTTGAAAAGCTCTAGAAATCTAGTTTCCAACGCAACTGGAATCACATGATTTGGAGTCCTAGAACAAGAAAATTTCTGTTTTTGTGGATAAGGGTCAGGTTACCCGGGTGGAGTAGTTAGAGTCCTAGAAGGAGTCGAACTAGGCTTTGCTTGGCCTATATAAAGGGTACTTCGACCAGAACAAAGGGATCACTTATTTCCTATGCCTAAGCTCTGCCTAATACTCTTCTCCTCTCCACAAATTAAGCCGACATCCTCAAGAAGCTGACTACGCCATCAAACCGCCGCATCTCGTCTTCCACCGACGCTTAGGGGATTCTGAACGTCTTCCACCAAAGAAGTCTAGTGCTTTTGAGTAGCCTTAGGGGATTCCGAAGCTATAAATGTGTAATCATGATCTCTTTACTCCGTAGTCTCTTTTTTGTGTATTAAACTTGATTTTGTGTTTTGGATGATTTTATTTCGCTTTCATGAATTATATGTCTTTCAATAAATCTTTCATGTGTTTTATTAATTTTATTCGAAATTTACAGGTGTATTTGGTTTTTAATGCTTTGATTTTAGACTTAGGGGATTCCGAATCTAAAACCAATGGTGTATAGGGGATTACCGAGCACAAAAAAATGAAATATGCATGTGTTTTGAGAATTTAAGTGATAGAATTTCGTAGGTTATTGAGAGATGTATATATGCCATGTTTGAGTGAAGGTAAGGAATAAGATGATCATTTGTAAATAGTAATTAAGTTTTCTTTTTGGTGAAATATGTGGTAAATATTTTAGGGGTCTTTTGTGTGTTTGCTTGTCAATGAGTCAATGCATTTTAGGGTTCTAGAATTATTTGCTATGTGTTTATGACGTTTTCTAGGTAGTAAATTAGGAAATTAAAAACAACTCTATTTACCCCCATACATTTACTTTTGTGCTTAAAAACGTTGTCATGTATTAGTACCCTCAATCCCCGGTTAAGAACGATCCCTACTTATCAATGCGACATCTACAAAGAAGGGTTTTAAATTGCATACGTGTGAGATATGTGTTGAATGTCTACTTTGTGTTAATATTTGATGCATGTTTTACGTGTTATCAATTTTTGGCGCCGTTGCCGGGGATTGAAAAATCTATTGTGTGATTTCGTTTGTGTAAATATGTTCATATCGTGTAAATATTATGCTTGTGCATAATTTATTTATTTTCTCTATTTTCGGAGCTGTTCACTAACCTGTTTTGTATAATTTATTTGATGTAGCTGCAGATATTGGAAAAATCTGAAAATTTTCAGAAGTGTTGCGTTTTGTGTGGTGTTTATACCTGTAAAATTTTATTATATTCGGACAAGGCAACAATTCTGGAAAAATCAGACAATCTGTTATGTTCAATTTTGTGTGAATCTGGAAATTTTCTTGTACGTGTTCTTGAGTTCCAAGCATGTTGTAACTTTGTTTTTTGTTTTTGCAGGTATAAGAGTCAATTGTATAAGGTCAAAAAGTCATATTGTTGTAAAGAGATTCTTAATTTTTGTTGTATAATGTGATTATAATTCTTTTAGTTTTAGTGTTAATGTCAATTCGGGACTGTGTATGTGCTATTTTGTGTGATTTATCTGACATGGTTGCAGGTGTCGAAAAATTATGAAACTTTACAGAGTTATGTATATATGTGTCTAGTGTCCTTTCGTAAATTTTTGTGAAATTCCAATGTGTGATTAATTCTGAATAAATTCTGCAAGTGGCTATGTTCAGTTTCTCCGATTTTGTAAAATGTTAAATAATAAGTCTTAGCTATGTTTTTATCACTTGTTATTTAGTTTTTAAGTTTGATTTCGATTGAAAAATTATGACGACCCGGAACAGATTGAACAGTGTCATCAGCTTGGTCCGTGAGATTATGAGTAATGGTAGATTTCCGATAATGGATTTACTTGCCAGGTTTGATAACGACTAAATTATTGGCCCAGAATTGGAGCTGAGTCTCTTCTCGAGAGTCGTTGTACGTGTGATTTCGAGTTCGAGGGTGGTTCTGGATCGTTATTTGGACGACCGAGGGATAAGTTATGAATATTTGAAGTTTCGACGTAATCGGATTTAAATGGTGATGCTCTTAGCGACTAAATTACCGGACGAGAATCTGATTTCGGCTTCTTCACGGAAGTTGTTGAGAATTTAATTTCGAGCTCATGGGAACTTCCGGAGCATTATTCCGAGTTACGAAGATTAGGTTGTGAATATTTCTGATTGTTGATTATTTAGTCGGTTTAAATATGTGTTGGTTTGAACAGTTAACTTTTTATCCGATTGGTCGATGTGTTTGACTTCGGGTGATAATTGAAGAACATGTCGAGTCGAGTTTATTGCCGCGAGAATTATCGAAATCGGAATTACAACGTGAAAGTTACGGATATTCGAAGTTTACCGAAAATGGTGTTTGAAAGTTTCCAAAAATGGAAGACCTATAAATAGAAGGTTACCTGTTTGGGCAAGTCAAACTTGCCATTATGGGAGTTGACCGAGTTGACCGAGTCAACTCGGTGGAGGAGGAAACTTGCGACGGTGACCGGCGAGCTCCACGGTGGCGTGAAGATTCCGGCCACCCCTTGGCACGGGACTTGTTCCGTTCGGTGCGCCTTGACCTCCCGAGTCTATCCTCGGTCACCACGCACGGCGAGGCTCGCCGGAGTAAGAGGAAAATCCGGCCAAAATTCAAGAAAAATTGGGGATTTCGGGTTCAATGATTCCGGTAGAATTGAACTACAAAAAGGATTGGGTTTTGTAGCTCTCCTCACCTACAAGCTACCATGTAAGTTTGGTGATCTAATTTTGATTGTGCTTGGAGAATTTTGGATTTGAAATTTTGGGGACAATTCGGTTTTGCTTGAAATTGACATGGTTAGAGTGTGAATTGGCCTTTGTTGTAGTTATGGAAGTTGCTCAGTGGATGATTTTGAGTGGAATAGAGGTTGCTCCGCCGAGGAATTTTCAGTTCGGGTGGTGGCGCCGCCGCCGGCGGTGGTCAACGACGGTGGTCAACGGTCGACTTTGATTTTTTGGGGTTTTCGACAAGTTGCATGTCATTTCACTCGAAATAGCGCCCCGATCACAGACTCAGTTACGTTGTTGTATCGATACACTTGCCTCTCGGCTGATCCCCGATGGTAGGACTACCAGGAGGGGCAGTACCCCTACCTGACCGGCGAGGGGCAGTACCCCGAAACCGAGGCCTTTCTGGCTATGAATCACGTGGAAGTCAGGGACTCCGTGATTCCGACTGTACTAGCATGGATGTGTCCATGAGTGACCCCGTGAGATTTTCCATGCATGCTCTGTTTACGAGTTGGAGTCAGCGTCTCCTCGTATACTATTTGATTTATTTATATTTCGACTCGCATATGTTTTTATGACATATATTACTCGGTGAAAGACATTTATTTTCGTCCACTCACTCTAACAGTTTTCATGTCTTTCCCCTGGGCTTTTCGGTTTCCGTGCCCAGTTTGCAGTTTGGACTCTGGTGTCGAACGTCATGGTCGGAGGCATAGTGCTCGAGTTACCTTTTTTCTTCCAGTAGGTTTATTGTTCTACCTACTGTGGTATACTTATATGATTATACATTAGAGGTCACCCTGAGTATTCTGTTGTATATATTATACTATTTTACACTGGATTTCAGTAAAGTACAGATATATTTATTGTTTTACTTTACTGTTGATATGTTGAGAAATCCGGATGGGATTGGTGCCCACAGTTTGATTTTTGTGGCATAGGATGAAGTGTATTTTCCGCGTGCAGGTAATTTTAATTCCACGTTAGTAACAAAACTCTGCCAAAATTTCTACGGTTTTTGTTGGTTCGTGTTTTCGAAAGGGTTTGATTCCGGTTTAGGGAGCTAAATCGGGGTTGGATCTTTTCAGCTTGGTATCAGAGCATTAGGTTATAGGTTCTGTAGACTTCTGTAGTCGTGTTTACTAAGGATATTTGAGAATGTACAGCATGTCTGGAATGGTGACCCGACCGGCCGGCGGATACTCATCAATATTCCGGGTGTTGTATACTTTCAAATATTTGAAGTTCCATGATTACATTCCACTTGTTGTGAACGATGTTTTATTCATTAGGATGCCTCCTTGACGTGCTTTCCGTGTCGGTACGGTTGTGGATCCTCTTGAGGATCAGTCGACGCGCGATTTGCCAGAGAATTGTGGGTTTGGATGAGTATTCAGAGTTCAGAGATTTGTGTGGCACGGTTTGCCTGGTTGTGTGTGCATGAGCGTCTACATGTTGCCTCAGAGCAGAGAATTGTGGCAGTGGATGTTTTGCCTGTGTCAGATTATTGTATTTTGTGGGCTGGTATTGTGTGAGTTCCTGTTGTGACTCCATGGCCTACATTCAGGGTGTTGTTTATACGGTAATGGTTTAATCATGCTACCCAGCAATTGAATGTGGAGTGTTTACCCACCTGAGGCAGAGATGCATCGTTCACATGCTTGTCCCTGTTTGTACGTGTTATGTGGCTTCAGAGGAAGCAGTGCATGAGGTTCGAGATGAGTTTGAACCTAAGCATCAGAGAGAGTCTGATTGTTATGCCTTGAGATAACCGTGAGGAGCTTAGTGTGCTGCACTCAGAGGCGAGGATATTGAGAAGGAAATGTGTACACGGTTTCCGATGTGATGGTTTGAGGAAAGTGGACTTAGTCGAGATTTTGATGAGGTTGAGTTCCGACACTTCGGGATCAGTAACTTCATCAGGTTGTGGTCTTTTTGATTATGTTGAGGGTCATCAGATCAAGCAGAGAACCGTTTGATGATGGCGGAGATCACAGAGTAGCGGATTTGCTCATGTGGCATGAGTTCAAGTGATCGTTGGTAATCCTTTCATGCAGCAAGTGTTGCAGTGACTTGTGTTCGTGGAGCACTCTCAGTTGCTATTGTGGTGGCCAGGAGGGTCACGTTATGAGGGAGCGCCCTCAGCCAGCTGTGTTAACAGTTCGACAGCTCAGAGTTCAGGAGGAGGTCTTGATGTTGTTTCTGGAGTGACCAACGCAGCCTTTTAGATGAGTTATTCAGCAAGTCGCAATTGACGTGGGCGGCTAGTTAGGCATGTCAGAGTTCGTGCATGACCTTGTTTGAGGACAGACTTTTCTCCGAGGTTACTGTTGTTTGATATCCATGGCTATTGTACCTGCATCTCCACTTCCGAGGTCTTGGAGAGTTGCATCCGTCCGGAGGTTGCGAGATCCTTGTTGGAGGATATGGCTTAGCCGCGGATCTATTATAGCTAGACATTGTGGTTTTGATGTGACTATGAGTATGGATTGTTGGCGACACATTTTGGTTGTGTTCGAGTACCTCGAGAAGGAGGTTGTGTTTCGACGACCAGGTTTCCCCGAGATACTGTTTCGCGGTGATGGTCGAGCGGATGGTGGAGACAAGTTGTGTTGTTTGCTTAGCTCATGTTGTGGATACTACGGTTGTTGTGCCCGACATTGGTGACATTGAGGTGGTTCCCGAGTTTCCAGGTATATTCCGGAGGAGTTACCAGGTGTTCTTCCAGTTCGGGAGACTGACTACACCATTGAGCTTGTACCGGGCTGATTCGCGTCTTTTCAAGCACTTGATTAAACACTCAATCAGACACGAAAACAATTAAAACCCTTCTTTGTTGATGTAGCATTGGTGAGTAGGGATCGTTCTTAACCGGGGATTGAGGGTGCATGCATAACTATGCTAGGTTTGTTTAGGGGGGTGCAGAGTTGGTTTGTTTTCTAAGTTCCTACGAAAATTAAACCCTAATCTAATATGTACATGTGATCATCACATCATGTCAACCTCCACCGGTTTCATACTTCAACCACTTACCATCTACGAAATTCTCATCTTTCAACCTGCAAGTTATACATATGCTTTTAAGGTGGACGAAGCGCGCCAACACCTTATTTATTCTAAGGTTCATACAAAATATGCTAGGGAGGAACGAAGCGCGTATCACCCAACACATTAAGAAGCTTTAAGCATACAAGCATGCATACAAATCAAGATTAAAAACTAAGAACACGTGGAAGATAAATAAATTAGTCAAAATGTATATCCTTAATTTAAACAAACTTCAATACAAAAACAAAGAATCCTTACAAAACCGAAGATGGGATAGAGAGTTTATGGTTACACTTTTAATTCCGTGAAGCGCACTGCGAACGCCAAGTGATGATTCTCAAGAACAAGACGAAGCGCGCCAATTATTCTTGATCCGAGGAAGATGGAAGCTTCGGCTTTGAGAGGGATTCGAAGTGTATATAGAGAGGAGTGTTTAGGACAGCGTTTCGGCTTCTATGATGTGTGATCTCTCTTTTCTTCCCCCAAAGTTCTCTTTATATAGTGGTTGATTTTAGCACTCCGTTATTAGCAATTAAGCCTCATTCAAAAACTGTTTCAGCAATGCCTTAAGCTCACCTCCGTTAAGCCTCCAATTAAGCCTCCGTTACTCCATCATTCATACATGCAATTAAGCCCTCCGTTCTGCCCAATTAAGCTTCTGTGTTTGAAGTAGCAATTATGCTTCCGTTTCAAGCAATTACACATCCGTTTCAAGCTTATTACCTCCATGCCGTTTGCTCAATTAAGTTCCCGTTATGCAATTAAGCATCCGTTATGCTCCACCATGCATCACCTACTTGCTCCATGCCGTGCCAATTAAGCTCCATTTTGAAAACTGTTTCAGTGCACCAAACATCAATTATGCCATGCATGTGCATTCATCCATCATGCAATCCATGTGCATTCATTTCAAAACCGTACATGCCATGTTTCAATTATGTTTCAATTTATGTAGGCATGTAATTAAGCCATTCACTAATCCATGCAATCCCATGCAAATAACCTTATTTAGTCTCTAATTATCCTACAATTAAAAATATAACAAAAATAAGTAAAAGCTAATAAAATTAACAAAATTAAGTAGATAACAAAGTAAAAATGTGGAGAAAATATATTAATTAATACGCCTAAAATGCGTAGATCACGGGCGCTTGACTCATTTTACCGACATCTTGTCGTTTGGAGCCAGCGGAGCTGATAGAGCTACAGTTTCGACTCCAGGAGTTGTTGGAGGAGGTTTCAGGAGATTTCATGCGACCCCGCGTATTTGCATGGTGTGCTTTTGCATTGTGGGTACGGATGATGGATGGTTAGACATGGTGGTGCATTGACTACCAGAAGCCTGATTCGCTTCAGAGGAGAGCGAGTATCCTCCGCTTCGGATTGATGATTGGTTTGATCAGCTCGCGAGAGCTTCAGTCTTTTCGAAGATTGATATCGGAACCGGATACCATCAGTTGAGGTTTGATGGGTCAGATGTGGTCTGTACAGCTTTCGGATCATGGTGCGGGCATCAGGATTTCTTGGTCACGCTGTTTGGTGGACCAATGCCCCCGTAGATCGTGTGGACTTGATGGACCATATGTTCAGATGATTCTGGACGAGTTGCGGTCATGTTCGTCAGCAACATTCTGATTTACTCCAGGAGTGTGAGCCAGTACCTGAAGCAGTTGCAAGCGGTTTTGCGAACTTTGCGAGATAATCTGCCGTTTGCAAAGTTCATCCGGTGTGAGTTTTAGCCGATTAGCGTGAAGATTTTCGGACTGTGTGATGTCAGCCGAGGGAGTTGGCGTGGATCCTGACCAGATAGAAGCCGAGTTGATTTGGAGTTGATCTACCATTGTACCAGAGATCAGGGGTCTCTTGGGTTTGGCAGGCTATTACCGACGGCTTGTGCAGGATTTTCCCGGATTGCCACTCTACTTTCCGGATTGACGAAGAAGGCTTCAAGTTCGAGTGGTTCGATGCACGCAAGGAGAGTTACTTACTTCTGAGGGATGGTTGACCGTTGCTTCGATTTTGACCTTACCTAACGATCGTGGTGAGTTGGTGGTCGTGAGTTATGGCGATGCATCGAGGTTTGGATTTAGTTATGTTTTGATGCTGTGTAGCAGAGCGGTGGCTCATGGTTCAGGCAGTGGAAACCTTATATAGCTATGTGTCCTATGTATGATTTGGGTGTATCTGTCCTTATGTTAGCATCGAAGAGTTCGAGACATTACAGCTATGGTGTGCAGCACAGTGTAGGACGTACACTGATCACTTGAGTTTCATCCACTTACATTTTCGGCCAGATTTGGGCTTGAGGCAGTGTAGATGGATGGGGTTGACTAACGACTATGGCTGCACCTTTGAGCTTGTTCGGGATAGGCTAGAGATCGTACTTTGACCATCCATCTGGGATGTTGTTGCTGATGCATTCAGTCGGAAGTCAGGAACTTCAGTGTTTCCTGTGTGTGTGGCTCGAGTTTCCGTATTAGCCGAATTGCGAGCTATGGGAGTTGAGTTCGAGTGTGATGATGTTGAAGCTCATTGTTTTGCATGTGTTTGGCACTAGTGATGCAGAAATGTATCAGATACTTCGAGTTTACTACTCGTGACGCAACCTGTAGAAGAATGTAGCAGTTTGTGTGTGTAGATGCCACATTTGTCGACAGGCGATGGCTAGGAGGCAGAGACTTGCCGGAGAGTTACAGCCATTGGAGATTTCCGATTAGTAGTTGGAGTTTGTCACTGTGGTTTTGTGTGTTTGTACGCACTTCGGTTTATGGTATTTGTTATTGGACCATTGTGGACCATTTGATGAACTTAGTGCATTTCCTTGTACTTTTTGGAGATGATTTCAGTGGCAGGCTGGCATAGCTGTGTTTGGTGGAGATTGTCCATTTTCGTGATGTACCTGTGTTCCAGTTCGCTGATCGAGATAATCAGCTACAACAAAGTGTTGGCGAGCTTTGCAGCGAGCATTGGGGACCAGATTACGAGTTAGTACCGGTTCTTATCCTCAGATTGGTGAGCGATCTTTGAGGACTATTTAGACCTTGGAGGGCATATTGTGGACCTCAGTATTGCAGTTCCAGAGGATTTGGGACCAGCAGTTTCACTTGTTCGAGATTGCGTGCAGTACCAGTTTGTTGATCACTATGATTTTTGACGTTGCATGATGTCGATTTGAGGAACGATGTTGTACACTATTGTGCTAGAGCGTGTTCGGTGTAAGCTGACGTTGGATCCTAATTTTGTGGAATGTGCTACCACAGATTTTTGAATTAGCAGAAACGAGATGATAATTGCTCGAGTTCGATGTTGGAGCTATGTTGATATGAGTGTGTTGAGTTGTGATTTGCCATGTTGTTTTGATCCGTATGTGGTCATAGGCGAGTTTGTATGGTGCCGTATAGTTTGGCATCGCCTATAACATTGGCTTTTGTGTGTGTTGTGTTTCGTATGGCGGAACTATGTTTCAGGTTTGTTTTGTGTTGGGTACCCTACCCGTTCCTTATGCAGGAACACTTGGCGATTGTGTGGAGCCAATTCAGATTCGAGATTTGAGGGTACAGGGATAACAGTACAGAGTTATCTCATATGGTGGAGTCTGTTGTTAGAGTTGTTCAGTTGACGTTGTCACTGGAGAGTTGAGCAGTATACAGAGGCAGTGCTCCTACTTTTATTCGATAGACTTAGAAATTTCAAGGTCGAATTTTTTTTAAGGGGGGTGGATTTGTGACGACCCGGAACAGATTGAACAATGTCATCAGCTTGGTCTGTGAGATTATGAGTAATGGTAGATTTCCGATAATGGATTTACTCGCCAGGTTTGATAACGACTAAATTATTGGCCGAGAATTGGAGCTGAGTCTCTTCTTGAGAGTCGTTGTACGTGTGATTTTGAATTCGTGGGCGGTTCTGGATCGTTATTTGGACGACCGAGGAATAAGTTATGAATATTTGAAGTTTCGACGTAATCGGATTTAAATGGTGATGCTCTTAGCGACTAAATTACCGAACGAGAATCTAATTTCGACTTCTTCACGGAAGTTGTTGATAATTTAATTTCGAACTCGTGGGAACTTCCAGCGCATTATTCCGAGTTACGAAGATTAAGTTGTGAATATTTCCGATTGTTGATTATTTAGTCGGTTTAAATATGTGTTGGTTTGAACAGTTGACTTTTTATCCGATTGGTCGATGTGTTTGACTTCGGGTGATAATTGAAGAACATGTCGAGTCGAGTTTATTGCCGCGAGAATTATCGGAATCGGAATTACGACGTGAAAGTTACGGATATTCGAAGTTTACCGAAAAGGGTGTTTGAAAGTTTCCAAAAATGGAAGGCCTATAAATAGAAAGTTACCTGTTTGGGCATGTCAACCTTGCCATTATGGGAGTTGACCGAGTTGACCGAGTCAACTCGGTGGAGGAGGAAACTTGCGACGGTGACCGGCGAGCTCCACGGTGGCGTGAAGATTCCGGCCACCCCTTGGCACGGGACTTGTTCCGTTCGGTGCGCCTTGACCTCCCGAGTCTATCCTCGGTCACCACGCACAGCGAGGCTCGCCGGAGTAAGAGGAAAATCCGGCCAAAATTCAAGAAAAATTGGGGATTTCGGGTTCAATGATTCCTGTAGAATTGAACTACAAAAAGGACTGGGTTTTGTAGCTCTCCTCACCTACAAGCTACCATGTAAGTTTGGTGATCTAATTTTGATTGTGCTTGGAGAATTTTGGATTTGAAATTTTGGGGACAATTCGGTTTTGCTTGAAATTGACATGGTTAGAGTGTGAATTGGCCTTTGTTGTAGTTATGGAAGTTGCTCAGTGGATGATTTTAAGTGGAATAGAGGTTGCTCCGCCGATGAATTTTCAGTTCTGGTGGTGGCGCCGCCGCCGGCGGTGGTCAACGGCGGCGGTCAACGGTCAACTTTGACTTTTTGGGGTTTTCGACAAGTTGCATGTGTGACGACCCGGACCAGAATCAGAAGTATAATCAGCTCAATTCGCGAGTTAGCGTATCGACATGGATTTTCGATAACGGATTTACTCGCCAGGGTTTCTTAACGACTTAATTATTGGCCGAGAATTGGAGCTGGGTCTCTTCTCGAGAGTCGTAGTACATGTGATTTCGAGTTCGTGGGCAGTTTCGGATCGTTATTTGGATAACCGAGGAATTAGTTATGAATATTTGAAGTTCGGATTTAAATGGTGGGCTACTTAACGACTAAATTACCGGTCGAGAATTTGGTTTCGGCTTCTTCACAGAAGTTGTTCAGAATTTAATTTCGAGTCCGTAGGAACTTCCGGAGCATGATTTTGAGTTACGAAGATTTAATTGTGAATATTTCCGTTCGTTGATTAATTAGTCGATTTAAATGTGTGTTGGTTCGAAGGGTTGACTTTTTATCTGATTGGCCGATGTGTTTGACTTCGGGTGATTATTGAAGAGTATGTCGAGACAAGTTTGTGGCCGTGAGAATTTTCGGAATCGGAATTACGACGAGAAAGTTACGCGCGTTTGAAGTTCGTCGAAATGGATAAACATGAAGTTTCCGTTTTGGGAAAGGCTATATATAGTAACCTGCTATTTTGGGCAAGGGAAAGACTTTCCAATTTGGGTGTTGACCGAGTTGACTCGGTCAACTCGGTGGAGGAGAGGAGGCCGACGTGCTCCACGGCGGTGATGTCGCCGTTCGGCCACCACGGAGCTCAGCTCCGGTCCCGTTCATCTCGCCTTGACACCCCGAGTCCAACCATAGCCACCATGTATGGCGAGGCTCGCCGGAAGTGGAAGAGGAATCCGGCCAAAGTTTGAAGAAACTTGGTGATTTCGGGTTTGATGTTTCGAGCCGATTTGAGCTGAAATTTGTACTGGGCTTTGTAGCTCTCATCACTAGCAAGCTACCATGTAAGTTTGGGATCCTAATTTTGTTTGTGGAAGGAGAATTTTGGATTTGAAATTTGTGTATTCATTCGGTTTTTCATGAAATTGACCATGTTAGAGTGCGAATTGGACTTCGGTGTAGTTGACAAAGTTGCTCAGTGGGTGGTTTTGCATGGAATAGGGGTTGCTCCGCCGTGGACGGCGGTCAACGGCGGTCAACGGTCAACGGGTTGACTTTTTGACTTTCGACAAGTCGCATGTCATTTGACTCGAAATCGCGCTCCGATCGCAGTGGGGAGGTTCGTTTTTCGAGTTGAGCGTCCGAACGTAAAACGAGGTATTGAGGTATTATATACGGATTTTCGGCGATTCGTCGACTTTGAATCACGTGTTCCGAGAACGGCTGTTTCTGATGATTTGTATTGTATTGTCGGATTATGACTTTGAATATTGGACGTTGTGAATATTCAGGGGTTCGTGATCGTTTGTTTGGCGATGGACTTTCCGCCGGATCACGGGTTAACGCGTATCGCGTTACACAAGTTTGTGAGTGGACATTTCTTTTCACAGATTGATTGCGAGTCTTTTATAATGATTTATGAACTTGAGCATGCGGATTGATTATGATTTTACGAGCATGTGTTTTACGATTATGCTTATATGAATATACGTATACGAATATATACATATACGTACATATTATGTTTTATGCATGTGCATGGAAAGGATTTATGATTTGGTTTACACAGAGTATAGTCTCAGTATATGTTGTGGTATCGATACGCACTGGCTTCTCGGCTGATCCCCGAGTACGCTCCGGGAAGGACAGATATCCTGACCCGAGGCCTTTCTGGCTAGGAATCACGTGTGGGTCTGGGATCCCGTGGTTCAGACTGTGCTATCGCGCGGTAGTCCATGAGAGATTCCGCGATACATTTACGTTGCATGCTCTGTATGTGAGTGGTAGCCGATGTCTCCTCACGTTTCATTTGATTTTCGAGCATTGACTCGCATATGATTTTATATGTATATATATTACTTGGTGAAAGACATTTATTTTCGTCCACTCACTCTAACGTGTTTATTGTCTTTCCCCTGGGCTTTTCGGTTTCCGTGCCCAGTTTGCAGTTCAGGCTCTGGTGTCGCACGTCGTGGTCGGAGGCATAGTGCTCGAGCTACTTTGTTTCGTCCAGTAGGTTTATTGTTCTACCTACTGTGGTATGCGTACACGATTATGTATTAGATGTCGCTTTGAGCTTCCTATTGAATACGTTATAAGATTTTACACGGATTTCAGTAAAGTATATATTATATGTATTGTTTACTTTACTGTTGATATATTTGAGAAATCCGGATGGGATTGGTGCCCACGGTTTGCTTTTTGTGGCATAGGATGAAGTGTATTTTCCGCGTGCAGGTTAAGGTAATTCCACGCTAGTAACGAAACTCTGCCCAAATTTCTGAAAAATTTTGTTGGTTCGTGTTTTCGAAGAGGTTTGATTCCGATTTAGGAAACTAAATCGGGGTTGGGTCCTTTCAGCATGTCATTTCACTCGAAATCGCTCCCCGATCGCAGTGGGGAGGTTCGCTTTTCGAGTTGAGCGTCCGAACTTACAGTGAGGTATTGAGGTGTGATTTTCGGATTTTCGACAGTTTGTCGTAATCGGATTTCGTGTTTCCGAGAACGGTGGTTTCTCGTGATTTGATTTGAATTGTCGAGTTATGATTTTTATAAATGAACTTTGTGATTATTCAGGGGTTCGTGATCGTTTGTTTGGCGAGGGACTTTCCGCCGGATCACGGGTTAACGCGAACTGCGTTACGCTAGTCTGTGAGTGGACATTTCTTTTCACGGATTGTTTGCGAGTCTTTATACACGTTTTACGAACTTGAGCATGCATATGAGATTTCGGATTACATGAGCATGTGTTTTACGATTATACATATACGGATATGCGTATACGAGTATACATACACTTATATGTTGTTTCATGCATTTGTATCGAACTGTTTATGATTTGATTTACACTGAGTACAGACTCAGTTACGTTGTTGTATCGATACACTTGCCTCTCGGCTGATCCCCGATGGTAGGACTACCAGGAGGGGCAGTACCCCTACCTGACCGGCGAGGGGCAGTACCCCGGAACCGAGGCCTTTCTGGCTATGAATCACATTGAAGTCAGGGACTCCGTGATTCCGACTGTACTAGCATGGATGTGTCCATGAGTGACCCCGTGAGATTTTCCATGCATGCTCTGTTTACGAGTTGGAGTCAGCGTCTCCTCGTATACTATTTGATTTATTTATATTTCGACTCGCATATGTTTTTATAAAACATATATTACTCGGTGAAAGACATTTATTTTCGTCCACTCACTCTAACAGTTTTCATGTCTTTCCCCTTGGCTTTTCGGTTTCCGTGCCCAGTTTGCAGTTCGGACTCTGGTGTCGCACGTCGTGGTCGGAGGCATAGTGCTCGAGTTACCTTGTTTCTTCCAGTAGGTTTATTGTTCTACCTACTGTGGTATACTTATATGATTATACATTAGAGGTCGCTCTGAGTATTCTGTTGTATATATTATACGATTTTACACCGGATTTCAGTAAAGTACAGATATATTTATTGTTTTACTTTACTGTTGATATGTTGAGAAATCCGGATGGGATTGGTGCCCACGGTTTGATTTTTGTGGCATAGGATGAAGTGTATTTTCCACGTGCAGGTAATGGTAATTCCACGTTAGTAACGAAACTCTGCCAAAATTTCTACGGTTTTTGTTGGTTCGTGTTTTCGAAAGTGTTTGATTCCGGTTTAGGGAGCTAAATCGGGGTTGGGTCTTTTCAAAAAGTTGATGTAATATCGTATTGAACTTTTGCTCTTAGTAAGAAATTTTCGGTTATGGTGACTAGAAGGGTTATGACTCGTGACGGGACTTGGATCTAAGAAAGAGAATATTCTCGAAATTAGTCTTACCTCTCGCGTTACATCTATCCCAACTGGCCATTTTCGAACTTGCCCAAAGGAGTAGAACGGATTTCAAGCCATTACACAATTTAATCATCTAAGTCCTAATTTAAATTCTAGATGCATGTGATAATCATATATCTTTGGCGAAAAATCAATTGAGACATTGTTTGGTAAACTGTATTTGTCTAGTTGATCTTGTTGTAATAAATTTGTAACGAAAGATAAATCTACTTCTTGTAAATGCTAAGTTTATGATTAATTAGTTAATTGATCACTAACTAATGTATCTTTGACTGGATCATGAACCCTAATAAGCTTGTAAAGAAGAAAAAGAAATCCGAGCTAAAGGAGTTAGAGGAGATGGCACCAACATGTACATACAAGTGCACATGCAAAGAAAACGTCAAGAATGTTGGAAGTCCAAAGTGAAGAAGGAGCAAAGCAACACGTCTAGGCTGTAAGACGTTAAAAAACAAGCGCTTGTTGGGAGGCAACCCAATGGAGGAGTCTACACACCAGATTTGCTTTCTCTTCCCTTTTTTTTTAAATTTTTTTTGTAGCTTTTACTTTTATTAGTTAGATTTTCATAAATCCTATACTTCATGCTTGATTCTATGTTTTACTTTAGTACATTGAGGACAATGTAGAGTTTAAGTGTGGGGGAGAGGTTTACAACTTATTTGAGTCATTAATTGTAAAAACCGAGCGGACAATGAAACTTTCCGGCGGATGATGCCCTAAAAAAATTGTTTTGAGTCTTTTTGTTCAACTTAGTGTTTTAAAGAGTCTTTAGAATGCCCTTAACTAGTCAATGATGGGAAATTGAGCGAAACAAAGAAAAATTACATGGCATTGTCAATGATCACTACTTGAGGATTTCTTGTGTTAATTGAGATATTTTGATTGTCATGGCATGTAGTAGATATGGTTTGCATAAACATGGTACAGATTTCGTATGCTAGAATGAGTTTTAAATCATACAAACCATAAAAGTGAGTTTTTGAGCTTACATTATTCTTTTGAGAGTGAATTTCGTGCATAATGGTTTCAAAAATAAAATATGCATCATCTAATTACTTGCCATAGGTTTCAATGAACTAGAGAATACTATAACTTACTCATGTAGATTTGCAAAGCTTTTAAGTTGATAAATGCTCTGATTTTGGATATGATTAAAGACATTTAGGTTTTCCACCACTAAACCAAACAACCATGTGTCCTATATGTGCGCACGAGATGCGACACCCATAGATAGACCATTTGAGCCCACATTAAGCCTTTCTTTCATTGCCATATATATCTAAACATCTTAGCCTAGTGTAAGACTTCTTTACCCTATGTTCTGCAGACTTAGTGTGAAGTAATGTCGACAAGAGGAGAAGATGGCATTTTTGGTGATGTTCCTTAATTGCTATGATGTTTGTATGGGGATAGACTTGTTCAAATAGTTTAAATATGTGTGTAAATTGCTGAGAATTGAAAAGAAAAGATAGAAAAAAATTTGAGAGCTAAAAAAAAAAAAAAAAGCTCTCCAGCAATGTGTTTTAGATGTCAAAGTTTGAATTAATGTCCCCCATATTTACGGATTTAGAGTGTATCACGAATTGAATGCCTAAAAATGAAGAAATATGGTCTTTGTCCTGTCCATAAAGCTCAAGAAAAAAATTTAGAATGAAGTTAGGGCCCAAAAAGATGAAAATTGGCCCCATTTTGAAGTTTGACACATGAGAAAGGAAGGAGCTCGAATTGCCTAAGTGTTGACTAAGTCTTTTGAACATTTTTGACCACCACATACCAAAATTTTGAATGCCTTAGCCTCAACCCCATTACAACCTTTCTAAGTCCTTTATGATCCTTAAGATGAGTAGCATTCGATTGGTTGAGTAAAATTGCATGAGTAAGCATATGGTTTAGTTTCATTTGTGCAAGTAATTCATCATATTCATGAGGTTTTGATTCAATTTATATACACTTTGAGTAAACCCTTTTTCATGAGTGAAAATATGATGAGTGCATCCATGTGAGATTGATTTAAATTTGTTCGAAACATGCACAGCTTTAACTTCACCATTGTTTTATTCCACGTCTTACTTGTTCATGGCATGATCATATCTCTATTATCTCTCGAAATTATTGAGCTTTAAATTTTAAATTCTTGTGATTCCATCGCCATACACTTAAAGAAATTTCTGAGACATTTTAGTGGAGGGCTTAGAAGTGTTTGTATTATTTAAAATTCCTTAGAATCTTCCCAATAAAAAGATTAGCTCCAACGTTGGATTTTTGTGTGTTTTCTTATTTTTAGTCTTTCTTTTATTTAGTTTTTGCTAGGGACTAGCAAAGTCTAAGTGTGGTCAGCGTCGTCGAAAAAGGCTTGTATGCCTTCATGGTACCAATATGGTCCGCAGCGACCTTCCTTTGCCCGAGTCGATGGCAAGTCTTTGACAATGTTGGTATAGTCTCCTAAAGCCTTGGTGATGAAAACAACGTTGGACTTCGGTTTATTATCCTTCCTCTTGTTACATTCACTACACGAAAAAGGTTGCACCTTGCCTTGATAGTCTTGTAGTGGTCAGCGTCATCGAAAAAGGCTTGTATGCCTTCATGGTACCAATATGGTCCGCAACAACCTTCCTTTGCCCGAGTCGATGGCAAGTCTTTAACAATGTTGGTATAGTCTCCTAGAGCCTTGGTGATGAAAACAACGTTGGACTAGTTGAATTAGCGAGAAACGTGGCACGTGAACCCCCAAAATAATCGATATTGTCCAAACTTGAACCACCTTTAAGGTATTGAGTTGAATTTTATCCAAAAGGCATCGGTTAATATTAGATTTGGTCCATTCACTTATAAGTTATTTTCAACTTGCCTCTTTTTCAATGTGGGATCTCCAATCTAACACACCCCCGCACGTACAACCTAACTCTAGGTTTGCACATGGAAGTACATTTTCGTACATTTTCAGGTGCCAACGCATCTTTTCGAAAACCCAATTCATTCATTCAGCTGAAACTAATTCAATTTGGCCCAGATTTCAATTCGAGCTCATTGAGCTCGGGACGTGATTGGAGAGGAACCCGCTCTAATACCAAGTTGAATTAGCGAGAAGCATGGCACGTGTACCCCTAATATAATCGATATTGTCCCAACTTGAACCACTTTTAAGGTGTTATGTTTTATCCAAAAGGCGTCGGTCAATATTGGGTTTAGTCCATTCACTTATAAGTTATTTTCAACTTGACTCTTTTCCAATGTGAAATCTCAAATCCAACAGGACTCGATCTGGCAGATGTAGCATCGGTGGTCGTCGCAGATGAATCGAAGGCGAGCCACACAGATAGAGCAGACCTCCTTATGGCCGCAAGTACCGTATGCAACCCATTCTAGGCTTTCAGCGCACACTGCACAGCTATCGTCCATGGCTACCTAGCTATTCAAATCCAAAGATTTTATCGGAATCAAGGGAGAGATAAAGAGGAAGGAAGCAATTATATCTTTCCATACTTCGCTCTCTTTTTCCTATTTAGTGTTGAACTTGTGCCCCCTTTATCTCTGTTCTGTTTATGTTGCCTCATGTTGTAACCTCTGTTAGGCTCATGCTTCATTTCACACATGTAGGGTGTGGTGGCTATGCAAGAATTTGTGGCTTTGGGTATAGGAAATTCTAATTATTTGAGTTATATGAAACTAATGAGATTTTTCTAGCTGAAAAAGTTGTTACTGAAGATTGTTACAATAAAGTACAATTTTTACCTGGTTGTACTTTTGATATAAATCAAAAGAGGAGGATTCAACCTGTTCACCCTCACAATTATGTAACTGATCATTGTTCAGATATGTCGTATGAGTTTAGACTAATTTTTTTGTTTGGATTGGTAGTGTTTTTGAAGTTTGTAGTCTCCTAGAGTCTGCAACTCATCCCTCGTATGGGTCTTTTTGCTGGACTGCATTCAATCACATGGAACGTAGTCAGAGAAGGCTCACTAGTTAGCTCTAAGACATTGGCTTGAAGCTGAAGAGTGCACACCACATGTAACTTAAGCACTGTATTATAGATTATTATGATTTATGAGCATACAAAATTTAGTGATGTTGATATGGCTAACTTCAACTTTTACTCCATTGAATTTGATATTATTTGAAGTTGATCTAACACTCAGTTGAAAGTCAACTGAATATCAGTTGAACTTGAACTGACACTCAGTTGAACGTCAATTAGGTCAGTTGAACGTCAACTGGGTATCAGTTGACCCTCAACTGATACTCAAATGACTCTCAACTGAGTATCATTGAACCAACCTCAACTGAGTGTCAGTTGACCCTCAACTGAGTATCAGTTGAACCTCAATTGAGTATTAGCTGAACGTCAAATGAATATTTATTTGTTTAGGATAAACTAATACTTAGTTGAGGAAAAACAGTCAATGGTCAAAGATCAAAGCCGTCGGAATCCAGTCAACGGTTGTCGGAACAATCATGGAAGAGAGGAAGAAATGAATGCAAAGTTGCCGGAATCCGGTCACCGGTCAACGGTCAACACCGGTGATCAACAATCAACGCCGCTAGAGTCAAGTCAACAATCAATGAAAATGTGATAAGAGAGTAATGGTATTGGGTAATTCAATAATTAAAATAAGGGTATGCTAGTTTTTTTATCTAATCAGTGGAGTAGTGAGAATTTTGAAACTTTTGTTAAACTAGTGAAAATTTTGAACATTTTTCTTGAGATTTGGGGAAAGACCCCGAAATTTTATTCATGGAAGAGAGAAGAAATTAATGCATGGGAGCAAACAAATCAACTTTTGCAACGTGTGCAAATTTCATTTCATGAAGAACAAGGTAGAAATCGGAGAATAACATGGACATTCCTGATAAGTGCGCATGAAGGTGAATAGATATTTGACCAATACTGGTACTTCTTACTTTGTTCAATATGATTTATCAGTTCCGTGCCGTACATTTGCAGGATCACACCGACCACCGAGTTGACTTTGTAGCTCTGTCACGTGAGCCAAAGCATGAGTTTTACAGGGTCGAGATTATAGTCTTGTTAAAGTAATGATGATCGACGGCATGAAACAGTTGGGGTAGGTTTTGGTTGCGTGTGATTACACACTGGAACGGAGAAGAGGACAGGGGAGGTGGCATTGCCTACGTGGGATGCACGCATGCGCGTTGACAGCAGCATTGGGTAAGCAACACGTGGTGGTCAGTATGTGGATAAGCATTGGTTGAAATTAAGCCGGGTATACTTAATTTCAACCTAATGACTAATCCAAAATAAAAGGAGTCGTACTTAAAATGCAGTGCTAATTACGAACGTTGAGAATGACTTGTACCCGTGAAAAACAAAACTCAGAGAATTGTAACCCTAGGAAAAACTTGGTTAGTTCGGATGAAGTGAGGCAGTGAGGGATATGTAAATATGTTGATGGCCATAAACACATAATATGTGAGGTCAATTTCTTTATTAAAAAAAACAGATTTGTGGTCGATTTTCTTTTAAAGAAGTCAATTGTTTCTTATATTTGTGAATACAATTTACTGTGGAATGAACAACTGATCACAAGATACTTAAATAATTTAACTATGTTTTGTAAAACGGTCTTATTTTCACTATTTTCCAAGAAAAAAAAGGTATTTTTTAACCTTTGAGATTAATTTTTGACAAATACACTTACAACGATTGATTGTTGTAGTGACTAAACAATAGATAGTATGACTTTTAGTTTTGATACCATGTAGGTTGCATTTGATGATCAGTAAGTCTACCTCTCATTAGAATAAGTATTAAGTCTCTATCAGCAACTAATTAGTCTAATGGTCTCTGTTTTTCTCTTCCTCTTAGAATATAGTGTTGTCGTGTTATGACAATAGCACTATACATAAATATTAACGCCTAAACAAACAAAATGTCTTATGGTATTCTGTCACCACTTGCATAATAAGGTTAAATTGATGATCAATAATAAATGAAAAATTTTATTCGCACACACTAATTTACTATTAAGTAAATGGGTGTGTGCCAATAAAATTTTACAATATTCAGTTTTTACTCAATATTTTACGGTATTACAATAAAATTTAGCAATACTAGCTTGGATATTATTTATTTTACAATATTCATTTTACAACAGGATAAAACGGTATTATAAAAATTTAAAAAAATTGACCAATAGTAAAAGCAATACTTGGGTATTATTTTTATACAATATCAATTTTTTAAAATTTTTATAATACCGTTTTACCCTTTTGTATGATGAATATTGTATAAAAATAATATCCAAGTATTGCTAAATTACCCAATAAGGCACTCCGCTTAAGCGACGACCACCCAAAAGATGGTGGAAATGTCAAAGGATTTTGCTGGACGATATGCTGAAAACAATTCAATCAAGTTGATGAATTTCGTCGCCGGCTTCAATTGGGTAAAAAGGAATAAGATAGCATTTTAGAGTTTCAAATATCAGGAAAAGGTTGAAGAAGCAGCAAATCTGGGTTTCTTCCTTTGAAACAAAGCTGCGTTTCTAAGCGATGATAAAGAAGATGAAATACATTTTAATTCTTGGACCCGATATATATAATATATCCACCGATACTTTGATTAAGGTCGCCATATTGAAAACTTAAATGTAACATTAATTATAAGTAGAAAAAAGGCAAATAAAAGTAGAGGCAAGGCGTGACAATCTTGTAGATAACTACATGTATGACAAGTGACGAAATTATAGTTGATACGAAATGGGAGTTACGATCCAAGATTATTTTTTGGATTACAATTAGTTGTTTGAAAATAGTGATAAATATAGATAGCAACACGTCTTAACAATTTTAAGCGGCGAAGTTGGTGATCACAAGGAATATGAAGCTCAGATTTGAAATTACCATTTGACATTCAATTACATGATGATAGCTTTTTAAGTATTTCCTACAATTTTGTTTGATTCAATACCAAATGTTCGTCCTTTAAAAAATATCAAATGTTCGTAATAAGTCTCATAACAATTACGGGAGAAACTATATGGATCTAGGATCCGAAAATTGAGCAAATTGTACGTTACAACAATTACTTATCTTTCATGTGCTTTAAAAGAAAACCGAAATATGTTAAATATGAACTTTAGTACGTTAAAGACCAAATTCCACACAAGCCGACTCGCCTTTCAACAGAGAATATATGCGAGCTTTTCTTTCTTACTAGACATCAATAGAAAAGTATTCAGGAATAATTCAAATAGTTTCATTCATCTCAATTTTGGGATTAATAAGATGCACAAGTGTTATCCTAATAGGAAATGATATTTACATTCCTATTACGTCTATACAACTTTAATTCTAATTACAAAAGAATATATAATATAATTCTTTCGAACACTCCCCCTCAAGTTGGTGCATAGATGTCAATCATGCCCAACTTGTTAATCCATCCAGCAAACGCATGGTGTGACAACCCTTTAGTGAGTACATCCGCCAACTGCTCTTCATACGTTACAAAAGGAAAATGAATATTCCTCTTATCAAGGTGATCCCTGATGAAATGTCAATCGATCTCCACATGCTTGGTTCAATCATGCTATACAGGATTATGAGCAATTTCAATTGCAACAGTATTGTCACAATGCAAATCCATGGCTTTGTGGAGCTTGAAACCTAGTTCATTTAAGACATTACGAATTCATAATAGTTCACACACTCCATTTGTCATTCCTCGGTATTCAGCTTCAACACTGGAACGGGCAATCACATTATGCTTCTTACTGCGCTAAGTTACTAGACTCCCACCAATAAAGGTGAAATAACCAGAACTAGATGCCCTATTAGTATGATCTCTTATCTAATCTGCATCAGAATAACCTGTAACTCCAAACTCACCATCCTTTGAAAATAGGAGGCATATACTTGGTGCAGACTTCAAATATTTGAGAATATGCATCACAACATTCATATTTTCTTCACTTGGACCATGCATGAACTGGCTCACAACACTTACAACATATGCAATATCAGGCATAATATGTGATAAATAGATCAATCTTCTTACTAACCTCTGATACCTGCCTCTGTTCATTGGAACTTGACCAAGACACAACTCCAATGCGTGGTTCATCTCAATAAGAGTCTTAGCAGGTTTACAATTCAGCATTTCTGTTTCAGCAAGAAGATCAAGCACATACTTCGATTGAGACAAGGTGATTCCTAATTTGGATCACACTTCAATTCCCAAGAAATATTTCAGTGGACCTAAATCCTTTATCTCAAATTCTTGGGATAACCGCTTATTCAAATCTTCCATCTCAGCTGAATCATCACCTGTAACAACCATGTCATCAACATATACAATCAGAGCAGTAATCTTACCACCCTTGCATTTAATGAACAAGGTATGATCAGAGTTGCTCTGCCGATATCCAAACTTCTTCATTGCTCTAAAAAATCTCCCAAACCACACTCTAGGAGATTGCTTCGATCCATACAGTGACTTCTTCAATTTGCAGACTTTTTCAATATTACATGGCTTATAGATAACACCTGGAGGAATATCCATGTACACCTCTTCTTTTAAATCTCTGTTCAGGAAGGCATTCTTCACATCAAATTGGTGCAATGGCTAGTCATGTTGAGCTACTAAGGGTATGAGGATGCATACAGTGCTGATCTTTGCTACTGGAGAGAATGTCTCTTAATAATCCACTCCATATCGGTGAATGTAGCCTTTTGCAATTAGACGAGCTTTATATTGATCAATATTTCCATCTGCTATTAGTTTCACTGCATATACCCATCTACATCCAACCGTCTTTTTCCCAGGTGGAGCAGGAACAAGCTCCCACATCATTCATTGCTTGCTTCCACTTTGAATCCGCCAAGGCATCCTACACATTACTGAGAATAGCCACTGTAGATAATTGATTAACAACAAGTGCATATGATCCAGACAACCTATGGTGGGATACAAAACTAGCAATAGAATATTTGGTTTTTGCTTCTATGGTTGGTTCATTTTGTTTCCCGTTGTGACCTCCTAGACATACTAACTTCTATACTACCCAAATCATTGGCATGAATACGTACCTCAGGAGAGACATTTTGGGAAGGTTCTTCAGTTGATGGAGTAGAAAAGGGGGTCTTTATGGAGTATTGCTTCAGAAGAGGTTTAAACTTCAGGTAATGCTGTTTCATCTTCAGTTCTCAACAGGTAGAGAAATTCTATAGTGATTCCTTTCAACGGGTCGAGAATATCTCTTGACGGGTCGATATGATCACCCTATTTCGTTTCAGACCTAGTTCTCGATGGGTCGAGAATAATTCTTGACGGGTCAATGTGATCACTCTGCTCCGTTTTGGACACCGTTTTAGATGGGATGAGAGGATTTTTCGACCGGTCGAAAAATTCTCATGTACCTTCTTTCATTCGATTTCCTCAAAGTTGTTCCTCCAACCTCTCCAAGTCCTCAAATTCATCTAAAAATAGAGGATTGCCTTCATATATACTTCTCTCCCTCTGAAGGGAAGACTCTGAAACTCCTCCTGAGTAATAAAGGGTCAGACTCATGGAAAGAAACATCCAGAGATACATGCATCTTGTTCAGAACTGGATCATAACAACAATAACCTTTCTAGAATTTAGCATAACCAACAAATACACAGTTCACAACATGCAGATCAAGCTTTCCTCGCAACTCTTTGTTGATGTGAACATACACAGTACATTCAAAGACTCTTGGTTCCAGATTAGGTAGAGATGACGCATATAATAGATCATGCAACTTCTGATATGGGTTCTGTAACTCAATCACACGAGAATGGGTGTGATTGATTAAATATGCAGCCAAACACAAGACTTCTCCCTATAGATTTGTAGAGACATTCATACCAAATAAGGAAGTACGAACAACCTCCATCAACTCTCAGTTCTTTCTTTTAGCTAATCCATTCTGTTAAGGAGTATAGGCAATGGAAGTTTCATGCCTAATCCCATGAACACCTAAATATGCTGACATATCTCCATTCACATACTCCCCACCATTGTCAGATTGAAGGACTCGAATTGGCTGCTGATATTGAGTTGCCACCATCTTATGGAATTCAACAAATTTTGCATAAACTTCACTTTTGCACTTCATCAAGGTGACCCAAGTCATTCTGGTACATTCATCAATAAAAGTCACAAAGTAGCAAAATCCAGAACGGGAAGAAATTCTTGCAGGGCCCTAAACATCTGAATGAATTTTCATGAAAGGAACAAAACTTTTTTTCAAACTTGGAGAATACATAATAAAATGGCTCTTGGTCAGTTCAAATACATCACACTTAAAATCTGATTCATCAACAATTGAAAACAATCAATGTTGCAATTTTCTAAGATATCCAAAATTCAACTGGCCTAAGTGGCGATGTCATAACCACACTGCTTCCTTAGCTTTATTCAGGCTACTGGTACTGTTTGCTTGACTAATATGTTGTTGTCCATTGCTTGTCAACTCCAGATAGTATAATTTCCCCATTCTAACACCATAACCAAGAGTTCTCCTTGTCAGAATGTTATGAAAAATACAGAAATCGGGATAAAATGTTACAGAGCAAGAGAGGGACCTAGTGATATGAGTAACAGATTAGAGGTTATAAGCAATAGAGAGAACAAAAAAAAACAGAATCAAGAGTGAGTTCATGAGAGAGTTGGACAGATCATTCACCAAGAACAAGAGAAGGTGAATCATTAGCTGTGGGCACAACATGTTCAAGAGAAGTGTTAATGGTATCAACTACACTAGGATTATTTGTCATATGATCAGTAGCATCTGTATCAATTATCCAAGATCTATTTGCAGAAAATGTGGTAAGAGAAGATGTCTTACCCCTGTTACCTGTTTCAATGACGAGTGCAGCTGGTTGAGAAGGAGATGCAGTGGTAGTTACAGCTGCTTTCAGGGTGGTCTGGCGAGGCTTTATAGTAAAATCCCACCATTCAGGATATCCAACAAGCTCATAGCAACGTCCCTTTGTATGACCGACTTCCTTACAATGAGTACATGTAAAGTGAAAGTTTTTAGGAGGAGGTTTTCCACCAGAACATTGAGGGTCAGAAAAGCCAGGTGGAGGACCCTGGCAGCGCTGAGACTGAGTAGTGTTGACTGTTGAAGAAGAGGAAGCTGCTATGACAGAGGCTTTACACAGAGGAGATGCAGAGAAGGTTGTTCGATTGTTGTGGAAGTGTCGGACATGGGTATATGTTTGTTCAAGATCCAACTTTTATTCTCTCCGCAACAGCTCTTTATAGACTTGACTGAATTTAGCATGAAATCCCATAAAAAAAACATGTAGACTCGTTGGTGGGTCATGTAGGAAGATTCATTCACAACACCATCAACATTTTCTTGAGAGTGCGTCATGCGGTGATCCATTTCATTGAACCATTCAACAAGCTCATTGTAGTATGTGGAGAGGGGTCTTCCATTCTGCTTTGTTGTATAACACAAACGATAAAGCTAAAAAAATTTGAGTTTCTTCAGATTTCTGTAAAGGGCATCCCAAATTGCTTTGGCTGTTTGCAATATGAGATACCGTTTTCGCAATTCAGGAGACATATTTTCAAAGCTAGCACTTCACCTTGTCATTGTCAGTAGTCCATGTTTAATGCTCAGCAGAGGCAACGGCAAAAGAGTCATTGGTGAGGAGATCAAGCTTGTTTCGTCCTTCAAGTCAAATCTTCATGTATCCAGACCAACTAGAGTAGTTGGTTTCAGTGAGGAGTTCACTGATGGAAAAAGCAGAGTTGTCTTGAATGGTATTGTAGAAGCAATTGTGAACAGGTTTAATGATTGCTCCATTGTTGGGGATGAGTGCTCCATCATTGTTCGCAAAGATGTTCTCTTCATTCTCGTTCTCCATCTCTTCAAGGTTTGCAAGAAATCATAATTCAGGGTTCAAGTTCAGACGCAGCAGAAGAAAGAAAAAAATAATGATGGTAATTCAAGATTTCAGTTCAATTCAGTTCAAGTTTTTTCATAATCCAGGAATTCGGTTATGATATTAAGTAGTAAAGTATTCAGGGAAAATTCAAATAGTTTCATTCATTCTAATTTTAGGGTTAATAAAGATGTACAAATGTTATCCTAACAAAAAATAATATTTACATTCTTAATACATTTATACAACTTTAATTTTAATTACAAAAAAATATATATTATAATTCTTTCCAACAACGTCTACACTTCAAGAGAGGAACCCTAGCTACGCATCGAGCATTTGAGCAACCAGTGTCTCATGTACGGTAAACATCAAACGGTAAACATCCTCCAGATTTTCCTTTACATATATTTTCGGAAACATCCTTACCTACATATCTGGCAACAAATTAACAAATTCCTGAAATAATAAAAAACTAGTGGAGGAGAAGGTCGGTATATTCTCTTTAGTCCCCTTTGTAACTATAAACTCTCTCGTCTCCCAGTGAAAAACAGCACCTCCTCCTTTTTGTTTTCTTTTCTGTTCTCGTCTGGCTCACACCACCACTCAAAACCCAACACCACCACCACCACCACCACCAAAAACACAATCTCATCGAACACACCTCCACACAGCCAATGGCCGCTAACGGCGGCGCCGGCGCCGTAAACTCCGGCCCCACCACCGCCACCAACTCCTCCTCCAAAACCAAAAACAACCCCCTCCTCCTCGGCCGCTTCGAAATCGGCAAGCTCCTCGGTCACGGCACATTCGCCAAAGTCTACCACGCTCGTAACATCAAGACCGACGAAGCCGTCGCCATTAAAGTGATCGACAAAGAGAAGATCCTCAAAGGCGGACTCATCGCACACATCAAACGCGAGATCTCGATCCTCCGCCGCGTCCGCCACCCTAACATCGTTCAGCTCTTTGAAGTCATGGCGACGAAGGCCAAGATTTACTTCGTCATGGAGTACGTCCGCGGTGGCGAGCTCTTCAACAAGGTCGCGAAAGGTCGGTTGAAAGAAGAAGTCGCTAGAAAGTACATCCAGCAGCTCATCTCCGCCGTCGCCTTCTGCCACGCTCGTGGCGTCTACCACCGCGATTTGAAACCCGAAAATCTCCTCCTCGACGAGAACGGCGATCTCAAAGTCTCCGATTTCGGCCTTTCCGCCGTCTCCGACGAAATCAGGCAAGACGGCCTGTTCCACACTTTCTGCGGCACGCCGGCTTACGTGGCGCCGGAGGTGCTCGGCCGGAAAGGTTACGACGCCGCGAAAGTCGATATCTGGTCTTGTGGGATTGTGTTGTTTGTGCTCATGGCCGGGTATTTACCGTTTCATGATCATAATGTGATGGCGATGTATAAGAAGATATACAAGGGGGAGTTCCGGTGTCCGCGGTGGTTCAGCTCCGAGCTGGTCCGGCTTTTAACTCGGTTCTTGGACACGAACCCGGACACGAGAATCACCATCCCGGAAGTGATGGAGAATCGGTGGTTTAAAAAAGGTTTCAAGCATATAAAATTTTATATAGACCATGATGACAGGCTGTGCAATGTTCACGAGGATGAAGGGGATGATAGTGACGCCAGCTCGGTGATGTCGGAGGATCAGTCGGAGTCGGAGGCGGAGTTTGAGAGCAAGAGGAAGCTAACGTCTCTGCCGAGGCCGGCGAGTTTGAATGCGTTTGATATTATATCGTTCTCTCCAGGGTTTGATTTGTCCGGTCTGTTTGAGGAGCGCGGTGAGGAGGCAAGGTTTGTGTCGGGTGCTCCGGTGGACAAGATCATTTCGAAGCTGGAGGAGATTGCGAAAGTGGTGAGCTTTTCGGTGAGGAAGAAGGATTGCAGGGTGAGCATGGAAGGGTCCAGGGAAGGTGTCAAGGGGCCGCTGACGATCGCGGCGGAGATTTTCGAGTTGACGCCGTCTTTAGTGGTGCTTGAGGTGAAGAAGAAAGCAGGGGATAAAGCAGAGTACGAGCATTTCTGTAATAAGGAGTTGAGACCAGGGTTGCAGAATTTGATGATTGAAGAAGCTGGTAATGGTTCAGCTCGGAGTTCACTTCTTTCAGTACGGTCTCTTGATTCAATTGATTCACTAGACTCTGCTGGTGCTCATCACCACCACCATCATCATCATAATCATCATCTTTCGGACACAGCTTCAGTAGGATCTCCTTCGTCGCCACACTTTCTGCCTTCGGATACTGAATAAGAATAAGAAAGAAGAGAAAAGGGAATTGGGTATGCCATTCTTTTTTTCTGAGTTTACTCTAAATTTGCTAATGCCTCTGTAAAGTTTCTTCCTTTTGTTGTTGATTTGTTTTGTTTTGGGAGTAGGCGGAGCTCTAGATTATACTGCAATGCTATATGTATTTCCTTTTGGTTGATCATGAAATCTTAGATTAGATTCACAGAGATTGGAATACACAATTCTCTTGTTTATGTTCGGAATTTAGGTGGATGAAAAATTACTGACATTGCTAACCACATCATCAGGATTATGATACATTTGGGACTTCAAGAACTATCCAAGTCTTTACTCTTTGTGCTACCAGGTGTATAGTGAGTACTGTTCATGTTACTGCATACTAACAGAAGTGCATTGGATTATGATACATTTGAGACTTTAAGATATAGGCAAGTTCTACACTTTGTGCTACCAGTTCTGTAGGGAGTATTATTCCAGTGATGACTTTTCTGGTTTTTTGTGGGCATTTTTTTTGGTACTCGGCTTCATTAGCAAGCAAAACTTGGTCTTCCAGTTGCATTTTGCTGTGTTTTCCATTTTGCTTATTTTCTATTTAGGACCATTGTTCAGGTGAAACGTTTCTCTTGAAATTGAAGGGAATCCAAGTCTTTTTATTCATCACCTAAATTAGGTGAAACCACATCATCAGGAAGGATTTCTACGAAAAGAGAGTAAATCATTAGTAAGGTTTTAGGAAATAAACTGCTGGAGATTTTTTCTTTTGAACTATGCATAAACAAAATTGGTTCAGGAAATTTTGGGAAATCTTATAGTATATTGTTTGTTGCAGAACTTGATAATTTTGTTTTCAAATTCAATGTGTACCTTTGCTTGGTTCTTTAGTCCTCAACTTTCCAAATATTGTTATTTCTTCTTCCTTTTGGCCGAATTCCACAAGAGGTAGAGAGCTCAGTGGGATGAGATCTGGAAAAAGGGCATTGGCAGATTTTGATTAAGAAGAAGTTGGTTGTGATGTGTCTATGTAATTGACAAAACGACAGGGTGCAGCCGCTACTTGCTCTTTACATTATTGGTTCTCGCTTTGCAATTTGGCTTTTCAAACTCTGTGATGGCCAGCTACCAGTTTATATTTGGTGAATAACTTATTGTCACTATTATCTAAAGAATTCTAGGGTAATTTCTCACGAGGGTTCTGGTGTCTCTCATAGAAAGTCGTCTGTATTAGCAAAAGAAATGCAGTTTTCTTTTGTTTTCTATTTTGTGAGCAGATTTGGCACTATTTGCTCGTCGTTTTACGATTATATGTAATTGGACAAAACTAGCATTGTTGAGAAATTTCGAATTTGGGTCGGCTGGTTTGATTTGCGTTTCAAATTACGCAACTGTTGGACACTGATAAGCAGGACTGATTCAAATGTTGTTATGTGGTGGCACAGCTCTGAGCCATTGCCTTCAGTTCTTGGCATATAAAAGACTGTTCTGAAAGGTGATGTAATATGATTTTGAAAGCTTACAAATGTTATATGATGGCAGTGTAATCTGATGGTAATGGATCTTATTACTACTAGAAGCCACTAAAACGTATAAAGAAAGAGCAAGGCTGGTGTAGAATCTGATGCAGCTATAATATTAATTAATTATGGTCATTAGAAGAAACATTAGTTAATCATTTGACTGGATCTACCTATATTACGCATGCGAATCTACTGGAAAATTGTTCGTTTTTTTTTCCTGTTAGTATGCATGACTGATTGGTGCAAGTTTCCATTTCCGTGACAAGAATCTGAAGCTAATTCCACATGTAACCCTATAGCAGAAAGACGCGTATATCAAGATTCAGAAAAGTCGTCGTCGTTTGCCGAGAACCAGCGGAGATCATCAAGGATGATGCTTATGAATTTGATGTATCAGCCTTATTTTAGTTGCAGAAAAAGACCCAGTTGGTATTTCTGACTAAAAACTTCAACTAGAATCTGTATGGTTTGGCTTTACAGATGTTCTTACATGGGCCTATCACTTCTCCACCTCTAATCTCTCCCTTTCTCCAACAATAATTGAGCAACTGACTGGTAGGTGTCTTCTCCTTTTTTCCTTTCATTTTGGTTTTGGACTGCATTTCTGTTTATATGATAAGATATTTTGTGTATCAGTTTTGGGTGGACTAGGTTTTTTGCCCTATTATAGGAGAAGACGGGGGTGGGGGTCAATGCATATATATTGTAGTAGGTTTATTCGTTTATGTCCAAGAATGGTGACTCAGAACATACAGAGCAATACTACTGTTATCTGAAAAACATCATTTTCCTTCCTAAATGTGGTTTTAGTCTGTGGACCTGTACAGGAACAAGTCGATAGAGTGTGTGTCTCTGTGATAGCAACTAATACTAGTTTGAAACAGTTATTACTTCATTGTGAGGGATCAGAGCTTGTACATATGTAATGAGGTTCGTCTACGGTACATTAATGCACTGAACATTTAGTAAATTGACTCGATATAAAATTAGACGAGTTCAACACATCAAGTAGACAAATTTGAACCAGTGAATATTAGTATCAATTTTACTAGAGTATCGAACTAGTCTACCTGATGTATCAATACAACTCGGGACCTTTATTTGCTGAAATTTGAATGTGTGGGAAGATTCAAATCCCAGACTCGGCAATCTGTAGAGTTGCAAACGGAAGCCATTAAAGCTTTGAAGCTTGCAGTACCTCTGCCTTCTGGTGTGGTTGCAACTTCTTCCTACAAGCTAAAATATTGGTCTAATGTAGGATGGATGGCCAGAAAATTGGTATCTGTCAAGCATTATAGTTTCTAGTATTTATCAGTATGGTTCCTTTGAAACCACCATAACTTATTATACAAATTTACCTCCTAGGCTCGTAAAATTAGATCTCTCAAACTCAGAACAGAAAAATCACAACTTACACGATGAAAGAAAAAGAACTAAAACCCTGAAAACAAGCTACATGAAACAAATGTAGATAACAGACATATCGGCATACATCAAAGTATAAAAAAAGAAGAAAATAATTTGATAAAAAAGCCTAAGGAACAGGTTTATCAGTTGATGGCGGATGTTGCTGGTGCGGATCATTTCCTTGCCAAGTCCATACTATATCTGTAAGAGAGGGCCTCAAGTCCTTGTCATGGAATTGCATGTATTCCAATGTGTCCCCGGCTGTTTTCTTCACCTCCACAACAAAAAACGAAGGAGTAACCTCAAAAATCTCAGCATCGATACCAAGGTGGCCTTTTCTTCCTTCTTTGCTGCCCTGCAACTTGACAATTCCATCCTTCTTCATGCACTTGAATCTCTCCGTCTCTGCTATCTGTTCAAACTTTGAAATGATAGTAGAGGCTGGCTTTGTCGTAGTGAAACGCGTCTGCTGCGATCTATGCTTCGTGTCATACTCAAACAAACCGGACAGATCAAATCCCGGTGAGAGAGATGATATGATGTCAAATGCATTGTAGTTAGTTGGCCTCATGGGACTTGCTGCTGCTAATCTTATAGTATCGTCTTCAGAACTGTTTGATGATGCAAAAGTGGCATGCACATCACTGAGTGAGGTATCGGGAGCTGATGGAGCATCCGCGCTCTTAAACCCCTTCCTGAACCAACTGTTCTCCATGATCTTGTCCACGCTTATTCTCGCGGTGGCATTCGGATCAAGAATCCGCGAGAGAAGCTTACGAACCTCTGGAGTGAACCATGGTGGACTCTTGAAGTCACCTCTGCTGATCTTTCTGTACATTTCCATTAGATTTGGGCCATGGAATGGAAGATGGCCAGCCAAAAGAACATAGAGGACAACCCCAGATGACCATGTATCAGCTTTGGCACCATCATAGCCTTTCGTGCTGATAACCTCGGGTGCAACATAAGCTGGGGTTCCACAGGTCGTGTGCAGCAGACCATCTTGACCTCTAGATTCCCACAATGCGCTCAGCCCAAAATCTGATACTTTGAGGTTACCTTGCTCATCAACTAAGAGATTCTCCGGCTTGATGTCACGGTGGTAAACTCCACGGCTGTGGCAGTAATCGACAGCCCCAATCAGTTGTTGGAAGTACTTTCGCGCTGCGTCTTCCTTTAGCTTCCCTTTGGCTACCTTGTTGAAGAGCTCACCACCTCTCACGTACTCCATGGCAAAATAGATTTTGGTCTTGCTCGCCATGACTTCATAGAGCCGAACAACATTAGGGTGCCTAACAAGGCGCATCACCGAGATTTCACGCTTGATTTGATCAATCAATCCGCGTTGTTGCACCTTCTCCTTGTCTATGACCTTAATGGCAACACTCTGGCCGGACCTCAAGTTTCGAGCATGGTAAACCTTGGCGAATGTGCCTTTGCCGAGCAGGCACCCCAGCTCGTACTTGTGCATCAATATGTGTCCTTTCTTAGGCTCCATGATGACACCAACTTTGCTTCCCTTTTCACCAACACAAGCAGAGGATGGTGAAATGAAAGATGATCAACACAAGCTATCAAGAACAACGTTCACTCAATTGCGTAACGCCTTTTCCATGTGTGCCATATTAATTGCATGCTGATCATGTTGTTTCGAAGAAAAGAATGTCAGTATTAAGCAAAAACAGTTTTTTGGAGGAAACTAGAAAATCAAGCCCTGGGACACAAGGAATTCAACTCATGCATGCCATAAAGGCAGGATGAGGAAAATCCCTTGTGATTTCAAAATCAGAACCAAAGGCAAAAACTCAACCCATGCCAAATGGCTTCATAAGAAAAATTTCTTGCGCAAGGAAACGATGCAGTGCTAAAATCACGCATGTTTCAACATACCAAAACGTTGTCCCTTAATAGAGAAGCCTCCTATTCCCAGACTGCTCTGGTGCTCTTTGTGTAAAAATAACAGGCACTGTATTGTGTTGGCTGTTAAGGAGTATTGGACCTGATTTAGGCTCCTATGTATAGTAACAGACAGTTGGAGATTTTGCTTTCTTGGAATCTGACTCGCACCAATCTGGACTTGCTGGTTGAGATTGAAACACCGGAAGATTTTCTCCAACTTGGACCATAATGACTCAAGTATCTATCCAACAAGAGACCTATGTGGGCAATCTGGTGTGACCTACATGATCTAATTATTGGCCACAAAGGTTGTTGTGGGGGTGGAAAAAGGTCAATAGTGACCCACACAGAAAAATGAATGGTGCCAAATGAAATGAAATGAACACAAAATATCAACTCGGATTAAAGTCATCTCTATACATATCTATCATTATCTCTTGAAAGCTATAATGTAGGGGTGAGATGTTTTACCGAAAAATTGAACCGAAAACCGAAATAAACCGAATTGAAATTTGTTGGGCCCGAAACTCGTAGGACGGACTAATTTAGAAACCGAACCGAAATAAATCCGAACCGAATAACTTTTTATGATACGGTACCAAATAAAATCGAACCGTTCCGAAATGATATATGTGACAAAATTGTGTTTATTTCTTTACACAAATGAACATATATTCACCCATTTCTTTTTAGGACATATATATAGAAAATTTTTACAAAAATACTCTTATTCTCTCACATTTATTCTATCTCTCTATGATATTGCTTTTTTTAAATAATAATTAACTTAAACAATTGGTTAGGCCTAGAAAATTTTATTGAAAAACCGATCCGAAATGAAACCCGTTGGGACCGAAACTCGTGGGACGGACTTGCCAAAAAACCAAAATAGACACAAAACAATACGCCCGGGACAATATTAATTCTAAGAAAAAAAATATTTAATGTAAAGGACGAGTATTGGAAAAAAAAATTGTCCACACTCAAAACACAGCCAGAACCTGGTTTGTTTTATTTTATTAATGGCAAGATAAAAATACAAAAAAAAAACTTGGGAAGGGAAAAAATATATAAATTAAAGGACTACAGTAGAGATTTCATTGAACATACATGCAATTGTAAAATGAGGTTTCCTCTCCTAACTTGAACAACATGAAGCAGATACATCACATGCTAAAATGCCAAAAGAAAAGAAAAACATTACATAATTAAAGAACCCTAGCTAATTAGTCGATTAGCAAACCTCTTCGTCGTCGTCGCTTTCTTTCCTCCCACGTTTTCGATCCCTCTGTCTCCCCCAATTGTGCACAGAAAGATGAAGCTTCTTACTTGCCACCAGAAAATCTATAGCCTGAAGAGGATTCAAAATCTTCACAAGCTCCTTCAACGTGTTCATCCTCAGCGTATCTGCCTCCTCCAGAACCTTGACCATTTCTTGACCATGCTCATCTAGAACCTTCTCGACTTCTGTATTCATCTCCCCGATCTTGCTCAGCCCTTTCGCGACAAAAAGAGAAGAAACTTGGACAAAAAAAGAAGTAACTTGGACAAAAAGAAAGGAAGTGACTTAGACAAATCTTTTTTGTCGGTAACCTCAGACCAATCAATCGAATATTGATTAATTGGCTGGTCCGCTATGTCCTCCTGCAGAGCCGCCAGCTTCATCGTCAGCCTCTCTTCCTCTTTGATCGTCTTGGCCTGCAAGGCGTTCACCGTCACGTCGTCGAGCTGGGACTCATCTTTTGTCCTGCCGAGGAACTCGGTGAGGTTGGACTCCATATCCGAGCCGCTGATGGCGTACACGAGCCGGAAAAACAATGAAGGTCGGCAACCGGCGACCCACAGCAGAGAATTCTCCCAGGGAGAACACCAGTCCGGCGCGAAGTAGACGGAGATGTCCTTGTGGGCTAGTTCATTACGCTTGTCGACGTAGTCTTGGAAGTGAGCGAGGCTCTTCTTTGCAAGCTGTTGAAGGAGTTGTGTATTTTGAGCAAGGTATGTAAAATCGATATTATCGGCGATATTTCGCCGATATTTCAATTTTTTGAAGTTATCTGAAAAATCCTCAAATATATCCTTAAATTTTTCGAAATTTTTCGATTTTTATCGATATTTCCGATATATCCCTGATATTTCCGATATTTTCCGATATTTCTCGAAATTTTCGAAATTTTCGTAAACTTTTCACATTTAACATTTAGTTTGGTAAATGTCCAATCTTCACATGCTCAATGTCCAATCCACCATTCACGTGACATGTCCAATACATGCAGAATTACATGGGAGAACAATCATTTAATGATTATTCTTCACAATACACACATGATTATGCACATGGAGATGGAGAAAAAATAGTGTGAATTTTGAACCTCATAGGTCCCCTACGTGATTTTGAAGTATTTATATATTTGATTTTGTGATGTGTGATGTGTAACATATTGCACAAAAGGCGTGATGGCCTAGCCTCCTATAAGTTTTAGCCATCAAAAAATAAAAATAGAACTAATAAATTATATTTTAATAATTATCAGCACTTAACACATACTAATTCATATAGTAATTTAGCAAATTCATATGTCTTGATGTCAGATCAATATTTTCTTTTCACATAAGATAGATAATTGATCATGTTACAACCTCCAAAAGTTTCATAACAAATTTTCATGTAATTTTATTAGTTTCCGTCATTTCCGTCAGAATTTTCACTGGATCGATATTTCATCGATATTTCCGTCGAAATATCCAAATTTTGGAATGTCGATATATCCTCAATATCTGATATTTTACTCCTTAATTTTGAGGCTCGCGGTCTAGGGTTTGGAGAAGCTCCACGTGATTTGCGAGTCTTAATCCATTCTTTGAAGCAGCATTTGGATTTGTTGCGGTCACGACTCGACATTTGGGGTTGATTTGCGAGTTTGTGTTGATGAAGCATGTGTGAATAGAAAATTTTACTTAACAAGGAGGAAAGAAATTGAAGCGGTGGTTGAGTGTGTTAGGATGCTTACGAGTTTACGCAAAGACACGTAGAGTTGGCGGTGACTGGTGTCAACTTGGTTTTCATCAGCTTAAACTCCATAGAACTATTAGATTTTGATCGCATCCACGTGACAACCAGGTGAAGAAGATCGACACATCACAAATTATAGAAAAACTAAAGGTCTTTAGCTGAGTTGCCAAATTACTGTTTTTAGGAATAGTTAATTTCCGATTTTATCCAACTTTTTAAATATATTTATAATATATGCCACTTATCATTGCAGCCCCTTTCTCTGCTCTTAAGTCTCCACTCTTCTACCCTTCTCACCTCTCCGGTTCTCAAAATAAAGAGTTGATGACTTTTGTTTGAGCATCGTTTGTTATGTCTATTACATGAAGATCACAAAAAAAATTCTTCCCGACATAATTTTGAAGGCCTCAAATTAGAGGTTTTCAAATAGATTTGCACATTTCTTCTCGTCACCTGTCATAAACAGTTTTTTGGGAAATCAACATTCCAAGGTAAAATGCCCACTCTGAATTGTCAATTAAATTCCTTTTCCTCTTAATTACTTTACTGCTTATGGCTCTAAAAGTTTATTTCATATTGTAATTTAACTTCTGATAGAGAAAGATCGGTTAGTATTAATTAATCTGTAACATTTTATGATCTTTTGAATAATAAGTTTTTGATATATTATCGACTAAAATAGTGATATTAGATTTGGAGCTCAATGTTTACTGAAATAGTTGATTGTATTGAAAATAAAAAATTCTTAGTTTTTCGAATTGTAGTTGACAACATTAAACATGTAACTTGGTTTATTAGCAATTGGTTATTGGAAATTGAATTAATATTATCTAATCTGATAACAAAGAGATAATGATTTTATAAAAATAATATAGCATATATGCCTCAGAACTTCTTATTCTATTTTTTTTTCTTTAGTAATTTGGTAGCAAAAGATATGATGGTTAATTTCATGTAGTTCAGTTAGTATGTTCTATGCATGGTTAATTTCATATTTTAAATATCGGAACTATTTTTTTCTTATTCTGTGTTAGCTGGTGGATCCTTTTTGTCTACACTACCCAGTTGTTATGTTCAGTATGTAAATGGTTGATTGAGTATGACTCGACTACCTCCTCATATTCATTCAATCTAATTCATTTTCTCTTAATTTCTTAAACTTTTGTTCTAAACTCGATCTTTCTCTTAATTATGACTTAAGTTATATGATTCCTACATTTTTTACCTTTATAAATGATTGCTTGCCTAACCTATTTTTCTACAACAATTATCTTTACTTGATTTGCATTTGGTCATATGTAGTTTTCATCTATATAGAATAAATAGAAGAGCTGCAGTAGTGAAAATTGAAAGAGAAATTTTAGTACAAATTCGGACAACATGTAGAGATCAAGCAAAACTAAAAAAGAAAGGACGAAAGAAAATAAAGACTAAATATAATAGAAATAAATGAAAAGAGAAAAGATATTTAGATCTTATAATACATGTTATATGTTATATATTGTGTGTTCATATTTGTTATGTTTTTTATTTTCTTATGTAGTCAATAAAGTCTAAAATATTGTCACAATATGGAATCATTATCTCTATTTACAAGACTTTTTTCAATTTATAGTTTAAAACAGACTTTTATGCTTGAACTTCTCATATATATATTGCAAGTCCTCAATCATAATGTTATGCAGTTTTGATTGAATGTGGTCACCTTTCTACAGTAACGCGCAAGAATCTTGCCAGTGAGAAACCTTAATTTGATGTTTGTTTACGTTTGTGGGAAAGATTGACCTTGGATCATCTCAAGGCATGCAAGGCAAGTGTTTGTTTCGACGTTCATGCAAGCCAAGTGTTCGGGTGGTCGACATCTAGTAAAACCAATCTACTCTTCCAATATATCAACTATTGGACACGTGTTACTCGATGAATATGAATTCAACGATTGAAAATTTCAAGGCATTATAATCTTCGGCCCATCCTACCTTGTTTACATTCTAATAACAGCCCAACAACTATTTGTTTTGCGGTGGGTTGCTAAATTTGAATGGACGTTTTTTTTTTTTCCAACGATTTTAAATGTAGTTCATACGATGTTTTGGTTTTTGTTTGCAGATCGTGTTTAACTGTATTTAGATTAATATAACAATGAAAAAGGATGTTGGCGATACTGTATAACATAGAGGTTTTTTTTATCCATCCAAATTTCGAAAAATCTTTTCTCACTAATTTAAATAAATTCTCATAATTCTCACTTACTCAACACTTTTAAGAGATTTATTCTCACAACCCTAACATCTTTAATTCTTTATTTTTTTAATTCCAAAACTACCATTTTGCTTTGCTTCTCTCTCTTAAGAGATTTATTCTCACTAACCCAACATCTTTAGTTCTTTGTTTTTTTTATTCCAAAACTATCATTTTGCTTTGCCCCCCCCCCCTCTCTCTCTCTCTCTCTCTCTCTCTCTCTCGTCACCTTCAAAGTCCGTTGGCCTCGTGCCTTGATATCTTCGAGCTCGGCCTCTGATGCTGCCTTCATCTCCTGATAAGCGCAAAAGCACCTAACAAAGATACTTTATTATCAAGTCAATTATATCAATGTAGTAAATGAAAAAAAGGAGTCATTACCTGCAGAGAAATGGTGAAACTAAGACTTAAAGACACAAAAAACACAAATAGACGCGTAAACCATAAATCTGGCAGACTCAACCCAGAAGTAGAAAACTAATTAATTAGCTATTCTAGACTCAACCAAAAACTATGAAATTAAATAAAAACTAACTAGACACAGTGGCGGACTACCACACAAATATTTAGAGTATTCGGAGTTAATTTAGTTGGTGAAAAAAAATAAACAAAATAGAAGTACTGCTGAAAACAGAATATCAAAAAGTGAATATGGATGTAAATATGAGAGAAACATTTGCTAGGAACTTCTCTCCACCACTAGATATGCTTCAATCACCCAAAAACAATCTTAATAATCATAGATGAATGCACTCACAGCTAAGCCAATGTCGTTAGGTCATTAACCATATTACGTTCTCTTCCTTGCCATGTTAAGCAAAAATTCGTTATCGACTTAACTATATCCCCAATTAATTGATCTATGACATGTCGGTATCTAGATCAAAATAACTGAATTCATGAAGATCTAAGAACGTACATTTGAGTAACAACAAACAATCTAAGGTCAATGTTGGTAGCCTTAGATTACTAAAGAATCATTTCACACAAGTACCTGCAATAAACCCATTATCTCTCACAGAATATGCAATGATATGTCGATCATGTATACATTCAAGATAATAAACCCTAAAATATGCATCAAAGTGTCGACCCAAAGAAATATGCAACAAAATTATCAATGAACAAACAGTGAAGAAATTCTCATCTAAAATAATATAAATCAATTGGGGTTTGAAATCGAAGACGTATTTAGGGTTGTGATCAACCCCTAACTACTAAGGAGTTTAGTTATACATAATTTTGGATAAAAGCATCAAAGAATACATAAAAGATAAAGTAAAGAAGGAGAAGAAAGAACTTGATGATCAAACACATTAAGTATTCCTATTGTTCAGATTTTGGATCTCTATTGCACCATGAGCAAACACATTAAGTATAACAAAATGCCCACTCCACCTAGAACGAAGTTTACCTGGAAATAACCATAGACGTGAATTGAAAAGCAAGACTTTTTGTCCAACAACAAAAGACTTGCTCTTAATTATTTTATCATGAACCATCTTGGTTTTCTCCTCGTAGATTCGACTAGACTCATAGGCATTATTTTGAATCTCATATAGCCCATTCAGTTGTAACTTCCTATAAATACCTATAACATCAATATAAAAGTTAAACTATTTAATAGCCCAATATGCCTTGTGTTCAAGCGCCACTAGAAGATGACAACCTTTCCTATAGACCATCTAATAAGGAAACATCCGAATCGGTGTCTTGTGTGTTATTCTATATGCCCACAATGTCTCATCCAAGCGTTGACTCCAATCTTTTCGGGTTGGTCCAACAGTCTTATCCAAAATTTGCTTGATTTCTCTGTTGAAGACTTCTACGTGCCTGCTCGTCTGAGGATGATAAGGTGTTGCCACCTTATGTAATCTACGCATTTTAGGCGTATTAATTAATGTATTTTTTTCTACATTTTTACTTTGTTAATTACTTAGTATTATTAATTTTATTTGTTTTGACTTATTTTTGTTATTTTTAGGTGTAGGACAAAAGGGACGGAGTAAAGGAGTCTACAAGAATTCAAAATGCCACAAAAATGGAGAGTGAAGAAATTTGGCTGAAATTTGGCTGAAATTTGGAGAGTGAAGAAATTTGGCTGAAATTCCAAAGGAGTAAAGGAGTCTACAAGAATTCACGTTACTTACCTAACCTAACTCACCTACCTCAATTAATCAATTTCGCAGCCCTCTCTATTCTCAATCTCGCTTCAATGGACGCCTCAGATTCTCATGAACCCTAAATCCCTCATCGATAGGACATTGAGTCACACTCTCACTCATCGAATCAAGCTCATCGTCAACCCTCACTCCCTTGGCTGGATCACCATCAAGGCATCAACTCAACTCCAACCTAGTCATTATCAGGTTTCCAAATCGAATTGGTTCAGAAACTACAAAGTACTAAGTGCGTTCTAATAAGTAGAAAAGTTGTAGTTTACTTTTTAATCTACTGCCGGGAAAGTGGGAAACTATGGAATATCAAAATTTGTTTGTTTGTATAAGATTGCTTTTTGAAGTTGAATAGAAAAATTTAATGTTTAAGATTGCTATTTTGAGTATTTGAATCTGTTTAAGTCATCTACAATCTATTTCATTTGAAGCTTGTTTAATTTGATGTAGACTACAAGGCTCTAGTGGGTGTTCACATGATTGATATGATGGCATTTTAAATCACTTAGCTTTGTGATTGATATATAATGATATGAATTAAGATTGATATATGAGGTTATTCGTGTGCTTATGCTTGAGTTTATCGGCCGAAGTTTTGATTAATGGATTGGGGTGGTGGGATGGACTAGGTTCACGCTTACATTGCTGCTAGAATTTGATCTTTCGAGTGATAAAGCTCATTATATAATTTATCTACCTTGTTAAAAAACTATGGATCATAGTGGTGCATTCGTATGCAGCAAATATCAATTTGATGTTGTTTGTGTAATTGATATGATGTTTGTATGCATTCTTTCTGTAGCAGTTATTGACACATATTGCGTAGAACGTACTCTTGTACATTTAATCTGATTAGTTTCACTCACAAGAGAAATCAAGCAAAGCTACCATATTTTCTTGTAAGCAATCAAGCAAAGTTAGCACTTTTGCTGTTGGTTTACTTCAACGTTGTATGTTTGTGTAACTCGATCAAATTGTTGTGCACTTGTTTTTCTGGGGACTATTCAAAAATTGAGTTTGTAATTTACTTTGGTTTGTAATTCATAGCAACTTAGCAGCTTATTATTGATAGTTTATAGATAGTTTGAAGCAACTTATTAGAAAATTTTATAATTTACAGTTTTGGGACTTGAAGAATGAAAAAAAAGTTGATAATCTCATGTTGGGCTCGTACCGTCCCGAACCCGTATAGGACAGGCCTTTACGGGTTTCAGTTTTGAAACCTTGCATCTCGTCCCGTAAATAAAAAATAGGATGGGCTAGGCTTTGTTAAGACCCGTACTGTCTCATCCCATGCCCAGTCCTATTGTCAATACATGCTAAAAAATTTCATTGTTTTTTATGTGAATATATGTTAGTTAGATTTTAATTTTCGCAAATATTAACCGGTGTGTGTATATATATATCTAATAATTGTTAGGCACGTTAAAGGAAAGTCTTAGATTTACACTGAGTACAGATACTTGGTTGATTAAGTCTCACTCTCCTGGAATAGATAACGTCTCTTTTTCGTGTTTATCTTCTTAACCCCTCATGATGTGTGGATTTCATCACCCCACACCATAACCTAAGTGAAGTTATGAACCTGAGGTTGATGGCGGAGTTTACAAAGGATTTGAGGGAGTGTGTTATTCTCAAAATTTTGACTGAATGTTGAACATGGTGTCTAAATGGGTTATGACTAGTGACAAGTTCTGGATCTAAGAAAGAGAAACATCAATATAGTATATACCATTGACCCGGTTAGCCTCGGGGTGTTTCTTGAAATTAGTCATGCCTCTCGCGTTATCTCTATCCCTATTAATCATGTTTTTTGATTGAACCAAAGCCAACTGATTGAGAATGCATACTTTATCGCATGGGTCGCACGTCCGTTGAAAGACGTAAAAACCAAGCTATGTACTTTCTATAAATCTTTGGCGAACTTGAATCTAGGACATGCTTGCCTTAAAATGCTCGAAATTTTTGAACTTTGTAAGAGGATAATCACGTTGCATTCTTTAGCTGCATAACTCCCCTGCGTTTTTATGATGCTCAGATTTCACCACCAGGTACCCTAAGCTAAGTGAAGTTAGGGACATGAGACAAAAGGACGAGTCATTCTATTTATAATTGTTCATGTAACTTGGGTATTTTCTACAGGTTGTAACCAACTTTCTCTTATGCATTCACACCATTTTATCATTTAGGTTGATGTTGTTTATGCATCTAGTTAATTTTCGATCAAGTAAATGTATGATCCATGATGAATCTAAGTGTGACATTGTGTGAAAAGTGCCTCAACATGTTCCAAATTTGTTTCAAACGTGTGAACTAACTTAGCTATGTATATATATTTTTGTTGGTTCCATTTATTTATGCATCATTTGCATTGCATTTTTGTTATATATCATCTTGCATTCATGTTTAAGTGTGTCTATGCATTTTGTGTGTTTTAATTAGTATATTTTTCATGTACCTTATACACCTTTGTATTTCTTTTGTCTTCCGATGATACTAATACTTGATCTATTGATACCTCAGGCAACTAATGAATGTCCAATCCTGTGATACGTCAACTTGAACTTAGAGGTTGAATAATACCTATTTAGAATATAGATCAAGTTAACGTAGAAGAGGCTGAACAAGATCCACCTGTTTTTTAGGAAAGTCCACCTACTTCACCTGCATCATCAGTACACGTTTCAGACACAAAATCTATGGCAGGTGTGGACAGCAATAACGTTGAATAGTCCATCCGTCAACAGACTGGCTCGAATTTAGGAAACTTTGGCCCAACTTTGATTGTTTATCCACAACCAGCAGTAGGCCAGACTGCCCCAGAATTGAAGAGTGGCGTCATACACCATCTTCTGCGCTTTCATGGAAACTCAATTGAAGATGCGAATACATACTTGACTACATTTATATTTGTGTGTGACTCCATGTGTCCACCTGAAACCTCAAAGGAATCCTTTAGGCTTAGAGCTTTTCCTTTTTCACTTGAGGAGAAAGCCAAACGTTGACTATTTAGCTTACCTGCTGCATTAATCACAATGTGGGACATGTGTGTGAAGGAGTTTCTGACCAAGTACTTTTCAGCGTCCAATAGCACCAACTTATGGAAGAAGATTATTGGCGTCCTACAAGATAGTGATGAGTCTTTCGCAACTTATTATGAGAGATTTAAGGAGTTGTGCGAATCTTGTCCTTCACATGGAATATCAGAAAGTATCTCTTGACGTACTTCTATGAAGGACTCAAACCCTTGGAGAGAGAACTCCTAGACGCAGTAGCTGGAGGGTCATTTTTGGAGAAGCCTGCCACTGTAGGCCGTGCTTTATTGAACCAGTGTGCTCTCAACACACAACAGTATGAGGGTATGGCATTGCACCAGAGTAGAAAAGTCTATGAAGTGTCTTTCTCAAGCACAAGTGCAGAACTTTCCAAGCTCACTTCATTGATCACTAAGCTTTTGGAGACCAAGTCACCTCAGCCAATGCCACCTGCAACGCCTGTTTGTGGAATCTTCTTACTTGATGGACATCACAATGATCAGTATCCTTAAAATGTACCAGCTCTAGGGGTAGAATAAGTCTACGCCATTGGTGGATTTTAGAATAGCCATGGCGCCCCTCGGTTCAACAACTATGAAAATTACAATTAGGGGTTCAGAAATAATCATCCTAGTTTTCAATGGAGGAATAATGATGGCTGGCTTAACCTTCATATGCCTCAACCATTTCAATAACAACAATCGAATCAGCAAAGAGTTCCCAACGTCACAAATAGTCCAGCTCACCCTGTTCTCACCAATCTGGATTATGATAAGATGTTGTCACAACTTTCATCATCAACATAGGTTTTGCTGAACACTCAAGCTCAACAGGGGCATGACATTGCTGAATTGAAGAAGTGGATGAGCCAGGTTGTTGAATTCATAGGCCAAATTAAGGGGAGATCTGGAAAATTGCCAACTCAGTCTATTCCAAATCTAGGAGGTGATTTCAGACCAGCAAACGTAGTAGCTACTCAGAGTGGGAAGCAGCACAATTAGTATCATCAGAAGAAGCCAACATTAAATACCACTTCTTTGGATGGTGTTGAGCATGATCCAACCACCATTAAGGCCGAGAGATGGAAGGTGATGTCACCTGTTATCTCGACACCTTTATCTTCACAAATCAACCCAAAGCCACAAGGCAATAGCTCAATTCCTTCAAGTTTGAAGCCTGCTAATTCGCCGTTTGTCACAACATCATTTCCAAGTCGTTTAGTGAACAAAAAGAAGCAAGAAACGGATGAAGAGATCTTGGAAATATTTAAAAAGGTGCAAGTAAATTTACCCCTCATCGAGTGCCTCAACTAAGTGCTGAAATATGCTAAGTTTCTTAAAGAGTTGTGCACCACGAGGAGACAAACGAGAGAGAAGAATATTGTAAAGGTGAATGAGACTGTTTCAGTAGTCATTCAATGATGGTTACCCCCTAAATTGAAGGATCCAGGGAGTTTTTCTGGTCTCTGCGTTATTGGTGCCAGATCTTTCAACAATATGATGTTGGACTTAGGAGCTTCCACCAACGTTATGCCTTGCACTTTGTATTAAGCTCTTGGTCTTCTTGCGTTGAAGAAAGATGATGTGATCATCTAGCCAGCAGATCATTCTGAGACTTATCCACGAGGTTATGTGGAAGACGTTCGTGTCCAAGTCAATTATCTTATCTTCCCAGCTGATTTTTATGTTGTGGATATTGAAGATAGTGACGTCAACACCATGCCAATGTTACTAGGACGTCCATTTACGAGGATTGCAAGAATGAAGACTGATGTGTTCAACGATACATTCAACATGAAATTCGATGGAGAGATAATTGATTTCAACATTTTCGATGTTATGAGACACCCTTCAGCTAGTGTCAATTCATGTTTTTCTGGGGATATTGTTGACACTTTGGCGCAAACATACTTGGATACTAGGAAGGAAGATACGTTGGACTTAGTGCTTCAAGAAGGAGCGGGACGGACTCGACTCGGGGATGATACCCATTTTGAAGACCTTTGGCTTGAAATGGGCCAATAGCTCGTGAGGTTCTAGCCTTGTTAGACGCAGCACAAATGGATCTTAGACACTCTCCTCCTATGCCAATCACTTTTGGGGAAAATTAGATGCTACCTTCAATTGTTCAAGCACCTGAATTGGAACTGAAAGTATTACCTAAATGCTTGAATATGCTTATTTGGGGGAAGAGAAAACGTTCCCAGTAATTATATCTGCAACGTTGGAAGATGAACATGAATGCAACTTGTGGAGGTTTTAAAGAAGTACAAGACAACTATAGGTTGAACGTTTGCAGATATCAAAGGAATCAATCCGGCAACCTGTGTTCACCAGATTCTACTTGAAGATAGCGCCAAGCCTAGTATGGAGGCTAAACACAGACTCCATCCTCCTATGATGAAAGTTATTAAAAATGAGGTAATCAAGCTATATGATTGTGGCATGATATACCCTATCTCATACAGTCGTTGGGTATCTCCAGTACTAGTCATTGCGAAGAAGTCTGGAATTACCATTGTGAAGAATGAAGACAACGAGTTAGTACCTCAGAGAACTGTCATAGGACATCGAGTTTGTATAGATTACAGGAAGCTCAACGCCACAACCAGAAAGTATCACTTTCCCTTACCATTCATTGATCAGATGCTTGAACGGTTGACTTGCCATGCTTATTATTGCTTCCTCGATGACTATTCTAGGTACAATCAGATCAGCATAGCCAAAGAAGATCAAGAGAAGACCATATTTAGATGTCCATTTAGTACCTTTTCTTACAGAAGAATGCCCTTCGGTTTATGCAATGCATCAGGCACCTTTCAGAGATGCATGCTAGCAATCTTTTTAGATTACATTGAGAAGATCATTGAAGTATTCATGGATGACTTCAGTGTCTTTGGAGATAGTTTTGATGCATGCCTTAGTATTCTGGATCTGATTTTGCAACGATGCGTGGAAACTAAGTTAGTACTGAATTGGGAGAAGTGTCATTTTATGGTAAATTAAGGCATTATTCTAGGACACGTCATATCTTCCAGAGGGATCGAGGTTGACAAGGTTAAAATAGATCAAGATGGGTCATGCCATTTATTGTCATTCTAGTTTTTCCTCATGGAGCCGTCCAAATTTGGGCACTGGACACGAGAAGAGAATTTAATTAGATAATCTAGACTCAACCAAACAATATGAAATTAAATACACAATAAAAATACACAGTGGTGTAGTATCACTCAAATATTTAGAATATTCGGAGTTTATTTAGTTGGTAAACAAAAATAAACAAAACAGAAGTACTGCTAAAAACAGAATATCAAAAGGTGAATATAGATGTAAATATGAGAGAAACAATAGCTAGAAACTTCTCTCCACCACTAGATATGCTTTAATCACTCCAAAACAATCTCAATGATCATAGATAAATGCACTCAAAGTTACGCCAATGTCATTATGTCATTAACCATATTACGTTCTTTTCCTTGTCATGTTAAGCAAAATGTCGTTATCGACTTAACTATATCCCCGATTAATTGATATATGAAATGTCGGTATCTAGACCAAAATAGCTGAAATCATGAAGATCTAAGAACATTTGAATAACAACAAAGAATTTAAGGTCAATGTCGGTAGCCTTAGATTACTAAAGAATCACTTCACACAAGTACTTGCAAGGAACTCATTATCTCTCACAGAATATGTAATGATATGTCGGTCATGTATACATTCAAGATAATAAACCCTAAAATATGCATCAAAGTGTCGACCCAAAGAAATATGCAATAAAATTATCAATGAACAAACAGCGAAGAAATTCTCTTCTAAAATTATATAAATCAATTGAGGTTCGAAATCGAAGACATATCTAGGGTTTCGATCAACCCCTAACTACTAAGGAATTTAGTTACACATAATCTTGAATAAAAACATCAAAAAATACATAAAAGATAAATTAAAAAAGGAAAAAAAAAAAGAACTTCATGATTGGCTGCGTGAGTTCTCCTTTTCTTCCTCTATTTCTTTTTCCTCTTTCTCTTCTCTTTCACTCGTGCGTCTCTTCCCCCGTTTTTTTTTTCTTTTCTTTTTTGTGCGGTCTCCCCCTTCTATTCCTCCTCTAGCTAGTTAATTAACCTAGCAAAAAATCCTCACGTGCTGGTGCTGCATGTGGTCTTCGTGGATTAGAAGACTTCCCTCCATTCACATCAATTAATCATTCTTTTATTATTTATTTTTAATATACCTAATAATAAATAAAATTAATTAATAATAAAAAAATATCACAAAATAACTAAATAATAAGGATAATCAACATAATAAAATTCGCAACAAATATGTGACTATTAACTCCACTTCGATCTGTGGTCCACTTTGATCGACCACTGTCGAATCCGCTTCGCCCCAAAATTGCATCGCGCGCCGTCATGCCAGGATCGCCTTGACCTTGTCGCCGCCGCATCACCTCGAATCCAGTACTTCCTCTCACATAGATCGATGTTGGAGAGTGATGAGAGATGCCGCACCACAGCCTTCGGATCCCAGATCTGGTGGCTCGCCCTCGCTCTCCTCCACTCGGTTTGGAAACTCCGAGCTTTGCGACAAAGCCACCGGTTGGTAATCTTAATCTCTCAGCTTGATTATATGTTGATTTACTCAATTAAACAGAGAAATTGATTTCCATTTTGGGTTACTGCACGTTTTCTAGGCTCAGTTATTAGCTGTGGTTGCAATCCAGCATCTAGAGTGAATTTATTGTATGTTGGATTGAGTAGAACTTGTATAGGCTAGAGTCGATTTGCATCATATCTAACTGTTAAACATCACCATTACGTTGTATTGCTCATCAATCCTTTATGTTGAAATCTTGAGAATGATGTGAAATTGACTTGCTTTATCTGAATTAGTTAGTGCATGTTGTATGGTAGTACTGAAACCGCGATTTCTCGAGGTGGTTTTTTTTTTTTTCAGATGTATGAAAGAGGAGCGGAAATGTCCGAATCAATTCGTTATGGTTTTTGTTTGGAGCCAGAGTGCTGTATTTCATCGATTTTGAAGATTGAACAACATGCTGTATTTCATCTGGATCAGACTAATACCAATAGGATAAAAGATACGTAAAGTGACTCAACAATCTGTGTTGATGTGTTTGTGCTGGCATCTGGACAAACAAGACTTTCAAGATCAAAGTTGTATTAGAGTTAATGTGATGGCTTTTTTTTTTGCTGCCATATAGTAAATAGTTGTTTAGAACTTCCGTGATCAACAAATCGGGGTTTATTTTAGCTATGGTGTACAACACAGTATTGTCTTCATAACTGGATTTTTATGAGTTCTTACCGTAAACATGTCTAAACATGGAGTACCATCAGATTTCTTTTTCTTTCTTTTTTGATACAAATGGCAAAAAGCAAAAGGAAATTTTAGAGAGAGGACCTCCTAAAACATCATGCACCAGACTGATCAAAGGCAACAGCAAGCCCAACGGCACAAGGCAATGAATGATCCCAAATACGTAAATGATAGAGGTAATGACCGTGGTTAGCTAGCTTGTCGGCAATAAAATTTACTTCGTGGAAGACATGCTTGAATTGAATTTCTTTAAATTGGTCGGCTAGCTTTCTGATATCTTCAATGAGAGTTTTGATACGCCAAGGAATAGGCGTTTTCCCAAGGAATCTCCCTCCACCACAACATTACTAAGATCAAGTCAACATACATGATAAAGAGCATCCCTCATAGCAGTGGCTTCAGCGATAGGCACAGAAATCTCACCAAGTCTTCTAGCACCAGCAAAGACTGGCCTTCCCTCAGAATCTCTGATGACAAAACTTCCAGCAGCCTTTTCCACTCCTCTTTGCAACACAGAACTGTCGAAATTGATTTTAAGAGTGTTAGAAGGGGGAGGATGCCATTTGATAAGGGTAGGGATGAGAGCTTTCTTCACTTTGTCTAGGTTATGCTTAAGGTGACTTTGACGATAAGCAACAACAGCAGCCACAATACAAGGAGGATTGGGCTGCACATTCCTGAAAACAAAATCATTTCTTGATTTCCAGATATACCAGCAAGATGTGAGTAATTTTTCAATAGTATGATCAACATTGACATTCTGTAAAAGTAATCTAGAAATCTGATCATAGAAATTATCATTCTCATTGAAGCAGTCGACGTTTAAAAGTCTCCAGACATCCTTCACAATTGGACAAATAAAAAACAAATGGTGAGTAGATTCTTCTGCATTAACACATAAAGGACAAAAATTAATGTCAACCATTCCAAATTTGTGGAGTCTATCTCTTGTTTTGAGTCTCCCTCTAATGAGGATCTAACAAAATAATTATACTTTTTGCGGAAGCTTCAACTTCCCGATCTTATTCAAAACATATGCTCCTTCATGTTTATTGAGATGATCATTTTGCAACCAAGTTGCAGACTTAATAGTTAAAAACCATTGGGGGAAAAACCTTAGACAAACCTGTCATCATGCTCATATATTGGGATATGAATTGCACAAATTTGATCAACAATAGTAGAATCAAGGACACTAAGAAGCTTATCTCTATTCCAGACATCATTCTGAATATAGTCACTTACTTTTTCATCAAGGATAATATTCTCATTATATGTATCAACAACATCCTTTAGAGGAAAAGGCAACACCCAATTGAAAAGCCAAAAGTTAACATCATTTTCGTTACCTATAATCCATCTTATGCCATTAAAAATTAGGGATCTGCAATCAAGAATTCCTTTTCAAGTCACTGAAGCATTACGCTTTTCTTAACATTGAAAAAAGAAAAACGTTTAAGATAATTTTTAGTTACAACCTTAACCCACCAGTTATTAGGTTGGGTAATTATTTTCCAACCAAGCTTAGGAATCGCAGCATTATTGAACTGAGCAGCAGACCTAACACTAAGTCCACCCTTCTGCTTAGGATAGAAAACTTGGCTCCAAGCCACTGCATTACACTTAGAATTTTGACCCCAGAAAAACTTCCTAGATTCTTTGTCAATCTTATTGGTAAGTTTAGTAGGACATTTAAAGTAAGACATTATATGATTTGGCATACCTGCAACACTGGACTTGATCAGAGTAAGCCTACCTACTGTAGAGAGAGTATTTTACTTCCAACCTGCAAAGTTATTTGAAATCTTATTTAAAAGCTCTTTTGTATTTAAAGGGTCTTTCCAAAAGACAATATTGTGAATACCAAGATATTTTCCAATAATATTTTTATTCTGAATATGAAGAACATTCACAATGTCATTCTTCATATAACTTTGCACTTTAGGAGAGAAATAGAGTGAAGACTTATGAAAATTAATTTTCTGACGAGAAGCTTTTGCAAACGCATTCAACACCTTTAAGACATTTCTGGCAGCTTTGGTTGTTGCCTTGCAAAATATAAGACAATCATCAACGAACACTAGATTAGAGATTGAATTATTATGCCACTAGGAGCCGAGATTAAACCAACTTGGGTTTTAGGCTTCCTAGATAAATCATTCAACTGTCTAATAAACGGTTCCATACACAACATAAAAAATATAAGAGGAGAGATAATCTCCTTGTCTGATTCCTCTAGTTGGGTTAAAGAACTTTTCCACTTTGCCATTAATCAGCAGCGAAGAAACTGAATTTATGCAATCCATCACCACGTTAATCCAGTTCTCGCAAAACCCAAATCTTTCCAAATAGGATTCGATATAATCTCAATTAATCATATCGTAATCTTTCTCAAGGTCTAACTTGATAGACATGGAACCTATTCTACCCTTTCTTTCTCTGAAAATCAGAGAAAATCTCATGAGCAATCAAAATGTTATCTTGTATAGCTCTTCTAGGTGCAAAAACACCTTGATTCTGAGAGATGCATTTTTCTAGTAAAGGTCTAAGCCTCTTATCAATTATCTTAGTAATAATCTTGTAACAAACATTACACGGACTAATAGGCGTAAAATGTCCAACACTTTTGGGATTCTCAACCTTAGGAATTAAGGAAATATTAGCATGATTTATATTTCTCAAGGAGGCATTACCTGCAAAGAAGTTTTTAATCATTGGTAAGAAAACACCTTTTTGACTTCATTCCAATACTTCTGGTAAAACATAGCATGAAGACCATCTGGTCCAGGCACCTTCAAAGGCCGAATTGATTGAACAACATCCCAGATTTCCTCATCAGTAACTTGTGACATTAACATTTCATTGTCGGTTTGATTTATCCTTTGAGATAAATTCAGGAAATCAATCATTTTTCTTTGACTAGGTTGATCATCAGAAGTAAATCGTTTCTTGAAATCAGAAACAAAAACATTAGGTAAAACATTTGGATCAGTTGTCCAGTTATCACTGTTATCTTTGATTTTTGCTATGTAGTTTCTTTTTTTTCTTATTGAGGAAAAAGTATGAAAATATTTTGTGTTCTTATCACCCAGAGGGAGGCAATTCGCTCTAGCCTTTTGAGCCCAAAAAATCTCTTCATTCTTGCAAAGGTCAACCAAATCTTTATTAAGCTCTTTATTCTTTTCCTGCAACACAATAGAATTGAGATTAGACATAAGTTGTTACTGAAGAATCACAATGCTCTCCTGAATATCCTTGATTTTGGCAAACAAGTTGCCAAAAATCTCTGTGTTCCACTTCTTAGCTAGCGCCACAAATTTCCCTGTAAGGATATTAAAATTCTTGAAAGGATCAATGTCATAAGTATCACTCCAAGAGTTTCGAACCAAATCAATAAAAAAAGGTATCCACATAGCCTCAAGTTTGAAAGGCTTCGCAAATTTTTGTCTAAATTTTGCCAAAAAAACAAGGACAAGACCATGATCCGATCTCATAATTAGGAGATTTTTCACCTCCAGGTCTGGAAATAGACTTAAGTAATTTGCATGAGCACAAGCTCTATCAAGCTTTTCAAACATGAAGGTATGGTCAGAATGATTATTAGCCCAAGTGAAAGGCATGCCAATACTAGGCAACGAAATTAGACTATTGTTACGTAAAAAATTTATAAAGTTAGCCATATAGTTTGTGAAGGTGTTACTTCCTCCACACTTTTTAGCGAGAGAGATCATGATATTACAGTTCCCTATAAGGATCCAGGGGTCAACATTCCGAGGTCTTAGGTTTGAGATTGTGTTCCAAAGATCAAGTTGCTTTTCTTTCTGTAATGATCATAAACAAAAATCATGAACCAACTTAAACTGTTATTCACATTTGTAGCTTTACAGTGGATAAAATGATCATGGGGAACAACAATATTGATATGAATAACCCAAGAATTCCAACACAGAATAAGGCCACCATATTGACCGATTGCAGGGATTACATGATAAGCACCAAAGTTTGACTTACTAGCAATATTATTTCCGAATTCTAAAGAAACCCTAGTATCGACAATATAGAGAACATCAAGAGCTAAATAAGAAGCATAAAAAGACACTTGTGCTTGAAAACCTTGCCAGGCAAAGCCTCGGCTATTCCAAACTAAGACTTTCATGATAAACTACTTTTATTTAGAGTTTTGACCTTTCTCGCAGCCAATACGAATAGATTATAGACTTGATTCATGTCAAAACAATACAAAATAATACTTAAAACCAATAAACAAAACTTGAAGAAAGTCTCACCGTAGACGATCACAAAGGTTAGTAGTTCAATCCAAATATAAGGATACACATAGCCCACTACAAGAAAAACACACATAGACCACGGAACCGTTTACAGTTCTATGGTCTAAGTGTAACTTAGACGACGGAAATATTTTTCGTCGCCTAAGACACACTTGGACGATGGACCGACACGCCGTGATTTGAGTGGCCACTTGGACGACGGCGTCTAAGTCCATCGTCCATGTATCCACTTGGGCGACGAAAACTACCTAAGTCAGTCATCTAAGTGGTAACTTAGACGACACACTGACACTCCGTCGTCTAAGTGAAGCATTATATAATGTCCATGCCAAACTCTCTTCCTCTCCGCTTCCTCTTCACTCCCTCGTCTCAACTTCATCCTCATATATATCGATCATTCTCTCTCTTGATCAGACTCTCCTCACGCGTACATGCATGCATGCAAACTAGCTAGCACTATATATATATATATATATCTCCGGCTCCGACCATCGATTTTTCATATATCGGAGAATGCTAGGTGCGTACGTACGTAGTTAATTTCCCAACACCATTAACGTTTATATATATAATTAATTGTACGTTTGATCGATTACATTGTTAATTAGTACGTCTAATATATATTTATAATTAAGTTAGGTAATTGATGATATATATATATATATTAGTTAATTAATATAGACCAGTAGTACGTGTATATGCATGTATGTTTAAAAATTTGGTTAATATTTAGTTAAAACGGACATGCATATTAGACATATTAAAGTAATTGATGTAGAGTACGTATATTCACCAATAATTAACAAAGATAATTATTAAAGGTAATTAATAAATAATTTAATTAATTAGACGCTAATAATTAAGGTAGTTGAAAATTTGTGTATATATATACTAGTTTAATAATTACTTGAAAATCTGTATATATATATATAGAATAGTTGACTAATATGATAATTAATTATTAAATTTCGTAAAATTATGGACAAGAGTTGGATGAAGTTGCAGAATAGAAGTGATGTCCGGTATATGGATGGAATTATCGAATTTGTGAATTTTGCGATAGAACATGGTTAGGGAAAGAAGCGTTTCAGGTGTCCGTGCAAAAATTGTCTTAACTGTTAGTATGTGAAGGTTAATATTATGGTGCAACACCTGTACTAAAATGGTATGATGTGAAGTGACACTACGTGGAGCGAGTATGGTGAAGCAGTAGACTTCAGCTCAGCAGACTTCAGCTCAGGGTACAGTTACCATGGTGCCTCATCCAACGGCAGTGGTGTCGGCCCCTCTGCTTGGAACCCAACTACGGATTTGGTCCATGATGCGTTTCCAGGATTTAGTCATGGTGGACACCAACACTAAGAGGGAGGTTAGAATACCACTCATGGACATGATGACACATTCCCCGCTGCTAGTTTGGCCACTGACACTAGTGAGATGGATAAGTACAACAGGATGCTACTTGAAGCGTAGAGCCCGATGTACCCTGGATGTCGAGACAACGTGTTGCAATATGTGATGGAGCAAATGAAGCTAAAAGTGAAGCACAAAATGTCAGTCGGTGCTTTTGACGAAATTCAGGAGCAAATATATAAGTTGCTTCCTGATGATCACAATCTTCCTAAATCCCATTATAAGGTTAGAAATAACTTGAGCAGCCTCGGCCTAAAGTACAGGATAATTGACACATGTCCAAATAATTGTGTGTTATTTTACAAAGAGTATAAAGATTTGGACTGTTGTCCCGTATGTGGCAAGTGCAGATATGAGCTGAATAGAAAGAGTTCGAAAAAGAAAATTCTTGTGAAGGTTCTTCGATATTTTCCATTGATTCCCAGATTACAGCGTCTGTACATGTGTCTATACATAATAGAGGTGATGCGATGGTATGCAGAAAAGCGAATAGATGACGATGTGCTGAGACACGCCGCGGTTGGGAGGCTTTCAAACATTTCGACAGCAAATTTGGATACTTTGTCGCACACGTTAGAAATGTTAGACTCGGACTATCTACAGACGGATTCAATCCTTGGGGTAGTAATAGCTCTGCCGTCAGCACTTGGCCAGTTATTCTGATGCCGTACAACCTGCCGCCGTGAATGTGCATGAACAAGGAATTTAATTTCCTTACTCTGCTAATTCTAGGTCCTAAATCTTCGGGGAAGTGCTTAGATGTCTACCTCAGACCTTTGATCGACGAGCTGAAACTATTATGAGAAAATGGAGTCCCCATTTATGACAAATTCACTGACACGATGTTCATGATGAGGGTTGTCGTAATGTAGATGATCAACGATTTTTCAGCATATGAGATGTTGGCAGCCTGCATGACAAAATGATATAATGGATGTCCTATATGTTTGGACGACGTGAACTCTAGTTGGCACGCGGAAAAGGTGTGTTACTTGGGTCACCGTAGATGGCTTCTTGACGACCACCCGTGGCGACAGAATGAAGCTCATTTCGACGAGACGGTAGAGAATAATCCTAAACCCCGTAGTTGGTCGGGCGAAGAGATTTTAGAGAGGTTGAGCTATTTCGACTTTGGTGTGTTGACCAATGACAAAGGTGTAAAGAAATGCAATCCAATAGCTCCACATGATCTCAGCTATTGTCATCACAAGAGTATAATTTTTGAACTCCCTTACTGGTCGAAGTTGAAGCTGAGGAACAACTTGGACGCGATGCACATAGAAAAGAATGTACGCAACAACGTGGTCAGAACAATTCTTGGTATTAAGTTCAAGATTAAATATACTCCCAAAGCGCACAAAGATCTGGAATCTATGAATCTACGTCGTCCCTTGTGGTTGAGGAGGAATAGGAGAGGAGTGTACAACAAGATACCAGTCGCACCTTACACAATGAAGCCGACACTTAAACGTTCTGTATTTCGCTAGTTTAAGAGCGTTCGTTATCTGGCTACGTATGCAGCTACTATAATTGGAGCAGTGGACGAGGTGCAACACAAGTTTGTTGTTCTAAAGACACATGACTATCACGTTATGCTGCAACGTTAGATTCTAGTGGTAATTCGGCCATATTTGGCTCGTGACGTCGTAGAACCAATTGTGGCATTGTGCACATGGTGGCAGATGTTATGCGCCAGAGAATTAAAGAAGTCAGATGTGGTGGAACTGCAACAACAAATTGTGCACATCATTTGCAAACTAGAGAGAATTTCCCCCATGCTTTCTTTGACATCATGATTCACCTAATGATCCACGTGCCCAAGCAGATGCTTATTTCTGTTCCGGTCCAGTACACTTGGATGTATCCTCAAGAAAGGTACGTACAACTAATTAATTATACAGGTTTTTCGATCCATTATTTGTTCCACTGGAGATTACTAGCTATATGTACTTATTCTACAATGTATTAATTGAACGTTTGATTTTGTAGACAGTTTGGACAATATAAAGGATTTGTCAAAAACAGATTGGCCCCGGATGGCTCCATAGCAGAGACATACCTAATGCATAAGTGTGTTACTTACTGCAACAGGTACCTCAAAGATCCACCATCTCCCACCGCCTCCGATCCTAGTGCCCGCATCAATTTTTCTGTCGTCACAAATGTCGTACGACAGTTCATAGGAGTATTAAAGGAATCGTTAACACGAGAAGAACTTATTGAGGCACATTGAGTAGTGTTGCGAGACTGTTACGAAGTTGAGCCATACATGATTGGGTACAGGGAGATGCTTCAGGCGTTAAATCCGTACAAAAGTTCGGCATGGTTTGAGAAAATGGTTAAGAAGAAGTTCCCCGATTATTTCTTCCAATGGGTACGTATGTATGTCTCGGTATTTAGTTTATATATATGTTTGTAGAAAGTAAGCCCTTTAATTATATATATATTTCCCATTTTCCCAGATGATTGATCTACAAAAATCTGAAAACCACGGAGGGGGGGGGGGGGGGGGGTGGTGGTCCTGGCCAAAGCACTTGCTAGCAGGGAAGCCAATTAAACACTATATTTACCCCGGATGTTTTGTGAACGGTGTAAAGTTTCAGTCATTGACCTGAGATGAAGGAAGAAGAACACAAAACAATGGGGTAGCGGTTGGGAAAAACAATGATCTATATTATTGTATATGTCGTTCAGCTATGTTACGGGAATGATGTCAACGTTTTCATATTCAAGTGCAAATGGTTTAAGCGTACAAAGGAAGACCTGAGACTTTTATTAGTCGATACAAACTCAAGCTGGTATGAGGATGAGCCTTTCGCTCTCGCCACTTTAGTTAGGCATGTGTTCTATCTTGATGATCCGAAAGCTGGTGAAGGGTGGAAAATAGTGAACCATATCTCTCATCGAGGAATATGGAATACTACGACAACTGAAGGGACATCGGCGACTGAAGATACTGATGAACTAGAAAGAGACATAAGTATTATGAAGAAATCGGCTGAGTGCCTACCCCCGTAGAGCTGCATGGGTATAGGGGAGATGAGTGTGAGTGGTTGGTCACCCACTTCGAAGCAGAATAATATCAGGTGTTTATTTTTTATTTAAATTGACGAAATTGAATTATTATTATTTTAGTTATTTATAAATTTTTTAATGATTTATGTTGTCCAACAGAAATTCTCGAACATCAACAAGACCAACCGGGAGAAGAAGGACAAACATCATACCTCCGGCTCCAAGCAGATGATCCAAATCGCCAAGGAGCACAGAGATAAGGGCTCCAAACACCCTTATCTGGATGTTAGCATCAGCGCTTAAGTGACGTCTGGGCTCGACAATGAAGCAAGTCAATACGGCGTAAATGCCGTATATATTTCTTCTTAATTAGCGTAATTATTATTTAATTATTATTTATTAAAAAGTCGTACAAATTTATAATTATTTAATTATTATTATTTTCAGGCGAGGTTGGTAGAACGGGTGCAGGAGGAATTTGCCAACACGCAGCTTGCACACCCAGATTTGCCCCCAGAAGACCTGCCTCCTCTATCGATGGAGAGCCAAATTGTAATCGCTGATGAGTTATACAATCGTCGAGCTAGCAAGGAGGTTAGGGGGATGGGATGTAAGGTGCAACGCGATTTATCTTCTGACTCATCTACGAGACGTTCGGCGAGGAAAGGTGTTCGGGATGCGTGGGTCCAAGCAGTCCTTCAGGAGGCTCGACTCGCACAGGAGGAAACGCAGTCTATGCATCAGAGGCTTGATGAGCAACAAGCGCATATAGCCCAGCTCATCGCCCTCATGGAAAACCAGGCTCGACAACAGTGTCAACCTCCTCTAAACCCATACCCATACCCCGACGACGATGACACGGCTGGAGGCGGGGGACTCAGCGGCGCACCTGCTTCTCCTGTATTTTAGTAGTTTGCATTCTACGTAGTTTATGATATCGTATTTTCGATTCCGAACGATTTAATTTGATGCATGTACAAATTTTAATTATTTATATGAAAATTTGGTATTTTAATTAATTAATTAATATTTAATTAATTAAATGATAATTTAGTATTTTAATTACATTATTAATATTTTACTTTAAATTAAAATTTTAATTAAAATAATAATAATAAATAATCACTTAGACTACGGAAGATATTCATATGCGTGGTCTAAGTGTTCACTTAGACTACGAAATATATAGAGATCCGTGGTCTAAGTGGTCATTTAGACTATGGAATATAGATATCTGTGGTCTAAGTGGTCACTTAGACTACGGAGTTTTTGCATGGTCTAAGTGCTCACTTAGACAACGCAATAATTCCTTAGTCTAAGTGACCACTTGGACGACAGAATTATTGCGTCGTCCGAGTGCCACTTAGACCACGGAGATGTTGCGTCGTCCAAGTGACTTGGACGACGCAACATCTCCGCCGTCTAGGACGCAACTTGGACGACAGAAAAGTCCATTTCTGTTGGTCAAGTACCTAGACGATGACACTTGGAGGATGTACCCTAGACGACGGAGATTCTGTCGTCTAGGTACTTTGACGACGTAAATGTGCACCTAGACGACGGAAATGGTCCGCGGTCTAGGTGCGTTTTTCTTGTAGTGACCACTGCTAATTACCTCAAACCAAAGTAAAGAACCAGAGATTTCAAATGATTGGGAGCACCCCAAATCAAGTGCTATAAAAAATAAAGCCATATTCATACTATAAGGATCATACGAAGTTTTAATAGAAAAGTAAAAGACAGGATTAGGACTTACCTTGAATGAAGAGCTTGCAATACAACTTACCATTAGACCAACGAGTTCTGGTGGGAAGGTATACGAGTCAACCATCACACTCCATATATTCCACCAAAATAAGCTTTCTCGCACAAGAGATTTTGCATCATTATTGCTGAAGAGGTGCCCGACATGTGAGTTTGAATCTAGCCATTGTGGCCACCACCACCGTATCATCCCAATTTTTCATTGGGTCACGCATAGAGTCGATTTGGGTAAAAAAGATTGGGTTATTATAAATATTGAGGTCATCTAGAGTTAAATGGGAATTATAGGATTCGATTTTGGTCAAGAAATTGGGCCAAGGGGGTTGCCAAATCGTGAAGGGGATCGCAAAGAGGAGAAAAAAGAAAAACCCTAGCAGAGCTGAAAAATCTGAAACCGAGCACGTAAAGCGCGTGGCCATTTCTTACTCCGTATGTGTGATTCCAATGCTCACATTAATCTAACAGTTCGAGTACTATCAGATTTCAATGACTTCAAAGACATAAACATGTAAAACACTGTACAATTGAAGAATTGAATATATACTAATGGTGGGTCTACTGACCCTCAACTGAGTACCAGTTTAGGGTCAACTGATTATTTCTCTAATTAGGTCCCGTATTTCTCCACTCCTTTTTTTTTATCAGTAGCAGCTCTGTGAATTCAAATTTTAAAATTGACTAGGTCTGTTTGGCTTTTTGAAACAGACAAAGCTCACTTTGCAAAGTAATTACTTGAACATCCGTGACTCTATTGGTGGATGGTACCAATTTCTCTCTTCTTCTCTTTTTTGTTTTGTTTTGAGTTGAAGTTTTGGCTTTGTAATGTAACTTTTGGTGCATATTGAATATTTGAAGCATGCGATTAAAAATATGGTGGTGCATGGAGCACCAGTGATTTTTGGCTGTGGAGATTTTTAATTTGGGAGATTTTAAATGGGACGCCAGAGGAAGCTTCTTCATTATTATGAAGTTGGATTATCTTGTGTCCAGGTAAAAAAAAAATTATTTCAATCTGTGTTGTAATTGCATTGGTTTGTGGTGAATATATACCTTCAAGTCTTCAACATTTGTTTGAATTTACTGCAAGTGCTGGTTTCGTTTGTTATCTTGAGCTACCTTTACGTTTTATGGGTTGTTAATACCGTTTCTTTTTTTTTGAATAATGTTAATACAATTTTAAGAGCAATGGGTTTTGCTTTCCCTTTATTTTCTGCAGTATATTGTGGTCATGGTTTTTGCTTTTTTGTGCCTCTGAAATCTAAGATGGGTGACTCTCATTTTTGCTGAATTTGCTCTAAATGTTGATGGGTACTGCTTATTGCTAATTGTTTGATCAAATTCATTATGCAGTATGAGTTTACTATGTTGTGATTATATCAGCTTTATAATATTACAAAATTCTTTGTGTTCTAGCAAAACTCCTGAGCCTTTGGTAAATGACTTGATGCAGTGTTTTTGGCTTTTTGCATTTAGTAATGGTTTGTGTAGGTATTGTTGTGTTTGGGGTTTGAGATGATATGTTTTAGTCAGTGGTTTTCTGTGTGTAAGTTTGTCAGTGGTTGATGGTGCAAGGATATTCGGGTCATACGAGTACACGAGTTATATATAGAGCTTGGATTACTGTCGTTTACCAAGTGTAGATGTGGGGTTGTTTATTATTATTATCCCAATGTAAATCATCGGAGCTGAGAAGGAAACTACTAGAAAATGTATTAATTTTATCATGCTTTTTTTTTGAATGATTGTGATTGATGTGTTTAGTTTTCGGCTACTTCATTTTGCTTAAGCTTTGTCTCATTTTGTTGTTGGTGTATTGATTTGAGAAATTCTTTGTGTATTTAGATAAGTTTGGGTTGTTATAGTGTTTGAGTACGTGAAGAGTGTCCACTACCTGTTTGACTAAATGAGGAACTTAAGCTCCGTGTTGTAGATTATTAGGATTTTAAGTATGCAAAGTTACTCAACTGAGTATCAGGTGACAATCAAATGAGTATCAGTTAAAGGTCAACTGAGTATCAGTTTAGTGTAAACTAAGTATCAGTTTAGAATAAACTGATACTAAGTTTAGGGTAAACTAAGTATCAGTTTAGGGTCAACTGATACACAGTTTAGGGTAAAACTGATACATAATTTAGGGGTAGTGTCAACTGATACTCAATTTAGACTAAATTAATATACATATTAGGATAAACTTAATGGTCAATAGTCAACAATCAAAGTCAACCATCAACGGTCAACGGAATTTGGTCACGGGTCGCTGGAATCCGACCAAAGTTATCAGAATCTGGTGATCGGTCAACGCGTTAGAGTCAAGTCAATGGTCAATTGAGAGATTATGAGAGTAATGATATTGAGTAATTTATTAATTAAAATGAGGATATATTGATCTTTTTACCTAATTAATTAGTTAATAAGAATATTTAAATTTTTAATTTTATAGACCAGTGGGAATTCCAAATATTTGAATCTTTGGAAAAAACAAATTCTCAAGTCACTTTTGGTATCAAAATTCCATTATAGTAATTCATACCTTACAATCTCTGTGTTGTATCCGTTGGCTCTTTTTTCTCCTCCTTGCGTGGTATCTCCTTTGTTATTGCCGGGTGGAAGGTTGAGACCACTAAGTACTACGACTCATCAAGGCCCTAAACATCGTTTTTCCATGATGATAATGATTAATGCCACCTCTTAGACCGATTGAGTTATCCTCGTCATTGACTTAACTACTTGTGGTTTTGAAGCTGGTACCTTCAAGAATCGTCATCCCCATGAGCATGCTCTACTTGCTTTCACTCTTAGTGTTGATTAAAAGATAGGTGGCTGAAACAAGTTTGTCCACACCAACCCCAGTTTGTGCTAAGAAGGTCCATGAAGAAGTCTCTGAGCCTCCCCGGCCTTCATAAGAAAGTATTATGATTGTTTACAGTTTGTCTGTTTTCCGTTTGTGGCTACTTTGAGGAATCCCTGTTGTTGGTTTGAGAGCCTTGAATCGAAACGAGTTGCATAAAGAACCCAGAACATATCATGCAAGTGTGGAGACTTTCATCACTCTATGCTGGAACTTCAGTCACCTCTAGTGTTCTGTTGTTGATTCTTCTCACAATATCCACAGTCCATCTTCGTTATATCTACAACTACATGTTTGTGAGGATGATTCATCAACATTACTCAGCAATTAGTTTTGATTGAAGAAATGAAAACTCTTTTCATTTCTTCCCATTGATTACTTGTATTATATTCCTAGAAATGTATCAGTTAACATATTTTAGTTAGTAAGACGTTTATGTTTCCTGCATTTCGTTTGGATTATAGTTATGTCACAATGACCAACTATAGTACTTATAATCAATGTATGTTTATCAGTTGTATTAATGCAACTTGTTTTCTTTAAAAAAATAAAGTAAGCTAGTGGAAATTAAAAATCTTATTTAATTATAAAACTAGAAAACTCTTTTATGATTTATTTAGAATTGTTGGCACTTATCGAAGATGGTGGACACGATTACGCATCTATTAATTCGTATTATGATTGAAAAAAAATGGACATAAATTAATTTGAAGAAATGCAAGGGTAAAATTGTTCGGATAATCACTCGTGTATGACATATTCTAAACTTTATTCACTTATGTATGACAAATATCACTAAGGTCACTATCGAATTACACCGTTAGTCACTTTGATGATTGCATCCCAAACGGTCGTTAAAAATGAAGTTACATCCTTAAAAAAAGACATGTGTCATTCAAGTGTCATTTTCAAAGGGCATTTCAGGAATTTTACTACATTTTCTCAATTTCTTTTATTTTTCATTTTTGTTTCTCTCTCACTCTCAAATCTTAATGATAAGTGCAAAAGCACCCTCAAAGATAACTCTATTTATATACAATTATGTTAATGTAGTTCAATGAAAAATATGGGTCATTATCCGTTGAAAATTGATGAAACTAAGACTCAAGAACACAAGAAATACAAAAGACGCGAAAGCCAGAAATCTGGCAGACACGACCACTGGACATAAAGTACACTACTAACCTAACTTAGACTAAACCAAAAATTACGAAAATTAAAAAAAAAAAAGATACTAGACATAGTGGTGGACTACCAAAAAAAATTCAGAGTATTCGAAGATGTTTTAGTTACCTAAATAATTAGGCGAATCTTCAGATAATGCAGAACATCATAAATTTCAGAAAGTAAATGTTGATGAAATCAGATAGAGATGAATGTTAGGAACTTCTCTCCACCCTAAACAACCTAGGATTTAATCCAAATCTAATCTAAATAATCATAGATGACCGACTCCCACAATCGAGCCAATGTTGGTAGGACATCGATTGTATTACACTCTTTTATTGGACATACTAAGCAGAATGTCAGTACTGACTTAACTTGATCTTTAATTGATAGATTGGTACATGTCGGCGTCCTAACCTAATCAATAAAAGTCATTAAATTCTAAGAGTGTTTAAAAATTAACAAAACTTTTAAGGTCGATATAGCGATCGCCTTAATATCACTAAGGAATTGTTTCATACAAGTTATCACAACGGGCTTGCTTGTCTCTATTGAATATGCATTTATATAGAAGTCAATCACACATCCTAGAATCTAGATCATAAGTCATGCAACTAAGTTTGCAACCAAAGTAACATGAGCATAGAAATTATCAATGGAAAAATAGTGAAACGAAACTCATCCAATAGTTATTAAGATAAAAAAAAATGTTCGAAATCGTAAGCATGTCTAGGGATTCGATCAACCCATAACTAGGAAAGTTTAACTACTCATAGTCAAAAGAATACAATAGAAACATATGATGGATAATGAAGAATAAACCAAAAATCCTAAAATTCTCGACAGAGAAATTTGACAGGTCAAGGTTCCTCGACCGGTCGAACTGGGACGATTGAAACTCCTTGTGGCTCTTCTTCTTTTCTTAGGTTTCTCTCTCTGAAATTCAACAACCGTATTTTTTCTTCAAATGATACTTATATATGTGTGATCTTGAGTCTCTCCTCATCAATGTAGGGTTAAGTCATCGTCACAAATTTTTCACGTCATCATTCCTTATCTGAATAGAATTCTCTCTTTATAACTCTTTTTTGTATTTTCCTTCAAATAACTTAAATAAATAAAAATATCATTAATTACTAAACTAAGTATTTTAAGTATTTTAAGAATCAATAAGAACAAGAGTTTTATGCGACTATCACTCAACCAGACAACCACCACGAGAACGACATACCGGCCAAAATTTGCTATACGAATTGATGCGAGTTCAACGCCACCAATTGCAGGACTATAGATGAGATCTCATCAAAGCTGGACCTTTTGTAGATCGAGCATCTCTCTCACCACCACTAAAGACATCTGAGAAAAAAATTAGGAGAGACAAATCGATCAAGAAAACTGTAGAGAGCTCACATTCGAACATCCATGGAAATAAGACTTGTCGTTGCCAAGAAGAAAAAGCTTTCGTTCTGCAAATTAGACAATGAATATGTCCCTGATCCCCATGCCACCGACAAGATCAGCAACTTCCACGACATAGTTCTCCACCGCATCGTATTCTATATCCTCTCCCACCATCGTCAACTAGCCCCGCCCAAGCCAGCACTGTACGCATAGCAGTGACTCAATCGCGCAGTACCTTAGAGAGTGTCAATTTCTTGGACACATTGTATTTCATGAGCTCATCGTATTGCTTCTTAATCTTCCTCTTCGTTGCACTAGTGGATGGCGTAAATGGGTAGAAACACGACTCATCCGCCTTGACCCAACCCGACCCGACTCCTCTTCCTCGCCTCCTCTACCATCACCGCTGTCCTCATTTTCTAATTTCAAATGCGACGCACACTTCTTCTTCGCCCTCTTCTTCGGTCTCGCATTGCCACCCTACCCGTCTTCTTCGTCCTCTTCTCTGAGCCCGACCCCTTTTGGCCCGACCGGATCGGGTCATGATTTTCAATTTACAGATGGGTCATGGTGGTTAAAGTTTCGGATAGAAACTGGGTCTGTAGCCTGAGCTTTGTTCTCCGCAGCTTCACGAATACGAATACGAATACGAATAAAATATAAAATTTCTAAAAAATCCTTAGAAAAAGGTACGTGAATGGCAGATGATATTCATTCAACAGTATTATTTAATTTTTAACGATCATTTGAGATGGAGTGATCAAAATGACTAACGGTGTAATTCGATAGTGACCTTAGTGATATTTTTCATATATGAGTGAACAAAGTTAAAAACGTGTTATACTTGAGTGATCATCCGAATAATTTTCCCAAATGCAAGTGTGCAAAATACTTGTTAACATACAAACTTGGACAAACACTACTGAATGAGCAAATGAGTGATAAATTGCATATATTTTTTGATTTAAACATCAACACTTTATTAATCTAACAACCAAACAATACAACATTAGTTTTACCCTTGAGAGGCTAACAATAAAAATACCTTCTAAGTGCGACTACCTTTTTAGGACATGAAACCCATCCAAAACCCTAAATCAAATCCCACGAACATTAAGGGGAGCAGAGATTCTAGTTTAGAGTTAGGCGTTGCAAATCAAACACTCAAGATGAAGTCGGAACAAACACCTCCTTGCACATTAGTTTTACTAATAAAGTTCACATTCCAGCGCTCTCTGCAGTATAACCTCTCCAAAGAGCAACATTTTACACGACAGAGGTGATTAAAAAGATCATTAATTGTGCGTCCCTTGTACAAAACCTTGACACAGAGCTACTATGCACACCATGACAGTGGTTATTATACCTGATGCAACAAACACACATTTAAATAATGAACTCATGCAGAGAACAAATATATGAAGAAAATTAATCTTTTTTTTTTTTTGAGACATGAAGGAAATAAATCTGATCGATTGAATGCCAAGACTAATGAAGTTTAAAGAGCATGACGCAGGCGTACCACGTACTAGTAAACCCGGAAGACCCAAAGAAGGATGACAAAAGAGTCAACAAGAAGGGTCATGGGGGTTGGGCATATGTCTGGACACTGGACCTGTCAACCCCCCTATTGAAACAACTCAGCCTTAACCATGCTCCACGTCGAACCCAGATTCATTCCCACGCTGCCACGTCTCACCATACACAGCTTGTGTCACCACCTGGTTGCTCTGCATGCATGTCGTCTCTTCCCCACAACCAAAGGTTACAAAAAACTCTCGTTTCAAATTTTCAACGCCACCAAATCATCAAAAGAAAGCGCTTAGGAGACTCTTGTCTCCTCTCTCTGATCAGACTCGAAGAAAACTCTCACAACTTGTAATCCATGCACCCTCCACAAATCCTCAGTGGCCCCTCCAAATCTCTACAGCTGGTATCTCAAAACCCATAATTCTCTCCCTCCTCTTCCCTATATAAACCCAAACCCCCTCGTTACGTTACCCCAGTTTCACCTACCCTTTTCGATCTCTTTGGCTTTGAACACTATTCTAGCTAGCTGTATACTCTAATATATACTACTAGCAAGCAAGATTTAATGAAAACCGAAGTTGAGGAGAGGTTCTCCGAGTTTTTTGAGAAGTGGGTTTGTCGGCTTGAGCAAGTCCAACACCAGCTTATCAACTTGTCCAAGCAGAAGTCGATTCTGCTAGACAATGAGGCTGAACTCCAAGCCTTGGTCTCGAAGGTGACACATCTTCACAAAGAGTACTACACAGCAAAATGGGCAGCTGCCCACCAAGATGTCTTGGCCTTCTTCTGTCCAGTTTGGTCCAGCCCTTTGGAGAATGCGTATTCGTGGCTGACGGGGTGGAAGCCCTCAATGTTGTTCAAGCTCATGAGGAGAACGCGGATTGTGAACATGACGGAGCAGCAGGTGAGGAAGATCGAAGAGCTGAGGCTGAGGATTCGGTACGAGGAGGAGAGAGTGGAGAGAGAGATGGAGAGGCAGCAAGTGGCCATGGCGGACAGGAAGATGGTGGAGCTGGCCCGCATCACCACAAGGGTCAGGAACGCCAACGCCGGTGGGGAGGCGGCGGAGGTGGAAGGGATGGTGGACGTAGCGGTGAAGATGATGCTGAGTGGCTTGGAGAGAGTGATGAAGGCGGCGGATTGTGTGAGGCTCAAGGCACTGAAGGGTGTGTTGGATTTGCTCAGTCCATTGCAGTGTGTGGAGTTTTTGGCTGCTACTGGCATGGTGCAGATTAGGCTGAGGCAATGGGAAAGGGAAAGAAGCAACCTAATAGATCTTAACTAAACCCCAAACAAATTAAGGACTTAATTAGCTAGTTTAGCTCTAGATTTGTGTAGTGTTGGGTTGTTTTAGTTTACCTTGTTCATGTGTTTCACCACAATTTTGAACAAGAAATACATGACCCACATAGGCTCAACTTCATCATTCAAAATCATTTAGTGTTTATTCACTTATCGTTGGACTTAACTTTAGTCTTCTATCAAAACTAGTTCATATATATAATGCAACTGTTTTAACTTTTAAGAGTGCATGTAGTGGCACACAAGTGTGAAGGACCATCAAAATCTCAACCAATTTCGGGTTAGTTATACATAAATAATGGGCGAGTCTCTCTTGAGTCGCAGTAATGTACTTCGCACACTATTAAAGGCTTCCCCTGTTTGAACAGAACTTCCCCCGTTTGAAGCAGAGGTCAGAATGATTTGTTACATGTTCATTGTTGTCTCAGCTCTCTACAGCCGAATTGATGATCAACTTACTAGGCACTAAATCATCACTCCATATCTAACAGAGGTAAACAATCAATTAATCAATAAATAAATAAAAAATTAGATAAATATAACCCAGCACCATGTTAGTTTTACATCCAAGCTTTTGATTACACAAAGATACATATATGTACGTTGTATAAACTAAGTTAGGACAACAGCACTCCTCCAGTAACACAATAGGGATTATGATTAAACAAAAAGAATCAGATTAGGATGAATCAAATGGATACACATACAGAAAACAAAAGGAGGACAAAAAGGGATTTGAATACAAGTCTCTTTGGTATGTGTTGGGTGGGATTGTTGATGAGGGGGACTGGGGGAGAGAAGAGTTGTTGTCAAAAGCCTATATATTCTTCAGCATTTTTCTTTAATACAAAAAGGGAGACTTTTTTGGCTTACTACACAGAGAATGAAGGAGATGGTGTTCACGTTGCTTCCACTGATAAGATCTCAAGCTCAGCCCACCAGAGTGGAGAGAGTCTTGGTACTGCTTGGTTTGGAGCGATGGGAATCACTTGTCTTAGTTTCTCAGTGACTTCTTTCATTGCTGGTCTCTGCCTTGGATCTTCTTGAGTGCACTCTTTGATGACCTCGCAGATGACATCCAACTCGTCATTCTTGAACGATTTGAGGCTCGGATCAACCATGCCGCTTCTTTGTTCATTGAGATATGCAGAGGCCTGGAAAGTCCTCACAATATGTTACTAATCAGCACATGCAAGAATTGTGCATTATACTAGCACCCTATCACATTGCTTAAAGACTTACCCAGTACACAAGGTCACCTATTTCTGAGTTCCGGCACTTTCCACTGACGATCTCGATTAACATTACTCCGAAGCAGTAGACGTTTGTTTCTGGATCAGCAAGTGGTGGTAGTTCAGAATGCTCTTTATCGTCCTCGTCGGAATCCTTCTTTGACTTCGGCAGTGTTAATGCCCAGAAGCATAGCTCTGCAATCTGTGTGTGTTTTGTGTGTGAGAGAGAGACAAAGAGACTCAGAGTGATGTACAATTGAATGAGGTAATGTTGATGCTAGAATGAAAGTGTGTGTACCTTTGCAGCATAATCATCCGTTAGATAGATGGAAGTTGTGGTCAAGTTTGGATGTGATACAGGTGGATTTAGATCATGGTGCATATACTGAAGACAATAAGCTGTTCCCATTATGATCCTAACCCTGGCGGTCCAATCTAGATGTTCCATTTCTTCAACTGCAAGAAACAAAGTATACAGATAAATTACACTATAGCCTCTATATAAACATCCTCCTAGTAGCTAGTGGTAACATTACCATGCAGATGCTCGTAGAGGCTTCCGTTTGGAGTATACTCAAACACCATCATCCTAGTAAAAGGTTCATCCTCCTCACAGTAGCCGATAAGATTAGCAAAGTTCTTATGATTCACCCGGGATAGTACATCAATCTACACGAGTTGTGCAAGAAACATATCGTTACAGACTGAGAAGGAAAATGATCGAGAAGAGTTAAACAATGTGGGATGGTGTTTTTTAGTGACAGAAAGTGCCTACCTTTTTCCGGTAAGCCTTCTCTGCATTCTTGAACCAGTCTTTCAAGGAAGTGAGTGTTGTCGATGCAACAGCAATCTCAACTCCACTGGACAGTGTTCCCTTGTATACAATGCAACCCTCAAATGTGCTAATAATATTGCTGAAATCTTCACAAGCGGTTTCCAATTCTGATCGATTTAACTTGGGAACTCCTGCACGTCCAATAAGAGCATACTTCAGTTTTAATTTTACATAAAGTTCTTAATACAGGACCATTTTTTACGGTCTAAGCAGATTTAGTATAGATTGGTATCACAGCAATTGACCATAACAGAGAAGTGAGTATCACAGCAATCAAAATATTACCTGTTATAAATGCTTTCTGCAACTGTCCACTGAGTCCAGTCTTCCAAGGGCCTATGGTTTTAACTGCTTGGCTTCGACACATGAAGAGCATCAATAGAAGAACAAGGAGCAACACGGCCACACTAATACCGATAACAATATACTTCCACCAGTTGCTATTTGATTTTTGGGAAGACTGTTCTTCAGGCTTTGCAGGATTTTGTGGGAAAGGACCAGCAGACAAAGGATGTGCCGAAGCTTCAGGAGTTGACTTCTTTTTTGCATCAGGTATAGCTGGGAAGGAGCCACTACTTCGGCTATTTGTGAGAGCAACAATCTGGATAGGTGGCCCTGCATCACTAACAGGAACAGCTGGGAGATTGAGGGAGGCTTGTGCGAGCAGCCTACGGCGTGCAAAGACCAAGTGTGACTCAAATGGATCTGCATAGCAAAAGATACAATGTCAATGAACATAGAAGCAAATTTTTTGATACTAAATATGGCAATGCCTTCACACTTACTAGAAAGATTTATGCCACGCAGAGAGTCTTTCATGATACTGGACCTTGCAATAAAGGGAAACAATTTCAGAACATGAACATGGTTCAAGGCTTCAAGCAATCAAAAAAATAACTGTAAGTTGGTTTCTCACCTTGGCGGTGGCAAGTACTTGAGATAATGTATTAGAGTTCCTTTAAGCGACAACACTAAGGAATTCACATTATTCCAATGATTTAAATTGCTCTGCCAGGTGCTGCCAACAAATGTATGAAAACTTGGGAAACTAAACACTCAACATCCAATTAAATCCATATACTTATGCAAAATAAAAAGAATGTACCTGTGTCCAAATTTCCTGTTTATTGATCTGAATCCATTACCTCCACTAGATGTGTGTTGGTCAGGAATTTCCAAGTCAGAGAGCAAGTGGAGACTCTTTAGCTCTAGAGGAATGTCTTCAAATCTATTGTCGGCGAGAAACCTGTGGTGCAAGAAAGAGTTTAGCACAGGTACATGAAAGTTATAGAATCAAATATAGATGAAGTATGTAACGGCCAACTCACAAGCATTTTAGTGACATCATCCTGCCTATCTCAGCTGGAATATCTCCACTCAAATTATTGTCCCTCAAATCTAGCAGCTCCAGCCTTTTAAGTTCCCCAATCTCTTTGGGAATTTCACCAGATAAACGATTCTTGTAGAACACACTGTTAATCATATGAGGAATAACCAGAAAACTTCACAAGGCTCCGAAATATAATTATATGACAACATAACACAATCCATACGTTCATGATCTATCAATTGTTCCTAATATGACCAAGCATAATGAGATCAACGCAGAGATTAGGAATAAACATTTCACTCTTTTTACAGGTTCGGCCACATGGAGTCAGTATCAGTTTCGTTGCTTTCTGATTCAATCTAATATCAAGTTTCAATGCTTTCTACAATTTTAAAAAACTCTTGCAACTTGATTCCAATCATTTTTCAAATTCTCAATTTCGAATCCAATCATTGCAACTCAAAAACATTCGTGCAACTTTGAGTCTCAAAAACAGTTCACTAGTACTAAAATCTCAACATCAACTCCATCCATACTTTGGCCACAAATGTATTCGGACAAAATGAGAGTCCTTACAGAGATTTTAGGTGTCTAAGTTTCCCAAGGGCAGGTGCCAACGTCCCTTCCAAAGAACGATCAGTCAGATTCCTACAATGAAGTCAATTACAAGACCATCAAAACATCATTCGAAAAACAGAACAGAACCTCTTGAAAAATCGGCTAAAATGAGACTCATCACTGAAAACAAAACAGAAGTCTCTTGAAACTATCCAACTGCGAAAAACGACTTACAGCATTTGCACCTGATTGTCTACACAATGCACACCGGTCCACAGGCATGGGTCAACATCATTAGGACTCCAATTTTCCAAAGTCCCAAAAGGATCAGACTTTATGTTATCTCTGAGTGCCAACAAAGTCATTCCTGCATTTCCACGCCAATTCAATCATCATGGTAAACACAGAATCTAAACCCCAGAAACATCAATAAAGATTAAGTAATACCTTCATCGTTAACGCACCAACAACCCCGTAATCCCGAGGAAGTAGTACATACCAGAGCCAAAAGAGAGAGCAAGCGGAACCCCAAAGGGTTCCATCTAGCCCCCATTAATGCCTGATGCACCAGAAGCACCAGTGCTGTAGATGATAGTTAGTATTGCGTCTGAAAGCCACAGAGCCAGAGATTTTTCTGTACAAAATCGCCAGGTTTCTTCTCTTTGTTTTGGTTCTTTCTTTCTTTCTGTCAGATGAAACAAAAAAAAATATCTAACTGGGCCGAAAACTTAGCTACATACATACACAAACTCACAACCATATCAGGGTCCCTCATGTTTACGGATTCACCCGAGGTTACGATACCCTGTTCTTCAACAAGCTCATAACCCTGTTCTCCACAGCCTCAGCAGATTGTAATGTTCAACCAAAATTTGGGTAGAGCTGAAAAAGTTTAGACATACAGAACACAAATGTTAGCCATGGCAATAACCCCACATGCACCAAAAGCAATAAATAGACGCAAAATTGATAGGGAATGCCCTCCCTAGCAAGCAATGTAGGAGAGTTACCATAAAGAAGGGGATCAAAAGTAGCTCTATTCTTTCAGGGTCTCTTTGTTTTCACTCTCATAAAAAAATGTGCTGATGATTTTGAAGGCTAGGGGGTTTGGATAGGTGAGGGGTGGGGAAGATTGAGACTCAAAACTTCAGAAGGCAGCAAAAGAAAAAAAAAATCCTCCACAACAATGATGAGTTTTAATTACCGGAACTAAAAACCTTTGAAGAACCAACCCCTTCCTGGGGATTTTTCTTTTTTCTTGTTACTGCCCTTTTCAGGATGATCTCAGAGGGCAATCCTCTCTTCGACCATCTTTTTTGGGTCTCTCTCTTTCTCGCTCTCTCTCAAAATCTCAGTCACTTTTCCTTTCCTCTTCCCAGTTTTTTTTTCTTCTCTTTCTTTCTCTCTCTTTCTCGCTCTAACCCCCCACCAGCCACCAGCCACCCCCTACGAGCTGTTTTTTCTGGTTTTTCCTTTTTTGCTCTCCCCCTCTATTTTTCTGTTGATTTTTTTTAGGGTACTGATTATGATAGGTCCCAGCACAATGCTAACTTAAAAAAAAAACACAACAATATATTCAAAAGAAGAAAGAGTTGATCTTTTTGGTGTGCTGTTGATGTTGTTTAAGGTTTTGGTGGGTTAATTTGATTCGGGCGGGAACTGCGAACCGGCGGCAGAGAGCTAGAGTGGGGGAGAGTGAGGGGTTGATTGGTACTTTTAAGCTCGATGATTGGGTAGTGGAGGGCCCCCACTTCCGGCGTAATCGGACGCGCTTCCGTTCTTTGTATCTTCCTCCTTTCAGTCGTTGACCGGGCCCACGTAATTTGCGTGCTTGCCTCTAATATATATATGCATCCTTCCCTGCCCTATTTTAGTATTTGGGGGACTATGATCTCTTTTGATCGTTTAGCCACGTAGTTTAGTGTTATGTAACATGTTGGAAGGACAACCACAACAAATCATTTTCCTACACTATTGAGAAGGTTTGAAGAACTCTAAATTTTGATTTTGCATTACTATTCTTCATTTCAATCTAGAGAGAGAATGATTATTTTGAGTTTTTGACAGGCTAGCTGCCACGATTTGTGGTTTTGGTGTTTAAGGAAATGTTGTTTGATGAGATTTAGAATGAGATAGATTTTTTTATATTAATACCATCCAAATTTTTAACATATCTCATCTATTAACGTCGTTCCACTAAGAATTTGTGATCAAGGCACCATCTAGGTAAGGACTTTGAAGGCATACACGAGAATTGGCATCTCGTTGACGCTAGACAAAACACAATAAGACTAGAAGATCATCCAGACAGGTGATTGAAGCTGTGGGCATCACCTACTTATCTCTTTGGTAAATCAGGTAGTTCATTCATTGCATAATATGTTTTTCATCTAGGATACGTTAGTATGCATGTATCCCTGCTGTTCTGGTATGATTCTGTAAACATGTTCATATCTGGGTTCGGTTACTTAGGTTAATCTTGCTTTAGTATGCATGTGATTTACAGCAGCCTAGGTTAATCTTTATGCATGTATCCTGGTTCATGATATTTGACTTTACAATTCAAATTAAGGTATGTTAAAGCCAACATGTGATTCTTAGGACTTTGTGTTGCTTTATGCATGTGCTTTACAGTCTGGAAAAAGGTTAACTTTGCTCTTCCTATGTGCACCTTCTTCACGTGCTATTGCTTACTGCTTACTATCTTTGCCATTTCTGGTAATAGGTTGTGTATAGCTTTTTTCCTCCTAAAACACATCTTGCCCAAAATGGAAAACTGATGTTGACCTTGCACATTGCCTTGAAACATGTTTCTGATTTGCAAACGTGCTATTGCTTACTGCTTACTATCTTTGCCATTTATGGTAATAGGTTGTGTATAGCTTTTTCCCTCCTAAAACACATCTTGCCCAAAATGGAAAACTGATGTTGACCTTGCACATTGCCTTGAAACATGTTTCTGATTTGCAAACTGTGTTCAACCTGTCTAGTCAAAACTGGGTCTGTTCTAGGACTGCCATAGGTTTTCTTCTGTGATTCTTAACCACGTGATTTGGTGCTGTTTTGACCTCTGTTTGTGTGCTGCTTCTTGCTGCTATGTCATACTGTTTATAAGGAAAAACAGAAGCTGTGTTGGGTCAATATCTTGGACAATTTTTAGGGCTGCAATAGAACTGCTTTATGTGCTGTCGTTTCACGTACTTTTCTGCTACCTTTGACCTCTGTTTTGCCTTATTTACTTGCTGCTATATTGCTTGTCTATATAAGGTGTCTAAGGCTGTGTTGAAAAGTTGGTTGGTTGAGTGAGATACTTGGGGGTCTAGGTTATTCTGTTTGTTTATTCTTTGAGAGCACATTCGTGTGTAGTTTCTCTTTTCTCCTCTCTTCCTCCTCCATGTCTTTTGGTTGCTCATAACTGTGCATAATAGACATGGATTCTCAAGCATAAAAACTGTTTTTCAAAACTCATATGCATCATTGCATTGTGCATTCCATTGAGATAAAGTATGGAGATGCCTAACCCAAGAAGTTGATCAAGAAGGTTTAACTTGAGAGTAGTTAAGATCTGGGTTGATACTTTTGAATACTTTCCAAGGTGTAAACACATAGTTTGAGTAGTGTAACTCTGTTAGAACTGGTATGTAGACTAGTCAGGATAGCATACGGGTTATGTATCCCCAGAGTACGAGAGACTTGTAATTGTGTGTGTTACTTGATAGTGAAAAGGTTTGTCCCTCAAGAGTTAGGGGCACGCAGTTTTAATCTTGGTTGTAGGATTTCTGAGTTATCAAAAACATCTTGTGTCACTCTTTCCTTACTGTCTTTACATTCTATTACTCGTATCCTGCGTTTCGGGATAGGACAATATCTTGCTATCCCGAGACCAGATTAAACGAAAAAGTGGTAAAGGCCTATTCATCCCCCCCCTCTAGGACCTTTAGACTTCCTTCGAAAAACCCTTTGGTTAACACTTTTCATGCCGCCGCCAAACCACATGAAACTATTTCAAATCTCTAGGGCAACGTCCAGCACCGTCGTGATTCACCTTCAGTCATCATTATCGATGAGACATGTTGTTGCCTTTGCGCAACAATTCGAGTCAACAGTGATAATCGTCTATGTTTCCAAGGCACGAGCAAAGTCTTTGTCGCAGGCCGCCTTTGACTCGATCTCGGCTTTTCTTTCAAGGCCAATCGTCTTTGGCTCTACTCCTAGTCTTATCGGGTTTGGTGGATGGCACAAGAAGCCACCATGGAGTTCGCTCACAGATTCTCGATGGAGGGGTTTTAGACTAGGGGCGGCTTGAGCTACTTTTGAGGTGGCGCCTTGGAACGTTTTTGGTCGATTTTTGGCGGAGACGGCGTGGACTGGTGGTACACGACGAGGTGGGTTGTCGTCAGGGTCGATGATGCATAGGAGATCCAGTGCAGTGCATCATGGGTGTGATAGGGATCTCTTTATCTCTTGGCCTGCAAGTTTGGGCTTATGGATTTATGGTCTTGGTCTGTGGCCAGTTAGAATAGGCTTGTGGCTTATGGGCATGTTGAGAGCCCCAGACCTTATTTGGAGCTGCTATTGAATTCAATTGATGACATATCCGGGAGTTGAGGAAGGAGACTTTGCTATTGAAGGCAAAGCTAAGAAGAAATAATTGTGTGGTAGGTTTTTTGAGGTCTAGTTTTATTGAGAGACTTTCGATAGATTAGATCTAGTTTTTCGGTGCTTCATATGTCTATGGATTCATCACTGTCTAATTTAGTTTTGCCTCCCTAAAAAGAAGGTTATTCTAGATGTATTTCTATGTTTCTCACTAGTAAAACATGCACTAGTTGCATTCTTTCGTCAAAAAAAAAACGTTGTTCTTCTAAATATATTTTAACTCTAAATAGATCGAAATAGAGAGAATACATATAGACCTAGACATATAATTGCTATTTTAGAATAGCCTAGACATATAATTATTACATATCCACACTTAAGATACTGTTGATTAATAACTTTTTGGAAAATGAAATCAATAGATTCAAACGAAATTCTGTTTGATTGAAAATGTGTCATAATTCAAAAACTCAAAACTATACTTTCACAGTAGACTCATGACTATTATCACTATCAAACTCTCCTGACTTCAACAATTGTACTGATTTTTTCTTAAAGATACTTAACATCTTTATGTCTCGGGTATCTTCCCTTTTAAGTTCTCTTATTCTGACTGCTGGCAGATTTGTTGGAGAATTTAGAAAAAATAGTTTTGGCAGTGGGTTCCCTCTTGGAACTTGTAGTGATTTGAAGTCATTAGTTTTTCTAATGACTGTTCAAGGTATACTATTGCTTGATTTTTTGTGCTCTAGAGCTATCTTTTGAGCACAATCAAGGATCTTCATCTGTTAGAAATCTAGTCTCTCGATTTTACTATTAGCTGTTGTTAATAGTTTTTGCTTTTCTTCCGACTGATTCTGGATGTAATCCATTTTGGCTTCCAATCCATGTAATTGGTTGCTGATAGCTGGAAGAACTTCTAGATATTGTTGTCTTGCATGTATTAGATCTAATAGAGAATCTAGTTTCTCTATTATTACCTCATTTGTTGATCCCATATGTGGGATTTTGAGCTATAGCAAGCTCTGATACCAGTTGAACTGCGGGTCTAACCAATGCTCAAACAAACAGTCAAATGGACAAATGATGCAAAAGATTTTCTATTTGTGCTTTGTCCTTTAACAAATTTTCAAGAAAATATTGTTCTCTAGCAATTTTGAGATTATGAATTGCTTGTGCTAAAGGACAAGGATGGAATGCTTTTGATTTTTCGAATAATTTAATTATCTCTTTTGTATTAGTGATAAAATCTTGTAAAATTTTAAATTTAGAACTTAAATCACGTGTTTTTTGACAGTAAAAATTTTCTATGGTGAAAAATAACTGTTTACCTTTGAGTATAGATGATAGATCTTCAGCTGCAAGTGTTAGAACATATAAATTATAGGTTTACTACGTTTCTTTAAGAACATATTTCTTTAGTTATATGCAGACATTACCAGACTCTGTTTTACAAAAAATGGCTAAAATTGAAAATGCTGAACCAAAATAATGAATTTTTTTAAGATTTTAAGTTTTTAAGGGAGACGACCTACTATAGCGGGTTTTGTTAATCATTTCCCCTAAAATTTATGTTTTTAGATTTGATTTCAAAAAGAAAAATTTATAATTTTCAAACTAAAATATCAAAGTTTTGGAAGGAAACCAGTGTCAGCATAAAACAAGAGCAAAATAGGGTGGCAAGGATGGACATGCGGATTTACCCCTTAAAATTTAGACAGTTGGCAACTCATTAACAGACTCATAACGGAGTAATTAATGTCAGGTACTGAAGCTGGGTTGATATACAAAAATGAGGTACTAATATGATAGTTTCCAAAAATCAGATACCAAAATGACAAGTATAATTATCAGGTACCATTCATGATATTAACTCTAACTCCGATCTAAATCCAACTGAGGAAAACTCTTTTATCAAGCTTGATGATGCGGGTGTCATCTAGTGAGCACAGATTTCGATTAAGAAAAAATTCACTTGAAAAAAAAACCAAGAAGGTGATGAAATGGGCCGGTCGGCCCGTACTAAGGCACCTTGTCCATGGTCCAGCATCAGTGGCTTAGTCCACATGTACAATTATATCTTTGGCGGAGGGGCCATGGCTCAAAGGGTGTTCTACGGTACTTCGGGGTACCAAAATTTCTTAATTTTAGAACATTGAATCACTTTATTTTTCAAAAAGTGAGGACCACAGAAGTTATCTAACGCTCCAAAACAAGAAAAAAATTTGTACTGCAGAGTACTATAGAATTTTCGATGGCTCAAATCAGCCAAATGAGACGGTTGTGGTCTGGTGGAGGGTGATAATTAGTCGAAGGATTCGAATAGTACCTATAATATAGAATTATTAAGGGTTTAGTCCAAGATCCTTAATTAACTCATGCTTCCCAAATTAAAGAGACCATAATCAAGTTAGAGTTGAAGTTGCATTTGATGTACGTGCGTATGGTATATATGGTGATGCATGGCTTATGTAAGTGGTGACGCATTGCCTTATTCCATTCCTTTGAGAAATGGAGAAGGATCTAATGATTCAAATCAGTTTTAAAACGTCGATCCTCCGATCCGCATCTCCATCGGACCACAACCCTTACTAGCAGCAGAAGTCCCTGTAAATTAATTCCATAGACCAACCTAGCTCAGTTAATCACTTGAGATCATATATATACATGGCTGCTCAGAATCAGAATCTCAATGGGCGAGTGGCAATTGTAACGGGTGGTTCGCGCGGCATCGGTCGCGCGATTGCCGTCCACCTCCACTCCATGGGCGCCAGAGTCGTCATCAACTACGCTTCAAGTTCTGAACATGCAGATCAACTGGCCTCCGAGCTCAACAACAAGAAGAGCGGCACCACTTCACAATTGGTTTCGGCTATAGCAGTCAAAGGGGACGTGTCTGACCCAGAACAGGTGAAGCTCCTATTCGACAGAGCCGAGCAAGAAATGAACAGTCAGATTCACATCCTCATCAACTGCGCCGGCGTTCTCGATCCCAACTACCCCTCTCTCGCCAACACGAGCGTCGAGGATTGGGACAAGATATTCGATGTGAATACTAGAGGGGCGTTCTTGACCTGTCGAGAGGCAACTAAGCGTGTGACGCGTGGCGGCGGCGGAAGAGTAGTTATGATTACGACATCGGTGGTTGCAGGGCTGATGCCAGGGTATGCGGCCTATGCAGCGTCCAAGGCGGCTGTGGAGACGATGACCAAAGTTGTGGCCAAGGAGTTGAAGGGTACGGGGATCACTGCCAACTGTGTTGCCCCTGGCCCTGTTGCCACCGAGCTTTTCTTCGCCGGTAAAATTTACGAAACCATTAACAGGATGAAGGAGGCTTGCCCTCTTGGCCGCCTAGGCCAGCCCCAAGATGTCTCCCGCGTTGTTGGATTCTTAGCTGGTGATGCTGGGGAGTGGATCAACGGTCAGGTCATTAGGGTTAATGGTGGAGCTATCATCGTATAAATCATTTCATTGATCATTGTTGTTGCTCGATCTGCAAGTACAGTACTCTTGTTACAAAATTTGTGTGGCGAATTATTCATTACGATCACTTACGTGCATAAGTGCATCTCTAATACCGACTGCTTATGATATTAGCTAGGCACTACCTTACAAATGTAGCCTCTCTCATTTACGTACGTATGTGTCTTGGTCCAGAGAAACTGTTTACTATATAGTTGACATGTCTTTGTTTTGGTATTATTTTCAACATGGTCGTCATATGGAACAATGAGAGCTCCATTAGTATTATCAAATATCGAGAGCTCCAAGCTAATGCAGTTGCAAACTTGCAATCCCATATGTAACGTACGTACTATTTAAAGGTCCTAAATGAGGGGTGAATAGGCCTTTCCTACTTTTTCGTTCAATCTGTTGTCGGGATAGCACGATAGAGATCTATCCCAAACACAGAATACGAGTACTGAAAGCAAAAGCAGTAAGGAAAGAAGGACACAAGATGTTTTTGATTACGCAGAAATCCTACAACCAGAATCAAAACTGCGTGCCCCTAACTCTTGAGGGACAAACATTTCCACTATTTTGTAACACACACAATTACATGTTTCTGGCACTCTGGGGATACATAACCCGTATGCTATCCTGACTAGTCTACCCACCAGTACAAACAGAGCTACACTACTTTAATCTATGTGTTTACACTTTGGAAATTTATAGAAGTATCAACTCAGATCTTAACTACACGTAAGTTAAATCTTCTTGATCAACTTCTTGGGTTGGGCATCTCCATACTTTATCTCAATGGAATGCACAATGCAACAATGCATATGAGTTTTGAAAACAGTTTTTATGCTTTAAGAATCCATGTCTATTATGCACATACAAGGCAACCAGAAGACATGGAAGGGGAAGAGAAGAGACAAGAGAAACTACACTCGAAAGTGCTCTCAAAGAATACCAAAACAGAATAACCAAAAACCCCAAGTGTTTTCACTCAACCAACCAAGGATCCAAGACAGCTTGAGACTCCTTATATAGGGCAGGTTATTCAAGGGTCAAAGACAGCTGATAACCACGTGAAACACAGCAGCCAAGAGGCCTAAATGCAGACCTAAACGCTGTCCTAATGCAGACCTAAACAAGGACCAATGCAGACCTAAAATCACAGCTCCCGAAGGGACACAGCAAGCCTAAACAGTGAGCAAAAACCCAAGCAGCTTTTAGGTCTTTCCTTAAAGAGTTAAGGTTCTCTAAACAAGGCAAAAGGTTCCCATGTACTTGTACTAGAATAGCCATATCAGTTTTCAAAGTAAAAGCACGTTTCAAGACAGCAAAGGGAGCACCAGGAAAACCAGTGCCAAAAGCACTTTGACAAACAGAAAAAGACAAACCAGATTTCAAGAAATCACATGTGAACTTTAGTCAACTTCCCTAGGGATCTTCATTAACTAAGTCAGTCTTTTTATAGTCAAAGATCAACCAGATTAATCACAAGTAAATTGGATTTCTAGAAGTGATTAAACCCATGAAATAACACACCAGAAAAACGTTCCAGAATGTCTGGGATACATGCTCAGTGATCTATCCTAGATGGAAAACCATGTAATGCACATGAATGTTATACCTGTTTTCCAAAGAGATAAAGTACGGAATGATACTTAAGCTTTGATGATCTTCCATTTCTGTGTTTTGTCATAGTACAAGAAATAGCCAACACAAGTGTATGCCATCAATCTCCCCCTTTGGCATTTCTTGACAAAACACAGTTCTACAAGAAGTACCTGTAACACAGTTGTAACACATACAAACATATGCAGCACCAAGGATATCTATATCACATAGTATCCTGCCCAAACAGAGATAAACAGTTCAAACAGTTAACAGTACTCCCCCTAAGCATATGCAGGGGTCAGGATACATAAGTCCCATAATATCCTTCAAAAATAATAACTGGTTCTCCCCTAAACAAATGACCGGTTCTCCCCAACGAATACCTGCTGCATAGTTAGAAACACAACCAAACATGTATGCCTGCAATCTTCCCAACATATAATCCATATCACAATCATAGAATAACCATATGCATGCATAACAACACATAATAATTAACCGGTTCTTCCCTTTTTTGTCAATAAAGGACAAAGGGTTCAAACAAAAATTAATCACCATAATAATTGTTTGCCACAAAACCATAAAACCATACGATTGTTCAACAGAAAATCAAAAGAAAAGAAACCGAAAGCAATAGATAGAAAGACACATGATCAGAGAGTACAGCAGAGAGTCTTCACACAGCATAGCCAGAGCCGTCATACGCCACATCCTCGTCATCTGCTCCCATTGCACCGAGGTGGATAGTGTCTCTCGAGTCAGAAGGGGTGGCACCTTCATGCTTGTCCGAGGGAGGAGAGGACACTGTTGGCTCCTGAGCAGGGGCAGAGCCAGCTTGACTAGATAGCAACAGTGAGAGCTCGGCCTTGAAGGCAGTGAACTGCTCCTTGAGGTGAACCTTGATCTCCTGGACAGCATCAGATATCATCGACTTGACAGCAGCTTTCAAAAACTTCTGGTCCATAGGCTCAATGTACTCATTGGACTGATGCACAGATCGGGTGATAGTGATGGCATCGATCGGAAGGAGTTCCAGACCAAGAGCGTCTCCCTGTGTCAGAGGCATACCAACATCACCACAGAGTTTGGTGATGAGGCATGGAAAGACCAGAGCCTTACCTAGGGCATTGCGGTGGGAGACACCAGCAGTGCGGATTGCCTGAAACATGAAGTACTCAGCAGGGATGACAGGACTGATGGGGTCATGACTGAGGTATGCCATGAGGACAGCCTGTTTGTGAGGGATTTTGCTGGTCTGAGTAGCAGGATGGAACAGGGAACGCACAAGAAAGCCCAAGGCTTTGAACCATTTTGTCATAAATTTGCTGGAGAGAAAAGTACCGACAACAGGTTCAGGAGGAGGAGATGAGTAGAGTCGCAAGGCAAGGTCTTGAATGGTAAGAGAGGTAGAGTAGTCAGAGTAAGATTTGAGGACACCATCAGAGGTAACTGGTAGGGACAGAGCTTGACGAATCCGAGAGGGAGAAAAGTTGACAGGAACACCACAGATTGGGACACAGATTTGCTGTTTCGAGCGAAGACGGACCTCAGAGGAAAGATCAGAAGGGAAGTTCGCATAGAACTCCTGGACAATGGTGCAATTATAGCGAGGCAGGGAGGCCAACTCAGTAACCCATCCTAAAGAAGACACGAGAGAAAACAGAGCAGGGTGCAGGGAAGCAAAATCAAAAGGACGCTCAGAAACAATGGGACGATGCATAGTGATGTACCTGAACAGACTGAAGGAATCTGTAGAGACGAAGTGGGAGCGAGGAGGGAATAAAGAGGTTTCAGCAGAACGTTTAGAGAGAGTAGAGGCAGAGGCTTTCAGGGTAGACTTTACTGGAGGAGATGCAGTAGGTTTGATTGCTTTCTTGGCTGGAGGAGAGACAACAGACTTTTTGGCTTTGGATCGAGTGACCCGAGGTGCAGTCGAGGCAGGAGAGATCTCAGCAGAGGGAGTAGAGGCAGAACCAGAGGAACAAACAGTAGTTGTTCTCTTTCTTTTTCCCAATGGAACTTGGGGAGAAGCAGAGGGAGGTTCTGCAGCAGGAAGAGAGACGGGAGTAGGATCGACTGCCATTGGAGATGGTGGAGGAGTAGGAGGCTGAGTAGATGGTATTTCAGGCTGAAGAGAAGAAACGGGTACAGTATCAGCAATATCTCGCAGAGGAGAGATTGGGGGTGAAACAGCAGAGGCAGGAGGGCTCTGTTTCTTCTTCTTGGAAGCCACCTTCTTGGCTCCAGAGGACTTTGAGATTGGCTTCTTGCGTAGGTAGGTCGAATGAACAGTAGGAGGTTCAGATTTCTCAGCAGGGGTAGGAGAGACAGTAGGATTTGGATTCTGTGAAGAATGAGAGGGTGATTTTTGTGGAGGAGCTGGTAGCAAAATGACCTCTTCAGGGATAAATGGGTCAGGAAGAGCCATTAGAGGATGGACGAAGAAGACTCGTTGTGGAGGAAGGAAAGTTCTTCTGTTTCTGGCTCTTGTCATGAGAGAGAGAGAGAGAGAGAGAAATTTAAGGGAACCGAGAGAAGATGAAGTGAAACCGGCTAGGGAAAGAAATCAGAGGAATCGAAATCATTCGAAGACCAAGGGGGCTTCTCCTATTTCTAAGCGCAATCATCATTAATTCAAATTAATTTCTTGGAATCCTGCACCAAGACCATTCAAACATATAAAGGTAACTGAAACAGCCCAACAGCTTTTGCAGTCCTGTGTAGTCACTTCACAGTAGAAAAGTGCTACAGTAAGCTATCCCTAGGATACCACGTATGCGGCGTACATGGGATACTTCAACTAAACAACCAGTGACCAATCAAACAAGAAACCATGCAATATCCACTGGGATATGCGAGACAATCCTGAATAATAGGACGTATCAATGTACTTACCACCAACATTGAAAGCTCCCCCTCACATGATGCATAACATAACACAAAATTTTGAAATTCAGAGAGATTTTCAAACAGTTCAGCATAACCCCTGGGATGGAAACAGTCTGTAGAATCCCAGACCACAGAGAAACATTTAAGCATGAATCACAAAAGTGCGACAACTAATTTCCATATGTCTTGTAGGCTCAAATCTTTCACATGGGTATATGACTAAAAAAGCAACATCAGTGCAATGTTCTTACAAATCAGACCTTGGAACCTTAAGAGTGTGTGTGTGAAAAGGTTCATCTAAGGGAGTATAACTTTGTCACTACATTTTTAGTGCTCTGGAAATTCAGCATAACAAGGACTTTGTCCTAACTTGGCCTTTGGCCGTTCTCATTTAAGTTCAGCTCAATTTCTCCATTTCCTTTAACATTTGTCCAAGAGCTCATCTGAAAAATACGTCCTCATAGGTTTATGTAACAGAGTAGTTACCATTATGTCCTGAGCGCAATGCTCGAAAGAATAATGTGTGTTTCAAGGACACTCAGTGGGTAACTAGTCCAAACCAATCGAAGGATAGATAACATCTCAGGGATCTCCACTGGTTCCGGTTAAAGTGCACCCAGCAAAAGACTAGCCCATTCCTTTACTTTAATCATTTAACAATAAGCACCAGATTTTCACAATTGTTCTTCAGTAACTAGTTCAACTCACTCAATTTTATAGCTCAAACTATGTACACCCCACAAGAGTAACATTTGTGCTCAAGAGTTCCTTCTAGTTCCAAGAAAAGATTCAGACCACATGCACTAGCATTCTTAAAGACATAGATGCATATACACAAGAGAAAGATGCAGCAATTGTCTATCAAGAAACATGAAATAAGAACACAACATTCTAGTTCAAGTTCAGAAATATTTCCAGGGATGCATGCACAGACTCGTATCCCAGAGTATGCCAACACTTATTTTTAGAAAAGTAAAATGCTGAAAAGTAAATTGAGATCAGTGAGAGAGATATCTCAAGTGATGGTGCATACACCGATGGCCTTCCTAAGACTTTCAAATCTCATATTGTCCAAAGGCTTAGTGAATAGATCAGCCAATTGTTGTTCAATTGGGATGAAGGTCATTTCAAGTTAATTCTCTTATACCAAGTTTCTAATGAAATGATATCTGATTTCTATATGCTTGGTCCTAGAATGCAACACAGGGTTCTTTGAGATATTGATGGCAGAAGTATTATCACAGAACAGGGATAGAATACCTTGCTCAATTCCGTAGTCGCTCAGCATGTGCTTCATCCAGAGGAGTTGTGTGCAGCAACTTCCAGCAGCTATGTACTCTGCTTGGGCAGTGGACAAGGATACGCAATTCTGCTTCTTGCTATGCCATGACACCAAGTTGTTCCCAACAAAGAAGCAACCTCCTGAGGTGCTCTTCCTATCCGTGGCGTCTCCAGCCCAATCCGAGTCTGAATATCCTGCAATCTCAGTATTAGTATCTGTTGTGTACAGAATACCGAAAGCATATGTACCTGAGACGTATCAAATGATACGCTTAACTGCCTTCACATGGGATTCCTTGGGGTTGGCTTGATACCGAGCACAAACACCCACACTGAAGGAGATGTCAGGTCTGCTGGCTGTGAGGTAAAGCAAGCTTCCAATCATGCTTCTGTAGAGGGTTTGATCAGCATTGGTACCCTCCAGATTTGCACTGATTCTGCATGAAGTCCCCATTGGGTTCCGGATGGGAGAGGCTCCTTCCATCCCAAACTTCTTCACAAGTTCCTTCGCATACTTTTCTTGCGAGATGAACAAACCATCTTTCCTTTGCTGAACTTGTAGTCCAAGGAAGAAGTTTAGCTTGCCACAGAGACTCATTTCAAATTCTTGTTTCATTAGAGTGACAAACTCCTCAACAAGTTTTTGAGAGGTAGAGCCAAACACCACATCATCCACATAGATTTGGGCAATAATCATATGATGTGAAACATTCTTGACAAACATGGTTTTATCAATGGAACCTCTAGCATACCCATGGTCAATCAAGTGTGTAGACAATTTTTCATACCAAGCTCTAGGGGCTTGCTTCAAACCATAAAGGGCTTTGTCTAATCTGTACACATGTTCGGGATAACAAGAGCTTAGGAATCTCGGAGGCTATTCCACATAAACTTCTTCTTTCAAAATTCCATTTAGAAATGCACTTTTCACATCCATTTGAAAGAGCTCAAATTTAAGAAAACAAGCAATGGCCAAAAGTAACCTGACGGACTCAAGTCTAGCTACGGGGGCAAAGGTTTCATCAAAATCTAGGCCTTTTATTTGTGAATAACCTTGCACAACCAATCTAGCTTTGTTTCTCGTAATAATTCCCTTTTCATCCGTTTTGTTCTTAAAAACCCATTTCGTTCCTATAACATTCTTATCCTTAGGTCTAGGAACTAAATGCCACACATTGCTTTTCTCAAATTGGTTTAATTCCTCTTGCATAGCCATAATCCATTCTAAGTCTTTTAAAGCATCTTTAACATTCTTAGGCTCAACACTAGAGACAAAACCATAGCAAGCAATTCGATTGATAGCTAACCTATGCAAAGTAAGAAAGCTTTTGAGGCTAACAAGATTACTTACAAGAACCTTGGACTTACTTCGAGTTTGCCTTGGTTCATCAACCATGCCAATCACATCCGAGGGAGAGTGATCTTTTTGAACATGACGTTTTCCAACCCGATGTGACTTCTGGATAGTCAGGGTCTGATCTATCCCGGCACCTTCAGTTTCAGAATCTGTATCCTGGGATACATCATCAGGAATGGGGTTCTGCTCATCAATAGGGGTCTCAGCAGCTTCGGGAGATGTCTCATTGCTTACATCCTCAACCTGCACATCTCTTGAAGAATGGTTGTGAGAGCATAAAAGAGAGTCATTTATGGCAACATTCACCGTTTCTACAACTTTACAAGTTCTCTTGTTATAGACACGATAAGCACGGCTGTTCAAGGCATAACCTAGAAAGACACCTCTATCACATTTAGCATCGAACTTAGTCAAATACTCACGATCTCTATAAATAAAGCAGGGACTACCAAAAGCCTTTAGATGTGAAATATTTGGTTTCTTGCCTTTCCAAAGTTCGTAAGGTGTTTTACTAGTACCCGGTCTAAAAATCACACGGTTAAGAGTGTAACAAGCATTAAAGATTGCTTCGGCCCAAAACATATGAGGTAAGTCAGCAGAGCTAAGCATTACCCTCCCCATCTCAACCAATACCCTATTCTTTCTCTCAACAATACCATTTTGTTGTGGTGTGATGGGGGCAGAAAACTCATGATGCACACCATTTTCCTCACAATACTCCGCAAATAAAGAATTCTCAAACTCAGTTCCATGGTCCGACCTAATCCTCAAGATGCATTTGCTTTCAGAAAGCTTTTCATTTGAAACACGTTTCGCTAGTTCTAAAAACTTCCCAAAGGTTTGAGTTTTATCACTTAAAAACACAACCCAAGTAAATCTAGAAAAGTCATCTACCACAACAAGCACATATTTCTTTCTAGCAATACTTTCAGTTTCAACAGGACCTACCAGATCTAAGTGAAGCAATTCAAGCACATTAGAGGTTGGTTTAGCATTTAAGACAGGATGAGAGGTTCGGGATAGCTTACCCATTTTGCAGTCTCCACACATACCTGTAGCTCTCCCGGACAGTTTGGGCAGACCACGAGCTACATCCTTCGAGGACAGCTTCACCACATCTTGATGGTTGAGATGGCACATCCTCCTATGCCATAGATCAAGCATGCTTTCTTGTGTCAAGGAACGGAAACACATTTCAGGTTCTAGTCTTTTGTTAGCACAGACACAGTAGCAATGGTCTCTGGACCTCTCGCCTTTCATCACACACCTTCCTTTCCCATCAAGGACAGTGCACTGAGATGTGTCAAACATCACAGTCTCGTATTCATCGACAATCTGACTTACACTGAGTAAGCAGACTTCCAAACCCGCTACCAACAGAACATTCTTCAAAGCTGGGAGACCAGGAGTATCAACTGTCCCGCTTCCAATGATCTCTGCCTTGGCACCGTCACCAAACATAACATCACCAACTGGATGAGTGTCATCCATGGAGGCAAACCATTTCCATTCTCCGGTCATGTGCTTCGAGCAGCCGCTGTCCATGTACCAAGAATCGGATTTCCTGGTGGAAAGAGCAGTCAAGGCAACATTGCAAACAGCTACAACCTCTCTTGTAGCAATGGGTGAGGTCTTCACTCTTGAAAGAAAACAAATAACTTCTTCTTGTTTCTTCTTGACACCAGGTTCTTTAGGAGGCAAGACACTTCTGGTATCCCTGGTTCCACGGACAGATTTTCTGACCCAGTTTGAGAAAACTGGCTTCTTCTTCTGCTTCGAGATGGCAAGAGACTGAGCAATCCTGGTCAGTTCATTGAGAGATTTCTGAAAGTGGGCGAGCAGATTGTTGTTTTGTGGGAACTTTGCTGGTGTAGGATTCCTCTTTAGCTTGTAGCAGTTCCGCCGGATATGTCCACTGTTCCCACAGTGAAAGCACTTGATTTGCGGGTTTCTCTTGAGCATGGGTGCTTTGGAAACTTCAGGGGCATCAATCTTCAGTTGAGGTGGAGGCTTTCCCAACACCGAGCTTGTGCTTTTTACAAACGTAGTCTTCTCCGAGCTTTTGGGTTTGTCATCATCCTTGAACCCCAAGCCTCTCCTGCTGCCATCCAGCCTTCCCATCCCACAGATTTGGGATAGCTTCTTCGAGCCAAGGGAGAACTTTGAGAACTGGTTCCGGGCGTCTAGCAAGGCTTCTTCGAGTTTCAGCTTCTCAGAAGTCAGCAAGCTTATGGAAGAAGACTGACGGTCCAGCTCTTCTTTGAGAAAGATCACTTGCTCTTCAAGTTGGGTTTTGGTTGAACTCCATTATGCTTTCTGGGATAGAAACTCTCCTTGTATCCTGGTATGTGTCTCCTTACTCAATGAAAGCTCATTAGATAGAGCTTCATTTTTAGCAAGCATAGACTTAGAGGCTTTACATAAACGCACATACATATCATGTCCTTCATCATCAGAATCATTGTCGTCAAGAGACTCATCTAATGTGATATGGGAGACAAAAGCAACTTTCTCATCTTCATCAAGATCGGTTTCAGAGTTTTCATTTGACTCACTATCACTCCAGGTTGCTTTTAACACTTTATGAGACTTATTTCTCCTGTTAGCACAGTCTACAGCTTTATGTCCTACCCCATTGCATTCAAAACATTTCATGTCCACTTTCGGGATAGAAGAGGGTCTGATATCCCGACTTTTCTGTGCAACCTTATTTCTAAAAGGCTTAGAGCTAGATCCTTTAGGAAAGTTCCGGTTAGAGTTGAAAGATTTCCTTTTCCTTAAGAATTTCTCAAATTGTTTAGTTAAAAAGGCACATTCATCATTATCATCTTCTTCATCATCAAGTACTTTTTCAACATCAATTTTAACCGAACTTAGAGCAATAGATTTTTCATGCATAGGCCTTTTCTTGAGTGTCTCATAAGTTTTCAAGTTTCCAACAAGCTCCTCTAAAGGATAAGTGTCTAGATCATGAGCCTCTTCTATAGCATTCATTTTAGAGTCAAAGAAAGGAGGTAACGCATTTAAGAATTTCCTAACTATTTTCTTTGATTCTATGGCCTCGCCTAAGCTACGACATTGATTTGTGATGTTTAGCACACGACCATAGAAATCATCAATAGACTCTTTGTTACTCATGCACAGACCTTCAAACTCATAAATAAGATGTTGAAGTTTTTGTTGCTTAACACGAGAGTTACCTTCATGAGTGTTGATGAGCACTTCCCATGCCTCCTTAGCAGTAGAGAAATGGATGATCCTTTGACGCTCTGCTTCGGATACGGCATTGAAAAGACAACTTAGAGCTTTGATGTTTGCTCTAGCCCAATCCTTGTCGGCTTTCTCCCATTCTGACCTCGGCTTTGAAACACTTTCGGTTGATTCAGCGCCTCTTGGTTTTGTGGGATGTGTCCAGCCTTCCTCTACACTTTGCCACAGCATACCATCATCTTGGTAAGAAAGGAAGGCGCTCATCATGATTTTCCATTGAGAGAAATCATGTCCGTCGAAAAAAGGTGGAACATTTATGGAAGAACCTTTTTCCCGATCCATAAGTGACCCCTCAGAGGATCTCACTAGCAAAGGCTAGTGGCCGCTCTGATACCACTTAAAGGTCCTAGAGGGGGGGGGGGGGTGAATAGGCCTTTCCCACTTTTTCGTTCAATCTGTTGTCGGGATAGCACGATAGAGATCTATCCCAAACACAGAATACGAGTACTGAAACCAAAAGCAGTAAGGAAAGAATGACACAAGATGTTTTTGATTACGCATAAATCTTACAACCAGGATCAAAATTGCGTGCCCCTAACTCTTGAGGATACATAACCCGTATGATATCCACTATTTTGTAACACACACAATTACATGTTTCTGGCACTTTGGGGATACATAACCCGTATGATATCCTGACTAGTCTACCCACCAGTACAAACAGAGCTACACTACTTTAATCTATGTGTTTACACTTTGGAAATTTACAGAAGTATCAACTCAAATCTTAACTACACGTAAGTTAAATCTTCTTGATCAACTTCTTGGGTTGGGCATCTCCATACTTCATCTCAATGGAATGCACAATGCAACAATGCATATGAGTTTTGAAAACAGTTTTTATGCTTTAAGAATCCATGTCTATTATGCACATACATGGCAACCAGAAGACATGGAAGGAGAAGAGAAGAGACAAGAGAAACTACACTCGAAAGTGCTCTCAAAGAATACCAAAACAGAATAACCAAAAACCCCAAGTGTTTTCACTCAACCAACCAAAGATCCAAGACAGTTTGAGACTCCTTATATAGGGCAGGTTATTCAAGGGTCAAAGACAGCTGATAACCACGTGAAACACAACAGCCAAGAGGCCTAAATGCAGACCTAAACGCTGTCCTAATGCAGACCTAAACAAGGACCAATGCAGACCTAAAATCACAGCTCCCGAAGGGACACAGCAAGCATAAACAGTGAGCAAAAACCCAAGCAGCTTTTAGGTCTTTCCTTAAAGAGTTAAGGTTCTCTAAACAAGGCAAAAGGTTCCCATGTACTTGTACTAGAATAGCCATATCAGTTTTCAAAGTAAAAGCACGTTTCAAGACAGCAAAGGGAGCACCAGGAAAACCAGTGCCAAAAGCACTTTGACAAACAGAAAAAGACAAACCAGATTTCAAGAAATCACATGTGAACTTTAGTCAACTTCCCTAGGGATCTTCATTAACTAAGTCAGTCTTTTTATAGTCAAAGATCAACCAGATTAATCACAAGTAAACTGGATTTCTAGAAGTGATTAAACCCATGAAATAACACACCAGAAAAACGTTCCAGAATGTCTGGGATACATGCTCAGTGATCTATCCTAGATGGAAAACCATGTAATGCACATGAATGTTATACCTGTTTTCCAAAGAGATAAAGTACGGAATGATACTTAAGCTTTGATGATCTTCCATTTCTGTGTTTTGTCATAGTACAAGAAGTAGCCAGCACAAGTGTATGCCATCACTATTTTTTTTATCGAGAGTAACTTCCATTAAGAAATCTGCAGGGAAAACCGCACCGAATAAGAGTCCCAACAATCCAAATACAAAATAAAATTATATATGAAAATTGCGCATCAAACCTATACCACATGTGGTCAAGATAAAGAGGGCAACCCTAAAAAAGAGAAAAAAATATCCTAACAATAAACTGCTACCGTTGCCTCTATTGTAACATCACACAAGCATATACCCAAGCTGTCGTGCCATGATTACCAAGAAAAGTGTAGTAGAAGTCGAATCCAAAGAATATAGTCCGGGCCGACGCAAAAATAATTCCAACACCAACATCAGTGCTCACTCTACCACCACGACCAAAGAGAAACCCAAGCTGCCGATCGAGATCAAAAGACACAAAGAAGGACAATAACGTAACCAAAAGCAATAAAAAAATAGAGGGTAAAAACTCATGCGTGAGTACCCATAATCATCAAGGTAAGTGATTTACACCATCGAGTGGCAAGTCACTTTCAGGTGACAACTAGAAGCATCCTTGGTAAATCCTCTCATTTCATTGAGGTTGGTGGTAAAGAGAACAAAGCTGATGTGGAGATGGCTAATCAACAATATAGAAACTTGTGAAATTATCCCGCGATAATTGAAACTAAGACTGGACATAACCAGAGCAACCACCACTCGGGTGTATATACTAGACAAAGCCAGGAGTGCCACCAGATAGGTGTATTGACTGGACATAGCCAGGAGAAACACCACAACGGGTATAGACCAATTGGCGAAGTACGCTAAACAACTTATTTGATCGAAGCAAAGCAAAGCAAATAAAAGAATAATGGGCCAATGGATACCTCCCAAGCCCAAAAAAGACCTGGCCCAACACAAATAGTAGTATTGTAGCTCTGTACGAACTGCCCTAGCTTTAGCGCCACCACCTTCAATGAACCTGCCGCAAGTACATCTTCACGTTGACTGTCAAAAGAACACGAATGGAAGTGCACCAACAAACAACGAGCTTCTGCGACATATTCAAATCTGCTCACATACATCCCCTCGTTGCTTGCCCAATTTTGTTTGCCAAGGAAAAGTGAACAACGACCATCTGCATCAACCACCTTCGTCGTAACACAACTACACCGACCAGCCTGAAACAGAAGCATGCTGGAAACCAAACAGACCTACCCGAAGCTACAACCCACCATGCTGACAATCTCCTAACTTGCTTGTTCGGCTGCACCTGCGACGCGGCGCAATGCCAACTTCTATGAGGCAAGTTGCCGGACGACTGCGGGCAGCTACTCTTGACGACAAAACCCCTTTGCTATCACGTTTTAGTTTCGCGCGTGGGGCACATTCTTGAAATGCATATACCCCTTGCATACGTACGTACTATGTTGTAATCGAATAAAGTTTCTAAGAGTTGTTGAAATTTAAGTCCTCGTTATGATTCACGTACCATGATTCTTTGGCCACTAGATTATGAAAATAACCTAAGCGAAACCAACAGTTAATAAACTAGCTAGCAAGCTTAAATCAAAAGCAAAAAAAACAAAAACTAGCTAGCAAGCAGCTTGATGCATGTATATATAGTCGGTCACAAGGAACCGAGCAGATGTCTTTATCAGGTCCATTTGGACAAAAAAAAATGCAGGTCATTCAAGGGGTGGAACTGCATCAAAAGTTGTGGTAACTCAACTCGATCATACCGAATAGGCGAGTAGGCAGTCATGCTCCATTTTATTATGGAGCATCTTCGGGTAACAAGAAGAGGGTGGCACGAGAAGAGAAACACGGACCATCTGAAGCTGGAGATCAGGGTTAGAATGAGGAGCGCCGATGACCCTCGAAGCATGAGCCTCTAGCGAAGAAGGTCACCATGGATAAGGCGATATTGTCTAGGACTGAGGTAGAGTGAGATAGGGTGTGAGAATATGAAATTTACTGTTTGTCCTACATCTATACCGTCTAACTATGTTTTAGGTACTTATTTGAACTGTTTCAGTGTAGCTTACTCTAGGAGATTCGTTTCTATCTGGTTGGGACACAGTATCGGTAAATTCCTTATACTCTACTACTATAATCAATGGACTATCAATTCACCTAAAAACAGTATAATCCGTCAGCAAAGTAATAATCTAATTAATGATCAGACATGTCAAAAATATTTGTGATGAGTTGTCATTATTTCTGACGTTACTAATGGATTATTATAAAACATGGATAACTACAACTGATCACAAAATATTATTGCATATATGCATGTATGTGTATCGATAAGGAATTAATTCCGGTGTAAAACAGACAAAGAGGCACTTTGGTCACCTGAAAGGAAAGGAAAAATGCTTACTTTCCTTTTCCTTTTCATTGTGAAGGGAAACTAAAATTTTCCCACTAAATTCATTTTCAATGTTTCATTGGTATTAGAAAAGGAAAATGAATTATTTTATTTTTACTATAACAACCATGTGTTATGCTAGAAAATTATAATAAATAAGAGAGTATTGATTAAAATTTTAACCTTCTAACCAGGTTAATTTAGTCAGTAAAATTTATAACGATCGCTAACAAAGTAAATCCCAAGTGGAATGGATGAAACTATTTCCCCCCATTTTTCTTCCCACCTGGAAAATGATTTCCTTTCCTTGTTTACTCCAAACACAAAAAACTTTTCCTTTCCTTTCCCCTCGTTACAGGGCTTTAATGTAAACAACACCAATACACAGTTCGGCCAGACAGTTCGATCGTTTTGCCCATATAATTCTTATAAAAAAAAACTTTGAGCTGGCGATCATGGATGATATAATATATTATGCAGCAATCATCGGAAACTAACAAAGAGAGTAACACCTGCAGATGCATCGATCACCCACATTAACAAACTCCATATAATAATATAGCGAAGTTCACACGTAGATGAGGGAAGATCTTCCACTAGTAGAGAACTATTAGTCGACAGATTGTCAGATTATCAGTGCCTACTTCTGTGCATGCTTTTATTCTTGACCTTTAATTTTGACCTAGAGTTGAACAAAATTCTATTAATTGGGAACAATCGAGGTTCTATATATAAATTTTAGAAAACCTCAAGGATTCACAATCTATTCTCCGATAAAAAGTACCGGCCGGCGCGGTGAGAGTGTGAGGCTGGTTACATTATGGCGGTTTTGGGCCAGTTCTAAATTGACACCTTCGTATCAGGGCTAACAGTTAGCCGCTGCGTTGCTCATATAGATATAATCATATAAATCCCTGCAAATTAGCTAGGGTAATGAAATAGTGACAACACCGACTTTTAACGAGTACTGCAAGACAGAGAGAAAATGCTCAACTAGTCAGTAGAAGTTAGTAGCTGCCAAGATTGATCCAGTTTATTCTCCCTAATTGACGGAGTAGAGTATATAGGTTAACAAGCGATTAACCTAGAAAGAACCAAAATAAACTGGAATCCACCAGAGTTTGAGAAAAGTTCTCGTTTTTGATTGATAATAAGAAAGATGAGTCTAGCAGCCACAAAGAGACGCTTAAATACCGAAACAAAACCCTAGGGCGCTAACAAAAAGGCCCATGGGCGAAATAAAAATAAAATCAAAAATAAATAAAATCCTAAAAGGGTCCAAAAACATGTTTTTCAAGGCCGAAACGACCCCAGATCGAAAAACGGAGCATAGTCCCCATCGAGCAAGCTCCATGAGGACCTGTTTTATTTCGTCGTTCCCTTTCCAGAAAGGTATTATTCACCTAGATCGGACACCGTTTGCTAGACCTGTATTTTACCGATTTTACCTTTCCTACGAGCGAGCTCTTCTTCAATATTCAATGCCATATGTCCTACATCACTAATATATATATATATATATATATATATATATAAGTTCCGGCGTCGTCGACCGTCCTGCAAGACCGGTGTTGGAGGGCAAAGTCGCCTAGGCCAAATCGGGGGCTTCGTCGTCTCTCTCTCAATTTCAGACCTGGATTGCCCCAAGCTTGGCTGAAACCTCTCAACCAAAAAAAAAATTCACTTTGGGAGGACCCCCTGTTAGATCAACTTAAGAACATGACATTATTCTCTTTCTGCATTCTGAATCTTGTACATGATCAGTATATGATTAAAAATGTAAATCTTGCGTGAACCAATCTGTGTTTAGAATGGTTCTAATACACTGTTATGCAGTGTATAAAAGGTTGCAGTGAAAACAAAAGGCACATCAGTTCAAGAGAATTGACGCATTGATTCAGAAATAAAATTTGAAATGAACAGATACAACAGTTGCTTAATGGAAGCAATTCTTTGATCTGTTCTCTATATATAGCCTTATTTGATCCCTGGATTATACACACACATTCAGAAAAAAAGTCACATTCACTTAGAATCAAAGGGTGCATATTGCAGAAGATTGAACAATGACATCAAGAGCAGCACTATCCTGTAAGTTTCATTCATTCTTATATAAGATACATTGACTGATGTTCTTAACGTGGTTTATGCAGAATACAATCATTGAAACTACGTTAATCTTACAATTGGTATCAAAGCCACTGATTGTTTCTGTAAAATCCAAGTTCTGCGTTTCATTTTCTTAAAGATCTTGGAAACCACTAATCCGCATATATTTTAAAACAATCTTTATAAATTGCACTGATCTTTTCAAAATTGATCATTGTGTTTTGATACATATCATCTGCATAAATTTTTTAAATCATTACTTCAAAACTTGACAGAATTCATGTCATTAACTGCCAAAACAGTTATAAGTACTAGAATTCACTTTACGATGGAGATTAAGATCAAATAAAGATGTTATTAGGATTTATACCTATCTGTTGCCAAAGTGCAATTAGTATATCAGAAATCTAATGTATGCATCGATACTTCAAGTCTGCAGTTTTGATAAGAACTTAAAATCAAATTAATATAAACTTTCAAAGAAGTACATATTAAGCATTTGGTTTACAAACTTGCAAACATACAGATACATAAATAAACCTTTATAATCAATCTGAAATCAGAACATCCAAAGGTGTAAGAATTTTATTTTGATTTAGTTTACTTATATTACAGTATGAATGAATACTCAAACATTCATTTTCATTCATTTGGGACTTAATTTTATGTGCAGCCATGCATTTCCCCATGAGCATAAATCAGATTGAGTTGTTGAACGGCTCAAATTATAAGAAATAGAAGGCTGACATTGAACTAAACTTGGGGATACTGGATTATGACCATGTCTTGAAGGATAATCCACCAGATGAACTCACACCAGATTCAAACAGAGAAGACAAGGAAAAACATGACAGATGGACAAAACACAACAAATGGCACTGATTATGATTAAGAAAAGCATGTCTGAAAATGTTAGGGGAAGCATTCCTCTATCTGAGATTGCAAAAGACTACTTTACTTCTATAGAAGAAAAGTACAAAATTTCAGATAAGGCAGAAACTAATAATCTCATGAAGGCTTTGATGCATCTGGAGTATAGAGGAAAAGGAAGTATCAGGGAGTTTATTATGAGAGGCTCAGAAATTGCAAACAAATTGAAGGACCTGAACATGACAGTAGAGGATTCTTTCCTTGTCTACATGCTGCTGAACAAAATACCAGATGAATATGACAACCTGAAATCACTTTACAAGACACAAAAGGAGAATTGGAGTGTGAATGAGATGATATCATTATGTGTTGAAGTGGAGGATGAGATCAAGAAAAAGGGCAAGGATCTATCTGTTAACTATATCTCCAAGAGCAAGAAGAACAAACACAAGGGTTTTTCATCAAATTCAGGTCCTAAGGTAGACATCAGTAAAAGTAAGTCCTCCAAAACTTTAACATGTTTCTTCTGTAAGAAACAAGGACATTTCAAGAAAGATTGCGAAGGTTTCAAAGCTTGGTTATCTAAAAAGGGTACGTCTATAAAACCAGTTTTTAACATTCAGTCAAAAAGTTTTGAAATAGACAATACATGGTGTTTTGACACTGGCTCACCTATTCATATTGTCAATTCATTGAAGGGCTTGCAAAGGATGACAGTCCAAAGTAAGCAAGAGACAAATGTGTGTGCAGCAAATGGACAAAAAATGGCTGTGAAGGCAATAGAAACTATCAAACTTAAGTTTAATAAATTTGTATTAGTTCTGGAGAATGTATACTACATTCCCAGCATAAGTAGGAAATTAATTTCTGGATCTTTATATGCCTTAAACAAAGGTTTTGATTTCAATAGTGATAATAATGTTATGTATTTAACTTATCTATCTAGGTGTTTTGGAAATTTTTTTATTGATGATGGTTATTGGAAAGTTGATTGTGAACATGAACAATCTGATCCATCAGCAAAAAGGGAAGTTTTCAACATAAACAAACATTCTGGTATAAAAAGAAAGCATAATCAGGAAACCTCATATTTTCTGTGGCATAAACGATTGGGTCACATATCAAAGGAGAGGCTTAAGCTACTGGTTAAGCAGGAAATTCTTTTAGAATTAGATTTTACAGATTTCAAAACCTGTGTGGATTGTTTAAAAGGAAAAATGACCAAAACTAGCAGATTTGGAACTAAAAGAAGTGAAATACTTTTAGAACTGATACATACAGACATTTGTGGCCCTTTTCCAGTTAAAACCATTTGTGGAAATTACTATTTCATTACCTTTATAGATGATTTTTCCAGATTTTGTTACATCTACTTAATTTCTGAAAAATCACAAGTACGTTTTGGATACCTTCAAAAATTTTAAGACTGAGGTTGAAAGACAATCTGGGAACCTCATTAAAACAGTAAGATCAAATCGAGGGGGAGAATACTTTGGCAAGTATACAGAAAAGGGCCAACACAAGGGTCCATTTGCCTTGTATTTACAAGACTGTGGTATAAAAGCACAGTATACAACTCCATACACTCCAGAACAAAATGGAGTTTCAGAAAGGAGAAATGGGACCTTGATTAATATAGTTAGGAGCATGATCATTAAATCTGGTCTACCAAAATTTCTGTGTGGAGAAGCACTAAAGATGACAAATTATATTTGCAACAGAACTCCCAGTAAAGCGGTATCAAAAACACCTTATGAGTTATGGTGTGGATATAAACCTAGCTTAAATCACCTGCATATATAGGATGTAATACAGAACCAAAGATCTATAAAATAGAAGATGGAGATAAATTTGATTCTCAGTCCGTAAGTGGCTATTTTATTGGTTATCCTGAGAAATCAAAAGGTTTCAGAATTTACTGTCCAGGTAGAAGTACTAGAATCATTGAAGTTCCAAAGGCTGTATTTTTAGATGAAGAATTTGATCAGCAAGCATATATTGATACTTGTGAAGAGATCAACTCGAGCAATGATAGTTTTGTAGAATGGTTTGCTTATCCTGAATCTAGTGCAGAAAGGGTTATGATTGAAGATGAGCTTGCAACTACACCTATTGCATTAGAAATCATCCCACCTCAAATAGAAGAACAAATTGATAATGTTGTTGAAAATATAGCATTAGAAGATGCAAATCATGAAGCAGATATAGCTTTGGAACAACCTATAGTTCAAGAGCCAATACAACTGGATCAAAACATTCTAAGAAGATCAACAAGGGAAAGAAAGTCTGCAATTTCTGATGATTACCATGTATACCAAATGAAAGTGGAATATGATTTGAATGAGGAAAAAGATCCATGTACAATACAGCAAGCAATGAAATCAGCAAACTATGATAATTGGAAACAGGCCATGGAGGAAGAATTAGAAAGCATGTCCAAAAATAAAGTCTGGATGCTTGTAGAAAAACCAGATGGATGTAAACCAATAGGTTGCAAGTGGGTGTTCAAAACCAAAAGAGATGCAAATGACAAAATTGAAAGATACAAAGCTAGATTAGTGGCAAAATGGTATAATCAAAGAGAAGGAGTCGATTACAATGAGACCTTTTCACCAGTCTCTACAAAGGATTCATTAAGAATTTTAATGGCCTTGGTGGCACACTATGATCTGGATCTGCATCAGATGGATGTGAAGACAGCATTTTTAAATGGTGACTTGAAAGAAGAAATCTATATGTTGCAACCAGAGAGGTATGAACAAGGTGAAGAAAAAGTATGCAAACTCAGAAAATCGATCTATGGTCTTAAACAAGCCAGCGGACAGTGGTATCTCAAATTTGACAAGGTAATCATTGACTTTGGTTTTCTGGAAAACAAATTAGATGAATGCATCTATTTAAAAATTAGTGGGAGTGATTTTATCTTAATGATCCTATATGTTGATAATATCTTGTTGGCTAGCAGTAACATTTCCTTATTAAAGGAAACAAAACACTTTCATTCAAATCAGTTTGATATGAAAGATATGGGTGAGGCTCATTATGTTTTGGGGATAGAGATTATCAGAGACAGAAAAAGAAGTATGTTAGGACTCTCACAAAAAGGCTACATTGATAAAATACTACATAGGTTTAACATGTAGAACTGTAAGGGAGGAGAGTCACCAATGTCTAGAGGTGATGAACTACACAAAGGACAATGTCCTAATAATCTGCTGGAAAGGAAAGATATGCAGAATATGCCATATGCTAGGCTAGTGGGAAGTCTCATGTATGCACAAGTCTGTACCAGACCAGATATAGCTTTTGCTGTCAGCATGTTATCCAGGTATCAATCAAATCCTGGACATAAACATTGGACTGCTGGGAAAAAGGTGTTGAGGTACTTAAAACGTACAAGAGACCATATGTTGGTCTACAAGAAAATGGAAGATAAAGATTTGAAAATAGAAGGTTATGCAGATGCATCATATAAGCAAGACATTGATGATTTAAAGTCTTGTTCAGGGTATATATTCATGCTTGCTGGAGGTGCAATATCATGGAAAGCAACAAAATAGACCTTGACAGCTACATCAACCTTTCAAGCAGAATATATAGCTGTACATGAAGCAACTAGACATGATCTGTGGTTAAGAAACTTTGTTTTAAAATTACAGTTGTTAGAATCAATCGAGAAGCCTATGACTATTTATTGTGATAATGCTTCAGCAGTATTCTTTTCAAAGAACAATAAAAGAACCTCTCATTCCAAGAACATATATGTCAAATATTTTTCAGTCAGAGAAAGTGTGAGAGATAATGAGATTGAAGTCATCAAGATAGGCACCAAAGATCAGTTAACTGATCCTCTCACTAGGGCCTTGCCAATATCAAGTTTTGTCAAACATGACAAAGCCATGGGAATTTTAGAAAATTTGGATGCTGATGTGAACTAACAGCATCATAAAGACATGATTGTAGTATTATATTTGTACTAAGTTATTCTATATGAATAAAATCATAATAGTTCATTCATTCTATATTTCTTAACTAAAGATTCTGCAGAGTTTTTCAGTATGAGATATATTTAAGTTTTGCAAATCATGAATCGAAGTTTTAGTAGGACTTTAGGAGTATATTCTGTTTCAATATCAAATATACTTATTACTGCATTAAGTAGTTTATATATAGTTGTATTAGTGTTGTTATGATTTTGAAATACTGATATTTTGTCAATCCATCAAGATATTTTTATATCTAACATAACTTTTACAATTGATAAACCATTGAAACAAATTAACCATTTTTTAATCCAGTCGACACTTCAGTATATATTGTGTCATTCTACATATTCAGAATTTGAAACAATGTCAAGTTCAGTGGGAGATTGTTAGATCAACTTAAGAATATGACATTATTCTCTTTCTACATTCTGAATCTTGTACATGATAAGTATAGGATTAAAAATGTAAATCTTGCGTGAAACGATCTGTGTTTAGGATGGTTCTAATACAATGTTATGTTGTGTATAAAAGGTTGCAGTGAAAACAAAAGGCACATCAGTTCAAGAGAACTGATGCATTGATTCAGAAATAAAATTTGAAATGAACAGAAACAACAGTTGCTTAATGGAAGCAATTCTTTGATCTGTTCTCTATATATAGTCTTGTTTGGTCCCTGGATTATACACACACATTCAGAAAAAAGTCCCATTCACTTAGAATCAAAGGGTGTATATTGCAGAAGATTGAACAATGACATCAAGAGCAGCACCATCCTGTTAGTTTCATTCATTCTTATATAAGATACATTGACTGATGTTCTTAACGTGGTTTATGCAGAATACAATCATTGAAACTAAGTTAATCTTACACCCCCGTCGCCGTCACAAATACAAGATCGACTAGATCGACACCACCTCATTGTTGTCTGCCTCATCGCCACCAGATAGATGTTGTTTGCATCGATTAGGTACATGCCATATTCAACTACTCGGTCTCACTTTATGGTCCTGCGTTTCAAATTTTAAACTCTATTGGTTTTCAATTTGTTTTTCGGTTGGGTAATGTTGCATTAGTTTCAGGGGGCAGCTTGATGTCTTTGAACTGCTGGTCCAAATTCTCCCGCTATATTTTGATTTAGATTGATACCGAATTCTATTCAAGTATGATGAACTATCATTTAACTCTCAACACTGATTATAAGCATGAGCATTTAAGGTTGAGTCGTGATATCTATTATACATGATCATGTGATGGTGATGTATACATGTAAATCAAAATGTCCATTGCTGGATTTTTAAGGTCCAAATTCATACTACTGGAATGAAAAGATGATGTTTAATTCATTCTACATGAATTCTTGGTTGTATGAATTCCTAATGTTTAATTCATACTTTTCACTTTATGATGTCTTTGCATATCATAGTAATCTTTTCTGTTACTGATTACTGGATGGGTAATGTTTGCTTCGAGTGTTTCTCCAAATAGTTTTGTTGGGTCAAGTTGAGCAATATTTGCAGGAGCAGAAAACCATCCAAGATGTATCCAGCATAAGACTTCAGGTCTTCCCAAAGGGAGCGTTGTGGGTGGACCAAATGTCATAGGTTAGCAACTCGGTGTAGGTTCCGATGAAATGAGGTTTACATGCCAATAGGAGAACGTGGCTTTCCTCAAGTTTAAGAAGGACTTGAATCCGAAGTTTACCCAGTAATGGTTGCTAAAGTGAGCTCTGCCTTTACTCTCCTCCATTCCCTCTTCTGTTGCTTTTCTTTCTCCGATTGGAATTTCTGGTAAGTATGGGTTTCTCATCACCCATCTGAACTAGGAATCTATCTTTACTATTGATATTTGACATTTGCATGTTGTTACTGCAAGGATCTAGCGTTTGCTTGGTTAATGTTCTTCATTGTACAGTAGGTGTGTTTCCAATTCCAATCTTTGCTTTATTCAATATTGCTGCACAAACATGAAATTATAGTATACAAGCTTCCTATGTGTATTTAGATTCTTTATATTCATTATCTAAGGTATCCATTTACTTATTCATGCTTGGTGTTAATTCAAGTATTGAATGGAAGGGGTTATGGTTGAATGAAATTCTTTACGTTTTGTAAATTGGATGTGACACTCGAGCAAATAGTCGACAAGAAGCAAATTGTTATAGATAACGAAGAGGAAGATAAGTATGATATTTTTTCTGTAAATATTGACCTGTCTAATTCGTAAAACGTAAAACATAAATCGTAATTGAATGGGTATGTTGTATGTGTTGATTTTGTGGTTTTGGGCATTAATATTTGAGCTATATTGGTCTTCAATTTCTGATACAACAAACAAGCCGGTGCTATTGTTAAACAACTCGATGAAAAATCAATTGCATACTTCATAGTTATTCAATCAGAGTAGTTCAACATTTGCAGAGGTGGGGAAGTACCTGATCTTTAGTTAGGAAAGTCATAGTTACGAAAGTCATCTATTCTATCTCACATTCATCCTTTTCGTCTGCACACAGAATTTATCAACATTACATACATTATAATTATATACTGATCAGAAATGGAGGTTCACTTTTTCTTTCCATGATGGTTCAATTCCTATTAGTAAAAATATAGGAAGGTAGAGATCCCTCTCCATCGAAAGAACGATATTTATGCGGATAGGCGTGGTTATCAATTCAGGGTTGTCGGAAGAATTTGGAAAATTTTCTAGGCAGGATACAATCTCATATTAATTGCTCATATGAGCTGTTTCTTCTTAAACTACAGTAGTATATTCTGCTGCAATCTAATTTGTTATAGACATGATCTTTTGAATTTGTTGTTTAATACTTTTATGATTTTATATTGTTGGAGATTAATTGAACTGAAATGATTTGATAATGTTGGGGGTTAGCTTCGTAATTTGGGGGTTATCATCTTTCTGCCTTTTCATTATTGGGTGTTTATGAATGTGAATGTGTATGTGTATGTGCATGTGCATATAGAAGTAAACATACTAATAGAGTAACAAAACAAAAATGACATGAACAAGAGTCAGGTTTAGTTGTAAGCTTATCTCATATAAAACCAAAAACTACTTTTAACTCTGCGTTAAACATTAGTGAGGACTAGAGTATCACATGGCATCAATCCTTTAAATGTGCATTTGTTTTGCTCGACCATTACTTCCGTTTCTGTTGTGAATTATTTCTACTTTTATTACATGTCCTGATTTATAGATTGAGTTTTCTCCCCTCTTTTTTTGAATTTTCTATGCTTACTTTTGGCTTCTGCCTTACTGGTTTGAAACCTCCAAGTTAAAGATCTCAGGGCCACTGAACAACCACCGTCCTTCTCATTTTGCTCTTTTAACCCATAAAAGACCTATGATTATGACATTTTATACTAGACTTTTTTCAATTGCTTTCTGATTAATCCACAGCAGCAACATTATTAGAGGAAATAGGTGATGGGTTTACTTTGTTGATGGGTTTCTCTTGGATGGAAAGCTACTAGAAGCCAATAGTTTAAGTTTAGTCAGTCTTCCTCAAAAACCACTTTAAAATCCAGAATTCCACCTGTGAGGCTTATCATTCATCCATTTCTGCAAACATAATAATGAATATGGATCTTCGATAATTCATGATAATAGTTCTCATAACACCAAAAGATTGAGCTTCTATGCATGGCGATGAATTTGCTATGTGTGTTGTGATAGTTGATATATTATTAAGTCTGAAGTTTTGATGATGCCAACCTAGCTAACTAACTATCTGATTTTAAACTTCATATCATTCATTAGGAATTCATGAGTAATATGATGTTTTTAGTCTCATAAAAGAAAATATGTACAATGAATTTGCTGCATTGGGATCAAATAGATCAAAATTATCTCAAACACGCCACTCTTCATATGAAAATGTGGATTGATGTTTCAATATGACATACCTACTTTTCTGTAGCTTTCTTTGGTGTGTTTGAATTTGTGAACATGTGCTTCATTTATGTACAGGCCCCTGCAAATGGAACATTTGGATCTTCAAACATTATTGTTGGAACAAGCATTAGAGAGCGAGCAGCTTAAGTGACAACCATGGTTACGCTGGTAAGTGTTGAAAATCTCTTTCATGGGGGACTTAAATGCCAGAAGAATTATAGGAAACGAAGCTGATGTATAATTAAATTTGAACCTCATCATAATGCATGTGAATTATGTTGATGACATGGTAACATAAAAATTGTTTTCTTCTATTGAGTGTTTTATACATCTTTCTCTCTGTTTGTGTAGAACAATGACAGTCAAAGTTTCGCTGATATGAAACCAATAATTGTTGATGAATCGGTAGAGAAATTCAGGATGTGAAAATTGACTGAAATCAGTGAACCATCTCAATGTCAGTCACTGAGACTCCTTATTGCATAATTTGACATTTGGTTGGTCTAAATGATAGCTTTTGGTTCAATATTACAATTCAACATTTTCTTCCATTTGGATTCAGGCTGTATAATTAGTTTGTATATGATCACGTATAAGTTCAAGTGTAAACTGTTTAAAATTGAACTTTTTACAATAATATTAAGCTCTTCAAAATAAAGTATTTTCAAAATTTTAAAAAAGTTAATAACCCACCATATTTCCATGTGTAGATAGACCTTTATGACTGTAAATTAACCGATGTTTATATGGAATCAATGATGCGGTGTTGGAAGTGTTATTTATTGAGAATGATCCATGCCTACGTTATACGTACAAATAGTCAATTAGGTGCTCCATGCATAAGAAGTCCCACCAAAATTGACTAACCATGCCAGTTTTCAAGAATTTACACGCCCCTCAGCATGCAATCATTCATTGGTCCGAGATAATGTAGCTAGTGTTATATGTGATGATAAATTAAAGCAACTTTTACCAAAAGAATGTCAAAAAGAAATAAAAATAAGGATCTCGATGAAGATCCAAGTATATCTATCATGCTATTGTTTAGAGTTTAACTACTCAAATTTAGCCACTTGTGAGAAGAAGATGAAAGAAATAAGCAAGACAATTACAGTGTAATATCATTTCTACAAAATGATACATAAAATAAGAATAATGTATCGTGTCTACTAAATAATTGGTGGCTTCTATAATGAGAAACAGGTACATGCATATTGATATGGGCAAAAAGTCCTAGTTTAGGTTGGTAAGAAATAGAAATTTGAAGCCGGGGATCGAAGAGTACGTGATGAGAGACATACACAAAAGAGGCCCCACTATTTGATGAATCACATTAAATTATTCAAGATGGACGAAGGAAACTTTCGGAACAAAAAGGTTTGATCGATGAAGATAAACCAACTAATAAACCAATAGATTGCAGATGAGTCTCCGGAGAGGTCAAGTACGATACAATTAAGATAATCACGAGCATTATACATTATATACATAGAGACACAGAGAAAGGCACCAAGCACGTAGGTATGTTAAAAGGACAACTCGATCAAGTGAGAAATCTGAGAAGAAATAGAACAAGCTGATCGAGGAGGAAGAAGAAGATCGATCGAAGGGGCTAGGAGTTAAAGATAAGGTGTGGTCACATGATTTCTGGCCAACAACCTAAAGGAGCAGTCGACAGTTGTCTATGATCTGTATTCATAGAGATCATAACGTGAGTATACTAGAATTCAAAGCTCAAGAGCATCAAGTTCGTTGGTTTTAATTGTTGTATGTCATCAAAGTCATAGGGAATCTCTGCATGCATTTAGGGTCATAGCTTGATCGATATTCACTGGTTAGCTAGCTAGCTCTTCAGAAACAATTATTTCTTATCTCTCCAACTCGATATCTATTCTTTCTGGATCAGTTCTCAATGATATGGAAGACTGAAATTAGCGATCGAAATTTCCTTCACCTCCACAGGTGGCTGGTATACTGCTTTTGTTTCAAGTTTTAATGATTTCTAAGCTAGAGATTAAGTTAGATTCTTTTTCTATCATATCAACTCTTGCAAACTGAGAGATCGAAGCTCGATGGACCATCTCTTGAATCTTTATTTCGGTTAAATCTACATGTTTTTGATGAGAAGGTTAAGTTCCATCAATAATTGTCTTCTGATCATTTTTATCTTGAGGATGGATTTGTTGTTTAAATGCATTCATGGAAATTTTATTTTTCACCTAGCCATATCATATCAATAATTCACAATTCCTGATCTGAGGTATACATCGTGCTGTATTGATGTACGTGTTGGTTAAGATATCAACCCGCATATAAATATGACCACGTACTTATTGTAGTTTTTCCTAGTTTTTGTCCTTTTCTACACCATATCTATTGCGCGCGGTGAATTCATCTCAGTTATATATTGGTATTTCCTAACTTCTTATTTTGAGCTGAAAATATTTGATCACATGCATGGTTATTTACCTCGTTTATTTGAAATGAATCCACTTAATTAATTTTGTTGGAAATATTTTCTAAATATAAAATGATGAATATGAAAAGGTGCAGATAGTGTGTTTGAAAGGATTGAATGCAAACTGATCGATATAGTTGGTAATTAATCAACCAATATGACTTTTTGAATGAATAATTACAACTCTTTGTAAGGGTGCATCTCATCAATTCAAAAGTCACATTTACTCTATAAATAGAGTAGTGCACGGATCCTTTAAAGATCATCCAGATTACCATTTTTCTTCTCTCTAGTCTCTAGCAATCTTTCATTAGTTCTTCCTAATTTTTAACCAATAAATTCTAGAAATTATAAGAAATTATTATTCTGCAGGAATAATTTCTAGTAACCTTGAGTCTCTTGAAAAAATTTTGATCGAGTTTTTGGTTAATTTTCGTTAGTGCAAACCAACGATCAACATTAAAAAATATTTGCTAGGCTTCATTGTATCTTAAAGGCTTATTTGAATATTCCTCTTTGCGCACTAAGTAGTGGGGCAAATAAAGTCTAAAGGAAAGCGTAACGTGCTTTTGAAGCATTTTTCCTTCTCTTGTCATACCCACAAACATAAAATATCCAACAATCTTTAGACTTTATTTTCTATGGCAACTTCGAAGGAAAGCGAAATAGATTTTTCCACAATGAAACTTGATCGATTTGATGTAAAATGTGTCCGAAAATGGCTAAAGAAGACTCACCTCATGCTTACATGACTAAAGATAGTTTATGTTCTTACAACACCGAGACTTGGAGAAAGTAAAAAGGAGATTGTATCTATGAAACAAGTACGAGTCAAATGAGACCAAGATGACGATGCATGATGCATTGGAGAAGCAATACATTTCTACGAATCCTACACGTACGTATGACCTTTCTAATTTCTAAAATTTTCAAATATGAAATAGTGGATACAAGATCTATCGTTGAACAATATTGTGAAATCATTCATATACTTCACTTGCTCACTCAACATGGTATGCATATAGATTCACTCATTAGTATTCCTGTAATTATGAAGAAACTTCCTTCTTCATGGAAAGACTTCAAAAGAAGTATGATACATAAGTTGGAAGCTTGACCATAGAACCATTGGGTCACGAACTTCAGTACGAAGAGGAATATAGAATAACCTATAAAGGTTGAACAATTTTCTTCACATAAAACATGAGGATGAGAATGATGAGAAAATCGATGATTATTTTTTCTATTAATATTTGATTGTTGGTGGATCTGATCGATTCAAAAATAATTATGGAAATAGAAAAAGAAAGATTTGATGGAATAATGATTATTCAAGTCAAACTTCAAACAAGAAGAAAGTGAATTGTTTATACTGTAAGAAACGTGGTCACATAGTGAGATATTGTTGTATTCTCAAGAATCATCAAAGGGGTTTTAACTCCAAGGAGAAACTAGTGGCAATAGTACCTGAAGTGGCGAATGCACTTTGGGAAGACAATAAATTTCTTACATGAAATTTACAAACATTTATGTGATTAAGAATGATACCTTGATGTCTTGTACTAAATGCTACATGTATTTTAATATATTTATCTTTAACTTTACATCTTTATCTGCTATATTTGTTTAGTTTGATCGTCTGTGTATTTCCTGTTACAATTTATAGAATACATGTTATTTCTTAGTTAAATGACTGATCAAGATCAATATGCTATTTTTAAATTCATTTATATTATAATTAATGTCGTGCATGCTTATATCAAGTTCAAATTTGTATGTATGGCTTATGTATATACATGAGTGATATGTTTATATATATATATATGCACTTCATTGAACCTTCCTTTATGTATGTTATCAATTGAAAAATTAATTGCATATTTAAGTTGGAATTTAATTAAGAAATTCCAACTAGTTAGTTGTTTTATAAATATCGGGAAATGCAAGCTTGATAAAAAGTTATATGAACTTGAGTTCATTGCATGATATTCATTTATAAACAAGCATCAAGTTTGATGATGTCTACAGTTTGTGGATTATGAAATACTCAAGTTAAATAATGAGTATTTATATTATCTAGAAAAGATGAGTTTGATGGAATACTAGTTAATGTCAAAAAGAAATTAATCCACGTGTCATAGAAATAGACTGATCCTAAGTGAAAGGATATGATTTATATTTACTTCTTTGGAAGTCGTAACTATCGAAAGCTTCTTACTAGACATATTTTGGTAAAAAGGATATATCGGTTTGAGATATAACTATATAAGACAATTTCAAAGTGGCGGTGTGATATAAGCCGTCGAATATCAAAAGTTATGAAATAATAACTTTGATAAATAATTAACAAAAGACTTACATATGTTTAAAATATGCAAGAATTTGATGGGTGATATATCAAATGGGATGAGGTAGTCCAAACTTTTAATCATCAATGATGGAAACTCAACTCAACGCTTGAAACATCTTGTCATTGAGTTCAATGAGCAAAGTATATCATATGTAGTGATTGCAAACACTTAAGTAAATTAATAAACATATAATTTGAATAAAGTTATATGTATATATCCATCCAAAGAATAAAATGTTTGGGTACATATAATGTATGATAGAGGTTGAGTTATAATTAAAACTCTTAATAAGCATGATGGAAAATACTTTAGTTACATGGGTATTACATACTTACATATACAAGTGTAGAAGGTGGTGCCGCCTTCTATGCGACTTAGACTAGTCTCTAGAGCACTCTTGAAAATGATACAGACGCAAAGCCAATCCACGCGTTGACTTTTAGAACACTAGAAAGAAATAGAAAATTAGTGTGTGAAATGTGTCCGGTTAGATCACAATAAGATCACAAGTTCAAAGCAAAGCTACTAAGCCATCTTGATTTAACTATGATGTGTTCTCACTAAGCTAAGGTTCAAGATCACAAGTCCACAAGTATTTTTATATTATGAAAATGGTGGAGGATTGTTGGAAATATTTTCAAAATATAAAAGAATGAATATGAAAATGTGCATCTGTTGATGGTGTGTTTGAAAGGGTTGAATGCAAACTGATCGATATAGTTGGTAATTAATCAACCAACATGACTTTTTGAATGAATAATTGCAACCCTTTGTAAGGGTGCATTTCATCAATTCAAAAGTCACATTTACTCTATAAATCGAGTAGTGCACGGATCATTTAAAGATCATCCAGATTACCATTTTTCTTCTCTCTAGTCTCTAGCAATACTTCATTAATTCTTCCTAATTTTTAACCAATAAAATCTAGAAATTATTATTCTGCAGGAATAATTTCTAGTAACCTCGAGTCTTTTGTAAAACTTTTGATCGACTATTTGGTTGATATTCGTGAGTACAAACCGACGATCAATATTAGCAAATTGCTAGGCTTCATTGTATCTTACAGGCTTATTTGATTATTCTCCTTTACACATTAAGTAGTGAGGCAAATAAAGTCTAAATAAAAACGTAAACCTTTAAATTTCAGTTATCTGGAAAAGAAGAGCGACGAAATTAGCTATCAACAGGAATATCATGTGTCAGGGTCTTCCCAGAAATGCTCGTCATTCAATCTTAATGAAGAAGCTCTCAATGCCAACGTTATCCTTGATGATCATCATGAACGGATCAGTAGTAGTACTACTGTTAAAACTGACGATAGAGAAGCCCTATCTCAGGGAAACTTCATCACTGCCAATGGAGCTAACAGCTTTAGGGCTAAAGTCCGGCCATATGTAAGGTCCAAGCTACCTCGTCTTCGGTGGACACCTCAACTTCATCTTTCTTTCTTACATGCTGTGTCTGTTGAGCTATTAGGAGGGCAAGAGAGTAAGCTACATATCCTATATATATGCATGCAAGTCTTTCTTAATTAATTAAGTGTTATGATCAGATTTGGTAAATATCTACTTACATATATATATAGGAGCAACTCCCAAGTTAGTTCTTCAGCTTATGAACGTGAAAGGATTAAGCATTTCCCATGTAAAGAGTCATTTGCAGGTCGGTGATTGGTACCATTCATCAACGAATGGGAACTTAAGTTCTTAAATTAAATATGTTCTTAATTTCATTGTCCGACCCATCTAATATCGATCTTCAAATGGCAGATGTATCGAAGTAAGAAGCTTGATGGGGATGGTCAAGGTAACGTTTGATACTTTGATTAACGGATCTCTCATATTGCTATTAGTTTCGTGTTTAATTTGTTTCTTGAATGTGCAGTACGTTGTATGTAGGCAAATATGCAACCAGCGAAGAAATCAAATATATAACGTGGACATGGTTCACAGGTATCAATCTAGCTAGCTACTATACTTTTCTATTCTAGCAAGCTCCTTTTTTTCTCGATAAAACACGCGCCGAGAGTATTATATTGATAACTAGTGAATTACACTGGAAAACACCTAGATTAAGCATCTTTTAATGAACAAGCAAATCTCATCTAAGCAGTGAATGTATCCATACAAAATTTACGCGTAATGAAAATTTATGTTGGGTCAAGGCCTGCTAGAAAAATAGGCCATAGAAATTAGAACACTTGAAAACTAGAAACTACTTGGACCTAGGAGCAATAGGGAAAACCCTAGCCAAGTACGGCAAAACCCCAAACAAGAGTCGACCCAGCCCACCAACGAGTCCAAGACCCACCATCTCAGCCGACCAAAGCCATCCACAGCCACTCACCTTGCCAAGCCGTCGCCGCCAAAAAGGCCCAAACACTGATGCACTCCCTCGGAATAACCTATTATTCCGGAGCAGAGCACATCTTTCTAGCAAGCTCCCTTGATACATATAAATGTGGACTAACTTCGATCTACTAAACTTCTAACGTTGGCTAGCTGTTCTGTATATATATATATATATATTACTAGAGGAGGAGGAGCTCTCTATCACACAAAGCTGAACAGGAAAACAGTGTGTACAAGCCTATGAATCCCATAACCACTGCGGTGAATCCAGACCGGTTTCTTATTAAGGAGAAGAGCTCGTTCTCATTTCGAAGGAGATTCGCTCATAAACGCCCATCGCATTCTGATACAATGCCTGATATGATCTGCACAAAAGTAAGTTCAAGGCCAACAGATGATCAACAATACTGTTGGAACCTTGAAAGTTGTCGACACAACAATACTGTTGCAATTAAGCTCGAGGTTTGCGTTTTTCTATCATAGATCGATGTACTAATCTAACTCATTATGATTGATTAGCTGCTATATGTATAACAATCTTCCATCATTACTTCATAATAATATGTTAATTGTGTTTGCATGCATGCATACATGTTTCGTATCAGTGGAACAGAGAGAAAATTTTGAAGTACAAAGAATGGATGCCAGTTTTGGAACTGGGTCTGCAGACCAGAAGAGCTGGGAGTAATGAGATAAATGACATAGCTCATGATCACAGTCAAGAAGAAGATTATGAAACTGCACAAAGAGTTTTGAAACAACGTCATTACAAAGATCATCAATTGGACGACATGCGTAGCAAACAAGAAATTATTAGCACCAAACTTTCTGTCTCTTTGATTTCACATGCATTAATTGTCACAGTTCATATACCCATGTTCTGAAATATCCTGAATGCAACATACGAAATAGCACAAGCAAGCCAGGACACAGTTTGAGCCTGAATTACTCAACTCTTCATGTATGTGATCAAAATTATCACATACCTCTCCTCATGTTATCATTTGAAAATGCAAAAGGGACCAAACTGCACAAAATTATCAATGGTGGATGTTTGGAAAGATTTCTTTCAACCTTACCAAAAACTCTTCAAAACCATATTATCCGTACATGTCGAGAGGAAGAACACTGGTTCCTACTCATTATCATCAGGGAAAGTCCAATAAATTTGAATTGGCTACTGAGAGATTCATATCAATTACACAAAAATCGGTGTCTGCAGTTTCTTACCTATATGCTGTATAAAACAATAAACTGCATCTTTTGATCGAGAACGTCTGCTCTTCATAATATATCTTGAGCAAAACACAGTTAGAGAAGAAACCCCTCAAAAATAATTGAGCCAGACACTATTGTTTGACTCCAAAATATCTTTGGCGAGGAGTGCGTAGAGAGTCTCTTGTAAACTGTCTCTTTTACTGATTTCGGATAGTATAACCGCAGGTGTCGGCTTATCCTGTTTGTGCTTCGTGTACTGGCGTGCCACCGTCTCTCAACGGAATATGAAATGTAAGTTGCCTGACTTCTTGATTTAAGCAATTAAGACGAGGAGAACACCAACCTTGTCCGAACAGGTCCTTCTTGCCTAGTGAACTAGGACTTTGAGTTTTTGCGTAGCAGAGCCACAGAAATCGATACCTCACACTACCCTTTACGAGTGCAAAGCATAACAACTTCTTTGATGCTGTGTCGAGAACACTGCTTCCTTGGATATCCGAACTCTCACTCGATATGTGACAAGTCCTTCAATCTTCTAGTTGCGTTGCTTCCTTTGATCGCAATACTCTCACTCGATTGGTAATAAGCATTTTGATCGTCTGGTTGCAAGGATAGAATCTCTGACGAGATGTCTGTGTATTTGCGTATAGCAAATATTTTGTATTTGATCGGGGACCCTTACTCTAATGCTCTCGCTCTCCTTATATACTACACAGTAATCATCTTTCAATTCTCTTGAACGTCTTAAACTCTTAGGTTCTCAATATAACTCTGAGTCTTCCAGCACACGAGTCTTATCTTTATATAGTTTCAATGTTATCACAATTCCTTTCATGAAGGAAACCTAACCGAAGCAGGAAAAGTTCGATAAATATTAAGCCGCATAGATAAGCTTATCTTAACTTACAGTCCTAAATCGATATGAAAACGGACTCTTTTATCTTACTCGGCCGCTCGCCAAGCTTAAACCTAATCAGGCCGCTCGCCAAGACTTCAGCTCACTCGGGCCGCTCGCCAAGACTTCAGCCTTCCAAGCCCAATATGAAATATTTATTTCAGGCCCAAACATTGCCCCTCAAGCCTTGAGCTTAAATTACCTATGCAAGCGAAAAGACTTGAATATTACCCGAATGACGCGTTGTTATTCCAAGCGGTAACATCATACGCAAGAGCCACGTTACACAACTCCTCTAAAAAGTTGCATCACTCGAATGATGTAATATAAAAGCACATGTCCACATCAACAAAATCTCACTTCCCAACAAAGCTTTTCACTTGCCTTGCTTTTAATCAGTCTCCTTAACCAAAAGCTAAACTTTTCATCCTTGTCGCCACCCATCTTCTCTGACCAGAAATTATGCCTCCACTCAAAGACATAACCATCTCTTACTCAGAAAAAAATGCTGAGAACTTCTCCAGAAACCTCAAAGTCGTCGCCAAACGACAAACCCAGAGGTCATTATCAATCTGAATGTCAACCCAAGCAAAGGCACTGGCCTGCTTGGTCCTTTTATGGAATCTCCAATAAATCCATAACTTTTTCCTCTTCTCTATCATCCCCTTTGCAATTCAGCCTTAATCTTCCAGGAACATCCAAAGGCAGAACCCAAAGAGTGAACAAACAAAGACACACTTTGTTTAATTGGTAAATGGCCGCACCCAAACGCAGAAGACCTCGCTTGGTACTGGCTCTGCCGTGGAATAGATATCAATCGATGGGAAGCAGCCGACATCACCCAACTCATTGATTTATGTTTTATGCTCCCTGCTGGTGGAAACCGAGCTCCGTTCGCCACCGCCATGTGCTTTTGGGATTGCTCCACCAACTGTTTCTGTCACCCCTGTGGCGATGTGAGCATCACAATCCTTGATCTTTATGCTTTATTTGGAGTTCCTGTGTGCAACAACATCTAGCTCCACAATCACACACACGGGACTTCAATTCAAGCCTCTAAAGATCAACCTTCCTCCTACTCTGCTTTGGTTGAACATTTTGTGAAAAAGGAGAAAGACACCAATCAAGGAGGCATAGCCTTTTTAGAATATTGGCTATCTAAGTACATCTTCTGTCCTACCTCCGCTAAAGTCAACAAATACTGGACCAACCTTGCCGAATGCCTCTTCAATCGTAAACTGGGATTGGCTGAATCCGTTATTGCCTACATGTATTATGGCTTGCGATGAGTTGCTCTCTCAAAGCTTGACCTTAATTAACCATGACCACTTTGGATGGTAGAGCTCCGATTGAGGATGTACTTTCCGTTCTTCTGCCCTTCTATAATCCCTTCCTTTGAAGAGGACAAATTTCTGGGACAAACGCTGGCGACTGCACCTTCTAGGGCTAGAGCATGGTCCTATTTAGTCTGCTTCAACTACCTATGCTCGCAAAAAGACTTTTCGATCACAGCAGTTGAAGTGATTTTGAATCGTCACCATCCTTGCAGCCTTGCGAGTGGATTTATGCCCTAGCCAGAGCAAGATGACTCTGCGAGGAACCTCTTCCTTTAAAGTCACACCTGCAAGGACCTACCAGTTCCTGATTCTTCGAGCCTCGGGTATGAGCTCTATGCTCCAAATCATTTTTCAAGACAGCTTGGGCTGACGCAAGATGCCCATATGCCCCTCGCCTGTTCTTTGAACAAATACAGCCTTTGGCGAGGGTCAGGCCATCCTTTAAAACATGATCTACAGGATGTCCATTTTGGCTTTCCGACCGTAATAATCCCTGATTTGTCGAAGCCACGTGCCATTTCTCAATTTGTCACTGAGACATACCTGGTATTGCGTTCCCAGTTTTGGGAAAGCATACAAATGATAGAACCGGTTGCTCTATTTGCTAGCATCTTCTGTGGTTTCAACAAAAGATTCACAAATAAAGAAGATTTGGCAACGATTGGGAAGTTGTACAAAAACACTAGCAAAACCACCTGGCCATAGGTATATTTCTATTAGTAGTGTTTGTAAACTTTGCCACATGTGTTAGCAATTTTCTCATAGCGTTTGATCAATTTCCTCTTTCTTCTAATTAACAGCATACCCTGGAAATAGACATGGCCCTTGCCTCGCAAGCCCCAAAGAAGAAAAGATCCAACACTTCTGGGCAGTCAGTAAGTATCGAAATTCTTTACCCAGATTCATTATTCCTCGCTTTCTCACTGATTATAACTGACTCGTTTATTTTCTTATCAGTCAAAGAAGCGCACAAGGACTGATTCTTCTTCTGGAGAAACATCTAAGACCCGAGGCTCCAAAGCCGCTTGCCAAGATGTCTCCCAGCTTCCTTTGGCTTTGGAAGCTTCCTTAAGTGGTAGCTGGACAGCAACAGAGATTGCGAGTAGAGACAGACAGGTCAGGCTTCAAGCCAATGTCTTCTATGCCTCTTTCGATCAACGAAGTGAGAAAGCATCAGGGGCAAGCGCATGCTCAGCATTGGTCTTCACCATTGCTCACTGGTTATGTTCAAATCGAAACGCTATACCCACGGTATCCAAATTTGATGACCTCATTGTCCAAGGTTCTTCAGAATGGTAGAAGCTCTGCAAGGACGAGGCCCTCGCTAGCTCCTATCATGATTAACATTTTGATCTTGAGATGATTTTGAAGGCAAACATTAGACATTTGAAGATTTCCTCCGATGACTCCTTCATCGGGTACTTCAACCCAGAGAAATTTGTAAACCTGAGTGATCTTGTATCGTTTGATGAAATCTGGGAAAACACTCGCAAGAGCACCAAGCCTCAGGTGTATCTGGTGAGCTAGAACGATCACTTCTTCGTTCTTAAAGCTGAAGCTAATGCTTACTACATTGTTGACTCGCTGGGAGAAAGGCTTTTCGAAGGATGGCGCAAAACCTACATACTGAAGTTTGATGATTCCAGCATAATGCTTGGAAACGAGGACAACGAAACAAGGCTAGAAGTCATAAACATCGGGAAGGAGTGTTGCAAAGAATTCATCACGAGATTCCTAGCCGGAATTATACTAGGGGAACTTGAGGAAGAAAAAAAGAAAAAGGCAGTTGATCCTGTTGTTCTCTTCCGGCGCCTACAGATTGAATTCAATCTTGCTTCCTTCCTTCCTCCTCTGGTGAGGAAAATAGCTTCCAAGATGACCAAGTCATTCCAGAACAAGACGTTCAGATTCCGCCCTCACCAGAGCTCCAAATCACAGTTGAGGAACCACATCAGTTGCTTGAAGTTACCCAAGAGCCAGAGGATCAAACTCCGCCTTCGCTAGAGCTTCAAGCCCAAATGGAAGAACCGCGGCAGCTGGTTACATCCACTGACTTGTCCCTTCCTCAGGTAATACTTCAATTTATTAACTCTGTCTATATATTAACTTCTTCTGATTGAACCTTGACACCTCGCGCTTCCTTCCAGTCCACGCCTGATTTTCTGAATAGCGACACAATCCTTCCTGAACCACATGCAAATTCATAGGAAGAGGCAAACTCACAAGGCCAACTTCAAACTCTAATCTATACTCAATCTCCTGAGCTTTCAACAATGGCTGGAGTGGATTAGCCTTCAAGCTCGCCAAATATTATTGATGAAGAACCAAATAACTTTTATGAAGGAATTGCTGCTCCGTCTTCATCAACAGAGCTTTCCATTCAAGCACTCAGCCCTCAAGATGAGATTTTAATCTTGCAAGAGCTTTTGACTTGGTTGAGTACGTTGAGCTCCCCTCTGGCCGTCAACAATGCACTTAAGAAGATCCTCTCTAGCAACCTGGACTCCCCTCAAGACTTTAAACAAATTCAAGAACAAGTCAGGAATCTAAATGCCACTGCTGTTTCTACCAAATTCCACAAGGGACTTTAGCAGAAGCATAGATAGGGTAAATACGATAAGTAAAGTGTGATAAGTAGGAGAGTCGACACAAAATGTATAGTGGTTCACCGAATTCGGCTAGTCCACTGAGTTTTCACCAAGGATCTCGGACTTCGATGGAAACCCAAGATGTGATTACAATAGAGTAGTGAGTAATCGGGATGTATTGAATTCATATGAAGTGTGAGTGAGCCCATATTTTATAGCTAGAGAGATGGCTTTCTTTATCTTCTCCTTCGATGTGGGACAAAGTGTCTTTCTTGATTTTCTCTTCTTTTCTTCATTTCTATTTGTCTTTTGCCTTGATGTTGCTTGGAGTTTGCCGATTTCGGTAAGATTAGTGTCTAAGTGCACGTAATTAGGCTATACATATATGTGTACCACTTTCCACTTGCCTATTGGGTTGGACTCCGAAACTTGATGTTGCTGTTTGGAGCCGCTTACGTGGCGACAAGTGATGTTGCTACTCGTCCCATGATAGCGCAAGCATAATTGCCACTTGTCTATCAGGTTGGACTCTGAAACTTGATGTTGCTGTTTAGAGCCGCTTACGTGGTGACAAGTGATGTTGCTACTCGTCCCACTATAGCGCAAGCATAATTGTCACTTGCCTATCAGTATTGCTCTATCAGGATGATGTGTAACGGGAGGTCCCAGACCTCAGTCTGTTAGCCCCGATCGATGGCGCAGGTCATGATGGTATGGACCGTGCCCATGATAGTGTAAGTCCCCGAGTCCGTCAATGCACCATGCATATATGTATGTGGTGTATGTCATATAGCACGTTTAGCAAAGTGTAAAACTTGCATATGATTTTATAGAATGGCAGGACATATATGGAGCATATTTATAGCACATACGAGTAATGGCTCGAGTGAGCAACAAGCGTCCTAACGCATGACATATGTCTAGGGCGAGCACATTTTGATTAATGAGAGAGATTACCAAGTAATTTTGTGAGCATGCATAGTTCGTAATGTGTAATTCAGAGTAAAATCACATTAACACATGCATGTATTGATCGGGTAGCCACATGCCTTGTACGAGTGTGAAGTAAATTAGCTATTGTGGACATACATTATTTGTGAAACATGGCATGTTGGAGTACAGTATATCTAGACATGCGAAAACTTTGTACAATAGTAAGCATGCTTTTTTTGAACCGTACACAGATGCATGGGAGTGTATCAAAGCAATCACATGTGTATGTGGTCAACCATGCGTTAAGGAGCTACTGTTGACATGCTTCATTTTGATATTGTAGACATGCTTAATCAGTTTGATAGTTAGCATGTTCGAGTGAGAGTGAGTAGAAAACTTATCTTGCTTGCGGGCTCCTTTGAGATACGATAAAATTGTATAGAGGTTGTCGTATTGATGGCTATTGGTAAGGTTTGTCGTTGGGCCGAATAAGCTTGAGTTATGCACCCGCGAAGCCAAACTAGGCAGTGGCATTGCTTGCATGCCCTTTCCTTGCTTTGATATGTGCTTGGAGGCTCAAGTCGCTTGTTAATTTTCAGTGGCCCAAGTGCAACAACCCAAGTTGAGGGGATATATGTCTGGGCTGGGCCGAGTGGGATTCCTCTCCTCTCGGAATGGGCTGGACAATAGTGAGGCCCAAGGACAGGAGCCCAGCCAAAAATGTTGACATTTCTCCTCTCACTATGTTTTGTTGCCCCTTTTTTTCACTTCTATCCCGTAAGTCTCAATCATTTTTCTCCTCTCACTTGATCGGCTATCGAGTTTCTTGTTTCGGGGTGTTGATCTGGAGTTGTCTTGGAGTGGTACTTGTGGGCAGATGTGGTGGCCGATGTCGAAGTGCGATTATCCTTACGGAGATCGAGGTCGAGGACGAGCTCTCGCCGTCGTGACCGGGTTCGACGTTGCCAGAGATTAGATTTTCTTGGGTGTGTGTTCATTGGTCTGATTTCGCTCGGATTTTTGCATCCGGAGTTGATGTTTCGGAGTGGCGGATCCGGAGATGTCCGGTCGGAGTTGGTTTGTTCCGTTCGGTGATTGGTTTCAGAGTGAGGTTCCGGCAAGCTGCTCCCCGAGTGGTGGGTTCCGCCTCGGTGTGGGCTCTCGGAATCGTGGTTGGATGTTTTAGAGATTGGTTTATCCTTGGAGGTGAGCTCTCGGGGTCGTGGCCGTATAGACGATCGCAGGTGTAGATCCGGAATGGGTGTGAACGAGTTGATCCGTTCCGATCGGCGAAGCATCTCGGAGTTGGAGCTATGACTCGGCTTGCCGCTCTCGGCAATGTGGTTTGCTGTTGTATCCCAACTCGGAGTGTCTGAAATACCACACCAGAAAACCGTTCCAGAATGTCTGAAATACCGCAAGGGGCCATGCATCTACTGGAAGCCATGCATGCATATGATCAAGTTTAGCTTAATTGAATCCGTTTAGCATGCATGCATTTGAACTTGTGATTGAGTACATAAGACCCATCTAGACACGTTCATACACATTACAGGTGAAATGATTATGCTTTGATGCTTTAGATGTATGCATAGGTTGCTAATGTATATGATGAGTGCATATGGATATGAGCTAGATTGACGGGGCAACTGGCTCATACAAAAGCATGCGAAATAGCTAGCCTTAATTATGATTCGAATACGTAAAGCATGCAGGAAGCATATATATAATTGTGATCCAAATACGTAAGCTAAACATGCATATATCAATGATCCGAATGCGTAAGAGATGTGAGCCGAACATGTGAGGCATGTAATCTAGGAGAGGGATGTGAGCTAGACACATGCATATAATTATAGTGCGAGTGCGAATGTGGACTTGGTTATCCTCTGATACAAAGCCTCTCGAGACCGTAATTAGCCATAATCATGTTTGCATATATGGGTTGTGTTGGCTAGCTTGGCCTATTCGAGTGTACACATGCAATATATGTAACATCACCCCATTCGGACGTACATATGACCATTCGAACAAGTGTATAATTAATATGGAATCGAAACACTTATCTTGAGAAATGGTATTTCGGGTTGACCATTGATCATTGGGGTTGACCCTTCGGATGATTATTTCGGGCTCGGGTCGCCCTTCACAACAACAGATGGAACCATGAGCTTTTGGATGGTGGTATTGTACGTGGTTTGAACTTGACGTTCCGATTCCCACAGACGGCGTCAAATGTTTCTACCAAATTTCGTAAGGAACTTTAGCAGAAGCATAGATAGGGTAAATACGATAAGTAAAGTGCGATAAGTAGGAGAGTCGACACAAAATGTATAGTGGTTCACCGAATTCAGCTAGTCCACTGAGTTTTCACTAAGGGTCTCGGACTTCGATGGAAGCCAAATATGTGATTACAATAGAGTAATGTGTAATCGGGATTGATCGAATTCATATGAAGTGTGAGTGATCCCATATTTTATAACTAGAGAGATGGCTCTCTTTCTCTTCTCCTTCGATGTAGGACAAAGTGTCTTTCTTGATTTTCTCTTCTTCTCTTCATTTCTCTTTGTCTTTTTCCTTGATGTTGCTTGGAGTTTGCCGATTTCGGTAAGATTAGTGTCTAAGTGCACGTAATTAGGCTATACATATATGTGTACCAACAACTGCCCCCGCTGAATTCCTCCAGACCATATCCGACCTTGAGGAAAAACTTCACCAGCTCCAAGGTCAATACGAAGCCCAATACCGTCTGAAAATTGAGGCCGAACGCAAGAAAGAGGCGGTGGAAACATTGGCTCACCAGACACAAGAAGAAAACAAGAGAATCCCAGCGCTTCTGAAAGACACCTTATCCCAAAAAGAAGTCCTGGCAGCAAAAGAAGCTGAATTAGCTGCCCTCCAAGCTGAAGTGGACCGCCTGCGTACAAACGCTCACTCAAATCAGGTCCCCGTTCACCAACTTATTATCGAATGAGAGAAACAAACTCAATTGTTGCAGGATGCAAAAGAAGAAGCCATGAGCACTCTAGACTTGTATACACAATCTTGGCGAGACTTCGAACTTGTGAAAATGTCCTTGAGGGAAAAAGCCCTCCCATTATAATTATTGGGCCTCAGAGATTAGGCCATTTCTTTGTATTATGATATTCTATCAACCTAAGTAATTTCTTTGATCGTTCATATTTCTGTTTCAATTGGGCCTTGAATATCCTGCTGGGCCTCAGACTTAGGCCCGTCGTGGATTACCCTTGCAAAATTAGGCCTATTATAGAACCTAACCACTTACCTACCATTGTCATTTGACTTAAATGGTGTTTAATTTCAAGCACGGAATCCACATCGTTCCATCCGTCAAATCTTTTGCTTATCACGTCTTCATCTTGGGGTAGATAAACCGTTCCGTGGCGCAATCCTCGATAGACGCGTGTCTTCTATTAACAGGTATATTTAATCTCGCTAAGCCTTATCGCTACAGTTTAGTGTAGCTTATTTATTTAAAGGCATCCTCATTCACTACTTGTGGTCATACCTTCCAAACTCCTTGGCGAGATGAAACTCCTTCCTTCATATTTGCTCTGGTTCTCTTATATGGAAAATTCTCCAGATTAAACCTCCCATATTATAGACTTTAGATAGTGATATCTATGTCCAAACCTGGACTAGATAGTGATATTTATGTCCAGGTGTTGCCTTGGCTGAATCACCCTAAGTATGTACAGGGTGACGAAGCCACAATCCCGAGGGAAAACTCACATCGTCTTCCTTGCCAGCACCCGCTCAATTTCCATATGCATTGAGGTTGCAGGCTCCAAGAACGCATACGTTTTGGAGAGGAGCGACAAGGAGTTCAACCCTGGGAGAGGCAACAAACGCCAAGCTTGTTTCAAGTGGTCTTTTAGGCTACATTAACGTATAAGGAGTGGTGCCTGTGGGGGTCTGTTTGCTGGTTCGATAAGCCCAAAGCGTGTTGAATAACTCTTCATGCAACAATCTGGCATTGCTCGCAAGCATTCGTTTGAAGATGTGTATGATAATTTTGTTTCTTGCTTCTGCTTGACCATTAGATTGGGAATAGTATGGAGAAGAATGAAGAAAGTGTATCCCGAAATCCTGCATAAGCTCATCGACTTCTCCAGACATGAATGTTGCACATCTGTCTGAAACCAAACTCTCAGGAATACCAAACTTGCAAATGATATCTTCAAATAAAAACTGGCGAATGGCTTTCGTTGATGACACTCTGAGAGGTTTATCTTTGACCCATTTTGTGAAGAAATCAGTAGCCACTATGATATATTTGTGTCCGTCTGATGAATGAGGATGAATCATTCCAATTAAGTCCAGAGCCCATCCTCGAGCTGGCCAAGGCTTGATTATAGGTTGTAATGGTATTTTGGGCATGTGACTGATTGGACCCTGTTTTTGACATTCTTCACAACCTTTAACGAATGTGATACAATCTTTGAGCATACCTGGCCAATAATAACCATGTCTTCGTATAAACCATCTCATCTTTGGACTGGCCTAGTGTGCCCCTAGATGGACTTCCTTCATTAATCGCTTAGCGTCACGTCTGAAGACACATCTCAAGAATATGCATTCCTCTCCTCTTCTATATAACCCATCATCCTTGAGTATATAATTAGGAGCTAAGAAACGAATCCACTTATATATCGGATCATTAGGATTCTAGAGATAGGAAATAATAGGCTGTCTCCAATCCACATCAATGTGATCGAGTGTGGCAATGTACCACTCATTGTTTTCTTCTTGGCAAGCAATGAAAGATGGCAGAGTCCTTCGTTCAACCTTCGATATACGTTCGCGTACTCCATCTTGCAAGCTCACCCCGTTGCAAGTTGTGCCAACTCATTTGTTGCGTAATTCTCCTCGTAAGGGATATGACTCAACTCCACTTCGGTGAACAACTTGAGTAATTCACAGGCTCGTTTGGCATAAGGTTCTAAAACTGGTCCAGCCTTGTACTTGGTTTCAAGTTGTCGAATTACTAACAAGGTGTCTCCGTATACGTGCACATTTATAACTTCCATATCTATCAAAAGTTCCAAGCCAATGATAAGTGCCTCGTATAACACTTAGTTATTTGTACACCGAAAATCCAACCTGAAAGAAAAAGAAAACGTTTGGCCGCATGGAGAGACCAATGCCATTCCTGCCCCAGCCATAGTACTTATGCTTGATCTGTCAAAGTATAAGCACCAAGGTGCTAGATCAATACGAGTTAAGTCTAACTCTGGCCCATTGTGAACATCTTTCATTGGATAATGAGCCAGAAAATCAGTCACTGCTTGGCATTTGATTGCTTTCTGGGGAACGTATTGTAAAGAGAACTTGGACAGAGCCAGAATCCACTTCCCAATCCTTCCCCTGAGTATGGGTCTCGAAAGCATATACTTCACCAAATCAGTTTACGCTATTACGCACGTGGTGAAGGATAACATGTAATGCCTCAACTTGCATCCAGAAAAATACAAGGCTAGGCATAGTTTTTCCATTGGCGAGTATCTTGTTTCACATTCATTCAAAGTATGGTTGAGATAGAAGATAGCACGTTCAGTTCCTACCGTATTGTCTTGAACTAATATACTCCCAATAGAATGATCAGTAGCTGAAATATACAGCTTAAGAGAAACCCCTGGCCTTGGTGGTACCAAGACTGGCGGGTTTGCTAAGTATTCTTTGATGGTATCAAAAGCATCTTGATGAGTAGGCTCATACACAAAGTCTTTCTGATTCTGAAGCTTGAGTAAGGTGGAGAACGGCTGTGTTTTTCCAGCCGCATTGGCAATAAAGCGCCTCAAGAAGTCAATTTTACCCAATAGGCGCTGTAGTTCCTTCTTAGTCTTTGGCGGGACTGCATTAAGAACTGCTTCTTTCTTGTCATCCGGTATCTCAATCCCTCATTGATGAACCAAAAATCCCTGGAAATATCCTGCTTGTACTCCAAATACACACTTAGTTGGATTCATCTTTAACTGATGTTGGTCATACGGATAAACACTTGTCTCAAGTCTTCAATATGATTAATTCTACATTTCATTTTAACTACCACATCATCAATATATACCTCCATGGTCTTGCCAATAAGGTCATGGAAGATCAAGTTCATTGCTCGCTGGTAGGTTGCCCCAGCATTTTTAAGTCCAAACGGCATGTCTACGTACTCAAATACTCCTACAAAACCTGGGCACCGAAATACGGTCTTATGTCTGTCTGCTTCTATCACTGGTATTTGATGATAACCAGCCGTCTCATCCATGAAAGATAACACTTCATGACGAGCTATGGAGTCTACCAATAAATTGGCTACTAGCATTGGGTATGCATCATTCAGAATTGCATTATTCAAGTCTCTGTAGTCAACACAAACTCGCATCTTACCATTCTTCTTCCTGACTGGGACTATGTTGGATAACCACTCGTTGTATTTGGCTACTTACATGATCCCGGACTTGAGTATTTTTTCAACTTCTCCCTTGACTAGAATCGCTATTTCTGTATTCATTCGACACATCTCTTGTTTTACTGGCTTCTTTCCTTCCATGATAGGTAAGCTGTGACAAACCAATTCTGGTGACAGTCCTGGCATGTCGTCGTACTTTTCTGCAAAACAATCAGCATACTCCTATAGCAATTCGATAAGCCTCAGTCATTCTTTAGGCTCTAAGAAGGTACTAATAGCCACAGATATTGGCTCTTCTGAATTCCGAAGATTAACCTTTTCAATGGAATCTCTGACTTGAGAAGGTATATTGTCTTAGGCTGCTGGTGCTAATCTGATCTCTTCCTCCTCGTCCAATGGAATCTCTGACTTGAGAAGGTATATTGTCTTAGGCTGCTGGTGCTAATCTGATCTCTTCCTCCTCGTCCAACTCGTTCAGTACATCTTCATCCACATATTCCAATGTCGCAATCATTGGAACCCTCTAGTAGGCTTGACTCTCCATCAAAAAATTATGGAAGCGTTCGTAAAAAAAGTAATAAGCCTCGGCCTCTATACTTGATAGAGACCCAATCATTGAGATGGTTTGGATGGTAGCTCAATGGTATAGGGTATGCCATTATCGTGGTCTGCTTGAATAACACTTCATTGAGCTAGTTCAGAGGCTGTAACACCAATTGGGCGGTCTTTGTTGTCGATGCCACATACTTCCAGTGGTCTAAGGTCACTATTGTATAACTGGCTTCTAAAGAATTGGCAGACACAGAGTATGGACTGGGATGTACATCAACGATCTCTGCCTCACCAAACTCCACGTTCTAAAGCAACATTTGTTGGTGAAGGGACGAAGGTACACAATAGCTCTTATGGATCCAGTCACGCCCAAGAATTTCATTGTATGGAGCAGTGCACTCCGCTATAAAGAACGTGTATGTGCCAGTGGCTGGTCCAATGTGCACCTAAAGAAAAACGATTTCCAAAGTTTTAGATATGCTACCCTGAAAGTTTATGACGTTAAGGGTTGTCTATTGGATAGAAGACTTGGGAACACCTAGTAAGGCCATTGCTTTTACGGTGATGATGTTCACTGCTGCCCTAGAATCCACTAAAAGCTTGTTAATTTGAATTCCCTGGATCACCCATGTCACATACAATGGCCGCATGTGCATGGCCATGTTCAGGGTAGGCTTTGCGAACATCATGTGTCCCTTTAGTAGTGGTGAATCAATCTTAGATGGTTTGGCGGGCGCTGACTATTCTATCGGTATTGCTTCATCTTCTGGCATTGCCAAGTTGTTTACATCTCTCATTGGGACTGGTTCAACCAATGTTGGCTTCTGCGAGGATATAGCATACTTGGAGGATAAGACAAACATGTTTATATTAGTGTCTACCTCACCCACGTATTCTTCTACTTCTATATCATCGACTTTATCTTCACTATAGTCTAGCAACTCCTCGTCATCTTTGTTGTCATCATCTTTAGGCTTTCCCTCTTCGATGTCCATGTGTGCGGTGACCTCTAGGGAAGCTACCTGCTGCATCTGAACCTCAGGTGTAGGTTCTATGGTTGCTGGCATAAATATTCCAGAACTTTGTTTCTGGAGTGGGGGAAAAGCTTTGTCAAGAGTGGCCTTTTTCTTCTCTTCTTCGATCAAAGGCTTCGGTCTCCATTGTAGTCCCTTAGTCTCGCTTACGGTGAAGTTTCCCTTATCGTATTTCCTTTGTCTCTATGGACTAGTCAGCCCTACTGCTTGCATCGCCTCGTTGTCAAACCTAAGCCACTGCTTTGCTGATTTACGCTCCCGGACGTCACGATGAACCTCAGGTATAGGTTATGGTGTCTTGTCTCTGGACCATAGTTCTGGGTTACGAACAAAGACACTTGGTCGCTGTGCTCGCATTTTAGGTTCGTGCGACTTCTTCCCAAAAACCACCAAAGGGTTCACTGCAAGTGTATTCAACCGTCTTTGCAGCTTTTCTGGGGAATAGACCAATTCATCTTCTTTGAGAATGCTCATCTCATAAGTTTCCAATGCTCTCTTAGCTTCTCCAAATTGATGTTGAAGGTTCTGTCTTCTACTTGGAGTTACCTCGATGATTTTTCCCCTCTCCTTCACGTACCATACATTCTCCTTAGTAATGTTCCTTGAAGCTGGTGGAATATATGGCTTGGCAAAGCGTGTTAGCTATCTATGATATGGATTTTGTTGCTTCACTGACCTTCTCTGTTGCTCGCGAACGTTTGGGTGATGAGGAATCTCTTTGTCTTGATTCCCATAGGCTACGCGGCTAATGATGTTCTGGTTTTGAAAATAATTCTGGGAAAAACTTGGCCGCTTCTGCCAATTCTTCGTAAGAAATCTTCAGCCCGCTCTTGAGCTTACAATGAGCACAAAGAGCCACTGGCAACTCTGCTTTTGGATCCACTTTCTCTTTACCTTTAGTTGATCTTGTCAATTGTTTCTTTAGTGGCCTCTTACCAGTGGTATGAGTATCGATGGTCTGTTTTCCCTTACTTGGGTTGTCCCTAGTCAGTTCCAACATCCCGATCGTTAATGATTCCTCAGTCACCAAGCTTGGTGAGGGCTCGTTTATCACTATTTCCCCCTCATCAATCCACTGTTGAATTCTAAACATTAAATCAATGCAGTAGTTAGTGGAATGGTGACCCCATCTGTGATAATATCGACAGTAAGGTAAACCCCTTACATCCTTAGGATACGGGTATGAAGTTCCCCAGTTATCGAGAACCACTGATATTCCTTCTTGGATTAGCGCTTCAAAAATTTCCTCCCACTTAGATAAATCATAAGTGATCTCAGCTCTCCTAGGTCAGACAAACGCAATATTGCGTTTAGGCCTCCACCTTGATCTTCTCCTTCTTTGTGTGGGCTCAGATGCATCGCGAGAGAGGGATGTTTCTGGGGAAGGCAATGATGTTTTAGGATATCATGCTACCATTCCTTCTTGGTTAACTATAATCACTTCCCAGTTGATCAAACCTTGAATCTTGTCTTTCAAGGTTGAACATGTTTTTGTTCGGTGTCTGAACTTGTTGTGGAATCTGCAGAAATGTTGGCCTGGCCGTTCATATCTTAGATGTTTCAGTTTAAATACTGGCCAATAGACGATAAGCTTCATTTCATGCAGCCTATCTAAGATCTCTTCCACCTTATCCTGTGGGAAGGTATAACGTGGAAAGATCAGTATGTCTTCCTCCTCAGCTACTCCGATGTCGATCATGTTAACTTGAGGTGCTAGGAAAGGCTGAGAGTCTACTTGTGCTGCTACCTTGGATGTTCCCTCTAACTCTAGCCTACCTCGTTGATCCACTTTTGGATATGATCTTTCAGCTTAATGCAGTCCTTTGTAATATGATTCCATACTCCATGGAACTTGCAATACTTTTTACCTTTTAACTGCTCAGCTATGGGGAGAGGTCCGAAGTCTGTTTTGACAGCTCGCATGTTGTAAAGCTCATCCATGATTTCGTGAGCCATGTTAGCATCGTATGTGTATGTTTCAAACTCTGGCTTAGTGAAAGCCACTATTGAAAGCTTAATGGGGCCCTTACTCTTCTGAAGCTTGTGGGGTTTCAAAACCTTGGTCATCGATAAATCCACTGCCCCTACCTGGTCTCCATCGGAATCTGAATCTTGGTCGTTTTCTATTTCTTCTATATAAGCCACAGTCTTTGGCTTTGGTCTATCGTAAGACCTAGTAGTGTACGTTCCCTTGGATGCATTCCTTCTACTGTCTCGTTCTTGCATGGTATTGTGAGCTTTAGTCACAGCTGTAATAAGCTCGTTCAAGGAAAAGTACTTGCTATTCAAAAACAGTTGGTGGTACGTATCCTACAAACCATTATTGGTCATCTCTACTACCTCTTCTTTGCCTAGTGGAGTCTTGCACAGATTATATTCTGACCAAAAATGGTGTAGGAAGGAAATTGGACTTTCTGTCGTCGATTGGCTCAAGGAAGCCAGTTTTCCAACACTGGTTTCAGGTCTTGCTGTTCTGAAGTGATCTATAAACAAGGCTTCCATGTCCTTCCACTCGTTAATCAAACCCTTCCCAATCCTATATACCAAGCGAGGGCTGATCCTGACAAAGATGAGTCAAAGACGCTCAAGTTGAGTCCATCGTTATTGAAAAACTGCCCTAATTACAGTGTGAAATACACTAAATGAGTTGCCGCATTCAAATCATCGTCGCCAGAGAAAGTCTGGAAGATTTGATGTCGGTAGTATCTTGGCCATTGCCAAGCATCTGGATCATCTTTCTGCATGGGAGGGAATGGAGTCTCGTATGATTCATACATCTTGGCGAGATGTATGTCGCAGTCGTTCATAAACCTATTTAACCTCTGTTCCCATGCAGGCGGAAAAGACTCTGCTTGTCTAGTCTTTCTGGCGAGGTCAGAAATGGATTTCGTTAGAGATGCAATGTCTCTGTCTGTCCTTTGAGACAGTGTCGCCGCATGTCGGCGGTGATCATCCAAACTTGTTCCCAAGGTTTGCATGATGTCGATCCACAATTTGTCCTGACCTTCCGCAAGACTTACTACTTGGGCTCCAATTGCCTCTTGTTCCTCCTGATCCCTATGGAGTTCTACCCTTAGCGCTTGGATTTCGGCCAATGCTGAGTTTGCTTTCTTGCCTTGAGTAGTGAGGAGATCTGCTTGTTGTTCAATTCGTTGACTAAGAGCCATGTAGTAGTTAGTTTGATGTTCGTCTTGCCTAGCCGCGTAGGCTAGGTATTCTTGGAATGTGAGTTCCATAATCTCTGCTTCGTTCAAAGATTTAAATGACATGTTTGAGTGAAGTTCTTTACCGAAGATGAGTTCAACCACCTGATTACTTAATGAACGACACCAAGGAGAAGTGTGTTCACGGTATGCCAATTGTGGATGTTTGCGACACTGAGGGTATTCCCTCTGTAAGGATCCCCTATTGTCACTTAGAGACACAAAAGATGGTCCCACCGGGTGTGCCAAAATGTTTGACTCCAAAATCTCTCTGGCGAGGAGCGCATAGAGAGTCTCTTGTAAACTGTCCCTTTTACTGATTTCGGATAGTATAACCGTAGGTGTCGACTTATCCTGTTTGTGCTCCGTGTGTTGGCGTGCCACCATCTCTCAACGGAATATGAAATGTAAGCTGTCTGACTTCTTGATTTAAACGATTAAGATGAGGAGAGCACCAACCTCGTCCAAACGGGTCCTTCTTGCCTAGTGAACTAGGACTTTGGATTTTTGCGTCTCTAGCAGAGCCACAAAAATTGATAACTCACACTACCTTTTACGAGTGCAAAGCATAGCAACTTCTTTGACGATGTGTCGAGAACATTGCTTCCTTGGATATCCGAACTCTCACTCGATATGTGACAAGCCCTTCAATCTTCCAGTTGCGTTGCTTCCTTTGATCGCAATACTCTCACTCGATTGGTGACAAGCACTTTGATTGTCTGGTTGCAAGGATAGAATCTCTGACGAGATGTCTGTGTATTTGCGTATAACAAATTTTTTGTATTTGATCGAGGACCCTTACTCTAATACTCTCGCTCTCCTTATATAGCACAGTAGTCGTCTTTCAATTCTCTTGAACGTCTTAAACTCTTAGATTCTCAATATAACTCTGAGTCTTCCAGCACACGGGTCTTATCTTTATATAGTTTCAGTGTTATCACAATTTCTTTCATGAAAGAAACCTAACCGAAGCAGGAAATGTTTAATAAACATTAAGCCGCATAGATCAGCTTATCTTAACTTACAGTCCTAAATCGATATGAAAACGGATTCTTTTATCTTACTCGGCCGCTCGCCAAGCTTAAACCTAATCGGGCCACTCGTCAAGACTTCAGCTCACTCGGGCCGCTCACCAAAACTTCAGCTCACTCGGGCCGCTCACCAAAACTTCAGCATTTCAAGCCCAATATAAAATATTTATTTCATGCCCAAGCAGCTATAACTCCAGGAAGTGTGGAGATCCTTTTAAACCGGGTAATCCTAACTCATGGATTGCTGAGGAACATGATTGATCAATTCCTGTCAGGTGGAAGGAAAGTTATAGCTCTATCTATTGTAGGCAGGATAATGTGACAAATAATTCAAGGATGTGAGATTACCTCGGAGTAGCGCGCATGATCATGATGCAATTTGGAAGTCTTTACAATGGTTTCCCACTTGGTACCAGTGGAGGAAGTCTTGGATTCCAGCCTTTTAGGAAACCTAGTGCTACCTGTGGAGAGTGAACTTCGTGAAGGAAATGAAGGGAGCGTTGACAAGAGCCAAGACTGTGAAGGTGATTTTGGTAAAGGAGGAGGAAGAGGAGACTGTTCAGAATCGGTGCTGACATTTCCTGGATCTTCTTTCAGAATGTCATCACTTCCCATATCAAGTCCCAGCAGAGAGTCCTCCACCACAACTACTTGTCCTTTGAGGCGTGATACGTCAGATATTGAAGATAAATAATCATCAACTGACTTCAATAATGCAGGTTTCGGAAACTCACTGCTCTCAAAATTAGTCAGGCATTTGATATGTTGAAACGAAGAGTCTTCGGTAGAAGATTCTTCCATCCCACTTCTCTTTAGTAACTCTAAGTCAAGGCTAGTGGAGTCTGCTCGTTCTTTGTTATACGAAGAGCTTGAATTTAGACACGGGGTTTTGGTAGTATTTACAGTATCTACATATAAGGTCTTTTCAATCATAGGGATCACAGTATATGACACTGGTTTACTTCTTTGATGGCTTGGTACGTCTTGAAACTTGTGAGAAACTTTGTCCTGCATATTGAACTTACTATTGGACTTGACATTCTCTTCTTTGGGAACGCCAAGAAACCCTGATCCAGAGAAAGGTGACTTAGGCCGTTCATTTCGGTAAGGGGATATGCAAGCACTTCTTGATTGCCTGTAGGGAGATGACTGGCCTTTTGGTAGCTCACCAGAGTGCCTATATTGAATGGATTCAGCAGCCTGCTTATTCTCAGACTTCCGAAATTCAGCTGAATGAAATCTACGGTCTAGTTTGAGCTTAGGAGGAGGACCCAGATCATTCTATTTAGAAAACCAAACACTGTCAGCCATATAGTCACTGAAAAGGAATAACAGAAAACTGGAAATGAGAGTGGATGTGTCTTGATTACCTTATTAAGTGGCTGATTGGCAGACTTAATGACCTTGTCAAGAGGTTGTCGATGAAACTGATTATTAGCCGCCTTGGTAACCTTGTTCAGTGGTTCGCTACGAGACTGAACATTGACCGCCTTAGTCCCCCAGTTGAGTGGTTGGCTATAAGACTGACAATTAGTAGTCTTAACAACCGGCTTGAGTTGTTGGCTGTAAGTCCGTTTAGGAGAATTCTTTCCTGGTTTTGCGACCCCAGAGGAGCAAGACATAAGAGCCCTGGCCTTAGCTTTCATAGCGGGAACAGGTAAGGGGCATAAAGAATTCCTCAAGCCTAACCGAGGGAATAATCCACAACCCTTTGGTGCAATATAAGCAGGTTCATCATACTCATCATCTTCTCCTTCACTTTCTTCTTCCTTTTTGTATTGGCCATACTGCACTAGTTCCATGTGAGACCCTTGATGATTAGGCAAGGGCATTGTATCCTGTTGAATTATCCTTGTGACTTGTCTTGGTTGTTCAAGTGGTGCACTATATTGCTGCTTCTTTAGAGCAATATGAGGTGTCTCCAAAGCCATTGCCTTGGCTGCAGGTAAGAATCGCTTCATCATCAAGTCTCGAGTTTGTGGATCAATAGATGGCTTCACATTTTCACAATGAGATTGGTTCGTGCCAGTTGCACTACAGTTCATGGAGAAAGACTCTGTAGGCGGAGACAGAGTCTCGTGTGCATCAGAATAAACATCAACCTCATCCTGAAATTCCAAGGCTCTTCTTTCATTTACTCTCTCTTGAGAGGACTTCATCTCCATCTTATTATCATTCAAAGAAGATGATTTCAAGGGGGCTCTGCTGCCGTTTTGATCTGCCTGCTCTTTTTCTGAAGTCTTTTTTGTACTATTTACATGCTTTCCAGGGGGAAGCCTTGGAGTAACAGAAGCCTCTTCTCGACACTGAGTCTTCGGTTCTTCACCTTCCTTGGATTTTCCTGGGATGTCTTCCCAATAAAAAGGAACTGCAACTGGTTTTATTACCTGCTCCAAAGAAAAATCTGATTTGGGAATAGGAAGAGTATGTCTTCCATTGGCCAACCTCGGAGTTACCTTCCCACTCTTAACATTTGTGGACACTGGAGTTGCAGTAATTCGCCTCACCGAAAGAAATGGTGCGTTGAAATTCAGTTTCCTCCCCTCCATGTCCTAATTCAATCTAAAGTAAAGCAAAGTTCACCTATTGTGAGACACAATGCAATATCAAACAAGAGTGTTGAAACTTGGAACATCATATATAATCTGAGAAAGGAAAGTAAGTAATATTACTGAAACATGAAGACAACTCCAGCCAAATATACAGACTTTGAAGACCACATGAAGATATTTAAAATGTAAAAGAGAGCTGTCTAAAACGTGGCTCAACTCTTGACCAAGGGATCAAACTTGGTGACTCTTTTACTCATAATTATTTTCCCTAATTCAAAGTAAGTAAAACTTTGTTTTTATGTAAAAGTAAAGTACATTTTACATATAACAATTGATCAGTGGTATGAATTGGAAAATGGTTTTATAAACATATATGGTATTCTGGTATTGCAGTAAGGTTCTACCCATCAACACTCATTTGTCCTTGCTCCGAATTTAGAAATTTAAGGAAAATTGCATCCAACTGCCACATCCTCTGCTGGAGTTTCGACCACAAAGCTTGGTATGCAAATGTGATGATAGCATATGTTGTTGCTATCACTTAGTGTGTAGGTTCTCATCTTCTCCAATCTTAGGAGACAAGCACAAAAGGTTGTAAGGAATATTCTTTTCTCTTATGTTTCTTATTACATCATCATGAAATATGGGCATATACCTATTATGAATGTTTGAATAATTGTCATGCAAGATTAATTGAATCAATTTATCTTTTATGTTGTGAGGTCTTATTCCTACACATAAAAGCAAATTTGTTGTTATCAAGTTCAATTCTTTGTGCATGATTTTTAGTTTAATCTGAAATAATTGAGTTAAATCTATTTGTGAAAATATTGGAGATTGATGCTTATTCTTAAAATCCTTACCATGTGTGGTTTTAATTGAAATAGTATTAGGCATACTTCTTATAGTAGTATGATAGAAAGTTTGTGTCTTACTACTATTAAACTTGTTATACGCTTCATTAATGATATGAATACTCTGTTCAATGAAGACTTGTAGAATCATATCAAAGGTTGATAATTGCTTAATTAGACTTATGTCTATATTCATAAACCTTTTGATGGGTGTGTTGTACACTCTTGATTCTAATGATGAGATTTCAGATTATTCAGATTCACATTAGGCAGGAAATGTTGGTGATTACCTTTGGCAAAACTGTTGGGAATGCAAGTTATGGTTAGAGTTGGCTGTATATACAGGATAGCAATTGATCTTTCTATTTTCAGCCAGAGTACAATGATTGAATCATCAAAGACCATGCGAATTTCACAAGCAAAGAAGAAGTGAGAGGTTTGCTCCAACCCACTCATAAATCTACAGGTATGTGTGATGACATCAAGTGTGGGTAAGTGACTCATTCTTCTCATGAATCGAGAAATATTTATATGGGTTATTTTTCATGTGTTGTGTGTTTAAATCTCTTCTTGGGTCAAGTACATATGTAATATGTTTGTGTCATAATAAAGTTTTAACCATGATAATCCTGTTGTATCTTTCTCACCTCACATGTTTTTAAAATCTTTCGTGCATTTGAACCTTGTTTTGTCCATATCCAAACAAGAAGCATTGGTGGGTGAAGATTGTCTTGTTCAAAATGGTAGAGATGATAAAACTGATAAACTAGGAAAATTTCGAATTCCTTGAAAACTCTTTGGACAATCATGGTCATTATGTTTCTAACATGAGCTCAAAATATTGTAATATGTTGGAGACTATAATGTCATTGTTAATGAATCACTTTAGTCGATCTCCTCATGTTTCACCTTTCATGTATGAGCAGAAATAGGTTGTCAACAATGCGTTGAGAATGCACCAATTGTTGTGCAAAATTCCTCATATGTAGATGATTTTTTTGAACATTAGCATGAGTACACAAGGATAGATGAGACCTCTGCTATTCTCACTCCGCACATGTCAGGAATGCAAAAAGTTGAGAATGATCACTCACACTGATGTAATTGATGATAATAGTTATAATCAGAAGCAAGGCTCAATTGATTTATATGATGAACAACCTTTATGATTTTGAGATCCTAGCCATCCTAGTTATTTGAAGAAGACCCTCAAGCACATGAGGGAAAATATGAGAAGTGGTCTTCTTGTTTTGAACATGAAGCTCTGATATTTGTATCCCGATGGATACCAGCTCTAAGATTAGTGTTGCTTTTAATCCAAGTTCTCTTGATATTTGACTAACATGAAAAAGGCAGAGAATTCTTGTTTTAATTGCATATGTGATGCTAAAAGGAGGAGAGAGCTTCACTTCACAATAAGACACAAAGATTATAACCATGTTAGACAGTCATGTTTCATTGCAAAGGCTCGAAAGCGAAGCACATGCTTCATAATTACGGCTTCCCACCAAAGTGTGCTTTTTTTTATACTCAATGTGTGCTTTTTTTTTTATTTCAGTTGGCTAGAATTAGAATTTAATTAGTGTCTTAGTCTGCACTTCATGAAAAACCAAAAAAAAAATAGTTGTCTACTTTGTGTCTTAGTGTTTGTCAATAAAGATCAATATATATGTTGATATCTCTAGATAATTATTGAACTTGACCTAAGTGCTTGTCTGAGTTATTTCTCACTTAGTTAGCTTTATGGGTTGCTAAAAGCTAGGTTATAAAATCAAGATGAGATGTTGAGGATATTTGTTCTTGGAGAAATTATGCTTTGTTCAAGTTATGAAGTTGAGAATTAATTGCCACCTAAAAAGTAATATGTTAAATGAATTAAGAGCTAGTCATTCACTTGGTTTCGAACGGGTCACGTAAGTTGTGGACTATTTGCTACATGAAACCAGTAAGGATCCTAGAATTCATTCTATCATTTGATGGGTTCGAATGTGTTATCCTTTGAGTGTCCTTGTTACACATATTGCCCCTTCGAATATTTGCTCAGGGAGTCGATGATAACATCTTTGCTTCATGAACCTAAGACGACAATTTTTCAGATGAGCTTTCAAATAAATCAAGAAAATGTTAAAAGATAAAATTGTTTCTGAAATTGGATAAAGTGTTCTTGGAGCTATAAAAATGGGTGTGACAAAGTCACTTGTGTACCATATGATACATCATCTCTCATATCATTTGATGTTGAACTAAGCCCCATAAGGTGAGCTATTTCACACACACACACACACACACACACACACACACACACACACACACACACACATCTTGATGTCTTGAATGTGTTTTATGGACCACGATAATATGTGATATTCTCTCTCGATCATACATCCTTTTGAAATACATTAGTACTTGAGACAATTGAAATTCTTTGTCTCATGTTGTGAGCCTATGCATAAGATATCTAGGTCAAGAATATGTCCACACATGTGCTCCTAAATTAGTGTATGGTCTTTCTTATGTTTTTTGTTTCATTTTTCGTGGTGTGTTTTCTTAAAAAAAATACTTTTTGCTATGCATACATTTAGGGAGAGTAATCAACCTGGTGAACTCACATGAATTTCAATTTTCAAATGAAAGTTGTCAAATCTATTATTTGAACTGAATTTTTTTAAGCTTTTCCTTCCATGCCAAGTGGTGTCTATATGTTAGGTTTGATTTGTGATACCAAAGGGGGTTTCAATTCTAAATCTTAATGACCCAGATTCTACGATTGAGGGGGAGTCCTCTGATCCCTAATCGTGTACATCTCTGTGTCATTGTGTGACAAAAAGGGGGGAAAACAAGTAGATGTTTAGTACAAGTAGAGGTTGAGTTTTAATGTTTGTTGTATGCTCAAACTCGTATGATATGTTTATGCATAATCATTGATGTTGTTATTGCTAAAATCTCTACTACTCCTTGTTTTACTTCACTTGTATCTTGCCATGTTGAGATCTTGTGCATGTACTCCTCAAAGCCTCAACAAAGAGATTGTTATCTCTCGGAATAGTTTGTAAAATGAGTTTTTTGTTCTTAGAATGTCAAAGGGAGAGAATGCATGTATATGATTATTGACACATCTTATTATGAACAAAATATGGATAGAGCCATACAAGTGAAGAATGAAGATGAAGAATAAAATGAAGAACCAATGTGATCTCATGGACTCAAGTAAAAATATGCATATACATTTTATTGTTTTTCACTGAGGATAGCTATAGCTAACTAGTCTTCTATCTCTGAGTCCCTGGATTGACAGTTTATATGATCGGTTTTACCAAAGCACCATATATGTTTATAAAACATTTTTCCAATTCATACCTCTGGTCAATTGTTATATGTAAAATGTATTTTATTTTTACATAAAAACAAAGTTTTACTTACCTTGATTTAGGGAAGATATTTATGAGTAAAAGAGTCATTTATGTGATCACCAAGTTTGATCCCTTGGCCAAGAGTTGAGCCACGTTTTAGACAACTCTCTTTTACATTTTAAATATCTTCATGTGGTCTTTAAAGTCTGTATATTTGGCTGGCATAGTTCAACCTCTCACTTATGTGCCACCTTGCTTGGCATAGATAAAAAATATTTTCTTGTGTGGTCTTCAAGCTCGTTTCTCTTGGCTTGGAATTAAATCTTCATATTAAAATGATCACATTTCACATACACTTGGCTATGACCATTTCGTTACCTTTTACTTAGTTTTAGAGAAACATTTTTTTAAGTATAAAAAAGTTTTGTGTGGTCACCAAGCTTATTCTACTTGGCTGTAAGTTTAAGCTACCTTTTAAGAGAACTTTTCTTTATTTTATAAAGCTTTGTGTGGTGCGCTACCTTTTAAGCTTCCTCTTGTGATTGTAAAACTTAGAGTTGCATCAAAACTTTTTTTCATACTCATTGCATCTTGCATTCATGAGATCGTTTTGGTAGTGCAAGCAACCCAAGAAGTGTTCTAAAGAACAAACTTTGTGATAGCTGTGTTCTAGAAATAAAGCTTCTAATATTTTTGTATGAGAAATCGAAGAAACAAGACCGAGTGTATTTCTGACTAGTAGGTAGACTAGATAGGGATAGCAAAGTGTTTTTTCATCCTCAAAAAGCTTCAAATGTGAAAACACTTAGAAACATGACCGAATACAATTCTTCGTCTACCGCGTGAGTCTAGATAGGATAACACCGTTTCTTGCTATTATCGGAGCTGTAGTCTTGTAAGGAGTGTCTTAACATGTAATCTTGGGAATCAACTATGAGAGTTAAATTCCGGGTAGAAGCTTTTGTAACCTTTGTTGTAAACTCTTAGAGACAAGATGAAGTATAGTTCTTAGCCTTGTGTGAGAGACTAGATAGGATATCACCATTTTTGCTATTATCGGAATTATAATCTTGTAAGAAGTTATTTTACATATTGGAAAGATTTTGCCCCTTAAGAGTTAGGAGCATGCAATTTTCTCCCTATTTCAGCGGGGAATAGACTTTTACCAACTTTTTCATCAAAAGATCGTATCAGTGATAGGATATCAAAAGATAGTTCTTAGGCTACTGCGAGAGACTAGATAGAATATCACCGTTTTTGCATATTATTGGAACTATAATCTTGTAAGAAGTGATTTTACATATTGTAAAGATTTGTCCCTCAAGAGTTAGGTTTCAGAATTTCTGCATTAAAAAAAAATATTTTAGTGTTATTTGTCTCTTTACTTCCTTATATATCTGTTATTCATACATATTATGCTATCACCGAAACCAACCATCCAAGTACTATACCGTGTGAATTTCCCTCTACCAGTGACTGGCTGAAGAACCATTTACTGGGTTAGCTGAGTTTTACCGACCCTAACAAATGGCCATAACAAAAGAGTTACTAGTCCTGGTTAAAGAGATTAAAACTTCTCAAAAATTAGCTGAGACTTTCACAGCCATTCCATCAATACAAATTAACAGACTGAATTCTAAATCAAAAGTTGGTCTCACTCTCATATCAACAACTATATCCTTGAAATGGGATCCAAAAAGCATTAACAAGGCTAGCTGAGTTTTACCTACTCTGATAAATTTCCATGAACCAAAGAATTATCCAGGTTAACAGAAAAGATTGAATCTTTTCAACAAACGATTGAAACTTTCACAACAAACCAATCAAAATAAACTCGGACACTGGTGAATCCCAATCCAAACTGGTCTCACTCTCATTCCAACACCATTCCAATCCATAACAAAAGAAGTAAACACCAGAATGCGAATCGAACAAAACCCAGAATTAGCCACAAAGCCAACTGACCACGATGCTCAAATTCACTAATTAAGAAAGCTCATTGAAGATTAAGAAGCAGAAAAGTGGCATACCTGTGAAGCTATCACTGTATGAGTATGAAGGACAGAGATGGGTGTTGGTGATGATACTTGGCTTCCGTAAATGGTGCCGTGGGGTTTGGGATATGAGTACAGACAAAGAAAAGCCAAGACAGAAGAAAGTGAGAGGGTAGAAGAAGCTGAGTGTCTGCTTTTTTGTCTCTTAGTCCACCACTACATAGAGTCCAAGACCAAACACATGCAGACTTGCAGAGGATTTTTTGTACTCTCCCTTCATCACTTTGCTTCCTAATTCTACCTAAAGCGGTCCCATTTTCATCAAAGTTTTTATCTTTCTTTTTTAGCTACGATTATCTGCGTTTTGATTCTTGCTGGGTTATTTATGAAGCTCTATTTATTTTTGAGGCATTGAAGTGAGAGGAGGTGCTATCTCTCCTGTCACGGACAATACAGTTGGGGATACAGAGACGGATGCTGATCCAAGGTCTTTAACTATTGAAATCTGCCAAATCTGGTGGACCAAAACCTATTTTGTATTCATTTTCTGATACCTTTTAACGAAATTATCAAAACCATAATAGTAGGTTTCATTAAGATTGTCTCGTTTTGATTTTCATTGTTCTTGCTTTGATTCAACGCGGGCCGATAAAAGTAATAGGATTTGAGTTGAAGGATACATTATTACAGAGAAAGTGTCGGTTACAGTGAATGATGGATTTCGCCCCAAGTCTTTGAGTCCACGGTTCCAATGTAGCACTTGTGAATCATCATCAATCGTTTTATGGTTTGGAACTGTAGACAGTGATTGCAGTTAACATGGTTTGTTGACTTAAGCTAAGCAGTGAAAAATTTGTGAGAAAACTCAGAAAAGCATGCATCGGCTTATGAAGGAGGTGGTGATAGTGAACCACTGAAAAGTGAGGCATTTTGGACCCATGCCATGTGAGATTATTTGACTCTATCTCTCCATTTCAATTCAATGATGATTGCTTGATTTCATTAATTCGTTTTACAACACTTGTATATACTTGGACGTGACTCAAATTCATGATCTAAGTAGTGGTGTTCTTACCATTTGACTTAACTCTCGGTCTCTTACCACTTGAACGGCATATAAACGTTTTCCAACTATGACGATTCACATTTACGGACAATCCCATTTAGGTAAGCTTTGATAATGGAATGAAATTGTCAAACCAAACAAAAAATCAGAAATGCCTATCCATAAAGCACCCTCCTCTAATTGCGGAGATGACAGTATTATTTCAAGCTTTATCGCGTCGGTCTTGATTATTTTCCTTAAATTATGAATCAGTTTAAATGGTTTTCTTAGATACTGATTGATTTTGGTTTTATTCCGATTTCCTTGATTGAGTGATTATGCTTCATTTCCGGCCGATTGCTTTACTTTTTAGTTATTTATTTAAGATGCTTTCTCAATTCAACATTTCAATTTCCACCATTGGAGAAGAAGATATCTTTAATTTTTTTTTTTTTTTTTGCTAAGGATATCTTCATAGAGTTCAAACCATAAGTTACAACGCAATTCTGCGTGCACTACATTAATATAGGCAGCAAATTAAAAGAAAGGGCAAATGATAAAAAAAACCCCACTTTAAGGGTCTCCTTCCTAAAAAACTCAAAATATTTTCATCTTAAATAATTAACCACAATTTTTAATTTATTTACGTAAAATGCCACTAAATTTCTGAAAGCCACTCCCTTTGAGATATCAATTCAATTCCTCCACGGCAGCAGCAGCCGGGTGAGATTTTTGCTCAGTGGCAACACGAGTTGGAGCTCGGCCTTAACCAAACCGATACCTCCTCCCGGCCACCGCATCTGCACGCCGCCGGAAAATCAGCAGCCTCGCCACTCGCCACCGACAGCGGACGAGACCATGTCTGGAGTTACGTCATCACTCTGTAGCCAGTGATTCTGGCAGCTAGATAATTCAAGCATGTCGAATATCCCGGCGGCCTGGTATCATGGAAATGCTCGGAGCTTTGTTCCGTTTGTCAATGGAGACCTTCGAGATCTTCAACGTTACGACCTTGAGGAATGACTTTGGAAATGTCCTCTCTTTCTTCATTCTCATTCTGATCGGCGTTCTCGCATTTATGATCCGTCTCTTCGTTGTAAGCTCCCCATCAATTTACACGTACTTCCAATTTTCTCTAGATCCAATCGTTTGTTACTGTTCAAACTCATTTCTTTTACTTTCATTGTGCATCATTACTAAAATTTGTATATATGGTGTTATAAGTATGGATGAATTTGGTTTAGTTTTGTGAAATGGTGATTCAGAATGACAAATATTATTGATTCGAAAACTTATATCGAGTGTGATAATAGTTAAAGTTGGTTGTTGATTTTATAGTGTTAAAGTTGGTCATAAAATACGTACAAGTGTTATTCACGAGTTTGATCCTATTTCAATTACAGAGTTACTCAGGTTGGTTTCATTCTCTATACTTGGATAAAATTCTCAATTGAATTTGGTCTGCATGAGAACTAGGATAGTGATAAAGAAGATGACAATCTTGTTTCTTGAATTCAGTTTCTGATGAAGAATGGAATATATGACTTTTGGAACTAGTTTGATGATCGGACATGGTATGTTCTAGTTCTTATGGCTTGTCAAACCTTATGACAGTTCTATACATTTGCATTTTAGACACAGAATCCAGCAACGTAAAGTTGATGCAATGTTTAACTACATTTCAGTTATCCTCTTGGCCTTGTAATCGGTGTGAGTGTTTACCCCGAATTGACCTTGTCAGTAGGAACCATATTGTGGTGAGTATTACATTTATATGTATTACTAATTTTTTGTTCTCTCTTTTCGTTCTGATCGACTTTGATATGACTTATACACAACCCAAAAGGAGAAAAGAATAGAAAAGATGACTGCAGTAGTCCAATGGTTGTAAAGTTTGATATATATATATATATATATATTTCTCTCTTGAATGACTGAGTATTGTTTGTGAGTGGAGTAGATTTGGATTTGTCAAAATGTATACTGGCACATCATGATGGGGTGTTGATCAGAGAACTAGTTTGGAGTTTTCTCATAGATAGTTGTGTGTATGTTTCTGTGCTCTATAGTCATAATGAGAATAATGAGCCTTGTAAAACCTACTGTCAATACTCATTGTTGGTCTCTTTGTTTCAAATGCTATTCCAATAGTATTATCTTACATTCAAAGAACATTTGAGTACCATGTACTTTACTGAATTTTAATAGATACTTGAAATTGCAAGCTCCAAAGAAGATATACATGGTTTTTAAAAATTGAAAGTACAGATTTAATTCCATCCAAAACTTGATTTCCATTATCACAACATCTAATGGGGTAATTTTCTAAACCAATGACTATAAGCTTTGTTCCTAATTAAAATTTTGCAACACATCCCTTCCTGATTATTTGTTTGTTATCATCTCTTCTTGTATTACACATAAACTTTCTTTTAGATTATCCCAGCCGGCATAAATCTCATTCAAATTGCTCGGGGATGGAGAAGATGATATCTGCTAATCATTATGGTCGTGCGAGGAGTATGTTGATGGACCAAGATGCCTTTTCAGTTTGTGCATTGTATCAAAATTTGTGTATCTGAAATGTTTATTGTTTTTTTTAGCGCCATATTAGACTTAATTGAATATCTGAAATTTGAGATTTTCCAAATGTGGTAACAACAACTAAATCATTAGTGAAAGACAGTGAAGCTATAGTTAACCATCAATGAAGTACAGCCAGGTTTCAGTTAAATGACAGTGAACTCAATATTGCCGATAACAACACACTAAAAACTGCAATGAAGCACAGTGAAAGACAGTGAAGGTACAGTTAACCATCAGTGAAATACAGTAAGGCTTTAGTTAAATGATAGTGAACTCTGTATTGCTTATAACAACACACTAAAAACTACAATTTATCATCAGTGAAGTACAGTTAGGCTTCAGTTAAATGATAGTGAACTTTGTATTGCCTATAACAACACATATTCAACTCACACCACCACAACTACCAATAATGAATTCTCAAACTATCCACAATTATCTACAGTTAACTCTTAAGTTAATGACAGTGAACCGCAATTAACTTACAACTGCCTACTATAGATACACGCATTTAACTCACACTACCATCTAAACCCTCAAACTACCCACAATTATATACAGTGAAGCTACAATTAATCATCAGTGAAGTATAGTTAGACTTTAGCTAAATGATAGTAAACTCTGTATAACAACACACTAAAAACTGCAATGAAGCACAGTGAAAGACAGTGAAGGTACAGTTAACAATCAGTGAAATACAGTAAGGCTTCAGTTAAATGATAGTGAACTCTGTATTGCCTATAACAACACACTAAAAACTACAATTTATCATCAGTGAAGTACATTTAGGCTTCAGTTAAATGACAGCAAACTTTGTACTGCCTATAACAACACATATTTAACTCACACTACCACGGCTACCAACAATGAACTCTCAAACTATCCACAGTTATCTACAGTTAACTCTTAAGTTAATGACAGTGAACCACAATTAACCCACAACTGCCTACTATAGATACACACATTTAACTCACACTACCATCTAAACCCTCAAACTACCCACAATTAGCTACAAAGAAGCTACATTTAATCATCAGTGAAGTACAGTTAGACTTCAGCTAAATGACAGTAAACTCTATATAACAACACACTAAAAACTGCAATGAAACACAATAAAGGTACAGTTAACCATCAATAAAATATAGTTAGAATGACAGTGAACTCTGTATTGTCTATAACAACACACTAAAAACTACAATTTATCATCAGTGAAGTACAGTTAGACTTCAGTTAAATGACAATGAACTTTGTATTGCCTATAATAACACACATTTAACTTACATCACCACGACTATCAACAATGAGCTCTCAAACTATCCACAGTTATCTACAGTTAACTCTTAAGTTAATTACAACAAACTAAAATTAACCTACAGCTACCTACTATAGATACACACATTTAACTCACACTACCATCTAACCCTCAAACTACCCACAATTATCTACAATGAAAGATAGTGAAGCTATATTTAACCATCAATGAATTACAGTTAGACTTCAGTTAAATGACAGTGAACTCTGTATTGCCTATAACAACACACTAAAAACTGCAATGAAGCACAATGAAGGTATAGTTAACCATCAGTGAAGTACAATTAGGCTTTAGTTAAATGACAGTGAACTCTGTATTGCCTATAACAACACTAAAAACTATAATTTATCATCAGTGAAGTACAGTTAGGCTTCATTTAAATGACACTGAACTTTGTATTGCCTATAACAACACACATTTAACTCACACCAACATGGCTATCAACAATGAATTCTCAAACTATCCACAGTTATCTACAGTTAAGTGTTAAGCTAATGACAGTGAACCACAATTAACCCACAACTACCTACAATAGATACACACATTTAACTCACACTACCATCTAACCCTCAAACTACCCACAATTATCTACAGTGAAAGACAGTGAAGCTACAGGTAACCATCAATGAAGTACAGTTAGACTTCAGTTAAATGACAATGAACTTTGTATAACAGCACACTAAAAACTGCAATGAAACACAGTGAAAGACAATGAAGGTACAGTTAACCATCAGTGAAATACAATTAGGCTTTAGTTAAATGACAGTGAACTCTATATTGCCTACAACAACACACTACATCTGTAATTAAGCATAGTACATAAAAGACATTTTCCTTCACTGGGTTTGATTTTCTATTTGTTGCGGAGTTTTCCTCATTGTTTTCATTGATCATAATATATGAAAATTGATACATCTTGGATCCCCTTGATTTTATACACACACTAAACACAAGCTATAATTATCGTTACTGTTAGCTATCATGCAATGTTAAATGTTAGAACAATTCAAGTTTTTTCAATAAGTCGATTCATTGTGAACTAATGGGCATCACGTAACCAAGTCCATTTATAGCTACCCATAGTGAACTCTCACAGCTAATGACAGTTAACTCATAAAGATCTCTCAACTACCTACAATAAATCATAGTTTACTCACACCTTCGACAACTATAACTATGTAAATTATATCTAGTGAAAACCATACTAAACAACTGTCATCAATAGAGAGAATGACCATCTAGTGTATTACAATAAAACGTATATTCTAGCAACAAAGAGCTTGGTACCAATGATAAAGAAGCAATAAGAAGGCAGACGGTGACAAACTTTGTTTGAAGCTTTGCACCATGAAGCAGGGCACATGGGAGGTATCAAAATCCCAATTAATGAGTTATTATTACACATCCCACTGATAATATATAAAACCAGAGTTGTAATGAATGCACCAGTCTAATGGCTGATGACGGAGGAATCGACCTAGCCGCCCCTCTAGAAATCAACAAAAATAGCAAACAGGTCACAATGGATGTAGTCATTATCAACCAGGCTAACCGAGAAGTAACTAGTTTGAACCTGCAGAGATGAATTGTGTCATCAGAATTATGGTAAAATGCCGCTAGAAATGAGTTCACATTAAGATAGGGAGCCACTTAAACAATATCAAAGCATTTATCAGAAAACAATATTCAAAATAAAACGATGACAAATATTGTTCAACAAAGAGGGAGAGATCAAGAGCTCCATGTAGCGTACATGATTCACTTGTGATTGTGGTTTACTTTAGTCTTGAGAGACTTAAAGTAAAGAAAGAGACTTCAAGAATCATTTTACTTGTGAAATTTGCTAATAGTATTACATTTCCTGAAAATTCAATCTAATTGCTCCTAGTTTTTCAAGCCATCCCTCAACAATCATTCAAAATATAAGTTAAGTCTAGTTTAAGTATATGATCATTCTTCTTCAAGAGAATGCCTTTCAAGAATGGCCACCGTATTTTCCCTTGCACTGGAATTCCAAAACAAATGAACAGTTACGTGTACCAATTGGAGACATACATACCACGAAGCAAAAAAAACATAAGAATTTGCGGAAGCAAAGCCAAAACACGATCTTCCTAAGTTACTCAAATGAGAATATGCGATGCTTACCTTCCGAGTCTAAGAATCTTGAACTTGCCTATCCCACGAAGGTCCACAACTGTTGAGCCTGCAAGACTTGAAGGAAGCACACCGCTGCTATAAACATAGGCACAATGCTCCCATAGGTTCTCAAAATCTTTAATGCACACACTACTCAGCAGCCCGCTTAGGTTAGCACTTGTAAGCGCTAATGCAGTCTCCAATCCACGGGCAACGTCCCTGGTGAAGTTAGAGTCAGGCACTTGGACTCGTATAGTCTCCAATCCCGGGTGCAAAGACTTGTCAAGTAAACTCGAGTCCCCTCGTCTCAGTACGAGAATAACAGGTCCGGGAAGGAGAGACTCAAGCAAGCCATGAGGCAAATGGCCAGTGACAACAAAGCGTTCAATGTCTGTGACATCGCCAACACAAATGGCCAGAGGACTCATATGCTTTCGTCCTTTGATCTCATATATCCGATTAACAGCTTCCAATGAACTGCAACCCATAACACAATCTTAAAAACCCGAGCTGCTGCGACACGACATGATTGCTTGACGAACCAATGGTTTGACCTGGAAATCGACGCCGCCGAGGTGGAGGCGAAGCGACGTCAAGGGAGATTGGGGTTGTGATGTTCGTCGGAGGCTTGTGTCGTGGAGGCGAAGCGACATCGAGGGAGATCGGGGTTGCGATGTTTGTCGGAGGCTTGAGGTTGGCAGAGGCTGGTCAAATCTCTCATCGAGATCGAGAAAGAAAGACATGGGCTTGCTCTCTTGTGTTTCTTCTAAACGAAAATCGTTGGAGGCTATTAGGGGCAAGAATTCTTTTAATGCCACTAAAATATTTTGGATGACAAGAGAAGGATTTAGGGAGTGGTGGTTGACAATACACGAATTCTTGTGTTTCCAGATGTTCCAAAGGGAGAAAGAAATGGTAGTGAAGAGGTGGTGTTTTGAGGAGAATGAGCCAAGGGTGGAGGAGGTTAGAGATTGAAGCTATCGATCCAAGGAGGTAATAGAGGCATGATTGATCTTGTAAGAGATTGGGAGTCCAAACCAAACAAATTTGGTCCAAGAACAAGCCAAGAGACAATGTTCAATCGATTCAGGGTGATCCAAGCAAAAGGGACAAAGAGGATCAATACCAAAATGCCTTCCGAAAAGATTAGCTTTTGTAGCAATGAAGTTGGAAATGTAACGCCAAAGAAAATGGCAGATCTTAGGGAGTGAGTTGATGGACCAGATGAGTTTCTAGGTGGTGCTAGGAATGACGTGAGAGGTATTATCGGTGTTGAAATTGACGTGGGGAGTTTTCATACTGCGAATGCATCTGTAACCAGAGCTGACCGAGTAAATACCAAACTTGGTGAGAGGATATCAAAGAGTCCCCAGAATTCGATCTAAGAAGAGGGATGGAATGAGGATCTGTAACATCAGAAGGAGCAAGGTCGTGCAAAAGCCTTTCATTCCAGGAGCAAGTTCTCTCGTCAATGAAATTGGAGACGGTAGTAGTAGATGAAACATCATCAAAATTTCGAGGGTGAAGAGGAAGTCTTGGACATTTTGGGTTTAATCAATTATCCATCCAAAAACGGACAGTAGTGCCATCACCAAGTTTCCAGTAGGAACCACAATCGATAATAGGCCTGGCACCAAAAATGTTAGACCAAAACCAAGAAGGAGAGCTACCACACCTAACTTTTCAGAAAGAAGAATTAGGAAAGTATCTCGATTTGAGAATCTTAACCCATAAAGCATTGGGATTATGATGGATCTTCCAACCGAGTTTAAAAATGAGAGCATCATTAAAATCAAAGAAGTTCTTGAAACCAAGCCCCCCACTTTGCTTGGATTCACAGAGAGAGTTCTAACTTTTTCAGTGGATCATATCAGTTTTGATGCGAGGTTGAGAGTTCCACCAAAAGCGAGCAATAATCGAATCAAGCTGAGTACACAAAGAGTTGGAGAATTTATAGCAGCTCATAGGATAAGAGAGAACAACAACAACCACCGATTTAATCAAAACTTTCTTGCCCGCTTGAGAGAGAGTAGAAGATTTCCAACCATCAACTTTCTTAGAGACCCTTTCTCTGATATAAGATAGAGCAATAACTTTTGAGCGACCCCAAACAATTGGGAGTCTAAGGTATTTACCAGGATCCCAAGTGGCCTTTATACCCATGATAACTAAGCAAGTGAATAATTTCAATGGGAGTATTCTGACTAAATGAGATTGAGGACTTAGAGGTGTTAATGAGTTGACCAGAGGCTCTACAGTAGAGATGAAGGATATCCGAGAGAACCTCACAATTTGTAAGAGAGGCCCGAAGGAAGAAGATTAAATCGCCAGTGAAGAATATATGACTGAGGGGAATATTCTGATGACCAATATGAAGCACAAGAAAGAAAGAAAAATGAGTAGCTTTGATAACCATTCTAGAGAGAACATCATTCACAATTACAAACATAAAGGGAGAAAGAGGGTCACCCTACCGAAGTCCCCTAGAAGGTTTGAAGAAAGTACTCGGTTTACCATTGTGAAGGACAAAGAAAGAAACTGATCTAATGCAATTCATGATCAAGTTGATCCAATGGGAGGCAAAGCCCATTTTCACAAGAATAGATTGCAGAAAGGACTACTCCACTCTGTCAAAAGCCTTGTTAAGATCAAGCTTGAGAGCAAATCCATAATTAGGACCCAAAGTAGTAAGCTTGAGCTGATGAAAGGCTTCATGAGCCATGATGACGTTGTCCTGAATTTTTCTGCCAGCAACAAAGGCAGAGTGATTTTCAGAGATGATATCAGGCATGAAGCGCTTCAATCTTTTGGAGAGAACTTTAGCAAGAATTTTATAAGAGAAGTTGCAAAGTCCAATTGGCCTATAGTCAGAAGCAGTCTGGGAAGCTTGAATCTTTGGGATTAGCGTAAGATAGGTTCTATTCATGGCACCCAAGATGGAGGCCGACAAAATAGAATCAAAGATGGAGGCAGCAATGATGGAGTTAAGAGTGGACCAATACTTTTGATAAAAAAATTCGGGGAAACCATCCAGGTCTGGAGCCTTTAAACTACCAAGGTCAAAAATAGCATATTTGATTTCTGGGAGATCAATAGGACAAAGGAGATCATCATTCATCTTATCAACAAACTAAAGGGCGTCATCCATATCATGAGTGATAGAGGCAGTAAAAATATATCTAAAGTGATCCAATAGATGGGAGAAGATGCCCTTATTAGTGGAAACCCAATTTTCATTGTTGTCTTTGAGGCAAATGATATTGTTGAAGTTCCTTCTCTGGATAGTAGCTTGATGAAAAAAAGTAGTGTTTTTATCTCCAAATCGTAACAAGATAATACGAGATTTTTGATGCCAAAATAGCTCTTTAAGCTCCCAAAGATTGGACATTTTAATGGAGATAACTTTTATCAGAGGGACCTGGTCGAGGAGGTTACTACCTTGAAGGACCGAAAGTTCACTAAGAAGTTTGTCAATCTCTGCTTTCCTATTGGTCAAAGTAGCTCTTGCCCACAATTTTAAACTGGAGGCACATTTGTTGAGATTAGAGTACCAAGCTTTAGTAGGAGTAGGGAGAGGAATAATACCCCAAGCATTGGAGATAATAGACTTGCATTCCTCATGATGGGACCAAAGGTGCTCAAACAGGAAAGGCTTAGAACTCCTAGAATAATTAGGAAGGTATCAAGCATAATTAGCCGATGATCAAAACCAATTCTTGGTAAATGGATGACTTGTGACTTTGGGTGAGAGAGGCACCAAGAAGAATTCGCAAAGCACCGACCAAGTCTTTCTTTGACAGAGATGCTACCATTGATGTAGCTAAACCAAGTATAATCATCACCATGAAAATTAAGATCCTGAAGCTCAGAATTGTTAACAAAATTATTGAAGAGAGATATAAGCCAGTTAGGGTTGAGATTCCCACCCCATTTTTCATGAAGCAAAAGAATCTCGTTGAAGTCTCCAATGCAAATCCATAGAAAGTCAAGAGCCGAGAAATGAGAGTACATAGAACACTAGAAGGAGCGTTTCATATTATTATGCGGAGAGCCATACATAAAGGTAACATTACATTGAAAATTTTCTAAAATAAGAGAAATAAGGCAGTGGATAAAATATTCAGAGTAACTTATCACTTGAACAGTGATAGAGTTATCCCAAATGAGGGCTAGACCAACTCCACCACCAATAGTAGCTGGACTAAGAGCATACAAATTAGTAAACTTGAGAACGGATTAGAGAGAAAGAAGGTTGTCCTCTTGTTGTCTTGTCTCCATGAGAAAAAAAGATATTTGGCTTGTTGATAGCATAGAGATGAGACAGGGACTGTTTTGTCAAGGAACACCCAATACCTTGACAATTCTAGGATATTAGCCTCATTCTAATTCCTGGACTTTTGGAGGCTAGTCGTCAATGCCATTATCATCAGAAGGAGTAGTATATGTAGTCAAAAAGGCCAAACGCCTTTCTTCACGGTCTACAATAGAAAGAGGAGCCATAGTCAGTGACCGAAGATGTTAGCGTCAATGCTATTACTCCAAGGGTAGGGTCCCTAATTGAGTCACATGTTAGATTGATCTAATGGTGGACTTAGTAATATCTCATTGAGTTCAACATTGACTTACATATTATGAAATAAGTAAAAGAGATCAAATGAATTGATTTAGCTTGGATATGTGTCTATACATTCAACTGAGATATTTACAAGAAATTGGTACATGTTTATAGAACTTAAATCTATCAGTTGTCACATATAGATGCTAAATAAGAAGAAGAAATGTTGCCTTGTGAAATGGGACTCTCTTATCTTAACTAATATATAAAGGGATCTCTACTCAAACGTTATACATGCTGAGAAAACTCTCTATTACTCACAAAAGGTATATGTTGTTGGATTGATTAGAAGATTGCCTTTGCAAAAGTTTGATGACCGTGAACATGAACAATCAAGGTATAGCTTCATCTCTAGCTCAATTCTGATTCTTGTGTGATTAACATGGCATGATGTGTTTGTGATCAGTTTTATGACTTAAGTGCAACAATTGGTATCATAGCTCATCATAATAATTCACAAATTGTTATTTGTTATGCATTTTTTGTTTCAATTTTGTGTGAAATTTTCTGAAATTTTTTTTCCAAGCATAAGAACTCTAATGGGTTAATGACAACTCGAGGCCCATATTCTTTGGATTTTCTGCAAGTAACCAGTTTTCTTGTCGCGTCTTATTTCAAAACACGTGGATCTCATCGACCATATCCGTTTCTTGTATTTAAACTCATTTTTGACCGTTATAAGACCCAACGGTCCAAAGTAAAGATTCCTAGAATTGGGAATTAGGGTTCTTCACTAAATTGAATCTGATTCTGTACAAAATGGTATTTTTGATAAATTACTATCTGATTCAAGTTGAAAGGTGTTCGTAACTCATATGTAAGTACAAATTAAACATCAAATAGCATATATGTTCCACTAATCTTTGTTTTGCAGTACTGGATTGCGTTCTGGTATGTTTTCAATGAGAAACTTGAATTTTTGTACTGTTTTGTGTGATTGGTCATGCATAAGAAACTTAGACTCTCCTAGGGAGTAGGTTTCCTCCCAGATGAAACTTAATTTTCGAAGTGTTTGAAAGTGGCATGCATGATCTAAATGTCTGATTGATATTTGAATGTGATTGTGTGTAGTGAATTGTTTGAAATTTGAGTGTTCTGTGTGTATGACTAACTACACAAATAGCTTGTGAAAGAAATTGATAAGCATGTATATGTCTCCCAAATTTATATATGTTAATCGAAATCTTTTGAGAATAAGCATGATTGGTTTTCTGACAGTTTTACTAAAACTAAAATTGGGAAAGCACAAGGTAACAATCGCAGATTTTGAGTTGAAATAAAATTTTCAAAATACATATTTCACATAATAAAATTATTTTGAGGGTTTTCCTTTAAGCTATAAAGGAACAAATCTGGAAATTGCATATTTTTTCTTCTATCACAGGCACTGTATCATCCATATATGGTTTAAATTGTACCTGGTATATGTAGGAAAGTATGATCCTTTTTTTTTGCCTACAAGTATTGATTGATCATGTTGTTGAATTGGAATGTGTTATAGTTTAGTTAAAATAAAGAATAACTTGTGATTTGCCAAACAAGTAGACTGGTTATTGAATAAAGAGTATGCTTATATATATACAGAGCTCTTCGGTTGCGGACGTCCGCACCGGAGAGTTCCGTGCGGATTCCGGCTTTTCGCCGGTGTCCCGGTCACCGAATCCGATCTCCACCGTTCAGATTATAGGTATGCGTGTGTAGATTAACCCTGTAAAATTTCATCCAAATCGGCGATCGTTTGATACATCAAAATCATGATTTACCAACCGGAATACGAACGGTTCCGGTTTACTAATTTCTGTCCGTTCGTGTAAATCGCGATTTTGAGGTATCAAACGATCACCGAATTGGATGAAATTTTACAGGATTAATCTACACACGCATACCTATAATTTAAACGGTGAAGATCGGATTCGGTGACCGGGACGCCGGCGAAAAGCCGGAATCTGCACGAAACTCTCCGGTGCGGACGTCCGCAACCGAAAAGCCCCGTATATATATATATATACACATATACATACATACACACACACCTATATATATCCTGGAAGGATAATACTATTGAATTGTATTGTTTGACACTAGGTGTGTTCTGTGAAATCTTGTATTTTAGTATGGTTCTAGTTAATTTTTTTTTTGGGTGAAAATTACATATATACATACAATAATTAACCATAAATACTTTGACTTAGATTCTCTTTTATTTTCTTTTTAGCTTTTTCTTCTATTAATTTTGGTGTTATTATTCCCTTGAATGGTAGTAACTATAAGGAAAGGAGGGCTGATCTTGAGATTCATTTGGCTCAACAAAATGTGGATTGGTGTTTAACCACTAACATTTCTGAGGCAACTGAAGAGAATGGTGTGGCTAGGGAAAAATGGGTAAGGGAATACAAGATTGGCAAGCCAACTATCTTAAGAACCATGTCTGATGTAGTGAAAGGTGGCATACGAGACAGGGAGGTAGCTAGTGAATTGCTTACTGCCATAGCTGAGAGGTTTCATGTGAGTGACAAGGCTGAAACTAGTATGCTATTAGATGCATATCATGGTATGAAATATGAGATAAAGATGAATATCATGGAATACATTAAAGAAAATGATTAAGATTGCAACAAAGCTCACTGCTCTCAACATGCCACTGGGTGATGATATGGTGGTTCTGCTTGTTCTCAAGTCACTGCTTATGAAGTTTGACAAGCTAAAAGCTGCCTACAACACATAGAAGGATAAGTGGACACTTAATCAACTCATTGTTGTCTGTGTTCAGGAGTATGATAGGATTAAGAGTGTTACCATTCACCTTATCCAAACCAAACCTCAGGAAGATAAGCCAAAGTCAGATAAGAGACCTAGTTCCTCTAAGAACCTAGAAGTTAAGAAGAAGCCTAAGAAGACCAGTGGAGGCAAATGGAACATTAAGTGTTTCGTTTGCAAGCTGAAGAGGCATATGAAGAGGGACTATGGCACAAGGCCTGGAAGGCCAAGATAGGTAGTCATCAATTAATTAGCTTTTATGTTCAAGTAAACTTGATAGGTGTTCATTCTGATAGTTGGAGTTTTGACACTGGTTCACCTGTCCATGTGACAAACTCATTATATGGGCTACAAAACCTTAGGAAACCAAGGGAAAATGAGATTATAATCCAGGTAGGAGAAGGCACGAGAGTAGGAATTAAAGCTTTTTGTTTTGTTAAGTTAGTTTTTAGGCTTGGAGTTTTTATTTTTCTAGAGCAAGTGTATTATGTTCCTACCATGTCAAGAAACTTAATTTCAATTCATGTTTTAGTTAGGAACAATTATCAATTTGTAGTGGATCAAGTTGGAACGAAAATAAATTGTGTTTCTGTTTATCTTGGTGTTGCTAAATTAATTGATGATTATTGGGCATGGCCTAGTACTTGCCACACAAATGTTTTGCTTATTGAGAATGATATTGCACATGTTACTGGGTTAACAGGAAATTGAATGAAAAGTCTTCTTTTCTTTGGTATAAGAGACTTGGAAATGTCTCTAAAGAAAGGATGAAATTGATGATTAAGTAGGGCATTTTACGTGAGCTAGAATTTTCTGATTTGGTAGACTGTATTGAGTGTGTAAAGGGAAAATTTTCTAAGCAAACTACGAAGGGAGCTACCAGAAGCACTAGTTTGCTACAGCTGATCCATTCTGACATTTGTGGTCTGTTTACCACTCAGACCATATGTGGGAATAGTTATTTTATCACCTTTATAGATGACTATTCTAGGTACTGCAATGTATACCTTATATCAGAGAAAAGTCAAGCTTTAGAAAAGTTTAAAATTTTCAAATTAGAGGCAGAAAAGGAGCTTAATACAGTGATTAAGTGTGTGAGAAGTGAAAGAGGTGGTGAGTTTTATGGGAGATACACAGAGTCAGGATAACATAAGGCTCATTTTGCTTTGTTTTTAGAAGAAAATGGGATTGTAGCTCACTATACCACACCTGGGACACCTGAACAAAATGGGGTTGCAGAGAGAAGAAATAGAACTTTTATGTGTATGGTGAGAAATATGATGTGTACCTCAAGACTCTCACGTTTTCTTTGGGGTGATGCACTCAAAACAGCTAATTACTTGACAAATAGGACACCATCTAAGTTTTTTTCTGCAACAAAGACACCTTTTGAGTTGTAGAAGAACAGGAAGCCTAGCATTTTTCATACACGTGTCTAGGGTTGTAAGGCAGAAGCAAGGCCATATAATCATCAAGAAAACAAGTTAGATTCAAAGACAGTGTCTGATCATTCAAAAGGATTCAGATTTTATTGTACTTCTCATACTCAGAGAATTATATACACTAATAAGGTTGTGTTCTTCAATGAGATTAATTATTCTCATTCTTTTGAAGACTTTGTCTTTGCAGAAATCCCTGAAACTATAGCTACACCTACACTAGTACCACCATAGTCTGTAATTTTAGAGCCTATTATAGATGAACCTGAATTTTTTTTTGCACTTGAGCCTATTCCAGTACCACAGCAGCAGGAACAACCTCAACAGCAACCACAACAACCATTAAGGAGATCACAGAGAGAAAGAAGATGTACACTTGATGCTTTATCTGCTGAATTTAGAATTTATTTGAATGAAGTAGAATATGCTAAGGACTATAACATTGGTGATATTCCAGACCCTGTCACTTACAAAGAAGCCATGTCTGTGGATTATTCACATGAGTAGGAGAAAGCTCTGAGTTCAGAAATGAACTCTATGCATGTGAACAATGTGTGTGATTTAGTTGAACCTTCAAAGACACAGAAAGTTATTGGGTGCAAGTGAGTGTTCAAGACAAAACTTAATGCAGATGGTAGTGTGGAAAGGTACAAAGCAAGACTTGTGGGAAAATGGCTTACTCAGAAAGAAGGAGTAGACTTTACTGAAACTTTTTCACCAGTTTCTACAAATGATGCATTCAAAGTTATCATGGTTATGGTGGCTCATTTTGACATGGAGTTACACCAAATGAATGTCAAGACAAGATTCTTAAATGGGGAATTGGATGAAGAATTTTTTATGAAGCAAGCAGAGGGTTTCATTAAGCCTGGAAGTGAACATTTGGTCTATAAGCTCAACTGATCAATATATGGCATGGACTGAAACAGGCTTCAAGGCAGTGGTGCCTGAAGTTTGATTCAGTAAGTAGTAATTTTGGCTCAGTGAAAACATTGTGAATGAATGTGTTTATATGAAATCAGACGGAGATGAGTTTATATTTCTGATTCTTTATATTAATGGCATACTGTGTTACATCTCATCCCGAGGATTTTTGTTTTAAGATTTGACTAAGGTTAAACGAGAAAGGTAGTTAATTTTTATCGTCGATAATTAGCGATGGTTTTTCTATCAGAATTTTATTGGTTAACTTTTTTGGGAAATTATATTGAGGAAAGTCGTAGAGTTCATCAAGACGAGTTCGTAGCCACGTCAAGTGTTAAAATCAAAGTTACAATTTTTCATAAATGAAAAGTCAAAAACCTTCCTCTTTGGTCAGACCCCTTTTCTCTCTCCTCCCACTCGGTTCTCTCTCCTCTCTCCCGCGTGTCGTGGGTTGCCAGAGATGGAGCTCACCGATCTAACCACCAAAACCGACAAGACCGGTGTCAAACTCTTCCTCTCCTTCTCCTCTTTCAAACCATCAATGACTCAGCTTCTATTTCTCGGTGAGTAGGTTGTGGTGTCCACAACAAGGGCCGCCGGTGATCTAAACCCTAGAAATTAGAGGTCGTTCCATTTTTGGCCAAATCAATCGGCAAGAAGCACTGGGCTTTGCAGCTTTCATCAGCACGAGCTGAGTCTAACAATACTAAGAACTCGCTCCAATTCCAACCGAGGAGGAATAATCAATCGATTGAAATTTCTTAGGGATTTCGGTTCAAAACTAAATTCGGTGAGTTAGGGATAAAATTGGACTTTGTTGTTAGTATGAAAACTGTTTGTTGTGTGATTTGGAGAAGAATAGGCCTCGGGTGGCCAATAAAAGTCAACGGTGTCGTCGCTGCCGTCAGCGGTTCACAACGGCGCTCCGGCGGAGGAAATTTTGATGTTATTGAACAGTTGAGTCGATCTTCAATCGTCGATTCGACTTTGAGTCGCGTAACATTTGAGGAATTTGTTGCGATATTAAAAAGGATTCAAGAATTAGAATTTTGAATTTTATTAAAGCTCATCATTAGTTTAGGAAGCACATTATTCTAGAATGCGAGGTTCTCAACGATAATGCTCGTTGGTAACGAGCTTAGCTATTAATTATAATTTTTGACGATTAGTTATTAAATAATAATTGTGGTTTCAGGACGACGTGTTAGCAACCAGTGATATATGTTTAGAAACGCCAATAGAAGAGTTTTTGCTTGATAGAAATCACAGCATAGTACTGTGAGTGAACTTTTATTTTCATAGTAGATAACGAGTTCATATTTTTATGCAGTATGCTTTACGTTATGTTTCAGAGCATTTAAATTTGAAGGTTTATTTTTTGATGGTTTTATTTAGTTTTATCGATGTCCTGGTTATTCGGCTGATCACCAGATAGTCAGTCGGACCGGGTTAAGACAAACACCCTGCCCGACTCAGATTGTCTCGGGTTAGGACAAAAACCCTAGACGATCCGTCACTTATACTTTTCATATATACAATCGTCCCAGATTAGGACAAACACCCTGAACGATCACCTCCATTTTTATTTCAGTGCTACGATATTTGAACTCGCATCAGTTTTAGTAGAAACTGTGGAAAGACATACAATTTTACTTCTTCAGTTTTACGCATATCTTACGATTATAATTTTTGTCTACTCACTCTAATAGTTTATGTTTTTATGTCTTTCCTTGGGCCCTTGGTTTAAATTGCCCAGATTGCAGGTTATTCGGTTGAAGTCGTGACCGTCCAAAATACGAGGCATGACAGTGATCTATGCATTTTAGGCGTATTAATTAATTTTTTCTATATTTAACCATGATAATTGCTTAGTATTATTAGTTTTGACTTATTTTGTTAATTTTAGGTCTTTACCAAAAGAGACGGAGTAGGGAGACTACAAGCATGCTTAAACGCAACAAAAATAGAGAGGAAGATTTCGGCCAGAAATTTCGTGAAGAAAAAGAAGATTGAGGACCATTTGAATGACCCAATATTGAGGACCAAGTCATCCAAAACATGGAGACCAAGATTTGGCAAGAAAAAGATTCCCAAGTTGAAGAGGAGAACAAAATCATTCAAAATAAGGAAAGAAGAATTTGCATGTATAGATCAACCAACTTCAACGAACGACTGGGAACAACACATGAGGATTTAGATGGTGATCGATCTATGGTTGGAAATCTCTTTGAGTCTTATTTTCAACGAGCCAAAATTCATAATTTTTGGAGGTCTACAACTCCGGGAAAGTGCAACTCTTTGCAAGCTACCAAGTTTACCCCGGTAGAGTAGGAAAACCTAGTTTCATGAGGAGAACTCTTTTGTAAGTGCCTATATAATCACATCTCGAATTTCTCATGAAGCATCACCTATTCTAAGCTCTCTTGACACCAAAATAACCACAAACGCTCCACATCAAGCTCTCTAAGTGCAAGTCCGAATTACACCACCACCACCTCTCAAATTTCCATCTCATTCCTTCTAAATACGCGTAGTCCCTTTAGAAGATGTGTAGCTTGCACCTAAGGTTCCATCCACTCGAGATTTTTCAGGACTTACCGGGAATCAAAAAGTGTAAACATGAAGCTTTTACTCCGTAACTCTCCTTGTATTTGTTTTACTTTGATTGTGAAGAATACATGTTTATTTTAGTTTTATGCTATTTTTGAGTTCAATATATCTTCCATGTGTTTATGAGTTTTGAGTCTTGATTGCACGTTGTGTGTCATGCTTAATGCTTTGTTTTAGGTCTTAAGATGAAATGCTTAGTCAATCATTTTTTACCTGAAAGCAATGAAGTCCAGATTAGGATGTTTAGACGCTTAGTTGCACCTTAATTCAAAGTCATGGAATGTAATCCGGAATTAAAATTTGTAGATTTCATAGGTAATTGCATGAAATTATGTGTAATTGCAAGGTGTGTAGGATAAGTCGATCACTTGTAGATAATTAATTAGGACTTTTTTTGGTCTAAAAATGTGGTTAGGGTTTTAGGGGTCTTTTATGTGTTTGTTTTTCTATGAGTCAATGCATGTTAGGGTCTTATAATTTCTTGCTATGTTTGTGACTCTTTTAGGTAGTAATCTAGGAAATTAAAATCAATTTTTATACCCCCTTCTTTTACACGATTATTGCATGCACCATTCAATCCCCGGTTAGAACGATCCCTACTTGCTTAAAATACTACATCTATAGGGTTTTTAAATTGTTTGTGTTATTGTTAAGTGTTTAATTTAATGCTTGGTTTTAGCGATATCATACAGTCCACAACTTCTGTTTTCTCATTGTAGGTTCTCAATTGAAGTTCAGGGTTACTCGTACTAGGGTAGCTAGTATTGAATAGGCGATGTTAGATACTTTAATATGGATCCCGCAAGATTTATTCTGGATTACAACGGTAATTTGGGGTGGGTCTTGACATACTGATTGCCAGCACTAACATGAAGATGTTACAGAAAACCAAAACCTTCTTGTCAAAGAAACTTGATATAAAAAACTTAGGTGAAGCTACTTATGTGTTGGGGATAGAGATCAAGAGGGATAGATCAAGAAATTTGCTTGATTTGTCACAACAAAGCTACATCAACAAAGTTTTGAAGAGATTTGATATGCAAAATTATGTAACTGGTGCAATTCCAATGTTAAATGGTGATAAATTGAACAAAAATCAACGTCCTTCTACTGAGATGCAAAAAGCATAGATGAAGAACAAGCCATATGCACAACTCATTGGGGGTCTTATGTAGGCACAAGTGTGCACCAAACCTAACTTATCCTATACAGTTGGGATTTTGTCAAGGTTTCAGTCCAATCCAGGTATTGAGCATTGGATAGTAGAGAAAAAGATTTTGAGGTATGTTCAAGGTACCAAAAACCATTGTCTGGTTTACAAGAGAGTTGATGATCTTGAGGTTGTTGGCTATACAGATGAAGACTTTGCTTCTCATTATCGTAGTTGAAACAAATCTACTACATGCAATGTTTTTACTATGGCAGGAGGGGTTATTGCTTGGAAAACTATGAAACAAACCATTACAACCACTTCAACTATGCAAGCTAAGTTCATTGCTATATATGAAGGGGCATGTGAAGGTTTATGGTTGAGAAATTTCTTGATTCAGACAAATTTTATGGATAGTATCAACACCAAACCAATGAAGTTGTACTGTGATAATTCTGCAGCAGTGTTTTCTAGCAAGAACAACAAGAGATCAACCAATTCTAAGCATATAGATCTCAAGTATTACAACATCAGAGGAAGAGTTAAGCTCAAGGAGTTAGAAGTGATTAAAATTGGAACTTTGGCCTAGCTGGCAGATCCGTTTACCAAGTTTATGACTGTAACAACATTCCAAGCACATGCATCTGATATTGGCATTCTATCAAGTTTGGATGCATAGGTTCAGTGAGTCTTTATTTCTAGTTAGAAACTCTATGTTTTGATTATGGTTTATGGATTGTTCTTTTGTTTTGATTTCCATACTGGACTTTTTTTGGTTTTGTAACTTGTGAGTTTTTGATCTGTCGAATAAACTCAGTGACTGTTGCATTCCATTGCAGTGATTAAATATCGAGATATAGCTATATACTGCTGTCTATTTTGATAATATTTGTTTCAGGATACAAGGACACATAAAGACATTTTCATTTGAAGATGGTGTCAGATTCTTGCATACAAAACCATAAAGAGGATCAAAATTACATATTGTTGTTACAGACACATCAAGAAGTACTTATGTAATTATAGGTGATAATTTTTGTTTGATTCATGTGATATGAAGATGATATTGTGGTGACTTTTGAAAGGTTGCAAAGTTTATAGGCATCTGTTATTAGTTCTGCAATACATCTGCATATTTGCATATCAAAGTTGACAGTTCTTGTTTATCATTTAAATCTCAATGTGCACTAAAGACTTTACTATATCCAGATAAAGTATATATGTTACTTTTTGAGTGAGTTATTCCTAGTCCAAGTGGGAGATTGTTAGATTGATCTAACAATGGACTTAGTAATATCTCATTGAGTCCGACATTTACTTACGTATTGTGAAATAAGTAAAATAGATCAAATGAATTGACTTATCCAAGTGTTTATACATTCTGTACGTTGAGATATTTACGAGAAACTGGTACATGTTTATAGAACTTAAACCTATCGGTTATCACATATAGATGCTAATTAAGAAGAAGAGATGTTGCCTTGTGAGATGGGACTCTCTTATCTTAACTAGTATATAAAAGGATTCCTAGGCAAACACTATACACACTGAGAAAACTCTCTATTACTCACAAAAGATATATGTTGGTCGAATTGTTTAGAAGATTGCCTTTGTAGAAGTTTGATGGCCTTGAACATGAACAATTAAGGTATAGCTTCATCTCCAGTTCAATTATGATTCTTGTGTGATTAACATGGCATGATGTGTTTGTGATCAGGTCTATGACTTACCTTAAGTGCAACATCACATTCCAACTCCAAACAAGTCAACTTACTAGCAGATTTTACAAGCCAAGCAACTCCATCGTCCCCAATTTTTTTCCCCAAGAGCGAAACTTTTGACAACTTTGGACACCCATTTTCCAAAGCCCTTAAGTTATTTATTTCCAAGTGCGCCACATCCATGACCAGCTTGATGGTCTCGAGTTTTTTACATGTTCCAGCTACGATTTCGATGTCGGCGTCGGAGAGCTCACGTATTTCCAAATGGACTACATTTGGAAACCTAGCTAGTGCATGAACAGACAACAAAGGTCAACTGTGATCATTTGTAACTAGGCGAAGCGATTTGCGGCTATTACCTTCCACCGTGTACCATTGCTTGCATACCTCAAGAACGATTTCCTGTCACTGCTTTTGGTAATCTAGCTTGCTCAGAATTATTTCAAGTAAATCGTAGCTCACCATGAATATGACCGTGATGATTTCTTGCGGGTGCATCGAGGAGCCATATATTCTTTCCCTAGTTCTTTTCGGTATTTAAAACTCTAAAGTGTGCTATAATATATAAACCATTTTAAACCGATGTCGAGGTTTAGGGTCTGAGTAAGTGAGTAGTAAAGAGATCAGCCCGTAGTACGTAGACTCATCGGAGGTTGCGGCCCATATGCAAATTCCATGTTTTAGCTTTTGCTAAGAACATTCCCAATAGAATTGTTATATTTTTTAGCTATATTATTCTAAAAGGTATATGTAACTACTTACTTTTCCACTTTAGTTCTAACCGTTTTAGTTATATAGAAGTTAGATAAAAATAAAGCAAGTTAAAAATGTCAAAAAAATTTGGATGGAAGCTATGAGTTATTTTCTCTTTCATTGCTAGCTAAATTTGACAATGAATTTAACTAAAATCTATTTTTAAATTTAACATAGGTATATGTTGGAATGTGAAAAGTTATAAAATAATTAAATATTTTTTTAAAAAAATAACAAGTCTAAGTACAACAAACAAAAGTCAAATAATTACCATTTTAGCATGTTTCCTACTTGGTTTAGGTTTTATTACTCCATTCCCCACTCAGTTTGGGTTTTGGTTGGTTTCTTTTTCTATTTTTTGTAAGGAAATTTTGATTAGAGACCAAGATTTTTTTTCCTTTATTTTTTTGGGAAGTACAATCATTGAGTCTTGCTCCTTGTAACTGTAGGATACAGCTCCAAATAAAAAACGCCGCTCCTTGTAAGACTCAGCTTCTACAAAGAGGTTTCCTACAAGAAAAAGGATTTGGTTTCCTCTTCCTGCCAGCTTTTGGTTACCTCCTTAGTTGGGAACTCATAATTCAAGAACCTCCAAGTGGCGTTAGAGTATCACCACCCTTCCTCGTCCTCTAGTTTTCATGTTCCAGTTACTCACTACGATGTTCATCCTGCGGAAAGGTGCAGACTGCTGCAAAACCAGAGAACGGCAGCCTACTCTGATAACCCACCAACCGGCTTCGCTGCAAAGTTAGTGCACACTAGGGCAAACAGATATCGAATGCGTTCAACTATCGGATTTTGTGGATGCCTTCCGGGAGGCGTGTTATTACAGGCTATCAACATGGAGAGTTCACTCTTTGGTACGGTCAGTCGTTTAACTTTGAGAGGACTGTTCGGGCTCATTCTCAACCGATCAAGTCTATGGTGTGGATTCATAACGATGACTACTGGATCTCTGGCAACGATGGTGGCTCGATAAAGTATTGGCAGTCTTGCATGATTAATTTAGCGGCCATTGATTCAGCGCACAAAGGATCTGTTCGGGACTTGAGCTTCTGCGAGACTAACTTGAAGTTCTGTTCCGGTTCGGATGATACTTTTGTCAAAATCTGGGATTTCCAAAACTACCAAGAAGAGCAAAGATTGATCAGACATGGTGGGAATGTGAGGAGGAGTGTTGACTGGCACCCTACGAAGTCTCTAGTAGCATCTGGTGGGAAAGACAGGCTCGTCAAACTGTGGGACGCCAAATCAGGGCGAGAGCTTTGCTCGTTTCATGATCACAAAAGGAGTGTGCAATCTGTGAAATGGAACCAGAATGGTAACTGGCTACTAACTGCTTCCAATGACCAAGTCATCAAGCTTTTCGACTTGAGGACTTTGAAAGAGCTTGAATCGTTCCAAGGGCATAAGAAGGAAGTGACATCTCTGCCTTGGCATCCTTTTCATGAACAATATTTTGTGAGTGGGAGTAGTGATGGATCCATATTGCATTGGCTATTTGGGCATCAAATGCCCCAGATTGAAATTCCTATGCACACACCAACAAGGTCAACAGCAGCGTGTGGGATCTCCAATCCTATTGGTCATATGCTTTGCAGTGGTAGAAATGATGGCACAACTAAGTTTTGGTGCAGAAACAGTCCAGGAGATTGTCATCAAAACTCTGCAGGCCGTGGTTCAGGACTTGTTGCTCCCTCGGGGACACAAAACGAAAGAACCAATTATATTGCGAAGTGGCTAGCCATACTAAATTTGGATGTGCCACAGATACAGCCTCCATCCAATTTAGGATTCCAAAATACAAGAAAAAGAAAAGGGGCTAATGATCAATAAGTTTTAAGCAACTGTTGAAAGATGTGTCCTCTTGGTTGCTTCATCAACAAGGAAGTCAACGGCTAACTCCATGTTTTCTGCTGCTTTTGTGCTCCTTCATCCTCGACCTCTGGTGGTTCACCCTCAGTCCCCGAACTTCCGTGACCCTTGCGTGCTTATCCCCCTCATGGCTCTTCCCTAGATAGCTTTATGTTCTCTCTGGTTATTAGAGAGTTGTCTGGATATTGTCATGTAGCTAGAAGTCTCCTATTTAATCTCTGTACTTCTTCAGTTTCAATTAAGAAATTTAAAACACTTCTTCTCCCTGTATTAGCCTAAGAAAGTCTTCATGGTATCAGAGCAGTATTCCTATTAGGACCTACCTCTGTTTTTCATCATTCATCTTTCAAAGCCTAAATGGCTCCATCAACAGAGAAAGACAAGTCTTCTCCATCATCTAAATTTGAATCAATTGATTCCAATCCAGCTCTTCGTTTAAGCCCCGTACTGCTAAACCAATTTAACTACTTATCATGGGCAGGATCTGTCTCTCTTGCACTTGGGGGAAGGTGCAAACTCTACCTCATCCAGAAGGACAACCTCAAACCTGATTCTACCTCTTCTGACTACTCACCATGGATCTGTCAAGATCAACTCGTTATGTCCTGGCTTCTAAATTCAATGGAGCCAAAAATAGCCACCATTTTCAACTATTCAGAGTCAAGCCTCGATCTCTGGAACAAGGTTGCTGCCATGTATGAAAATCTCAACAATGCATCCAGAGTCTTTCAACTTAAGAAAGATCTATCCGATCTCAAACAAGGTAATCTCTCCTTTGTTGAACACCTTGGTAATCTGACCACCAAATGGAATGAGATTGATCTATATAGACCTCACACTGTTGATGCTGCAACTATTCTCAAGAGAGCTGAAGAAGACAAGATCTTCCTCCTTCTGTCCAGTCTTAGAACAGAATATGAGGACCTTAAGAGTCATCTTATCATGCCAACAGAACTTCCATCCTTCAAAATTAAGTGTAGTGTTGTACAAAGAGAGGAAGTGAGGCGACATGTTATGGATACTGACACTACAAGCTTGGAACATAAGCCTTCTGAAAATAGAGCCTTTGCAACTATGAGACCTTACAAGGGAAGGAGGCCGGATCTGGAATGCTCACACTGCAAGAATATTGGACGTGCAAGGATTGGTCATGAAAAGGAACACTGCTGGATACTTCATCCAGAACTCAAGCCAAAATTCAACAATGACTCTCGAAACTCGAGGAAACCATTCCACGCTCCAAAAGTTAATATTGCAAGTACTGAGAGTTCCTCTGATGAACCTGTGGACTTCACATCCAACCCTCTCAACCTTATCAATGAATTTGCAAATTTCTTGAAGATGAAGAAAGAGGATTCAGACTCTGGAAACATGTCTGCTATGCTTGGGAAGTTCGCTAGTTTTCTGGCAACAACTGACACAACTACTCTGGATGAAATACCAGGTATATTGGTTGCACTCTCAACTGCTTTAAATCTTAGCAATGACCATGATTTGTAGATCTATGACTCTGGAGCCTCCAATCATATGACAAAGGATCCCTCTTCTTTAAATGATTTTCAAAGTTTTTTAAAACCTCCTTTTGTGTCAATAGCAAACGGATGCAAGGTTCCCATTGTAGGAAAAGGAAAACTTAAAATTCTGTCAAAACACAAAGAATCTGACATCATGTGTGTTCCTGAGTTCCCCTTCAAACTTCTTTCTGTGAGCACGCTGAATCGATGGCTCGATTGTTTATCTATTTTTTCTGCTCACAACATTGTTTTTCAGGATCGTGTTACTCAGAGGACGATTGGTGAAGGATTCTATCTCAATGGCTTGTACTACATCTTAATTTCAGCATGCTCATCTAAAACTCTCATTGCAGATGCTTTTCAGATGATCAGGACTTGTGGCATAGATGTTTAGCACACCCCTTTATTGTGTGTGGGTTTCACACTTGCTTGTGTAACTCTCGCTCGCTTACGGTTGCTCGTGAGGCCCGTGTGATGTGCACGTAAGGTACATGAGTCGTACGCTAGAAGTTTAGATTGGTGTTGTAGCGTACGTAAGAAGCTTGGTGGTCTTTGGCGAGGAACAGTGTTCTTGGCGAGTAAGTTAGGTGTTAGTGAGAGAGTTGCATAAATACAAAGTATTGTGTATTGGTAAAAGAGGAGAGCTTATGTGTGGTTCACTTTGGGTAGTTTTAGGGTTTTGTTTGTAACTCTACTCTCTCCTTGTAACCTCCATTGATAGTGAAGATTCTCCCTGCTGCTCCGTGGACATAGGCTATTGCCGAACCACGTATATCCTGTGTTTTTGTTCTTGTCTTCTTATTTTCTCTGTGTTAGTTGGGTTGTTTGTTGTTTCGATTTGATTCTCTTGGTATTTTGTTCATCTATCTATTTGGTGCACTTTAGAAGCACAATAAGTGGTATCAGAGCTTTGGCTTAGATCCGGTTGAGATAGATGGCAGATAATAGAGGTGAAGATGTCAACCCATTTGGTGGAGCTGAGAGCTCGAAGGTTACGAAGACGACGGTTCATAATGCAAGATTCGAGGTGGAGAAATTTAATGGTACAAACAACTTTGGAATGTGGCAATGTGAGGTGAGAAATATGTTGACACAGCAAGAGTTGAATGTTGCTCTGGAAGACAAACTCCAGTCGATGTCGGATGGCGATTGGAACAAGATAAACATGATGGCTTGTTCGTCTATTCGTTTATGTCTTAAAAAGCCCCAAAAGTTTGTTGTGATGAGGGAGACGAAGGCAAAGGACTTGTGGCAGAAATTTTAAGACAACTACATGTCTAAAAGTGCCGAAAATTGTCTGCATATGAAGAGGAGGTTGTTCTACTTCAAGTACAAAGAAGGTACGAAGATGATACACCACCTTGATGCTTTTAATAAGCTAGTTGCAGATCTGTTTAATTTGGATGAAGACATCAAAGATGAAGATAAGGCTTTGATTTTGTTGAATTCCTTGCCTGAGTCATATGAGCATTTGATTACCACGCTGCTTTATGGGAAAGAGACTATCAAGTTTGAAGAAGTGTTTCAACAACCGGAGAAAGTCTCAGTCCCGCACTAGAGGAAATTCCAAAGGCAGAAGGAGTTTGGGGAGAGATGAATGTGTCTTTTTTCGTGAAAAAGGTCATTGGAAGCATGAATGCCCGAAGCTGCAAAATAGAACAATGGGCCTCATGCAAATGTGGCTTCTACTGGTGAGGAAAATGATTATCTTCTCACCGTAGCTTCTAATTGTGTTGCATCAGTAGATGTACCTGATTCATGGCTATTGGATAGTGGTTGCTCCCAGCACATGTGTGCAAATCAAGATTGGTTTGCTACTTTGGATACAAGTGTCACCGATAGTGTGTTTATGGGTGACAGCTTTGCTCATGATAGGAAGGGTGTAGGAACAGTCAAGTTGAAGCTCCATAATGGTGTGTAGTCAGGGAACTGACTAATGTGTGGTATGTTCCTATGCTTGGCAACAATCTGATCTCTTTGGGTGCCTTGGAAGCTAGTGGTTACAAGATTACTATGGAGAATGGTGTCACTAAGGTGACAAAGGGAGCTTTGGTGGTGATGAAAGGAAATAGAAACCACAATTTGTACGTACTGCAAGGTGAAACAGTGATTGGCAATGTTGCAGCAGTTAGAGATTGTACAGATGATGCTACTAGATTGTGGCATATGAGGCTTGGGCATGCTGGTGAAAAGGCCCTGGAAGGTTTGGTGAAACAATGGCTCTTGAAAGGAGCCAAAACTTTCAAGATTGATTTCTGTGAGTTTTGTGTCTTGGGTAAACAACACAGAGTGAAGTTTGGTACCGCTGTGCATCAGACCAAGGGAATCCTTGACTATGTGCAATCTGATATTTGAGGTCCTACAAGGAATGCTTCCATGAGTGGTAAGCATTGGTTTGTAACCTTTGTTGATGACTTCTCCAGGAGGTCTTACACAATGACACACAAGGATGAAGTGTTGAGCATCTTCCTTGATTGGAAGAAGATGGTAGAAAACCAAACTGGCAGGAAAGTAAAAGCTTTGAGGTCTGACAATGGTGGAGAGTACACTTCTGATCCTTTTCATAGAGTCTGCCATGAGATTGGGATAGTGAGGCATTTCACTGTTCCAGGGACTCTTCAGCAAAATGGAGTGGCTGGGAGGCTTAATAGAACCCTGTTGGAGAAGGTGAGGTGTATGTTGCAACAATCTGGCTTAAGTAAAGCTTTTTGGGCAGAAGCAGTTACTTATGCATGTCACCTAGTCAATCGTTTGCCATCCTCTACGATCAAGGGAAAAATACCTATTGAGATATGGTCTGGAAAACCTGCAGATGATTATGATCATTTGCATATTTTTGGTAGTCCTGTTTACTTTCATATAACTGAAACTAAGCTAGATGCAAGGGCCAAGAAGGTTATATTTGTTGGTTTCAGGAGTGGTGTGAAAGGCTACAAGTTATGGTGTCCAGAATTGAAGAAGCTCGTGATTAGCAAGGATGTTACATTTGATGAAGCTAGTATGCTTCACACTAATGCCAAGGTTGCAGATGAAGGAAGAGAGAAAAATGATAATGTTGTTCAACAGGTGGAGCTGGACAGAATTGTCACCAAGGATGTTTCTCCTCGCCAGAATGATGATGGTGACTCTGGAAGTGAAGAAGAGATTGATGTCCAGAACAATCAAAAATGTGCACAACCAAGATGATGTTGAGGCACATGTTAAAAGGCAGAGGCAAGATGATGTACATGATCCTGAATCCATTGCAGCAAGAAGACAAAAGAGAGAAGTCAGGAAACCTACAAGGTTCAGCAACTGTGTTACTTATGCTTTTCCCATTATTTTTGATGAGATCCCATCAAATTTCAAGGAGGCTTTGGCGAGCCCTGAAAGCAGTGATTGGGATGAGGCAATGAAGGAAGATATGAGATCCCTTGAGAAGAACAAGACTTGGGATCTAGCTCAGTTGCCTACTGGGAAGAAAGCTATTGGCTGCAGGTTTATGCTAAGAAGGATGCTGGCGATGACAGCAAGAACATAAGGTATAAGGCTAGATTGGTCGCCAAAGGGTACCCGCAAGAAGAAGGGATAGACTACAATGAAATTTTCTCTCCAGTTGTGAAGCATAGTACTATCCGTGTGTTGCTATCACTAGTAGCACAGTATGATCTTGAATTTATGCAGCTTGATGTGAAGACAACCTTCTTACATGGAGACTTAGAGGAGGAGATTTATATGTCTCAGCCTGATGGTTGTAAGGAAGATGGAATGGAGAATTTGGTATGCAAGTTGAACAAATCTCTCTATGGTTTGAAGCAATCACCGCGACAATGGTACCTCAGATTTGATGAGTTTATGAGGAGGCAGAAGTACACTCGCAGTAGGTATGATCATTGTTTGTATTTCAAGAGGTTGCGTGATGGTTCATTCATCTACTTGTCAATCTATGTAGATGATATGCTCATTGCTTCAAAGAATGTGATGGAGATTGAGAAGATGAAAGAGCAAATGAAGATGGAGTTTGAAATGAAGGATCTTGGCGAGGCCAAGAAGATCTATGGGATGGAGATTACTCACAAGAGAAATGATTGTTTGGTATGGCTAACTCAGAAGCAATACATTGAGAAGCTTCTGCAAAAGTGTGGTATTTGTAGTTCAACTAAGTCTGTGAGTACTCCTTTGGCGAGCCATTTCAAACTGAGTGCTCTTTTGTGTCCCAAATATGATGAAGAGAAGAAGGAGATGAAGAATGTTCCATATGCTAATTTGATTGGTGGATTGATGTATGTGATGGTATGTTCCAGACCTGATATTGCTCATGTTGTTGGTATTGTTAGTCGCTACATGCACAATCTAGGAAAGGAGCATTGGAATGCAGCTAAGTGGATACTTAGATATCTCCATAGGACTAGAGATGTTGGTTTGTGTTTTGGAAGGTGTTCTGCAGATTGTAATCTTCTTGTTGATTACACTGATTTTGATTATACTGGTGATTTGGATAGGAGGAGGTTTACTACTGGATATTTTTTTACCATGACAAATGGACCAATAAGTTGGAGGTCTATTTTGCAAGATACAATGGCCTTGTCAACTACAGAGGCAGAGTACATGGCACTCGTCGAAGGTATTAAGGAGGCGTTGTGGTTATCTGGTCTCATCAATGAGTTGGGCATATATCAGAAGAAGGTGGAGATCCATTGTGGTAGCCAAAGTGTTATTCACTTGGCTAAGTACTAGATGTATCACTCGAGGACCAATCACATAGATGTGAGATTCCATTATGTGCGTGATATTGTTGTGCAGAAGAAGATTGTGTTGAGGAAGGTTGGTACTGTAGACAATCCAGCTGATATGTTGACGAAGGTTGTTGATGCTGCCAAGTTTGAGCATTGCTTGGACTTGGTACATATTCTTCCTGCTTGAAGAGATGTTTGAGTAGTGGGAGTTGAGTTGTTAGAGATGGAAGGTGGGGAGTCGTGTGAATCTCAAGGTGGAGATTATTGTGTGTGGGTTTCACACTTGCTTGCGTAACTCTCGCTCGCTTACGGTTGCTCCCGAGGCCCGTGTGATGTGCACGTGAGGTACATGAGTCGTACGCTAGAAGTTTGGATTGGTGTTGTAGCGTACGTAAGAAGCTTGGTGGTCTTTGGCGAGGAACAGTGTTCTTGGCGAGTAAGTTAGGTGTTAGTGAGAGAGTTGTATAAATACAAAGTATTGTGTGTTTGTAAAATAGGAGAGCTTATCTGTGGTTCACTCTGGGTAGTTTTAGAGTTTTGTTTGTAACTCTACTCTCTCCTTGTAACCTCCATTAATAGTGAAGATTCTCCCTGCTGTTCCGTGGACGTAGGCTATTGCCGAACCACGTATATCCTGTGTTCTTGTTCTTGTCTTCTTATCTTCTCTATGTTAGTTGGGTTGTTTGTTGTTTCGATTCGATTCTCTTGGTATTGTGTTCATCTATCTATTTGGTGCACTTTAGAAACACAACACCCTTAAATCATGTTTTATCATTCTTGTTTCTTGAATTTTGTAAGAACCATATTGACTGTGAAACATGTCACAAGTCTAAGTCAACTAGATTACCTTTTCCCTTGTCTCAATCCAAAGCTTCCAAACCTTTTGAAATTGTACACTCTAATGTTTGGGGACCATCCCCAGTTCAATCAATTGATGGATGCAAATATTTGGTTTTATTTATTGATGATTTTTCAAGAACTACGATACTGTATTTGCTCAAAACTAAACAAGAAGTGTTTCAAATCTTTGTAAATCTGCATAACCTCGTAAAAAAACATTTTGATTCAAACATTAACACTTTACGATCGGAGCGCCAAAATTGATACTCACCATTATTAAGTACTAAATTAACACTTAACACTCAACAACAATGAGCCAATTAAAACCCTTTTTAGTAGATGTAGCATTGGTAAATAGGGATCGTTCTTAACTGGGGATTGAGGGTGCATGCATAACTATGCTAGGTTTGTTTATGGGGGTGCGAGATTTGGTTTGTTTAACTAATGACCTACGAAATTTAAACCTAATTCTACTATGTACACGTGATCATCACATCATGTCTACCTTCACCATTTTCATGCTTCACTTACCCAGTATCAACGAAATTCTTACCTTCAACCTGCAATTTATACACATGCTTTTAAGAGTGCGACGAAGAGCGCCTACACCTTAATTTATTTAAGATTCATACAAAACATGCTAGGGAGGAACGAAGAGTGTATCACCCAACACATTAAGAAGCTTTAAGCATACAAGCATGCATACAAGTCAAAGACCAAAAACTAAGAACACATGGAAGATAACATAAGTAAGTAAAAACGTATAGCCTTTATTAAACAAATCACAAGTCGTAAACCGAATTCTTTACAAGACAAAAGATGAGATAGAAGGTTTATGGTTACACTTTTGGAGTCTGTGAAGAGCACTAACAACGCCTCGAGTGGATGGATTCTCAAGAACAAGACGAAGAGCGCCAATTATTCTTGATCCGTGAGGAGGGAGCTTCGGCCTTGGAGGGGATTAGGCATAGGACGACTTGGGAGGTGTTTGGGGCAGAGCTTTGCTGTCTATGATGTGTGATAATGAAACCCTAGTCTAGCCCTCATTTATATAGGCCAAGCAAAGCCTAGTTCGACTCCTTTTAGAAGTCTAACTACTCCACCCGGGTAACCTGATCCTTCTCCACTAAAATAGGAATTTCTCTCGTTCTAGGACTCCAAAACGCTTGATTCTAGTTGCGTTGAAAACCAGACTTCTATATCTTTCCAACCATATGCTAATCGCGTCTAGATTCATCCGGATCTGTTCACAGTGGCCTTTTGAAGTGGGCTGATCTGCACAAGCAGATTTCCTGATTTCTAGCTTTTGATCCATTTTCTTCTTTTGGGCTTCTTTGTGGGTGAATCTTGACATGATCTTGGACATTCTTGGACACATGAGCATAGTCTTGACCCATCTTAGTGATCTTTGATCCATTCTTTATAAATCGTGGCCCATTCTTCTTCATCTTTCCTCCTCATTTTAGGAACTTCCTCCTTAGTAGGTTTTGAGCTCATTTCTGCCTCCTTTACGGATTCCTCCTTTATTTCTACCTACAAACATAAAGTAAGTTAAAAACATATTTACTAAGCACAAAACAAAACTAAATATAGAGAGAAAGTGATTAATAATCAAGCATAAAATGCGTAGATCAAATGGCTCCGAGTATACTTCACAAATCATGTCTAGCTATTTGAGTGAGCAGGGAATACTTCACCAAACAAGTTGTGTTGGAACTCCACAACAAAATGGAGTCTCAGAACGAAAAAATAGTGACCTACTTGAGAAGACCAGAGCTCTAATTATACAGGGAAAGGTTCCCAAGTACATTTGGTCATTTGCCATCCAAATAGCAGCCTACCTGATAAATCGCCTTCCAAGAAGGGTGCTTCAATTCACTCATCAGGTTCTCAAGGATAAGAAGGTTGACATCAATCATCTTCGCTTGTTTGGCTGTGTATGCTACACTCACATTCCATCCAAACAACGAGACAAATTTGATGAAAGGGCAACTCGATGTTTATTTGTTGGCTACTCATCATCCCAGAAAGATTACAAATGCTTTAATCCTAAATCTTGAAAAGTAATTGTAACTCGAGATGTTCGGTTTAATGAAGCCAAGTTCTACTTTGAGGGAGAATCACAAGATAAGACTCAGGGGGAGCAATATCAAGATTTGTTCCTAAGTCACATGATTACCATGGACAATGTTAACATTGGTCTAGAAGATGACAGTGTTCCTAAAATTCCTCCACCATTCGAAGAAGTTATTCTAGCTACTCATTGGTCAAAAGACACCAATAATGATTGCGAAGATGAAATCGTAGATGCTCCCATTCCTACTCAAATTCAAGCTCCACCATCATTCCATATGAGGTATCCTACTCAGACTAGGAAAACATCTACCAGACTGGAAGGTTTCGATGCCTATACTCCTAGACATCCAACTTCACAACTGACATACCTTAATAAGGTATCTCTTTCTCACTCTACCTTCATAACTGAACTATCAAAAGTTGTGGACCCTCAAACCTTTGCAGAGGCAAATCAATCACCTGTGTGGAGGAAGGCTATGAAGGAAGAACTAGAAGCTCTTCATGAAAATCAAACTTGGAGAACTGTTCAACTTCCTAAAGGCAAAAAGGTTGTTGGTGCAAGATGGATCTACAAAACTAAATTTCATTCTGATGGCAGCATTGAACGTCATAAAGCACGATTGGTTGCTCGTGGCTTCACTCAAACCTTTGGTGTAGATTACACGGAAACCTTTGCTCCAGTAGCCTAAATGAACACTGTTCGTGTTCTCCTTTTTGTTGCAATCAACTCTGGATGGTTTTTATGTCAAATGAACGTAAAAAATTCATTCCTACATGGAAAACTTGAGGAAGAAGTTTACATGTGCATCCCCCTGGACATGTACAAGAAAATGAACTAGGAACTGTTTGCAAATTACACAAGTCAATTTATGGACTCAAACAATTCCCTCGAGCATGGTATTCTAAACTGAGTTCAGTTCTTCTAGATTTTGGATTCAAAAGAAGTATTGGAGATTCCTTAATGTTTGTTAGAAGTGGAAAAGGTGGTAGATTGGTTGTTCTGGTCTATGTTGATCATCTAATCATAACATGAGACAATGTGGATGAGATCAATACCCTTAAACTATCTCTGCATTCCAAGTTTTCCTTTAAAGATCTTGGACCCCTCAGGTATTTCCTTGGAATAGAGACAGACCAATCTCATTGTGGCTTGTTTCTAAACCAACGCAAATACATCCTTGATCTACTGGAAGAATCCGATATGTCAGATTGCAAACCTGCTAGAACTCCTCTTCCCAGCAACTTCAAAGAACTGGAAGCTAGCTCTCCTCTCCCTGAAGCTTCAACTTACCAACACATGGTTGGAAAGCTCATATATCTGACCATCACTAGACCAGACATCACCTGTGAGCTTTGTTGCTCAATTCATGCATCCCTCTCTTCTTCATCATCTTCAACTTGTCAAAAGAATTCTGCGATACTTCAAAAATACTAGTTCTCTGGGAATCTACATGGGGAAGAATGATCATTACAAACTTGAAGACTATACGGACTCTGACTGGGCTGGATGCACCATTGATCGAAAGTCAACCACTGGTTTCTGCTCCTTCGTTGGTGGAAACCTCGTGACATGGAAGAGTAAAATATAGTCCGTTGTAGCAAGATCTAGCACAGAAGCAGAATATCAAGCAATGACATCAACTGCATGTGAATTAATCTAGCTAAAAACCTTGTTGTGTGATCTACAGATTCGTACCTCCTCTTCCATCATCCTATATTGTGACAACCAAGCTGCTATTAGCATTGCAGCCAATCCCGTTTTCCATGAACGTACCAAACATATCGAAGTCGATTGTCATTTTGTACGCAGTCAAGTTCAAGCTAAAGTTATCCAAATACGTTATGTGCGTTCCTCTAATCAATTGGCTGATGTATTCACAAAACTTCTTCCCAGTGTTCAATTTGATAGTCTGTTATTCAAGCTTGGATCCAGGAACTCCCTCGATCCAGCTTGAGGGGGAGTGTTAAAAGATGTGTCCTCTTGGTTGCTTCATCAACAAGGAAGTCAACGGCTGGCTCCATGTTTTCTGCTACTTTTGTGCTCCTTCATCCTCGACCTCTGGTGGTTCACCCTCAGTCCCCGAACTTCTGTGACCCTTGCGTGCTTATCCCCCTCATGACTCTTGCCTAGATAGCTTTATGTTCTCTCTGCTATAAGAGAGTTGTCTGGATATTGTCATGTATTAGCTAGAAGTCTTCTCCTATTTAATCTCTGTACTTCTTCAGTTTCAATTAAGAAGGTTAAAACACTTCTTCTCCCTGTATTAGCCTAAGAAAGTCTTCAGCAACTCTATGCGACCAACAAGCTAATGGTTCCTTATTCAACAATAAGGTGACTTTAGAAAGAAAGCAGAAAATATGAGCTAACTGGAAATAGGAAACATATCCTGATCAAGCAAGGAAACCAAAACCCCAAATAAGATCAATCAAATCCCCCCACCTTATTTTGTTCCACCGATCAAGTCGTCTAAAGAAGATGGATCGGGTGTATCAGGAGGGAACTTGTCAACGTGCCTTAAAACCTAACTAACAGTTACAACAATCCTGCACAACAAGTAACTGGCTCGCAAAATTCTCAGAACTCCCAGGCTGAACTCAGCGACAGTGCAAACCATTGAAAATTAAATGTAATCGTGCATTAGGAGGCTCATCACAAACTTCAGCAGAACTACTCTTGCAGCAAGAGAGGCTCAATAACTTGGCAGAAGCCGATTGGTGTCCTGAACTCCCTTACTAATGCAGTGCTTTATGACCCTGTATCTGAGTATACTTATATGCACTTTAAATAGGCACTTTCTGCTCTAATTAGCATTTTGTATATATTAAGTACTTTTTCTTACTTTCCATCGTTGTTGAGTTATTTTGAAAGGAGACGAGTATAATAGATTTTACTAAACACTTCATATATTACAAAACCAGAAGATTAAGAAAGTTGAATCCATCTTCAACTTTGCTACAAGATTGGAAAGTATCCACCAATTTTTTTGCTGTAATCAATCAAATTATTCTGAATTGCAAAAACCACTTGTCTCCGAAATATGTTTGCGCATCTGGTTTTCGCTTACAGCAGCATATGTTCAAGGAATCGATGCTCAGTGGAACATATTTCTAAAGCAGATCAACAATGACTGCTTCAAATAAATTTAAAAAAGGGAAGAGTAGTAACAACCTTCAAACTTCACCCAAACTTTAGTTACCGTCCCCAATTTCAGCGCATTGCAGCAAATCGGTTCATCTTCCACTGCAAAGGATGGTATGTCTTCTCGATTTCCTCAACTTTAGTCCATGGGAACTTACGCTTGGCCATCGTTCTCTTCTTTGCAGCTACTCCCAAGTAATCTCTGCCATTCTTTATAACAAAAAGAGATACAATTTAAGTAATAAGCAAAGGCTGCATCTAATAATCCTCTACCTTGTAAAGCAAACTATTAATTTTCATGTGTCGAAAAAAGAGGTACTAAAATCAAGGACTTGTAGTGTTTCCTTACCTTAAGACAAAGGCCTTCCTCGACATCACAGATGGGGTAATCACTTGGACAGCAGTATTCTGTTCCAGTGCAGCAAACAGCGTTTGTATAACCACAGCAGCCATAGATGAAGCAGTGGTCAAAGAATTCATAGAGGCAACAACATGTCTCATCAGCTGGACAATATGAGAAGTCTCCGCATTGGCTTGGTGAAGGAGAGGGTGGTGGTGGCACTGGTCTAGGTGGTGTCGGTGGTGGTGGCACTGGTGTTGGCGGTGTTGGTGGTGGTGGCACTGGTGTTGGCGGTGTCGGTGGTGGTGGAGAGACTGGTGTAGGAGGTGGCGGTGGAGGAGTTGGGGATGGATAAGGTGTGGGTGCAGATGACTCTTTGGTAGGGTACGAAGCCATAGCGTTGACAGCACAAGCCCCATATGGCAAATTAGTATTCCTTCTTAGGTAAAAGTATCCTTCTATTCCCCAACTAGTCCCCCAAGAATTCTTTACAATCCAGTAATCTTCATCGCCTTCAGAACCATATCCTACAATCAGAACTGCATGGTCGATGTTATTTGGATCGTCAGAGCAATCACCGTCATAAATTCCCTGATCAATCAGATTGAGATTTATTAAAATTGTGTTCCTGAGTATCATAATTCCAAGCCAACAATGAAGTGAAATGAACGGCAATTAGACTTACTCCTGAGTATAGTTGAAAATCCCAAGTGGAGCCATCCATACCAACACTAATGGGTTGCTGAAGGACAGCATTGAAAAGACCGGTCTCTGTCTCTTCAACATCAGTATAGCCATCGATCATGACAACTTTGGTTTCCTCCTGATTCAAGGAAACAGCCAAATAAGAACAGAGGAAAATTGGACTCAAGCATTTTGGCATTGTCTCAGTTACGATATGTATGTAATGAGCAAACCTTGGTAACATTGCAGGTACCATCAACTCCAGTGTATGCATAATCAGCTTCTGTGTCAATGCCACCATTGCTAATAACCCATTCAAAAGCATAGTCCATATAGCCTCCACTACATCCGTAGTTGGTGCCGTCACAATCCACAAGTTCTTGCTCTGAAAGACTAATGAGGTCTCCGGTGACAAGTGCATTTATTCCTTCAATGGCTCCGGTGGAAGAAAATGCCCAACAACTTCCTGTGAATAGATCACAAAATTTAGCATGACATGGTTATGTAAACTATAACTGTCAGTTTCCTTAAGGAGTTAAAAGAAGATTTAAAACATTATACTGCGCATTATCACTGCCTAGAAAAGTTGCTTCTTAAGAGTAGGGACGGCAATACAGCAAGACAGATTCAGATAATGAAGATATTATTACTATGAGAGTTTGTCAGTTTCTATGACTATTATTACTAACACATAAAATTCTTTAGAAGCACTATCGAAAGCGTCTTTTACCATTTTGAATCTGACCACATGAATTGATAGTATGAACTGAGAGATACCTAAAGGTCAATGAATCCTTCCCTAAAAGAAAGTCATTGAAGAATAAATACAGATCCAACTCTCGGCTTTCTTTCACATTTACTGGTTGCATCAAAAGTCTTCCCTTGTATGAGAAGGTTGAGATTTCCTATACCTTAATCTTTTCTTGTTCATATTTCTTCACAAACTTATGTGGCAGGGCCTATTCTTAAAGCACTGAAGACACAACCGAACAATTATAAACTCTCTAGGGATGCATATGCACAGTAATTGAATAGAAATGTAGTTAGTTGCTAATGGGATAAATGATTGAAACATACCACAACTGCCTTGGTCCTTGACAGCAGTGACAATTCCCTTCTTCCTCCAATCCAAACTCGAAGGAGCATCAGATGGCCGCACTGCTTTCTCTTGCTGCTGCATTTTCCTCGCCATTCTCTCCCTTTTGCTCGTGGGCATCTGCACCTTTTTCGGCATATAAATCGCCCTAAACTCCTCATTGCTCAAATCAGCAAACTTGTTTAACCCAACTCTCTGAGTATCATGCTTGTTAGCCGCCGCCTTTTTCTGTGCATGTTTCTCTAGCACAAACCTGAGATTCCTCTTGAAATTCTCAAACCTCTTCTCATGCTCCTCCACATGCTTATACACCTTCTTGTGCTTCTCCCTCCACAGCCTGAAGAGCTCCACCACTCTCTCCTCGGCCGGGAAGTTTACAGCTGCCTCACTTCCCACTATGGAGTACTCACTTGGTAGACTATGAGACAGGCAAGTTAGTGATGACAAGATGAAAAAAGCAAGAGCCAATTGAATTCTGTGGCAACCCATGATTTCCCAATATGGGTTTCCACTACTGGTGATTGATATTGATCCACCATCTGCATTGTAATGTATATAAGCTGAAACAACTAACTATCCAGTTGCACACCCAGCCTACTGGTCAATATCTGAATTTAAAAACTTATCGATTCATCGAGTCATTCTTGTTTCGGCTCCATAGAAGAGGACTAGAAAGCAACTTGTTAAAAATATCTGATATTTTTGAGGTGGTTCAGACCAATATTTGTTGGTGGTGCCACTGTTGAGCTTTGGTACCCATCTGCTGTTCACAAACTTTGACCTAGCAATGAAAGACTAGAAATCAGCAGACACACCTACCATTCAACCCTCCTCTATCAAACTTCAAACAGCGAGGGAAAACAAGTTGGGCCTAATGAACAGACCATTATCCACATGTGGGCCATATGAACTTAGCCCATATCATCAATGGGCCTGCAACAAGGTCGATACACTACCACTGGGCCCACACCTATAAGGTTCAGCCCGTTAACACAAGGCCTATAACCCGCCGGTAGATATTTTGAGCAGCTTATGCATAATCCAAGAGGAGAAGAGGATATGCATGAGATGTGAGAAAAAAATGTCCCCTTGGTGGATTTTTATGTTGTGTGGTCAACCATGAACAAACAATGCAAGAAGTCTCTTCTCCTTCAGGCCATATGATCTTAATTCTGCTGCAACACACCAGAGAGAGACTGAGCATAATATCTATCTAGTTTGTCCAAGAATCAATTTGTTTAGAATTCTTTAACCTCACACAATTGAGGTGTGGCATGTGTGGTCATTGTAAAGCACATGCACCATGTAGAACTTAAGTTTGATGAGGGGCCGTCATTATTTATCGAATACAAGGTATAGTTTCTACTTTTCGTGCAGGGTACAAAAAATAGTATATTTTATTATTATTTATTAATTTTTGTATAATTTAAATTTATATTTCTTAGTAATATTTTCGACCAATAACTAGACGACACTTATCAATACTACATATTGTTATCATCTAAATAGTTAGACACGTTATTATCTAAAAAATCTTCTAATCAAATCAACTCCCGAAATATTGTCTACGACCGCTTCATTCTCGCCGCCGATTCACCGATTGTGATCATGAGACCATCGTCCAGATCTCCGAGATCCACCAGCCGAGCATCCTGTCGGCGAGTTCGACCAGTCCATATCGCCGAGTTCCACTAATCAAGTTCCACCCATAGCGACAATGGGATTCGAAGTCTGAATCTCGTTGACGAGTCGTATCCGGCAATGGGTAGGAAGCGCGAGCGGCCAAAGAAATATGGAATTTGAATTTTGAGGCCACATCACCACACGTGGGCAGTGGGCTCCACAAAAGCTGCTCGAGCAGCAAGTCAATGAGCCGTCGTCGCCCTCCCTTTCAATCGCTGCATCCGTTTTCCAGCCTGCTCCTCTTATTTTTTGGCTAGACCGGCATCTGCTCGTGCTATTTCAAACATCGATGCAGATGCTCTTAGTACATATGGTGGTATGTCCCTATTTGGTATGGAGCTGCACAAAAATGTTCACTGTCAAACAACTCTAACAAATAGTTATATTGGTATACATCACCCAGTTATGGAGTTGCAGCCATTTGATTAATATTGGTTGAAAAATTCATTTCTGTATTTAAATCGTGCAAAGGTGACCGACAAAAACAAAATAAACACATAGGGGTGAGTAGAAATTTATGAATGTGTGGATAAGGAACAAGAGTTTTGGAGCTCAACTAACAACTAGTCCAAAGAACCCCAGCTAACTAGTAAGATAATGTTAGGTTGGATTTTAGTACCACTAGGTGCTTTCTGCAGCATTTGTGGCCTAGTAAAGGATGAATCAGAAGATAATAGTTCAATCATGTACTGAGGCATAATTTTGGAATGCATCTTATTAAACTTTACTCCCAAAATAATTCTTTAACGTAACACACGTGATAAAATTTTGACTTTTTATTTTTCAACTATTTTTAAATTTGATTGAATTCAAGGTAAACTCAGCGTACGTGATTTGCCAAGAGAACCAATTGTCAAAATTCACCTCCGTCGCCGGGATTTTTGCCACCACACCCATAAGAGAAATCCATCTTCATCCCATAATGTAATTGTGAAATTTTTATTCCATAATGTAATTGTAGCTGAACTGGAGCTGACCTCACACCCACCTCCTCCATGAGCTCATCATTAATTCACTGTTGCCAAATATACCTCCCACCGTAAAAGCCAACATCATCGATCATCACTTAAATTGTCGTCAGATCCCTCTGTGCCTACAAAGGATTTTTGAAGTGTTAATTGTTTGATAAGCAAAGCTGTGAGAAGATGAGCTTAGTTAGCCTAAGCGTACATACATGTTGAACCAATACGGATCCCATCCTTGCATCTCATCTACAAGACCCGACCCATCTCATTTGTCACATTCTCACAAGCCCCGCCGGCCCATCATCTCCGTCAAGGCTATCCTCACCAAGCAAGACACCGCTGTCGTCGACCAACACAAAGACCCCGACTCCAATCTCGCTATCACAATCTAATTTCAAGAGGAGGAAGGAGAGGGTGCATCGGTGACGGTAGTGAGGGTTACCATTGATGGCGAGTTGTCATAGAGAGGCTAGACCGCTAGAGACAAGTTTAGGTGGTGGATGTTCACATAGATTGGGTTTATCATAAACTCAATCAAAAATAGAAAAAACTAACCAGTTAAATTGTGACATATGTCAGGTAGAAAAATTTGACTCCTAATATTTAGTATTGGGATGCATATCAACCTGATCCGTACCGAAAATCAAAACTTGGACTACATATTCATAACACATTTCTTTGTTCTAAAATACCGATAAATAAATATTCAACCGTAATACTTTCTAATGTATTAGTATATTTTATGTCTGAGTCATTTCAATTGGGCTAATTATAAATCATTATTTCTCTTAGGAAAATGTACAAATACGGTTCCAGTTTCATATGTGATTCGGTGAGTCCAAAATGGAGAAAACGAACTCCATATTATTCAGAATGAAGGCCAGAATTTAACTCGGTTCATTATTTGACAATTACACAACAAACAAAAGAAATATTAAAAAGTAGACTTTGACCAAAAAGCCGATATTTCAGCCATATATCAAAGACAACAAACACTTGAATTAAACAGTTTTAAATAAAGACAACATAACTTCGTTATATTTTCAAATTTGCTCCACGGTGGTTATTCTTCAAGCACATGATAATTTCTCTAGAGGTGTGCTACATTGTAAATTTATTGAGTATAATGCACTCAAACTGTCGTGAATTAAAATAGTGATTCTAAAAAATTTCCTACTTTTGGATTTGATATTCATCGATAATTACAGGTCATGTGAAGCTGGTCCATGATGAAAGTGAGGAAAATAGCTGACATTATCCAATTAGAGAATAGCCTTGCCGCCCAGGCACCAGATCGAATCAAAATCCTCAAGTCCCAAGATATCTTTGAGCCTTACAATAAGAAAACCAAACTATCTTTTATGCCATATAAATAACTACCCAGAGTTCAAATTTTCGCAAAGCTCATTCAATTTTTTTTGGTCCAACTCGGAAACTAGAACAAGAATCCCTTCTTCAACTATCTTCATCCATCAATTTTTTTCTGATGGGTAGACAAGATAGTCACCATAAGAAAGCTGTCTTGCCAAACCAGTGTGGCTCAAGCCATAGCCAAATCATAGATGCACCACTCCCCCTAGTTTGGTCCGTAGTTCGCCAATTCGACAACCCTCAAGCCCACAAGCAGTTCGTAAAGAGCTGCACCATGCGTGCCGGTGATGGCGGCACGGCTGGGAGCATTAGGGAGATCATAGTCAACTCCGGTTTGCCAGGGAGTAGCAGCATGGAGAGGCTTGACAAGCTTGACGATGACAAGCATGTCATGAACTTCAGCATTGTTGGTGGTGACCACAAGCTTGCGAATTTCAGTTCTATTACTACACTGCACAAAGAGAACGAAGAAGAAGAAAAGGGTGGATCTACAAAGACGGTGGTGACTCAATCGTATGTGGTGGATGTTCCGCCAGGGAGTAGCAAGGAGGATACTTGTTTGTTTGCTGATACTATTGTGGGGTGTAACCTGAGATCATTGGCTAAAGTCACAGAAAAGATGGCTGGTAACTAACTTACTACCTTCAATTCCACGCTCAAGGGCTCATTGAGATTCAGATCGAGGATTGTTAGTGTTGTTCAATCTTATGCTGCTGTTTGTTGACTTGTTGGCAATAAATGATTAAATGTGTGATATTCTAGTAGTGTATGCTAATAAGCTTCATGTAGTCCAGTTTGGATTATAATGATCTTGACAATCTTTGATTTTTAATCTAAGTTTGTTTATTCTTTCAGAGAATTCAGTTCATCAAGATGTTTATGTATATGATCGATTCAACAATGATCTCCAATTCTCCATAAACTCAACAATTAAAGAAAAACACACCTGCTGTGTTGACACCAGTTCATCATATTTTCTAATTAGCTCCATGATAGCCCTCTCATACTGGAAGAGTGGAAGTAAAAGGCAAAACATTAGCTCATTTTAAGCAGTAATTTCAGACAATCATACTATGGCCACCTTATTAGAGAAATGAGACAAATAAGTAACAAATAAACAAGGTCTAAGATATGGAGCTTGAGGAGAAGAAGAGAAGGTCAACGTCGAATGCCTAAATGTAACTTCTTTCTAACTAAAACCAAAACAATGTAAAACAAGAGTTTCTGATTCATTTTGTTAGTATTACAGTATTACTTGGTATCCCATAACTGGACCAGAACAATGTAAGACCTTTAGTTACTGGGAATTTAACTTCTGTATTTGGGTGTCACAATCTTAGAATACATCTCATATTGCTTTTGAACGAATAGCATACGCAAGTTGAGGGTGGGGTAAGGGGGCTGGGAAATATAATTGGAAACAGATCTAATTAATTAAATTTATCACTTGTAAAGTCTAGATCATGTAAAGCTTTTTGCTTCTATGCTTTCTCGTTGTTGATTAATTTCATAGGTGTGGAAAGTCTGTCTACTTCAATTGCATCCTTTGGTTGTTGTTGCAAGAATATTTATTCCATAATGAAAATTACAACAAAAAAGTCAACAACAGCAGCATAGCAGGAATAATAACAATCACAAAACAACTTAAACCAGGTTAGAAACGTGCTAACTCTTATTTAGAATCCTCAATTAATGAACATAGCTAAATAATCAATTGATTACCAGCCATCCGTTGTGTCACTTTGGCCAGTGATCTAAGGTTGCACCCTATGATAGTATTAGCAAACGAGCAAGCATCCTCTTTAGTCTTTACTACACCGCATACAATTGAATAACAGTCCACATTGTGCAGCTCATTATGAAGATCTTGTAGGCCTGAGGGTGTTAAACTGGTCAAGTATTGACCAAACCAGAGGAAGTGGTGCGTCTATGATCTGGACCAGGCTTGAACCATATTGATTTGAAAGATGGCATGAACATGGTAGCTACCCATTAAGGTTAGTGCTTTGTGGTTTAGTAGCGCTGTGACAGACAACACTTGTAACCTTGCTTTGTTTGTGTGATTGGAGACCATAAAATTGGTAGATATATAGAGGCATCGTTGATTGGCTTAAAATTTTGGTGAGGCACAAACAGGACTTTGAGGCTTTACAGTTGTTACTTTCCAAAGACAATCTGCAATTGGGTAGGAAGCTTGGGACTTGGGATTTGGTTTTGTTCTTTAGTGGCGAATCTTATCTACGATTTCTGTTGCTGTATAGCAGTATAGTATAAGCATCAGACTCTCTATGCATTCATGTCACATAAATGCAATCAAATATTACGATGATAATGTAAACTATAAGAAAACCATTTCCATCTCCATATCTATATGACTCGGACAATTTTGCATTGCAACTCAACGCTGTCTGCATTCGCCACTAGTCTCTTACAATCGATAACTATCGGAAAACCTATAACGCACCTGTTGTTTCTAACACCATGTCACCAGCCTTGTCAACCTGCTCCAAGATAGCCCTCTCATACTGAAAGGACTGGGTCATATTAACAAACAAGTTTCCAACAAATATCTCAGACAACGAAACACTATGGCCACTGCATTACACGACGAATCAGAGGACTAAACAGTCGAAACACAATTACGACGAATACTTCACTTACAACACTACTGCGAGGTATAGCCACTATTCAAAGCTTCGAATTAAATATAGAGGCAAACCTCGTAGAACATAAGTTGATGGAAAGCTAACCTCTTTCCCGTTTGTTCTTCGTCGAGCCAACAATAATGGATTTTGAATGTGTGATCCATCTGTTGCTCTACTGTAGCTGCTAACGAGGATGATCGAAAAGCCACCATTAGAGCAACAGATGGGTTTGACGGCATCAATCTCCGTCTCTTTGCTTGCTTCCTCTTCAGTGTGACTGACTAGGCTGAACCACGGTTGCTCAGCCCGTACTTAAATCCTCAACGCCACAGTCTACAGAGCTCTCCGTCTTCCTTCTACGTGAAGTGGTTTTATTTACTTGGGCCTTTGGGCCTTCTTAACAACAAAACGTTCTTGCAGAGTGTAGTGAGAGGTGATTACCGACCTAATTGTTGCAGTTAGTATGGTAAATCCATTTTAAGCATTCACTTGTGTGGTTGTATTCTTGTTGGTAGCGATTTACTTTCAGTTTTATTTCAAGACCACAGTCCGAGATTCTGGTCATTCTCAGCCAAAAACGAACGAGCCTTCACAGATTCCGTCTTCCTTCTATACTTTTCTTTTCAAATTGTCAAACACAGTAAAAAGAAACATGCCTAGATTCTTATTAATGTAGTTATCAGAGGCCACACTTTTACAACTGCAAGTGAATCGAAAAAACAAGACTGGAATTGCTCTTCAACGTAAAAATCAAAGGCAGAATCAAACTAAAGGAGTCAGAAACCTCTTGAACTATCTAGTAGACTAAAAAGTCAATAAGACAGATCCTACAAACTGACTGATCATTTTCCAGCCAACGCCATCCTTTCAGTAACTCTAGCCAGTGACTTGAGGTTGCATCCTATGATGGTGTTAGCAAACAAGCAAGTATCTTCTTTGCTACTCCCAGCAGGAACATCCACCACATATGACTGAATCACAAGAGTCTTTCCACCTCTCTCTTGTATATGCACCGTCGTGGTAGAACTGTAATTCGCAAGCTTGTGATCTCCACCAATGACGCTATAATCCATGACATGCTTCTCATCGTCAAGCTTGTCGAGCCTCTCCATGCTGGTTTTAGCAGGTAGACCAGAGATGACCATGACTTCACGGATACTCCCGATGCCACCACTCCCACTACGCATGGTGCAGCTCTTTATGAACTGCTTGTAGGCTTTCGGGTTATCAAACTGGCGAAGGATTGACCACACCAGAGGTAGTGGAGCGTCTATGGTCTGGACCAGGCATGAGCCACACTGGTTGGGTGACAGGGCATGGATATGGTACCTCTCCATTTTTTTTAATTTTTTTTTTTTGACGTACTCTTCTTTGTTGGTTTAGTTGGGGACAGTTATACTTGTGCTAGCTATATATAGAAATAGAAATGATACCGGATTTGCTATGATTGGGAAAAGACAAAGAAGTCTGCCATTTTTAGCCAATCAAAGGTTTCCTCTTTGGTGGGCTAAAGACGAGATTGAGGCTTTTAGATTGTCATTTTTCAGATATTTGGGCAAGGATGCTTGAAAGTTGGTTTTGGTTTTGTTTCTTAGCGGCGAAGGTAAACCTTATTTGGGGCTTCCTTTCTATTATATGACCATCTAACCTATCTATATATGTCATGAAGAGTAACAGAGCTCAACTCTTGTGATGAATGCATTCAGACGTTGCCATCTTCTAAATTTACTGTATAAAATTCCAGGCTTTTGCTTCCCAACACAATCCTCTCTGCACCCACAATTTTATGACATACCCCACATGTTATACCACTGAACTTCAGATGCCATCAACAGTTAAAATCAGTCTTCCTTAGACGGGAATAGCTTTTAAGAAATTATAATAACCATGAGCTATGACCTGGCCTCCTATCCACCTAGTAAGCTACAAACCTTAATCTCAGATCTAAAACCACCTGTGAAATAGTAGAGCAAATGATGCCCCAAAAGTATTCCCAATCCAAGTAGATTAAAGTTGTAGTTTTGGTGGTTATTTTATATACCACTTAAGCATAAGTGAAGTATAAGCAACTTTCTGTTCTCTAATAGCACTCTCACGTTTGTTGTGGTTTGTATATAGTTAAATACTTAGTAGACCAAAATGGTAAAAGGTTGGAACTTGGGAAACATATGATCACTCACCAACCACTCTCTGCTTCTTATGGCTGTTAACCTTATTGCAGATTACAAAGGCGGGAAACCAATCAGAAACTGGTTGAGAGTTTTCTTCTACAGAGTGTAGAGGTACGAATAAAACCACTGCATTACTCGAGTGTAAACTCTCCTCGTTTGGTTTTCGTTCTAGCTCCTGATCCTAAAACAATTTCAGTTACCTAACAGTTTAAAGAGCTATAATGCACGATTCAACTACACAAAAAACACTTGCGCAGAAATGCAGAAGCACACCTAGAATGTCTCCACTATCACAAAATGTAGATTGCTATTATCACAATTAGGCAGAATTGAAAAACTTGAACCAGATTCTACTCTATGATAACCGAAGACAATTTGCTATACAAGTTCAACCAGATTCTTATTATTATTATTCTTGAGTAAAAAGCACCACATTTCATAATTCACAAACAATTCAAATTCACTAGTATAAGGAAGAAGAGTGGAGTAACTAACATTGTTTGTGTTCAAGGCGCTCTGGGGTCGGTGCCGTGCTGCCAGACATAGACGAGCTCATCCCAGCCGGTGCTAGCCATAAGTCCCTCCACAAGGACACTCATATCAATTCCGACGGCGAACTCAGAGTGGTGGTCGTACCGCCCCACCAGCGCATCCTCCACCATATAATCCCACAAGCAAACCGACATGTCGTACGAGCACGACATCATCAAGCTCTGGCGGTGCGGCGAGAATTTGACTTTCCTTACGGCGTAACCGTGGCCGTTGAGCACCGAGATCGGAGCTCGGATCGACCTGACGTCCCAGATCTTGATCGACTTGTCGACCGAGGCTGTAGCGATGACACAGTCGTCGTATTTGTTCCAATCACAGGATAAGATTTCGAATTCGTGCGCCGGGATGATCATGGTGGACCCTGGCTCGCGCACGTCCCAGACACGCGCGGTGCAGTCGCCGGAGGCGGAGGCGAAGACGTCGGCGTGGCGGGGGTTCCAGACGGCGGAGTAGACGCAGTAAGCGTGCTCCTTGAAGGTGCGAACCGAGGCGGGGCGGTCGGCGGTCCAGAGCTTGACGGTGTCGTCCCATGAGGCGGTGAGGAAAGAGTCGCGGCGCGTGGGGTTGTAGTCGGCGGAGGAGACCTCGCGCGTGTGCTCGTGGAGAGAGCGGAGGGGGTTGGAGGTGGGAGGGAGAGCGAGGTCGTAGAGCTTGACGGAGCCATCGGCGACGGCAGCGACGAGGAGAGAGTCGTGGGACTCGGACCAGGCGAGGTCGTAGATGCCGTCAGCGGTGTCGAAGGAGATGAGCTCGGTGATGGGAGTACCTGGGGAGGGGGGGAGGTCGATGACGTGGAGGCGGCCGTTGCCGAGGATGCCGAAGTTTTGAGAGGTGGCAACAGCGAGGCGGGACTCGTAGAAAGGGCTGAACTTGACGGAGTAGCCGTTGAATGGAGTCTTGAAAACTGGCATTGTAATCTACGCCCCCTGAATTCGCCCTCTCTCTCTTCGCCGTTTGGATTTGGATTTGGACTTGGACTTGGACTAGGGGATTTTGTAGGCACTGCGGAAAATGATTTGGAGATGCCTGAGATTCCAATCCTAATTTATCATCTTCTTGGGATATGCAGAGTCGACAACCAACTCTACTACTGTAAAAACTAAACACACAACTGTGGTATGGTAGCCAGAACCCTCGAAATAATATCAGAGTCGGGAACCAACTAAGCATAGAACTTCAACGCTAAACCAACTCTAATTTATCATCTTCTTGAAGGTTGAAGGCACTTTTTTTTTCCCTGCTCTTTAATTTCGAAGAATGACCTATATGCCTGTATAGAATTCCCAAACTTCCTTCTAGTTTCTTTTAGTAAACAAACTTTTTCATTAAAAAGGTCGGGCGAAACAATACATAAGTTTAATAGACGAAGGCATACAAATATTTGCTATTCCTTGCAATTGGACAAAACAAAGTAGATGGAAGATCATCAATAAAGATGTTGATATAGCCTACATTATCTCAATGAAAAACAGGTAGTTCATTCATATGCATATCATGATGTTTTTCACTGAAGATGACATCCTTGCCATATATCTCAGACTTTTCTGGGCTGTCCTAAAACATATAGCCGTTAGTGGTTCGTTTTCAAATTTTCGAGAAACTCGGTTTCTAATCTTCCCTCCAGTTTGAAAAAGGCTCTTTAGAACAGCTATGATCGTTGACTTACTTCTCAAATTGAATTAGATAGTTTGTCACTCAAATTGTGTTGGTTAACTCAAACCCGTTGACATTTCTCCTCGGTTTTGTTGAAAAGCTTTTTCAAAAACTGGGTTTTCGAGTTGACCTCTGTGCATGTGCTAGTTTCTTTGGTTTCTGGGAAAAAGCTTCTGTGTTCTTATGGTATTGTCTTTTCCTTGAGTTGTGACAGTCATCTTTCTTACCTCGGTCTTCGTCTCGAACAGTTGGTTCTTGCAAGGCAGGGTTTTGTCCACTGGTTTCTTCCGGTAACCGTACACGTGCTTGTCACTTCGTGCCTCTACTTGTGTTGGCGGCTGTTGCACGTTTTCCTTGGTTTGTGTGCTGTTTCTTTTCAGCTTACATGTGTGCATCCATAGGCTCTTAACCCCTGCTTTTAACCACCGTACAAAAATAGGGCTGCTGGGTTTTTGCTGGGTTCCCGTGGTACTTGGCTGTATCATCTATATAAGGACTAGGGCTTCCTTAGTTAGAGGTTGGTTGAGTGAGTATTATTTTGGGTGATTCTTTGAGAGCACAAAATTGTGTAGTTTTCTTTCTTCACTTCTCTTCCCTTTCTGTGTCTATGCTTACTCTTTGCTGTGCATGTAAGTTGTAGATTATCATTCATAAAAACTGTTTTCAAAACCCATATGCATCATTACATAAGTGCATTCCATTGAGATAGGTATGGAGATGCTCAACCCGAAGAAGTAGATCAAGAAGATTTAACTTACAAATAGTTAAGATCTGAGTTGATGCTTCTAGACACTTTCCAAGTTGTAAACACATAAGTCAAATAGTGTAGCTCTGTTTAGAACTAGTAGTCAGACTAGTTAAGGATAGCATACCAGCTATGTATCCCCAGAGTACAAAAGTCTTGTAATTGTGTGTGTTACTTTATAGTGGAAAGGTTTGTCCCTCAAGAGTTAGGGGCACGCAGTTTTTCCCCTTGGTTGCAGGATTTCTGCGTTAAAGAAAAACATCTTCGTGTTATTCTTTACTTACTGTTTTTACAGTTCAAATACTTGTATTCTATAATTCGGAATAGGTTGCTAATCTTCTATTCTCGAGTACAGTTTAAGTGAAAAAGTTGTACAAGGCCTATTCACCACCCCCCCCCCCCCCGGGACCTTTAATAGAGGCTAGTGATCAAATAATCTATCACTCTAAATAATCTATCACTCTTGCACATTAAACATACACTACTCTTTAAAAATAATGACCCTAACATATGTTAAGCCCATCTTTAGATAAAAACTAGATAGAAATCCTAAACTAAAGTATTCTAACTAAACACCTAAGTATGCAATTGTGGTATGGTTAGTTAGAACCTCAAAATAATATCTAGAGATCACTAAAGATGAACTTAAAACCTTAAAACAAGGCATAGATGCCACTAGGGCCTTGATCATCCCGAGAGCAGCCAAAACCAGGAAGAGATTTAAGTCCAGTCCACCAAATTCCAACCCAGCCCACAAACAAAACAAACGTCACCATACTAAAACAGAGGGAACGTGTTTGCACCACCATCCTAACCCGCCGTCGAATCGTCGTCTGAACCTCGCCAGACACTACACAACCGCGTCATCCAAACTTCGTCGTAGCACCTTGCCCAGCAAAACCACGACACCCACCTTCCACTTCCCCTAACCGAAAAAACACACAACCTGCCTATGGAAGCCATAAAGCCTACGTCAACCAGCAATGAGACTCCAATCACAACAACACACCTCGCGCAATATAGAGTTGATCGCCTGAACACCAGTGGGAACCAAAACCTGCCGAACCAAAACCAAAAAAATCCACCTGAAGCAAAACTCCGGCATCTTGAAGCCTGTCTGGTAGCAAAGCCATGCTGCATTAGCAAGCTAGACGGCTAGCCAAAGCCAGGTTGCCGTCGGACAAGCGAAGAAGAAATTGGAAAGGACACGGCCTCCTGGGTGTTTATGGAAAGTAGCGCACTCAAGGTGTCATATATTGAAAGTTTGAAACTTGTCGGATACATCAACGCACATAGAGTAGCATTCTTCCATAATAAAGAAACAAATCTAAACTAAGTAATGATGCACCCTCGACATTAAGCACAAACAAAATCAAAATAAAGTCTAAAAACCAAAGACCAAACTACATCCAAAATGAATGTACGAAAAAATTAAAATTAAATTTGTCCAAACTGTAAAAGCAATTTGAATTACTTCTTCTTTCCCTTGCCCTCAATAGCAAAGCTCGTTTCCTCTACCTCTTTGTATTTCAATCAAAGAGGTCCAACCACCGGCATCTTCACCTTTTCTTTTGTTTTCCCAGGCTTCTTGTTTTTGCTACCAACTGGTCGGCCTATTTTCTTCCTATTAGGGCTTCTATTCTTCTCCGGTGACTGAAGTCCTAGGCATGACCTGTCCATCAACAACTTACCTAAAGATAATAAGGTTAGTCTTGATTTCTTTGGGGATGTCGCCCCTTCACCCGACCTTTTCCTTCTCTTTGTCAGTGTCTGCAACATTGTTGCTTGAATCACACTACCTTTAATGATGTCCTCAGCCTCTGATGTCTTTCTCATTTCATTTTCTTCTCTCTCATTGTCTTGTTTTTTTTTTCTGGTTGTCTCATAATCCTCTATCTCCTGAGACGGGACCGTTTCTTCCACTCCATGCGGCAACAAATTTGTCACGGTCTCCTCAATTCACCGCGACCGTCTATAGGCTTCCATTCTCCAACACATTAGGGTCAACCTGCTTACCTTTGTTTCCGGTCTCAGTCTCATCTCGCCTACTATCTACCGCTCCTGAAACTACTGCCACCTCTTCAATCCCCGACCCTTCCTCTATCTGCATATGCAGTTCTCTTCTAGCCTTAATCACGGATTTGCACCAGTTTTGCTGATGTTGTTGCTTCTGCCATAGCAGCGTGGTGAAGAAGAATTGTTGCACTTCTCTCATTGTCGTCTTCTTTGGAACTACTCCTTCAAAGCTTGGTGAAGGTGTCTCAAGAACCCTACTATAGGGCATGGAGTTCCCACTGATCCACCTACACCTTGTTGCATCCGAAAACAGGGTTTATCATAGTGATCAATCCTCCAAAAGCTGGAGCACCACCCATTTAGGTAATTATAATGAAAACCTAATTCCGTCTCCACTCTTATATCAAATCTAAACTTTGTGGTCTTCCTTATCGGCTTCCCCAAAGCATTACTCAATTCAAATTACTTTCTAATCAATGTGAGAGATACAGCAAAGTTCATTCAAAGTTTTTTGTGTAGCATCTACTCGAATTTTGGTGAAAAGTATTTTATGTATCCATCACAATATACAAGGAAACGTTATAGATTTCATATATGTCACAAATCTGATATCTTTGTTTTTCGTTTCAATCATTCACTGCTGTTGAAGTGTCATGTATATATATCACGTTTGAAGTGGACTGCCATATATGAACGTGACGACAAATTTCATTCGCATGGCTCAAATTTTTATGATAATAAGTAAACTAATAGTTTACACTACCACATATTGACTCATTGCCGCCGACTTATGTTTTTGGACATTATCGGCGATTTTTGCCGGAAAAATCGTCGGTAATGTCTTTTTTTTTTTTTTTTTTACATTACCGGCGATTTATGTCGCCGGTAATGTCCGTCGCCGACAATGTCTCGATGGTAATTTAAAAAAAAAAAGACATTGTATGTCGCCGGTAATGTAAAAAAAAAAAAAAAAAAAAGACATTACCGGCGACATAAATGAAGTCGCAGGTAATGTCTTTTTTTTTTTTTTTTACATTACCATCGAGACATTGCCGGCGACATACATTACCGGCGACATAAATCGCCGGTAATGTTAAAAAAAAAGAAGACATTACCGGCGATTTTTCCGGCAAAAATCGCCGGTAATGTCCAAAAACATATGTGGTAGTGTAATTATATGATCCAATCATCTCGTATTTATGAGAAATTTTAAGGTAGAGTGACTCTACCAACTACCAGAAAAACGACGAAACAATTTCATCGCCTAAGAGGCGTTTTTCGTTTCGTCGTTTAAGTACTTAAATGACAAAAAAAACATTTGTTTAGTCGTCTAAGTAACGACTTAGACGACGAAATAAACTTCGTCGTCTAAGTTTTTAGACGACAAAAGTTAACTGAAAAACGACTAAATTTTTTGTCATTTTAGTGAACACTTAGTGACAAATGCAACAATTCGTCGTCTAAGATAAACCATTTAGACGACAAAATATTTGGAGTTTTCGTCGTCTAGGTATTGACTTTTAAAAAAAAAAATTAAATTAACCACTTAGACAACGAAATTTTAGGTTTTTCGTCATATAAGTGGTTCATTTTTTAAAAAAATAAAAAATAAAAAAAAATCACTTCGATGACAAAACTACAATTTCGTCGTCTGAGTGATTCATTTTAAAAAAAAATTAAAAAAATTAAATACTAATTAATTCATTATATACTAATTATTAATTAATACAAAATTCTTAATAAATAAATAATTTAATGGTGGTGGTGGCGGCGGCGTGTGGTGGCAGTGGTGGTGGTGATGGTGATGATGATGGAGAGAGAGAGAGAATTAGAGAGAATTTTGGGTAAGATAGAGAAATTGTGAAAAATAGTGGCTAAATTGTGTTTTATAGCGACGAAACCAACAAGTTTCGTCTCCTAAGAGATTTGAATTTTTGCAAAAAAAATTGGTTAAAAAAGAACCCGCCAACTTTTTGCACTTAGGTGACGAAACTATTAGATTTCGTCGTCTAAAGTATTTTAAATTTTTAAAAAACCCCCCTAACTTTTTTGATTTAGACGAAGAAACCTAATAGTTTCGTCACCTAAATGATTTAAATTTTTTGTAAAAAAATTTGGCAGAAAAAAAATGCCAAATTTTTTGACTTAAACGATGAATCTATTAGGTTCGTCGTTTAAGTGTTTCAATTTTTTACCAAAATTTTGGCGGCAAAATTAATTTTTATATATTAAAAAAATATCACTTATGCGACGAAAATATATTGTTTAATTGCATAAGTGTTTACATTTTATCCAAAATTTTGGCAAAAAAATTAATTTTCAGATATTTCAAAAAAAAAAATCACTTAGGCGACGAAACGTATATATTTTCCTCGTCTAAGTGAATTTTATTTTATTTTATATATAAATACCTGAAAAAATTAATTTCGGGTAGCTGTTTAAAAATTATAAAAAAATCAACCGTCAGATGTAACCATTACATTTATACAATATTATAGAAAAAAAAATCAACAAAGTTCCACTACCATAATACCTAACTTAGACTACGAAATGTATTCGTCGTCTAAGAGACCAATTTCGTCGGCTAAAAACTAAAACGACGAATCTTTCGTCATCTAAGACTCGTTGCCATAGATCTTAGATGACGAAAAAAATATTATTTGTCGACTTAGAACGTTGTTAAACAACAAATATAACATCGTTGTTTAACACTACGAAAAAATTTCAGTCTTAAACGACAAAAAAATTCGTCGTAAAAGAATAACTTAGATAACGAAATTCTTAGTTCGTCGTCTACTTATAAACACTTAGACGACGAACATAAAATATTTCGTCGTCTAAATGAAATTATTAAATGACGAAAGTGTTATAGTTTTCGTCGTTTAATAATTTCTTTTAGACGACGAATTATTTTCATTTCATCGTCTTAGACAATAAACTAATAAAAAAATTGCAAATTTCTGAATATATTTAATAAATATAATATTGATTAAAATATTTACATAATAGCCAATATCTACATTATCTACAAAATAGCCAATATTTACACCGGTGTTTGGACCCCCCAATCCCGTTTCCGTTGTCATTGTCGTTATGGTCTTAGTCTCTTGAATGCTAAGATGACACATACGAACTGCAAGCAGGCGGCTGTAACCCCATTTGTAACATCATATCTCGAATCTGGTAGACGTTGGTCCCACTTTAACGAGATCCCGAGGTGGACATCGATGACTGACTCGAATCTCGAGCGTCAGCTCGTCCAAAACTATGAATCTTCTTCCTAGGTTGGATTCCAAGCGCCTGATCAAACATCTGGATTGGCGTAGGTACGTCCAGTGGAGGGAGCTCTTCGCGTGGAGTGTCTGGGTATTGTGCCGCCCACTCGGCCAATGCCTCTTCAATGAACTACGCTATTTTCTCCTACAATAAAACAAACAATTGAAAATTAAACTAAACTCGACTAACATGGATAATTCTACCGAAAATTTGACATAATTTCTCCTAAAAATAAAGGCAACCAAAAACTTTAAAACACATAAATTAAATTGAACTATTCTAGCATACAAAACATGTTACAATCTCAATATAGCAACAAATAATCCCATAATTGATTTTCAATGCTCAGTAAACACTATGATGGCAATCAAACCAACAACGCACATAAAGTGTACTCCAATCAAACAAACAACGCACATAAAGTAAATTTCATCTTGTCACCACCTACTCGAACCTATGTGCATACCAAGAAGATGCTTCTAAGGTTTTGTCGCATAAACGTTCACACAAAAAAGTTAATTTTCATTAGTTTCTAATTTAGTGGTTACTTACCGCTTCCAAAATTGCCTTCTTTTCCCTGGGCCTTACGTACGCATCTTTGTACGCGTCTAAGAATGGCACCTACGAATTCATCTTCATATGTTCCATGACTAGGCAGCCGACTGAAGTTAAGCTAGAATGGTGATTCTTATCCTTCTTCTCCCAGTTGATCGTGTTCGCATCCGACTTTGTCTGTTACAGAAAATAGGAAGAAACAATTGAAGAATAATAAATTATTCAAATAATAGACTTTCTATTCGATATTTAAGATTACCTTAAATTTTCCGCTCTGGAAGTGATGGACCAACCATTGCCATTCACCTTCTCGATTCTTTAACTCAACATGGGTAGGGGACTCGAACTCCTTATAGATGTTGTGGAATGTGTGCTTCCATTCAGCATAGATTTTTGTAGCTCGTCCCTTAATGAACTGAAACATCTCTGGAGACTCTGGAAAATCAAAGTGTACCTACAAAAAATATGAAGAAACATTATATATATATATATATTATAACTGCTAATTATTTACATTTAATCAAATATATTTAAGTCAAAAGACTCTTACTGAGAGATAGACGTACACCTTGTTTCTCTCGGCATGTGACAGCGCCTTCCATACCTCTACCTTCATTTCTACCTTGTTCCGTATGGCGGCCCCAATTTCATGGGTAATCAAGCTGCTCAACTCCTTCGTCGGAGGGCCTCTTGCGAAGTCATGGTAAAGAACTTCGATCTTCTTTTTCGTCATCTTCACCATTTGACCAGCTTTGGTCTCCTTACACAACCCTCATGTACAATTCGGGGCCGGTCCTACAAAAAAATTACAAAATTAATTAGTATTTATTGAACACACTTAATTGATTTATAAAACCATGAAACATTATACATATCGCATAAGGGAGTAGATAATGATGCAGTCATCGGGGTGGAAATATTTATTGGCGGAGCACTAGGCGGGTCTTCTCATTCCCGTGGCTCTTGAGTCGTTCGATCATTTTCACCTCTATTCATCTGACACACCAATCGAAATACTGCAAATCTTTCCTCCTCATGTTGTTTCGTGTTCGATCTACCAACTGACATCTTTCTCGATTTCCAAATATATAAATAAAAAAACCATTTCAGAATCAATTCCTCAAGAAATCCATACAACAAGTACAAACCAACTCCAAAATGTCATTCATGCACAAGCACAAACTTAAAGCATAACACACTATTGTATGTAATTTCAAAGCACACTACTAAATCAATTTCAATTCCTTCATTATGTAAAAAATAACAACATACATCCATTATTCAACATTTCCATTGTACTATATACATCTTACTGTACCACCAATTCATAATAACAAACATAATTAACGTAACAGCTAATGCCTATTACTTGCTGCCCATAACCTAAACTTTCTCCTTACTAGTTTCAAAATCAACAATCCAATTCAACAATTCAATTCACGATATACCAGAGTGCTTATATAAACAACCCAATTCAATTCACAACAATCCAATTACCCAGTTCATAAACAATTACGCAGTTCATAAACAATTCTTGCTGCACAATCCGACAATTCACAATAACCTAGTTAATAAACAATAGACAAGGTGAGAGAGACAGAAACACCTTGAAGGAGGTCACCTCATCGGGCAGTGCAGATTGAAGCGACAATGGAGATGAAAATGGACATCGGAGATGGAAATGGGAGGAGATGGAAAGGGAGATGATCAGAGATGGAATCGGAGATTGCCAGAGATGGAATCAAAGATGTTCGGTGATGGAAACTATTTTACCGGAGATGAAATCGGCGGCATCAGGGGGTGATATGGCGGTGGTGGTGTCGGGGTGAGGTGGGGTGATTGTGTTGTTGACCGGCGATGTATCGTCGTCATCTAGCTTCGTCAGCGTCGGGGCTGGGGGAAGGTTTGGGAGACAAACGGGGAATAAGATCGATAAGTATCGATATTATTTAGTAAAATTTAGATGACAAAATAAAATCATCTTCTAAGTTAAAACATTCGTGGTGTAAAAAATTTAAAATTTCCCAAAAAAAATGACGCAAAATAATTACCGCCAAAATTTTGATATTAGACGACGAAATAAAAACTTTCGTCGTCTAATAATTGGGGTTTTCGGATTTAGGCGACGAAATTGTAAATATTTCATCGCCTAGAAGTTATTTTCTTTTAATTTTTCAGATCATTTATGAAAAAATAAATTATGGTACCTTTATATATACCATTTGGACACAAATTTACACTCTATATATCATTTGGATATTAATTATAAAAAAAGGTATGTTCAGGTAAAAACATGTGCGTTATATATTCTATTAAGTTTGAATAATTTAAGTGTTCGCATGTCTATATTCACTCCACGTCAATATTAACGGAATCAAATTTGGACAAAACAACAGTTAGACATATTCATTACAACATAATATGTACGTAGAAAATTTTTGGAGAGATTTTAAGTTTAGTAAGGCTTCGATCATAGTAGTCAACCATAAAATTGAATTTTCAATGACACAGAAACGTTCGTAAAGAAATCTTTCTTAACTTTATTTTTCGAATCGGAGACACTTACAATCTCATAAATGATTAGCCTATGTCCTCGACGAAAAAAATATGCATTATAAGATGATACATATAGTCGTATCCTTAGAAGATTAAAAGTCAACTCGGCCTTAGACAATGAATTTATACAATTTTTGTCGTCTAAGCCAACAGTTAGGCCACGAAAATAACAAATTCGTCGTCTAGGTGATCATGGTTAAGGGGTTGGGTTAAGGGTTTAGGTTAGATGTTAGACGACGAATTTGTATGTTTCTAGGGCTTCGACGGATTGAAAAAACCTTCGATGGGTCGAAGGTATAGCTCTACCCGAACTAACTAAAATCTACAACGGATCGAGAAAATTCCTCGATGGGTCGAAAGACACTTTTGAGATATTTTTGTATAAGTCCTTCTTAGACGACGAAACTTTGAATTTTTGTCATCTAATGTATTTCTTAGACGACGAAAATACCAAATTTCATCGTCTAAGTGTTCATCTAAAATATAAAAAGAACCTTGATTTTTTCAAATCATTCATGTATTGCCAAATGAAACTGTCATTCATTCCTGCTTGAAACACTCAAAATCATTCTTATATATCAAAATCATATCAATTTTAATTAATTTGATCAACTCATGATATTAATTATCTAGAATTATGACAAATTCAAAACAAAAGACTTTAATCGAACAAATTATTACAAATATGTATGGGAGACATCATTCACTTTCATAATTAGTGTCATCCTTATCATCCTCACCGTCACCTGAGTCTTCCTCCTGATATAAGTCCTCATCGTCCTCTTCATCGGTATCATTGTTCTCTAGTTCCTGGATTTTAGTCGAGTTAAGCGGCATTGACTCGAGTTCAAAAGGGTCTTCATTCATGCGTATAAGACTTGTGTCTGGTAAGTCAAAAATATCAGGTTCTTGATATGGATCACTGATATCATTCATGTCACGTTATTCTGTATCAAACCTCCCCCCAAGGGTTGTTGCACTCCACATATTTCGTTACATATTGATAGTTGCATATTTATGCAACGTTAATGTGCTTAACCGGACCTTATATTTAGTAACAATGGGTTTTTAAACGACTTATTATTGTTATTTGTTTTGTAGGTAATTGGAGGTAAATAAATAAAAGATGATTAATTGAGTTTTCCTAGCCCAACGAGGAGTAACAATGGGCTGTCAAAAGACAAATGGACCAAGTCCAACTTGAAGATGGATTACAAAAGCTCTACGGAATGTGGATTCAGCCTATTTAGGATTAATAACCCAAACCAAATCAGTTTTTGATTAAATGAAGAGAGACCAAATCAACCCAAAAAAAAGGAGAAAAATTGATTTCATGTGAAGGAGGGAGAGACGCAAGGGAGCCAGCCGTGAGATGTGGAGAGAAGACGTGAAAGAAGAAGAATAAAAGTGAAGAGAAAACGCAAGGAAAAGGAGGAGCCAATTCATTCTGTAATTTTCTATATTTTTTCTTAGACTCTTATTGCTACCATGAGGAGCTAAACTTCATTATTAAGGGGATGTTTTGAAGCCCCGTTCATGTCATCTAGATTACTTATGCTTGTTAACTAAGGATTATTTTTGTTATTCGAATGAGATTTCTTTGTTGTTTATACATCGATGATTCTTATTTGTATATGCTTTGAGTACACGCTTAGTATACATGTTTAGGAATCTAATTCTAAGAAAATTGATGGCTGTTGGTGATTATTACCTTCCTTAATTTTCAATCGTAGAACCCATACATGCTTGGTATAAGAAACCCTAGGTCTAGCAAGACACGACCGTAGTGTACTTGTAAAGCCTTGTATATTCTCAAACCCTTTCTAAATCTTAATACTTCTCTCTTGGTAAATTCGAGTCCTTGACTTCGGGTTCTTTGAGGGATAGACAATATTGATAAGCAGACCTTCAATGCTGTAAACGTAAGGATTAGGTAATAAGTTGTGTTCATAGCTTTGAATCTTCCTGAGAACTTTCATTCATGACATTAACATTGTTTTGGTTATGAATTTGTTGTCTAGATGACGTGACGGTGGTGGATAACACTCCTTTTAACCATCTTTATCATTGATTGTCAACTTTACTCTTAATCTGTTTACTGTTTCAGTTTCGTATTCTAATTTTCAGAATATTTTTCGGCAACCAAAACAACTCCGATTACATTGAAAATTTGCGTGGTAGTCCACCACTGTATCTTTAGTGTTCTGTATTAATTTTGTGATTTTAGGTTGAGTCTAGATATTTTAATTAATTACGTTATTATCAGTTGTCGAAGCCGTCAAGTTTCTGAGTCTCGTGTCTGTTTGTAGTTTAGAGTATGAAGTCTCATCTTTCTCTATAGATTGACCCCTATATTATTATACTACATTTATAAGCATATTGAGTTCATTATAGGGTAACTTTGGTAGGTGGTTAAGCATCGATCACATATATGGTTAACTACTTTCCATCTACCATCCTCATTCGGATCATCCAGATAGAACACCTGCTTAACCAATGTGGCAATAGCGAATGGCTCATTATCGTACCAGCTTGTGTTTTTATTTACCGATAACAAGCCAAGATCCTTTTCATAGTGTTTCGTCTGTTTGGGTCAGTGTCGAATCATTTACATTTGAAAAGCACGACAGGCATGCAATTCCCATAAATTAACTTAACGACATTGATAAGAACCCCGTAGTATAAATCATCATCTTCTCCTACTGAGACTCCACAGTTTTATGTTGTCTTGCATTCATCTTGATATAATGTCCGAAACTTAACCATGTTCACAAAAGATGCAAAATAAATATCATATCTTTGCGGCTTATTGGCCAAATTATGCAATGTCGGTGTGTACCATCCGCGGTGGTCATGTTTTTGGAGTGTTGTCATCTGCAAAATTATGAATAAGTTAAATAAGAAGATTATGAAATGATAATGTACATTTGTTATTGATATTATTTATCATATATATATACATACCCCTTTGAGGAAATAATCTGGGAACTTCCTCTTAAGATGTGCAAACAACTGTTTAGGAGTAAGGTGCGGACCAAGTTTCTGAAGCCCCAACAAATCATCTTTCATGAAACCTTCGACCTCGTCACAGTCCAACAACACTACCCAATGTTCCTCAATGAATTTCTCTTCGCTTAACCTTTCTAAAATTTCGTGTACTAATCCAAACACTCATACAATATTTGTAACGACGGAAAGATTATAGCGATAAAGTGTATTTGAGGAGTCAGAAGGGGTTGGCTTGATGGTATCTTTGAGATACAAGTTTTAGTGGGTTACACACTCATGTCTAATATATGTTTCTTCTATAGACCCTTCCGGGCTAGAGCGATTTTTAACATAACCTTTATTCTGTCCAAGTTGTCTACAAAATTGTGATGAAATCATTATGTAAAACATATAAAAGCCACCAATAAGAAGCGGTGAAACATTCATTAATTAGATAATGTAGATTTCCTGAAGATACATCCAAGTGTAGTATACAAAACTAGATAGCAACACTTGTTCCAGAAGGTGGATCATTAGGTGAATCATGACTTCGAAGAAAACGGGGGGGGGGGGGGGGGGGGGGGGGGGGGAGTAAGAGATATGACATCTTTTTTCAATTTGACCACATTTGACTTCTTCAACCCTCTGACACATAACTTCTGCCACCACCTGGACAACGCTACTGATGGCTCCACCACGCCACGATGTAAATATGGTCAAATTACCACTGGAAGAAGACATTGCATTCATAACTTGATAGTCATGAGTTTTTAGACCAAGGAATTTGCTATCCCCCAGTTTTACACAATGAGATATATTTTCTGCATAGTTGAATGGATACTGAACACCACAAAACCAAGCGAACACTTCCTTTTTCTTGATCGGCTTCACTGTGTAAGGTGCTATAAGTATCTCAGGTTTGCCCGACCTCGACTTCTTTAACCACAAGTGACGGTGTATTTTCATAAGCTGCAAATCTTGATGCGCTTTAAGAGTGTCCTTAGTCCTTTTATCAATACTGAGAATTGTTCCCATCACGCTATGGAATACATTCTTCTCAATGTGCATGACGCCTAGGTTTTTCCTGATTTTTTCCTGAGTTTTAACTTCGACCAGTAAGGCAGTTCAAAGAAGATACTCATTTGACTCCAATACGTAAGATCATCCGCAATGATATGACCAAAACATGCATCAAGTTAACACTTAACACATAAATCAATCATACAATTTAAAACCTTATAGACGTAGTATTTTAAGCAAGTAGAGATCGTTCTAATCGGGGATTGAAGGGTGCATGCAATATTTGCGTATAAAGGGGGGTATAAAAAGATCGATTAATCACCTAAATTTTCTATCTAATTACTACCTAGAAACATCACAAGCAAGAACATGAATTCCTAGGACTCTAGCATGCATAAACTCATAGACAACCAACACATACAAAACCCCTAAAAACTCTAATTCGTGTTATGACAAAAAAAAAACCAAATTTACTATTTACAAGTGATCATCTTATTCCTTACCTTCACTCAAACATGTCATTTATACATCTCTCAACAACCTACAAAATTCTATCACTCAAATTCTCAAAACACATGCATATTTCATATTTTGTGCTCGAAATCATTGATTTAGACTCGGAATCCCCTATATCTAAAATCAAAGCATTAAGAACCAAATACACATGTAAGTTTCGAATAGAAATAATAAAATACATGGAAGATTTATTGAAAGACATATAATTCATGAAACCAAATAAAATCATCCAAAACACACAACCAAGTTTGATACACAAAAAGAGACAACAAAGTAAAGAGATCATGGTTACACTTTATAGCTTCAGAATCCCCTAAGGCTACTCAAGAGCACTAGAGTTCTTTGGTGGAAGACGTTCGGAATCCCATATATCTGTGGAAGAAGAGATCTGGCGTTGTGGTGGTGTAGTCAGCTTCTTGAGGATGTCGGCTTAATTTGTGAGGAGGAGGAGAGTGTTTAGAAGAGCTTGGATATAGGAATGAGTGATGATCTGCTTTGAGGATGAGCTCCCCTTTATATAGAAGAAGGGTAGGTTGTTTCCTAACATAACAAGAAGTCCACATTAATTTCGGAGAAATATGACCTCGTATAGTAAAATGCTATTTTCCTGAGTTATACATATCCGAATTGCATGATTCTTGAAGCATTGGAAAAATATTTCCGTGGGATATAAAATATCTTCCTTGATCACTTCAATCGGAGTTGATACGCATTTTCTACAGCCTGTCGAAGTCTGCTATCCTGTAGCTTCAGATTTCCTTCCTTTTTAAGTAGTAGGAATCATCTTCTTGCCATAACTTGTTCTCCATGAAATTGGCTCCCTTGTTCTTTAAGTTTGGACTTTTCAAATGGTTTTCTAATTAATTTGGTCCATTTTCTTTTGTTCTTCTTCAAGATCCTTCCGGAAGCTTTTAAATCCTAGCCAACATAGGAAAGGTTTTCCTAGTCAACAAATAATTTCTTTTTCTCTTCAATTTTTCTTCTCTCCATTATTTGGCTGCGTTTTGCATGTTTGTAGACTCCTTTATTCCGTCTCTTTTGGTCAACACCTGAAATTAACAAAATAAGTCAAAACTAATAAAACTAAGCAATTATCAAAGTAAAAATGTAGAGAAAATATATTAATTAATACGCCTAAAATGTGTAGATCACGCAACCACATGATTATTGGCCGTCACAAGTGGAAACTTGCTCAACACTTCAAAATCAACGTATTAGAGCCTCTGGAAAATCTCATCACCAGACCACTCTCGGGATTTGAGACCATTCTTGGTTGTCCCGTCGAAACTCATCTCATCCAATCTCCATTAATGATCCTTGAGAAGTCATCTACGGTGACCTCAATAACACACATTTCCCGCGTGATAGCTAGAGTTGACGTCGTCCAAGTAGATAGCACAAGACTTATACCCTTTAGTCCGGCAAGACGCCAACATTCCATAATTAGGAAAATCACTAATGGTCCACATCAATGCTGCTCTCATGATGAATGAAGTTTTCGTGTAGCTTTCCCAAATTTGAAGCCAAATTCCCACACCTCCTTCAACTCTTCAATTAAATGTCTTATAAACACATCAAAACACTTTCCAGGTGAGTAAAGAGCCGAAATTAACAGAGTAAGGAAATTAAATTTCTTTCTCATACACATCCAGGGAGGCAGGTTTTTACGACATGACAATAACGGGTCAAGTACTGTATTGGCCATCATTAAAAGGATTGAAGTTGTCTGTAGAAAGTCCTAGTCTGACATTTCAAACTTTTAATGCGATTGTAAACATCATGTCAAAAGACTTAAAAGCCTCCCCATCTGCGAGTTGTCTAAGTACATCGTCATCTAACCTCTTTTCACTGTGCCATCTCATTGCATCTACGATGTCCAGCGACATATATGCTAGTTGCTTCCAAGTGATCACAAACTTCTCGATATTTATTATTAGGTAAAAATGATCTTGAACGACCTTGGGCTGTCATCCACAAAAATTGACGTCTGCAAAAATAGTTGTGTCATGTTTTATAAAGAACACGCAGACCTTGAGCACTGCCCGGTTTGCGGCGAATCAAGATGGAACCTCTACAATCGCTCCAGTCTAGGAATTAACGGGAAATGGTGAAGCACCTTCCAAGGAACATTTTTCTGCTTTTTTTTTAGGTTCCATCTCAACTCGCCACAAACCAGGCAGTGCTCGAGGTCTACATGTTCTTTATAAAACAAAACACTACTATTTTTGCAGACATTGATTTTCGTGGATGACAGCCCAAGGTCGTTCAAGATCATTTTTACCTTATAATAACTATCGAGAAGTTTGTGATCACCAGGAAGCAACTAGCATATATGTTCTTGGACATCATCAAACACTGCATTCGATATTTTGTTCTTCACTTTATACCCCATTTCCTTCGTTATGACACTCAAAACAGTCTCTTTACTCTGTGGGTGCAACAGTGTCTGGGCTTCCTGTAGAAACTTGTTGTACTTATCGTAATTAGTGGATCTCATGAAGTCGGAGCCTGGAGGGGTTGTCTCATGGTTGGGAGTATCGAAATTTCCCTCTTTAAACCTGTATCCCCTTGAATTATACGACGGAAATGCATTATGCACAAGTTTCATGACGGAGTTTAGAGAAGGCTCGTCAATATTCCTGGATGAGGCACTTGAGTACCTTGATCTGAACTCTACCATTATAGTTTTAACATTAGTCTCTGATTCTTCACCGTGTTCGGTCCATAAAGTGTACTCCCACATCATACCATGTTCAGACAAGTGTTGGAACATTTGTGAAACTGACAGATACTCTGAGTTACGACATCTCTTTCACGGACACATGTAACATGTCTTTCCTCGACTATGTTCAGTTGCAAACTGCATAAAGTCATAAATTTCCTGTATATACTTTGGATCACCTCTTTCCAACATTAACCAGCTCTTGTCCATATTCTGCGTGAGTTGTAATGAGCGAAACTATAAATTGTCCAAAATTATTTAGAGTCATAATCATGCATTTTTCAAGAACCTATATAGCTAATTTTTCCACATTTCAAGAACCTAGATATATAGCTAATTTCGGGATAAATCATGAATATAACCTACGTAGCTAGTTAATTACACATCTGGAAACATTCTTATATACACTCAATAATTAATAAATTGCATCACCCAAATTAAACTAATTAATATATGTATTTAATCCAAAAATTATTAATTTGTCAACCTACTAATCGATCTAACATTTCATTTATGTAATCAACACATGCAAAAGAATTATAGTTATCAAACGAATCTATACCGACAAATTCACTAGAAATCTTTCGTCGGAATTCATTCACCTATAAACTTCAAAATACACCTAAATATTAGAAGAAAAAAAATCAAATAAATGAGTATGTACAAATACTAACCAATATAAGAAGATTCAAAAATATTTTAGGAGGCCTCGATTGAAGGTTTTTTTGTTAGAAATCGAAAAATCGCCGGAGGAGGTGTTGAGATAATGTTCAGGGGTTGTGAGAAGATGAGGGTTCGATCTGAAATTGCTAATATCTCTTAAAAATTATTTCACTTGGACGACGAACTCTTTCTTCGTTTTTTGTCTAGGAATATACATTCGTCGTCTAGCTGTCTCTTAGATGATGAAAAGCTTTGTCACCTAACTAGTCTCTTAGACGATGAAATGTGCGACGAATTTGATTTTTGTCGTTTGGAAGTAACTTAGACGACGAAAGATATGACAAAAAATTAATCATCATCTTAGACATTTGTTAGTCGACGAAGTGGTGTCAAAATAAGTTTTTGTTGTCTAAAATTTTCTTAGACGACAAAACATCTATTAGTCATCTAAGTCTGTCTTAGACGATGAAACCAAAAATTATTTTTCGTCTAAGTTAGGTATTCTGGTAGTGTTCGGATTTGATCGAATGAATTTCGTGATTATCAAAAAATAATTAAAAGACGGAAACGATCATAAAAAATAATTCGTAAACCCGTTTTCGAAGTTACGGGTATTTGTCTTGTCGTAAAAACTTAATTTATCAACTTGATAGAAATGAATTGAAATTTGACATGAAAAAAATTGATTTAAGACTAAAAACTTGTTATATATCTACTAATGTTGTCTAAGTTAAGTGTTTGTATGTCTATATTCCCTTCACATCAATATTAATGAAATTGAATTTGGACAAAATAACCGTTGAATATACACTACAAGAAAAGGAATCATTACCGGCGAGATTCCGGCAAACAAGGCCGGCGACCGGAAAAGTCGCCGGTAATGTCCATCATTACCGGCGACTTACCCCGTCGCCGGTAATGTCGCCGGAATCTCGCCGGTAATGTTGCAAAACATTACCGGCGACTCCAACCGTCGCCGGCAATGTCTAGGCACACATTTCCGGCGAAATTTCGGCCGGAAAATCGCCGGAAATGTGTGCCTAGACATTGCCGGCGACGGTTGGAGTCGCCGGTAATGTTTTGCAACATTACCGGCGAGATTCCGGCGTAATGTCGCCGGTAATGTCTTCATTTCCAGCGACTTACTCCGTCGCCGGCAATGTGTCTTATATTAGATGCCGGATGGGGCAGCTCGATCATTCAATCATTTTGAGCGAAAAAAATCCAGAGAAATCGAAAGAAGGAAAACGTACGCTCTGAAATCGATCATTCGGTATATTGTCAAAATTAAGGCGCGCGTCGAAAACTCGATCACTCGGGAAGCTATATATATAGGTACGTAGGTGTATATATACGTATATGTGGTATATATATATATATGTGTGTGTGTGTTGATCAAATCCAATTCGTGAGATATATATGAAATGTTGTTGATGTACGGTCACCGAAACGAGAAAACAGGTTGTAGTTAATCTTGTGTCTGAATCAATGACTGGTATTATCGTATTGTTATCGGAGCCAGGCTTAACAGAGCCTCCTCCTACCCAGTCAAATACGTTTTGAATTGAAAAAAGGAGAATACTATCATCGAGTACTGAATCGAATTCAGAGATTAGATCGATATATATACATATGCATGCATGTGTTGATTTAATTAGAGTTGAATTGAGAGATCACGTCGATTATTAGTAGTGAATGTGTGTATATATATATAACTAATACGTAAAATTGTTAGAATTTTTAGGATGGACAAGGGTTGGATGAGCCTCGAAAGATGGGATGTCAGATATCACCAAGGGAATTAGGAGTTTTGTGGATTTTGTGAAGGCTAATTGTGGAGACACTACACTTCATTATTGCCCGTGTAAAGAATGTAAGTGTTTCAGCGATCGATTTCGATTTCCCATTGATAAAGTCCAGAGGCACCTGAGTAAATACGGGTTTTGGGATAAGTACACTTGTTGGATTTATCACGGTGAAACATCGGTAGCGGGTCCGCATGATCATGGACAATTTGGTGAGAGGGCCAGTCCACGCTATGATCATGGAGATTTTGCTGAGAGGGGCAGTTCATCCTATGATCCAACATCGATGTTAATCAATGATATGTTTCCTCATGAGAGCGGTGTATTTGCTGATGAAGTACCAAATGTCCCTCCCGTCGTTGAGGGTTTCCCCCATATCGAGCCAGTCGAACCATTACCTGGAGGTCATGTCAACACAAGCGGTATGGACAAGTACAACAACCTGATTGCATTGCAACAGACTCCGTTGTACGACAGTTGTAGTAAGACTGTTCTTGAAAGTGTGATGGGAGTGATGCAGCTCAAAATGGAGAACAAAATGTCTGTCAAACCTGTTGATTCTTGGTTGAAGTGGACTGCTTCGCTACTGCCACCCGGTCATCGTCTTCCTACCACTCATCATAAGGTGCGACATATCCTGAAAGATCTTGGGCTTTCCTACATCAAAATCCATGCATGCAGATATGATTGTATTATCTTCTGGGGAAAAGATCTCGAAGACCTTGAAGCCTGCCCGGTATGTTTTACAGAAAGGTATAAGTTGACTCCTGCAGGCAACAAGAAAGCTGTGAAGATACTTCGATATTTCCCGCTTATTGATAGGCTGGAGCGGTTGTTCATGTGTGCTTTCACGGCCGAGGCAATGAGGTGGTGGGCTGAGAGGAACTTGCCTGACGATGACACCCTTATACACCCTTCCGACGGAGAGGCTTGGAAGCACATGGTCAGGGAGTTTGATCATTTTGCAGCAGAGGTCCGAAATGTTTGGCTAGGGCTCTCATCTGACGGATTCAACCCTTTTGGCAACATGAGTCTTCAATACAGTATATGGCCAGTTATTTTGGTACCGTACAACCTTCCACCATGGATGTGCATGAAGAAGGAATACAATATGCTCACTCTGTTAATTCCGGGCCCGGGTTATCCAGGAAAGTGTCTCGATGTGTATTTGAGGCCTTTGATTGAGGAGCTTAAGTACCTGAGTGAGTGTGGCCACCCCACTTACGATAGGTTCAAAAAGGAGATGTTCCAGATGCATGCCATGCTTGTTGGCACCATCAGTGATTTTCCTGCCCGCGGTATGTTGTCGGGCAACGTTACCAGGGGTTACAAGGCTTGTTCAGAGTGCATGACGGTTGATTGTTGTAGTCCTCATTGCAGTAAAATTGTTCAGATGCGTCACCGTTGTTGGCTTCCATATGATCACCCATTTAGGCAGGATCCAGACGCGTTTGATGGGACTGTGGAAACAGGTGTTGCACCCAGGCGATGGACAGGGGAAGAAATTTTGGAAGTGTTGAATGAATACGATTTTGGCCAACTGAGCAATCATCCTGACATAGTGGCGTCAATTCCAGACAAGCCCGAAAGGTATAAGTTTTGGACACACAAGAGCATATTCTGGGAACTCTCCTACTGGCCCAGGTTGCCTATCAGACATTACCTAGATGTCATGCACATAGAGAAGAATGTGTGTGAAAGTGTGGTGGGCACAGTTCTTAACTTGGAGGGGAAAACAAAAGACATCCCTAAGGCACGCATTGATCTGAAAGCAATGGGTGTGCGGAAACATTTGTGGTTAAGAGATGGTAAGAGAAAAATGCCGCAAGCTCCGTACACCGTAAAGCCGAAGCATAAGCATGAAATTTTTCGGTGGCTGAGTAATGTCAGGTATATATTCTTATGGCTATGTAGGAATTTGGCCTTAAATTTTTAGCGGAGTATATATGGTTATATGCGAGAAATATAATTGGTCCATATATATGGCTTTATCTATATATATGCAGGTATCCTTATGGCTATGCAGGAAATATAAGCAGGTGTGTTAACTTCCGGGACAATAAGATGTACGGATTAAAGAGTCATGACTGCCATGTACTGCTTCAACGCATTTTCCCTATTTTCATTCGAGGGTACATGCCCAAAGAGGTGGTGGAGCCGTTGGTGGCCTTGTCAAGATTCTTTCAGAAGTTATGCACCAGGGAAGTTAAAAAAGCAGACCTGAGGGAGATGCAAGATGACATCATTTTTATCATGTGCAAGCTTGAGAGGATATTTCCCCCAAATTTTTTCGACATAATGCCGCACCTGATGATCCATCTTCCCGAACAATTGTTGCTTACCGGTCCTGTACACTACACTTGGATGTATCCCATGGAAAGGTACAAATGATTCATAAATTTGTTTTGCCTATGTTTTTATATGTAAATTCTTGTGGTTAAGTAAGTTAACATGTACTTGTTAACTTGTAGACAATTGGGAGCCTACAAGGACTATGTGAAGAATAAATATGCACCTGAAGGGTGTATCGCTGAAGCATATCTTGCGCACGAGTGTGTAACGTACACCAAAGTGTACCTCGAAAATGTAGAGGACCCCCAACAACATATGCCGATAGATGAACCCCAGTTCAACCTTTCTATCATCTCCAGTGACGTGGTAGTACAGGGAAGCTTGCCAAAGTCGTACAAGTTGGATGGAAATGAGGTAGCCATTGCCCACTGGTCGGTACTGATTAACTGTCAAGAAGTACAATATTGGAAAAACTATCATCTTCACTGCCCTGCTATTGCCGGAAATGTTGATTACCACAACAAGACATTTGCAAACTACTTTGGTCAATGGGTAAGTGTATGTGTATATGTATATTTTTATATATATCCTTATATAGCATGTACATATGTACGTGCTTTTGTGGTTTCAAGATGACATAATTTCTTCTGTACGTATTAATATATGGACGTTTTCAGATGAACCATGTAGCAAATTATGGTTGCCCAGAGTGGTCAAACGAATTGAGGGTCCTGGCGATGAAACCGATTGCTTCAAAAGTTTACTCGATGTGTCAGGTCAATGGCGTGAAATTTATATGTGAAAATCGAGACGACCGACTGAAAACACAGCATTGTGGGGTGATGGTCCATGGTGGGCAGGATGGCGTTGACTATTACGGTGTCCTTCATTCAGTTGTTGAACTAATTTATGGGAACCGCATGAAAGTGCACTTGTTCAAGTGTAGATGGTTTGATACTAGCCCGGAGAACACAAGGACCGATCAGTACGGAACATTTTCGGTGAATACTGCTACTACCTGGTATGAAGATGACCCTTTCGTTCTTGCCTCATCAGTAAAACAAGTGTTTTACCTGGACGATCTTCTTAACAAAGTCCCGTGGAAGGTGGTTAACCATGTTGCTCATAGAAACATATACAGTGCTGCCACACTTGGTGATACCGCAGATGATGAGGAAGTTACTGCATACCAAGAGCCAAACGCTTTTGACATTCCGGAATCATCTACGATTCGCCTTAATAATGTGAGATCTGGGAGTGTGGTTCGAATTACTGGAGCAGAACTTCTCGATGTTAATCCATATGAAGTTGACGCTGATTCAGATGACGAGGAGCGGCACATATTGCCAGAGGTTACCTATGAAACCGAGTCAAACTCAAGTGATGAAGATGATTACGATTATCATCCTTAGTACGTTGGAAATTGTAGTCCGAAATTGGAACCGTAGTCGGCAAATGTACGTAGTAAAATGTACGTAGAAAAATGTTTAAGGAAATTGTAGTCGGAAAATGTACTCAGAAATTGTATGTAGTCGGAACTGGAACCGTTGTCGGAAATTGAACGTAGTCGGAAATTGAACGTAGTCGGAAATTGAACGTAGTCGGAAATTGGAAATTGAACGTAGTCGGAAATCGGAAATTGAACGTAGTCGGAAATCGGAAATTGAACGTAGTCGGAAATCGGAACCGTAGTCGGAAATTGAACGTAGTCGGAAATCGGAACCGTAGTCGGAAATTATGTAGTCGGAAAATGGTCGATCGGATAATAGTCGACAAATAATGACATTACCAACGAGTTGATAAGCAACTCATTACCAACGAGTTAGCAACTCGTGGGTAAAGTCATTACCAACGAGTTGCTTATCAACTCGTTGGTAATGTCATTACCAACGAGTCAAGTCGTTGGTAATGACATTACCCACGACGTTGACCTACCTCGCCGGCAATGGTGGCGGTATAGGCAGCTCGAGCTCGATCTCCTCCCCCCCATTTCTCTTCGGCCTATTTCTCTTCTCTCTTCCCTCTTCCCTCCCTAAACCCGAAATTCTCACCTCTCCCCTCTCCTCAATCCTCTCTTCTCTCTTCCCTCTCCCCTCTCTTCCTCTCCTCCCCTCTCTCCTCCCCTCTCTCCTCCTCCCCTCCTCCTCTTCCTCCTCCCCTCACCTCCGTCGCCGGCACGGTATAGCTCGAGCTCCACCATGCCAGGTTTGAGCTCTCTCTCTCCCTCTCTCTCTCCCTCTCTCTCTCTCTCATTCCACAATATTTTTTGTGTGTATTTTAATTAATTAATTTGTGATAATTGTGGGATGTATATATGTATGCATGTGGACATTATTTGTAAAATATAATTAAGGTATGTATGAAAATTGTGGGAAAAAAATGTGGATAATTGTGGGGTGAAGGATATACATATGTGATGTATATATGTGAAAAATTAATTAATATATATGGAATGTATATATATACGTATGTTTGAAAAATGTGGAAAATTAATTAGCTAGGGTGAATTGGATTAATATGTGATGTATATATATATGTGTGTGAATTAAGGTGAAATTAAGATGCATGATCGATGTATACAAAGTGTATATTTGATGTATATATGTGTAAAAAGTTTAAAGCCGGAAATGATGTATGTATATATGTTAAGTTAGGTGATATAGTTGTTAATTTAACGTATAATAGCATGTATGTATTGGAACCATAACAAATCGGAACCGGAACGGTTTGAAACCGGAACTGTTTATAACCGGAACCGAATTGTTTTCAAACGGTTCCGGTTTCAAACGGTTCCGGTTCCGATTTGTTATAGAACCGAATCGGTTTGGAACCGGAACTGTTTGTAACCGGAACCGTTATGTTACAAACGGTTCCGGTTACAAACAGTTCCGGTTTCAAACGGTTCCGGTTACAAACAGTTCCGGTTTCAAACGGTTCCGGTTCCAAACCGTTCCGGTTCTGATTTGTTATAGAACCGAAACGGTTTGGAACCGGAACCGTTTCGAACCGGAACTGTTTGTAACCGGAACCGTTTGTAATATAACGGTTCAAGGTTCAAACGGTTCCTGTTCCAAACCGTTCCGGTTCTAACCCGTTCCGGTTCCGATTTGTTATAGAACCCCAGTTTCCATGACTATTACGGTGTCCATGCCAGGAGGTTTTGCGGCTAATTGGCTTCGGAGAGGTTCCCGAAATAGTGGAGGGAACAGTAGTCAAGCTTCCTCCTCGCCCGCAGTTAGCAACACGCCCAGTGGGCCAATGATGAGTGCTCGCACGAGAGCCTTGCTAGAGGCGCGAGCTGAGGAGGAAGCTGCACGATCAAGAGCCGTGCAACCAGAAGTTGAGCCTCGAGCCTCAGTCTCCAGACGCTCAATCAGCAGACGTCCCTCCGGTGGCAGAGCCTCAGAAGAGCGACAGTCAACGGGGGCATCAGAAACTCCCTCAATCTGAATGCCCCATATTCGCCCGGTGCCTACTCCCGTTTCACGGGAATCATCTGAGACACATGGTGGTGCTGGCGCCTCATCGTCCAGGCCTCGTCTATCTCCGCCGTCCGGTCTCTTCCTACCCGACGAGATTCCTGTCATCCCTAAATTCGATGATAGGGGGATGCCTGTTTATATTGAAGGACGGCCGGAGTTCCTGAGCGTGGAGGAAGCGTATAACTTCCTCCCGTTCGACCCCGTGTATCTTTGGAGTGTGAGGTGCACCAACCAACAAACGGACGATGCAGGTAAATTTTATTTAACATCAGATTGATTACTTAATTATTACTTAAGACTTGCAATAGGTTCAATTAATGATATCAATTTGTTGACATTGTATTATTAGGCAATTTCGTTAATGGGACTGGAAAACGGAAAGGGGCTAGAGGCACCTGCACCGGGAAGAGACTTGAGCAGGCCACCGGCAGAAGGAAAACGCCCATAAGGGCCAATGAGGATGGCGAGGTGATCGAGGCATTCGACACCACGCGCAAATATGTCAGCATGGCCGGTGCAATCGTGCGGGACAAGGTCCCAATGCTTTGGCCAGATTGGGAATCTGTGCCTATCTACGTGAAGATGCAAGTGCATAATGCACTCAGTGTGAGTAAAATCGTATTTTCATTACGTAAATTTTACATTTATTAATTAAGTCCGAATAAATATATAATTTTACCTTTTATATATTCATATTGCAGGTGTGGTTTGACGTGGATGAAGTTCTTATTCACACGTGGGTAGAGCGTCAACTACATATGAGGTGATGTGCTTCGACTTATTTGAATATATATCGAGTTAGATTTTTGTTTATCAAGTGTTTTAATATCTCTAACTTTTTTTCCTTGTTTTAATATAGGTATAAAGAGTGGAAGAACGAGCTTTCTTCCCATTACACTGTATACAAGGAGCTAGGCCGAGGTTCCACCCCTAGCGAATTCCGGTTTAGGGAGTACGAGTGGCTGTGGCTGATAGCCCACTTCGAGCACCCCAAAGCTCGGGTATGCATCCTTAATATATTTTTCAAGCATAATGTATCGTATCAGATTGAAATAGTTAGTTACTAATTTTTTTTCATATGTTTATCAAACAAGGCGATTTCAAAGACGAACCGGGCGAATAGATTGAAAAACACCAGGGCCCATCATGCAGGTTCACTCAACTACATGGGTTGGTCGACTAAGGCGCAGCAACAACAAGAGTTGAACCCGTTGGTGTATATTCATCAGAAGTTCTACCCGCAGTGCCCTGAAGAAGCGGTAAGTCTTTCACCTCTCCATGTGTTAATAAAACTATTTTTCAAGATGGAAATAGATTTTGTTAGCTAATACGTTGTTCATTTTCCCTTTTCAATTAGTCGAGAGTGGAGGAGGCGACCGCAGAAGTGACCATGAGTATAGCTCGGACTAACCATCCTGACTGCTCCGAGGAAGAAGTCACCCAATATGCCTCTCAGATCGATCCGCTTGATCCTCCGATAGCGGCTCGGATCATGGCAAAAGCGTGCGGGACTGGAAAGAATACCTACTACTGTAGGGGAATGGGCACGGCGGGCGAAGGACTATTGAAGAACACTTCTGAATACTCTACCGGGTCAAGAAGTTCAACTTCTAGTCGTAACCTCGCGGCGGAGCTTCATAGGAAGCAGAGGGAGTTGGAGGAGCAAAAGAGGCAGATGGCCGAGTACCAAATGCAGCAGACACAGGTGCAGGCTCAGATGTACACATGGATGCGGACGATGTACGAGGCTCAGACTACCGGACAACCCTTCCCCACACCTCCCCCGGTCCCTCATATCCCTACCTATCCACCACCACCACCGCACCAGTCAACGCCAGAGCAAGACCAAGGTAGCCACCGGAATTCAAATGAGTACATGGATTACTTCAACCCTGATGACCCGCAAGTTCCTGGACCTGACCTGTAGTTGTAGTTAATTTTTTTATCGTCGTTGCTATTTGTAGTGTACGTTGGACATTTATGTTGAACTTGTATGACTGTCTTTGCTATGTGTACTGTTGAACTTGTATGATTGTACGGTTTATCCGGTTCAATGCAGGTTATGGAATTGGGCCCAATCCAGAACCGCGTTTTCTTTTCAAAATTTTTCCCCACATTGCCGGCGACATGGACTCGAGTCGCCGGCAATGTCTCACATTCCGGCCACGGCGGCGCTGTCATTGCCGGCGACGCCGTCGCCGATAATGTCCGAGACATCACCGGCGACGCCGTCGCCGGTAATGTCAACACCGGCGGGGGATCTCCGGCAACGTCATTGCCGGCGACAAGTCGCCGGTAATGTCAATTCCGGCGAAAAAAAAAGACAAGGCCGGCGACGGAAAGTCGCCGGTAATGTCTCCATTTCTGGTAGTGATATTCATCATAACATAATATGTAAGTGAACAAATTTTCAGTAAATATGAAGTTCGTCAAGGAGTTGATCAACATAGTCAACTATAAAATCAATATTTCAACGAAACGGAAACGTTGATATACGAATCTTCGCAACTCCGATTTTTGAACTGTCGATACTCACAGTCCAAAAATTATTTATTCTATACCCTGGACGAAAAAATTATGCATTTTAAGATGGTATACATGGTCGTGCGCTTTGATCGGAGACAATTATATTCATCTTAGACGACGAAATGGGTATTATTCGTCATCTAAGTGTTTATGGGTTAAAGTTTATGGGTCAGGGTTTAGGGATTAGGGTTTAGGGATAAGTGTTAGGGTATGGACTTAGACAATGAATTGGAGACCATTTGTCGTCTAAGTAGGAATTAGGCGACGAATACTTATTTTCGTCACGTAAGTGTTTACGGGTCAGGGTTTATGGGTCCTGTTAGGGGTTTGTTTTAGGGTATAGACTTAGACGACGAATTGGTAATCATTTCATCGTCTAATTACAATTACTACGACGACAAAAAATTTCATCGTTTTAAGTTTCACTTAGACGACGAAATTTGTCACTTAGGCAAATATTTTGGATTTCGTCATCTAAATAACATTTAGACGACGAATTTTTTCTCTCTTATACGACGTTTTATGTTTCGTCATCTAAGTGGTACTTAGATGACGAAATTTTTGGCTTAGGCAATGAAATATGGTTTCGTCATCTAAGTCATACTTAGGCGACGAAACCATTAAAATTTCATCACCTAAATGTGTTTTTCTAGTAGTGGTACCGTAGATTTTATTAACTAATTTTGTTGTAATTATTGTAAAATGTGATAATTTTTTAATAATTTTATTCATTTTTTTGTAAATACTCCAACGAGCACATTTTTATAACTTTGAGAACAAATCATTGTCAATGTTATATTTTAGTTCAAATGTTTGTAAATCATAAAAAGAATGATCATAATTTTGTTCTAAATGTAGAAAGTTTTAGTTCGAAAATTGTAATTTTGTTCAACTAATTGTACATAAATATGTATAGTAGATCTCTCCTACCATAGCCTTCTCCCGTATTTATATTTCTTCTATTGATTCAACAGACTAGGATTATAATTTTATTGTTAATTCATTTCACATCATGTACTTACTCCTTAAATATCCCACTTAATCTATTTATCCCGGATTCCGCATTCCACTGTGTACCATGCTCTTGATATGATTGTATTGTTATATTCAGTAATTGACTGGTTAATTTGCTTTGTAAATTTTAGGGTTCATCAGACAAAACTTGCACTAACACACATAAAACAATAAAAGCTATTATTTTTCATCTGTAATTCTGAAACTATACAAAACCTGTATGTCAATGTGAAACTATAATGCTTATGTGAACTGCATTCGTTTGTACAACAGTAAGTATACCTTAGTTAGCTGCTGACTAAGACATTGTATCATCAGACGAGGAAGATGTGTCTGTGGACGAGCTCCTTTCCCACAACACGTCATACTCTCGGAGTTCTTCCAAGTCGACCTCCGCTTTCTGCTGCACCTCCTCAATCCACGCCTGCAACCTCTCATATTCCTCCAACGCCACTTCTACATGCCTCCGGCGGAGTGCATTGCGCTGGAGCTTGTGAGCTAGGCAGAAGAAGAGAAATGAGGCAATGAACAAACCAAAAACCAACAACACCATGCCTTCTTTTTTCCTTTCTTTAGTTTTGCTGTGATTTTGCTCTTTCCCTGGCTTTGATGCATTTTTTTATGTATTTTACCAAGTCTTATAGGCGTTACGGCTGTGAAAAAAACAAATCATGTCATTGAATGTGTTTTTGACCTAATAGATATGTTTCTATATTAGTATGTATGACAGGTTAATTGTAGTTAAAATTATTTTATGTATGAAATTAACAATAAAAATTGCAATTGAATTACATATTTATTCTAGCTAGGAGAAATATTCTTAGTATCTCGGTGTGTATTTTGTCCTGATTAGAATAGAAGTAAATATTATCTCAATCCCTGATTTATAGAGATATTGTTATATCAGATTGTAATGTCTATTTAAGGTCATATATCTATGGAAAAAAAAAACAATTTCAAATCTATCACTTGCGTATTTATTTTTCTCATTCAACACGTTATCAGTAGCTCTTGAGTTGATAGTCATCACCCCAAATTCCTAAACACTAAAACCTCAACCGCCGACCACCAATCACCGCCAGATTTTCCCCTGCCACTGGAGCTAGTCGCCAAAAATTCGTGGACGTTTTCTCTTTAAACTTCTTTTCAGCGAATTTTTCATACCGAGCATAACACCCTCAAGGAAAATCGACTAACCCTCTTCGATTTAAAATTAGGTTGTCAAACTTAATTACTGCAACACCGTAGATTTAGGTTAAATTTTCATATAGTGATTTACTTTTTATGCCAACCTTACCGATATAAAAGAACGTGTCACCCTCTGGGTCAAATAAAGTATAAACGACATAGTCAAAAATATTCAACATACCATGAATAACCTTTGAAGACCCTCGACTCACCCACAAAGCCATCCGGTGAAGGCGAGCCTGACCTAACAATCCCACTGGTCGTCCTTTCAACCTCGGTCCCGATATGCTAGCTGTCCAAATGGCGGTGTAGGTCTGACACCCGATGTAACTACCTGGTCACCACCAGAACTAAAAGCTGAAAATTCGCCAGACATATCCCTCGCAAAATGGTCCACCTGACCACAACAGTAACATACTAAAATCCCCAATCGACACTGCCCAAAATAACATTTATGGAAAATGGTACATGAAAGAGGATCTCTGGGTGCTGGGGATACAAATCTAGATCCACCGAAACTCACCCTAAACTCCCGTCTCTGGCATCGGCTCCTCCTCCATCGCGGAAACAACTCGAACGATAGGCACTAGGAGCTGAGGTATGAGATCCCTTGTCAGAAGATGATGCAGAACCAATTATGTTGTAACCTCTACTCGTTGAATATCTTTGGCGGGATCCACTTCCCTCAAATCGTCAAACAACACCCCGCACAAATTGAGGTCAAATCTAACCTTAAACTGAAGCACAGACACATCTATCGAAGTCTGTGTATGGCGCACTCGCCATAAATGAAGAAAGTACAGGTCACAAGCCTTGCTCAGACCTCCAGCATTTCTCCCTCACTGTTCTGACAGAACAGAATGCAAATCAGAATGGGCAATAAAAGCAGTCCTGATACACCATAGTTGACAATGTTCCTCGACGCAGATTCATGAACTCCTCATACTTCCTCTGCTCTGTCGCTTCACTAAAGAAACGACTCATGAATAGCTCTCTGAACTCTGCCCATAGAGTAGTTTCCTCTTGCTTCTCTGTGCTCTCCTACCAACGATAAGCATGATCCTGAAGTAGGCCGACAAATATCTTTGTCCTCTACTCAAGTGTCAGCTGAGAATGCATACGATCGCAAACTCAACCAGTTTCGATAAGCCAGTTCTCACACACCTCCAGGTCGTGAGAACCAGAAAAAGGCACAACATCTGCTTTCTTGGCCCGAGTAACAAGATCGTCACAGTCCTCTCGTAGCGCTGGCATTATGCGTGCTAATAGCTCACGCATCTACTGGGCCAATGGCTGCGCCTCATCCTGAGGAGCTGGTTGTCGAGGCATAATGATCTACGAGTCCACAAAAGATCAACCCAAACAAGGAGGCCAAAGAAACTAGCTCAACTAGAAGACTCAAAACACTCAACAATGCACAACACTTGAAGGTGATGGGGATCCGCCGGCCAGTCAGGCCACCCCTCCTAGGAGTGTTGTACACAATCAAATGTTCGAACTGATCTGACCAAGGAGGTCTACAGAATTTGTGACCTAATGCTCTAATACAAACTGAAAGGACCCAACCCTAGATTAACTAGTAATCTAGGGTCACACGCCCTAACGATAAGACTTAAACTACGGATTTCTGTAAAAAAAAAAATTTGACATAGTTTCCTCAACGAAGTGGACTATCAGAAATTTGCAAGAAAATCACACTTCGGATTTCCCATAAATAATACCGTGGCCATTGATGTCTATCCGGACTCAATAAAGTTCAAAAAGTAAATTAATTAAAATGCTGGAACAATAATACAGGAACTGAAAACTCATAATCCAGCAACACTACCAATTCACAATCAACACTGAAAAATATTTACAACACTAGTGTTCAGAGTGACTTCTAGGAGTAGAATAAAACATATGAAAATATACTGCTAGTGGGTGGAAACCTATAGAAAAGTATGACAATCTGGTGGACTCAAAGTTTCTGGGGATCAAAATTCAGCTCAGGAGAAGCACTGCAACCTTGGCACGAAAAACTGAAAGGCCCAGGGAAAAGCAAATAAAAACATAAAAACGTTAGCGTGAGTAGAAAAAAAACTCACAATCAGTGTAGAACAGTAAAATATTCTATATGTGTATTTCCGCTAATTTCTATAAAATAAAGCAAGTTCAAAATAATAAACTGAAGAAAAAAAATAGAAGTGGGCACTCAGGGTGTTTGTCCTAACCCAAACTGCATAAACATGAACATAAACTCCCAGCAACTGTGAAAATAAGTAAATGTCAACTCACTGTCTGTAGCTACTACTGTGATCCAGATGTATCGCCCTCACTGGGGTCACGGTCACGCAGTCCTGAAAATATAGTGTACACGACATCAATATATGCAAAAAGATACAAAATTGGCTTAAAAACGATCCCATAAACCCCCTCTACAAAATAGAAAATACCCTCGCAGGAGCTCCGCCGTGGGCGATGGTGCGTGAGCCCCACGCGCCTCCCAGTGAACTAGCTCTAATGGGAGCGTTCGACCCACCAAACTGTAGATATCCTTAAGCCCAATCATTTTCATAACTACGGCGTCACCCAAATCTGGCTAGATTGACCGAAAAATCCCCTGAAAACCCAAAGGTCGAAAATCGACCGAAAAATTTCTTCGGCCGAATTCGACGCCATTGAGGCTCTTCGGCCACCAAACGCAAAGGGGTTTCCATCCTTGGACCAAACCCAATCCAAACCACCCACTTACCTCACTGAAAACACCACCATTGTCGAACCTAAAATCACAATACTTCTCTTCAACAATTCGAACACCAAATCACCCAAAACTTAACATACATCAATCAATAGAATAGGTCCACAGCTTCAAAACCATACCTTATTTTTCGGCAACAGAGACAAAATCCGGCGGGTCAAGAAATGGGTTCAAACTGGGTCGTAACAACTCATTAGCAAAGTTGCAGGCTAGGCATTTCTTTGCGGTCGACAACAATGACAACATACTTCTTACAGAGAATCCATGGTGATATTTTTAGAGCTATCAAATCAGAATTCAGACCATTTAAATATTTTATGATTTTGTTAGATGCATCAACAAGATGGTCACACGTTGCTTTGTTATCCCCGAGCAATGCTGCATATGAAAAACTCCTAACACAAATTATTAAGCTTTGGGCTCACCACCCAGACAAACCAATCAGATCAATTAAATTGGATAATGTAAGAGAATTCACATCAAAGGCTTTTTATGATTACTGTATGCCAATTAGGATCGAAGTTGAACATCTCGTCCCTCATGTTCATTCACATAATAGTTTAGCAGAGGCATAAATCAAGCAGTTATAACTTGTGGCCAGAGTAATGGTTATGCATACTAATTTGCCAAATTTACTTGAGAATATGCAATATTACATGCAGCAATGTTTCTTCACTTGAGAATTGTAGCACGCCAACCATTCAATGCGTACCAATTGGTAACTGGATACAAATCTGACATTTCATATCTACACATCTTTGGTTGTGCAGTGTATGTGCCTCCATAACGCACTAAAGAGGGTCTTCAACGTCGATTAGGCATAAATGTTGGTTCTGAATCTCCAACTATTGTCCATTACTTGGAGCTTTCGACAGGAGAACTCTTTACTGCAAGATTTGAAAATTGTCACTTTGAAGAAACACTTCCTGACGATAAGGAGAGATATGAATGCCTCCATTTCGATTGAACATCAGGAATTGACGTGGAATAATCTTCCCATTATGTTTCAAGAAGATCCACGCACATCTAAAAGTGAGATTAAAGTGCAACGTATACTTGATCTTCAAAAGGTACCAGAATCGATGCCTGACTCCATTACTAATTTTGCCAAAGTGACAAGATTAGACATTTTTGCTGCAAATGTTCCTGCAAGATTGGAAGTCCCTAAAAGGCGGTATAATGAAACTCCACACAAGAGTAATGTGTCTCTTGCCTATGTGGATGGAGTAGCATCGGCCTCAGTTCCCACCAAAAAAAGGGGGAGACCAAGAAAATCCACAGATGGGCTGCAGGCAAATAGGCAGGTCATCCAGGCACAAACTAATACTTTCATCATCAACATTATGAACCCCACACATGAGATTATTCCTGACTACAGTTATGTCCTAGAATCACAAATGACATCTCTAGAGGACGCTTCAGACCCATATGTGATGTCATAGAATAGTGAAATCTCATTAACTAACAATGATGCACTCATTGTTATGGATAAGTCATCCAAGGTACTGGATGATGCTTTTGCTTATTCCGTCGCTTAGGAGATCGTTGACGACAATGAAGTGGAACCTCACTCTGTTGTTGAATGTCAATGGAGAACGGATTGGCCGAAGTGGAAAGATTCAATGCAGGCCGAACTAGACACTTTGAAGAAAATGCATGTTTTTGGTTCGGTAGTGCTATGCCCACCAAATGTGAAGTCAGTAGGACATAAATGAGTTTTTAATGCCTTGAAGCGTAATGAGAAGAATGAAGTCTTGTAGTGTAAAGCTAGACTTGTGATACAAAGATTCTCTTAATGCCCTAGCATTGATTATGAAGAGATATACTCTCTGGTTGTGGACATCATTACTTTCCGCTACCTTGTCAGTTTGGTAGTGTCCAAAAAATTAAACATGCAGCTAATGGATGTGGTGACAACATATCTCTATGGAAATCTTGATTCAGAGATATACATGAAAGTACGAGAAGGAGTGGTCATACCTAACTCAAGTAACTCTACACCACGCAGTGCTCATGTGATTAGATTGAAGAGTTCACTATATGAATTGAAACAACTCGGTAGGATGTGGTACACACGCCTAAGTGACTACTTGATTGGGAAATGATATAAGAACGATGATTTATGCCCACGTATGTCCATTAAGAGAACAAGTTCAAAAAATTTCATAGTAGCGGTCTATGTTGATGAAATGAATATCATTGGTCTCTTGATGAAATCAATGAAACGGTTAGCTACTTGAAATCCAAGTTTGATATGAAAGACCTTGGTAGCACTCGATTTTGTTTTGGTTTGGAATTAGAACATCGAGTTGGTGGAGTACTTATTCACCAGTCTGCTTATGTCCAAAAGATGCTTAGGCGATTTAACATGGACAAAGCACACCCTCTTAGTAAACTAATGGTCGTTCGCAATTTGAAACCCAATAAGGATATGTACCATCTGAAAGATGATGAGGAGGAACTATTGGGAGTTGAGGTACTATACCTTAGTGTTATTGGAGATTTGTTGTATTTAGTTCAATGCACAAGACCAGATATTGCATTCTCTGTGAACTTGTTGACTCGATTTAGTTCTACTTGTCAGGGTACCTGCTCCCCCCCCCCCCCCCGGTAAACATCATCGTGAATCAGCCGGGATGCTAAGTATATTGATACAACTACTACTGAGACAGTACTCTGTGTAAACCAAATCATAAATGTTTCCATGCAAATGCATAAAGCGTAATGTAAAAGCATACTCGTAATGCATAATTATAAAAGCATATTCGTAAATGCATAACCATAAAACACATGCTCGTATAATTCATAATCATAACTACATGCTCATGCTCGTAAAATGTATATAAAAGACTCGCAACCAACAGTGAAAAGAAATGTCCACTCACAGACAAGCACAACGCTAAACATGTTATCTATGAGGTCTGGTGGAAGATCCATCGCCAAATGCTCGATCCCGATCACCTGAATAACAGGGATCCGATTAATACATATAGAAGTACGACATACAGAGCTAATACGCCGAGAACCCCACGTCCTCGAAAGACGTATCGCTCGAAATATTAACGAGGATTACAAAATTCTCAAAATATACCCAATAAACCCTCGTCCCAAAATCGAGTGCCCCAATCAACTCAAAAACCTCACTATTGTGTTCAGCACGCGAAAATAAGCGAAACGACATAAAACTTGCAAAAACTCCACCTCGCCGGAAAACAGCCGCACATGGTGGCGCGTGGGGCCGCCGCCGGCCGCCGGAATCTGACCAGCCCAAAAAATGTCGACCTGGAAGTCAAAAACCCTCGTGGAAATTCTCCACCTCCGATTTGCCACCACCCGCCATGGCAAGGTGCAAGACCACTTCTAAAAGTTTCCTTTCCCTAAGGGCTACAAAACTCCTACAAGGTCGACCTCCAACTCAGCCGCCTTCGCCGCCTCCGTGGCCAGCGAAATTGGCCGAAATTCCCTAAACTTTAACAAGTCATAACTTCTTCATCCGGCAACCAAATTGAGTGATCCACCAATCAAAAAAAAGAGGAACTCAAGCCTAACAACTTTCATGAAGGAACCACGGCCAAAAGATGCCGGAAAATGGCACATCGACGGCAACAAAGGCTAGGCCCAAAACGGGTCAGTTTTGACCCTTGGTCAACTCGGTCAACGACCCAGGTTTCCCAAAATGGAAACTTCCCAAAATATCACGTATTTATACTGTACAATTATACTGTACATATATAGCCCCAAATCAACGGTTCAAAACAAATCTGATCAAGATCGAACAGTCACGATTAAATTAACATTTTCGACTATTTCACTAACCAACTTCAAAACTCGATAAAACACTGCTCGCTTATCCGAAACATTCCCCAAAAATTTGCATGAGCTCGAAATTAAATCCTCTACAACTTTCGCGAAGTAACCCATATCAAATTCTCGCATGATAATTTAGTCGCAAATAAGACCGCCAAATCGACCAATTACGGCAAAACCGCGACAAATCGCGAAACTCGCAAATCAAGCCGATTAACATACAATTTTTAGTTCGGGTTGTCATAGTTTGGACCTAAAATAACATTTTGTTTTAGCCGATTCCCACGGCCTTCTTAATAAGCTTGGTTTGGGAAGAAAATCAGATTATCTTGTTGTATCCCTCGCTAAGCAAGGAAAAATGAAATCTAACGAATCCAGTATTCTTCATTTTTCCCAAGGGATCTGGGTAACAAGAACATGTGTTAAGCAGAATAATATTAGAAAGAGTAAAGTTTCAAACAAGTGGGAATACTCTAACGAAACAATTACCTCAACAGGGAGGATTGGCTTGTTCGTCGCTGGAGGGCTTCCCGTTGACTAGACAATATCACCAACCTTTTCAGCAATAGGCCCCCCCTTTCAAAGGGGTTGTTGCCCAAGTCTGACATCTCGGAAACGACGACGTCGTTAGCATTGATAACCTACACTTGAGATGATTTAGACATGTTTCACATGTTTTATAATTCTCAGGAATGACGCAAATCTCTATTACCTTAGTGGTCTTCGTAGGGGATGCAGACATCTTCGAAGCAGTCTGCTCAGTGGGATTCGCAGGCGTGTCTTCTATCAAACCCTCTGCAATTACAAAGCTTTCCTCGCTCTGGAAAAAGATGTTTTTCCACTGGATTAACAAGGCCTATTCAATTGCATCATTCAGGCCTAATTTCGAGGCCTATGAGGCAATGTTTGGACCCAAAATAACATTTCATTTGGGTTGATTCCTGCGACCAGCTTAATAAGCTTGGTTTGAAAAGAAAATCAAATTATCTCGTTGTATCCCTTGTCGGGCAAGAAAAAATAAAATCTAGCAAATCTGGTATTCATAATCCTTCAAGGATTTAGATTTCTTACTCTTTTCAGCAAGAGTTAAGCTTGAGTGATCACTATAAATAGAGGGTCCATGACTAGATCAAAAGGAACTTCTACAGTCACACACAGTTTTGTCTTAGCAAATTCAATTCTCCTCTTGAGAGAAACTGACAACGATGAATCTAGAATTCTCACCAGTCAGGCGTGAATGATTCGACAATTGTATCTTGTCAATCGGCAGCAGCGAACTATGATTTTTCACTAGGCAAGGCATGACAAATTCAGCAGTTTACTCTTATCAAACGACGACAATCAAAGAAAGTTTCACCAGACAGGGCGTGAAAGTTCTTGCGGGAGACGAAGTCACAACCAATATTCTCAACACTCGCCAAGAAAATTACTTTGCTTTATACCAGACAGGGTGTGAAAGTTCTTGCGGGAGACGAAGTCACAACCAATATTCTTAACACTCGCCAAGAAAATTACTTTGCTTTATACCAGACAGGGTGTATAGAGCATCGATTTTTGTGGTTCTACAATGAGACACGAACTCAAGTCCTACCCCGTTAGGCAAAAGTCCTAGGTCACCTAGGCAGAAAGAACTCATCGAGCGAGGTTGGTGATCTCTTCGCTTCAATCGCTTGTGAAGAACTAAGTCTAGCGGCGCGACGCAAATTGACATTCTGCCTTCTGCAGTGGCACGCCAAGCACACATACAAAAAAGACAGTTTGTGATTATCTAATCCATTCTCTACTGGGAAACCTTGCCAAACAGAATCATTTTTGACCCACCCCCAATGCCAATCCCATGCCCAAGATAATTACATATTTCTTAGCCTTTAAAAATTTAAAAGAGGAAAAGATCCAAATCATCCACTAACAAGTTGTTTATATGTTCCAAGGTCAAAGTGATAAAACCCATTGAACAATGGATCTTTTTTGGTATGATTTCTACATATCGGAGAATATTTTTTTTTTTATTATTCAATATCAACTTATCCGTTGATCAACAATCGTACATATAATATTCTACCATATAAAGCTGACAAAAGAATTGTTACTCAAGTAAGACTTCATTTTTACTCGAAACTAGACTGCTAGCTAAAACTCCTAGTCTAATTTTCATGAAGCTCTTGCAATCACCAAACAACTACCTCAAACCTACGAAGTACGGAATCGTGAAATCACTCATGATTCCCGTACCGGAAGCGGAATCGTGTACGAAGCGTGGAGGAATCGTCATGCGATACCTAAATTTAAACAATCGGAAACATAGTGGACACGCGATTCCAAGAAGAGAGGAACGCGATTCCGATCTAGGGGAGAAATTCACGGTTGATGGCTTGCCGGCCAATAATCGAGATGATTGGTCCGATCAAATCAGTTGAACACTCGAACTTCGCTCGAGTATGTGTAGTTGTGTACAGAGCTGTACTTCAGAATAGAATGGGATAAGTTGCGTGGGTCAACTCGATCGGGTCATAACTGGGTCTTCGATCTATTGAGCGAAATAGCTACGTTGATTGAAAGTCTTTGCTCTATCAACTTATGTTGTAGATTTGATTATGAACTGAACTCTGATTGCCTGAAGCGAAGGAAGGAAGAAGAAACGCTACTGTTGACGAGGTGGGGTCATGGAACTAAAGCATGGGTTGTCAATAACGTGGTGATATTATTCCTTTGACTCCAGTAGAGAACTTAATATATATATACATGCAATTTTTTTTTTCTGAAACACTTTTTATTTTGTCTTAATATATTATTAAATTGTATATAAATATATATTTTTACGCTTCTATAATGTGCCCGTTTCTTATAAATTTTAAGATTTTACGATTCTACGTTTTCACACGTTTCGTTTTTGCATATCTGCTTCCGCATCCGTGTTACTTAGTTTCAAACAAACAATTGTAACTGAAAAGAATTCACTAGCTGATTGACAATGAAAATCAAATCGCCATAGATGATTCCAAAATAAGAGCCTCTGAAATCGTCACTTACCGTCGGAACAAGCACCTCCGGAGATATCGTGAGCACTGCTTGCACTCAGGAAAAACTCAAATCCCAAGAACTCCCCCGCTTGGCTTACAGGCCCAAATTCGGACCCACACCCAAAAAATCCTAGCCCGAATTTAGAGATTTGAAGATACAAAAATTCTATATTAATTCAATGTTGCCGGACACAGTATCGGTACCCTAAAATATGATTGGAGTATTGAAATAGCTTGCTTTGGTCGCGGGCCAGCGTTTCCGGGATTTTGGTGTTTAGTTGAATTTAAGCTGGAATTTGGGCCCCTTCCCGTACGTACCCTAATTATATTCGTGTTCATCTTTGACCTCCACCATGAATTTCTCTAGATAATCTCTCCTTCAAAAAATAGATAATCTCTCTCTTTTTTGACAGACTTTTGTGAGATCTAAAAAATGAAATCTACGTAATCCACTCTTACAAATTTGAACATGACATCCTTAATTAAGAAAACAAAAATAGAACATGACATGGAGAAGAAGTAACTTAATCTACGGCAACAAAAATAGAACATGACATGGAGAAGAAGTAACTTAATCTACGGCAATTGTGTTCAGAGAGAAATTTGAAGAAATTATGGGAGATAATTAGGCCGCGTTTGTTATTGTTTTACGAAACAGTTTTTTATTTTTTAAATTTAAAAATATAGTAAAAATATGTTTGACAGACTATTTTTAAAAAAAGAATTTCGAAAAAAAAACACTACAAATAGAAAATACAGTAAAACATGAAAATAAAGTTCTCACTATTTTCTGGAAACATAATTTTAAACAAAATTAGGGAAAATAATTATGATTAATTTCAACTGAAATTTACCCTTTGAATATACATATATGATCCATTTCAATTGAAACTTAACATCAAACATATATTAATTTGTGTTTTGTACACCTTGTATAAATATACCAGACATGTTTTACTGTTTTCATACTGAAAAATAATTTCGTAATTTAACTTGTCAGACATATTTTTAAATCTTAAAAATAAAAATTTTAATTTATCGTTTTTGTTTTACAAAATAATTTTTCAAAAACAATTTTATAAAACGATAACAGGCCGAACTTACATTTCAACCACATATTCTTATTTAATAGCTAAATTATATAAAACACAAAATAACGGAGTGTACTATAATCGGTTGGCTACCTTATTTAATTCAAATCTCGTTAGCATCAAAGGATTGAAAAATTTATCATTCATCATTATAATTTCTTTCATCTGTAGCCTATAATACAAAAAATTCACCTTAATGCATGAAATGAAATGAAGGCCCCTCCACGGCTCCACCCCCGTATACCTCACATGGTTCCTACCAAACAAATTTAATGGGTGGGGCATGTATTTGATATGACATGAAGCAAACACTCCATAGACATACAATTCGACAGTTTTGTATGCATGTCTTTGCACACTTGTAACCTTTTATCAATAAACTAAAGAAATTAATTCTATTCATAATCTTTTTAGTTGACGTACTATATAAACTTGGGTTTACAAATAGAAGATTCATACAAGGAACAAAAATATTTATTCTAAATTAAAAACATATTTATACAAAGCCCTAAATTGCGCAAATAATATACTTGATCAAAAGAAAGAGCATGACTAATACAACTAGCTAGAAATTATATTGTCCCAAACATGAAGATTTCTTGAACCATGACTAAAATTAGCTAACTTGTCTGAAGGCAAGTTTGGAATAAAATGAGCAATGTTTCTGATGTGCAGAAGGTATTGAGCTTCCAAAGAAGTGAACTCTGCAAGTTAAAGGCCTAGCCTAGCTACAATAGAATTATGACGTTGGTTCTGATAAAGCTGATGTCAGCAAAGGTGGCACATATAGATTAGAGTCGAACCACTTGACAAAGCCTAAAAACGCAACAAAGGAGATAAAGTAAAAGAAGTTTATCTTGCCAAAGTTGCCATCACATCTCACTTTCCAATGAAAACCACAGACCCACATGATCTTGTTCGGGATATCGAAACTCAATTTCATAGTGAAATAAGAGAGATCACAAACAACCTGATCATTTCTCAATAGAAGATTTCCAGTTCACTTCGAACAAAGTGGATCGATCTCTTCACTTATTCAGCTGCAAATTGTTCTCCTTACACAACTCGTTATGACTATTGTAAAATGTATCCGAGGTTTATTGTGAGTGGGAGATAATATAGAGATATTTTATTCATCAATCGTAAACTTCTGTATAAAATCTTAAGTTTAAGGTTATAGAACAAATTATAAAGATACTCTGTCTATTTATAAGAATAGAGACATATTTAATAAAGTATTTACAATATTTTTCTTTAGATATTTCTTGTGAATAGACATATTGTGCTTTCATATTACCTCATTAAAATCTTGTCAAGTAAAAATCCTGTGGGACAAAAATAATCTTGAACGAAGGAGAAAAGAGTAGAATGCGCGTTTACTCATCATGAGTATTAGTTTCCAATATATATGCACACATAATTCTACTGCATCAAAATCTTGCCTAGAAAAACCCAGTAGGACAAAATCCATGGCCGAAGGAAAAAGATGTGTAAGTGCATATAAATTTAGACATCTTCAAGATGTAACATTGTAATCATATTTTGCATGTGCCTCGTTAAAAACCTTATCAGGTGATAAAAATCCTTTTTGGGAAAAAAATACCCTGAAAGGATAAAAAGAGTACACTATGATTATGTGGATATCTTCTAGATACTCCTACTGAGGTAAACGTCCCCTCATAACTACAAGTTATCTAAATATGATAATCTACATAAGACAATACCTCGTACATGCTTCAAGAATGTAGACTTAGGTAATGCTTTGGTGAAAAAGGCTGCATGATTATCTTGAGATTTAATCTGTTTAACTTTAATATTCTAAAATTCTTGTTGTTGTTGACTAAAGAAGAATTTTGGTGAGATATATTTGGTATTGTCACCTTTAATAAAACATGTCTTCATCTGTTCATTACATGCAACATTATCCTCAAATAAGGCAGTGGGTTCATCAGTGGTGAATTTCAGCCCACAAGTGCTCCGAACATGTTTTGAAATCGTTTTCAACCATATACACTCACGAACTGCTTCGTGTAAAGCTAAAATCTCTGCATGGTTTGAGGAAGTAGCAACTAACATCTGTTTCGTAGATCTCCAAGATATTGTTGTGTTTTTCATGGTAAATACATAACCTGTTTGAGAACGCCCTTTGTGAGGATCTGATAGGTAACCCTCATCAGCACATCCAATAAGGTGAGCATCATTCTGTGATGCATAGGGGTAGAATAAACCCATATCCATCGTACTTCTAAGGTAGCGGAAGATGTCTTTGATACCATTCCAATGGCGACGTGTGGGCGCAGGGCTATTTCAAGCTAGCAAATTCACAGCAAATAAGATATCTGGCCTAGTACATTGAGCCAAATACAATAATGCGCCTATTGCACTTAGATATGGAACTTCTGGTTCCAGTATCTCCTCATCATCATCAACTGGATGAAATGGATCTTTCTTCGGGTCTAAGCTATGAACAATCATGGGTGTACTAGAAGGCTTTGCTTTATCTTGATTGAAACGTCATCTTCTGGATGTAACTTGATTGATGCATTACTGTAATACTCAAGCTCCTAACAAGACAGAATTTTATTTTCCCAAGATCTTTCATTTCGAATTCAAACTTCAGGTGTTCAACAGTTTCTTTGATCTCTTCAGGAGTACCAATTATATTCATGTCAGCAACATAAACTGCTATAATTGCAAAATCAGAACTTGCCTTTTTAATGAACACACAAGGACATAATTCGTTATTCACATATCCATTCCTGATCAAATACTCACTTAGGTGGTTATACCATATCCATCCAGATTGTTTCAATCCATAAAGTGAACGCTTCAAGCGAATAGAAAACGTGTTCTATGGTCTAGAACTATTTGGATCCCCATATATATCTTAAGTCCTTCAGAGACTTTCATATATATATATATATATATATATCTGTATCAAGATCCCCATAGAGATAAACTGTAACCACATCCATAAGCTGCATATTTAATTTTTCAGAAACTACCAAACTGATAAGGTAGCGGAACGTTATGACGTCCATTACTTGAGAATATGTCTCCTCGTAATCAATCACAGGGCGTTGAGAAAATTCTTGTGCTATTAAACAAGCTTTGTATCTTACAATCTCGTTTTTTCTCTCATTACGCTTCCTTACAAAAACCCATCTAAATCCTATAGGGTTAACATGGGGAGGTGTAGGAACTACAAGGCCAAACACCTTTCTCTTAGTTAAGGAATCTAGCTCAACTTGGATTGCTTGTTTCCATTTTGACCAATCATCTCTACATTGTCACTCAACAACGGAGCGGGGTTCGATGTCATCGCTACTTATGATTTTGTTTGCCACCGCAAATACAAATACATCATCGATGATAATCTCATTCCGATTCCAAATTTCATTTAAGCATGATAATTTATTGAGATTTCTCTATTCTCAGGAGTGGGAATTGATGATGGAGCGACCCCCAAGGTCGTCTCTTCTAGGACGGACCCATAATCTGGAATAGTCTCATGAGATAGATCAGAATGGATTGCGATGTCTGACAGTTTCAGTTATGCCGAATTGGTCCTCTTCTGGGGGTATGAATCTTTCGAACCTTGTGGTCTTTCTCTCTTTTAGGCAGGAACATATAACTGGCTAGCCGTTGTGGTCGTACTAACGTGCCCTTCTTTGGTTTGTGTGCGTCCTATAAGGGCGTCTATCCTTGCAGGCACATTTGTAACAAGTATATGTGATCGTGTCACTCTAGCTAGATCAGAGAATGTGTCTGGCATATTATCTGCAACTTTTCGTAGATCTAGTCTTCTATGCATTTTAGTTTCACGTTGTGCAGTTGGGGGATCATAATGAGACATAGTGGAAACATTCCACGTCAATTCATGTCGTTCTCTGGAACGATTGCATTCTTATCTTCCCCTAACGGCGGAAAAATTGTCTCTCATATAGTGGGAGAGAATAAAGAGAGATATTTTATTCATCAGTTGTAAACCTCTTTATATAGGAGTACAAAACCCTCGGTTTAGGGTTATAGAACAAATTACAAAGATATTTTATCTATTTACAAGAATAGACATATTCAATAAACTATTTACAACAATAACGACACTATACTTATAACTTTGCGCTCATCTCATAATATAAGTATCGATCGTCAAAGATATCGTGTTTTTTATGAAATTAATTTGGACATGTATGTTTTTAAGCATGCATGTGTTAAGGACTCCAAATTTCGTGGCTGACAAGCTTGCTTATGTTGACCATGTACTTTAGTATTATTCTCTAATATTACGAGGAGTCCTTGCTAGCTATTGTAACTAGAATTCATATGTTTGATTGTTCGTGAGAGACTACTCACTGTAATTTTCAATCGTCTTGTAAACATACTAGAAGAAGAAGAAGGAAAGTTGGATATTCTAACTTGACTTAAGCTAGGGCAACCCTCCCTTCGTAAACTGGCTGGCAATACCAATCGTGGCATAAACATGTGCCACCCATATATAAGGCCCCTCCAAACCCTTTGAGGGAAAACAACCCAACCCCTAATAATTATTGAACTTGGTGATCGATCAGCGAGATCGAATTGGGAGGAGGAGCCATGAGTATGAGGTACGGGGGACCCTAAATGATGGATCCCAAAACGGGCGAAGTACAGAGTGAGGTGCAATTATTCATGCCATGAATTTCCTCCTAAGCAAGTCGTGACCATAACATTCCCTTATATCGATCATCACATCCAACTCAATCTCCAACACATGATCAATCAAAAAGAGGAAACTAAAACAAAGCTGCATCCTTTTTTGCAGGGAAAACTAGCATATATAGCTACCATTTTCATTTACGAGAAGGGAATACACTCATCACCATCACTTGATCGATCGATGAATATTCGTAACATTTTAGATATGAGACTCATTTTTATTGGTTCTCGATCGATCGATGAATATTTTCTTTTTGCTATGGGAAGGATCTTAACTAACATGATACGGTTTACAGTCAACAACGTAATAATATCTCACTATACACTCGCGTTCTCTCGCTATAAAATTACACTCGTAACGTACCATGTTAGCATCACTTTGAATTTAACGAATAAAAAGGTAAATATCTCACTGTAGAATTTTCATGTTACATGGTTCTTTCTTTCTTACTTTTCCAAATGAATAAGATAGTACGTGATTGATAATGATTCCCACTCTCATTGAGCTTATACAGAGGCATAAACAAAAGGGTTAAGTTAAAGAGACTTCGATCTCCTTCTCTCCTCCTGCCCGCGCGTCCTCTTCTCTCTCTCTCTCTCTCTCTCTCTCTCTCTATGAGAGAGATCATTGAATAGAGCGGAGCTGCTGCGAGCATCAGCTTCAGCAGTAGTACGTGAAACTAACTAATTAATATGAAGAACACAATCAGATGCTGCATCTCTTGCATTCTACCATGCGGAGCTCTCGACGTGATACGAGTCGTTCACTGCAACGGCCGTGTGGAAGAGATCAGCGGCTCTATTCGTGCCAGCGAGATCATGAAGGCGCACCCCAAGCACGTCCTCAAGAAGCCCGCTTCCTCTCCCGCCGATCACTGCGGCGTCGTCCCCAAGATCGTCATCGTCCCTCCCGACGCCGAGCTCCAGCGCGGCAAGATTTACTTCCTCATGCCGGTTCCTAGCTCCGACAAGACGACACGGTCTTCTTCGACGTCGTCGGCCAAAGTGAAGAAGAGGATGAAAGTCGTGGAGGCCAACAACGTCGCCATGAACAGTATTTCCATGACCAACTTGTTGATATCGGATCAGTACTTGAGTGAGATACTGTCGGAGAAGGTCTCGATGCAGAAGGATCGGCGGCGAGGACGTGTCGGCGTGTGGAGGCCTCATTTAGAAAGTATTTCTGAGTCGCCGAGTGATTTGTCATAAGATCGATCACCGGCTCCGGCGGTTTGTATGCACGTACGTTCAACTTCTTCTCTTATGATTTATTTTGAAGGTTTCATCATCGATCTCTACTACGTACTACTAGGGTTGCAAAATAAGCACTACTTCATTTCTATTCTTTCCATCATCTCTTTAATTCCTCTCTTGCTTCTTTTCACCCTTTCTTTTTCCGTTGTATATATGAGAACGTACTAATTAATAGGAAACAAGAAATAATGTAAAGCAAGGGTGGATATTTGATTCGGATAATTACTATTTGAGTTGCTCATAGCTAGTGTCACTACTCCATTGACCAAAGTGGGCGTGTTCTGTTTCTAATTTGGTTTGAAAATTTCTTCTTCTTCTTCTTTTTTGCCTTTTCCTTTAATTTATGGATGGATGGAATTATGAGTTTTGTGTAAGGGAAGAGAGTCTAGTACCTTGTTATATATATTTAACAGATAAGATCACTTCTACCATATGCGCGCATTGAGGAAATTAGATCGATGGAAATGATCATCATTCAAGTTGATTGGTATGATTACTGAAGTACACACGACTGGGATTTTTATTCTAAAGTCTACTTTATATCATGATTTCTTCAAGGATATATATGAAAGTGTCGGTTGTCGTCTTGGATGGTACTATGAGATCGATGAAATGATGGATTGATGGTAATTCGATCACTATCTACACTCCAGATTTTCTTTTTCTCGATGATATCTGCTTGCACTCCATATTGGGCAATGGGCACATGCAATTAGAAATATAAATTACATATTAATACCTTCTTCTTCTTTTTTTGGAATGGATATCACGAAGAGACTCATGGAGTCTTTACATGATTTATAATGCAATATTATCAGCGAAACCTAGGACTTTCTTTAAGAGTATTCATAAACTATACAAACTTAATATGAACTACACTAGCTTAATATAAATTTTTCCGATAATCTAATTGAGACGAAAATGAATCACACGAGTAACTTATTCTGAAAAACCGATTTCTTGTGGATCCCCTCATCCAAGATTTATTGATTCGTCAATTGTAACTATGTACACGAAAATTAATTCGTTATTTTCTGTGATAGAGGAGATCGACCGGCCAGCAAGCACTTGCTGTACCAATATACAACTCAACGAATTTGGAATATTTAATTTCTATAAATTAATTAATCACATGCACCAACCCCATACTTTTTGTTATATCTTTCTCCACAATTTAGAAGTGGATCAAGTACTGATTATAACAATATGAACATAGCAAGACACGACGAGGTTGAGGAGGAATCACAGTTCACTATAAAGTAGCTAGCTCATTTGATATGTGTGTGTATATATATCAAAGGTCATTTTCAAGTATAAAGCATTACACTAATTTTTTGATCATATGTACGTTACCATCTTCACCGTTCAGATTTTATGTCCCAATGTGTAAATTAAGTCTAAAAATTTTCAGCCAAAATGGTGATCGTTAAGGTATTCAAGACTCCAATTGAAGTTTATAAGTATGAACAGTTCAGATTTGGTCTATTTATTGATTTAATCTAGTTCGATACCTTAACGGTCGCCATTTTGGCTGAAAATTTACATGAAATATCTACTCATATAGACTTAATATTTGGAAGGCGGAGATGTTAAAATATGATCGAAAAGTTTGTGTAATGCTCTATACCTGAAATTGACCCAAAAAAGGTATAGCTTAGTGGAAGGGCCCTCTAAGAAAATGTGTATATATAGGGCCAAATGGTATAGGGCATTACACAAAATTTTTGATCATATTTTAAAATCTCTACCGTCCAAATATTAGGTCTATATGAGTAGATCATTCCCGTAAATTTTCAACCAAAATGATGACCGTTAAAGTATCAAACTAGATTAAATCAAGGAACGGACCAAATCTGTCAAACCTAAACCGTTCATACTTATAAACTTCAATTGCACTTTTGAATACCTTAACGATCACCGTTTTGGCTGAAAATTTACAGGCTTGATCTACACATTGGGACCTCAGATCTGAACGGTGAAGATGATAAAATATGATAAAAAAATAAGTATACCTTATTGAAAGAGTGTTGTGTGTATGTGTGTATATATATATATATATAGCCTTCTCTCACCGTATATACAAAGTGAGAGTGCAAAATATAGGTTTGCAATATAGTTAATTAGCTCAATCTAGCTAACAAGTGGGTATATATATGGCATGTATATGTCTTTAAGCATGTTGTTCTCTCTCTTTGTAATTGGGAGAGAATAATTCATAATTAGCTAGATTAGATATACATAATTGATGGTGGCAATAGCATCCTGTAAAGGCCAAGCTTTATCACGGTTTCCTTTTAGCATAGACCATATTCATCATAATCATCATATGCTATTGGTTCATCAGATCAAGAGATAGCTAGCTAAGCTTTGATTATATATATGTTCCTTCCGATGCCGATCTATCAATTTTAAGTTCTATCTCCCCCGGCCGGACAGTCCCACCATTTGGGGCCAACTAGAAAAGCTCTGTGTGACAGACTTCCGATATGATTGATTTGGCTATCTGATCAATCAGGCCAGGCCAGCTTCATCGATCCCTTGGCACATATCAGCTGCCATGTACCGGTAGCCACTGTGGCACTGTGTTAGCCAGATATTTCAGCCACAAAATAATTGAAGGAAAGATACAAGCCAATCAATATAAGGAGAGTGTTCCAAGTAGTTCTACTTAGTAGCATGGTGGCTAATTATATATATCCTAGTTAACCAGTGGAGAATGGCTAGAGAGTTATAGACTTGTGGAGAAGTTTAATTTGAGTATGAACCTTTTTAGTATATAAACTAGCAACTGTACCCGCACGATGTTGCGGCAAATTGAATCCCGATTCAAGTTAAACGTCCATTTTTTGTGTTCTCATTTCTAAAAGTGTAATAAAGTGTTCAAGATTCTGTAACAACAATTGAGACACATACATACATCCCTCCAATATGTTGTTTATAGTGGTATTTCTTTTTCCAATCCAAAGTATAATGAAAACAATTCAGATCGAGCATATATAGGGCAACCTTTATTTTGACAAAAATTATAACATAAGTAGGCATAACTTCCAATCCATAGAATCAACTGCCAGTGACAACTGCTAGTGATAAGGACACCCGTGAACAAAGAGTTGGAGCTTGGAATCACAATGCACATACCAGGCGAAAAGATCAAAATCCACCTCAATTTTTGTAACGATGAAATAATATTCTCTGCAACGTAGGGATTGTGTAGCTCAAAAGGCATACAAAAACAAACTTGAATAATTAATGGAGTTATAAATAAACAAAGCCCTCAGAAATACGAAGGATGGGGCAACGATCTTGGATGAATAAATAAGAATAGTCACAAATCTTCTAATACCGGGACAATAGACTTTTGCATTCAAACAGGTAGTGGTATCATTCTTTGGAAGGCAATTCAATGCCACTACAACTCGGTCCTCTAGTATTCTATCTGCTTCAAGAAAAACAACATTGGATCCGGTTCTAAAATCACACTCGCTGAGTCAGTAAACTTAAGAATGAATCAAAATAACAAACTTCTAGATTAAATATACAAACCATGAGGAGGATATTCATGTTTGAACACAAGTGCTTCTCAGTACCTGTAAAAAAACATAGAAACACATGAAATATTCATTCAACTAAACCATAAAAAATCGCATATTAGTATCTCATAAACTAAACCATGGAAACACATTGAAGTAGATCAACCATATTAAAATGAACATTGTCACCCTTAACATTGTTTCTAATTGAAAAATATCAAGGAGGAAGTGAAATAAAATTAAAAAATCACAGCAAATTAATGAACCATACAAGTAAACTAAATAGTAACTACTCAAAGTGAAACTCGCTTGCCTCTTCCGTGAAACCAAACCTCTTCACAGACTCACAATCTCACTCCGCACCATGAACAAATGACTGTGTTCAAACACAGCAAGACCAATTCAAGCATAATTGCAAAAAGAGGAGACAACAAATTCAGTAATATAGCAAAGCTAACATGCAATCCCAACTTCAGAAAATAAAGTGAGAGAACATAATGCAATAAGGTCAAGCATACAATCATGAACCGTCAAACCAAAATTTGAGCACCCAAAAAAGATAAACTCAATTATCAAAATTATATCTCTTATCTGTCAAGCATTTGCACAACAGAATAACTCTGAATAAGATCGGATGCAAGTAGCCATGAAACACTCTAAAATCCTTATTCAAGAAGTGCATGCAGGATAATACCCTTTTTCAATTTGTATAGGTGAAATTTGAATATTGATTAAACCCAAACATGTTGCAAACAAAAATTTCAAACTTACCAATTTCAAGTTTTTTGACTCCAAATTGGGAGGCTTCTGAAATGAATTTGATGCCTCAATGGGAATATCGCTTATAGTCGTAAAGCATCTAAAAATTCAAGTCGTTCAATACACAACTATGAATCCCCCAATTTTGTGGTTTGGCATTCACTACAGAAAATATGCTTCCCAATATCTCCACATAAGCTTGAATGGTGGCTCAAACTTCATTGAGTTGACGACCTTTGAAGCGATTTTGATGTCGCACAATGAAGCGGTGAAGAGAACCACAAGAATGTTGGCGTCGAGGAAAAGGAAGAAGTCGGAGATGATTAGTAATCTTATACAAACAGTGGCATATATCATAATTATCTCTGTAGCTAGATAATATGAACATGATTGGATTTGCGACCATGGATGCTTGATTGTGTTGTTGGGGTTGTGAACTCGCTGTTGGAGATAAACATAACTCGAGAAGAGAGAGATGAATGAAAATTGGTCGATGAAGATGTCAGTGGCATAATGTATAATTAAGTCAAAAATATTGAATAAAATTAAAAATTTACTGTGCTTAAAAACAATAAATTTCAAACCGCATTTCAATTGGTGTGAATTTGGTTGAAGTTAAACCATATCATTTTGGTTCAAGTTGAACCATCACTTTTATACTTATTTTTGGAGTTTGTGTCAAAAAAAAACAGGTCCACTTCTGTTTTAATGTGTAAAGTGATGGTTAAACTAAGTTCACAAAACAACTTCCAATAAATTACAAATATTTAACATGGACTCTTAAAAAAATATTTAATTATTTGATACGATTGAATGATAGTCAACTTCAACCGACAACAAATTAACTAATCACCAAAGTATTATTGTATATAGTATAGTTTTGAAAATTGATTGATTAAATTTCACTTGCTTAATTAGACATCTAAACGTTTGGCTCATTAATTTTGCTGCCGAAATACCGCCTTTAGATTATCCACACGAAAATTTTAGGTATAACCACCCAAATAATTACAAGAAGTCAAGAAGATCAATCTTCTTTCGTATGTACACAACTTACAGATCGATAATCGATCGAACCCAAGATGATATAAAAACCCCTGCAAGTATCATAAACTAAATAAAAGGCCAAAAGCGATCAAGTTCGTCATACTTAAAATAGAAGCTGGACCATGCAGCTGCTAGCAATGGGCTCGATCGTCTCCATTACCAGAGCTCAAGATATCATATTTTTTTGCTGCAGAATGGATCAGAATGATATATATCGATGATGATTGAGTAGAGTATATATTGCGTATTCAAAAGGGTCGCTTTCTCTACCTTTTGCTTCTTTTCCTATCCGTCCAAAGGAATATGTCGATCATGATCATCCATCTTGTCCAGCGAGAGTATACCCTGGTCATTTTCTGCATATATGTGGTTCAATCATTTTTGGTGAAGTCATTTAACTTCAAACGTGGAAATGTGCGGTTCATTCAATCTTGTTGTCTGCAAAACCACCAACTTTGCATGTGGCAAGTTTAACTTACTCCCTCAGCCATTGTCGGGCGATAGACAATTCAAAAACCATTGTCATCACTTGGGCTATCCACAACTTCACATCAAACAGATACTATAAACGAGCTTAGTTTCTCTAGGGTGCTGAAATTTGCGATATCAATCTCTCCATTATCTAGTTTGTAAGTTGCTACTCAATTGTTTTGAAAATGCACGTTTTACTCGTTTGGGGGGTGTGTATCATGATTGATGACTCCTTAGTCTTGAATTGCACCACGAATAATTTAGGTCTCATCGTCGCCTTTGAAGCTCCTTATATCCATACTACCATGCTACCAATGCTTATTGTTGACAGAAGAATATCCATTTACTTGGTGAAGTTTCTAGTTTTACAACTCAAACTAGCTAGAGAAGACTACTTGCTCAAAATCTTAATGTAAGCATCGATGTTTAAGACCCAACCCCTAACAAGAGTTGCAGCCGAGGACATGATTGTTTTGAGCCCTCTTGTCATGGGCTTTCTTCGTAAAATCTGAAAAGTAGCAAGTTTGTTTGTGAAACTGTGAAAACTAAATTTGGCTATGTGACAATAAAAAGTAAAATTCTATTAATCCGGCACACGGTAAAAAAAGATTGAGCCGGCGGTAGGGTAGGTGAGAGTAGTAGAGTAAACGCGACTGGGAAACGGACCCTTCCGAGCCGAGCCGGTAAAATGGAGCCACTAAAGCAAATAATGACATCAACAAAAAGACAAGGCAGCTTCACGCGCTCATCCCGGCGACCTGCCTCTCTCCTACACTCGCGGCTCATGCGGCCGGCGCTTCACCGACGCGACCCTCTCTCTTAACTCTCCTTTTCTCTCTCTTCTCTTCTCACCACAAACCCACTCACAATTTTCTCACCGATGGGCGACCTAACGGAATCTCTCGCTCTGATGACGCCGTCAACCGCCACCGCCATCGTCACCACAACAACACCAACCCCCAATTCCTCCTCCTCAAACCCTAGCCGCCCCATGCCCGTCCGCGAAGACTGTTGGAGCGAAGACGCCACCTCCACCCTCGTCGATTCCTGGGGCCGCCGCTACGTCGAGCTCAACCGCGGCAACCTCCGCCAAAAAGACTGGCAAGACGTCGCCGACGCGGTCAACGCCCTCCACGGCCACACCAAAAAAACCCACCGCACCGATGTTCAGTGCAAAAACCGAATCGACACCATTAAAAAGAAGTACAAGGTCGAGAAGGCTAGGGTTTCGGCGGGGCTCTCTACGTCGTGGCCTTTCTTCGACCGACTCGACACTCTCATCGGATCTAATCTCCTCAACAGCAACAAGAAACCCTCGCCGTCGCCGTCGACGCTCTCGCTCTCTCCCTCTCCGCCCGTCGCCGTCCCTCTCCCGCTCGCCTACCGGAAGCCCTCTCCGGCGCGACCGGTCGTCACCTCCGTCTCCTCGTCCTCCCTCCCGCAGAAGAGGTCGGCATCCGCGGCGGCGCTGAACGAGGGGTTCTTCAGGATGAATTACTCCGCCGTCGCCGCTGCGGCCGCGGCGGAGAACGACGACGACGACGATGAGGACGAGGACGAGGATGATGATGACGAGGATAACGACGAGGCTGACCAGGAGGCGGAGGTGGAGAGGGAGAGAGATAGCGACGGAGAGGCTGGAGGCGGCGGTGTGGTGGGAAGAGAAGGATTGAAGAGATTGGCTAGGGCGATAGAGAGGTTTGGGGAGGTGTATCAGAGAGTGGAGGCTGAGAAGTTAAGGCAGATGGTGGAGTTGGAAAAGCAGAGGATGCAGTTTGCTAAGGACTTGGAGGTTCAGAGAATGAGGATGTTCATGGACACACAGGTCCAGCTCGAGCGGATCAAGCACGGCAAGCGACCCCGCTCTAATGGTGAGCTGCCTAATCTGTCAGCTTTCTTCTGTATGCTATAGAATAGTTTCGCTTCCAGTTTCTTCTCTGAGAATCAAATGTGTTAGTTAGTTTTCGGGTTTCGTTTGGAGCTTACTTACTTATATGCTCATTGTTGAGAAGTATTCTGAACTATCCATTCACTGAAAATATTTATTGGACATTTCTAGTTTGATTCATGCTTTCCATTTCTATGTGGTGTGTGTGTGTTGTTGTTGTTGTACTCAAAACAATTGAAATAGCTATTACAGAATTGAGATACAGCTTAATTTTAGCTCATAGATGTCATTGTACTGATCTCTTGGGTTTGAAGATCAGAACACGCTCTGCTTCGAATGCAATTAGGAAGATACTTTTTTGCCAAAGAGATTTAACCTATGAATTTGTCTATGAACTCCAGCTGCTAGAGCTGTTGTCATGCAATTGCACAATTGCATCATGAGAGTGATGTTGTTCAATCATACTTTTGGCTATGTAACATTCAGTATATTACCTATGGCTATGTAAAGTGTGATATTGAAGTAGATGCTTGGTGTGGAGGTTATGAATACCTATGAACTATGTTGACTTTTGTGAAAATACAGAACGAAGTCAACAAACAAGGTGATTATTCGTTATGATTTTACACTCTGTGAAACGCACTGTTCTTGGGAGATTGTTCAGAGATGACATGCATTAAATAGAATTCTTTTTGCACTGGTTTTAACGTATATTTATTTCTTTGGATCACTTTCTAGAGATAACGTAATCTTTAAATGATTTAGATTATTGCAATCCAAGTTCAAATGAGTGTTAATTTTGATAGCTTATCCTACTGAGATGAAATCAGGGTGGCTTGGGATGGGACTGGGTTCAGCTTGGTTACTTAGTATTGAACACTCTTATGGACATCTGTTACTTATATAGCATGATTGGGATGGGACTGGGTTCTTTCTCTACTCTGTGTGTGTGGCTTGGATAAGTTAACCAACCTATATATGTTTTTGTAACTCTACTTCCACCCACCCACCCACCCACCCACACACACACACACAGAGAGCGAACTTTAGAGCCTGCCATGGAGTCTAAACAAAGTGCCTTCACTAGCCTGCGACAATTCTTTCTAGGTTGATATGTATTGAAGTGTCCTTCTGCTGGGGTAGTCGGTGAGTTGATGTATGATAGTGGGGCTCTTGACTCTACATTGTGGACAGTACTTTTGCTAACTGTAGGTAGCTTCCATAAACAAGTGAACTGTGGTAGTTTTCATCAGGCCGATTGACACCCTGAACTGCAATCTTCTGTATGTTTAATAAGGAATTGACTTGACATTCTCATGATATGTGCTTTGCATGTGTTTTCAAGATATTGAGATATGTGAATACTTTGTATAATTCATTCAATTAGGAGAGTATTTTGCACTGTTATGAAGATTTGAGTATGATTCTTAGATTGAGTGGGTGAAATGCAGCTCGTGCCATTTATGTTTATGTTTCTTATAGATGATAAGATTTGAGTGACTTCCCATCCATGATAGCGAACTCCAAGTATTTTACAAACCCCAGAATATTTTGGGGAATTTATTTACTGTCATGCTAACATGAGGGGAGCTCTGAGTTACGAAGTAGAAAGATTCAGAGGTTTGATGATATTGCTGTGGAGAGCATTCCTTGTTGTCTTGTGGTCCATGCAGTATATCTTGTTTCCCTGATCTCTTCTTTGCAAGAGTTCCAATCATATATATCATATATGCACTTGATGTAGAAACATGTGAAGCAGTCTCTAAATATTTTTCAATGATAGATGTAGGGAGTAAATCATGCCAGCTTCTTTTGCTGTTTTGAGCTGAGTTTCTTGTTTGTTTGTCCTCTGGTTTCTATTTTATTTTGTTCTGTTGAATTGTGTTCTGCTCAGATTTGATCTCTAAAGATCAATTTTATGGTTCCCCTTTTTTGCAGATTTATATAGCTAGCCATGTGCGACAGAGTAACATGCGCGAAGCATATGTATTATCTTTTGATCAAGTATATATTGGCGCTAATACTGGATGATACTTGCTTTGGAGAAACTTCTGGCACAACATCCCCAAGTTACTTTGGTTCTTCTTAACCTGCCTTTTGTTCTATCTAGCTATTATTTTAGTACTGTTGGGTCTTGACAGTTGTACTAGGCTTAGTTTGGTCCAATGAACCTCTTTTAGCCGTAATAGAATTTTAGTTGTACTTGAGAATACAGATTAGTATCGTTGCAATACAGAAGAGTAGTGTTGGCAAGTGATGCATCAGCAAGACAGCCTTGGTTTCAATTTAACGTGTAGTTGGTTAATTATTAAGATATATATAATCAATGTTAGATCCTTTGCTCAAGTGTGTTGGTATGTAAATTCTCATATTATCTTTCTTTTCTGCGCGCTCTCTCTTTTAGTAGCATTAGTCAGACATAATAAACACAGTTACTCACCAACGTAACCTACTGGATTTGTCGATCAAATGTCTATAAGCCGGCTATGCAACATTACAGGTCTACGTACTGTTTTTGCCTACAAATAAAATCACGTACTCCAGTTTGTGTGCACATCGGGCTCCATCGAACACAAGCGACTGTACTAATGAAGACAGTCATGGCTAGATCAATATATGTGCAGGCCTGCTTGGCCTCTCTCTTCCTTTCTGCCTTTGCTACGCCCAGCTTGCCTGCGCAGCACGAGGAGTGGGTATACGTGCGTAGCTCAACATGGACGAGTTTAAAATATTACAAGAAGCAGAAGAGAAATCGCTACTTGAAAAGCTTTTAAACAAATTAACAGTAGGAGAACGAGATCAAATTCGAAGGGAGAATCCAACGGGACGTTCCTGCTAATTGTCTACTTAATGTTTGTCATACTGTATTACATTCTGGCCGGTTCTGCAACATATGCCATGCAGCCATGGGGTTCTCATGCAGATAAATAGCAGCAAAGCAGTCATTTATATATGTTTGATGCTATTAAACAGAATACCATTCTAAAGCCTTAATCCGGCCAGATGGAGATCGAAACAACTTTTTACCTGTCATGGAATATAGCTAGCAAACAGATGTATAACATTGTCTGCTAATTAAGCTTTGAAATTGCCTAGGAAATTGCAAGTAGAAAATCAACTTACAGGAAGTGTACTGACTGGATTAACTGCAACTACTTAGAATTGATACAATTAAGTAGGGTTTGAACTAGCTAGCTTGCTGTAGTACGTAGTAAAGATTATTTAGAGCTAGGCCAGCTAATATAATTAGTCATAACATACAGCCTCCACATTTCCGGAGGGAGAAATACTTGTTATGACCTTGCTATATATATCCACCTCGTGCATCCAAATGATCGTTTATATGTCTGATCGATCCTGCAATGACATAACAAATGAAAAACAAAATTATCTTCAATGTTAAATCAGTAATAAATAGGTGGAGAGGGACACGAACTAGTTTAACAGCACTCAGATCTGTTGACTAATAACATAGAGTTTTAGTTCAGTTGGCCATCTATTGTGCAAGTCGATCTTTCAAAAACACTTATACACCTAGAAAGCTAATTAAATGAACATATATACAATCTAGAGCCAATCAGAAAGTTAAACGATTAGGTTCTCCTAATCGGAACAGGAATATGTAGGAGTTGTGCTAATGATCTATATATGAAGTACTTAAAAAAAATTAAGTTACATACACTGCAACAAGCCAACAAGCAGTATGATTATAAGCATTGCTAATTAATGTGAGAGCATGAAATTTTCAATCCAAGCTAGTTTGATATCAAAATAGCCGTCAAAAAGCTTTAATTTGTGATCACACTCCCTATAGAGACAAATTTAAGGTCTTGATCGATCAACAACATGTAAACGATGATGAGGTATCTTCTTCTGCGAAGGTGGCAAGAAGCCAAGGAGCTGAAGCAAGTTATAATAGTGTGATGTCATTGGATGCTAGACAGAAAGTCTTGTATCAGTTCTATGCATGGTTTCGGACATATTATGTTCGAATAATTAAGAAGTCTTGTTTGAGCAAAACATGCATAGGTTTATATTGATGCAAGTGCCAAGAAGGATTATTCAGCAAATTTCCTTGGCCGAATGATCTCTAATGTATCAAATAGCTAAATAAAGCATAATCTTATCAGAAGGAATGGAGAGACAAATAATTGGAATAAGAAGAAATGAGAACAATTGGCCAGGCCGGTAAAGATCGAAGAGAGATATATAACCAGATGTTTTAGAATGAAAACATGCAGTAAACCATTTTTATTTTTTACATGCAAAGATTGTGTAAGAATTTGAAACTGTATGTCAATGCATGAATGTTCCCTCAAGGGAAATTTCATGAGTGTAATCTATAAAGCAACCATGCATTCATGTAAGCATTCAAAATTAAGCATATATGCTCATATATAAAGAGATTAATTTAAAACCTTTATCATATAATGCAACACCCAGAAGTACGTACTACTGATATCATGTTCTAATATGGTCGATTATTTTTTGAAAGATGGACTATATGTATTCGGTTCCAAGCAAATGCATGAGCAACAAATCAAACCAGCAGCTACTCAAATAGAATAGCTAGAATAAGATAAAGATGAGTCAAACACACTTTACAGCCCTAGCAAGTATACAACCAATGCTTACCGAGCAAAGATCTTAGGATGCATCAGTAATTTAACTAAGCAATCTATGAAAGGCAGCTGTGATATGTTGATCATTCTTTAACCATATCAAACAATAATTCATCATATATATACATTTTCCTCATGGTTTTGGATCCACCACAAGGTAAAGTAATATAATATATTGATCACTGCATGCATGATCTGTATATTTATCTACAAAAGATCGAGATTGATTAGGAAGAGAATATAGCATACTGTTTTTAATTTATGAAAAGAATATCGATCTCAATCTCATCATCTATATACAACATTACAAGTACGTACGTTAATATTACCTTCTGAACATACAGCTGGCATGCAACGTACGTATATGTGCGTCTGTATATATTACTGTATTTATATGAATGTGTATGTATACACACACATACGGTCTCCCGTGGGGAGCACCAAATCAAACCGAATCACAAAGAGGTAAAAACGAATGGGAACTGTAAACCCAAATGATGAGAAAACAGTTAAGGTCAATGAGAGGTCATAAACAGAAACAGAGTTTTTGCCTGGTTGAGATCGACCAGCTGAGAGAGAGAGAGTAAAAAGTAATTAAACATGAAATATAGATATAGAGGAGAGGTCCTCATAGATAAAATGTACCAAGTTAAATTTACCAGATCAAAGTGATGAAGTTCTCTCATCACTCGATCAGTTCGTTATGCCTGCAGTTCAATTGAGTACCGATTATTAAATTAGGGTTTTAGCTTTTCGTATGTTAGGGTTTTGGATGAAGTTGAATCTGAATGTTACTCCTCGAATTTGAAATCTTAATTATCCAACTCAACTTGAGACTTGAGATCGAGACCCGTCTATTGTCTGCTTAGTTGATTTGAATTTGATGAAGTATTAGCATAATTTTAGTTAATTAGCTAGTTAATTTGCTTAATTATACCCTATCAGACAGTTTGGGCAAATCAAATTAGAGCACAAGATCGGAGCTAACTGAAACCAATTTTACTGTACCACTCTATGTATATATAGTAATCAGTTAATTAGGCGAAAACAAAACCAAATTACCATTCATCGATCTGCAGAAGCCAAGGACTAATTGATCAAGAAGCCATGAGCTTCAAACCCTTAGCCTCATCACCAGTACTAGTCGCCTTGAGCTGGTTGTTGCTCCTCTTCTTCTTTTTCTTCTTGTACGGAATCCCTCTGGCCTTGGTCTGACACTCCTTCACTTCCCTCAAGTAAATTCGAATAGCTCCGTTCCCGAAAGGGTTGGCCTCGGGAGAGCCATCGTGCTCCTCATAGGCCGCCCTGAGACGCCCTATAAGGGCATCGAGGCTGCCCCAGGCCTGCCGCAGCGGGCAGGTGCAAGGAGCTGGAGGGTCGGGCTGCCCGAAGTAGACGCAGCCGTGTAAGTGCACCTTAGTTTTACCAAACTGGTCGAGGTAGCGAAGGAAGTCGAGGACGTGGTTGAACTGGCAATGGAACATGGACACTGGCGGGGTCTGGTTCTTGAGGTACTGCCCGAAGGTGTTCCAGTCACGGCGCTTCTGAGACTCGTAGCGGCTGAGCGGTGGAGGGTTCTGCTGTTGTTGTTGTTGATGATGGTGATGTTGATGATGATGATGGTGATCGCGATTGGCGGTGGTGGATCGCGAGGAGGAGGCCTCGACGGAATCTTTTCGTCTGTGATCTCCAGACATGTTTGGGAAGAAATGGAGAAATGACTGGAGGTGAAAAAGGAGGTAATTAAGGGAAGTAAGAGGTGTGGGAAGAGAGACTAGTTAGTGCCAAGAATTGTTGCAAGAAAAAGATGGAAATCACATCTTTGGGTATGGGGTATACGGTACTCCGGGGTATCGAAACTTATTTTAGTTTGAAGCGTCGGATCACTTCATGTTATCAAAAGTTGAGGCCTACAAAAATTATTTCACTTCATTTTATCAAAAGTCGAGGCCTACAAAAATTATTTAACGTTTCAAATTAGAGAATTTTTTATACTTTAGACCACTATAGCAATTTTGTTTTGGGTGTATTGAGAGGACATGTCATGGGCTCCGGATAAATGCATTATGTTCCTCTTTTTCTATCCCTAAGCTAAGCTAGCTAGCTCTCACTCAAACACTCGATCCTTCTCTTCTTTCTCACTAGCTCCTTCTCAATTTTATACTAACTCAATTACCACCGAGTAGTACTATATTGTTTGCTCGTTTTTTTCCTTTTTTTTATGATAATTTTGGTTGGTATGGTACTCATCATCTAGAATAAATTAAAGAAAATATGGTTTTTAAAATGTTATGCAATGCTATCATCCATACAGTGATTACCCCATTTTCATCTGTGGTAAGCATTGTGATGATCATGGCATAGTATATATGGACCTGTTTAATGACATATGTACAAGGAAAAAAAAGATATGGAAGTTTGCAGATTTTACGATGGATACCTTTTGATATCTTATTAGTGTCAATATATGTTAGGGCACTTCTAGGTACATGAATATGTATATCTATATATACTGTAATAACTATTACATTCTTGCTATTTGCACTTGGTAAACACAAAGAAAAGATGATCTAGAGCCAGTAGCCTAGTACACTAAATATATATTATGGTAAAAATTATCACCAACATTATCCATGCCATGAGCGATCTATCTATTCACACCACTGATAAAGTTATCTTATATATAATAACGAGCAATAATACACATTCTGGTATTGTATATTATTTTATTGTAACCGTACCGGCACCGTGTTGTTTGTTTTCCCCGGCCTCCCCGGCCTTGAAATTGATGTATTTACATTTGTTAGTTGTTACTCCGGCAATGTTGGCTGCAGTGTTGCAGGTACATGTCTCTATCCTCCTTCCTTTTTCATGAAATGCATGGTCACAATTCAAAGTCGTAGGTATATAGCTCCACATTCCTTAATTAAAACCCGCGTTGTGAATTTTAATGTAGGTAAGCCAGGACTGCCAGTGCATGCATATGGTTTACGTTTAATAATGAAAATTAAGGATTCATGATCATCGTGCATTATACAATCAGATAGTAAAAATAACTTCTTTTTGGTTCAATTTGACGAGGAGTCTGTATCCTCTCTTATTCAGCTACCTAGGCTGAATCCAAGAGAAACAAGCATCAAGACTTCTCTCCTTCTACTAAACTAAATGCATATATATATATGGTTCCAAAAACCAAAATGGTACAGTTTATTACTTTTGGTGCTTTTGATTGTCAATCCGTGTAGTAACAGAACATCGATCTTATCTTTCTTTTGGCCAAACCCTAATTCCTTATAGAGTACTTTTCCAATACAAAACCGGTGGGCACGATACAGGAATTAGGATTGGAGATCAGAGTGGTTTTGAGTGGAATAGTTTTTTTTTTAGTGTGTGATACGTGCGTGCATGCATCAGATTTGATACAAGTATAATCGAGTGTAGTCATGAATGAGTCGATCAAAACTTTTATGCATGGTATACATGCATAAAGGTTTTGATCGATTTATGTCACTAGTTATGATATTTGTTATCCTATTAGAATCAAGTCCACATATATATATATAGTTCATAGTACGTAGTATACAATAATGTGATTTTCAACAAAAAAAAGTAACGGATTTCAACATACATCAGATTCGATGAGGGATAAAAAACAAAGTATATGTGCACTGCTTGGATATATACTTGCAGTTAATTTTCTATATAACACAAAGCTGAATACATAGGGTGATAGGGAATACACAATTCCTCTGCAATGATTGATGACATATATCTTTTTCTTTTTCTTTCTGTTTGAAATGTACTACAAGACATTAAAGGTGCCTGGCCATTTAGGGGTTAATTAGGTGTGAATCAAATCCGTTAATATCTATCATATTCTGGTTATTGGTGTTTTTCTTTTTTCTCTCGATCTTTTTATTCCTGGGTTTGACATGAATCGATCGAAACCTTTATGGTGCAGCTTTTGGCCGATGGTGGGTGGAGGAGGAGTAGTAGTACTAAAGGCAAACACATAATAAATTTTCTCGGTCACCAATTCAACATCGCTGTTTTACATGGACTAACACTATTTCTGGCCTGGTTTGGATAATTATAATCTCTTAAAGGATTTTGTGTTCGATCTATCAGGCCCCCTTGACAACTTACACGCTCTTCCAAATGATTTTGCTGGGCAGCTCTAATATCCTACGTACCACTGCAGTTCAGTGCGCATAGATATACGACTAGCTAGGTCGATCTGGGCCTGAGTGTTGACGGTAGGTAGGTCCAATCCCATGGGACCCTAATCTTCATATTTCAAACACTACTCCTATACATATATGTACCTCTACAGAGAACTATATATGTAGAATTAGACCCAAGTCACAACAGCAACAATAACCCACAGCAAGAACAAACAACTACAGCAACAATGATATCTCACAACAGTAGCTACAACAACTATGGAGCTTCAATCAACAAACACAAACAATAATCAAACCAAAGAGAAAGCAACGAACTCAAACCGAAGAGGAATTTATTTACCAAAAAGAAATTCACAGTACAATATCACTTACATATATAGAAGAGCTAGCTACGTACTGCTAGAAGCTTTCTCTACAGCAACAAAACAAGACTCTAGAAACAAAGAGTCGATGTAGAGAAAGAGAGAGTTCTAGACTAATACAGATAAGAGTTTTAAACCACAAAAATTAAAGACTTTTACTTGGTTAAACTGTAAAAGCCTTGGTTTACTTTCCAACAATATATGGCCATGTAGATAGATTGTCGATGACGATCGATCATCGAAGCTAAAAAGTTCTAAACAGCTGCTTACTTCCAAACTGCAGTATATATGTGGTGTATATTGCATTATTTATTTCATGTACTGTACAGAGCAGTTTCGAAGGAGGTTGTTGAAATTGTAATGTACACCAGAATCGATCGAGCACACTGTAATTTAAACTTAGAGCATATGTATGCAGCTACATCTGGTCTAAATATATACGACCCTCGATCAAATAATGATAAGATCTTGTGTGGGACAAGCAGGTATAATTTCGTGCTTCTTATTCAATCTCCCAACGTGGACAATGGGACCAAGTGTTTGCTTATTAAAGAAGAATCGCCACTACTACAGTTGCACACTCTTTCCCACTGCTTTAAAGAATCAGTTCAACTTCAAGTTTAAGTTCAGAATATATATATAGAACTTTAATTAGAATTTGTGGTGTATGTTATTGCCTCAATTTTAACTCCAATAATTCTCTCTCTCATTTAAACTTGAAACTGTATTCCTTAATTAATTTATAAGATTTATACGATTTAATTAATTAGTGAGCGTATCCATGGGTTTGTTTTTTCTTATGAGTACATATATATATTGTAATCGCTTCTACCTGTTATGAACTCTCCTCTGTGTTTTCTGGGGAGATATTATTCATATTACTGCCATATGATTGAGCAACTAACTTTGAAAAAAAGAGAGAATCAACCTATACATAAACATGGAATTCTGATACCATATATGAAACTAGCTAGGTGGATATTTTATTCTAGCTAGATTAAGCACCGGTACAGAAAATCCAACTTGTACGTACGTCTGAGATATAGATGGATATCAACCTCTTTAGTGAAGCAGAAGGAGCTAAGAAACTTTAAAGGCGAATTATGCAGCACGTACTGTAGGGTGATTCAAATGCATGGGAAAGAAGGTAAAGTAGTTAACTAGCTAGTTATGCGTATTGCACTAAATAATATGTAGTTTGTTTTATAAGACAAAAAATCAAATAAGAGTTGCTCGCTGTTCTTGGCTTCTTGCAATCTTGCTGTTGCTGGGCCGGTCGACGGTCGTCGTCGTAGACTCGTACGTTAGAGACGATGAATTATTGCTTGCCTTTTAATTTCTTATCAGATTGACACGTGATTGGCCCCACGTTTTTTGTCCAAGTGTCATTGCCTTCTTTCTAGTCAAAACCCCAAGTACTTCAGTTGGGCCTTGACTTATGAGCCAGTTACTGGGCTCTGGCCGAAGAAATTTGGAGGGGCCCATGATTGAGTTTAGAAGGCCCAAGGGTTTGTCCACACTAATAGGGCCAAGGCCTCTGTTCCCTTCTCTCTGTGGCCTTATTTATTCCCTTCTCTCTGTGGTTCTTTCTGTCCGTCTTACTTCCTCTTATGAATTTGTAGAGACCAATTGAGATCCAAACCAAGAATTGGGTGAGATGTAAAATTGTAAATTGATAGAATTGGTACCGAGGGATTTGGAGATAGAACATGGTTCATGAGAAACCAGCTATGATTTGGAATTGAAAATCAAGAAATCTATTTCGGGACGATGTCTTCTTGCCTTCTTAAAATCAATTAAACTAGGAAGAGACAATAATAACATGGAAGAGGATGAGACAAAGTTCTGGTCCAAAACAAATGAGAGGGTATCGATCATCTCAAATAACTGAATTAAGAATTAAGAGAGTTGAGTGTAGTCTCAATACGATACAATGAAATCGGGCAAAGATTTCAATACTCCCATCTTTAAAATGAAATAGGTTCGAGTGTTTGACGATGGATCTTATGGCGGCGATTGTGTGAAGTCAGTCGGTGACGATGGTGTTTCTACCGAATTACGCGCGGGGGCGTAAAGGGGCAGAAGCAACACGAATAAGCTTCCTCCTTCTCCTGGTGCGTCCGAACGCTGTGGCTGTTCGGATGGGTGGGCGCTCTCTCTTCCTTCGTGTGTGCGGACTCCTTCCTTCGGGCGCTTCCTCTCTTTCGTCAGGTGGTCAGGCGTGCGCGGCTGTTAGAAGAATACAACAACGAAACAGGCGGTCAGGGGTCGAGACGGGGTGACCCGCCTTCAACGCTCCGATGCCTAAGTCAGAAGATGTATTGGATATAACAGTCAAGCGAACATGCGAGTAGTGTGATATGAATCGAGTGAGTCAGCTGGCTCTCGATGGGATACGAATGAGTCCGTGAATTAATGTGTTGGAATATGAATGAGTGATCTTACCTGTAATAAATACCTGATATATATAGGTGGTTGAGTTTGGAGCCTGGTGGTGTTCTTCGGTGTAGGACAACCTGCACTCTGCTGGTGTGTGACCCGCCTGTTCGGGCATGCGCCCACCGGGCGCGTGCGCGCTCGGATGGGGCCGGTCTGGTGAGTGAAGTTGGAGCCTCCTTGGTGGTCTTGCATGTGGTGTGGTAGGTGTCGCTAATCTGCTTAAGTGGATAAGTATGTTAATCGTACAACTAATGATGCAATACTAACAAGTCCCCCAAGTCCCCAAGTCAAAGAGAACTTTCTTGACTGGGGAGTTGAAAAAGGGTGTGCGATTAACAAGACTACTTATCCGCTCGAGCAGTGGTCACGATCCTGTGACCCCCAAGTCCCCCAACTCTCCAGGCAAGGAAGGGCTCGCATGACGGAGTGGGACCTTGGCGTCCGAAAGTGTACCTGTTCGCTCATTCGTGTACCTGCTCCTGTATTCTGGGCCCGGCGTCCAAACTGATCTTGCTAGTTTGGACCCGCGCGCCCGTGGGGTGTTGCCTGTTCGTGCGTTGGTGTATCTATGGGCCTGGTCAGATGGGGTGGGATTTTGTAAGCATTCGTGGTGTAACAGATATACAGATATACAGATATATATAGAAACAGATAGATGGGTATATAAGCATATAGGTATATAAGTATATAAGTATATAGGTATATAAGTATATAAGTATATAGGTATATAAGTATGATGTATGAATGTATGGTATGAAGTGTGTATGCAAAAATGCTGTCCGTACGCCAGTTATGGGATACACTGCGCACGCCGTACGTCAACGGGGATGCCGTCGCGCACACTGTAGCGTCAACGGGGCGATCAGAACCGTGACCTACAAGTGTTACGGTGCCCACGATCACGTACTCGTGCCGCCCATCGGCCTTAGCGCGCGCAGAGGTCTCTACCGCCTAACCCGGGAAGATTTCGCGCCCGGAAAGGACGGACCCCACACCCGGTCTACGCTCATCGGTCTCTGGCCCTTAGGAGGAGAGGACGGACCCCACACCCCCCAGCCGAAACCCGAGTCGGAGAATCGATCGTTAACGTTACGCCCACGGAGGGGAAGAACCCCATACCCGTGTCGCCCATCGAGCTTAGCCCTGCTAATTCGGCTTATGCCTTTGCGATCGTCGAGGAGGGGCGCACCCCACACCCGCGTCGTGTCCGTGGCCTATAGGGGGGGACGGACCTCACATCCCTACTAGGGCTTAGTTTGGCTTACGGAGGGGAAGAACCCCACGCCCGTGGTCGCCAATCGTGTTTAGCGCGCGCGAAGAGGGGACAGACCCCATGCCTGTTGGCGCCTAAACCAATTTTATTTCGTCAGGAGAGGGGACGTATCCCATGCCTCTGTTAGGAATGAGCCGCCGCACGGAGGGGAAGAACCCCACGCCCGTGTCGCCCATTGATTCTTTGGGATACTCAGAGAGGGGACGTACCCCATGCCTCTGCTTTGGAATGAGCCGCCGCACGGAGGGGAAGAACCCCACGCCCGTGTCGCCCATTGATTCTTTGGGATACTCAGAGAGGGGACGTACCCCATGCCTCTGCTTTGGAATGAGTGGGGTACGGAGGGGAAGAACCCCACGCCCGTAGCACCCTTGGCGCGCACAAGAGAGGGGACGTACCCCATGCCTGTTGCCGCCCATTGATTCTTTGGGATACTCAGAGAGGGGACATATCCCATGCCTCTGCTACTTAATCCGGCCTGTACTTTGTGCGAACGGGGGGGGACGTACCCAACACCCGTTGCCTGTTGGTTTTCAGGGTCTGCAAGGGGAGGACGGGCCCCTTGCCTTTTTGTATAGGCAACATGTATCTTTGCGTACGGAGGGGACGTACCCCATGTCCGTAGCCTGTTGGTCTCAGCGCCTGCAACCTGCCAGGGCCGAGCCAGTGTGTTGATTGCTAGTGTTGCGTGCATGGGGAGAACCCTGCGCCCGTGGCGTCTGTCTAGTTTAACGCGCCATGCCTGTTGCCGCGTAAACCGTGTTGCGAGTTCTTACCGATGTGCGCGGAGTGTTGACCTTGTTTGGGCGGGTGCGAGTGATATGTTTACTCCGGCCGTGCGGGTGGTGTGGCTTGCCTTGGGTTTGGTGGTGCGTTTGATGATGGAATTGTTGAGGTGACATTCCCGTTGATCTTCCCTTGGGAACCGTTTGTGATGAATGATGGCCGTCGTCTTTAATGCTGGCGTGGGTCAGGCATCAAATGCTGCTGTCGTCATGACTGTTTGAAGGGCAGGCGTCACGCGCGTGGGCGCGTGGGAGTAGTGCATGGGTGCCACGTGCCGATCTGTTGGGGGCCGTGCTAGGGTTGAATTTTAAGGCGGGAAGATGATGGGTTGGCACGGTTTACTGAGAAGGGTAAGTGAACCGGTCTGGGACATACGTCATGATCCAACGGTGGGTACGCGAAAATGGACGGCTGGCGTTCGCCGGCTGACGTTGGTCGATGAGTATAAATAGGGGTGTGGTCTGCCTTGTTCATCACTTTCATGACTTACAAAAACTCTGTCGAAATCGCTTGCGGTCTGCCTCCCTGAGCTCTCTGTGCTTGTGTCCTCTATTGCCGGAGTACGTGCCCGTCGTGTATACTCAATCCTACCAACTCAATCTGGTGAGGCCTTCGTCCCTAGCGTTTGTTTCCCCTTCTTTGGTTTTTGGTGTTTCTGGGTTTTTTTGGGCTTGTTTTGGGTGCTTCTGTTTGTTTCTCTCAAGAACAGGGCTTGTTCTTGGGGTGGGGTGGGTTTGATCTGTTTTGGGTGGATTTGGGTGGGTTTTGGTGTTTCTGTTGTTTCTGTTTGCTGCCAAGTGTTGTATCTTTCGTCCGTGCGCCCAACGTATCCAGGCGCATGCCCCCTGGGCGGGAGTCCCCCGGTTCTCGAGCGCGCACGACGCGGGCGAGTGCCCCACGGGCGCAGGCGTGCCAGAATAGTGCCTAACAAGTAGAAATGGAATTTTACGAAGTGTTTGTATCTGTTTGCTAACCTTTTGCGCGTGCGCTTGCAGTGGAATATGGATGAAGCGATCAAGCGTCGTTTGCTCAGGATGCGGAGTGCTGGGGCGAAGGTTCACGGGGTGGCGGGTGATGGTGGTGGCCCTTCTGGTGTGGTGGATGAGATCCGACACGCACCGCCCGTTGGTGACGTGGGTGCCCCTTCTCTGCCCGTCCAAGTGCTACAAGCGGATGCTCCCCCTCTGCCGCCAAGTGACGTTACTGGAGTCGAGGCGCAGGTCCAGGTGGAACGTGAGCAACAGCTGGTGGTGCGGGATGATGTTGTGGATAGGCGGGAAGTTGTTCTTGCGCTTTCATCGTCGAGTTGCGCGGTCGCCGTGCTTCCATCTCCAAGTCGGGTGATTGTTCCAAGTCGGCTTTCAAGTCCTCAACGATACTCTTGCTTTCCAAATCCCATGTCTCTGTCCTTGGGTGCGCCAAAGTCTCCCCCGCAAGGAAAAGGCAGGGAACGGGCGCGGAAGCGGGCGCGGGTGGAAGACTCCTCTCCCGGCCTCGCCCCAGGGTCGGGCGATGATGTTGTGGATGGGCTGCGCCGTTCGCTGGCGGATGATGCTGCCGTGCTTGCGTCCCTGCTGCCGCCGGTGGAGGATGCCCATTTTGATGGGCTGGATGCGGTCTTTGGCTCGTGTACCCGCCTGATGCAGCAGGTCTTCCGCTATCGCTCGCGGGAGATTGCGGAACTTGCACGCCTCAGGGCTGATGCGCTGGAGCACCGGAAGGTGGTGGATCGGTTGGTGGTCAGTCGAGACAAGGCCAATGACCTGGCGCGCCGGTACGTCGCTCGTGCGGACGAGGCGAATACCCGGGTGGAAGAAGCTGCTGCCTGTGAAGCTTTGGCGAAGATTGAGAGGGATAAGGCCGTGGCCGAGGTGGAGTGTCTGCGTGGCGTGCTACGGCGCGTACGTGTGGAAGTAGTCGCCCGGGAGGCGTTCCTGCAGTCTGAGGTTGAGAGGCTGGCGGGCGCCGAGGTTCCTGCATACGAGAGAGTGGAGGGGCCTTCCAGGGAACCTGCCGAAATGGAGCTGGATCCGGTGGTCATGCGGGTGGATCCGGGCGAGCAGGTGGAGGCTGAGGTGGCGGCGTAATCCGAGGAGGGTGAAGAGCTGGAGGTGGACACGGGGGCGGAGTAGTGTAGCTTTTCTTTTTCTGTGTAATAGAGTAGGTTTTGTATTTTGGGCGAATGAATGAAACTCCTTTTCTTTTCGTTCGTGTGCCTTCTTTTTTTCTTTTTTTTGGGCATCTTTTGAATGACTCCCGCCAGCGTGCGCCAATTTCCTTGCTTTGAATGGCAAGGGGTTTCGACCAAGTGTTATATTTACGCGAGTAGCCTATCCCCAGTCCCCCGGGTGTTTGGGCGAGCGGCTCAAGGACGAACGGGCGTGCAAATATAGACCAATGGAAAGAGCACAACAAAAGTAACATTAACCCACATAATAACAAAAGTACTTCCCCGAATGTTGAACGTTCCATGGGCGGGGGGTCCCCCGTTGGATTGGTTGGTTTTGTGGATGCGCCTGTCTGGACGATCGGGCGGCCCGTTTCCTCGCCCGTTCAATAGATTACTTGAGGCGTGGTCCCTCGGCGTCCGTGCGTGGATCGCGCCCTCCGGTCCGTGGGTTCCAAGGTGAGAACCTTCTGCCTGCCCCGAGGCTCCGTGGTTTCTTCATGATTGTATCCCCGAACGTGCCCGATCCCACGCTCGGTTGGGAATCTTCCCAAGAGTAGGTGCCCTGCGATGATCAATTTTAGTTTGCAGATCCCTGGCCTCCCAAGTATGGCATTGTAGGGGGAGGGGGTGTCCATGATGACGAAGTCCGTCCGGATCTAGCTGTGTGGGGAGTCGGTCGCGCCAATCTCGACCCGCAGGCTGTCGCTCCCGATGGGATACGAGGTCTCGCCCGTGAAGCTGGCGATGCACTCATGGTCCTGCGTCATTTTGCTGGCGGGTCGTCCGAGCGCCGTGTATGCGTCGAAGTAGATTATGCTCACGGACGCCCCGCTGTCAACCAGCACCCTCTTCACAAGGAATTGGTCGATGATCGCGTCGATCACGAACGGTAGGGTGCTGTCCTTCGGGTTCTCCTCCTCGTCTCTTGCCGTGAAGCTGATGGTGGGCGCCTCCTTCCTTCCTGCCTTGGGCGCTCTCCCTGCCCTGATCGCCAGCACGTCCCTGCTCGAGTGATCGGGCGATGATGTTTTCTCCTTGCGCTTCCCCCCGGATATCGTGTTGATAGTCCCCCGGGTCCTGGCGCCCGTCTGGCGCTGTTGTCCTTCCGCCCTGGGAGTGTTTGTCCGTTCGTCCTTCATGTCTTCGAGGGCCTTCTTCAGCATGATGCAGCTGTTAGTATGGTGGGTGGCGGCGTTGTGGAATTCGCACCATACGTCCGGGAGTTGGCCGGCTGGTACCCCCGCTTTCGTCATGTTGTTCGGTGGTGGTATTCGGTGTCGATGCAGGCAGAGTAGGTACTCGGGCGACTGCCCGTCGATCGTGAAGACCTCCTGCACCGCCGGCCGGTAGCGCGGTGCCGGTAGGAAGCGGGCATCCTGCTGTGCTTGTCCCCGCGCCTGGTCGTAGCTGTTTCCCTGATGGCCACGGAAGAAGGGCTTCTGGTAATTCTGCCTGTTTGTGTCCCGGTTCCTCTTGAAGCCCCCGGTTGGTCTTCCGTCGTCCGTCGGCTATCGTGGTTGGGCGTTCGTTGTTTATGGTCTGCTGGAGCTGGGTTCGGAGGCGGGCCCGTACACTCGCGTCTCCACCAGTGCCTTCTGCACAATTAGGTCCATGATCTTGTCGTAGTCGAGATGCTCCTTCCTCACGAGTTTTTCTACGAATGGAGTGGCGAGCAGATTATCCATCAGGGCGACCTTGGCCACTCGCTTGTCAAGATCCCTGCACGTGCTGGCGAGCGTCCTCCATCGGTTGATGTAGCTCGACAGGCTCTCGTCCATCCCCTGGTAGACCTTGAGGAGGATGCCCGTGGTGTTGTACTTCCCCTGGAGCCTGTAGCGCTTCTGGAAACTTTCCGCCAGCTCGAGGAATGAGTGGACCGATCCTGGCGGGATTTCGTAGAACCAGCTCCGCGCTTCTTCCGCCAGCGTTTCCTGAAATAGAAAACATAAAGTTGGGTCTGAGTACCGGGTTCCGTCTGTGGTGGACCGAAACTCGTCCACGTGCGCGCGTGGATCCCTGCTCCCGTCGAACCGAGCGATCTTCGTTATCTTGGCGTGGGGGTCCCTTCCCCTCTCTAGTATGTGCGCCGTGAACGGACTGACCCGGGGGGCGAACGTCCCGCCCTGACCGGCCAGTTTGTCCTTGCGCAAGCGTGAGACTTCCTCCGCCAGCTCCTCCATCCTCTGTAGGATCACAGCGTTGTTCGTCGGGGGTGCCGATTCCTCCACAGGCGAGGGCGCTCGGACTGCCTGGGCGTTGGTTCTGGTGAACGGATGTCGCCCCTCGTCGCTGGTCTCCTGGGTTTCTTCATGTTGCTCTATCTGCTGGTTGATGAGTGTGTCCAGCCGTTCCTCCAACCTCTGGCGGATTTGGCGCTCCTCTGCTCTTTCGAGCGCCGCCTCCCGCAATTCCTGGACCAGGCCATTGATGCGTCCCTCGTCGTCGTTCATGCCGGCCGCCAGTGCATTCCGCCCCTGTGAGTCTGGCGGCGTTTCTCCATCGGGCGTGTTACTGCCGTTAGTCACCGGGTTGAGCATGTGGACCTTTGATTTTGGTGGTGTTTATACGAGGTTTGCAATTTGTAAGTTTCCCACAGACGGCGCCAGATGTTTCTACCGAATTACGCGCGGGGGCGTAAAGGGGCAGAAGCAACATGATTAAGCTTCCTCCTTCTCCTGGTGCGTCCGAACGCTGGGGCTGTTCGGATGGGTGGGCGCTCTCTCTTCCTTCGTGTGTGCGGACTCCTTCCTTCGGGCGCTTCCTCTCTTTCGTCAGGTGGTCGGGCGTGCGCGGCTGTTAGAAGAATACAACAACGAAACAGGCGGTCAGGGGTCGAGACGGGGTGGCCCGCCTTCAACGCTCTGATACCTAAGTCAGAAGATGTATTGGATATAACAGTCAAGCGAACATGCGAGTAGTGTGATATGAATCGAGTGAGTCAGCTGGCTCTCGATGGGATACGAATGAGTCCGTGAATTAGTGTGTTGGAATATGAATGAGTGATCTTACCTGTAATAAATACCTGATATATATAGGTGGTTGAGTTTGGAGCCTGGTGGTGTTCTTCGGTGTGGGACAACCTGCACTCTGCTGGTGTGTGACCCGCCTGTTCGGGCGTGCGCCCACCGGGCGCGTGCGCGCTCGGATGGGGCCGGTCTGGTGAGTGAAGTTGGAGCCTCATTGGTGGTCTTGCATGTGGTGTGGTAGGTGTCGCTAATCTGCTTAAGTGGATAAGTATGTTAATCGTACAACTAATGATGCAATACTAACAGATGGATCTGGGCCAGAGCAAACTCACTGGAACTTGGAAGTCGGCAAACGCACGGGTATATCTGGAATCAGGAATAATACCCAACTTGGAAGGTAATAAAAATGATAAAATGAGGGGTGGGAGTGTCACAAGTATAGTACCCTACTTTCATCTGTCATGTACACGTACTACTTTTGAACAATTTTTTTCTCGAGTAAAAAAAAGAGAGAGACAAATTCCAGCCAGCTAGCCTAAATCCATATCAAACTAGTTACCTAATGTATCGGTGCATTAGTGTCCTGAATAACACTACCGCATTCGACAAGTGTCTGGTTTAAAATTATACTTTCTGACCTAGCACGGGATACTAAAAATCTCCTCAACTCTCTTGCTCGTCCGGACGGGGTGAGGTGAGGCGAGGCGGGGCGGGGCGTTAGTCAGTCTGAACAGAGCGTTCCTTTGCGTCTAGCGATGACGTGCGTTCCTTCAAGGCCTGGAGTCCGTCGAACGATCGAATTGACGACTCGGCGTGAGGTGCACGCTGGTTCAAGTAAAGTGAATGAAGGAGGGATGGTGGCGGATCGATGTGTGGTACGATCCTTGTCTGTTTTGGACGATGGTGCTTTGCCGGGAACAACAGGCATTGATTCCTGGTTTGAATGTGGGCCGGGCTTCTCTTTTGCTACAAGTTGGGCTCCAGGTCTAGGTCTGGGTTAAAACCCTTGGCCCATAATATGTGTTTTGTTTTTCTGAAGTTTAGTTGTTGTTTTGTTTAATTTGTTATTAGTAGTTATGTATAAAATAAGTCTATGCCGATATAAGGTAGGCATAAGTGGACTTTGTCCTAGGATGTGCATTTTTGGTGTCTTGTCTGCTCTAAGTTGGGACGTTCGAAGATTCGTGGTATGAGCACAACCTCCTAGTGACAGGATGAGATGTAGTGTGGACAATATGTCTTGTCGGCAACATAGTTGAAAGTTGCTTACAGTGAATTGATGTGTAGTTATACTTGCGTTATCTTTCCGATATTGTGTCGTTTTAATTGTAAAACAAAAAGTACTGTGTCATCTTAATTGTAAAACAAATGGAGTAGTTAATGTTGCACTATTAATTTATTAATTTGTGCAGTTTAAGATACATAATGTAATAGTCGAGTTTCTTAATATTATTTTAGATGTTTATCTTTTTATGACGTTTATGTTTTATGTTTCTCGTATACTACCACTTCATTAATCAAGACTTGAGGATTCAAAAAAAACAAATAACACTACCTCATTCGATGTCAAAGGTACGGGGACGTAACTAATTTCAAACAAGGCACATGCGTGTCTCGAACTCCCAATCACTGTCCTATAGACTTAATTGTTTCTACATATTTACCTCCCTGAATTGATCATAAGACAAAAGGTTGTATTTGCCAGTCCAATTCTGCTCCATCAGCCAGTTCTTTAGAACATGCATTGTCTATAAAGATAAGGATGCTGAAAATAATGCTGTATATATTTGGTGGGATATATGCAGTGAAGTTCATCGTTGCAAGGCATCTGTGACTATAACGTACACAACCCACTACTTACTAATATGGAATGCGCATCCTTTACTAATGTGAGGTGGTATATATTGTAAGCGCCCCATGCTGCTTGTTCATTATAATGGTCATGTGAGCGAACAAGCATCTTTACACTGGTCACACTGCTGAGAACATATAGTAGCTGGGTAAAGACACTTGGACAAAAACATTTTACCCTAAGTACTCTCTCTCAATATATATATATAGATAGAGTCCCAATCCGGTTTCGAAAATCAATATATATATATATATGAAGATTTATTATTTGATTAATTATCAACAGGCTGTTCCCGGCCTCTGCTAGTTTATATAATAATTATATATATCAAACTGCTTTCAAGTATAAAATTAGAACCAGTCATGAGTATAGGGAAAACATCTCAAATATTAGAACTGCTAAAATCAACATTAAGGTTTGCCGGGTTTATTAAACCAAATTTATTTTAAATTACCTTTAATCTCATTATTCAGATTACGAACAGTGAAACCGGTTTATACAAGAACGAACCATTTTAACAAATATTAGAACCTCTAAAATCATGGAATTGTTCAAATCACAAACAATGAACGCGATTCATTCGAAAACTTCCGATGAACCCTTTTAACAAATATTAGAACAGCTGAAAAGATTTTAGAACTATGTACAAACGGGCCTCAGAGCCAAAGCAGTGGCGTGGAAGCACCGCCACGAAACCGCTGCTGTTTTTGGTGGCAGCCCCGTGGTCGCACACTTGCACTGAATGTCTAGAAACACTGATATAATTAAGTAGTGCAATATAATAATAGCTACTGAGCTAATCTGCTTCTTTCATATTAGGTACGTATGACTTGCGAGCAATATATTAGCTACTGGGTCGGGTTCCCTAATTTCTATACTATAATAATCTCCTGGGAAATGAATTGTTAAACCTCTTGTTGGGTTGTAAACCCTACAAGTTGGTGTTCTTTAATTTTCAATTTTCCTTTGGGTGTGGTGGAGGCTAACTAAGATTCTAGACTGTTGATCTAATTGAAGTCAATTCATTCACCAAATTTTATGACGGTATGAGTCAACCCTACTCACTGACATAGATGGAGACCTTCACTGTTTGTTGTGCTTTTTGCTCTTATATTATTTGGACTGGAATCTTATATTAGTGACATATCTTTTTGGTCTGAAGTTCTTGGCCTTTTTAGCTAAATAATTTTCATTATTGTATACTTTTGCTTAATTATGTAAAACACAGTCCAAAAGTATCATTATTTAGGGCACCACTGGTTTATTTTAGGGTAATTAGAACAGAGGGCCGGGGTTAGGTTGATCTCTATAATAGAAAATGATGTAGCAAAAGAAACATATATAGAAAATGATGCAGGTAAAGAGTAATGAGGATGAGAAATTGGTGGTGAACTAATTAATATCACCATCATATAATTCATTAAGTTCCCGCCTTTATAATCCCACATTTAGAACATCATCGTCTATCTATAGCTCTAATCACACAATTTGTTCCCCGTAGGCCAGAGATGCAGAGGTAATGTACAAAAACCTCAAGGACCCGTTCCCATTCCAACTTTGCCCATCAAAATTTCTAAATTTCACTGTCACTCTCTATTTTCTTTAAATATAAATTAAATTATTCTTTTGTTTTCCGGATATGCGATCCTATAAGTTTTCTTTTTACCATTTGGATATTCAATCTATATAGTCTAATATCTAGAGTACCATCCGACTGTTTTCTTGCAGTACAGTGGTGTAATCTCCAGGGACGGAGTTAGAATTTTCAATTAAGGGGGCATAAATTAAAAACTTACAAAATAGTCTCGGTTAGGGTAATCAATTCGATCTTGATCTGTATATTTTGTCAAAATAGTCTTAATGTGTTGTTTTTGGTTTGATAAAACATCACAATTACTCGCAGCCTGATTATGAGTAATATTTGATCCTCCAAAATGTGATATTAGCGTTTGTTTTTTCTTCCAATTACTGAATCCATGACCAGCACTGACAAAAGTTTCACCACCACCTTGTTCTCTAATAACTGGTTTGAAAAGATAACAACATAAACAAAATACAACATCCTCTTTAATACTGTACTCTAACCAATATGAAAATTCAGTAAACCAATCACGAATAAACTTTCTTTTCTTCTTCTTTTTCCCCAAATTCCGTGAAAGGAAAAGTACGTATGATGTTTAGGTCGACAAGGGCCTTGTTGTAGATAATATCTTCGAACTTCTTCTTGAATGTTAGGATGATAACATGAAATTGACGGGCGTTTAGTGGGATCCGATGGATACTTTTCTGTAATATCTTCAGCACGAGACTTTTTCATATTGTTACTATTTTTCTTTTGAATTTTCGTAGGTGGTTGCTCATCTGATGTTGGAGTAGAAGAAGAAGATTTTTTTTTGAAGTATCTCTCCATATGTAATAAATTTAATAAAAATGATTGTATTTTAATTTTAAGAATGGTAGAGCTTTTATAAAGAAAAAAAGACCATAAAATCCTAAATCTGGTAAGAGATTAAATCCTAATTGACCTAATATTTGGACTTCATTATTGAAATAATATATAATAATATTCTTACAAAATCGTCAGATTGAATTAGTCATGCACTCATACGCGTCATTAAAATTTAGATATACTTCAAATAAATTATAATATTTATATTATATAATAATAATAATAGTATACTAATTTTTTTTCCACATAAACTCAAGGGGAACCCAAGCCCACCCTGGCCCACTTGTCTCCCTCTCTGGTAATCCCAATAACATGGAGGATCTTTCACCTCTAGGATCTGATTGAGGATATCAACCTCAGGTCTAATCCCTCATTCCAGCTGGTTCACATCACACGCCAAAGTAACCATGTAGCCCATAGACTAGCTGCCTTTGCATATGAATTCATCCTGCTCCAGAATTCATCCTGAATGCCATATTATATGATTGTAATCATATCCAGCAATAAAATCCCTCTAGCAGGGCAGTTTTTCCTCAAAAAAATCTCGAGTACTATCCAGAATTACATAACAACTGAGTGTTTAGTGTACGGATCAGTCAAGTGAGAGGACTAAAATTCGTTAAAGCAAAAACTATACGTGTGATAGTCCGAAATTATGCCCTAATATTTTCTTTGATAAATTTGGATATCAAAGGGACACCCAAGTCATTGTACGCAAAACCAAGTGCAATTCAAGTAAAATAGCCCATCTCCCACAGACGATGATTTCTCCATTTTGCAAGGAATGGCTTGCAGAGTTGGCAATGTCCCCCATTTCTTTCTTTGGTTGTCATCCCAAACACACACACACACACACACACACACACTCACACACACTCTGAGAGCGAGCAAAGTCAGTCCCTCTCGGCAGTCAAGCAGCTCCAATCTCCCCACCCACTCTTTTCTCCCATCATTTATTCAATGTCATTCATTCCTTCATTCACTTTGATTCATAAAGCTTAAACATTTGTCTCTACCAAGTCAATAAATTCCCTCAAAGTTTTCATCTTTGCTGAGAAAACTAGAGCCTGCAGAGAGAGAGAGAGAGAGCAGCAGCAGAGATGCCTCTGGTGAGGTTTCAGGTGAGGAATGAGTACGGCCTTGGTCAGCCTCAGCTATACAAAGAGGCCACCAAAGAAGATCCCAAGGCGGTTCTCAACGGTGTCGCCGTCGCCGGCCTCGTTGGGATCTTGCGCCAATTGGGCGATCTCGCCGAGTATGCTTTTCACTCTTTTGCTTGTAATTTCTCATACATTGTGTATTTCTCACTACCCTTTTCAGTTCGCTTGCATTTTCTGTGTGTTCAGATACTTGGGTTCAGCTCATTTCACTCTGCATTTTTAAAGTTGTCAACTTTAATTCTTGTTGGGAGGTTTGCAAAGTTTGATTCTTTAGCTGCTGTGAATGCAATTTGTGCTTTATGAAGTTGTACGAGTTGGGTTTTGGTAGGTGAAGGTTACACATTTTGTTATGTCTTAAATTTGTGAGTTTTGAGATGGGTGTTTTTGGCTTGCTTCAGTTTCTGTTTTTACGGATTTGTTTTGGTGTTTGGCAAGAATGAGAAGAAGAATTAGGGAGAGGAGAATGTTGAGGTGTTTCGGTCTTGGTCTTTTATGTTGTTGGGTCCTTCATAGCAGCTGTGACGCTTTGCTGGGTAGTTAGAAAAATTCAAACGACTTCTTGTAGTAAATAAAAAAGATAACAGTAATTCTTCTTTGTAATGGTGTCTTACTGCAGTAGATGAAAATTGGGGTGTAGACAGTATGCACTTTCATAGGGTACTTGACATGAAAGAGCCGGATTGTATAAATTTATTGGTTGAGCTGTTGAGTTGAATTTTATTGTTTAGTTCATAGAATATGCCAACTTTCACTTACACCTATCAGGGTAAAGTAATTCTGGGTAACTCCTAGATTTCACAGTAGATTTTGTCTGTAAAGTTGAAGTCTTTGTAGTGGTCATGGGGCGGTAATTACCTTTGCCGATGAGCTTAGTGGTATTGGCCGGCTGGGGACCCTTATGCTGTGATACTGAGATCCAGTATCATTTCTATCAGTGGAGAGGTGCTTCGGTCATTTTTCAGTGACAATGGCACACTAAGACACTGCTTTGCAAAATCTCACTCTGTAAGAGATGTCTTAACATGGACAGCAAGTTTTAAACTTAATGTACCTCTAATATTAACTTGGTTGAAATTTTTTTTTTGGCTGGAGACTGATGTTGACTGGTGTTAGTGGAGGCCCCTGGGTATAGGTCTACATGTTGTTGTTTCCCACTGTTTCTTGAATACTGGCTACTGCAGCCTCAAGCATGAATAGCACTTTAGTAAGTGAACTTCGGATATCTTGTTTTCGGATCAAGTGCATAATATTTGCAGTTAGCTAATTCCCTATGATCCTAAGATCTTATACTGTGAGAGTATAGGTGAAGAACTAGTTGATATTGTAACACTTATTCCTTGTATATAGATTATCATACGCATTATTAACTCAGTAAGAAATTTTAACTTGTAGATTTGCAGCAGAGGTTTTCCATGGGTTGCAAGAGCACGTGACAACTACAGCTTCTAGAAGTCATAAGCTGATGGTCCGTATTCAACAAATTGAAGCAGCACTACCACCCTTTGAGAAGGCTGTACTCGCTCAAACAAGCCACATACATTTTGCTTACACAGCTGGTATGGATTTTGTACCTCATGTTCCCGTGTATGCTTTAGTACTGTGCTTTCATGATTGACTTGGGACAAGGTGTTCGTAGTAAAGTTTGGTATGCCACGATTGCATCAGCAGAGTTTGTGTGACATTTTAGTACCTGGCTTTTTATGATTTCTTTTTGTTCTGGAATCCATATGCTATTATACTGCATCAATATTCTGAAGTAAATCACTAATATATAGTAGCCACTTTGCAGGTATAGAGTGGCATCCTCACATTCGAAATGAAAGTCATCATTTCATCTACAATGACTTGCCACGATTTATCATGGATTCTTACGAAGAATGCAGTGATCCTCCGCGATTGCACTTGCTTGACAAGTATATTTTATCTCCTTAATTTTGTATTTTTACCCTATTAGGATTACAAGCCTTTCTAAGACATGATTGAACCTTCTGTTTGTCGTTCAGATTTGATACTGGTGGTCCAGGATCTTGTTTAAAGAGATATTCAGATCCAACTTTTTTCAAAAGAGCATCAGCTCTCCCTGATGAAGCAAATATTGAGAAGCGGCAAAGAGAGAGGAAGGTTCAAAGAAGCAAGGTAAGCAATCAGTTAAAATTTAGATTAAAAGCCTCAATATTACAGAGCACGCAGATTAAATATGTCGATAAGATTGTGAAGTGTAATGAACCGTCACATATAGCTCTTATGTTTGTTATTGTATTTTGCTATGTAATTTTTTTGTAGTTTATCAGATTATCAGTACAAATACTTCTAAGTTCTCTCAGTTGGACTTGTCTGATTAAAACTTTACATGTACAGAAAAAGAAAGGATCACAGCATAATGGAGATATATCACGTTGTGCATCAGTATCCAATCGCAGTAGCAGGTATCCTATGGATTCATAATTTTGTTTCTTGGATACATTTTCATTCATATATTCATAATACACAATTTGATTTATGGTTTGATCTTTTATTCACCGAAACTCAAGTACTTATGTTGTTTGATTATGCAGAATGCAGCCTATATCTTATATTGTAAATGGGCAAAGCTCACCTTCTCCAACTGCCTCCACAACCGACATGGCATTAAAATCTGACCTGGGAAATCATTGTAATTCTTTTGGTTCAAGAACTGTGTCAGGATACATTGAATATGTTGCCCATTCAGGTTCCTCCATGCAAGCCAGGCAGCAAGAATACAAAGAATCGTGTTCTTCTGAATCAGTGCTGCATGATGATACTCTTGAATCTGTTTTGCCTGATGGTCGATCAGTGTTTGTAGATGGTAACTCTCCTGGAAGTTCGTTACAGGACCAAGTTACCTCTAGTTCATCTTGTGGTAAATGGGATGAGAAGGCAGAAATTGTAGATCCTACAGGTCAACAGAGGTGTTTTATTGAAACTATAGAAATTCTCCCAGCAATGAATGACATGGATTCACATGAAGGGGGAGCTGGTGACATTAGAAGTATTGAGCCAAAGGATTTCCTCTTTCATGACGAAAATATTTTGGAACCAACCTTGAGCAGAATTCCACTTGATGAATTTGAAAGTGAAGCAGACGCTTTCATGGATGCTCTTAACACCATTGAATCTGAATCTGAATATGATCTTGATTATCAAACAAAACGAGAAGTCGGAAATTTCCCTACTTTTGACGACAGCAAAGGACGGGATGCAATGCATGAGATTACCATGGATAGTTCAAGTCCTCAAACTCCTCGGTTTGAACATACTGCAACAACTTACATTTCCCCAGAAAGAGATATGCCTGTGGATCAACCAAACTCAGCCTCATTAGAGAGCCATTTCCGTGAGCAGATCCCTCAACTAGCTACAGTACCTTCTATTTCTAATCACCCTGTAGGTGGTGATAGAATTGACGTTATAGATGATTCAAGGTTAGAAACTGAGAACTGTGATTCAACATCCTCTGGCTCTGGAAATGTTAATGCTCAGGATAAGGTTGTAAGCAGCTTATGTGAGCCTCAAGACTCTCCTGCTGAGATTTTGAGCAATAATTCAATAAATTTCTGGACTAATGGTGGCATGTTGGGACTTGAGCCATCAAAACCTCCCGATTTCACCATGGCAAGTCCTGTAAATCCTGCTAGCAGAAGTACAGGTGAGACCTTTTGTCTCTCAAACCATGCTTACAAGATTATAGTTGATGAGCACGATATGGAACCAAGCATGTTGACTGTGGATGATCGATGTAATCATAAAGATCAAGAGGATGGTATCTCTTCAGAAAATATATCTGAGGGTGTTTCACCTACGGAAGTGTCCACAAAACTTGGAAGTATTGGTGATTCTTGTAAGAGCAACAGATTTGGCCCTGCCATGGATGATGGTTGGAGAAAAATCAAAACAATTGCACCTGGAAATGCAGTACCAGTTGCTGCTTATAATAAATCTACTTCCAATGACTTAAATCAGCAGAATGATGAAAGCACTTCTCGGGTTTTTGGACTTGGCCGTAGGTTACTTGAGAATGGCTTTGGTAGAAGTGTTCCGGATGCCTTTGATAACAATTTTAAGCCTGTTAGCTATTTGGATGCTGGTGCATTTGAGCAGAGAAATGAGCCACACAGATCATTTCCTGGTGCAGCCTTCAGAGAAAATTCTGAGGATGGATTTGGAGTTCATTCATCACCTGCTTCACCACCACTTGAACACATGAAGATATCTTTCCATCCCATTAATGGCATTGAAACTTCCAAACTGCAACTGAAATTATCGGATGGGAACCAAAGCCATGGAAGCGTAAGAGATATGTTTCAGTCATTTCAGTTGATCCCAGAACCTGCTATCCCTTTGCATGAATTTGGTTCGGATTCTGATGATGACACCTTCTGTAGATCATCTCCGTACATATCTGATGACTGTGTTAGTCATCACTCTGAATCAAATTCAGAACAATGGGAGTCTAGTGGAACTCCAGAAAAAGAAAACCATGAACTATATGATGCCTTACGTGGAATCTCATCAGTAGAACATACTTCCAGGTCTCCGGAACTAGGGGAAATAGCCAACAGTGCTATTTATACTGACGGTGCAATCAATAGTGTTTACTCTGAGAATGGTCTGGTCCAATATCTCTCTGATCCTCTACTTGATCTTCCGAGTTTAGATGCTTTCAAACCTGTACTCTTGCAAGAACCAAAAGATGTTTCTACACCAAAGGGTCTCCATGGTTTGAGAAGTTTAGATGCTTTCGAACCTGTACTCTTGCAAGAACCAAAAGATGTTTCTACACTAAAGGATCTCGATGGTTTGAGGTGTTTAGAAGCTTTTAATCCAGTACTCTTGCAAGAACCAAAAGATGTTTCTACACCAAAGGATTTCCATGGTTTGAGAAGTTTAGATGATTTCAAACCTGTACAATTGCAAGAACCAAAAGATGTTTCTACACCAAAGGATCTCCAAAATTTGAGATGTCCCGGGGAATCTACACCAAGACCACCACCTCTCCCTCCAGTAGAATGGCGTCTTTTGAAACCTCACTTAGATGCTACTGAAGAAAACCATAATGTATCCGAAAGCTTTAAACCTGTACCTGATACAGGCCTCTGGGCTTCCTTTACCTTCCAGCAACAGCCATTGAAGCGACTAGAAGTGAATGAGCATCCTGCTTCGATGAAACCGGTACTCAAGGTATCATATACTATAATCCATTTCATACTCATTTAAGTCATTAAAGTTATACAAATAAGATCCATGGGGTGTCAAACAAATGATCATATAATCAAGTTCTTCTTATAGCAGCAGAACCAGCAGAAAAAGGAACACAAAGGAGCTAATGAGACTGCTGTAAACAGCAAAGAAATTGACGAAAAAGATGACTTCTTACAACAAATCAGAACACAGGTGAGTCCGCCATTTTCTTTGATTTTTTTTTGAAGATCCTGCAAGCCAATGTGTGCTTATCATAGCTATATAGATTTCAAAAGTAGAGACATCTAGTACTGTGGATCCTTAGTAGCTTTGTAAAATCTGAGCATCCCTATGGTTTTTCGTTGCCATTGTTGCTAAGTAGATTGTGGCAAAGCTTATGTTTTAGTCTGTCCTTCATTTTCGCAATCAGTAAACATTTTGCAACTTTGCAAGTTCATAAGAGCACAGAATGTAGGAAACTATATTCCTGCTAATTTTTTGCTCAATCTGCTGTTATATGTCCTTCCAGTCATTCAATCTGAGACGCACAGTGACAGCAAAGGCAAGGAATACCACAGCAGGACCTGCTACCCATGTCAAAGTCACTGCAATTTTGGAGAAAGCGAATGCCATTCGCCAGGTTCCCCATCGCCCCTTACATTACTCTCCCTTTTGTTCATTCTCTTGACATGCATCGCGCGCTAAATACACAAAATTATTGAAACATTTCAGGCTGTTGGGAGCGATGATGGGGATGATGATGATACCTGGAGCGAAACTTGATCTGTCTTATGACATTCCACTCTTGTTAATCAGAGTTCACCAAGTTGGCGGAGGCTGTGTTACATAGTATGTGAATAATTTCATTTTCTTTCTGTTATTAATCGTAGGGCTAATATTGTAGTCCACACTTCAGTAACTTTGATTTATTCCTTTAGGTACATAGATGAGATAAGTTGTCGAGTTGAGTATGATCAATTGTGATTATAAAATGCCATGATGCCTTTGAGATATTGTTGTTCCTTCAGTACTGTGGTCTGTTGATATATTCTTCTTGCTTTGTCTGTCAAACGTAGAAACAGAACAAACGCATCAAAGCAGTATGTCATTCTATCCAATTTGATTGTGTCATTTGCTTTCTAATCAAGAATCATGGAGAAAACACCTTGCATTCAAATGGAATCGTGGATATATCATGTTGAACACGTCTAGTTGACCAAACCAAAAGCCCCAGCCTTTTAAATGGAAACTTGTAACATAAACATTTTGCATGCAGCAATACTTGCTAGATTACTCCAACGAAGCAGAAACGTGAAAATTAAGTACCAAAAATATTCATTTCATACGTATACATGTACTGTATATACCTCGTCATTCGTCGATGAAAACATTTACTACGACGAACAAGTTGTAGATAGCGGTGTTCCTCACTCTCGGAAGGTTGAATAAAAAGTGTCTTTCAGAAAAGCAAGGAGCTTTTTGTGAAAATTCAAGTCATCTTGAAAATGCATTGCAGAATTGCGGTTCCAAGTCATCGATCAGAAGACATAAACATTAGGAGAGACTCATCAATCTCTCTCTCTCTCTCTCTCTCTCTCCTTTTCGGTCATTTCCTTTTCTATAAGACTTTAAACCCCCTCTATCAATGATACTGATCACTGCAACTTCTGGTGTTTTCTTAATCTAGTTCTTGAGAGCTGTCATTGCAAAGCTTCCAACCGGCAGCTAATTGGGTTAAAAAAACTTAACACTTAAACTAATGAATAAAGAAGAAAAGGAAGGTTTTCTTTCTCATTTGATTTAGAGCAACTTGCTAACCAAGACCTTGACAGCGGGCACTTGGTACTTGCAACTTTCCAACTCCACTTGTTGTAACACTCTTTTTCCAAAAGATAAAAATATCCCAATAAATAATATGGAACAGTGAGCACTGTAACTTCTGCAAAATTTCTGCTACTATTATACTGTTTTTACACTTAAAAGAAGGTTCTCCAACAATGAAAAAGATGCACCCAGATTAGTGAGATTACTTCGTTTCTTTACATATATGGAGATATCCATTAAGCTTTTGGTTAAATGAGACTGGGAATGCATGCATTTAGAAGCAAAAGACACCATAATATATGGTACTTTGTCTGCATTGTATAATTAGGAAACGAAGTCTTAGAAATGTGGTTCCTTTTGCATAAACTAAACACAGATTCCTTTATTAAAGAAACCCAATATCAGATTACTTTTATATCTTCACAAATAATTGCAAAGAACTGAAAAGCAACCCTGACCCAAAGAAGGTCTGCACAACTACAATGTCAAGGGGATGAAAAATAAGCAACAAAAGTTGATCATCAAATCCACTTAAGACCTGGAAAAATATAGCTTTGAAACAAAGTGTATTTAGCAATAGCATTTTACAATAAAGTGTTATACTTTAATGTCAACATGCCCTTAAACATAGTTCTTCTGTCTTCTTTTTCTTTATTGATATTACTTGAAAAGGATTACGCATGCTGTTGCTAGCTCACTTGCTGACTCTGATTGCACAAATCTCATCCAAAGCGAGCTTGAGTCTAGTTTTAAACTTGGGTCGACATCCTCATCTTTTTTCTTACAAATCATTAGATCGTAGTAGCAAAATATCAACTTTTATTAAAACATGTACCTCTTATATATATGCATGTTTCAGTAAATGTAATACTAGGTGAACGTTTAGAGCATTCAACTCGACCCAAACTAGTATTGGATGGACAAATCTACGATCATATATCTGGTTATGAGAGAAATTATCCTTCTGTAATTATATCTACAAGTAGAATTTGTTAGATGAACAAGAATGCCAAAGCCATTTGATTCTGTATTGATCTGTGAAAAAATAGGCATGCACTACCAGAAATGGAGACATTACCGGCGACTTGCCGTCGCCGGCCTTGTCCTTTTTTTTCGCCGGAATTGTCATTACCGGCGACAAGTCGCCGGCAATGACGTCGCCATAAATTCCCCGCTGGTATTAACATTGCCGGCGACGGAGTTTCACGTCGCCGGTGATGTGTAGGACATTACCGGCGACGGAAGTCGCTGGCAATGTCAGCGCCGCCGTGGCCGGAATGTGAGACATTGACGGCGACTTAGGTCCATGTCGCCGGCAATGTGTGGAAAAATTTTGAAAAAAAAACGCGGTTCTGGATTGGGCCCAATTCCAGAACCTGCATTGAAAGACATAAACCGTACAATCATACAAGTTCAACAGTACACATAAATGTCCAACGTACAGTACAAATAGCAACGACGATACGAAAATTAACTACAACTACAGGTCAGGGTCCAGGAACTTGCGGGTCAGGGTCGACGTAATCCATGTACTCATTTGAATTCCGGTGGCTACCTTGGTCTTGCTCTGGCGTTGACTGGTGCGGTGGTGGTGGTGGATAGCTAGGGAACGGAGGGACCGGGGGAGGTGTGGGGAACGGTTGTCCGGTAGTCTGAGCCTCGTACATCGTCTGCATCCATGTGTACATCTGAGCCTGCATCTGTGTCTGCTGCTGGACCATGTTTTGGTACTCGGCCATCTGCCTCTTTTGCTTCTCCAACTCCCTCTGCGTCCTCTGAAGCTCCGCTGCGAGGTTACGACTAGAAGCTGAACTTCTTGACCCGGTAGAGTATTCTGAAGTGTTCTTCAATACTCCTTCGCCCGCCGAGCCCATTCCCCTACAGTAGTAGGTATTCTTCCCAGTCTCACACGCTTTTGCCATGATCTGAGCCGCTATAGGGCGATCAAGCGGATCGATCTAAGAGGCATACTGGGTGACTTCTTCCTCGGAGAAGTCAGGATGGTTAGTCCGAGCTATATTCATGGTCACTTCTGCGGTCGCCTCCTCCACTCTCGCCTAATTGAAAAGCGAAAATGAATAACGTACTAAGGATACAAAATAAATTAATATCGAAAAATAGTTTTATTAACACAAGGAGAGGCGAAAGACTTACCGCTTCGTCAGGGCATTGCGGATAGAACTTCTGATGAATATACACCAAGGGGTTCACTTCTTGTTGTTGCTGCGCCTTAGTCGACCAACCCATGTAGTTGAGTGAACCTGCATGATGGGCCCTGGTGTTTTTCAATCTATTCGCCCGGTTCGTCTTCGAAATCGCCTTGTTTGATAAACATATGAAAAAAAATTAGTAACTAACTATTTCAATCTGATACGACACATTAGGCTGGTAAGATATATTCAGGATGCATACCTGAGCTTTGGGGTGCTCGAAGTGGGCTATCAGCCACTGCCACTCGTACTCCCTAAACCGGAATTCGCTAGGGGTAGAACCTCGGCCTAGCTCCTTGTATACAGTGTAATGGGAAGAAAGCTCGTTCTTCCACTCTTTATACCTATATTAAAACAAGGAAAAAAAGTTAGAGATATTAAAACACTTGATAAACAAAAATCTAACTCGATATATATTCAAATAAGTCGAAGCACATCACCTCATATGCAGTTGACGCTCTAGCCACGTGTGAATAAGAACTTCATCCACGTCAAACCACACCTGCAATATGAATATATAAAAGGTAAAATTATATATTTATTCGGACTTAATTAATAAATGTAAAATTTACGTAATGAAAATACGATTTTACTCACACTGAGTGCATTATGCACTTGCATCTTCACGTAGATAGGCACAGATTCCCAATCTGGCTAAAGCATTGGGACCTTGTCCCGCACGATCGCACCGGCCATGCTGACATATTTGCGCGTGGTGTCGAATGCCTCGATCACCTCGCCATCCTCATTGGCCCTTATGAGCGTTTTCCTTCCTCCGGTGGCCTGCTCAAGTCTCTTCCCGGTGCAGGTGCCTTTAGCCCCTTTCCGTTTTCCAGTCCCATTAACGAAATTGCCTAATAATACAATGTCAACAAATTGATATCATTAATTGAACATATCGCAAGTCTTAAGTAATAATTAAGTAATCAATCTGATGTTAAATAAAATTTACCTGCATCGTCCGTTTGTTGGTTGGTGCACCTCACACTCCAAAGATACACGGGGTCGAACGGGAGGAAGTTATACACTTCCTCCACGGTCAGGAACTCCGGCCGTCCTTAAACATAAACAGGCATCCCCCTATCATTGAATTCAGGGATCACAGGAATCTCGTTGGGTAGGAAGAGACCGGACGGCGGAGATAGACGAGGCCTGGACGATGAGGCGCCATCACCACCATGTGTCTCAGATGATTCCCGTGAAACGGGAGTAGGCACCGGGCGAATATGGGGCATTCGGATTGAGGGAGTTTCTGATGCCCCCGTTGATTGTCGCTCGTCTAAGGCTCTGCCACCGGAGGGACGTCTACTGATTGAGCGTCTGGAGACTGAGGCTCGAGCCTCGACTTCCGGTTGCACGGCTCTTGATCGTGCAGCTTCCTCCTGAGCTCGCGCCTCTAGCAAGGCTCTCGTGCGAGCAGTCATCATTGGCCCACTGGGCGTGTTGCTAACTGCGGGCGAGGAGGAAGCTTGACTACTGTTCCCTCCACTATTTCGGGAACCTCTCCGAAGCCAATTAGCCGCAAAACCTCCTGGACACCGTAATAGTCATGGATTCGGTTCTATATCAAATCGGAACCGGAACGGTTTGGAACCGGAACCGTTTGAACCTGGAACCGTTATGTTACAAACGGTTCCGGTTACAAACAGTTCCGGTTCCAAACAGTTCCGGTTCCAAACCGTTTCGGTTCTATAACAAATCGGAACCGGAACGGTTTGGAACCGGAACCGTTTGTAACATAACGGTTCCGGTTACAAACAGTTTCGGTTCCAAACGGTTCCGGTTCCAAACCGTTTCGGTTCTATAACAAATCGGAACCGGAACGGTTTGGAACCGGAATGGTTTGGAACCGGAACCGTTTGAAACCGGAACTGTTTGTAACCGGAACCGTTTGTAACATAACGGTTCCGGTTACAAACAGTTCCGGTTCCAAACCGTTTCGGTTCTATAACAAATCGGAACCGGAACGGTTTGGAACCGGAACCGTTTGTACCTGGAACCGTTTGGAACTGGAACCGTTATGTTACAAACGGTTCCGGTTACAAACAGTTCCGGTTACAAACAGTTCCGGTTTCAAACCGTTGTGGTTCCAAACTGTTCCGATTCCGATTTTTCACCTTAATTTATACGTTAAATTAACAACTATATCACCTTAATCCAAACACGTTAAATTCCGAAGCCGATATTTCACCTATTATACGTTAAATTAACAACTATATCACCTAACTTAACATATATACATACATCATTTCCGGCTTTAAACTTTTCACATATATATACATCACATATACACTTTGTATACATCGATCATGCATCTTAATTTCACCTAATTTTCACACATATATATATATACATCACATATTAATCCAAATCACCCTAGCTAATTAATTTTCCACATTTTTCGGTTACATACGTATATATATACATTCCATATAAATTAATTAATTTTTCACATATATACATCACATATATTTCTCCTTCACCCCACAATTATCCACATTAATTTCCCACAATTTTCAAACATACCTTAATTACATTTTACAAATATTTTTCACATGCATACATACATCCCACAATTATCAAAAATTTATTAATCAAAATGCATAAAAATAAAATGTTGAATGAGAGAGAGAGAGAGGGAGAGAGAGAGAGAGGGAGAGAGAGAGGGAGAGGGAGAGAGAGTGAGCTATTACCTGCCATGGTGGAGCTCGACCCAACTGTTGTCCGGCGACGGAGGTGAGGGGAGGAGGAAGAGGAGGAGGGGAGGAGGAGGAGATAGGGGAGGAGAGGGGAGGAGAGAGGGGAGGAGAGGAAGAGAGGATTGAGGAGAGGGTTGAGATGAAGAGAGAGGGGTTTTAGGGTTTGAGAGGTTTTGAATTTTGAGAGGTTTTAGGGTTTGAGAGGGAAGATGGAGAGGAAGAAATGGGGAGCAGCTCGAGCTGCATGGTCTGGAAATACCGCCACCATTGCCGGCGAGTTACATGGTAACTCGTTGGTAATGACATTACCAACGACGTACGTCGTGGGTAATGTCATTACCAACGAGTTGCTTATCAACTCGTTGGTAATGTCATTATTTCTCGAAAATTATCCGATCGACCTATTTCCGACCAATTTTCGACTAAATAATTTCCGACAACATTTCCGACCATATATAACTACAATTTCCGACTACGATTTCCGACTACGATTTCCAACACGATTTCCGACTACAATTTCTTTTGACAATTTCCGACCACGATTTCCAACACGATTTCCGACTACGTACAAATTCCGACTACAATTTCCGACTACATTTTCCGACTACAATTTCCGACAACGTTCCGACACGATTTCCGACTACAATTTCCAACGTACTAAGGATGATAATCGTAATCATCTTCATCACTTGAGTCTGACTCGGTTTCATAGGTAACCTCTGGCAATATGTGCCGCTCCTCGACATCTGAATCAGCGTCAACTTCATATGGATTAACATCGAGAAGTTCTGCTCCAGTAATTCGAACCACACTCCCAGATCTCACATTATTAAGGCGAATCGTAGATGATTCCGGAATGTCAAAAGCGTTCGGCTCTTGGTATGCAGTAACTTCCTCATCATCTGCGGTCTCACCAAGTGTGGCAGCACTGTATATGTTTCTATGAGCAACATGGTTAACCACCTTCCACGGGACTTTGTTAAGAAGATCGTCAAGGTAAAACACTTGTTTTACTGATGAGGCAAGAACGAAAGGGTCATCTTCATACCAGCTAGTAGCAGTATTCACCGAAAATGTTCCATACTGATCGATCCTTGTGTTCTCCGGGCTAGTATCAAACCATCTACACTTGAATAAGTGCACTTTCATGCGGTTCCCATAAATTAGTTCAACAACTGAATGAAGGACACGTAATAGTCAACGCCATCCTGCCCACCATGGACCATCACCCCACAATTCTGTGTTTTCAGTCGGCCGTCTCGATTTTCACATATAAATTTAACGCCATTGACCTGACACATCAAGTAAACTTTTGAAGCTATCGGTTTCATCGCCAGGACCCTCAATTCGTTTGACCACTCTGGGCAACCATCATCTGCTACATGGTTCATCTGAAAACGTCCAGTAATACGTACACAAGAAATTATGTCATCTTGAAACCACAAAACCACGTACATACATACATGCTATATAAGGATATATATAAAAATAGACATATACACATATACCCTTACCCATTGACCAAAGTAGTTTGCAAACGTCCTGTTGTGGTAATCAACATTCTAGCAGGGCAGTGAAGATGATAGTTTTTCCAATATTGTACTTCTTGACAGTAAATCAGTACCGACCAGTGGGCAATGGCTACCTCATTTCCATCCAACTTGTACGACTTTGGCAAGCTTCCCTGTACTACCACGTCACTGGAGATGATAGAAAGGTTGAACTGGGGTTCATCTATCGGCATCTGTTGTTGGGGGTCCTCAAGCGCTCCCAAGTACACTTTGGTGTACGTTACACACTCGTGCGCAACTTATGCTTCAGCGATACACCCTTCAGGTGCATATTTATTCTTCACATAGTCCTTGTAGGCTCCCAATTGTCCACAAGTTAACAAGTGCATGTTAACTTACTTAAAAAATAAGAATTTACATATAAAAACATAGGCAAACCAAATGTATGAATCATTTGTACCTTTCCATGGGATACATCCAAGTGTAGTATACAGGACCGGTAAGCAACAATTGTTCAGGAAGATGGATCATCAGGTGAGGCATGATGTCGAAAAAATTTGGGGGAAATATCCTCTCAAGCTTGCACATGATAAAAATGATGTCATCTTGCATCTCCCTGAGGTCAGATTTTTTAACTTCCCTGATGCATAACTTCTGAAAGAATCTTGACAAGGCCACCAACGGCTCCACCACCTCTTTGGGCAGGTACCCTCGAATGAAAATAGGGAAAAGGCGTTGAAGCAGTACATGGCAGTCATGACTCTTTAATCCGTACATCTTATTGTCCCGGAAGTTAACACATCTGCTTATATTTCCTGCATAGCCATAAGGATACCTGCATATATATATATATATATATCCATAGGCAACAATTAGTGTTCTCGCATATAACCATAATCCGGTAAAAATTTAAGGCCAAATTCCTGCGTAGCCATAAGAATATATACCTGACATTACTCAACCACCGAAAAATTTCATGCTTATGCTTCGGCTTTACGGTGTAAGGAGCTTGCGGCATTTTTCTCTTACCATCTCTTAACCACAAATGTTTCCGCAGACCCATTGCTTTCAGATCAATGCGTGCCTTAGGGATGTCTTTTGTTTTCCCCTCCAAGTTAAGAACTGTGCCCACAACACTTTCACACACATTCTTCTCTATGTGCATGACATCTAGGTAGTGTCTGATAGGCAACCTGGGCCAGTATGAGAGTTCCCAGAATATGCTCTTGTGTGTCCAAAACTTATACCTTTCGGGCTTGTCTGGAATTGACGCGACTATGTCAGGATGATTGCTCAGTTGGCCAAAATCATATTCATTCAACACTTCCAAAATTTCTTCCCCTGTCCATCGCCTGGGTGCCACACCTGTTTCCACAGTCCCATCAAACGCGTCTGGATCCTGCTTAAATTGGTGATCATATGGAAGCCAACAACGGTGACGCATCTGAACAATTTTACTGCAATGAGGACTGCAACAATCAACCGTCATGCACTCTGAACAAGCCCTGTAACCCCTGGTAACGTTGCCCGACAACATACCGCGGGCAGGAAAATCACTGATGGTGCCAACAAGCATGGCATGCATCTGGAACATCTCCTTTTTGAACCTATCATAAGTGGGGTGGCCACACTCACTCAGGTACTTAAGCTCCTCAATCAAAGGCCTCAAATACACATCGAGACACTTTCCTGGATAACCCGGGCCCGGAATTAACAGAGTCAGCATATTGTATTCCTTCTTCATGCACATCCATGGTGGAAGGTTGTACGGTACCAAAATAACTGGCCATATACTGTACTGAAGACTCATGTTGCCAAAAGGGTTGAATCCGTCAGATGAGACCCCTAGCCAAACATTTCGGACCTCTGCTGAAAAATGATCAAACTCCCTGACCATGTGCTTCCAAGCCTCTCCGTCGGAAGGGTGTATAAGGGTGTCATCGTCAGGCAAGTTCCTCTCAGCCCACCATCTCATTGCCTCGGCCGTGAAAGCACACATGAATAACCGCTCCAGCCTATCAATAAGCGGGAAATATCGAAGTATCTTCACAGCTTTCTTGTTGCCTGCAGGAGTCAACTTATACCTTTCTGTAAAACATACCGGGCAGGCTTCAAGGTCTTCGAGATCTTTTCCCCAGAAGAGAATACAATCATATCTGCATGCATGGATTTTGATGTAGGAAAGCCCAAGATCTTTCAGGATATGTCGCATCTTATGATGAGTGGTAGGAAGACGATGACCGGGTGGCAGTAGCGAAACAGTCCACTTCAACCAAGAATCAACAGCTTTGACAGACATTTTGTTCTCCATTTTGAGCTGCATCACTCCCATCACACTTTCAAGAACAGTCTTACTACAACCGTCGTACAACGGAGTCTGTTGCAATGCAATCAGGTTGTTGTACTTGTCCATACCGCTTGTGTTGACATGAGCTCCAGGTAATGGCTCGACTGGCTCGATATGGGGGAAACCCTCAACGACGGGAGAGACATTTGGTGCTTCATCAGCAAATACACCGCTCTCATGAGGAAACATATCATTGATTAACATCGCTGTTAGATCATAGGATGAACTGCCCCTCTCAGCAAAATCTCCATGATCATAGCGTGGACTGGCCCTCTCACCAAATTGTCCATGATCATGCGGACCCGCTAACGATGTTTCACCGTGATAAATCCAACAAGTGTACTTATCCCAAAACCCGTATTTACTCAGGTGCCTCTGGACTTTATCAATGGGAAAACGAAATCGATCGCTGAAACACTTACATTCTTTACACGGGCAATAATGAAGTGTAGTGTCTCCACAATTAGCCTTCACAAAATCCACAAAACTCCTAATTCTCTGGTGATATCTGACATCCCATCTTTCGAGGCTCATCCAACTCTTGTCCATCCTGAAAATTCTAACAATTTTACGAATTAATTATATATATATACACACATTCACTACTAATAATCGACGCGATATCTCAATTCAACTCTAATTAAATCAACACATGCATGCATATATATATATATATATATATCGATCTAATCTCTGAATTCGATTCAGTACTCGATGATGGTATTCTTCTTTTTTCAATTCAAAACGTATTTGACTAGGTAGGAGGCTCTGTTAAGCCTAACTCCGATAACACTACGATAATACCAGTCGTTGATTCAGACACAAGATAAGATTAACTACAAGCAGTTTTCTCGTTTCGGTGACATCAACAACATTTCATATATATCTCACGAATTGGATTTGATCAACACACACACACATATATATATACATACACATATACGTATATATACACGTACATATATATATAGCTTCCCGAGTGATCGAGTTTTCGACGCGCGCCTTAATTTTGACAATATACCGAAGGATCGATTTCAGAGCGTACGTTTTCCTTCTTTCGATTTCTCTGGATTTTTTTCGATCAAAATGAATGAATGATCGAGCTGCTGCAATCTGCGTCTAATATAAGAGACATTGCCGGCGACGGAGTAAGTCGCCAGAAATGAAGACATTACCGGCGACTTTACACCGAAAAATCGTCGGTAATGTTTCAAAACATTACCGGCGACTCCAACCGTCGCCGGCAATGTCGACCCACACATTTCCGGCGAAATTCCCACCGGAAAATCGCCGGAAATGTTCGGCTTGACATTGCCGGCGACGGTTGGAGTCGCCGGTAATGTTTTGAAACATTACCGGAGATTTTCCGGAGACATTACCGGCGACGGAGTAAGTCGCCGGTAATGATGAACATTACCGGCGACTTTTTCGGTCGCCGGCCTTGTCTCCGGAAAATCTCGCCGGTAATGATGGCAAATGTGGTAGTGATGGCTTGGTTTGAGTTTGTGTATAAAATAATAGGAGCCGAACTCTAATCCGAACTCGAACTGTACAACATGGGTTAGGGTTGAGTAATTTTTTAAGCAAACCCGAACTCAACCCGACCCAAATTATTTGGATTCGGATTTGTCGAGTTTTGGGGTTCTAACAAAATTATAGATTGGAAAAAAATGAAGATACACAATCTCAAAGTACATAGGTTATAATACATACTACATAATCCCACTATACTAGAAAGATAAATCCATTAGATCGGTATAGCCTATTATAGTATTTCAAGTGCGCAGAATATAAAAATGAGTTAGAGAATTATAGTAGTCACAAAAAACACAAATTTAAAATAGAGAACCTCAATTAACAATTTAATGACGGTCAAATCAGTATACAATCAAGTCTATTAAAATTAGGGTTGCATTATATAGGTGACCTTATTAATTATTGGGCTATATTGAAACAAATGTTAGTCTTATAACCAATTAAATTGTGACATGTGTCTTACTAAAATTTTATTCGAGTTTTTCGGTTTCAACTATTTTACGAAAGTAATATCCGAACCCGAACTTTGAGTTCGGTCTAGATTCAACATATTAAACTATTTTTATCTCAAGAACCCGACTCGAACCCGTAATTTTTGGATAATTCATTTTGAGTTCTTGGATACTAGAATTCAACGAGTCAGCCTTATAAAAAAGTCTCAGCTTGGATCTTAAAAGTCATATATCGATCCGCAAGTAATAATACTATATATACTTGGCACCTTTTGATATCATGTTAGCACGATACTTTGGTAGTGCCAATTAAAAGATCCATATGCACAATTTCCAAAAGAAAAGTATTAGAAGTCAAATAGAACACAATATTTGGAGAATTTTTTGATATATTGATCAACTTCAAATTAGGCTTATATACACACATACTAACAGTCCTAAAAGAAAACCTAATCAATTACAGAATCTTACTTAATTACATAATATACACTTTCTAAATATACAAGGAGTATGACTCATTATAACACTCTTCATCAAGTTGGAGCATACAAGTTTTGAATGCCCAACTTGTCAAGTGAGTCACTGAAAATTTTGGATGAAACAACTTTAGTAAGGATGTCAACTAATTACTCCTCTGAATGAGCAAACGAGTCACAACAGACAATCGATTCACTAAGGCTTCATAGGGTTTAGACAATCTATGGGTTGACACATAATTAGCTCAGGATACGTGACTTTAGCTGATAAGAGAGGTTCATATTTTTTTGAAGGTTGACCTAGCAGGTAAGACCCTTTTAGAAACACTAGAACTAGACAAATGAATACTACTATATACCTCAGGTGATGACAGATCAGGAGAGATCGTTGATGCAGAAGGAGAGACTGGACTTACATGTACATCTTCAACAACTGGTGGCTGATTACTGACTAATTCTCCTCATTTCGACGTGTCGAACACTTGGTCGACATGTTGAACACATTCAGAACTCGGAACAGTCACACCTGTCTGGGAATTTTTGACGGGTCGATGAATGTCCTCGACGGGTCTAGTGTCTACTTCGACTGGTCGAACAACCTCCTCGACCCATCAAAAGCTACCTTCTGCCAGGTTTGGTGAACCATTTTCGACCGGTCGAAAAATCCTTCCTGCTGGAACACTGTTAATCGAAATACAATCTTTTGGTTTCTCAAATTGGTCTTCATAAAACACACTCTCATCCTCCTCACTCTGAGATGTTGTAGGAGAGAAGTAACACAAGTCTTCACTAAAAGAGACGTCCATAGTGACATAAAACCTTGAGAAGGAGGATGGTAACATTTATAACAATTCTGATGGGTATCATAGCCAATAAAAATACACTTTAGAGCATGAGCCTCTAACTTAGATCTCTGATTCTTATGAAGAAGAATATATGCCACACAATTAAAGACATGAGCAGGGAGTTTGTTAAGAAACGGGATGACAACATGTTTAGACAGTACTTCAAATGGAATTTGATTCTGAAGAGCTGCAGATGGTAGACGATTAATGAGATGAGAGGCACACAATACAACTTTTTCCCAAAGATATTTTGACATTTTGGCACTAAGTAAGAGAGCTCTTTCCATATCTAAGAGATGACGATTCTTTCTTTCAAAAATTACATTCTGCTTCTGTGTCTGAGGACAAGTAGTCTGGTGAACAATTCCAAGCTGCTGAAAATACTCTTGGAAAGAGTGATTGACAAACTCTCCTCTATTGTCAGATCGAAATACTTTTACACAGGCATCATACTGCGTCTGAATGAGACTATGAAAAGCAGTAAAGGCATAGAACACATCATCCTTATTTTTTAGCAACACAACTCATGTTAACCTTGTAAAGTCATCAATGAACAAAACAAAGTACCTCATTCTAGTCAAGGTTGAATTCTTTGAAGACCCCCATACATCAGAATGGATCAACTCAAATGGTCCTGAACTAGAATGAGAACTAGGAAGGTAGCTGGACTTATGACTTTTAGCAAACACACAGGTTTCACAATGGATCGTTGACTCTTTTATTCCCAAGAACAGAGATGACATTGATTTCTTCATAACCCCAAAAAATGGATGACCCAATCGACGATGCCACAGCCAAATTTCATTCACTCGATCAGAACTCAATGTCAGGGCTACCGATGGTGACGACATTCTTGTCTCTCAATTGTACATGGAATCCAAGTGAAACAGTCTCCCCCTCAAATCTTCCTTGCCTATTATCGCCTAAGATATCAGATCCCTAAAGATGACATACATAGGAAAAAAGGTTACAGAACATTTGTTTTATGATTTTAATCTAGAGACAGATAACATGTGATGAGATAGAGAAGGAACATAGAGGACATTATGTAACACAATGGTTGGAGTAACTTGGATTAATCATATACCTAAAATCAGGAAAGACACACCATTTACATTAGATACTGTAGGTATGAAAGATGGAGACAGGGTGGAGAACAAAGACTTATCAAAGGTCATATAGTCAGATGCACCAGAATCAATTATCCATGTATCACCACCAGTAAAGTTAGAGACTTTTAATGCAATACCAAATTTACCTTGATGTTTCTCAGTGAGAGAAATAATACCTATCAAGTGATCGTGACTCTTCATGCTACAAAAAACAGGTTCTTCAAATAATGTAATATCCAAAGCCATGTTAAAATCAAAGAAGCGAACAAGAGCAGATCTTAAACAAATTTAGTTTGTTAGATTTCGACAGAGATGTCGAATGAGACACAGAGTCAGGTCAGGTAGAGGAATTCAGGTCAAGTCAGATAGCCAGAGGTCAAGTCAGATAGCCACGCAGTGGAAGCGTGGCATATGGATCCCCAATATAACTGATATTATCCTAATTTGAACCACCTTTAAGGTGTTGGATTTTATCTAAAAGACATAGGCTGATATTAGGGGTAGTCCATTAACATATAAGTCATCTGTTTGTTGCCTCCTTTTCAATGTAGGATCTATCATCTCCAACATGTCTTCTCACGTGCAACCTAACTTAGGCTTGCACGTGCAACAAGTTCAGATGATCCTCTCAGACAGAATGAGAACAGATCGACAACTTCAGATAACTCCCCCGATCGGAACAAGAACGAGTCCACAAATTCGCAGAAGCGGAGACAAGACAGGCGGGGCAGTTCAGACGTAGACGAGGAGTCTTGGCTCTGATACCAAGTCAAATAGAACACAATACTTGAGAAATTTTCTGATATATTGATTAATCCTGAATTGGGCATATATACATGCATACTTACAGTCCTAGAAGGAAACCTAATCAATTACAGAATCCTACTTAATTACAGAATATACACATCCTAAATATGTAGAAGTATGACTCACTCTAACATTAGATACAAGCACTATAGCGTGTAGCTCTCCATTTTCATGCTTTAAGACCACCAAACTAAACTTCTTTTTCTCTTTTCTTAGAAAGTATATATAAAAAGTTCCATATAGAGCTTCACCAGCACTGTTTACAGTTAAGAAGGCTGAAGAACAATGAAGATCCTATACTAGTGACATATGATATTCCATGATGCACCAAAAGTTTATGGCCTAATGCATGTAGATTTCTCATAGCCGAAACAAGAAGGGTTTAGCATTAACTTTTGTCATCACTTTATCACTTTCTAGGCTCCGAGTGTGTACACAACCATAACTTTTTTCATTAGCTACAAGTCTACAACTTACAACTCTTTATGCTCTCAACACTGACCTATCTGAAATGGGAACCATATTCTAGCTAGTCTTTCTCGTAAAATACTGTCACATGGCTGTGTATCAAATAAAATGAAAGGCAAGATACATTTATCTGGCTAACTGTAAATCAAGAAAGCTAAGTCTATGATTTACAGTTTTGCTCGAAAGTTTAGAAGTTTGTTGATATATATGCTTCATGTATAATTATTCTTTTAATTTAGTATGAGAAAACTACAAGGTGATGTAATGCAAAAAGCTCATGTTTAGCTTTTTCCAATCCCACCTAGCTACCTGGCTTCCTGGCGGCTCTCATCACATGGATATTTACATGAATAATTCTGCTTTTAAATTAAGCACCTTTATCCCTATATATATATATATATATATATAGACACACACACTCATAACATAAGCAAGAGCACACCCACCATCTTTAAAACCATTCAAAGTGTATGTCTCTCACATTGTGGAGCATAACCCGCCTCTCTCTTCGAGTCTTTGTCTGTCTAGCTCTCTCTTTCTTCAAACTCGATCCATGGCTGAAGTCAGCAACGGCCAACAAGACGTAGCTGGAATTAAGCTGTTTGGAACAACCATCACATTGCAAAACTCTAAACAAGTACAAAGCGATGATCATCATCGCCATCAAGCCAAGAAATCTGATGGTGATGTTCATGATCAGACCGTGGAGATGAAGAGGCCGGAGAAGATCATACCATGCCCTAGATGCAAGAGCATGGAGACTAAGTTTTGCTACTTCAATAACTACAACGTTAACCAACCTAGACACTTCTGTAAGGGATGTCAGAGGTACTGGACGGCCGGTGGGGCCCTAAGGAATGTGCCGGTGGGAGCCGGTCGCCGGAAAACAAAGCCTCCTGGAAGGGATCAGATGATGACCAGTTTCCCGGAGGGTTGTATGTATGAGGCTTCAGAGGTTGTGCATCAGTTTGAGTTGGATGGGATGGTGGAACAGTGGCACGTGGCCGCGGTACAAGGCGACTGTCGGCATGTTTTTCCGGTGGTGAAGCGGCGGAGGAGTGGCTCAGGTGGTCAAACGTGCAGCTGATTATTTCTTTATGGATCTTTTAAATCCTTAATTTACATATATGTTAGAAAGCTTCATGAAAATGAAATTAACCATATAATATATATGTATGTATCTATCGTTATAGCCTAATGGTAAATGGTGCATATATACAAATCGGTATGCAAATGATATCACGACCATATGCGGGGTCGACAGGTCGATCGAGTTGATAAGAATATCTAGGTGGGTTTGAATCCTTCTAATACTGATGAAGTTGAATGTCAATCTATTAATGATGATCAAGGTGGGGTAAAAGATTACCTTTGGATTAACATACGGTAAGAAGTTGAATCCTTCTAATACTCATGAAAATACTTGTACGATCCCTACCAAAAAAATTACCTTTGGATTAACATACGGTACTCATCCAAACTGAAAAAATGTGTAAACACTCGGAATCATCCAAATGTTTTGATTTAAAATGTTGAAAGACCTGGAATAGAAGCAGTTGACCATGTTCCTGGTGAACGGATATGATTTACCAGAAACTTAAGAAGGCAAGAAAAACAATCACAAGCAACCTTACAAATTCTTATTAGGATAGTATGAGGGAGTGCTGATTTCCATTAGGAACACTGATGATAAATTGTTAACAAAACCCCTCACGTGTTGAATGGTGTTACTCATTCAAAATTCAGTTTTCACCCGATTCAAACCGGTAACTATGGTGGAACAGGTATTTCTACTTCTTGCTTTGCAACCTCTACATGCACACCATCTCCAATAGCTACTTCACTTGTCTTAGGCTCTACTTTTATAGGCCAACCTTTCTAAAATGATCTTGCTGTGACAAAGTTATCAACCTCCGAGCCTCCAAATGCCATAGACAAAGGTAAGGGGTTTTTAGCAACGGGTTCTCTTCCTACAGAATATATCTTACTAGCCAATCTAAAGAAGCCTGGATTTAAAATTTAAAAGACTCACATTAAGTTTTGTCCTCTTGGAGTGAAAAAGTACAAGAAGAATTGATGAAGACCTAGCTACCCATCACATATGAGTTTATTTTCTGGTTTGCTGTTCTTTTTCAAGTGGAAGCTTTGGAATTTTGGGTTATTCAGAGTCCTCTTTATTTTACCTTGAATGTTGAAGGATATTTATTTTATTATGTATGTTCCTAGTTATGGTAGAATATGTAGTGAATAAGGGAGAGAATCCTATTTAGTAATGTATTAGGATTTTTACAATATGTAACTTCATGTATTGTCCTATATAAAATAATTTTTTATTATCAATGAAAAGTTATAAGGATTGTTTCCACAATCTCTATACTTTACTATATTTTCTAAAACACGTTATCAGCACGAGACTCTAACCCTGTGGGCGGATCTTAAGGAGAAGAACAAGAATATGAAGATTATTCTGTAATAATCTCAAGTAAGTTTTCTATGAACACAACTTGAATTTAAATTCAAATAGCTTACTCTTTTGAGATTTTGAATTTTTCTGTAGGAATTTTGGGATAACATCTCATCTCTCATTTCTACACCGCACATTTCTTGAAGGTAGAAATTAGGAACAAAGAGAGTTCTTAGATGAACTAAGAGCATTTATCGTGAACAAAGAGAGTTCAAAAATCGATTTGAACAAAGAGAGTTCATAAAAAGTATCGAATAACGAATAAAGAAAGTTCATAAGACCATATATACAACAAAGTAAAGGTCTAATCCAAATAACATATTGGAAAACAAATTAGTTGTAGAAGAAGTCTTTTACGACTGCGAAACTAATATATCTTCTGTTTTCTCATGGTATTTGATATGCAAAAAATGTATTGACACCATGCCCTCGGATCTAAAAGAGAAGTGGAATAACGTGTGGTTTTCCGACTTCAAGCATATTGCATCAATAAATAAAGAGATGCTTAAGTTTAGATCCATGCTCCAATTATAAGGAAAGAATTTGAAGAGCAAAATTTGATCGAGAAAATCCTCTACATAATCATAATTCAAGGTAAGTTGGAACCAAGAGTGTTCACTATGCGAATTATGAAAGAGCATCAAGAGAATGACGCATGGAGTGGAATCCTTAAAGTAAAGAAATTTTGGTGAGACGTTTAGGTCCACACCACCGCCCCAACAAGGAAGGACACTACAAGGTAGTGCCATGAAGGCCATGATGGCCATGATAGAGGAAGCACTAGCCATGGAAGTCGTGGTGACCAAGGAAGCCATGGACGCTGAGGTACGAATGTCAAAAGAGACAAGGATAAGACACTTGATGTTTCTCAAATCAAAAGAATTGTTTATTCTCAAGATTTTTGAGAAGATAGATTTCGGAAATTTTGGGTCAATAGGTGTTGAATACCATTGATAGGTAAAATATGTGAGGAATCCATGGATTGCCAAGATCATCATCGTTAAATTTGAACTACCCAATCCGAATCTACTTGATCCTAGAACACATTAGTTTTCAGAACTGTTTTCTGCGTACTATTGCACAAATTATTCGACCTAGCTACAGGTATCAAAATATTATGAAAATTTGCGTAAGTGTTCATATACGTGTCTAGTTTGCGTCTACAAAATTCGTTGCCTTCTAACACACCAATAATTCGGCAGAAATCGACAAGCAAGTGTTCTCAAATTCTACAAAATTTAAGGATCAAATAAACAAAGAAACAGAAGATGGAGATCGTGGCGATCCGACCCTTGTCAAAAATCGTCAAAAATGAATAAGATAATAAAATAATCGGTCGAGGAGGTACTCGATCAGAAAATTAAATTCGACTAAATCAGTCAAATAATATATATGATAACTTGTAATGATGAAACAATTGTAACGATAAACAACAACAGAACTAATTTCTCTGTTTCCCGCACTGCCACTGGTGGCAACCCCGTACAACCGCCCACCCACTGGGATGGCGAAGCCTAAATACTATTTTAGACCTCATGATTGTGTTCGTATCGCCGATACAAATCTAACGACATATAACTTGACACATTTCGGAAATATATTTTCTAGTGACAATTCTCGGCTTTGCGCCAACGCAGACGGCGACGCGTGCAGCCCACGTGCCACCACCGGTGACTACCACCGATGGCGACCCATGATACACCAAAATAAAGCTCTCGAAGAGCACAACTGTGACAACCTGAATTGGAAATGGTATGTTTATTGGCTTGATTTGCGAGTTTCGCGATTAGTCGCGGTTTTATCGTAATTGGTCGATATGGCGGGTTTGTTAACGACTAAATTATTGGGCAAGAATTTGATTTGAGTTCCATCACGAAAGTTGTAGAGAATTTTGTAATACCCCGAAAATTAGTTTAATAGTTTAGATTATCGTATGACTCATTAAACTTAGAAATGACCATAATTTAGTTTGACCTTAGAGGTTTTAGAAATTCGATAAAATAATTTTCCAGCGAAGACAATGTATAAAAACGAGGTTTAGAGAAATATTAACAGAGTGGGGCAAATGGTCCAGTGGATACTCAAGTTCAAGTCAGGTACTCCCTGGTTTTGGGTTCGAGGCCACGAGCTGGAATCGTGAAACATTCCATTTTATAGGTTAGTAAAAATAATAAAAATATTTTTACTCCAGTTAGAAACGGTAAGAAACTCTAATTCCAACTAGCCGATTTTTCGTAAATGGAATTTTAGCAAAACGACCAAATTTTCCTTATTCGAATCTCTTCTCCGAATCGAACTCTGTATTTTAAGATTGCAATTCATACTTTTAGAGGTCATGCTCATATATCAATTTGGTGCTAATTATTATTGGTTGATATATATATATATATATATATATATTACACTACACTACACTTTATTAGTAAAACCATACATTTTCACACATCACATTACATATTACATTCACATGCATACATAATCACATTTCAACATTTCAATCAGATTTCCAACCACATTACTATTGTTTTTACAAGTGCATTTTAACCCTAGAATTAGTAGCCCAACTATTCCATTGTCAACTTGTCTACAAAAGTCTACAAAAATAGTTATGAATTTATTTCCCATGTCTCCTCCCATGTCTATATAAATCACCCTTGAGTTCAATCTGATTTTTGCATCACTTCAATCTTCCCCTTACGTACTGATTTGAAGTCCTCCCAAAATTTGCAATGCAACTCCCCTAAAATCCCACACCAAACTACATTTCTTCCAAGTACTTTAGTAGTTAATTCATTTGCTTCAAGAGGGTCACTTGAGTTAATCAAATACCTCCATCACCTACTGAAATTCTTGAGTAAGTACATGAGTAAATTCCTATACTTCTTTATCTTTAAGATTACATCAAAGTGCATGGCTAAGAAGAAAAGAGAAATAATGAGCCTTAGTGTAAATTTAATATTTTCGTTTCTGTTAAATTTTTAATTAGTCAAATATTTTTACATATTCAGATTCTACACAAAAAATTATTCAACTTTGGCTTTTGAATCACTTAAAAAGGTTAAGTAATGAGAAAGTTATGGCTAAAACAAGTTTTGCAAATCTTTTTCTTAATCATGTTCTAAAACTCTTAATGTGCTGTTAACTTAAAATATTCATATCTCACTCATTTCTTAACCAAATTTAGTGTTCTTTATATCAAAACGAAGCTTAGGAATTCAACTATCAATCTAGAAAGTTTGAAAGGCATTAATTAATACTTTCTAACTAATTAATTCGTGCAAATGAGCTTAATAGCGTGCGTAACCATTTCTGGACAGTTGCTAAACATTTTTGTTTCTGGACTTGAGAACTCCCTACCGAACTTTGTGATTATTATCATTGGATTCCTCTCGAAAAACTCTTCGAGATGGTATACTCACTTCTTTGATTTGGACATAATATGGATTAATTATAAAACGGATCAAATGGAGGATTTCGGACGGACTACCGCCGAATGATACTTTTAGTCCAAGGATTAATAATTTTATTTTCTGCATTTGTACTTTATTTTTATTTACTTACTCGCATTATTTACTTCTTAAGTTTGATTTGGGACTAATGGAGGATTTCGGACGAACTACCGCCGAATGAAACTTTTGAACCAATGATAACTAATTTTTATTTCAAGTTTATCTACTTAATCGCTCTATCTATTTACTCTCAAATATAATTTGGAACAAATGGAGGATTTCGAGCGGACTACCGCCGAATGAAACGTTTGGACCAAAATTGTTAATTAATGAAATACGTTTAAGTTTGATCTTTCTTCCTTTACAAATTCTATTACGTATAAATTACAAAATTATGATGTAAATATATACTCTATGATCTATATACATAGTCTTAATTAAAGACTTATTGTGATCGTTATGGTTGAAGTGTGAAGTCGGGTGTATAGTACGAATTAACTCGTGCTTAAGTGAATTGCTGGTAAATTGTTTTGTTATTGTGGGAGTTAGCCAAAGGCCCTAGTCCCTCACAGATAGTGCACTATTATACTCTAATTAAGGAATGAATTGTGTCAAACCGGGAGTATACATGCTTTGGCAGGTGGCCTTAGAATGCTGTGGCTTTATATGTGTGTTGGTATTGTGAGACTAAGCACATGATTTTTTTTGAGTAATTACCAGTTAATCTAAAAGAATTCACTTCGAAAGTATCGGTGTGTTTGTGTGTAGATATGAAGTTGTGCAAGTATATATATTATGTACCTAATTGTATATATTACAAAGACGCAAGTATAAGTATGGAAGAATAACCGGCTTCAATATTTTACCTTTTTGAATTGGTTGTTCAGTTTGATGTTTCTTAGAGATAATTTAGTATATGCTTGTAAGCTGTACTTACTGGGTCAGTGTGACTCATGGTACTACATCTTTCTCCTTTTCAGGTGATGAATAGAATGCTTGGGGAAAATGGGATGCGTCGCCTACTAAATAAACGAATTATTTTCTACTTGTATTTTGAATTGAATAAATGTAATGACTATTATTTTCAAAAACTTCGGTATTGTAATATTAGCACTTTCTCTTTTCAATAAATGTACTATTCAGACACCTTGATTTTTGAAATTATTTGGGTTTCTTATTCACATCACAAATCCTTACACCATATTTCAGTATAATACTGGCTCCGGATTTTGGGGTGTGACAAATTTAATTTCGAGCTCGTGAGAGTTTCTGGAGGATTATTTCGAGTAACGTGGAATAAGTTATGAATATTTTCGGCTGTTGGATTTAGTCGTATTTATTCGATTGGTTTCGATACAATTTGGACGGTATGTGTACGGTATGAATACATGACAATTAAGGAAACTTTCCAATTTGGGAAAACTGGGTCATTGACCCGCGTTGACCACGGGTCAAAACTGACCCGTTTTGGCCGAGTCTTTGTTGCCTTCGATGTGCCTTATTCCGGCATATTTTGGCCATGGTTCCTTCATGAAAGTTGTTGGGATTGAGCTCCTATTTCTTTTGATAGTGGATCACTCATTTTGGTTACCGGATGAAGAAGTTATGACGTTTTTCAAGTTAGGAGAATTTCGGCGAGATTTGGCGGCGACGGTGGCGGCGGAGGCGGCCGAGTTGGGGGTCGACTCTATAGGAGTTTTGTAGCCCTTGGGGAGAGGAAACTTTTAGAAGTGGTCTTGCACCTTGCCATGGTCGGTGGTGGCAGATCGGAGTTAATGAATTCCAACGAGGGTTTTCGACTTCACGGTAAGTTTTGGAGGTTTTCCGATTAAAATTGGGCTTAGATTTTAACTACAAAGTTGTTAAAAATGTTGAGATCTTCAAATCCATGTGTAGGTTGAAATTTTCTGGGCCGATGAGTTTTCCGGCAGCCGGCGGCGGCGGCAGCGGCAGCCCGGCGCGACGGAGTTCCGTCAGAGGTGATTTTCGACAAGTTTTATGTCGTTTTGCTCGGAATCGCACACCGATCGCAGTGGTGAGGTTTATATTTTGAATTGAGCCTCGAAATTTGTGGCGAGATTTTATAGTGTGTTTATTGGATTTTTGACGATTTCGTCGATATTCGAGTTATATGTTTCCGGGAATGGTTGGTTTTCAAGATGTGGTTCAGGGTTTTAAATTGTGATTTTGAACAGTGGTATTTATGATTATTCCGGAGATCGTGATCGTTCGTTTGGCGAGAAATTTTCTGTCGGATCACAGGATTAATGCGTTTTACGATATGCAAGTCTGTGAGTGGACATTTCTTTTCACTGATTGGTTGCGAGTCTTTTATATACGTTTTACGAGTTTGAGCATGCAGTTATGATTATGAATTATACGAGCATGTATTTTATGATTATGCATTTACAAATATGCTTTATAATTATGCGTTACGAGTATGCTTTTACATTACGCTTTATGCATTTGCATGGAAATCCTTATGATTTGGTTTACACAGAGTACAGTCTCAGTAGTAGGTGTATCTATACACTTAGCATCCTGGTTGATCCCCGAAGATGTTTACCGGGGGGGACTGTTACCCTGACCCGAGGTCCTTACCGGGGGAGAGCAGATACCCTGACCCGAGGCCCTTTCTGGCTGAAATCACGTGAGGATGAAGGATCCCGTGATTCAGACTGTACTAGCGCGGATGTATCCATGAGTGACCCCGAGGGATTTCCGATGCATGCTCTGTACGCATGAGGAGTTAGAGTCTCCCTCGTGTACCATATGATTTTTATGCATTTAGACTCGCATATGTTTTATAACATATATATTATTCGGCGAAAGACATTTATTTTCGTCCACTCACTCTAACAGTTTATATGTCTTTCCCAGGACTCTTCGTTTTCTTTGCCCAGTTTGCAGTTTAGATTCATGTGTCGCACGTCGAGGTTGGAGGCATAGTATTCGAGCCACTTTTCCTTTCTCAGTAGGTTTCTAGTTTGGCCTACTGTTGTGTATATATGTATATACTAGAGTTCGCTCTGAGTACTGTTTATATTTATATTTTTAAATAATTTTTCCTGGATTTCTGTAATGCTACAGTTGTGTTTATTGCTTTACATTATGATATGTTTTTGAGAAATCCGGATGGAATTGGAGCCTACGGTTTGGCTTTTGTGGCATAGGATGAAATGTATTTTCCGCTGCAGGTTAATGGCAACCGCGCATTATAGAGGAAACTCTGTCGAAATTTTCGGTTTTTGAAAGTTCACGTTTTTTATTCCAGTTTAGGAAACTAAATCGGGGTTGGGTCTTTTCAACAACAACTTTAATAAAAAGAGCATAGGCAGATTCTAGCACGTTTGGCAGGAATCGACCCCGAAATACCTATGGCTGGGAATCTATTCCGACTCCGATCTCTGCCGTTGAGACACGGCAGAGCTCAAGACTAGACCCAATCAACTGACAGAAGTGAGGGGAGCCAAACCCCTCTCCCGTCACCGGCCAAATCCATTGGGAATCGTCGTGCCCTAGCGGAGCCCGAAATGAACTCGACGGAATTCGTTCTAATTCCATCCAATACACCTGCAACCAAGATAATCAACATATATTTGCAATCTACACATGAAAATTATCCAAAATATACCAAACCCGTCACCAGAGACCTCGCCGGCGACGGTGGCAATTATATCCCGAAAACCCTTGAAATTTCTTACCTTCAAATCTCTCCAAACACACTTCCAATACTAAAATCAAGCATAGAAGAAGAAAGAGGAGAAAGAGACGAGCCGATTCTGACCAATCCCATGGCTGAAGGTGGCCGGACGGCGCCGTGCTGCCGAAAACCGAAATTTGACCCCAAACAGGTCGACCCAGAACTCTCTCCATCGAGAGAGAGGTCGACCGGAAGTCAACCAGAATTATTTCCCAAAAGGGAAACCTCCCCTTTATATACATTTCCAAATATGGTAAATCGGTAATTATTTTACGACAAACTTCCAATAGTCGTAACTTCCTCGTTGTAACTGTAATTTCAATGATTCTCGCGTCTGCGGAGTCATCTAGACAAATTCTTCGATTTCTACCCAAAGACAACTGACTTCGACAATTCCATAAAAAGTCAACCCGAGACACCTTGAAACTTACCAACGGTAAAAATCTTTTACCGTAGTATCAAATCAAACTCAAATTATTCTTAAATAATATAAAAAGATCAGGATATCACAGAGATACAGCTAATGCGAATCTCAACATAGCACACTTCAAAATTGGTAGAGACTCGATTGAAGAGATACCGAATTTTGATTAGAGATTTATGTTTTCCATGTAAAAAGGCGTGTGTGCCTAAGTATTATGTTTGACAATGTTGGTCAATTACTTTGGATTAGCAAACTTTGATATATCATGTTGGCTTATTAATAAAGGCACCATTGTATTGGCTTATTAATAACAAGTTTTTCTACATTTTATGTATCACATACATGTTTTGTGGTTGCTATAAATCTATCGTTTAATAGGGCTCAGCTTAGTAACTTGTGATGTCTAGAAAAAGAGATTTTCGATAAAGGTATTTGAGCGGACCTTGTGTCCCACCTATATTGATCTCTCTTCGCCCGGTCATTAGTAAAAAGAGCTACCTAAACGCTTATAGTTGGTCTAGTAGACTAAAAAATTCGTCCATATATCAAATGGGATAAGCTAAGAGTGCTAAAATCCCCAAAAATACAACAAAAACAAAAATCTGACTCTACTCTGCAAAACAGTTAGCTTCCACGATAAACTGAGAATTTTTCAGACAAATTCAGCATATGAGTGATATATGGCTAAAAAAGTACGGATTTAGTTTTCAGAACTACCTCTAGATTGTCAATAACTAATTTCTAGAAAGAGTTATGTCCATTTTACTGAACAAAGATCAGAAACAGGGTATAACATAATCTGCTCTGCGGATCAGTCCACTTCGACGATAAACTAGAATTTTTAAAAAATGAACCAACATATTAATGGTATATGGTTGGATTCTACGGATGTCTAGTTTTCAGAACTACATTCGGATTGTCGATACCGATTTTCTAGAAAAAGTTATATCCATTTTACTGGACAAATGTCAGAAACAAACATAACAGAATCGGCTGTGCAGATCACTTGGCTTTGACGTAAAACTGGAATTGACTCAGAATTATCTAGCATATTAATAATGTATGGTTGGAAAGCTATGAATGTCTAGTTTCCAGAACATCATTCGGATAGTTAATAACTATTTTCTATATAAAGTTATGCCGGTGTAAGTACACGGCGGTTCGATCAATCTCGGTTGAAAGCACAACCTGAGAGGGACCTTCGATGGATCGAAGGCTAAAACTTCGATGGATCGAAGCCTATCCCCAGAAACCAAAATTTTAAGTTATTTTTCGGTTTTCTCTCATGCAAGACTTATTTTTTTGCAAGTATTTCCCTCGAGAACTTTAAATGTCTCATTGAAGCGGGAATTACATATACTATGTTATGACATAGAAAACTTATATCGACTTTGTGCCTTGTCAATTATATTTCTATATGATAAGAATGGACATAGTTCTTCTCATCATCTATGCCAACAATTTTCAAGTGAGAATGAGCATGAGTTCCTTTGCATTATCTCTAATGATTGCGGTATGATCCAAATATTAGAGAAACTTATGTGTCAGCTAAATCGGCTATATATGTAAGACAACTTAAAGATAGTTATAGAATTAAATCATGTCATGAGAGATGACTTATAGGATTCATACATATAAAAGGCTTTGACAAGATAGACTGAGATATCCAGGTCGTGATATGATTGTCCAAATTAAAGAAAGTCAATTGGGCATCCCTTCTTTCGAGTGAAAGGAAGCAAGAACAAAATTTAGTTCATAAGAGAGTGAAGTTGGGTATTATTCAGTGGTGGCGCCTTCATCCACAGCCGGCTAGTGACTGGCGCTTCTTTCCCCAAGAGGAGAAAACTAGACGCCGAAGATGGCGTGCTAGTCTCCTATCATGCTTCCCGAGTCCATGGAGACTTCAAGCCTCAACCAAAATCCTCATTGGTTATTTTCAAAGGCTCAACACTCGTTATTGCAAAGCCCACTCATTCAAGAGATTATGATTGAGACCATCCTATGCAAATGACACATATGTTCTCACTATATAGAACCTAAAGTGATTCTATAGAACAATTCAACCAACTAGCGAACCACTACGATGTTTTCTGGTGTTGGTTTATAATGCAAACACACTGGTCATGTGTCATGCTATCGTCCACTTGTAATGAGGCTTAAACTTCTAGCTCAGATCATATGACTACGGACTCACTACCCGGATCATCCAATTTATAGTCAGTTCGACTTAATAATGCTAGAGAGTTTACATCGAAGAGTTTCGATGATTAATATTGCACATCATTGAGATTTGATATTGGTATCATACTCTCATGAACAAACCCAAATGGTCTCATATAAAACGACAACGATAGTAGCTTGGACATTGGTGATGCGCACCAATATTTTCTGCTTAGGGTTATGCAATATCGCAGTGCAGCTATACTACATCGTCTACAATACACCATCACTCAATCTTGTTTTGCGTAATTAGTGACTGCATGCCAAAATAATATCTCTCACTTGCGCATATATGTGCAAAAATTGTTCTGCCACGGCACATATTGATGGGTCAATCAAGATGAATAAATATTTATGTTGGACATGAGTCTCCAACTATAATCCGCTATGAGAACCTTGACAGGTGATCTCTTTACCGCTAGTTTTGCTGATGTCACTTTGATGATGCAGTTTTCCCGTCGTTAGGGGGAGATAAGAACAAACATATTCAATAGGAACGACCAAAAAGGTTGTGTCCTCACTATGTCTCATAATGATCCCCAAATGATATAATGTAACAGATTCGATGCCTCATACGTTTTCTAGTATCGTTAAGGTGACAAGATCACATATATTTACTGCAAACATGCCTGTAATGATTTATGTCCCTTTGAGAGGACATGAAGCCACCAAAAAGGAGTTGGTTATGGCACTGGCACCTTGGAATGTGGCATGGTGACGTCACAAAGTGGTATAGTGTCGTCATAAGCCATGAGTTCCACTGGAGAGCGTAGGAGACCCAAAGGATTCGATAAATACTTGTCCAAGGAAGGGAGCGAGTTTGACACAATATGATCCATTGTTCCTTAATACTCAATTCCATTATATAGTTATCATTGAGGGACCCCTTAATGTTAAAGCCAATTACTCATAATATAGATATCTTTACAAAGTACAAATTACACTAGTGTACATGAGAGTGTGGAATTTTGAGACTTATCGAACATATCTACGTTGAAACTCCCGAACGTAGTAGCAATTTGCCTACATGGAAAAAATCGATCCAGATTGAATTATGTTCACTAACAAAGAGAAAGGTAGTTGGGTTGGTGATGCTGACACACCCAAGTGTAAACCTTATCGAAATGGGTCTTTGTTAGAAAGTGTGATGAGAATAAAGAGATTATACTCACCTCATGGAGCAAGGCTTCTCACAACGCTCTGGAAACGACTACGATGTGATAAATTCTCTCGTAATGGATGTCATTGCACTCCACTACCTTGTCAATTGGTAGTTTCTGAAAAACTTGACATGTAGCTTATAATCGTGGTCATGACGTATCTCTATGGGGGTCTAGAATAAGAGATAGATATGAATGTCTCAGATAGATTTCATGTACCCAAATGAAGTGGCTTTAGAGCACGTTTTCTATGAGATTGAAACATTCACCAAGTGACTACTTGATTGGGAAGGGATATGCCCAGGCGTATTCATTTAAATGATAAGTCTAGGATTTGCAATGTGTTTGAAATCTGAATTTGAGATGATAGATCTTGGGAAGACACGCTGTTATCTCGAATTGGAACTCGAGCACCGTAATGATGAGATTTTCCATTAATCGGCTTATACTCTAAGATATGTTGCACTTTATGATGATAAAGTGAAGTCTATGAGTACTCCCATGATCTGTTATAGTCTTGACCCTTAGAGGGATCCGTTTTCATCTAAGGGATGATGACAAAGGCGTGTTAGAGGCTAAAGTTCCTAATCTAAGTGCAAGAGTGTACTTAACATAATACACAAGACTTACCTCCTCATTATTCTTGAACTTGATAGCCAGAGTTAGCTATGCGCCCACCCAATGTCATTGGAATGACTTAAAGATAATCTTTTAGTATCAAAGAGTATGAAAGATATAGGCTTGATATATCCCTACAGAGAGGCCATAAAGAAAGTGGAAATGGAAATAAGAACACCGCAAAAAGAGTAGTGTCGTTTTTCCATTCACCAACAATCGTTGTGATGTGTTGGCAAGTTATGCTGAAGTTGGATATCTCTCTGATCCACACAAAGGTTGTTCCCAAGTTGATTATGTCTTTACCATAGGTAACACCGCGATATGTTGAAGTTTAGAAAAGAGACGCTTGTCGCTACATTTTTGAACTATGTTGAGATTATTGATCTAACATGAAGTTGTTATGGAGTGCATATGGTTGAGGTCTATAAGTGCACATATCGAAGATCTAGTGGTTTTGAATCACCACTGATGAACCTACATGCATTATGAGGATAATGTTGCTTGCATCAAGGTGATGAAGCTAGATTATATGTAGGGTGACAACACCAAACATATATCGCACAAGTCATTCTATAATAAGAAAACGACAATAATTCCTCGAGGTTATGATTGACCAAGTTTGATTTGAGGATAATATGGCAGACTTTCTAAGTTATTAGCAAATTCCATATTTGAGAAGCATGTGAAGAGCATAGGGTTGTTTAGCTTATTCAAGTTACCCTGGATGTTGAAATCAGGAGGAGATGCAGACTTCAGTGGGAGTCTGGCATTCACATGAGCGTTTCTAAAATGTGAATGACACGTTGTACTCTTTTTCCTTGACTAAGGTTGTTTTTATCCCAAAGAGTTTTTATTACTTAGTAAGGTTTTAATGAGACAACATAGTTAAGTGTCATATCATCGTCTACGACGACCTGCACTTTTTTTACTTAGCGAGATCACTTTTCTCCTGCAAAGGTTTTTGGCTCATCAAGGTTTTTAATGAGACATCAAGGAAGCATTGAAAAAGCACCGTCTACCATAAACGTCACAAGGGAGAGTGTTGAAGTATATTTACTTTATTATGTATGTTCCTAGTTATGGTAGAATATGTAGAGAATAAGGGCGAGAATCTTATTTAGTAGTGTATTAGGATTCTTACCATATGTAACTCCATGCACTCTCATATATAAATGAACTTCTTATTATCAATGAAAAGTTAAAAGGATTGCTTCCACAATCTCTATACTTTATATCATATTCCCTAAAACATTGAGCCATTTATATGAGGTTGCAGTATGTTGTTGGTGGAATGGTGGCTATTGAAGACTTTCAGGAAATTTGTCCATTTATACTGAGTTGCTCTTGGAATAAAAGCTCTCTACAGCTCTACTAACTTGGTTGGTTTGTACTCCGTCCCATTGTTCAAAGAGGTAGATGCTTTGGTGTATGTTTCTTATCTCTTATCACAAACAAACAACCGACTTAAAAGAGTTTTGAGGAAGTGAAACTTTTTTTCACTTTCTCCTATTAGTTACTTGTATTTATGTTCCTAGATATCCTAATGTAGCGCATATTTAGTTAGGAAAGCACTTTTGTTTCCTACATTTCTTAGAAATGTAGTTAAACCACAATAGTTAACTAGAGTACTTATAACTAATGTACTTATCTCAATTACATTAATGCAATTCTATCATTCTAAAAAATGATTTTCAGCTCTATCATTCTAAAAAATGATTTTCAGCTTCTTTACTTTTTGGCCATGATGTGTTGGCACGTCTACACTAGCACGATCTGGCGCCTGTTTAGGAGAATCTTGTAAATAATATTCAGCAACAAATTTTATGTTTCTTTACTTTTCATATGCTACAATTAAATTTAGCATTCACATTATAACGTTTATGATTACAAACAAAGGAATGCCTCTTAATTTACTTCGCAAATTTCTCAGCCAGTCTCTCAAACACTCCCGGTCACCTCGATCCCTAAGATAAGAAAAGACTTGACAGTTCTAATATACAACACAAAAATTTGCTCCATCATAAGCGCATTCAGCCAACTTGTGGAGTTTCACTCTTTAGTGAGGCAAACAGGCAATGTCATCTGCAGTCTGCACCAACTGCTTCAATAATGGACTTGAAGCCATCCCTTTCTAAGCACTCGGTCAATTCAGCCTAAAGAAAGTATAAATAGGACTAAGCACATCTTTGACATCAGAACAAAAGAGATTAATGTGCGCATCAGAAATTACCTTTATCTGGGGGATGAGAGCAGGGCCCCCATAGGCAAATCCTGTATAAAGCTGAACGAGAGTTGCTCCAGCTCGTATTTTTCGATAAGCATCCTCCCCACTAAATCAACAGCCGAAACAGATAAAATTAAGTATATGAAAGCCAAAAATCCTTCACACTAGATAGAGATGTCACTGAATAGCAATACCAAAAATAAGGAATGTTCTCATCTTACCTGCTGATGCCCCCACACCCTATTAAAGGAATCTTCCCCTGAGTGATAACAAATAATAATTAAGTGCCAATCTGTGATTCATGCATTTAAAATGAAACCAAAACAATGATCTCAAGTTCTATGTAGTGTGTACACTCTACAGAAGTGTAAATATCATAAATAACAAGTTATACAAAAAGACAACATACCCTTGTCAACATGTACATATCCTTCACAAGTTTGGTAGAGGTCTCAAAGAGTGGTTTCCCACTCAAGCCACCAGCTTCAGAAGCCACTAGATTTCTACTAACAGAATCAGGCCTTGAAACTGTCGTATTTGATATAATCTAAACACAAATAAAAAATCATAAATATTTATATTAACACATAATATTTTTGAGAAGAAAAGCAATTATATTCAACTTGCAATAAATAAATTCCAAGCATAAACCCAGGATACTGGATGATAGTATAATCATCAACTCATCATCAACATACAAATAAATAATATTCATCAGCTGACAGCATAAAATGACATGGCCATGAATCATGACACAAGCAAATAAAAAGTCCCTATATTTTGCAGATCAAAGACAACAAATTCTTGACATTTTAATCATAGAGCAAGCCTCAAGCATCAATTAAGCAGATAAGAAGTCTTCTCACTTCACATAGTTGGATCCTCATTAGTTCATAAAGAATAACTATTTACAATTTTGATAGGCATGAGAGCATGTAAATGCATGTGCATAAAACAAGGATAGTATTTAAGTGTGAGTAGAACGAGACTTACCAATCCATCCAAGCGAAGAGCAAGAGCCACCTGTATCCATACAGAAGAAAACCATGAGAGCACCATCTTAAGAAGAAAATAAACTATCAATTACAAGCAACTATACATACTGCAGCAATATCTTCAAGGTCTTCTTTAGACAAATCGGGAGCAATTTTTACAAGCAATGGAGGAGGACCCTCTTCGCCCCATTGCATTTCATCGCGAGCAGCTTGTACCTTGATAGGTAAACAGTGTTATAATAGCTAACTTTTAAACTAGTTTAGTGAACAATGATATTGAGAAACAGGAAGTTCATGCTTCGAGCTCCATACCTTTTTCACAAGGTCTTTCAATTGCTTTCTTCCTTGAAGCATACGTAACCCAGGGGTGTTGGGTGATGAAACATTAATCACCTATCATAGGGATAAGCAGATAAAATGACAAATTAATGCAACATGATTTACGCATGAAAATAATGGAGCTCCAAAACCTACTACATGTTGTTTGTAAATGAAAAAAGGAAAACATGAATTGTATACTATAAAGAGAAAAATGTAGAATTTCTTACACTCCTTCAATAGCTTTTCTTTTCCTCAAATTGGTAACTACTCAATTACTTCAATCAATTGTTCAGCAGAACATCTAAAATTTGACCTTAGCAATGAAGATGCATTTTCACACTACAGGATATGAACCTAACTTACTTGCAGAGAAGCTCAGTTTTGCTAAAGAAGATTCTAAGACTATGTATTTTGTATCAACAAACTATTTATCATAAGATCAGATCACTCACTATCAAGGAGTAAACAGTATAGAACAACCTACCAAGTAATCAGCATACTGGGACAATGAATGAACCCCTTGTACATAATCTGAAGCAGCATCTTCGCTTGTTTTATTTTTTCCAAGATTCACCCCTAGTATGCCAGGGCCAGATTTTCCTCCAGTTTTGGATTCATCAGCAGATGAGGGCAAAGTACTTGAAGTTTCATCTAACATCCTCTTACCATGCTGGATACCCAACCGCTTTGCCACGGCAATAATTCCCTCACTATTAAAGCCACACCGATTGATGATAGCTCTGCATATAGACAAAAGGTGGTTCTAAGTACAATTATCCGAATCCAGAGAATATTCACACCTTCTAAAGGTGAAGAGATAAATTTCATATCACAGCAAACTTTGAGTGAATTCATGCAATAACTGAACATAAAAAGATTTAAAAGAAAAAGGGAATGCTCTTACCCTTCATCCTTTAATCTGAAGATACGAGGCTTTGGATTACCCTCCTGCGGAACAGGGGTTACAGAACCAATCTCTACAAATCCAAATCCCATACCAAGTAAGCCATCAACAGCCTCAGCATTCTTATCAAAGCCAGCAGCAAGACCTATAGGGTTTGAGAACTTCCTTCCCCAAACATCTAGTCCTAAACTTGGATGATCTGGCCTTTTCTCCCTCGGAACCCAACCACGTGCAGCGGCTGAGACACCCAGTCTATGAGCAACCTCTGGGTCCAGAAGAGCAAAGAACGGATTCACAAGTTTGGTAGCCGAGAATAGCCACCCACTTCAATAAACAAAATCCCAGAATTAGCAACACAAGTAACTGAACTTAAAGTTCACTGAGATTAAACTTTACATTTTCTGCTCCATAAACATAAATAAGTGCACAAAACCCTCAAAACATATATAAACCCCAGAACTTTCCATCCAATGTTTCAAAGGCTACACACCAGTCTCATTGATAACATTAACATTGAATTAAGCCGAAACATCTCAAAAACCAATGGGTAGCATCGTGAAATTTAAACACTGAGCTCTTCAAACTTTTGCTTGTACTATTGTGGTGCAATATTCACAATAAACACAAACTTTTAAATACTCAAAAAAGAAGAAGATACCAAAAGGTTGCTTCATCAACTGTGCTTGCATAAGCTCCACCAGCTATAACCAAGCCAAGTGAGGTTGCAGTAAACAGCCCCTGCAGTTTGAAAAACAAGCACAAAACAAAACCCACCTCAGAATCCAAAAAACACTCACTCTTCACCACACTAGTTTAAACCAAATGACATTAAACCTCCACAAAAAGATGAAGCCTTTACATTACACACTGTAAGCAATCGCAAAAAGATGAAACCTTTGCATAAAACATATGAGAGAATGGAGAGAAGAATACCCTCTTGGAAAAATGAGGAATCTTTGGAATCTTCGGCTTGGTTTCTGCAGCAGAAGCAGAAGCAGCAGAGGAACAATGTCTGGGAGCTGTGCATGTTCTTCTGAGCATAAAGTCTCTAAGTAATTTTCTTGAGGCCCTTGCCGCCATAGCCTTTTGTTTTTGTAAATACGAAGAAATAGGTTTTTCCGATGATAGGAATTCGAACCCAGAAGAGAAAAGATGAATGGAGTTTGGGGGAGGCAGAGAAGAACGAAGAGAGGTTCACGGCGGCTAATGGAAGAGACAAAAGCCGCGACTGTAGGTAAAAAGGCAGAGAGAGAATGAGAGGGATGTGGGTTTGGCCCTTGTTTCGTTTACACTTACGGGCAAACGGGTTTTCGGGTTATAGGCGTTTATGGATCAACTCCGATTCTCCTATTGAGATACAAAGTTTTTTTTTTCTTTCATCCTTTGAATTATGAAGTCAGAATTTGAAAGAAAAATATGAGGTCAAAATTGATACTTTTCCCATCTACGCCATTAGTGCATTACCCGTTTCCTACAAAAATAAGAACAAAAGAAACAAGTTTTTCCTACGTAATTTAAAACAAAAGTACACTAAAAATAGTTTAATTGATCCAGTAAAAATATTAGATATACACAACGAAAACGTTGAGAATATAGAACGCCATATTTAATGTTCGAAACTTAGTGGTGTCAAAATAAATTTAATGAATTATGAAACGAAATCAAAAGAATGACTAAGATGTAACCTACACCATAAAATTAATAATTATCAAAGTCATTTTACCTTTAAGATGACGTATTCACCTGAGACAAGCTTTAATGTGAGTACATTAGGTGGTGATGCGCTGTCGGATTTGAGCTCCAAATATGGCATGTTTTTTGTGTTGATAATTTCTTTGTTGCAACTTGCAAGTCGGTCCATTAACCACTATCGCGTGATATCATTGATATTACTCATGAATGTAAAATCAAGAATTTGAATCGCCATAAGGTTGATCCCAAATACATTTTATATTTTTTTCTTCTTATAAAGATATCTAAGAATTTCACTTCTCTCTTTTACGTGACTCAAAATCGGGACTTAAACTCAGTTTGAGAGTGTTGTGATGTGTTGTGCTGTGGTGTGAGAATAATCATCTATAGTTTATAACTTATAAAAGCTACATATTGCCAACTTATATAAGTTGTTGTACCTTATAATTTTTATGTATAATTTTTGAAATAAACTACATTTGCTTTTATTTATCAAACACCTCAGGTTATAAAAGCTGCTCCCAGGCTGTGCCTAGCAACAGCTGTTGGGATGCTCCAAGTCCTAACCTCCTAAGCTGTGAAATGTATCCTGTAACTTATTGGCTTATTGAGATTCCTCCAAAACCATATATATATATATATATATATATTGATTGTGAAGGTTATTGGCTTCCGAATCGATGCCATCATATGGGAGTATCTTGCATTAATTTGGTGATGACCTAAGTTCCAATCGAATCGCCTTTGTTTCTATATGAAACTTTTGTCTATGGCTAATCATATATAAGACCGAAATCGATACGTACATTGATCCACGCATTGATAATATTAGGTTATACCAATGACAAAAGAAATGAACAAAAACCATGCAACAAACAATTTAGACAAAACCAAACGTTTTGACATGAATTCGAATTGTGAAAAGGGAAAGGATTAAAACTCAATTATTACATGTTCAATACTGATCTAGTTTCTAATTAACTTCCTATAGTGCATGTGACTGAACTAGTAGAGTACAGTTGCTTAAGAAGTTTTGAGTGTAACATTCCGAGCCAAAATTTATGTCGTTATTTTGATTAAATATTAATCAACGATGATAAATTTTTATCGTCGGTAATTATCAATAGTTTTAATAGAAATTTTATCGATTAAGTTTTTCGAGGAATTTCTTTGAAAAAAGTCATATAGTTTATCGAGACAAGTTCGTGGCCATATCAAGTATTTAAATCTGAGATACGATGAAGAAGTTATAGTCAGCGAAAGTTTTTAACGATTTATGTAATTAGTTAGTCGCAAGTATAAATACAACTTTCTGAAAATAGAAAGTCAAATTTTAGTCTGTTTCTTTTTCTCTCTCCTCTCTCCCGTGCTCTCTCTCTCTCTCCACCGTCGGTCTCACCGACGACGGACCACCGATCGGCCACCAAATTCAGTGATCTTGGTGTCAAAATGACCACCACGACATCCTCTACCTTTTCCGCAACATCTTCAACCCCATTTCAAGATGTAGCGGTAGTAAGGATAGAACTGAACCGGAAAACCTAAGATTTGGGTCAATGATTTTTTGGCCAAATCAACCAGTGAGACCTACTAGGCTTTGAAGCTCTCATCACTACGAAGCTAACCATATAAGAATGGTGTTCCAATTCAACCCGAGAAGGGAGAATCGAAGATTTGAAATTTTTGGTGTTCTTGACTTTAAAAGGTAATTTGATGAGTTTGGGTTAAAATTAGACTTTGGTGTATTTGAGAAAGTTGTTGTTGAGTTGATTTTACACAAGATAAGTCTCGGGTAGCCAGAAAAAGTCATCACCGCCGCCGACGGTGGTCCACGGTAGCGCTCATGCGAAGGAAATTTCGGCATAAATTAGACTTTGGTGTTTTACTCGTAATTATGCACCGAATGTAATGAAAAAGTTATTGAATTGATTTGGACATTGATAATTAAGACGTATGGTTAATTAAATATTAGTTAAATAATTTTACGATATTATTAAACAGTTGAATCGATTATCGATTTGACCTCGAGTCGTGTAACGTATGAGGAATATGATGCGACTTTAAAAGGGATTCAAAATTTAGAATTTGGGATTTTATTAAAACTCGTCATTAGTTCGAGAAACACGTTAGTCAAGAATGCGAGGTTCTCAAAAATAATACTCGTTGGTAAACAAGTTTAGCTATTCATTATAATTTTTTATGATTAGTTATTAAATAATAATCGTTGTTTCATGACGACGTGTTAGCAGTTAGTGACAGATGAATAGATACGCCGTCAGACAAACTTTGGCTATATGGATATCACGACATTGTACGATGAGTGGACCCTTTTATTTTTACAGTCTATAGCGAATTCATTTTTCATCATTTCAATATTACAGTTGTAACAATCAGAACCTAAATTAGTGGGTTAATTGTTGTTAGTCGCGCTAATTAACGAGGTATACATCTTACGTCACGTTTATCGAGATTAATCGATACTAAAAATTAACTTTTTATAAATTATGAGTTTGAACTCGCTTCTTTCACGTAAGTCATAGAGAAAACTATTTTGCGTTTGTGCATATTTTTGTTGTATTTTTCGGAGGTCGGAGCTAATTATTATAAATTTTGGAAGTTTCAAGTGAAAAATAATTAAATCAGAAACCTACTATTGGATAAATTTTGTTGACCGTCCGATCTTGATTGATTCTGATCTGAGCCGTTCGTTTGAATTAGTGGGATGTGGATTTTTTTTTTTACCTAGGTTGGGTTAAGCCCAACCATTTTTTTTCTCTTCTTTTCCTCTCTCTCCCCGATTTTCTCTCTTTCACTCTTTCTCCCCACGTACGATCAACGTCAGTGGTGCACCACCAACCGGCCACCAATTTGGTCGGTCTTGGTGTCAAAAGCTTCATCTCATTCTCCTCTTCCACTCCATCGAAGCCTTGAAGCCTTGTATTCGGCCGGATTTTATCGTCGTCGGTGATGGAATTTTGGCCCCGGACTTGGACAACGAACCCATGAGGCTTTTGAAGCCCATCAACTAAGGAGTTGATTGAGACCTATCTCAAGCCTTGCCGTGGCCTGACATCGCCAAACAGTCAGCATAAAAACTCAGCGAGGGTTCGAGATTTCAAAGGTAATTTTGGATGTTTCCCGGTGTGTTTTTGAAGTTGCCTTGTACTAAAATGTTGGGGTGAACGTTTTGAGGTGCAGGTCGGAGGAATCGGTCTGGCCGCCGCCTATGGTCGCCAAACGCGCCGCCATACGAGAAGGAGCTCCAGCAGCCAGAACGTTATTTTCTTTACGGGAAGTTTTCTAGATCATCTAACGATAGTTTTCGCATAGTTTAGTGTAGTGTAATCATGTGTGTGATGCTTTAGCTATGCGCAGAAATCAGAGCGACTCGATACGCCAACTCCATCGTTCTTGGCGTGCCGAGACAAAACGTGATATTGGGAGAGTACGTACTTTGGAGTATGATAATTAGAATTGAGTCACTACCATCAAGTACGGATGAGTCGGTAGCGTTAGTTTACTATTGAAAACGAATGTGAGTTTTTCGATTAATGTGTTGACTCGAGTTCCTCTATTTACATTAGTTGTATGATAATAACCTTCATTAATCAATTTAGATCTTCAGTTGGCTTTAGGAGCACCGATTATGAATATCGAACTAGTGGATCGACGACTACATTTTTGCCAATCCAGGTGAGTGGACTTTGTTTTTCACTGTTGCATAGCGGGTCTATTTTATGCTCATGATTTATTCTACTATTATAACTAAATATGATATGATACGAGTATGTTTATACATGGAGGCACTTCATTATATTTCAAGATTTTTATACATGTCACATACACGATTATGCATCGATGCATAGGCTACTCGCTTTATCACTGAGTATGCCCCGGGTGGACTAGGAATTTCTTACCCGATGATTCATACGGTTTTGTCTCCGCACGCTTGCATTACTTTTATTTAGACTCTCTCAGTTTTATTTTATACTTTTGGTGAAAGGCATAAACTTACATTTTACGATTTCTTAAGACTATTTATTTTTTGCCCACTCACCCTAATGCTTTCCATGTTTTTATTTGCTTTTCTCTGGGTCCTTCGATTTCCAATGCCTAGATTGTAGAGTCTCAGCTGAGGTCGGGTGCGCACATAGATCGAGGCATAGCAGTATTCATCGTAGGATCTAGGGTTGATCCTATGAGTTAACCACTTAGTCAATATAGGTAGTTTAGAGAGTCTAGCAGCTCTAGTGTCATGAATGGTTTTAGCTAGATTACATTGTTATGAGTTGTTTCTGAAATTTAGTTTCGTTAATTTATGTTTTTTTTAACTTATTGAATTTCCCTTTGGATTTTTTTTTGACTAGCATGCTTAGGTTCTAATGGTCATTAAGGGCCTAATCCCTATTTAGGAAATTAAATTAGAGTTGGGTCGTTGCAACAGTATATTTTATGGTGTTTTTCAGAGCATTTTAATTTGGAGGTTTTTATTTGTGATGACATTAGTTAGTTGTATCGATGCATTGATTGTTCAGCTGATCACCGGATAGTCCAGTTAGGGGAGGTCAGGGTGCCTCGTCTGGCCCATCATTTACAATTTTATACAAATAGTCGACTCAGGTTAGGAAAAAATTCCTAAGTGATCACCTCCCTTTTATTTTAGATTTATGATATTTGAACTCGCATCATTTTATGGTAAGAGGTGGAAATGCATGAAATTATATTTTATCAATTTACGCAAATTATATTAAAAAACATTATCCACTCATGTTAACATTTTATGTTTTTAAATGCTTTTTCCTAGGCCCTTTGTTTTAATTTCCCAGATTGCATGTTAGCCAGTTGAAGTCGTGATCGTCCAAAGTACGAGGCATGACAGTCTACAGCTTCTGTTTTCTCAGTGTAAGTTCTCAATTCAAGTGTAGGATTGCTCGTGTTAAGGTAGCTGGTACGGAATAGGCGGTGCTAGAGACCCTAGTATAGGTCTCGCAAGACTTATCCTGGATTATTGCGGTAATCTGGTGTGGGTCTTATCAGTTTGGTATCAAAGCATTAGGTTCACAGATCCTGTTGATAATCTTGTATTGTTGGTGATGCTTAGAGTGCGATGACCCGACTGCAACAGACCCATCGGATGCCTTTGGGTGTTAGTGTCACTAATAATATAGGGTAATCTTCTGAATCTGTCGTCTCTTAACCGTCATGCCTCATGGACGTGTTTGTCGACTTCAGCACCTGCACTCGTCTATCAATAGTGTCAACGACGAGTTACTTTTTTGACCTTTAGATGGAAAGGTAGGCCTAGCAGATTAGACTTTGAGCCTTTTATTTTCACATATCATATTTTCAGAAGTGCTTAGGCATTCCTTTAAGTTCAGCTGAACATGATGAAATCAAATATTTGAGTTCTTAAGAATGTAAGTTCGATGAGGTGACCTACACCAACGAGAAAGGGAAGATACATGATGAGTTAAGGGAGTTTGTTGTCTAGTACCCATGTGAAGGTTCTTGAGGAGAAACGCTGCATTTTACAGCTACATAACTGATTTCTCCCCTTAGGTTAATTGAACGTCAATAAACCTATTCTCAGTACTCGTTTTGTCTATTCTTGTATTCGAGATTTTTTTGATGATAAGAGAAATGGGCATGAGTATTGATGTTGTGAAGGAAATTTAAGGAAGTAAGGTTTCTTATGAAGGGGTTGGGTGATCAGGTTACCCCCGATAGGTATATTTTAGCAAGGTTAAGTTGACCTTTGAGTGGGTGATTTCAATGATTTCTTCGGTTGTAACAAGTAGTGTTGCGGGTTAGTGTGTTTCCTCTTCTTTCGAGAAAAAGATGTGGCCCCATAGGTACAAATGATACGATTAGAGTATCAAGGACATCGTATAATCGTGAAATTGAAGATGAAGTTTATAGTAGTGGCCCAGTATATATAGCCTTTGACATCTTTCAGGGCTTGTGTTTTTTCTTCTTCGAGAATACGTTTTCTTGAACCACATGCTTACACTTTTGCTTAACTCTTGTTGTTTCAACCTTACCTGAGTATCTGACATACTATTATCCTTTCTGGTCGGTCACCATCGATAACATTTGAGGTAATGTCCTGGAACCATCTATCTCCTGATTCATTTTCTGTTTGGATTGTTGCATATAAGCACGAATTAAAAGGTAATCGAATATAATTTATTCCAGGAACATTGTTTTCAGATTCATTAGTGCTCCGGCCGGTCATTGACGTCGGGGTTAAGGGTAACTATATTTTAATATGGATTAAAGTAACAATTTCATATCTAAATTAAGTGATTATTGTTTCTGCTTATTAAGTAAGCAGCCTTAGTCAACTCAACAATGAGAATATGTTGTCTCTTATCGGAGATTGTATTATTAGTTTGGAACTTCATGTTTCATCCTATTAACGATGTCTTCAGCCAGACTCAATACCATCGTAGGGACATACTGTTTACCTCTTTGCAGGCATTTAACCTTTTGTTTGCCGTTACGAGTTAGAATAGAAAAGTAATAGTCTATTTGCATTATTCCTTATATAATTGCATCAAAGAGTTCGATAAGATCAGCGTGGTAGCCGCCTTGATATTTGGTAAAATTCCAATTTTTAGCTGACAATTTAAATTTATCAATCCACGTGTAAAATTTACCTATTCGGCTTTTCATTTATTTTCAAAGAATTGACCTTAGATCTTGGCTCCAACCTCTTTTCGTGAGATGAACACAGTTTATTGTATATCAGAGCAGCGCAGCAGAAGCTTAGTGGAAAAGGAAAAAGACACTTTAGTATTCTTTACTATTGAGCATCATGAATAGTGTAGTGGTCGAGTTAGATAATTTTCCCTCAGACCACAACGCATAAATGATTGAACTCCCAGCTTGAAAATATAATTCTTCCAATTATGAATCGCGAGGATGAAAGACTTTTATATCAACATTGGATCAATGTGGTGTGTTTCACGCCCGTAGAGATTGGACCGCTAAAGCTCGATAACTAGCATGGATTTGCAAACATACAAGCATGCATGGAGATCATTAACAGATGAGTATGACTTGAAATTAATATGTTGAACGATCTCCGGATTCTCACTGAACTAGATAAGGGGCATCATGCGGATGACCTAGCGATCATCACTCACAGGAATGTAGAGGAGAATCATACACGAAAATATAAACTTCAGGCCAGTTTTATTTGTCTTCGATGAAGATGTAGTTTATCAGTCTTTTGAGATATAGCCAGAAAATTATTCCGTTCCTTGGACTTCACAGTATTATAACCCTTTGGTTAGTTTTCGTTGGTTAAATATCCAGTGTCAAGGGAATCATAAATGTCTATAGTTGTTCAGTGAGGGAAGTGACAGAAATTTAATTATTCAATTCAAGATTAATTGGATCTTAGTATGTAGATTAACGCCTCAGTAGTTTATTACCTCGAGTGGACAAATTTTGTAGGCATACATTTGTGTGTAAGTAGAGGCCTATGTCTACTTTCAATGAATTTTTCGGCTTAGATAGTAGCAGTTATGTTTTTTTATGTGCCATGTAAGTGAACTATTAATGCTCAGCTTTCGGTGTGGTTTAGTTACAGATTCAAGTACTTGAGTCCTATGAATGATCAAACAAGTTTTGAGACTCGAGTTACACACCAACATTATTCTTTCATTATTGATAGATGCATAGCTTGACACGATTAGTCAGAATTTAGTTATAGGGTTGAGTTGATATCTCCATATTAGAGTGAGTTTGGAGATAACGGTATGACTTTTGGGAGTCCACCCACATTATTGGGAGAAATGCTAGTGAATGTCAGGTGATCACATAAGAGTTTTAATACGTACGTTGTAGTCATCGGCGATTGAGTTATTTGATGTAGTGAATCAAGCGATATTATTCAGACTGTTGAAATATTAAATTTTGTTAACATAACAATTGTGACTATTAGAGAAATCCATATGGGATACGTTTCCCACAGTTTGTTGTTGGGATTTGATTATTTGAAGTTTTATCTTTGTATAGGTTTTTGGGTTTCCTTGAGTTTGAGGGGAAACTATGTCAAAACTTTCAATAAATTTTTTAGGAATAAGATAACCAAGTAGGGTAAAAAATTTCCTTGAGATCGGGCAGACGCCCACTTATATTACGATTTTAGAATGGTCAGTTTACGTCTTCAGCTTGTTATTTTTGTGACCTTGGGGGGGGTGTTCACTTTATGTGAGAGTGTCTGGTGGTGATAAAGGAGCCACTTCAGAAACTAGAGACGCACCACCACTTATACAACCATTTTTATCAGGACCACAACCAAAGGGGATAGTAGGTTGGATTGACTGAATGAGCCCAGTTACATTAGTAGAACTTGCCACTAGAGTTGGCATGGATACCAAATGTTTCCAGGTATTTGCGTTACAGAGTTTGGATTATGATGCTTTCTTGTATTCAGTTTATAATGAGTAATTGATTTAGACACGGGATCAGAAGAGCAAGACTCGGTAACAAGACAATAATATGCTAACGGTATTATGAAAAATTCTCGTAGTTGTAGATGTTACTTGTGAGTCAAAAGAACGTATGCGAGAGTAATACCCGTCAAAATTCTTCCACAATATGCATAAATTTCGAGGACAATTTTTTTAAGAGGGTAGATGGTAACATCCCGACCCAAAATTTACCACGTTATTTTGATTAAATGTTAATCGACGATGATAATTAATTTTTACCGTCGATAATTATCGATGATTTTTATCGGAATTTTATCTCAGGGTGCCTCGTCTGATCCGTCAAGGGAGGTCATGATACCTCATCTAGCTCATCACCTACAATTTTATACAGATAGTCGTCTCACTCATGAGCGACCACCTCCATTTTATTTTAGATTTATGATATTTGAACTCGCAAAATTTTATAGTAAGCAGTGGAAAGGCATGAAATTATATTTTATCGTTTTACGCAAATTATATGATATTTTTTTGTCCACTAACACTAACGTTTTATGTTTTTAAATATTTTTCCTGAGCCCTTTGTTTTAATTGCCCAGATTGCAGGTTAGTCGGTTGAAGTTGTGACCGTCCAACGTACGAGGCTAGGCATGATAGTCCACAGTTTCTGTTTTCTCAGTGTAGGTTCTCAGTACAAATGTATGATTGCTCGTGTTAAAGTAGCTGATACTGAATAGACGGTGTTAGAAATCCTAATACAGGTCCCACAAGACTTATACTGGATTGTTACGATCATCTGAGGTGAGTCATGGAGGGCCTCAACGCAGTTAGGATCTGGTTGCTTGGTCATGAAGCTGATCGGATCGACAGCTCGCTTGGCCGAGACCATACCCTGGTTATCTTTAAGGTTTAGGCTTATGCGAGACTTGGGGCTCATCTCCGCACACTTTGGGTCGCCGCTGCTCACCGCGCTGATCTCACAAACCTCGTTTGCTCCTCCGTCCACTTCAACGTTGTAATCACCGTACGGATCCGTCACACCCTCATAGCTTTTTGTGCTTCCACTGCCTTTGCCGTCCAACTTCACCTTTGCCCCTAATCGAGCACATGCACACGTAAATATGAAAACATCGATGGAAATGACATCACGTATGTCTAATACAAATATATATACCTGGGATCATCGAACTGATTGTGGTAATGTTTTGGACATGGCAGTTGTCACAGTAAACCATACCCTCCACCGTGAGCTTCCCATTGGCACCGACGGTGGCGGCACCATGCCCAGCAGCTGCGGCATCATCTTCTTGGCAATGAGCAAACCTAAGGAGGGATAAGAAGCAGATACAGCAATCATGGTAGAACTAGGTTTTGCCATTATTAATTAATGTTCTTGCTTATTTTTCTTCTTTTGTTGTACGTATATCAACAACGAAGAGGAGGATGGATCGAGTATTCAGACTAATTAGAGGAAGATTTGTTCTATATTAGGGAAAACATACCCAATTTTTGGGGATTCACGTTCGATTTTTTGCTTGTTTTGACTCGTTCTTGAATCCTTGAGTATCGATTCATGTCATATAGAATTTAGCATGCAAAATACGTACGTGTTTTATCAACATGCATGATAATAGATAAGAAATGCTTGGTTATCCAAAGCTACCTATTTTCGTAGAAGTATTTATATCTGTACTTTGTTTCCTTAAAATCGATCAGTGAGCAAAAATTAATCAAATAGAAAATAAGGAGCAAGGGACCAACTGCATAATGAGGGAGGAGCTACGTATATGACTATATGAGCATGCACATTTATCATGTATGTGGAAATTAAGTTACAAACAAATCACGTACATAAATTGATCAATTTGGATAGAGAGAAGAGCATTAGCCGCTGGCGTCCTACTCTCGATCTCTTTGGCGAGGGATGGCGCCCGGTACGTACGTACGGTGCACAATTACTACGAGAAGTTGATTAATTAACACCTCTAGCTAAAATTCTTTATTCAAATATTCGTGTTTAATTTGGAGCTTCAGAAGATTGAGTATTCGATCTCTAGCTCTGTTTTTGTTTTTACTTGTTGATAGTAGAAGATAGAAAGAATCACAAATAAAAATTAGTTTCAAGCGAAAAACAACGATTCTTACTTTTTATTTTACTTTATTTTTGAATCAGCCAAGAAAACCGTGGTAGACAGAGGTTCTTGAGAATTGGTCTACGTATATAGCGTGGTTATTGATAAGTTAACTATCCTCGGTGACGGAAACCCTTCCGTTGCTCTCTAATGTAAAAATGAGCAATAGCTAATGGTGTTGTAGTTACTGCCCATTTTTTTTTAGTAGTGTTAGATCCAGCACTTGATTTATGAATGTAGATCGATATAAACTTGATTTAGAAATGCACATAGCATCAATAATAACATGCACATGCATTCTGTGGCGGAGCCAAGATGTGGCGGAGCCAAGATTTAAGATCGGGGTCAAAATTTTATTAAAAGAAAAGAAAATAAATTTATTTAAATAATTTAAAATATTCATTTGTGCTCGTAAATATATTATCAATTACAAGGACCTCGTCGATGTTTTATATTCTGAAAACGTTTTGAAATAAGTTAACTGGTTAAAATAACGGGTATGTCTTTCGAAATGTATGATATTAAACAATCATTTAGCATCTCGTAACTCATTCAACTACGCAAACGATGTTTATTATCAAATTAATGCTTTTGATATAAAAATTAAGCACGTAAAGTAATATATTGAAAATATAATTGTTATAACTACACTACTATTTATAAAGAAAAGCATGAAAATAAATTCATTAAATAATGAGAAGTAATATATTGAAAATATAATTGTTATAACTACACTACTATTTATAAAGAAAAGCATGAAAATAAATTCATTAAATAATGAGAATGTAAAATTATTTATAATTTGGGTCTCATACAATAATTGCACATTATAATTTCACATAATATAGTGTAATAATAGGTATGGTTAATTAGTGGAACAACTATAACTTTATTTGATCATAGAAGAATCTTTTATTTTAATTGATGGCCTGACTTTTAATTTTGGACATACAACACTGCATTTCATTGATTTGACCAGACTATATAGAGACAAGGATATGATTCCACCGGTGGGAGATCAAATTATCAAGGGTCAACATGTAGACCTTTCTAGACCAGACTTTTAGTATGCATGATATACTATATATCTCATAGTACTACTCTAATGGTACGTAGCTCAAAAACCTCATAAGTTTAGCTAGGCCGGCGTATGAACACAGAAAAAACTAAGAAATACCCTAACAAACTACCGCGTTACATAGATTGAACTAGCAGGGACATTAGATGACCTCATTTATTGAATACAACTCGAACTAAAGGTTCCTATTTCCTTAAGTAAAGAGTGATTGGTGATATCACTGATTCGACGTCGCCATCGCGGGTGAGTCCGAGCCCCTTGAGCACTCAGGAGCAGCCTTCTTTTTCATGAAGCCAAGAGGGTTAGCAATGCGCACCGATCAGGCTATTCCATTGTTGTTCGTAAGACTAATCCTCGCGCTGATCTGTTGGTGAGAGTCTGTGCTTATCTCGGAGCAGTCGGCTTTAGGGCTGCTCACCAAGACCACCTCACAGTCCTCCTCCTCATGGTCACTATCCACTTCAATCTTGTACCTTCCTTGGTCGTTGGTTACGGCCTCCTGGCTGTATGTCACACTTTGGCTCTCGCGGTCCTTGCATTCCAACTTCACCTTTGCATCTGCAACTACCGCAAATGTTTGCTTGCATTGTAAGAAACTGAAAACTTGTAGTTGCTAGCTAGGTCAATTTAAATTTAGTGGTACAAACTGGTATGTACACATACCTTCGATGCGCTCACTGATTTTGGTAACAAACTGGATGCGGCAGCTCACAATAGACTATGCCATCGACCTGGAGCTTCTCCTATTTATCTTCGCCGTAAGCGTTGCCGATGAGAGACAACAAGCAAATGGCAGAGGCAAGGATGGTAGTACTAAGCTTGGCCATTGTTAGATCAATGTGACACTTATGGTTCAAATTTTCTTGGGAGATCAATTCAACCGGAGGATCGAGGGAATATATATTAATGGGAGGGGAGTTCCTGTATATAAGGTTGAAGACTACGAGTACTGTGGAAGATTTGTTTTGGGTTTTAGTAGTTACTTTTCTGAGGTTTCCATTTTATTAGTCTTTTTTTTGTTCAAGACCTCGCTAAAACTATTGTCCATATTCTTACTCGTTCACATGTGGCTGAGATAATGATTTTGACTACTGCTCCTTAAATCTCGATATGCCTTAGAAATAGTTGTTTTGTGGGTGTGGCTAAATTAGAAACGATAATTATAGATTCCTTTTTCTTGCTCTTCAGTTTTTCACAATCCTATGATGGTATCATCGCACAGGTTCTGCTGAGATCTAGTTCTTCCGCTCATAGATTCCGATCATTGGCGACTTATTCCGGCTGGTCTTCTGTTCATCATCATATCTGCAAGTCGTCAAATCAAGCTAAGCAAATCTCATCTCTCATATGTTGGTATCTAGTTCTGATTCTAAGTAGTTAAGCTTAGTATACATCAAATTTGTGGCGTTATTCACTATCGAAGCTTTGGTTTCTTCATACGAGTCTTCGCTAGTAGTTGATTTGAGAGTCTGAGCTGTTATTTGGTGAAATTGCAAAACCCTAATTGTTCAGAGCTAATTTTTCACCATGGCTGCTTCATATAATTCACACACCACTGTCTGCTTGCCAAACATGTTGCTTGATACTACAAACTATGCTACTTGGCTGTTCCGTATTGAGAATTTTCTGCGATGGCAAAATCTATTTGGATTTGTTGATGGAACCATTCCATGTCCAACTGAGTTCATTACTGACAGTGAGAATGGTACTTTCTCTACCACAATAAACACTATAACCGACGAGATCTGTAAAACTATAACCGACGAGATAAAAATCTCATCGGTTATAGTGGAAAAAATATTTTTTTTTAATTTTTTTTTTAAAAAAATAAAAAATCTCGTCGGTTATAGTACTATAACCGACGATAATGGCTAAAAATCTCGTCGGTTATACTATTACCGACCCCCTTTAACCAACGGACTATAACCGACGATGTTTAAGGGTCGTCGGATATAGTCCGTTGGTTAAAGGGGGTCGGTAATAGTATAACCGACGAGATTTTTTATTTTTTTTTTAAAAAAATATTTTTTCCACTATAACCGACGAGATTTTTATCTCGTCGGTTATAGTTTTACAGATCTCGTCGGTTATAGTGTTTATTGTGGTAGTGTTTGGGTGTTAATCCATTATATACTGCTCGGAAGACTCAAGATCATGCTATAGTTAACATGCTTGGTCAGACTCTAAGCAATTCTGATGTGAAAAGTGTTGTTGGATGTCGTTCATCTCAAGAGTTTTGGACAAGGCTTTGTAACAAGTTTGCAGCTCCTGATGATCGAAATACACTACAAGAAAACATCACTTAGACCACGGAAACATAATTGTTCCGTGGTCCAAGTGACACCTGGACGACGGAAATGACTCCATTGTCTAAGTACCACCTGGACGACGGAGAATACCATCTCCGTCGTCCAGGTGGTCAGCTGGACCACGGAGTCTTCTCCGTCCTCCAGGTGGTCACCTGGACGACGGAGATTGTATTTTCCGTCGTCCAGGGGATAACCTGGACCTCGGAGTCTTCTCCGTTGTCCAGGTAATCACCTGGATGACGGAGATGGTATTCTCCGTCGTCCAGGTGATTACCTGGACAACGGACCGACACGCCGTCGTCCGAGTATACGAAACGTGCTTCCACTTAGACGACGTACTGACACCTCCGTCGTCTAAGTGAAGCATTATATAAGCTGATCGAATTCATTCCTGGCCTCGATCTATTCATTCCATTTGAAGAAGAATTGAAGGAGAAGGAGAAGCTAGGGAGCTAGCTAGCTAGAAGCTAGCTAGGTAGGCCGAGAAGAATCAGGATCGATAAGGGATCTCCGCTGACTAGCTAGTTAGCTTAATTAACGTACAGATATCGAGAAGGCCAGCATGTACGTATACGTACGCAGTTAAAATTTGCTTAATCAATTAATTAATTAATATATATTTAGTGAAAACGTACGTACATATATACATGCAAGGATGTTAGCTGATGTTAGCTATATATATATATGTACAGATCGATTAAATTACGTACGTACGTAATTGATGGATCGATGTAGATCGAGTACGTACGTATAATTAAGCGTAAATTAATTGACAAATATATATATGTAATAATTAATTAATTATAATATTTTGTAGCAGTATGGACAAGAGTTGGATGAAGTTGAAGAATAGATGTGATGTCCGGTATATGGATGGAATTAGCGAATTTGTGAATTTTGGGATAGAACATGGTCAGGGAAAGAAACGTTTCAGGTGTCCGTGTCAGAAATGTCTTAATTGTCAGTATGCGGAGGTTAATGTTATGGTGCAACACCTGTACGAAAATGGTATGATGTGGAGTTACACTACATGGAGCGAGCATGGTGAAGCAGTAGAGTTCAGCGCAGCAGACTTCAGCTCAGGGTACAGTTACCATGGTGCCTCATCCAGCGGCAGTGGTGCCGGACCCCCAGCTTGCAACCCAACTGCAGATTTGGTCCATGATGCGTTTCCGGGATGTAGTCATGGTGGACACCAACACCAAGACGGAGGTTACAGTACCACTTATGAGCATGATGACACATTCCCCGCAGCTAGCTTGGCCACTGACACCAGTGAGATGGAAAAGTACAACCAGATACTACTTGAAGCGCAGACCCCGGTGTTCCTTGGATGTCGAGAGAATGTGTTGCAATATGTGATGGAGCAAATGAAGATAAAAGTGAAGCACAAAATGTCAGTGAGTGCTTTTGACGAAATTCAGGAGCAAATATGTAAGTTGCTTCCTGATGATCACAATCTTCCTAAATCTCATTATAAGGTTAGAAATATCCTGAGCAGCCTCGGCCTAAAGTACAGGATAATTGACGCATGTCCGAATGATTGTGTGCTATTTTACAAAGAGTATAAAGAGTTGGACTATTGTCCCGTATGTGGCCAGTGCAGATTCCAGTTGAATATGAAGAGTTCGAAAAAGAGAATTCCTGTGAAAGTTGTTCGATATTTTCCCTTGATTCCCAGATTGCAGCGCCTGTACATGTCTCTACAGACAGCAGAGGCGATGCGATGGTACGCAGAAAAGCGAATAGATGACGATGTCCTGCGACACGCCGCGGATGGGGAGGGTTTCAAACATTTCGACAGAGAATTTGGAGACTTTGCTTCAGAGGTTAGAAATGTTAGACTCGGCCTATCTACAGACGGATTCAATCCTTGGGGAAGTAATAGCTCCGCCGTCAGCACTTGGCCAGTTATTCTGATGCCGTACAACTTGCCTCCGTGGATGTGCATGAACAAGGAATTTAATTTCCTTACCGTATTAATTCCAGGTCCTAAATCTCCATCGAAGTGCTTAGATGTCTACCTCAGACCTTTGATCGACGAGCTGAAACTGTTGTGGGAAAATGGAGTCCCAACTTATGACAAATTCACTGACATGATGTTCACGATGAGGGCTGCCGTAATGTGGACGATCAGCGATTTTCCAGCTTATGGGATGTTGGCAGCCTGCAGGACAAAAGGATATAATGGATGTCCTATATGTTTGGACGACGTGAACTCTAGTTGGCACGCGGGGAAGGTGTGTTACTTGGGTCACCGTAGATGGCTTCCTCACGACCACCCGTGGCGACAGGATGAAGCTCATTTCGACGGTACGGTAGAGAACAATCATAAACCCCGTAGTTGGTCGGGCGAAGAGATTTTAGAGAGGTTGAGCTATTTCGACTTTGGTGTGTTGAGCAATGACGCGGATGTAAAGAAATGCAATCCAATTCATCCACATGATCTGAGCTATTGGGATCACAAGAGTATATTCTTTAAACTCCCTTACTGGTCGAAGTTGAAGCTGAGGAACAACTTGGACGCGATGCACATAGAAAAGAATGTGTGCGACAGCGTGGTGGGAACAATTCTCGGTATTAAGTTCAAGACTAAAGATACTCCCAAAGCGCGCAAATATTTGGAATCAATGAATCTACGTCGTCCCTTGTGGTTGAGGAGGGATAGGAAATGAGTGTACAACAAGATGCCAGATGCACCTTACACAGTGAAGCCGACGCTTGGACGTTCTGTATTTCACTGGTTTAAGGGCGTTCGTTATCCGGCTACGTATGCAGCTACTATAACTGGAGCAGTGGACGAGGTGCAACACAAGTTTGTTGGTGTAAAGACACATGACTATCACGTTATGCTGCAACGTCTGATTTCAGTGGTAATTCGACCATACTTGCCTCGGGACGTCGTAGAACCAATAGTGGCATTGTGCAGGTGGTGACAGAGGTTATGCGCCAGAGAATTAAAGAAGTCAGATGTGGTGGAATTGCAACAACAAATTGTGCACATCATTTGCAAACTAGAGAGGATTTTCCCCCCTGCTTTCTTTGACATCATGATTCACCTAATGATCCACCTGCCCGAGGAGGTGCTTATTTCTGGTCCGGTCCAGTACACTTGGATGTATCCTCAAGAAAGGTACGTACAACTAATTAATTAATTTGTTCCACTGGAGATTATATATATACTAGCCAGCTAGCTATATGTACTTATGTAATGTGTACGTTTGATTTTGTAGACAGCTTGGACAGTATAAGTCATTCGTCAAAAATAGGTCGGCCCCGGATGGCTCCATAGCAGAGACATACCTAATGCATGAGTGTGTTACTTACTGCAATAGGTACCTCAAAGATCCACCCCCTCCCACTGCCTCCGATCGCAGTGCCCGCATCAATCTTTCTGTCGTCACCAATGTCGTCCGACCGTTTAGAGGAGTATTAAAGGAATCGTTAACACGGGAAGAACTTATTGAGGCACATTGGGTAGTGTTGCGAGACTGTGATGAAGTTGAGCCGTACATGATGTCATACAGGGAGAGGCTTCAGGCGTTAAATCAAAACAAGAGTTCGGAGTGGATTGAGAAAATGGTTAAGAAGAAGTTTCCTGATTATTTCTTCCAATGGGTACGTACGTACGACTCGGTATTAATTATTTAAATACATATCGCTCATGTTTGTAGAAAGTAAACCCTTATATTAATTTGCCCTTTTTCGCAGATGATTGATCTGCAAAAATCTGATAACCACGGAGGGTGGTGGTCATGGCCAAAGCACTTGCTAGCAGGGAAGCCGGTTAAACACTATATTTATCCCGGATGTTTTGTGAACGGTGTAAAGTTCCATTCATTGGCCCGAGACGAAGGAAGAAGAACACAAAACAGTGGGGTAGCAGTTGGGAAAGACAATGATCTATATTACGGGGCTATTGTATACGTGGTTCAGCTATGTTACGGGAATGATGTCAACGTTTTCCTATTCAAGTGCAGATGGTTCAAGCGTACAAAGGAAGACCTGGGACTATTATCAGTCGATACAAACTCGCACTGGTATGAGGATGAGCCTTTCGCTCTCGCCACCTTAGTTCGGCAGGTGTTCTATCTCGACGATCCGAAAGCCGGTGAAGGGTGGAAAATAGTGAACCATATCTCTCACCGAGGAATATGGAATACAGAGACAATTGAAGGGACACCGGCGACGACTGAAGATGCTGCTGAACCAGAAAGAGACATTCCTGCCTATCAAGAGCCTAATATTTCTATGGTCCGCTCCGATATAATGGACCTGGTTCAAGATGGTGAACGGTTACCCATGCCTGATGGTTGTACAGATCTAACTGAAGATGAGATTATCGATGAGGTAGATGAAGAAGACGAGCAGGAAGAGGACGCGGACGAGGACTCAGGTTATTCGTCGGACGATGTTGAGTACGATGACGAGGATGAGCCGTCGACTAACGGGGATGAGGACGATGATGATTATGACGAAGAGTACGGTCATACGACGAGGGAGATTAATTGGTAATTAATTACTGTAATTATTGTAATATATATATGATCGATGCCGGTTTACGGTAAGAAATTAATCTGAATTATATATCCTGGCCAACGGAGAAATTAATAAATATTGGCGCCAAATCTCAATATCATATAAAACGTACCCTAGCTAAATCCTTGACCCTAGCCGGCCTAAATCTAGCAGTTCGATCGGATCGATTGATAATTGAACGGACACGTACACAAATGACCGGGGACGACCTAAACCGTAATCCCTAAGGCCCTAACCCCTGAAATCGGGGTCTATGCACCTAGACGACGGATAATGGTCATTATCCGTCGTCCAGGTACACACTAGGACGACGGAGAACACTGTTTCCGTCGTCCAAGTTCAGAAACCCTAAACCCTAAACAGTAAGGCCCTAACCCCTAAATTCAGGGTCTATACACCTGGACGACGGAGAACGTCATTCTCCGTCGTCCAGGTCTGCACCTGGACGACGGATAACGCTCATATCCGTCGTCCAGGTGCAGATATCGTAATTTTTTCTACGACAACGACCCTCTAGACCTTCTTCCAATGCATTTTCTTTTCATCAAGACTTTAGAGTAAACAATTCTTGGTGTGTGAGCTTCGACAGTTCGAAAATCGGTTTTGCGAAATGCCTTGTATCCACGTTTCCGGTTTGTGAAATTATCAGTTTTGCGGTTGACTGTGCCGATCAAACCCTTCCCGAACTTATTATTTTATGGTCCTTTGAAGACAATTATATATTATGTTACGACGAACATATCCAACGGTTGTTTTGTCGAAATTCAATTTCGTTAATACTCTGCTGCAAATGAGCGTCTACTCATGAACACTGAAGTCGTAAAGATTAGTCGATACTTAACATGTTTCAATACGTAAAATTAATCGGCGGTTCAAATTTAACTGTTTATATATACGATGCGTTCATCGATATTGTACGACTATTTCACTCGAATGACAGATCGCTAAATTCCAAGCGAATTATTTTTTAAAATTTTTTTTACGTAATATGAACCTGGACGACGGAGATGGTCATTTTCCGTCGTCCAGGTGTTCACCTGAACGACGGAGAATGACCATCTCCGTCGTCCAGGTTCAAAAATCATGGCGGTTCAAATTTTTTTTTGTTTAATTTTTTCATGTAATTTTCACTTGGACGACGGAAACTTACCATCTCCGTCGTCCAAGTCCAAAATCATGGCGGTTCAATTTACCGCTTCCGTTTTTGGGACCGCTTGAATTTTCACTTAGCCGACGGAGAATGATCATCTCCGTCGTCTAAGCCAAAAATCATGGCTGTTCAAAACGTCCCGCCCCTTAATTATGCGCCGTTTCAAAATTTTGAAACCGCCACCTGGATGACGGAGAACATTGTTTCCGTCGTCCAAGTTCACTTAGACGACGGAGAATAGTGCTCCGTCGTCTAAGTGAAACTCTATAAATAGAGTACGGCTCATCTTCTTTTCCTCATCCCTTACAATTCTCTCCATCTCTCCTCTCCTCTCTCTCTCAATCTCATTCCGGCGATATTCTCCTCCGGCGACGACGCTCCGACGATACAACTCCGGCGTGGTTCGATTCCTCCTCTCCGACGAAATTCCCGAAAACTCCGATTCGGTAAATTTCTATTTTTCCCTTATTTAAATAATTTTCATTTTATTAATTAATTAAATTCTAAATATAATTAATTAGTAGAAATTAATTTAGTAATTAGTTTAAAATATTTAATAAATGATTAATTGTTGTTATTAATTAATTAAATCATAATTATTGTTATTTAATACTAATTAAATGAATAATTGTAAATTTGTTGTTATTAATTAAATAAATAATTAATTATTGTTATTAATTAATTAAATAAATAATTATTGTTATTAATTAATTAAATAAATAATTATTGTTATTAATTAATTAAATGGTTAATTATTGCATGCTAAATGGAAAATAAATTATTGCATGTAATTACGTGTATTTTTTAGTAAATTAATTAGTAGTACGTGTTCGATTTAAATTTAGTACATAGGCTTGGTGTAATTAAGTCGCACTCTTTGGAATAGATGGCGCCTCTTTTCCTTGCTTATCTCCTTAACCCCTCGTGATGTGTGGATTTCATCACCGCACACCATAACCTAAGTGAAGTTATGGACACGAGGTTGAGGGCGGAGTTTGCAAAGGACTTGAGGGAGTGTAAATTTTCGAAAAATTGGCCGAATGTCGGACATGGTGTCTAGAAACGGGTTATGACTGGTGACAGGATTTGGACTAAGAAAGACTTTTGTCGAAATTAGTCCTGCCTCTCGCGTTATCTCTATCCCTAACTGGCCATGTTTTTCGATTTAACCAAGGCTTATTAATTGAAAATTTACACTTTATCGCGCGGGTCGCACGTCCATTGAACGACCGAAAATGCCAAGCTAGTGTACTCTATTTAAATCTTAAACGTACTTAATTAATTAGCGTAAATTTTTAAGTTGTAATTATTATGGTAAGTAGGTATTTTAACCCCGTACTCTTAGGTTTAAATGGCTCCGCCAAAGACGACATCCGGCAAGAAGAAAGCCCAACAAGAGGCAGAAGATGCCATGCTCCGCCGCTTGGCGGACCAAGTCGGTTGGGAATTACCACCGGAGGGCAACGACGCTCTCAATCCGGACGGATCATCTGGTCCGTCCGTAGCGCCCTCTGGGGAAATTCCCGCTCCCCCATTCATCTCGAGCGGTGATGACGTCGACCCCTTCCAATCTCCGACGCCCGGTACCCATTCAACGGGAAGTACTCAGGCGTCCTCGACCGCCGAATCAATCATGTACAGCGCCCGCCGTAGGCAAAGGAGGGCCCCCACTGACCCGGAACCGAAAAGGACTCGGGGTCTCGTTAAAGGGGGCAAAGCGGAGCGTATTTGCAAGGCGACCGGTAAAAAGATTGACTTGCCGTACGACGAATTCACCGGTGGCCCTCCCACAGCTCAGCTAGCAAGTCTCTCGGCGCATGGGATAGGGTCAATCATCCGTAACCGGGTTCGTATCACTGCCCCTACTTGGAAGGAGGCGCCGGATCATGAGAAGGCGAAAGTCTTCAAAGATCTTTCGGTACGTAATACGTTTAATTTAGTTATTATATAATATTGTTAATCTCGGCCTAAAATTTCATAATATATACGATTATAATTTTCTATTTATTTTTGATAGGAACAATTTGACGTGGATCCGACACCGGCTATGTTGAGGCATATCAATCAAACCGCCAACTCCATCTACAAAGATTGGAAGTACAGGCTCCATAAGTACTTCAAAGATGTCGGTCCCGTGCCTCCCCCGGTAGAGCTGCAAGGGGAGAGAGAAGATGAGTGGGAGTGGTTGTGTAACCACTTTGCCGATGAACAATTTAAGGTATTAATTTTTTTTTTTTATTTCAATTAAGATAATTGAATTATTTAAATTGTAGTTATTCATTTTTTAATGATTTAATTATGTTGTGTAACAGAAATTCTCCGGTGTCAACAAAGCCAACCGGGGGAAGAAGGAGAAACACCATACTACCGGCGCTAAGCAGTTCATTCAAATTGCCAAGGAGCACAAGGATAAGGGTTCCAAACACCCTTATCTTGATGCAAGCGTAAGCGCGTACGTGACGCCAGGGCTCGATAATGAAGCGAGTCAATGCGGCGTAAGTGATATATATATATATATGTGCTTTTAATTATAGTTATTATTATTTAAATATGATTTCATTATAATAAATTAATTATTCTTTTGTAGGCAAGGGCGATTGAGCGTGCGCATGAAGAGTTGGCTAACACTCAGCTTGCGTTCCCAGATGTGCCGCCGGAAGACCTGCCTCCTCTATCCTTAGAGAGCCAAATTGCAATCGCGGATGAGGTCTACGGTCGTAGAGCTGGCAAGGAGGTTAGGCACTTTGGGCCTAGGGTGGTACGAGATTTGTCGACGACCTCCGGCTCATCATCTACGGGAGGTTCGAGGCAGCGGAGAAGGAGTCAGGCTGCGGCTGTCGAAGCAGCCATTCAAGAGGCTCGACTGGCACGAGAGGAGAATGAGTCAATGCGGCAAAGACTTGACGAACAACAAGCACAAATAGCCCAACTCATCGCCCTCATGGAACCAAATCGAGAAGTATGTCAACCTCCTCCGAACCCACACCCCGACGACAACGACCCGGCTGGAGGCGGAGGACTCGGCGGCGCATCTGCTCCTCCAGTGTATTAGCTAGCTAGTAGTATATTATCTCGTTTCTTTCCGCATTCCGAACAATATTTTAATTTTTAATTTATGGGTTTTTTCTTATGTACAAATTAATTTACTTTGATTATTTAATAATTAAGTTATTAATTAATATTCAAAATTTAGTTTATTTATTTAATTTTAGCATTTTTCATTATTTAAATTAAAATAATAATAAATTAAATTAATAATATTTAATTTCAATTTATTTTTTTAAAAAAATTAAATATTCACTTGGACGACGGAGATTATGTTCTCCGTCGTCCAGGTGAAAAACCCTAAACCTAACCCTAAACCCCTAACCCATAACCCCTAAACCCTAAACCCTGCCGTTCTCCGTCGTCCAGGTGAACACCTGGGCCACGGAGATTGTTAGCTTCTCCGTGGCCCATGTATGCACCTGGACGACGGATTACTATTTATCCGTCGTCCAGGTGAACACCTGGGCCACGGACAAACGAGCAATGTCCGTGGCCCAGGTGTTCACCTGGACGACGGAGACTTAGAGTTTCCGTCGTCCAGGTGGCTACCTGGGCCACGGATAATGTTCGAGGTCCAAGTGAACTTGGACGACGGATCACTAAATCTCCATCGTCCAGGTGCTTGAACGACAGCACTTGGAGCACGGACCTTGGACGACGGAGTTTCCGTCGTCTAAGTACTTAGACGACGGAAAACTGCACCTAGACGACGGAAATGGTCCGTGGTCTAGGTGCAATTTTCTTGTAGTGATAGCTTGTAGCTCAAAGCCAATTTTCAGAGAATCAAGAAAGGCAATGACTCAATTGATGTTTTTCTGGAAAGGATCAAGGACGCTAGAGATGCCTTAGAAACTGTTGGGGTATATATGGAGGACAAGGATGTAGTTGTGATCATTCTCAGTGGTCTACCTGCCTCATACAACTACACTAAGAGTCAGATTCGAGCCAATTTTTTTCATGGGTCACTGAATGTTCTTAAAGTCTTTTTGCAAGCTGCAGAAGCTGATATGGCAGAAGAAAATGATGCTATATCTCCTAAGCCTTTTACTGCTATGGTGGTTCAGAACCAGAATGTCTCACAATTTCAAAGATCTAGTTCTAATGTTGCATCCAGTAACTTGCAGAACTCTATTTCAAACTCCAATGATGACACACAAAGTGCTATGTCCCTTCTAGAAGGAGCATTGTCTGGTTTCTTTGTTGGACGAAGTCAAGGAAGATGGAACAATCAAAGTGACAATGGTAAGCAGAATGGTGGTAATGGAAGAAGTGGTAATTTCACTGGCACTACTTGTCAACTGTGTGGCAAGATTGGTCATGTAGCCTAGACATGCAAGACTTACAATGGTCCTGAGTCTTGCTCACACTGTGGAAAAACAAATCATACCATTGAAGGATGTCACTGGATCACTCAAGCACTCGCTGCACTGCTGGACCAAAATGGAAGCAATCCTCAACCACCAGCTGCAATGCTTGCTTCTCACCACTCCAATCCCAATCAAAATGGAGGCAATTCTGGTTCTTCTCCTTACTGGATTGCAGACTCAGGAGCAACAAACCATATGACCAGTGAAGTGCATTTTCTCAATAATGTGACACCATACAACAATTCAGAATCTGTGCAAGCTGGTAATGGAGCACAGCTGGGTATAACTCACACTTGCAATGCTGTGTTGGGATCTTTGAAACTTGATCATGTTTTACTTATACCTGAATTAGCAGCACATTTACTTTCCATCTATCAGTTGTGTAGACAAAATCATTGTAGGGTGTGGATTGATGAGTTATGTGTTGTATACAGGACAAAGCAGTGGGGACAACCATCTACAAGGGACTGTGTAAGCGAGGCCTTTATCCTATTCCATTTGAGATACCTTCTGTGAACAATAACCAAATTGCATCTGCAAATACTTCTTCTTCAATGGGACAATATGTTTTCTTGGAAGGTGTGTGCAACATTCTCTTTGACACAAACGTCTTAGACATGCTTTAATGATGTGATAGATAGGATGTTGAAGAATAATGACAATGTATGTTCAAAAGTAGACTCAGTAGTGTGTGAAAATTGTTTGTTGGGAAAATTCCACAAACTTCCTTTTGATAGTTCTAGTTCACAGAGTCGTAAGCCTTTTGATCTTGTTCATTCAGATGTTTGGGGACCATCACCTCAAACATCCATAGATGGTTATAGATACTACGTCATGTTCATAGATGATTGTACTAGATACACCTGGATTTTTCCAATGAAGAATAAAAGTGAAGTTTTTACTTACTTCAAGGCTTTGTATGCTTTTATACACACTCAATTTGCATGCAACTTAAAGTGTTTTAGATCAGATGGAGGTGGTGAATACACTAGCAATATGTTTAAGGATTTTCTGACAGAAAAATGAGTGATTCATCAAATGTCATACCCTTATACTCCAGAACAGAATGGTGTTGCAGAAAAGAAAAATACATATAAGGGAAACAACTGTGACTCTACTTCAAACTGCTTCATTACCTAATTAGTTTTGGTATCATTCATGTGCTATGGCAGCATATCTCATTAATAGGATGCCAACCTCAGTTTTGAATATGCAGTCACCCTATGAGAAGTTGTATCAAAAAATACCATATGTGGATTCTATAAGAGTGTTTGGATGTGCATGTTATCCTCTGATGACACCATACAGGTCAAATAAGCTGCAACCTAAGACTGCTAGATGTGTTTTTGTTGGTTTTGCTGCTCAGTATAAAGGGTGTATCTGTTATGAGCCACTGTCCAGGAAATATATTATATCAAGACATGTTTTTTTGGATGAGAATTTGTTTCCCTATGCTGAGTTCGGGACATCAACATCTACAATCAGAAAGTCTACCAAAGGCAGTACAGACACAACTTGTTCAAGTCCTGGCTACACATTTACACAGTCATTTCCTTGTATTCCCACTCTTGTCAATACAACTACTCATCAACCAGATACTACTCCAAAATTTACACCTATATATACAACTATACCTGTTGTGGATTCTGGCTTACCATCCACAGGTTCATCTGAGTCATCCACTTCAGATAGCTCAACATCCAGGACAGACAATCCAACTTTACCTATTGTTGAACCTTATTCGTAATCTCTATGGCAACCAACCTCCATGTCTCCTCAAAATCAATTTGCAGTAATGGATGCTTTTGGACCTAATACTCACACTCAAGTTGATTCCAATGAACCAGAAGGTCACATTTCTATTCAATCTCAAACTGGTGCTGGTATTTCAGTTGTGTTTGAGTGTGATCCATCAAGAACTTCATCTCAAGTCTCAGATGCAAATATTTTGCATCCAGTTGCTGGAATGACAAATGCTGCTGCTAATGAACACTAGGCTAACCAGAAGCAAACGTGGCATTCACAAACCAAAATGCTTTCTTTCACTGCTCAAAACAACACCATCAAATGAAGTTGACTTATCTACGGTTGAACCAACCAGTTACAAAGTGGCATTAACTTGTCCAGTGTGGAAAAATACTATGCAGATTGAGTATGAGGCTCTCATGAAACAAAACTTGGGAACTTGTTGATCTAGTTCATGGTAAGAATCTAATTTCATGCAAATGGATCTTTAAAATTAAAAGAAATGCAGATGGAACAGTGGCAAGACACAAGGCAAGGTTAGTAGCTAGAGGTTTTTCTCAAGAATATGGGATTGATTATGATGAGACTTACTCACCAGTTGTGAGACACACTATAGTCAGACTCATCTTAGCCTTAGATGCTCATCATGGATGGAAACTACATCAAATGGATGTAACCAATGCCTTTCTACATGGATCCTTGACAGAAGAAATTTATATGCAACAACCAGGAGGATTTGAACATGAAGAATTGAAGAAGCACTATGTGTGCAAACTGCAAAAATTCTTATATGGTCTCAAGCAAGCTAATAGAGTATGGAATGAGAGATTTACTAGCTTCTTGCCATCCTTGGGGTTTGTATGCTCTTACTCTGATCCATCATTGTTTGTGAAGGTCACAACAACATCAAAAGTGTATTTACTGCTATATGTTGATGATATTATTTTAACTAGAGATCGTGAAGCTCTGATGTCTGAAGTCAAAGTTGAATTACAAGGAGAATTTGAAATGAAGGATCTGGAATTACTACACTATTTTCTTGGTTTGGAAATTGAATATCTACCTACTGGTCTATTTGTGACACAGAGAAAGTATGCAAAGGAATTGATAAACAAGGCAGGTCTCACTAAGTGTCATTCACAATTGACACCATGTCAATCTGGCCTAAAGGTATTGAGAGATGAAGGTACTCCTCTTGCAGATAAAGATATTCCTCACTTCAGAAGTATAGTTGGTTGTCTCCAGTACCTAACTTTCACCAGACCTGATATCACATACAGTGTGAATAGTGTCTGTCAGTTCTTGCATTGTCCAACTGAAGAGCATCTTATTGCTGCAAAACGTATATTGAGGTATGTTAAAGGCACACTTACACATGGCATTCTATTTGCTCAGAGTGATTTACCTCTGTCTCTACATGCTTATTGTGATGCTGATTGAGCATGAGATCCAAATGATAGAAAATCCACAACAGGTTTTGTCCTTCTGCTAAGCAAGTCTCCAATGTCTTGGTGCTCAAAGAAACAAAATGTTGTTTCTAGATCTTCCTCTGAGGCAGAATATAGAAGCATGGCTAATACAACTTCAGAAATTATGTGGCTATGTCATTTGCTATCTGATCTGCGTCTCTCTCTCATCAACACTCCTATTTTGTACTGTGATAACATTTCTGCACTAGCCTTCGCAACAAATCCAGTACATCATTCGAAGTTGAAACATATTGAGGTTGATATTCATTTCACCAGAGATCAAGTCAAGGCAGGATCTATTACATTGCAGTTTGTCAGCTTGCAGACTGGTTCACAAAGGGCTTGTGCTATCCTCAACATTCATATCTTTGCCACAACTTAATGGCTAACAGTAACCATTAAGTTGAGGGAGGGTATTAACCACAGTACGTAGCTCTAGTTATATGGTTGTGTTAACCATAGTTAACAGTTAGTTACAGCTCATGCCAGCTGCGTGCCTCTGATTTTGTTAGTACAACTTAGTATATAAGTCATATCCAGAGATCTTTGTAATTTTCTAGACAATCATAACGATCATAATAGATTCCTTTTTCTTTCTTTTCAGTTTTTCACAATCCTATCATTACGTTTCCAGTTAAGGTCTAGGCGTTTAGCAGTCTCAACATGTCATTATACACCGGAGACGACCTGGATTTATTTTCAATACGCAGTGAAATAAGTGAAGATGATCGAAGAACACGGGAGTTATTAACAAATAAACGTTGATAGATGATAAACCACTAGATATTCATGTGTGAGGGACCTTTTTCTGCGAGATTATTGAAGTTGAGACCGACGGTCAGTTCTCATAGATTTTACCCAGAATTTGGTAAGATTCGTTTAAGGATGAGTGAAGAATTGGAGCGCTTGAGCAGCAATTTTTCATATTCTTGCTGTTGATGTGATAGTGTGATACCATGCCTAGGCGTATAAAACCGGGCATTTGCCGAAAGAGAAGAATAAGGAGTGGAAAATAACAGGGCAACCAAACAGTACCACATTTTGGCAGATAAGGCAAATTGCAACTATCCAAACAAATGAAATCACATTCTCAACAAATAAAAGGATGGATATGTGGAAGAAAGCCTGTACATTTGGTCAACATGGAAAGAGAATTCAGGGTTGCAAATGATACTAATAGTCAGATTTAACTACAAGCCCCAAATGATACTAGAATCTCAGTTTGTAAAAATAACAGGAAGCAGCCTAAGAGTAGAGCCTGCAAGTTTTCTCCACCCATAAAGTACAGATGTCCAACCCATTGTCGATGCCAAGTTACTGCCCAACGAAAAATAGGATGTCAAAAACCTGTTATTAACTATAACAGCAAAGATACCCAGATTTGACTGAATGCAAAATAACAGAATGATGGCTAGATAAGCAAAGAAGCTACCTGTGCCCCTTCAGCTCCAGTTTTTGCAGAGCTGTCTGCCTTCTGGACTTCTTCAATTGCAACAGAGTATTAACATGAATTATATATACCAACTTGTTCAAAAAAATTAGACAGGCAGAATAAAGTCCATAGTGACTTGATGTCTATTGGGGTATAAGAAGTACAACGCAAACTAAGATATAAGAAGCAACTTGATGTCCAATACACAACTGTCTATTGGGGTCCAACGTGACTATTTCCATTAAATTCTGCAATATCTTTCTGGTTTCACGGGATGAAGTATCAACACTTGCCTAATAGTACACAACCACTATCAACTCATGTTGTTACATAATTATTATGCATGAGCTCCCAAGACCATGCTCTCTCTTGCTTCAATGACAGTATAAATTAGACATGATAATGCATATGCTTAATTGTTACAACTTAGTAGCCACAAATTTCCATCTTAGAACGTGAAATCACTAATACAAGCACCAGAAACATGCACAGGCATGACTACTAAAACTTGCAGAGAGCCAAATAGTCTGCTCGGTTTCTTTCAAGACAACTTCCATTACATACCATCCATTATATACCATTATATATCAAGAGACAATCCCAAAGACATGGTGAGGAATAAGCTCCAATCACTTGAAACAATATATAACAAGTCCTACTAATTCATTCACAATAAATGACATCATCCAGAAAACCATGATCCTCACGATATAAGAAATGAAAGTGAAATCCAACTGGAGGGATACTTTACTCATACAAATATTCAAGACCATTCATTTATCCTTAAAAGTATTTTTTTTATATATTACCTCCATCCTCTGGAATGTCAGAAGTCCACAATGTAAGGTTGTCCCTCAAGAGTTGCATGATCAAGGTGCTATCTTTGTACGATTCCTCACTCAAAGTATCCAACTCAGAGATAGCTTCATCAAAGGCTTGTTTTGCAAGGTGACAGGCTCTGGTACATGTTACCAAGGTACAACCAAGTAAATTTCTTTTCCTCTAATTTATCTTTTCGCCATTACATAATTTATGGAAAAAACAACTGAAAGCATGAATTTTGATCACGAATAAGTAACACACCTTTCAGGAGAGTTCAAGATTTCATAGTAAAAGACAGAGAAGTTCAAGGCCAATCCGAGTCTGATGGGATGTGTGGGAGGCAAGTCAGTCTCTGCTTTGCTAGAAGCTGCCTGAAATTATAAACATAATAGATATGTGAGTGTCAACTCACTTCAGCATTTGGACTGTCTTGAAAATAGTTTTACGGGGCAAACTGCCAGAAGGAACAATACAATAAAGTGGGATGCCTCACTCCAGAATACATTAGTAGACAGATCCCCCAGAAACAATAACCTCAAAATGACACAAACCCTCAGTACACAGTTGTGAAGACTTATGCATAGACTATCACGCTCCAAAATCTTAGCAATACGCATTCATTTTCATCATAAAACTAGGTTTAAACAGTACCAAAGTTAGCAAACAAACAGCACCACATAAACCAAACAGAACATTCTCCTCTATACCTGATATGCTTTCATCGACTGATCAGCAACCTCTTTCCTGTCATCACCAGTCTTAAACTCTGCCAAGTACCGATAGTAATCTCCTTTCCTGCAATCAAAATATAATCAACCACTCAGAAACCCAATCCACACCAAAAACCTCCCAAAACCAAAGCTCCAAAAACCACACTCACATTTTGTAGAAGAACACAGTGGACTCAAAAGCCGAGCAAGAAGGAATGAGATGCTCATCGATAACCCTCATGATGTCACTGCAAATAGTTGAGAGCTCAGTCTCCACCTTAGTCCTGTACTCCTTGATACGGGTCACATTCTGATCGTTCCCTTTGCTCTCCTCCTTCTGCTCAATCGATGACAGAATCCTCCAGGAAGCCCTACGAGCTCCAATCACGTTCTTGTACCCCACAGACAGCAGATTCCGCTCCTCAATACTGAGCTCCACGTCAAGCTTGGCCACTTTCGTCATCGCCTCCACCATTTCTGCCACAAACACACAAAGAAAAACACAACACAACTTCAAACTCGAAACCCTAACCCTAGGCTTGCATTTGACCGCGAAAAAAAAAATTGCACAAAAGCTAACAAATCAAAAGACCTGGATCTAGACTGTTCCATCTTAACACTGTTCTAGTTCAGATTCTCATCACAAACATAAAATAAAATATTTATACACTACAAAACCTAAATCACAGTCATTTGACTACTTTACCTTCGTCGATTTTCTCAGTAACAAAAAGTTCTAGGAAAGAAAACATATAAAAATAGAGAAAAATGGAAAATGAAAGTGAGAGAAGGAGAGCGAGACCGTCGTAGCGCTCGGCTTGTTCGGCGAGCTTGGCGGTGTAGACGTAGTTCTCTCTCTCAGCCATGGTCGTCGATCTCAGTCACTCTCACTCTCTCTCTCTCTCTAACCTTCTTCTTCTTTCGCTTTATTATGAAAAAGGGAGCTGGAAATAAATTAGACCTCATCATTTCGCCTGTGGGCGGAGGCTCGTCTAAGTTCGGTCCGGCCCGAAAAAAGTCCGTAATAAGTTCGGTTCGTTGACCGGATTTGCGCTTAGTATCTCAAGCCTAATTCGGTCCGTAAGAAGCATGTCTTGTATTTTAATTTCTAATATTTAATATATAAATTATAATTTAGACCTATATAAAAAAATTATAATAAATAAATAATGTTATAGTCTCTTTACTAGTTCAATATTCTCTTTATATGAGGAAATAAGATTACATCAAATTACTAGTTTAATCTTTTCTTTATATGTAGTCACTCTTTAAAGTGAGAATAAATTCTAGTGTTTATTTTTTTTTCATATTACAATTTTTTTTGTCTATTTAGATAGTTGAATTTGCTCTTACATTCTCAGCTTGCCTACTTGATCTTAATTAATAAATTTAGTTTTATATATAAAAAAATATTTTATTCTTTTAAAAAAAAAATATTATATGAGTTTTGATTTAATGTTTGAGTATTGATCTAATATTTGCGACTAGTGCGTTAAAAACTTATTTTTTATGTAGAAAAAAATTAGGCTCGACTCGGTCCGAATTTTATAAAAATACCTGACCCGACCCGCCACCCGTACTTATTATATTTTCTTAAAAGTCCGGACGGTTGACAACCCCTAAAATAAACTGTTTGGTGAGGACCGGTTGGAGTGGGTCCCAGTTGTATTTTGCAGACGGGCCGGGTTCGGGGCATGTGATATATCCACCCGCGGAATGGGCACGTCGGACCCAACAGCCTTGGGTCATTCGCTTATTGAGCGCGTGTAGTACAGGAAGAAGGAAAGGACTGTGGGCGAGGCAAAGGAAACGCAAGGCATACGGAAATGATAGAATTTATTTTTTCTTTTTCATTTAATTTATTTTTTCCATCGGGAGGAGGGAATGGAGGCGAAACATCTCCATCTCGATCACTATGTCGCCATATGTTGATCGGAATTAAATTTTAATCTATTTTTGATGATCAAGGAGGATGAGAAAGCGTTTAGACGTGATCTCCCGGCACAGATTAGTCTCTAAGCGTAAGACATAATGTAGCATTTGAAGGATCATAGCTTTTGCTAAAACAATTGCTATTTGACCCATAGATGCAAAACATTTGGAAATGGAAACTAGAAAGGAGAATTTTCCTGGCTATTGCACATGTCTAGACTGTTTTTGAGCATCTGCGTGCTGTATTCATCAAGAGTGGTGCCCAACTTTGCGCGGCTAGAGAAAGCGATGGAATATAGAATCAGGAAATGACTATGTATGGAGGAGTCACGTTTGACATACACATCCTTTCATTTTCAAGTCCAAAATTATACATTTCATTGATTTGTTTTGATAAAAGAACAAGCAGCACTACTCTATGAGTACTAAAATCAGCTGGTATGAGTCTTACAGATATTTTCATTACCTGTACCTAATAACCTTGTTTGTACTTCAACTTCAGGAAATGGAACTGGAGGCTAAGATCATGGCTGTAACCCAATTATTGGTACATACTGGCGCTTATACTTAAGAGACCGACTTGAAACCTGTAACACTAATATAAGTTGTTGATCAATCTGGTATAGCTCTTGCCAACATGGCTCTCATGTCTGTTTTCCATCTTCTTACGTCTTTCATTTCCAACATTTGAGTATTGAAACCTCACGCACCAGACTAATCTTTCGATAATTTCCAACAACCCAAGCTTTTAAGAGGGAACAACGATGAATGTATAGGGATGTACAACATTGACCAAGAATATGTTCCATTGATTAATATCATACTGTGAGGTTTTCTACATGTTTCAGCATCAGTTCACTTACATACAATGCTATAAGCTAGCAGTCAGTGTGGAGGATTCCTGTTGCTTTAGAGTGTCAACGACGTGTGCAACCACTCCAGCACCAGCATTGTGAAGCCATTCATTTTTTACCTGCATTCATTTGATAAAAAAAATAAAAGAGATGAGCCATTGAGAAAAGATTGATACAAAATAGGTTTAAAAAAAAGTACAGTACATGAATGTTGTTGTGGGCAAAGAAGGGCCAAAGTGCAGAATGAAAGCTGACGTCAACTTTTTTCCATCCCAACTGTTGTAAGCCTTGTATCATTTCATCTGTTTGCCATACTATGTGAATTAGTAAAGTGCCAAATGATTACACTCCATATATAGTCATCAAAATCTTAAAGTAAAGCTGGCACTTATTGTACTTGCCTTCAACAAGTTCATGATATTCCAGGGTGTTCTGTTGGTTGGGTTTATTTTGAGCTGCCTCCTTTGCCTTAACTGCTTCAGGAGGAAATTGGGGGCCGTCAGAAGAAACTGGGGGACAATAATCTACATCTACAACATGCTTGTAGCCAACCAAAGACCTGCGAGGGGGCTGCCAGCAAAATCTGAATATTACATTGATGCATAACATTCAAAGGTGAACTCAATATTTGAATATACAATAGCTAAAATATATAGCTCGAGGAACATGATGGTCATGAACAAAGCACACTGCTTTTGGCAATAGATAACACAAACTTGCTGAAATTCTGCACACACACAAAAAAGGAAATATTAACCGTCACCTTGAAAATTTCTGTCTCTCTTCTAATCGACGATGTACGCCAACCAACCATATCTGTATAATGTTAAGTAAGCGGGCATAGAAAAGAGAGGTCTAATAAATTGAAAGTTATGACTCATTCAATTCCCTAACAAAGACAGTTGGATACGATCATATGATACATTAGCATAAAGAATCCGAGACTTGAATGACGCCAAAGCAGATCTGCAAAATGAAACATATCAATACCATAATGGAACTTTTGTCAGAGACTAACTTACTAAACTAATGTAAGAATAAAAATCTCGACTTACAGAAATTTTCCATCTTCACAATCAGATGCCATTCTCAAAAGAAGCGGTGGTCTTTCAGGTTTACCATCAGTGAGGAATAGCTGACTACCAGTTCGACCAACAATAATAGGAGCAATTGGTGCCACCAGCTTTTCTAAGAAAGGTACGCCTAAAAGAATTGGAAGCTGAAGAAGAAATGATAAGACAAATGTTCAAATTCTCTATTTGAATGTATATGTTCTAGGAGTCATAGATATACGTGGATATAAATGGTTGCCATAACAAAGCATTACAGAAGCAAATAACAGATTCATTTCTCATCAATATAACATTTGGCGTCTCAGCAGTATTATTTTTGTTCCTTCTCTAAAAATGTGAAATATCCGACTGGCATCATGAGACAACTGTATGATGCGAGTTCTTGAATACTGGTTTCGCTGTTCTGTAGCTAATTACAGAAATGAAGAAAGAGACAACAACATGCATAAAACTTTAAAACAGTCCTAGAATATATGACCCGAAACAACTCTTGAATGTCAGATGCTTAAGAACTGTCTTATACATTCTTAACAGAAAATATAATCTATATAGTCATCCGTACAAAGTACTAATGTAGTTGTTTCTTCCAAGTGAGTAACTTTGGACAGAAGTCATGTACCATAAGTCCATAACAGAGTGCAAAATGGACATCTTCATAAAGGGAAAATGGCTAGAAAAGTCACTCAAGTATGGTACGTTCTAAACTTTGCTTACTCATGTATGGCAAATATCACTTTGCTCACTATATCACTTTGCTCACTATTAAATTACACTTTTACTCACTTTGATCACTCCGAACCGGAGAAATTGGTTGCGCCACTCAAATTGGCGGAACTCAATCTGTGCGAAATCAACCCAAAAACACGTTTCTCAACTACACCAAAGTCTAATTTATCATGAAAGTTGTCAAATTAACCTTTGAAGGCAAGAACACCTAAAACTGCAAATTTTCGATTCTCCTTCCTCGGGTTGAATTGAGGCTCGATCTTGGTATGAAAGATTCACAAGGAAGAGATCTACAATGCCCAATAAGTTTCATTGGCCGATTATAACTCGAATTCAAAAACCCAAATTTTACAAAATTCGGAGTGAGCAAAGTGAGTACAAATATAATTCGATAGTAAGCAAAATGATATATGTTATACTTGAGTGAGCAAAGTTTAGAACGTGTCATACTTGAGTGACCTTCCTAGCCATTTTTCCCTTAATAAAATGTAAACTTCAAGGTAAAGTTATTAACCGGGAGGAATACACACCTGGTTTTTCCCCCTCACCCCAAGATGTGGGGTTGCCAATGTGACAAAATTGATTGGCTCCAAACCGGCAATCTTTCCTCGTCTCAAAGACTCTGTAGTTTGTGCATTTACAAGAGCTGAATTAGAAATATCACTGGGAGTGTAAAGGACAGATATTGCATATCTTGCAAACAAGCCCCCTAGAGAATGTGCTAAAAATGAGATTCTCTTCAAGCTTTCTGTCTTCTGCACAACTTGCATGACCTGTTAATACCAAAATTTTCAAGCTTTATGTCTCAAAAATCCAGGCAACATCATTCATAAATAAAGCTTATAATTTCTAACAGCGGCTCATAGAAGTTCAACACTCACTTCATCTGCCAGTCTCTTTCCAGCTCCATCAATCCCAGCGAAAGTTTTCGTGTACGTGTTACACGAACTTGCTGAAAATACATCAACAATGATGTCAAAACTCGCGCATTAACAGCATTGGACAATGAGATCAACATCTGTTTTCCTTACTGTTCTTGCAACTTACTAATTCATCACATTCGAAACTAGCATAACGCCGAAAGTAAAGAAGATCAATTTACCATAAATTAAGAAGTTTCTCCCTAGACGCTTCCGTAATTCTGCTTCCACATACGTCCAATCACTCGGGCTGCATTACTAACAAAAATCAGTCAGAAACTCCATTTCCAAATTACTAAGATACAAACTTTTTAGAATCTGAATTGGAGATAAGTTCATATATACAAAAATACACCTTGCCAAGATTCCATGAACAAGCACGAGAAGATGATCAGGCTTATTCTCCGCATTCGCAACACCTCCGGAAGAAGAAGTAGTCAAAATTCCTCGACTGGTGCTCATCGCGTGAGCTTTAAATCCTCCTCTACTTCTCCAACTAGTATACGCGCCTGAATTTTACAACAGAAAATTAAAATTCGAAGCAAATAAAAAAAACTGAGCAAAAATATCAAACCGAATATTTAAAATTACCGGAAGAGAAGGATAGGTAGGAAGATGAGCAACACGAAGAAGACGACGGCGACGGCGACGAGCCTAGAGGTGATCCTCCGTTTCGTCGGGGATTGCTGCTGTTGGTGAATCTGGGCGAGTAGGAACAGCGCGCGTGAATAATTGGAGATGCTGCTGCCATTTGTGTATATATTTATATATGTACAGAGGGGGAAGACAGAGATAGAGATAGAGAGAGTGATCCGAAATTCTCGGTTGAATCAAAGCAGGAGGAGGAGAGGAGCAGTGACGAGTGAAGTAGTCCGCATCGGCGCCATACAAATTGTTATCCTTTTTTGGGTCCTCCCTTTCCTTTTCGGTCAAAGTGTCTCGATAACCAAAACAAAAAAGGAATCTTTTTTGGGAATTTGTGGTGAATTAATTTATATTTCGTGATCAGTTGTGTTTGTGTTCGACTATCATGTGATCGTTTTTGAATTTTGATACTACGAAAGTTGGGATACAAGAGCAATTGTATAATTATTGTTACTCACAAACTGATTATTAAGAACAAGGTCGCCAACAGATTAATCAGTGAATTGTAATCTAGTAGTAAGGACTCATATCGCGATCTGTGAAATTATGTGTTCAAATATCATCATACGTTAATTGTCATCCAATCTAAAAAAAACAAAAATTATCAACGAAATTTCAACCAAATATTACGATTGTTTGATCCAATCATCCAACTGGTGCATAGTGAAAGATCGACGAGTTTTTTTTTTGCTGAGTAAAAGTAAGGAACTACAAAAGAAGATTCTCTAATGCATCCAAATCCTCAGTTGTCGAATAGTTGGAGATGAGCAACAGCTGAAAGCAAAAAGTTATTCCAGGTGTTGATGTTGCCAATACAATGTCATGTCTCATGTTTGCAAGGTTATCAACTACAAAATTAGTCTATCTAAATATGTGTTTGAAGCTGATGTTGGTGAAGTTGTTAGCCAATACTTGAATATCTTTCATGATTGATGAGAGTCTCCACAAAGATATTATCAATACTTGTTTGTTTGGCATGTAGAAGGCTTTGTCTAAGGGCTTGAGCTTCGGCCATAGGTATTGTTGAGTTTCCAAAGTCACAATATGAGCCCGTAGCAATAGAGGAGCCACTAGAATCTCTAATCACATAGCCACTAGCAACAGAAGAGAGGGGGATGTTTCTGACAAATCAGTCAAAATTGATTTTGTTGTAACTAGGCTCTGGGGGAGACCATCTGATAGTAGCAGCATCTTTCCTGGTGATGGCATGAGAAGTAGTGTTTGAAGTGTAGTTGTTCCAGTAAGCAGTTGCAATGTTAGTCATTGTCTTGGGGTTGAAGACTTCATTCCTGAAGATCAAGTTTCTTCTTGCATGCCAAATATGTCAGCGTATATCTAAAATTATAGTCAATTCCATATGATCATGCTTTTTTATATCAGACATATTATACATACTTGTAATCATATTATTAGAAGTCAAGAGGCTTGACAAATTGGACAATCTCTAATTTTTTTTTACTACGAGAGAGACACTGACAAAATAAATGATTAATATTTTTTTCCTACTAAGAGCTGATATTAATTTGAGCGAAAGATGACACCCGTGATATTAAATTGGAATGAGACATTCATGTTGATATACATGTTTCCATCATAAGAACATACATGTTGTTAACATCAAACATTATGTATTGTTTTAACTTAAAAAAATGGCCGGTGAGATTATAGTTAGTGACCTCGTGCATGTCTAGTAACCATACAGTCTTGTCCGATCGAGGTAAGTGAATTTAGTGTTGAATATCTTGCAACACGTACTACTCGTGATCATGACATGAACGAGAGGATCGGAACTCCACTAATATGAACATCAACTAATCATGAATGGTATGTGTATACAAAGGCAGAAGATCACTTGGTGGGTGAGCAGTTCAAATCAAAGTAGCGCCAAAGGGAAGAAATCATTAATGTAGTTGTTCATCTGGGTATAAAGGCAGGCCAGCTACTACATATGTGACCATGCATTAGACCATATTATATATATATATATATGTTGCATACATATCTATCCCCCACAAATTGCCTAGCAATGGTTCCCGCCCGCCTGATATGTCTGGAGGATGTTTGGTGATTGGTATGCTTTCTTGTCAGCTTCCAAATAATGACTTGCCAGACGAACACTACTTGTTTGGGTTTTAGTCGTCATATATGTACATATATGTACAAATTATTTTTAGGTAACTGTTGCTGCATGTGTTGGTTGTATGACTCTTATCTGTATGAAGATACGCACTTTCATATTGGATGTCGTTTTTTGGGTCCATATATTCATGTTTTTCGTTTTTTTTTCTCTTTCTTTTCTAAATTGAGAATGGAGTTTGTCTCGTGTTATATATCATCAAGTAAAAAATAACAATGGATGTTATAAACCAATACAGAAAATGATACGAATGAAGAGAAATATATGTCGAGTTAATATTTACGGACGTTTACGTACCAAACTGAAGTCCTACCAAAGCTTGATAGTCGGAGACTAAAAGTGAAGGCATGCGGAATGAAATATATACATATGTGACTTCTCCATTATTATTGACGAAATGGCTGAATGCACGATTGACGTTCCCATCCTATTATTGATCGATCGATCACATCCCATGCGAGTTACAAGAAATGCTAAAGGCCAGGGAAATTAATTAACCACTAGAATCAGGAGATATGATCCTCATAACTCATAAGCCATGCAAGAGCTCCATATATATGCTCTTATGTGTTTGATCTGCAGGATCAAAGATACGTACTGTACAAGAGCCAAAACAAAATACTAGAGCAAACTAGCTACATATAATATCTTAACCATACGTACGTGCCTTACATAATGGAACAAGCATGAGGGTTATCATCACTGAAAACAGCAGTGTCTTGCTCATTGAACATGGTGGAGTAAGGAGGAGGCTGATAATAGCCGTGCTCCTTGCTACTGTATCCATGCTCGTAGTAATTGTAACTATACGACGAGTAACTGGGTATGGACTTGTATGTAGTGATCTTCTGTTGTTTACTGTGGTTGTCATGGTGGTGGTGGCCGTCGCGGGGCGGATGCTGCTGGTAGTACTGAACATTAAGGTTGTGGCCGTACTCGGGATTGTAAGGGTAAGGCCAAAGCTCAGCTGTTCTTCCGGTCCTCCTTACTACCTTCAAAACCTTCTCTTGATCAGCTCCCCATCCCATAACAGTCACTTTTTGCATGTCCATGTCCACATCGATGTCGTCTATGCCTGCAATATATATATTTATATATATATATATACACACACACAATAACTAATTAGTCTCAGCAGAAGTCAGAAGATATCATTGTCATAAATTAACAAAAACAGAAGTCCATGCCGATCCCATTTAATCTGGTGTTGGTCTTTAATTTAACTAATCTCTTGATGATATTTAATTAGTTTAACAGATCGAAAATACTCATATATAGTTACTAGCTCCCATTGAGGAGCATCATCACTTTGTAGAGTACTCGATCTGATCGATCAGTTGTTCTGGATCGTCTTATATCAAACTGACTAATTATTTGTGAACTGATTGTATGAGTGGTAGCAATAGGCTAAGTATACGATATAGCTTTTCAGCCATGCATAGATCCATGCATGTGAAATGCAATAAAGCTAGGTAACTTTTAACAGATATGAATCTGAAAAGGGAAAATTATGAAAAAGAGCATTCACAAAGTAGTATACCATCAAGCTTTTTGAGGGCTTTCTTTATCTTGCTCTCACAACCAGGACAGTCCATGTCCACTTGTATCTCTACAATCTGCACAAAATTTACCAGTACACAAACATCAGTTACAAGTTCGATCTGCTATAAACTCGCCGAGCCGCCCTGTGAGCCATCGTAGTTCTCGGCCAACAAGGAAACAATGGTATAACTTCAGCTGTAAGTAACAAATATTTGCGTAAACCAGAAACAGCCTTTTTGATAATGCAGCCGGATAGCTAGCTTATAAGTACGTACCGTCATGCTTCGGAATAGGCTACCAGCTTTGGTTTGTTATGGAAACTACTGCTTGGTAAACCTTTAGCTCTGAGAATGAGGAACAATATGAGAGACTGCTTCTTTATTTATAGGGACAGTAGTGGTACGTACGTAGCTGTTTCCAGAGCAAAGGGAAGAAGATAATGAGGGGCTGCGCGCTTACGCAAGATAAGATAGAATATATTATTCCAAAACGAGTAGTCCCCCCGCAAATGAAAACTTTCCAATACAACCTTCGTTTTCTTCTTTCTTGCTTTGAAAGCAACAGGTTGGCATGGTTAAAAAAGTGAGATCACGATACAGAAAGTGTGCAGCAACTTCTTCGTAGTTGAAGTGAAAGGAATTAAGATATTGTGGTTTCAAGGACTCAACCGTGTTAGTTTCAAATGTATATGTAAAGGAAACAAACAACAATGTGTACCATTTATATATGACTGGTCAAATAGGTAGTTGTAAACATTGTTGTAGAGGATGCCATGAGGATCCAAGTCCTTGGGCATGCAAGTGGCATTTTCGGAGCTGTAACGTAAGAGTGTTTCTGAGGGTTGACAATTTGAGATTGAATCCAATTATAAAATGTACAAATTTAGCAGTGTAATTGGATACCAATACAGGCGACTTAGATTGATTTGACGTCTCTCACAATTCCTCAAAATTGTCTTGAAGATTACTTTCAAGGACTGGATTACATAAAAACGAATAAGGGTGCATCAAAACGAAGTGTGAGAAAACGCAAAAGTTATAGAAAAACCTCACTTAAGAGCATTTACAGCCCAGAGGAATTTGTGGACAAATCGGACATCCTTTGCATGGGGCCCGCTGGAAATCAAACGTACTCGACTGAAAAACGATGTAACGATGGTTTTAGAGGTGGTTGACCGATCATGGACCGAGAGGACGTCCTGGAGAACAATTGAAAATTGATCGGGAGAGAGATCGTCCGCTCTGGTGGAGCCCACACACATGGGTGACGCCAAGACACGTTATTTTTTTAATTATGGTTAATTATACATGGGTCGTAAACTGTAACTTTTTTAACCAACCAATGATAGCCCGCCATGTGGCGAGGTTGTCTGGCAATTGCTTTATAACGGATATTTCGATATGGCTCGTCCATTTTGATTCAAAAATTCAATTTGACGGCCCAGATTTAAATAAAACGGCTAGTTTTTGTGATTAACGGGCATAACTATAATTTTGCATAAAACCCTATAAAATTGCCAAAAAATATAAAAAATTACAAATAACCCCCTACCGTTTTCTATAAATACTGCATTAATTTTATTCACATCTCACACAAATTTGTGCACAACAAATTTATCATCTCCCTCTATGTCGTCTAGTTATTGGATGAAAATCTTACATCTCACATCTTATCGGAAATTTGGTTCAATTATTTTGACGATAATGACACATGTCTAATTATTGGATGAAAAATTTACCAAGAAATAAAAAATTAAATATTTATAATTAATAAATAGTAATAACAAGTCCTATTTTTTGCACCGCTGGAGACAAAACATAAATAACACCTCGTATTTGATAAATAATAACTACAACTCCTCAAATAAGAAATTAGACCAATAGAAATTCCTATATTAGTGCATATGCTCTGACCAGGGTCTATTTCTTCGATGAGCCTCGCTTAAAAAGTCACAACCCTAGACAGAATCATCACCAACTAGTAATGATCTTGTTTAGGTAGCTAGATTTAATCGACATAGTAATTGTGATCGACTCTGCCATATGAGTGCCATCCCAAGCTCAACTCCGGCCCTCATCAGTCATCACAAAGTAATGTGTCTTAAGCGAACAGCAAAATCAGAACCCGACAAAAGCAGCAAAATGGGGTGAAGACCACAACACGGCTAGTATCTCCAGTGCTTCACCACTGCCAAATAAGTCCCCTCATCAAGATATACAAATGAAGACAACGCCGGAGAAGCATAAGGGAAACTTTGGAGATTACTACAAAGCCAATACTCATTGGTTTCTTCATTCTGTTTGTCTAATGCATAAAATAACTGGGGTATAAATCAATCCATCAGCCACAAACTACCTACAACACGACTTACACTTCATAACTTACGGCTCTAAGGTAAACAAAGTTATCAGACATGGCAGAGAGGGAAGGAGGAATCGTCAAGAAGGGTCATGCAGAGGGACTCGCATTGGCAACTGCACTTCTTCAAGAGTTTGAGCTTCCCCTCGGACTCTTGCCCCTTGCTGATGTGATTGAAGTTGGTTTCGTGAGGAGCACCGGCTACATGTGGATCCTCCAGAAGAAGAAGGTCGAGCACAGCTTCAAGGTCATCAGCAAGCTGGTGAGTTACGACACCGAGGTTAAAGGATACATTGAGAAGAGGAGGATTAAGAAGCTCAAGGGAGTGAAGGCCAAGGAGCTCATGTTGTGGCCACCGGTCAGTGAGATCATTGCTGACGAGCAACCCACTGGAAAGATTCACTTCAAGAGCCTTGCTGGGATCACCAAAACTTTTCCAGTTGAGGCATTCGCTGCTGGTCAGTAATGTGTATCAAACACCAGGCAAGCCAAGGTCCAGTAGGTGCCTATTCATCATTTTGCAGCTCGAACTTCCCGTCTATGGAACCCCATTTTGTATTTTCTTTTTCCCTTCTGTTTCGTAGGGTTTTGTCATGGTATGTTTTCTGATTGTGGTAAAATTATTAGAAACATAAATATGCAATTAATGATATATATACCAATGAAGTGGATTTGATGGCAGATGTGATTGTAGTATGCATTGTATCCAATAACAGGATCTGTACCAGGGTACCCAGTTTAGTGAAATAGAATATAAGAATCAGATACTGCAGTGTTCCACAGCATCGAACAAAATGTCAGTGTGATCGTACAATCACTACTAAAGATGACTGAAACAAATGGTCAGTGATCATCAACTGAATCATAATGACTGGATCCAATCACTAGTAAATCAGCCACAGAAAGGGAGCGGGAGCAGTTGAAGACAAAATTGTACTGCATATGCTGAAGTGTTAAAAGCTTATCAAAGCTTACTTGAGTTATAGGCCTTACTAAGCAGCGGACTTGCAATACACTGATTCTGTAGTTTCAGTAGACCATCCATCTGGAGCTTATAAAGCACATCATCCTACTCAAAAGAAAAGCAATGAGTAAAACTACAAAACATCAGACTGATCGCGTCAAATTCTTTGTTGATAGAATGATGTCCCCTACAAGAAAAAGTATGTATTACATTGCAATTCTCATATTATGTTGAACAAACAAGTGATGAGTGACAAAAATGAACAGCAGCAGACATAATCATCTCTTTGATCATGCCTTTGCTGAGGCATGGAAGTATATCACACAACTCCTCAAGTTAAATACATGTATCCAATAAGCTATTATACCACCCTTTCTCAATCTCCTCCTCTTTTACTTGATGGAGGAGGAGGGTTTCAACAATTAAATCTTCTGAATCAAGACTACATATTCTCTTCCGTTTACTTCCAATCTCGACTTCTTCAGAATCACAAGCATCTGAATGAGCATTAGCTGGATGCATAACTTTACGAATTCGCTGTTTAGCAGCATTTATTCTTTCTCTCCTCCTACTACGAGCCTTGAGACCCTTAACAAAAGATGGGGGCAGAGGATCCAGGCCGACATCTTTCTCCAAAATATCCTTAAGCAGAAGCTTCTTGCTCAACTCTGACTTTCCATTCCACCACTGCGTGCAATCATGAGGATCAAAATACTGCCTCTCTTCCTTTTCATGAACAGCTTCAAATCCCCCAGACGACTTAAAATTCTTAAACTCATCTACAGATGTTGCATAGATCATAGACAAACATTCATGCGAGAGCTTCAGCCTACCCATTTCCTGAGAATCATCTTTCTGCCTGTTAAACTCTTCAGGCTCCGTTGCAGAGTCATCAACATCACAATCTCTCCTCAAACACTCGCTAACAACATCTCTCAAATCAATCCCAACACCGCTCTGATCAGAAACCTTCTTACCCCTAGGCTCAGACATGGACTTCTTCTCCATATACTGAATCACGGTCGGCGCGTGCCTGACAACATTCTTAACCGTAACATCTTTCCCCCAAGGCAACACTTGTGCCGCCTTCACAAGCGCCTCTAAAATCTCCCTATACCTCAACCTACAAGTATGAACAACAGCATTAAACTCTTTCGCCAATTCCTGAACACTAACGCCCCCGCTTACTCCATTCAACTCTGCCACAAGAACCATAATCGCCACCACCATCGGCAGTGGCCTTCGCCCCGTCGTCAAAAACCACTTAATGCAACATTGTATCAAAAAAATCCCCTGCTTCCTCATTTTCTCCCTCACACTCATATCTAGACTATCAAAACGTCGCCAATTCCTCAATGTCCTCTCGAACAATATCACAATATCCAATTCAGGGAAATCAGGTTTCAAATCAAGAAAATCAATCACACGCATAATCATCCTACCGAGCTCATGATCGTCGCAGCCGATCACCGACCCCACCTCGGCAATCGGCATGGGCTTCTTATCCTTCCTCATAACTACATAAGCACAAGCGCCGCTCAAAACATTGAACCAGTTACCTTGGCCGAACTCACCTTCGGTGATCTGACCGATCATAGCCTTGATCTCGTCCGCCCTGGCCGGAGACAGGTTCAGCCTGAGCGTGACGTCGTCGACGAGCTTCTTGGCCTCGTAGATCTTGGTCTCGCGGTACTGGTAGTCGGTGTTCTGGCCGGAGGTGCCGACGCGGACGAAGGTGCCGGTGGGGCCGGTGACGCCGCCGTAGACGTCGACGTAGTTGTCATAGACTTGGAATTGGCCGCAGTTGGAGCAGAAGAAGCGGCCGGAGGTGTCGTCGGCGGTGAAGGAGTTGGATTTGCAGGAGGCGCAGACCGGCATGGTTGCGAGAAAAGATTCTAAATTTTAGGGGTTTTGAAGGCTTTGCATATTGTGGCGGTGGCAACTAGGGGTTTCTAGCTTGAGAATTTGATTTGGGTATTTTTAACTACTTATACCCCGTTTAAAAACCTAACCCGAATAGGAAAGAGTTCTCTCCGATTTAGGAAAATTCAATGTTATTTTTGGACAAGTTAGAACCAGTGTTAAAAAAAACGATAATCAGACACGAATCGTTATGGTACTGATTAATGTGTAGTCGATTACACAATGATTAATCAAAATCAGTATTTTTTTTATCTATTAAATAATATTATAATTTGTAATATATTAAAAAAATATCTAATAGATCATTAGCATCTCCAAAGATACCCTATTTCACAAATAAAGTCAAATTTTAAATTTTTTTATGTAAAATATCACTCCAACGGGTACACTAAAGCAAAGTTAAATGTAACTTTGAGTTAAATTTTGAAATTATATTTAACAAAAGTGGAGAGAGAAAATGACTTGAAGTCATATTCTCCATCTTTCAGTTTTTATTGTTTTTAACGTTCAATTTAGTCTAGTTTAACTTTTAAGTAATTTTTTTACTACCTTACAAGTTATATATCGTCTAGCTATATTTAACTTTTAGACAATTTTAACTTTAAAATTTAAAACTCCATCATTGAAGAAGGTAAAATGATTAAATAAAAAAAAATGTTAAGAAAGTGATCAAAATTGAACACATAGTTCAATATTAAAATAATAAACATATGAGAATGCATTTCAAATAAGAAAATCACTTCATGCCAAATCTTCTTTGAAAAAAAAAATTGGGTTTTGGGTTGTTATTTTTAAATTTTGATTTCTCATTAAAAAAAATATCTGGCTGTATAGGCGGTGTAACACACTAATTAATCGGTGAATCAGCCGATTAATCAGTCTCTACACAGTTCACTATGTAGGAAGCCGTTTAGGCATTAATCTACGCAGTTTCTTACCGATTACCGATTATACACCGATTAATTGACCGTGTAGACTGTGTTTTCGAACACTGGTTAGAACATAGACAACAATTCATGACCATTATACTCTACTCACCGATCATCTCTGCGAGACAGAGAGAAGTCAAATTTTTCGACCATTGGACGATCACAAGAACAATACCATTTGCCTCTAGTCCATACATTATACCAGTTTTCGTAGTTTCGAAGAATGTTGATCATTTGGCTCGGGGCATGGTAATGCATTATTATTCAAGGCACACTTGGTATTTAGAACAATTGCTGTGAATTATGTGATTCAAGATAGATACAGGAGACTGCGCATCTGTTTCCCAAAAAACAAAAATCTGACATATGAATGGATTAACTAGCATCCAAATCAGACGAAGGTATGGAATTGGTGAATAGGTCTAACAAAAATACATGTTAACGGTAGGTTAGCACCTACTCAACATGACATCAACATGACAATTAGTATGTTTTACAAGTAAATGACGCTACTAGGATGATCACCATTACAACTCAGAGCAGCCTGTGTTCACCATAGGAACATTTGGTACCGCGGGGGATCCATGCTTTGAAAGGGCTTGGGCATGGCATGCGATTCCACCAACATTTCATGATGAAGAACAGAGAAGCCAACTCAAAATCATTAGGTAGCAGCCTGATACATGATGCATACACAAAACCAAAAAGAGCCAAGGAAGCACAACATTTATATACTACATAGGAAGCAAACTCTTTCATGCTTTTTAAAGAGTCAAAATACATCCTCAAATGTCGTAGTTCACTTCTAACAAATTAATAATCAGTGTCCTTTTCTATTACCTTCTCATCTAGACTTCTTTTAAGTAAAATACTTTCAACATAATGGCCACAATGGCGACCACAGTGGGTAACATGATTACAAAGCTAGATAATAATCAAAGTGGCAAAAATATAAGCTTCAAGGTAACTGAAAAGTTTCGTCCAAGCACACATTACAGAAGAACCACAAATGTACTCTATAACTAAGTAAAAGGAGGAAATTGATGACTCTCCCATTCAAGTATATAGAGAATTCTCCATTGAGGACTTCTATGATGAGGACTTGATGAGTACTTTCTTATAAGTCATACTTTCTAATTTTGAAAAATCAACCATTGTTTATCTAGCTACATATACGTAGATCAGTTCTATAAATTTTCATCCAATTTGAATATCGTTAAGATGTGTCAAACAAGATGAAATAAATGGACGTTTCAAATTTATCAAATTTGAATCATTCACGTTTATAATTGATAATCATAATTTTGAATCCCTTAACGATTTTCGATTTGGTTGAAAATTTACAAGAATAATCTACTCATATATAATTAAACATCTAACAGTTGATATATCAAAATATGATCGAAAATTAAGTCTTATAAACCATTGTATAAAATGCACTCACCAAGTCCTCACCATAAAAATTCTCAATACAGAAGCTCCCTCAAGTATATATACAACTAGCTGATCTTAAAAACAAAGAAAATATCAAGGATTACAATTTATGATAATAAACTGCATCGCAATGGTTTCAGCTACAATCACAAGTAGTCCACATTGGAGAACAGTAGAGGGACATTGAAACAAGAAGTCTCTGCTATCTGTCTATTTATATGTATAGTGCAGATAAAGAACTGGGAATAATTTAGATAAGGACTAATAATGGCAAACATAAATGCAACAATTACACAAATAGAGGAAGTAATGTCATCTACTAATAGTAAAAGAAATAAATCCCTATTCCAGTAAACAATTATCACAAAACTTATACTATCTGTTCGAATAAATTCTACATTTAGATCAAAAAAAATCATAGAACAAAGCACAACTAAAGAAGCAGATGTAGTGAAGTAGCAACAGAATCACAGCAGGCCATATAATCAATCCAAAGATTCATTGTCTGCAATCATGAAATCACCATAACCATTTAAAGCATTTGTTCCCAAGAAGCTTCTCATAGACCTGAACCAAATACCCATCACGTTCAAAAAAGTAATCAAATCTAAACAATTCTAGAGTGAAAAGTTTTGCAGTAGAAAGGACCCAAAAAAAAGGGAAGAAGAAGATGATATATCAGCCATCTCAACCTAACACTTTTCCAAACAAAATTTATGAAATTTGTCGGTAAAAAGTAATGTATGATGAAATCAGTTGACAGAACGGACGAATGCGACCGCCATCTGTGGATACTCATCACTACGGTTGTCTGGCCGCTACCTAATTCACAGAGATGTGAACCAGGTGTTCTTTGTAAGCACTCTCATACGTAAGAAAAAACAATCATAGAATTGCTTCTTCTAAATAAATAGCACGAGTGCATAATACTAAAAACAGTGAACACAGCCTACTAATACTATTCACCCTCTATAAGCAATTAACACACGACCCGATTCCACACAATGAATAAACGGTGGTTTAATGTTTGGAGGTCCTTTATGAGAAATCTATTCACTGATTCCAACCTAAATCCTACATTTAACTATTTGTCCCTATTTACAGCAGGCACACATACTAACTGCCCCACCAAGAATTAGGACATGACAGACAACACTCATAAAACAAACGGATACAACTACACAGGGACAATGAGCTCGACATGGATAGCGAAATAGAACAATCGCAGAAAACACAACTAAAAAAGGAACTTCACCACTCATGGTTGGCAATTTTCAACACTACATTTGAGACACTTCTAGTATAAACAGTGACACTAACCATTAGACTATCTACAAATGCAAACAAGCCGAAAGCAACAAAGGAAAAAATTAGATAACCTCAGTAGTATGAGTGTCCCCGAGGTCCCTGATACATAGGTGGGCCTCTAGGCATTGGAGGAGCCTGAGGATGATGCTGTGGTGGAGGAACGCCATATCGTGGACCTTCCTGATAGACTCCATGAGGCGGCGGCAATTGTTGTTGAGGAGGCACCCCATACTGCACAAAACTAGGATTATACCTAGACTCCGGCCCCCCAGCATAGCCCGGGTACTGACCCGGCTGCTGCGGCCTAAACATGCCCGGCTGAGGAGGGGCCACGCCAGTATTATCCCCGGGAGGTCCTTGACCGTATTTCCCCTTCTTGTTATCCACTGCCAGCTTGCAGGTCACATGATGCCCATCGATATTCTTCATCGGCTCCATCAACGCAGCCCTGGCTCCTTCCTCGGTTTTGTACACGAAGAAAGCAAAGCCCTTTGATTTTCCGGTGACCTTATCAAACCCTAGCGGTCCTTCTTCGATTTCACCGAAAGCGGCGAACGCAGAGAGCAATCTCTCCGATGAGATGTCGAACGGGACGGTGACACACGTATATCTTCCTGGCGGAGACGTCGCCGCCGCCGTTGATGGCGTTATAACCGTTGTTGTTGTTAAACGAAGCCGAGTGTCCGGCGGCGGCGTAGAGCGTGACGGTGACTCTGCCGTCGATCTTCTTGCTCGGCTCCTTGAGAGCGATCAAGGCCTCGTCGACGTGCTTGAAAGTGACGAAGCCGTAGCCTTTGGATTTTCCGGTGGCCTTGTCGAAGATGACGATGGCCTCGTCGAGGTCGCCGTAGGCGGAGAAGATGGAGCGGAGGGAGTCGGAGGTTGTGTCAGCGCCGAGGCCACGGACGAAGAGCTTGCGGAGTGTGAGGTCGCGGCTGGTGACGTGGCGGAGGGAGTCGAGGACGTCGGGGTGGCGAACGACGGCGTTTTCGAGGACCTCGGCGAGTTGGTCCTTTGACATAATTTGGAGGATTTTGCGGAAGTCTTCGGCGCTTAGGGTTGTGAATGGAGAATCCGTCGAAACGTCGCCGTTCTCGTCCGTCTTGCGCTTCTTTGTTGATGAGTCCATGGTGGTTCGGTTTCGGAGGTTTGGGATTTTCTGGGGAGGACTGTGGGACTGTGAGCGAAGTATCGTATAAAACCCTAGGTTAAGTGCCTGTTTGGGATTGAAATAAGTGATTTTGATTAATAGCGTTTTCTTCCGCAGCACTTTTATAATTAGGATTTTTGATAGAAAACAGCTTGTTGTTTGACTTAATAATGAAAAGCATATTTACATCAGTTTTACGAGGTGTTTCCTCAAAAATTATTTTCAAAAGTTCTAAATGATTTTTTAAAATATTACAAAATATTTTTTATTTATTATCAACCATCACAAAATTTGACTAGAAGTGATTTTATGAATTTGGAATTGCTTTTATCACTCAACCATACGACCCTAAGCTAGGGATGGATTGCACGACACAATTATAGATGTCGTTGTTCCGATGGGAAAGACTTCCGTGGGCCGTTTTGAGTGTAATTGGCCCAACATCGCGTGATGGCTCTGATCTTTTCTTGCACATTTTTTGTTAATTGATTACAACTTAAAAGGATAGCAGGTATGGGGCTGGGGAATTTAAAATTGAATGATGAACGGAAGGCACACTGCATTGCACACTTTGATCTTAGGCGAGTCATTAGAAGAACTAGGTCATCATGTTATCATCTTCATAGTCTTTTGGTGACAAGATTAAATACATATTTGGAGTGACTTTAAGAAGCACCTGACCATAGTCACTTCTTAATTTCTTTTGTTCTTTTCGGAATATAACTAAAAAAAACCACGCAAGTCTCGCTATAAACTTTGATACTCGAAGAGAGAAGAGAATTTTGTACAATTGCAGAGGAACTGAATTTTCCATACAAATTTGTAGTCTTCCCTAGTATATCATATACACAATCTTCCATACATACTAGTCTGAATTACGTTCAATAAGGCTTTCAGTGAACCTCAACAACTCAGAACGCATCATGTGTTCTATAGAATTGTCAACATGCGCTATGATATTGGGAAAAAAGTGATTCTCCATGATGCTATCCTGCTGCTGTTGATCTGCCTTCTTCCGCTTGTAGTACCATCCACAAATTACTCTAGCAACTGACATTACATATAAACCGCAGTCGTATAAATTTTTCTGTTGAGGCATAACAGTCTCTTCTCCAAACCAAAGATCATTAGCATCATCCGTGTCGTCTTCACCATCATTGTAATTTTGCAGTGTATAACACATATCCTTAAAACCAATGATCATTAGAACCATACGTACCATTAGTGTAATCATGTTGCTCATAACACATATTGCCCTTATAATATTCTTTATAGGATACAAATTTGCACATTGATGCAAGAACTTGTAGTGGTACTTGTGCCCCGTTGTAGAACTAATGTTGGTAGCCAAACTACTAGTCCGGGCGGCCATACATTTCTTGATTGCTTTATACAACTTCTTGGCAACAGAAGTATTCAAACCTCCCAAGCTGTCGTAATGCACGAATGCATTTGATCTTCTGTAATACACCAGCAAGCTCTAATGCTTTCCACCATCGTTTTGACTCATGTTTTGATTATCATTCACGGTGAATATCACAACTTGCTTTTCACTGAATCGGTTAGACTCCTCAAACTCTCTGAAATCGGCCTCGCAGTTCTGAAAATTCGCAAGCCAAAATGAGAGTGTAGGTGAAACCAGAAGGATGTCATTGTCACAAAGAGAAGTAAGATAAGTGAAGTAGAAGTGAATAATGCAGTCGTTCAAGTAATGTGGACCTCTAAGCAGATTCATGTCTCTCTTTGTGAGCACAACACCATTGTATGTCAGAGGACCTCCTGATCCATCAGAGATAGACACAATTTGATTGATACAGACACAAATAACATGAGAGAAATTGATTCATCATCAGATATAGACATGTCCTTGATTTGTTAATCTACTTCTTGTTGGATTTGGATTGTTTTTCTTTCCTTCGTTCGTAAGGATTTGGTTTCTTTGCAAGATCAAGTTAATTTGTTTACTTTCTGTTAGTATAGCATCATTAGTTGTTTGACTAAATATACTTATCCGCTTAAACAGGTAATCAACACCTACCCGACCACCCGAAAGACCACTAGGAAGGCTACAACTTCACTCACAAGACCGACCACATCCGAGCGCGCACGCGCCCGTGGGGCGCACATCCGAATGTGCGGACCACATGACAGCAAGAGCAAACCAGTCCCACATCGAAGAGCACAAGTAAAGCACCAGACTCAACCACCTATATATGTAAGGTATTTATTACAGGAAACGACATTCCGAATCCAAGCATTAAACACTCCAACCTACTTTCACGCACGTTCGCTTGACTGTTATATCCAATACATCTTCTAACTTAGACATCGGAGCGTTGAAGGCAGGCCACCCCTGTCTCGACCCCTGACTGTCTGTTTGTCGTTATATTCTTCTAACAGCCATACCCGAACACGCGTACCCGCACACCCGAAGAGTGAAGAAGCGCCCGACCATCCGAACAGCCCGAGCGTTCGGAAGAGAGGAAGAAGAAGGAGTACTCATACTTGCTTCTGCTAGATTACGTCCCGCGTAATCCGGTAGAAACAGTTGGCGCCGTCTGTGGGAAACTTACAAATTGCAAACCTCGTATAAACACCACTAACCAGAAGCCCACATGCCTATCCGGGAGACTAACATCAGCAGCGCACCCATCGGGGGAACACCCCCAGACGCGCAGGAGCAGCAAGTAATAGAGCTAGCAACAAGCAGCAGTGAGGAGCGCGTCGACGGCCTGCTTTGAGAGCTGCAGAGGGCGGCGCTCGAGAGAGCAAAGGAGCGCCAGATCCGACAGAGGCTGGAGGAGCGACTGGACGCGCTCGTCGGCCAGCCACGGGGGCAACGCGAACGGACCCAAGAAACCACCGACGAAGAGCTACATCCGTTCGGCGGGGCTAACGCCCGGACAACCCGCTCGCCCACACCAGGAAGGGAGTCGCCACCCCCGACGGATAACGCCCGGATCCTCCAGATGATGGAAGAATTGGCGGAAGAGGTAGCGCGCCTACGGAAAGACAAGCTCGCCGGGCAGGGCGGGACGTTCACCCCCCGGGTCAGCCCGTTCTCAGCGCACATACTGGAGAGAGGAAGAGACCTCCACGCGAAGACGACGAAGATCACCCGGTTCGACGGGAGCGGGGACCCCCGCACGCACATCGACGAGTTTCGATCCACCACGGACGGGACCCGATATTCGGACCCGACCCTGTGTTTCCTGTTCCAGGAAACACTGACTGAGGAAGCATGGAGTTGGTTCTACGAGATCCCGCCGGGCTCCATCCACTCATTTCTTGAACTGGCGGAGAGCTTCCAGAAGCGATACAGGCTCCAGGGCAAGTACAACACCACGGACATCCTCCTCAAGGTCCGCCAGGGGAGGGACGAGAGCTTATCCAGCTACATTAACCGGTGGAGGATGCTTACGAGCACATGCAGGGATCTTGACAAGCGAGTGGCCAAGGTGGCCCTGATGGACAACATGCTCGCCACGCCGTTCGTAGAGAAGCTGGTGAGGAAGGAATATCTCGACTACGACGAGATTATGAACCTAATTGTACAGAAGGCGTTGGTAGAAACGCGAGTGTACGGGTCCACCTCCGAGTCCAGCACCAACATACCGGAGAAGGCAAGCGCCCAACCGCGACAATTAGCGGATGACGAAGAGCCAACCGGGGGCTACAAGAGGAGCCGGGACGCACAAGGACAGAATCACCAGAGGCTATCCTCCCGCAACTACCACAACAACCGCTACAACCAGGCGAGGGGACCAGCGCCACAGGAAGCCCGTCTACCAGCGGCGCCACGTTATCGACCGGCGGGCCAGGGGGTATATGCGATCAACCGACAGTCGAATGAGCACCTGCTCCGCCAGCATCGACACTTGATTGCACCGCCGAACAATATGTCGAAAGCAAGGATCCCAGTCGGCCGAATCCCGGATATTTGGTGCAAGTACCACAACACCACCACTCACCGCACAAACGACTGCATTATGCTGACAAAGGCCCTCGCGGATATACAGAAAGACGAACGGGTCACCCCTCCCAGGGCGGGCGAGCGACAACACAAAGCAAACATTGAGACCCGGGGGACTATCAGCACGATATCTGGGGGTAAGCGCAAGGAAGGCACCTCGTCGCCCGATCGCTCGAGCAGGGAGGTGCTGACGATCGGGGCGGGACGAGCGTAGAAGGCAGGAAGACGGGAGACGCCCGCCATTAGCTTCACGGCGGAGGACGAGGAAGGAAGCCCGAAGGACAGCACCCTACCGTTCGTGATCGACGCGATCATCGACCGGTTCCTCGTGAAGAGGGTGCTGGTGGACAATGGAGCGTCCGTAAACGTGATCTACTTGGACGAGTACACGGCGCTCGGCAGGCCCGCGCACAAGATGACACAGGATCATGAGTGCGTCGCTAGCTTCACGGGTGAAACGTCGTACCCAATTGGGAGTGACAATATCCGATTCAGAATCGGTGCATCCGACTCCCCGCGCAGCGAGGTCCGGACAGACTTCATTGTCATGGACACCCCCTCCCCATACAACGCCATACTCGGGAGGCCGGGAATCAATAGGCTGAAGCTGATCATTGCGGGACACTTGCTCTTGGGAGGATTCCCAACCGAGCACGGGGTCGGATACGTTCGGGGATACAATTATGAAGAAGCGGCAAAACCCCGGGATAGGCAGGAGGTCCTCACCTTGGAACCTACACCAGGAACGGAAGCACCAGACGACCCGCGTGACGGGCTGATGGCAGTATCGCCCATCCCCGAGCGCGAAGAGCTGAGGACGATTCAGCTATCCTCCGAACACCCGGAGAGGACGGTCCAAATTGGAGCATCATTGGCTCCCGCGATAGCCGAGCGGCTGATCGCGCTGCTGAATGAGAAGCAAGAGGTGTTCGCATGGTCGTACAAGGACATGCCGGGGATCAACACAAGCATCATATCCCACAGGCTGAGCATCGGCGTCGGTGCACGGGCGGTAAAGCAGAAATGATGGGCGTATAAGGCGGAACATTATGCGGCGATGCACGAGGAGGTGGACCGATTGCTGGGCATCAGGTTCATTCGCAAGGTGGACTATCCAAAGTGGATCTCCAACGCTGTGATGGTGTTGAAGAACAACAAGAAATGGAGGATATGCATCGATTACAGTGACCTCAACAAGGCGTGCCCCAAAGACAGCTTCCCTCTACCAAGGATAGACCAGTTGGTGGACGCGACAACGGGGCACGAGCTCCTTTCCATGATGGACGCATATTCGGGTTACAACCAAATCTTCATGGACCCCGAGGACTAGGAGGCGACGACGTTTGTCACAGACAAGGGATTATATTGCTACGTCGTTATGCCATTCAGGTTGAAGAACGCTGGCTCCACATACCAGAGGCTTATGAACGCGATGTTTCATAGCCTGATTGGCAACATTGTGGACGTATACGTGGACGACATCTTGGTGAAGAGCGTCCAGGCGGTCGACCACGTCCAGAACTTGGGGACTGTGCTCGACGTCCTCATCGGGAATGACATGAGGTTGAACCCGGCCAAGTGCACGTTCGGGGTCACCAACAGCAAATTCCTTGGGTATATCGTCAGTCAGCGGGGAATCGAAGCCGCGCCTGCCAAGGTAAAAGCGATCATCGACATGAAGCCACCAGTCAAGAAGGCAGACCTGCAAAGACTCACAGGCAAGCTCGCATCACTGAACCAGTTCATTTCTCGATACTCGGACATGTGCGCCCCATTCTTCAAAGCTCTTCAAAGATGTCTTGCATGGACACCCGAATGCGAGACATCTTTCCTTCAGATCAAGGAGTACTTGGCCTCGATCCCGCTCCTCTCCAGACCCGTCCGAGGGGAAATACTTTACATCTACCTGGCTGCCTTGCTCACAGCCATTAGTTCTGACCTCGTCCGCAGGGAGGACTGCACGGAGTTGCCCATTTTCTTCTCAGAAAAGGGCATGACGGGCGCTGAGACTCGATATCCGACGATCGAGAAGATGGCGCTCGCGCTCGTCACCACCGCCAGACGGTTGAGGCCATACTTCCAAGCGCACAACATCCATATCCTTACGAACGTGCCCCTACGTCAGATCCTGCAATCGTCCGATCACAGTGGTCGCCTGGCGAAGTGGGCCATTGAGCTCAGTGAATTCAACCTTCAGTACAGGCCCCGAACGGCAATCAAGGGACAGGCAGTGGCGAACTTCATCGCCGAGTACACGGAAGCAGAGGAGACGCCGGTCGGCGCATCCGACGGCCCGACAGTGGAGGCATCCGACAAATCGGAGGTCAAGGAAGGACCATTGTCGGAGTGGAACCTCTACGTCGACGGTTCATGCACAAAGAAGGTGAGCGGCGCCAGAATCATCCTGACCGGGCCGGGAGGGGTAAACGTGGAGTACGCCCTCAAGTTCGAATTCAGAACAACCAACAACGAGGCCGAATACGAAGCGCTCATCGCAGGCCTACAGCTGGCCAAGAACTCGGAGGCGCCCGACCTCAACGTATTCAGTGACTCACAGTTGGTGGTGAGCTAGGTCGGAGGAGAATTCCAAGCAAAGGGGGAGTCTATGATCGCCTATCTAAGGTACGTGAAGGCACTGATCAGTGGATTCAAATACGTCAATATCAACCACATACACCGAGGGTTCAACGCGAAGGCAGATAGGCTCGCCCGATTGGCCACGGCTCCCGTGCACACGGGACCGGGGCAGCGGATCGTCGAAGTGCTGCGACGACCGAGCATCTCGGGAGCAGAGCAGGTCCTGGCAATCGAACCACACGAACACAGCTACATGGACGTGCTCATCGCTTACAAAGCAAGGGGAGAGCTACCAGAAGACAAGCAAGAGGCCAAAACCATTGTCGCACGGGCGGCCAATTTCAACATGCGAGACGGAGTGCTGTATCGACAAGGGAGGACTTGGGCGAGCCTCAAGTGCGTCACCCCAACGAAGGGCAACTCGATCCTCAAGGAAATCCATTCGGGCACGTGCAGCCATCATGCAGGCGGTAGATCTATTGCACACAAGGCCCTTCGATGTGGATTCTGGTGGCCCACCATCCACGAGGACACTACGGCACTAACGAGCAAGTGTCACCAGTGCCAGCTGCACGCGCATCACCACTACACGCCCGCCGTCCCACTGTCCATCCTCCTGTCGCCCATTCCGTTCGCATAGTGGGGACTAGACCTGATCGGAGAGCTTCCAAAATCGAAGGGGCAGTACAGGTATCTGATTGTCATCATTGACTACCACACGAAGTTCATCGAGGCCCAACCAATGGCGAAGATCACGACGGAGAAGGTGGAGCGCTTCCTCTGGCGTTTCCTCTTCTGTCGCTACGGGACGCCGATCAGCATCATCACGGACAATGGGACACAGTTCAATAACCCTTGACTCATAGCCTTTTGCAAGCGGCAAGGAACGAACCTCATATTCGCGTCGCCAGCGCACCCCCAGACGAACGGGCAGGTGGAAGCCGCTAACAAGATCATCAAGGCTGGCATCAAGAAAAAGATTGAATACATTGAACCAGGGGACGCAGGATACGGGCGCTGGCCCGAGGTTATCCCAGAGATCCTATGGTCCATCCGAACAACCGCCAATGCAGCCACGGGCGAAACCCCGTTCAGCCTGACGTTCGGAACGGAAGCTGTGCTACCCTTGGAGATCACCCATCAGAGCCCACGGATCGAGGGGTACGATCCACGCACGAACAACGAGGGACTACGGCTCAACAACGACTTGCTGGAAGAACGGAGAGACACGGCGCATCTCCACAACACCGCGAACAAGCAGATGATCGCCCGATTGTACAACCAGCGTATTCGGGCTCGACCAATCCAACTAGGCGACTGGGTGATGAAGGCAATTTAGCAAAAGGTCAAGGCACTCCACCCGTTATGGGAAGGCCCGTACGTCTTCGATGAAGTGATAAGTGCCAGCACCTTCTACCTAAGAGACATGCAGGGTCAACGACTACGGCACCCGTGGAACATCCAACACTTGAGGAAGTACTTTCATTAAATTTTATTGTGTTGTGTACTTCATCCATTTTTTAGTTCATTTTATTACTTGCGTTCGTTTGTCCTATCCCCGCCCGCCCGATACTCGGGAGACTGGGGATAGGTTGTTCGCATGAATGTAACACTTGGTACCATTTGAAATAAAAGAGGAAAGCGCGCGTTCGCGTGAGTCATTCAAAAAGATGCCAAAAAAAAACAACAAAAATAGAGGGCACACGCACGTAAGGAAAAGAAACTTCATTATGTCCAAAAGCACGAGGCCTGTTACAAAAACCTATACTATTACAACAAAAGGAAAGAAAAACAACTACTCTACCGCCCCATCTACCCCGCCAACCGCCTCCCCAGTCGCTGCCTCCGGCTGCCCCTGCTCCGGCTCTCCAGACGCCCCACCCACCTGCGCCTCCAGGTGGGCGCGGTAGCGCTCTAAGTCCAGAAATGGCGACACCGCCTCCTGAAACTCGGCCACTTGACCATCGGCTTCAGCGGCCACCAACTCAAAAAACTCCGAAGAATTCTTGAAATCAGCAACCGCCTCCGCCTGGGCCCGGTGGACACGCTCCTCCGTCCACGCCTGGCGCTCGGCCTCCATCAGGCGGGATTCCATCTCCGCCAACCGGCTGGCCACTTCTGCCTTCGCCTCCTCCAGCGCGGCCAGGGCGCTGTCCCGCTCAGCCTTCAGCAGCGCCTCACGCTCGGCGGCCTCGTGGAGCAGGTGGAGCTGGTGATCCGCCACCTCATTGGACTTTGACAGTCCATGCTGCAGCTTCTTATTCGCCGACATCAGCTCGTGTAGCTCCACCCTCAGCACCTCCGCATGCCGATCATTCGCCTCCTGCTGGAGTGCCCTGAAGAGCCTATGCTGCATCATCGCACATGCGTTATAGGCCCGGTCAATCTCATCAGGGACAAGCTCGCCCGGCGGCACCAACCGATTGACGGACTTCATCGCAGCAATGATAGCGCCAAGGAGAGGCTCAACGAAGGCGTGCGGACCCCCAGGTGCTTCTGGCCTCGCACGCTTCAGCAGGCGCTCGTCACCACCCTCCTGCCCGGGCGCTCTAGCAGGACCCTCGGCCAGACTTGAAGGTGGACTTGAAGACCGAGGCACGCCATCAACAGGACCTGAAGACTGAGGCGTACGGGCAGCATCCCGCCTGTCCCTATGCTCCACTCGATCGGACCGGCGCTGATCCCAATCCACCTAGCGCTGCTCTTTCTTCCGGTGGAGGCGATCGTGCTCTGCCCGATCCTGGGCCTTGGAGGCAGCAGCATTGCCTGGAGGCAGGCGGGGAGCATCCGTTTGTGGCCCCCGGATGGGCTGGGCGCAGTCGGCAACATTCGGAATGGGGATCTTCGCCTGGGTGCTACTCCCCAGCATGAGCATGGGGATCTTCGCCTATCCTACTATTCCTACTACTAGCATGCAAACAACTACAAAGGCCACAGACCAGGGGGTCTGGCGAGACGCGTGCGTTCGATAAGATCCCAATGGCACGCGGCCCAGAAGTATCTTGACTCGGGCGCGGGGTCGAACACGAACTTGAGGCGAGCTATCCTGGCCTCTTTAACGGGCGTGAGCGGATACTCGTTCGTGTCAAGCGAGTGAAAGAACTGGGGGACTCGATCGATCTGGTCGGCGTTGGCGACATATTCAGGAGGGAAGGCGCCGAACTCCCAGTCTCCACCCACCAAGCAGTTGATCGTACGCCAGGAGGTTGATGAGCTGGGCGGGTCCACCAACCACCACTTCACGCGAGGCTCCACCGTGAAGGTTCCCGAGTCCCTCTGGCGCGTGGAGTATCGCAGACGGAGGAAATGAAGGAACTCCGCCCGCGTCGGATGATCCATTCCGCTCACCCGAAAGATGTTAAACATTACGACGAACGTACAGGTGAGCATGGGCCCACATTAGCCAAGAGAGATCCTCAGCAGCGCCAGCATATACTGGAAGAACGGGTGCAGGGGCAGCTTGATCCCGGCCTTCAAGTGAAACTCACTCAGGCAGACGTGGCCGCGCGTAGGGCGGGTGAACGTGTCGCCCTTGCCTGGGATCCTCAGACGCATGGAGCTCGGAATATGGTAGTCACGCGCCCACCTGGCCATCTCCTTCACGGACGGCGCACGCTCTGGCTCCTGCACCGGCGTCCCGTCTGGCAGCACCCAGTGGACGTGGCCGCCTTCCGCGAACTAGGGAACAGACTCCTCCCGTCGCACGCCATCCTCACCCCATGGTCCAGAGGCGGGCGAAGACCCGCCCGACGACCCCGACGAGCTCCCCAACCCTGCGGATGCGAGCGCTTGCTTGGGATCCATTGGCTGCACCACAGGAGAAGTGTTAGGGATGTATCGTAGAGGCGTCACACTCATCACGGACTCGTACGAATATGTACTCGATCCGCTCATGTCAGACCCACAACTAACCCACCCCGCCCCCGGAATGTAGACCCGCTCATGCAATTGCCCGCTCGATATCTCTATTGGCTCCAACCCTAGACGCACGCACGCGAACCCACACTTAGCAAAAAAAAACTACCAGAAACACCAAAAACCCACAAAATCTACCCCAAACAGGATCAAACCAGGCGCGCCCCAAGAACACGCCTTGTTCTTGAGACGCAAACCCAGAAAAAGCCAAAAAACCCAGAAACCGAGAAGAGCAAAACGGAAAAGCAACCAAAAACAAGAAAAACCAAAACAGAAAAAGGTCGAGAGCCTCACCAGATTGAGATTGTAGGTTGAAAGGTTGCAAGTCCACGTAGAATTCTGGCAAGAAAGCAAGAACAGGATCAGAGGAATAGTTCACAACGTAATTTTGGCAGAGTTTCAGTAAAATTGTGAGAGTGATGGGGAAGACAACACTGGAGGATCTATTTATACTGACCACACGGAAAACACCATCGAACGCCAGCCGTCCATTTCATTGTGTCCACCGTCAGATTACGCCACGTGGCCCCGAGGCGGTTTACTTACCCTCTTAAGTAACCGCGCCAACTCTTCAGCTTCCCGCCTCGTTTTTCAAAACCCTAGCACGGTCTCCCACGGCTCGCCACGTGTCACCCATGCAACACCCCACGCTCCCACGCGCCTGACGTCTGAGCTTCGCGCAGTTATTACGTCATCAACATTTAATGCCCAGGGCACGCCAGCATTAATTACGACGGCTGGCATTTATTACACAACGGTTCCCAAGAAGAAGTCAAAAGGAATGTCACCTCAAGCACCTCGTTAGACAGAATCACCCCACCCAAGGCAAGACACGCCGCGTCAACCGCCAGTCGCACAAGCGCACACACCACCCGCACGACCAACGAACGATGAACGCCCGCAAACGCTAAACGAAGAGACCACCGCCACGGGCGTGGGGCATCTCCCCTCCGTGTGCGTGCCGGTAAGCAACTAGCTCGCCGGATTAGGCGGCACAGGCATGGGGTCCGTCCCCTCTTTGCGCGCGCTAAGACTGATGGGCGGTACGGGTGTGGGGTCCGTCCTCTCCGTACGCGCAATGTTAACGATCGACTCGCCGACTCGGCCGGCAAGGGTGTGGGGTCCGTCCCCTCCTTGTATGCACTGAGACCGATGAGCGTTCCGGGTGTGGGGTCCATCCTCTTCGTGCGCGAAAGCAAGCCGGATTAGGCGGCAAAGGCATGGGGCCGACTCCTCTTTGCGCGCGCTAAACCGATGGACGGCACGGGCGTGGGGTTCTTCCCCTCCGTGCGCGCAACGTTAACGATCGACTCGCTGACTCGGCCGACAAGGGTGTGGGGTCCGTCCCCTCCTTGTGCGCACTGAGACCGATGAGCGTTCCGGGTGTGGGGTCCGTCCTCTCCGTGCGCGAAAGCAAGCCGGATTAGGCGGCAGAGGCATGGGGTCGACTCCTCTTTGCGCGCGCTAAGACCGATGAGCGGCACGGGTACGCGTCCGTCCCTCCGTGCGCGCTACTTGTACGTAACGGCCCTGATCCCACCGTTAACGTTACAGCGTACGCAACGGCATCCCTGTTGACGTTACGACGTACGCAACGGCATCCCAACGTTGGCGCTACGGCATACATTCGCATATATTCATGCATCATACCATACATTCACACATTTACATACTTATATGTCTATACTGCACACATTTTGTGTTTACCAGGCAAACTCCACGGGCGCGTGGCTCCAAATAGCAAGATTTGTTTGGAGGCCGGGCCCAGAATACAGGAATATGTACACGATCAAACGCACAGGTACCCACTCCGTCATGCGAGCCCTTCCTTGACCGGAGAGTTGGGGGACTTGGGGGTTACATGACCACACACCACTGCTCAAGCGGATAAGTATTCTTGTTAATCGCACGAACCCTTTTTCAACTCCCCAGTCAAGAAAGTTCTCTTTGACTTGGGGACTTGGGGGACTTGTTAGTATAGCATCATTAGTTGTTTGATTAAATATACTTATCCACTTAAACAGGTAATCAACACCTACCCGACCGCCCGAAAGACCACCAGGAAGGCTACAACTTCACTCACAAGACCGACCTCATCCGAGCGCGCACGCGCCCGTGGGGCGCACATCCGAATGTGCGGACCACATGACTGCAAGAGCAAACCAGTCCCACATCGAGGAGCACAAGTAAAGCACCAGACTCAACCACCTATATATGTAAGGTATTTATTACAGGTAACGACATTCCGAATTCAAGCATTAAACACTCCAACCTACTTTCACGCACGTTCGCTCGACTGTTATATCCAATACATCTTCTAACTTAGGCATCGGAGCGTTGAAGGCAGACCACCTCTGTCTCGACCCCTGACTGTCTGTTTGTCGTTGTATTCTTCTAACAGCCATACCCAAACACGCGTACCCGCACACCCGAAGAGTGAAGAAGCGCCCGACCATCCGAACAGCCCGAGCGTTCGGAAGAGAGGAAGAAGAAGGAGTACTCGTACTTGTTTCTACTAGATTACGTCCCGCGTAATCCGATAGAAACACTTTCATTTATGTTTTCTTACACAAGTCTTTACCAATTAGATTCTTCTAATATCTGTGTTCTTCCCCAGATCTTTTTTTTTCATTGCTACCTCCTTTATTTGTTCATTTTTTTTCTTGAGGCAATCTTCTTCTTCTTTTTTGGTATACACCGCAATGGTAATCTGCTTGATTTGGTTTTGTTCTTCTAAGGATAATCTTTTTAGGTTGTTTTTGTGGTTTGAATTACCAATTTACCTAATGATTTGTTTTTGGGTTTTCGCTTAAAACTTATAGACCATTAGCCCTTGGCATAGCAACTCCAACACCTGGAAGGCTAAATTGGATGGAGGCTGTATATGCCACCTGCATGTTTGGCATAGCAACTACATTAGTTACTTCATTTGTAGTATTCCAGGGAGCAACAAGTCCTGGAGCAAGACCAACCTTTTGTTCACCATCTCCTGGCCTATTTCTGCACCAAAACTTTGCTGTACGATCATTGCTACCACTGCAAAGCATATGACCAATAGGATGCCACTGGAGATCCCCCACACTACTGTTGACCTTGTTGTGTGCATTAGGAATTTCAACCTGGGGCCCAACAAGCCAATGAAAGATGGATCCATCACTACTCCCACTCACAAAATATTGCTCATGAAAAGGATCCCAAGCCAGAGATGTCACTTCCTTCTCATGCCCGTGGAAGGATTCAAGTTCTTTCAAAGTCCTCAAGTCGAAAAGTTTGATGACTTGGTCATTCGAAGCAGTTAGTAGCCAGTTACCATTCTGGTTCCATTTCACAGATTGCACACTCCTTTTGTGATCATGAAACGAGCAAAGCTCTCGCCCTGACTTGGCGTCCCACAGTTTGACGAGCCTGTCTTTCCCACCAGATGCTACTACAGACTTTGTAGGGTGCCAGTCAACACTCTTCACATTCCAACAATGTCCTCTCAATCTTTGCTCTTCTTGGCAGCGATCGCCAGCGCAGTCCCAAATTTTAACCAAAGTATCATCGGAACCCGAACAGAACTTCAAGTTGGTCTTGCAGAAGCTCAAGTCTCGAACCGATTCCGTGTGCGCAGATTCAATGGTCTCAAGATTCTTCATGCAAGAACTCCAAACACTTTATCGAGCCACCTTCGTCGCCAGAGATCCAATTATCATCGTTATGAATATGACTCCACACCATAGACCTGATCGGTGTAGCATGTCCTTGAAGAACCATTTCAAAGTTGACCGACTGACCATCCCAAAGAGTGAACTCTCCATTTTGAGAACCTGTTATAACACGCCTCCCGGAAGGCGTCCACAAGACTCGATTAATTGAACACCTTCCTTGTCTGTTTATACTAGTGTGCACAAACTTTGCAGCAAAGCCGGTTGATGGGTTGTCGGAGTAGGCTTCGGTCGGCAACATGTAAATTGCTGCTGCTGGTACGTGTGTTGGTTTCAGGGCTGTCGACCTGTCTCTTGCGTCTCGCTGCCACATTCGATTCTGTGTATATCGAACAACAGTGCTAGTGTAATCAACTGTCATTCTCTGTTTCTGCAGTCTGCACCGTTTTTCAGGATGAACATCATAGCGAGGAGGAGAAAATGTAACAGAAAAATCGGAGGAGGAAGAGGAGGAGTTGGGGAGGTGATGCTCTGAGGCCATTTGGAGTTTCTTGAATTATGATTTCCAACTAAGAAGGCGTGCTCTATATCTCTCTCTCTCTCTCAAGTCCTGTTTCTTGTAGGAAAAGGATATCAAGTCCTATTCTTTGTAGGAAACCTCTTAATTAAAGTCTGATTCTTATTAGGAAACTACTAAAGAGAAATCTAAATCAAATACGAAAATTCTGTAAAGTACAAACGTTTCTTACATAATTAAATCGAGGCTTTGTCTATTAACAAAAAATTGAACAAAAGAATCTTGTCAATGACTCACTCCCTTAATCCCAACCAAGGGTTTTATTATCCATCTGGAGAAGATTTATCCACTTCTTCACACGATGTACAAATGTCAAGCTAGCTAGCTATATGCACAAGAAATGCAATTTACTCTTTCAAGGAATTCATTTAGAGACCATCACATGCTTTTTACAATCAATAGCATGTACTTCTCAAGTTCTCTAATGCAAAAGTAATCTGAGGAAGTATGTCAACTAAAATGGATCTTCGTGATATCTTCAATTAGTAAGGCAAACTCTTGGAGCTCGTACTGATAATCAAAGACTTGATCTTAGACGAGTCTCCAGAAGCACTTGCTCGCCGCGTTATCATCTCCATATTCTTGTATAGACTTTGCTTCACCAAATTTTTCATCATCTTCTTCCCTTGTTGAGCTTCAAGGGGATTTACAGGGGAACCAAACGCAAACCTTGCTGTTTGAGGCCCGGAATGGGGACCCATCTTCGCTTGTCGTTCGTCTCTGAACCACTGCAACAATTTTAGAGCCCTTTTCTGAGCTAGAGAGCTACCCAATAATGCCACTTCGAGAAGTACAGGCACAATTCCGGACTTGGCCATTTTGTCTCTTTGGTTTGAGCTTTGATGAGCTAAAATCATCAGAATGTAGCTCGAGAGTTCTTGGCATTTCGGCTTGTCATCCCATGTCAGAATATCTATCAAGCTCTCGGGCACCATCGGACTATTTTCCATGGCCTTCTTCCCCATGAAGGTGACAACCAAGTTCCCCAACGTTGCAAGAGCTTTTTCGGAGAGTTCTTTGTTGGAGGACAATTTCAAGAGTGTGTCCACTACCCCGTTTGAGACCAAATTTCCTGCATTGTCTAACATGGTGGATAAGTTGTGAAGTGCTCCTAAACATGCCTGTTTAGTCTCAACACTGCACGAATCCAACTCCAATATGCCGACTAGAAACGAGACGATTTCCGATGAGGGCAGAGGAAATGGGGTGTTTGCAAGTGAAGATAACAACATGAGTAGCTCAGCAAACTGATGCCTTGTTGACTCATCAAGAATGTTAATGTCTTTTGGTAGTTTGGAGAAGATTCCTGCCTCAACCATGAGAGCCTTGTTCCTGAAAATACAGATAGAAGAAAAATTAGATACAGGAGCGCAAAAATGTCTCGGCCTTTGTCTAGCTTGAGGCTGACAATAAGAACAAGTACAATATTGAAGCCAATGTTGGTCTCCAAATAATTAGCAAGCTTCTAGTATAACTAGCCTGATCGAAGTCAATGAGATTCCGAAAGATAGATCTGTCTGTACGTAGTGATGTGAAGGTCTACAAAATGGGGTTTTTTATTTTGAAAAATCAAGAAATCTGAACAACTACAACTATATAATCTTACAAGGCATTTTTAAATCTAGGGTTTTGTCGTTTTGATTCCATTAATTGTTTCCCTCTCCAACTACTTTGAAACTTTGTGGTCGGTCGACAGCCACCGCAAGCAGCGGCCTTCTCATAATTCAAGAAGCATGTGACAAGTACAAATAATTTGTATTCTCTATTGCTTGGATCAGTGTAATGAAGTGTTATGAGCGTTTAGATTCTTGTATCAGTATATTTGAGGTGCGAAGAACATACTATATGTTAAATAAAAACATGGAATACATATTTGACAACAGATTAGTAAGTAGAAAAAAGAAATAATTTTAGGTCTTAATAAAATTATGATGTGTAGGCCTCAATTTTATGTGGCATATCCACATCATTCATGATATTCCAAATCATTATTTTTATCTACCACATCATCTTGAAAAAGTCTATCATACCCATTATTGATCTAATGGTTAGAGATTTTTATCTAACTTATTCTATTTTAAAATAGGTATTGAATTTCTTTGTTGAATGTCATATAGATCCATCGATTACATATTGTTTTTTTCTTCTTCTTGGTATTCACCTTTAAAATCGATCATTTACTTATGTCTAGAGATCTATCGATCCACGTTATTTTTTATTATGTATCCAACAATGTTGAATATCATAGAGATTGAATCAATTATTGTTCTACAATAACATACCTAAGATTTGAGTTCATCATCTTATTCATGAGTGGAGATCTCATATCACCATTTAATTATCTTATAAGCTTTATGGTGAATCATGAAACACATATAGAATTATATTGCTAAAATAGAAGAGGAAATGGATCGTTCTGGGGATACCAATACGTACATGTTGAGATCAATTTACTCTAAGCTATCAATAACCTTCTAGGGTATTTCAATCCTTTGATCGAGTTCTTAACAAGGGTTAAATAGGTTTTTGGGTATTAGTAATATATATGGCTGCTAGGGTTCATAGGAATTTTTGCATTCAAGATTTTAGGTTTTATTTTTTATTAGCTTTTATCCATAAATTTAATCAAATATAGGTTATTTGCGATTATTATTTATTTGTAGATTTAATAAAGACCCTTTAATTAAATGTATAGAAGGGCAAAATCGATTTTGTAGGTTAGATATTTTCTCATAAATTTTATAAAATTTTATTCTACTTGTATGATATGTCAAGCCACATCAAATTGAGATATATACATCATGGTCCCATTGAGACCTCCTAGCATTACCCTAAGAGTATCTCCAACAGCTCTTGTATAAAATCTCTATTATACAAGACTAAAACACAAAATTTGTATAATTGTTTGGGGTCAACTCCAACAGCTCTTCTATTCTATTCTTAAAAAATAAATGCTAATCTCTATAATTTAATGAGTATAGGGATATTTCTCAAATCAAGTTAATAAATTGTAGGAGAGAAAAAAAAATTGATGTGTTTTTGTTCATATTTTGAGGAGAGAAGGTTGAATTGTGTAGGTGAGCAATAAATTTTAGAAATTTTTAGATGGTTATACAAATTTTGAGTTTTCTATAGATATATGGATTCTCTCTTCTCTTTATCCATTTTCTATAGGATACAAAATAGTTTACAAAAGCTGTTGGAGCCAAAAAGATGTATTATTTCAATAAAATAGCAATTCTTATGTTTTTACAAGAGCTGTTGGAGATGCTCTAAATAGTAACTAGTATTTGGTGTCGATCCTTTAAGTATAATAAACTTGATTTTTTTTTTTTACAACTAATATGTCTAGCTATGAATCGAATTAGAAGTTTTTCTTAGAAGGAATCAGACTCACACCATGATCAAGTGGTTGTGTAGTGACAATAACTACTCTAGTTGGGGGAATCCTTCTATGGTATAGGCTGCGCGCATGTGAACTAAAGACTACAACAATACACTAGTGCTGAAGTTGGCAAAAGAATAGGAACCATTCGTAGTATATATTCCTCATATTACAGTCATACCTAATGTTCTTGCTTCCTCCAAAGTCCAAGCACTAGATGATAAACAAGTGACTATCTCTTTGCTTCTATTCAATATAAAGGACATGAAACCCTATCCCCTTATCCCCCACCTTAGAAATGCCACTACCTTTATACCTAGCGATTCCACCTTTTTCCTCTATCCCATCATTGGTCACTTGGACTAAGGCAAAGATTCATATGTAAATTTCAACATTCTTTTACCTCAAATAATAATTGACTTGATACATATGCATCTTCTAATCGTAATTCCCTATTATAGAAGAGTATAAGTTAACCTTACAAGTCAAACTTGTCCATAACTCGAAGTGGGGGCATTGGAGAAATGTAATCCACCTAATTAAGCTAGTGAAACTCCAAATTCTATATTTCGATCTCTTGCTCTTTTATCAATGTTAACTTTTTATATATTCGGTTTCCAAAAAAACTTTTTATATATTCCATAGCTATATTTATTTCAAATTAAGTTGGCATTGACATATATACCATTCAATAAACAAACTTGAAATCTAGGTTAATACTTAATAGCCTATTAGCTTCGAAAAGGTTTAAAACAAACAAGTAAAAACGACGAGGAATGGAAACTTACGTGTAAGTGCCATTAGCAAGCTCAATTAAGGCGAAAACCGCTACTCGCCGGCGATCAATCACCTCTGACGCCGCCATGGCCACCAAGACCGGTATAACCCCAAGTCCGCCCACCAACTTTCTCATCTTGATGTCATCCTTAGCCAACGTCCCTATCTCCTCAGCCGCCACTTCCTTCTCTTCCCAGCTCCCAAAGTGAAGCTTCTTCACCGCCCTCTGCAACCCCAACCCCTCTTGATCCCCATGATCATTACTACTACTACAACTACTCTTCTTCACGGCCATAACCTTGGCTGGTCTCGGACTCGACGCGTTAAAGTCGTAAGGATCAGACGACGTCGTGTTCCTCTTCCGGTTATTGTTGCTACTGTTTTTGGAGCGTAGGAAGCGCCGGATGCGAGTGAAGAAACGAAGCTTTATATATGAGTAGAGCCATACAGGAGAAGAAGGAGATGATGATGCAGTAGTAGTAGAGTCAGACATGTTTGGTAAGCTTGAAACAATTTAGGCAGACGAACGAGAGAAAAAAAAAGGGTATACGGGTTTGAGAAACTGTGTAGGGCTTTTGTTTCTTTATGTAACTCTCTGTAACCTTGACTTTCTAAAGAGCTTGTGGGACAAAGAAGAAGGAAGGACGACTTTTTATATATGGATCGAGGAGGAGGATTGGAGGATGGTGATCAAAACGGACGGGGGACTGGGGGGAGCACAGAGCACATGCAGAAGGGAACAGTGCTCAATACTATTGAAACTCACAGGCGTCACAGCACATTCTTACAGACCGTGCCCAATATTTAAATGACAGCTTATGATCTTAATAAACATTAATCTAAATCATTGTAGCCCTACGGTTGGGGATGGGGTGTTTCGATTCAAATACAAAATGCGGAAAAGTGAATGTGATTAGTCGGGTTAGAGGTACCTCCATGGGCGGATCCAACCAGTAGGCTACTCCGGCTACAGGGTAGTTTTTAGGAAACATGCATGTTAATAATTTTATATATCCCAATTATGAAGTTCAATTTGGTAGTGTTGTTCGTTTGGTTTATTAGCTTGGTTTGTATTTGGTACTAGATTTAACTATCACCATGTACAATGTTGTTAGTTATAATCATTTTCTTCTCTTATCCGATGCTATCCCATACTTTTTTATCTTGCTAGTCTAATCATTTTCTTCTACCATCATCATATTTTATGGTTTTTATCAAAAAACACCTAAAGTTAGAGAGGCATATATCATGAACTAAATATCGTGCTTTCGTGTAGATTTTTGAACTATGTTTGTACCCTTAAGTGTGGTTATAAAACCTTTTAAAAAAATGTGCGTTACACAGTACAATACATCTCTCTCTATTATAGAATCCTGGTTTCACCCTTGTACCTCAACATACAAATTTTAAAGGACTAATTATTTTGCGCTAGCTAGAGTTGATTTTTTAGATAAAAAGTACTTCATGTTGTATTCTTATAATAAATTATCGATCACTCTGGATAAATATGTAGCAATGTAACAAAAGTAGTATGTAATTTTGTAAGTGATGAACCAGGAGAAAAAATTGAAGTCTCAGTCAAGTTAGAGCCTAGTGGTACAGTATATTGAACACATAAAGATGAGCGAGTATTAAATACACTCGATCCCTTATGATAATTCATGTGTTTTGAGATAGAAATTTCACGTAGAGTAACATATTAATTTATAAGCAATCGAATTAATAATGCGTTACGTAATTTTTTTTTTGAAGCTGTGAAGGGTAGCAAACTCCGTCAGTTATTTATACTTTGTGACGGAGGGAACACGAAATTTTGACTCCGCGCTACGTAATTTTATAAATACATAATTAAACTCCATTGCATAATGATATTTGATCACGTTAATTATCGCTTATTCAATTCACTCTATCACCAACTCCATTATAGGGAAGTTGCTTGGTTGTGATCGAATTGGGTTAGACCATGGTTCACTGTCATGCCAAAGTTTATGGGGAGCTAGCGTCATGCACACCGTGTTAAGGTTTGTTTATTTGAGATGAATTAACGTGAATTATGTAGTCCCTTTAATTAAATTAAGCCAAGGATTGTTCTAATGTTCTGAGATGTGAGCTTCAATTCAATTATGGCATGTGGTAGTCGGGGACAGAGAGCACCTGCGCACTGATTTTGCTGCAGTGTAGCTTCTTCGATATCATGGTTATACAGGTGGCAAGCATGCACAGAATTAATGGCTTTGCTGCAAATTTGAACCACAGATCTAGTACTCCTCCTTTCTTTAAGTCTTTCTTTCTATTTGTTATAAGCGATTCAATCTTATGATCAGTTCTTCTTGCGATTTCCTCACATGTTTTGGTTTCATTTCGTGCATGATCTTTTTCCCAAGAATTAAGGATTGAAGCTAAATATCTGTAACATGATTAATGTTGTTAGGCATGATCTCCTGATCGAGCAGACGTTAACGTTTGTATTGTGAAGTTCTTCGTTCACTTTCTAAAAACTAATTAAGATGATCTCAATGTGTAGGCATAATTAATTATATATATTTACTTTTTTGATAAGAATTAATTATTTATATTTGTATATCGTACTCTTTGTATGTTAAATATTATGCAGCATTTCTTTCATATTTTTCAATACGAAATTGTACTCCAAATTGCTGTGGAATTTTCGATCTCGATCATGCCGACTTTTCAAACAATGTACATATTAGGTACCATTCCACCTTCCAGATTAATTTGGTGTACTGAAGATCGTAGGCCGGCGATGTTGCACCTGCAGCTTATTTAGTTTGTTCCATAATCTGCTTGCAAACCAAGGTCTATATATATTCTATTCAATAGTTAGGTTATATCCCATATACAGCCATTATAGGCATGAATAGGAAGAAAACTCTTTATGCCGTTCAAAATAGGGGAGAAACTGGCGAGATCTTGATTAATAATACCAGCACATCTATCTAATTAAAGTGGGCGAGTCTGCAAGTGTGTCAAGCATACATAGCCGAAGGAAGGCCACAAATATAATATCATAGATTGCGCAGGCTTTTCATTCTTTCAATCCCTTGTTTTCTCTTTTCAAATCTCATAAGAGATTTCACCAGGATACTACAGTAACTTGCTATGAATGATGACATAAGTGCAGACATTAATAATTAATTAATCTGCTAGTAATCAATTATATATATTGTTGAAGTTTTAGTAAGTATGAAGTCTTCATTTTGAGTTCGGATTAGATCCGTCGACTTTTTTTTTTCTAAATTGTTTGGTGTTGGTTAAGAATGTACGTACTTGGAACCTTATATGTTAGTGCACCACTTAAGAGTACTTGACACAATTGGTCACGTACCATTATTGACTCCATTTTATTCAGAACACTTGGGTGGAATAGCATTAAGAGGGCATGCATATCACACCTACACAGATAGATATATATGATCATGACGTAGAACTCCATTAACAAACTCATTCCTCCATCCATGGCATCCATCGATCATTGATCGAGTTTCTAAAACACCGATCGAATATCAACAACGTGCAAGAGCCAAGCGCATATATTGCTTCATATATATGGAGGTTTATCACGAGGTGATCATATAGTGTTTGAGACATAATTGAAGTGCCAAGAAATTGGTTGGTGCTAATGTGATGTGTACCACAATCCTCCCTTTTTAGCCTCCAAATCCATATAAGCATCTCTGATATTTTCCCAAGTGGTAAAGTTCCTGCCAAGTGTCATGCCGACAACATACGTAGCTGAATAATTATGTAGTATCGTAATGGATGTGACAAGAACGCAAAATTTTTAAAAATTATTCACAACTTATTTTAGTTCGATCTAGAAAATACTTGATGTCATTACATATTTGAATTTTATGAGCGCATATTGCATTGCATTGCGGCAATTGTAAAGATACGAATACACAATAACTTTATACATGTATATATACAAATACACAATAACTTTATACATGTCCGCAGAGTGGCGGACTGAAGATTTTATTCAAGGAGGACGAAAAAAAAAATATTCGTGTTACACAAGTAATAATCGTGTTAGCGGTTGATTCGTTTATTAAATGGGTTATGACGGGGTTGACCCGCACTTGACCCGCTTTTTAATCGCGCGGATTCAACCCGTTTTATTTCGTATGGATTTCGAGTCAAGTTCATGTATCGTGTCAAAATTCCCCCCCCCCCCCCCCCCCCCCCCCCCCCCCAAAAAAAATACCCTAAAATTGGGAGTCCAATAATGAGCTCTGGTGGAAGTAGTCTTATATACCAAGGTCAATTTGCAGAACCAACAACAAATGCACTACCCAGCTTTAAGGATATAATCGATCATCGCTCAAAAGTCTAACCCACATTTCCATATTGATGATGATGGTTCATGAGACTAAGTGAGACAGAAAGTGCATGTCTGAGCCAATGAGACCAAGTCAGGCTGCATAGACTTGAAAAGTTGCAAGCTTTGAGCTTCTTCTTTGAGAAATGCTAGTGCTTTTCTGCTTTTAAAGCTCAAGATTGAAGCTTCGTTTCAAGTTTCAACTCTCAAGTTCTGGCTGGAAAACTTTGGCACTTTTAAGGTTTGGAGTCCATGGCGGCGGCACGCAACCTCGTGCTTCATGGGCAAGAAGATGAGCTAGTACGTTGAGGACATTCAAGTTCATCGTCGCTGCACTATTCAAATCCACTCATGTTAAATGTCAATGCGATGACCAGATGGAGAAGATAACTAGCTTGGCCAAATCCATTAGGCTGCCAACTTATAGTGCTTTGGTACGTGACCAAACAACTCTCAGGTCACAATCCACACTGGCTGACGATTTCTAACTTCCCTTCCCTACCTCCTCACACCAATACCTATCATGAGCAGTAACAATTCAGTTTTATTACAACTGTCTTCTTCTCTTTAATTTCTATCTGTCTTTTAAACTCAAATATGATAAAAGCATGATGTGCAATACTCTGTTCTAGCGTAAGAATCGTCAGAAATTTACTTTTGAAGATCAGTACGGTTTACAGTTGACTGAGTTGAGTATATACTTCTCAAAGAGAAGTATGGTTTACAATTGAGAACTGATCATGCTAAGAACAAATCGAAGACTGTTAATTTCCTAGGCATCTGTACAATGAGAACGCATTACGAACAATGTACATGATCTCGAGCTTCTTCTAGAGCAAAGGAAAGAACATTAAATTTCAATACAGTCATCATCATCTAAATCAGTCCCAACATCCCAATCCATTTGAAATTCATTAGCTTTTTTCATCAGCTCTGTTAGGCCAGTCACGTCCTCTAGATAGGTGGGATGGTTGATTGCTTGTAGTATAAACTCCATTCCCCTTTTCCGATATTCAGACACTACCTGAAATGATCCAATATCACCGCATTGTTAAACATTACAATTACAAAGAAAGCATGCTCCTCACAAACAAGAAAAGAATAGAGATCCTTCAATGAAGTTTCATGTCAGTGAGTTTCTTGTTAATTTTTACTGGTTCTTAAATCTAGTTCAGGGGCGGCCGTCCATAACATTTCTGAACATTGAACGCTAAACCCTAATCTCATTCTCGCTTAAGTGCTTACCTAGAAGACACATCCTACAGGTAGTTTAGTTTTATGGACTTCAAGAAATACAGAATGAGACTGCTACACTGGACTAAAAGAATAAATATATATAAGGCAGACTGCTATGGTGCTACCAAGAACAATTGTTGAAAATTTTGTGTTTTTGGGCATGGTAAGAGAAGAAAAATGCTTCAAAGGCATGTAAAGTTTTATGTTTTCCTTTAGACTTTATTTGCCTCACTACTTAGTGTGCAAGGGTGAATAATCAAATAAGCCTTTAGGAGACAATGAAACCTAACAACTTACTATGTTGATCATCGGTTTGCACTAACGAAGATCAACCCAACACTCAATCGAAGGTTTAACAAGATGGCTCAAGGTTACTAGAAACTATTTCTGCAGAATAATAGTTTCAAGATTTTATCAGTATAAAACTAAGAAAACTAATAAAGGATTGTGAGAATAATTAAGGAGAGATGATATGGAAAATTATATATATGCACTTCACTGAACCTTCATTCCATGCATGTTATCAATTGAAAAATTAATTGGATATTTAAGTTGGAATTTAATTAAGATATTCCAACTAACTAGTTGTTTTATGAATATCAGGAAATACAAGCTTGATAAAAGTTATATGAACTTGAATTCATTGCATGATATTCATTTATAAACAAGCATCAAGTTTGATGACGTCTACAATTTGTGGATTATGAAATACTCAAGTTAAATAATGAGTATTTATATCATCTAGAAGAGATGAATTTGACAAAATACTAGTTAATGTTAAACAAAAATTAATCCACGTGTCATAGAAATAGATGGATCCTAAATGAAAGAATATGATTTATATTTAGTTCTTTGGAAGTCGTAACTATCAAAAGCTTCTTACTAGACATATTTTGGTAAGAAGAATATATCAGTTTGAGATATAATTATGCAAGACAATTTCAAAGTAACGGTGTAATATAAGCTATTGAATATCAAAAGTTATAGAATAGTAACTTTGATAAATAATTAACAAAAGACTTGCATATTTTAAACATATGAGGAAGAGAAACTAAAAGAGAGGAAGAGAAATGAGATTTTAGTTATGTTAATCTACAAAAAATCACTTATATTCATAGAAGTAATTATGCTTTTTCACCTTGAAAGATTGCATCTTTTTGGTTATCTTCCATGGACATGCCTCTTCATTAAGAATTATATCTATTTGATTTATTTCTAATGGACATATCTTTTCACCAAAAGTTGTATCCATTTGATTTTCCATTGGACATGTCTGTTGATTTCCAACAGACAAACCTCTTGCTCTCTTTATTTTATATTGTTGAAAATTATTCCAACAACAATTACCAAAATTTGTAATCATTTCAAATTGTAGTAGTAATTTACTAATCAGATATGCTCCCATCTAAGATTCCTTATAAGTAAATGTATTCAAATTGTAGTAGTAATTTACTAATCAGCTATGCTCCCATATAAGTAAATGTAATGCAAAACTTACAATGTTGCAACAAGCTGTGCAACTGTCTGAGGAGCGACCCACAAGAGTCATTTGTTGAAACTGTCCAAGGGAACCTCGGATCTGATGGGGTAAAATACCAAGAGGTTGCTCACTGCCTCCACTATGGTTAGAGTTGGCAATTTCTCCCTCAGCAAATATCCTGAACACAATCCGCAGATTAACAACAGAAGTCCAGGTCAACATTGAGAGAACCGATCAATATATTTATAGATCTTAAACTATGGCAATAATATATTTTAGAAAAAACAAAGGTCTTATTTTTAAGGACTTACCCATCAGGATGATGCAGGATTCCCACTAAGAGCTCAACTGCAAGAGCTGAGGCAATAGGAGCAAGGCCTGGGCGCGTTACTGTGCATTGCTGGTCCAAGGTGCGGTTGGCCGTAGACTGAACACAGAACAAGAGGCTTTATGCTTGTACAAGATCCACAGAAGTATAACATAATTAATCGGTACATTTAAGAAACTCACATCAATAGGTGCAACCACATCATTGCAGAAGTAACACCCCAATCTGTGTCCTCCATTTCTATCAGTCATGGCCATGTTGCTCATATCAGTAGATAACGCGTTCACAGCTTCAGATTTTAAGTCATGGCTAGAGGTACATGGACCTGCTCCATGGCGCATGACTAAAAAGCTATCAAAACCTAGAGCTGCAGTTATAGTAATCTGCAACCCAATAAATAACAATTATAATATAACATTAGCATGGATTCATATCTGATACGTATGTCCAGTTTTCAACCATGGAAATACATTACGATGAAATGTGAGCACAAGGCAACATACCTTGTTAGAATTGGCGCAAAGAAGAGACGGAAGCCAGCGACTTTCTCTTGTATCAGTCAACAAAAAAATAGCATCATGAGAATCAATTAGATTATGTAAGCGCCTACAATCATCAAGAACACTTTGCTCTTCTTGACTAGGAACCGGATGTCCAGGCATTGGTATAGCCATGATAACCCCCTCGGCTTCCTGAGAAGAGATCAAACAATGGATGAAGAAAATACGAAAATCAACACAATAATCGTTCAAGTAGTGGGTTAGAGGACAACAAGATCAGATAATTACCACAGCCGGAAATATTCTGTTGAGACTGTTAATTGCTGCTTTGGCTTTATATTCACCACCATTTAAACAGTCATCTAATGTATACAAGGATTGCCTCAAGGGATTAGACATAGCCACCCTGCCACTGTCAACTAACGTAATTTTCCGAACGCCCCAAGCCTGTGACATACATAATCTTAATCATCTAATAAAAGGAACTAACATTTTATTTGTAACTCTCTGAGCAGTTGATACTCACCATAAGCATGCGAGCAACCTGGCATCCAAGTGTACCTGCTCCAAGAAGGAGACACTTGAGAGAGGACAATGTATCTAAGTTGAGGGAAGGTAGAGCACGCCATCTCATTAGTTTCAAATTCAAATCTGCAGCAGATACAGCCAACCTGTAAAAGTTTTCATTTTACATTAGAATAACTATGAAGTAGCAAACCATGCCCCACAAAAGAGCCAAAGCAGACAACAGACCTAGTTGGATCCATGGATTTAGCAAGGCTAATACACCTGGGAACCTTTCTCCCTTTGTTAAGTTCCCACCCCACTGCATTAGGTGCAATTTGAGGGTCTCCCCATCCTGAATCGATGTGGAGACTAAGTTAAATTACTATGTCTGTAAGGCAAATTTAAACTGCAGAAGAGACTTTTTCCAAAAAGAGCTGTTACCCAATTTCTGCAGTTCTACCTTGTGGAACAGTAACCTGGGCTTCACCAACAAGGGACAAGCCTAGATCTGCGAAACCACGACTCTCTCTATAGCACAAAAAGTGAACAGACTTGAGATTCCATCTTGAGCAAATAAGTGCAAGCAAGTTCCGAAGAGGCCAACCAGGATTTTTTGGAAGGTGGCATGGGTCGTAAAAACCAAAGAGCATCTGTATGTCACATGTAAAGAGTAGCTGTAAGTTGACAAAAAGATCTATATATAGACAATTCACTTAGATCACCATCACATAAATAAATAGATTTTACTTAAAAATCAAGAGTCATGCAGACAGACCTTGTTACCCTCAGCATGTTGACAGGTTTCCCAATCCTTTAAATGCTTAATGGTAGCTTGTGAAGTTGAATCAATTACCACAAGAAAGAATGGCACATCTGAATCAGAGGACTTGGGTCAGAAAGAATCATTATCAACAAGTAAACTATAGATTTCTAAAGAGCCCTATATTCTACAGAAATAAAGTATGTATCTGCACGAGATCTTCATGCAGACTACAATAAAAACCACACACAGACACACACACCTGTTGTTAAGCTTGAGTTGCGCCAGCCATTAAATGCTGCTGAAACAGATTCTGCCTAAAACATACAGCCATAGGCTAGATATTAGATAAGTAACAAATGACCTACTAATATGGTGCAGTAATACACCAATGTTTTACATACCTCTTTCACGCTAAAAATTTGTGAAGCTGGCTTCAAATCAACCAATGTAGCTGGAGGATCGAACACCAGAGCAGGGAAGGCAAACCAGTAATGAAAGCTCCATTTCTTAAGGTCCACAAAAGAGATAAGGAGGAACCTGGAAAGTATTGAAGTATCCTCCAAAGCTTTTCCATTCTGAATATCCTCCCAAATCTGATCAAAAACAAGAAACATATTACTATGCTACTCCTGAAATTCGCTATTCATTTTACCAAAACAGAATCATCTACCTACACTATGTTTCAACTGAATACTACGACGTTGTATTGAATATTGAATGGGTACCTTTTTGGCTTCTGCCTTGAGTAAGCCCTGTTTTTCAAGTGCATGAAAGCTTTCTACTGTATTGGTATTGTAAAGAATGCCAGGAACTGAGCATCTATTCCTATTGCCTCGACTCACTACTGGTTCACTCGATTCTTCACTCGACTCCGAAGGCAAAGACTCAGCTAGGAGAGTCAGATGATTCGGTACTTGAGAATGTGAGCACGGCGCATAGAAACCTACGACAGATTCAGTCTATATCTTAGATCACAACACCCATTAAGGCTTTGAACTTAAAAATCTTGCATAGCATTCATCTCTAAGCTAAAGCTTTGAATGTTTCAACTAATCAGAACTATAACCCAATAGTAAACATTGAATTCTACCCATAAACATTTAATTTTTGCTGCTTCTTTCTACATCAAAATGTCAACGTTTGTTTCATACATGACCAATAAGCACCTAAAAACAGTAGAACCAGCTAAACAATACCATAAATTCCACCAAACACTAAAACTTTCAAGACCCCACAATCTAATAAGCTTCAAAGATTCGTTCTTTCTTTTTTCAATGATCAAATTATGCGAGAAATTTAATGAAAAAAAAAGAAGGTAAAAGGGTCTGAACCAGTTATGGGAATTGGAGAGTCGTCGATGCCCAACTTGTTGAGCTTCAACGAAGATAATCTGTGCCAGAAGCCCTCGTCGACTGAGCTCTGAAACGGCGAGAATTGAAGTATGGTCTTTCCCTCCATGATATTTTTTCTAACTCCGATTGGCTCTGTTTCTTCGTTCTTTAAAACTTGTGTTTCTAGTTTTGTTCGCGAAGGAAAAGAAGAGCAAGAACCAAGAAGAACGGTTCCACCGACTCACTTTATTTATTTTTTACATAAAATAATTATGAGAACATATTCAGTCTGACACCGTTCATATATAATATATGCGCTCTCAATCATACATTTAATTTAATATTAACATTGATATTAATGACATATAATATTAGACTTAAATAAGAATAAATTATGTATAAGGTCATATACATAAGATGTATTCTACATAAGGTCACTCAACAATTTTAATCTAAATAAAGTCACTTGATATAAAACATAAAATAGATAAAATCTTAAAATTAAATATATTTACAAATATGTCATCATTTATAAAGATAAGAATCAGTCACAAAATCGTCTACTCTTTCATTTGTTCATACCACAAACCATAGCAGAGCAATCCATCGCTCCTCTCTTCATTCGTAGCCCTCTCCACGTCGTCCTCCTCCTCTCTCCTCTCGACAGCGTCTTCGTCACCCTCATTCGCTGCGACGGCTGCCAAGCGCTGACTCTCACCGCCATCTGATTCTGATCGGTACAACTCTCTCTCTCCCTCTCTCTCAATCACCTGATTCTCTCTCTCTCTCTCTCTCTCTCTCTCTCTCTCACCTGATTCTAACTGAGTTTCACCCTCCTGCAGCTGTAAACCCTAGCTTCTGCCGATGTCTCCTCCCGCAGCTGCAAAACACCTCCCATCGCAACCCGCAACAGAAATAAGTAAAAGGTTATAAGATTTATTGTATTTGTGGTAGTAGTGTATTTGTGAACTAGTGGTAGTAGTGCATCTGTGAAAGCGTAGTAGTGCATTTGTGAAAGTGTAGTAGTGCATATATGAAATAGTGGTAGTAGTGCATATGTGAAACAATAGTAGTGCATATGTGAAATAGTGGTAGTAGTGCATATGTGAAAGTGTAGTAGTGCATATGTGAAATAGTAGTAGTAGTGCATCTGTGAAACAGTAGTAGTGCATATGTGAAATAAGGGTAGTAATGCATATGTGGAATAGTGGTAGTAGTGCATCTGTGAAAGTGTAGTAGTGCATATGTGAACAGTTGTAGTGCATATGTGAAATAGTGGTAGTAGTGCATCTGTGAAAGTGTAGTAGTGCATATGTAAAACAGTGGTAGTGCATGTGTGATTCAGTTATAGTAGTGCATTCGTGAAACAGTAGTAGTGCATTTGTGATTCAATGGTAGTACATGTGTAGTTAAACATTGGTGTCTAAGTTGGTGTGTGGAAGTGTCTGTGGTAGTGTGTAGTAGTATTTTGATGTCCATTTTGTTGTTTCGCAGATGAAGAAATGCAAGTAGTGGTGAAAAAACCTTCAAAAGTACAAATTCGGGTCTAAATTTTTTGGCTTCTTCAAACTGATGTAGCGATGCAAAAATGAATTGCCTGATGAAACGTTGAAATTACTTGCTGATACACCCTTTGGAAGGGTGATTTGGCTAATAGTTCATGGCACGATGTTATCCGAAGATACGCACAAGCGTGTTGATGACATTATAAGAATGAAGAACTTGTGGGATGTAGAGAAAAGGGTTTTTATAATTTGTGGGAGAGCGCATTATCTCACACCAGAAGATGTTCAAAACGTCTTTGGTCTTCCAATTTAATGTTCTGGAGTAGTGCTTCAGATAAGTACGACTAACAGATAAGTACGACTAACTCGACGATAATTTCAAATATTCATTTTATATTATTCGATTACTCGAAAAATCCTCTGAAACATCATACGAACTCGAAATCAAATCCTCTACAATTTATGCGAAGGAACTCAAACCAAATTATTGCCCGATAATTTAGTCGTGAACAAACCCACGAGTACGATTAATTCACAATAATCACAGCTCGGACCAATACGTACACATTCCACGGCTCCGATCATTATTCTTCTATCCCTTCCTAATCAAGTAGTCACTGAGGCATGTATACCACATCCTACCAGATTGCTTCAATCCATACAATGAACGTCTCAACTTTATAATATGAATACTCCGTGGTTTAGAGTTACTTGATTTGGGTATAGCAATGTCATCTAGCACTCTCATTTATATCTCTGAATCAAGATCTCCATAGAGATATGCAGTAACCACTTCCATCAGCTGCATACTAAGCTTTTTGGACACTACCAAGCTTATCAGGTAGCGGAAGGTGATGATGTCCATAACCGGAGAATACGTCTCCTCATAATCAATTTCAGGGCCCTGAGAGAAACCCTGCGCTACAAGTCTAGCTTTATAACGCAAGATCTCTTTCTTCTCATTACGCTTCTAAGCAAAGACTCATTTATGTTCAACTAGCTTAACATTCGGTGGGCATAGCACAACTGGATCGAAAACTTGCCTTTTATTCAGAGAGTCTAGTTCAGCATGGATTGCTTCCTTCTATTTCGGCCAATCTAATCTACGTTGACATCATCAACTGAGCGGGGTTCCACTTCATCGTCGTCAATAATCTCCTTAGCGGCGAAATAAGCAAACATATCATCAACTAACATGGAAGATCTATCCATAAGAATATGCACATCATTTGTTCTAAGTGAGATTTTTGAGTTCTCTAATATCACAAAAGGTTCTGGAGCGTCCCTCAGATATGCCAATTGTGATTCAAGGACATAACCATAATTAGAGACAATCTCATGTGAAAGATTCACAACATTGATGATAAGTGGATCTTTTGGTGCTTTGATGACCTGCCTTTTAACCGGCGGCTCATCTGTGGATTTTCTTGGTCTCCCCCTCTTTCTGGTGGGAGCTGAGGCCGAAGCAACACCATCCACATGAGCAGGAGGAACACCTCCTTGCCCAGTGTTGCTATTAACAAATCCCTTTACCGGGATTTCTAACCTTGCAGGAACATTAGTAGCAGGTATATCTGATCTTGTCACTTTAGGGATATCAGCAAATGAATCAGGCATGGAGTCTGCCACTTGTTGAAGATTGAGTATCCTACGTACTTCCATCTCACTCTGAGATATGCGTGGATCATGATGAGACACAGTGGGATCAAACAACGTCAATTCCTGACGTTGAACTGGAATAGAACTATTCCTATCTCCCCCTAACGGCGGGAAATATGTCTCATCATATTGACAATCTGCAAATCCAGCAGTAAAAAGATCTCATGTCGAAGGTTCAAGATAGCAGATTATCTTGGGTGATTCGAAACCAACATAAATGCCCAATCTGCGTTGATGACCCATCTTAGTACGTTGTGGAGGCGCAATAGGCACATAGACTGCGCAACCAAAAATGCATAAATGTGAAATGTCAGGCTCATATCCAGATACCAACTGGTTCGCACTGAATGGTTGACGGGCAATAGGTCTAAAACGAAGGAGCATTACTGCGTGTAACACTGCATAACCCCAAGCAGAGACCGGTAAATTTTTATGCATTACCAAATCTCTAGACACAAGTTGTAACCGCTTGATATGAGCCTATGCTAAACCATTTTGAGAATGGACGTAGGGAATGAGATGTTCAACATCAATCCCAAGTGACATGCAGTAATCATCAAAAGATTTTGATGTAAACTCTCCTTCATTATCCAATCGAATAGACTTGATTGGATGGTCCGAGTGGTGAGCCCAGAGCTTAATGATTTGAGATAGGAGTTTTGCAAACACAACATTCCTTGTGGATAGCAAAGCAACGTGTGACCATCGCGTTGATGCGTCTATCAAAACCATGAAGTATTTAAATGGTCCGCATTCAGGTTTGATAGGTCCACAAATATCACATTGGATCCTTTGTAAGAATGAAATATTTTCATTGCTATCATCAGCAAAAGAAGGACGAGCCATCAATTTTGCCAAGGAACAAGCTTTGCAGAATGAGCGATGCGCATCAAAGATGACAACATAAAAATCCGGTGGGATGACACACGATGCTCCAATAGTATGTTATTGGGAAGGTGTTATACTTGTTGTGGAGACCAAGTTAGGATTGAGATGGGTAGTCTCATCCTCACCATCTAAACCGATGGAAATAGGTAATCCCACATGTCTCTTGGCTCTAAAGAATGGATGACCATGAATATTTTTCAAGATTTTGATCATCATATCACGACCTGAGTGTCCCAGTCGTACATGCCAAAGCTTATATGAATCAGAATCACACGTAGTAGTGTGAGTCACGACATTGGATTCAATGATCCGAACTATGGTTAAGTACAAACCACTACGAATTGCCGGAAACTTCTCTAGAATGCGCTTGCGACCACATTCAACAGAGGTTATACACAAAAATTCTTTTCCATTCTCACAATAGGTTTCCAAGTGAAATCCGTTGGCACGAATATCCTTGAAACTTAGTAAGGTTCGATTGGCCTTTGGTGCATATAAGGCATCAGTGATATATAATTTTCTACCATGGGGCAGCAAAAACTCTGCACTACCACACCCCTGAATAACGGGTGTTGCACCAATCATGGTTTTCACTGAGGATTTGTATGGGAAAAGATCCACAAACAATTGCCTATTCCGCATAATGGTATGAGTAATACCACTATATGCTGGACACTCAATTTCGCCTTGATACATCTACAAAATCAATGTAAACAAGTAAGTCTTTGTAGCAAAGATGAGGCGCACACTTCAACTATACACTTAAAGATTTGAGAAGGGTGTGACCCTTGTTGAGTGCTGATATGGCATGACATAAACCGATGTAATAACAACATCTGGTGCCAAATTTTTTTTGATGTTTTCCAATAAAACCGATGTATAAATAACATTATAAGCCAATGAAACAGATGAAAAACTCATCTAAAAATATCACATTCAGATTGGGTTTTCAACGGGTCGAAGAAAGGCCTCGAACGGTGGAGAAAACCAAAAATAACTTGTGATTTTCCGATACCAGAATTTCGACCGGTCGAGAAAATTTTTGACAGGTCGAAAATTGACCAATTTTGGAACAGAGTCGTGTCATCGACTGGTCGAAAATTGTTCAGTTCAATTTTTCGACGGGTCGAATTTGAATAAATGTCGAACAGAAGCGTGGCATCGACCGGTCAAAAATTGTTTAGTTCAATTTTTCGATGGGTCGAATTTGAGCCACTTTTGGATAGAAGCGAGGCATCTACCGGTCAAACTTTTTTCAGTTCAATTTTTCGACTAGTCGAAGCTGCTTTATGCACTACTTCAATTTTTTTTTTTGACGTTTTTTTCTTTTTTCTGTGTCAAAGTGGTATCTTGGCTTGCCTTTTTCCATATGTAAGAATATTGAACCATACATAAGAATCATATGGAATAGAACATTCTCAAACACTTTCATATACCAAAAATAGAGAAATATTCATTACTTGCCAACAAAAGTTACATCATAGATGTGTTCTTATTCATAAAACAAAGACAAATGTCTTTAAAATTCTTGACCGAAAAGTAAGCCAAAAACAAAACTAAAACTTGAAAGATTACGGAGACAACTGCCTTTTACATAGGTTTAATCAAAATCTAGGGTAGCAAGTTCTTTCCCCTTGTCATCTGCTAAAGCTAGGTTAGTGTCAACCTCCATCTCATATTCTCCAGTGTAATTCGACTCTTGAGCCAAATATTGTTTGTACTTCTTGTAGATATTCTGGATTTCTGTACTAGCATGACACTATTTGTGCATATGTCTAGCAGAGCCACACTCGAAACAACCAAGTTTACCAGATTGTTGATATCGTTGACCATCAGGAACCAAACCAGGCTGGTTCTTTTGAGAAGGGGCGTTATGATCTCTATGCCAAGTCATATTTTGGCTGCGGCCTTGACCATGCCCTCCTCTTCCCCCACGTGGAGCATGGCCACCACGATTATAAGGTTCTGAACGAGCAACCTTCTTATATTTTCAAGCATTTTCTCCTGTATTATAACTCTCAGGCTTTTTTGTACCAACCGGTCTTGAGTTATTATTCAAGATGATCTCATGATGCTTTTCTTTAGTCGCGAGATTGTTAATGAGATCACTGAATTCGGTAACCCTCCCTTGCTCATACTCAATCCGGTACTGATGAGCTAGAAGACTCATAGATGTGGGGAAGGTTTGTAACGCCTTCTCAATCATGTCTTCCTCAGATTTTTCCACACCACAAAAGCTTAGTTCAGACTGCAAATCGAGCATAGCTTGGTTAAAAGCGTTGATATTTGGGAAATCTACCATTCTGGTGTTGTTCCATTTCATAGTCAACTCAGGAAGCTGTGCATTATGCACATTATTGAACCTCTTTTTTAGAACATCCCACAAAACCATGGGATCTGTCTTGTTCAAGTAATGCTTCTTCAGAGATGGGTGAATATGACGCCTCAAAAATATGAGGGCTTGAGCTTTTGTCTCTTCAGTAGGTGGGAGGAGGTTTGTTCCAGGCCTAGTGGGTTTGATGGTGTTGGTCAGTCTCTTTCCAATGAATGTGTTCTCTACATCAGAGACCCAACGATGGTACTCCTTGCCTTCAAGGTCAAGGATCTCGAATTTCAGCATTGCAGGCTCATTCGAACTCATCTAAAAAAACACACAGCGATGTTTTATTAGAAACGATCGAGTACTACGATCACAAAACTTTCAAGTTTAATTGAATAAGAACTTGATCCATGGTGCATGGTCACAAAATCGATTGTAAAACGATGGTAAAAATCACATCCAGCGACCGTGACACAACAGTCACATAGAATCGATTTCCCTTTTCTTTTCCAAATCGTGACTCCCCCAGGATCGTCACATATACTCTATGGATATATGTCCAGAGGAGCTAGGGTAGAAACATGTAATATTCACAACTCATATAACAGTTATCATCAACTTAGATCTAGGGTTTTGCGGTAAGTAAGTTTGCTAGATCTAGAGATTAACGATTTACAAAAATTTACCTCGATAGGTGTTATGCTCGATATGACCGCTACACTTGTTGATTGATTTGAGATAGAAGCTCTTCTGAAACGATTCCTCGGAAGACGAGCAATCTTGAAATGATTTGAAGAACTTGTGCTTGAGTGAGGGATGCCGAGATGAGAGAGAGAGGCCGACGGTGGAGCAAGGTGATCGGCGGTGGTCGGTGGTTTTTCCTAGTTTTAGGTTTTGTCTATTAATTCTGAGAGTCGTGTTGATAACGTGTTGCAGGAGAAAGTATAATAGACATAAAGTAGTTTCCCTTTTCATTGATAGAATGTCTTATATACAGGCTGATACAATCTGTTACAATAACTATCCCAATATAACAGAGATTCTCTGTATCTATCAAATCAATAACCATATTTAATTAGAACAAGACACACACCGAGATTTATGGAGAATAAATTTCATTAAACAACCCTAAATTTTATTAAGCGATTCTTTCAGATTTCCAACAATTAACAAAGTTAGGGTTTTTCATTTGATGATGGTTTGTATGCATACTTGTTGAAGCTAGCTCCAGTTAACCCTAAGATCGATAATGAACTTGTACTATGCACTAGTGATGTGTAGATTTATTTTCAAGTGAGTGAACATAATTTCTAATTTATTTTGCCTGGGTTCATGGAAAATTGCTTATTTGGATATATGGTTTATAATCAATTGCTTATTTTGTTTCCTAAACATGTGAATTTCTCTATCCTTTTCTGTATGATAGAATTCGGATTGTGATGACTATGGTTACAAGTACTTAAGTAGAAGCTTGCAACTTCTTGGGGTCTTATAATTTCCATAGGGCAACTGTGTGTATGTAGACTGTAATATTTTGGTTTGATCACTTTCTGCAGGAATTGGATATTTCAGAATTAACAATGCCATCATCATCGTATCTCCCAGTGACCATTGAATCAATTGTTCAGGCTTCAGAAGCCAAATCACCATCTGAAGCCATTTATAGCCACTTCTTCCGAAGCTGTACGTATCAAAGAAGAGGCTATCACCAATCTTTTGAATCTTCTTTGACAAGAGAATCGTGCAGAGGAGCTTCGTAACCTTCTGACCAAGTTGAGGCCATTCTTTAACGTGATTTCGAAAGCGAAAACTGCTAAGATAGTTCGTGCTGTTATAGATAATGTGGCTAAAATACCAGGCACCGGTGAGCTTCAGATTGTTCTTTGTAAAGATCAGGTGCAGTGGACTCATGATGAGAAGCGAACTTTCCTGAGGCAGCGCGTCGAGGCCAAGCTTGCAACTCTTTTGTTGGAAAGCAAGGAGGATTCAGATACACAGACTCTATTGTCAAGTTTGATTAAAGAAGTGAGAAAGCTAGATGATAAGATGCTTCTTGTTGATATAGAATTGTTGGAGAGTAAGCTTTATTTTGTTCTGAGGAATTTACCTAAAGCCAAGGCTTCATTGACTGCAGCTAGAACAGCGGCAAAGGCTATCTATGTGCCTCCAGCTCAACAGGGAAGTACTGATTTGCAGAGTGGTATTCTTCATGCAGAAGAGAAAGACTATAAAACTGGTTACAGTTATTTCTTTGAAGCATTTGAAGCCTTCAATGCTCTCAAAGATCCTCGCGCTGTTTTTAGTATCAAGTACATGTTGTTGTGTAAGATAATGGTGAGTCAGGCTGATGATGTGGCTGGTATAATATCATCCAAAGCTGGTTTGAAGTATGTTGGGCCTGAGCTTGACGCGATGATGGCAGTGGCTGATGCTCACTCGAAGCGATCTTTGAAGCTTTTCGAGACTGCTCTAAGGGATTATAAGTTACAGCTGGAGGAAGATCCTATTGTCCACAGACACCTCTCTTCCCTCTATGATACTTTGTTAGAACAGAATCTCTGCAGGTTGATTGAGCCTTTTGCAAGGGTGGAAATCGCTCATGTTGCCCAACTGATTGAACTGCCTATTGATAATGTGGAGAAGAAACTGTCTCAAATGATTCTCGACAAGAAGTTTGTCGGAACCTTGGATCAGGGTGCTGGCCGCCTCATTATATTTCAAGACCTCAAGACAGATGCCATATACCCCGCAACATTGGAAACCATGTGTAATATGGGCAAGGTAGTTGATAGCCTCTACGTGAGGTCTGCCAAGATTATGGCATGAGGCTGCAAGGCCCTTTGTTTTATTTCTTGATCAATTTTGTGATAACTTGAAGATTGTACTGTTGGTTTGGTAAGTTCTACCCTTTGGACAACTTTCTTTTTTACAAGTTGGAACTTATATTCGTACTGTATGGTTTTCAGTCTGGAAGTTAATTTTTCTGAGATGTGACTGTACCATGGTTGGTTATATCCTCCCTGAATATGAAGGAAGCTCTTCGGAACCAGCCACCAGAGACGATTAGATTTACACACTCCCGAGTTTAAACACATCCAAGCAACTTTTGCGTTGCACAGTATTATTTATCAGTGTTACAATATTACATGTAGATATCAGAAATAGTTGATCTTCCACATATCCATGTCTATTGTCTAAAGATACAAACAGAGAAATACATTCTAGATTACAGTATACACACATCTTTGTCACCACAAACACAAGCACAATCTTAATCATGAGGATGAGCTTGAGGTATCCAAGAAAGAGATCCTTTGTCTTTTTGTTGGCAGTATTGTTCTAGGAGAATATTCGTGAGAGGGTGCGCCCTTTTCGACGACAGAACTCAGGGCCTGGTGAACAGAACTTGCAAGGAGTTGGTATGCCTCCACATCGCTGTTGCCCTCTTTGCAGCCACTGAAAACAAATACATTTTGAACTCGGTTTCCCAAAGTTGCCATTTCTGCCTTCATTATTTTCAAGTTAAGGGAAGCAAGAGCTTCTTTCAGGTCAGAGAGAAGCTCAGAGCGGTACTCACAACAGATGGATGCCCTCAAAGAAATGGTTCCATCCCTTGCTCCACTGTCATAGTGTTCAACATTTACTTCATCATCATCAATTGGAATGAGAAAACCTTTGCTGGATTGTAGGGAATCCTTCTTCAGTTCTTTGACTTGGCGGATCACTTCAGCAAGCAATGCGGCTTTGTCCATCTATAAATATCAATTAGATTACGATTAAAAAGGTGATCACATCACATATGCAAAAACTAGACCTTTATAATAATGTTTCAGAAACTTGAGCTTTGTTAGTTTGGCCAAACCAGATAAGCATTGTCATGTTGATTAATAAATGTAAATGATTTACATAAACATCCACGAATATGCATCTAGAGAAGTAGGTACATACGTTAAGTAATGCATATATAATATTCATTCTGAACCAGATGAAGCTGCAAAACATCAGATAGATCAGCAAGATTGTCATTTACCAACAGCACAAACACAACTAACTTATCTCAGTAAAGACGTAAACCAGCTACCTAGAAATACAATTTCCACCTCGTTTCAGGCTCACATAAGTAGACTTGTCTAAGCAATTCAGAACTATCTTCTTACAGTAGATTGGTAGATGACCAAACAAGCAAAGAACAAAGAAATGGCGGAGGAAAAAGGATCTCTATATACACAAAAAGTCAAAAAGATACTTTCTTAAGCTTTAAAAAATATGACGGTTTGTTCTTTCGTCATGCATATGTTTCTGGCTTACTGCTTAACATGTGATATAATATCATATAAACTGGTTGAGCAAGACACATCTATGGCATAAACTAAATCCAGATGTTGACCTTCTGATTGCATCTACCACACAGCTGCCATTGTGCCACATAATCCAATCATTATCATCAATATACTTCCTAAAATACTTATGGCCGGTTATGTACCGTAAGCAATGACAAGGAATCATCCCCTACACTCACACTGATAAACAACCACAAGTTTACAATATTGATTAGACTACTCTTTTTTCTTGGTGAATATTGATTAGACTACTTAATTATAATTGTTTAGAGGCACTATTGACTTGGTACAATTATAAATAAAGTCAGAATTTCTATGCCAACTACGTACAGACAGTTTCTATTTTTCTTTTCCTTTCATGTAATGCATAGTTTGCTGTACCTAACAAATAACCCTATGTTTTCTTCCTTCCTTTACCATTTTTTCATTCCCATATCATATGCAAACGGAAGCTGTATGTTTTTGATAAGTATTAACCTAACTGAAATTGCAAAATGCTTATGACCAAAACTAACTTGAAGCATACAGACATTTAAGATATTCTGCATAAACTCAAAGTTGTGATATCCATTTAGTTCTCACATTGTATAGCATATATTCAAGTTGACTTTTGTAACGTCCACATACAGAGTTGACAATGAAAGACATAAAAAATAAATAAAAGGAAAACTCTTCGTCAAATAAAATCATATGTGTCAATAAAGAAAAAACTGGAGAACAGTTTATTTTGTGGAAGAATTGCAAACACTCCAAACAGAATCCATGAAAACATATTATCACAGGATTCCTCATAGAAAAAGAAAAGCTTCTTGGAAACCAAAAGTCATATTTTTCTGCTAAAATATTGTTCAGAGTATGATAACTATAAATTGCAGAAAACCATTTAGCTCTGCCATGTAATTTGTTCAGTTCCCACAATATAGGAAGAAAAACTAATATTTCGATTCAAGCCAGAAGAGAATAAGTATCCAAAATAGTTTATGTTTCTTTTATTTGTTGAATCTCTCCCTCACCTATCAATGTGTTATCTTCAACTTCCTAATCATAAACAGAATCTAACTGTTCACTGGATTGTGCAGAGAATCATTTCCAAGTGATCCAATTTTGCAGAAACAAAAGACAAAACCTTTGTTCAACTAGGCCATATACCCTGTTTGGAGCTAACCTAAGATTGACATGTTCACAGTTATCTCGTCACTTCTAACCCCAAAGAGCCAAAAACAAGTAACTACACTTCCAGAAAGAACTTCACATTTAACTCACAGATAAATTCCCTTCCAATGACTAATAAAAGGTAACTAATGCACAACAAAAAGGGCTCAACATGCCAACAACATCAACTAAACTAACTAAACCAACTGAAACATATATATGATCAGTAAAATAAAATAAAATAAACTTGACTATACTGTAAGTCTTTAAGCTCAATGAAGTAGAATTGACTGACCTTTTCATTGCTGGGCACAAGTCCACGAAGCGTAGAGAGATGTGCATTGATCCTCTCTCTCCTCCTCCTCTCAGCGTCACTGTGATTCTTCAAAGCCGCCAAAGCCTTGGCCTCAGAAGCGCCTCTCTTCCCCAGTCTCGCCGGAGCTTTCACAAGCTCACCTTTCTCACTGTCCAAAACCAAAGCCTGTGGCATCTGCTGAACAAACCCATGATGATGATGATGATGCGTAGTAGTACTAGTAAACGGGTTGTTGAAAAGGTCCGAGGAATAATTCGAGTTAAAATTACTATAAAAGTCCATAAGGGAATCAATCAAACAAGCCTAAGTACTGTAAGTAAATTTCCAATTCAAGGGGTTTACGTTTATATATAACTTGCTTAGGAACCGAAGGTGAACAAGAGAAGAAGACCAGGAGGGCGAGTGGTGGGTGCGAACCAGAAAGAGAGCATTGAAAGAGGGAAGCTTTGTCTGTGGTCGACTAGAGTGGCTATGGCAGCAGAGACAGGGACACTTGGTTTGGACATAGATTCCATAACGCAGAGGGTTAAATTGGTTTGGGGGGAGGTTTAAGATATGAAGGATCAATGAGAAAACAACCACATTTTCTTCTTCATCATCATCTTGAACGGTTTTTAGGATTTGGAGCCCTACTTTTGGGGAAGTGGGGGGTCTTGGGCAACGTAAAGGTGAAAGCCTTGGAGGGTTTCCAATGGAGATGAAGAAGCGGGGGGACAAAGAGTCAAAAGGTTAAAAGCTTTGTGTTGGGTTTTGCAGGGAAAGAGAATAGAAGGATGAGCACAAATGTTGTTACTGTGGAGTTTGAGATGGAGAGGAGGGGTCTCTACACACACCATTATATAACACAAAATCATGACACCATACCAACAATACTATTTAGAAATAGTACATAAAAAATGGTTGAATTTTTGTAATTGATTTTTAAAGATATGATTACCTATTGCCCATTGGGGGCAAACAATTGTATTTTACTGATTCACTAGGCACACATAATGCACTCATGTCTTAAATTTGACAAAGAAAAAAAGGTTGCAGAGACAACAACTCCCTCCAAAATAATGCTTGCTTCAATAGGGAACTATGATGATAATGAAAGATGCTGCGGTAATCTGCCTAATCACAGTATCATGGATTCATGGCCAACAAATGTCAAATGGTGGTATATTCAGGAATATGAATAAAAGAAGTTTTAAAAAAGAGTAAACTAAACTAACATTTTCGATGGTTATTGATTGATAATTGATATATACACTCTTTCTACAAGTAATGTAAACAAGTATTAGGACTAGTTTGGAATTGTTGTGTTTTGAAAAAAATCAACTTTAAAAAAAAGTTTGGATCCGTAAGTGTTTGATAAATTAACGAAAAATCAACTTTTGATGAAAATTTCAGGTGGATTGCTTCTAAAAACTGCTTTAATTCACAGTAGATTTTTTTAAAACAGTTTTTTTTTTATAAAAAAAATCCCAATATTCCCAAACCAGGTCTAACAAAGAAATCAGTTTTAAATCACATTTTATTGAAGACGATAGCTCTGACGTACCAACTTCAATAAAATTGTGGAAAGTTTTCGAGAACGAAATTTGCCGACCAAAAGCTCCAACGGGTCACCAGACCGATCAATCAACACGTGCCACGTATGTATTTTTCTCAACCACAAGAATAGACCCGCACTGATCTACTTTACCAAGTACACATGACAACAAAAAAGTGATGAGTCTAATGACCGAAAGAAGATGGAGGGTTGATAAATTTCATTCCAGGCTTCCGTACGCGTGCCACTTCAGAGCTTAATGATGTTTCAATTCATGTAGTAATTCAAGTTCCATGGCTGTCACACTCACATTGATTCCTGTATTGGATCCGCGCGGGGTATCTTCGGTAAAGACAGAAGAACATAAAGAATAGTGGAATGTGTCAGCAATAAACAATAACTTGCAAAACATAATGCAGTATATATAAACCGGAGCATATGAGCATATGTCTATATTTGCTCTTCCTATTTGCCTTCGTTCTTTTTATTTCAAGAGGTGCTATCATTATTTATCGAATAAGAGGTACAGTTATTATTTTTTGTGCAACACTACAAAAAATAACACATCCTATTACTATTCATCACTTATATATTAATTTTTTAGAAAAACATTACTCACGGGATTTAAACTTTCTATCAAAATAATGTCCGAACTTTCAAAACTATCAAATTGATGCACACTCTTAAATCTGTATCTACGTGATGCCTACCGTCCAATTTCCGATGATGTGACAATTTTTTTTCTTCTTCAAAAACTGAGGCAAAAAGACCATATTACCCTTACAATTTTCATTTTTTTATTTTTTCTTCAATCTCTCTCTCTCTCTCTCTCTCTCTCTCTCTCTCACACGTACTTCCCCGACCTCGCGACACTGCCGTAGCAGCACACACTCCTCCCACAATCGTCATCTCCGACACCACGAGCCACACCAGCTCGAACTCGGCTTCGCGCTACCTCCTGCATTTGCCTCTGTATCCGCTCCTCATCGCGACACTCATTCATCATCTCACAACAAGCAGAGCTCTTTCTCCAATTCCATTTTTCTCCTAATTACCAACTTACCTCCTCCGAACCCACAACCAAACGCCCAGCCACAACAACAATAACAAGAAGAAACCCTCCTCCTCGCAACCGACCCGAACCCGCGCTGGAAATGCCCCACCCCGACACAACCCAATTTCTATAACCAACGTGATCCAAAACCCATATCACGAGACCCAAAATTGGTTCGCGACCCGATCCGGATTCATCAACACCCATACCCTGGCATCGTCCCGGGTATAATCTTCGAGCACCAACTGGACTTTCAGGAAACCCATCGCGGACCTCCTTCAGAAAAACCCGAACCACTCTGATCTCGTGAGTGGGGGATGCGATGGGAGTGGGGATGGATTGAATGGATCGATGATAATAAGGTTTGAGCACACTGTTTTGCGATCCAAAGCCACCGACGGTGTGAGACAAGTCATGAAGGAAAGAGGACGGTTTAATTGCTTTGACCCGATCGATGATAATTGCTTTGGCCGAGGTGATGAGCAAGCAATGCTCATTGGGCGACAGTTCCGGGAAACCCAGTCGGAGATCGTCCACTTTGGCTTCGCTCGACGCTCCTGAGGGTTTAGGGTAGGCTTGTTTTTACGAGAATTCCGACAATCAAGAAGAAGGTTCAGGTCGGGTCAATTGCGACTGTGCTCCACCTTCGTCTATTTGGATGTACTCGAGGTCGGGGACGACAGGTGATGCGCTGGTGGAGGTAGAGCCGTAAAGGAGGAGGGGAGGCGTGTTATGACGTGAGAGAGGATGGGGAAGTTAGATGGGTGGGTGGGTGTCGGGATTCGAATTCTAAGGTCTAAGGTTCCGGAGAGAGAAAGAGACAGAAAGGAGAGAGCTGAAAGAAAAAGGAAAAAAAAAATTGAATTTAAAATTAGAAATGACCTTAATACCTTCAAAAATAGACGGTGAGCATCACTTTGATACAGTTTTGAAAGTCGGGGCATCACTTTGATAGTTTTTGAAGTTTGTGCATCATTTTGATACCACTTGGAAAGTTCAGATCCCTGTGGTGATGTTTTTCCTAATTTATTTATTTAGTTCTTTGTAAACTTTTTAGTCAATATCTAAACGACACGTGTTGTTATCGTATGAATAATTAAATAAGATTTACGGTAAGATTACCGATCAACCACGAGATGACACGTGTCACTCCTACTGATCGTTATCGTTTAAATAATTGAGCCAAAATTTTCGATCAATCACTTGAAGACACGTGTCACTTTCACGTGTTATTGTCGTCTGAATAATTGATGAAGATTTCCGACCAACCGAGAGATGACACGTGTCACGGACTAATGATTGTTATTGTTTATATAATTGAGCCAAAATTTTTGATAAATCAATTGACGACACATGTCACTTTCACATTTCATTGTCATGTGAATAATTGCTGAAGATTTCCGGTGTGATTTTCGACCAACCACGAGATGACACTTGTCGTCATCAACAAACATCAGAAAACCTAGAATCGGCTATAAAAGAATCATCTCGGGCAGCTTACATTCTCACACCATCTACAAATTACTTGCTATTTCTTCAAACATTTCTTCACATTCCAGCATCAGTAAGATGAATCATTTTAGTTTAAACACTTTTTTCACGAGGAGACGACAAAAAATGGCCGTTGTGTTTGAATCTGAGCCGTCAGATTCAATTTTGAAATTGAAATGGATGGCCCAGGATCAATAACTGTTGGGAGGAACAAGCAGCTATTATGGGTCACGTGGCGAGAGTTGATTGGTTAGTAAAGCCACTGTAAAAACAAACAAAAACTTTACTGATGTGCGTATTACACGTGCCGTACAGAAAAAAAAAATCATGCAACCTGGCGTCACCCACGTGCGTGGGCTCCTCCAGGTCGCACGTCCTTTACGGCGAGCAACAATTGCTCGTGCAGCTACTCCTCTGCTCGGTCAACCACCGGTCGCCGGACTCTTGCTTCACCGCTTCACATCTCCAAACCAGCTGCTCGTGCTATTTTCGGCGGCCCCCACCGATTGCTCCTCCTATCTGCACACCGGTGCATATGCTCTAAGGAAGAACTATTGGAAAAAAATGGTGGTTTCTACCATTTTAATAAGATAATTTAAACAAAATAATTAAGTGAGATGCACTTATAGTTATTGAAAGGGAAACACAGATTTATGTTCTCCTACAAGAGTACATAAACTTTATGTATTCATTTGTTTAAATTGGTTAAGGAGTGAATGAGAAATTATCACCGAAAATTGGAATGGGCTTGCGATCATTACCAGAAAAAACACTTTAGTCAACAAAAATAATCTAAACAGGCTGACAAATTTTTTTTTTCCGTCGGCTATACTATACTTTAGCTCTAAGGAAGAACTATTGGAAAAAAAAAAGTCATCGACTTTAGTTGAAAAAAATCGTCGGCTAAAAGTGTGATTTTAGCTGACAAAAATTATGTAACTTTAGCCGACGACTGGGACACATGTCGTCGACTTTAGTTGAAAAAAATCGTCGGCTAAAAAGTGTGACTTTAGCCGACGAAAATTATGTAACTTTAGCTGACGATTGGGACACATGTCGTCGGCTATATTTTAGCTGACGATTTTTTAAATGCATTTTCGTCTGCTATACTTTAGCCGACGATTTTTTTGTGTCACCGGCTACAGTCCTCAGGTTTAAATCGATATGTTTTATCCCAGCTATAGTCTCTCGGACTCTCTCAAAACCCAGCAATCTCTCTCTCTCTACCACCCAACTCGCCGCCCTCTCTCTCTCTGTCCGCCGCCCAACCGCCTGCCGCCGCCAGTGGCCAGGAATCCCTCGGGTAAAATTTAAAATTTGAGATTTGTTGTAGAATTTAGGGTTTATGTGAAATTGTATTTTTTTAATGTAAATATGTTTTGTTTTTAAGTGTTGTTGGCTATTGTGGAATTGATAGATTTTTGATTTCTATTCCTAGAACCTAGGTTCTGGGAATAGAAATCCAGAATCTGCAGTTTTTTTTCTTCAGAAAAATGCAAACTTTAGCCGACGATATACAAAGACTTTACCCGATGATTTATAGACTTTAGCCGACAATTTATAAAGACTTTCATCGGCAAAAGTCTAAAAAATTTGTCGGCTAAAAAACTCGGTGTCGGCTAAAGTATAGACTTTAGCCTACGACTATTACTATTATCGTTAGTTAAAGTAATGACCGACGAAAGTTCGTCTACTTTTATTTTAACCAACAAAAAAGTCTAACAGGCCGACGAAATTTTTTCATCGACTAAAATATTTTTTCTGGTAGTGGATATGGACTTGTGTGTGCCCGCGTCTTGCGGGTACGAATGTTGCCACTCCGATTTGGGCCGGGTCTCACGAGTTTCATTTTGCACTCAGAAAGACTTGGTATGACCTTTCACTTTCTTCAAAAACTTTTGGCCTTTCTACTTCTACGGTTACACATATTTTATTGGCCGGTTTATGGTGGGGTTTTCACTCATTATTGGCCAAATTTATGGTGTTTATTTGCCGGAGTTATGTATGGATTAATGGGAGGTGTAACTCTTGAACTTTTGGTGGCCGGCTATAATAGCCAACTCTTTCCTTACATGTATAAATAGAGGCTCCATCATCCTCATTTTCATGCCCATTAGAAATCAATCTTTTTTTTCTAATCTCATCTCTCCTCTCTCCCTCTCAAGCAATTTCAGTTCCAGTGATAGAGTAATATACTCTTCAGTGCAATGAGGAGTTCTTGTGCTGCGGTACAAAATTTTGAAGTTATTTTATTTTAGGAGAACAACATCATACAAGCATGTGAGCGGCGTAAAAGTTCTTAAAGAGAGCATGTGATACACGTGACTCAACTTAGTTCATCTTCTTTCCTAGAATTTATTATTCGTTCATATGTTTACATTTTATTAATTAAATAATTAATATTTATAATAATTTATTTAGGTTAACATCACTACTTTTTCTTACAAGAACACATTGAGGTTAACATGTTTACATCCATAAGGTTCTGCTGTTTCTGTTCCAGTCATAAAAGGCCGCCCAGAAATAAAATACAGAAGATTAACAACTTAATTAGTAGTTTAATCAAACGGTTTCGTTTCTAGCTTCTTCTTTTTTCTTCATCCCGGCCACTAATTTGTTAGTTCTATAGGAAGGTTTAGATATTCAAACTTGGCAGCTCAACAGTTCCAAAACTACAAAAGGAACGTACTGTAACACTAGGACTTTTCTGCTCTGTGTTCTGTGCTAATTAGTAACAAATTGCCTCTTTGATCTGGCATTAGATTATTAAGAAAATCCATTCGGAGTAACTCAGCGTCGTAATGACTTGATGCATTGTCCATTCATGTTAATGAAACCATAACCCTATCACGTAAGAAAACCAGAAAATAACAGATTGTGTGAGGGCCGGGCCTACAATTCAAAGAGCTGATGATGAGTTGTTCATTAGAGGCCAATGCTCGCGCTGGCTTCCGCTACTTCCCTACCTATTTGACAAACACAGCAAGATTACGATCTTAGATTAAACAACATACAGAAATGCAAAAAACAAAAGGCTAGGTTGAGGTATAGCCAATGATTTACTAGAAAGACTTCTTCAAGAGCCATATTAAGGTATGGCTTCGTCGTCTAAAACTATAGAAGTGGTCCTTAATCACCTCTTACTTTACAAATCAGTTTTTTTTTGTCTCATAAACTTTCCAATCATTTTTTAAGTAATGATGTTGGCTAGGTTCATGAATACAACCAAGCTCTGTTTAAAATATTTGGAATACCAACAAGGATATAACATATTTGATTCCTAATTTAATCAAATGAGAAGATAAGTTTTTCCTTGTTCTTTTTTGGATGAATTAATGCTGAGGTATTGTAGAGAAAGTTGCATTATACATAGTTTTCATTTTAGACAGAAATAGTATGTCTTCTCTATATAATGGGTTTTGGAAAACATCTGGTCTTGTACGTGTGATTGTACGTGTTCTTCTGTAGTGTACTTGCTTGTGTACAGCCTTTGATATACTCATATACTTGGAGCTCAAACTAGGTCTGGGATGTTAAATATGGCTCTTATCTTATATAGGCATTCAAATTTTGAAAATCAATTTCAGCTAGCTGTATAAGTAAAAGCCTAGCTAGCTTTCTAGAAAAGAACTTTGCTTTCGTTTTTTTTTTTTGATTGGAGAACTTTGCTTTCGTTGATTCACACAGATGACGTGATTTGCGAATTAGATTGTGAGTAGGTAAAGTGTGATTTGTGAAATAGGGCAAGCCGTGAAGTGTGTGCAATGACCACATGTATATATAACTATAAGGATGGATAGCTAGCTAAATATTTTCGGAAGATTACTAAATTACCGATGGGTATTTTGCTGATTTTATCTTTAATTGTTTTTTTTAAAATATTTTTTATTTTTTATTTTGTCAAGTAGAGAATACGGTCGGGCTACCTCCTTTCCACTATTTTCAACTTCTTCTACAAAATCCGTTTTCAAGGTTTCACAAGTGAATATTAGAATGGATAGCTAGCTAGCTATGCCCACAAAAACAGATTACTAGCTATATATCTATGAGTTGATAAATCTATAATAATATAATAAACAAAGGAGGTTTTTCTCTATAATACTAGCTGTACATTTTTTTGGAAGGTACTAGATTACCAATGATCAGTGTTTGAATGTTTTGCTGAAAGTTTAATTGTCTTTTCATTTTATTATTTTGTCAATTAGAGAATACGGTCAGGCAACCTCCAATAGACTACTTTCAAGTTCTTCCACAAAATCCGTTTCCAAGGAAAAGCAATTCACATAGTGATCGAATATAAGAATACATATAGATATATGCACACCCAAATAAATTACTAGCTCATTACCTATTCACAAATTACAAATTGCACCAAACTCATTACCAATTTAACAAAAAAAAAATACAAAAAACAAAAAAAAGAGGCTAGGAATTTGAAGTTCTCACCGAGATGGAAGTCAGCCGTACGTGAGGAAGTCGACGGCGGTGAAGCCAGCAGTGAAGACGCCTAGGCAGTCGCTGTGGATCTCCAGTTCAACTTGGACATGATCATCCCCTACGCTTACACTCCCATGCCACTATTACACAAACGGCTAGCTACATGAGTCTCTATCGTCGATCATTCAGCACTAGTTAGGCTGCTATGCATGTGTTAAATTCAAGGAATAAAATATCAGATTTTTATTTTATATTGATGATTTAAAATAAAAATATTTCGATGAAAATATTGAGAGAAACAAAATTTTGACCATATTGTTTTTAACATTTTTCTTACATTTGATAATATAATTATGATATATATGCAGCAGGATGTATAAATTAGCACTAATGATCTTCTAGGGTAGGTGGTTGCTTCTCAATTGATAACTGGAGTATCATCTATCATGTTACGTACGTTATTCAATCAAAGTTATATTTTGATAACAAATTCAATGCATGTAATCGAGAAACATATATGTTTATGATAGTTGCATAAATATGCAATTCTCTTATGCTTAATTATTCTGAAAAAATATGATTTATTTGTTTAATTTTCAGTAATTAATAAATTATATTTAGGTTATTTAGAGGAAAATACAAAAAAAAACAATAAAAGGAGAATTCTATTAGAATAAGGATCGGTACCGTGAATAGTTCAAATGACGATGACTCAACCCTAAGTTGATGAGGAGAGGCCAAGATCATACTTATATAAACCAAACTTAATTGTTGATGGAAGTAGGGTTGTTGATTTTCAGAGAGAGAAAGCTAAGAAGAGAGAAGCGCCACTGCCTTGGGATTTTCTGTCGTCCAACTTTGACTCGTTGAGATTGCTATCTCGACCCATCGAACTGAAACTACTGAGAATTCTAGGTTTTTTGGTTTATTTTTCATTCACCATCATGTTTTTCTATTTTGTAATCTTGACTATGGGTAGCTAAACTTCCCAAGTTAGGGGTTGATCGAAGCCCTAGACATGCTTACGATTTTGAATCTCTTGTGATTTGATCTAATAATTATTTGGATGCGTTTATGTCACTATTTTTCCATAGATGATTCCTATGATGTGTTCCTTTGATGACCAACTTAGTTGCATGTTGTAGAATCTAGTGTCTTGAGTATGTGCATGCATAACCAACATATTATCGCATACTCTGTAGAGACTTAAGCTCTTGTGTGAAGTACTTCCTTAGTGACATAAGAGTGACCACCAAATCAACCCTTGAAGCTTTTTTGTTCCTCAAATATTCTTAGAACTTAATGACTCAAATTTTCTAGGCTTACACCACCATATATATAAGTCGGTTAATTAGGGATCAAGTTAGAGTTGATGACTACTCCCTCTTTCATGCCAAGTAAGAGAGTGTAATATGGCAAGATTACTTAACCATAGCTCATGCATGGGGAACATTCATCCATGATTATTTAAATTAGTCAGAGTAGTTGTAAGTTGTCTAGGGTGGAGAGAAATTCTTATAATTCATCTCAATCTGATTTCATCAATATTTTATCTTTCTGAAATTTACTTCTTTCTGCAATAGCTGTATCTTGGCCGAATTATGTAGGCAACCAAATCAACTCTAAATACCTTCAAATTTTTTGTGGTAGTTCTCTATTGTATCTAGTATCTTGTGTTAATTTTTTTTAATTTTTTGTTTAGTGTAAGTACTGTTTATAATTTAGTTTGTGTTCAGTGGTCGGGTCTGCCAGTTTTTTGGCTTTTGCATCTTTTTTGTTTCTTGTGTTTTCGAGTCTTATTCACCAATCCTCTGCGGGTATGGATTCCTATTTTCCATTTACTACATTAATATATTTCTCAAGAATAAATTTATCTTTGAGGGTGAGTTTTTACCTATCAAATTTTGGTGCCGTGTCACCGTGGATTGTTTAATTCTAAGTTTTAGCTAGTTGTGTCTTTAATTTTTTGTTTTGTTTTGTGTTGTTTAGTTTTCTTTTTCTTTTGAGTCTTACATTCTTTATTGTATGCAAGAGATTTGTGTATGCATACTTATTACTCTGCAAGCTCTGAACTATTGATATTTGATCTAGAGATTGAGAGATCAGCAAAACAAAACCAGAGATAACATAGACAACAAGTGAACGCAAGTAACAGTGGTGGTGAAGAATCTGAGCCTGAACACCATTATGAGTCTGACTTTGAGGTTGAGGAATAGGAAGAGCAATGTATTCCAACGCCACCGCCATCACCATTACCAATGGTCAACAACCAAAAACTGAAAAAGTTCTTTGTTCTGGGTACAGATGTTGCAGCTTTACCAGTTGTGCTACCAGAGAATTTGGAGGCTTACGCAATTCCCCGATCTCTCATCTTGAACCTACCACACTTTAGAGACACTCCTTCTGAAAACTCTCAGGACCATCTCAATGAATTTGCAACATTGTGCAGGATTCAGAAGTCAACAACTATAGATGAAGGTGTTGTCACGCTTATTCTCTTTTCCTTCTCACTCACGGAGCAACCAAAGGCATGGTTCAACTCATTGCCCCCTTAGTGGATTGATACATGGGAAAATATGGGTGCTACATTCATAAAGGAATTCTACTCAGCATCTCGCACCAAAATTTGAAGAAACAAATCAACACATTCTGGTAGAAAGATGGAGATGAATTACATGAAGCCTGGAGTCAATTCAAGGGTCTACTTCGACAATGCCCTCATCATAAGTTTGATTTTAACACCCAAAATAGAGCTGTTTTATGAAGGACTTGATTCTTTTAACAGATCAAAACTTGACTCTGCTTGTGGAGAAAATTGGTGGCACATGACTGGAACTGATGCCAAGGAAGTTGTAGAGAACCAAGCTGAGCATTCAAGGCAGTTTTAGTCTAGAGAAAGAACAATGGGAGCAAGAAAAAGGTCTTTGAATGCAGTTGCAATAGATAGAGTCATGGAAAATAGGTTGAGTTCTAGGGGGAACGATATTGCATTGATTGCCACTGCCTTGAAGGTCAACAAGAAGACAACAGTTGTTGCAGCTCAGGTAGTTTGTACTTTATCTTCCACTACAGATTATCTAGCAGAAGATTGCCCAAAGTTTAGAGCAGATAAGGAAGAAGATGATGCAAATTTTTTTTGGAAGACAATCCAATACTTATGGAAGAAATAGTGATCATCCAATTCTCAGCTATAAGAGCAACAATGTACTTAATCCTCCATCTAACCCACCCCGATTCCATCAAGACAACCTAGAGGGGATGAGCAACAATATAGCTAGAGGCAAGCATCACAAAAACAATATGAAGCTCCACCACTTTCACCACCTCAAGAATCAACATATACTTCAACTTTAGAGGCATTAATTCAACAAATGATGTTTGAAAACAAGAAAGATAAGGAGGAAAATATCGCCTCTCGCCAAGAGATGAGTGATTTCCATCAAGAGGTCAAGACAACAACTTAGGAACATGAGAAATCCATTGAACCCCTTGAGTATTAAATGAGTCATGTACAAGAATTGTTGACTCAATAAAACTTTGGAGTACATCTAAGCAAAACAAAACCTAACCCAAGGAATGAGTGTGAGGTGAATGCTACGTAATTAAAGAGTGGGAAGGTTTTGGGGCCAGTTCTAGATCCTAAAAAGAGGTCAAAAATATTGGAGGAACCAATAATAGAGAAAATTATGTTTGACAACCCGTCAATAACATTCTAGCAGCTCCAGTTTGACGGGTCAAATGAAACTCTCGACCAGTCAAAAGTTGTTCCAGAATTGGATAGAAGCATGTCATCGACCCGTCGAGAGTCCTGTATGAACATTCCTCTACTTGAAGCATTCAAGAAAATTCCACAATACACAAAGTTTCTCAAGGAACTTTATACAACTAAGCGGAAGTATACGTCAACTGAGACGATAGCTTTGAGCGAGAAAGTGTCTCTTGTGCTACAAAGAAAGCTACCCCTCAAGATGGAAGATCCATGGCGTTTCACTGTTCCATGCATTGTTAGTGATAACAAGTTTTCTGGTGCTTTATTGGATTTAGGGTTTATGTGCTTCTATTAATTTGATGTCTTATTGTGTTTATAACAAATTGAACTTGGCACAACAATTGCAATCCACGCATTGATAACTATGAAATTGGTTGACAGATCTAGTTGCTACCCATTAGGTGTTGTTAAAGATGTTTTAATGCAGATATGTGACTTGATATTCCAGCTGACTTTTTCATCTTGGAGATGGAAAGAAAACTAATGCCCTCTAAGCTTCCATTGATTTTAGGTTGTCCATTCTTGAGGACAGCCCGAACAAAGATTAATTATTATGAGAGAACTCTCACCATGAGGATTGATGATAGAAAGACTCGCTTTAATATTTTTGAAGCCATGAAGCATCCGGATAATGCTAGTGATTATTCTTGTTATTCAATTAATGCGCTTGGTAGTTTCATGCAGGAATATATCCAATACTCAATGGAGAAAGATGCTTTTAAGACAACCATAGAAGTTAGCAGTGAAACCATTATAGCAGCCTTTGACCCATCAAAACTGATCGAATCAGAGAAGAGTTGGACGAGCTTGAGGCCAAATCAGAGTATTAACCTTTAAGTGTGGGGTGTGGGGATGATGAGTACATGTTTAAGGATTGAGTCTTTTCAAGACTTGGCCACGAAGGATGAATTTTATGAAGAAAATACTGAACTGGAATCCATACCATTTTTGCCAATAGGTAAGAGTTCCAAACCCATTCCATTACCGGTCTCTGATAAAACTCTTTGTCTTTCTATTGAGGTAGCCCATGAACTTGAACTTAAACCATTACCTGAGCATTTGAAGTATGCCTTCTTGGAAATCGGTGTCACTTTGCTGGTTATTATTTCTTCAAAGCTAACCCAACTGCAAGAAGAGAAATTGCTAACTGTTCTCAGGGAATACAAAGAAGTAATTGGATTGACCATAGCGGATATCAAGGGTATATGTCTTACTTTGTGTACTCATAGGATATACCTTGAGGAGGGAGCTAAGCCTATAATGGAAGCTCAACGTCGGCTTAACCCTTCAATGATGGATGTGATGAAGAAGGAAGTAATCAAGCTTCGGGACGCAGGTATTATATATGTTATTTCTGAGAATAAATGGCTCAGTCCTCTGTAGGTTGTTCAAATGCATTTTTCCATCATAGTTGTGAAGAATGATGAGAATGTGGTGTTGCCTCAAAGAACTCAAACCGGATGGAGAGTTTGCATTGATTATAGCAAACTAAATGCAACCATGCGTAAGGATCACTTTCCTTTACCTTTTATTGATCAGATAATAGAGAGCCTTGCATGTCATGCTTTATATTACTTCTTTTATGATTATTCGGGTTACAACCAGATTTTCATCCATCGAAATGATCAAGAGAAGACCACTTTCACATGTCCGTTTGACACTTTCGCCTATAGACAGATGATATTTGGCTTGTGCAATGCACCCGCAATGTTTTAGAGATATATAATGAGCATATTTTCAGACATGGTTGAGAAAATTATTTAGTTGTTACATTTTTTTATGTGTAGGGCATTGACCTTATGGGTTCTTTTCCTAGCTCCCAAAAAAATGTTTACATTCTACTTGCAGTTGATTATGTTTCAAATTGGGTAAAGGAAGTCGCCACTCAGACCAATGATGTCGTTGTTGTTTTGAAGTTCTTAAAATCACTATTTGTTAGATTTGGTACTCCCAGGTACATCATCAGTGATGGAGATTCCCACTTTTGTAACAAATCTTTTGCAGTTTTACTCCGGAAATTCAATGTTCATCATAAGGTGGCAACAACTTATCATCCTCAGATGAGTGGGAAGATATGAGTATCCAATAGGAAAATCAAGCAAATTCTGGCGAAGACTGTTGGACCAACCCAGAAAGATTGGAGTTAACGCTTGGATGAGGCGTTGTGGGCATATAGAACAACATACAAGACACTGATTGAGATGTCTCCTTATTGGATGGTCTATGAGAAAGGATGTCATCTTTCGGTGGAGTTTGAACACAAGATATATTGGGTCATTAAATAGTTTAACTTTGATATTGATGCTACAGTTGTTCATAGGAAGTTACAAATGAATGAGCTAGATGAGATTTAGAGCAATGTATATGAGTCTAGTCGAATCTACAAGGAAAAAACTAAGATGTTCCATGATAAGATGATCAATAGCAAGTGTTTTGTTGTTGGACAAAACGTCTTGCTGTTCAATTCGCGTTTGAAGTTATTTTCCGGTAAACTTCGATCTAGATGGATCGGTCATTTTGTTCTGCTTAATGTGTTTGCTCATGGTGCAGTTGAACTAATAAATCCAAAGGATGGCAGCATATTTAAAGTAAATAGACATAGGATCATGCCCTTCTATGGGCTTTCTCAAGTGAGGGATATGGAGGAAATTCCCATTCAAGATCCTTCTCTTGTTGAGTAAACTAGTGCACACTATCTGGCTAAAGATGTTAAACTTAGCGCTACTTGGGAGGCAACCAATGTTAAGGGAAAAGCTTAGAAACCAAATTTTCATTCTTAACCCTTCTCCTATGTTATTTTTCTTCATATTTAGTGTGTTTTGTGATGTGTTATGTATTCCATTCCAAGCTTGTTTGATGTGTTGCATGCTTTAATTTTGTTTTACATTGAGAATAATACAGATTTCAAGTGTGGGATGAAGATTTATATCATAAACTTAGAATCTATATATAAACTTTTCGTTTTGAGTCAAGTTTTTTGATTCCGAAGCTCTGTTCGACCCATCGAATTTGTTTTAGGTTTTTCTTGATTTTCGTTATCGAAGTCTCGATTCGTCGAGAATTTTTCTCAACCTGTCGAAATGAGGTCCATAATGAGACAGTAGGTGTCCTTCGACCCGTCAAGAAGTTCTCTTGACCTGTCGAAGATGAAGATGTCTTTTTCGACGACTAATTTGTCGTGGAAGGGTTTCTGCGTCACTTTTTGAAATTTTTAAGTTTTTCTTTGTTTTCTTGTGTGTTTTAGTGTCTTATATGAAAAATAAATACAAAAATAAAAAAAATGTCAAGAAGAGAAATAAAAAAGATTATTTTAATTTTTGTTTTGAGTCTTAGGAGTCCTTAACTAGTCCATGATGTGATTATATCTTCTGAAATTATGACTAAAAGTGAATCATGTGACTATGAAATATGAGTTTCTTTGGTTAATCATGATGTATGGTGCATATGAGAATGTGTAGTGGATGTAGAAACAAGTTAACATGATACATATATATGAGCATGCTTAGACATTGTTGATATTCATTTAGCCAGTGAGCGATTGAGCCTAAATGTGATATACATGCTTTCTTTGTTGTGTGTCAATTGCTTGCCGCAGATGAAGTTAATGGACTCTAGAGATTACTAGAACTTGCTCTTGTGCTTTTCAAAGCTTATAGTCAATATATGTCCTGATTGAGGGAGTGATAAAGGCACTTAGGATTTACCACCATTGCCATATGTAACTTGTGTCCTATATTTTGTGTACACAAGATGTGCACCACTTAGTTAATGACATTGAGCCTACATGATAGCTTTTTTGTCATTACCTGCATAATTCAAACCTTGAATCTTAGATTAGTTATATCTCTACATTTGTTTTACGACTTAGTAGAGCTATACATGAGACAGGTATATGAAAACCAAGTTGAAAGTTTGTGAAGATGATGCAAAGGAATAAGTGTGAGGCATCAAGCTAACTATTAACAAAGAAGAAGAAATTTCGGTGTAAAAAGAAAAAAAATTGTTCTTTTGTGTGTGCTAGCTTGATACATGGGTTAATTGTTGATGAAAATTATGAAGTGAACCCAACAAGATGAAATCTGGCAACAATAGTGATACATATGGAGATGCTTCAAGGGTTGCAAAGTTCAAGAAAAGTCTCTCATTTATGGTGCTCTATTAGGTTTTAGAACTTGTTTTCTTTGAACTCCATATCATTTTGTTTTATAAACCCATGAGCCTAGCCCCATTACATCCGTTGAAAGACCTTTTTGATCCCTAAGATTGGTAACCTTTGATGTGTAGAGATTAGTTATAAGAGTTGAATATATGGTTTGGTCAATTTTGCAAATAATTGAGTTGAGTGAAAACCTTAGATATACTTTGAGAGAAACACTTTTGAGAGCATAATTTTGGGAGATTGAATCTTGACTTGTTTATTGCATGCTGCAACTTTATATTTATCATGATTTTGTCTTCGTCCTACATATTACATATGTCCCGTGCATTGATATTAACCTTCAGAATTTTTGTGTATTGAATTGAAATATCATGTAAACTTGGTGGTGCAATATTAGGAAGATTTCTGAGACAAAATATTAAGGGCATTAGAGTTTTGTAATTTATGTAACTGTTAAGTCTTTCCAGAGTCTTAGTTTAGTGTTTTGCTCGAGGACTAGCAAAAATTAAGTGTGAGGTATTTTGATAGTTACATAAATATGCAACTCCTTTGTGCTTAATTATTCCAAAAATACTTGGTTGATTTGTTTGATTTTCAGTAACTAATTTTTGTTTATTTAGGTTATTTGGAGGAAAGTACAAAAAAGAGCAATAAAAGGATAATTCTATTAGAATAAGGATTAGTGACGTGGATAGTCAAAGTGGCGAAGACTCAACCCTAAGTTGATGAGGAGAGGCCAAGATCATACTTATATAAGCCAAACTTGTTTATGGAAGTAGGGTTGTTGATTTTTAGAAAAAGAAAGCTAAGAAGAGAGAAGCGCCACTGCCTTGAGATCGTCATCTCGACCCGTCTAACTGAAGCTGCTAAGAACTCTAGTTTTTTTTTGGTTTATTCTCCCTTCTCCATCATATTTTGCTATTTTGTATTCTTGACTACGAGTAACTAAACTTCCCTAGTTAGGGGTTGATCAAAGCTCAAGACATGCTTACGATTTTGAACCCCTTGTGATTCTAATAATTATTTGGATGAGTTTTACTTCACTATTTTTCCATAGATGATTCCTATGATGTGTTCCTTTGGTGGTCAACTTAGTTGCATGTTGTAGAATCTAGTATCTTGAGTATGTGCAGAACCAACATATTATCGCATATTCTGTAGAGATGAAACAAACTCTTGTGTAAAATAATTTTTTAGTGACGTAAGGGTAATCACCAAATTAACCCTTGAAGTTTTGTTGTTCCTCAAACATTTTTAGAACTTAATGACTCAAATTTTTTAGGCTTACACCACCATATGTAAAGTCGATTGATTAGGGATCAAGTCAGAGCGGATGACCACTCCCTCTTTGATGCCAAGTAAGAGAGTATAATATGCAAGATGATTTAACCATACCTCGTGCACGAGGAATATTCATCCATGTCATTTAAATTAGTCGGGGTAGTTGTAAGTTGTCTAGGGTGGAAAGAAGTTTCTAACATTCATCTCTAACTGATTTCATCAATATTTTATCTTTCTGAAATTTACTTCTTTTTGTAATAGCTGTAGCTTTGCCAAATTATTTAGGAAACCAAATCAATTCCGAATACCTTTAAATTTTGTGTGGTAGTCCGCCACCATGTCTAGTGTCTTGTATTAAATTTTTGTGCTTTAATTTCAGCTATATAAGTAAAATCCTTCCAAAAAGAAAGTTTGCTTTCACAAGAGAAAATGAGAAATGCAAGTGCAGATAGGGTAGGTCCGCAGATGAGGTGGTAGAAGTAATAGTAAATGAGTTGGGTTGGTGGTAGTTGATGTCTTACACTAAATGCAAATGACTTAGGGCTATTAATTAGTATATTCGGTTCGGTTATTAGCCCGAACTGAAAACTGAACCAATTTTTTTTATCGGTTCGGTTCGGTTTAGTTATTCTATTTTTTTTTACGAAAAACCGATTAGAACCAATTTGGTTCGATTTGGTTATTCTGTTTTTTTACGAAAAACTGATTAGAACCGGTTCGGTTATTTTTTTCCAAAAAAAAATTGAAAAAACTGCATTTTTTACAATCCAAACTGTTACTTTGTTCACTTTCTAAACTGTATTTTTTCTTTCCAAACTGTTTGCCAAATATAACTACTACTAGTCACAAATTACACATTCATTCAAAGTTTCAAATAACAAATGCTTACCAAAAATTTACATCTCAAATTCAAAGTTTCAAACATCAACAAACATAAATCAAAGTCCACAGTCCAAGTTTAAAACAGTCCACAGTCCTTCGGGATAAAAATACAATCCAAATCACATAAAAACACTCCATTCTCAAGCTATACTCAACTTGTCCACCATTCTCACTCTCCTTCTTGGCTAACAGTCTTTGCTTGCCGGTCATTTCTACAGTTTCAACATCGATCATCTCTTGATCCTCCTATGTCTTTCTCCAAATCAACAACATTAGGAGCTGCACTAGAAAGATCTGTTAGCAATGAACTTTGAGTTGACATTGGTATGGATGAGTCAGTAACACGGGGCTGCATAGAGTAAAAAATAAAACAAAAAAGATTAGTATTCAATTTTTCACAAGCAGGCTGCATATTGGTATTTACAGGTTAAAGGTTGAAGTTAAAGAACAAACCAGTGATTGAAATTGAGATGATGAACTCACCATTTGAACTTTACCACGTTTAGTTCCTAACTGCAAAGAATCCTGTGTTCTCTTTATTTTCTTCTTCTGTAAATCACGGGTCACTAGCAATAAGCATAACACAGAGCCACAGAATCCATAGATTCAACAATCATCACAGCAAACGACTCTAAACTCAACTACACATTTACACAACTCACCGATCTCAATCTGCAAATTGCAAGATACAGAAAGCACAACACAGATTCAACAAACTACTGAATAAAAATAAAACAGCCCTTCCTTAACAATTCTACACATAAAGTTAACACAATAGAGTAAAATCAATGAATTCAAAAGCTCAAAATCAACAAATTAAAAAGCTCAAAATCTCTGCTAATCATACAAATTATACAATATACGATAGGAGAGACTAGGGTTATTTTGAACTTTGAAGTACCTGATAAGATAGAGAAACAAAATGGTGATGTGGCCGTTGATCTGGTCACGTCGGAGTGGTAACGACTAACAAGTCTGAGGTCGGCGAGTACCAAAATCCCCAAAAGTTAGGGATTGAGATTTGAGAGAGTAAAGTGAGAGAGTGAAGGAGACTGATGTTGTGTGTGTCTGGGCATTGACCACGCCAGAGTGGTGACACCGGAGCTGTGACAAGTCCGACGATGTGGTGAGACCGTGAGAGAGCTGTGAGTCTGTGAAGGACTAAGGTCTAACTTTTGAGTCTGAGGGAAAAGAGGTGAGAACATGAGGGACTGAGGGGAGTGACTCAAGTGAGAGCTGCGCACCAAAACACATTTGAGATTTTAGGGTAAACGAAAAAAAATCCCAAAACGATGTCGTTCAGTCCAATTCGATAAATTCGGTTCGAGTCGAACCGAAAAATTGAAACCGAACCGAATTTATCTGGATTGGTTCAGGCTTTTTTTTATTTCGGTTCGATTTTTGTTCGATTTTAGTTTTTTTTCCGATTAAGGATAGATTTCAGCTCAGTTTTTTTTTTGATTTTCGATTCAGAAGTCACAGCCCTAAAATGATTAGTATGTAGTGCCAGTGTTAAACCCTTACTTCCCAGCTGATCTGCATCACATCTAGGCAGCTAGCTCTTCATTTTACAGTTAAAAAAGAAGAAAGAAAAGAATATATACTACTTCTTGTGTTCATATATTAGCAGCTACATTTGAACACTTCTATTTGAGATTGAAAACTATAATCCAATGGAAGCTAACATAGAATCAGGAGATGATGACTAAGACCAAGCAGTGGATGATAGATCAGCAGGCCTACTGTAGAATGAGAGGTTTAGGGAATTAAAAATCGGATTCAAAGCTTTTTTGAAGCAGGTATGTTCTTGTTATACTATATATTGATAGCTAGGTGAAAGTTGTAATCAGTTGTAAATTTATAATTATTTAGAGATATCATTAAGCTTTATAAGTGGTAAAGGATATCAAAGAGAAGGTTTGTTCTTCTAAATGATACTATTCAAGGGATGAGCACATCCAACGGTTGCGATTGAAAGTAATTAATACGACCACACCATAGTTTTTGTATTTTTGAATCACAACTGTTTTGAAGAAATTAATTTTTATTGATTTGTGCAATTGCAATCTTTACAATATATAGCAAGTTATATGATGATAGTTACAGAAAGTATTAAAGGCATGTACAACTATATTAAAACTGCACAATCCTAGCTAGTAACATAACCTAAACTCCAGGCACGATAACTAGGAATATCAATGGATTAATGGAGAAGATTGCTGCACCTTGATACAGAAGTCTGTTCCAGAGAATTAGTGACTTTAACATCCCCCCTCAAACTAGGCATTCCCGGATGCACAAGTTTGGTAGATAGGAGCTGATGACGGTGTTTATGCAACGACTTGGTAAGTAAATCAGTCGGCTGGTCCTTGGTAAGAATGTAACAGACTCTATGACTGCCACGGGCTACCTTCTCACGAACATAGTGATAATCAAGCTCAATATGCTTGGTGTGTGCATAAAAAGTGGGATTGGATGCCATGTATGTGGTGCTCATATTATCACAATGCAACAAAACAGGAAATTGAATACGAGCACCAAGTTCATATAATAAATAGCCTAACTAGGTTGTTTCTGCACATGCATGAGCCAAAAAACGATACTCAGATTCTGCACTGGATCGGGCTATAGTAGGCTGCTTCTTGGAGCACCAAGAGATGAGACTAGAGCTAAGTTACACAAGATAGCCAGAAGTAGAATGCCGCGTAGTTGGACAACTAGCCCAATCGACATCCGAATAGGCTGAGAGCTGAACTGGTTGACGTTGGGGGGTAATCAATAAGCCATGACCAAGAGTGCCTTTGATGTAGCATAGGATTCTCTTTGTAGCAACCAAATGCGGGGCACGGGGCTGACTCATAAACTGAGACACCATGTTGATGGCAAAAGTGATGTTAGGACGAGTGATACTGAATGAGAGATCGGATAACGAATGGTACCATCGGTGCGTTGTTTCGGCTTGAAAATTCCATGATGGAGATGAGTGGTAACGCCTTGGTGCGGTGGAGGAGTGGTAGCAGGCGGTGGGTTTGCCAATGCGGGATCGACATGCGCTAGGTCATTGAGAACGGGAATGGCTGGGTCGTGGGGAAGTGAAGTGCCGGTGGGTTCCGGGTTGTCGAGAACTAGAGCGGCATTGTCTGATGGAGGCAGAGATGACGAAGGATGGTGGGGCAGCTGCAGAGGGGCTACTGATGCGACCGGAGGACAGTAACGGAAGTAGACAATCAGCGGAGTTCGTGGCGGAGGAGATGAATAAGATGGATATGAATGAAGAACAATATGAAAGTTGATGGTCGTTGAGGATTGAGAAGGAGATGGTGCTGAGGTAGTGAAGTGGTTGGGAGAGATGGTTTGGTGAGGTGAATGCGAGTTATTGGGCCCAGAATGAAAGACGTCCGATGGAGATGGCGATGGGCTCGGCAGTTGGGCCTACAGAGGATGGGGATTTGATATGGACACCAAATCAAGTGTACCGGTAGATGGGACTTGCAAAACTTTATAAGGAAAATTTGTTTCGTTAAATAAAAGATCACATGACACATAAACTCGACCTGTTTGACGATTAAGACATTTATAACTCTTATGAGTGGGGCTATACCCTAAGAAGACACACTCGACACTTCGATTGGAGAGCTTATTAGAGACATAAGGACTTAAATGAGGATAACAAGAGCAACCAAAGACACAAAGAGAGGAATAAGACAATGGAGTTCCATAAAGAAGTTGATATGGAGTGACCCAATTGAGGACTGGAGTAGGAAGAATGTTGATGAGATAAACGGAAGTAAGAACGGCCTCGACCCATAAATTATGTGGAGCCCCAGCAGCTTGAATGAGGGTATGGGCCATGGTTGCAATGTGCCTGTGCTTTCTTTCTTCTAACCCATTATGTTTAGGAGTGTGTGGGCAAGAGAATCTTTGTTAAGTGCCCAAAGTTTTGCAAAAATGAGAGAAAGCATTATTAACATATTTCGTGCCATTATCACTTTGAAGATATTTGATAGAGCCATTAAAGAGATTACAAATGGGAGCAACAAGAGTTTGAAAGTGAGTGAAAACTTCATTTTTACGGTGCATGGGATAAAGCCAGGTGAAACGAGAGTACTCATCAGTAAAAAGAACATAATACCTAAATAGAGTCACATATAAGGTAGAAGATATCCACACATCACTATGAATTATTTGAAACAGACTAGTAGTAGAATTTTTATTGGAAGAAAATGGCAACTTATGAGATTTACTAATAGCACAATCATGACAGAAGCTATAAAGAGACGACAAAGGACCAAGAGTAGACTTTAAGGAAGATAGGACAGTAGCAGAGGGGTGGCCTAGACGATGGTGCCCCAAGGATGAGTGGACTGTGGCAAGAGCTTAAGGAGATGACGAAAGGGATGACAGAAACAAGGGATACATACCATCTTTACAAGGGCCCTGAATCAAGAGAGCACCAGTGAGCAAACAACGAATTTGATAAAAATATGGTGCGAATAAGAAATAAACAAGGTTGTCTTTAGTGACTTGAGCAACTGACAACAAATTTTTATGAATGGAAGGGATCTGCAACACTTGCTCTACAGAGAATTTAGTATTGCCTAAGAAAATAGGAAGGTTACCATAGTGAGAAACTGACATAAAATTGTTGTTTCCCATGTAGACATTGTGAGGTCCACCATAAGTCTGTGGATTTTGGATAGGCATGGCGGTCATGTAATGGGTAGCACCCGTATCAGGATACCAACTTTGATCACCAAGTGTATGAGAACCAGTGAATGGAGGAGCAGAAGATGGGCTAGAAAAGCGATAGGGGCAGTGATAAGGCCCATGCTGATAAGTATTACAATTAAAACATCATTGTGGACCTTAGGGGCTGGGGCCTGGTCCAAGAAGTCCATTTGACCAAGGAGGACGAGTGGCCCATGGTTTAGAAGTAGTATTGAGATAAAAATGTCCCGAAGTATTTGGATAACCAAGGCCTCCAAGACCACGACCACGACCACGGGAATCACGGTGGCGATTACCGGTGGAGTCACCGCGGGACTGGGCATCATTGCCAGAGCCACGGGGCTGCGCAACCATCTCGGAGGACTGGGCTGGTGGCTGAGCAGACTGAAAGAGAGTGGTTGTCGTGGGGTCAGAATGGCGATTCTGCTGGTCGTCGAAGGACAGAATGCGGTTGCGGAGCTCAGCAAAGCCTGGGAGGCGGTCAGATTGAGCAATTGTCATCCTCAAAATGAGATAATCTTGACCAAGACCTGTGAGAGTAGTAACAACAAGATCTTTTTCCGAGACAGGTTCGTTAATGGCATCAAGGGAATCAGCCAAGGACTTTGCATGCTCGAGGTAATCAGCAACAGACTGGGACCCCTTTTGAAGATAAAAAAGCTGGAGATGAAGACTGGTGGAACTAGCAACAGACTGTTGAGCATAATGTTGGGCAAGACAATCCTATATACCTTTGGAGGTATCAAATCTAGTGGTGAGTCGTGCGACTTTCTCGGTGAGAGAGGTGTTGATGATACTTACGATCTATTGATCGGTAGTGAGCCAATCATTATATTTGGGGTTGTCTTCAGTGTTTGCAGGGGCTCCATCACGAGCCGGAGTGGTGATGGTTGCAGGAGGGATTGGGATGGAACAATCAATGTAGCCCCAAAGCTTGGCACCACGAAGATATGGTTTGAGTTAGTGGATCTAGAGAAGATAATTGGTTTCATTCAATTTGATAAACTGGGAGGTGCTTTGGTGGGGTGCAGGTGGGGCTGTGGTTGCCATGGGGGTGGGAAGGAAGAGGAGGGAGACTCTTAGAAGGGAGAAGAAGACACATGTAGATCCTAGACCTAAGACTCTGATACCATGAAGAAATTAATTTTCATTGATTTGTGCAATTGCAATCTTTATAATATATAGCAGGTTACATAATGATAGTTACAGAAAGTATTAAAGGTATTTACAACTATATCAAAACTGCACAATCCTAACTAGTAACATAATCTAAACTCAAGGCATGACAGCTAGGAATATCAATGGATTAATGGAGAAGATTGTTGCACCTTGATATGGGAAGAATTCTGTGGCAGAGAATTAGTGACTTTAACACTTTTGATATGCTCATTCATTTTTATCTCTTAAATAATGTCTATTGGGAGATTAAATTTAGGAGGGTGTATTGCATCTGGATTTTTATGGAGTTTTTTTAATCCATGGACTTTTAGAAAAGTCTACAGACTCTTTAAATAGTCCACAGACACTTCTAAATAATCCACAGACTTCTAAGCATTTCTAAAATCATCGACAGACTTTCTTACGATTTATAAAAATCCACAGACTTTATATGAACGACTTATACAGATTTCAAAGGGAAATTTACGTTATATATTAAAATAATTGAAAGGTACATGGTCGAACATGAGAATGAAAAAACATTGATGAAAACTTTAACATGAAAAGCAGACGTCCTTAACAACAATGATATGATCATCCTTCTCCTTCTTGTTGATTACTTTCTGCATCGTTTACATTGTTGGCGTTTGCTTGAGCTTCTGCCCACATTTGATTAGCAATACTCATTCTCCATTGATTAGCGTTATCCCTTTGCTGCTCTTGAGTTTGAAAATCGTCCCATTCAAAATTATCTTCTCCATTGTCTACATGATCATCTTCTTCTGGTTCAGGAGGAAATTCATCTGAACGACATTCCTGACGAAGAAAATTATGCAATCCTGCACATGCCAAAACTAGCTTTGCTTGTGTCTTATAAGGAAATGATGGTGCTGATTTAAAAATTGTGAACCGCGACTTAAATATACCAAATATTCTCTCAATTACGTTCCTCAGAGAAGCATGACGAAGATTAAATAACTCAACTGCATTGACCGGATGGTTTCCTTCACCGCCACAAAAATCTTTGAGATGATATCGAGTACCTCGAAATGGAGCTAAAAATTGACGTCGATTTGGAAATCCGCAGTCCCCTAAGTAATACTTACCTAATCATGAAAAACATATGTAATTAGTAAGTATATTTATGACACAAACTGAAACATGCTTGCTAAAGTTTTTCATGGATGTAAAACCATACCTGGTGGTACTTTGAGTCCATTACGTCTAGAAATAGCATCATTTAACACTTTTGAATCATGAGCAGAACCCTCCCATCCACTAAGCACATATATGAATTGTAAATCAAAGTCACAAGCTGCTAACACATTTTGTGATATCTTCCCATGACGATTTCTGTATCTGCTTACCTCACGTCCAATAACTGTTGCAGGAATATGTGTGCCATCAATAGCTCCAATGCAATCTTGTGGTAATGAAAAACTATTTACAACATATAAAAAAGAAAAATGATACAAGATTTATAGAAATATTGCTTTGCATACCTTAAAGAAAGGATAAAACCTTGTGCTTTCTCTTATGTTAGGTGGTGAGGTATTAGCCGGCAGTGGTTTTGCCATAAACTCTGGAGCTATTGTATTTAAGGCCTTCAAGATTTTGTTGAAACTTCTGCTAACAGTGAAATGAGATCGCTCGAATATCATCTGAGGTTCACTATATCGATTGTTTTGACCGACAACAAGTAAAAATGTAGCAAGCATTTCTTCAACACAAATGTATCTGGTATCTCGTAAAGGTGTTTTCTCTTTGATGATGGCACACAATTTTCGAAATACGTCAGGATACATTCTGTAAACCTCCCGAAACATACGAGGGTCGCTGTCCAGTATCTTATCCATATATATGTATCCACGTGATGTCACTGGTCGTCGAGTCAACGGACGTCTAATACGTTCATCAAGTATGCTGCGCACAAGATCATATAACATATAAACAACTGCTTGTATTGCCATTAACAAAATTCTAATGACCTCGTAAAACTCTTCTTCCTCTTCATCAAATCCACACACATCCATTTCAGATATCGCGCTTAGAGAAAGCACCTAAACAATTAAAATGAACAATGTTACTATTCATAAGATCATCCATTCAAAAGCAAACCAGAACTCATAATTATTCAGAAAAACCTCAAGTTGCAATAAATTAAAGAAAGCATAATTGTTCAAAGAAATCCTTATTCAAACAAAAACACATCAAAGAAACAATCAAGCCATAGCATAGTGCTTGTTAGCCTCATGCATTATTTCGTTCCCAAGTGATCCAATTATGTCGTTGGTCTGGACTCATCTTCAAGAATATGTCTTGCTTTGCTTTAGTGTTAAGAAACCTAAGCGCAAAAAAGCTAGCTTCATCAGTCAATCCTGGGGTCTCTTGAACAGCAATCCAACATTCAGTGTCTCTTGATTCTCTCTTCTCCATTATGCCACAAATGGTATCAAAAGTGGTGACAATTTTACCAAAGCCAGTTGACAAGTTTTGTAGAACTTCAGCTTGAGATGCTGCCCCTTTTGAGCTGCTACTTTTTTCATAATCAGCTCTACTTCTTTTCCCTTGAACCCTGCTATGTGCTGAAGCATGTGCATTGTTGGCTGGGGTGCGTTGTTGAGAAAGAGATGGCAAGTTTTCTTGGTCCAATGACTCATTTTCATTTGGCACAAATGTGTAATTATCTTGATCAAAGACCAAGTCATCTATACCACCCACTTCCCAAGACCCGTTCTCACCTGCTTCATATGTTGTGGCATCTGTATCATCACCTAGACCGATTGAGCCCATCCCAGTTGCAGTTCCATTACCAACTGCAATATTCAAATCCTCATAGTCTGAAAATGCTTCTGTCCGAAAGTGTGCATGGGTTGGATGTGACTGAAAGATAATAAACAAAAATGTCAATATGGTAAACCTTCAAAATAATTAGTAATCTAATAAAATAAAACTACAAGACATTAAACTCACCTTCAAATAGTCAGCCCATACTTCATCAGCGGCAGTGAATCTCTTTGTGATCGGATCCCACCAAAACCCAGAACTGTGACGCATAAGCTGAGAGTAATTGGTGTATTGTTTTTTAAACCATTTCACTCGGCTTTGGTAATGGCTGAAAGTTACATCATAACCGAGTTTTTCCTTAAGCTTAGGAAGTAACTTTGCTTCTACTGTTGTTTTGCTTATTACACCATTAATATCACGGAACCCAAGCTTAGCTCCTTCAACCATGAGTTGAAGCAAAACATTGCTCTCTTCTGCGGTCCAAGTTTTATAATCCTTTCGTTTACCACTTCCTTGTGAATCTCCCATCTATGATTCAAAAGTTTCTCTTCTTTAGCTACTCAAAGTAGAACATTCAAAAGCCAAACTACTTGATTACAGCGACACCCAGGAAAGACATTCAAAAGCCAAACTACTTTATTTGAGATCAATCAAGTATATAGAAACCAATAAACACACTTGAAACAAACATAAAGAGCACAAGTGTTCTATAGGTCCAAACAACACATTGTGATTAATACCAAAAATCTCTATTAATAGCAGCTGATAATGATTATGCAAATCCCTAACCAGAAAAGCAAAAAAGCAAAACTTGGAAAATGACAGATGCAATCTTAACAGGTGTACGTTTTGTTGGAAATATCAGAAAGGTCAGCTATAGATATTTTCATATTTCATCAAGCATCTTATGAATATCCAACTTAAGAGTAATGAAGTATACCTCTTGAAATATCTAAGATCCCCCTTATATGTAAAACTTCAGTAACAGTGCTCAGTCGACATCAAGTAATTAAGCAGCATGTGTATCCCAGAAAAGTAAATTAAGGAAGAACGAACAAACTAATATATCGAAGAACAAATTGTGGCGTATGACATCGATGTATAATTTAACACTCTTTAAAGGAAATTTACAGCCGACTAAACTTGTTAGTGAGTAACAGAACGTATAGTTAACTTTGAGATTCAAATGGTATATATATGGTGGTGACGCAGAATTTTGATAAGAATGGAAGAGGAATAACACGTGTGAAACGAAAATGACACAGAAAAGTGAAGCCGAGTAATTTTGATGGTTTGCACTTTTTCACTTTCAAACCAGAGCCCACCATCGCTCGATCGACATGGTTTTAAGAATAGATTCATATCCCTAACAGTACAAACTTTCGAGAAGAGACCAAATTTTGTTCAACAACAAAAACCAACATAACCCAGAATTCTGATACCACAAGAAATTAGGCAAATATAGAGAAGAATCAAGAAAACAAGATGATGGGAACCAACCTCTTTGCACGCTCAGAAGGATGAACTTTGATAGACTTTTCCCACGCTCAAAATCTTTGCCCTAGCAGCTGGCAAATTGTTGAAGTCTGCTATTTATACTAAACCCTACAAAGTCCACAAATTTCTTTGACATTCTAATTCCGTAAATATGAATGAAATTTTGAATACCCTAAAACTTCTATTCATTTTTTAAAATCCTAATCGAATACAGCTAGACTTTGGTGGACTTCATATGGATTTTTTAAAATCCTAATTGAATACACCTAGACTTTTATAGACTATTAAAAATCTGTTTTGAATACACTTGGACTTTCAGATTCCATGGACTTGTTTAAAATTGCCACTAATTCCAGATACAATACACCCCTAAGAGTAGTTTGCTATAAAATCAAGGACTTAATTAGTGTACCATATCCACATAAGAAACAAAAACGTCGACTTGGATACTTCTGCTCATTCTCATTCACCTTACAATGAACACTTGATTTGAGGTCATTAAACTCCTATTCCTATATAAACCTCTGAGTGCATTGCTTTCTTCTTCACACCTTGTTTGCCATTCACTTCATAAGACAAGCCATTTCCAAATTGTGCACAAAGGCTTTTCAACCCATCAACCTTTTGCTTGTTGCCACATTCATCACCTTGGGGGCTTTGGCTTCTCTTGTCACATCCCGTTCATTGTACGAAACTTCCATAGCCGAAAAACATGAACAATGGATGGCAAAGTGCGGCCGTGTTTACCAAGATACTGCAGAGAAGGAAAAGCGCTTTGCTATCTTCAAGAAGAACGTCGAATTTGTGGAGAAGTTCAACAACCAAGGGAACAAGATTCTCAAGTTGAACATCAACAAGTATTCCGATCTGACCAACGAAGAGTTCACGAAATATCATACCGGATTCAAAAGGCCCACCAACACTTCATCAGACATTAAATCTTTTCGGTACCAACACTCGGCTGCTACCGACATTCCAACAAGCATGGACTGGAGGGAACAGGCAGTCACCCCCATAAAGGATCAAGGAAATTGCGGTAAGTGAATCGCTATATCTCTAAATTAGTCACATCCCCTGCTCACCTATCATGTGAAATGCATCATTTTCTGTGTATACATGTATGCAGGAGCATGCTGGGCATTTACAGTAGCAGCAACTGTGGAAGCGCTAAACAAAATCCAAACTGTCCAACTGATCTCGCTCTCCGAGCAACAACTGGTGGACTGCACTGAACAGAACGATGGCTGCAGGGGTGGCAGCTTCGAAGCAGCATACGGGTACATAATACAAATCCGTGGAATAACTCGAGAAGACACTTACCCGTATGAGACCACAGACAACGGAACATGCGACGTTAACAAGGCAAGTGAGCATGCTGCCCAGATCAGCGGTTACGAAAGAGTCACTCCCCGAAGCGAAGATGATTTGCTCAAGGCCGTGTCCATGCAACCCGTCTCAATTGGTATTGCTGCTTATGGTGAAGAATTTCACCACTATGGCTCTGGAGTGTTTGATAGCGATTGCGGGCCAAACCTCGACCACGCCGTTACTGCTATTGGCTACGGGATGACTGAAGATGGAACCCCTTATTGGTTAATGAAAAATTCATGGGATGAGAATTCGTAGGAACATCGACGCCCCAGAAGGGATGTGCGGCCTTACTACTAATGCTTTCTATCCGACTGCATAACTCTACTATTATAATGAAACCAATAACAGCAGGCAGAAGAACCTTCGTCTGACTCCTTCAGTCCTCCATTTTGCACGCATATGCAGTACGCAGAATCTGGTATATTTTGATTGGCGTTGAAAACGCCTGTACTTTGGTCCAGCACAATTGTATGAGTAAGTTTCCAAAGCACAATGAATGCTTGGTATATCCTATAAGCAAATAGCCAATAGCTTTGTATCCAATTGCAATCTACCTATGATTTAACCAACAAAGTGCAGTACTCATATATTCATATCAGTAAGCTGCTGTGAGTTCTTTGGATATGCAATCAAATGAGAGAATCTTCAGATATAACAAGTGATAAAGAAAAAGATGTGGCATTGATAACCATATGATAAATCACAATCCCACAAAGAATACATGAACAAATATCTAGTAGCCAATCACATTGCATTAATTTATAATCTCTATATCCCAATTTTACTATGAATGTGAGGAGAATTTAGGTGGGGTTGATGTAGATTGAAAGGAGAAGTACGCCAATGGTGTGAGGATATTTTCAATAAATAGGTTTGAAGAAAAACAGAAAAACTGCAAAACGACTTCTGACTAATAATAGACTAATTAAATGAAACAATACAGAAGGCGATGTGAGAAAAGAGTTTGAAGTTCTTCAAAATTTCACAAAGTATAAGTTTTTAGACATGATTACATAGCATTGCATGTACCTATTAAACCTGAAGATGGAAAACACAATCAGGCACGTTTTCCGCTGTTGGAATTGGTCTTAGTGCAAAGGACCTTCCGCCCCTTGGCACGTCGACGCTTCAACATTGCTCTGCCACTAGTGGTTCTCATGCGTCTGCGGAAGCCATGAGTTCGAGCAAGTGATTTCCGAGACCTACTTCTCTTGGTGAGACACAGAGCAGCTTTCCCAGCTCTCACCACTAAGCCAGAGCTTTTTTTTCTTCCCAGCCTAACATTGGAGCTCAAATCCAAACCCAAAGAACTACCTGACAATCAAAGTAACATAGATCCAGTATTATTACACATGAAGACCCTTACGTTATTTTCTCTGTTTCACTTTAGCTTACTCAGCACCAAGTAAAGAGCTTAGCTTTGTTTCGATAAAAGACCTACTCTCGATGAAACCAAAGTCATTGCAATGTTGGTATTGCCAACACCGGAATTCACAGACTTGTACCAAACAAGACACTCACCTTCTCGTCTCAAAAGTTGCATTTATGAATTCTATCACTATATTCACTGTGTCTCAAAGCATATTCTGATTCTACAGAAAGAAAAAAGAAAAAACTACTACCATTTCAGCTTATTAGGCAAAAAATTCACTTTCTTTGGTTCAAGGAACTCACTTTACTGAAGCAAAGTACCTAACCAAACCCAAGAACAACAGAATTTCAAAGCAACAAGGGAATGTACAACATATTAGCTCCTCAAATCCAATCAAATGATTCAACAGAGTATACCCATTAAGCTTTAACCCAGAGAGAAACCCACATTTCAATACAATGAAAATGTATTACTTCATAATCTTATACGAAAAAAGGGAAGAAACTCGAGCAATTAAAATGGGTACCTGAAAACGAACAAGAGGAAGAGAGAGGAGATGAGGCGATGAAGGAGCAGTGGAGCAACGGAGAACGAGCAACGGCGCCGTTGACAGAGATAGAGGTTTCCCTGGTTCTTGTTCCGGCGAAGTATGTCAGTGAAGCTTGTGTTGTTGTGACTCTGCTTGAAAGACAAGGTGACCATGAAATTGCTGAGATTGTGGCCATTCTGTTTTGGGGGCTTGTGTTGTGTTTCTCTCAGAGTTTCACTTTGTGTTCTCCTATCCCCAATGAGGCAAAACACGAGAACAAGATAGAGTGCTTCTTCTTCTTCTCTTCGGTCTCGATTTGCCTTATCCAGTGCTCTCGTGTCAGTGGCAGTCTAAGTCGGGTTCAGACCCTTTTATCCGGTTCGTCTAAGCTTTAAAACACTGGGATGGGCCAGCCCACTATTGTTGCATATGACGGTGGTCCATTACTCCCATTTTCTACTTAATTTATGCTACATAATTAAAATATACAGCTTTAATCAATTGGGGATGTAGCTCAAATGGTAGAGCGCCCGCTTTGCATGCGGGAGGTACAGGGTTCGATCCCCTGCATCTCCATCTTTTCATTTTTCAGTTTCTTCCTAATCAAGCTAGGATTCTTTTGTTAGCTTTTCCTACCTACCCCAGCTAGGGTCTGCAAAATTGATTTCTGTGGTTCCAGCATTTTGGGTGCATAATATAAGTCCTTAAAAATTCGGCCATGTGATATTTGGTACTCAATGCTTGCTCTGAGAGAAGCAGATAGAGAGAGGTCAACCTTTTCGTCAAGTCAATGGAAATGGATTGAACCCAGCTCGAGTTACACCAAGTGATATATATAAGCAGGTGCAGAAACCTAATTATGAATCAACAAATTCTGATAAGAAGTGTTGGTGGTTGTGTTGTAGTTTTGCTATGTGTGGCTTGCACTATTCTTTGTTTCGACATGAATCAGTTAGCTAGCTCTAGGTGATCTTGCATATCTTCTTACAATCAAACTGAACACATAAATCAGAGATTGTAGTTTTGTGAAGGAAGAAGTAATTGGATAGGGAAGGAAGGGTGTGATGCAAACTTTAAACAGTAACCTTAGATATTTGGGCATTATGACATTAATAATAAGGAAATCAAAGTGGATCTCTCTGCCATCTCTATATTCTTGTTCATTGTCCATGCTTCTGTAGCCCACCAAACACCTTCCATATTGGACACAGTCTGATCCTCTGGATATGCATCCCACTCAGTACTTGCAATCTCATTCTGGATCGATATGGAGAGGGGCAAAAAGATGTATCATAGAGTTCTTATTATGTAGAGAAACAGAAAAGTGGTGAAAAGAAATGAGAATTGAATATAGCTAGTCAAGCTAGCTTTGATATCATGTTACACAACTATTTCACCTCCCAAGTGTTTGAAGTTTGCATACTTGCTTGAACATTTCAAGTTTTCAACCAACAGAATTAGTCATAGAAAAGGTGCTAGCTAGTATGACTCGGGCTTCCCCAATATAACTTGTGCAAGCCAACTATTCTAATCCATTATGAGCCAGTTTATCTCTTGATCATATTGAAGAGTATTATCAAAGGGTCTCTTTCCAATATGATAAGTCTCTCTCTTTAAGCAATTGGCATCTAATGACCATGTAGTTAGGGGCCTAATTACTACTATGAATAGACATTGGGGTTTCATTTGTTGAAAACAAACACATCAAAGCATTAAGAAATAAGAAAGCTCATAAAGTATAGCTAATTCCACTCTGAGGACGAAGCATTAAAAACAGCTTTCACCTTACGCAGAAAACTTGCCAAACCATTGAGGACCGATGACATGTCAACTATCTCTGAACATGATGCTTCTTTGTTCAACGAGAATGTGCCACTTAAGGAGCAGCTGAAACACGGATTTGATTATTATGACGAGAACTTGAGCATTGATCAACGGACTTGAATGTTTTAGCTGACACAGTGATAATCAAAGGTACTCAAGTTTATGATCCAGAGAATGGTGGATGGACTGAACTGAGTCCTCTGGAAGTATTGCAGATGTTGGATCATACAGGAAGACTTGATAGTTCGTTTGGGGAAGGGATAGTCATTACTAAACATGACAATGTGACCAACTACTCCGTATTGCTAAGCAAACATCTTCCAATTAAAAGTCAGTTTTTGTCGAAATTGGTAGAGCAACTGAATGCTGAGATTGTTCTTGGTACAGTCCAAAAAACTTCGGAGAAGCATGGAAATGGTTACAATACAGTTATCTTTCTGCTCAAATGGGACGTAATCCGACACATTTGAAGGCATACACATGAATTGGCATTTCCTTGACGTTTGACAAAACACGATAAGACTAGATGTTCATCCAGACAAGAGATTGAAGATGTTGGCATCTCCAACTTATCTCTTTGGTACATCAGGTAGTTCATTCATTGCATATCATGTTTTCCATCTAGGATATGCTAGTGTGCATGTATCCCTGCTGTTCTGGTATGATTCTGTGAACATGTTCTTATCTGGGTTCGGTTGCTTAAGTTAATCTTATTTCAGTACGCATGTGCTTTACAGCAGCCTAGGTTAACCTTTATGCATGTACCCTGGTTCTTGCTAGTTGACCTTAAATTTCAAATGTGTTAAGCCAACATGTGATACGTAGGATTTTGTGTTACTTTTTGCATGTGCTTTACAATCTGGACTTAGGCTAACTTTGCTCTTCACGTGATACTCTTTCTGCCTGTTTTGCCATTTCTGGTAATAGGTTGGGTATAGTGTTTTCCCTCCTAAAATACATCTTGCCCCAAATGGAAAACTGATGTTAACTTAGCACCTTGCCTTGAAACATGCCTCTGCTTTGTATACAGTATCCAATCTGTCTAGTCAAAACTGAGTCGATTCTTGGACTGCCATAGGCTTCCTCTTATGATAGTTGACCACGTGATTCGGTGCTATGTTTGACCCATATGTGCATTGTTTCTCACTGATATGTATTACTGGGTATAAGGAAATACAAAAGCTGTCTTGGTTTCTTTTTTCCTTATAGTTGTGCAGTTGTCCCATCAGTTGCAGACCTGTTTTGCTCTGTATTAGGACAGTGCTTAGGGCAGCGTTTTGTGCTGCTGTGACACGTGCTTTTCAGCTGGTTTTGACTCTTGCTTTGCCTTACTTACTTGCTGCATTGTGCTGCTATTTTGTATGGTCTATATAAGGTGTCTAAACTGTGTTGAAATGTGGGTTGGTTGAGTGAGATACTTGGGTGTTTAGGTTATTCTGTTTGGTACTCTTTGAGAACACATTCGTGTGTAGTTTCTCTTCTGTCTTCTCTTCCTCTTCCATGTCTTTTGGTTGCTCATAACTGTGCAAAATAGACATGGATTCTTAAACATAAAAACTGTTTTTCAAAACTCATATGCATCATTGCATTGTGCATTCCATAGAGATAAAGTGTGGAGATGCCCAACCCATGAAGTTGATCAAGAAGGTTTTAACTTGAAGAGTAGTTAAAGATCTGTGTTAATTGTTTTCTTTCCAAAGTGTAAGCACATAGATTAAGTAGTGTAGCTCTGTTTGTACTGGTGGGTAGACTAGTCAGGATAGCATAAAGGTTATGTATTCCCAGAGTGCCAGAAACTTGTAATTGTGTGTGTTACCAGTTAGTGGAAAAGTTTGTCCCTCAAGAGTTAGGGGCACGCAGTTTTGATCCTGGTTGTAGGATTTCTGCGTCACCAAAAACATCCGGTGTCATTCTTTCCTTTCTGCTTTTACTCTCTATTACTCGTATCCTGTGTTTTGGGATAGGACAATATCTTGCTATCCCGAGAACAGAATTAAACGAAAAAGTGGTAAAAGCCTATTCACCCCTCCCCCCCTAGGACCTTTAACATTACATTATGGTGTGAAAGTGGATCGTCTCCAAATAAAAGACGCATTGAAGACAAAGCTAGCAGAAATGGTGATTTCATTTAAACGAGTTCATCTTTTACAAGTGTTTAGATAACCATTGTCAGTTCCTTGTTTTAGTCAAGTATCATTTATTTTGGAAAGTTTTCTTAGTAAAATGCAACTGTTTTCTAATCTTAGAGTTCTAGAGTTCTGTTAGGGGTGTTGTTCTACACTACCATTCTCATAGGGCAACTAATTAGAAAAGTTATAAATTACATAGGTCATTCTAACGATGATAACCGAGTCAGATAGCAACATTACAAGAGCATTGGCACAAACAGTACATACCTGAATAATGTAACTCCGGCTGGAGTAGCTGGACCGAAGACATATACCCTGTATTTGTCATATGGTTCATATCTGGGATGTGATAAGGTGGTAGAGGTTGTCGATGTGTAGATACTACAGCCTCAGGTAAGACATTCGCAGAGAAGGAAAAGTTTCAACTCTTCTAACATATCCATTCCTAATTCCCTGAAGTCCTGTGTTAGTTGTAAGACTGTTGATACCGTTGTATGTAGGTGTTTCTTCCGTTGGTTACGACTTTTGAGTTTTGACAGGCATTGTTTTGTTTTCTGTGGTAGGATGGAACGGTTGACAAATGATCAATGTGATTTTTGTGGCTTTCTTTGTCTGCACTATTTGGTATCCCAACATTTATATTTTGCAGTCTTTTCCTCGAGTATAGAAGCCAAAACTTGATCAAGGTAATAAAAATAAAAAACTCAAATTGAAGTAACAGCAGCTTTCAATATTTGTGATTCATTCACAGCACCGGAACGGCCAAAGCATTAAGCACACCTTCACCTCCTTCAATTGAGCTTTTTCATTTCTTTCTAGTTTTTACACCTAAAAACTTCAGCTCTGGGCAATGTGCCTTACCAGTTCATAGGCAGAGACCCGCACTCTTTTTTTTGAAGTAGAAACTGTCACTCTTCATACATGGACTCCTGGTGGTTTGTTCAAAGTTTGTGATAATAAACGGACTAATAATTGACCTATGAAGCAATAGTTAGTTAAATGATGTAATAAGAAAACAGAAAAAAAATCATAATTATACAATTGAACTGATATTACTAAGCACATGGCGGTGGCGTTTACACATACTGTACATATAAACTCTCCCAACCGTGAGAGATTGAGAGAGCTTCATCTTCATCTTCTGCCTCCACTTTGACCCCACCGGCCCACCTCCTAAAACCCTATAGCCGAAACTCTCTGAAGCTCACAGATTCATAGAACACCTGAAAATTATGATCGTTTCTCGAGGTTTATCTAAGATTCCTGGAAAAAGCTTCAATGGGTTGTGCCGGTGTTTACTCTCTAATCTACCAGAGCTGCAAAAACTCTACATCTCTCAGTCTCTAGGGTATTCGACCCAGAAGGTAATTTCTGTCTCAGAAGCTATATATTTTGATTGTTTTTTCTTTGGCGTCGTAAATTTCATTGCTTTGATTAGTGTCTTGTTTTTGGTACTAGATTTCGAGTTGCAGAGAGTTTTGGTCTTCTGGGATGCCTTCTTTTCTTGGGTCTTTAACTTCTAGGCATCATATCCACCACCAGAATAGCTCCTTAGTTGAGGTGAGGTTTTGCCCATTTGGTTGTTTATTGTCCTCTGTTGAATAATGGTAGGGCTATGCTGGTCCCGAAAGAAAATTTGAAGTTTATTCGTCAGTTTCCATCACCATCTTCTGAATCATCGTCATCAGGAAAGTTGAAAGATTAACTTTCTCCGGATGATGTCCTCGGTTGGACTTGAGTCTCTGTTCTCTACAAATATATTATGTCTGTTTTTTCGACTCACTTGTTGTTGAGATATTGATTTACAGGAACCACAAGACCCATTCTCGCTTGTTTCTGATGAGCTATCACTTATTGCTGACAGGTTAAGAGCTATGGTTGTTGCTAAGGTTTGTGTATTTTTTGTTTATCTCCTTGGCTTCTTACCATGTAATTGATCTTACTGTAAGAACATATGTGATAATGGCAAGAGTTGATACTGATGGTCCCTGGAAATTTTTTATTATATTATTTGCCAGGTTCCTAAGCTTGCCTCTGCTGCTGAGTACTTCTTTAAAATGGGGGTAGAAGGAAAGAGATTCCGACCTACGGTAATAGCAACAATACTATGACATTGTTATGATATTTTTCTGAGCTGCAACTTATTAAGATGCCCTACACTGGATACTTTTTCTGATTGTTTTTATCTGGAATGTCTTACATAACAACATGTCATCCATAGTCTCTCTCAATCATTAAGATGAAGTTATTTGATAATTCTATGCATTATGCAGGTCTTGTTATTAATGTCAACAGCTATTGATGTCCGTATACCTGAACCTACTTTGCAACCCGATCCTCCTATGCAATTGGGAAATGCATTCCCAACAGAATTGCGTGCAAGACAGCAATGTATAGCAGAAGTGACAGAGATGATTCATGTTGGTTATATGCAATGTTTTATCTTTTATATAGATCTCAGAAATAAAATGTGTATTAGTAGTAAAATTAAATGCTTGTGGGGCATACACTGGCCTAGAGAAAATTAAGTAGTGTCTTATGCCAGTCTGACTTTGTTGCTTTTATTCTTAAAGAGTAAGACTCTTAATCTACTTTTATGTACACAGAGTTCTTAAGTTGAGTCCTCTATTGCTGCGAATCTATCTTAACACTTCTAAGTGAATTGATGAAAATGAGGATATGGTTTTTCTGTGAAGGACTACCAGCTTACAAGCTCCTAATAAAGTATTTTATATTTCAGGTAGCAAGCCTCTTACATGATGATGTACTGGATGATGCAGACACAAGACGCGGTGTTAGTTCATTGAATTCTGTAATGGGAAATAAGGTGAAATTTCACTATCCTTAAGTTGATCAATTCACTTTATGCTGGTTAATCTGTTGTCTCTTCAGAACTTTTAGATTTTTGGTCTATCAGGTATATGGACAAAAAAAAATTATTGTAGTCCTAGAGAGTTTATATGTATCAATCGATCAAACACATAAACCTTGAGTTTCTGAAAAGCATTTTCATGGTCTTTCACTTTGGGAAGTCTTACTGTTCAAATGGTAAAGGGTTAGAGACTGAGTTGTCGAGTTTTGTCTAATGCCTTATTTGTGTGCCTTATAATGATCTTTGATCTGATTAGTACCCCTTGTACATCACCATTGGAAACGATTTGTAGCATAGGACTGCTACGGTTGTTGGGGACCAAATTACTATTCTGGAATAGACATTTAGGGTTTTTGGTTCCACATATTGAAATCCTTCACAAACAAATCAAAGCAGAAAAACAGAAGCCCCACCCCTAACAGCTTTGGCATTCAATTTTCTGTTTGGCAATACCTTATTTAGTAGAGTGGGATTGAAGGAACTTGAAGACCATGAAAGAGGTTTAGAGCGCACATCCATTCAATTATTCGTTTTTCATTTCATCTTCAACTTTCTCAAGCTATGAACCCCACCACCATTGTCTCTGCCTTTGCAAAGAGCCCTTCAAAGGCAGCCACTCCAGCCAGTTTTGATCCACTTGTGATCGGGCAGTGCATGAGTGCCATTTCTTTTAGTTTCCTCCCATTTTTTATGGATAGTGAGAAATGGGATGTCTTAGTTGCAGTGATGAGGATCAATTGTTGAGGATAATGCTAATCAGCTAATGTAGCTAGAGAAGCATCACCATGACCAACCCTACCATCATTAACAGATTTTGACAATGCAAATTCCTACTTCCAATCAGCTGGAAACATGACACCACTGTTTAGAAGCTGCTACTCTTTAATTATAAATGATGGTGATGTTTGTGGCTTCTTCTGATGCTATGGCACAAGTTAATTTTAACCTTGTGAGGGTTTTAAAGCTTAAATTATTTTTATTTTGGAATGAGATTCCTTCAATGGAGAATAAAACTTTTTAAACACTCTTTCTTCTCTTCTTTTTATTTTGCTTGAATTGAAAATAGAAACATTACAGCAAAGTGAGCAAACAAAAGGAAATAAGAAACACACTTTGCAAGCAGAGGCATACTAATGAAGCTCTTGAAGACTTGAGGCATTCTAGTATACCAAAAAACTTCGTGTTCTACACACTTTTAGATTATGTTTGTGTTGGGAATCAAAGTATTTGATGAAAGGCCTCAAAAATTGGCCTGAACTAAAAGATCATGGAAGACTTCTTCTTCATTTGTCTCACCGATTAGAACGAAATAATGCTGGAACCTCCACTAGTGGTTGCAAGCACCTAACAGAAGCACAAGTGCTTCCTATAGTTGGGAAACACTGAAACTGATCAGCACCTCAATGGAGTCCTGCTTTTGGTAACATTCATCTATATGAGATTCCAAAATGGACTACTCACCTAACCTCAGATCATGGAAGAGGTGATGATCACAGTCATGGACTCATGGGGACCAACCATAGGTAGGTCCAAAGGCTGCCTTAAGAATTTTGATCTCTTAAACAGAATGTTCATAAAGTCTGGAGTCTGGGGCTTGTACTACCTAGAACCAGAAGGGAAGGGAAGGGAAGGAAGGTATAGTGGTGGCCCTTAGTAGGGTTCCTTTCAAGCATTTGAGGGATCAGAGACTTGGCTTGGTGCCAAAGTCAAGTGCATAATCCCAATCAATAAGCCAAAGCAGTGAAACCAATGGAGCAAAAGTGATCATGTACACCCATCAACTAAGGCTAATTGACCTTACCAGACTGTGGAACCCATCGTTTTTGTTGCATTCCCTTTGGTGGTTTCTTTATATATTCTATGTGCTACTGAAATCCATGGCTATATAAATCAACAGTCTCTTTTGGTTTCTGGAATTTTATGTACTTGTATGCCAAATGCAGAAGAAGTTCGTTTTGAATTTCCATTCCCTTTAAACTTGATGGCCTTATTTGGTTCGTTTAAAAAAAATTAAAAAAAATCCATTTTCCCATGAAGATAGAAGATGCATATCTCACATTACTTTGTTAAAAATAGAAGATCAAATAGTAAAATCTCTATTACGCATAAGATTTTTCTTTTCCTAAAATGCTTCAGTTTTCTTTCGGTTTCTCTCAAATCCATGAAACAAACTAGATCTTTTGGATTTGCACGAAGTGGTTTCATATCAAAGCTACCAAACTACTGAAGTTATCTCATCAAATTATGAACCACAAAGATTACAATCAGAAACACCCTTTCCTAGCTAACTAGATTCTTGTAACTTGGCCTACATTTTTTTTGTCTTCCCATTAAATAGGCATGTTGTCCCCAAGCCTGTAACCAAATTAAGATAAAAGTCCTATCATGGCGCTATCATGGTGAATCTAAAGAGAAAAAGATCTGCAGTTATAATGTAGATAATAATTCTGAAGATGAATTATGTCTTATTGGGTTCAAATCATTCTGCAGTGTCACTTACTCCAATTGTACCTCGCTGCTAGCTCAAGTCTAATGATTCTGATAATTCATGAGCAACTTGAGAATTCTTTTACTTTCCATTGATGGAACAGCTTATAATTCAGAAAATTGGGTAATGGAACAGTATCCAAACGTTTCTACACCGCATGGAATTGGTACAATAATCAAAAATTAATTCCTGTTTTCTTCATTTCATACAGTAATATATAAAGCTGATCAATCATTAACCTAATAATGCAATAATGTCTACAAAAATTACCTGGTATTATGTGTTAATGTGGAAAGAATAATAACCTGATTATTGTGATGACTGATGAACATATACCATTGGGGAGGAGGAGACATTGAAACGAAAACAACAGGTGTCTCTAATTAACTCTCTGTTTTATATTCTAGATTTGAAATGGCTCCATCTAAATTGACAATTTAGGATTGAATATATTATACGCAATTGGAGCAACACAAGATTTAACCATGTGATGGGAAATTGCACTTCAAGAGCTGTACGCTCACTACAAAACACTACAGTCACCACCAGCTTCATATGCCCGTGACATGCAGACCAATTGGAAAGAATGTAACAGAACAGAAATTAGCTCTTTTGAATAATTAAAGTTTGCCCCCTTTAAATTTTGTATGAAAGTACTAATCACATGTACAAGTATTGTCCATCCCCTCAATTATCAAATTCATGCTCAAACTATCTTTGAACGTAAATTTTGATTGGAAGACATAACTAACTCAAGTGTGACTTATTTGATCAGTTTACTGATATATAATTTCATCAGATATATATTTAAATTCACTATTCTTATGTTACAAGCCATGTGAACCGCCGAAGCCAAACCTCTCTCTCTCTCTCTCTCTCTCTCTCTCTCTCTCTCTCTCTCTCTCTCTCTCTCTCTCTCTCTCTCTCTCCTATTACTATAAAACCCACCCTTCACTTCCTTCACACTCACAGAAACCTATAGAGGGAACTAAAATCCAAACATGGGTTTTAGGCTCCAAGCTGCGTTGCTCACGTTTCTTCAAGCACTGTTCTTGTTTTCACAGGAAGCAATATCTGCTGGTGGCCACCATGGAACCACTGTAGGGCACTATGGAAGCACTTTAAGACATGGAAGGAAGCAAGTGACGAGCTGCAATTTGTTTCAAGGCAATTGGGTTTTCGACCCTGCCTGGAATCCTATCTACGACTCCTCGACCTGTCCCTTCATCGATGCCGAGTTCGACTGCATCAAGTACGGTAGACCTGACAAACAATTCCTCAAGTACGCATGGAAGCCAGACTCATGTAACTTGCCGAGGTACTAACACTAGTTCTAGTTCATCATAACTCATTAAGCCTCCGATTAAGCTAGGTTCTTGACTACTACTACTACTTTGTGACCAAGTAGCTAATGGTGTTGTTTATGTATGGAAACTATGAAGGTTTGATGGAAGTGATTTTCTGAAGAGGTATAGAGGGAAGAAGATAATGTTCGTGGGGGATTCGTTGAGTCTCAACATGTGGGAATCGTTGTCGTGTATGATACATGCGTCGGTGCCAAATGCCAAGAACACTTTTGGGAAGAGCGACGGGATAGCTTCTGTGAATTTTCAGGTACCATTATTTGAGACTGTGAATCAGAATCTCCACCTTTTTCTGTGTGTGTGTGTCAAATTTTCTTGCTGCATGTTTGTCTCTTTGTAATTATTTTCTTACCTTGGTAGAATGTTACTGTATTTATTTTATTTTATTTTATCTCCTTCTGTGCTCTGTTTTTCGTTTTCTATCCAAAATTTTAGAAGATCGAGTACTCCTCCATACTTTGTTGTTTTCCCTGCAAACAATTATTATGTTTCTCGTGGTGTTTGTGTAAGATTATGGGGTGGAAGATCAATAAAAGACTTTTGTGGGAAAGATTAAAAAGGTTAGGAAGATCAACTTTGTTTAACCCAAAGACTCTAACACATTAGTCTTGTAGTGTTATATATCCAACTGCTAAGGCGTACGCAGTTGGATTAGTTACTGTTTATGGTCTTTAATTAACACAGTAAACTCACAAGAGTTTCAATAACGGACGACTGTAGAACAACGTCTTTTTGATAGTTTCTCGTTTACTCTGTAGTGTATATTGACTCAGAGAACAGAGCAAGTCTGCTAATCAGAGAATTAGGCCTACAATTTTTCATGTTGGGGACATAATTCGTTTTCCACGTAGATCTGTTTAGGATATGAATGATTACAGGCTGTGAGGAGCAAACCAAGCCAACCTGTAATCATATGTGGACCGTCGGCGGGTCTTCTTCAATCATTTCTTCCCCCTCAAAAGAGTTCCAATAATGTTAGCATTAACAAACTTAATCAAGTGAGTTCTCATAGCCAGAGTAGCTTTTAAAACAAGCAAGTGGTACCCAAACAGTGATAATTCAGGACCTAATTTTATCAAATGAGTCTTATTAGTCGGTTGTGCGTCTTCTTGCCCGTTTGATATGTTATATTATACCATATAACCTTTTTTCAAGATTACCCTAAATCACTAAACTGTATACAGTTCTATTTTCTGGTCTTCTGGGGCATAAATTTATGAGTTGGGAAGAGACTAGGGGACAAGGTCTTTACTTGAGGCCGGCTTCTGGTGCTAACCCTCAAAGAAAAGTATTCACCGGCTACATGTATCATTCTCCACGTGAATGTTGGATACAAGTTGTCCTGACCTCTTGTAATGAGAGTAAATGCTACTGGTGTCCACTTTCTGAATCATAAGTTGTGATGGAGAATAGCAACCACTGTCATGTCAATGGAGCTTGGAAGTATTTTCTTGTCTGAATACTACAAGTATGATGATTACTTGACTCTGTAATGATCTTTTACAGGACTATGGGGTGACTGTGTTGCTGTTCCGCACGCCGTATCTTGTCGATATAGTTAGAGAAGATGTCGGCCGTGTGTTGAAGCTCGACTCCATCGAAGCCGGGAAGTATTGGAAAGACATGGACATGTTGATCTTCAACTCATGGCACTGGTGGACGCACAAAGGAAGCCAACGGCCGTATGTTTCAACTCATTTAACACATTCGTTGATGGTTACTGGATACAATCTTGTGTTTATCTCACTAAATTGGTGTGTCTTTGTGTTATGCAGGTTTGATTATTTTCAGGAGGGGACAAACGTGTACAAAGATATGGACCGTTTGACAGCTTATTACAAGGGGCTCTCAACATGGGCGAAATGGATCGACTCAAATGTTGATTCTTCGAAAACCAGAGTCTTCTTTCAGGGGATTTCTCCTACACATTACGAGTAACTATTCGAAAAATAATCCTACATTGTTGTATACAGGGATTATAGTCTAGTGCTAATTCTTAAACTGAAAATGGAAATTGTTGAACTGAATCAGGGGAAAGGAATGGAATTCGCCTACGAAGAATTGCCAGGGAGAACTTGGCCCCCTATCTGGATCCACATATCCAGCTGGGGCACCCCCAGAAGCTGGTGTTTTAAGTAAGGTGTTGAGTACAGTTAAGACACCAGTTTATTTGCTCGACATTACGACACTATCACAGTTGAGAAAAGATGCTCATCCCTCGACTTATGGTGGAGAATCAGGCAACGATTGCAGCCACTGGTGTCTGCCTGGGTTGCCTGATACATGGAACCAGCTCTTATATGCAGCTCTGGTCATGTGAAGGTCGAACACTTTAACAACCAGTTTTAGGTTTACTTCTGTTTGTATACATTGCTTGTGTATTAGGAGGGTTTGAGATTTCAGATTTACTTTGATCAGTAAATGACAATAAGATGGCAAGCAACTGTAAATTGAATATATAGCCAGAGGAAGACCGGATTCGATGATGTCGCAGAAAGAAAAAGAAAACAAGTGACGCAGGATTAGAGGAGGAAAGAAAGTCAAAGAGACTAAATTCCTAGTACTAGTAGGAAGTTTCTAAATTTATTTCCATGTAATCAAATTAATGAAGAGTTTGAAGACAGAAGTGCAAATTTCCAGTTTCCAGCTTTATGTTCAACACAATCCCAATCAATCAAATAAATAAGAAATAATAGATAAATTTATATTTATTCAACATGGGCAACTCATCAGATATCAAAGAAGTAAAGTACTTCATTAGCGTACCTTCAAGCTGACATGCAGAGACAAAATGGCCTTCAAAATACTTCTTTATCATATCTACAACTCATCAGACACTCAATTTCAATAATTGAATATACCAATTGCACAATCTGTTTCATGAATATGAAATTGATGTGTAGAAAAGCGCCGATCGACCAATTATCAACCACAAAACACGAGCAGCCTGATCTTCACTTCTTGAAAGCTATGATGACCAACTTGGCTATCTTTTTCACTGTTGAAGATAATCAATCTATTGACATTATAATATTTGCATTCTCTTATTTATCAAAAAATATGGATAACATGCATAAGCAATAGCATAAACTAACCAATATAGACATTTCTCTCCTTAATTATTTTTAATTCTCTCCATTCCAAATTTTTTAATTAAATCCAATACATATTTAGTTTGGGAAATAAAAAGTCAATCTTTTCTTTGTTGCACTTGCAACCCAAGAAAATAATTCAATTTTCCATATTAGCTCATTTGGAACACCTTTGTCATCATTGTGGTGAACTCTTTCACCAGTTCACCTGAGGTAGATCCAAAAATAATATCATCTACATAAACCTCTACAAGAATGACATGTTTAGCAGTGCTCTTGACAAAAAGTGTCAGGTCAATGGAACCTCTAATGTAGCAATTTTTAATCAAGTAGGAAGATAGTTTGTCATACTATGTCCGATGGGATTGTTTAAGTTCATACATGGCCTTTTTCAGGCGGTATACATGTTCTGGATGTGTAAGACTTGGAAATCCTGGGGTTTGTTCCACATACACTTCTTCTTTGATGTCACCATAAAGGAAAACACTTTTGACATCCATTTGATAAAGTGTACATTTTAGATGACAAGAGAGGGCTAATAATAGCCTTATTGATTCTAATCTAGCAACTGGCGTAAAGGTTTCATCAAAATCTATACTCTCAATTTGATTGTAACATTGAGCTACTAATCTGGCTTTATTTCGGGTAATAGTTTCTGATTCATCAGTTTTGTTTTTGAAAACCCATTTGGTTCCTATTACATTCTTATTATTTGACGTAGGGGTTAATTCGCATACCTCATTTCAAATTGATTTAATTATTCCTGCATTGCAATAATCCAGTCAACATCATCCAAGACTTCTTTGACATTTTTTGGTTCAACAGATGATACCAAACCAAATGCGGTAACAGTATTTATATTCTAATCAAAAATAGCCAAAAAGGATTTAAGAATCTAGAGATCACTTACCAATCCATGTACCTTATTTCTAGTTCTCATTGGTTCGTGAACTGTTCCTATGATGTCTGAAGGGGAACGATCTTTCTTGACCTGCCTCTTTCCGAGTCTGTGAGAAGGTTGTCGAACTAATTTCTCGTCAATCATATTTTCTTCAGTGTCAAGTTCGGATTCGTGATCAGACAACTCTGTGTCTAACATTATTGGCCTTACAATATTGGCATTCTCTCATTGACTAAAAAACATGGATGACATGCATAAGCAACATCACAAGCTTAGCAATATGGGCATTTCTCTCCTTAACCATTGAGAAAGGTAACAACATGCATCATCCGAAAAAACAAGCCTTGCTTGTTCCTTTATCCAAAACTTTTTATAAAGTGAATTGTTAAACTCTTAACTTACAAGTTTTGGTCCTTCAAAGCTTTTCCCTCTCTACTTTTCGGTAGGTTCTCAAAAGGTGAAAGAAGTAGGTTGTCCCCTCCCCCCCCTAACTTACAAGTTTTGGTCCTTCAAAGCTTTTCCCTCTCTACTTTTCGGTAGGTTCTCAAAAGGTGAAAGAAGTAGGTTGTCCCCCCCCCTCGTTTCATAGAGCAATATACAAAATTAAGTAAAGAGAAAAGCTTTTTCTTATTTTTTGGAGAACCATTTGATTCATCTTTATTGTGAAGATTGAATTTTGTTCTCCACTTGCAAACTTTTGGTGGCTATAAATACCACCTCAAAGAAGCCATTTCAGTACTTGAAAATTTAGGAAGAGTTAGAGTGTTTGTCACTTCCTTTCAAGTCCTCTTATACTCTTGCATGAGTTAAGAGTTTATCTTGGTTTTCAAAGAGTTTTCCATTTCTTCATGCAAGCATAAAAAAACTCTTCTATGCTCCTACATTGTCTAGGAGACTTTTATCAAGGTTTTTCTTTCTAGAGATTTATATTCCTAGGCAAGCCCATAAAAATCTTTTCAAAACTCTTACATTTGCTAAGAGTCATCTTGTTTTCAAAGAATTTTTTGGTTTTCCAAAACTAGCATAAAAACTCTTTTTTTCTCCTACATTTGCTATGAGGCTTTTTAAGAACAAGACTTTCCTTCTTGAGATTTTATATCTCCATAGGAAAGCTCACAAAAACCATTTTCAACTTACATACTTTCATATTGCATATCATGGGTTGAAATGATGGTGCAATCTTATCGGAAGCGTTCTTGAGAGAATTAGTCATGCGATTACTAAGTTCTAAGAGAAGCTTTATATCCACTGATGTTGTAAACACTTGTTCTAGAGAGAAGAGAGATAGATCTTAAACTAGTTGTGCGAATACTAGTAAGGATAGAAGAGTATCTTTGTATCCTGAGAGTTATTGTCTTGTAAAGAAATGTGTTTTACATAGGGATTGTAAACACTTGTTCTGGCAAGAAGATAGATAGATCTTAGTCTAGTTGTGCGAATACTAGCAAAGATAGAAGAGCGTCTTTGTATCCTGAGAACTACTGTATTGTAAAGAAAGATGGTTTACATAAATGTTTGTCCCTCAAGAGTTAGGGGCACGTAATTTTCTTCCCTGGTACAGGGTTTCTGCATTAAAGAAAAACATTCATGTGTTATTTATCGTTTTCCTACTTATTGTATTTTGACCAACTTTGTTACTGATAATTTAGAATAAAAACACTCTCTACTATCCTCGAATTAACACTTCTAACAAATTTTGAATTATCTGAGCCTATTTGAGTGAGAACTAACCTTTAAAAGCGCCATTGGGTGAAGCTAGTAACCAATATAAACTGCTGCATTCACTATGTAACAATCATCATTCTTGTCTCCCATATCTTCCACAACCACACCACTTGAGCATATCAGTCCACCATCCACAACCCCAAAATTCAAAATTTTCCCACTGCAAAAGTTTGTACTGTAATATCAGAAAGGATCTATAGACCGGTTCTCAAAATCTCTCCTTAAATAAAAAACAATGCATAATTTGGAGAAAACCCAAACAATTTGTCCACAATCCCACTGCATACACCTAGACTAGACCAAGTCAATGTTCACAACCCCTTGGAAAAGTGGTTATATGACCCTTAATCTTCTTTCATTTCTTTGTACCCCCACACTAAATGGAAGAAGAAGATTAATGTGCAGAAGCTCGAACCTTTACAGAGTATTAAGGAGATTCAATTAACTTCAAACGAAGAAGTTCACCCCAAATATTAGATGATCTAACCGACACAATTCTACACTATGGTTCCACATTAGAACTGCAAACAGAGAAAATATTGGCTTAGTCCACATAAACAATAGATATTATGACCTCTGGATACCCATAAATGCTGTCAATACAATCTCAAGTGCACAATGTAGTATAATTATGTTGCACATGTTTCGTTTACACCAAGTTCACTTACTATGGAAAAACCGATTTAACCTTCTCAACATCGAGCGACTGTTGAAGTCTATGAGGCACGCCCAGCTTGATCTGTAGCTTCATCTCATCAAACGTAACACCCCCCTGCAGAAATTTAACTTCACGATTTACTCTCAGTCACTCCAAATGCTTACACCCATTACCATTAAGCATTAGCAAAACTAAAGAACAATTCCCAATAACCTACATTAAATTTTCAAAACCTCACTACCCTAAACCATTTATAAAAAGATTCATAACAATGCATTCACAAAACAAACTTCAACAGTATTATCATCAAATAAAGCATAAAATTAACAATCTTTATGCTAATAATTCACTTATCTTACCAAAAACTAGTCAAAAGTTTCATAATGTTTTCCTCTTCGGAAAGCGGGGATCGAATTGGAAGTGATGGCATCTCTACAAGCCCGCATTGCTGCAGACGTAACATCTTGGCTGTTACACCACAAAGTTTCATCAAACTAAGAATCACCAAAATACTATCTTCAACACACAGCACCGATCTTTGATCAACAAAACTCAACACAACACAAAAACCCTCAACTGGGAAAACAGAGCAACTGAGAGATTCAATGAAGCTCACCGTACCCATGTTGGTCGTAACCGACGCCCATCTCAACGAACAAGAGCTTCATGGGTTGTGTTGGGGCACTGGTCTCGCTTCGCTGGGCTTCCATGGCAGTCGATGCGACTCTGATTCGTCGATGATGATAAAACCGAGAGGTTTGAAGAGGGAATCGGTTTGGGATTAGTACAGTGAGGAGTGAGTTATGTTCTTGTTAGTCTGAGACTGAGAAGTAAACGCCGATGGTGAAGAGAGTCGAAGATTTAGGAACAAGCAGGCCAGTAGCGGAGCTAGAAATTGTATTCATGCATGACGAACATTTTTTGTCGTTCTTTTTATTTTTAATCGGCAGAGCAGAAATTTTCAATAATCTATTCTTTTTAAAAAATAATCAATATATAAAAAATGAGAGTATACAGAGAGATATAAGTCATCGAACAAAAAATATTTGAGTATCACAAAAATTTACATTTTAAAACTCAACACCTATATTTTGAATTTATTTGATTTTTCTTCTCATGGTTTAAATTCTTTCTCTTCCGTTTAGTCCCCCATGTTTTGTGATCCATGAAGAGGATTTAATGAAGAATATTTTAATATTAATTGAATACATATCAAATATGTAATAACTTAATATAAAATATATATAATTTTTTTTTTCTTTCTTAAAATTTAAAATTTCAAGGATAACACTGACCTTCTTGGTCTAATGCTCCTTTCGCCACTAAGCATGCCGTCATTTTATGTTTTTTCCCCAGATTTTGTATTTGTTTGCCCAACAAGGCCACAACACTACTAAAATACTAAATGGAACAACACACACACACCACACAACCCCCCCAACCCCCCGCTTCTTTTAGTTTTCCTTGTTTTTCTAGTATCAAACTATCTATACCTGCAATCAAAACGTATTGGTGTCAAGAATAAGTGGTTATCGAATTAAACTAGTTTCTCTCGTTCTCTCTGTTTCATATCTAAACTCTAGCCGCCCAAGTTTTTTTTTCCGATCAACGATTGCTTTGTTTCCCATCTTCCTTACCTTTCCTTGCTGTCTCTATACAATCTGCTTGGTTCCCATTTGCTTCTCTTCTCTTCTTTTCTTGGTACTTTTGGGTTCAGGTGTGTTCAACATGGTATCACACCCTAAATATTGCCCACCATTGGCCTTTGATCTCTCGTTGGGAGAGGAAGAGAAGGCCATTAAATTTTATTTTGTTGTGATGAGAGTCTTTTCTCCGACATCTTTATCGGATTGAGTAGGCCTTTTATTTTGGGTTTTATTTTATTTTCGACCCATGGAATTGAATAGGCCTTTTGTTAGCGCTCTAGGGTTTTGTTTTCAGTATTTAAGCGCCTTTTTATGGCTGTTAGACTCATCTTTCATATTATTAGTCAAAAACGGGAGTTTTTCTCAAATTCTTGTGGATTTCAGTCTATCTTAGTTCTTTCGAGGATCAACGTTTGTTAACCTATATACTCGGCGGCGTCAAAAGGCCAAGGTTCCAAACTGGTACCTTCTCAAGGCATCAGTTGTTGTTTATTAGTTGCTTTACGCCAAAAGTGTTGGGAGATGAATTTTTGCCCATGGTGCGGGTGGTGAAGGATGTGGACCTGGGGCCTCCAGTAGTCATGTAGAAATGATGCCTAGCTAACTAAAGAGTTGTGCAACCTAAGTTTGACAGCCCTCTCGTGCTACTCTGGTTTGTTAGTCTATAATTATTATGCGTCATGTTGTTATCTATTATAGGTATACTTCATGACTTCTTCTTTAACGTGTCGGGTAATCCGGTGGAGTTCTATATTCCTATTACAAGTTTCCGAGTGGATATAAAATTGCGCACTTTCAACAACAAAAAAACTATCTATGACTTCTATCACGGACAATCCGATGGGAGAAAAAAAATGAACATATTGTTTAACTGTTTAAGCTTCAAAATTTGGGTACGCTTGAGCCGTGGAGATAAACCTGATTCATCTTGAATCAATTATCAGCCTCCATCTCATATTCCAAGTCACATTACTCACATATACTGATTGATCACTACTATATAACGGCTAGACAGAGGATTAATCGGTCTCTGTGTGAATGACGTTCGAAGATTCTTGAAGCCCTACCTAATATTTACTTGCAAGTTTAATCTGAAATGATGCAATCCAAGAACTCTAACTGATGAAAGATGGAGAGAGAAGAGGTTAATAAGAGAATGACTAAGTTGTAGATTACTTCCTTATATTACACATGTTAGTAGTTCTGTAATGAAATGGTGTGCCGAACTTTTCCGAGGAGGTGATGAGTCGATGAATAAATATGAATGCGCATTATGGCAGCCGGCCATGGTATTCATGAACACAATGTGTTCTATCTTTACAACAAAAACTGAGGAGCAATTTCTGAAGCTAAGCTTGCTACAGAGATTAGCATGGTGTAGACTTGCAAACAATTTTCTGCTGTTGCTGGTTTTGGCATTGTACATGGCACGATCTCACTTTATCTCTCAATACCTGGAACGCTCTCATTGTTTCTGCATCGAAACCACCAGCAAACTGCAGAAAACAATAACCATGTCATTGTTCCATTAGCTATCATCATAATCATGTGAAATTACTGCACAAGTTGAAAACAGGCTGTTAGAGTGTTTAAAGTGAGTAGCTAGCAAACCTGATGAACACGGAAGGCAAATCGAACGCCTTGAACTATCAGCTCTTCTTCTTCAGGGCCACTACCACCTACTAATTCAAGCTCTGCTGAGACTCTCTTCATGTACTTCATGGCCAATTTTACAGATGCCAGCTTGATCTGCAAAGATGTACACACCACACTGTCAGCACTCTAATAAATTACCTAATACTCGGGGGTGAGTTATATGGGAGAGACATTGTTTTAATTCTTACATCTCTAGACTTCAAAATCTTTAACTATTGAGTTCACCAGACACAAAAGCACTTCAATAACTGCATCATATAACACTTATGTGCAATAAAACTGCAAACCAGAGAAGCTTTGTTTTAATTTCTACATATTTCTCCTCCTGAAATCTTTAATGAGGTTTTTAAATTCTACATCATTGAATTAGGTCACCAACTGGATGTGAATGAGTAATCTTATTTATGAACTGTATTAAACTTTCAGGCATTTCCAGATTGAGCATCTTTGCATTTGGATTTAGGATGAAACCCTATACAGTCAAGCTAGAGAATCTCACTTACTTATTTACAAGGAAAAGTCCAGAACTAAAAAGTGAAGAAGACAAGCATATAACATAAATTAGGTCACCAACTGGATGTGAATGAGTAATCTTATTTATGAACTGTATTAAACTTTCAGGCATTTCCAGATTGAGCATCTTTGCATTTGGATTTAGGATGAAACCCTATACAGTCAAGCTAGAGAATCTCACTTACTTATTTACAAGGAAAAGTCCAGAACTAAAAAGTGAAGAAGACAAGCATATAACATAAAGATAGGTAGTAGTAGTTCACATGTGCACATGCAAGCGTGGGAATAGGAAATGAGCGGAACCTACCCTTTATTTGTCATATTTGTTAACCCCAAAGCTAGTTTACATAGCAGACCGTGTCCAAATATTGCCAAACTATCTTTTCCAAGATCTACAAGCAAGTGATCGATTATAGGGACCAGTTCACCCAAGTTGATTTAAATCCTCAGGACCATAAGTCCATAGCCAATAAACAAAATAAGATGACTATTTGACTAATGTGAGTGATGGGTTTGGGTGATATGAATTCAATGCGCTTGTACAAGATTTTCTTCTCTCAAAGTAGAAAATTACAGACACATACGGAGGAATTGGAGGCGAGGAACTCTACCTGACTAACGAATTCAGTATCGAGCATCCAATTTGTAGGAATCCCAAAGACTTTGTATCTTTTCGTGGCGGATTCTCTCATCCTTGAAAGATTGTAAACTCCGTGCTCCAATCTGTTAAAATCATATAGAAACTTATATGTTACTACATAGCACTGATAAGAACAGCAATATGGAAAGTCAAGAAGTAAAAATCAACTTACTTTTCAAGCAAAGCCTGCATTTTTTTAAGGGTTGGACCGCAGGGCTGGCGGGAATGGTCGGGGAACAAAGAAGCCTCGATTTCGAGCTTCTTCAGATCGCAATACCCAAATGCAGCCTCACGCAGAGCATCGGCCTTTTGCTCCGGCCAATCAAAATGCTTAAGCACAGCTCTTTCATCCACCTAATGTATTACAATCAAAACACAATTAGCCCCAATGTAAGATTGTGTGAAAGCCAGTGCAATAGTCGATAGATAGCCAAATCGGGGTATTAAAACAGTACCAAATAAGAGAGCTCATCGTCCAGCCATTTGACAAAAGGCACAACATCGTTAATGTCTGTAAATGCTGCATTCTCAACTTCTTTGATCAAAAACCTTATGAAGTCTCCCTGAGTTTCTACATCCGTTTTTATCTGTAAAATAACAAATAGTAAATGATTAGCACTGAATAATCATAAAAATTACGCCTTTTGTACAAAATCTCAAAAATCAAAATTCGAATCTACCAAATGTCTCATCTGACAAGAAAACACAGCAAAATCCAAAGCAAGAAAAGAGAAAAGCGTTGAGGACAAATACAACTGGGGGCCATTTCTAGCTGACTAAGTAATAAGTGACAGTGGCAAAACCGTAATTTAGACTTACAGCAAGCAAGTGAGCCGAGCGGTTCTCAATCTCTCCGATCATGTCACGTGCATTGGCGGTCGCCAGCGCGTCGGAAGCACCGCCGCCGGAGTCTCTCCTGGAGTCCCTCCTCATCAGCGAGTGGTAAAACTCCACAACCTCCGGCACTCTCCTCACCTTCTCCGTCACTGCCTTCCTCCCCTTCGTCGGCGGCGGTGGCGGTGGAGGCGCCGATCTCGACGGCGGAGGTGGAGGAGCTTTATTCGCCTGACTCGATTGTGGAGGCGGCGGCGGTGGTGGAGGTGGCGGAGCGGTTTGCTCGGTAGCGGAGATTTTGTTGTCGGCCGACGGTGACAACGGCCTCGGTGGCGGTTTGGGAACCCTAGGGATTCGAGATCTGATGTTCACCAACGCCGATGATGAAGACTCGGCGAAATCTTCGAAGTTAGACCTGGAGTGTGATATCGGCCGTTCGTTTAATAATTCCACTACCTCCCTCTTCGAATCCGACCGCTCCAGCTTGTTAGGATGATGATGATGATGATGACTCTCCGCACTAGTCGCGTCGACCGCGTATTTCGCTCCTCCTGCTTTCTTCAAGTTCTTTATCAGACTCGACCTCACCGTCACTTCCATCAGTCCCTGAAATCTCTGCGACGACGAAAGCTCGTCGCTTTCAAAACAACTACTATAACTATTACTGCTGCTTGACGCCGCCGCTTTCTTCATCTCCGATATCTCCGACGCAATCGTCCTCATTTTCGCTTCCATTTCCTCCACTTTCGTCTCGCTATCTCTTTTATCTTGCTCTAGTTTCGCTCTGACGGTCTCTAGCTCGCTTCTAAGAGTCTTGTTCTCGTCTTCCAAGCTCTCGATTGTCTTCTTAGCTCTCTCAATCTCTTCCTCTTTGGTGAAGATCTCGTTTTCGAGCATAGGAACAATGGCGGCCGACTCCTTGAGCAGCTTGTGCTCTAACAGCTCCGTCTTAAGCCGCGACTCCCGCTCCCGGAGCTCCTCCACCGCTCGGAGGAGCTCCGCCACGTCCGGCGGCTTCGGCTGTACCTGCGCGGAGGAGCGAGGGAAGTAGACGCCGAAGGAGCGCGAGAACACCGCCTTCTGTGATGACGACTTGTTCCCGGAGCTCGGTGACGGCGACGGTGGCTTATTATTATTATTATTATTCGGAGGCAGCGGCTCTGGCGCTTTAGTTTTCGTATTCGCCGGTGACTTCTGTAACCCCATTGCGGACCTCATCTTCCCGGCTACCATTGCTCAAGCTAGTGAAGCTCTCTCTCTCTCTAGCGTCTCTAGTAATAGAGTGAAGAAACGTGAGTGAAGCTCTCAAGCTCTCTCTCGCTCACTGTAACTTGAAGTTTGTGTGAGAGAGACAGAGACTAAATAAAGGACAAAACTTTATATGAGGTTTGGAGGAGAATTAAATAAAGGAGAGAGGGAAATTGGGCATCAGAGTGCAGCGTTTACGAGGAACGGTCTTCTTTTCTTTCTCTATCCAATTTCCAGAAAAGGGAGGAAAGAGTAATCCCACGCGCGGGTAAGGGGTTTTTTGGTGGGTAAGATTTTGAAAACTTCGTGAAGGGATTGCGTGGCGTGTTTGGTAAAGGCCACGTGTGAGTTGGTGGGTTAATGATTTTGGTTTAGTTTTTGGAAACTAGAGAAGTGTTTTGTAAGTTCTAACAGTCGGCTCGGGGAAGTGTTTGAAGCTCACGGCTAAGTTGAACCATGTTTAAGCTGATGAATTCCTTTGATTATGAGGCTCAACATGTCCTATTTTTATTTTTGGACGTAGAGTTCATTTGAATAGGTTCAAGGTGAACATTGTTCATGTGATAACCTTTACAGATTTTGACTAGTTTTGTTCGACGGGAGCAAGTCGATGTAGGTCTTTGGTTACTTGACCAAAATGAATCTATCCAAAAACAAAATTAACAATTAGTAAGAAAATTGACTGATTACTTCATGGGAGCAAGTTGATGTAAAAAAATTGTCAAAATTGTTATTTGAATTCATTTGAATTGACAATTTGATCACTAGTGATTTAAATATATCAGTCATTAAAATTATATATTTGTATATCATTTTGATCACTTGTTAAACATTATTGTAAATTGTTAGATTGGCCCGTTAATTTTAGAAACAATATTGTTATTGTAGCCCATTCCCAAAGCCAAAATACATCTATCAGTTCTATACTAAACTCAAACGTAGTTAGATGTTTTTTTACCTTTTTTTGTGTGTGTGATAAAACTCTTGTCGTGGGAGATGTCTTGGATTCAGCAATACAATACATGTGGAATTGAATTTAATTTAATTAACATTTGATCTAGAAGTAATTATGAGTCACCAAAAATATAAAATCAAATATGTATAATAAAGCTATGTTGGTTGAGATCTTTTTTATCTGTTTCACACGGCGTGTATTGTAGTATATAGTAAACAAGCCATCTAGGTCTTCTGTTTATCTGTTTCCTACCTTTTTGAAGATCCTCACAGTATGATCCTCACAGAGTATGAACCTTGCACAGGCGGGGAGGCGGTTTGGTGAAAGGAGTTTCGGATGTTGCTATGGAACTATCAAGTTTTGTCACAGAAAATTTTCTATTTGGGGGAGCTTTAATTAACTAAGGTATTATTTTGCATATGGAGTATCAGAATTCAAGTCTAAGGACCACCATGTTCGAAAGTGAAGAATGTGGAGTCAACTTTTGGCCGCATTTATTGTTATAGTTTCTCACATTGCGTCGCTTCCAGGTGTTATAGTTTAATTAACCAGGGTATTATTTTGCATATGGAGTATCAGAATTCAAGTCTAAGGACCACCATGTTCGAAAATGAAGAATGTGGAGTCAGCTTTTGGCCACATTTATTGTTATAGTTTCTCACATGTGTCGCTTCTAGGTGTCAATGAATCACAGGGAGACGTTACTATCATGCCCATTAGAGTTCCTGAGCCGTTAGTTTCGGTGACAGAGCTTCGTGCAGGAGCTTCAGGCTGCATATAACTGTAACTGAGAAGCTGGAGGTTGATGGAGATACCTATGTTTCATCTGATCCATGAGAACACGTGGTGGAAGGCAGTATTGATTCAGTGGGATAGAGGTCTCGTGCTGTCACAGGTAAAGAAGGTTCTAAGAGGAAAGCTAGGGACAAGATATGCGAAAACAAGTTGGGGCCGATTCATAGGCCTAATAAGATATCACCAAAGAATAAGCCGATTTTGCTACCAGTAGGAACAAATGTAGAAGAATTGTAGTGTGGTGCCGTTCAGTAGAGAAGGTGCCTAGATACACTAAGGAGTGGTGCCCTTGAATTTTTTGTAGTTTTTGTGTTACTCTGATTTGTCTATCTAAGTTTGTGAACTAAGAAATGAGTATATGGGTAATAATGTTAAAAGATTTCGTTTTATCGGGTCCGATAATCCAATTAAACTCTGTATTACTATTATTTATTGGAATGAAAATTACCGCTCTCTAAAAAAAAATTCAGTTATTTTCTTCATTGTATGGCTTCATCACTTGTATGGTATAACTTTCCTCGATCAAATGTTGTAAATAAGAAGAAAAAAAGTCTCATAGAGGAACTTAATCCTCCCTAATTTCGTCGGTTGTGTACAAATGGGACACCTTGTGCCATATATATCTTTATGTCCGCTCCATTTCTTCATAGCAATGTACCAAATGCAGCGACTTGATCAAGTATGACTTGGTGTTGGCCAGGAATGACTTTACTGTTTTGATGTTGTAGATATTTTAGATTTTATTGTAATTAAAATTGATTTATTCTTTATATATTCTCTATCTATTAGGAATATGCCTTGTAAAGTTGTATATATACCCAATTTGGGAATGAATGAAACTATTGTATTCTATCCTAAAACACTTCTACCTATACTTTTTTACTTGGAATTAGAACTAATTCTGTGGACCTATCGACAAATCCTATTTTTGTCAACCACTACATCTAAATTCCGCTGTGAACTGCTGATCTAGGAAGAAAAATCTGACTTTGCTGTGATTTTTTCTTCCTCTCCTACCTACACTTTATCTTTATTTTGTACAATTTTGAAAAATATTGCTTTTCAGAATATGAAGATGTTGCATGGATCAACTATTGTTTCCGAGGAAGAACATGTATCTAGTGTCTTTGCTACTACAGTTGCATCAGGTATGTCTGGTAAGACCTCTTTTGTTACATTTTGTGGGAATAATGCTTGGATAATTGACATTGGTACATCTGATCATATGACAAATAACCCTAGCCTAGTGAAAACCATTAAACTATCTCCTCAACCTAATGTGTCTACTGCTGATGGATCTTCATCTTCTGTTATTGGTGAAGGTTCTGTCCAAGTTGCGAATAATTTGACTCTTGATTTTGTCCTTGTCATTACCTCTCTTTCCTATAATCTTCTATCTATTAGTCAAATCACTTTGGCTCTTACATGTTTTGTAACTTTTTATCCATTTTTTTTCAAGACATTCTGACTCGAAAAATTCTCGGTTATGGTGTAAGACAGGAGAAACTCTACTATCTCGATTTGACAAGTAGTGGAGCACAACAGTTGAATGCGTTAGGTCAAGCAAATACTACTATTAGTCTGGATAAAGATAAACAAGATATGTGGTTATGGCACCGTTGTCTTGATCACCTAAATTTTCATTACTTGCAAAAGCTTCAACCTCAACTATTTTTCAGAGTGAGTGCTTCAGATTTTCAGTGTGACATATGTGAACTAGCCAAGAATCATTGTGTTCCATATCCTCCTAGCATGCACAAGAGTCCAATGCCTTTTATGAAGGTTCATTCAGACGTTTGGGGTCTTGTAAGAGTTTTTACACCTATAGGAGCTCGATATTTTGTGACGTTTATCGATGAATATACCCGTATGACTTGGGTATCTTTGATGGTGTCCAAGAGTGATGTGTTCGATCGATTTACTGAATTTCATAAGATGATCGCAACTTAATATTAGCAACCAATCCGAGTTCTTCAATCTGACAATGGAGGTGAATATGTCAATAATGTCATGTCTACCTACTTGGCCACTCATGGAATCCATCACCAAACTTCCATTGCTTATACTCCTCAACATGGCTGAGCGCAAGAATTGACAGTTACTGGAGGTTGTTCGTACTTCATTATTTGGCATGAATTTACCTCGGTCTTATTGGAGTGCTGTTGTTACTTAGGTTACATATTTGATCAACCGTACTTCCTTCTCGTGTCATTGAGTTCCAGAATCCATACCTGAAGTTACATGCTATGATGAATGTCCCTTCCCTTCCTAATTTGGAGCCTCGAGTATTTGGTTGCACTGTCTTCATTGACTATGCAGATTTTCAGAAAGGTTATCGATGTTATGATCCTCTCACCAAGAAGACTTATGTTTTCCTTAATGTCACTTTTCAGGAATCTAAAAGTTTTTACTCTATAGGAGTGTCAGAATCTTCCCTTCAGAGGGAGAGAAGCGAATATGAAGGTAATACTCTAAATTCTCTGAAATTTGAAGAGCTGGAACAATTGGAGTTGAGATTTGGGGGTTCTAGCATGTCTCTAACGGAGGACTAGAGAGCTTCCTTCGATGGATTGAAGGATCCTCTCGATCCATCGATCCTTCAATCCATTGAAGGATTGGACCAGTGTACACTCGAGGGATGGCTTCGATGGATCGAACCATTCCCTCGATCCATTAAAGACTTCGAGCAATGAAGACCCGAGTGATGGCTTGATAGGCGGATAAACATCTATGAAAAGATATCATATTCTCAACTTGGATATATAAATGTAGCATGATAAATATGGGTTATCTAACACAAAGAATTGGTGACACTAAATCCTAACACGAAATTAAAATACTGGTAGACTCGACTATAGTACACTAATGACACTACGACCCTACTCATAGACTCAAATAATATAAAATTTGGATACACTATACTAGACACAGTGGCATACTACCACACAAAATATGAGGGTATTCAGAGTTGATTTGAGTACCAAACTGAATTGGCTAAGCTACAACTAATGCAGAAAGTAAATGCTGAAACTAAATATGCGTATGAATGCAAATGAGTTTAAACTATATGATAAATGGGTTAAGAGGAATGCAATTCCACCATCACCATTTCATCTATCTAACACATACTTAATCTAATACACATATCCAATCAATGAAAGTTACTAGGAAGATCGATAGATACGACACATCTTATTACCTAATCCTTATGCCTATATGAGTTTGTCATAGACCTCTCCCACATCTATCCCTCTAATGAACCCATAGTCATTGGACCCCAAGGTTTACAAAGAAGAAAGTATTATGTTCTAGAAAAGGTTTGAGAATTTACAAGGGTTCACAGGTACACTATGGGCGTGTCTTGCTAGACCTAGGATTTCAATCACTCGACGGTAAAATCAGTGTATCACTATAGAGCATCAGGTGGAAGAAATTATCTTCAGTTGCCTGTATCTTGTGACAATAGAATCCTAGCATGCATACTAAGTTGGCCACCAAAGAAAACATACAAGATTTTATACGGTGAGTCACATAGAAAAAGAAACTTTATTCAAATTGAATATGCCAAATTAGGTTAAAGTGTATGAATGCCAAATTAGGTTAAAGTGTATGAATTAGAAAGACTTCATGTACGGGGCTTCAAACAACCCCTTAATAAAAATTTTAGCTACTAAAAGTCATAAATAAAATGAATCAAAATCAAGTGTAGAGTTTACAGATCAAGAAAGGATTAAGAATTGAAGCTGTCGTCCAACTTCGATGGGTAAAAGATGAAGCCTTTGATGGGTCAAAACTGGCTCTAACTCCTTTTCGGCTGCTCTTTCTCTCTCTCTGCTCGAGTTTCTCTCCTTAATTTCTGATTCTTTATTTCTCCACAAAACCTATAAAATAATAAACATAATTAAATTACTCAATTATACAACAATAAACTAAGTATAGAGAATGAATTAAACAACGAATAAACGCATAAATATGCGACTATCATGGCTTCGATCGATTGAACCATTCCCTCGATCCATCGAAGACTCCGAGTAGTGAAGACCCGAGAGACTGCCTCGATGCATCGAAGGGTATTTCTCGATGCATCGAAGACCCTGTATTAGAGGACCCGAATGCTAGCTTTGATGAATCGAGAGCCTCTACCCAATGAGAACCTGGCGACTGATTTACCTTCTGAAAAATATCAAGATAGTATTGAAGCTTCGACTCCCTTGTCTACATCACCAACTGAGATCTCTGCTCAGAGTGTTCCACCTGAGGTACGTAAATCTAATCGAGTTATTAAGGGAATTCCTAAGCAACAATATGAGCCTATAATGGATTCCAAAGTCAAATACTCTATTGCTAACTATATCTCTCACCATAGGTTGTCTGAATCTCATGCACTTGTTGTTAATCAATTATCTTCAGTATCTATTCCTAGCAATGTACAAGATGCTTTGGCAGATCCCAATTAGAAACAAGCTATGAACGAGAAATTCGAAGCCTTAAAAGAAGAATGAAACTTGGGATATAGTTTCTATGCCACTTGGTAAGAAGTCTGTTGGATGTCGCTGGGTGTTTACTATAAAACTTGAAGCTGATTGGAGCATTGATCGCTTCAAGGCTAGGATGGTTGCTAAAGGTAATACCCAGAAGTATGGAGTTGACTACCAGAAGACTTTTGCACCTTTTACCAATATTAATACTATAAGAATTTGTATTCCCCTTGCAACTTGTTATGATTGGCCTCTATGTCAGTTTGATGTGAAAAACGCTTTCCGGAATGGTGACTTAGAAGAAGAAGTGTACATGGACATTCCACTAGGAATCAGTTACAAACTTGGTAATGAGGAAAAAGTGTGTCATTTGAAAAAAATCTCTATATGGTTTGAAGCAATCACCAAGAGTATGGTTCAGATACTTCTCCAAAGCAATGAAGAAGTTTGGGTATCGCTAGTGTAACTCTGATCACACCTTATTTTTTAAGCGCAACGATGGTAAGACTACAACTTTGATTGTGTATGTTGATGATATGGTAGTTATAGGAGATGATCCATGTGAGATGACAAGTCTCCAGAAACAGTTGTCACAGGAGTTTGACATGAAAGATCTTGGTGATTTGAAGTACTTCTTAAGAATTGAAGTCACGAGGTCTAAACAAGGGATTACATAATCCCAGAGGAAGTATGTTTTAGATCTTCTTGCTGAAACTGGATTGCTGGATTGTAACCTGATGCTACTCCTATTGAGCAAAACCATAGGCTGGAACTTCTTTCAGATCAAGTTCAAACGAATAAGGGCATGTATCAGTGTTTAGTTGAGAGACTTATTTATTTGTCACATACTAAACCCAAGGTTCTAAAAATCGCTAGGCGATGAAGGCACATTTTAGCGCCTAGGCGGCTAGACGGGGATTAATCGGATTCTAGGCGGATTCTAAGCGATTTTAATATAATATATATATATATATATCCATGAAATAATTGAATAACTAAAATATTTATATGATAAAATTAGACATAAATATACTTAATATAATCTAAATAGTCATAATATCAAAATAATAGTCATAATCTCCATTCTCAATTCTCAAATTATGAAGCACACCAAAACCATGGAGTAGGAAAAAGAGTAAAAGACATAAAAGCAATAGGAAGTCTACTTATAATGCTATCTATCATTCTTCATCGAGACCAAATTAGACGAAAACATATAAATCAGATGTGCATTCTTGAACAGAACATTTTCAATACAAAATCTTTCACCAGCTACAGAACTATAATATCATTCAATATTACCATTTCAAACAAGCCTTGATTTTGAGACTCTTATGATTTTACTTCACAAACAATCCAATTAGAACCCAATTCTCCACAAAAGATTTGAGTTTTTCAACAAGCTCAAAAGATCCTTTTTTTTCACACTAACCTGAATTAAGAACAGAGCACAAAAGAGTGAAAATCAAACATTTACAAGTATTTCACACATTATATATAACTTAGACATTTACCCTTGCAAACACAATTCCAAGATTGCAGAGTTCAACAAGTTAAAACATAGCCATGGCTTTTCCCCTGCATGTTAATCCAACACTGTCGAGCAATTCTAGATTTCTATCATTCATTCTAGATTTCTAGATTTATTGATTGTGAAGGTTGTCTGGTTTGATAGGAATCATAGGATTACATTATTGGTGCAGATTATCAAGGTTTAACAAAGTCCTTCCGTCATGGAAAGACATGATTCTAGACTGAGAGTCCAGAGATTGAGAGACTGAGAGATTGAGAGTCTTACCAGATGGTCCAAGCTAGTGAGGCTGTGAGAGTGAGAGCCTGAGTTACCACGAAGAGTCGCAGAGCCGCGAGAGGATTCTGAGTCGCGACTCGCGAGAGTGGAGCTGCAGGAGCCTAAGTCACGAGAGGAGTCGCGAACTCGCGAAGATGTGATTCGGAGATGGCGAGGGTCGAGCTTGGAGCACAAAGTGCCGACTATGCGAGGGCAGGAGCAGGGGCAGAGGAGAGTTCTAGGCCGAGGAGGACTGGAGGAGGCCGATCTGATTTTCGATTGAATTGAAGAAGAAATCTGGGTAGAGGATGACTGAATTAGGGATTCGAGATCCAATTCGACTTATGCAATTTTTTTTTGTTAAGCCCAGCCTGCCTAGGCCCCTAGGTCCGCCCAGATGGCCCAATTCAAACGTTTTTTTAACCCGATTTTAGTGAAAATTTCAAGTTTTGGAGGCGCCTAGCGCCTAGATGACGCCTAGGCCTATTTTTAGAACAGTGACTAGATCTGATATTACATATGTTGTTAGTGTGGTGAGTCAGTTTATGCATAATCCTGAAGTATATCATATGAGTGTAGTATTATGTATTCTCAGGTATCTGAATGGCACACATGATAAAGGTTTGTTGTTTACAAGAAACAGTGAATTGTGTGTTTCTGGCTACACTAGTGAGGTGTGTGTTTCAGGCTATATTGATGTAGACTGGGTTTGGTGATCATACTAATAGGGCGTCGAGTTCTGGCTACGCTATTTTTATTGGTGGAAGTTTGGTTACTTTGCACAGTAAGAAGCAAAATGTAATTGCTCGTTCTAGTGCAGAAGCTGAATACCATGGAATGACAAATGGAGTATGTGTATTATTGTGGATCAAAAATGTACTAAAAGAGTTAGACTTTAGACTTCAGAGACCTATGGATTTGCATTGTGATAATACAACTACTATTGAGATTGCTCATAACCCAACTTAATATGATAGAACTAAATATGTAGAGGTTGATGGGAATTTCTTAAGGAATAACCTTGACAAGAAGATTAATTATTTGGTTTCCCTTTGTATCGTCTAATAACAGTTAGCTGATGTTCTTACTAAATAATTATCACATGAGGCCTTTAGTAAATGGTTAGACAAGTTGAGCATAATTGACATCTATGCTGCAATTTCAGAGAAAATGTTGTCAAGTATTGCATTCTATCCTAAAACACTTCTACCTATACTTTTGTACTACATTAGTAGTAAAAATCTCTTTCATTTATGGTTTCATTTCAACTGCACGATACTGCTTAACTGCTGGGTAGATTTGAGAAGGGGAACGATGAGTGTAAGAGACCCACTCCCCAGAAGAAGCTTGATTACTCTGCATCGCTGTAGAGGCTTTTGTTGGAAAGTGGTCATGTAAAAGGACGTACCCTGCGATCTAATTCATAACAGCTGCTATGAGGATGACATGAGTATGTATACAAGGGGTCATGTACTCGCTCTCAGTCTCCTTGCTTGGCCTCTTGTTTGCCATTCTCTTCTGGCAATTTTTGGTGCATGTGCATGTTCGCATCACTGACCAGACCTCACTTATATTCACAAACTCTCTCAAAGTTATTTATCTTTTAAAAACTTTTAGCGGTTATATTACTTATATATTAGGAATTTCTAATTTCTCTCCGTGGAAATCGTAAGATGTTTCCCTCTTTGTAAGTAAAATTAGGATACGCATTCCTCATCTGGCTCATACTAGTCGGAGAGGCCGGAGAGCGAAGTTGCAAGGTTTGGTTTTTCTACTTTTTCAGATATGATGTAATGCTTAGGCATGCAAACCAACCCGGGGGAGCTAGTGTTGCAACTTCTGAATGAGAAACTTAAATGACAGTAATAATTTGAGGACCGAAGAGTGGTTTCTACGTGAGAGCATATGCATAAAGCAATGTAACAAGATCTACGAATAAATGTAATTTGCCTTAGACTGACTGACTAACCTGGTTAGCCATTCCCTAAGTGGTCCTCAAAGCCCTAGCCGGCCAATCCCCACAAATTAATCATCGGATAGTGATTTCCGATCATTTAGGCATCATTTGTAGCCCATTGTATAGGCCAACGAAGCATGAATTAATGTATATGCATGTACATGCGCGATTCAACAGGTTCAATAAAATTAGTCTTTTCTAAGGCCTCATTTTGCTTGGCTAAATGTAGGTTCCATGTTTGGAAGACATATGCACATAAGTTGGGATGAATTTGGATCTGAATTTCATGTTATAATTCATAACGTAGCCTCTAGCGAGCAAGTTAAAGAGATACATATGGGTGTGTGTGTCTCTCTCTCTCTCTCTCTCTCTCTCTCTCTCTCTCTCTCTCTCTCTCTCTATATATATATATATATATATATATTGAAAACCCATGTGAAATTAGGTATGCATTGTCTTGCTTAAGATGGTAGTACGTAGGTTTGGGATGTATTACGTAGCAACTATAGCAACTAGCAATTCTGTTTATTGGTAGTGATAGGTCATAGCACTCGATAAACAAAACAAAAGTGAGTGCCAATGTAGAGTGCGTCAAATTGAATGCATTTAGCTAGAGTTGGCCAATTTCCACCATAAAATGAATTTATTAAGAATCATAGCTAGGCCATCATGCAAAGAAACAATCACGATGTTCATCAACAACGATTGCATCGAGTACCCAATAATGCTATTCGATCAAGTTGTACATAGCTTATGATCGAGTGCCAGAAAAACCAATAGTAACAACGTATTACAACACATGATCCATAACATTGTATATCCTCGATCGATCATATATTCAATCTAACGACTTTTTTATGTAGTGTGACATGAAACAACGATCGAAGGTGGGTAATGTAATGAGGACAAGAGAGGAGGCAGCTGGGATTGTACCTGATGGGAACAGAAGAATTTATAACTGAAGGGGTAGGGCACCGTGATGAATTGTCCCTCGACCAGGTCTAGAGCGGCGACTGGATCTAACAATTCCCGTGATCACCTCCTCCGTAGAGTCACACTCGTCACGGACACTTGTGAACTCGTGGACTTGTGGTGGTGGGACTTGACCATTTCTCCCAAAACTGTCTGTCACACTCTCACGAAGAGTAAGAGAACATGTGTTGGACAGTTGAAGGACCAAAACCCTAAACCTTGTATATGGTTTGGTAACTGTGATGGGTTTTCGGCCGCTTCACTAGAGAACCCTTCTAATTTTATCAAGACTCCTTTGTCTCTATGGCCAATGCAGCAAGTCGATCAGGTTCATCTTTAAGCCCGTCATGAATAAGTCTATTTTTTATTTTCTCTCAAAAATAGTTCATTTTATTCTCTCTCAAAAACGGCCCTCGTAGCTTCAGCCTTCAGCAGCACACAGCTTGTGAGCTTGTCTCATTTTGAGTTACTGTGATTGGGTTTCTGACTAAGTCCTTGAAGCATTTGGGTCCTGTCCTCCATGTCTCCGATAAGGTTCTTAATTTGAGGTTTACTGACGTTACGGATGCTGGCATGGACTGGTATTTTTGGCGGATGGGTCTTGCTCTAAAACAATTAAGCAATCACTGGTGTACTACCATCCATCCATATACTTGGACACGGAATCGTTAGCTTCATCCAAACCAACTGGTGCATTGGTGCTCACTAGCATATCGATGTCTGTTATATTCGGTTTCTTCGTTGCACTGTGAGCATTGAAGTGAGATTAGCAGTGTAGCTTGAGGTTAGGATCAATACAACAAACAGCCATACAATGAACACTACTCAGAGGTTAGCTTGAGATTAGCAGTGTAGCAGTGTCAAGTTGCTGTGGGTCTTTTCTCCTGCAAAATCAGACCATACTTTGGTTAGTTGACAATACATGTAATATTGTCTGAAATTGTACTATAGTCTGTAATTGATACTTACTGTGAGCAAAGAACAAAGAGGAGAAGGTGAACCAAATTGCTGTACTAATCAGAGGACCACGAAAGTCGGGATTGGACTGGTGCTCAAGGAACCATACTGTCAACATTGTGTAGGGAAAAATAGCGGCGGTTATTACCCACATACGCCATGTGAAAGGTTTCATAAATAACCAATGTTGCCTCTTTATCAGGTAATTGTGGTACTATCATTGACAAACCAGACCCCATATATAGGACGGAGTAAATTCCACCACCATATCCAGAATCCGGTGTCCAAAAGTTCATTTCTCTGTCCATCTTCCCATCCACAACATTTAAGATCCTGAATATCGTAGAATTCACCTGTGCTTCACCATCTTTCAACCACATATTACCACTTAATCCCTTGTAGGATAGTGCTTGTGTTGTTACTTTCTATGGCCTGTGACAAGATCATAATAGTATCTTATGTGCGAAGAGCGTAAATTCCAGGCTTGGAGTTGTTTTCATCGGTATACTTGGTCTGGAAATCACCATAAGACTCTGACTTACTGTCATAGTGAGTCTTGATTCCCAGAGTTGCTTCCATATTATAGTTGTCTTAAGGGTCAAGCAAACTAGTAATAGTTTCTGCGATGATCCAAGCTGAGTCTCTTCCAACAAGTCCCATCTTCTCAGAAACTCTGAAGAGACTATTCACCGTTGGTAAAGATGATTGAAGAACAATAAACACCTGAGCCTTTAAGGTGGGAAGCTTCAACAGCTCCTCTAGTTCATTCCACCTCTGATCAGACGCCGAAGAAAGTATTTGGGGAAGAACCAGATAGTTCTCAATCTTTGAATCAGTACCTTGAAGAGCCTCAGCCAAAAGAGATATCAAGCCAACATCATTACACCACAATATCAAGCCTCGGATAAAACTGCATTCTGTTCCTCGGATATACACCACAGGACAATGTTCCAAAGCTGTTCAGTGGCACATGACGTACCAATATGACAAGTTGAAAGGAGATGGAATAACTCAGAGATGCTGGGCAGTTGGAAAGCAAAAAGAGAAAACAACCATTGCCTTACCTGATGAGTAATTGAACACCCTCTGTAATCTGGGGGGGGGGGGGGGGGGGGGGGGGGGGGGGGGGGGGGGGGCGCACATCCCTCCCTCCTCTTGCATCTGAGTGAGAACTACTTCTAATGCCCCTCTTAATCTGCTGCTCCTTACAGATCGAAACGAACTATTAAGGATGTATAAACATGCATGCTTATAGACTCCAACTTGGCCAGTGCTTCTTTAACAAGTCCAGTTCTCCTCAGTTAACGCACAAACCAACACAGAAAAACCCCCCCAAAACAGAACCACGCTCAAAACCCTAAAAATTCAGAGACGAAAGTTGAGATGCCTGGAGACTTGTCTTGGACTAGAAATCAGGGGCCCAATCATACCGACTACTAAAAATCTAAGCTTTAAACACACTCTTTGGCTCTATCTATCCGGCGACTGAGAGACCGAACCCAAAAAGACCCGACCCGACCCAAGTGGAAAAATAAGAAAGAGAGAGAGAGAGAAGTAAAGAGATACGCAATATAATGATAAATTGAAAAACTGTACTTTATTTATTGATAGATGACCATAAATAAATAGACATTACAATCAGATACAATTAATATCTCTATAAATTAGGAATTGAGAGAATATCTATTTCTATTTTAATCAAGACAAGATACACACAGAGATACCAGAAATATTTCTCCTGGAACACTCATTCTTGTCTCACGATCCTGATGTATGATGCATAATCTATGGCCTCACTAAAAATCTTGTCAAGTAAACAAAAAAACTTTTGGGTAAAAATAAAAATTTGGTCTAAGGAAAAAAGAGTACAACGCATCGACTACAAATACGACCACATGTGATGTAGACTCCCCCAGATGTCTACGTAATGAACTCCCCTTGATCAATAACTCAATCTTGGAGTTTAGACAATCTTCGCATTCCAATAAGTCTCACATGCTTTAAAAATGTAGATTTGGGAAATGACTTGGTGAATAAACTTGCAGCATTATCTGCCAAACAAACCTGATTCACATGAATGTTTAATAACTGTTGTTGTTGCTGATTAAAGAAGAACTTAGGCGATATATGATTTGTATGATCACCTTTGATGTATCTCACCTTCATTTCTTCAATGCAAGCCACATTGTCTTCAAAGATATAAGTTGGTGCTGTGGTAGTGGATGATAATCCATTAAATCCTAAAATGTGGTGTATGATTGACTTAACCCAGACACACTCCTTAACCGCTTCATGTAAAGAAATAATCTTAGAATGATTCGAGGAAGTAGAAACACGGGTTTGTTTAGTTGATCTCCAAGAAATCGTCGTGTTCCCCATGGTGAATACATAACCTATTTGGGAACGTTCTTTGTGTGGGTTAGAGAGATACTCAACATCAGCAAAACTAACCAAAACATCACAATGTGTCTTTAAGTAGGGGACCACATTGAAATTGGGGTACAATGGTTGCAGTCGGATCACTGTTCGACGGGTCGAATGAATGATTTTGATATGTTCAAGGTGTAACCTTCGACGGGTCTAAAATTCTAGATCCTGCATGTTGCGATTCAACCATCCATTTTTTGAGAATTTCAAGCTTCTCTCTATATTCTTTGTAGGGAAAGAACAAGCCCAAGTCTATGGAACCTTTCAAGTACCTGAAGATGTGTTTTATACCATTCCAATAACGTTGTGAAGACGCAAAACTAAACCGAGCTAACAAGTTCACAGAGAATGCAATGTATGGTCTTGTGCATTGAGCTAAATATAATAAAGCTCCAATAGTACTAAGGTATGGCACCCCAGCTCCTAATAGTTCCTCATCATCATCTTTCAGACGGTACAGATCCTTATTGGGTTCTAGATTGAGAACGACCATTGGTGTGCTAAGAGGGTGTGCTTTGTCCATCTTAAATCGCCTAAGCATCTTTTGGACATAAGAAGACTAGTGAATAAATATTCCACCAACTCGCTGTTCTAATTCCAAACTATGACAAAACCGAGTCCTACCAAAGTCTTTCATCTCAAACTCGGATTTCAAATAGTCAACAGTCTCATTGATTTCATCAAGAGACCCAATGATGTTCATATCATCAACATAGACCGCTACTATGGAAAATCCTGAACTTGTTCTCTTAATGAACATACATGAGCATAAATCATCGCTCTTGTATCCCTTCCCAATCAAGTAGTTACTAAGGCATGTGTACTACATCCTACCGGATTATTTCAATCCATATAGTGAACGCTTCAATCAAATCACATGAGCGCTCCATGATGTAGAGTTACTTGAGTTGAATATAACCACACATTCCGGCACTTTCATGCATATCTCTGAATCAAGGTTTCCATAGTGATATGTTGTCACCACATCCATCAGCTGTATGTTCAGTTTTTCGGACACTACCAAACTGATAAGGTAGCAGAAAGTAATGATGTCCATAAGTAGAGAGTATGTCTTCTCATAATCAATTCCAGGATGTTGAGAGAATCTTTGCACTACAAGTCTAACTTTATACCACATGACTTCATTATTCTCATTACAATTTTGAACAAAACCCATTTATGTTCTACCGGCTTTACATTTGGTGGGCATAGCACTACCGGACCGAAAACATGCATTTTCTTCAAGGAGTCTAGTTCAGCCTGCACTACCTCTTTCCATTTTGGCCAATCTGCTCTCCTCTAACATTCACCAACCGAGCGAGGTTCCACTTCATCGTCATCAATGATTTCTTGAGCGACGGAATAAGAAAAGCATCATCAACTACCATATATGACCTATCCATAACAATGTGCACATCATTATTAGTTAGTCAGATTTCATAATTCTTTGACATCACATATGGGTCCAAAGTGTCATCCAGAGATGTTATTTGTGATTCTAGGACATAACTATAGACATGAACAATCTCATGTGTGAGATTCATAATGTTGATGATGAAAGGATCAATTTGTGCATGGATGACATGCCTTTTCGCTGGCAGCTCATATGTGGATTTTCTTGGTTTCCCCCTCTTCCTGGTTGGAGCCGAGGTCGATGCTACTCCATCAATTATGGCAAGAGGCATGTTACTCTGCCTTAGAGTTGCTTTAAACTGCCTCTTGGGGATTTCCCACCTTGCAGAAATATTTGCAGCAGGAATGTGTGATCTTGTCATTTTGACAATATCAATGAAGGAGTTAGGCATCGAATCTGCTACCTTCTGAAGATCAAGTATATATCTCACTTGAATCTCACTTTGAGATGTGCGTGAATATTCTTGATACATAGTGGGAGGATTTTTCCACGTCAATTCTTGACGTTTAACCAGAATAAAGGCATTCCTATCTCCCCATAATGTTGGGAAGTATATTTCTTCAAAGTGACAATCTCTAAATCTTGCAGTAAAGAGATCTCCTTTCGAAGGTTCTAAGTAACGAACAATTGTTGGAGATTCATAACCAACATATATGCCTAACCGACATTGATGACCCATTTTAGTGCAGTGTGGAGGCACAATTGACACATACACTGCACAACCAAAGATGCATAGAAACAAAATATCAGGCTCATATGCAGTACCAACTGGTACGCACTAAATGGTTGGCGTGCTACAGGTCTCAAGCGAAGAAGTATTGCTGCATGTAATATTACATATCCCAAATTAGCAACTGGAAAATTTGTATGCATAACCATTGCTTTGGCCACAAGCTGTAACCGCATGATTTTTGTCTCTGCTAAACCGTTCTGTGAATGAACATGAGAGATGAGATGTTAACTTCAATCCAAATTGACATACAGTAGTCATCAAAAGTCTTTGATGTAAATTCTCCTCCATTATCCAAACTCATTGACTTGATTAGTTTGTTTGGGTGGTGAAGCCCGAAGCTTAATAATATTTTCTAGGAGTTTTACAAATGCAACATTTCTTGTGGATAGCAAAGCAACGTGTGACCATCGCGTTGATCATCCACCAAAACCATAACATATTTAAATGGTCCGCATTCCGGGTTGATAGGTCAACAAATATCTCCATGGATTCTCTGTAAGAATGGTATGTTTTCATTATTATCAACCACAAAAGAGGGTCTAGCCTACAACTTTACCAATGACCAAGCTTTGCAAAAAGAGCGATCAGCATCAGAGATTGTCATAAAAGAATCTTGTGGAATAAGACTAGGTGTTGAGACCGGATTGAGATTGTTAATCTCATCCACTCCATCACATTACTCAGCTCTGGAGTTGTGTTATACCTCCCTTCAGAGACTTCAAACCTTGCAGGAATATTTACAGCAGGAATGTCTGATCTCATCACTTTAATAATATCAGTAAAGGAGTCAGACATCGAGTCTACTACCTTTTGAAGATCAAGAATACGTCGCACTTCAATCTTACTTCGAGATGTGCATGGATCATAGTGGGAGAAGTATTCCATGTCAATTCCTGACGTTCAACCGAAATGGAGGCTTTCCTATCTCCCCCTAACGTCAGGAAATATGTTTCTTCAAAGTGAAAAATCTACAAATCTTGCAGTAAAGAGATCTCTTGTCAAATGTTCTAAGTAACAGACAATAGTTAGAGATTCATAACCAACATATATGCCTAATCAATGTTGAGGACTTATTTTAGTGCGCTGTGGGGGCGCAATTGGCACATATACTGCACAACCAAATATGTGTAGATGTGAAATTTCAGGCTCATACCCAGTTATCAACCAGTATGCACTAAATTGTTGGCGTGCTACAGGTCTCAAGCGAAGAAACATTGCTACATGTAATAATACCGCATATCCCCAAGAAGATACCGACAAATTAGTATGCATAATCATTACTCTGGCCACAAGCTGTAACCACTTGATTTGTGTCTCTGCTAAACAGTTCTGTGAATGAGTATGAGGGACGGGATGTTCAACTTTAATCCTAATTAACATACAATAGTCATCAAATTTTTTGCAAATGTAGCATTCCTTGTGGATAGTAAAGTAACGTGTGACCATCGCGTTGATGCATCTATCAAAACTATAAATATTTAAATGGTCCGCATTCCAATTTGATAGGTCCACAAATATCACCATGGATTCTCTGTAAGAATGGTATGTTGTCATTGTTGTTAACCGCAAAGGAAGGTCTAGCCTGCAACTTTTCTAATGAGCAAGCTTTGCAAAAAGATCGATGAGCATCACAGATTTCCATAAAGGATCTTGTAGAATAACACTAGGTGTTGAGACCCAATTGAGATTGTTAATCTCATCCACTCCATCAAATTCGATGGTTTTGGAAATTTCTACATATTTTTTGTCTTTGAAAAATGGATGACCATGAGTGTTTTTCAATATTTTGATCATCATATCACGACATGGGTATCCTAGTCGATACTGCCAAAGCTTTTATGAGACCGTGTCACACACAATAGTAAGTGTGACAACATTGGATTTAATAACCTGAACCGTAGTAAGATATAATCTACTACGAATTGCCCATAACTTCTTTAAGTAGCGCTTTCTACCACACTCCTCATAAGTTGCATAAGAATTCTTTTCCATTCTCACAATGAGTTTTCAAGTGTAAATCGTTGACTCTAATGTCCTTAAAACTTAGTAAAGTTCAATTGTCCTTAGGCGCGTACAATGTATCAATGATATGAATTTTTATTCCATGTGGTAGAAAATATTGTGCTGAACCACACCCTTATATAACCGGTGCAAAATCAATCATGGTTATCACTGATAATGTGTATGACACAAGATCTATAAATAATTGCTTATTCTGCAGTATAGTATGAGTAGTACTACTATCTGCTAGACACTCTATCTCACCTTCAAATATCTACAAAAGAATTTGAATTTATTAGTCTTTAAGACTTGTTGAATACTTTAAGTAAATGCTTAAAGATTTCACAAAGGGTTGTGACTAGGCCTGTCAATGAGGCGGGTTTTGATCCGGACCCGCTCCAAATCCGTACTTATTAGGCGGATTTAGATCTAATTTTTGGACCCGTTGACCCGTTTATTTAACCGATCAGATCCGGATCACAAGCGATTCGATCCGTTTATGATCCGCCCCGTTTATTTTTTTTTAAACTTATTAAATATAATTTATTTTTATTTACATCTATGAAATATTTTTAATCTTAAACTCTCATGTTTAGAAATAAAATATAAATACCTTTAGCAAAGTTATATAAAATTATTTATAAAATTAAAATATTAAAAACCCAAAATGATGTGTTTCTTGTCATGTTCATCGATGTAAATGGAGATTTTTTATTTTGGTCTCTCTAGTTTGTTTTAATGAAATATTTTGGTTATATAAAGAGGTCATGTGACATAATTGTAATAATTAACATATTGATAAAAGAAATAAATTTAGCAATTAGCAAATTGAAAAACGGGTCCGGATCCGCTCTGTTGACCTATTGATCCGCCGGATCCGAGGGTTTGATTATTAAAGATCCGCCAGATAAACGGGGCGGGTCGGGTCTAATTTTTTCTCTCCTTGATCGGATCCGGGTCTAGGTTGATCCAATCCGGATCCGCCCCATTGACAAACCTAGTTATGACCCTTAAAGAGTGCTAATATGGTATAAATAAAGTAATAAACCAATGAAAAATACATCAAAAAATACCAAGTCCGGGTGAGATTTTCGACGGGTTGAATAGTCCACTAGACGGATTGAAGTAACCCAAAATAAACTTTGATTTTTTGATAACTATTGTCGACGGGTCGGAGATATTTTTCGACGGGTCAAAAATTAGAAAATTTTGTCACAGTGGATGACATTCGACGGGTCAAGGTAAACCTTCGACGGGTTGGACTAAAACCAATATTGATTTTTCTATATCTTTCTCGGCAAGTCAAAGAAAGTTTTCGACTGACCGAAATTGTGACATTTTGGAGGCAGAAGCATGGATTCAACGGGTCGAGGATATAGTTTGACGAGTCAAAAATGCTATTTAGTGTACCGACATACTATATTTGATTGGTCGAATGAAAACTAGGCAAATATTTTGACGGATAGAAAAGTGCCAAAACTATTCCAGGGTGTGACATTCGACGAGTCGAAACTCCCCATAATATAAAACCATCATCTCTTTTGTCTTGTTTTATGATATTTTGGTGTCATAATGTCATAGTATTTTATATAATTCAAACTATTCAAGCAATATGTATGAACATATCCGTTCTTAACTCTTTCAAATACCGAAAGGAAGAAATTTTATTACTTTGTCAACATCAAAAACATACATCAAATGATTGTTCTTATTCAAAACCATGACTAAAAAAATAAATTTAAATACAAATCCAAACTTGATTACATCGTAGAATCATAAGCATAATATATAGACTAAGCAAAATTCGTAGTCTCTAGGCTTGCTTTGTGGATGTCTACTACAATTAGATTGGCTTCTCCGCTATCTTTAATCTCATAGTCAGCGTAATATATTTCCCTTTGCTTTGCTTGGTATTTTTGACACATCTTGTAGGTATTTTGAATATCCTTTGGAGCTATGCATTGGTTATGCATATGATTAGTCGCATCACATATATAACAAGGTGTCAAGCGAGAAGTAGAAGCAGAATATGAAGAATTCTCACCATTCCTAGGACCAGAATTGGGGTGATTCTTGTTAGAGTTGTTGTGGTTGTTTTATTGGCAAGTCCAAGTTAAATTCCGACTATTTCCTCCTCTACTACGACCTCTTCTATGTCCTCCTCTACCAACACGAGTTTGATAAGGTTCAGAACGTTGTTTTCCCTTATCTTTTCTTGCTTTCCCACAAATGTTGTAGGTTTCATGGACTTTCTTTGTACTGACTGGCCTAGCATTGTTGTGGAGAAGGATCTCATGATGCCTTTCTTTCTTGGCCAACAAACTCATAAGATCACTGAATGATCGAAGTCTCCCTTGCTCATAATCAATGCAATACTAATGTGTAGGGGTGTCCATAGAGGTAGGAAATGTGCTCAAAGACTTCTCGACCATAGCTTGGTCTATCTTTACAACATCACAAATGACAAGCTCTGAGTGCAGCTCTAGCATATCCTAATAAAAATCGTTGATCTTAGGATAATCCAATAACTGGATTATATCCCATCTTTCTATAAGCTCTGGAAGTTGTGTGTCATGCACATTGTTGAATTATTCTTGCAAAGTTACCCACAAATTCGCAGGGTCATCCTTTAACAAGTATTATTTCCTTAGAGCAGAATGAATATGTCTCCTGAGAAACATGAGCGGTTGAGCTTTTTGACCTAGGGTGTCCTCGTTGCCTTTAGTGCCAAGTGGTAGTGGTTGAATAGTATTAGTGAGACCTTTACCAAGAAGAGTATTCCTAATGCCTGATACCCATCTATGGTAATCTTCTCCTTGAATGTAAGGGATATCAAATTCTGGCTTTGCCGACTCAATCATCTACAAAAGACAAGATATGTAATTAATTTACAGATTGAAAAACCACGATCACTAATATCAAGTTTAGGGAATAAGAAACATGGTCCATAATGTATGGTCACAAAAAATTGATGCAAAACTGGTGGCTTCATACCTTTTGTTTTTCAATGTGAAATCACAATTTAACCGTGATCTTTACTAATAATCGTAACTCCTCCAGGACCGTTACTAAGCTAAAACCCTGAGGAAGAGATGATTAAATGTCTTTCACTCATACTTGCATTAAATAATAGGAACTAGAGCCATATAATATTTCATGGTATTTAAAACCTAAATCTAGACTTAGATCTAAGGTGTTGCGGTAATTAAGTTTTACAACCTAATTTCTAAATCGAACAGAGTTAGTTGATTTACCTTAAGGGTATTATGTTCGGTACAAAAACTTCGTTGAAAAGAAGTTAACTCCCACGAATTCCAGCGACGAGCTCTGGCGGTGGAAAAATCCAGTGGTCGACGGTGGAGAGATTCCGTCAAGGAGGGAGGGAGGCCAGCGGTGGAGATTTTAGTGTTTAAGGGTTGGGGTATTATTATTTTTTATTTTAGGGTTTATGGTGATGGCTATCAACTCAAGAGCTGTTGATAACGTGTTGAAAGAGAAAAATAAACAGATACGCAATAGACTGAATAACTGTACTTTATTCATTGATATATGACGTTAAATATGCATTACAATCTAATACAATCAATATTCCTATAAATCAGGGATTAAGAGACTATATACTTCTATTCTAATCAGAACAAGATATACACAGAGATACCAGAAATATTTCTCCTGAAACACTCCTTAAGTTTATAGGCTGGGTCTCCTCGCATTATGAGGCCAATGCCTCCCCCATCTTATTTTGATATATTCATTTTGTTCAAACATTAATTTGCCTCCTCTTTTCATATTTCATCAATTACCCATAAAACCAGGAATTCTAAAAACCAGAAAGCTATGAAACCCCTTCATCCAAAACCACATGCTTTCCTCTTTCTGGATGATTGGCTGATCAAATCCAAGACTCCAAACTCCATTTTCTCCCTCAACTACATACTTCTGATCCCTCCACCCAAATCCATCACCTACATTCTTCATCCCCCGTTGTTTTTTTATACCCATTTTGATTTCGAGTTATTTTCAAATAAGGATTTGATTGTTTCTATTCGATTCTTTACCATAGCAACCATGAATGATTATGTCCCAGATGATCTTGTGGTCAAAAACCTCACCAAACTCCTTGTCAGACGCAAGCCCGTATTTGAGGTGAGGCGAAGGAGCGAGGCGGCTGTCTTAGGCATCAAAATTCTAGAGGGCCCAATTTTTTTAGATATATGTATATAAATTAAAAGAAAAATTAAGCATATAAAAAATATTTTTCAAAACTCCGAAACGAAAATATTTAAGTAAATTTGTGATGCTTTTGAAGAAAAAAGTTATAACATGTAATTTTTTTATTATTATTAGTATTACTATGAATGTCAGTTTTCTTTTTAAGTACGGTGTTAGAATATTGTTAATTTTTTTTATGTATTATGTTGGAGCATTAATTTATATATATTAGTTTGGTTTATAAATAGTTGATTATAGGTTTGTATTTTGATTGTGATTAACAAATCAAACATTTAGGTTTATTTTTTTATGAACAAGGTCGGAACATCAACTTATATTGGTTTGGTTTATAACTATTTGATTAGTTTTTGCATTTCACTTATGAGTAACAAATCAAACATAAATCTTAGTTTACATTGATTTGTATTTGTTCTTGTAGATACAAGAACTACATGAGGGTAGATTGGTTTGGATACTTATATAACATAATTTTTTCTATTTGTCATTTTGTTGTATGATCATGAGAGGGCACCATTTTCAATTATCGCCTCATGTATCAAATTTTCAAGTCCGTCCATGGTCAGACATATCTATAAATTCATGGGCGTCTGCAATAGATGGAGGAATCTGATTGCCCGTGATGATGTAGCAAGCTCTGTTCTAAAGGAAGAGAATAATATGAACGCGATGCCAGTACTTCATGAACGCCTTCTTTTTTCGCTGCTTTCCAAACAAGTATGATCTTGAACCAGAACCCACCGCCATACCAAATCTTAAAGTTTCCCAGTATTAAATTCCGAATTAGATATTTCATTGGATCATTTGATGGATTAGTATGCTTAGAAGATTTTGTAGCAGACCTACATGTAGTGAACCCCAGATTGAATCAATGTTTGAAAGTATAGAAGGATTCAAGTTACCCAGCAACTGCTTATTCATTCGAAAAAGCCAAATCTGGCCATATGTTGGTAAAGGTTGTGAGCAATGGAAGTGTATCATTCTTCCCCAAGAAAGTATACTTCAAATGTTCGGGTAGAAGTTTCAGCTCTAATGTGGGTGCCACCTATATAGATGGAACGAGAATGCCATCTGAAACTAGAAGAATATGTTTATAAAGCTTACCTTTCATACTTGGCAATGATTCAAATGCCGCTTCCATAGCATAGTATTCGTCCTCCATATCAAGATCTTTAGACGAAGCAATCTCAAAAATAGGTTCAATTTCGATGGGTCGAGGACATTCCTGGATGGATCGAAGGAATGTCTCGGATTGTACCTAGAAATTTTCTTCTTTTATGGATCGAGGTGATCCCTCGATGGATCAAAAATGGTCCTCGATGGATCAAAAATTTCCTTGAACCATTGAGGCAATCTCTTTCTACGAAGCTGCTTCGATGGTGGAACGGTCTTTGATGGATCGAACGAATCCTTCTCGATCCATTGAGGCTTGCTCTCAGGTGCTGCCTATAGATTGCCTTCGATGGATCGAAGGAATCCTTCGATGCATCGAGGCATCCACTTAGGTTACCCTATAAGAATTGGATAAATTCTTGCATAAAACTCTCAAAAATGTCAATTGAACAACAAGAATAAGCATCATCACTATTGGGATATTTGAGAGCTTCATAAATGTTGAAGTGGATCTTCTCTCCGCCACTTCCATGCTCAATGATCCATCAAAATAATCAATCTTTGCCCACGCTATTCTCAAGAATGGTCTCCCAAGAATCAATGGTATTTCTGAAGGCATTGACTCATGCTCCATCTCCAGCATAAAGAAATCTGCTGGGAATATCAAGTCTCCCACCTGCACCAAAACATCCTCAATAATACATCTAGGGGTAACAGTTAGACCTGCCTGGAAGTTTAAAGATGACACCTATGAGAATCAGTTATCCCATGTTCAACCTGTCATACATAGTATAAGGCATTAAGTTTATTGATGCACCTAAATCAAGTAGAGCACCTGCAAACCTGTGATCACCAATAGTAAATGGGATAGTAAAACATCCTGGATCAGCCAACTTAAGTGGAAGTTTTCTTTGCATAACTACATATACTCTTTCTCCTAAAGCCACAATCTTAGTTCCATAGAACTTTCTATTCGTAGTATATAAATCTTAGAGGAACTTTGCATAATGTGGTATCTGCTTGATCACATCCAACAAGAGGATGTTCACTCCTACCTTTTTAAACACATCCAAGATCTCATTCTCTTTGTCAACATTCACCTACTTCTTCAACCTGCTAGGAAAAGACATATTATGAGTAATCAAAGGTGAATGATTAGATAATACCTGACCTTTTTTAGGCTTTGGCAATGAACTTGCTCCAGGTGCATTTTCGACTTGTCGAATTGGGGTTCCTGAGCTATCCTTCAATGGTTCACTTGATGCAATCGGTTTGGTCACCGACTCTTCCTATTTTCTCCTTGGGTTTGCTGACCAGGGTACTTCTTCTAACACCTTCCCACTTTTCAAGGTCATTGCATGAGCTTCATATTTTGTGTTGGGATTGGGAAGAGTGTTGCTGGGAAGACTTCATTCCTTGACTTGAGCAAGTGTTTGCTGAACTAGGCTCATTTGTCGCTCTAGCAAGTCAATTGTCTTCTTTTACTGCTGAGTTATAGCTTTGATTTCCTGACGAAAGGTAGCCATCTCTTGGTGGAATACATTGTTCTCCTGGCGATATGCACCATTCTCCTTCCTATCTTTCTTATTGTCAAACATCATTTGTTGTATCAGTGCTTCTAAAGTTGAAGTTCTGGTTGATGTTTGTGGAGGTTGTTGGTGTTGTGGCACACGCCTTTGACAAAATTATTCACTACAAGAAAAATACACTTAGACCGCGGAAACTTCTCTGCGGTCTAAGTGAACACTTAAACGACGGAGATGTCTTTTTCCGTCGTCTCTCCGTCGTCTAAGTGAAACTTAGACCGCAGAGAAAATTTCCGCGGTCTAAGTGTCACTTAGACGACGGAAAAAGACATCTCCGTCGTCTAAGTGAAAATTAAAAAATTAAAAAATTTCACTTAGACCGCGGAGAAAGTTTCCGCGGTCTAAGTTTTCACTTAGACGACGGAAAAAGACATTTCCGTCGTCTAAGTACTTTAACCCTAAACCCTAAGGCCCTTTCCCCTAAACCATGTTTTCACTTAGACGACGGTAATGTGCATTTCTGTCGTCCAAGTAAGAACTTAGACGACGGAAATGTGCATTTCCGTCGTCTAAGTGATATTTTCGTAATTTCACCTAAGACAACGACCATCTAGACTATGTCCCAATGCATATTCTTTTCGTCAAGACCATAGAGTAAACAATGCTTGGAGTGTGAGCGTCGACGGTTTTAAAATAGGACTTACGGATTTTCGTGTATCCAGGTTTCCGGTTTGTAAAAATTTTGGATTTGCGGTTAACTGTGCCGATGAAACCCTGAACGAACTCAGTATTTAGTGGAAATTATTCTACTTATATATGGTGTTATGGTGAGTATATCCAACGGTCGTTTTTTCCAAATTCAATTTCGTTAATATCGATGTGCAATGAGCCTATACGTACCGGCACTTAAGTTATACATATTAGTAGATACTTAACAAGTTTGAATACGTAAATTAATTCATCGTCTTAAATCCCACTTTTTATATATACGATTCTTTAATCGATATTTTACGACAATTTCATTCAAATTACAGGTCCAAAAATTCATTACAAATTATTTTTAAAAAATAATTTTACGGAATTTTCACCTAGACGACGGAGATGTGTATTTCCGTCGGCTAAGTAATTTTTTTAATTTTTAATTTTAAAAAATAATTTTTTTATTTAAAAAAAAAATTAAAAATTTAAAAATTCACTTAGACGACGGAGATGAGTCGTCTAAGTGAATTTTTAAATTTTTAATTTTAAAAAATAATTTTTTTAAAAAAATAAAAAAATAATTTTTTTATTTTTAAAAAAAAAATTTAAAAATTCACTTAGACGACGGAAATATTCATCTCCGTCGTCTAAGTGAATTTTTAAATTTTTAATTTTTTTTTTAAAAATAAAAAAATTATTTTTTAAAATTAAAATTTTAAAAATTCACTTAGACGACGGAGATTAGTAAATTTTTGGCGGTGTTTTTCCCACTTAAAATTTGGCAAAAATTTAAAAAATCTTAGACGACGGAAATTTGTCATCTCCGTCGTCTAAGTCAAAATAATTGGCGGTATTCTTTTCCCGCTAAAATTTTGGCAAAAATTTAAATCACTTGGACGACGGAAATACTGATTTTCCGTCGTCTAAGTGAAAAATTGGCGGTATTGTTTGAAAATTTAAAGCACTTAGACGACGGAGATGAGTATTTAAAGCACTTAGCCGCCACCACCGCCGCCGCCTATAATTAGTTTAGTTTTAGCTTAATTTTGTTTATTTAGGCTAGATTAATTTACTTTATTATATTATGAATTTTGTATTCATTGTATTTAAATCCATAATAATTTAAATTATTTATTCATTATGAATTTTGTACGTATTATATATTATTAATAATTAATATTCAATAAATTTTGCAATATTATGAATATTGATATACAAAAAATTAAATAAAAAATTCATTAAATGCTAATTATTAAATTATTAATTAGCATTTCATGAATTTTTCATTTAATTTTTTTTTTTACAAAATCACCACTTAGACGACGGATATGGACGATTTCCGTCGTCTAAGTGTTCACTTGGACGACGGAGATTGTCCATATCCGTCTTCTAAGTGAAAATTCCGTAAAATTATTTTTTAAAAAAAAAATTTAAAAATTCACTTAGACGACGGAGATTGTCATCTCCGTCGTCCAAGTGAATTTTTAAATTTTAATTTTTTTTAAAAAAAATAAAATTTTTTTTTAAAAACAAAATTACGGATTCACTTAGACGAGGGAGATGACAATCTCCGTCGTCTAAGTGAATTTTTAAATTTTTAAATTTTTTTTAAAAATAAATTTTTTTTTGTGATAAAAAAATTTAAAAATTCACTTAGACCCCGGAGAATGTCCGCGGTCTAAGTCTCACTTAGACGACGGAATTCTCCCTCTCCGTCGTCCAAGTGATTGGACGACAGCACTTGGAGCACGGATCTTGGACGACGGAGATTCCGTCGTCTAAGTACTTAGACGACGGAAAATTGCACCTAGACGACGGAAATCGTCCGTGGTCTAGGTGCATTTTTCTTGTAGTGATTGCCCATCTCTTGTAGGTTGTCTTTGCTAAAATCCAGGTGGAGTAGCTGGAGGATTGAGCATATTATTGCTCTTATAGCTCAACAGTGGATGGTCCATATTCCCACTATATGTGTTGGGTTTCCTCTGGAAGTAATTTTCTCCCTCCTCTTGATCAATCTCTTCATCTGCTCTGAACTTGGGAAAATCTTCTGCTAGATGATTTGTAGCTGAGCATAGAGTGCACACAACTTGAGCAGCAACAACTGTCGTCTTCTTGGCCACTTTCAAACTACTAGCAATCAGAGCAATATCATTCTCCATAGAACTTAATATTTTTTCCATGGCTCCATCAATTATAATTGCATTGAGAGATCTTCTTCTTGCTCCTATGGATCTATCACTTGACTGAAATTGCCTTGAAATTTCGGCTTGGTTCTCAACAACTTCCTTGACTTCAGTTCCAGTCATATTCCACCAATTTCTCCCATAAGCTGAATCAAGCTTTGACCTGTTAAAAGAATCAAGTTCTTCATAGAAGAAATCCATTTGAGTGTTGAGATCAAACTTATGATGAGGGCATTGTCGAAGAAGGTTAAACTAGCTCTAGGCTTCATGTAATTCATCTCCATTTTTCTGTCTGAATATGCTAATTTTCTTCTTCAAGTTCTTGGTGTGGGAAGCAGAATAGAACTCTTTCATAAATAAAGCACACATATTATCCCATGTGTCAATATATAGAGGAGCTAAAGAGTTGTACCATGTCTTTGCTTGCTCCTTCAGAGAAAACAAGAACAAGAGGAGTTTGACAGTGTCTTCTTTCACATTTGTCGACTTCTGGATTCTGCACAATGCTGTAAATTCATTGAGATGATCCTGAGGGTCTTCATAAGGCGTTCCTCTAAAGTGTGGCAAATTTGATATAAGAGATGAGGGAATAGAATAAGCCCCCAAATTTACTGGTAGAACGATCGGCGAATCTGCTGCACCTGTGCCCGGCACAATGGACTCTCTCAGCTTTGTGGCGTTTTCCATTCGTGGTGGTAATGGTCGTGGCATTAGAATGTGTTCCTGTTCCTCAAATTTAGACATTTTATCAGAACGTATTTCTTGCTCAGATTGATCTCCACCACTATTCACGCTCATGGACCATTGTCTTTGCTGCTTTCTGTTATGCCTCGCTGAGCGTTCAATCTTTGAATCAAGTAATAGTGGCTCAGTGCTTCTAGTGTACCTAGTATGCATACACAATGTTCCTGCACATGGATAAAACAATAAGACTTAAAGGAAAAAGAAAAGAAAAGAAAAGAAAACAAAACAAAACCGAAATTTAAAGACTATTATGACTCAGAATTAAGCAATTCCCCGACAATGACGTCAAAATTTGATAAGTGGAGAACCACCTCTCAAATATACCTTATTCTTAGCTAAGATATATCATTTTAATAATCAATTATAGGATTTATCAAACACAAGGAATTGGTGAAACTAAATCCTAACACTAAATCACAATGCTGACAGACTCGACTGCAGTACACTAATGACACTACGAACCTACTCTAGACAAACTCAAATGAAAAATTTTTTTGGCATAATATTATAAACACAGTGGTGGACTACCAAAAAAAATTGAGGGAATTTAGAGTTTATTTGATTTTCGAAACAATTCGGCCAAGCTACAGCTAAATTCAATAAAATAAATGCTGAAAGTAAATATGCTAATGAATGCAAGGTGATTTACTATATGATGAATGAGTTAAGAGGAATTCAATCTACCAGCGTAATTCCATATATCTAACACATACTTAATCTAATGCACATATCCAATGAACGAAAGTTCCCAGGAAGCGCTAATCATTACAACCACATCCTATTACCTAATCTTTATGCCTATACGAGTTTGTCATGGACCTCCCCCACATCTATCCTTCTATTGAATCCATAGTCATGAACCCTAAGGTTTACAAAGAAGAAAGAATTAAGATCTCTCGGCGAACTAATCTATTCACAAGTACAAGGGTTCACATGTACACTATGGGTGTGTCCTGCTAGACCTAGGGTTTCAATCCCCCAACGAACTAATCTATTCGGGGTGTCAATATAGAGAGTTTGGTGGAAGAAATTATCTTCAGTTACCTGTATCTCATAACAATAGAGTCCTAGCATGCATACTAAGTTGGCCACCAAAGTACACATATGAGAAGTCATCAATGAACCACATAGAGAAAGAAACCCCATTCAAATTGAATATGCGAAACTAGATTAAAGTGTATGAATTAGAAAGATTTTATGTACGGGGCTTCAAGCAACCCCTTAACAAGATGTTTAGCTACTAAAAGTCATAATGAAAGAATCAAAACAAATCATAGAGTTTACAAATCAAGATGGGATGAAGAACAGAAGTTGTTCGTCCAGCTTCGATGGATCGAAGCTCGGGCTTCGATGGATCGAAGCTCGGGCTTCGATGGATCGAAGCTCGGGCTTCGATGGATCGAATCCTGGTTTCCAGTTTCTTGCGGTTGCTCCTCTCTTTTGCTTGATTTTTTCTCCAAGATTACTGATTAACCTATCCCCTAAAATAGGTTTATATAGTTCATCAATGGATCTCCTCAAGTCCACATTGGAATAGACTTCTTTATTTGCAAAAAACTCCTTCTTAATTTCATATTATGCTAGGAATCTCTCTTTTATTTCCTTTTCCTTTATGCCTCCACAAAACCTATAAAACAATAAATATTAATAAGATACTCAATTATATAATAATAAACTAAATATATAGAGTGAATTAAACACCGAATAGTCGCATAAATATGCGACTATCAGTAAGCGGTACGAGATAAACCAGAGAATATAGCCTATCCCAGATTGTGATTCACTGATTGTTTTGGATTTGGAATACCAACACTTTTGGTACATACCACTTCGTCCAGAGCTAACCAACCAATAATTAGAGTTGAAACTTCTTCACTTAAGAGATAGTGTGGCGGCAGTGTGGGATGCCTTAAACCCTAGAGCTTTGATATGGATTGGAGATGTCAATTCAGAAGTGCCCGATGGTAGACCTCACACATTACAATCCAGGCACCAAATTACAACCTATTTGTCTAACTGCCTGCAATAAACTTATGATGCTAGAAGAACGCATAAGACTTAATTTCAATCTAAAACCCTGCAAACCAAACTGTGCAAAGTGTGAGGTTCGATGATAGGATTCGGCTCCTCTGAAGTGCACTTTACGTAAAATACAGATAATCATGTTGCTTTGTCTGATCTAATGGTCTTAACATGTGCGACCACATTAATGTTTGCCAAATTGGAAATTTTAGCCAAACTGTAGTTAACATCGTTAACCCCCCTCTCCCTGCATGATCAACTCTGAGGGAAGAAGAAGAAAAAAATCGTCTGCGTGTAATATATATGTAGGGCAATGAAGAAACTAAAAATAAATTCCAAGAAGAATGTTAGCTTTGTTGGCAAGTATTGATATTGTAGATATTTTAGATTCGTATTGTAATTAAAATTAATTTATTCTTTATTGTAGATATTCTCTACCTATTAGGTATATGTCTTATAAAACTGTATATATACCCAATTCGAGAATTAATGAAAGTATTGCGCTCTACCTAAATACCTTTACTATACTTTTCTACTTTGTATCAGAGACATCCCGTGGACTCATCGACAAACCGTATTTTTGTCAACCACTACATCTAAATTCTACTGCGAACAACTGACCTAGGAAGAAAAATTCGACTCTGTTGTATTTTTTCTCCCTCTCCTACCTACACTTTATATTTATTTTGTGCCATTATGGAAAATATTTCTTTTTAGAATATGAAGATGTTGCATGGATCAACCGTTGTTTCTAAGAAGGAACATCTACCTAGTGTCTCCGCTACTATAGTTACATCAGGTATGACAGATTAAGCATCATCTCTCTCTACATTATCTAAGACTAATGCTTGGATAATTGACACAGGTGCATCTGATCATATGACAAATAACACTTGCCTAGTGAAAACCATTAAACCATCTCCTCAAGCTAGTGTGTCTACTGCTCATAGATCTTTATCTTTTGTATTGATTATGTTCTTGTGATTCCCTCCCTTGCCTATAATCCTCTATCTATTAGCCAAATAACTTTGGCTCTTGCATGTTCTGTAACTTTCTATCCAGATTTTTGTGTCTTTCAGGACATTCCGACTCGAAAAATTCTCGGTTATGGTGTAAGAATGGGGAAACTCTACTATCTCGATTTAACAAGCAGTGGCGCACAATAGTTGAATATGTTAGGTCAAGAAAATACTACTACTTGTTTGGATAAAGATAAAGAAGCTGTGTGGTTATGGCACCATCGTCTTAGTCACTTAAATTTTCATTACCAGCAGAAGCTTCAACCTCAATTATTTTCTAGAGTGAATGCTTCAGATTTCCAATATGACACATGTGAACTGGCTAAGAATCATTGTGTTCCATATCCTCCTAGCATGCACAAGAGTTCAATGCCTTTTATGAAGGTTCATTAAGACATTTGAGGTCCTGCAAGAGCTTCTACGCCTACAAGAGCTCGATATTTTGTAGCATTTATTGATGATTGTACTTGTATGACTTGGGTATCTTTGATGGTGTCTCACAATGGTGGTGAATATGTCAATAATGCCATGTCGACCTACTTGGACACTCATGAAATCCGTCACCAAACTTCCATTGCTTATACTAAAAAAAATGGTGTGGCTGAAAGCAAGAATTGATAGTTACTAGAGGTTGTTTGTGCTTCATTATTTGGCATGAATATGCCTTGGTCTTATTGGGATGCTGCTATTACTTCTGCTGCATATTTGATCAATCGCACTGCTTCTTCTGTCATTGAGTTCCAGAATCCATACCAGAAGCTACATACAATTTTGAATGTCCCTTCTCTCCCTAATTTGGAGCCTCGAGTCTTTGGGTGCACTGTGTATGTTTACATCAACAAGCAATTGAGAGGCAAGCTTGGTCCATGTGCTTTGAAATGTGTCTTCATTGGCTATGCTGACTTCCAGAAAGGTTACCGGTGTTATGACCCTCTCATCAAGAAGACTTATGTTCCCCTTGATGTCTCTTTTCAAGAATCTGAACCTTTCTACCCAGGGGAAGTTTCAGAGTCTTCCCTTCAGGGGGAGAGAAGCGGATGTGAAGGAAATACTTTGAATTTGTCGCAATTTGAAAACTTGAACAATTGGAGACGAGATTTGAGGGTTCTGGCATGTCTTTAACGGAGGACCAGAGAGATGCCTTTTATGGATCGAAAGATCCTCTCGATCCATCGAAGGCTCAGACCAGTGCAGACCCGAGAGATTGCTTCGATGCATTGAAGGATATATCTTGATGCATCGAAGACCCTATATCAAAGGACCCGAATGCCAGCTTCGATGGATTGAGAGATGTCGATCTACCCATCAAAAACTCCTCTCTGATCGATGAGAACCTGACAACTGATATACCTTCTGAACATCATCGAGATAGTATTGACGCTTTGGTTCCCCTGTCTACATCACCAAGTGAGATCTTCGTTCAGATTATTCCACCTGAGGTACGTAAATCGAATCGAGTTACTAAGGGAATTTCTAAGCAACAATATGAGCCTAGTATAGATGCTAAAGCCAAATATCATATTGCTAACTATATCTCCCACCATAGGTAGTCTAAGTCTCATGCACTTGTTCTCGGTCAATTATCTACAGTATCCATTCCTAGTAATGTACATGATGCTTTAGTGGATCCAAAATGGAAGCAAGCTATGAATGAAGAACTAGAAGCTTTGCAGAAGAATGAAACTTGAGATGTAGTTCCTATGCTACCTAGTAAGAAGTCTATTAGTTGTCGTTGGGTACTTATTGTGAAACTTAAAGCTGATGGAAGCATTGATCACTACAAAGCTAGATTGGTTGCCAAGGGTTATACTCAGAAGTATGGAGTTGATTATCAGGAGAATTTTTCACTTATTGCTAAAATTAATACTGTAAAAATGCTTATTGCCCTTGCAGCTCGTTATTGTTGGATGTTATGCCAGTTTGATGTGAAGAACGCTTTGCTAAATGACAACTTAGAAGAAGAAGTATACATGGATACTCTACCAGGAATTAGTTGTGGACCAAGTAATGAGGGAAATGTGTGTTATATGAAGAAGTCTTTATATGGCTTGAAGCAATTGCCTAGGGCGTGGTTTGGACGCTTCTCCAAGGTAATGAAGAAATTTGGGTATCGCTAGTGCAACCCTGACCACACATTGTTTGTTAAACACAACGATAGTAAGATCACTGCCTTAATTATGTATGTTGATGATATGGTGGTTACAAGAGATGATCCATGTGAGATGGCAAGTCTTCAAAAACAATTGTCACTAGAATTTGACATGAAGGATCTGAGTGATTTAAAATACTTCTTGGAAATTGAAGTTGCAAGGTCTAAGAAAGGGATTAAATTGTCCCAATGGAAGTATGTTTTGGATATTCTTGCTGAGACATAGTTGTTAGATTGCAAGTCTGGTGCTACTCTAATTAAGCAAAATCATAGGCTAGAGCTTTTCCCCAGGTTCCAACAGACAATGGCAGGTATCAGCGTTTGGTTGGAAAACTTATTTATTTATCACATACTAGACCTGATATTGCATATCATGTCAGTGTGGTAAGACAGTTCAGTCACAATCCTGGAGTAGAGCATGTGAGTGTTGTCTTATGTATTTTCAGGTATCTGAAGGGCACACCTAGTAAAGGTCTATTATTTGCAAAAAAAAAACAGTGAGTTGTGTGTTTCTTGTTACACTAGTGAGATGTGTGTCTCAGGCTACACTGATGCAGACTGAGTTGGTGATCAAATAGTCAAAATATAAAGAAATTGACGATCAAATAGTCAAAACATCTTCGATTCAGCTAAAATTTTGCGAGCATGATCCTTGCATGTGTATCTAAAGGATGATGAGTTTCAATCTTCAAATTATTTTGTCGATTTTGCTTAAAATGGAACTTCACACCGAAGTTTCAGTACGAAGCTTCACACTTGATAAGAGTATGCATTGTGAAAATCCATGTGAAATTAGGTATGCATTGTCTTGCCTAAGATGTAGTAGCAACCAACAACCCAGTTTATTGGTAGTGATAGGTCATAGCACTCGATAAACAAAACAAAATTGAGTGCCAATATAAAGTTTGCGTCAAATTTAATCCATTCAAGATGTTTATCAACAACGATTGCATCGGGTACCCAATAATGCTCTTCAAGTTGTACATAGCTTATGATCAAGTGCCAAAAACACTGATAGTAACAACGTATTATTACAAAACACATGATCCATCACATTGTATATTTGATCATATATTCAAACCAACTACTTTTATCTGTAGTGTGACATGAAACAACAGTTGAACAAGTCTATATGTGGTGGGTAATGTAATGAGATGGAACAAGAAAGGATGCAGCTGGGATTGTACTTGATGAAACATAATAATTTATAACTAAAGGGGGTAGGGCACCGTGACGAATTGTCCCTCGACCAGGTCTAGAGCAGCGACTCGATTTAACAATTCCCGTGATCACCTCCTCCGTAGAGTCACAATTGTCACAGACACTTGTGGACTTGTGGTGGTGAGACTTGACCATTTCTCCCATATGGCCATATATATCTGTCTCACATAGTCGTACTCTGAAACGACTTCTTTTCACCGGTTGTAGATGTTTACAACCGCGAGTGTGATTCATAGTTGTATCTTGAGCGTTCATTAAGTGCTGCTCTTCTTTGGGGATTAGCGAGTTGCATTTGGAATTTGGCCATGTGCGTGATAACTTTCGATCAATTGGGTAACTCTCTAAGCTGAACCCAAAAGTGTTCCCGTCCAATCGATCAATTTTTCCGACTTCAAAATTATTTGTACTGCGAGTTTGGATTGTTACTGAGAAGAATAGTCGGTAGAGAAATAAGACTGGAGAGTGTTGGAATTGGACCGATGTGTTGTAGAGTCTGCAACTCCGTTAGGTTTTCGATCTCTGGTGAGGTTTTGGTTCCCGATTTGGATCATGCAGACTCAAGTTGGGTGAGGTCAGGATTTGGGGAGGAGCTAACAAACCTTAGATGCCCAGAACAATTTAGGTGTCCAAAGGAGCAGGAGAGGGTTACAAATCGAGCGTTAGAGTGGGGGCGAGGTGTGTCGTACTGTTGATGCGACTTGGGGTAGAGCTCGTGGCTCAACATTGTCTCACATCACTTGGCAGTGGCGACGCTGACCAGATTGGGAGAGGCTCTACCGCAACTTCGATGGTCATCAGCGGAGAGCTGGGCGAGGAATCTCTAACATTTTTACTATGGTAATTGTTAATGCGTGATAATCACGTGAGCTTTTTTATGGTTGTGAAGTATTACAACAGTTGGGAGGAATCCTGTCCGGTCATATTCTCACAAGAGTAAGAGAATGTATGTTGGACCAAAACCGTACTAAACCTTGAGTATGGTTTGGTAACCGTGTTGGGTCCTTGGCCTTTACCCCTCTAAATTCTTAATATTTCAACTTTCAAGACGCTTTTGTCTTAAGGCCCAATGCATGAAGTCAGGTTCATCTTTAAGCCGGTCATTAATAAGTCCAATTTTTTTTTTTGAAAAGATAAGTCTAATTTTATTATCTCTCAATATCACTAGGCGTTATTTTATACTAGAAGAAACCCACACCATACGGATGTGGGATGTGGAGATGTGGGAGAAAAATGAGGGAGTAGTTGGAATATATATATTTTAGTGTACTTTTTATAATGAATTTACAATATAACCTTTTTATTAATTTTGTTTTGTGATAATTTTAATTATTGTTTTGGATAATTTGGGTACTTTAAAATTTAATATGGATGATGACACCAAAGACACACCTTGCGTTATTAATAGAGATTAGCAAAGATGTGACATTAAAGGTCATTTTAACGTTGCCTACGACACATATTTTCTAGATGAGTTTTACAAGTATTTAGTTTCTATCATCCTCCAAAAATAATTTCAAAATATCTCTCAAAACTAGGCTCATAAACTTGCTATCTAGAACAAATTAGGAATGAACATCACACCACACGAAATTGTTAAATCAAGTCACATCTTTGCTAAATTCTATAATTTTGAACATTATGCGCTTTCTCGTCAATACACTCCATAGCTTTTCAAACTCTTTTAAGTGCTTATCTTATCTTGCTCTATAGTGTGAAGAATCAGTATTCCTAGAAAGCTGACACACTTAAAATCCTTACGAGACTCGCCTTTTTCAACTTGACAACATTTCATTATAAAGTTAAACTTTTATAAATTAATAATTATGGGATTTGTAAAATTTATTAATTTAACGAAATATTAAATAATCGATAAATTAATAATTAATAATTTATTTTTTAATTAATAATTTATTAATTTATAAAACCATTATTGTTGTACCTTGTTTAATATACATTATTAAATATGTTCTAAGAAGATAACACCAAAAATTCTTACCATGTTAAGAAAAATTCAAGATGACATCAATTTCAAGTCATTCTTCGTGAAGTCATCATAAATGAATAATTAATTATATGTATTAAGTTATTATTAATTTATATATTATTTGAGGTATATATGAATTTTCAAATTTTTATTATCTTATAAATTTAGTGAATTATTAATTGAACAAGGTGTCTCCAAGTCGAGACTGATAAAAAATATTATTTTAACGAAATTATTAATAAATCGAGTATGAAAATATTGAGATTCCACTGTACTTGCCTGATGTCTTTTTGATGATCTACTTACCCAATATAGATGCTGTTAGTCTTCAAGTTAAAGCAAAGCCTCATCTCTCTCCTTTTGCAACAAACAAAGGTGACCATGAGACCATCTCTTAATTCCTTTTCGCAACGGAATTTCTTTTTCTTTTTCTTTGTTTGTGTCAATCGCCTAAACCCGTAAGGATAAAAGGCAACACTGAAAAGTCCAAGCCCAATGAGCTAATACCAAAGCGCTACAGCATTGCTTTTGAAGCTGAAACTTGTGCCGTCTAAGCCAAGTGATGTGGAATTTAACCTGACTTGCGAGTTGGGACTCCATTAGAATTGAGCAAATTCCTGATGTAAAATCACATTGCTTGCAGCAACAGAATTACAGAATTGCACTCCAAACTTCCCCATACCTGGTCTCCATGCTTTCATAAACCATAAGAGCTAGACTGTGGAGCCAAAATTGATCAAACGTTAGTACATTACACATGTGGAATGTATGCGATCAAAAAGTTCTTCTAGTCATGATCACAGCATGGAGGTAAGCTAGAAAGTTCAAGGTGATCGGTCATGCGATTAATACCAAAAAAAAATTCATCGAAAATGCATTCCGAAAAATTTAAAGGAGTGTATATAAAGAAGGCAGTGAGGCTCATCATCCCAACAAGAATATTTAGCAAGAAAAAAAAGATGGACAACATTATTGGCAAGCACAGCATAGCCAAGAGATGGAAGAAGCTAAGCGGCGAAGATAACTGGGAAGGCCTATTGGATCCCCTTGACATTGATCTCCGAAAGTACATAGTCCACTATGGCGAAATGGCTCAAGCTACATATGATGCCTTTAACACAGAGAGGGCATCAAAGTTTGCAGGAAGCAGCAGGTATGCAAGAAATAACTTCTTTTCGAGAGTGGGTCTAGAGAAGGGCAATCCTTTTAGTTACAGTGTGACCAAGTTTATGTATGCAACATCACAAATTGAAGTCCCCGAAGCGTTCATCGTTAAGTCTTTTTCTAGAGAGGCTTGGAGTAAGGAATCAAATTGGATAGGGTATGTTGCTGTGGCTACAGATGAAGGGAAAGCTGTGTTGGGAAGGAGAGACATTGTGATTGCTTGGAGAGGTACTGTCCGGTCTTTGGAGTGGGTTAATGACCTGCAATTCAGTATGGTTTCAGCTTCGGATATACTAGGTGAGGAGGCTGGTGATGCTAAGGTGCATCAAGGTTGGTACTCCATATACACTTCCGAAGATTCACGTTCCCCTTTTAACACAACCAGTGCCAGAAACCAGGTATTATTTGTCACCAGCCTAATATAAATCTGTAAACATGACTAAGTAATGTATAGTTCAAAATTCAAACTATAGTTTACGAACACATACGTGCAGGTTCTTGGTGAGGTGAGCAGACTAGTAGAGCAATACAAGGATGAAGAAGTCAGCATCACCATAACAGGGCACAGTTTGGGAGCAGCGATAGCAACACTAAATGCAGTTGACATAGTTGCCAACGGTATTAACAAACCTAAAGATCAAACTACCAACAAGTTCTCATCATGTCCAGTGACAGCCTTTGTCTTTGCTAGCCCTCGAGTCGGAGACTCAAACTACAAGAAAGTATTCTCTAGCTACAAGGACCTCCGAGTCTTACGAATTTGCAATGCACTCGACATTGTCCCTAACTATCCATTTCTAATAGGATACTCCGAGGTGGGAGAGGAGCTGGGAATCGACACGCGAAAATCGGACTACTTGAAGAGCCCCGGGAGCGTGGTGACTTGGCATAACATGGAGGTGCAATTACATGGTGTAGCAGGGACACAAGGGAGTAAGGGTGGGTTTAAGCTGGAAGTGAAGCGTGACATAGCATTGGTGAACAAAAGCAACGATGCTTTGAAAGATGAGTATCTTGTGCCGGTGTCTTGGCGTTGTGAGAAGAACAAAGGGATGGTTCAACTTGAAGATGGTTCTTGGCAGCTCATGGATCATGAGGAGGAGGATTTTGATTCTTGACCAAGATCTGTATGTGTTTGGATTGATTTAATAGATATTTATTAATTTTACCAAATATCAGCATAAGGGGATGTAGCTTAGATGGTAGAGCGCTCACTTAGCATGCGAGAGCTACGGGGATGGATACCCCGGATCTAGGTTTGTCAATGGGGCGGATCCGGACCGGATCAACCTAGACCCGGATCCGGTCAAGGAGATAAAAAATTAGACCCGACCTGTCCCGTTTATCCGGCGGATCTTTAATAATCAAACCCGGATCCAGATCCCGCGGATCAATGGGTCAACGGAGCGGATCCGAACCCGTTTTTCAATGTGTTAATTACTAAATTTATTTATCTTATTAATATGTTAATTATTACAAATATGTCACATGACCTCTTTACATAACCAAAATATTTCATTAAAACAAACTAGAGAGACCAAAATAAAAAATCTCCATTTACATCGATGAACATGACAAGAAACAAATTATTTTAGGCTTTTAATATTTTAATTTTATATAACTTTGCTAAAGATATTTATATTTTATTTCTATAAAAGAGAGTTTAAGATTAAAAATATTTCATATATGTAAATAAAAATAAATTATATTTAATAAGTTAAAAAAAATAAACGGGGCGGATCATAAACGAATCGAATCGCTTGTGATCCGGATATGATCCGTTAAATAAACGGGTCAACGGATCCGGGACACAAATGGATCAACGGGTCCAAAAATTAGATCTAAATCCGCCTAATAAGTATGGGTTTTGAGCGGGTCCGGATCAAAATATGCCCCATTGACAGACCCACCGCATCTGCATTTTCTTTCACCTTCTTTTTTCTAATTTTGTTGTTGTTTTTCACCGGTCTTACTTTGGAGTCTTGGTCTCTTGGACCATAAAATCTCAAATAAAACCTTCATATTCAGTAGTAATGTAGCATTATCCACTTTCATTAACTTGGATTTTTATTCCTATATCTCATATAGTACACCTTTATTCAGTTTGAAAAGAAAAGTGGATACATGAATGAGGGCTAGACGGGGTGTGGTGAAGTTGCCATGAATCCAACTCTTAACTACATAGCGGTTAGCTGCTTCAGTTAAGTGAATTCCATCCCAACTTATATATGAAGATGGATCTTTGGATGTTCTCGAACCAACATCACCACATAAAGCTAAAAAGCTGCAATTATACGGTCCTCCACGAGTCCACGTCCACCTCCGCAGCAGGCGGCTAGGCTGCGACTTGTGAACCCTAACTACATGAACAAAAACTTAGCAAAGTTTAGCGATCCCATTTAGATATCAAAACAGTTTTTCAAGCTCTAGTTGATTTTCTCCAAAACTTAATTTCAAGAGTAATCCTCTCAAGTCGATAATCGTAAAGTGTTCACTCACAGTATTGTGCCGTGATTTCCACCAAGCCGAAACCTGTCAGTCAGCGTTTTTATACGTCTGTCACTAGCTGCTAATACATCGTCCTGAAATAACGATTATTATTTAACAACTAATCGTCGAGAATAATATTGAATAACTAAACTCGTTCACCTGACGAGCAATACCGTTGAGAACATCGCATTCTCGAATAACGTATTTTCTGAACTTCTTACCAGTTTAATTCCAATTCTAATTTGTGTCCTTATTCTCTTTAGAAGTCACAATACGTTCCTCAAATGTTGTACGACTCAAGGTCGAATTGACGTACTACTCGACCGAACAATAAAGCTGTAAAAACGTTTAATTAATGTCCGATTAATTCCAAGTTCTCACCAAACTATGTCCAATGACTTTAATAACCTCATTAATGCGATCGGTACGCGATTACGAGTAAAACGGCATAAAATTTGCATCAAGAATACCCTTCGCCAGAGCACCGCCGTGGACCACTGGCGGCGGCGGTGAAATTTTTTGGCGACCCGAACCTGAAAACATCCAAATTCTTGCAACCAACAATTTGCTCAGCAACACCAAAGTCCAATTCAGTCTCTAACTAGTCCAATTTACCTTGAAACCGAAATTTCTCAAAACTTCAATCCTTCGATTCTCCTTGCTCTGATTGAATTGAGATGTGTTCTTGGTGTCATTAGCTTCGTGGTGATGAGAGCTTCAAAGTCCAGTGGGTTTCAATAATCAAGTCGGGCTCAAACCCGTCGCTCCAAAAACGTAGGTTTTCTTTTCTTCGGTGGCCTTTCACATCAATACCATGGCTTGATCTTCACGAAATGGAGGCTTAGACATTGCGGGTTTGAAAAAGGAGAGGAAGATACAATTTTTGACACCGGCCTCGCCAATTTTGGTGGCCGGACCGGCAAGCACCGTTGGCAACAATGGCAAGCCGACGATGAACCATGTGGGAGAGGAGAGAGAAAATAAAAAAAGAAAACTAACTGAAATGGAAAGTGTTTAACTTTCTATTTTTGCAAAGTTGTACTTATACTTGCAAGTTATGACTAATTTAAATTCGTAAAATCGAGCAAAACTTTCGTTGACCATTATTTCTTCGTTGTAACTCCAATTTTAAAATTTGATGTGGCTATGAACTCGTCTCGATAAACTCTATGACTTTACTCAATAAAAATTTTCAAAAAACCTAATTGATTAATTTTTGATAAAAAGAGTCATTGATAATTACCGACGGTAAAAACTAATTACCATCATTGATTAACACTTGATCAAAAATAAGAGATCAATTTCGGGTCTGAATGTTATAGGTCCGACCCGAGAGCATCCTTTGATGGGTCGAAGAATAATTCCTTCGATGAATCGAAGGCTCCGGAATCAGCATGTTGCGATTCAACCATCCTTTTTTCAGGACTTTCAAGCTTCTCTCTGTGGTATTTGTAAGGGAATAATAAACCCAAGTCAATGGAACCCTTCAAGTATCTAAAGATTTATTTTACTCTATGCCAATGACGTTGTGTAGGTGCAGAGCTAAATCTAGCCAACAAGTTTACTAAGAAGACAATATCTAGACGTGTGCACTGAGCTAGATACAACAAAACTCCAATAACACTAAGATATAGAATTTTATCTCCCAGGATCTCTTCATCGTCATCTACAGGACGAAATGAGTCTTTCTTAGCGTCCAAACTGCAAACAACCATTGATGTACTAACAGGGTGTGCTTTGTCCATGTTAAATTGTCTGAGCATCTTTTAGACATAAACAGACTGGTGAATAAGAATTCCACCAACTCGATGTTCCAGCTCTAATCCGAGATAAAATCGAGTCCTACCAAGGTTTTTCATCTCAAATTCAGATTTCAAGTAGCCAACCGTCTCAATTATCTCATTAAGAGTGTCGATGATGTTCATATCATCTACATATGCTTCTACTATGGAAAATCCTGAACGTGTCCTTTTAATGAACACACAAGGGCACAAGTCATCATTCTTATATCCTTTCCCAATCAAGTAGTCACTAAGACGTGTGTACTACATCCTACCAGATTGTTTCAATTCATATAGTGAACTTCTCAATCTGATTACATGAGCATTCCGTGGTTTAGAGTTACTTTATTTGGGTAAATAAATGTCATCCGACATTCTCATATATATGTCTGAATCAAGATCCCTATAGAGATATGCAGTAACCACATCCATGAGCTGCATGTTTAATTTCTTGGACACTACCAAACTAATTAAGTAGCAGAAGGTGATGATGTCCATGACCAGAGAATACATCTCCTCATAATCAAGCCCAGAGCGTTGAGAGAAACCCATGCGCCACCAATCTAGCTTTATAGTGCAAGACTTCATTCTTCAAATTATGCTTCCAAACAAAGACCCATTTATGTCCTACCGGCTTAACATTCGGTAGGTATAGCACTATCGGACCAAAAACCTGCCTTTTGTTCAGAGAGTCTAATTTGGCATGGATTGCTTCCTTCCATTTTGGCCAATCTGCTCTTTGTTGGCAATCTGTCACAGAGCGAGGTTCCACTTCATCGTCGTTTATGATCTCTTGACTGATGGAATAAGAAAATACATCATCAACTAACATGGAAGATCTATCCATAAGAATGTGCGCATCATTTTTTCTAAGCGAGATTTCTTTGTTCTATGACATCACAAGACGTTCTGAGACGTCCCCCAGACATGCCAATTATGATTTAAGAACATAACTATAGTCAGAGACAATCTCATGTAAAAGATTCACAATGTTGATGATGAATGGATCATTCTGTGACTCGATGGCCTGCCTTTTAACTTACGACTCATCAGTGGATTTTCTTGGTCTCCCCCTTTTCCTGGTGGGAGCCGAGGCCGACACAAAAATTTCTACATGGGAAGGAAGAAAGTTTCCTTGCCTAGTGTTGGTACTAAACAATCATCTTTTTGAGATTTCCAACCTTGCAGAAACGTTTGCAGCAGGTATATCCGATCTCGTCACTTTAGCGATATCAGTAAAGGAGTCAACATAGAGGCTTCTACTTTCTGAAGATCAAGTATTCTTTGCATTGTAATCCCACTCTGAGATGTGCGAGGATCATGATGAGACATAGTGGTTTCAGACCACATCAATTCCTGACGTTGAACCAAAATAGATACATTCCTTCCTCCCCTTAACGTCGGAAAGTATGTCTCATCAAAGTGACAATCTGCAAATCTTGCATTAAAGAGATCTTCTATCGAAGGTTCAAGATAGTGTACTATCGTTGGAGCTTCATAGCCAATATAAATGTCTAATCTTCGCTGAGGACCTATTTTGGTGCGTTGTGGAGCCGCAATAGACACATATACCGCATAACCAAAAATGTGTAGATGTGAAATGTCAGGCTCATATCCAGTTACAAACTGGTGCGCATTGAATGGTTGGCGTCCTACAGGTCGAAAATGAAGAAGCATAACTACATGTAACACTGCATAACCCCACGTGGATACCGGTAAGTTTGTATGCATTACCAACGCTCGAGACACAAGCTATAATCACTTGATGTGAGCCTTTAATTGTTAAACCATTCTGAGAATGAACATGAGGAGCGGGATGTTCAAATTTAATCCCAATAGACATGCAGTAATCATCAAAATTTTTGATGTAAACTCTCATTCGTTGTCAATTCTAATCGACCTGATTGGATGATCCAGGTGGTGAGCCCGAAGCTTAATAACTTGTGCCAGGAGTTTAGCAAATGCAACATTCCTTGTGGATAACAAAGCAACGTGTGACCATCGCGTTGATGCATCTACCAAAACTATGAAATATTTAAATGGCCAGCATTTCGGTTTAATAGGTCCACAAATATCACCTTGGATTCTTTGTAAGAATGAAATATTTTCGGTGTTATCAACAACAAAAGAAGAACATGCCTGTAACTTTGCTAAATAGCAAGCTTTGTAGAACGAGCGATGTGCATAAGAGATTGTAACATATGAATCTGGTGGGATAACGCATGGTGCCACATGAGTACTTTTTCGGGATTGTGCTTTAGTCGTCTTGGAGACTAAGCCAGGATTGAGAGGAGTAGTCTCATCCGCCCATCTAAACCGATAGATTTAGGTCTTCCCACCTGATTTTTCGCTATGAAGAATGGATGACCATGAGTATTTTTCAATATTTTGATCATCATATCACGACCTGGATGTCCCAGTCAAAAATGCCAAAGCTTGTATGATTCTGAGTCACAACATTAGATTCAATGATTTGAACCGTAGTTAAATATAGACCACTATGAATAGCCGGAAAGTTCTCCAGAATGCGCTTGCGACTGCATTCAACAGAGGTAGTACACAATAATTCTTGTTCATTCTCACAATATGTTTCGAAGTGGAAACCGTTGGCACGAATATCCTTGAAACTTAGCAAGGTTTGATTGGCCTTTGGTGCGTATAAGGCATCAGTGATAAATAATTTTGTACCATGAGGCAGCAGAAATTCTTCTGAACCACGCCCTTTAATAACCGGCGCTGCTTCTATCATAGTAGTCACTGAGGAGTTGTATGGAAAAAGTTCCACAAACAATTGCCTATTTAGCAAAATTACGTGGGTAGTACCACTATCTGCAAGACACTCGATCTCGCCTTGAGACATCTACAAAAGCATTGTAAATAAATGAGTCTTTGAAAAAACCAGGCGGATACTTTAAGTAAACACTTGAAGATTTGTATAAGGATGTGACCCTTGTTGAGTGCTGATATGACATGAAAGAAACCGATGTAAAACACATCAAAAATACCACAATTCGGGTAGCTTATTCAATGGATCGAAGTACACCATTTCAATGGATCGAAAAACTTCATAAACCAAACTGGAGTAATGGCTCTGATGGATCGAAGAACAAACCCTCGATGGATCGAAGAAACCAAAAATAAAAATGGATTTTCTTATACTGATTTTTGATGGGTCGAAGAGATCCTCGATGGATCGAAAACTCGACCTGAGACATGCCTTCAATTGATCGAAGAAGGAATCTTCGATGGATCGAGAATGACAATTTCAAGACCCGAGGATGACCTTTGAAGGATCGAAGTAGGAACTTTCGATGGATTCAAAATCTCAGAAACCAAACCCGAGGGGTAGCTGAGATCGAAGGCTCCCTGAGATCAAGATAACATCCTCTCCTATTTATCTCATTTTTGACTGTATCGTTGTGTCATTTTGCCATATGTTCATGTAAATATCAAACCATACACTGAATTTGTATAAAATAATATTCTCAACACTTTCATAAATCGAAAAATAGAGAATTTTTTTATTTTGCACCAACAATTAAAGATTACATCATAGATGTTCTTATCCAAAAATCAAATCAAAACCAAGACAATAGTCTAAGAAAAATGGCGTTTAAACAAAGTCAAAAGCAAACCAAAAACTTGAATATATTACAGAGATAACGCCTTTTACATTGGTTATTCAAAATACGGAGTAACAAGGGTCGTCTCCTTGCCCTCTGCATTTACGAGATTGGTATCTGCATCCATCTCAAAATCTCCAGCAAAGTTGGACACTTGTAGCCAAGTATTGCATGTGTCTCTTGTACATGTTATGGATTTCTTTGCTAGCACAACACTGCTTGTACATAGGCTTTGTTGAACCACACCGATAATAGGTGAATGTCCCAGAATTGGAATGCCTTTGCCCATCATTGCCTGAACCAGATTGGTTCTTATTAGAGTTGGCATTCTGATCTCTATACCAAGTCAGTTTTTGACTGCGGCCTCGGCCACACCCACGCCCTCCTATCCCGCCACATGGAGCTTGTCCATCATTTTTGTAAGGTTCCGAATGATTGTTCTTTTTGTCCTTACAGACATTTCCTCTAGTTTGATAACTCTCAGGATTTTTAGTACCAACCGGTCTTACGTTATTATTGAGGATGATCTCATGAAGCCTTGCTTTTTCAGTTAGGTTGTTAATGAGATCACTGAAGGTAACGATCCTCCCATGTTTGTACTTGATTCGGAACTGATGAGCATAAGTGCTCATAGAGATTGTGAAGGTAGTCAGAGCCTTTTCAATAATGTATTTCTCTGACTTGTCCACCCTACAGATGCTAAAATCAAACTGGAAATCCAAAGCTGCTTGATTAAAATCTTGGATCTTTGGAAAATCCAGAAGCCTGAGGGCTTCCCATTTCGCAGTCAACTTAGGAAGCTGTGCATTGTGTACATTGTCGTAACGTTGCTTCAAGGCATTCCACAAATCCAGGGGATCAGTTTTCTTTAGATACTGCTTCTTTAGAGTTGAATGAATGTGACGCCTCAAAAATATAAGAGCTTTGGCTTTTGATTCTACTGTTGGTGGAATCACGTTTGGTCCAGCAGGTTGAATGGTGCTGCTGAGTCTCTTACCGATGAATGTGTTAACCACATCGAAGACCCAACAATGGTATTTCTTTCCTTGAAGATCAAGGAGGTCGAACTCTGGCCTGACCAGCTCGTTCGCACTCATCTATAAAATACAAAGAGATTTTATTAGTATCAATCGTAAAAGAAACCACGCTCACTAACATCATGTTTTAATGAATAAGAACATGATCCATGATGTATGATCACAAAATTGATCATCAATAAACGGTAGCTCAAAAACCACACCCAGAAACCGTGATTAACCTTCACATGGGATCGATTTCCCTTACTTTTCTTTTCTTTTTTAAACCGTGACTCCCCCAGAACCGTCAATTATATTCTATAGATACAAGTCCATATGAGCTAGGGTATAAATAATAATCACAAGAAATATCACAATCCTAAATCTAGGGTTTTGTAGGAAGTATGTTTTAGTCCTAAATCTAAAGATTGATGGTTTAGAAAATTTACCTCAATTGGTGTTATGCTTGGTATGACCGGTACAAAAGTTGGACTACGTTTAGGAAGAACTCGTATGTAGCGGCTCCTTGGAAGTCGAGAAATCTTGATGAAATAGGAAAAAATGTTGGAAGCAAGGAGGAATTTGATGGTGATGATCGATGGTGCTGGAGGCCGAGATTGAAGATCAACGGTGGTGAAGGAGGTTGTTGTTGGTAGTGGAGGTTGTTTGTGATGGAGGCTGATGGTGGAGTATTTAGGGCTAGGATATTTTTTTTTCTTATCTGCGGTGATAGCTGGCTATTAACTCAAAGCGTGCCTGATAACGTATTTGAGGATGAATAATTTGATAGACTGAAAACTGTAATTCTTTCATTGATAGATTGCCTTAAATATATGCTGATACAATATGTTACAATAAATGTCCCGATATATTAAGGATTCTTTGCATCTCTATCTAATCTAACACTTATCTAATTAAAATGTAAGACTGCAATTTGAAGAAAAAAAATTGTTCAAGAAAAAAATAACCTGTGCCCTAGTAGTCCTTCAATAGTGATCCATTTGCTTTGCATGAGTTCCCATGGAGGTCTTTAAAATTATATGCATGAGATTTTAGTGCTGAATTTATGGAAGGATAGTTTGATTATATAGTTATTATTTACATGTTGAGTTCTAGGTTTGGTTCATTTTTATATAGTTTAATTTTTAAGCGTTTGAATAATTATTCTATCATGTTTCACTTGAATACCCAGCCTGAGCAATCTTAAGATCGAGAAAAAGGTAAAATTGAGCTGATATGATTTTAATCTCATACAATATATGATTTGAAAGAGTTAAAATCAATAAGTTTATAAAAAATTATAGCCGTTAGATGTATGATGGATAAGATTGTCTTTTTAAATATATGATATATAAGTTATATATTAATACATGAAATTCAATAATGATATGGATATTAATTGGCATGTTACATCACTTTGGGGCCTCCACATTTTTGGCCCCTTTGGGGTTTAAATTCATTTCTCTTTTCAGAAATGAGCTAGAAAGTACGTACATGATCTTAGGCCCTAAGACCAAGTTCACTACGGGGTGTTTAGCCCAGTTACCACGTAGATATAGCCCCAAAAAGAGAAAAACATAAAAATTCAACATTCCAACAATGTTTTCTTGCCCTGGTAAAAACTCCCTTGGGTCAATCCTTGGGACGCTTCTAGCCTCCTAACATGACCCAGTTGCCACGCGTCGCTCTTGACTTGTCCGTACACATCATCGATGTTGCAGCACAGATCGTTCTCTCTCTATGTCAACAGACGGAAAATAAGCTACCATACGAACTCGCGTTCAACCACAAAACTCGCGCCCATTATCGAAATCATTCACTGCCCTTTCTTCCCAGATCTCGACTCCATCATCGATCAATTCAATTCCGCCTGCTGTGGATACTCCAGCCATTCTCAGGTATCCAATTCTCAATCTCCTTGATGTTTGTGTGAATTTCTTTGAACTGATTGAAATTGTGTACTAGTATGAACTAAAACTGTTCAAATTGGCTTCAGATGAATTGAATCTGTAACACAATATGAGGATGTGCTTTCACTCAATTAGCCAGTAGTGTATATTAGTCAGGCTTCTCAATTTTATTTTACTTGTATTGAAGAAATGGTTGAAGAAGATAGGAGCTTGAATTCTTGATTTGGTAGACCCAGTTTGACTTAATTTGATTCTCTTGCGTCTGTTTATATTTTTGTTTTCATTTTCATTATTATGTTTTACTACCATGATCCATCTCATGGCGATCATATTCAATTACCCTATATTCAAAGTTGTTGATACTTAGAGCTTAATACAATACCGAGTCTCATTTGACTGTTTTGTGAATCCAACTATCCAAGAACAAGTTCACGATGGAAATTAAGAGATGTTTGACCTATAAACATCTTTCTTCCTACTTATATTCATATCTTTTTTCCAACTTATTTTCATTTCTAGTGCAATTATTTGTGGCATACTATCTAATCAAACAAAGCAACAAGCATATTATTTTACGGAAATACAACAGTCACTTGTAGAGATTGGTGATATAGATCCGTTTTTCATTGGGTCATGTAAATGATTTCATGGTTTGGTGTCATTAAGCTGAGCTTTGTTATGGACAAGCTTTTGGGTGTAAGTTTGATCAAATGAAGTATTACTTATACTTAAACATCAAGGTTTCCTAAACTGTATGGTAATTATTTTAGGCTTAGCAAACAGTGTATGTTAGTGTGTGATCCCGTAGCACATAATTACCACACACTTAATCATTACAAACGGGTCAATACAGCTTAGACCAAACACAAAACAACAATACATGCTTCAACTTTAAACAAGGAAAGAACATCATCCGAACGTCTACGCGTTCGGAACGACAAACGGAAGATACCAGGACAGGTCATGTACAAAAACCAGGATCCCATATCAAAAAACAACAAAAGACTCCACACTCAACCAGCAATATAAGCAACACATTTATGAGATACAAGGTACACCCGTTACTCTACCAATACTACTGTTACACTCCATACATTCTAACTAGAGCGTCAGAGAGTCGAAGGCGGGAACACTCCGTCAAGACTCCTAACGTCTATTTGGTGTATTGTTCTTAACAGCAGGTAAAAGACGACATACGCGCGATAGTTCCATCCGCTCTTCTGCTACAGAATTTGGTAGAAATAATTGGTGTCGTCTGTGGGAAGCGAGCAATCGTAAACCACGTACAAACCAGAAAAAAAAAAGAGCCCAAAAACCAAAACCTAGCAACATAGATGACAACAGACCACATCACACCTGAAAGCCGGAAGACGAGAGACACACCCATAGATACGATTAGCAGCATTAACGACTTAACGGAGGACGAAGCGGCAGCCCACCTCGTGAGGGAACTCCAAACGGCCAGAACCAAAAGAGATCAGGAACGCCAGGCTCGACAGCGATTGGAGGAACGACTTGATGCATTCATTAGGAGCCAGGAGACCCAACACGAGGAACCCAAACCAACAGAAGAGCCAAGGGTGGGCAAGCAGGTCATCAGAATCAACCCAACTTGTGGACTGCAAAACAACCATCTACCGGAACCACCTCCATCACCCAAAAGAATACAAGAATACAATGACGAGGAACCAGTTGCGATAATCAAGGATACCATGCTCCGACGAATGGAAGAAATGGAAGCCGAAATCACATCACTCAAGAAAGTCACGCACACGGGACCCAGGGGGATGTACACTCCTCGTGTAAGCCCATTATCGGACGATATCATAGCACAGGGCAGGGACCCGTATTCCAAAATCGTCAAAATCAGCAGGTTCAATGGGAAGGGAGACCCATGAACACACATTGACGAGTATCGATCCGCCACCGCAGGTACAAGGTATTCGTACGTAACCCTCTGTTTTCTGTTCCAAGAGACGTTGACGGAAGAAGCACAAAACTAGTTCTACTAGGTGCCCACATGATCCATACACTCATTCGAGGAGCTAACAGAGTGTTTCCTCAAACGGTACCGGCTGCAAGGCAAGTACAACACCGCCAGCACACTTCTGAAGATCCGCCAGGGGGACAATGAAAACATATCCGGCTTCATCAACCGGTGGAGAGCCCTTGCGAACACATGCATGAACCTCAACAAGAACGTGGCAAAAACGACATTACTAGAAAATCTGACGGGAACCCCGTTTGTAGAGAAGCTCGTCAGGAAGGACCACCTCGGGTATGACGAGGTCATCGACCTGAGAAGGCACTAATAGAAACCCATGTATAAGGGGAACAACGTCCGAACGCAGCCCTACCCTCGAAAACACCCTACATACACAACCATCCACTATCCCCCCATATAGCCATAAGCCCACTACCAAAAACACAGCCCGAATTAACCTTCCGCAAATGTGAGAGCCATTACCGCTAACACAAAAGCAACAAACAGTATCAACAAGCACATCGCGGACGTGAACCACCACCCTGACAGAATCCACCACCCAGGGATCCCTACCAATGCCGCACAATCTTCTCGATTACCCAAGCCACGAATGAAGAGATGCTCAAACAAAATAAACGCCAGATCCGCCCACCAATGCCGAGGGCGCCCGAAATCGCCCCCATGCAGAATAACAGGGGAACGTGGTACATGTACCATGATTCGAACACCCACAACACCAATGACTGCGAAATCCTGGCAAGGGAATTCGAACGGCTACACAAGGAGAGAACGTTAATCTTTTAAAAACCGAGCATCAAACGGCAGATTGCAAACATATGAATGAAGGGTACTATCAACAACATTTCGGGTGGGAAGCAGAAGCCCGAGTGCCCACGAGAACGAGAAGAGCCCCTCCCCCCCCCAAGGGACGTATTCGCAGTATGCCCCGAAAATCTGCCAAAGGCAGGCAGGAAGGACTGACCTCTAATCACTTTCTCCTACAATGAAGAAGAAGGAAACCAGAATAGCACACTCTTGTTCATCATTGACGGAATGGTGGATCGATATCTGGTCAAGCGTATCCTTATCGACAACGGGGCCTCCATCAACATCATTTTCCAGGAGGCATACGAAGGGCTCAAGTGCCCGAAATGTGAGATGACACAGGACCACGAAAGCATTTCCAGCTTCTCGGGCGAAACCACATACCCCTCGGGAGCGACTACATGCGATTTGGCGTCGAAACACCCGGCACTCCCCAGAACGAGGTCAAAACGGACTTCATCATCGTAGATATTCGCACGCCCTACAACATAATCCTTGGACGACCAGGCATCTCGAAGCTAAGGTTGATTATATCAAGCCATATGCTCCTAGCAAAGTTCCTGACAGACTACGGAATCAGCACGATCAGAGGGTACGAATTCGTAGATAAGATTGCACGACCGGACGAAGACAACACACGATTGTAGGTACTCGCAGTGACAAAGGGCTCTCCCAAAGAACAGTAACCTGATGACCCAAAAGACGGACTGAACACTATCTAGCCCGCCATGGAGCGAGAAGAGCTATGCACTATACACTTGTCCAGTGAACACCCGGCTCGTGCGATCTACATCGGCGCCCAGCTAGAGCCTAACATAACAACTCGACTGGTTAAGATCGTATCGGACTGCCAACAGGTGTTCGCATAGTCTTATGCAGACATGCCCAGAATCGCCCCAAGCATCATCTCCCACAAACTCAGCATCAACCCAATCGCGAAACCGGTGAAGCATAAACGACGGGCGTATGACCAGGAACGATAGACAGCCATGTACGCGGAGGTGGATAAACTGCAGAAAATCGGCTTCATCCGAAAAGTCGATTATCCGAAATCGATCTCCAATGTCGTTATGGGCAAAAAGAACACGAATCTTGGGGCATATGCGTGGATTATAGCAACCTGAACAAGGCCTGCCTGAAAGACAGCTTCCCGTTGCCAAAGATCGATCAACTCGTAGACACCACTGCAGGGCACGAATGGCTATCCATGATGGATGCGTAGTCGGGGTACAACCAAATCCTCATGAATCACGAAGACCAGGAGGCCACTTGCTTCACAACGGACAAATGACTCTATTGTTACGTAGTCATGTCGTTCAGCCTCAAGAACGCAGACTCCACCTACCAAAGATTGATAAACATTATATTCAATGGGCTAACGGGCAAAATCGTGGAGGTTTACATTGATGACATACTGGTCAAGAGCACTAAGGCAATGGACCACCCCGAACACCTGCGAACCGTACTCGAGCTCCTGATCAAGAATGGCATGTGATTGAACTCGGCTAAGTGCACATTCGGCATAACGACAAGCAAGTTTCTCGGATACATCATCAGCAAGGGGGGCATCGAGGCCTCAACAACGAAGGTCAAAGAAATACTAGACATGCAACCGCCCATGACTAAGGCCTAACTCCAAAGCCTAACGAAAAAACTAGCATCCCCCAATCGCTACATCTCTCGCTACTCCGACAAGTGCACTCCATTCTTCAAAGCCCTCCAGACAACAAACAAACGAAACGTCATTTGGACAACCAACTGTGAAGCCGCATTCACATCCATCAAGCAATACCTGGCCTCAATCCCTCTCCTATCCAGGCCACTGAGAGGAGAAATCGTGTATCTATACCTATCCGCTTCTCTAACGGCCGTTAGTTCCGACTTGGTTTGGAGGGAAACAAAATCGGAACTGCCAGTTCTCTTTGCTGGAAAGGGCATGACACCACCCGAGACCCGTTACCCAACTATCGAAAAAGTGACACTCGCACTCGTGAAACGGCAGCAAGACGACTCAGGCCGTACTTCCAGACCCAAAGCATTCACGTTCTCACGAACGTTCCATTACGACAAGTACTGCAATTGCCTGATCACAATGGCCGTTTGGCAAAGTGGGCCATCGAGCTAAGCGAATACGACATCCATTATACCCCCCGGACAACAATAAAGGGTTAGGTCGTCGCAGACTTTATAGCCGAATACACCGAGGCCGAAGATACAACACAGCCTGCTCTTGACGGCACCCCATCCGTTAGCACTGGCATACCTGAGCAAGAGATCCTAAAACCCGAAGCACCATGAAATCTCTATGTGGACGGATCGTGCACCAACAACACTAGTGAGACCGGAATCATCCTTACCGGGCCAGGGGGCGTACGAGCAAAGTATGCACTCAGATTCGAATTCAAAACAACAAACAACGAGGTCGAATACAAAGCCCTAATTACCAGACTGCAACTAGCCCGGAACTCAGAAGCCCCAAGCATCAACATCATCAGTTACTCACAATTGGTCGTTAACCAAATTCGGGGTGACTTCAAAACAAAGGGCGATACGATGACGGCATATCTCGGTCACGTTCACACGATGCTAAGAAAGTTCAAGTTTTTCAACATTAACCACATCCCCAGGGGTAGAAACACCAAGGCAAATGCACTCGCCCGTTTACCAACATCACCCATCCAAACGATTCCAGGGCAACGGGTAGTGGAAGTCCCGAAAGGATCGAGTATCACGTAAACACTAGAGGAGATCTTTACCATCGAGCCACATGTGACCAGTTGGATGGACCCAATCATCAAATACAAAACCAAGGGCGAACTCCCAGTAGACCGGGCACAAGCACAAAACATAATAGCCAAAGCGGTCAACTTTAGCAACCAACACAATAGCCTGTACAAACAGGGGAAAACGTGGGCCAACCTCAAATGCGTCATACCAGAGCAGGGCAATATGATAGTAAGGGAAATCCATTCGGGCGTATGTGGTCATCATGCAGGAGCACGATCAATCGCACAGAAGGCACTCCGAAGTGGATTCTGATGGCCTACCATCCATGCGGATGCAACCGCAATTACGACGACCTACCACCAATGCCAGTTATATGCACACAAGAACCATACGCCTGTAGTTCCCCTATCAATCCTCACTTCTCCAGTTTTGTTTGCACAGTGGGGACTCGATCTCATCGGAGAACTTCCGAAATCCAAGGGCCAGTATCGCTACATCATCGTGATCATTGACTACCATACCAAGTTTATCGAGGCCGAACCGATGGCCAAGATCACAACCGAGAAGGTTAAGAGATTCCTATGGCTTTTCTCTACGGTCACTACGGCACCCCACTCAATATCATCACTGATAACGGGCCACAATTCCACAATGACGAGCTCAAAGCGTTCTGCAGAAAGCAAGACACCAACCTGGTATTCGCATCACCAGCACACCCTCAGACAAACAGATAGGTAGAAGCAGCCAACAAAATCATCAAGGAGGGAATCAAGAAGAAAACTGAACTCATCGAGAAAGGAGACATCTGGTACGGATGATGGCCCACACTCCTCCCTGAAATACTATGGTCGATATGAACGACTGCAACGGCAGCAACAGGAGAAACCCCGTTTAGCCTCACATTTGGAACAGAGGCCGTACTACCACTCGAACTCACATACAGAAGCCCACGAATCGAAAGTTATGACCCTACCACAAACGGAGAAGGACTACGACTCGACAACGACCTCCTTGAAGAGAAACAAGACATGGCATATCTCCACAACACCGTGAACAAGCAGCGAGTCGCTCAACTATTCAACTAACGTGTTCAAGAGCCCCCGCTTCAACTAGGGGACTAGGTCATGAAGGCAATCCAAATGAAGCCAAAGAGTTTACGCCCACCATGGGAAGGTCCTTACATTATTGACGGAGTCATAAGCCCAGGCACGTTCTACATCAAAGACATGTTTGGAAGAAGGCTAGGCAACCCCTGGAACACGCAACACTTGAGTTTCCATTAAGGTGTTTATCTGCCTGCGTTTAAATTGGCACTAACGCGCGTACATCTAATGTTTGTGTGTACCTTTTTGTATAAGTACGATTGCTCGTTTTGTTTTTAGATAGTGACAATGAAAGTAAATATACATCAAATGCATTCACACACAATGTAAGCGAAACAAAGGTACTTGGATATATTTCAAAAATAAGTAGTAGAATGTTGAGCAAACGCACGCAGGCGCAAAAGCAAAATACAAAAGAGAAAGAAAAAGCACACGATCAGTTAGCCCCATCCACGACATCAGCCCCACCATCTGGCACTCCATCCTCAGCACGCACATCGACCTCAGGCTCCTCGAGCGAACGCTTTAGCTTTTCTGCCTCAGCAGCTTGCCAGGCCTCGAACTCATCCACCTTAACGAACAGAAGTACGAGCTTGGAGAAGTCCTCACACTGGACATTGGACTCAGTAGCAACCAAGTCTTCGAACTCGTCCGAATTCTTGAAAGCCTAGACCGCATCGGCCTTGACCTTTTCAAACTCGGACGACAACTTGAACTCGGCCACCCGCCTCCTCTGCAGTCCTCATGTGGATGCCCTCCGTCATCTCATGCATCCGAGCCTCAGCAAGCTCACGCTCCAGCTCCGCAATCTGAGCACCGCTGGACGATCGAAGGGTGGCAAGGTCTGTCTCCAAGATGACAATTTCGAACTGAGAGTCCCCCAGCTCCTTCTTTAGCTCATCGAGCTCGCGGACCAGCTAGTTCACCCGGGAGATCTTGCGGTTGGCTATATCCGTAGACCTCGTCAGAGCCTTTTGCATTTTGGCAACCTCGGCCGTCAGCCGCCTACTCTCGGTTTTCGCCTTCGACAGCGCGGTCATCTGCAACATAGACCCCTCTAAGCCCTTGATCAAGAACAGCTGATGTTAAAGCTGGGTACAGGTGTCAAATGCTGCGTTTAGAGACTCACTCAGAGTCGTGCCCAGTTGACGCCACTTCTGCAACGATTCAATGCCCGCACCTATAGAGCTCTGGATGCGAGCTAGGAACTCTAAGGATATGGTTGTTTCGCTCGCCATAGCTATAGTAACGCCCAACGTGGCCTCGGTGGATGGACCCCCTGAGCGTTTGCGTAGATGGCTGGATGCCCCTTAATCATCTGGCTTCCTCACCGAAGACCCAGGCTGACAGATGAGGGAGAGCTCGAACGAATTCTTGGAGGAGCCCGTGTTGGCAGAAGAATGGGACTTGCTCCTAGAACTGGAGGGCGGTCGACCTTAGCTTTGGCATTCGTCTCCGCGGTCGATCCACCTCTCACAGCTCTCCTTGCTCCGCACCTCCTTCTCCCGACGGAGGTGGTTTTTTCGGGCATGCTCGCCCTCTTCCCCTCGACGGGTTTTCGAGAGTAGCCTCTTCAACCCGATCCTCAGGAGTAACGGCCGGCATAGTTGAGGCCCCGACAGCCATGCCAACGGCCTCCACTTCCTTATCCACCTCGGGAACCAGATCGAGGTACTGATTGCAGTCTGGGGCGTGCAGCACGGGTTGGGGAATTTCGCCTAGGATGAGATGGCCGTTTCCATCCTCCACGACCATACAGGCCTGCCGAGCCCTCTTCATCAACACCAACATACGCTGGTGGGCAGCATCCTGTTTGGCGGAGGAACGAGATTTCTTCATTTTTACTGCAACAAAATATACAAGGAACAAGTCAGTCCAAAAAATCACACAAACGGTACGAACAAAAGCAATAAATATGGAAGTCACAAACATACCAGGAGGGCGTGAGAGACCACAGCGCTCGACTAGCTCCCAGTGGTTGGCCACCCAGAAATTCCTTGGGTCTGAATGGGGATCGAAGGCGAACTTGATTCGGGCTAAACGCTATTCCTCCAAACGGGTGAGGGGTATGATCGTTGATCTACAAAAAAAAACAAGGCATTAGCAAGCACGAATACGAAATGACATAAGCAAGCAAACGCCGATAGCCGGCAATACAACACCACACCTAACGGTTGAAAGGACTCAGGGACTCGATGTATCTGATCGCGCCCACGCGATAGCGCACATCAGGCTTATTGAACTCCCACTCACCACCGACAAAGTAGTGATATAGGCGCCATGTAGTAGAAGAGGAAGGGGGCTCTGTTAACCACTACTTCGTTCAGAGCTCCACCATTATTGTACCCTTGTCCTTCATACGTGGGGAGTACTTCAAACGGAAGAAGTGGCCAATCTCCGCACGAGTGGGGAACTGCAACCCACTAAGCTTCCAGATATTGTGGAACGCAATCAACACGCGCGTTAACATAGGATCACACTGGCCTAACATGATGTTGAAGAGGGCGAGCATGTATTGGAAGAACGGGTGGAGAAGAAGCTTCAACCCAGTCTTGAACTGGAACTCACTCACACAAACATAACCGCGAGGGGGACGCGTGAATGATTCACCTTGACGGAGGGCCCTCAGCTTTACCATACGGGGAATATGGTAACCCCGGTACCACCGCTCGATCTCGCGTACAGACGGAAACCCTTCCGGCTCTTGAACCACTTGGCCATCCGCGAGATGCCACAGCATGGGCCCGCCTCCAGAGAGTATGAGGAGAGCAGCCCTTGACACCCGTCCACCGTGGGGTAGGATGACGTACCCATGAGAGCCCCCGGAGAAGGAGGTAGACGCCTCACCACTCGGCACCATTGAGGCACCTTGATGTTCAGACCGCACAACAATAGACCCGCTCTGCTTCATATTCGGAACGGATGACCTACGCAAAGCACCACCAGCATTAACGGATAGTGGGGAGACGCTCAGTACGCTATCGAACGAAGAGTCCGAAACACTATGGGCAGAACCGTGTGTCCCTATATGGAACCTAGGGGTTTGCGGAAGAGACTCATAGCTGGAAACAGCTACCAGTTCCATTATCCTAAGAGAAAATCAAACGGGAGAGCAAGCCAAACGGCGAACGCGTAGAGTATGTCACCAACCCAGTTCTTTAAATAACACAAACAGATCCCATCATTTTGCAAACGCCCAAAACAGATCAAAAACGCCCAAAAGCAACAAAAACTCAAGAACAATACTGTTCTTTGTTACATACCCAGAAAAAGCCCAGAAAACGGCAAAAAAACCAAGAAATTCTATTAACCACCAAAGATTGCAGTACCCAAACCAGCCAAACGAACTCCACAAATCGCAAAAAATCATAAATTCCAAAAATTTACCACAAATAGTACCACAAAAACAGTAACAAAATGTGCATACATGTACCAAAGCAACACAAAAAACCACACGTTTTGAAGCAAAGCAAAGGAACAAGCAATTACCTTTACAAGATGACAGGAAGATTCATGAGACTAAAAAGCTCAAAATTGATTACAAAAGCTTTGCGATAACGTTTTGGCAAAGTTTCAGTTGAGCACGAATATGTAAAAAAGTGAAGGTGAAAGCAAGGCTATTTATAGGCAGCGAAACTAACCCTAAGCGAACGCCTACTGTTTATTTTCAGCGCTTCCAACCGCAAGATTACGACACGTGTCTCACACACCCCACGCGCTGCCGCCAAAATTAATTACCATACCGCTTCGAATTCACCTAGCCACGCTTCACACATGCAGTAAATAACTGTCAAAACGTCTGACACCCAGGCATGTCAAACGACAGGTAACTATTACGAAGACAAAAATGTCATAATGAGAAAGACAAGGAGGAGCCCACTTCAAAAGCAGCAACATCAAGTTTCGAAGTCCACCTCGATAGTCGAACAGCAACAACGTTCGCACTATCGTGGGATGAGTAGCAACACCACTTGTCGCCACGGAAACAGCTTCAAACAGTAACATCAAGTTTCAGAGTCCACCTCGATAGTTGAACAACAACAATGTTCGCACTATCGTGGGACGAGTAGCAACACTACTTGTCGCCACGAAAGCGGCTCCAAACAGCAACATCAAGTTTCGGAGTCCACCCCTATAGTCGAACAACAATAATGTTCGCACTATCGTGGGACGAGTAGCAACATCACTTGTTGCCATGAAAGCGGCTCCAAACAGCAACATCAAGTTTCAGAGTCCACCCTGATAGTCGAACAGCAACAACGTTCGCATTATCATGGGACGAGTAGTAACATCACTTGTCGCCACGAAAGCGTCTCCAAACAGCAACATCAAGTTTCGCAGTTTACCCCGATAGTCGAACAACAACAACGTTTGCACTATCGTGGGACGAGTAGCAACATCACCCGTCGCCACGAAAGCGGCTCCAAACAGTAACATCAAGTTTCAGATCCCACCCCAATAGTCGAACAGTAACAACGTTCGCACTATTGTGGGACGAATAGCAACACCACTTGTCGCCATGAAAGCGGCTCCAAAAAGCAACATCAAGTTTCAGAGTCCACCCCGATAGCCGAACAGCAACAACATTTGCACTATCGTGGGACGAGTAGCAACACAACTTGCCACCACGAAAGCGGCTCCAAACAGCAACATCAAGTTTCAGAGTCCATTCCGATAGTCGAACAGCAACAACGTTCGCACTATCGTGAGACGAGTAGCAACATCACTTGTCCCCACGAAAACGGCTCCAAACAGCAACATCAAGTTTCGAAGTCCACTTCGATAGTCGAACAGCAACACCGTTCGCACTATCGTGGGATGAGTAGCAACATCACTTGTCGCCATGAAAGTGGCTCCAAACAACAACATCAAGTTTCGGATTCCACCCCGATAGTCGAACAGCAACAACGTTCGCACTATGGGACAAGTAGCAACACCACTTGTCACCACGAAAGCGGCTCCAAACAGCAACATCAAGTTTCAGAGTCCACCCCGATAGTCAAACAACAACAACAACGTTCGCACTATCGTGGGACGAGAAGCAACACCACTTGTCGCCACGAAGGCGGCTCCAAAACAGCAACGTCAAAGTTTCAGAGTCCAAACAGATAGCCCCACAGCACGAGCAAACCGACATCTGACCTTGAATCAGCTCTTCATCGGAGAGTTGGGGGACTTAGGGGTATCGGGGCGCGGACCCCTCCCCTAGTGACTACGTGTGTGCAATCGGGAAAAAGCTTTTTTACAACTCCCCAATCAAGAACTGACTGCCTTGACTTGGGGACTTGGGGGACTTGTTAGTGTGTGATCCCGCAGCACATAATTACCACACACTTAGTCACTACAAACGGGTCAACACAACTTTGACCAAACGCAAAATAGCAATATAGGTTTCAACTTTAAACAAGGAAACAACACCATCCGAACGTCTACGCGTTTGGAACGACAAACAGAAGATACCAGGATAGGTCATGTACAAAAAATAGGACTCACATCGAAGAACAATAAAAGATTCCACACTTAACCAGCAATATAAGCAATACTTTTATGAGATACAAGGTACGCCTGTTACTCTACCAATACTACTGTTACACTCCATGCATTCTAACTAGAGCGTCGGAGAGTCGAAGGCGAGAACACCCCGTCAAGACTTCTAACACTCATTTGGTGTATTGTTCTTAATAGCAGGTAAAGAATGACATACGCGCGATAGCCCCATCCGCTCTTCTGCTATAGACCCATACAGAATTTGGTAGAAACAGTGCCTTTTCGACATCAATACTATTGCAGAGATTTTGATATTGCTACCTTGGTTTTTTGTATTTGTTTTTTAATTTCATCAGACTATTGAAGTTATGGGTGATGTTCGCAAATGAGATGATGCAGTTCGAATTTTGGAAGCAATTGTCGAGCATTTGGGAGGCTTAACATCTTTGTGAATGCTACTGTTGTAGATTTCCTTATGTTGCTGTAGATTTCCTTGTGCTGCTGCAGATTTCCTTGTACTTAGTAAGTCAAGTATTGAGAAGAAGACTATAAAGAATTAGCACATCAGTAGACTAGAACAGGAAGAGAAAAGAACTGTAATGATTGCAGCGTCTAGGATTTTGTAGAGCAAGAATTAGATGTCCTCTACTGAGAACAAGCACGTTTTGAGCTCTTTGGATTCTTTAATGGTAGCTACTAGAATTGAGGCCTTCGTAATTTCATTTTTGGACTATGATATACAACATAATGTGTTTGATCGGACTGAATTCAACGAATTGACTTTGATCTCATAGTATTTTTTTTTGTTTAATAATCATATGATTATATATCATTTAAATCTATTATAAATGAATAAAAAAATATTAAATAAAAAAAATTAAAATTTTGACTCTGACCCAACGAGTAGAAACAACTATCAAGAAGTGAATAATACGTCACTAACCTATTGCCCTGGTGTCCCAACAACCTTGACCTTATGACCCAACGAACGAACTTGTTCTAAATCATGCCAGATCGGGGGATACATGATGGATTTACAAGAATCTATTTGAATTATTAATTAAAAATGATTGAGAAACTAACTGAAATAGGCAATTTCGATCATAAGGGTTCTTTGGTTTACAAGAAACCAACTAATTATTACGAATCTTATCACTGAAGATTGATGGGAAAAGCAACTGATCGAATTGACAGACTCAAATATTCATATCGAATAAGTAAATGAAAATTTAAATGAGCCGGCTTATTGGTGGCCAAGAGATCGAATAACTAGCTAGAGGGTTGAAGTGAAATTTCCATGGATCAAACTTTTAGAAATGTGGCTATAAGCTGCTTCTGTTAAATGAATTCCATCCCAGTTTGCATAGGACGACGGATTAGTGCAAGTCTTTGAACCAATGTGTCCACATCTTGCTGAGTTATTGAAATTGTATGGTCCTCCACCTCCACAACAAGCTGCTAGACTGCCATTTGTGAACCCTAATCAAATGTGCAACCATGGTTGAAGTGATGAAGTAATTAGTTCTAGGATAGTTAATTAGTAAACATGTCCCTAGCTCGAAGACCATTTGAGCATAACTGAAAGAAGATATCAAATGGAGGATAATCTCACCATAATGTTGAGGAGCATGGAAAAAGGGCATGGAAGCACCATAGTAGTCAGCATATATGATCCTTGCATGAGGGTAATTTTGTTGGAGTGTCCTTAGGGCACGTTTGAGCTCATTGTTGTGGTACTTGGCAAAGCCATTGAACTCCTTCAAACACCCATTTCGTTTGTCGTAGTCAGCTTTGTCTATGCTTTGATACAAAGTCAGGTAGACTGCTAAGCATCCTATGGGCAAATTTCCGGGCACCACTAGCTCCACTGCTCCTTCCTCTATCAATGCCTGACCAACACTAGTAAGTTGAGTACGTGACAGTAAATCATTTGTCACATATTTAACATAAACAAATGTGATGTGACATACTCTGGTGGCCTTAGTTATTGCATCCACAACAAGAGGCACTGAAGCTTTGAGCTGTTTAATGCTTTCACCAACGAAGAAGGCGTAGTTGTAATCGTTTCCACCTATCTCCCCAATCAGAAACAGAGTTTTCTTGAAGTAGTTCTCACAATCTGTGAAGGATTGTGAAGGAAAAACAAAAGGAACTTCAGAATGAAAGAAACTACGTGCGTACATCATATATAATTTTTGGCTCACAGTTGTTGGTTAATTACCTTGTTTGGTGTTGCAAAGGGAGGGCTTGATCTTCTTGAACCAACCAAGCTGAGTGCTCAAGGAGTAGTTGGTTGCCAGAATAGATCCCATTTGCCTTTGGTAGAAGAATTCAGGGTTAAGTGCAGTGGCTCCAGCAACAGCAAAGTTTACTCCTTGGTATAAGTTTTGGCTCTTCTTTAGGCCCAAGTAGGGCGGTAAATGGGGTAATCCAGATCCCTCCGCTACAAACAACATCAAATTTTACCATATAGAGGATGTCAAATTTTAAACTTTACATTACATATATGTATGCATGCTTGTGGAAGGGAGGGGAGGTATGTATACATATAGAACTATCCTTACCAATGAAATCAATTATAAGGCGGCCATCGGAGTAGCGTCCAGTAGCATGGTGAAAAAACGTCTCTCCATAAGGAAGCTTTCCGATCACCGTGGCTGCGCGGGCGTCGGAGATAATGAAGTTTCCAGTGTCACTAAGAGAGTCACCAAAGTTGAATATTGCGTGATATTGCTGAAGACTCGATGTGACTGTGCTCAAAGTGAAGCACAAAGAAGCTAGCAGGATAAACAACTTCATGTTAATTTGTCAGCAATAATAAGCTCAATAATATTTCCTTCCTTCGGTCTTTAAGAAGTGATATCAAGCCCTCATGCACCAAGGATAAGCTGAATCTCACTAGCTGCCGACAACAGCCATTGCTTTTAACGAACTCTAGCCATGAACAAATTGTATTTCATTTTCTATTAATGCCTAGCTACCACAGGGGGCGCCATAAAGACAAAATATGAATGAATGTGAGTATGTGACGAGGTCACCCGTAATAATAATATTCATGTATCTAGTGAATAGCATATATTTGTGAAAACTTAGAACATAGGTACGTAGGTTACATATTATATCGAGTGATATATTTGTGAACATTTGGGACATAGTAGGTTTGCTATGCTACGTGTCATATCGAATGATATACCATTGTTTAATTTTAGGTGACGAATCAAAGTTTTGAAAGCATTTTGATGTTTAATTCGTTCACCTTATCAAAGCAAGGATCTAACAAACGGAACGCGTCTCCATGCGCGACAAAAGAAAAGGTTTTATTCAGCAGTGTAAGTGGCGTTTTGGCTCTAGCTTTGGCCTCGTTGACGTCTTTGGGTGCGGTCGGACGGGGCAGTGAGGGACCGGTGTCCGGTTAGGCTGCAAGTTGGCGATCATGGTTTCCTCGATCTCGGGTTTAGAGATCTAAGGAGAGGGGTGAATATGCGGTCGGCGACGGGGTTCAATTTCGGCTCTGGTAGTTGCGCTAAGTCGTCGGGTTTGTGTTGCGTGGTGGAGGGCGAGTCAAAGAGGAGATTAGAAGAAGGAGCGTCGTGGGTGGTGGTGTTGGGTTTTGCTGATCTCGGTTTAGAGGATTGGGTTTCGCCAGTCTCTCAAATCTTTCCATTCTACCTCTACCTGGTTGATGATAAGCGGTTGTTATCCACCTAGGTGGCGCGTGGTTTGGGGACGATAGTGGTTGGCTCAACTGTGACGACGGCGACGAAACTGTGGTGATTGTGGACTGCCTCTGGGTCGGGTCGGGTTCCTCGGCCAAATTGGTTTTCATTGGACCCTAATAAAGGTTTGGGCTTGGGCTCAATTTTTGTGCCTGGCCCATACGATACTTAATTTCTTTGTGTTTTGTTATTTTGTTTCGTTGTTTTTAGCTTTTAGTTGGAAAATAAACCAATTCTCGTGTGAGATTAGTAGATGTGGGCGCTCTATCCCAGGTGCACTTTGGGTGCCTTGTCTGCTCTAGGTCATGGAGTCCTTTGGTTCATTTCTTGGATGCTCCCCTTAGTAGTAGAATGAGATGTGGTGTCGGCAGTTTTTGTCGATAATATAGTTGGAAAGCTGGTCATAGTGAATTGATGCGTCGCCTTAGTCGCGTTGCCTTAAATGTAAAGCAAATGGAGTTGTCAATGTTGCGCTCTTTGCTAATTGGTGCAATTTAGAATACAATGTGTTGGTTGAGTCGTCTGGTATTATTTCGGGTGTTTCTCTTCTTATGGGTTTAGGCTTTATGTCCCTCTTGTAGTCTACTGTTTCATTAATCAAGGCCTGAGGTAGCCGAGAGCCCTTATTCAAAAAAAAAAATCTAAATCTCCGATGAACTCGGTGGAACGGAAGACGACCTCTTCGTCGACAAAGCCTATCTCCGGCTCAAGCGGAAGACTGCGACTATTGGCAACCGCCTTCACATATCCTAAATGTCATCGACGACGACTCCACCACCGCCACCGCCACTGCCTTCCACGATTCTGCTGCGGTCAGCTCACTCGCTCTTTCATTTCTATCTCTCTTTCATCACTAATAAGATGTTGTGACCTTTGGTAGTGTTTTTTTTATGACTAGAGTCAGAGCTTGCTCAAAGCATAGATCAATTCATAATTCGGAAGAACAAATACTAGGGATTTGAACTAGTTTTTTTTTTGTTGTTAAAGTTTTACACTTTTTAGTTTGAACTTTGGAGTGTTACATATGCTGAAACTTTCATGCAAAATTGCTGAGCAACTTTATATGAAGTGAGATAAGCTTAGATTACAGATTATTTGGGGTGAATTTATGGATTACGCTGTGTAAATTGTGATATTTTGGCTTTGTCATTGAGCATAGACATCAATCTCGTCCTTGCCACCACTTTTTGATTGGGGTTCTTGGTAAGCAGGGTGAGTTGGATTGAGGAATTGCGGAGGTGACAGGTTCGCGAGACGAGGCAGTGTTTTTGTTGGATGAGATGCAGATTGAGGGTTGCACCCCTAGTGCTGCGACGTTCATTGTGTTGATTGATGCAATATGCAAGAAGCGTAACTTGGCGCATGCGGCTAAGCTTGTTGATAATATGTTTCTTAAGGGATGTATTCCGAATGAGGTGACTTATAACACACTGATACATGGTTTTTGTCTGAAGGGAATGTTGGAGAAGGCAGTTGGTCATTTGGATAGAATGGTTTTTAACAAATGTGTGCCTAATGATGTCACGTATGGGACCATCATCAATGGACTTGTCAAGCAAGGGCGGGCACTTGATGGGGCTCAAGTGTTGGTCTCTATGGAAGAAAGAAGGCGTTGTGCAAATGAGTGTGTGTGTATATATATATATATATATATATTCAGTTCTTATTAGTGGATTGTTCAAGGAGGGAAAATCTGAAGAGGCAATGAATTTGGGGGAAGCAGATGGTGGAAAAGGATGTAAACCCAACACCGTGGTGTATAGTGCTCTTATAGATGGTCTTTGTCTAGACGGAAAACCCGATGAAGCTAAGGAAGTATCCTGTGAGATAGTGAATAATGGTTGCATGCCCAATTCCTTCGCATACAGTTCCTTAGGTTGCGTTTGGATAGAGGAATTTAATTAAATTTTAAAAATTTATAATTCTATCACCTAAATTTTAAATTTTTGTGTTTAGATAATTTTTTTAAGAATTTAACAATTTCTCTATCTTAAAAATTGAGGGAATTCATTTTTTTAAAAATCGAAGGAATTGAAGACTTAAATTCCTCATTTCAAGTTCCTCCAAAATAGATGTAATTTTACAATTCTCTCGAATTATTCTTACAAGTTTGTAATTTTTGCTATTGTTAAATTTTTATATGAAGAATCCAAACGTAAGAACTTATAAATAATATAATTTAAAATACTGAAATTCTAATTTTCTAAATGTTAATTCCTATGAGAAGTGACTCTTTTGTGCGGAAAGAAATGGACAATAATAGTCTTATACGTACCGAGGTCTGTTATACAGTTGTAATCATAGTTTTTGCAAGGATGGGAAAGTCAAAGAAGTCTTGATGATATGGAAACAGATGTAAGGCAGAGGATATAAACCAGATGTTGTGGCTTATAGCTCAATGATTCCTGTCCTTTGAAACGCCAAATTGGGTAAGTAGGGTTTGAATTTTTTTAATGACATGCTCTCTGAGGAGTCTGAATGTGGGCCAGATGTGATCACTTATAATTAAGGAATAAAATATTAAATATTGAATGTATATCCACGATTTAAAATTTAGATATTTTAATGAAAATATCGATGAAATATCAATTTAGTAAAAAAATTTGATGTAATTGACGGAAATTAAGATAAATACATGAAAATTTATATTAAAATTTTATGAGTGTTATAAAGTAGAGAAAAAAAAGATAGAGAACACACAAAAAGAGAGGATGATGAAGTGTAGAGTGTCGTATTATTCATCTCATTGCGTCTCTATATATAGAGATAAAATTTACATAATAATACACAACTAATGAGTATTTACATAGACATTCACAAATATATAATATTTACAACGATGAGATTCTTTTATGTTCAATTATCTACCTTATTTGGAAAAAAAAAAATATTGATCAAGTATTTTGGACATATAAATTTGTGATAATGTTAGATGAATTAGTACACACTACAAGAAAAGGAGACATTACCGGCGACGGGAAGTCGCCGGCCTTGTCTTTTTTTTTCGCCGGAAATGTCATTCCCGGCGACGAGTCGCCGGCAATGACGTCGCCGGAAATCTCCCGCCGGTGTTAACATTGCCGGCGACGGGAAACGGCGTCGCCGGTAATGTCGGAGACATCACCGGCGACTTGAGTCGCCGGCAATGGTTCCGCCGCCGTGGCCGGAATTTGTGACATTGCCGGCGACTGAGGTCCATGTCGCCGGCAATGTCTGAAAAAATTTTGAAAAAAAAACGCGGTTTTGGATTGGGCCCAATTCCAGAACCTGCATTGAAAGACATAAACCGTACAATCATACAAGTTCAACAGTACACATAAATGTCCAACGTACAGTACAAATAGCAACGATGATACGAAAATTAACTACAACTACAGGTCAGGGTCGAGGAACTTGCGGGTCAGGGTCGAAGTAATCAAAGTACTCATTTGAATTCCGGTGGCTACCTTGGTCTTGCTCTGGCGTTGACTGGTGCGGTGGTGGTGGTGGATAGCTAGGGAACGGAGGGACCGGGACCGGGGGAGGTGTGGGGAAGGGTTGTCCGGTAGTCTGAGCCTCGTACATCGTCCGCATCCATGTGTACATCTGAGCCTGCACCTGTGTCTGCTGCATTTGGTACTCGGCCATCTGCCTCTTTTGCTCCTCCAACTCCCTCTGCGTCCTATGAAGCTCCGCCGCGAGGTTACGACTAGAAGTTGAACTTCTTGACCCGGTAGAGTATTGTGAAGTGGTTTTCAATACTCCTTCGCCCGCCGAGCCCATTCCCCTACAGTAGTAGGTATTCTTTCCAGTCCCGCACGCTTTTGCCATGATCTGAGCCGCTATCGGGGGATCAAGCGGATCGATCTGAGAGGCATACTGGGTGACTTCTTCCTCGGAGCAGTCAGGATGGTTAGTCCGAGCTATACTCATGGTCACTTCTGCGGTCACCTCCTCCACTCTCGCCTAATTGAAAAGCGAAAATGAACAACGTATTAACTAACAACATCTATTAATATCGAGACAATAGTTTTATTAACACATGGAGAGGCGAAAGACTTACCGCTTCGTCAGGGCACTGCGGATAGAACTTCTGATGAATATACACCAAGGGGTTCACTTCTTGTTGTTGCTGCGCCTTAGTCGACCAACCCATGTAGTTGAGTGAACCTGCATGATGGGCCCTGGTGTTTTTCAATCTATTCGCCCGGTTCGTCTTCGAAATCGCCTTGTTTGATAAACATATGGAAAAAAATTAGATCTCACACTATTTCAATCTGATACGATACATTAGGCTTGTAAGATATATTAAGGATGCATACCTGAGCTTTGGGGTGCTCGAAGTGGGCTATCAGCCACAGCCACTCGTACTCCCTAAACCGGAATTCGCTAGGGGTAGAACCTCGGCCTAGCTCCTTGTATACAGTGTAATGGGAAGAAAGCTCGTTCTTCCACTCTTTATACCTATATTAAAACAAGGAAAAAAAGTTAGAGATATTAAAACAGTTGATAAACAAAAATCTAACGCGATATATATTCAAATAAGTCGAAGCACATCACCGATTATGTAGTTGACGCTCTACCCACGTGTGAATAAGAACTTCATCCACGTCAAACCACACCTGCAATATGAATATATAAAAGGTAAAATTATATATTTAAGTGGACTTAATTAATAAATGTAAAATTTACGTAATGAAAATACGATTTTACTCACACTGAGTGCATTATGCACTTGCATCTTCACGTAGATAGGCACAGATTCCCAATCTGGCCAAAGCATTGGGACCTTGTCCCGCACGATCGCACCGGCCATGCTGACATATTTGCGCGTGGTGTCGAATGCCTCGATCACCTCGCCATCCTCATTGGCCCTTATGGGCGTTTTCCTTCCGCCGGTGGCCTGCTCAAGTCTCTTCCCGGTGCAGGTGCCTCTAGCCCCTTTCCGTTTTCCAGTCCCATTAACGAAATTGCCTAATAAAACAATGTCAACAAATTGATATCATTAATTGAACCAATCGCAAGTCTTAAGTAATAATTAATTAATCAATCTGATGTTAAATAAAATTTACCTGCATCGTCCGTTTGTTGGTTGGTGCACCTCACACTCCAAAGATACACGGGGTCGAACGGGAGGAAGTTATACGCTTCCTCCACGGTCAGGAAATCCGGCCGTCCTTCAATATAAACAGGCATCCCCCTATCATCGAATTCAGGGATGACAGGAATCTCGTCGGGTAGGAAGAGACCGGACGGCGGAGATAGACGAGGCCTGGACGATGAGGCGCCAGCACCACCATGTGCCTCAGATGATTCCCGTGAAACGGGAGTAGGCACCATCCGAATATGGGGCATTCGGATTGAGGGAGTTTCTGATGCCCCCGTTGACTGTCGCTCGTCTGAGGCTCTGCCACCGGAGGGACGTCTGCTGATTGAGCGTCTAGAGACAGAGGCTCGAGCCTCGAATTCCGGTTCCACGGCTCTTGATCGTGCAGCTTCCTCCTCAGCTCGCGCCTCTAGCAAGGCTCTCGTGCGAGCAGTCATCATTGGCCCACTGGGCGTGTTGCTAACTGCGGGCGAGGAGGAAGCTTGACTACTGTTCCCTCCACTATTTCGGGAACCTCTCCGAAGCCAATTAGCCGCAAAACCTCCTGGACATCGTAATAGTCATGGATTCGGTTCAATAACAAATCGAAACCGGAACGGTGTGGAACCGGAACCGTTTGAAACCGGAACTGTTTGTAACCGGAACCGTTTGTAACATAACGGTTCCGGTTACAAACAGTTCCGGTTCCAAACCGTTTCGGTTCTATAACAAATCGGAACCGGAACGGTTTGGAACCGGAACCGTTTGAAACCGGAACTGTTTGGAACCGGAACCGTTTGTAACATAACGGTTCCAGTTACAATAAGTTCCGGTTCCAAACCGTTTCGGTTCAATTACAAATCGGAACCGGAACGGTGTGGAACCGGAACCGTTTGAAACCGGAACTGTTTGTAACCGGAACTGTTATGTTACAAACGGTTCCGGTTACAAACAGTTCCAGTTTCAAACCGTTCCGGTTCCAAACCGTCCCGATCCTATAACAAATCGGAACCGGAACGGTTTGGAACCGGAACCGTTTGAAACCGGAACTGTTTGTAACCGGAAACGTTTGTAACATAAAGGTTCCGGTTACAAACAGTTCCGGTTCCAAACCGTTCCGGTTCCAAACCGTTTCGGTTCTATACCAAATCGGAACCGGAACGGTTTGGAACCGGAACCGTTAGAAACCGGAACTGTTTATAACCGGAAACATTTGTAACATAACGGTTCCGGTTACAAACAGTTCCGGTTTCAAACCGTTCCGGTTCCAAACCGTTCCGGTTTCAAACCGTTCTGGTTCTAAACCGTCCCGATCCCGATTTTCACCTTCATTTATACGATTAATTAACAACTATATCACCTAAATTAACGACTATACATATTCGATGTGTATATATATATACATCATGCATCTTAATTAAATTTATCCATCACATATTCATCCAAATCACAAACCCTAATTAATTTTCCACATTTTTCACACATATATATATCATGCATCTTAATTAGGTTTAATTTCCACATATATATACATCACATATTCATCCAAACCACATTTATACATAATTTTCACATATATATATACATCACTTCATTTTCACATACCTAAATATATATATACATCACATATATACATACATGCTAATTTATAACTTATCACCCTAATTTCCAACTTAGCACCCTAATTAATTTACACATACACATACACATACACATACACATACACATACACATACACATGCAAAAAAATAATTAAAAATTGAGAGAGAGAGAGAGGGAGAGAGAGAGGATCGGACCTGCCATGGTGGAGTCCGATATGCTTTGCCGGCGACGGAGGTGAGGGGAGGAGAGGAGGGGAGGAGGGGAGGAGGAGAGGAGGGGAGGAGGAGAGGAGGAGAGGATCGGAGGAGGAGAGGAGATGACTCGGTGGAGAGGAGGAGGAGGAGAAATAGGAGGAGGTGAGGGAGAGGAGAGGAGGAGATGGAGAGGAGGATGAGGTGAACTAGTTTTCGCCGAAGGAGGAGGAGAGGGAGAGGAGGAGGAGGAGAAATGAAGCTCGGGCTCGACCACCCAGTTTCTATCCAGACAACATTGCCGGCGAGTTGCTTATAACTCGTTGGTAATGTCATTACCAACGACATCAACTCGTGGGTAATGACATTACCAACGAGTTAACTCGTTGGTAATGACATTACCAACGAGTTATAAGCAACTCGTTGGTAATGACATTACCAACGACGAGTTAACTCGTGGGTAATGTCATTACCAACGAGTTGCTTATAACTCGTTGGTAATGTCATTATTTCCCGAAGAATATCCGACAACATTTTCCGTCTACGATTTCCGGCTACATTTTCCGACTAAAATTTCGATTATCAATTTCCGTATACGTACGATTAACGACTACATTTTCCGACTACATTTTTGATTATCAATTTCCGTATACGTACGATTAACGACTACATTTTCCGACTACATTTTCGATTATCAATTTCCGTATACGTACGATTAACGACTACATTTTCCGACTACATTTTCGATTATCAATTTCCGTATACGTACGATTAACGACTACATTTTCCGACTACATTTTCGATTATCAATTTCCGTATACGTACGATTAACGACTACATTTTCCGACTACATTTTCGATTATCAATTTCCGTATACGTACGATTAACGACTACATTTTCCGACTACATTTTCGATTATCAATTTCCGTATACGTACGATTAACGACTACATTTTCCGACTACATTTTCGATTATCAATTTCCGTATACGTACGATTAACGACTACATTTTCCGACTACATTTTCTAGGGCTGAGAATCCAATACCGAAATCCCGATACCGAACCCGACCCGTCCCGATCCCGTCCCGATCGGGTCGGGATACACCTCTAAAATTATGTCGTCCCGACCCGTCCCGATCCCGAATTAAAATAAACGGGTCGGATCGGGATGGGCCGAATAGATCTGCAAAACTCATGTTAAGAACATCTGTGTTTATAGAATGAAAACAAATAGAACTTACAGGGACTGAATCAATGTGAACCAATGTGAACCAATGCATCAGTGTGAACCAATGTGAACCAATGCATCTGTGTTCAGAAACTGATCTGAACAATGTGAACCAATGCATCAGTTCAGGGACTGAATCAATGTGAACCAATGTGAACCAATGCATCAGTGTGAACCAATGTGAACCAATGCATCTGTGTTCAGAAACTGATCTGAACAATGTGAACCAATGCATCAGTTCAGGGACTGAATCAATGTGAACCAATGTGAACCAATGTGAACCAATGCATCAGTTCTGTTGAACTGATGTGCCTTTTGAAGTTACTGCAATATATACACAGATATAACTATGTATTCGAAAACATAGATTGGTCTATGACAGATCCTCATTGAATTCCTATATTGATTATGTACAAGATTCAGAATATACAAAGAAGAATAATGTCATGTTCTTGAGTTGTTCTAACAACTAAATGTCTAAATGAAATTGTGTGTCTTTCAGAGCATGTAAGCACAGCCTCTTCAAGTAACTGTCCTCCTCCAACATTCAAGGGAAAGAAACAAGTTGTTGAAGTTGATGATGAATCAGATGATGAACTTGTTGAAGTCAGTGATGATCGAATCCCGACCCGTCCCGATCCCGATTTTACTTTCGGGATCGGGATCGGGATAGGTCGAATCCCGACCCGTCCCGTACCGATCCCAGCCCTAACATTTTCGATTATCAATTTCCGTATACGTACGATTAACGACTACATTTTCCGACAACATTTTCGATTATCAATTTCCGTATACGTACGATTAACGACTACATTTTCCGTATACGTACCATTTCCAGCTACGTACATTTTCCGACTACAATTTCCATTATCAATTTCCGTCTACGATTAACGACTACAATTTCCGTCTACGATTTCCGGCTACATTTTCCGACTACAATTTCGATTATCAATTTCCGTCTACGTACGATTAACGACTACAATTTCCGTCTACAATTTCCGTCTACGTACGATTAACGACTACAATTGCCGGCGACGGAGTAAGTCGCCGGAAATGAAGACATTACCGGCGACTTTACGCCGGAATCTCGCCGGTAATGTTGCAAAACATTACCGGCGACTCCAACCGTCGCCGGCAATGTCTAGGGAGACATTTCCGGCGAAATTCCCGCCGGAAAATCGTCGGTAATGTCTCCCTAGACATTGCCGGCGACGGTTGGAGTCGCCGGTAATGTTTTGCAACATTACCGGCGAGATTCCGGCGACATTACCGGCGACGGGCTAAGTCGCCGGTAATGTTGAACATTACCGGCGACTTTTCCGGTCGCCGGCCTTGTCTCCGGTGATCTCGCCGGTAATGGGCAAAAATGTTGTAGTGACATGCTGAAAACTGATAGTTATTAAAGTGTACTTTAATACTTATGAAATATATATTTTGTCTCGATGGCTAAACTGAAATGATGGTATACCCTCACGGCCATTGTACATTATTTTACGTATCTTAAGAAATTTTAATAAAGTCATTTTTGTTCTTACCTATAGCCTATTGTTAGAAAAATCTTATATGAAATAATTAATGATAGAACTTCAAATCTTACAAGATAAGTGTGTTAAGATACTATAATCAAATATTAAATAAAAAGAAGAAGAGAAAAATATTAGAGTTCAAATTCAAATAGCTTATACATTAACAAAGAACTCAGTAGTTAAGATTATAGTTGAATAGTTTGAGATTTGGGGTTCAAACCCCAAATTTGTAACTTATATTTTTTTTAATTATTAATATAGATTATTTGATCGAACCTTTTGATTATTGGCATCGTGGCAGGGAGTTTCTAAATGAGCTTGTGTAGAGTACTTTAAGTAGTGGGCTCCCCCATGAAGCTAAAGAAGTGAATGTGAAAGAATCTTAGCTAACCGACTGAGCTCCCCGTGAAGCTCTAAAGAAGTGAATGTGTGGGATGCCCGAGAATGTCTGTTTAGCTTGACGAAGAAGGATCTACCAGTGAATCTCTAGAGGTAATGGCCATCAGACGCCCATACAATCCATTCAATTGTACATAATTCTCAACTGCCTGAAGATGGAGGTCGTAGATAGAGAGTCTCGTTAATTAGATCTCCCAAACTGCAGCTAAGTTGTCCCTTAAATGCAGCAATTCCAAATCCAAATGATTAGGTCTATCCATCGAAACATGTTGGTTTCCAAATCAAAGACAATGAGTAAGTCCCGCTCAAGGTTAGCACTTGGCCTCTGGATTGCTGCCATATGCTTACCAAGCCAGAAACAACTATGCTCCACACATATGCCAGGGCAATCAAACTGAAACTGAAACTTCCAATTGCCAAAATTTCCAAGCGACACTCAATTGTTTCCCATCGATTTCTTTTCAAGTAGAAAACTCTGAGTCTGCCGATTACTGGGGAGACCACCCAAAATCCTTACAATTAAGTAGTTGTGATAACCCGAACCGGAAATGGTAGTTAATCGGCTTAATTCGCGAGTTTTACGTATAATCGTAATTTGTCGTAATTAATCAATTTGACGGTCTTGTTTGCGACTAAATTATCGGAAGATAATTTGACATAAGTTTCTTCACGAGAGTTGTAGAGTTTATGATTTTTATCTCGTAGGAGTTTTCCGAGGATTTTTCCGATGTCTAATGAATATGTTATAAATATTTCCGACAGTGGAATTTAATCGTGTTTATCCGTTTGGTTTCGATTTGTTTTCGACTGTTGATCGTTTTAGTCGCGAATATAAATATTGAAATAGTCGTAAAATTGTCGAAAAGTCACATTTGGGCCGAGTTGACCAAAATTGGACCGTTGACCAAGTTTGACCAGCGTTGACCGAAGGATTTTGGCACCGCCGTTGACCACCGATCGACTTTTTGATTCCGGCCACTTCAGACCTCAAGCTTGGTATGGTAAGCTTCCTCTCGTGATTTCCTATTGTTTTGAACTTGGTTTGAGTTGATTTGGTTGAGTTTTGAGGGAGAACCAACTTGATAAAGTTTCGAATTTTTGCCGGGTAGGCTTTTCCGGCCACTTTTGGGGTCGATGGGGTTGGGGCTTTTGCTCCCCTCAACCCATAGATGCTTTTGGGTGAAATAATTTTAGAATTGGAGGCCGTTTGAAGCTCGCCGGAATAGGTCACCAGAATTAATGGAGGTTTGAATTTTCGAGCTTGATTCCGGCCGGTGGGTTTCGAGTTGGAGGTTGGTGTAGAAGGAAAAGTTGTTGGGCTTGAGGATTATATGTGATCTAGAAATTTTCACCGGATTTGGCCATAGTTGACGCCACGCTGCCACCGCCTCAGCGGTCAACGACGGAGCTCCGGCAAGTTGACTTTTTAGAATTTTGAGAAGTTTTATACCGTTTTACTCGTAATCACGCCCTGATCGTAGTCTTGAGGTTATTGAGTTGATTTGGGTGGTGGATTTTGTGTCGAGGGATAAGTAGAGTATTTATGGGATTTTCGACGATTCCGTTGTTATTCGAGTTATATGTTTTCGAAAATGGTTGGTTTCCGAGGTGTGGTTCAGAGTTTTGAAATGTGATTTTGATCAGTGGTATTTGTGATTATCAAAAGATCGGGATCGTACACTTGGCTAGGGATCTTCAGCCGGATCACGAGATTAGCGCTTTTTTGCGTTGTGCTTGTCTGTGAGTGGACATTTCTTTTCATTGTTGGTTGCGAGTCTTTTATATACATTTTACGAGCATGAGCATGCAATTATGATTATGAATTATACGAGCATGTGTTTTATGATTATGCAATTACGAATATGCTTTTATAATTATGCATTACGAGTATGCTTTTGCATTACGCTTTATACATTTGCATGGAAACCTTTATGATTTGGTTTACAGAGAGTACAGTCTCAGTAGTAGTTGTATCGATACACTTAGCATCCCGGCTGATCCCCGATGATGTTTATCGGGGGGGGACTGTTACCCTAACCCGAGGTCTTTATTAGGGGGGGGGGAGCAGATACCCTGACCCAAGGTCCTTTCTGGCTGGAATCACGTGACGATCAAGGATCCCCTGATTCAGACTGTACTAGTGCGGATGTGTTTATGAGTGACCCCGCGGGATTTCCGATGCATGCTATGTACGTGTGAGGAGTTAGAGTCTCCCTCGTGTACCATATGATTTTTATGCATCTAGACTCGCAAATGTTTTATAACATATATATTATTCGGCGAAAGACATTTATTTTCATCCACTCACTCTAACGGTTTATATGTCTTTCCCTGGGCTCTTTGTTTTCAATGCCCAGTTTGCAGTTTGGATTCAGATGTCGCACGTCAATGTTGAAGGCTTAGTATTCGAGCCACTTTTCCTTCTCAGTAGGTTTCTAGTTTGGCCTACTGTTGTGTATTTATGTATATACTAGAGGTCGTTCTGAATACTATTATGTTTATATTTTCACATGATTTTCCCGGATTTCTGTAAAGCTACAGTTTTTTGTATTACTTTACGTTATGTTATGTTTTTGAGAAATCCGGATGGGATTGGTGCCCACGGTTTGGCTTTTGTGGCATAGGATGAAGTGTGTTTTCGGGTGCAGGTTAATGGTAATTCTGCGATATAGTGAAACTCTGCCGAAATTTCTATGATTTTTGAAAGTTCGTGTTTTCAGAAGGGGTTTGATTCCGATTTAGGAAACTAAATCGGGGTCAAGTTTTTTCAGTAGTATCCAGAACCACTCTTGCCAACTGCAATCACATTTGTTAAGTAGGTCGGATCGGTTGAGACCTTGAAACAACGAGTAATCCTTAGATTTAAAACATATAAAACTTTCTTAGCATCTCGGAGACATACCAAGCCATCGACTGATCCTATTATCTTTTCAATTGGGAAAGTAATGGGAAATTGTGGAAATTGAAACGGTGGTGGGTTCAAGAATGAAGGGATGGTTTTGGTTACATACCAATAATCAATTAATAAAATATCGAATATCGAAGATATATGAACAGTCTAAAATAAGGATATTTCGACAAAAATATCGATAAAATATCGATTCAATAAAAAATTTGACATAATCGACAAAAATTAAGATAAACACAAGAACTTTATGAGTGTATAAACTAGAAAAAAGAGATAGAGAGAAAATAGTAACACAAAAGAGAGAAGATGAGAAAATGTAGAGTGATGTATTATTCATCTCATTGCGCCTCTATATATCGAGGTAGGATTTACATGATAGTACACAACTAATGAGTATTTGCATAGACATCCATAAATATATTATATTTACAACAATGAGATTCTTTTATGCTCAATTATCTCCCTTATTTGAAGAAGAAAAAATATTGATAAAGTATTTTGGACATAAATTTGTGATAATGTTAGATGAATTAGTACGTGTTGAAAACTGATAGTTATTAAAATATAGTTTAATACTTATGAAATATTTTGCCTCGATGGCTAAACTGAAATGATGATAAACCTTCACGGCTTTTGTACGTTATTTTTATATATCTTAAGAAATTTTAATAAAGTCATTTTGGTTCCTACCTATAGCCTATAGTTAGAAAATTCTTATATGAAATAATTAATGACAGAGCTTCAAATCTTTCAAGTACAAGTGTGTTAAGATACTATAATCAAATATAAAATAAAAAGAAGAAGAGAAAAATATTAGAGTTCAAATTTAAATAGCTTATATATTAACAAAGAACCTAGTACCTTGGTTAAGGTTATATTTGGATAGTTTGAGATTAGGGGTTCAAACCCCAAACTTGTAACTTGTATTTTGTTGATTATTAATCAAGATTATTTGATTGGGGATTTTGGTTATTGGCGTGATAGGTTTTGTACTTTGAATTTAATGCGGTCAACATATATGTGAACTCAAAATCTTTGATAAAAACGGAAATATCAAAGATATTATCGATATATCATTCCTTACCAATAACACTCCAAGATTTGGTTTTCTTCCTCCTCCCGAATCCAATTGGCAAACTCATCACTTTGAGATCAAGTTGTTCCAAACCTTGCAGACTACCTTGAACAATCAAAGAATTAATCTTTATTGGGAGAACAATGGGAATTTTGGGCTTTTTTGGTTTGAAAGGGTATGATCGAACTGGGTTTATCTGGATTTTGATTAGGGGTGCAACATTGGAACCGAAAATCGGAAAGAAAAAAAAATCGAGTCAAACCGAGTCGTGATCGAAAAAAACCACACCCGATACAAACGAAACAGAAAAAATCCGAAACAAAAAAAAATCGAAACATTTAGTTCGGTTATTGTTTTTAATTTATAAAAATCTAACCAAACCGAAAAACTAAAGTATGTATAAAAGACATCGTTTTGGATATTTTGTAATATATTATATAAATATATGCAAAACAAAAAATTTAAACTCCTAAAATCCTAATTTCTTTACGCAAGATTCTTCTCAATTTTACTTATAGAAGCTAATTAAAATGTTAGGCAACTCAAAAAAAGATATTTTATAGACAACTTTTTAGTTATTTATTCAAAAGTTATTTTTTATGCATTATGTAAAAAACCGACAGAAATCCAAAAAATCCAAAAAAAAAAAATGACCGAATTGAATAATCACGGTTTTTCTATTAAAAACTGAAAAACTGAACCAAACCGAACCAAAAAAAAAATTTCAATTTGGTTATGATTTTTAACAAAAATTGAATTAAATAGCCCGAATCTCACCCCTAATTTTGATCAAACTGGGTTTATCTGGGTCTTACATATGCAAAATTGCAGTTTGTAGGGAAAGAAAATGGAGTTTGATGACTCAAGGTTGGATTTGAAAGCACAAGGGTTTATGATCGATCATCAATTCTGAGAAGAGAAAAAATGGGGAGGGAAATGTTTTAAATATAACGGATAGCTCGGCCATTGGGCCTAATTGCGAGAGGTCTGGTCAGTCTCCTGTAAAATTAAGGAGCTTTTCTCTTCTTGGTCAAGTTAGGTTAGCTATTTGACTACTAGTCCAAGACGACAGATAAGTAAGGAATGAAATATTGATAATATCCTCGATATTTTCATTTTTTTTACTTCCCTGTTTAAGGGAAATAATATTTCTGGTATCTCCGTGTGTGTCTTGTCCTAATTAGATCAGAATTAGATATTCTCTCAATCCCTGATTTATAGTGATATGGATTTGTAACAGATTATAATGCATATATAAGGTCATCTATCAATGAATAAAATCACAGTTTCAGTCCATTGTGTATCTTCTCTACTTTTTTTCTTCAATACATTATCAGCAGCTCTTGAGTTGATAGCCAACTCAAACCCCTAAACAAAAAACCTTAAAACTCCTACAACTACAACCACAGCTGGCCTCCTCCCTTTTGCCAGAAAATCTACATCGCCGCCGGAGAACCACCGTCATCGGAGCACCGCCGTTCGTTGCTGGATTTGGCAATTTCTCAAAAAAAAAATTAAGTTTTTTATTCCGAGCATAATACCCTTGTGGTAAATTTTCTTCCTTCTTCTATTTAGAAATTAAGTTGGAAAACTTAATTACAGCAACACCGTAGATCTAGGTCTAGATGTAGGTTTAAATACCGTGAATTTTATATATGTCTCTAGTTCCTATGAATTATTGCAGATATGAGTGAAAGGGGATTTACCTCAAAGTTTAAACAATAGTGACGGTCCTGGGAGAGTCACGATATACATGAAAAAAGGAAAGTCGAAAATTTGTGACACTGAGTTACTCACGGTTTTATGGGGTGTGGTATGATACCACAAGTTATTGCATCGATTTTTGTGACCATACATAAAAGGACCCGACCATAGATTAACTAGTAATATAGAATCAAGACCTAACGACTGACCCTAATCTACGAGTTTCTGTAAAAAATTTGACATAACTTCTCTTATAAAAGAGACAACCAAAAACCTGCAAGGAAAACTGACACTCCGCAGATAAACCTACAAACAATACCATAGACCACAGATGTCCATCCGGATTTCTCAACATAAAACGAAAATCAAAACTGATACATTATTCATAATTTGAAAACATGACTCCAGTAAATACACTGATTCACAAACAAAGAAGCTCAACGCGACAATTATACGAGTGACAACATATTCACAAGAGTCTTACAAGACGATACTACAGAACTAGTATCCAATGTGACTTCAATAACACAAGAGATATACTGATAGCGAACAAGGACCTACTGAGGAATTAACTGGTGGACTCGACGCCCTCGACGGCAGCCAGCACCCTCATGATACACACTGCAATCTGGACAAAGAAAACTGAAAAGCCTAGGAAAAAGGCACATAAAATCATAAAAACTGTTAGAGTGAGTGGACGAAAATAATATTTCACTTTTTAACTGAAACTGTAAATAATATGCCTTTCATAAATAATGTGCATAAAAATAATGCAAGTCTGAAAATAAACATGATGCGAGTTTAAAACCGTGTGGTCCCTCTCAGACACATCTACAACCGTACAGTATAAATCACGGGATCCCAGACCCACACTTGATTAAATAGTCAGAAAGACCTCGTGTCAGGACTCTGTCCTCCCTGGAGCATCTCGGGGATCAGTCGAGCATGCCAACGCATCGATGCTTCTACCTCTGAGATTGTACTCTGTGTAAAACGAATCATATTTGTTTCCATGCACATGCATAATCATAAATGCATACTCGTATGACATATAATCATAAAATGCATAATTGTAAACGCATACTCGTACGTGCATAATCATAAAATGCATAATCACAAATGCATAATCGTAAAATGCATAAATCAAGATTCGCTGGTCAACGGTGAAAATAAAATGTCCACTCACAGGTTGCCGGGATAAACAGAAAGCTAAAACCGTGTCGATCAACACAATTATTCATCTGATACGCCCGCTAACTCATGATCCTGAAACCACGATTAAAATAATATCTGATTATCGGAGTTCACACTGCATAGTTAAGATTATAATCTGGTGAGTAATAACATCGAGAATCTCGTATACTCGAACAACGTATTTTCCTGTTTAATTACTGACTCAACAAAATTTTGAATTCAATTCCCTGTAATCCCTCACTTTTAAGAATCGCAAACAAATCTCAAATATCAAACGACTCACAATTTAACGGATAATCAAAGCGTCCTTTATTATTGTCGTGAATTAAACTGATAATTGTCTGATTAAATACTCGCCCAAATTTATGAAACTCAAATCTGAATATACACCTCACCATTGCATTCGACATGCGAAAACAAGCAAAACGACATAAAACTTATCGAAAATTCTACCTCGCCGGAGATCCGCATCTGGCGGCCGAAATTTCACCAGCCCAGAAATCTTCAACATATACTTCATTGGAAAGCTCAAGACAAGCTCAGCAACTTTCATAACTGTAACAAACCCAAAAACTAACCAGAAAACCTTCAATTTGCTGGAAAACTGAATAACCCACCGGAATTTCATTACCTCTGTTCGCCGGAATCCGGCCACGGCAAGGCCTAAGACCACTTGAGATAGATTCACCATTCCAAGGGCTACAAAATCCCTATGGATTCGACCCTCATCGTTGCCGTTCTTGCCGCCTCCAACTCCGGCGAAATACCACCGACTCCGGCCGAAAATCTCCATTTTCATCACGTCAGTTCTTCATCCCCCGGCCACCAACGTGAGAGACCCACCTATCAACTTTAAGAGGAGCTCAATCCAACAAATTCCATCAAGGAATCATGGCCAAAGGTGGCTGGAAAAGAGCTCACCGCCGCCTAGAAATTTCAAGGCCAAACTGGTCGGTTTTGACCCGTGGTCAATTCGGTCAACGCAAATTTTCCCAAAAATGGAAACTTTCTAAAATTGTCTCGTATTTATATCGTATATATACCCGTACATATACAGCCCAAATCAACGGCTATGGATCAAGATCGGACGGTCACGATTAAATTAGCAATTAAATCAATACATTTTAAATACTTTCATCAACCGACTTCAAAACTCGATAAAACATTGCTCGTTTATCCGAAAAATTCCCTGAAAATTCCCACAATCTCGAAATTAAATAATCTACAATTATCGTGAAGGAAGTCAATATAAATTCTCGTCTGATGAAATAATCGTTAACAAACCCAATTATGCGACTAATCTGCGATAACGCGTAACATAAATTGATAATTGCATGATTACGGTTTGGGTTGTCACATACATCAATGAATCATGTTTCTTATTCCCTAAATTGATTAGTGATTGTAGTTTTCGATTGGTAAACTAATTTCATCTCTTGTCTTTTGTAGATGACTGAGCCAGTAAGGCCAGAATTTGACATTCTTGATCTTCAAGGGGCAGAGTACCACAGATGGATCTCATATGTGAGGAATACTCTCATCGATAAAAGACTCACGGATATAATCCAACCACTACTACTTGGCACTCAAGCCGACGATGACACCATAGCTCACAAAGTTTAAGCTCTTATGTTTCTCAAGAGACATATTCATTCTACTCTAAGGAAGCAGTTCTTGCTAAGGGTTGCAGGTGACTTTGTAAGAATGGTTTAACAATGTGCATGACAGACAACTTCCTGAACTCACAGAAAAATAGGATCAAATCCGATTATTGGATTATTCTAAAATCAATGATTTTTACCAGGATATGCTATAGCTACAATCTGAGCTTGTCATTTGTGACGTTGTCAAGAACGACAAGGTTATGCTCGAGAAGTCATTGACTACATTTCCTACCTCTATGGACACCCTTGCTCACTAGTATCAAAATTATTATGAGTAAGGAAGATTTAGATTATTCAGTGATCTTATGAGTGTGCTAGCCAAGAAAGAAAGGCACTAGGAGAATCTTCTCCATAATAATGCCAAGCCAGCCGGTACAAAGAAAGTTCGTGAGGCTCATCATACTGGAAATGCACAAAAAGATAAGTAGAACAATCGTTCAAAATCTTATCAAACTCGTGGTGGTAGAGAATGACGTGGTAGAGGTCGTGGCAAAGGAGGAAATAGTCAGAATATAACTTGGACTCGCCAAGACAATAACCATAATCCATCAAGTTCAGGTTCCAGGAACAATGGAAATTCTTCAAGGTCTGCCCCTTCAACATATAAGTCAACACCTTGCTATAGGTATGGTTCGAACAAGCATATGCACAAGCAATGTCGTGCACCCAAAGATGTCCAAAATGCCTACAAAAGATGCAAGCAGTACTTGACTCATGAGACCACCTACATTGCGGATGAAAAGATGAAATATGGGGGTAAAGCTAATCTAATTGTAGCATATATCCTCAATGTAAACCTAGCTACTACGGATTTCACTTAGTCTATGTATTAGACTAAAATCTCTACCAAGTAATCAAGTTTAGTTTTGTATTTGACTTTATTTTTAGTCATTGTTATTGAATGAAAACAATCTTTTAAAGTTTTGATGTTGGCAAAGCAATAAAAGTTATTTCGTTAAGTATTTAAAAGTATTAAGAATGGTTATATTCATACACATTGCTTACAAGGTTCAAAATCTACAAATCCTATGACATTATAACACCAAAACATCATAAAAATGAGACAAATAGAGGATGGTTTGATCATAGACACTCTTTGCTTCGCCGAATGGATCTTTGATTGGTTTTTAGGAATTTTTTAATCCATCAAAAATTCTGCTGGTTTACCCTTCGATCCATCGAAGGAAGTCCTCGAGTTCAAATTAGGAACATCTTCGATCCATCGAGAAAAACACTCGATGCATCGAAGGAAGATCTCAGGTTCCAAAGGACATATTTCTTCGATCCATCGAGAAACTTTCTTGATTCATCGAAGGAGTGCCTCGAGTCAAGTTTTTCGATCCATCGAAGATTTTCTTCGATTCATCGAGGATGGATATCGAAAAATCATAGTTTTCTTTTAGGTTTCCTTCGATCCATCGAGAATCTCTCTCGATCCATCAAGGGTTATACCTGGATTATAGTGTTGTTTTTGACGTATTAATCTTGTGCCATATACATCATCAGTGACAACCATGATTGGTTCTGCGCCGGTTATACAAGGGCGTGGGGTTCAGTAGAATTTTTGCTACCACATGGAACAATAATTCATATCACTGATGCATTGAACACGCCTAAGGCCAACCAAACCTTGCTAAATTTTAAAGACATTAGAGCCAATGGTTTACATTTGGAAACTTATAGTGAGAATGAAAAAGAATTTGTATGCATAGCTTCAAAGAAGTGCAGTAGAAAGCATACCTTGGAGAAGTTATAGGCAATTTGTAGTAGATTATATCTTACTGTGATTTAAATTATTGAATCAAATGTTGTGACATTTATGACTATATGTGACACGGCCTCATATAAGCTTTGGTATTTTTGACTTGAACACCTAGGTCATGATATGATAATCTAAATATTGAAAAAATCTCATGGTCATCCATTTTTCAAAGGCAAAAGGTATGTGAAAATTCCTAAAACCATCGAATTTGATGGAATGGATGAGATTAACAATCTCAATCTGGTCTCAATACCAAGTCTTATTCCACAAGATTCCTTTATGACAATCTCTGATGCTGATCACTCTTCTTGCAAAGCTTGGTCATTGGCAAAGTTGCAGGCTAGACCCTCTTTTGTGGTTGATAACACTGAAAACGTTCCATTCTTACAGAGAATTAATTGAGATATTTGTAGACCTATCAACCCAGAATACAGACCATTTAAATATTTTATGATTTTGGTAGATGATCAACGCGATGGTCACACGTTGCTTTGCTATCCACAAGGAATGATGCATTTACAAAACTCTTAGCAAATATTATTAAGTTTCGGCTTCACCACCCAAACAAACTAGTCAAGTCAATGAGTTTGCATAATGGAGGAGAATTCACATCAAAGACTTTTGATGACTACTGTATGTCGATTGGGATTGAAGTTAAACATCTCGTCTCTCATGTTCATTCACATAACGGTTTAGTAGAGACACAAATCAAGCGGTTATAGCTTGTGGCCAAAGAAAAGGTTATGCATACAAATTTGTCAGTTGCTACTTGGGGTATGCAATATTACATGTAGCAATACTTCTTCGCTTGAGACCTGTAGCACACCAACCAGTTAGCTAGTGTGTACCAGTTGGTACTGGATATGAGTTTGATATTTTGTTTCTACGCATCTTTGGTTGTGCAGTGTACGTGTCAATTACGCCTCCACATTGCACTAAAATGGGTCATCAACGTCGATTAGGCATATATGTTGGTTATGAATCTCTAACAATTGTCTGTTACTTAGAACCTTCGAAAGGAGATCTCTTTACTGCAAGATTTACAGATTGTCACTTTGAAGAAACATACTTCCCAACATTAGGGGGAGATAGGAATGCCTCTATTTTGGTTGAACGTCAGGAATTGACGTAGAAAGATCTTCCCACTATGTATCAAGAATATTTACGCACATCTCAAAGTGAGATTCAAGTACGACATATACTTGATCTTCAAATGATAGCATATTTGATGCCTAACTCCTTCATTGATATTGCCAAAGTGACAAGATCACACATTCTTGCAGAAAATATTCTTGCATGGTTGGAAATCCCCAAGGCGAAGTTTAAAGAAACTCTAAGGCAGAGTAACGTGCCTCTTACCCATATTGAAGAAGTAGCATCGACATCGGCTCCCATCAGAAAGAGGGGGAGACCAAGAAAATCTATAGATGAGCTACCGGTGAAAAGGCAGGTCATCCAGGCACAAGATGATCCTTTCATCATCAACATTATGAATCCCACACATGAGATTGTTTCTGACTATAGTTATGTCCTAGAATCACAAATGGCATCTCTGGAGAACACTTCTGACCCATTTGTAATTTTAGTGAACGGTGAAATCTCACTAAAATACAATGATACATGCATTGTTATAGATAGTTTATCCAAGGTAGTTGATAATATTTTTGCTTATTCCATCGCTTAGAAGATTATTGACGATGATGAAGTCAGACTCGGTCCTGGCCCAAGGCAGGCAGGGCGCAGCCCCGGGGCCCAAATTTATTTATTTTTAGTCAGGTAAAAAAAAGAAGCTAAATAGCAAAAGACGCAAAGAAGAAACAGATGCAAATCGTCGTCCTTCTTCTTCCTTTCGAGAATATTGACCGGTGGCGGTGTTCTTCATCTTTTTATCTTCTCTTCTTCAATTCTTATCAATTCCGAATAATAAGCCTATAATCATGGGACAATGTACCCATTATACATCTTATCTTCTCCAAAAATCAGTATAAATAGGGTTAGAAATTTTTCCCAAATCTTCATCTTCTCTCTCAATCTCCCGCTTCTCCCTCTCTCAATTACATTGTTCCATTTGAAACTAATTCTGATACCCAAAATTGAAAGCTCTACATCCTCTACTTCTCTTGAGACCCAAGGTAAGTTCTATCAATTCTCCCTCTCCAATTTGATTTCTAAGTAATTAGTAGAAGGTGAAATTTTGGTTATTTGGTATGTTTATTACAGAGAATGGTCACGTTGTCACGTTGAGTACTTGAGCGGGCACTGGGCAGAGGCGGCAGCCGGCAGAGGGATTCATTCATCCAAGTTGTTGTGCCTTTCCAAGTTCCAAACTCCCATTGAAAAAAAAAATTAGGTTCATTGTTTCATTTCTTTAATTGATATTTGTTGTTGATTAGAGTTATGAAAAAATTCGCTTCTAGTTGTGAAAAAAAGGAAAAGAAAAAATAGGAAGATGATTTTATAAACTCACAAAGAGGTTTTCTAGATAATTTTTTTTAAAAAAGAAGTGTTTCTTCGAAAAATAAAGGTGAAAAAGATGTCGTCGAAGAAGTTGATATATGTGAGAATGAAAATGTTCAAGGTATAGGCAAACATGAAAATGTTCAAACCGAAAATATGGAAGAATCAAATGTACTTGAAAATGAGAATATTGAAACAAATCATGTGAGTGAACCGTCACAAGGTACAATGCCTTTAAACATATATGATCATAGAGTTTGAGATAGTTTAGATAGAAACATGAGAGGTTTGTTTGTTGAAAAGGGTCCTATTAGATATTTGAATACTATTTTTTAAGGATAAATTAAATAGGGGGTTTTCTTTGGATTATTATTCCCAAAAGGTAGGGAATAATGGTGAAGTTTCTGATAGAAAATGGTTGGTTTACTCAAAAGACTTGGATAAAATATTTTGTTTTTGTTGTAAGGTCGTAAGAAAAACTCATTCTAGAAGTGATTGGAAACATTTGGGGGAGAATGAAAGGACCCAACCCCGATTCAGTTACCTAAACCGGAATCAAACCCCTTCTGAAAATACGGACCAACAAAAACTTTTCAAAATTTCGGCAGAGTTTCGTTACTAACGGGGAATTGCATAAACCTGCACCCTGAAAATAACACTTCATCCTATGCCACAAAAGCCAAACCGTGGGCACCAATCCCATCCGGATTTCTCAACATCATAATATAAGCAATAACAGTAAACATACTGTACTATATATAGTATATCCATGAAAATCCGTAAAAACACGTATCAGAATGTATCAGAGCGATCTCTAGTGTAAATATATATACAATATACACATCAGTAGGCGAAACAAGAACCTACTGGAAAACACAGGTAGCTCAGATCACTAGCCTCCAAACCGCGACGTGAAAACACCAAAACCTGAACTGCAAACTGGGCACGGAAACCGAAAAGCCCAGGGGAAAGACATGAAAATCGTTAGAGTGTGTGGACGAAAATAAATGTCTTTCACCAGTTGATATATATGTTTAAAATAACATATGTGAGTCTAGGTAAATAAAAATAACAAAGTACACGAGGTAAAATCATACTCCTCCAGCGTACTGAGCATGCAAGTAAAAATCTCACAGTCAGAACCACGGGGTCCCTAGCCCACACGTGATTCCAGCCGGTAAACATCCTCGGGGATCAACCGGGATGCAGTGTATCGATACAACAACGTAACTGAAACTGTACTCTCTGAAAATCAAATCATAAACAGTTCGATGCAAATGCATGAAACAACATATAAGTGTATGTATACTCGTATACGTATATCCGTATATGTATAATCGTAAAACACATGCTCATGTAATCCGAAATCTCATACGCATGCTCAAGTTCGTAAATCATATAAAAGACTCGCAAGAATTCATTGAAAATAAATTGTCCACTCACAGGTGAGCAAAACGCGCACTCGCGCTAATCTCGAGGACCGGCGGAAGATCCCTCGCCTGAAGCACGGTCACGATCCCGATCTCGATCTCGATCCCCTGAATATTCACAAAAACATAACTGATCAAAATCATAGTCCACAACCCTGTACACAACTGTTCCCGGAAATAAACAATGCAATGCAAAATGATTAACGGAATTCCGAAATCTCCACTCGAAACCCTCGACTGAAAATCGACTACCCAAATCAATGCGAAAACCTCTGGACGATATTCAGGGCGCGATTACGAGAAAAATGACATTAATTTCATCGAAATCTGAAAAAGTCAACCCTCGCCGGAGCTCCGCCGTTGACCGTCGCCGCCGTCGGCGGCGCGCCGTCAACGGTGAAATCCCACGGCGAGATTCTCCAGATCAGAAGTTCTCCTCAAGCCGAATCGTTTTCTCAACTACCACACAAGCCAATTCCAACTTTAAACCACCCAATTTCACCTCGAAACACCGAACGGAAAAAACTTCCGGTAACCTAATCGGGTTGCAACCAAACGTCCACCAATCCTCAATTAAACCATACAGGAAGACTCACAAGTTCAAGGGGAGTCGAACCCCCCTAACCTCCACCACCGAGGCTCGCCGGAACATGGCCAACCATCACCGGCGATGAACTCAAACTCGGCCCGACTCGGGTTCAACCAAAACGGCATCAATTTCAATCAAACCAAATACCAAACGACTCGAAATCACAAGGGTAAGCTAATCATACCTTTCTCAAGGTCTGAGGTGGCCGAAAAATGGGTCGTCGGACGGCAAGACCAAAACGGAAACTTTCTCCACTTCGGGTCAACGGTCAGATTTCCATTTTTGGAAAGTCAAAGTTTGGTCAACGTCAGTCAATGCTTTTACGACTAATTCTCGACTATTCCGATATTTATACTCGCGCCTCGGGTCGATCGACGATTCGAAATGGATAACCATCACGTTTCGGATAAACACGAAACAATCGGATAAACTCGTCGAAAACTGAAACTTCAAATAATCGTATTATATTCCTCGGTTATCGGAAAAATCTTCTGGAACCGCCCTCGAGCTCGAAATCACGTACTCTACAATTTCCGTGAAGACACTCAACTCAAATTCTTAACCGAAAATATAGTCGAAAATAGAGTCGACGAACTACACAAATACCGTAAAACTGTGACTATGACCAATCTCGAGAATCGTGCCGAATACGCAACTGATTCTGGTTCGGATCGTCACAGAGAAGCTTAGAGAACATGAAAAGTGTCATGAACACCTTTCAAATCTTAGGGCATGGAGTGAGTTGCGAGTGAGACTGGGCACAAATCAAACAATTGATAAAGAATTATAAGAGAAAATAATGAAAGATACTGAGTATTGGAAAGAAGTAATGATTAGAGTAATTGCTATTGTTAAACGTCTTGCTATGAATAATTTAGCCTTTCGAGGAACAAATGAAAAAAATATTTGAGAATTCAAATGAAAATTTCTTTGCATTTCTTGAATCAATTGGAGAGTTTGATCCAATAATGAAGCAACATTTTCGACTCATTCAAGAGAACGAGATTCATTATCATTATCTTACACATAGAAAATAAAATGAATTGATAGGTATGTTGGCATTAAGTGTCAGGAGTGCGATTCTGAAAAAGATTAAAGAGGTTAAATATTTTTCTGTGATTTTTGATTGCGCTTCTAATTCTAGTCATCAAGAGCAAATGACTTTGATAATAAGATGTGTAGATGTTGAAAATCATCCTATTAAAAAAGAGAGTATTTTTTGGAGTTTTTAAATGTAAAAGATACATCGGGCTTGGGTCTTTTTGATGAACTAAAAGTTGCTCTAAGCTCTCTTGATTTAGATATTGATAATGTGAGAGGATCAGGTTATGATAATGGTTCCAATATGAAAGGAAAAAATCAAGGCATTCAAAAAAGATTACTTGATATAAATCCTAGAGCTTTTTATATGCCATGTGGTTGTCATTCTCTTAATCTAGTACTTTGTGATATGACAAACTCCTGTGCAAAAGGAAAATCATTTTTTGGAGCATGCAATCAATTAATAATGTGTTTGCTAATTCAACAAAGCGATGGAATATTTTACTTCAATATGTAGATTAGTTAACTTTGAAATCTTTGTGTGCTACATGGTGGAAAAGTCGTATTGAAAGTGTGAAAGCAGTAAAAAATTAATTTTCGAAAATAAGAAAAGCTTTACTCAAACTTAATGAAGTTAGTGATGAATATGAAAATCATTCAACTTGGGAAGCAGGTAAATTGTTTGATGGTGAATTTTCCAGTTTTGAGTTCATTATAAGTTTGGTTATATGGCATGATATTTTGCACAAAATAAATATAGTGAGAACAATTTTGCAAGTTGAAGATATGATTCTTGATGTTGCTACTAAAAGTTTAAAAGGTTGATTTCATTTTTTGAAAAATATAGAGAAGATGGATTTTATTTCTGCTATGATTGATGCTAAAGAAAATGCAAGTGAAATAGGTATTGATCATGTATTTCCTCTGAAGCGTAGAGATACATAAATAGAAATTTTGATGAAATTCCTAATATTGATAGAGAACAACAATCAACTCAAGAAAATTTTAGAACTGATTACTTTCTTATTTTAGATGATGTGGCTCTTTCTCAATTAAAGAGTAGATCTGAACAAATGAAAAGATTTGAATGGTGACCAAATTTTATCCTATATTTGGCTTCTTATTTGATGCATCAAGGTTGGTTTCATTGGATGGTGACCAAATGAAAAAGTGTTGTTTGAAACTTGAACTTGCTTTAAAACATGGTGATGTGTCTGATATTGATACAAATACTTGTTTTCTGAGTTAAAAATATTGCAGGGGATGCTACCAAATGAAGCATATGATATTGGAAAACCATCAAATTCTATTGAAATTATGGAATTTGCAAAAAAAAAAATGGACATGTTTCTAAACATTTTGGTTACCTATACGATTTTATTGACCGTACTTGTTACAGTGGCATCTACGGAGAGAAGTTTTTCAAAATTAAAGCTAATAAAATATTATTTACGGTCAATAATGACTCAAGATAGATTGAATGACTTAGTAATTTTGAGCATAGAGAATAAATTGTTGAAGAATGTCAATGTTAAGCACATAATTGATGACTTTACATCTAAAAATGCAAGGAGAAATCATTTTAGATGAGATTTGATTAGTTTTAAACAATATAATTTTTTATATATAAAGGGCCCAATTTTATCTTTCGCATCGGGCCTATGAATGCATAGGACTAGGCCTGTATGACGTGGAACTTTTCTCGGTTGTTGAATGTCAGCGGAGAGCGGATTAGCTGAAATGGAAAGAAGCAATGCAGACCGAACTAGACTCTCTAAACAAAATATAGGTTTTTGGTCTGGTAATGCTATGCCTACCAAATGTGAAGCTGGTTGTGTGACGACCCGAATCAGAATTAGTACGTTAATCGGCTTAATCCGCAAGTTTACGAGTAATCACTGTTTGTCGTAATTGAGCAGTTTTAGCGGTCTTACTCACGACTAAATTATCGGGTGAGCATTTGAGATGAATCTCTTCACGAGAATTGTAGTATGCGTGATTTCGAGTTCGTGGGCGGTTTCGGATAATTGTTTCGATAACCGAGGAATATGTTATGAATATTTAAAATCGCGTGATTTAGTTGTGTTTATCCGTTTGAATTTGAGTTATCCGAAACGTGGATGTGATTCGATTTGGACCGTCGATCGTATCGAACCGCGAGTATAAATATCGGAATAGTCGAAAAATTGTCGAAAATCACTGTTTTGGAAGTTTAACCAAAAATTGATCGTTGACCCACGTTGACCGAGGAGGAAGAGCACCGCCAGTTGACTCACCGAAGACTTTCCGTTTCCAGCCACCTATGGCTACAATTTGGGTATGGTTAGCTTCTCCTCTTGATTTCCTATGGTTTAGGACTTGGATTTGTGTGATTTGGTGAGGTATAGGTGGAGAACGAACTCGGTGAATCCCGTGGATTTTACTGTCGTCGGGGGCGGTGCTCCGTCGACTTTTGGGATCGGGGATGTGGGGGGAAAGGTTCCCTTCATCCTTGTGATGCTTTTGGGTGAAGCAATTTTGTAATTGGTTGAGGCTTGAAGCTCGCCGGAATCAATGGATTCCGTGAGGTTTCGGGCTCGATTCCGGCCGGTGGGCTTGGAATTGGTTCTTGGTGTAGAAGAGAGATGTGTTGGGTTTGAGGAGTACTTGTGATCTAGAATATTTGGTCGGAATCCGTCACGGTTGACGCCGCGCCGCCGCCGCTGGTGGTGGTCAATGGCGGAGCTCCGGCGAAGGGTTGACTTTTTGGAATTTGAAAAGTTTTATATCATTTTGCTTATGATCGCGCCCCGATCATCGCCTTGAGGTTTTCGAGTTGATTTGGATATCGGATTTTAAGTCGAGGGTTTATGTGGAGAATTTGGGGGTTTTCGACGATTATTTTGTATTTGAGTTATATGTTTCCGAAAATGGTTGGTTTCCGAGGTGTGGTACAGAGTAATGAATTGTGATTTTGATCAGTTATATTTTGTGATTATTCAAGGGATCGAGATCACACATTGGGCGAGGGATCTTCCGCCGGATCTCGGGATTAGCGCGTTTGTGCACTGTGCTTGTCTGTGAGTGGACACATTTCTTTTCACTGATTAGTTGCGAGTCCTTATTACACGTGTTACGAGCGTGAGCATGCATATGCAATTATGATTTATTCGAGCATGTATTTTACGATTATGCATCGACGAATATGCTTATATAGTTATATATTACGAATACGCATTTATATTGTGCTCAATACATTGCATGAACTATTTATGATTTGGTTTACACAAAGTACAGTCACAGTATATATTGTTGTATTGATACACCTGCATTCCGGCTGATCCCCGAGGATGTTTACCGGGGGAGGCTGTGACCCCTGACCCGAGGTCTTTACCGGGGGGGGGGGGGGGGGGAGGGCGCAGACCTCTAACTTGAGGCCTTTCTGGCTAGAATCACGTGTGGGTCTGGGATCCCGTGATTCGGACTGTACTAGCGCGGACGTATCCATGAGTGACCCCGCGAGATTTTATGATGCATGCTCTGTACGTGTGAGGAGTTAGAGTCTCCCTCGTGTACCATATCATTTTCTTTCGTTTAGACTCGCATATATTTTTATAACATATATTATTCGGCGAAAGACATTTATTTTCGTCCACTCACTCTAACGGTTTATATGTCTTTCCCTGGGCTCTTTGTTTTCAATACCCAGTTTGTAGTTTAGATTCTGGTGTCGCACGTCGCAGTCGGATGCTTAGTATTCGAGCTACTTTTCTGTTCCAGTAGGTTTCTTGTTTAGCATACTGTGGTGTATTTATGTATATGTATACTAGAGCTCGCTCTGAATACTCTGATGTTCATATTTTTCATATGATTTTCCCGGATTTCTGTAAAGTTACAGCTTTTGTTTATTACTTTACATTGTGTTATGATATTGAGAAATCCGGATGGGATTGGTGCCCACGGTTTGGCTTTTGTAGCGTAGGATGAAATGTGTTTTTGGGTGCAGGTTAATGGTAATTCCGGGATATAGTGAAACTCTGTCGAAATTTCTATGGTTTTTGCAAGTTCGCGTTTTCATAAGGGGTTCGATTCCGGTTTAGGAAACTAAATCGGGGTTGGGTCCTTTCAGCTTGGTATTAGAGCATTAGGTTTCAGGTTCTGTAGACTTCTGTAGTTGTGATACTAAGGATATTTGAGTATGTACAGCATATCTGGAGTGATGACCCGACTGGCCAGCGGTTACTCATCGATGCTTCAGGTGTTGTGTGTTCTCAAATGTCTGAAGTTTTCATGATTACGTTCCTTGTGCTTGTGACTAATGTTTTTCTCTTATCATTAGGATGCCTCTTAAACGTGGTTCCCGTGTTAATAGGGATGTAGATCCTGATGAGGATCGCCAGACGCACGACTTGCTTATGCAAGTATAAGCAAGTATTGCGTTTGGAGGAGCATTTTGACCCTGTGGTCAAAGCTCGAACTGCTAGAGCGACTGTTTTCTCGGGTTCAGCTGATCTAGAGATGTGTGAGGCATGGTTGGTTCTGGTTGAACGAGTTTGTGAGCATCTGCATTTCACTCCTGAGCAGATGGACGGTGGTAGCAGTTGGTTTACTTGAGTCTGATGCATACTTCTGGTGGGTTAGCACCGATAGAGTTCCGGTTGATACTCCATGGACATTGTTCAGGGATTTGTTTATGTAGAGGTACTTCGACCAGGCTACACAGCGGCGGAAGTATGAGGAGTTCACCAGTTTGAGACAGGGTAGCATGTCAGTACTTGAGTACCGGGACAGATTTACTCGCTTATCCCGATTTGCTAGTGACATGGTGGCTACAGAGGAAGCCAAGTGCCGGAGATTTGAGTTGGGCTTGAACCTGAACATCAAAAGGACACTGACTACAATGCCTCGGAACAACTTTGATGAGTTTATGAGTGCTGCACTTCGAGGTGAAGATATCGAGAAGGAAAGACAGATGAGATTCCAGTCTCGACGATTTGAGGAGGGTGGATCGAGTCAGGGACCTTCCAAGGGGCTGAGTTCAGGCACATCAGGATCGGCATCATCCTCTGACAGTGGACCATATAGACCATCGGGTAGTACAGCTAGATAGAGACAGAGATGGAGAAGGGATCGACCATAGAGATCACAATCCAGTGGGGGTTCTAGCGAATCCAGCTATCTTCGACGTACTGGTGGCACTTTTGCTATATCGAGGGAGTATCCATTGTGCAACTTCTACAACAGACACCATTATGGTCCTTGTCAGCGAGGCACTACCAGTTGCTATCGATGTGGCCAGGAGGGTGACTACGCGAGGGAATGTCTTTAGCCTGCTGATGTTGGTGGTCAGGAAGCTCAGAGTTCAGGAGGAGAGCGAGGTACCACTTCTAGGGCTCGACCATTACAGTCTTCTGGCCAGGGCGGACAGCAGAGTCACCCTCAGCGTGGACGACCAGCCGAACAGGCCAGGGTTCATGTTATGTCATTGCGTGAGGGCAGAGCTTCACCGGAGGTTGTTATTGGTACGTCGCATGTTTTTGGCTATCCAGTACTTACTTTTCTAGATCCAGGTGCTACGCATTCATTCATATCATATAGATTGTCATCTTTAGCTACTATGCCTGCATCTCCACTTCCGGGGTTGTGGAGAGTGTTGTATCTATCCGGTGAGGTTGTGAGTATTGGTTGGGTGTATAGGGATTGTGAAATCTTTGTTGGAGGTTATGGTTTAGCCGCGAATTTGTTATTGCTGGATATCGTCGACTTTGATGTGATTTTGGGTATGGACTTCTTGGAGACACATTGGACTATGTTCGATTATCACAAGAAGGAGGTTGTATTTCGACGTCCAGGTTTTCCAGAGATACTGTTTCGCGGTGAGAAGAATACTTCATTGCCATGTGTGATTTCAATGATGAAGGCCGAGCGGATGATGAAGAAGGGTTGTGTTGCATATTTAGCTCATGTTGTGGATACTACAGCTGTTATGCCAGACATTGGTGACATTGAGGTTGTTTCTGAGTTTCCAGATGTGTTTCCAGAGGAATTATCAGGTGTTCCTCCAGTTTGAGAAATCGATTTCACCATTGAGTTTTTACCAGGCACTGGACCCATATCACAGACAGCTTATCGTATAGCGCCAGCGGAGTTGAAAGAGCTACAGATTCAACTTCAAGAGTTGCTGGAGAAAGGTTTCATACGACCCAGTGTATCACCCTGGGGTGCTCCTGTACTGTTTGTGCGGAAGAAGGATGGTTCCATGCGGTTATGTATTGATTACCGGAAGCTGAATCAAGTCACCGTGAAGAACAATTATCCATTGCCGCGGATTGATGATTTGTTTGATCAGCTCAAGGGAGCTTCAGTATTTTCAAAGATTGATCTCAGGTCTGGATACCATCAGATGAGGATCAGAGAGTCAGATGTGGCCAGGACAGCTTTCAGATCACGATATGGGCATTATGAGTTTTTGGTTATATCGTTTGGGTTGACCAATGCCCCCGCAGCTTTCATGGACTTAATGAACTGGGAGTTTAGGCGATTCCTAGACAAGTTTGTGATCGTGTTCATCGACGACATCCTGATTTACTCCAGGAGTGTGGGCCAGCACAAGAAACATTTGCGAGCTGTTTTGTGGACTTTGCGAGATAATCAGCTATTTGCGAAGTTCAGCAAATGTGAGTTTTGGTGGAATAGCGTGAAGTTTTTTGGTCACGTGATATCTGCTGATGGAGCCAACATGGATCCTGATAAGATTGAGGCCGTATTCAATTGGAGTAGACCTACCACCGTACCAGAGATCAGGAGTTTCTTAGGTTTGGCAGGTTACTATCGGCGCTTTGTGTAGGATTTCACGGATTGCCACTCCGCTTACCAGATTGACGAAGAAAGGCGTCAAGTTTGAGTGGTCCGATGCATGTGAAGAGAGTTACTTGCTTTTGAAGGAAAAGTTGACTACTGCACCGGTTCTGACTCTACCTGACGACAGTAGAGAGTTTATGGTTTACAGCGATGCATCAAAATTGGGACTTGGTTGTGTTTTGATGCAGCATGGCAGAGTGGTGGCTTACGGTTCCAGGCAGCTGAAACCACATGAAGTCAACTATCCTACGCATGATTTAGAGTTGCTGCTATTGTATTAGCCTTGAAGAGTTGGAGACACTACTTGTACGGAGCCCAGTGCAAAATATACATAGATCACAAGAGTCTCACCTATTTGCACACGCAGCCAGACTTGAATATGAGACAGCGCAGATGGATGGAGTTGATCAATGACTATGATTGCACCTTTGAGTACCATCCAGGGAAGGCTAATGTCATTGCTGATGCACTCAGTCGGAAATCTAGAGCTTCGTTGTTTCATGTGTGTGTTGCCAGAGTTTCCATGTTAGCAGAGTTACGGGCCACAAGAGCTGAGTTTGAGTGGGATGATGATGGAGCCTTATTGGCTAGTTTCCAGGTTCGACTGGTGTTGGTTGATCAGGTTAGGAAAGCTCGGGATGCGGATTCCTATATGTTGGACAAGAAGACCATAATTCGGAATGGTGTGCCAACAGAGTTCCGGTTGAGTGATGATGGTACATTGCTATTCAAAGGCAGATTATGTGTACCCAGGGACGAGGGTTTAAAGAAAGAGATTTTAGACGAAGCTCATTGTTCTGCTTATGTGATGCATCCCGGCGGTACGAAGATGTTTCGTACACTTTGAACTTATTACTGGTGGCGAAATATGAAGAGGGAGATTGCCGCATATTTGAGCAGATGTCTTATTTGTCATCTGGTTAAACCAGAAAGATAGAAGCCTGCGGGAAAGTTACAGCCCTTGGAGATTCCGGTTTGGAAGTGGGAGCACATTACCATGGATTTCGTGTATCAGTTACCACGTACTTCGGCTGGTAATACTGGTATTTGGGTTATTGTTTACCGATTGGCGATATCAGCCCATTTCCTTGCACTTCCAGGGAAGATTTCTATGGGCAGGTTAGCAAAGCTGTATTTGGCGGAGATCGTTTGTTTGCATGGAGTGCCTGTATCCATTATTTCTGACCGAGACAGTCAATTTACTTCAAAGTTCTGGTAGGCATTACAGCTAGCCTTGGGGACTAGATTACATTTCAGTACAGCTTTCCATCCCCAGAATGATGGGCAGTCTGAGCGGACTATTCAGACCCTCAAGGATATGTTACGGTCATGTGTATTACAATTTAGAGGAAATTAGGACCAGCAACTGCATTTGATCGAGTTTGCTTACAACAACTATCAGGCCAGTATTGACATGGCACCGTATGAGGCCCTATACGGAAAACAGTGCCGTACTCCATTGTGTTGGAGTGAGGTAGGTGAGCGATGGCTTATTGGTCCTGATCTGGTGAAGAGCACCACCGAGGAAATTCAGATTATTCGGAACAGACTAAAGATTGCCCAAGATCGCCAGAAAATTTATGCATACGTGAGAAGAAAGAGTCTCGAATTCGAGGTGGGCGACTAGGTCTTCCTGAAACTGTCTCCTTGGAGGGGAGTTGTGCTTTTTGGGAAGCGCAACAAGCTTCGACCACGGTATATTGGTCCGTACGAGATTACTGAGAGGGTTGGTGACGTGGCTTACAGATTGGAGTTACCTTCCGAGATGGCTCGAGTACACGATGTTTTCCATGTCTCGGTGTTGCGGAAATATATTCCAGATCCATCACATGTGTTCACACCATATCAGCTTCCTATCCGGGAAGATTTGTCATATGTGGAGGAGCCAGTACAGATTCTCAATCGACGTGAGCAGGAGTTGAGGCACAGAGTCATACCGCTTGTGAAGGTCTTATGGCAGAATCATTCACTTGAGGAAGCCACTTGGGAGACTGAGCAGTGTATGCGGGAGCAGTATCCTCATCTGTTCACCTAGCAGGTACGTAAATTTCGAGCTCAAATTTTTTTTAAGGGGGGTAGATTTGTGACCACTCGAATCAGAATTAGTACGTTAATCAGCTTAATCCACGAGTTTACGAGTAATCACTATTTGTCGTAATTGAGCAGTTTTAGCGGCCTTACTCACGACTAAATTATCGGGCAAGAATTTGAAATGAGTATCTTCACGAGAATTGTAGAATGCGTGATTTCGAGTTCGTGGATGGTTTCGGATAATTGTTTCGATAACCGAGGAATATGTTATGAATATTTGAAATCGCATGATTTAGTCGAGTTTATCCGTTTGAGTTTGAGTTATCCAAAACGTAGATGTGATTCGATTTGGACCGTCGATCGTATCGAGCCGCGAGAATAAATATCGGAATAGTCGGAAAATTGTCGAAAATCACTGTTTTGGAAGTTTGACCGTCGTTTGATCAAAAATTGACCGTTGACCCGCGTTGACCGAGGAGGAAGAGCACCGCCGGTTGACTCGCCGAACACTTTCCGTTTTCGGCCACCTCCGGCTACAATTTGGGTATGGTTAGCTTCTCCTCTTGATTTCCTATGGTTTAGGACTTGGATTTGTGTGATTTGGTGAGGTATAGGTGGAGAACGAACTCAGTGAATCCCGTGGATTTCGCCGTCATCGGAGGCGGTGCTCCGGCGACATTTGGGGTCGAGGATGTAGGGGGAAAGGATCCCCTCATCCTTGTGATGCTTTTGGGTGAAGCAATTTTCTAATTGGTTGAGGTTTGAAGCTCGCCGGAATCTCGCCGGAATCAATGGATTCTTTGAGGTTTCAGGCTCGATTCCGGTCGGTGGGCTTGGAATTGGGTCTTGGTGTAGAAGAGAGATGTGTTGGTGAAAGGAACCAACCCCGATTTAGTTTCCTAAACCAAAATCAAACCCCTTCTGAAAACATGAACCAACAAAAACCCTCAAAATTTCGGCAGAGTAACGCTACTAACGCGGAATTGCCTTTAACCTGCACCCGGAAAATACACTTCATCCTATGCCACAAAAATCAAACCGTGGGCACCAATCCCATCCGGATTTCTCAATATCATAATAGTAATGTAAAGTAATCAATAAAACTATACTTTATAGAAATTCGGGGAAAAATCGTATAAAAGTATAACATAAGAATGCTCAGAGCGACTTCTAGTATGTATATACAAATAGTAGGTCAAACTAAGAACCTACCATAAAAGAAACATCGCTCGAATAATAAGCCTCTGACCGCGACATGCAACACCAAAATCCGAACTGTATACTGGGCACGGAAACCGAAAAGCCCAGGGGAAAGGCAAATAAAATCGTTAGAGTGAGTTGACGAAAATAAACATATGCCTTTCACCAATTTCATATACAATAAACAAGTATAGCGAGTTCGAAAAATATATATGGAGGTGCCAGACGAATCTCTCAAGCCTGACGGTGATAGGCTAAGGGAATCTCTCAACCCCGGCGGCATAACAGGGGAATCTCTCAACCCTGTCCAGAGGAATCTCTCAACTCTTGTCAGACTACCGGTGATCAGCCGAGTAGCCGAAGCATCGATGCAAGTATGCCATCACCATAAAAATATAAAATAATACCTCTGAAAATAATAAATAAGCACAACATCGTATATAAACAAATACGGAAAATCACGAACTCGCAACGACTGTGAAAATATAAAAGTGTCCACTCACAAGTGAGCGTAACGCAATACGCGATAATCCCGTGATCCGGCGGAAAATCTCTCGCCAAACAAACGATCACGATCCCCTGGATAATCATAAAATCCACTGCTCAAAATCATAACTCGAAACCTCAAATCATATCACGAGAAACAACCGTTCCCGGAAACATATAATTCAATATCGACGAAATCGTCAAAATCCGATAATCACACCACAAAACTTCGCTATAATTTTCGATGCTCAAATTGAAAAACAAACATCACCACTGCGATCGGTGCACGATTCCGAGCGAAACGACATATAACTCGTCAAAAAACATGTCGTCAGAAAAATCGCCGCAGCGAATGGCGCCACCGCCAGCCGCCGGAAATTCAAACATGCCCAGAAAAATTCAATCTACACATGGATTTAAAGATCTCGACATTTCCAACAACTTTCCAGTTCAAAGTTAAGGCCAATTTTGATCGGAAAACCTCCGAAATTCAACTCAAAGTTCCAAACCCTTACCGGAATTTCAAACCGATCGATCTCTCTCCTCCGGCCACGGCAACCTCCCAAATCACTTGCAATAGCTTCCTCTATTCATGGCTAACAAAACCCCTCAAGGTTCCACCAGAAACTCGGCCGAAACGCCGCCACCCAAGGAGGCCGAAATCTCGCCGGAAAAACCATGATCGCCGCTTCGATTCTCTCACCTCCAGCCACCTCAAAGAACGATCCACCTACCAAGTTGAAGAGGAGAACAAGCCCAACATAACTCATGAAGAAACTCCGGCCAACCGTGGCCGGAAAATGGTCCAAATCCGGCAAACACCGAACGGTGACAAAAGAGCAAAACAGGTCGCCCCTTGACCCGTGGTCAACGCAGGTCAAGGCCCAGTTTCTCCTTTTGGAAAGTTTCCAAAAACGGCAAGTATTTTTCCATATTTATACCGTACGCGTATCAAACCCCAAACGGATAAATACGACAATATTCGACGCCCAAAAATATTCATAACTTATTCCTCGTAACTCGGAAAAATCCTCCGGAAGTTCCCACGAGCTCGAAATTAAATTCTCTACAACTTCCGCGAAGGATCTAAAATCAAATTCTCACCCGATAATTTAGTAGCTAACGAAGCCGCCATATTAACAGATTACGTCGAAATCGCGACTAATCGCGAAACTCGCAAATCAAGTCGATAATCATTCCAATTTCAGTTCGGGTCGATCGACGGTCCAAAACGGATCACAATCACGATCCGGATAACTCGAATACGAACGGATAAACTCGACTATATTCCAAAATTTGAAATATTCATATTATATTTCTCGGTCGTCGAAATAATAATCCGGAACCGCCCACGAACTCGAAATCACGCGTACAACAACTCTCGAGAAGAGACTCAACTCAAATTCTTGGTCAATAATTAAGTCGTGATCAAAGTCGGCAATTCAATCAATTTACGGAAAACTGCGATTACGTGCAAACTCGTGGATTAAGCCGATTACTCTACTGATTCTGTTCCGGGTCATCACAGTTGGGCTTGAGGAGTACTTGACATCTGGAAAGTTTGGCCAGAATCCTTCAGGGTTGACGCCGCGCCGCCGCCGCCGCCGGCGGTAAAGGGCGGAGCTCCGGCGAAGGGTTGACTTTTTGGAATTTGACAAGTTTTATGCCGTTTTGCTCGTCATCGCGCCCCGATCATCGCCTTGAGGTTTTCGAGTTGATTTGGATATTGGATTTTAAGTCGAGGGTTTATGTGGAGAATTTGGGGGTTTTCGACGATTATTTTGTATTTGAGTTATATGTTTCCGAAAATGGTTGGTTTCCGAGGTGTGGTACAGAGTAATGAATTGTGATTTTGATCAGTTATATTTTGTGATTATTCAAGGGATCGAGATCACACATTAGGCGAGGGATCTTCCGCCGGATCTCGGGATTAGCGCGTTTGCGCACTGTGCTAGTCTGTGAGTGGACACATTTCTTTTCACTGATTAGTTGCGAGTTCTTATTACACGTGTTATGAGCATGAGCATGCAAATGCGATTATGATTTATTCGAGCATGTGTTTTACGATTATGCATCGACGAATATGCTTATATAGTTATATATTACGAATACGCATTTATATTGTGCTCAATACATTGCATGAACTATATTATGATTTGGTTTACACAAAGTACAGTCACAGTATATATTGTTGTATTGATACACCTGCATTCCGGCTGATCCCCGAGGATGTTTACCGGGGGAGGCTGTGACCCCTGACCCGAGGTCTTTACCGGGGGGGGAGGGCGCAGACCTCTAACCTGAGGCCTTTCTGGCTAGAATCACGTGTGGGTCTGGGATCCCGTGATTCGGACTGTACTAGTGCGAACGTTATCCATGAGTGACCCCACGGGATTTTATGATGCATGCTCTGTACACGTTACGAGTTAGAGTCCCTCGTGTACCATATCATTTTCATTCATTTAGACTCGCATGTGTTTTTATAACATATATTATTCGGCGAAAGACATTTATTTTCGTCCACTCACTCTAACGGTTTATATGTCTTTCCCTGGGCTCTTTATTTTCAATGCCCAGTTTGCAGTTCAGATTCTGGCGTCGCACGTCGCAGTCAGATGCTTAGTATTCGAGTTACTTTTCTGTTCCAGTAGGTTTCTTGTTTATCCTATTTTGGTGTAATTATGTATATGTATACTAGAGGTCGCTCTGAATACTCTGATGTTCATATTTTTCATATGATTTTCCTGAATTTCTGTAAAGTTACAGCTTTTGTTTATTACTTTACATTGTGTTATGATATTGAGAAATCCGGATGGGATTGGTGCCCACGGTTTGGCTTTTGTGGCATAAGATGAAGTGTGTTTTCGGGTGCAGGTTAATGGTAATTCCGCGATATAGTGAAACTCTGCCGAAATTTCTATGGTTTTTGCAAGTTCGTGTTTTCATAAGGGGTTCGATTCTGGTTTAGGAAACTAAATCGGGGTTGGGACCTTTCAGGTTGGACATAAATGGGTCTTTGTTCGGAAGCGTAATGATAAGAATGAAGTCATGCGATATAAACTTAGACTTGTGGTGCAAGGATTCTCTGAACTCCCTGGAATTGATTATGAGGAAGCATACTTTTTGGTTATGGACATCATTACTTTCCGCTATATTATCAGTTTGGTAGTGTCCAAAAAATTGAACATGCAGCTGATGAATGTGGTGATAACTTATCTCTATGGAAACCTAGATTCAAAGATGTACATGAAAGTGCCGGAAGGCGTGGTCATACCCAATTCAAATAACTCTACACCACGGAGTATTCATGTGATTAGATTGATGCATTCACTATATGGATTAAAATAATCCGGTTGAATGTGGTACACACGCCTCAGTGACTACTTGATTGAGAATGAATACAAGAACGATAATTTATGCACATGTGTGTTTATTAAGAGAACATGTTCAGGATTTGTTATTCTAGCGGTCTATGTTGATTATATGAATATCATTAGGTCTCTTGATGAAATCAATGAGACGGTTAGCTACTTGAAATCCGAGTTTGAGATGAAAGATCTTGGTAGGACTCAATTTTGTCTTGGTTTGGAATTAGAACATCGAGTTGGTAGAATATTTATTCACCAGTCTGCTTATGTCCTAAAGATGCTCAGGTGATTTAACATGGACAAAGCACACCCTCGTAGCGAACCAATAGTCGTACACAATCTAGAACCCAATAAGGATCTATAGCATTCGAAAGATCATGAGGAGGAATTATAGGGAGCTGAGGTACCATAACTTAGTGTCATTAGAGCTTTGTTGTATTTAGCCCAATGTACAAGACCAGACATTACATTCTCTATGAACTTGTTAGCTCCGTTTAGTTCTGGGCATACACAACGTCATTGGAATGGTATAAAGTACATCTTCAGGTACTTGAAGTGTTCCATAGACTTGAGTTTGTTCTTTCCTTACAAAGAATACAGAGAGAAGCATTAAATTCCCAGAAAATGGATGGTTGAATCGCAGCATGCAGAATCAAGGAATTTCGATCCATCGAAAGAAGCTCCCGGGACAAATCCGAAGACATCCTTCGATCCATCGAGAGGGATTCTCAATCCATTGAAGGTTGCACCATGGATAGACCCGAGCCATGTCTTCGATGCATCGAAGGAATTTTTCAATCCATCGAAGGGAAAGTTCGATCCATCGAACGGTGATCCAGCTGCAAGAACTGTTCCTCGATTTAGTGCAGTCCCCTACTCAGAGACACCTTGTGATGTCTTAGTTAGTTTTGTTGATGTTGGGTATCTCTATGACCCATGCAAAGGATGTTCCTAGATTGATTATATATTTACCATGGGGAACACAACGATTTCTTGGAGATCAACAAAGCAGACCCTGGTTGCTACTTCCTCAAATTATTTTGAGATCATTGCTTTACATGAAGCGGTTAAGGAATGTATTTGACTTAGGTCGATCATACACCACATTCGAAGAACTAGTGGATTACCTTCCACTACTACAACACCAACTTGTATCCTTAAGGACAATGTGCCTTGCATTGAACAAATGAAGTTGGAATACATCAAGGGTGATCATACCAAGCATATATCACCAAAGTTTTTCTTCAATCAGAAACAACAACAACTATTGAACATTCATGTGAATCAAGTATGTTCGGCTGATAATGTTGCAGACTTGTTCACCAAGTCGTTGCCAAAATCTACATTTGCAAAGCATGTAAGATGCATTAGTATGCGAATATTGCCTGAACTCCAAGATTGAGTTACTGTTAGAGGGAGTTCATTTCATAGACATCAGGGAGAGTCTACATCACATGTGCATGGTCGCTTTTGTAGTTGATGTGTTGTATTCTTTTTTCCTTCGACCAAGTTTTTTTTTACCCAAGAGGTTTTTGTTTGCTTGGTAAGGTTTTTAGTGAGACAACATGTTGTGCATCATACATTAGGATCGCGACACAATGGAGAGTGTTTAAATGAAATAATATTTCTGGTATCTCGGTGTGTGTTTTGTCCTGATTAGAATAGAAGTAGATATCTCTCAATCTCTGATTTATAGGGATATAGATGAATCCTACATCTATACAGAGGCGCAATGAGATAAATAATACAATATTCTACACTTTCTCCTCCTCTCTTTTTGTGTGTTCTTTATTTTCTCTCTATCTCTTTTTCCTAGTTTATAACACTCATAAAGTTTCAATACAAATTTTCATGTATTTATCCTAATTTTTGTCAATTTCGTCAAATTTTTCACTGAATCGGTATTTTATCGATATTTTCGACGAAATATCCGCATTTTAAACCGTCAATATATCTTTAATATTCAATATTTTACTCTTGCAGACAAGTCTCTCTCCATGTTCGTTTTCAATCTTAGGGTTTTGTATTTGGGGGGTTTTTGTGAATGTGATTTTCAAAACGATGACTATGTGCTACTGGAAAATTAAGCTGCTGACGTTGCAATGGAATTTGACAATAAGGAGAGATGATGGTACCCAGAAGGTCTGGAGATACTTCTTCTATGGCTATCGGTTGTTTCAGATGACATGATGAGAGTCTCACATATTCCTGAAAACGTGGTTCATGGCTTTGTCCTCAAGTCTTTGTGCATCTCGGGCAGGATCAGATCGAGAAGCTTTGAAATTTGTTCGTATTTTGAGACTTTGGTGAGAGGACTCATTGAATTGCAGATGTTTTTTTTTTTTTGGAGATTATGAATGAAGCACTTTATTTTGGAGAACTGTGTAGCAGTTTATCTGTTTCGTAGTATGAATGAAGCTGGATGTTTGCCTACTAATTGTATCTACACTGAGCTAGCTGATTGATGCAGGCACCTCTTCAATGTGAAGTGTGAGGAGATGTTGGAAAGAGGAGTTGAGCTACAAAGTGTGGCCCTGGTTGCAGGACATGTCCGCCAAATCTGAATATGAAGGAGGCACATCAAAGTCATATTTATCATCCCTTAAGGAGCTCTGTAAAATTTCATATACATATTCATTTCTCAAGGAGTCAAGGTATTGGTTGATATGCAGATTAACAACTAATATGCAGATAATTCTTTGTGTTCTACATCAACAGTGTGGTGCTCAATTCATGAAGCTTAATTTGGAGAGTTCACTTCAGATCCTTGTTCTGGATATTTAAGGAATAGTGACTAGTGAGTGATACACATGGTTTGGTAGCTCTACAGTTTTTCTCATATGGGTAGGAAACTGCCGAGACTTACAATATGGCCATATATCAAAATTGCAGGATGTGGAAAAGATTTCAAGCACATGAGGAACCTCTTCCATGAGATGAGGAGAATAGGTTTATCGATCGATAACAGAAGATACATGGACGATAATGATCATGCTATATGGTCGAACACAGAGAATGCTCTTCAGAGAAATGAAAAGTAATTGCAACCCATCTGACAGTACGTACCTATAAGAATGTGATCATATCTCTATGTGGGAGAAAAGGACGAAAAGGTCCAAGGGTTGATGAAGCAAGCCCTTAAAATATTCATTCCAGGAGATGGTATGCCTGACAAAGAAATGCTTGAACAAAATTAACATTGGTTGTTTATGTGAAGTTCGTCGGCTGTCAGATGGTAAACAATTAATGAATAGCAGATTCTCTTAATTTCCACAGTGGACCGGATTGCAACATCTCTTAGTTACTCCTTGTACTGCATTTTGTCGAGCTGGACGATGGATGGTATTGGGGAAGAGCAATCCACATGGAAACGGTATACTTATGGGAGCTTTGCGAACTGATCAAGATGGAGTCGGTCTATGAAGCCAACCGTGCATGTTTAAACATCCTTAATATATATGTTATGTTCATTTATAATATATACTTGCAGCATGTTTATGGTATTATAGTTGATATTGTTGTTGGTAATATGTGGCTGTCTATTAGAAGGAAGTTATTAGTAGTATGTGGCAGTTGCCTATTACTGTTACAAACTTGTAGTAGGAAGGTTTGTATATGTATGTTCTATGACATGAATAAAGACAAGTATTGAAGTTTATTCCTGCTGAAATTCTAAGGAGGCTGGTTTTCTCTCGAAGCAAACCAATTCATTCTCTTGTTATTATATTTAGCAAAATAGGCAAACACAAGACCAAGTTTGATCCATTAAGGCCTTTACTGCCAGAAAATCGACCAGTCACACGGTCTCAACATCGTGCACATAACATTTTGGCATCAGAATCGGTTATGGAAGAACAGCGCCTATGTCGTCTTGAGACTCAAGTTGGTTCTCTCTCTTCAGGACAGGAGAGAATTCTTAAGGAGATGCAAGAAATGTTTGCAGTAATGAATAACCGACTTGATAAACAAGCAACAGAGACTCATATTAGGCATGCGGGAGAGGGATCTGTCAATAGAGGACTACAAAGGAGTAGCCACGGAGGGTTGGTTAACTCATCGGTTCCAAAGATACTAAGTTGGAGTTTCCACGCTTTGATGGTAGCAATGATCAAACTAGTTGGATTTGTCGAGTAGAGTAGTTTTTTGAATTTCAAAACACTCAAGAGGAAGAGAAAGTTTCATTGGTTACATACAATTTAGAAGAAGATGCTCAGTTATGGTACCAATTGATGAAGGAAGATGAAGAGTTGTTTACTTGAGAGACAATCAAAGAAGGATTGCATGCTAGATATGAGCCAATGCAATTTGAAGACTTCTTTGGTGATCTCACAAAGTTGCATCAAATTGGTACTGTACAGGAGTATCAAACCCAATTTGAGAGGTTGTTACGTCGATGTGGGAAATTGACACAACCTCAGCAGGTCGGATGTTTTGTGAGTGGTCTCAAGGCACACATTCGAAATGACGTTCAAGCATGTGGTCCAAAGAATATGTTAGCCGATGCTTGTTTAGCTCGTCTTTATGAAGCTAAATATCTTTCTCAACGGAAAAACTCACAGTCAAAAGATAAGAAGGTGGCCTCAACATCTTCAACCAACTTCTATCAGTCGTCTTCATTTATTAAGAAGCTCACATCGGAGGAGTTGAAGGTACGCAGTGAAAAAGGATTGTGTTATAACTGTGATGAAAAGTTTGGGCCAGGACACTATTGTAAGAAGCTTTTTTTAATTAAAGGGAATTGACCTGGAGAAGAAGAGGAAGACAGTACCGGAGTCATTACCGAATTTGTACACGAAGAAAAGAAGGAAGAGTCTCTTGAGATTTCACTTCATGCCATTAGTGGGACTTCATCACCCCAGACTGTGCGTGTGAAGGGTAAGATGAACCAATATCCTATAGTTGTGTTGGTAGATTCTGGAAACACACATAATTTTATAAGTGAAAAATTTGCAAAGAAAGAGGAATTTTATTCAAGGAATGATAGAGATTTTGAAGTGACTGTAGCGAATGGAGAAAAGGTGCATAGTGCAAGGAAGTGCAAAGGTGTGTAGATGATTTTTTCAAAAATTGCAATCACTACAGACTTCTATATACTTTCTTTTGTTAGACATGATGTTGTCCTAGGCATCCAATGGCTGAGAACATTTGGTCTTATTCTGTGGAATTTTTCCAAGTTATATATGAGTTTTAATAAAGATGATAGAGTAGTGAGTCTATAAGGAGTTTCAGTACCAGAAGATAGATTTGTGGGAGTGGAAGATTTCACACGGGTTGCAAGGAAGTGTGATGAAGGGGTGGCTTTACAATTGTGTTCCATTAATATGGGTGTCAACGAGACTCAACCATCTGCTGCTTTAAATGACCCTATGATGGATCGATTATTAGAAGTCTATTAGGATCTTTTCCTTAAGCCAAATGAGTTACTAATCCCATGTTCACATGATCACAAGATTCCCTTAGTGCAAGGAAGTGGAGTTGTGTGTGTACGCCCCTACCGTCATCCTTATTTTCAAAAGGCAAAGATTGAGAGACTGGTGACCAACATGATCAAGACCAGTATCATTCGACCAAGTACAAGTCCTTATTCTCCTCCCGTGTTATTAGTTAAAAAACAGGATGGTTCTTGGCATTTTTGAGTGGATTACCGAGCATTGAACCAACTCACCATCAAAGACAAATGTCCAATTCCTGTCATTGATGAGTTATTAGGTAAGTTACACGATGCATGTTACTTTTCTAAATTGGATCTCTGGTCTGGCTATCACCAAATAAGGATGCATCCTGAAGATATTGAGAAGACTGCATTTCGAACTCACCAAGGCCACTATGAATTTTTGGTGATAACATTTGGGTTAACAAATGCTCCATCAACTTTCTAGCCTCTCATGAATGAGGTATTCAAAACATATCTTCAAAAATTTATTTTGGTTTTCTTTGATGACATATTAATATATAGAAAGACATGGGAAGATCATTTGAAGCATGTGGAGACTACTTTAACTATTCTACGTTCTCACAAACTTTTTGTGAAGATGGAGAAATGTCAGTTCGGACAATGACAAGTTCACTACCTTGGCCATATTATCATTGCCGGCAGGGTTGCTGTTGATCTAGAAAAGGTACAAACAATGTTAAGTTGGCCTAAACCTACTTCTCTTAAGAATTTGCGTGGATTTTTGGGGCTTACAGGGTATTACGTAAGTTTTCGAAGGATATGGAAAAAGTTCGAGGCTCCCACACCGACGTTAATTAAAGAAAGATTTTTTTTCATGGAACGATGTATTGGAGAATGCTTTTGAGCAGTGACACAAGCTCCAGTTTTAGCACTTCCAAATTTTTTTTAACATTTTATTGTGGAGTGTGATGCATCTGGTAATGTAGTGGGGCCGTATTGATGCAAGATCAATGTCCAATAGCTTTTTTTAGTCAGGATTTAAAAGGCAAGAATCTTTTGTTGTCTACATATGAGAAGGAAATGCTAGCTTTGGTGTTTGCAGTTGCTAAATGGCATCCTTACCTTTTAGGAAGTCAATTTATTGTTTGTACTGATAAGAAAATCTTGAAGTATATTTGGGAACAAAGACTAACTACTCCAGCACAACAAAAGTGGCTCAGTAAGCTAATGGGGTTTGATTTCACAATAGAATACAAAAGTGGAAATGAGAATTTGGTGGCTGATGCTTTGTCAAGGAAGAAGCTACATGGTGAACTTGCAACAATCTTACAACCTATTCCACGGTGCTTGGAACCTATCAAGGAAGAGGCGTTGACACATCCACAATTACAAAGGCTAGCTAGTCCAACTTTGTATAAATGGAGAAGCAATAGGCCCCTGGGAGTTTCGTGAAGGAATTCTTTTATTCAAGAAATGTATATATTTGATTGAGACTTCTTCACTCATTCCTACCATTATCAACGAAATCCATTCCAGTACACATGAAAGTTTTTATAGGACGTTACAATGGGTACGTTATGTTTTTTATTGGAAAGGCATGAGAAATACGATCAAGGAATTTAGTCGACAATGTGATGTTTGTCAGCACCACAATGTGGAAAATAGCTCTCCTACTGGGTCGTTGCATCTATTATCTATTCCTTCTCAAATATGGACTAACATTTCTATAGATTTTATTGATGGACTACCTCTCTCTCAAGGTAAAACAACAATTTTTGTAATGGTGGAACGATTATCAAAATATGCCCATTTCACTTCCATATCCCATCCGTACACCGGAAAAGGAGTAGCACAAGTTTTCTTTTACAATATCTTCAAGTTACACAATTTTTTGGAGACAATTGTGTGTGCTCGTGATCCTCAATTTACAAGTACCTTCCGGAAAGAGTTTTTTACTTTACAAGGAACTAGCTCTAATTTCAGCTCCTCGTATCATCCCTAAACTGACTGGCAAATTGAAGTAGTCAACCACACCATCGAAATGTATATGCGTTGTTTCACAAGTGCTAAACCCAAAGAGTAGAACCAATGGTTGTCCTGGGAAGAGTACTGTTATAATACAAGCTTACACTCATCTACCAAAAAAAACTCCCTTTGAAATTGTGTACGGGAGACATCCACCAACCTTGTTGTCTTATGTTCTTGGTACTGCAAAAGTGGAAGCTGTGAACAAGGATTTGATGGAGCGTGATCAGATTGTCAAAGATTTGTGTGCAACCTTAGCTGAGTCTCAATCACTTATGGAAAAGGTGTATGACAAAAATCATGTGGAACGTGAATCTATTGTTGGTGACTACGTTTATTTGAGGTTGCAACCTTATCGTCAGATTTTGGTGTCTCACCGTAAGAATATTAAGTTGTCTCCTCATTTTTATGGTCCATATAAAGTTCTTCAAAGTCTAGGAGTAGTGGCATATAAGCTTCACTTACCGGAGGAGTCTCGTGTTCACCCAACATTCCATGTCAGTAATCTTAAGAAGAAGCTTGAGGCTAATGTTGTTATTTAACCTTCTCTACCAACTATATTTGAAGATGTTGTTTTCGTACCATCTCCACAAGCTGTATTGGACCAGCGCAAGAAGAACAACCATGTTAAGGTACTCATACATCGGAAGGGCTTGTCTCCAGCAGATGCAACTTGGGAGATCCTTGAGGACAAGGGTCAAATTTAGAGGGAGGGAAATGTTATGTTCATTTATAATATATACTTGTTGTATGCTTATTATATTATAGTTGATATTATTGTTGGTAATACGTGGCAGTCTATTAGAAGGAAGTTATCAGTTACGTATCAGAGATACAAACTTGTAGTAGGAAGGTTTGTATATGTATGTTCTATGACACGAATAAAGACAAGTTTTGAAGTTTATTCCTACCGAATTCTAAGGAGGCTGGTTTTCCCTCGAAGCAAATCAATTCATTCTCTTCTCTTGTTGTTATTATATTTAGCAAAATAGGCAAACACAAGACCAAGTTAGATCTATTAAGCCCTTCACCGTCAGAAAATTGACCGGTCACACGGTCTCAACATCGTGCACATAACAATATAGTTCATTTCTGTAAGGAGCAGCAGATTACAAGTTGTCGACCAGATACAAGAGGAGGGATGTGTTGTTACTTGAAGAATATGAAAAGGAAAAAAGTTACCCATGAGGTCTGAACTTTTGCCGTGCTATCAAAATGATGCCCAAGCTTTATCATAGTGATTCCCAAACTCTTGAAATTATATCTATGTAATGCCTAGAGCCATTTTCCGTCACTGTTTCATCTATAATGATGACGTGACAATTTTATTTTCAAAAAAGAAAGGAAAAGATTGTAATGCCCTTCATGTATTTTTTTTTCAAAAAATTTCTTTCCTTTTTTTGTTCTTTTCTGTTTGATTTACATGATTTTTTTCTATTTAGTTTTTTCTCTTTATTTCTATCTTTCTCTCCTGGTTTTCTCTATATCCTCTCCATCTCTCATTCGTCAAGCTCGCCGGAGGTGAACCACCCAAACGTAAACGATTAACTAGGTGATTTTTGAAGACTCTTCCGATTTTCATTTTTTATTTTTTTCGTATCTTTTTTAATTTTCAATTTTATTTTTTTATTTTATTTTATTTCCTTTATTTCTCTCTCTCTCTCTCTCTCTCTCTCTCTCTCTCTCTCTCCTGATTTTCTCTCTATCATTTCCATCTCTCACTTGTCATCAAGTTCGCCGGAGAAGAACCACCTAAAACGCAATTTTGGGTATCAATCTCTTCATCTCAGTCTCCTCTATCTTTTTCCCATAACTCCAGCACTCATCTCTCCTTTTTTTTTGCTTGAATTTGAAGAGAAAGGTTCAAAATTTTCAAGAACCCTAGAAATTTGGGGCGATTGATTCGGCATCAATTCGGCCAAGGAGACCTACGAGGCTTTATAGCCCTCTTCCTTTTGAGTCTTTACATACCAAGGACAAACTTCAATTCAAACTAAGGAGGGAGAATCGACGAATTAAAGTTTTGAGAATTTTTTGGTGTTCTTGCATTCAAAAGATAATACAGTGAGTTCTATTTGGAATTGGACCTAAGTGTAGTTGAGAAAGTTGTTGTTGGGTTAATTTTAGACATGTTTGATTTCTGGTCGCCCAAATTTGGAGCACCGCCGCTGATAGTGGTTTCCGACAGACGACGGTACATCCGGTTGATGTGTTTTAGCAGATGTTTAATGTGGTTTTGTTCATACTTACGTACTAATCACATTGAAGAGGTTCTCGAATCAATTGGATTTTGTTTGATTGAGACTTAAACTTTATCAGAATAATAATACGAATAGTTTATAAGTTTGTTGGATTTTCATAAATCATGTAGTTCTAAAGTGCAATATTTCTGACGAGTAATGAGCTTTATTAATCGATAATATTTTGGGTGGTTCGCCTCCAGCAAGCTCGACGATGAATGAGAGAAAATCAGGAGAGAGAGAAATAAAAAAAAGGAAAAAAATTAAAAATTAAAAAAGAAAAGAAAAAAATATAAACAATTAAAATTAAAATAGGAAGGGTTTTCAAAAATCACTTAGTTAATCGATAACCTTTTGGATGGTTCGCCTTCAACGAACTTGATGACGAGTGGGAGATGGAGAGGATATGTAGAAAATCAGAAGAGTGAGAAATAAAAAGAAGAAATGAAAATAAAACAAAAAATTGAAAATAAAACAAAAAAGAAAAGAAAAATGAAAGAAGAAAAAAGGAAAAGAAATAAAAATAAAAAATCGGAAGGGTATTACAATCTTTTTTCTCTTTTTTGAAAAAAAATTTGCTACGTCATCATTATAGACGAAGCAGTGACGGAAAATATCTTTAGGCATCACATAGATATAATTTCAAGAATTTGAGCATCACTTTGATAGTTTTTAAAGTTCAAGCAGCATTTTAATATCACGACGAAAGTTCAGACTCTATGGGTGACTTTTTTTCATATGAAAAGAATTGCTGAAGTTTGGGATGTCTTTTCTTTCACAACATGAAACAAAAAAGGTCATTGCCGGATTTCACAACTAATTTATTACCACGATAAAAATTCAGATTCTGTAAATGACTTTTTTTCATAGAAAAAAAAAATTGCTGAAGTTTGGAATGCCTTTTCTTTCGAACAAAGGGTCATCGCCGGATTTCACAACTAATTTATTGTTCCTGGCTTCAATGTCTCTTTACATATCTGAAATGTTGGATGTTTCCCTGCGTTGTCAATTTTCAAACTGTATTTAATGGACCGACCCCCGAGAAGGCAAGCAAGATCTGGCTCGCACGGTAATGGTACAAAAAGTCATATTTGATTAGAAGAAGATTTCGAAGTTCATAGCTTGACACGTTACATTGAAATATTAAGTTCAAACTTCCAAGTGAGAGTTCGAACCTGGGTCTCCTGATGTTGAAGAAGCGGATGGGAGACACAGCCAAACCAAATGGCATTGAGTATTTTTTTTTTCTTGAGAAATTGGCTAGTGAATATAATTTATGGTGCGTTTATTCACACTTTTATTTTTATTTTTGTTATTTAAACCTCCATCAATTCTTTAGTACAAAAACTTCATATTTTACCACTAGTTTTCTTTCTACACCCACCTTTTCTTGTGATAAATACCTCCCAACAACACCGACCGCCACTAATGTCGCACCTATCTAATTCTACTCCTTCCTCTCTGTATATTTTCTGATCCTACTAATAACCCACTGCAGGGAGGCACGAGTCATGGTCTCATGGACGAGGAGGCAACAATAGTTGAAGAATTCAATCATTCCCCTGGTCATGAATGAAGGTGAACTAATGAGTGAGGAGGACGCAACACATGCATGTCTTTGCTAGATAGAAGTATTCATCCATATGTGATTCATGTCATCATGAACATAACAGAAAATCCAGAAAAATTGAGTATATTTAACATTGCTCTTTGTTATTATCTCCCTCTTTGTAACACAAGAGGGACAATAATCACAATGGCATTTTGAATAACCACGTGTGCCTCTTAAACAAAGAGCTAGTTCAGTAGTTCAGTAGCATGTTATTTATTTGGTGGTGAGGATTCCAAATATATATCTCCGGCCATGAATCAAACTTCCTCATTTATCTGCTTTCTTTCTGGTCTCTTGAATTTGCTCGTATGGGGAGGAGGCTACAATGGTTTGAAGGAATTCTATGAATCATTTAGTGTATGTGCAGCTGCGATGATTGAAATATTTTTTTTTCTTGGAGTTTCTTTAGGGGTAAATTAAGATTATAAAAGTTACAAAAAAATATGGAGGTACAGAAAACAAAACCGGTGAAGCACCCTATAATTTATTTGGATCAGACAGGTGTCAACATTGTATTGGAAAATCAAAAACATGACGTGGAGTAATTTCCCATTGTATTTGGAGAATTTGTATCTATAGCACTACTCAAAAAAGTTTGCCGGAAAATTGAGCACTTGAACACTCAAACTCAAAAATCAAAATCAAACCAAATAGGATCGCCGGCACCTATGAAGACGACTTCTTTATCCACAAAGCCTATCTCCAGGTCATCCTATGAACACGACCTCTTGATCGTGTACCAGTACAGAAAGCAGCTGATGGACCTTCCGGTGGATACGCTGTCTGACATCCTTGTTAGGCTGTCTGCTGAGTCAATAGATCGCATCCGATGCAACTCGGCCGTGGTGATGGTGAACCACACCTATTTCTCTACACGTCACACACGTTTACTTGTTTCTACCAATTGCAACTCGGCCGCTGCTGATGATCAAGTTCCTCGATTTATGTTTTTACTTTCGAGATGAGTTCTTTCCCAAAAACCGCATGAGTTTGTAATCCGTCAAGTACAACCACAACACCAACACCTTGGCAAAAGGGAGATATGAGATTACTCTTCCGTCATCCAAATGGTATTCGGAGCATTTTTCTTTTTACAACTTGTTTCTCTTGGGATCCAACAGTGGAGATTGCATGTTGATCAATGTTCTTGGGGACAAAGAAGTTTTAAGGCTATCAGCAAGAAGCATTAGAACTTCAAACTCATCCCCATTAGCTTACCTGTGCTCGTTTAGTATGGGATACGATACTAAAACCAACACCTATAAAATTGTACGTGTAAGATTTGCAGGTGATTGTCCTGATATACGATACAGGCCTAGGTATCGGTGGTTAGAAACGCATGTTCTTATACTGGGCATGGGCACAAACTCATGGCGAGAAATAGCCTCAGCTCCTTCTTGTGAATTGTTCGACATAGATAAGGTATGTGCAAACGGAGACATGCATTGGTTGGAAAGAGGTGAAGAAAGATCAAGAACAAGAAATATCGTCTTTCGACTTCAAGAGTGAAGAGTTCTATTGGACCCCTACTCCTCCTACGCTTTCGGACTCATCATCGAGGAGACTGCACTTGTTTACTCTAAGGGGATGTTTGGCCATTGCTGAGATTTCATCATCATCAGAACGTTTTTCATCAGGGCGTTTTTCTTTGGATATAGAGATGGGTGTTAAAAGAGAAACTGTGGGTGCATCATTACGACATGATTGTTTTCATGATAGTTTTCGAGAATAGAAGCATGGCATATGTTTTATTTGCAATGACATTTTCAATGACTTTCTCAAAGCGAAAAAGACTAATGATTCTTTAGATGGCAAGAGTATGGTATTCTTTTTAGATATGAGAGACGGTTCCCTCAACCGTGTAGTATACTCGTGGCGTTATGATCAGCACTATATGGATCTCATTAGTTATCATCAGAGCTTGCTAATTTCTTTGAGAAACTATGGCAATTTAGATGGTGGCTTTGAAGATTGAGGAGCAACAAGAACAATCGAGGAAAAGAACAAAAAATGACAATGCACGCTGTCCGATTGTAACAAGAATATTGTTCAGAGTCTTCTGAGCATTGCCGAGATAAGTGTTGTTTTTCTTTGTTATAAACTTATAATCAAATGGTATGACACTACATTAGTACATATGTATGTTTTAACTGTCGAGAGATTTCCAGCTACATATATCGATCAGATGGTTCAGGGTTGCATTTGGCCATTCTTTCCTTCGGAAACCCTTCACCAGCCGCCACATAGCGGATTTTGTATTACAAGTTATATATCACACTTTTGAAAGACACAGGGTACTAATACTGGGAATGCTGTAGTTTCCTTGTAACAAAGCTTTTGCTATCCACCTGTATGCTGCTTCAGTCAAGTGTATACCATCCCAGTTTATAAACTCTGCAGGGTTTTCACAAGCTTTAGCCATTACAGTGCCACATTGTGCTGATGAATTGTAATTGTATGTTCCTCCTCCTCCACAGCAAGCTTCCGTTGTTCCTCCAATAAACCCTGCCATCACAAAACTTCATTAGGATTGCGGAAGTCATACGATAATTGTCAAAGTACCGATCCCAAATAAGATAAAAGAACTCTAGAGATGAGATATTTAAAGTACCAAATTGGTCTGGAGAATGAAAAAACTGCATCATAGCATTATAATTGTCTGCATAGATGATGCTGATATGGGGGTAAAGCTTTTTTATCAGACTTAGTTCTGTTTGAAGTTGCTCATTGTGGTATTCAGAAAACTTGTTCAACCAATCTAGGCAGCCTGTCAAAGAGTCATACTCAGTTTCGTCTGAAGTCTGAAACTTTGTAAGATAAATAGGAAGACAACCAATTGGGAAGTTGCCAGGCACCAAAAATGCCACTGCTCCAAGCTCGATTAGCTCCTGCAACACAATGCAGACACCGAAATCAGAGGACTCAATTTCTAGACTAGTTGCAAGTAGCAACTATGTATGACCCCTAAACTATTAAGACTCTTACTTTGATGGCTGAAGAGATTTCTTCTATCACTAATGGTACATATGTTTGAACCTGTTCTATACTTTTTCCAGCTAACAATGCATCGTTGTAATCGTTGCCTCCAATTTCCCCCACAAGAATTAAAGAGCTGGAGAGGAGTTTATTGCAATCTGTAAATAAGAGATAAGAACTAAGCAAGAGAGTTCATCATTTAAGTTACATATATGTAATTTTTAGTTTTTTACCATATATGTCCAAAGGCTATTAGAATTTCATATATGTCAAGCCTTTCCAATAATTGTGGTGGGCAGTACCTATCCCTCCTTTAGTAGTTGAGTCAACTTCATTACATAGATTAATAATTTTATGTGTTCTATAATGGGAAGGAAGTAACATGTAGCCAACAACTTTATTCCTATATGGAATTCTAGAACAAGAAACTAGTATTCCAAATAGAACAGAAAGAGATCTTACTTGAAGATGTATTGCATAAAGAAGGCAGCATTTCTTTAAACCACTCCAGTTGAGTTCCTAGAGAGCTGTTGGTATAATCATTTTGATCTCCCATTGCTGCAAGAAGCTCTGCATCAAGTGCTGTGGCTCCGACCACCGCGAAATTCACGCCTCCATCAAAGTTCTGAGCACTTAGATTGCTCTTGAGTTCGAGATAAGGTCTGACATGTGGAAGTCCCAAATACTCGGCTGCAGAAAATGAAATGATGAAGTTTTGTTCAGGAAGCATAAAAGTCAAATAGGTAAGGACTAGCTCTTACCAATGAAATCTATGATCAAGCGACCATCGGAGCATCGTCCAGTGTGGTGAAAGTAGGTCTCCCCATAGGGAGGGAAGAAGAAGTGGAAAGAACTGTTGGGGGAGCTGATATATAGGTTACCAGTATCAGTAATTGAATCACCAAAACTGAAGACTGAACTGTAGCAGCTAAGTGCTTGTGGGATGAACACTGATATGAGGAGAAGGTTTATCAAATATGGTGGAGAAAATGCAGCCATTGAACTTAGATTTCTCTGGGATCTAAAGTGTAATGCCAGGCTGGAGGTCAAAGCAGAATGCAGAGCTTCAAAGTGAGGGTTTGCTGACACGCCGGTAACTAAGGATTGAATTAAACATTTAAATCTAACCAATGCAATCAAAATTTTTTTTTATGTAAATGTAACATTGGTAAATAGAGATTGTTTTTATCGGAGATTTGAGAGATGCATGTGAAATTTGTGTGAATAAAAGAGGGGTTATAAAAATTGATTTTAATTTCCTAAGTTACTACCTAAAACTGTCACAAGCTTAAATCAAAATTCCTAGGACTCTAGTATGCAAAAATTCATAAACAAGTCACACATAGAAGACTCCTAAAAATTTTAAATCATGATTAAGACAAAAATAAACCTAACTAATTATATACATGTGATCGACTTATTCTACACTCAGCTCGATTATTAACACATACAAATAACAATACTACCGAAATCTCATAACCCTAGATTTTGATTAAACATGGATAATTCATATTTTGTGCTAGGTATCCCCTAAACACCATTGACCTAGACTAGGTATCCCCTAAATCTAAATCAAAGCATTAAGAATCAATTATCTTCATGCAAATTGAAATCTAGAATAAGGAACACATGGAAAAGTTATTAAAATTCATATATGTAATAAAACCAAAATAAACACATTGTCTTTACAAACAAAATAATAAAAATACAAGGAGAACTACGGAGTAAAAGTTCCATTAACACTTTTTGATTTCCGATATTCCCTGCAAAATCTCGAGTGGATGGATCCTTCGGTGGAAGCTACACACCTTCTAAAGGGACTAAGCGTATTTAGAAGTGTGAGATGAAAATTTTGAGAGGTGGTAGTGGTGTAGTTTTCCTAGCACTTGGAGAGTTTTGACGTGGAAAGCCGTTGTGGAAATTTGGGCATCAAGAGAGTGTGAGAGATAAGTGATCGGCAAAGGAGAGAAAAATGGTGGAGAGGCAAGAAGTGTGGAGAAAAGAACAAGGGATGGAGCAAAATCGGAAGAGAGGAAATGTGGAGAAAATTTCAGGATTTTCGGGATGAATGAGGGATGGAGCAAAATGGGAAGAGAGGAAGTGTGGAGAAAATTTTAAGATTTCGGGATGGCTGGATTGGCAGCCAGCCCCCCTATTTATAGGATCCAAGCTGGCTATTCCATCCTTCTCTTGTCTTCTCTTGCTAACTACTACATTTCTTCCAACACTCTTCTTCTCTCTTTCTTCCTTGATTGCCGTTTGTTTCTCTTCTTCTTTTCTTCTTTCTCTTCTTCTTTGCTTTTATTTTTCTTTGTTTTCTCCACTTCTTCACTCTTTCACCTACTCTCTTATGCATTCAAGCAATATTTTTCACATTTCTCTCTTCCTTGCCGATTTGCTTCCTTCTCTGTGCCTTTCTTTGTTTTTCTTTTCTTTGCTTCCACCGGTTGCTTCTTCTCCCTTGCTAACAATTAACCAATCAATATCTAATATTCATGCATGCAAGCAACATTTACATACTTCTTTTTCTTCCTTCTTTGTCGGCATGTTACATTCATTGATTGATTATGGCAAGCAATGCAATGTGTCACGGGCCGACTTTTTATGCAGCAGAATTTGCCCGTGTGGCGCCATGGTTCTCTGACCAAGGCCAGCCTATCATCCCTTTCTTCACTTTTTGGGATATAATGTGCATACTTGCATACAACTTAGACGTCATCTTCCTCTTACAAAACCTCTCTGACATTATTTCTACACATGTTGAGGTTAACCCACGAGCTTTACTCACTACTGAGTCTCATCACTTAAAGCTTATTGTTCGTGTCCTCATGTCTTGGTAAATTAGTCCAAGACACTCGCACCCTACTTGATCGCCTCCTTGTGTCCCGGTACATCTCCCCAAAGACACTCGCCCAACCGATAGGTTACCTTGTCGGTATAAACACTCCCTCAAAGCCATCATTTGCTCATCAGACTTCTCTGTCTGCCAGACGTTTCATTGAACACTCGTGTTGGGTGTTGTGGCTTACGTGAACTCGACCATCTCTGGAGCACTCCAAAATAACTTACCTTTGAGACGTGCGCAACCATCCTGGCTGCTTATGATCTCAAGGCTTCCCCTCGATGCGCCCTCTCTTGGCGGCTTACACACTCGGGGAACCCCTTCTATAGTCACTTAGATAATGCACTCATCTTGGTGGCTTACATCCCAACTTTCTTTATCCCATCATGGCTCCTTCGAATCTTCACTGGACACTGCACTAATCTATCACAAGTTCCAATATCTCTTTCATGATCATTCTCTGTCCAGTCTCGTAGCTAGCTCGCTTCCTCACATTTGTCAGGATGTAGAGGAACCACTCGTACTCGTGCACACCTCGGAGTAGTCCCCACCATCCGCAGTGCTTACCCATATGCACCTCGAGACTTACCCATACGCTTCCTGGGGTGGTGCCTACAGTCCTCGATGCACACTCATACTCATGTCCATCTTCCAATCACAACCTAAGCTCGATGTTCCATCAGACTACCATCAAGTACTCACTTCCTCTTATCCGGGTTAGGTAACATTAACACTTCTCTTGAGGCCTAATTGGTCCTAAGGGCTTACTCTCGCCTATGGTCCATTCCTCGAGTGTTGCTCCCATCAAGCTTCTTACTAACTCGAGTGTGTCAGACGAGGTTGACACCCCTTATCGTCTTCCTTCCCATCCTACACGGTATGACTCAACCCGTGCCTCCTCTTAGTCCAAACCGAACCCAACCATGTACCTTCATCACTTATAGCGTGGCCATTGCGCACCACAAGGTCTCGACATATAATACTCAATCCCTCTACGCATGTTCATACGCCGCTGGCACAAGGGGAGTACCAAGGACCTCACCCACGGCACACATGCCGCAATACTGGCCATTCCTTCGGCCAATACTGCTCACGAGGCTTCCTGACTCGTGGGAACCCATGTCGTCCCTTCTAGACTTCGTAGGCTCGGCTCCTAGGCCCAGGGGCGCTCAGGAGAGCTCGCTTAATGCCACCTAGAGGGGTGGCACCAGGGGTGGTGGAGAGTTTGACATCATGTACCCCATTATATATGATAACGAACATAAGTTCACTTGGCAAGAGGAAACATTAAAATGTCCAATGAGACATAATGGCCCATAACTTCATCATTCGAACTCCAAATGACATACGGTCAAGTGCATTGTACTATTTTTGTCCTTCCGGACATTTCTCGTGTTTAGACTTTTCTCAAATTCTAAGCAGAAGTACCTCGAACCCGAGGACCACTAAGTTACACTTATACAACTATGCCACTAGATCTTTGCCTTCCAACTCGCATTGGCTTCCTTCCAATGCTCATTGGGACTTGGCCATATGTCATGAACGCACAACTTGTGCAGCTCGTGACACAATGCATGCATCACAATGATGGAACTTGAATGCGTCCCTTTTCTTTTGCTTTTCTTTTCATCACTCTCTTGCTAACATGGTACACAAGTTAGTGTAGTCAGTGTCTTTTACTCCGTTTCTTTTGATCAACATCTGAAAATAATAAAATAAGTAAAAACGAACGATAGTAAGTGAATAACACAGTTAAATGTGAAGAGAAGTGCATTAATTAGTATGTCTAAAATGCGTAAATCACTTACATTGTGAATACTGAAAGTGAATTTCCCATGAATAATTTTTTTTTAAACGATCACTTGAAAAGTATATGCAGACAGAGCAGCCATAATTTTAAATTAAAAATCCCAATCCTTTTTTATTAAATAGGCTTATATGCAACAATATTCCATATTACTTGCTTTGAAATTTTATACTATTTACCTTACATGACAAGAAAGGCATATAGCCTTTGAAAAGAGGTACAACTATACATTTATTACAACAAGCTAATCACAGAGACAACAGAGAGGAATATGGAATGTATTGGCAAGATGTCAATCCTACTACCCGATCCCCATTTATCTTACTTCTACTTACTGGTCGTCATGGTTTCAAAATTCGGATTCCAACTCTTTCAGCTCCAATCTGCTACTGTGGATTTGGTGGTCTGCTGTTTGCAGCTGAAACTCGAGATCCCCATTCCAGAAGTTCTTTGCTAGTGTCATCTTTGTGCACAAAAACCTCGATGAAGCACAAACTGTCTTTGAGCTCCCCTGTTGCTTTCGCAATTGCTTCCGTTAAGTCCTCTTCTGTACGTACCTGAATTTACACAAACATCATTTGTAAATTACTGAAAGCCAAGAAATAAATTGAGCAGCCAAATATATCTCATATTTGAGTGAACATAAGCACTAGAAAGTTGTCTCTTTTAAGCTAACCTTGGTAGTCCAGCATTTGCCTTCACCATTGTGGATGGCATCAACAAGACCAGTATAATCCCAGTTCTTAATCACATTGTAAGGACCGTCATGAATCTCTACTTCAATTGTATAGCCTCCATTGTTGATAAGAAATATGATGGTATTTTGTCCACATCGGATCATTGTCGAAATGTCCTGCGCAGTTACCTGAGAAGAAAAGGAAATACCGAAATACAATTTACAAACCACATTTGATTCCCAATTCATCTAGCACATTACAGTGATTGGTATCAGAAGACCAAATAAGACAAAATATTTGAGTTGTAAGACTTGGTAACAGAGATTGTGTTAGTTTCACAGATATGCACAAGTGCATATACTGATACTAATTAAGTTGCCTTATTCTGATGTAACTAACCTGGAAACTTCCATCACCAATGCAAGCGATTACACGTTTATGTTTGGCACCCTGAGCATAGCCTAGAGTGGCACCCACTGACCATCCAATAGATCCATATTGCATCTGGAATTCATATCTGAATAAAAATTCATACAAATGATTGGAGCTCTGCTACTGATCAATATCAAGTTATCAACTATCTACATAGCTAAATTGTCTGAGGGAAAATGCTGCTTACCCGCAATTCTCTGGGAGACGAAGCTTCTGACAATTAAACCATGAGTCTCCAGTTTCAGCAATTATGGCAGAGTCTCCGCTGACAATATCCTGTTACCAAGTTCAATTCCAAAAAATAAATACAAATTCAAATGTCTAGACATAATGACCAAAAACAAACCATGTAGAACACACATGAAAGAATGCTGCTTACTTGAATGTGCTTAAAGAGAACATTGACTCTAAGAGGCTCATCTTTCTGAGCTCTTAGAGGGACTCCTGGCGGGACGAAGATTCTGCGGTAATTCTCCATACCGGTACTGTTTTTCTTGAGCTTCTTGGCCAATGCAGTCAAGAAATCAGGCATGAAAACCCATCCTAAAGAGGGACCATTCCCAATGGTCACACGATTAGGCTCCACAATGATGGATTTCTCCTTCTTGATCAGCAACGAGTATCCAACAGAACTATAATCATTAAAAATAGGACCAACAAAAACATAAGCATCTGCAGACTCCACAATCTCCCCACAAAAACTAGTACTCACTGCACCCCAATAAGTCCCAATGAAATTCGGGTGGTGCTCTGGCACCGTCCCTTTGCCGGAGGGCATAACCGCTATAGGATACCCTCCGGCATCCGCCACCTCCATAAACGCCTTCTGGGCCTTGGCCACTCTCAGCTTGGGCCCACCCACAAGCACAGGCTTCACTGCCTTGTTCAAAAAGTCAGCAGTTGCCTCCACCGCTACCTCTAACCCTAGTTGGTTGCTTACTTTCGGCGCAAGAAAGAATGGAACAGGTTCTCTGGCAAATGTTGGGTGAGGAATCGCCGACAAGTTGCAACTTATGCTTATGTAAACCGGCTTGCTCTCTTTCAACGCCGTCGAAATCGCAGTGTCTATAAGCTCATGCGCATCTTCCAAGTTATTCACAACTGCCTGTGACAAACAACAAAACAAAAGTAAAGTAAACTAACTAACTTCACTTCAGGTCAGTTCACTGAAACCAATCACTTTCAAAGTGTTTGTGTTTTACCTGGTGACACGTCACGGTCTGGAAGCAGCGGAGCTCCTGAGAAAAGTCGGGTAACCCGATAGTGTGGTGGAGGATCCGGTTGGTGCCGTAATCGTTGGAGTTGGGCCCACCGACAATACAAATGACGGGCAAGTTCTCGCTACACGCGCCGGCGATGGCGTTGATGACGCTGAGGCCGCCAACGGTGAAGGTGACAACGCAGGCGCCGACGCCCTTAGCGCGAGCGTAGCCGTCGGCGGCGTAGCCGGCGTTGAGTTCGTTGCAGCAGCCGACGAGGTTGAGCTCGGGCTCGGCGATCAAGTGGTCCAAGAGAGTCAAGTTGAAGTCGCCGGGGACGGAGAACACGTCACGGACGCCGATCTCGACTAGTCGGCGAGCCAGGTGGCGGCCAAGCGTTCCGTCGCAAGCGGAGATTGAAGTGGGACGAGGTTCCATGTATAAATAGAAAAGCTGGGATGATCAAAACTATGTATATCAATCAAAGAGTGAGTCTTGCTTGTTGTTTTGAATGATCACTTGATTAGTAGTGGTTGTGGTGTTTTAGAGAGGTTTCCAGTGTATATAAGAGCAAGCTAGTTGTGGTTTAGTGTGGCTTTTTTTAAAAAACTGTGGATGGGTTTTGAGTATAATTTGACTACCGTTTAGTGGTGCTAGCTAGATATTTGTGAAGAGAAACAAGGTAAAGAAATGTTTTGGTTTTGGTTTTGAAAGGTTGGTTGTGGTTTTAGGCTTTGAGTTTTGGTTATCTTCTTATTCTATGTTTGTATTCTCACTACGTGAGCTGGGAAGCTTGGATTTCATTGGCTAGATGTGAATACAGAGCACTGAGAAGTAAGAATATGGAAGATTTGGACTATATAACAGAGAGGAAAGTGGTAAAGGAGACTGGTTTGGAGACACACAGAGAAACCAGAGAGCATTGCTGGTTTTTGGCTTTGAATTATAAATCTCTGTTTTGGACTTTGGTTTGCCGTCTTGGTGGGCTTGGTTGGGCCTTTACGTAGAGGTATGAATACTAGAAGCTTTTCACCGTTTAAAATAGGCAAATAAGTGATGGTTAACCTTATTTGATTTGAACTAGCTAGCAAGATGGACCGTCACAATAAAAAGACAAAATTAGAGGTGTTCAAGTCTCGATTTGAAGCTCATAAGGTAACAAATAGGTCTGGATTCGGTTTGTATCCAATGAAAAGTTTTAGGATTTGGAATATGAACATGTTTTTAAAATGATGGAATGATGGAATTGTTGTAAAATCGAATCGTATGGTACGCTTCCAATGGATTTTGGGTCCAAATTTTGGAATCGAAATGCATGAAAAGAACAGAATACCCCATAAAATTAACTGAAAAATACTAAACTGAAACCGAAAAAAATCCAATAAATAAAATAAAATGAATGGGCCATATAACATATTTGAGGATTGGGTTGGGCTCAATATTGTGTTTGGTTGGGGTATCTACTATATAATGGGCTAGGCTAATATATTTGATAATTAAACGGTTCTTTCCATTACAGCACTTTACGATTTTTAAATTTGAAATCGATCCAAAACCAAATTTATGAATATACAAAAAAATTGTAAAGATCCAAAATCGAACCACTCAGATCCAGCTCTTTTGGATTCCATGGCGAGGCATAGTAACAAAGTATTATGTATTTATAAAGAAAATAGCAAGAGGAGAACTAAATACTCACCACTTATTTTGCTCTTGTCCGATTGTGAAGGATGTCTGGAGGTTATTAAACATCAGTTGTCTCAGTGAAAATGATAACTTTTATGATCAGATTTCTAAATTGATCTTACATAATGACAATATTGATCATACTATTGAGAAATTACTCACCACTTGTTCGTATATATGGAAAGCAAGAAATGATTTTGTTTTCAAGAATGTGCAACTTAATCGTCTTTGTATTGTGGTTGTTGCTGCTGCTACTTATCTCCAAAGCCATCTTGATTACAACCCAGATAAAGTGAAGAAAGTTTCCAGCCCCACCTTTGTTAAATGGCATCCTCCCCCTCGTAACACACTAAAAATCAATTTTGACGACTCTGTGTTGCAAAGAGGAGTGGGTAGTGTTGTTGGAGGTTTTGTCATCAGAGATTCTGAAGGAAGACCAATCCTTGTTGGTGCTAGAAGATTTGGTAATACTTATGTGCCTATTGCTGAAGCCACTGTTGTGAGTGATGTCATCCATCATGCATGCTGCCTTGATCTTAGTAACGTTGTGGTAGAGGGAGATTCCTTATTGATCATAAACTGTATCAACAGAAAAACCTTCATCCCTTGTCGTCTCAAAACTCTCATCGGTGATATTAGGAAGCTAGCAAACTAATTTGAAGAAATTCATTTCAAGCATATCTTTCGTGAAGCAAATTTTATTGCTGGCAAGTTGACTAATCATGGACACAACCTCAAGTATCTTCATACCTTGGATCACTCACTACCTTCTGTTGCCGGCCTTGTTGTTGTCTTTAATCAGTCTGGTGCTGAGTGCTCTAGAGGGTCTTCTCTCTAGAATTTCCCTTTTGTTCTTTCTCTTTTTGTATCAAAAAAAGAAGAGAACTAAAACATGTTACAACTCATTTCAGAAACAAAAACAAAAAAAAGGTAAAAAAATGTTACATAAGAGCAACTACACCGACGAGATCTTGCTCGAGCAACTTGTGGGACCGGCTAGTTGTTTGCTCGAGCAAACCGTTTTCGACGACGCACCATGAAGAAAACGACCAATGAGTGCTCGTTGACATTTTACTCCGTCAAACGCTCGAGCAAAATTTGCTCCGTCGACTGCTCGATCGCCCGGCGGAGCCCATGGGCCATGGCACATGTGTGACGTCAGACGCGTTTTTTTTCTTTTAGGCGCGTGCAGTCAAAAGTTAAAAAAAAAAATAACGCTGGAATAGGAGGCTGACACCTGTCGGACCCGAGTGAAAATTTTAAATACAACGGTTCAGTAGATCTTAGTCTTTGATTTTGAATCTGAAATATAATCCAACGGTCCAGAATTAATCAGAATGGCTATTTTTTGTTTTCCAACAAGAAAAACTCAAAAAAATTGTAAAAATCCCAAAAATTTCATAACATTCCCTATAATTTGCCTATAAATACTACTTCATTTCATTCACAACTCACACCAATTTGTGCACAACAAATTTTACATCTCCCTACATCTCTCCTCTCATTTCTTTGAGCATTTTTTCCAAAAAAAAATAGGCACACACTGACTTCCTTCCGAAGATTTACAAATGTGAATATCTTTCATACATCATAGTGCTGATGAATACGACGGCAATAAATAAAAAAGGGACATTATGGGAGACAATTCATGCCGATTATGTGCAAAATTGGGAGCCAATATAAGGTGAGAATCCTCCGAAAGAGCCAAGGACCCGAATCGCGCTTGCGTCTCACTACAACAAGTTCAAGCTACTCTTGTAAAAATGGGGTAAATGTTTACACGCGGCACGAATGCGTATAGTTAGCGGCACTTCGCTATTGGATGAAGTAAATTTATATTCTTTTATCAATATATGATATAAATTCAATTTGATTACATGAAGTAAATTATGTAATTTGTACATCTAATTTGTTTACATATTTTGTATTGTTCATTTTTATTAGGTCAAGCAAGCTCAATCATTTTCCTATGCAGCCAAGAAGAAACTGTTTACACATCTTGCATGTTACGAAGAGGTTAAAGATCATCCATCTTTCGTCACGGTGCTACCTACTACTCCATCTCCATATGCAAGTAGTTACCAAGCTACTCCTTCCGCAACCGAATCATCTCCAACCATCAACTTGGGTGACGAAGAAGTGAATAAGACACCTCAAAGCAACGCGCTCGCTCCCTCGAGCCCGACTAAACCAATTGGAAGTAAGGAGGTAAAGGAAGCAAGGTGGCAAAAGAAACAAGGTAAGACTCTTATTGAGCAATGAGTTGAGGTTTTGCATACCATTGTAAGTGATCAAGCATCGTGCCATACCGTGAGGAAGATGCATAATGAAAGTGAGTTTAATTATTACAAAGAGTACATAGAAATTCAAAAGCGGAAGGAAGCAAGGGAGGAAAAAGAGTTACGATTGAAGAAACAAAAGGAAACAAGGATCATGACAATGGATTTGGAGGCTATGACCCCAATCTCGAAAATCTATTTTACCAAGAGAAAACTAGTAATCATTAATGAAGGAGAACGTAGTCAAGATCAACCTACCGGTGAAACATATTCGGATTGTTATCACCCAAGTCATGTGCACTTTCCATAGTAGTTATAGTATTGTACTAAGAATAAATGTATGTTTGACTTGTCATTTTATGTAATTTAAATTTAGAAAAATAAAAATATAATTTATTTATTAAGATGAAATTCAAAAGCATATTTGTTACATATTAAATTAAAATACATACTAAAATTAAACACAAGTTTAATGAAAACACACGATAAAATTGAAACTAACATATTTAGAGTAATATTTAGAGTATTTCAACGGTTTTCAACCTTCAATTGTGCTTCACTTAGTCCTTCTGGAACTCTATATAGATGTAAACGAATTCGAGATCGGCATCACGGTCGTGAAAACCGTTGTATATTAGCTCCATCTCTTTTAATTGGCTCAAAAAGAATTTAATTCCCTTGTACATCCACCAGCCCATCATAAACCCGGGAAGCTCTCAATGAGTTTTGCATGTCTTCTACTTCTTCTTCATTCTCCCCATCCTCATCCTTCATGTACTCTTCCTCAACAATCATGTTATGAAATATGATGCAAGCTAACATGATGGATGTGATTACTGATTTATGGTGCAATGTACAACTATGAAGAATAATTGCCCAACGAGATTGCAAGATACCAAAGGCCCTCTCGACATCTTTCCGGTATGCCTATTGTTTCTTTGCGAAGAGCTTATCTTGCGGTATATGGGGATTGGAAATTGTTTTGACAAATGTAGAGTACCTCAGATATATTTCATCCGCCAGATAATAAGCGGTGGAGTACCTCCCTTCGTGGACTTCGTAGACGGCAGTTGGGCCTCTACCGACAAGGATCTGGTCTAACACATCAGATTGGTGGAGCACGTTAATATCATTTTTAGCTCTAGGAAACTTGAAGAAACTGTGTCATATCCACGTATCATACGAGGTCACCGCCTCTAGGATAATAGTGGGTCGACCCTTTCGTCCCGAGTATGCCCCTTGATGAGAGATTGAGCAGTTCTTCCATTCCCAGTGCATGCAGTCGATGCTTCCAATCATACCTGAAAAGACTAGGCTTTGGTCTTAGCTAGGAGTCTCGTGAGGTCCTCCGGTGTTGGACTGCGGAGTTATTTTGAACCATAGAGGTGAACCACTTGGTGGCAAAACTCATTCATACATTCTAGGGTAGTCGATTCCCCCATCCTTGTAATTTTAGTACACTGATCTGGGGCTGCCCGGTACGCCAACATTCGCAGAGCACCGATCATCTTTTGTTGGGGAAGAAGCCCTAGCAATCCAGTGGCATCTACTCTTTGATGCCAAGATTGTTCGTGGTTGCAAAGATTCGTCATGATACTGGTGAATCGGTCTCTGCTCATCTTGTATCTCCGGCAAAATTCTTGTGCGTTGAAGTTGAGACTTTCGATGAAGTAATATTTCATGAGATTGCGTCCCCTAGACTCCCTTTGTCGTGGTCGATTCGGATTTTGACCGCGACGTGAACCACTTATTCGTGGTTCATCGTCCTATTGTGCTTCCTCTATGACTACTCGATTGACGAATGATTGCTCCATATCGTCATCCTCTTCTTGTTGTTGTTGTCTCTGCTTGAAAAAATTGTGGAAGCTGAAAGGATTCATCAGAGTGATGGTGATGATGTGGGAAATCTTGATTAGTGTTTAGAGAGATGTGTTATCTGCTCGGATTGGAAGAGACTTGTAGATGGTGTGAGTATAGAATGAGTGATAAATGAACGTTTTATAGCCAATTGTAGATAATCGGATCTTTTAAGATGAAAACACGTGTCGTATCGTCATTGGAGAAAAATCTTACCGAAAATCTGGTTCAATTATTTTGTCGATAACGATATCTCGTAGTGACATGTGTCGCATCGTCATTGGAAAAAAATCTTACCGGAAATCTGGTACAATTATTTTGCCGATAACGAGATGTGGCAGTGACACGTGTCACTTTTTTATTAGTGAAAAATATTTTCGAAAATGTTGTATAATTATTAAGTCGATAAAGACACGTGTCACATTATTATTAGTCGTAAATCTATCCGATAAATAATTTTTTAACATTTTACAACATGACAAAATAGATTTGCTCAAACATTTTTTGAATGGGTGTGCCCAAAATTTGATTTTATTGAGCAAAAGAGAGATTTATTTGTTGAGTAAAAAACCTCATTTGCTGTAGCAATAGGTACGGATGTTTTAAGCAGCCCTGAAAGTTGTGAATAGCTAAATAAAATTATAACTAGTTTTAGTAAAGCGGGTGTTTGGTCTAGTGGTATGATTCTCGCTTCGGGTGCGAGAGGTCGTGAGTTCGATTCTCGCAACACCCCTAATTATTTTAGTTTTTTTAGCCAGTCACTTTTCTTTGGACCATTAAACCTTTTGAGCAACATGAACTTCTGTAGTGCCAAAAGATTCATGCTTCCATTTTTGCATAGAACTCGACGAGGGTTTTCCCCTTGTATAGATCACAAAGAACTAACTGGAACACAAATTTCATAAATTACTACACCAATGAATTCACTGAATACGTTTCGCAACATAAGCCCTACAAGCAATGAACAAAACTATGACTCACAAATCCCTAATCTAACAAGGAATCTTGGATGTGAACCACTTCATGATCGAAAATGGAGCCTTCACCAGCGACAGAGCAAGCTCCACTATGATAGTTGCACACAAACAGCATGGACATATGCAAGTCAACGCTAACCTGCATCAAACAAAAAAAAAATTCTTAGCATTGTATAACCACAAAATGTTGAAATTCTTGTAGTAAAGCTCCTCTTGACATAAGAAACCAAGGAACACAGGAAGTGAAACTAACCCAACAATCCAGATGAACACGCCGATAACGGAGAGGAGGAGAGCCACAAAGGCGAAGGGAAGCCCAAGTAGAAATCCTATAGGCCTGCAATCCTCACCGCAACAGCAAGCCATAGCTTTTTGTCGTGGACTTCGTTTTTGCCCTGGTTTCTGCCTTTCTGGTTCTGTATAACCGTGGATAGAACAAATTGGTGCTTCTTTGACCAATGTTGGAGATAATTACTACGGAAGAAGTATATATATAATGCAGTTGACGGAGGATACAAAAGATTAGTTGGCTTAAGAAGGACGTATACTCTGGCTGCTGCCTTCACTTCACAACCAAATGAAAACAACCTTTGAAAAGTACGTATGAACAACCAACAAAAATATCCAAAATAGTCTCCTCCTTCAGTGTTTTCTAAAGGACAAAGCCTTGTTTTTTGTGAAATATGAATATTCAATGAAGCATGTACATTATTAAATCAGTAGGAGATAATGATTGAGGCAATAATGATGCCAAATGGAGCTAATGAAGATACTATATACTGTCAATCTCAATTATGTTCCAGCTTGGAGAGTGCAAATTTTGAACTACCAACTGGGATAGTCCTGAGTAAGAGTCAAAAAGAATAGGTTAACCTCTTCCACTTAGTTACGTTTCTCAAACCAAGTGATCTCCATTTCTTCTTCTAAAATTGAGTCAGTCCAACTACCTTGATGTGTTCGATACTCAATGAACCACTACTGGTTGAGTTTGCAGTAATCTCTGGATAACTTATGTTAGTTTCACTACCTGTCGATTCAATATCTTGTGCTTGAGCAGCAAGCATATATTGGCTTTCAAGTCCAACCATCTTTTCTCTTGCTGTGAGCCTAATCGCTTTCCAGAATTTCATCAATTGCTATCTGTTCCAACCCAACTCCAGCCAACCTCTTTAGATATACCTTGCGCCTTCATTTTTTCTCTAAGTTCACTTACACTGTCCCATTTCCCCGTAGCTGCCAAAGTATTGGAGAATGAAACATATGCCCCTGTCCGAGCTTCAGGATTCAACTTGAAAAGTTCATTGGAAGCTAGTCGTGCCATCTCAACATCTCCATGTACTGTACTTGAACTCAGTAGAGCAGCCCAGACATCGGAACTGGGCTTCTCAGGCATTTCCATTGCAAACTCCCACGCTTGATGCAATCTTCCTGCACGTCCCAAGAGATCAACCATGCAAGCATAATGCTCCATTGTTGGTTTTATTGAGTAGTCCTTAGTCATAGTTTTGAAGATCTCAAGGCCCTTCTCAACCAGCCCAGCGTGCCCACAAGCTGAGAGAGCACCAAGGAATGTGACAAAATTTGGTTTGATTTGGTGTTCTTTCTGCATCACATTAAAGAGCTCAAGTGCTTCGTTAGGATACCCATTCTTCCCATAACCATCGATCATTGAAGTCCACGAAAACACATTTCTTTCAGGCATGTGGTAAAAAATTCTCCGTGCATCCTCAACCCTTCCACATTTCGAATACATGTCCAGAAGAGCACTTCCCATCTTTATGTCCCCAAAATAGTTGGTTTTCATAAGCTGACATTGTACTTGTTGTCCAATTTCATACGCTGCCAACACCGAGCAAGCTCCAATAAGACTAGCAAACGTAGACAGATTAGGCTGGAAATTCAACCGTTGCATGTCAATGTAAACTTCAACTGATTTCTTAGCAGACTCGACCGACTTGCTGTAACCTTCTATCATTGCATTAAACACCACCACATCTTTTCTCACCGTTCTCTGAAATATACTTTCGGCATCTTCCACACATCCTTGACTCATGTACCCTGAAATCATCGACGTCGAACACACAACATTATCCTCCAACATCATATCAAACACACTCCTCGCATAGCCGACTCGCCCATTCTTAACATACGAGGCCACCAGAGCAGTATAAAGAACATCATCAGGTTCAACATCCGACTTCATTATCTGGGCATGCACCATTCTTCCCAAACTACTCGGCAACCACACATTCCCAGCGCAGGTCGACGCCTTCAGAACCATCGAAAACGTGTACCCATCAGGCTTTTCTCCGGCCAAAACCAGCCTCCTAACCAAATTAAGCGACTCCCCTACTTCTCCATGCTTCAAATTTCCACTGATCAAGTAGTTATACGACGAAAGAGTTCTCATCGGCAATTCGTCGAACATGTAGCGTGCATATTTGAGCGATCCGCATTTAAGGTGTAGTATAAGGAGCTTGATGGAAACGTTGTTGTTGGGCCTGAACCCGGATTTGAGAATATGGGCATGGATCTTTTGCCCCGGGGAAGGGTTGTCGGAGTTGATGTAACTCTGTAGAGCAGAGGAGATAGTGGTGTTTGGATAAGCTGCATAGGAGGCTTGTTGTGTTGGCGGGAAGACTTGATTTTGTGGGACAGGGGTTTGTTGGGTCGATAGCAACCTTGTCATTAGTCTTATGTTCTTCATTTTTGTGTGCCCCTATGTAGAATCATTAGTCTTGTATACATAGATGTTGTTAAGCTCTGCATCAATTCTATCAAATAAAACTGTATGACAATCTAATAGCGCGTTTTCGTGAACAACATTACATTATTGATATTAATAACAACGGAGAAAATGAAAATAATTAGTTCCAAATGAGTTTGGATCAATTTTGTCTAAACTATATTATTTGTGTATATATTAGTTTGTTAGTTCAAATTTGAGACTACTCATTTTATAGAATAATGGTTGAATATCAACTCTACAAAAAAATGAATCAAAATGGAGATCATTTGAGTATTCGATCTTGTAAAACAAATGAACGGTTGTCATTTAGGTATTTGACCTTCACTATAACTGTTAATTTGTTTTGTAAAATCGGATACCTAAATAATCTCTATTTTGATTTATTTTTGGTAGAGTTGATCTTCAACTATTAATGTATAGAATGAGTGATCTCAAATTTAAAATAACAAACTAATATATGTACAAATGGTATAATTTTAACAAAGTTGGTTGAAACTCATTTGGACCCAAATTTTATTGAAGAGAAAATACACATGAAAGGTTATGATGCGTGAAATCGAACTTTGTTGCTCAATAAACTAGCTTTGATAATACTAATCGTGGAGAAAAGTGACTCCGCATGACTGCATACGAGGGGAACTTTTCTTTTTTGATTGTGGGGATGTGAAATCAACTTCCATTATATGCTTCTAAATGCTTCAATAACCTCCCGCTGCCCTCTGTGAATTTGTATCTTCTTTGGTAATACCAATTTTGTTCAGATCGGAAAGATATTGTGCCTCACGCCTTCACCTATTTACTATTCTTGTTCCTCCTATTATTGTCAAATTATCTCATATGTTTCCAACTCCAAAATTAAACAACTCCTTAACAATTTTACTCTCGATACTGATAGTTGCATAAATATGCAACTTATCTATACGTAACGGAACCTAATATGTAGTCTTATTGTTATGTTTTCAGTGCATTTATTAATGTTTAATTGTTTTGTTATGTTTGTGGAGAAAATAAAGAAAATGAGTTAATTGGAAGAGTTTTAATGCTATAAGGTAAATAATAAAGGATGTTCTTGCAAATAAATAAAGTTAAAACCCAAGTGGATAAGAACTAGCCCAATCAAGCCAGTATATAAACTCTTTTAGGATTTTGTGGAGGGTTAATTGACATTTGATAGAGAAGAGATAGAGCAAGAGAGCAAGAAGCCACAAGAGGAGGTCCATCATCATACTTGGTCGGGTCGAGAACATCAGTTCGATGGGTCGAAGTCGCGTCTACCAGAATTCTTCTACATCTCGTTTGTATCAAACCTCTATGAATTGCTTTGATTCTTTCTTTTACATTATGAGTAGCTAAATTTCCTTGTTAGGGGATGATCAAAGCCCTAAATATGTTTCGATTTTGAGCCCCTTGTTATTTATACAACTTTTGAATGAGTTTTTTTTCACTGTTTAATCTTTGATGATCTTTATTATATATCTCTTTGGTGACCAACTTAGATGCATATGGTATGATCTATTGTCTTGAATGCGTACATGACCATCTTATCATTGCATATTCTATGGAGATAAAAGCAACACGATTAGTTGTGTGAAGTAATTCCTAGGTCATGTAAAAGCACTCATCATAGTAACTCTAGAAGCCATGTTATTTCTCAGACACTCTAAGGATCGTGATGACTTAGGTTAAGCAGATTTGGACCTATCATAGTACCATATCTCCTAGGTTAAGATCACGTTAAGCCAGGTAATCAATCCGAATAATATGTCGAGTAAGAGAGTGTAATATGTATGTGACTTAATCATAGCTCATGTATGAGAAATATTCATTCACTGTTGTGTGAATCTGGTTTGAGGTTGATTGGAACTATCTAGGGTGGAGAGACATACCTAACACTTTAATTCATTTGATTTTTACAACTTTAATTTCCTGTTTCCATTTCGTATTTTGTGTTTCTCAATTTAATTCACCAACCAAACTACCTTCGAATCATTTGTAAATTTACGTGGTAGTCCACCGCTGAGTCTTCTGTATTTCTGTGTAATTTTAGGTCGAATCTAGATATTTTATTAAATTAATTCTCTACTGTGTGGTCGAGTATGTCAGTTTTTTGACATTCGCGTCTGTTTGCATCTAAAGTATTTAGTCTCATCTTTCTTTAGTGAGTCACCTCTACTTCCATTCTACTATATCAATAAAACTTGTGTAAGGAATAAAGTATTTTTGTGTGGTGTAAAACACCTATTAGATACCTTCGACCTCAATGAAATGAGAGGCCTGATTGTGGGTGCTTATAGTTGCAATTTGAATGTGCAAGTCACTGACTTTTGGGATTATGGGTGCTCACGCATGGGTTTAACACCCACCATTCTTGATCGTTACGATTTTTGTTATTGTTCATGTTTCTGTTCATTGCTCGAAATCTGGGATTCCATGCAGCGACCATGGGTTCATCATAATCTCAGAGGTGGAGAGAGTGTTGTTATTGTGGTGGAAAATCTCATCACGTTGGGCGTTGTTTACTTTTTTGACTTGTGTATTAAGATTTGTCTGACATTGGTCTCTCGGAATGTATGCTTGAATTATGGGTCCTATTTCGACATATTCCCTTGTTGTTGTCTGGTAGTTTATGACTGGACAATCAATGGTGACTGAGGCGCTAGTAGTGACTTAGATTTAAAATATTTTATGTTAATTTTAAGGATTGTACTATTTGTCCTGACTCGTGTGATTTAAGTTTGAGTCGTAATTTTTTTATACTATTTCCTTTGCTTTTGCTTTGTACTCGAGCTGTAATTTAATAAAAGTTTCATCGTATTAAAAAAAAAAACCTCACTGAGTGGATTAAGGGTCATTCAAGTAGCTACTGCCTTTTACTTTTTTCTTCATCAAGTGATCCCCGTGGCTGTATATTCTAGATAGATAATCCAACCAAATGGCGAAAGCTACGTAAATTGCAATTCAATTGGTGGCATTCCAACTTTTTGCCCTCTAAATATTATTGACATGGTTAAGTGGGACGGATGGACTTTTCACAATTTGTATTTTGAAACGATTTATATAATTATTTTTTATTCATGTTTCGTTCGTGTGTTCATAGTAAATTTATAATCAATACCATAAATATAAATCACTGAGGTGCAATACTAAGAATATTATGTATGAATCGAAAATTTCAACTTCGATAGAAGACATTATACTTATGCAATATATGATATGTAATACAAAAGTGGCTTTGGGCGTGCAAATAGTAATCCTAGAACTTCGACAGAAAGGTTGTCCTTAATAATGTTGTTGATCCCTCTAAATGACAAGAAAAGTTGAAAAGATCCGACCTTAAATTAACTAGTAATCTATAATCAAGTCCTAATGATTGATCGTAATCTATTAGTTTCTGTGAAATTTTTTGACATAACTTCTCTTATAAAAGAAACAACCAAAAATCTTCAAGGAAAACTGACACTCCGCAGATAAACCCACAAACAATACCGTGGACCACCAATGTCCATCCGGATTTCTCAACATAAAATGGAAATCAAGACTGATACATTATTCAGAATTCGAAAACATAACTTCAGTAAATACACTAATTCATAAACAAAGAACTTCAACTCGACAACTATACGAGTGACAACCTATGCACAAGAGTCTCACAAAGAAGATACTACAGAACTAGTATTCAAGGTGACTTCAATAACACAAGAGACATACTGACAGTGAGCAAGGACTTACTGCTGAAGGAATTAACTGGTGGACTGGTGAACTCGACGCCATCGATGCCTTTCAGCACCCTCATGATACACATTGCAATTTGGGCAAAGAAAACCAAAAAGCCAAGGAAAAAGGCACATAAAATCATAAAAACTGTTAGAGTGGACGAAAATAATATTTCACTTTTTAACTGAAACTGTAAATAATATACCTTTCATATATAACGTGCATAAAAATAATGCAAGTCTGAAAATAAACATGATGCGAGTTTAAAACCGCAGGGTCCCTCTCGGACACGTCCGCAACAATACAGTCTAAATCATGGGATCTCAAACCCACACGTGATTAAATAGTAAAAAAGACCTCAGATTAGGATATCTGTCCCCCCCCCCCCCCCAAGAGCATATTTGGGATCAGCTGAGCATGCCAATGCATTGATGCCATTAGTATCACTGAGATTGTACTCTGTGTAAAACAAATCATATTTGTTTCCATGCACATGCATACTCGTACGACATATAATCATAAAATGCATAATTGTAAATACATACTCGTACGTGCATAGTCATAAAATTAATAATCAAGATTCGCACGTCAATCAGTGAAAATAAAATGTCCACTCACAGGTTACAGGGATAAACATAAAGGTGAAACCCTGTCCATCGGCACAATTATTCATCTGATACGCCCACTAACTCATGATCCTGAAACCATGATTAAAATAATATATGATCATCGGAGTTCATACTGAATAGCAAAGATCGTAATATGGTGAGTATTAACATCGAAAATCTCGTACACTCGAATAACGTAACTTCTATTTAATTACTGATTTAACCAAATTCTGAATTCAATTCTCTGTAATCCCTCACTTTTAAGAGTCGCAAACCAATCTCAAATACCAAACGACTCGCAAATAAACGGATAATCAAAGCGTCCTTTAATATTGTCGTGAATTAAACTGATAATTATCTGATTAAATATTCGCCCAAATTTATCAAACTCAAATGTGAATATAAACCACATCATTGTGTTCGGCACGCAAAAATGAGCGAAACGACATAAAACTTCATCAAAAATTCTACCTTGTCGGAGATCCGCCGCGCATGGCGGCGCGTGGGGCCGCCGCTGGAATCCCACCAGTCCAGAAATCTTCGACCTATACATCAGTTTGAAGATATCAACATTTTCAACAACTTTGTAGTTCAAAGTTAAGCCCAATTTTAATTGGAAAACGTCCAAAACTCACTGTGAAGTTCAAAAACCTAGCCGGAATCATTTCCTCCGATCCGCCACCACCGGCCACAACAAGACCCAAGACCAATTGGAATAGACTCACCATCCCAAGGGATACAAAACTCCTATAGTTTCATCCCCCAACGCCGCCATCTCCGCCACCTCCGTCAAGGGTGAAAACCGGTCGGAAAACCCTCTTTTTCATCGCTTTGATTCTTCCTCCTCCGGCTACCAATGTGAGCGTTCCACCCACCAAAAGAAAGAGGGAACCAAGCCCAACAACTTTCATCAAGGAATCACTGCCAAAGGTGGCCGGAAAAAGGCACACCGCCGGCAAGAAAATTCAAAGCCAAACGGGTCGGTTTGACCCGTGGTCAACTCGGTCAAACCCAGAAATCCCAAAATAGAAAATTTCCTAAAATTGCCTCGTATTTATACCGTATATATACCCATACACATACAGCCAAATCAACGGCTACGGTTCAATTTGATCAAAATTGGACGGTCACGATTAAATCAGCAATAAAAATAACACTTTTAAATATTTCCACCAACCGACTTCAAAACTAGATAAAACATTGCTCGCTTATCTGAAAAATTCCCAAAAAATTCTCACAATTTTGAAATTAAATACTCTACAATTCTCGTGAAAAAAGTCAACACGGATTATTGCCTGATAAAAAAATCGTTAACAACTCACGCGATACCACTATTTCACGATAATTCTAAGCTGATTTATACATAAATTTTAGTTCGAGTCGTTACAGTTAAGAAAGCAGCAGATTTTATAATTTTCACAAAACACGGTTTGATCTCTGCTATTTTAACAGATGATCCCTTAATTTGGCATCCCAAAAACTTGTACATATCTTTCTTCAAATTAATCATGATACAAAGGTGCTGTGCACGCACGCAGATTCTAAATCAGCATTACTTTGTTAAATATTAACTCCATTTTTTTGTATTAGGTCCATTTGGATCTGCAAGGATTACAGGGGACAAGTTGGAGCTGTATATGTAATTGATTCAGTCAAAAGAAGCTAGGGACTGGAAAAGGCAGGATCAGGTTCTTCTCAAAATCATAATTATATTTGAGTGCTCCTATAGCCCCAGCCCCCCCCCCCCCCCCCCCCATACCCAGAAAATTATATTTGATTGCATGGGAAGCATTATTAGGAATTTAGGATCAGAGGTAAGTAGCTTTTACATGCATGCATGCATATATATATGTATGTTACTAATGTTAGATCATGATATATCAGTGTTTGGAACTAAAATCTTTCGAGGCCTTGAAAGGCTTGCAAACTGTCTTTTTTCTCGATCACATGCTTATGTATGTTTGGCGTGCTACCGTCGTGAGATGGAATGTTAAACGTAGCTTGTCACTGCCTGACTTCTAAGAAGCGACTAAGACGGTGAGAGCACCAACCCCGCCTGATGGATCCTTCTTGCCTAAGTGATTTAAGACTTTATGGTTTTCGTGTCTCTCGCAGAGCCATGAAGATCGACACCTCACAACTCCTTCGGTATGAAGCAGAACAATCTCCTTGACAGAGTGTTGAGAACACAGGGTGTTGCGTTCGTAAATCGCAAGATACTCACGCTCTTTCAGGTGATGATCTCTTGATCGTTGGTTACAGAGATTTCTCAGGATGAGAAGATAGTTTGCTGAGAGTAAAATATGTATGTGATCGTGGATCCTTTCTCTTTCGTTAACATCCTCTATTTATAGGAAGCAATTACTTATTAATGTACATCTAAAACTCTTCACAATTAGACTCACTAAGAAACTCTAACTGTTCGGAATCCTACTTCCTAAGTATTATAATCAAAGTCTAAGACCTTGATGATAAACTCGCCAGGGAATCTTTTCCTCACAAGAAAATGTAGCAATTGATTTAATATGGGCTGCATGTACCGGCCTCCTAACTTACCATATTCCAACCCAAAAGTTATAGACTATCCTTCTAGGTCACCTAATCCAGCCCTCAAAACCCAACAACAAGATATTTTATCTTGGGTCCAAACATTGTCTCTCAAGCCTCGAAATTAAAACTCAAGCGTGATGGAAGATGTTTGTTTCCTAATGACATACCTTTTATTCCAAACGGTAACTTTCCATTCGTAACGCCACCTTAGCCAACTCTTCTGAAAAGTCGCGCCATTACAGATGACGTCCTATAAAAAGCGCACGTCCCATCAGAGTCCATACTTCAACACACTCATTCCGCTTCCATCTTCCTAGCTTTCTAAACTTCTCTCTGAAGCTAGATTTTCTCCATCGTCGACTCCTTTTCCGATCCAAAAATGTCGCCACACCAGCAAGGATATCCTCACCTTACTAAAGAGAACGATGACCTCTTTGACAAAGTCGTTCGAACCATTGTTAAACTGTAGAAACCAGGTCCGACCATAACACTCAAACTCTCCAACACCGCCACCGATCATTTAGGCCCTTTCCTCAAAACACCTATCAACCCAGCATTCTACCAAATCCTTCATGACAACTCCTGTAACTCCGCCTTAATCTTTAGGCGAGACAAACAAGATGACCCTATCGGCTGGACAAATATAAACACATTCTGCTCGATTGGAAAATAGCCAATCACCTCCAACAACAAGCGAACATGGTACCAGGCTTGCCGTGAAGCCAACCTGGTTCGTTGGAAAGCAGCCGGCATTGTCCACCTCATAGACCTATGGTTCTCATTATCTATTGGAGGGAATCGCGCACCATTCGCCGCTGCTATGTGTTTCTGGGACACTGCTTGTAATAGCTTCTGCCTCCCCTGCGGTGATGTAAGCATTACTCTGCTAGACCTCATCACTATCTTCGAAGTACCTTTAGCATACCCCGGAAACAAGGGGATGCCATCAATGTCGCGTATAAAGCTAGTCTCGACCGGCCCCCTTCTTACACCTCCTGGGTTACCTGCTTCATGAATGACAAATCCCCTCAAGGAAGTATATCTTTCCTTGAGTTTTGATTGTCAAAATACATTTTTTGTGTTTCTTCCCAGAAGGTCAACAAGTGTTGGGCTCACCTCGTCGAATGCTTGTTTGAGGCCACTAAGGTAGGACTTATGTAACCCATCCTCGCCTACCTCTACCGTAGCCTACGATGAATTTCGTTATCCCCGTTGTAGCTTAACAAACCTGGTCCACTATGGATGGTAGACTTCTGGCTCCAAGTCTACTTTCCTGTCTTTCAGCACCCACATGCACCGCCATTCCAGGTAAACGAGCTCCTGGGCCAAACTCTCGCAACCCCCCTTACCTTTGAAGGGCTCACCTATCAGACGTGCTTCGCCATCTTTTGCTCGCACAACCAATTTCCCTCTAGTCCGGTCTAACTGATCTTAGATCGTCGCTTCCCGCCAAAGTTAGAGACTGGTTTCCTACCTTCGCCTACCCAAAATGACCAGGCGAAGCTCATCTTTCTCCAGAGCAAAACTTGTGGAGACTTGTTGGTTCTTGATCCCATCAAAGTCTGCTATGAGCGATACGTTCCCAACCACTTCATCAGACAACTTGGGCTTAACCAACGTGCCCCTATACCACTGGTTGGTTCCGTCAATTGCTACACTACATGGCGAGATACTTCTCATCCCGTGGAGACCGATACAGCAGACCCCTACTTCAGCTTTCCCATCGTGATGCTTCCCAAGGAGAAACTCATTATTACTCTCGTACCTTCAATGGGAGTGATGGTACACTACTGCACCTGGCGAATGCAATTTTGGGATGGCATTCAGTCTACACAACCACTGTCTCTCTTTGCGGCCATCTTCAAGAACTTCGAAGGCAATTTTGCCAACTCCTTTGACTGAAAAGTGTTAAACTTCGTCCCCAAACATCCAGATGAAGACACGCCTTGGCCCACGGTAAGCATCCTCATTACTTTATGCCACAGATATTGGCCTTTAATTATGTATACTTACTCTTTCTGGTTTGAACACTCACAGTTCGACGAATGAGCTGATGCCTCTGACTCTGACAACGAACAAGATGCTAGAGACAAAGAACCAGAACTTGATCAATCTATAAGTAATTATGAATATCCACTAAGATGTGACTTAATATCTTCAATTCCTTACTATATTATTTCCAAAGACCACACAAATGGCACTGAGATGCCTCTCCTGCTGGAACTTTTGTTGGGACTTCTGGCAAGAAGAAGCGGCGCCTCCCTCGCAAGGCTGGCTTTGAAGATACCCCTAACAAACAACCTGAAGGGCCTTGTTTTGCCACCCCTCTCTCGCCATCAAATACTACTGGCCTCTCTTCTGGCAATGAGCGGCTCGAGCTGATCGTACCCACTCCCCCTTCACCTCACGAGGTAAAAATATAGCTTTGAGGGATGATTGAACACATTTCCATACATGAAGACTTTTGTCTTCTAATGCTAAACTTTCTTTTTACTCTAAGGACGTGTTCTATACTAAGGTCAACCCTGAAAAGAACCTCTCGGCCACGCTTCGCCTGAAGGGAGCACCATTGCTAGCACTGAGACTACTAATGTCGAGGAGGTTGGCACCGCAAATGTGGATGTCGACATTACCGATGTCATCAAAGACAACGTTCTTCACAATGCCCATCATTCAGACGAGGGTCTCCTTGATGGTAATGATAGTGACGCATTCCAATTTCTTTTTGAGGATGCTCATTTTTCTTACCATACCATGCATTACTCTCCAGAGGAACAAGTGGCCATGGCGGTTAGCGCTATACTTCCCTTTCCTAACGTAATTGCTCAAAGAGACCCAGGCAAGATGGCTGAGGCACTTCCTAATCCTCCACTCAACTCCGACACCTCACCTGATCTGACTACCCCTGGCGCGAGCGAGGTATGGAAAATCCTTTAAGCTCGTTCTCGTTGTTCATAACTCTTTCTCCTATATTTGAACATAAACACTATTTTAAAAGGGCCCTGAACTGGATGCAAGTGGCTCTCTGGACCAAAATGTTAGCACACCCTTGCCTTCCAACGATTATCAGCTTGTCGTTGCCCGGTCCCTTGCTTCGACCGAGTGTACTACTCCAGCTACAGATGCTCAAGCAACCATTCGCGGGCGTAATGAGAGTCAGGGTCTGTAACCTGTCATTCCTTGGGCCTCACCTTCCTATGAGCTTGCTATCAAGTTCGTCATGCAAGATCAAATCCTTAGCTTGGAAGAACTCTTAGCCAAACTCTCAACCATAGAGCCTGATCCAACCGAGCTTACCCTTGCCAAGGACACAATCAAAAAGCTCCTTGAAGCTGACTTGGACACTCCTCAAGCCCTCAACGATATGCTGGATGAGGTACCAAACCTGCTGAGGACTGCCCATAGCGAGCTCGTGCCCATGCTCTCCCAATACGAGGAAGATCTTCGAAAACTCTATAGGTTGCAGGCCAACAAAGATGATTTGTCTCACCGCCTAGATCGACAAAAGAAACTGAGGGAAGAAATGGCCATCCAAGTGCTCAATGACCACTGCTGAGTCCAGAAACTCCTCCAAAGTGCCTCCTCAAAGCAGGCGACCTTGGCAGCTAAAGAAGCTGAACTGGCTGCTCTCCAGGCCGAGGTAGACCTCTTATGAGCAGACTCTCTTTCTACTTATGTGAATACCCAGCAGTTACTCGAAGAGAGTACGAGCCGAGTGAATCATCTTAAGGAGGTCGAAGATGATGTTTCCTCACTCCTCAGATCACATGGCGAGGCTTGGGCTAACTATGAGCACGCCAAAGTAGAACTCAAGAGAAAAGTTCTTTGCAAACTTTGAACTCTACCTGTAATCCTGGGCCTCTTAGAATTAAACTCATTATATAAACAACTCTTTATATATATATATCATATGTTGAAGTATTGTTATATGCTAAAATATTTGAATATCTGTGTGTATTTCATCACGGGCCTTAGGCTCATTTCTACGAGTAGACCATAATCACCTTTTTCGCACAAATGATGGACCTCCAACTATAAGCCCGATTGGGATAAGCCCAACACCTGAATTGCCTATATTATTCAGTTACCCTAACAATCCTCATAATTAGGATTAAATTTTGAATTTGAAATCTGAATCATGATATCCCATCACATCAAATCTTTCAGTTTTCAAGGAGCGCGCTAACCGCTCCAGAAGTCAATAATCATTACTCCCCTTGACTCGGAATGGACGAACCGTCGTTTCAATAAGTCTATAAAGAACACATGTCAATTACCGTGGGTGGTAAATAGATTCATGCACCTTAACTCCTCCTTTACGTGCAGAGCCTCTAGGGTTAGACTTCTATAAATACCACTTCTGATTTGCTCACATAAATAACATCTCCAAAACTTGCTTTCACATAATCTCGAAATGATGCCTTTTCTGCAACACCTTCTCTAGCCTCATCTAAAAGAAAATCCTCCAGAAAGCCTTTGTCTATAACAAAACTTTAGATAGTGATATTCATGTCCAAGCCAGGGTTAGATAGTGATATCTATATCCAGGCTTGACCTTGGTAAAGCTACCCCTCGTTATTTGGGGGTAGCCAAGTCTAAACGTCGGGAGTGTGTCGTCTTCCTCTCCCTCTCCAACAACAGTCCTGCTTTGCTTTGCATAGATGCTGCAGGTCTTAGCACATCAGTGCCTTAGAAGGGAATAACACGGAGCTGGTGTGCTATCACTCATAATTTACATGGGAGGCCAATTCAGGGAAGCAGTTGGCGAGGAGAAGGTGACAATAGGTTCGTTCCCTGGGTAGAGACCAAGGTGGAACCTAGTCCATCAGCTCTAATGATGAAAGAGAGAAAAGGAAGAAAAAAACCCTTCATTCTTCTTACTTTTCTTTGGTATGTTATGGCTTAGTTTCCAATTTTTTCTTTCTTCTTTTGTCTCTTGAGGTCCTTCTTCTTTAATAAACCTCCGTGTTTTTTCATTTTGTAGACGAGTTTGTATTTCCATGGTATCAGAGCTCAAGGTCGCAAATCCTTTGTAAACTTCTAATAAAATTTAATTCCGTGTACTTTACTTTGCATAATCTTGTTGTAAACGCAACTCAATCTTCAGCCACAAATATTGGCTTTGTAAAATAATCAAAAAAATGTTAATCCAAGTTAAAGCCACAGAGATTGGCAGAAAAATAAGTAAAAAATTAAAAAAAATTAGCTCCCTTGAGTTTGGTCACGCGAGCAAAAGAATGCAAGCATGAGCAAAGTCAATTATTCTACAGCAAGCGGGTCATCGTACTCCCAAAATGGTTGGATGTACTTTTTAAGGAAACGATCATTTATTAGATTTGCATGAACTGTACCATCTTGATCGCGAAGATGAAATACTCCTCGTCCTTGTATGTGATAAATTGCGTACGTTCCCTCCTATTTACCAGACCATTTGCCCCGTCCTTCTATTTTCTCGCCAATCAGTAGTACTGTCTTCTGCACCAACTCTCCTTCTGCAAAACTCTTGCCCTTAGTATACTTGTCATAAGCCCGAGCTACTCTATGTTTCTTAGCACACAAGTGTTCATAGGGTGTAAGCCGCTTCTTGTTTAAGTCTTCGTGTTTCTGCCAAATTGCCTGCACATAGTCCTCGCCAATTAGGTCGTGCTGTTCCATAACTCTTAATTACTGAATATTGAGCTCCAAAGGCAATACAACATTGTGTCCGAACATTAACGCTTAAGGAGTTGTCCCTGTTGGATTTCGTTTACTCGTCCGATATGCCCAAAGTGTATTGAATAAATCATTATGCCACAGGTGGGCATTGTTGGCGAGCATTCTTCTGAGAATGTGTAGAATCAACTTATTACTCATCTCTGCCTGATCGTTGGATTGAGCATAATAAGGAGTAGAATGCAGAAAATGAATATCTAGGTCTTGCATGAGAGTTTTACTTCGCCAAACATAAACGCTGCCTCTCTGTCTGAGAGAAAATATTTTAATATACCAAAACAACAAATAATATCTTCAAATAAGAACTGGTGAATGGTACCTACAAAAGTCACTTTTAAAGGCCTAGCTTCAACCTATTTAGTAAAGAATTTTGTAGCTACGATGATGAACTTATGTCATTCTGACGAATGAGGATGAATCATCCCAATTAAGTCTAAAGCCCATCATTGGGCAGGCCAAGGCTTAATGATTGCTTGCAAAGGGATGTTAGGTAAATGACTAATTGGACCATGTACTTAATAATCTTCACAACCCTTAGAAAAAGTGTTACAATCCTTAACCATTCCTAGCCAGTAATATCCATGACGTCGTAGTAACCATCTCATCTTTGGACCAGCCCGGTGTGCCCCTGCTACCCTTAAGTGTACTTCTCTCATTATTCGTTTAGCATCACGACCGTACAAATAACACAATAGCATACCATCTTCTCCTCACCTGTATAACTCATTGTCCTTGAGCACATAATTAGGAGCCAAAAATCGGATATGCTTGTCTACTAGTGCGTTGGGGTCTTGGAGATAAGAGATAATGGGTTGGCGTCAATCTACGTTGATGTAGTCAAGTGTGGCCATGTAATATTCGTTGTTCTCTTCTTAACGAGCAAAGAAAGAGGGTAGAGTACGATGCTCAACCTCCAGAATTCGTTCGCGAACACCATCCTGTAAACTTACCCCAGTCGCTAGTTGTGCTAACTCGTTCACCGCGTAGTTCTGCTTGCGAGGAATGTGGCTTAATTGCACTTCAGTAAATAACTTGAGCAAGTCATAAGCGCCTTTAGCATAAGGCTCTAAGTTTGGACCAACCCTATACTTCATCTCCAATTGCCTAATACCAACTAGGAATCTCCACCTATGTGAACTTCGGTGACCTCCATATCCAACAAAATTTCTAGGTCGACGATAAGCGCTTCGTATTCCGCTTGGTTATTGGTACAATGGAAGTCGAGTCTAAAAGAATAGGAGATGGTGCCCCCATTTGGGTTGACTAGAGCAATCCCTGCCCCAGTCATTGTGCTGGTACTTGAACTGTCAAAGTACAAGAGCCAAGGAGTGAGTGAGATGTGAGCTAAATCCAGTTCTGGGCCTTCGCGAGCATCTAACATTGGATGATGGGCAAGAAAATCAGCCACTTCCTGGCCCTTCACTGCCTTTTGTGGTACATATTGTAAAGAAAATTCCAGAAAGTGCTAAGATCCACTTTCCAATCCTGCCCCTCAGCATCAGCCGTGAAAGCATGACATAAGTAGAAAATGATAGCATATAATGCCTCAGCTTGCACTCTGAAAAATACAAGGACAGACATAACTTTTCTATTGGAGAGTACCATGTCTCATAATCTGTCAATGTATGGCTAAGATAGAAAATAGCTCGTTCAGTCCCCGTTGTATCATCTTGTGCTAGCAGACTCCCAATAGAGTGATCTGTAGCTGATATATAGAGCTTGAGAGGTACTCCTGGCCTTGGCGGGACTAAGACTAGTGGGTTCGCCAGATATGCTTTGATGGTATCAAAAGCCTCTTGATGAATAAGCTCCCATACAAATTCCTTTTGGCTTTGTAATTTAAGCAGAGGTGAGAATGGTTGTGTCTTGCCTATAGCATTTGCAATGAACCGTCTGAGGAAGTTGATTTTACCTAGCAATCATTGTAATTATTTTTTGTCCTTTGGCTGGACAGCGTTGGGCACTGCTTCTTTCTTATCATCTGGGTCTTGAATTCCTTGCTGGTGAATTAAGAAACCCAAGAAGTCTCCTTCTTGTACGCCAAACACACACTTTGTTGGATTCATCTTCAATTGGTGTTGTCTCATACGAATGAATACCTTCCTCAAATCCTCTATATGATATGTCCTGCATTTCTTTTGAACCACCACATTGTCGATATAAACTTCAATGGATTTCCTTATGAGGTATGGAAGATCAACTTCATAGCACGTTGGTAGGTTGTCCATGCATTCTTAAGTCCAAATGGCATGTCCACATACTCAAAGACCCCTGCAAAACCTGGGCATCAAAATGTTGTCTTATGCCTATCGGCTTTTGCCACTGGAAATTGATGGCATCCTGCTGTTCCGTCCATGAATGATAGCATTTCATGGCGTACTACAGAATCCACCAACAAATATTCTACTGGCATAGGGTATGCATCCTTTGGTGTTGTATTATTAAGGTCTCGGTAGTCAACACAGACTCGCAACTTCCCATTCTTTTTCTTAATCGGGACCACGTTTGAAAGTCACTCATTGTACTTAGATACTCTGATGATGCCTGACTTGAGCATCTTCTCGATCTCCTCTTTGACTAGAATTGTTGTCTTTGTGTTCATACGATGCATCTTCTGCTTCATGAGCGTCTTTCCCTTTATGATACGAAAATTATGACAAACTATGTCTGGCTACAGACCGGGCATGTCCTCATATTTCTCTGCAAAGCAGTCTGCATACTCATGTAGTAATTCAATGAGCCTTTTTCTTTCTTTAGGCTCTAAAAAGGTGCTTATAGCCACAGTCATTGGCTCTTCTAAAGTCTCGAGATTGATCTTCTCAATAGGATCTTTAACTTTAGGTGAAGTGTCGTCTAAGGTTGCTGGGACCAGTTTAATACCCTCCTCCTCGTTTGATTCATGCAGTACATCATCATCCATGTACTCCAATGCTGCAATCATTAGGACGTTTTCATAGGCTTGACTCTCCATTAGGTAATTATGAAGTCGATTATGTAGAGAGAAGCAAGCCTTGGCCTCTATACTAGATAGAGGCTCCATCATTGAGCTGGCCAAAGAGGTAGCTTAATGGTATATGGGCGATGATTATCCTTGCCTACTTGGATGATTTCTCATTGAGCTAATTCAGAGGTCGTCACCCCCACATGGCGGCCTTTGTTGTCAACACCACACACCTCCAATGGCCTAAGGTCATTGTTGTAGTAGTTGGCATCTAACGCACTAGTTGAGACTAAGTATGGACGCGGGTCTGCATCGATAACCTCAGCTTTGCATGACTCTATATTTTAGATTGCCATTTGCTAGTGGAGAGATGATGGAACATAATGGCTTCGATGGATCCAATCTCTTCTCAAAATCCCATTGTATGGTGTCGTACCCTGAGCCACGAAGAATATGTATGTTCCAGCTGCTGGTCCAACCTGCACATTAAGAAAAACAATTCCCAAAGTCTTAGATATACTACCTTGAAAATTTCAAACGTTTAGAGCTGTCTCTTGGATAGTAGACTTGGGAATGCCCAATAGAGCCATTGCTTTGACTGTGATGATATTCACCGTTGCCCTATAATCTACCAACAACTTGTTGATCTGAATCCCTTGAGCTTTACTAGTGGCGTACAATGGTCTCATATTCATCGCCAATTTCACCATTGGCTTTTTGAATAGCATGTATGCTTTCCTCATGAATAGATCAATCTCTGACTGCTTAGCGAGCAACATCTGCTCTTGTGCATCTTCTGTAGCATTTGTCGTTGCCAAGTTGTTGATATTTTTGGATATGAATTTGGTAGGGACGACAAGTAAGAAACATGGTTTCCCAGCTGAAGAGCTTGCAAATTTGGAAGGCAACACGTATACCATGATCACGTCCAAGTCGTGCTCGTACTCTTGGATATCTGGTTCTTCATCTTCCCTATAGTATAACTGCTCTTCGTCGTCTTCCAACTAGCCCATGTCGTTCTTGGTCCCTAAGACGTGTGTCAGAGCCTAAGCTATCCCCTGGTCAAGGGAGAATATAGGCTCAATGGTTGCCATAAGTTCATCCTCGATTAGAACCTCAGGTATAGGTTCTAGTCCAGCTGGTAAGAATGAACCACTACTCTTGCTGGTGGCAGAAGAAGTTGTCTTAGCTTGGAAAACCGCATTCTTTCGCTCCTCATCAACCAATAGTTTTGGCCTCTACCTAAGTCTTTTCGTTTCACTTGATACAATATGACCTTGGGTGAGTTCACTCGATCGTTTGAGGCTTTTGAGTCCCACAGGTTGCTTAGATATATCAGTATCCCGAGCACGTTGTTTCTCATTTATAGACCGCTTACGATCCTGGGGAACCTTAGGGATAGGTTCTTGTTTATTCTCTCTTGCAAGAAATTTTGGGTTGCGATCAAAGACGCTTGGCCTTGCTGCTCTAACCTTAGGCTCGCGAGATTTCTTGCCAAAGACTACCAAAGGATTACCTGCTAATGCATTTAGCCGTCGGTGCAACTTCTCTGGCGAACAAGCCAACTGTTTTGGTTGAATTATTCCCATCTCCAAAGCTTTTAATGCCCTCTTGGCTTCTCCAAACCGTCGTTGCAGATTTCTTCGCCTGCTAGGGTCACTTCAATAGTTTTCCCTTTCTCCTTCGTGTACTACACATTCTCTTTAGTGATGTTCCTCGATGCAGGGGAGACATATGGTTAGTGAGTTGATCTGTTACGGTATGTTCTGCTGCTGCTGGTTTCAACAACTTTTTTGTCGCTCGCCTTCGCATGAACGCTTATGAGTCTCTTTGATTAAGCTCCCTTGGGCTATTAGGTTGATAATGCTCAGGGGAGGACATCAATTCTGGACATGCCTTGACAACTTCCTTCAACTCCTCGTAAGTAATCTTAAGGCCACAACTGAATTTGCATCAAGCACACAGGGACACTGGCGACTCTGCCTTCGGGTCCACTTTTTTCTTACCCTTTACAGAGGCTTCAAGCTGCTTTTTTTTACTATATTATCCACTAGTATGTAAGTCCAGGGTCTTCTTCCTTTTGTTAGGGTTATTCCTTGTCAACTCCAACATTCCTACCACTAAATCCTCGTTAGGTTTCGGATTCGGAGCCACTTTTGATTACTATCTCTCCTTCATCGATCTAACGCTAGATTCTGAATTTCAAGCTCGTGCATTTCTCTGTGGAGTGAATTCCCCAAACATGGTAGAAACGACAGTTAGGTAAGCCCTCATTGTGTTCAGGTTTTGGAGACGAGCTATATGACACCATGGCGAGATTTTCCTAGATCAGATACTCCATGATTTCAGCCATCCGAGACACATCGTATGTGATTTGTCTCTTTAGCTTCTTCTTCTTCGACCTTTTCTTCTGTGGTGCTGTAGCAGGAACTAATGCCGCCCCGGACAACTTTTTGTGAAATGGTGGTAAAGGCCGAGGATCACGGTTTTCCCCATCTCCATAACTGAAACCTATTACTTGATAATCGATTAGGCTTTGCACAGTGTCCTTCAATCTATAGCAAGAAGAAGTCTTGTGCCCAAACCTATTGCGGTACCTACTGAAATGTTCGCCTGGTCCTAGATAGTCTAGATCTTTCAATTTCCTTACAGGCTAGAAGCTAATAAGTTCATGCTTCAGGAGCTCGTCTATCCTATCATGTTTGAAGGTATACCTTAAGTGCTTGGGGGTACCACAATCTTCAAGACCGACTGGCTCTTCTCTGCCATCCAATTTCTCTATGATATTCTCCGTCGACACCATCTCTAGCTGTATCATATTGACTTGCGATTCTGGGAATGGTTGCGAGTCCACTAGTGAGACGGTTTTAGGTGCACTATCTCAAGCAAGTTTTCATTCATTGATCTACTTCTGGATCTGGTCCTTGAGATTAACACTGTCTTTGATTGAATAATTCCGCATACCATGGAATTTACAATACTTCTTCTCCTTAAACTGTTCAACACTAGGGATAAGGCCGAAGTCTGTTTCCTCCGGGATTTCATGAGCCATATTGGCGTCGTAGGTAAATGTCTCGAACTCTAGCTTTGTAAAAGCTACCGTCGAGAGCTTCAATGGTCCCTTGCTTTGCTATAATTTTCGAGGCTTAAGCGTTGACTTGGAAGTAAGCTCTATAGTGTGAACTTGTTCTTCTTTTGAATCTGATCCCCGTTCTTCAGGATCTTCAATATAAGCCACAGTTCTTGGCTTGTTTCTCTCATATATGAACCTCGGCGCATACAATCCCTTCGAGGAATTACACCTATTATCCCTCTTCTACATGGTACTATAGGATTTTGTTACTGCCGTAATGAGCTCGTTTAGGGTGAGATGTTTATAACTGAAGAATAAACTGTGGTATAGATCCTCTAGTCCGTTGATTTTCATCTCAACGGCTGCATATTTCCCCAGAGGTGTTCTGCATAGATTATACTCTGATCTAAATTGATGGAGGAAAGCTACTGGACTTTCTGATGGTGCTTAGTTCATGGCCACTAGCTTGTTAATGCTTGTCTCTGGCCTTGTGATTCCAAAATGGTCAATGAACATAGCTTCCATCTCTGGCCAATCTGTTATGGACCTCTTCTCCAGAGTTGTGTACCAGACGAGTGCTGATCCGAACAAAGATGAACCGAAAACTTGTAGTTTAAGTTGTGGATCCTCATCAAAAGGTCCAAGCTGTAAAGTGAAATAGGCCAAATGTGTTGCCATGTTTGCATCATCGTCGCCTATGAAAGTTTGGAAATTGACCAGCTTATAGTTCCTTGGCCACTACCAAGCGTTGGCGACGCCTTTCTGCACAGGAGGGTAGGGAGTCTCATATGGCTCATGTGCCCTGGCGATGTATATATTGCATTCTTCCATGAACCTCTTAAACCGCTCCTCTCAGGCGGCAGAGAAATTTTCAACCTGCCTCGTCTTCCTCGTGAGCTCGGAGATGGACTTAGTAAATGTCCAATGTCTTTATCAATTTTCTGTAAAAGGATGCCTTCCTCTTCGCCTGTTGTGCCTGAGTAAGATCTATGGCTTGCAAAAGGTCTTCACGCAACCTGTTTTGTCCTTCCACTAGGGTTGCAAGTTGTGCCTTCTGAGTCGCTTGTTCTTCTAGACCCTTGTTGAACTCGGCCCTTAAAGCGACCACTTTGGTTGTTACCGTATCTGTCTTCTTGCCAAAGGTGGCGAGCAACTCCGCTTTCTCTTCAATCCTTCGCTCAATGGAAGTGAAATATTTCCCAAACCGCTCATCACGCCTAACAGCGTATGACCTGTAAGCTTCATATGCTAATTTGTTGAGCTCTTGTTCAATCAAGAAGTTGAAGTCCATCGTTGAACAATATGTGACTCCAAAGATGACTTTTATTGTGTTCGCAGAGATAGAGCGACACTCGGTAGATGTAGGTTCCCGGTAATCAGGTTGAGGGTGTTTAAGACACTGAGGGTATCCCTTTTGTAAGGGTTCCCAATTGTCTCTTAAAGACACGAAAAGCTAGTCCCACTGGGCATGCTAAAATGTTTGGCATCAAAATCTCCCAGGGTCTTGAGAGGTTTTCAAACTGTCTATTTTCTCGATCACGTGCTTATGTATGCTTGGCGTGCCACCGTCATGGGACGAAATGTTAAACGTAGCTTGCCACTGCCTAACTTCTAAGAAGCGACTAGGACGGGGAGAGCACCAACCCCCCTGGTGGATCCTTCTCACCTAAGTGACTTAGGATTTTATGGTTTTCGTGTCTCTCGCAGAGCCATAAAGATCGATACCTTACAACTCCTTCGGTGTGAAGCAGAGTAATCTCCTTGACAGAGTGTTGAGAACACAGGGTGTTGCGTCCGTAAATCACAAGATACTCACGCTCTTTCAGGTGATGATCTCTTGATCGCTGGTTGCAGAGATTTCTCAAGATGAGAAGATAGTTTGCTAAGAGCAAAATATGTATGTGATCGTGGATCCTTTCTCTTTCATTAACCTCCTCTATTTATATGAAGTAATTACTTGTTAATGTACATCTAAAACTCTTTACAATTAGACTCACTAAGTAACTCTAACTGTTTGAAATCTTACATCCTATGTTTTATAATCAAAGTCTAAGACCTCGAAGATAAACTCGCCAAGGAATCATTTCCTTACAAGGAAATGTAGCAATTGATTTAATATGGGCCGCAGGTACCGACCTCCTAACTTACCATAATCCAACCCAAACATTATGACTATCCTTCCAGCCAACCTAATCCAGTCCTCAAAACCCAACATCAAGATATTTTATCTTGGGCTCAAACAATCAGTACACTTAATTTGCTCCTGTCAGTGAAATTCAAATTCTTCTGCATGGTTCTACTTTTTTACCCAAGTAAAAGTCAGGAATGAATTGAAGTTTACAGTACGGCTAGCACCTGTTTAAGGTGAACAGTCTGCAATTGCATGTATAATTGGGAGGCACGTGCTTTGCACAAACAGAGATGGGTATGCTTTGTATTGGGGTTCAAGGTGAACTGTGTTCACTAGAGAATCTTTGTGAAGTTTGGTGCTTCACCAAGCTATGAAGTTCCAACGAACTAACTAAACTAAGGATTATATGACTTCATCTTGCCTTCCAAGCCAAAAGTGATCTCATAAAATTTAAATCCTATCATCTCATGTAACTGAATCAGTTAAAGGTGGATAGAATCGCATCAAATTTCTTGTATCGTAGAAAAGAAAGCGGTGATCTTGTTCATCAATTTCTTGAGCCTCATTTGTTGTTTCATTTGCTGATTAAAAAGGCAGGTGAAATCAAAGCTTCTTCCTTCTTCTTCAGTCACTTAACCTAATTAACTAGAACAAATGAGTAAACATAATAGAAGGTTGCGGCTATTCACACCCTATTTTTTATTCTTCTCATCCCATATCATTTGTATTATTAATTTTTATTTTATCATCAGTGTAATTTACATAAACATCCTTATTATTACTTAAAATTACAATTTTTATCTGTTCTACACCCCAACAAGTATATTTGGAGCAAACTCTTATTCACTTAAACTGCTACTCAACAACTCCTGTTATTTTGCAAATTTTACAATATAGAACTCATACTTTTTGGAATTGATCTAAAAGAAGCTCTAATTGTGACATGAAGTCTGAAGAAATCCTTGAGAAGATTCCAAATATGGTAAATTATATTTTCATAAAATCATCTTGCTTTGACGGTGTGTGTGCGCGCGTGTGACTTGGCTTGGCTTGAGTATTTTTTGTCATTTGCAGTTGTTCTCAACTGAGGTTGAAGGACTGAATTGGTTGTTAGATATATGACAAATAAATAGGACGTATTTGACAAAACTTTGACGAATAAGATAGTGACGTTTGTCTAACGTCTGACACGGAAATACTATGCACATGTTTGGAATACCTTTTTAAAGCACTTCCAAACATGAAACATTACTTTTATAAATTTTAGAGTGTTTAGTAATACTTAAAAGTGTTTTGAGAAATTTTAGGGAATCACTTATAAGCCTTAGAAGTAGTTTTGTAGGAAGCACATTAGATGTGTTTTCTCTTAGAAGTGTTTCCTCCTGAAAGCGCTAATAGTGAAAATCACTTTGAAAATTCATCCCAAACAGACACTGTGTTTGACAAGCTTTTGACAAAGGCACCATACATTATTTGTCAGGACTCTAGCAAACATATGATCGGTTTGGTTTATCTAGCTATTTTATTAGTTTGTTAGGATCCTAACAAAAATATAATCAAATTTTGTCGTTGTTACCTTCGGACTATCTATGGTCGAGATCTTTCGGGTATGCCTGCTTTTAGATTATGTTAGAAAGTTTATTTCTTTCTTGTGTGTAGGATTTTTGTATTGTTCATAGAGATGACTTTCATCGTTGTTTCTATCCTATGACTGTTTTATCTTATCAATAAATTATGGGTCTGAGCGAGGAGTTGACTCAGTTTTTGCTTCTCAAAAAAAATATAATCAAATTTTGTTTATTGTGTGACGAATAGTTAAACTCAGTTTGTCTAAACTCTGACAAATGAAATAAGTCATTTATTACGATGTTAAAGAACGAACAGGTGAAATTGAGATGTATTGTTAATTTTTTTTTCTGTAATAAATATACTCTAATGAGTATTTATGTAAACTGAATGTATTTAATAGTTTATATTTTTAAAAATATTCTAATAAAGCGTAAAGAGTAATATGATAAAAAAAAGTTGAGTGTGAATAACCCTGGTGATAATAGAACTCTGGCTTTCATCGACTTAAATGAAGCGATATGGTTCGAAATTAATTTGACAGTTTGCATTATTATTATTTTCTGCGGCTGAGACTGAGGGCATCTCCAATTGGAGGATTTAAAATGGGGTGCTAGATCTATATTTAGGGCCTCAATTTATGACTTATGATTTAGGACTTCACTATCTCCAATGATGAAGTCTTATATTGTAAATATCTTTATGGCGCTGGCCCACTTCTTTTCCCTCCAAAATTATAGATCAAGTCTTATATGGGGATCTAGTTTAGGATTCTCTTAGGACTTCAACCTAGTTGGGATAACTTTTAGGACCTCAAAACACACCATTAGAGAAGAAAAATTACAAGCAAAACTATATATAAGGTATAGGACTTGCCATTAGAGATACCCTGAGAGACCGATGAGATGAGATCAGAAATATAGCCACTTATTAGTAGTCTGGCCAAGAGACTAGTTAGTACTTAGCAGTAGTTTAGAGGACTGTAGAGCCCACGAACGAAAGAGACTCGTCATCATCCCATCTTAGCAGTAGTAGTCTCTCAAATCTATTTAATGTTCGAGTCCAGCCGGTCATGTCCAGCAAACCAATTGCTGCAACTAGCCACTGGCACTTCCCCAAGTAGTTTTACCAATCTCTCTCTACTTTTACCAGAAACCAGAACCAGAAACAGAACCAGATTAATCTATTAGCTCAAAACGCAACCAGATAATCGTTTCTATGATAAATAAGGGACACACCCCCTCGTCTCCTTCAAACTCTATGTGCTTTGCAATTTGCATGCCACGTGAAACTCGAGAGTTGAGACAGACAGAGAGAGAGAGAGAAGCAAACCAACCATTTAAGTAACAGAGCTTAATTTGTCTTTAGGGTCTAGTTGGACTGTTGGAGTAAGAAGCAAACAAATAATGAGGCCGAAGATTTACCTTTTCGGTGATTCGATCACGGAGGAGTCGTTCGGCGACGGCGGTTGGGGTGCTCTTCTCGCCCACCATTTCTCTCGCTCTGTAAAACTCACAACTACTCAATCTCTGTTTTCGTTTAAGAACTTCAAAGTTTGAGTCTTTGTATCGTTTGTGTGTGTTTGTGTTTAATTTTGATCAGGTTGATGTGGTTTTGAGAGGGTACAGCGGGTACAATACTCGGTGGGCCATGAAGGTTCTGGAGAGGGTTTTTCCGGGAGCGGTGGAGAACGGCGGTGAGGCGGCGCCGTTGGCTGTCACCGTGTTCTTTGGCGCGAATGACGCTTGTCTTCCATATAGATGCTCTGGTTTTCAGCACGTGCCGATTGATGAGTACAAGCACAACCTCCGATCCATTGTCTCCTTCCTCAAGGTACCCCTATACTCATCAACCTTCAAAAAACTAAGCATAGAATGAGTTTGGTTACAGCTGGTTATCATGTTGTATAGAATTTAGGGCCTATTTGAAAAATGTTTAATCTTTCATAGTGTTAATGGAAGTACGAGGCCGTGGCACTTGGTTCTTGCATTAGTGTAGATGCACAGGGATTGTGTAGTACAGTGTGTCTGACCTTTCATGAATCTGAAGCTGGGGCCTGAAAGTTTGGTTACATAATAAAAAATTGGGGCTTACTGTTCATTCGGCTAAAGGCCTAGAGTCAAGTATTTGAATAGGTGGTGGGTTTAATTTGTTTGCCTTAAGGTTCCGTTTGTTGTGTGTTTCTCAAATCATTTGTTTGTTTCTTATGAAATATTGTGGTTCGATTATCCGTATGGCATAGTGTTTGATTTACTGTTTTGGGTTGGTTCAGATTCCTTGGTAGATTTTGGTCGTAATTCTGTTTGATTTTCTGTCATGAAAATTGAGTCATGGGCTGTTTCAGCATTCCGTTGGATAATGTTTGGATAAAGAGATGTGACTGTGAACAGATTGAGACGCTTCAAAAAATCTTATAGCAAAATGGTGCTGGGATTTTTGATCTTCTATAAGGGAACCTGAAGCCTAGCTAGGTGTTACTTTTGCAGAAGTACCTCTGTTTGATGATTTTGTACTTCTGAAGAAGAATTGGTTGATTTTGCTTTTGCATTAGAGTTTTATCGTCTGAATTTCGGGGTGTAAAGAAAAGATTAGGGAAAGAAAAGGGTGTTAGTTGCAAATTTGCAATCAAGTTTAAAGTCGTCTACTTTGATGTTCTTCTCTATTAATGATGTATTCCTTTTAGTCTTAGGTGAAGTACTTTATTAAATCGACTAGTCTTAGGTATAGAACACTGTGGGTTCAATATCTGTGGTCAGCATTAGAATTGGCTTGTCATAACCTTGTTGATCTTTCAAACGTTGTTGGGGTGTTCATGAAATACGTGTGTTTGTACACATGTAATGAGATAGACATAGTTGTTTGCTGTAGACCTGTGATTGTCAGCACGTTAATGATAATATTTTCTCTCGTCTTTCAGAAGCAGTGGCCTACTACTCACATTATTCTCATTACACCTCCTCCAATTGATGAAGATGGACGCCTTCAGTATGGATCTACTGCTTAATTATGTTTCCCGTTGTCACATAAGTTCATTTGATGTTGTTCATCATTCTTCAGCTCTTAAGTTGTTAATGTATAAGATATTAAATTGAACCAGAATGCTTTTGGATTCAGATTTCCCTACTTTGAGAATCCATCAAATCAGCCTGAGAGGACAAACAAAGCTGCTGGTGCTTTTGGACAGGGTTGTGTTGCTGTAGCTCGAGAATGCAGTCTGCCAGTAATAGATCTTTGGACAAAAATGCAGCAGTTTCCTGACTGGCAAAAAGCTCATCTAAGGTTCTATCTCTCTCTGAATCATGTCACCAAATAACAAATATGATCATATTGTATGTTCGTGTGATAAATCCATTGTTGTTTGAATTGCTCCTGATATACAATATGCAACCCCTAGTCATTTGTTAAGGAAACATTATGAACATACAATAAATCCTTTTGTTGCTTGAAATGCAGAGATGGTTTGCACCTTACTCCACATGGGAACAGGCTCGTGTTCGAAGAAGTGGTTGCAAAGCTGGGGGACGTAGGCTCGAGTCTAGAGAGACTGCCGGTTGATCTTCCACTTATAGCTGATATTGACCCTAAGCACCCACTTGAAGCTTTCCAGAGTTGACGAAACTTGAGCTTGTGCATCACGAATGGGAGCTTTGCACACTAGAGGGTTATTTTGCTACTATAGTACTAGCTGTGAGAAAATTATGAAATACCAAACTGATTAGATGTTGATTGGTTGTCATATTTTGGCCCGGTCTCTTTTGGTGTAAAACACTCGTTTGTTTCCCTAACCTATATGAATTTCTTTTTCTTACTTTTTGTGTTCAAGCTTCTCAAAATGTTATAAACATTCTTATAATCAATGTCAACCTACATAAGTACTCAGTATTCAAAATTTGAGCATTCAGGACGAAGGATGAACAAAATTGAGACGTCAATGTAGACACATTGATTGACTCACATATCCATAGATTGGAGTCCAGATGAACCTTGAGATGTCATATCCTTCTTCTTGCTTCCACCTTTCCTTTTCTTGCTTCCACATTTGTTCTTCCTTTTCTCTGGTTTTTTCTCCTCCATAACTGGCTGTGTCCTCTGTAAGTGTTGATGAATAGCAGCTATGGGATCCGCCTGGAAGACAGGGTGATTAAGAACTGTATTCAACTGCTTCCCTTCCTTCAATCTGATGAAATGAAACTCATGATTATTTCATATGATTTCTACCACTTGGTCAAAAGGATAGTTAAAGTCTGCTAATGGATTTAAATCCAAAGATGTTCATCTCTTACATTAGCTTTCGCATAGATTTACAATTTAGCTTGACATCTGATCCAGGCGTCGGTTTCTGTTCACTCTTCAACTCTGGCAGGAAGTCTGTGAGGGCAGAAAGATCATATGTTTTCAATTTCTTCTGTCGGCTGCGAAGTTTCTTCTTCTGGTGGAGATACATACGTACATACACTCATTAGCATATGTACTTTCACTATTATCAAACATTGATGACTTTTCTAACCATAAAGTCTCAAGAATACAAAAAGGCTGACAATACTATTGAACCGAACAAAAGCCTGTATTCTGAAATTATTAGTAAACAACATGAAACATAATTTGGACCAAGAAGATCCAGCTATTTTTAAAGGGCAGTGACTTCCATAGAATGGGAAGAAAGTAATCTCATACAAAATAAAATAGAACACCACAAGTCCACAAGTAAAAAGTACCTCTAAATCTAGATTAAATATTGATTTGTCTATTTCTGAATTGGGTGGACAAAGAACAAGGTCAAGAAAAGAAGTAAAATTCATGCAATAAGGCAGGTTTTTGTTGATGTGAAAACAGCGTACCAGAGACTACAAAAGGTACAGCCAGGAGATGACAGGTAATGAAAACATCAGTTGTTGATCTAAGTTCATAAAATAGAAAATATAACTAACCGAAAATGCTGGATCGTTACAAGTGTGCAAGTGTGCAGATAATATCGGACAAAACAGCATCACTCATTCACCTCAGCTGACACAAAAAAGAAATCCCTAGGAAGCCAAAATCACTCATTTCATCTGTTACGCCACCAAATGGGTCACCATAAAGAGCTCATCTAGACACATGCTCTCTCTCAACTCTTTCTTTCTTATCAAACTATCTAGCAGTGCTGTCGTGGGTTTTTCTTCTTCCATGCACATCACCAGCCAACAGCGCTTGCATGCCATTCTATCTCAAAATTGTCCACAAATATATCATTAACCTTGCTCCAAAAATGATATCAATGCTCATTTTATTTTTTATTTTTTTTCATGTCCACTCCACCAAAACCACCTTGCAGAATATGCTCTATGGTCATTCTACTCCTATTTTCTCTACAAATGAAAGGGCAATTTTCATATTCCAATCCATGCAGTCCTGTCCTCTTCTTTTGTGGCCACTCCAGCACAACTGAGCAGAACATGCTCAATAATACTTATAGCCTCTAAAAATAAAATGGTTATTCTCCTAGTTCAGTCCATGAAACCTAAATAGCCAAATGATCTCATTTATATCCTAATGATCTTAATAATAGCCGGGCCATTGCATCTCCACATAAGCATAGCCTTTTATTTCCACCAAAGGTCTTTAGCCTAGTACTCACGAGGGCATAAGACCCCTTTAAACTTTCCCACTCCGTCCTTAATCTCGAAAAAATGGATTTTCCTATTACTGAAAAGCTCTGAGCAATGAATTAAAACATGATTCACATGCAATCCTCCATCCTTAGTCCTGACACCAACGTTGAGACTTCGACTAGTTCAAATTAATTGAAACTTGGTCTAGTAGCAAAGTCCTAATTCACATTATTTCTGGAGGAAAATTTGCTTTCCATATCACTTCGACTAGATCAAGCTTGGTCTAGTAGCAAAGTCCTGACAAAACTCAATTATTATTGCAAAAAGGGAAATAGGCAGAAGTATCTGGAGACTCCATTTCTAGATCCGACTCCTGATCAATGAGGAGAACTCAACCTCAGCCTCATTCAGTTAACTTATACCCCTGTCCCCTAATCTTCAACTTCTAACTAATTATCTATATATAAACCAATTCTTCCGTTCTGCCTCCACGGTCTATAAACAACAATCTAAAGGGTCTCATAATAGGCCTGCCTCTCTAAGTCAGATTGCAATTCAAAACACTAACAATTCTACCTACAATCAGGTGAATGGTGTAACCCAACCTCTCTAAGCATTACATCTCATACTGAGAGAACACCAGGACTTTCTTAACAAATATCATATTTAAATTACTAAAGGAGCAGCAGGTAACAAAATCAAGCAATAACATTGTTAAAGCAAAAGAAGAAGAAAAAAATGTAGGATTGATGCTTACCTTAACAATAGTTTTCTGGGTACCCAAAGTAGAGACTCTATCTCTGACCTCTGCATTCATTGTGAAACAATTTTAGAATTGAAACCCAAATCATGGGCCCTCATGGGAAAAACTCAATCCTGAAACTACCAGCACAATCACCATGAAAGAACAAAAAAAAATGAAGGAAAACTACTCACTGGCATAGAATTCGAGCTTCCTCTCGAACTTCCGGTCGGCTTTACTCGACGGATCTGATCCCTTCGTCTTCATCTTAAGTTGAGTTTAGTTGCAGCGTTCTAAAAGTCTTTCAGTCCAGACAGGGTTTCGTGTTGCACTTGAAGAACTGGACTTCGGTGTAAAAGTACTATTGGGTTTGGAACTGGTCTATGGTCAAAGGCTTGGTGTTGTAACTTTTGTAAGTCCTGTAAATCCTGTGATAGTGTTGGAACTGGTCTATGGTCAAAGGCCTCGTCTAAGTCTACATTTTTTTTTAAGGGTGTTAACGGTAACCCAAAGTTTCTAGGACCATGACAAAATTCTCGACCTATATAAAGTGGTCCAACTATATATTGCAGCATAGTGTTAGGTCATATTTGTAATTCAACAAACATATTTTGGCATCATTAGTGTTCGAACGCATGACGTGAGGTTCCATATCAAACGTTCATGTGACGGGACTCAATGCTTCCACCTAACTTCTTGTCTTGGTTTCATCTAAGTCTACATAATCAAAAGGTACTGTACAAAATAATAAACTCTAAAATAAAAACTGTAGACGTCAAAACCTTATACGAGTTCATCAAATTTATACGTCGACTTAGTTTTCAAGTATAATTGTTAACTATCATTCAAATATAAACTAGGTAACAATGTTTTTTCTTTCTAAACCTAATTGACCTACTGTGGTGGCGACCTTTTTTAGATTTGCGCCAAATCTCATACGGCGCTAAACTCCCTTGACATTGTCTCAAGGACGCCCTTGTTCGACGTCGTCTCCCAGCCCTCTTCCCGACGAGGTTTTGATGTCAACTTCAGGCACTTCCGGCTTGTTTCCTCCGCGAGGAGTTGAACCTCCGCCTTGGTAAATCATTGCGTCGCTCGCCTGGAAGCATGCACTGCCCGTGCGCGTCTCAAGCCATCTCTGATGGGGGAAATGATGGCGAAAGTATAACCTATCAGCGCCATGATCAAAGTGCGTCAACGAAAATGGGTTACGTCAATAGTTGATAACTGGCGGTGGATGATGTGCTTCGTTTTGGTGTCACATGGCCTCCGTTGTTCTCCACAAGGTGACGACGAGGACGACGTATGAGGTGACAATGGCATTGCTGATGTCAATCTCGCAGCTGTTTCTTATGGGTGGTACGTTCTGGTTGCCAATTGGATTGTTGGGCCTAAGGTTGGGATCGTTGGGCTTGGTTGGACTTGGGACCCAAGCGGGCTGTTCTCCATGCTTTTTACGTATGATAATTTGATTACATATTTTGTTTTACTGCTCATAGTTTATTTGGGTCTCATGTGGATGGTAAGATTCAGTAGGGGTAACGTATCTACTATGATGGAGTGCTCATAGGTATGGATATCTTTAAATATCTATGTTTCTCGTGCTCACGATGTGATGCAAGTAAACTTATATTTGTTGAGATTCATGGATTTCAAGTATAGTATTAGTAATTTTAATAGTGTAGAGCATAATTTTGTGACATTCATTATGAATGTGTCCCCTCCGCTCCAGAGTCTGTTTTGGATGCCCAACATGACGACCTAGTCGTATTATTTAATAAAATTACCTCCGGTTCCTCTGGAAGATCATTTTCATTAAAAAAAAGTATAATTGTTAAATTATAGTAGATAAATGTGCTTATTTTTTATATTTACCACAAAAATCGGGTGAGATAGAATTTCATTTAAGACATACAAGCTTGAATAGTACAAACAGAAGTGACAAAAACAAACAACTATTATTATTTTTTAAGTACGTTAAGCTCAACAATAGTCAAGTTTACTTACATCTTAAGAAGATCATGAGAAGAATCATAAATATTATTGGCATACCCCTAAACAATGGATGGTAGTAGGTAAATCAAAATTGATAGATCACGCAATCTAAACAAGATGCAAATAAGCCAACGACACCAACAATACATAAATTAGAAATTAAGATTCTAAAAACAAAAAGATATTATTGTATTAAAAAACTAAAAGTATTTAAGCTAGGATAAATGTGCTTATTGAAATGAAAAGTTCTAGTCACAATCCATAAGTATTTGGTAAATAGATCTCCTTCGATACTTTTTGTGCAAACATATCCATGGCCTTTTTTACTATTTTCGTTTTTGTATTTTTTTTTCTTCGTATGGTCCAAAGTTCCCTTTGACCAATCAACTGACAAGTCAAAAGTCAAAACAAAGTACCATAGTAAATCCCATAAGTCCAAAACAGACCCGATTTTACTAACCGGGTCGAATAAAAGAAACCCGATTAAAAGAAGCAAACTTTATACCGTAAACCTAATCTTTGTCTCTGTGAAACTCCAGTAGCCTCGGATCTCAGGCAGCTCAAGAGCAACAGGTATTTCAAATTGCACCTTTGATAATTTGTTTGTCATCTGTATTCAGTTTTGGGTCTTATACAATTCGTCGATTACTTGATTCTGCGTGCTGTTTCTTCTATCTTGATGTTAAGGACTGTAGCGTTTGGGGTTTAAGATAAGAGTTATGACATTTCCCAATTTCGAATTTGGTGTTGTTTTGATTCGAGTCACAAATGAGAGAAAGCAGTTTTTATTATTTTTTTGGAAAAGCAATGTAGAACTTTACTGAACAAGACAAGCTGTTGTTGATATACAGATGTGTTGGATAACCTTAATAACATATCCTGGAAAGTATCTATGTAATCTCAAAAACCATTGGGCGCTGTGAGTAGCTTTACCACTTGGCAGTTTTACACAACATGCTTATGGTCGGTTTTAGCAGCTTTTTCTTAAGAGAAGATAATAGGATGAGTATACATAGAACAGGAGAGAAGCAGGATTGAAAGAGTGAAGTAGTTTTATATTTATGGAATCGATAGTCCCGGTAACACTATTTGCAAGAAACAAAAACTGCCTACGAAAACTTAAAGAAATTCTACCATCTTCTAGTACTTAGCACCAAAGATATAAGGTGTGAGTCTGAGCTTCTATCCTGGGATATTTAGCATCTAGGAGTTCTCGTGGTGGTGGAGGCTGTGGAGCTATTCCGGCACTTGCCCTTATTCAGAAATTTTCAGTGTAATGCTGGTGGGCATGAGTTGTGCTGTGGATCTGGCCCTCCTGGTGAAATTCTGTCTTCAGTCAGTGTCCTTTTGTTATGCTGTTTCTCCATCTTAGACAAATCATAGCCTAACTCACGTAATATAGCCTTGCTATTGATCCTATTTTGCATGGTTTTGCGCCCACCATAACCTTTTGCTTCCAAACCGGTGGTAATATGACATGAAAAGATAAGTAAGATGATCAGCATCATAATGCGAATGAGTAGAGTAGAATAGCTTGCAGCCATTTTTTGATATGCACGAGAAACGGTTTTAAGAAGCTTGCTGCTGCTTAAGCTTAGCAGAAATATTGCGGTAGTCAGTAGTGTTATTCCTTGTATCACAAGCTCGAATTTATAGTACTGGAAATATGCCATGCTGTTAATCCTTGTAAAGCTAAGGTGTCTACAAGATGACAAATCCAATGTGGACCTTTGTTTTTCTCTGCTAATAAACTTGAATCTAGGACCCCACTTGTGTAATGAAATTTATCAATATTGCTATATCATCTTTTGATATTCCACTTTGATCCATCTGTATTGTGCATTAACTAATGAGCGTGATAATGTGTCATCATCTAGAGTAAAAGTTTACCAATGACCTATAAAATGGTACAAAAGCCTCTGGACCTAAGAGGAAATGACCAAACGTAAGGGACCAACCAAATCCTAGATTTTTGTACAGGGGGATATGCCTTATCTCTAGGTCCTTATATGAATTGACAATATGTTTAATTTCTTGTGTAAATTGATTAAGTAAATAGCTCTCATTTAAGATAACTGATCAATTTTCAAATTGTAAATGGCTAAAAGTTGTTTGAATGACAGAAGTTTGAACTCCTTATGATCTTTTGTCAATAACTTTTTGTTCCTAATAAACCAAAGAACATTGTATGAACAGTGTTATAGCTTGCTCTAACACAAATGCCTCGTGGACCTATGATGTTTACACTTAAAATCTATGTTTTCAAATGTTGCTGATATGCTGTTTTCGTGCTCCTCTCTACTCAATCTTGGTCACATGAGGGACTGTTTTTTAAGAGACCTTGAGGAACGGATGATTCTCAGTCACATGTCCAACTGAATTGGTAAATTTATATAAAGATGAAACCGTGTATTTAATCTCAATCGGTAGATTCAGTTTTCCCTCATGTGAGAAGGACTCCCTCTGTACTTATTTCTTTCACTGTTCTCTAGTGATTCAATATTTTGCTCATAAAGTGAGGATTTCTTGATCATAGATCAGGACAGAGCTCAACCAATAATACACACCATGACATGGATCCCGTTTAGTACCTTACATATTTATTGTATCTTGCTCACTTTGGGTTTTGGAGGAAATAATTTGTCATCTTACGCACTATTCTCTGCGCATGTCCAGTCGTTTGTAGTTAGTGGTGATTTTTTAAAAGATCAGTTGGTAGTTTGTTGTCATGCGTCTTCAAGTCTATCGGTTATAGATACTGCAGAATGCCTTTAAAAAAAATACGGCAGAATCCTACCAATTGCATATAATATTTAGCTAGAATTTAAAGACAATGATATGAAAGATTAATGAAAATGACCCTCTTAATCGAAGTTTGTATCTGCTACTTGATCTTTCCTGTGAGCTATTGAATCCTCCCAGGAGTACTCAATTCATCCTATCCCAAACACATTGCCCATTTTACATACTTTTATCTGTTTGCTAGTGCATGTAGGAGAGGCCATTCTATTAAGCATAGGAATCAAGTCTGAGTCTTTCTGTGGGTTTGCCGAAGTGTGATATTAGTTTTGACCATTACAGATTGATGCTGTATCTGACTGGCATATGCATACATGATAGCTATCCTTTTCACGTGTCTATGAGTAATAGCAGACATATCTTTTACCAATCAGATAGATAAAAGGATGACTTTTATGAACTTGGTACATATTCATTGTTTATAAAGTAGTTGATTGAGATGTTCACATATATTATGGGACTTTTTGTTGTTGTTGTTATAGTTTTTTTTTTATAAATTTGTGGTCTTGGAGTATGATCCCGTTTAGATGGAAATATTTTGCCGTGTAATGCTGAACCTAACATATGATCAACTTTCAGCACTCGTCGAACCAGGATACGGTTACCAAGTCCTAACCCATCACTACCACAACTTTAACCATTGTCGGCGATTTTTAAATTGCCGGCAATGTTTTTTAACATTACCGGCGATTTTTGCCGGAAAAATCGCCGGCAATGTCCCGCCGGTAATTAAAAAAAAAAAAAAAAAGACATTGCCGGCGACTTACTTTAAGTCGCCGGTAATGTTTTTTTTTTTTTTTTAAACATTACCGGCGACTTACATTTAAGTCGCCGGCAATGTCTTTTTTTTTTTTTTAATTACCGGCAACTTACATTTAAGTCGCCGGTAATGTTAAAAAAAAAAAAAATAAGACATTGCCGGCGATTTTTTCGGCAAAAATCGCCGATAATGTTAAAAAACATTGCCGGCGATTTAAAAATTGCCGGCAATGGGTTAAAATGTGGTAGTGCATCTTTTATTCTGACACTACAGGAATAAGGCAGCTGGAAGTGGGCGCTTCAATTCCAATCAATCCTTCATAGAAGACTTTAGAATCTATCCAACACAAGAAATGGCTTCTTTCTGCAGATCAGCTCTTATGGCTGGGTCAAGGTCCATTGCAGCTCGCGCCAGAACCCTCAGCCAGAGCTCACTAAATGCCAGAAATCCTAATGTCATGTCATCTTCCTTTGCTTCATCCACTAAAGCCATTCCTAGTGTTAAAAGGTTTGTTTCGGTTTTGGGAAGCGTGGATTTAATAATGCCACTTCACAGTGCCATTGATTCTCCTCGACTTAACTCCATGTACACCTTTGATTCCAGCTGCTGGAGTTCACTTTCTCAACAACTTCTCGACACCAGCTGAATTTTGACAAACCACCTTCTGAAAATGAAGTGCTTGGGCGAAGACTACTGAATCATCACCTAGAAAATTAGAGATGCTGCTTTTTCTTTGTATGGTTAGTTTACTTGGAAAATGCCTAGTGTTCGTACAAGGGGATTCATGTGACCTGCAAAGGCATTGAGCTGATTCCCTTTGGGTAAATGATTCATCTTTTTGGCCTTCCAAAATCATGTACTGTGACGATTCCTTGAGCCATATACAGCGATTATATTTTTCTGCATAATTTCAATTGGAATTCTAGATTTGATTCCGTCATTCAAAAATATGAAGTGATATCACGTGGTCTAAATGCTCCTAATCATCTCCACAGGTTTGTAGTTTTTGTTTTTTTGAGCATGATGTTTGCATTTAGTACTTGGTAATGACAACTTTTAAAAAAATAAACCTTGGGCCCTTGGGCAGTTCTATTACATCCAAGGCCCCAAGCCACGCCTCTCCCTCGTATCGGACCAGCCTGTTTTGATCAGCTGCTAAAGAACAACCGAAACTATAAATACTGAACCAAGATGAACAGAGCTCGGATGAGTAAGTGGCTACTTGCCAATGAAGAAAAATCAGTAGCCAAGTTCTTGTATTTGGTTGAAGCTTTTTACAACCCTCAACTTATACAATAATGGCTCAACTGTTTGGAGATTTGCTTCAAATGTAGTGTATTTGTGGTCATGTAAATCTTTCGGGTCACCTGTAAAAAAATTAGAAGAGGGGAAAATAGTTAGTTTCAATGAAATTGCATGTAAAGTGAGGAGTCAAGTGAGGACATATTGTTTGTCATATACTAGTTTGTTCCTCCTCTAATGGCTTAATCAAACAAAAAATAGACATCTTAAGCAGAATGAGATTAAAAATAGAAGACTTGATTTCGAACTAGCGTAATCAAGGATGGTGAGATGATCTCTATATGAAATTGTACGAAAAATATCTCAAGTTTGTGACAGAGGACTTACTATCATCTTATCCTCCACATCAATCTCCTAACACCTAGCTAATTAATCTTCATCTCCAAATCCTTGTAGTGACGAAGACTAGCTAGCCCGATCTACACCACCGTTATTTCTCTGATCATCACTTGTTGATTGATCAGCACCGAGTTTCCGTGCTTTCTAAATTACGATTTCAAATGGGAAAAAATAAAACAACGTTGACGGGTATGCTATTTATAGGTCCAACTAGTCCTACTTTGATTTTAGCAGTTAATCATGCTAATTGAACACGAGTATATACTAGTGTTCAATCGCACGAGCGAATTTGTCCCTTGTGAACAAGCACTAACCATATATATGAGATATCAGCTAGCAATAGTATATACTTCAAACATTTTTGGCCTTTGGCCCCATGTCAAGCATTATCGTCTAGATTTCCATTACAAGAAAAAGAACAAAGTTGGAAGTTCTTTCTTGTTTCTTAATAAGCTACGTATGGTTAATCGAACTCAATGCAAAGCTAGTATTTTGCTATGTCTTGTCATCTCCTCTTCTTTATATGTAATTTTTGTCTGCATGCAAGTTTTCGATAATGGAGCATGCATGCTAACCCATATATATATATATATATATATATGCAATTATGCATGATAGATAGCCTCTGTATAACGATAGGATCATTCAAAGTAGAGTACCTCTTCATGCACGCGTGCATATTTATGAATATACTTGGCATATTGCAGAAAGAAAGAAATACTAATCTTATTTCTGTAAAATAATGTAAGCTTTAGCAAGCGTTGTCTCTCGAGCCTTTGGCTACTTCGATAAATTTGAAAATGCAAGGTTTCATATATCAACCCGCACCGAGCTGAATCCAATATCCATATTCTTGTTTTGGATCCATATATATTATGTTCCAAAATTTAAGATTCTATCTATCTTGTATCTCGTCATACTCCTCCCAACTAGCTAGCTACTTTGTGGAAAAAAGAAGACGACTGATCTGTCCAATATGAATTGACGGATCGGTGCATATATGCATATTTGAAAGTTCATCATCCCCTTCTCTCCATGAACTACCATGCATGCACTGCTAGTATGTCAACAATTGACCACTTATTATACTTATAACTGGATCCTGTTTAATATCAAAGCATTATAACTGAACATTGTCTACGGACTCAGGTAGGAAACGTATAATCATACCCTAATGCTGAAACCTAAGATTCCAACGTCGTTTCACATCCTGTATTGAGCATCAATGTCGTATGAAAATAGTAATTATTCTCCTTTTCGAGTATTGCCCCCAAAATATGTTAATTTTTGTTAACGTACTAATGGGTACTATTAATCTATTGAGCCGTCAATTTCTTGCTTAATATGAACTTGCTACCTATTTGAGTATTTTCTTAGAAAAATTGAAGCACACAAATCATATATGAGTGACAATGAGAAATTGCATTATTTATGAATTGACCATCTGATATTGACTGGCAAATATTACATCGGATCGGAACGTATGTTGTCAAAAACAATCATTAGGTAACCGGTCACCTTTAAAACCCTAACTAGCTAGGGATGCTTTCCGGCCACCCTCACTGCCAAGCCATTCTGATACATACATATATATATTATGATAAGGTGCTCTACTGCATTCGATGAATTCAACAACGTTATTAGAAAATTTGCTTACAAAAGAAAATTCTCAATCCGGAGACTAATAAGCTAATTATTAATTATGATAAGGTGCTCCGCTGCAAATCTATTTGCTCGCCCAAAACTATACCGGCTCCCACCTCGTGCTCGAGCAAACCACTACCGGTGCGGTTGCTCTAAGGTGAGGATAAGATGTACGTACTCGACCAAATCCTGGTATCTGGGCCAATGTAGGAAATGATGAGAGAGACCCACATGAAGGACTAGGGCTTCAATGACTAAGAACACCTGAGGACCCAACGTTCTTGTCCATGGCAAGGATGGGAAGGCCTTGAGAATCACGAACAATTAGCAAAACCGGTTATCGCATTGGAGCGGTTTTGAATAAAGCCATCTGATCATTCTGATGGATTCGAAGGCTTTTGAAGGGAATAAAGCCAGCAGTATTGAACAAGTATATATCTTGCATGCGACTTGTGGTATGGCCGAGTTATCGATCTGAGAAGCTCATTTGATAAAGAACCAAGGTGTGCGTGGAATCTATTAATAGATAATTTATCAATCTACACGATCCACGTACATCTAGCTCTGTAAAGTAATTGATCACTGCCATCGTCGAATCATCGTTCAACTGCCAAAACGGCCAGTGGCAATTACCAATTGCATCATCGCAGGGCTATAGTGCGTGGCATGCACTTTTGGTCATTTTGTTAACATATATCATTAGTTCAAAAGTCGAACTGTTTATCTTATCTTAATCATATTCGATCAGGCTATGTCAAACATTAAAAACTGTTCCATGCATACAATGGCAGCCGCGTATGTGCTAATCCTCGTCGATGACTCATGAGTGTACGTAGATATATCGATCTATTAGTTAGAAGAAGCTAGCCTAATTAAGGGAAAGATATCTAACAGCATCATCGATCTGCATGCATAGCATGGCCAATTATACAGACACCCTTACAATGCACAATTGCGTTATGCAATCCGTTATGAAAACTTTGCATATGCATGCATGGCGAGGTTGGACTCATCTAGCTAGCTACGTGCATAAGCACAACTAACAAATAACAACAATTTTTACACGTATATTAGGACATAATTAATTATACACTACATATATATATATATATAGATTTCATTTACACACCAAACGATCCACTACGTAAGCTTAGCTAATTAGAATGTAAAGTGATTCTTCGTACGGTCGATGATCAAGAATCTATAAATACTACGTAGAAATTAACTTCTAATCAAGCCTAATCAAATAACTAGGATCCATTCTTAATTAGAATATGACAAAACTCATATACCTCTTGCTCATTGTCTTAATCCTATCAACTACTAGCTAGCTGATGTGTTTCATTTCGGTGTACCCTCAATCCAAAAAGGTTACGTCTCCTTGATCGGTGTATTTCTCCTCCTGTGCAAAATGCTTAACTCAAGAAGAGTAGGAGGAAGAACGATTGAGGGAGGCATACACTGGTGTCCCAATTTGGTGTTTGTGTAGTCAAGAGTTTTCAAATACTAGAACTCCAAAAAGGGTATACAGATCAAGAATAGTAATGCTCACGCCACCACAGGGAAGACGGAAATAGTTGGCGGTACAATCCCAAAAGCACATGGCTGTGGCAAACGGTGCTGTGGCACATGAGAGTGAAAAACATAAATCGATGAGTTAGGTGATGCCAAAAAGGTTCCCCATCGTTCAATATCTTGTCCACGATGGTGTCGGTACCATCGTCCAAGTGGGATCTTCTGCGTTTGGGTGCGGCCACTTCCCAATTAAACAAATGGTATCTTTGTTTGTCCATTCTTTGGGCTCTACCTTTGGATGTTCTTGGAATATTAAGGCTGAGTTGCAAAGGGGATGGCGGAGAAGATGAAAAAGTTCTGGACTGATTAGAGTTTCCAGAAAAAGACCAAGTAGGCCAGTGCCTTCACTTGGGTCTATGTTTAAGGAGATGATGGGTTCTGGCAACGGCTTTGAGGTGTCTGGAGAATTTCTCAACGTTTTGGTCTGAGTAAATAATGGAGATGTCTTTGCGAGAAGGCATATTTTCTAATTGGAATAGATGGACGGCCGCGAGAATGAAAGGTTTTAGCTTTTGGCCAAGGAGGTTGAAAGAGTAAAGTCAAGGCAAGTGAAAGAGTCTCGTTGGGGAGTGAGATTTTGTTGATGTGGACTTGTGCTTTTATATTACGTCATTCGAGTGACACAACTTTTTAAAGGAATTGTATAACGTGGTGTTTGCGTGTGATGTTACCGTTTAGATTAACAGCGCGTCATTCGGGTAATATTCAAGTCTTTTCGCTTGCATAAGTAATTTAAACTCAAGGCTTGAGGGGCAATGTTTAGGCCTGAAATAAATATTTCATATTGGGCTTGAAAGGCTGGAGTCTTGGCGAGCGGCCCGGTTAGGGAAATGTAGCTTGACGAGCGGTTAAGTGAGTTAATAGAGTCCGTTTCTAGATCAACTTAGGATTGTGGATTCGAGATAGCTGATTTATACGGCTTAATATCTATCATACCTTTTCTAATTCAGTTAGGTTTCTCCTAGTGAAGGAGTTGTGATAGCATTAGAACTATATAAAGAAAAGACCCGTGTGCTGGATGGTGTTAGAGTTATATTGAGATTCAAAGAGAAAGAGCAGAAGACGTTCAAGAGAATTGAAAGACGAATATTGAGCATTATATAAAGAGAGTAAGAACATTGGTGAAAGGGTCCCTGATCAAACATAAAACATTTGTTATACGCAAGTACATCTCGTCAAGAGATTATATCTTTGCAGCCAGACAATCAAAGTGCTTGTCACCAAACGAGTGAGAGTATCGTGATCACAGGAAGCAAGTATCACGACTGAAAGATTGAAGAGCTTGTCACCGATCGAGTGAGAGTTCGGATATTGAAATGGAGTAAACGCAACTGGAAGGTTGAAGGGCTTGTCACATATCGAGTGAGAGTTCGAACATCCAAGGAAGCAGTGTTCTCAACACATCGTCACAGAAGTTGCTATGCTTTGCACTCGTAAAGGGTAGTGTGAGGTATCGATTTCTGGGGCTCTGCTAGAGACAAAAAACTCAAAGTCTTAGGTTACTAGGCGAGAAGGACCCATTGAGGCAATGTTTGTGCTTTCTTAAATTTAATCACTTATCAAGAAGTCTGGCAGTTTTACGTTCTATATTTCGTCGAGAGACTGTGGCACGCCGGCACACGAAACTCGTACAGGATAAACTGACAACTGAGGTCAAACTATCTGCGAGAGATATTTTGAGCTCAAACATATCTAATCCACGTCAATGTGATCGAGGGTAGCAACGTACCACTCATTTTTCTCTTCTTGGCGAGCAAAGAAAGATGGCAGGGTTCTTCGTTCAACCTTTAATATACCTTCACGTACTCCATCTTGCAAGCTCACACTCGTTACTAGTTGGGCCAACTCATTTGCTGCAAAATTTCTCTTGCGAGGAACATGACTCAACTCAACCTCGGTAAACAACTTGAGTAAATCACAGGCTCGCTTAGCATATGATTCTAATACTGGACCAGCCTTATACTTGGTTTCAAGTTGTCGGATCACTAATTGGGAATCTCCGTATATATGTACATCTGTGATCTCCATATCTAATAAAAGTTTCAAGCCAATGATTAGTGCTTCATACTCTGCTTGATTATTTGTGCACCGAAAATCCAACCTGAAAGAATAAGAAAAAATTTGGCCGCGTGGAGAAACCAATGCTACTCCTGCCCTAGCCATAGTACTCGTACTTGACTCATCAAAGTATAAACACCAAGGTGCCAGATCAATACGAGTGAGTTCTAGTTTTGGCCCCTCGCGAACATCCTCATTGGATGATGGGCCAAAAAATCGGCCACTCTGCTTGGCCTTTGACTGCTTTTTGGGGAACGTATTGCAAGGAAAACTCTGACAAAGCCAGAATCCACTTCCCAATCAGTCCCCGAAGTATGGGTTTTGAAAGCATGTATTTCACCAAGTCTGTTTATGCTATGACGCACGTGGTGAAGGATAACATGTAATGCCTCAACTTGCATCCTGAAAAATACAAGGTCAGACACAGTTTCTCCATTGACGAGTATCTCGTTTCACACTCAGATAGAAAATAGCGCGTTCAGTGTCTGATGTGTTGTCCTGAGCTAACTTCTAATAGAAATGTCAGTAGCTGAAATGTACAGCTTGAGAGGAACCTCTGCCCTTGGGGGTACCAAGACTAGTGGGTTTGTCAAATACGCTTTGATGGTTTCAAACGCCTCTTGATGGATAGGCTCCCAAACAAAGTCTTTCTGATTTTAAAGCTTGAGCAAAGTTGAGAATGGTTGTATCTTTCTAGCAGCATTGGCAATGAATCGTCGTAAGAAATTGATTTTTCCTAATAAGCGTTGTAATTCTTTCTTACTGTTTGGTGGGGTTGCACTATGAACCGCTTATTTTTTGTCGTCCCGTATTTCAATCCCACGCTGATGAACCAAAAATCTCAGGAAATCTCCTGCTTGTACTCCAAACATTTAGCTGGATTCATTTTCAGTTGATGTTGCCTCATTCGGATAAGCACTTGCCGCAAGTCTTCAATGTGATTACTCCTGCATTTCGTTTTAATCACCACATCATCGATGTAAACTTCCATAGTCTTACCAATAAGATCATGGAAGATTAAATTCATTACTTGTTGGTAGGTTGCCCCTGCATTCTTGAGTCCAAATGGCATGTCCACGTACTCAAATACTCCTGCAAATCCTCGGCACCGAAAGACAGTCTTATGTCTATCTATTTCTGCCACTGGGATTTGATGATAACCAGCCGTCCCATCCATGAATGTTAACATCTCATGACGAGCCACTGAGTCCACCAACAAATCCGTTATTGGCATTGGGTACGCATCTTTTGGAGTTGCATTGTTCAAGTCTCTATAGTCAACACAAACTCGCATTTTTCCGTTCTTCTTGATCGAGACTACTAGAATTACTGTTTCTGTGTTCATCCGACACATTTCTTGTTTTACCGGCTTCTTTCCTTCTATGATGGGTAAGCTGTGACAAGCCAATTCCGGTGACAGTCCTAGCATGTCGTCATATTTTTCTGCAAAACAATCAGCGTATTCCTGTAGCAATTCAATGAGTCTCAGTCATTCTTCAGGCTCTAAGAAGGTACTAATAGCCACAGAGATTGGCTTTTTGTTGTTCCCAAGATTGACCTTTTCAATGGAATCTTTGACTTTAGGAGGTAAATCATCTAAGGCTGCTGGTGCTAATTTGATCTCTTCTTTCACATCGAAGTCGTGTAATACATCTTCATCCACATATTCTAATGCTACAATCATTGGAACCCTCTCGTAGGCTTGACAATCCATCAGAAAATTATGGAAGCGTTCGTACAAAGAGTAGCAAGCCTCGATCTCTATACTTGATAGAGACCCACTCATTGAGAATGTTTGGATGGTAGCTCAATGGCGTAGGGTCTGCTATTATCATGATCTACCTGAATACCCCACTAAGCTAGCTTATAGGCCGTAACACCAACTAGGTGACCTTTGTTATCGACGCCACATACTTCCAGTTTTCTGAGGTCACTGTTGTAGTAACTAGTTTCTAAGGAATTAACAGATACAGATTATGGACGAGGATCGGTGTTGACCATCTCTACCTCACCAAACTCCATATCCCAAAGTAACATCTGCTGATGGAGGGACGAAGGTACACAATAGCTCCTGTGGATCTAGTCACGCCCAAGAATTGCACTATATGGAGCTGTGCATTCTGCTACAAAGAACGCGTATGTGCCGGTGGCTGGACCAATGTGCACTTGCAAAAAGACAATGCCCAAAGTCTTAGAAATGTTACCCTGAAAGTTTCTGACATTAATGGTAGTCTCTTGGATACTTGGGAATGCCTAATAAGGCTATTGCTTTGACTATGATGATGTCCACCGCTGCCTTAGAATCCACTAAAAGTTTGTTGACCTGAATTTCCTGTCACATATAGTGGCTGCATATGCATGACCATGTTCAAGGTAGGCTTTGCGAACATCATTTGTCCCTTGGTTGATGATGGATTAGTCTCCGATGTTTTGGCGAGCGCTGATTTTTCTGTCAATATTGGTTCATCTTCCGGCACTGCCAAATTATTAACGTTTCTGCTAGAGACTGATTCACCCGTTGATTTTTGTGAAGCTAAAGCATATCTGGAAGATAAGACGAATACCATGTTAACATTGGTATGCACCTCTTCTACGTATTCTTCTATTTCTTCGTGTTCACCTTCACCGTAATCCAACAACTCTTTATTATCTGCGTTATTGTCGTATTCAGATTTCTGTCCCTCGAGACCCAGAGTTGCAGTGACCTCCAGAGAAGTAACCTGTTGCAGCTGATCCTTAGGTGTAGGATCTATGGTTGTTGGCATGAGTATTCCAGAACTTTGTTCTTTAGAATGGGGAAAGGTCTTGTTAAGACTAGGCTTCTTTTGTTCTTCTATGATTAAAGACTTTGGTATCAATTGTAAAACCCTAGTCTCGCCTGGAGTGACATGTCCTTCAACATGTTCCCCTTCCTTTGGTGAAGTACGTAGCCCCAATGTTTCCATCGCTTCATCATCAAAACTAAGACGTCGTCTTGCTGACTTACGTTTTGTGACTCCATGATGAACCTCGTGAACAGTTTCGGGCTGTTTGTCTTTGGACCATAGTTCTGGGTTACGGTCAAGGACACCTGGTCGTTGTGCTCGCACTTTAGGCTCGCGGGACTTCTTCCCAAAAACTATTAAGGGGTTTACTGCAACAACGTTCAATCATCTTCATAGCGTCTCTGGGGAGCATACCAGCTCCTCTTCTTTGAGCAAACCCGTTTCGTAAGCTTCTAATGCCCTTTTGGTTTCTCCAAATCGTCGCTGAAGGTTTCTCCTTATGCTTGGAGTTACCTCAATGCTCTTGTTCTATTATTATTTCTCCTTCGTCAAATGGAGTTACCTCGCTGAATCCTGAACTTCAGGTCATTACAGGTATTCGTGAAATGGTGACACCATCGATGATGGTATCGACAGTAAGGTAGACCACTAACATCTTCAGGATGTGGATTTGGTGTTCCCCAGTTATCAGGAACTGTTGCTGATGACCAACCGGGGAACAACAGCAAATATCTGATCTTCATATATCCATTCCCCAGTTATAAGAATGGAAGAATGGAATAAACCGGGGAACACCAAATCGACAGTAAGGTAGACCTCACCTAGATTAGCTCTTCAAATATCTTCTCTCGCCTGGATGCATTATAAGTTATCTCAGCCCGCCTAGGTCGGACGAATGCAATATTACGTCTAGGCCTCCGCCTTAATCTTTTCCTTATATGCGTTGCTTCAAATGCATTGCGAGCAGAAGAGGTGTCTAGGGAAGTAAATGGTGTATCGGGAGGCAGTGATGCGTGACGATTTTGCGGATGCCATTCCACCACTCCCATGTAGTTAATTTTGATCACCTCCCAGTTGATCAATCTCTGAATCTTATCTTTCAAGGTTGAACACGTCGTCGTTCGATGACCAAACTGATTATGGAACCTACAGAAATGTTAGGCCGGCCCCTTATACCGTAAATGTCTGAGTTTGAATACCGGGTAATAAGAGATCAACCCCATTTCACACAGCCTGTGCAGGATCTCTTCCACCTTATTAAATGGAAATGAATCAGATAGGAAGACTGGTTTATTCCATTCTTCCACACCTCCAACACAACTATCAGTTGATAACTAACTGATATCTATCATATTAACCTGAGGTGGTGGGAAGATTTTTGAATCTACCAATGCGGCTGCCTTGGTCGCTTCCTCTTGTTCTAGTTTTCCTTCATTGATCCATTTTTGGATCTGATCTTTCAGCTTGATGTAGTCCTTCGTAATGTGATTCCATGCTCCATGAAACTTTTTACCTTTTAACTGCTCAGCCGTAGGGAGGTGTCCGAAATCTGTTTTGACAGCTCGCATGCCATAGAGGTCATCCAAGATCTCATAAGCCATGTTGGCATCGTACGTGTATGTTTCAAACTCTGGCTTAGTGAAAGCCACTGTCGAAAACTTGATGGGGCCCTTACTCTTTTGAAGCTTGCGGGGTTTTAAAACTTTATTTGTCGATAAATCCACAGCTCCTACTTGTTCTCCATCAGAGTTTGAATCCTGGTCGTCTATGTCTTCTACATAAGCCACAGTTTTTGGCTTTGGTCTATCGTAAGACCTAGCAGTGTACGTTCCCTTTGACGCATTCCTTCTGTTGTCTCGTTCTTGCATTGTGCTGTAAGCTTTAGTTACAACTGTGATAAGCTAGTTCAAGGAAAATTACTTGCTATTCAAAAATAGTTGGTGGTACGTATCCTCCAAACCATTCTTAGCCATCTCTACTACCTCTTCTTTGCATAATGGAGTCTTGTATAGATTGTATTCTAACCGGAAATGGTGCAGGAAAGTTACTGGACTTTCTGTCGCCGATTGGCTCAAGGAAGCCAGCTTTCCAACACTGGTTTCGGGTCTAGCCGTTCCAAAGTGATCTATGAATAAAGCATCCATGTCCTTCCACTAGTTGACCAAGCCTTTTTCCAATCCCGTATACCATACGAGGGCCGATCCTAACAAAGATGATCCAAAGACTCAACTTGAGTCCATTGTTATCGGTAAACTGCCTTAATTGCGGTGTGAAGTACGCTAAGTGTGTTGCCGCATTGGAATCATCATCGCAAGAGAAACGTCTAGAAGGTTTGATGTCGGTAGTACCTTGGTCATTGCCAAGCATCTAGATCATCTTTTTGCATGGGAGGAAATGGTGTCTCGTATGATTTATACATCTTGGCCAGATGTATGTCGCAGTCGATCGTGAACCTATTTAACCATTGTTCCCAAAGACTCTACTTGTCTAGTCTTTCTGGCGAGATAAGAAACAGATTTCATTAGAGACGCTATGTCCCTGTCTGTTCTTTGAGACAGTGTCACCGCATGTCGACGGTATTCATCCAAACTTGATCCCAAGATTTCCACTCATTGACCGAACCCTTTTCCAATCCCGTATATCATACGAGGGACGATCCTGATAAAGATGATCAAAAGACTCTGAACTTGAGTCCATCATTATCGGCAAACTGCCTTAATTGCAGTGTGAAGTATGCTAAATGTGTTGCCGCATTGGAATCGTCGTCGCCAGAGAAAGTCTGGAATGTTTGATGTAGGTAGTACCTAGGCCATTGCCAAGAATCTGGATCATTTTTCTACATGGGAGGAAATATTGTCTCGTATGATTCATACATCTTGGCCAGATGTATGTCGCAGTCGTTCATGAACTGGTTCAGGCTATTAAAAAATATTATCCAGAATTTTTGACGCTAAAATATCTCTCGCGGAGAGATCCTTTTGGAAACAGTTTCTTTTATTGGCTTTAGATAGTTTGACCGCAGTTGTCGATTTATCTTGTACGCGCTTCGTGTGCCGGCGTGCAACCGTCTCTCGACGAAATATAGAACGTAAAGCTGTCTGACTTATTGATAAGCGATTAAGACAAGGAGAGCACCAACATTACCTGAATGAGTTTTTGTCGCTTAGTAACCTAGGACTTTGGATTTTTTGTGTCTCTAGCAGAACCCCAGAAATCGATACCTCACACTACTCTTTACAAGTGCAAAGCAGAGCAACTTCTGTGAGGATGTGTTGAGAACACCGCTTCCTTGGATGTCCGAACTCTCACTCAATATGTGACAAGCCCTTCAACCTTTCAGTTGCGTTTACTCCCTTTCAATATCCGAACTCTCACACGATCGGTGACAACTTTTTCAATCTTCCAGTCGTGATACTTGATTCCTGTGATCGCGATACTTTCACTCGTTCGGTGACAAACACTTTGATCGTCTGGCTGCAAAGATAGAATCTCTTGACGAGATGTCTAGGTGTACTTGCGTATAGCAAATGTTTTGTATTTGATCGGGGTTTCTCAAATGCTCTTACTCTCTTTATATAATTCTCAGTAGTCATCTTTCAATTCTCTTGAATGTTTTCTGCTCTTACTCTTTGAATCTCAATATAACTCTAACACCATCCAGCACACGTGTCTTTTCTTTATATAGTTCTAATACAATCACAACTTCTTCACTAGGAGAAACTTAATTGAAATGGAAAATATATGATAGAAATTAAGCCGCATAAATCAGTTATCATGAATCCACAATTCTAAGTTGATCTGGAAACGGACTTTATTAACTCACTTGACCGCTCGCCAGACTACATTTCTCTAACCGGGCTGCTCGCCAAGACTTCGGCTCATTCTGGGCCGCTCGCCAATATGAAATATTTATTTCAGGCCCAAACAGAATGATTATGGTATTGTTGTTGATTCATTACTTGCTTTGTTTGAGAATTGAGATGACTGTGTACTATTAATATGTGTTTGTGCCTATGTGGATCAAAGCATTATAAATAGGTTTTAGTATGTATGGTTTATAACATTATATGGTTAAATTGTTTATCAGGTTATGAGAGAATATGGATACAACATTGAGCATATGTTGTTGGTTGGCATCATATCAGATGCATCTGTCCGCAATGCAATGAATGAGATCAATGCAAGTAAATTCCTAGTTATTTTTTGTTTATTTTCATGCTTTGATTACTGCTTAGGATTTGTGTCTTCTGTGGTTATCTCCTCATGTCAAATATCATCGATTAATGGTATCATGTGTTTTGATTTCAATAATTTGTATCATTACCCATACATAAGAGGCTGAAAGATAACACACAAGTCATATTGACAATTGTTACATGTACCAAGAAGATGAAGATGGAGAATGGGGAGTAGTATTGAAATGGTTTATGACAAAACCAAGAAGATAGAAGATACTAGTGAATTGAAACTTAGGCCTTTTTTTCTTTTTCTTTTTGTACGCATGTGTATACTATTCTAAATCATACATGGATACTTGTAAATCTATTGGTGTAGTAGAATTGATATCTTTTATTGATATTGCTTCATTTTGGATAAATATATTGATTATAAAGCACCAATTGGATTCATGAGATTTGAAGTGTTTTTTTTTAAAGCTTGCTCACCATATAAAAGTTGCTAAAATGTCCATTAAATTATACTCAAACGACAGTCAAAGCATATACGTATGTCGAAACAAGTATACTCAGATGACAAATGTTATTATGTTCGTCAACTCAAGATTATAGAGACGACAGTCGACTATCGTTTGGCTGCATGTCATCAGACACAAGCATGCACATGCATGGATGACAACTATAGGCAAAATGAATATCATCCGTCGTCTGAACTCTGTGACCGTCATCCCTATGATTGGTATACGACAATCATTTTAGTCTTTTTAGTGTTGTCTGAAGCCATTTCATCATACGTCAGCTTGATAGACGATGGACGAAACACATTTCAGACGATGCACAATAAGCATTGTGTAAAGTGTTTGTGTAGTAGTGTTGTGATTTAAGTGATAAAGGAGCCCAATAAGAAAAATGCTAGTACAAGTTGCTTCGTGGAAAATAGGCAACATGCGATTGTAAGCACCAAAAATTGTTCATAGATATTTTTAGATAGACGATGTTGATGTAGTTAATACTGTAGGATTTGGCCACCTTGATGTTACTCTTATAAGTTGAGATGCAGGTGATATGCAGGTGATCAATTCTTCATAAAATGATTTTCGAGTAAATTGATTTTATTTTTATTTTTTAAAAAGGTACTTTAGTTAGTACTTTATAAGAGTCCAAATTCTATTTACTATATACGTAGGACTTTAACCTTTGCTTGAGCTTCAAGAAATATGTTACTTTTTACTTCAAAAAATAAAAAAAATCTATTGCTTCGTCTTTTTGGGCTTATGTGCCAGACTGGGTTTTAAGCCCAAGAGAATGAAAACCCGGCCGAGGGTAGTTGGTAGTGTCCGACTCTTGGCCTAAATTTAATTGAACGCTGCGGCTAGCTCCACGTCGATCCCTTTCGCGCCAATTCCCAACAACCAATCAAAATCATTCCTTTTATAAACTTGAACCTGGCCAGAACCAAACCCACCAACCACCGAATCAAAATCTCTTGGATCAAAATGCGAGTCCGAATCTCCGACACCACCGTTGTCACTCCCGCCACACCGCCTTTCACCGCCGACCACGTCCTCCATCTCAGCCGCCTCGACAACGACACCAACCTCCGGGTAACCTTCCGCTACGTCCGCGCCTACGTCAGCTCCGCCGCCGATCCCCTCCCCGTCATCACCGCCGCACTCTCCGCCGCGCTCGTCCATTACTACCCTCTCGCTGCCACCGTCCGCCGCCGCCGAGAAGACGGCCAGTTCGAGCTCTTCTGCTCGAGCGACCAGCTGGGCGTCCCTCTCGTCAGCGCCGCCGCGGACGCCGCCGTTGAATCGCTCGACGATGCGGACTCGGGTCTACTCGAACAGCTCGTACCCGACCCGGATCCGAACGAGTCCATGGCCCACCCTTGCTTTCTCCAAGTCACCGTATTCAAGTGCGGCGGGTACGCGCTCGGCGCCGCCATAAATCACTGCCTGTGCGACGGAATCGGCGCCACTCAGTTCTTCAACGCCATGGCTGAGCTGGCGCGAGGGTCGGGTCGGATCTCGGTCCAGCCCGTCTGGGAAAGATCGGAGCTTCTCGGACCCAGAGACCCGCCCCGAATCGAGATTCCAATGCTTCACGAGTTTCTGAAATTAGATCGGAAATCCTCACCGTACGATCAAGTTAAGTTGGTGGGTCCGGTTGTGAGGGAAGGCTTTGACGTCAGAGACGATTGTGTGGAGAAATTGAAGAGAGAGCTGTTGGAGCAATCAGGGTTTAGCTTCACCACTTTTGAAGCTTTGGGTGCTTTTCTATGGCGAGCCAAGTAAGTTTTTGTTGCACATTTTTACGACCAGTAATTGGGTAGGGCTGCTCACCATTCCCATGGTGGGGCCCAACCAATAAAAAGTTTTTCTTTCATAAATTTTTACCTAAAAATACCCATGTTTTTTTTTCTTACAAAACCTCAAAATACTTGGCTAGGTGAGTTATTGGCTCTCCCTAACGTCCACCTGACAAGGTAGTCGTCCGGAAGAGCTTCTCCATTTTTACTCTTTATAAAAATATTAGGTAATTCATCTTTAAGGAGTACACCATAAATTTTAGATTGAAATATCATTGTAAGTTTATAACTTTCTAGTGAGAATTGGTGTTTAGATCACTTTTGAATGTTTTATTCTAAATAAAATGAAATGAAGTGTCGGTATAAGATTAGACATCATCTTGATTATACATGTAACTACTTTTAATTTAGTTGAAAAATGCATAATAATGTACTCATGAACACCGGAATATCAAAAGATTAATTGATCGGAAAAACTTAATTGAAAAGTGACTCAAACATAAAAAAAACTTTTGCATTAGTTAGTTTATTTGAGAAATTGGATACCTACATTTGTTATTTGATAATAGATGCAAGTCATGCAATTGTTAATAGGGTCAAAGCCTCAGAGATTGCAATGGACGAAGTAGTGACGTTTGCGTATGCGCTCAACATTAGGAAGATGGTGAACCCTGCATTGCCAATAGGGTATTGGGGCAACGGTTGCATTCCCATGTATGTGAATTTGAGTGCCTCCGACTTGATTTCAAAGCCAATGTGGGAAGTGGCGGAAAGAATCAAAAAGAGCAAAAGCTATGCTACAGATGAGTACGTGCGCTCGTTTATTGATTTTCAAGAGCTGCATTACGAGGAAGGAATCACGGCCGGAAAAGAAGTGAGTGGTTTCACGGATTGGAGGCACTTACGTCACTCGACGGTTGATTTCGGGTGGGGAGGTCCGGTGACGGTTTTGCCGCTTTCGAATAAGATGCTTGGGAGTGTTGAGCCTTGCTTCTTCTTGCCTTCTTCTAGAAGCAAGGGGAATAGAGCCGGGTTCAGGATTATGATGAATTTGAGAGCAAGTGCTATGCCTAATTTTAGAGAGGAGATGGAGAAGTTGATAGAGTTGGGTTCCAGGTTATGAAGAATTGGAAGTTTGGAACATTATCAATATATATAAATAATATCGTCATAGTATGATATTTTCTAGAAACATAAAATTGAAAATTTTAAATAAAGTTTTATCTCATTTTAATAAAGATGTACATTTCATTTGATTGCAATAATCTTATTCTAAAGTAAGTGTATTAACAAATTTGAGTAAAGAAATTAATGAAGATAATTAACATTCTGGCCAGGTAGATAAGTCACCGAACCAAATGTTCATCCTTGTTATCATATATCTTGTTGTACATTATTTTTGTATGATTCTTTAGTGCAAGATAAAAAACTGTATTATTACAAGTTCACAGTTACATAACAATTTTCAATCATTCGAAAATTTCAAAGAAGTTAATTTCGTATAATTTTACAAAATGGTGACACTCTAACGACTCTGCTTCGTTTTGATTGTTCTTCATTAAATTTTATTTTCATAATGTAGAAAGTTGAAATCAACTAATTATAATTCATTTTAATTAATGATTTTCTCCAAAGAAAAATAGTTGATCGTTTTCCAAAACCAACAAGTACAAATAAAAATAAAAATAAAAATACAAGATAGTGAGATACGTCTGCAATCTATCCTTATCCCCAGCCTCACAAACCAATAGAAACTTAGAAAAACCATGTCAAGCTCCACAAACACACTCGAACTCTTCTAACACAGGCTTCACTTCACACTAGTGCTCCATGGCATCCGCACTTAGAACTTGCTCAACTGCAAACTTGGCCGCTCGTCCCATCTCATCTCCCACTTCCAGGACTTCAATTCCCTCCCTCTCTTTAAACCCAGGTACATTTTTCCCCATTTCAACTAACAAAAGAATCCCACTTTTGTTGTTCAATCAATTTGACATACCAGTTCATCTCTTATGCTTCTTTGTATTTCCCAAGTACATAATGGGTTTCTGTTTTTTCTATGGATTCTGGTTGTTGAGTTGATCAGGGCCTAAGTTTTATGGAGGGTTAAGGACTCGAGGGAAGAAGAACAGGTCACTTCATGTTGTCAATGTTGCCACTGAAGTCAACCCCTCTGAACAGGTGTGAGTTTTTTTTTCTTCAAGTAATTGTAACTAGTTTAGATCCACATTAAGTTTATGTTAATGGGTTTTGCTCATTATGTATATTCATGTCAGAGAGGCAAGCATTGTGTCCACACTAGATGTTTGATGATGAGTTAAGAACTAGAATTGGTAAATAAAGATTAGATTTTTAAGATATTATGTTGCTGCTAATTCTTGTCAAACTGGGTAATGTTTAGGCACAGAGGCTTGCGGCTAAGGAAAGCCAGAGGCCGGTGTATCCATTTGCTGCTATTGTAGGACAAGATGAGATGAAGTTATGTCTTTTGTTGAATGTGATTGATCCCAAGATTGGGGGTGTCATGATTATGGGTGATAGGGGAACTGGTAAATCCACAACTGTTCGGTCATTGACAGATTTGCTTCCCGAAATTAAGATAGTTGCGGGTGATCCTTACAATTCGGACCCAGAGGATCCGGAGGCCATGGGACCTGAAGTGAGGGAGAGCATTGTAAAAGGAGTGAAACTTCCGGTGGCAACGACCAAGATCAACATGGTTGATTTACCCTTGGGTGCCACAGAAGATAGGGTCTGTGGGACAATTGACATTGAGAAAGCTCTGACTGAGGGTGTCAAGGCATTTGAGCCTGGCCTTCTTGCGAAAGCTAACAGAGGGATTCTTTATGTGGACGAAGTTAATCTCTTGGATGATCATTTAGTGGATGTTCTATTGGATTCTGCAGCCTCTGGCTGGAACACAGTTGAGAGAGAGGGTATTTCGATTTCACATCCTGCACGGTTTATTTTGATTGGGTCTGGAAATCCTGAAGAAGGAGAACTCAGGCCGCAGTTGCTTGACCGTTTTGGGATGCATGCTCAAGTTGGTACTGTGAGAGATGCAGAATTGAGAGTGAAGATTGTGGAAGAGAGAGCCCGCTTTGACAAAAACCCAAAAGAATTTCGAAGTTCTTATGAAGTTGAGCAAGATAAGCTTCAGGACCAAATTACCTCAGCTAGAAGTGGTCTTTCATCTGTACAGATTGACCGGGATCTTAAGGTGAAAATCTCCAAAGTTTGTTCAGAGTTGAATGTCGACGGATTGAGAGGAGACATAGTCACAAACAGGGCTGCAAAAGCTTTGGCTGCTCTAAAGGGAAGAGATCAGGTCACCCCAGAAGATATTGCTACTGTCATCCCTAACTGCTTAAGACATCGTCTTCGGAAGGATCCTTTAGAGTCGATTGACTCTGGTTTACTTGTCATTGAGAAATTTTATGAGATCTTTAGCTGAAGGAGGTACTGAAAGGCCATTTCTCTGAAGTTTTGTTTACAAGATTGTTCTTTTGCATATTTTTTTGTGGGTGTTAATATCATCCTGCTTTTCACAAGAGAACAGTAATATTTTGCCAAATGTTCAGTCTCAGACAACCATGTAACAGCTGAAAGTTTATTGTCTATTATTCAGAAGCTTAAAGCTGGGTTGAAACTAACCAATAGAGGAAACTATGTGTCATCTGTTTAAATCTGTATTCGGATCTTTATCATTCAGAAGCTGTGCATAAACAGATAACTTGATGATCATGTGTAAACAGTTGGAAATTGTAATATACAAGCTGCTTGAGAGCGTTGTCTTTCTGAGAAACAAATTGTAAGGGTAACTTGAGTTACTTGACCTCGAAATACATTATTCTGTCTGAACTGTATGTAAAAGTTCAAGCAATGCAGCTTGTACATGTAAATATATGACATGAGCAACAATAGCCTGACACTAAACTTGCGTCTCATGAGTACTTCGACCCCAAAACTTTGGCCTGCGTTCAAGAAATGCTGGCTGGCGCTGGTAGACAAGAGAAGCAGCCCTTATCAGAATTCCAGCAGTTAAAGCCCAGATGACATACTCTTTACCATCATCTTCAAAGTTGAAATGGTGTAACAGATACTTGTCTCCCATCCATTCTCTCTCTTCTGCTCTTCTGTTCTCGTCCTGTTCAGCGAGGAAAAATCAAAGTTTAAAAGCCATCAAAGGAAACCAAGGACTCAAATGAGAATTGGATTGATGTAAAACCTTGAGAAACATTTCTAAGGGTGCATAAAAGATTGCTTCTACTTCTGCAGGATTTGGAGCTGGAATAAATGCTTTCTTGTTAGATAGTAGGCCAATTACTGGAACCACTGTCATGCCTAGCTGAACGTGGTAACAGAAAACTAATTTTAGTTTCAATAGAAGGAGAAGAACTCAAATGATACATACATCATGTACAGAAGAAAATCAGCTAAATTAACCTTGTTTACAAAGGGTTCAAGAATGGTGGCAATGCTGACCAAGGAAGGGTCTAACCCAATCTCTTCCTTGGCCTCCCGGAGAGCTGTGTCCACATCATCGACATCAAATTGATCTCTTTTACCACCGGGGAGAGCCACCTCACCTACAACCAAACACTGCTCATAATGTATGTATATACAATAAGTTATATAAACATATTTAGTGCAAGTGGCACTAGGATGTTAAGAGGTGAAACAAGTTGCCAACCAGAGTGAGAAGAGAGAGTTGAGGCTCGCTTTGTGAGAATGACGTGCAGATCGCTGTCTTCCCCTTGGAACAGACAAATCAGAACCGCAGCTCGTTTGATTGATCTGGTGGTACCAGTAGGTGATAGACCGGGTTCTGTTTGTTTCAGAAGTCTGAAATGTTGTGCTAAAGTTTGTAGTCTCTGTTCAAGGTTGCTTAAACCCATCCCATTATCTTCTCTTTCGACAAAAACCTTATAGCTATAATGCTCCTTAAAGGGTGGTGGCCGTTCGTATACAACTGATGCAGCCCGAATCAAGATACTAGAGGTTAACCCCCATATCGTGTACTTATTATTCTTAGTTTCATGGTCAAAGATATGAATCAGATACTTGAACCCGTTCCACTCTCTCATCTCGACTTTTCTGTTGTCATCCTGAACCAAAATGCACACAAACTGATCACAAAAGAAACAAAAGAAAAACGAACATCAAACACTTTCCACATGTATAGTAATTGATCTAATGTCAAACCTTGACGAACATTTCCAAGGGAGCATCAAATACTGCTTCGACTTCGTCTGGACTTGGAGCAGGCTTGAATGCTTCCTTCACATTAAGTACACCAATAACAGGAACAACCGACATTCCTTGCTACACAGAAAGCCAAGGGCAGCAATATAAAAAGTTCCTCACAAATCTAAAAAGCTTGATCAACTCATTAGGCCAAATTGTGATCTTCAAAATAACACATTAACTAGAAAGAACCAAATTCTTACATTCATATACTCAATCAATCATATTACAGTGGCCAAACCAAAACCTTTAAACATAACTGATGGAATGCTTCTAAAAATCTATTACTAATTTGATAATAATTTCATATACACAAAGCTAGCTAACCTTGTTTACAAAGTGTTTAAGAACAGTGACCACACTGACATGTGATGGCTCCAATCCGATCTCCTCCTTCGCCTCCCGGAGAGCCGTGGCCACGTCATCGCCGCGATCACCCTCCTCTGTTTTCCCGCCAGGAAGACAAACTTCACCTGAAACCAAGGAACCAATCTTTAGTGTGTGCGAAATTGGCAACGACATAGATTGTCTTTATAAGACAAAAGCTAGTTAGTTATGTTGGAGCAGCTGACCAGAGTGAGAAGACAGAGTGGAAGCTCGCTTTGTTAGAATCACCCGCAGGTCACCGTTGTTGTCTTGGAAGAGACACACCAGAACCGCTGCCCGGGTGGTTCCGGCGGGTGGCGGGTCGGGTCTGAAATGGCGTGCTAGAGTTTGGAGTCTCTGTTCAAGGTTGACTGAACCCATATATGGTTTGGGTTTCGTTCACTTCAACAACAGTTCAACTCAAACAAACGTTGTTGCAGTTGTTGTAGTTTTGTAGAAGATTAAATAACACAAGTTAGTTGCATTAGTGCCGATCGATTCTAGTCTGGTAGCTTTGTGAAATTTGCAAGGCACCAGGTCTAAGGTTCGATTGGCACAGAGAGAGAAGAGAGAGAGAAGAAGAAGAAGAAATGAAACTTGTTTGGTCCTAAAATGAGGTATTCTAAGATACCTTTTCTCCACTCTTTTAATCTATGAATGAAAATGCTTCAGGCTTTTCAATTCTCAGACTGTTAACATTTATCTTGAACAAACAGTGCACATTACTGGAAGAAAGATTTTCATGTTGCATAGCAGTCATAGAGTTTGCTTGCGAAAGCCATACTCTAGGGAAGTATGGTATTTTTGTCTACATTCCTAAGAACCTTATGACTGGGATTCTGCTCAACGAAAGGGGGTGACCGTTGGTACACAATTGATGCAGCCCTAATCAAAACACCAGCAGTTAAGCCCCATATGATAAACTTCTTGTTGTTTGTTTCGTAGTCAAAGTAGTGAATCAGGTACTTGTTCCCCATCCACTCTCTCTCCTCTGCTCTCCGGTTTTCATCCTGAAGAAAATGGATACACGACGATCTTCATCACAGACAATAACAATGACATTGTTGGAATCAAAAGAGAAGTAAGGCTACAAAGTACATACCTTGATGAACATTTCCAAGGGAGCATCAAATACTGCTTCCACTTCGTCTGGATTTGGATTAGGCTTGAATGCTTCCTTATCTTTAAGTATACCAATGACAGGTACAACCCTCAGTAGGTGCTGCACATAAATTCAAGGATGTCTAAATAAGTTCCTGAAAAGTCTATGAACTATTTCAAGTTGAAAGTTGGAATAGGATGGTAATCTAAGTACTTGCTATAACTCATGTATCTTTGTACTTTCAATCTTGAACAACTGTCTGGCCAACAAATCAACTACCGCCCTCTTTGTTCTCTTACCAGCTTCCTAATTGCATTGACTCAAACATGACATTTGAAAAATCTAGTCATATATTTTGATACACATAAAAAGTAGGACTAATCAAAAGAACAACAAAAGGACTAGAAGCAATCAATTTCACATGTCAGCTAGTCACATTAGACCACCGATAACTTCATTCATAAAACTAGGAAATGCTAATCTGGTCTAACACTCGTCAAAGATCCCTCTAATCAATCAATCTGTTTGATCATTTTCTGGACCCAAGTTCCAAACTTTAAAGACTTCATACTACTGAGCTAGCAAACACACTTAACCGAAAAATGTTCAATTTTTTACTCTTCTAAAGAGAAACTCAGGCTGTCATAAGCACCAATTGAAGCTTTTAGTTATGAAAAAGTTCCAGGCTTTAAATGATTGGAAACACTAAAGTTCCAAGCTTTACCAATTGTAACTTATTAGTAACTTGAAGCTCCAAGCTTTCAAATTGCAAAGCCAAAAGAAAAAAAAGGAAAAAATAAGGAATGATCTTTATACCTTAGACAAGAACGGTTCAAGAACAGTGACAACATTAACAAGTGAAGGATCCAAACCAATCTCTTCTTTGGCCTCTCTTGTTGCTGTGTCTCCATCATCCTTATCTCCCTCCTCTGTTTTCCCACCTGGCAATGAAACTTCACCTACAAAAAAAAAACACAATTACTCCAAAAAAAAATAAAAAACCAATCTTTACTATCTCAAATTCTCCAAAGGGTATGAAATCTTCACTTACCAGAGTGAGCGGACAATCTCGACGATCTTTTGGTGAGAATGACACGAAGATCTCCACCATCTCCTTCAAACAAACAGATCAAAACAGCAGCTCTTTTGGGCCTGAAAGTTTCTGAATACTTGACAATTGGGGTATTGGATTCGACAAAGCCCACTTGGGACACGACCTTCCCGGCGGTCTCTTCGATTCTCTGCTCCTCGGAGTCGTCGTCCCACGACGACGGAGGCGGTGGCTTGTAGAGGCGGAGCTGGTTGGCCAAGGCGAGAAGTCTATGTGAGCCTCCACCGGAATTGGGTGGCTCCATTATTAGTGGAAGCGAAGTTGTTATTAGTCTTCTGAGGATTGAGATCATGGGAAGTGGCAGTAACTGAGTATAGTTGAAAGAGGAATGTTGTTATTGCTATTGGCTGATTTGCTCAATTTGGGTTCTAGTTTAGTTTACTTTCAAGTTTCAACTGGTTCATAATAGTGCTTTGCCCATTACAGTTGAATCTCATCAGCTATAACTGAGATGGTAATTTCTTCTTGATAGAAGGTAATTTTCATTTGAATAGATAAAAGGGTAATTTAGTGTAGCAAATTGTTTTAACTTTTTTTAAGGCGTAGAAATGTAAAAGCATCCAATAAATAAATAAAAATAAATACATAAATGGTTAGTTCTGTGATAGAAACAAGCTCACGGCAACACAAATATTTTGGATGAATCACAAATCCGGTATCTAACAAATAGACAATTTATTATTTTGATATCTCATTTTTGAAAATTATCATTTCGGTACCTCATATTTAATTCTTTACTAAGGATTAGTACCCGTCGTTACTAACACTGTCAACTTATTGAATTGTTTTTTAAAAAAATATCAAATTTTAAGGGATAAATTTTTAATTTTAATTGTTTTCTTTCTATTTTCTATTTTTAATCTTTTTCTATTACTTTTTTTATATTTTTTCTTATCCTTAATAATTAACATTCTTTAATAAGTTATCGGTGTTACTAACGGTAGGTACTGATTTTAAGTAAAAATTTAAAAATGAGGCACCAAAATGATAATTTTTAAAAATAAGATACTGAAGTGATGAATGTTCTATTTATAATAAAAACTCTCGTAAATAATTGTTTGTTAATAGTATTGCAAGAGCAACTTATCTGATCCAAAACTCCTTAACATGTGGTTTTTATTTTTTACCGTGAATGAAGATGAGAGCGTTTTAAAGTAAGTTACAGCGAAGAAAAATCATCATATAAACCAGCTTCCTAAACTCAATGTGTAAGAAGTAAGAACATTGACTCAATTAGAAACTAGTAGATTTAGACGGAGTAGTCGAGGTTATAAAGTCAACAAAGTCTGTTTTTCATAATATAACTTGAGGAAGTATATAATCTGATCAGATTTTCAAACTTTAATGAAATTCCTTGATGTGATCTATGTCCTAAAAGAGCAATAATATCAAAGTGGGCAGAGGCCACATGCTATGTGTTACGTTCCTATGTGCAAGGGTAAGACAGTAGTACCATGTTCTTTTCATCTTCACTGATCCTCTCTGTGTTGTGCAGTTGCGCATGCTGTCTGTAATTTGGTACAAGCACAACTGTTTGACATTGTACAGTTGAGACTGGCCAACAGAATATCATTGACACACTGTTCCTTTCCTTCATGGAATCTTACACTCTTTCGACCAAACACACTACTACACAAGTTCCACTGTTCATTTCAACTTGTGACCTAGCACATAAGCTTAGCCAGTAAAGGACGCACCAACAACTACAAGTCCCTCTCTTCAGTCTTTGGTCTCTTCTCAGTACCATCCAACATGAACCAGGTAATAAAGTAACCAGAGTTCATGTGGAGTCAGAAAACCATGAACCAGAAGGTCTAGGTAAATAATGCAGTCAGTGAGAGCTAGCTAGCATTGGATGTGCATTAATGCGCATGTATCTCATAATCGATGGAAGTTTATGAGCTCCTTTTTCTTGATTAATTAGCCCTCAGAAGCTTTGTCTTGCATCCTAGCTAATGTTTATTTAGGTGTTGTTGGTTGGTTCTAGTACCACAGGTTTCCATTAAAACATTTCATAGCTATATTTCAAGACTATTTTGCAACACTATGTTCAGTAAATCTTTAGAGAGAGACGGAGAGACTACAATGACTTCTGACCCCCAAAGTGGCCATCATCTGCACATGTCACAGCCAAGAAGGTCAAAGACTGAGGGGGAAGAAAAATATGAAGATGCTCAAGAACAACAAGGGCTACAAGGCCATGGAAAAAAGGTGGCATCTTCCAAACAACCAAGCACGAAGAACGAAAGACATGAGAGAACTGTGAAGGTTCAAGGAGGCCACATTGTTCGTTCTATTGCGAGAAAAGACAGACACAGCAAGGTCTACACTTCCAAGGGTTCAAGAGACAGGAGGTTCCGGCTTTCAGCTCAAACAGCTATACAATTCTATGATGTTCAAGACCGGCTTGGCTATGACAGACCAAGCAAAGCCATTGACTGGCTCATGAAGAAAGCCAAAGCTTCCATTGATGCCCTTGACGAGTCTTCTAAAACACAGAAGCCAATGCAGCACCAGGGACGCAATGCCGAGCCAGAAACTGTTGAAAACCATCAGCTTTTTGGCCACAGCAACATGAACAATGTGAGCAAAGAGCCAGTCTTGGACATCGGTGAAGGAGTTCTCAACTCTGCTTGCAATTTTTCAGAGGCCAATTTCATGGAGATGGGTTGGCTTCAGAGTTTGATGGCTTGGAATCACAATGCAGGTGATGGTGGGGAAGGTTGTTCTTTTTAATTCATCACATGTATCACTGCAACAATTAACAGTTTCTGATTTAATAGCCAAAACTAGTTGCTTGGCTCAAATCTCAGTTTCAGTTTGATGAAATCTTTTGGCCATGCAAGATTGTTTTGTTAGTTTCATCTGTGGAAGAAATCCTGGGTGTGGTGAAACTGTGAAAGTCACATCTCTTGAGCTTTTGGTATGAATCTTTTAAGTGTTACTATATTAAAGTTATTTAATTGACAGCTTTTGTATTCTCCTCAATGTGAGTAGTCTGACTCCATCAACAGCTTTGATGAATTGCTGAAACCAATTGCAGCAAGTACACAAACTAATTAAGCAGTTAGGTAGGCCATTTCATAACCATCATGAATTTTATGATGATCCATTAGAGTGTAGAGGTCTAATGGTTGTAGTAGTTGGCCGGAACTGAATCTCTTGGAGTTTTGGCGATAAAGTAACTAGGGCCATGTTAATTACCTGAATAAATGTGAGCCTATATAGGGGCTGAGCAGTTGGATTCACCAAGGCAACAGAAGTTTCTGTTAGAATATGCCTTGAATCAGGTATGGCGTCAGCGTATGCAGGTTCCGCTAAGACAGACGTCTTTAGCCAGAGGGACTCGCGAGTAAGAGTCTTTGGAGAGTAGTCTTTGGCGAGGAGAGTTAGAGTCTCTGGCGAGCAGAACTTATACTCAGGATTCTGTAAGGAATAGAGATTCTTCAGTCATTGTGGTTTATGATTCCTCTGACGTTTGAGTTTGGGTTTCCTCTGGTATTCAGGACTCTGTTAGGCTATATATATATATATATATAAGATTATTAGCTAAGAGAGGGGTGAATGAAATCTGGTTCTATCCTGTAGATTAGGCTTAACCTAGTGTGGTAGATATTCTGTATTCTGTAATCCTAGGTTGGCTAACCTAGCGTGATACTCTGTAATCTGGTATCCTCAAGATAATAAATCTGTTCTCCTTCTGCCGTGGATGTAGCTAACTCGCGTTAGTGAACCACGTAAATCTGTATTCGTTCTTACATTCAATTGCTTCCGCTATAACAAACTGGTATCAGAGCTTCGGCTCAGGATGTCTGGGGAGAATGTGAAGATCGACAAATTCACGGGGAGGAACAGTTTCAGTTTATGGCATATCAAGATGCGTGCCTTGTTAAAACAACAAGGGTTGTGGGCGCCGCTGATGAAGAAGACAGTGGGTCCTGAATCCACTGAGATGGCCAGTCTAGAGGAGAAGGCACACTCGACAATCATGTTGTGTCTTGCAGATGATATCATCACCGAAATCGCAGAAGAAGAAACTGCATCTGGTCTGTGGTTGAAGCTTGAGAGTCTATACATGACTAAGTCTTTAACCAACAACTTTCTTCTGAAGCAACGTCTATTTGGTCTGCGTATGCAAGAGGGTGCACCTCTGAGAGATCACTTGGATCAGCTGAACACAATTCTGTTAGAGTTGTGTAATATTGATGTTAAAATCGATGATGAGGATGCTGCCTTAATTTTGTTGGTATCTTTACCGTTATCCGATGAGAATTTTGTGTAATCATTCATTGTTGGGAGGGATACAGTGACTCTTGAGGAGGTTAGATCGTCTCTTCATACCAGAGAACTGCGCCATAAGGAGACTGGTACAGGTTCAGATAATCAGGCTGCTGGGTTAGTAGTCAGTGGAAGTAAAGGCCATGGAAACTCGGATAAGAAGAAATTCAAGAAGCCAAGTTTCAAAGGTCCTAAATCCAACGATGTCTGTAACTACTGTAAAGAAAGGGGGCATTGGAAAAGTGAATGTCCAAACAGGAAGTAGCAGGAGAAACCATCAGGTACTGCTGCTGTAGCAGAAGATGACACCAATTCAGAAGAGGATACTGCCCTAGTTGCTGATGAACATGCACATCACAATGATGTGTGGGTTCTAGATTCCGGGGCGTCTTATCATATATGTCCGCACAGGGAGTAGTTCTCAACCTATGAGCAGGTAAATGGAGGAGGTGTCTCTATGGCCAACAGTGTTGCCTGCAAGGTGGTTGAAATAGGCTCAATTAAATTATGGACACATGATGGTAAATTTTGTACATTGAACGAAGTTAGGCATGTTCCACGCATGACTAAGAATCTGATATCTCTGGGGTATTTGGATAACAAGGGATTCAGTTTCAAAGGAGAAGGCGGAGTTCTACGTGTCTGCAAGGGTTCTAATGTGGTTCTGAAAGGTGTCAAGCGGGGTACTTTGTATATTGTACAAGGTTCTATGCTGTCGGGTTCTGCTGCTGTTGCATCTTCGGAAGTTCACAAGAAGGATATGACCAAGCTATGGCACATAAGGCTCAGCCATATTAGTGAACGATGGATGCAAGTTCTGGCTAAAGAAGATTTTCTTGGTGGCCACAAGGTAAAGGACCTTTGATTTTGTGAACATTGTGTGATCGGGAAATTACATCGCATCAAGTTTCCCAAAGTAATTCACAAGACAAAAGGCACACTTGATTACATCCATTCAGACTGTTGGGGTCTGTCTCGCGTTGAGTCTATAGGAGGTCACAGATTTTTTGTGTCTATGATTGATGATTTCTCAAGAATGACTTGGGTGATTATGATGAAGCATAAAAGTGACACTTTTAAGAACTTCAAGCAGTGGAAGGCGTTGGTTGAAAAATCAAATAGGGAAGAAGATCAAAAGGTTGCGAACTGATAATGGTCTCGAATTCTGCTGTTTTGATTTTAATGAGTTCTGCATGAATGTAGGGATTGCTAGGCATCATATAGTCAGGGACACACCGCAGTAGAATGGTGTGGCAGAAAGGATGAATCAGACACTTCTGGAGAGGGCAAAGTGCATGCTCTCTACTGTTGGACTAGAGAAGAGGTTCTGGGCAGAAGCTGTGAGTACAGCTTGATATCTGATAAATCGTGGACCTCACACTGGTATACATCTCAAGACCCCTCTTGAGATGTGGTCTAGAAAGTCTGCTGATTACTCAAATCTGATAACTTTTGGCTGCACTGTTTATTATCATGTAAGTGAGGGTAAACTTGAACCAAGAGCTAGAAGGGGAGTATTTGTAGGCTATGGGGATAGAGTTAAAGGGTATAGGATCTAGTCTCCATCTGAAAGGAGGGTTATACTCAGTAGAAACGTAGTGTTTGATGAAAATTCTATGTTTAACCCTATAGTGAAGTCCATAGTTGTATCAGAGAATGGTAGTGTTGAGAAACATGTGGAGCAGCAAGTCACTCAAGATGAGAGTGAACCACAGCAAGGAGATCAACACTCACATTCAGAATCAGAGCCACTAGTAGTTAACCAGCATAGTTTATCTCTTAATCGGTCGAGGAGAACAAACTTCGGGAAGCCACCCACGAGGTATGGCTTTGAGGACATGGTGGCTTATGCACTTCAGGTTGCTGAAGAGGTGGATCCTCGCAAGCCATCCACCTACAAGGAAGCAGTTACATGTATTGGGTCTGCCCAATGGCTTGCTGTAATGGGAGACAAGATGGAATCACTTCACAAGAATCAAACTTGGGATTTGGCCAAGCGACCACAGGAGAGAAATGTTATTACTTGCAAATGGATTTTTAAGAAGAATGAAAGGATGTCACCTGCTGAGGGTATTAAGTATAAAGCTCGGGTAGTTGCAAGAGGGTTTCATTAGAAAGAAGGTGTAGACTACAATGAGGTTTTCTCACTTGTGGTCAGACATACATCTATCAGGGTGCTACTAGCCATAGTTGCACATCAGGATTTGAAACTTGAGCAACTAGATGTGAAGACAGGTTTTCTGCATGGAGATTTGGAGGAGGAGATATACATGACTCAGCCAGAGGGTTTCCAAGTTCCTGGAAAGGAAGATTATGCTTGTAAGTTGAAGAAATCTCTATATGGACTAAAACAGTCACCGAGGCAGTGGTACAAGAGGTTTGACAGCTATATGATTGAGATTGGCTACACCAGGAGTCCGTATGATTGTTGTGTATACTACAACAAGGTTTCAAATGAGTCTCTCATTTATCTGGTTCTGTATGTAGACGATATGTTGATAGCTGCAAAGGACAAGTCAGAGATTCAGAAGTTAAAGGGTCTTCTCAGTGCTGAGTTTGAGATGAAGGATTTGGGTGCAGCTAGGAAAATTCTGGGAATGGAGATCTACATGGATAAGAGTTAGAAGAGGCTGTTCTTATCACAGAAGGATTATATTCAGAAGATATTGTCAAGGTTTGGCATGTCTACAGCAAAATCCTTAGATACTCCAAGTGCAGCGAACATTCATTTGTCCACTGCGTTTGCACCTAAATCTGCTCAGGAGAAGGAGTACATGTCTCGAGTTCCCTATGGTAGTGCAGTAGGAAGCTTGATGTATGCTATAGTCTGCACTCGACCGGATCTTGCACATGCTGTCAGTGTTGTCAGTAGGTTTATGGGTGAGCCTGAAAAGAAGCATTGGCAAGCTGTGAAGAGGATCTTTCGTAACCTTAGAGGTACGTCTGATGTTGGTCTCATTTATGGAGGTGATACAGGGTGTTTAGTAACTGGTTATTCAGATTCAGATTATGCTAGGGATGTTGACACTAGAAGATCTATGGCTGGTTATGTTTTCACTCTTGGTGGGTCTGTTGTTAGTTGGAAAGCTACTCTACAGTCTTCAATGACTTTGTCTACAACTGAAGCAGAGTACATGGCATTGACAGAGGCAGTCAAGGAGGGAATCTAGTTGAAAGGACTGATTAGTGACTTGGGTCTACAACACGATCAGGCTATAGTGTATTGTGATAGTCTGAGTGCAATCTGTTTAGCCAAGGATCAAGTTCATCATGAGAGGACTAAGCACATCAATGTCAGGTATCATTTTCTAAGAAGTAAGAAGAGAATCAGGGTGAACAAGGTGGGTACATCTGGGCCCTTCTCTGGGAGAAGGTAACATCTGGGTCCTTCTCTTGGAAAGGGCAACATCTGGGCTCGTCTTTGGAGGAACGACATCTGGGGCAGAGGAGAGTTTGGTACTTCTGGTACATCTGGTTATCTAGGAGAGGATTCAAGTCAAGGTAGAGATTTGTTAAAATATGCCTTGAATCAGGTATGGCGTCAGCGTACGGAGGTCTCGCTAAGCCAGACGTCTTTGGCGAGAGGGTCTCGCGAGTAAGAGTCTCTGGTAAGAGAGTCTTTGGCGAGCAGTCTTTGGCGATGAGAGTTAGAGTCTCTAGCGAGAAGGACTTCTACTTAGGATTCCGTAAGGAATAAGGATTCCTCAGTCATTCTGGTTTAGGATTCCTCTGACGTTTGAGTTTGGGATTCCTCTGATATTCAGGACTCTGTTAGGCTATATATATATATATATAAGGTTATTAGCTAAGAGAGGGGTGAATGAAATCTGGTTCTATTCTGTAGGTCAGGCTTAACCTAGTGTGGTAGATATTCTGTATTCTGTAATCCTAGGTTGGCTAACCTAGTGTGATACTCTGTAATCTGGTATCCTCAAGATAATAAATATGTTCTCCTTCTACCGTGAATGTAGCTAACTCGCGTTAGTGAACCACACAAATCTGTGTTCGTTCTTACATTCAATTGCTTTCGATATAACAAATTCTGTAAGGAAAACAGGGAAAATGTACCATTATTAGCCATGAAAGCCTTCTGGGTCCAACAATCTTAAATATGGAGAAACCTCATAACTAAATAATAATTACTCATAGGTTGTAGGTGAAATACAGGTGCAATGTACATCCAGAAGTAAATTAATGTGTATAATACAGATATACTAGTACTTTGAATAGATACCAAATGCTAGCTTGCAGAGCATTACACAGCTAGGACTTTTGAGTAAATGGGTGTTCTTGTAGGCTTATAGCATTGACCAGTAAGATTTGCATAAAATTGAAAGAACTCATCTCAAGATTTTAAGTACTGTCAGGGTCTATATGGCTGGAAGAAAGGGCTAGATCTATCAGTGAATACAAAAAAGAGAGGACCTTTATAGTGAATTAAAGTCAAACATCTACAGAAATAATGCTTGAAGAACACAATGTGAATTAAAGAACATCAATAGTGATTATAGTGCACAAAAGCACAAGCACCCCCATTAATGGCCTATTTACAAATCTAAAGAAAATACATATTCTGGTCAGTCCCAAATCCAAGTCCTGTTTGATAGTCCTACTATACTGCACGCTGAAGCTTATAACTTCCACCCCACTCCATGTACAAGAATCAGAAATAAGCGCGTATGCTGAAAATTTGACTCTTCCCACATCTTCTTTGAGCTGAAACATTCTAATAGAATTTCTAACTTTGGCTCAAAACCAACAAGTCAAATTTTTAGTGACTGTTTCCCTCTTCAGTTTTAATGCCCTCGGCACATGGAACTGGTTTTTCTTCTCCATTGGTTGTAAAAGACAATCTTCGAGCCTTTGTAGTTGCCTTACCATTTGGTGAAGGCAGTTTAACTGAACCCGAAGTTTTTGGTGTTGGGGGGTTTATGTTCTTGCCAACTTTGCTAGCTTGCTTAGGCTGTACTTTCTTTGGACTAGGTGACTGCACACGGCTTTCCCATGGGCGAGCAGCAATCCAGCGTTCTTTCCAGCTCCAACCCCAATTAGCTTTACCAAGTTCCAAACTTCCCAAGCCTTGGCTCTGACTACAATTGGCCCTCCACTATAATTCATGTAAATACATTTATCATTCCCAAGTGATTAAGGTTAAAGCAATGGATAGAGTACACACAGAATACGGTATACCTGATGAGAAAAAGCATATGCCATAGCCCGCTCGCGCTTAACTGCTGCTTCTTCCCTCTGATATATCCTCGAAAGTACTTCATCCATCGTTTCAGAGCCACCACTCCATTCCGCCTAGTATCCATTCAAATAAATACTCAGAGAGATAAGAATGGGAATCATAAAGTGGAGATATCAAGAACCACAAGGTATCACATGATTTGACAATAATGTAACACAAGCCTCCCAACTGTCCCAAGATATATGCAGGATTTTGGAAAATCCTGATACAAAATTGTTCGTTCTTTCTGAACAGTTCTTAGACATGGGAGGTCGTGATCTCACCTCTATGTCATGAAGTTTTGCCTCAAGTTTATGTTGATTCTCTAATTTCTTCTGTTGGATCCTTCCTTCTGTTACCATTGAGAGCCGGCGAGTCCTAACCTCAGTCTGTATTCTGCTCCATGAATGAAGATAACTTAGTGTAGTTGTAGCTTGCTTTGTAACAGGGTAAGCCCGGGTCATTATTTGCAATCTGACGATCCCTTTCAAACGACGTAAAGCTTTTCTAGCCTGCAACGTATTAGAAGGATCTCAGAACCCAAAATTCTGCCTAGAAAAATGGTCTTTCATGCAAATGGTCACAAATACAGCACAGGTAAGAATGGTAAGATCAATACTGAACATTTGTTATTAGTTGTGCACAATGCAAAAGCAATCAAAAGTACAATGGATCTCCCAAGTTCTATATTTTGGCACATCAATGTATACACAACCTTAAATGTAATGAGCGTACCACATGTGCGCGAAAAGCAGTCTGAATACGAATTGCAGCTATATCTTCAACTGGCATGTCCAGTGATCCAAGCTTTTTATTGGGTGTACCATTTGCAAAACTAGCCTCTTTCCCTGAATGAACTTTCAAGTTTATGGCAGGGATCTGTCGGAATATATGTAATGTCAATGACAAATCTCCATATCATACCAACATCAATCTCAACGTATCACATATGAATCAAAAACACCTAGTGGCAATTGCACCCTACCACTACATCAAAAACCATGGATTGAATGTTGTTGGATGACAATGCTCAACAATAACAAATCAATAAACTGTATGCAATTTGGAGGCTTTATACCTTTACTCGTTTTGAACTGCCAGACTTTGCTTTCCTCAAGCCGGTTAATGCCTTGAACCAGTTTCCAGAGCCCATTTCTGATAGTTAGAGTTTATGTCCTGTTTACCATAACCCTGACAGAGTGGCAGTTAATGAAATCACCATCATCAGTATCAAGCAAACAAACAATCAGTCAACTTTGAGCATGAGAAAAGGGTATTTCAGCAACCAATACATTGAATACAACAGTTTCCAATCAAACTAAGTGGCAGTTAACATTATATGATACAGAATAATTCCCCTGAAAGTTTCAATCTTTTCATCACTGTAAATAGATGACTAACAGTGTTATTGGTAAGTCCAAAAAGTCATTCTTGCATCCAATAACAATCAGATAAGAATCAAATGCAACTTCCCCAAACTATATGATCCTAACAGGCAAACACTACAGCATGCTACTAAAGAAAACCAATTTAAGAGAATTCAGCACAAACATTGTAAACTGATTCTATATCAATCTGGGCTTACATACTTGGCAATCAGATCCCATTTTCCACCTTATCTCCCAAATGAACAAATGGGTATCACCAAATCACACTTGTCAACTCAGAAGCAAAGGCAAACAATGCAAAACTAAGCAAAGCACTATCTGGGTAAAACTCACTTACCAGAAAAAGCAGCTAGAGAAATCTCTGCAGAGAGAAGACACACTCTTTCTTGAGAAAAAGTTTTGCTCAAGAATTTGAAGGACAAATGTTGTAGCAAACAAGTTGGACTAGTAATTGAACAAGTAAAGAAGAAGCAAAGCTTCCCCCCTGAGAAGGTGAGTAAGAGAGAATAAAAGGTGGGTGGGGTGGAATGAGGATTTGCCAAGGCCCCATCTCCAGCCTTTTGTCTACAGACCAAAAATACATGGACAATTTGAGATATATAGAAATAATATTTCCTTTTTGTTTCAATACTATCTCTTCCTCAATCATAGGGCTCTCAATCTTTGCTTTACTACAACTCTACGAGTATAACAAGACCAACTCATCCGAAGGGTGGACGTGTTTGTGTGTACGTGCGAGTGTGGTGGTACGTGGTAGTTGGTTTTTGGTGGTGGGTTTTTTTCTCAGAATTCAAAACTGGAGGCTATATGTTACACCAGAACAAGTCAATGTCACTGTCTGATTGGAATGGCCTGTCTTTCTAATTATATATCTAAATCTTGTTTTCCAGATTTTTCACACACCCTCTTGCAGTCTTGCTGATTAATGATCTCAGTGATCTGGTTAGCTCTAAAGTGAAAGACTTTATCTATTTTCATATATAGAAGACTAAAACTACACCCCTCCTATTCAGATCACAATTGTTCTAGTTTGCAGGAGTTTCCCAGAGGATAAAATTTCAGTATTCTTCCAATGAATGATGCCGATGAATTCTATTTGTTTTTCACCACTTGAAGAAATATCTTCAAATGATTCAAAGACATTGTATATGCACTAATTAATAATGGATGTAATCTACCAAAAATAGTGATTATATATGCATATTTGAGCTTATCACTATGATTAAGCATTATTGTGTGACCTACCTACATTCAATCAGTGAAGTATTCAAATTAAGTGTGCTTGAGACCTTGAAGGTATTAAAGTAATGACATAACTTTTTTAAGAACATATATAATCTAATCATTCATGCAGATAATACACAGATGAGTTTATCATCATGAAATTTATAATGAAAGAAAGAAAGAAAAAACAAAAATATGTGAGTTTTAATGGACCGGGCCATATACACATTTTTAAGGCCCTCCTTCCTTCTATAGCTGACAACCCAAATAGAGACAACTTTGAAAGAATCTGGGTTCACCGCCCAAGAAGTTGTTTTACCCAAATTTGCAAGAGATGCCTTTAAAATGACTAGATATAGTTTTTTTTTTTTAAAGCTTTAAAAAAAATTGTTTACAAGAATAACTTTTGAAAAGGTTTTATCAAACAACAACTTGCGAAATGATTCTCTAAACTAAATTACGCCAAACAAAAACATAAAAAAATTACTAAATAAGTAATGTCAAGGTCTAACAATGGTTGTTAGTTCATTATTAACTTGCACAAAAAAAGAATCATTGCAAGTGACATTGATTCTTGTCTAGTTTGATGTGCTTCAATACTTCCCAACAAAAGTGTGAATCTCGACTACAAACTAATAAAGGACTCTCCTTCATTCTTATCTCTTTTGTTCTTTTCGGTGCTCATTTGACCCAAATCCAACATTATGAATCCCCTCAATTGAATTCTACATTATGAAACGGTTGAATGGATTGATAGTCTTATTATGGAAGTAAATGATGTGAGATTTTCTAATTAAAAAAAGAGAAATCTATAAGAGCATCATCAATATGGTCTTAATCATTTCATAACTATTGGTTCACCATCCACCATCGCCCTTGATTCTTAGAAGGCAATGGCAGCAACAATTAGGCCTCTTCTTCTCAACCTTCTATCAACCTTGTTAGTCCTAACACTAAGACTATCCGCACCCGTTTAGGACATCCTATTTCGAGAAATTCCTATTTTCAGGACTTCCTGTTACTATTCAGCAAATAGGACTTCCTATTCAGTTTTTTTGCGCAGCAGTGCAACAAATAGGAATTTATATTACTATTCATAATCATAAAATAAAATTTTGATTAATTATTTGTAATATGTTTATCCAATAACTAGGCGACACATGTCATTATCATGTACATTATTGAACTATATTTTCGGTAAGATTTCCGACGACTCATATTGTGACACGTGTCACATCCACGTGTCACTGTCGGATAAATTATTGATGAAGATTTCCAGTGAGATTTCCGAAAAATGATAATGCGACACGTGTCACATCCACGTGTCACTGTCGGATAAATTATTGATGAAGATTTCCGGTGAGATTTCCGACAAATGATAATGTGACACGTGTCACATCCACGTGCCACTGTCGGATAAATTATTGATGAAGATTTCCGGTGAGATTTCCGACAAATGATAATGCGACACGTGTCACATCCACGTGTCACATTCGGCTAAATTATTGATGAAGATTTCCGGTGAGATTTCCGACAAATCAGGATGTGACACGTGTACTCATCCACGTGTCACTGTCGGCTAAATTATTGATGAAGATTTCCGGTGAGATTTCCGACAAATGAGGATGTGACACGTGTACTCATCCTTCAATATCAGATTATCATAATTTTGCTATAAAATCATCATCTCTGGCTCCAATACCTGAAACCTCACAACACGCATAAGTCACTTGATATTCTACACCTAAACACAATTCTGCCGTTTTTCTCATCCAGAAGATGAATCATAACGATTACGAAGAGTCTTCCAGGAGGAGGCGCCAACAACGTCGGCAAGCTACCACATTGATGAATTCCTTCATCAATGATGCAACCATGGTAGTTGCCACGTTTGATGATGAGCCACCCCGCCGCCGCCTTCCAAACCATCCAAGGCAAAGGGAACCTAGGGGTCAGAATTTGCTTGAAGATTACTTCGTGGAACGCCCTGTTTTCCACGAGCAAGATTTTCGCCGGAGGTTCCGAATGAGCACGCATTTGTTCAACCGGATCAAGACAGACCTCTGTAATCACGACCCATTTTGGCATCAAAGAGCAGATGCCACTGGATTGCAAGGACTCCTCCCCGAGCAAAAGATGACCGGTGCTATACGAATGTTGGCGTACGGCGCAGCCGCAGATCAGTGTACTGAGTACACAAGGATGGGGGAGTCAACGATGTTGGAATGCATGAAGAAGTGGTGCACACAAGTGGTCTTGCTCTACAAGGACCGTTACCTCCGCGCTCCAAATCCAGGTGACATAACTCGACTTTTAAGAAGGGCTAGGCAACGGGGATTTCTTGGTATGATTGGAAGCATCGACTGCATGCACTGAGAATGGAAGAATTGCCCAACAGCTTGGCAAGGGTCATACTCGGGGCGGAAGGCTCGTCCGACAATAATCTTAGAGGGGGTGGCCTCATATGACACGTGGATATGGCACAGCTTCTTTGGGACGCCTGGAGCACAAAATGATATTAATGTGCTCAACTCCTCTGATGTCTTCAATGAACTCCTTGCCGGAAGAAGCCCGCAATCGACGTATAAAGTCCATGGTATGACTTACCACCATACTTATTATCTAGCTGATGGAATATATCCCAGGTATTCCTCGTTCGTCAAGACAATATCCAATCTGCAAGATCAACCACAGAAGCTGTTTGCAAGGAAACAAGAGGCATATCGTAAAGATGTGGAGAGGTGCTTTGGCATCTTACAATCTCGTTGGGCTATCATTCGTCACTCAGCCATGTGTCATCACAAATCGACATTAAAAATGATCATGTTGGCTTGCATCATAATGCATAACATGATTGTCGAGGAAGAATTTGTGGAAGACAATTTTGAGGAGAATGAGGAAGAAAATTTACAAAACCCAGTGACTGCTTCCACACTATATGATGGGCCGGTGGATGAAAATGGTCACCGAATTCCATTTGAGCCAGTGGGAAGAGATCAACAAGATCAACGGTTTTGCGACCGGCTCATCGATTTACAATCAGTTTATCTCCATGGTGAACTTCAAAAGGACTTAGTGAAGCACAACTGGTTTCTTGAAACCGGTGAACATCTCTAAATAATGTGCGCGAGATATGTGTGTTTGCAATTTGTGTGTTACCCTTTTGTATGTGTGTTTCCCTTAATAATCAATGAATTTAAATTTGAAACTCGATCTAAATAAATAAAGTGCGTTTTTATTTCTTGAAATTGAAATTACATGAATTGAAATTACTAAACTAATCACTAAAATCAAGGTTGCGGGGACGATAACAATCAGTAAAGCTAGCATTGCCGACTTCTCCTTCATCGTCATCTACTTGCTGAAGGATCTCTGATTTCCGCTTCATGAAGTACTTCTTTGAATTTGGGGTCATAACCTCGAAATTCATTGTCATGATTCTTGTTTCTTCTTCTCGTGCCCTTAATTTGTAGTTTTTCTCATCAAGTATTCGTTGATTTTCATCATTTGCCCTCGTCCAATCGGCAAACATTTTTTGATTAGCCGCAATGCTCTTCAAAGTCTCATCTCTAACTTCACTCGATGGTGTCATGGCCTTCTTTCCCCTTCTTTTTGCTTCCTTAGCCGCCTTCACTCCTTGAGGTCTAGGCGGGCTTGAGGTTCCTCCAAGGTTGATTTGTGATGTTGGCATCACTTCATCTTCAGCCAAGTTGACGATAGGAGATACTTCATTAACGGTAGGTATTTCTTTGAAGTATGAATTGTAAGAAGGTTGAGTGGTAGTTTTGATGACTCTAAAGGTAGGATGATTTTTGACCTCTTCCCAACACGCAAAGTGCGCAAACTCCTTCTTTTTTTCCCCCACATAAAACGTTTGGGCTTTCCTTAACTACAAAATAAATTACAGGTAACGACTTAATATTTCACATTATATATTTCCAAAAATTAATAAAATTTGAAAGGACCAACATAAATAAATCATTACCTCATCATGAAAATTTCCGCCGGATTCCGGATTCCTTCTTGCGTATGCGAGCGCTGCTTTCCATTGCGACAAGTTTGGCTTCAACTTACCAAAACGAGATGCAAGGGCACTTTGTGACCTCGGTTCCGCCCTCGCTTCCCCCTCTGTAATCACCCAATTTTGTTGGTAATCGGCGTAAATTTTTTCCCACAATTTGTGGACCTTTTGTTTGTTGCCGGAGATAGGGCACACACTATGCCGACAATATGAAATGCATAATTGTACATCTTCGGACATGAGCCAATTGGTCGACATTTTTGGCAAAAAATGAAAGAGGATTGTGAGATAGGGAGAGAAGAGAAGGAGGAGGAAGATGCTAAGTGGTGCACAAATGGGTGTGAAATTTTTAGAAAATGAAGGTTGTATTTATAGAAAAATAGTAGGGGTTTTTTAGAAATTTTTTGGATTTTTTTGAAATTTTTGGGAATTTTTTGGGAATTATTTTGGGATAGCCGTTCTGAAAATTCTGAAAAAATCAGGTAGTCGTTGCCTATTCTGGCCGTCCGATTGAAATTTGGATTAAAAATGGACGGCTCAGATCGATCGGCCCGTTGCCTTTGAATTCGGCCCGACAGGCTGACACGTGTCAGCCTGTGATTGGTTTGTAAGTTCAGTAAAAAAAATTACACGCGCCAGATTCAAAAAAAATTGGTTCCCGCCTGACGTCACCCACGAGCGTGGGCTCCACCAGGGGGACTTCCTCTCCGGCGTGCTCTTCGCGGACGTCCTCGAGGACGTTCTCCTCGTCGCCATGCGGTCCACCCTCTCTCTTAGCCACGGTGCACGCTCTTTTTGCCGAGGACGTCCGATTTCCGGCGGGCCCCGCCTGAAAACGGTGAGGACGTCCTCCGTGGGGGGAAACAGTGCGGATGCTCTAACAATCCAACATGTCAGGTCGTAGCTCCAAAACCCCACGGCTTAACCCTTGAGCTGATCCACATACACTCTCCAAAATTACCATTCTACCTGTTTAGGCCCGAAATATTATATTTCTTATTGGGTTTTGAGGACTGAATTAGGCGAACGGCCCAAGCGAAGTGTGCAAATCCGGATTGGAATGGGTTTGAAAGAAACAATATGGAAAGCTGATCCATGAGGCTTATTTTTATCTAACATTTTCTCTAGTGGTTATGACTCTGTTACAAGAGTTATGTATAAATATCGGATGAACTCTATTGAGTACTTAGAGTTATATTAAGAGTCTAATTACCGATATCAAAGAGTTCCAAGTGAAGTGGAATACGGTTACGATCTTCTATATAAAGAGTTGAAGTGCGATTTAGAGAGGATCCCTCGATCAAATACATATTTTGCTCCAAGCAGACTATCATTCTCTATACGAGAAAACCCTTGCAACCAACGATCAAGAGAGTTGTCACCCGAAGCGTGAGATTCTTGGGATTCAAGGACGCAAAAACTTACAACCGATGATCAAGATGCTTGTCACCAAGAAGAGTGAGAGTTTTGAGGTTCAAGGAAGCAATACCTTATGTTCTCAACACCGAATCAAGGAGATTACTCTGCTTTACACCAAGAGGAGTGGAGAGTATCAATTTTCGTGGCTCAGCTAGAGACACGAAAACCCACAAGTCCTAGGTCACTAGGTGAGAATGATCCATTCAGGCGAGGTTGATGCTCTCCTCGTCTAAATCGCTTATTAAGAAGTTAGTAGCCGCTAGCCTACAATTCAGCATTCCGTCATGAAATGGTGGCAAACCAGCACACGAAGCACAATTGAGGAAAAGAGACAATTTGAGAAATCTCTCAAGTCCGCTAGGAGATTTTTTGGTTAAACAGTTTTTCACGCCCAGTAGGACTTGGCATTTAATGTCTCTAAGCGAAAATTAGGGATCCCTATAAAAAGGAATACCCTCAGTGTCATAAACATCCGCAACCAAAGTACCGGGAACACACTTCTTCTAAGTGTTGTTCGCTATCCAAGAAGGCGGTTGACATCATTTTTGCAACAACACATCATTCAAGTATGGATATTAATTTTTTTGAGTGAGGGTGACATTAATCACCTAAGTTACGAAGAGTACCGAGCGTATGCCGCTAGGCGGGATGTACAGCTTGGATGTTACTTTGAAACAATCGAACGGAGGTTTGAAGAACAAGCAGACATGCTTGCTTCCAATAGCAAAAAGACAGACACGGCGATAGCCAAAATCAAAGCTCTAAGGCTAGAACATAATAAGGTCTTAGAAGACCAGGAGCTGCTGAAGGTTCAAATAGCAACCCTCACGGAGAGCCAAAAGAGGATGCATGCGGAGATCATGCATACCCTGGATGCAAACCTCATGAAGCAGGCCAAAGCAGTGGCCACACAATTTTAGAGAATGGAGAGAGAAATCTCAGCCTTTACCAAGTCTATCTCTGATCTCACTAGGAGGACGTGGAAAGCAGAAGCTTTCTCGAATGTATGGGAATAGAGTTTAGAGAGATTTATGGAGGAATGTGACATTCACATCGTAAAAGCACACGAGCCGTATGAAACTCCTTTTTCGCCTATCCAGAAAGGCGACACCAAGGCTTGGTAGTGGCCAAGACAATACAAGCAGATCAACTTCCAGACCTTCACAGGGGATAACGATGCCAACGTAGCGACACATATGGCATACTTCACCCTCTAGCTAGGGCAATTTGCTGATGACGGGGAGCTCACATTGAGAACCTTTGTTTCATCTCTGTTCGGATCAGCCCTCGTTTGGTATACAGGTTCAGAGAAAGGGTCTATCACGAGGTGGGTGACAATGGAAGCATTGTTCATAGACCACTTCGAAACAATGAGACCGGAACCAGCATCGGAAAGCTAGCGGCCATGAGTCAATCGTTAACAGAAACACTAGTAACTTTTCTGCACTATTTTCGATCCGAGTACAACCTATGCAAAACCCCGCTAGGTAAAGATGCAGTTGTTGAAAGGGCCATAAATGGCTTCGAAGATCAGTACTATAATTTGTTTTTCAACAACAAATATTTTACCTTAAATGAGCTTATCACGGTTGTAACAAAAGCTCATAGTGCCATGCAAGAATGTGATAACAAGCGCAACTAATTAAAGGAGACATATGCATCAAGGATATACGATAAGGACAAGCCAAGAACTGTGGCTTATATAGAGGACCAAGTGAAACAAGGATCCGACTCTGAAGAAGAACAAATGGGAGATGTCGAGTTGGCGACAAACAAAGTACTAAAACCCCACAAGCTTCAGAAGAACAAAGGTCATATAAAGCTCTCAACAATGGCTTTTGCAAAGCTAGAGTTTGAGACGTACACGTATGACGCTAACATAGCTCATGAAATACTTGACGAGATTTTCAGTATAGGAGCCCCCAAGATAGACTTCGGCCCATTACCCAATGCAGAACAACTAAAATGGAAGAAATACTGCAAGTTCCATGGGGCTTGGAATCCTATGACTAAGGACTGTATCAAGCTCAAAGATCAGATCCAGAAATAGATTAATAAAGACTAGATAACCTTAGAAGGAGCTTCCAAGACAGCCTCGTTAGTCAATTCTCAACCATTCCCAGCACCGCAGGTTAATATGGTAAATGTCGGTTGGTCGCCAGCCGTTAGCTGTGCAATAGGAGCTGAGGAAGAGAATGTACTAATTTGCCCGCGGTATAATTTTTCGTAAGATAAGGAGGAAGAAGTTATAGACGGACTGCAGGAGATGAAGCTTATCGTCTACTGGCCAGTATTCAAGCTAAGACATCTAAACTATAGATAGCCAGGTGGACATTTTTGTAGGTTCCACAACGCATTTGGACATCGAACAATAATGTGTTCTGCCCTGAAGAACAAAATTTAGGGTTTCATTAACTGGAAAGTGATCGTAATTAGCCAAGAAGGGGTGGTAGAATGGCATCGTAAGACACCACCGCCTTCCATGACAGTTCCAGAAACTTCCTTGCCTCGCGATGCATCTGAGCCTGCACAAAGATGGAGAAGATCAAGGCGAATGCCTAAGCGCAATGTCGCATTTGTCCAACCCAGGCGACCCAAAATTACATATGATACATTTAGGCGAGCAGAGATTTTTGAAGAGCTACTCCAAGCATGAATAGCAGTGGTTCCCGATAATTGGGGGGCTATAAACCCAAATCCTGAAGATGTAAATGGTCTACCTCACTGCCAGTACCATAAAAAATGGAGGCGTTATTCCATTAATGAATGCATTAACTTGATGTATAGAATTCAACAGTGGATAGACGAGGGAGAAGTGCAGATTGCAACACCTTTGCCAAGTCTGGCGATTGAATAAGCATTGATGGTTAGAATGATAGAACTGTCATGGGGCAACCCAAACAAAAGGAAATCAACCCTCGACTTTTGAACCAGTAGTGAGGATACTTCAAGGAGAACATAAGATAGTACATCAAAAGGAAAGGAGAAAGTCGATCCAAAGGAAGATTCACCAGTGGTTTTGTGTTCACGATGCAAGTTCCATTGTGGGTTGAAGATCACATATGAAGAGTTAAAAGAAATAGTTAAAGTCTGCCCAGAATTGATCTCAACACCAAAACACTATCAGCCAAATAGCCCAAGGGAGCTAAGGCGAAGGACTTCTCAAGATTTCAAATGAAGAAGAGCTATGGAGAACTCTGGCAGATCAGAAAAATCTGAAGAAGCCGTAGTTGAAACACTCGCCAAACCATATATTCCACCCGCTTCAAGAAACATCACTAAGGAGAATGTATGGTATGTGAAGGAGAAAGGTAAGACAGTAGAGGTGACTCCAAGCAGGAGAAGCAGAAGATTCACCAGTGGTTTTGTGTTCACGATGCAAGTTCCATTGTGGGTTGAAGATCACATATGAAGAGTTAAAAGAAATAGTTAAAGTCTGCCCAGAATTGATCTCAACACCAAAACACTATCAGCCAAATAGCCCAAGGGAGCTAAGGCGAAGGACTTCTCAAGATTTCAAATGAAGAAGAGCTATGGAGAACTCTGGCAGATCAGAAAAATCTGAAGAAGCCGTAGTTGAAACACTCGCCAAACCATATATTCCACCCGCTTCAAGAAACATCACTAAGGAGAATGTATGGTATGTGAAGGAGAAAGGTAAGACAGTAGAGGTGACTCCAAGCAGGAGACACAACTTACAACAGCGTTTTGGAGAAGCTAAGTGAACTTTGGGGACATTAGAGATGGGTCTGGTACAGGAAGAACAGTTGAGGTACACCCCAGAACAGTTGCAGATGCGTCTAAATGCCTTGGTCGCTAATCCCCTGGTTGCTTTTGGAAAGAAGGCTTGCAAACCCAAAGTCTGAGCAGCCAGGCCCAGTATTTTTGATCGTAACCTAGAGTTATGGGCTAGACAGAAGATACCAGAACCTGTGTCCGAGGTTCCCTGTGACCCAAGGAGACACAGAATGGCCAAGCAACGTCTCCACTTTGAAGAGGAAGCCACACAATTAGCAAATAGCCCTCAGCCAACTAAGGAAGATACACGGGGTCATGTTACAATGAGCGAAACAAATGGTTTCTTATTGATCTTCCCCGTATCATATTGATCGGTGTTGTTCTGAAGTAGAATTGAGTCATATTCCTCGCGAGGAGAACAATGCAGCAAATAAGTTAGCACAGTTAGCAACGGGAGTAAGCTTTTAGGATAGAATACGCAAGCAGATTTTAAAAGTTGAACGACTTTGCTTCTTTTGTGTGAAATTTTATTAAATTTATTTTTTACGGCCAATTTTTGTGGCTAAGTCTTTTTTCAATAGTTAGTTGTTAATATGTACTTGCCAACTTCTATGGTCAAATTCATAAGTGTTTCATATACAAACAGTGTTTGAATTTATCAGTACGAACAACGTTTTGCAAAAAAGAAACTTTTTCCTTTGAATACAAACATATTACATTAAAATACAAGATTACAAAAGCTTTGCGACCTTAAGCTTTGATACCATTTGAAGATAGGCTACGAATGACATAAGAAACAAAAAGGGGAAAATGACGTTTATTCCCCCAAATTCTCAAACAGTTGATAACTAGTCTCTAGGAACATGTATCAAATATGCATACATGGAGACAGATCTCAAGAGACAAAAAAAAAGAGGGTATGAAGTGTCACGGAAGCTAGTTCAGCAGCCCAAAAAGAGTGCTGGAAGCAAGTTGGCATGTGATTCCCTAGCCCGGGTTAAAATCTATGTCTTTCCTCTCCTGAACGTCCGCGTCCATAAGACCTGCAGCCTCTATGCACAGACAAGCAAAACGGTTGCTGGCGAGGAAGCCAGTGCAAAGTCATCCCCGACGTGTAGACTTTGTCACCCTGTAGATACATAGGGTGACTCCGTCAAGGAATCATCTGGACATAGATATCACTATCTAGCCCAGATTTGGACATAGATATCACTATCTAAGGTATATAGTATGGGAAGATTATATCTTGAGGTTTCTTTTGAAGCCAGAGCCAAAAGCAAATACAGCAAATTGGACTTCATCAAACGAGAAGGATTTGAAGGCATGCATAGCTGCAAAGGATGAGAATGACATTTATAAGAGAAGTAAGTATCGAACCATTACGTCCTAATGGAGCGGTAAAGACTCTCGGTATAAAATGCATCTGTTTACGCAGGACACGTGTCTATAGGGGATTGAACAACATGGTGGTTTATCTACCCCGAGATAAAGGTGCCATAATTAAGATTTTTTGGGCAGTTAAACGTATGGAGATTTGACGGATGAGATAACACGTTCCGGATTTCAAGTCTGAGACTAAAGGCCTTTAAAGTTGAGCAACAATAGTAAGAGGACAGGTCATTTCCTTAGCAGGCCAGTTATTGTTGGACGTAATGGTTCTTAATTTAGAATCGAAATGAGTCGTAATGGTACCAAAATAATTAAAATTTGTTTTGGATTCATCAAATACAAAGTTTTGGCTTTAATAGCAGAGGCCCATACACTATAACATAAGAGATTTCTTCTTCAACCCCACTTTAAAGAACTCAAAGTCCGTCCAAGCCAGGCTATATGAGTCCAGGAGCTCTGAGGCGTCATCTTCGGCTTCAGCGAGTTGGTTCGCGCGGCAAGAAATCTCATACAGAAATTGGTGAGTGCTAGCATGGATAGAACTAGCATCAGCTCGCAAAAGTTCTACCTCAGCTTGAAGAATTACTAGGTCTGCTTCCTTAACGGCTAAAGCTTCTCTTTTGATTGAAGCATTCTTCAAGAATTCCTGGACTCTACCTCAATCCTGTTGTAAGTGGTTGTCCATTTCGGCTACCATCTCCCGTTTGCGATCCACTCTGTGCTTCAAGTTATCTTGATGGTTGTATAGTTTGTGGAGCTCGCGAAGGTCCTGCTCAAACTCGGAGATAGTATCGAGAAGTTCACTAGGGGCAGTTCCTTTCGGGTCACTAACTTTGTCCAGGGAGTCATTGATGTCCTCAAACGAATCCAGCTTGGTCTGGGAGAGTTCTTTGAGAGTGGCTCGAGAGAGAGCGATGTCAGCTAGAATGAAACTCAAGACTTCAAGTCTGGCGGACAGTTCTTCCAAACTTAGAGCTTTGTCTCAAAGAGCGGCTACTCGGCTGGCGAGGCATGAAGATGACGAGGCCCATGGAGATGCTTCTTGGTTGCTAGGAGCTACTTTAACTATCATGAGAGAGTTGAACATTCTGGTAAAGCAGTTCGAGTACTAGAAGTGGTAGAAGAAGTCTGAGGCTAGAAGTTTTGTTTAAAATACTTGATTCAAAATAAAGGTTGATGCAATGTGTAAAATAAAAAAATGTTGTTATAGTAAGCATACCTTAGGCTAGCCAACCATAGGTGATTCAAGCAAGTGCAGAATATCACGTACTCTTTGCTCCAGAGCGGTAGGCTCGTTTGAGAATTCTGGGCGGGAGATTGGTGTTATGCGCCCTTCCTCCATGGCTTGTTGTTCCTCCGGGGTGTAACGCAAGGAATGATAGGAGAAGGAAGCGGCACCACCTTCATTTGTGGCATTTTGCTCCTCGAACTCCTCAGCAAAATCTAAGAAATATTGAGAGAGAGGCAGTCTGGCATCTGTAGCAAGTTCAGAGACGAGCGAGGTAGAAGTATTCACCAGAACAACGGGAGCATTCTGGGTGATAGTAGCTATAGAGTCGAGGGCGGCGCTCTCTTCGTTAACGATGAGTGAATCCTAAGGACAACAGATGTTTAGAAGTGCAATAATGTAACTAAAAGTTGCCCAGGATGCTAAAAGATTAAATAATCTTACCTTCAAAGAAGGTGAGAGGTGGATTTCAACCAGCTCATGTGGTTGCTCGGCAGAGACGTCATTAGTCTGTAGGGACGAAATGACCGCGATGGGTTGAGTCTCTGGCGGTGGCGGGAGAGTTGTTGCTTCCACAGAAGGGGTAAGCTTGGTCGTGGTTTAGTGAGGAGGTTCATCTTGCATTATTTGTTCTTCCGAGTCATCCTCATTGGTGACCTCACGACGTCTTTGTTTGCTTTTGTGAGAACCATCGGCAGTCGAGCTGGTTTGAGTTTGCTTGTGAGATCGCTGGAGTAAGGCAGGATAGTTAGATTATTTGAAAAGCTTAAATTGGTGAGGCACTCGGAGAATGTAATACTTTCAGTTCGTGGGAGTTCTTCTTGTTCTTCTTCCATCCTCTAGCAAGGCTCCTCATCAACAGCTACCTCTTGAGCTCCAGGTTCTTCAGAATACTGCTTACGTCCAGCAGAGAAAAAAGTAAATTAATGCAGAAGTATCGCCAACATTTGTAGCAAAAGTTTACCAAGGAAAATAAGTAAGTAAAGTTACATACCATTGGCCAAGGGGTGTCATCACTATCCTCATGGATCATACGTAGCAGTTGCCGATCAGAGTCATCCACAAATTGTTTCGTAAAGTTATGAAAGATGGTGGCAAAAAGGGCCAGTGGTGGCTTGCGTCTGATCCCATCCTAGAAGTGGGCTTTCCAAGATAGGTAATTAGTAGTCATGTGAAGGGATGGTGTAATAGGATGCTCAAAATTTTTTCTCAAGAAGCATTACCAAAGGGAAGCCATATTGACCATCAATCAAGTCAGCGGGGTCAGGACGAGAAGTGGCTCGCCAAATTTTGTAGCGATTCACTGAGCAAATAAGAGGCATAGGGGTACGCTGAGATAGCCCAAGTTGCCTGGCGAAGTGGTTAGGAGCATATAGTTAGTGCCCAGGTGTGGAAGGATCCGGCACCGGTAGGTCACCGCATGTGTTGCTCTGAAGGAAAATGACTCTCGCCAGGTTGTTCTATTCTGGCGAGGGAAGGAAGCCAGTATCAAGGTCTTGAGGGAAGTCGCAACTTAAAATGGTGTCGACCGCAGCCTCAGGAAACTCTAAATGTGAGCAAAAGGTAGCGAAGCATGTTTGGTAAGTCCACCCGTTAAAGGAGTTGGTGGTCGTCAGAGTCTTCCCCATAATTACATCTCTCTCGAATGGTAGGATTTTAGGATGACGAAAAAATGGAGAAGTACATTCGAAGCCATAGCTCTACCATCCAGAGTGGCCCTGGTTGGTGGAGGTCGAGTCATGAGAGCACAATCCACTTTAGGCTGCGATAGATGCTGGTAAGGATAGACTGTGCAAGACTTAATTTTGTTCCCTCAAAAAGGCGCTCGGCGAGGTTGGTCCAACATTTGTTCACCTTCAGAGAAGAAAGGCAAAAAATATATTTGGATAACCAAAATTCAAGGAAAGCTATCCTTCCTTGATCGGTCTGGTTGTTGATGATGGCGTTGGTCCAGGCAGAGTATGAAGCAGGGTGTTGAGGGTCAGCATGAATGGTACATTTGATGTGATCACCTTGTTTCCAGATGAGATTGGTGATGAGAACTTCGAATATAACATAAAGATTGAGAAGAGTGATACTTACATCGCCACAAGGTAGGCGAAAGCAGTTGCAGGCCGAGTCCCAGAAGCACATGGCAGTGGTGAAGGGAGCGTGATTTCCACCACTGGGGAGTGCGAAGCAGAGGTCAAGCAGTTGATCAATGCCAGCCACTTGCCATTGAATCAGGTCCAGTTCCCGGAAGTTGACATACCAAGCACGATCCTTCTCGGAAGTGTTAGGTCATTTGCTGATTGAACAATAGGTATCCTTCTTCATCCACCCCGTGGGGTTTGTTTTCGGGTTATCTTGAAAAATCAGTGTCGAGTTGCAGTAAGGGCGACGGAGCACGGGGAAGAGCCTTGCGTTGATTGGTATTTTGAGGAAGGGGCCTAGGCGGCTGGTGCCCTTGAAAGTGACTCTAAGAGTGAGAGTAGCACCCGGTTGCCTGTGAGCCGTAACGGCATAAATATCAGCAGCGAGACAATTTGCCTCGGTTTTGGTGACCTCTGGGAATCTTTCTTTGTGAGACGACATATTGAATAGTCAGAAATTGACGGCGGCGTAGAAACATAAAGGTTGGCTTTTGGAGGAAGCTTAAAGTTTGAATGAAGGAAGAGTTTGTGTTGGAAATAAGGACTGACTCCGACGTGCACTTTTTAGGTGACATCAACCTAAGTGGCACATCTTTTCAGGAGAAAAGAGACGATGTGGCACTTGTGTAGAAAGTTACCATTTAATGTTATCGACATGTTGTTTGGTAATACAAACCTTTTCGTTTGCATTGAATTTAATCTAAAGGCTTGAGGGACAATGTTTGGGCCCGAAATATTATATTTCCTATCGGGTTTTGAGGGCTGAATTAGGCGAGCAGCCCGATCGAAGTGTACAAATCCGGATTAGAATGGGCTTGAAGGAAACAATATTGAAAGTTGATCCATGCAACTTGTTTTTATCTAACCTTTTCTCTAGTGGTTAGGACTCTGTTACAAGAGTTATGTATAAATATCGGATGAGATTTATTGAGTACCTAGAGTTGTATTAAGAGTCTAATTACCGATATCAAAGAGTTCCAAGTGAAGTGGAATACGGCTATGATCTTCTATATAAAGAGTTGAAGTGCGATTTAGAGAGGATCCCTCGATCAAATACATATTTTCCTCCCAGCAAACTATCCTTCTCTATACGAGAAAACCCTTGCAACCAGCGATCAAGAGAGTTGTCACCCGAAGAGCTTGAGATTCTTGCGATTCAAGGACGCAAAAACCTGCAACCGGTGATCAAGAGGCTTGTCACCAGGAAGAGTGAGAGTTTCGAGGTTCAAGGAAGCAACACCTTGTGTTCTCAACATCGAATCAAGGAGATTTCTCTGCTTTACACCAAGAGGAGTGTAGAGTATCGATTTCCGTGGCTCAGCTAGAGACACGAAAATCCACAAGTCCTAGGTCACTAGGCGAGAAAGATCTATTCAGGCGAGGTTGGTGATCTCCTCGTCAAAATTTCTTATTAAGAAGTCACTATCCACTAGCCTACAATTCAACATTCCTTCGTGAGACGGTGGCATGCTAGCGTAGGAAGCACAATCGAGGAAAAGAGACAGTTTGAGAAATCTCTCGAGTCCACTAAATTTTTTTTAGGTTAAACACTACCAACCAAACCTCACCCAAGAAGAGAGACTCCAAAGCCTCATCAACCAGTCCATTGCTCACGTTTAACATCTCTCAAACCTAACTCTACTAGCATCAACAACGACCACCTATGACCCCGAAACAGTTCGCATCATCATGAATGTTGCTCAACAAATCACACTCTACAACGTCAAACTAGCCCTAGGCACATCTCCACAGTTCCCCAAATCATACAACGTACCTCCTAGCAGACACAGGCAGTGACCTAACATGGATCCAATGCGAGCAATGCAAACCAAACCATTGCTTCGCCGTGACCGACGAGCCATTCCCATGCAGCAAGTCCACGTCTTACCACCCTCTCCCAAGCAAAGCTCACCCTCTCTACGAAAATAGCTGCAACGACCAAAACCAGTGCACGTTCGGTCGTCGCTACACTGACAGCAGCCAAGTCACCGGCATACGTACTCGCAACAGAAACTTTCACATTCGGAAGTAGTACGTCTACAAGTGAATCTGTCCAAGGACTAGTCTTTGGTTGCACCACAGACAGCAACCAAATAAGTTTCTCCGGTCAATCCAACACATTATATTATCCGGTGTGTTAGGTCTCAGCTTCGGCCCTAAGTCGTTTGTTACCCAACTCGGGACGAACCAAACTCAAGGTCGTTTCCCATATTGCTTAACAAGGAACCCTAGCACCACTAGCTCGTTCATTTCATTCGGCGCAGACGTTACACAGAGACAATCAAGGTCTCTCTGTCACGTACGCGTCTTTGATAAGAAACTACCAAGTGTTAGGAGTTACGCGTGAGGAAGTTAATACTTAATTGAGATACGAAATAAAAAATATAAAAGAGAAGACACAAAGATTTACGTGAAAAACTCCAAATTAAATTGGAGAAAAATTCATGGATAAATAGGAGAATTTTACTAGAAAAAAACGGGATTACAACGAGTGATGATATTTCTCGATATTTTGAGAAGTACACAACTCTCTCTACTGAAAATACAACTCTCACACTACTTGAGGAGTTTACCTAGAGGTTGTCTACGGAAGAGGGATGCTCAAGAGAGGTTTAGAGGGATTACTTGGCTAGCTCTCTTGCTCCAACCAAAGTGAGAAGGTCACCCTCTATTTATAGAGGTGATATCCACTGCGTCAACTTCTACTAGAATCTTCCCAGTCTTCCGGACTCCACTTCTTCTCCTTCTTCCATTTTTTCTATTTCTTTCTTCGTTGCTCTGCTCCTTCTGACTCTAGTTCCATCTCCCTTCCTTTTGTTGTTTCTGGAACTCTCTAGCTGATACATCTTTAGCTTGATTATTCAAGCTTCTTCTAGATCGTTCCCACATCACCGACTCTTCTCCATCATCTTGTTCATTCTTCTTCTTTCTAGTATTTTCTAGAGATCACAAAGTGGTCTTTACCTTGTAACACCAAGCCAGTTACGTATTTTACTACGTGTTCCTAGCAATGTTTCAAAATATGGCCCGTAATAAGCGTCAAAACTCGCCTCAAAATGAGGCTACAGAAAAATGCATCATTCTACTAAGAAAATCTCAAAACGAGCAAAATGCGTTAAAATGCATAAAAAGTGGTTCAAAAGGCTTACGCCTTAAAGCCGCGTTTTGATTTTTTTTTCTTCTTAAGCCCATTAGATGAAACAAAGTTGTTTTAATAAATTGGGGTTTAAGAGAGAATTGACTTACAGAGGGTTTCTCTCTTAATCAATCAATTGACTTTCTTGGCCGTAACCCCAACATCGCTCTCTAGTCTCTATCTCAGATTCTCAATCTCAACTTCTCAAGCAAAATTGATTCAATCTTCTCCAAATTTGGCCGCATCTCTGTCTCACTTGGTAATTGGTATGGCTTCTCATTGAATAGATTGACTTACTCATTTTAATAGGTTGCTTAGTTGATTACTTGATTTGATCGGTTAGGTTTCTTCTTCTTTTAATCAGAATTGGTGTAATTGGAGTAGGTTGCTTAATTGAATTGATCATTGAACTGTTTTGAATCTGGCAATATGGAAATATGATATTGTATTTGCTTATGAATTATGCACTGTATGTTTAGAATAATTAGATCATTAGCTACTGTGAATGAATTAGATAGAGAATTATACTATGTTGATGAAATTTAGAAATACATAATTAATTATCATTCCATATATCTTGTTATTTTGTAGATACGCAATGAGTAGCACATCAACCCAGTCAAGTAAGAAAGATTTTGCTTAGAAATGGGCGAAACCAATTGAGGATTCGAAGTATTTTGACTGTGGGTTTTGTGGTCAAAAACAAACTAGAGGTATCACGTGGATTAAAGATCACTTAGCCGGAACTCATAACAATGTCAGACATTGTCCAAAAGTTCCTCCAAATGCGAAGAATGAATGGTGTGCGGCTCTAAAAGCAACTAGGCAAGAAAAAAGGCTAAACATAGAGTTATGCAAAAGATTGGAGGAACGAGTGTAGAATCGGAAGATAATAAAGTTGAGGTTGTGAGTGGAAGTGGGAGCGTTCAAAGTTCACTTGGTGATGGCTCTATGGCTCCACCTAAGCCTAGAGGACCAATTGATAATTTTGTATCATCAGAAGCTTGACAAGTAACATTAAATTCTCTATTCAAAAAGAAAGAGAGACATGATGTATGTCGAGATATAGGCCAATTTTTCTATACTAGTAGACTAGCATTCAATGTGGCAAACAATCCTTATTATTAGACGATGATGACAAAAGTTTCTAATTATGGTCCCGACTTTAAAGCTTCTTCTAGTCATGAGTTGAGGACTTGAATTCTCACAGAGGAAGTTTAAGATATTAACAAGATGTTTGCAGAGCATACAAATTATTGGAAAACTCATGAATGTACCATTATGTCGGATGGGTGGACCGATGGAAAGATTAGAGTTCTCCCAAATTTCCTAGTGAATAGCCCTTAAAGTACATGATTTTTGAAATCGGTTGATGCATCGGATACAATAAAAATGTGGATTTGATGTTGAAGTACTTAGATAGTGTTGTGGATGAAAAAAGGGAGGAGAATGTCATACAAATTGTTACGGACAATGCTAGCGCTTACAAGAAGGTGGGGAAAGATATGATGGAGCAAAGGAAAAAAAATTGGTGGATTCCATGTACGGCTCATTGTATTGATTTAATGCTAGAATATATTAGCAAGTTAAAAGTTATTGATGAGACGATCCAGAAAGTCAAGACTTTCACAAAGTTCGTATATGCCCGTTCAACAGTTTTTGCCATGATGAGAAAATTCACCGCGAATAGAGTGCTTGTTCATCCGACAGTTACAAGGTTTGTCACATCATATCTCACTCTTTAAAGTTTATACAAGCAAAAATAATCACTTCAAAATATGTTTTCTTCCAAAGATTGGCAAGAATGTCCAATTTCAAAAGAACGTGAAGGAAGTATTGCGAGGAAGTTGATGGTGAATGATAGTAGATTTTGGAATCATATTGCCTATAATATCAAGAGTATTTTGCCACTTGTTTGTGTTCTTCGAGAGGTTTATTTAGAAGTAAGACCCGCCATGGGGTGTGTGTGTATATATATATGAGTTGATGGATGCCGTAAAACGAAATATTAAGAGTAATATTGGAAATTCTAGCCAAAGTATTTGCCAATTTGGAGAAGAATAGACAACCGATGGAGTCCGCAACTTTACCAACCATTGCATGCCACATGTTACTATTTAAACCTTAAGTTTCATTATGAAGAAAACTTTGTGGATAATGAGGAAACAAGGAAGGATTTGGAGGAATGCATGGATAAGATACTACTTGACAATAGTCGTGTTCAAGCCGAGTTACAATTGGACTTATATGAGCGTAAGTTTGGTAGATTTGGCAGTGAAATGACTTTGACCACTAGGAAAAAGCTATCACCTCGTTAGTAATCTCTTAAACTTATTTATTCTTATATTGTTATCCAATAATTTAATGCAATTCTTTACTATATGAGTGTATTTTAACTATGCATAATCTTTTTATGGTTTTCATTTTTTGGTGTGAAAAATATGGAACCGGAACACCGGAGTTGATGCACTTTGCTATTCGGGTACTTTCTCTTACTTGTAGTGCATCGAGATGTGAGAGAAATTTGAACATGTTTGAAATGGTAAGCACATTTAAATGATATATAATTATATGTAATTATGTGTAAGTTTATAGTATTCATATTTGTTTGTGGACTCTTTGATTGTAGATTCACACAAAGAAGAGAAATAGACTTGAGCACAAGAGACTACATGCGCTAGTCTATGTGAAATATAATCATGCTTTGAGAGATAGAAATATAAAGATGAATAGTTTTGCAATGATTGATCCTATTGTCGTAGAAGAATTAGACTCCGATGATGAATGAATTACTAAGAGAGAGAATTCGGTTCTTCCTGAGGAACTTAATTGGCTTGAGGAAGGAATGGATGAAAATGATGAATTTGATGTTGAGGCAGTGACAAATGTGCCAATTGACACTTATAGTAGTTGCCTTGACCGTGAGCCTACCCCACCCTGTGATCCTACTCCTCTTCGTGAGTCTTCTCCTTCACTTGATGTGAATGAGCGCATCGTCAACCTCAAGTGAAAAAAACGAAGACCATCTTCAAATGACAAACAAAAATCTTCTCAAGTGGCAACATCAAGTAAGTATGCTACTACTTAAGCATTTTATGAATTTTGTCTATAGCATATATCATTCATGAATTTCACTATTAATATTTGTTCGCATATAGGTAGAAAAAGGACGGCTCCACAAAAATTTATGCTTTTGAATGTCAACGAAGGTAATGACTTTGAAAGATATAATTCATATGATGATGACAATCCATTGTTAGTTGGATAAGCTTTCCATAATGTTGGAGATGCTGAAGAAAGTGATGAAAGAGATGTTGAAGATGGTGATGATAATGATGATGGTGATAGCTTGGATGGAGATCAATTGCTTGATGAAGATGAATGCGGAGCATGAAGTTGATTAACTTGATTTGATATTAAGCTTAACTTTGAGACTTCAAAATGTTTATGTTTGGAGATTTTAGATGTATATATTTATGTTCAAAACTTTGAGAAAATGAAGGTTTATGTTTATTGAGTTATATTTTTTTTTTAAATCTTACGCGTTTTGCATCAAGGCTTGTTCGCGTTATGTCCACGTTTAGCGTTTTAAAACATTGGTTCCTAGTGGGGATAACCTCAACGGAAACAATTCAAGCTGAATATTCCTTTCGCTCTCGACAGACGCGGCAGCGGAGGCACCATCATCGACTCCGGAGCGGCCTTCTCTCACATCACTAGACCCGCGCACGACATTTTGGTCGCGGCTTTGGCTGGTCAGTTTTCGTCTCAAGTGAGCGGTGGCGTGTTGAAAAAGGTGTCTTTGCCGGGAATGCCGCTCGAGCTTTGTTACGAGATAATGCGGCCGAGTGGGTTTGGAGGGGTTTGTGTTTCAGAACGATGTGAAGATGGGTTTGGATGCCGAGGTGAAGGGGAAGTGGAGTGTTGGAAATGTGATCTTCTGTTTGGGAATGTTGGACGTCCGAGTGTGATCGGAGGTTTCCAGCAGACTAATCAAAAGGTTCATATATGACACTATAAGAAGTACAAGTTGCTTTTTGGTCCGGAAAATTGCAGTTCCTGATATGATGAAAGCCTTTTTGTGTTGTTTTGCTTTGTTTTGTTGAGGACTTTGATTAAGAATTTTATGAAGGCTATGGATTAATTAATTCCTTGCTTGGCTCATCGTTGCATTCTAATTCCAGGCATGGTGTAGTACTAGTACTTAATAAATTTTCAACTAATCATGATTAAAAGAGTGAATGAGAATTGCATGTAGTGTAATCTGATCTTAGAATGTTGTGATCCCCTCCAGATAGTTGTAGAGACTAGAATCTGAAAGATTATTACATTAGTGGAACTCCGCATATAATATTGTGGGAGGAATTATACTACTAGAAGAACTTCAGACTTTTAAGTCCATCCAAAAACACTGGTAAGAACATAAATCATGAGCAGTGACAAGGTATAATATATGCTACAATGCTTGTCCAAAATGGGAACTTTCTGTTGAAGCTGGCGTAAAGACCCATCGCTGTGCAAATGATCAGAACAGCTAAAACTGATGCACATACATCCCATGACAAATCACGTATGTAAACAAGTGCCAAGAAGATGGTTAATCCCATAACATTGTTCATGAACACGCCATTATAAATCTGCGAGAAACAAGTTAAGTGTCGGATAAGCAACTACGTCCTGTAAACTTAAGATGTATGAGTGTATGACTATGTAGCTGAACCGTGATGGTACTTGAATCGATCAAAGCTTCATTAACTTTTGAAACTTGTTATTTCATAAGTGCAAAAGCATGAAACAAGACTTGATATCTCAGTCTTTGCTTGGGCAGAAGTTACTGCTCGAAATCTCTGTCCGTAGTTGATAGCAAAGGGTATCAAGACATACGAGGTGAAGAACGAAGGAATGCTTGCAGCAGTAGAGAGATCTTGGAGAGTGTCCATGAGGGGATTTGCAAGCAAAATCATAATGCCAATACCGAGGATTAATAGAGAAGCAGCCTTAATTTGATTAGTCCAAGATCTATCAGTCAGCTTACTCTTGTCTTTCTAAGCCACATGCGTCTGCTGCCCTTCAGAAGCTGCCTGCAACAAAATGTATGGAATACATTAGACACTAAGGTTTTGATAAGGATGGAGATGTAAAGTTATAGCTTGGCCAAGTTTGAACCTTGGATTTGCTGCTTAATAACCTTCTTCTATGTTCATGACCTTGACCATTGACAAGGGAACTAGCATTAACCCATTTTGAGATTCCATCAACAAACTCTTGCTCAGATATTTGAGAATCACCAGATAGATCAAAGTCCTCCATTGCCTTTTCTACATAATCACTCTCCAAACCTACTTCTCCTATTTGTATTCCTAGGATCAATGCTCTCAGTTCATATGCTGATATGTACGTATTGTGATTCTCGTCAATTCTACTAAACACCCTGCCAATAAACTCAGGAAACGCGTACAGTGAGATCATAGTATTCCATAGTTCAGACTCCAGATGAACTAATTACAGTAACAAGGTACTTACTTTTGTATATTGGATACATTAGGAGTCCCACTTGCAGTGAGGAAACTCGGCAGCAAGGTTTTCTCTGCATATCGATTCATCAAAAATTCAAGTCTTCTTTCCTGAATCCATGGTGTAAACATCTGCAGTGTATGTTGTGTTCAGAAGTGCATATTAAAGTAGCTGATGTCATTGCTTGAAAAGTGCTGAATAATTTAGATTTCTTTAGCCGTGCTCTAATTGGATAGTTGTGTTACCTGATAGATGCAGTAGACGACAAGGAAAGAAAATGAAACGAGTAGGGAAACTAAGATCACAATACGAATTCCTGAGGTTGAATTGAGGACATTAGCCACTTGAAGAATCTGAAAAGGGATCAATGACACCATCATGATTCTTGCCGTAGAGCTGGTTTCAGCGTCAGTTGTTACACCATAACCTGCAAAAGCACCAACACATTACAATCATTGCACTTCAATTAGACCTCTCTCATTTCAGTATTTGTCAAGATAAAAGAGGTAAACCAGTGATACTGAAGCGGTTCTTATGCCCTTGATTTGAAGAATCTGGAGACACAGAGATATCATAGCTACCAAATGCAACAATAGAACCCCATACTAGTGTAAGAAGCATGATTGCTGACCCTGCAACCATGCCAATATTCATTGTTGCTATTTCTTCTGCAGTTTCTGTAGTTGCTGAAATTCCAGTTACTGAGAAAGAAAAAAACATATGAAAATTTTCAGCTAATTAGTTAATTATACAACATATAAGTATAGAAAGACAAGATTATGCCTAGGGAGATTATGATGTCACCAATAAATTGACTCGTTCTCACCGTAGGAATGGATTGTTGTGAGATTGTAAATTTCTACTAATAATAAAAGAAATAGACTGATGTACAACAAATATATACTAAGAAAAGTCTACACCAGCATATGAAATTTTGATACCAATAATCAAAGTCAATATCAGGCCAAGAATAGATAGCATTACACATTAGCATTTTGGCATGAAAATGTGAAGCAAATCAGAACCATACAGACCATATTAATCTAACCACCTGAGCATACATAATGAACAATTGAGAAGAAGCTATAGGATTAAGTAGCTTACCGAGAACAATTCCAATTTGTGGTACTGTGCCGAGCAAGTGAAAGATACTAGCACCAAAGTATCCGGTCCCATACATTTTAAAGAAGAGTTCAGATCCACTTGTAATATAACTATTTGCAAGGTAGAGCAAAATCTCGTAGATGACTACCATGAAAGCCCATGAAAGCTAGCCCCCAGAATGAAGTACAAGGCAAGAACCCATAAGTGGGTTCGCAAGTCACTGCATCTGCTCTAAGATCATCAGCTACTCGTAGGAGGAAAGCGGACTGAGTTATTGACTTGTCGGCCAAGCCATCGGATATGAGCAGGCCAGAGTCTTTAACAGACTGGCTATTCCCCAGATAAAGCATCTGGAGAACCAGAAAAATGATGAACAGAGCCGCTCTTGCCATATCAGAGACACCCTACCAGCTAATTGGTGTGTGCAACAATGAGAATGAGAAGGAATGCAGCTTGGACTTTGCTAAGGTTTAAAAGGAGAAGAAAAAATGCAAGCTGAGGATCAAAACGGCCAAAACTCTGACAATAGTAAATCCCAGCTTTGCCTCCCCAAGATATTTGAAAGAGTAAGAACAAAAGCTAGAAGATTAGTAGAGCAGAATGAGGATTGGCAGCAAGCTACCTACCTATTTGGCTTACGAATTATGACTAATGCAATAATTTGACTTTGCTCTATTTCTTTATACTTGCTTCACAAACAATGTAACTGTTGGAATGAATTGTTATCTGATTCTGGGACATTTACCAATGCTTCTAAGAAAACAGAGCAGCCTCCTTGCTTTAAACATATTGATAATGACAATGAGCATAACAAACGTGTATGAGCCTGTGATCTAAAGAACCAATATACAAGGGATTGAGCAGTGACCTGTATATATACACTTGAAAATGGCCAGGCTTCTTCCTTACAAGCTATTCTGGAACCTAGTTGACACAGAGATCTAAATCTGGCGGGGGAGATTCACGTTTAATGTTCAAAACTTGCCATAGAGCAGCGTTACTATCTTAGTCAACTCAACTCAGCGACCAGATAAGCCGGGCACACATCACATGTAGAAAACTAAGGTTGAGTGATGCTGAAGATATTGTGCTCACATATCTGGTGAACAAATTTCCATTTAGGAAAAATATCAATTTGCTATTAGCAGCCACCCCGACCTTTAGTGATATAGTTAGTATTGAGGAAAGCAAATAGCAGCCTTAGTTTGAGGGTAGTGCTTGTCCTAGTTCTTTTTGCAGTCCAAATTGGCAAATACTGTGGTACTAGTTGGTCATTTTTGTCATTTTTGCAGCCTTCATAACAAACGAAAGAGCCTAAATCTGACGCACTCCAATTCAACCTAATCCATCATTTGTACAAATAATTAAACTAAAAGTACCAATGACAAAACAAACATGTTGTGGTGTTTTATAATGATAGAGATGATGGTAATATTTACAAGAGTCAAAGGTATCAAGGCCATACTGAATGACGAGGGTAGTTGGCACACTGTTTCCTATGAAGTTACAGTGAGAAATGCTGAACACAGAGCTAGTGAAGCGTTGGATTCCGCCGCTTATTTTGGTAGAAGTGTGGAGCCACCTCTGTCAGCCAAGAAGGATCTATAGATGTCACATTCCGCATGTATTGCTTATCGGTTAAGACAAGAGAATGGTACACAACCCATTTGGGATTAACTGCAACACAAGAACGAATGAAGTAACAAGGAACTTGGATTTAAGTCAGACAAGGATAGAGTAGCCTAAAGGTGATAAGAAAAAAGTTATGCTGAGGCATAGACAGCATTGCTCAGAAACCTAAGTAAATTGACTCTTGATCTGAAACTGTCAGATTGTCACTTCACTAACCTGAAAAGTACAGTTGATGGGTGAATATAAACTTCCTGAGAACCTCTGATAGTTTTGTACTTTCCATCGTGACTTGATACCTTCACAGTTCAGAAGAAGAAATAAGTTAACCAATACATTTACCATTATGACAATAAAATATGGAAGAAAAATGATCGTGTTAAAGGGGATAACTAAAGAAACAAAGCATTAATACATAGGTTAGGTATCAAGAGATTACTCACCTCTGCAATACGATTAGTGAAAAATCCAGAAGTAATGGCCTTTCTCACTACCTGCAAGATGTAACGAGTAGGAGCAATTAGAAATGACTAAAAGTAAGATGGCTTCATCGATGCTAAACAAGAATATAGATCCAGGTTTATTGGTGAAGTATTTACTGAAAGCAGGGTACACAATTGTTCTGCATCTCAGAGATGAAAAGTGTCATACTGGATACCAGAAACTTGCCACTGTATCTCTTTCACAAGATTTCAAGTCAATTCCTAATCTCCAAGCTGTTCTTCTGAGTTGTTCCCTTATTTCAAGAACCTTTTTCTGCAGAGTAATAACAGCATACATGAAAACAATGGTGAAAGACATCATTATCGTAAACATATCAAAGAAGCCAACTGCTGATACACACCATGGCCTGGTAGTTTACAAAGTTCTTATGACACCACTGTGAAGATTTACCAGACTGAAGAAATGCTTTGTAGACATTTAGGAAACTCACGTGGTCACCCTGCATGGACAAAAAAATATATCAATCATGCGTATTGGGGAATCAGCATAGAAAGATAAACATATATGGCAGAATAACAGATATGAAACTCAAGTTTTTCTTCCGGAAGAAGATAGAACTCATTTTGCCTATAAATGTCCAATACCTATTTTACATTTTGAGAAAAACAAAATGTTCAATGTTTCATCCCATACGTGCTTGGCAGATACAAATTTGATATCAGCAAGATATAAGCTTAGTAACTATGAAGTCAAAAATATTAAGCAGAAATAAATGTAAACACTTCTATGAAAACTATAATCAATGAAAAATAGGTGTGAATGGTGCTAAGAAATACAAAAGTTTTTTATCCAGTACCTCAGCTGCAGCGAAATTCGACTTGGCTTCATCCAATTCCTTCTGTGATCCCCAACCAGAACCCCAGATCGACTACAAGACAGCATCTCAATTGTGTTATGCAAAGTTGTAGAGAGAAAATAATATAAGCATTCAGTAACAGTAAGAAATGTGAAAGGATTTACCTGTACAGATAGAACGGCTGCAATAGTGATTATCTCTTCTGAACACCCCAACTCACCAGAGCATATGATCATTTTTGAGATCAATGGATCCTATGAAACAAGAAAACATAACAAATGAGCACAACTTCTATTTAAGGAGAGGCATATTAGTTAATGTACAAGACAACGGCAACTTAAAAGCCTTGTGAAATGTACCAGCGGAAACTCAGCAACTTGAAATCCAGTTGGTGAAGTAAGTTTGGCATCATCATTTAGGACTCCAAGTGAATAAAGTACTTCAAGCGCTCAAACCACTGCTTCTGAAGATGGAGATGCTGGCAAATCAAAGCCCAATATATCTATTCCTAAGGCTTTTAACTGGGAAGCAAGAAATCTTATATTAGAATTGACATTCCAGAAAATAATTCTTGGGACATGGCTAATTATTGGACATCAAATTGCTGCAAACAAAATATAATAATGTCTACAGGCAAACATGCAGGACTTGCTTTGCTTCATTAATAGAATGTCACTGGTAACTTCCATGTAAAATCCTCCTTACAACTAATGGAATAGCACACAGCAAGTCATGTTTGAAACATCTATTGGGAGTCCCAGATGAAAGTCTACATCGCATGTTAACCATTGGATAAGAATAAAATGACATACCTGGATCACGCAGGAGACAAGACTTGACCTCTGTATTTCTGGAATTCCCTCGGAAGACATTTCCTTTACAAAATAATCTTCTGTATATAGCCTGGTCCAATCCATTGAAAAATTAATTATGAACATGATAAGTCTTATAAAACAAGAATTCAATTTTTCAGTGAATAATGGTTTGATCAATAACAACAAAGAAACCTAATATCCATAAACTCAAAGCTTACCTGAAGCTTAATACTTACAACTTTCAACTTCGTAAACCAAAGCTGTTGCAGACCCAGAAATCCAAAGCATCGATCGGCTTAAAACCCTAGTCCCAAAACCTTCCTCCTCTTCTTTTCTTTAATACTGTGGCTTGCCTAATCTGCTCAACATTTTATCTCATCGATATAAGATATATAAATCAAGTGTAGGAACAACAGGCACCAGTGGTCTAGTGGTAGAATAGTACCCTGCCACGGTACAGACCCGGGTTCGATTCCCGGCTGGTGCATTTTTTTCTTCTTCCAATATTAAATATTGCCCTATTTAATAAACAGTTTTCAATTTGTCGTACTGTTAATCTTATGCCCCTAAAAACATAACATGTAGTACCGAAATAAACAGAATTAATAACGACAGGTATAATTTTTGACCGGGATATAATTATGGATATTTTATAAAATTCAAGTATAAAAATATTAAAAAAAAACAAAAATTAAGTTACTGTTTGTTTTAATATTGCCCTATTTAATAAACAGTATTTCAATTTGTCGTACTGTTAATTTTATGCCCCTAAAAACATAACATGTAGTACCGAAATAAACAGAATTAATAACGACAGGTATAATTTTTGGCCGGGATATAATTATGGATATTTTATAAAATTTAAGTATAAAAATATTAAAAAAAACCAAAAATTAAGTTACTGTTTGTTTTAATATTGCCCTATTTAATAAACAGTATTTTAATTTGTCGTACTGTTAATTTTATGCCCCTAAAAATATAACATGTAGTACCGAAATAAACAAAATTAATAACGACAGGTATAATTTTTGGCCGGGATATAATTATGGATATTTTATAAAATTCAAGTATAAAAATATTTAAAAAAACAAAAATTAAGTTACTGTTTGTCTTAATGTTGCCCTATTTAATAAACAGTATTTCAATTTGTCGTACTGTTAATCTTATGCCCCTAAAAACATAACATGTAGTACCGAAATAAACAGAATTAATAACGACAGGTATAATTTTTGGCCGGGATATAATTATGGATATTTTATAAAATTCAAGTATAAAAATATTTTAAAAAAACAAAAATTAAGTTACTGTTTGAAAAAATTTCTAAATCTGTTTTAGTTTTTGGTCTTTCACCGGCAAAAGTGTTGGATCCATTTTGCGTTCCTGGCTCGATTTGAACACATTGCACACTAGATGTTCGATAAAAGTCCTGAACCAACTTCACCGACTCGTAAAAATCCCGTCTTTCTTCAGCTACCTCAATACTTATCAAGATGCGAACAGCCTCCAGGATCATTACTTCATCAGCTTCATACCTCAGCAACCGTGCTTTACCCAAACACTCTTTAAACACTACTTTGATTGGGCTACAGAATCTCCAAAACCCACCATTTGAATCGTTTCCCGGTCAGTTTCTGAAATGGGGTTCGGTTAGGACTTTGAGTTTCGCTTCTGGGTTCTCGCCCTTGAAGCCCAAGCCGTTGGATTCCATTATTGACATTGAGAGGGTTAAGGATCGGTCACCGGAGGACATCACTTCAGCTTGGGACGATGTAAGCCTCGAGTTCTCTTTTGCTTATCCTGTGACTGTAAATGCACATTTGACCCTGAATGTTTGTATCTTTGATGAATTTGGAGATGGGTTTTTGGTAGTTTGTATCAAAGTTTAAATCGTTGGCTGTTTAGGTTGCTACATTGCTTATACTACCACAATCCCCAGTTTTGCTCAACTGGTTATGTATATATATGTTGATGGTTTCTTACTATGTATTTCGGAGTTTGTTTGATGCTTTCAGTATCATTTGGGAAGAGGTCATATTGGTACATCCATGAAAGCGAGCTTATATCACCTGTTGGAGCACAGAGCAGCAGATTGGTAAACTGCTTTACCTGATGTTTGATATTGTTTACTTCTTTCTTTTTTGTCAATTTTGTTGTGTTAATACTTGTCTATTGTGGCAGCCGGTATTTTGTGGTTCCTTTGTGGAAAGGAAGTGGATATACAACAATGTTTGCTCAAGGTTTGCTCTCCAATTATCATCTTCTATCATTTATGAAGTTTATTGTTTCCTATGTTCTTCTAAACTGCTGTATGAGAAAGCTATCAAAACAATTGGGTGTACATGTCATACAGTAAATATGTCCACTATAAACTAATCGCTCTACTTATCCTTCATTTGCTAATGAACAGTGTAAAGCTTTTGTGTATGATATGAGGTAACCAACATGATCAGGTTAAAGATCTTTTATACCCTTGTGAGAATTATCAATGCTCTTCTTTACTGTTCTTGCTGATGAAACCTCTAGAGTCAGGATGAGGGTCATTGCACAATCCCTTCAAACTGATAAATAATTTTCTTTTACTTTTATTGACTTTATTTATGTCATGTGTACTTTTAATGAGACAGAGTTATACACAGCGGAAATAAGATTTCATAGTGTAACAATCTTAATTGTCTTGTTTATATTGTTTAGACTGTAACAATATGCAATTAAAGTATTCCCTTCATTGTATCTTAATTTTCCTTAAAACTTTTTTGCAGTACAGATGCCACACATGATTTTCACTGGCCTTGAAGATTACAAGGCGAGGGGAACTCAAGCAACTCCCTACTTCACTGTGACGTATTACAAGGAGTTTGCTGAAAGCAAGGACATGGTGCTCATCCGAGGCGACGTTGTACTCCCCAGCAAGCTCAGTGATTTGGAAGCAAAATGGCTTGTTGAGACAACACAAACCTTTTATTTGAATGACATGAGGTACAAGTTGGTTGAACGGTTCAATAAGCAAACACATGAGTTTGAGTTCAAGGATGTCTTGCAAGCACTTGATATGCCCAATCTATGATATCTTCAAAGCAAAATTTTGGCCAAACAGCAGTCATAGAAGCTTTTGAGAATCAAATAAGGGAGTGATACAGTGTAGCATAAGTTTCAAACCAAGTCCTTCCAAGAATATTCTGACTTCTCTTTCTTTTGCTTGTGAATCGATTATTGCTGTCCTATACAGTAAGCTTGACATTATGATGAGTCACTACATGTGCTTTTGTTCAGCTCTTCAGATTACATGTTGCATTTTGCTATATCTTCGAAAACAAATTTTATCTAGCAGGAAAGGCTACAACTCAGGATACCAACCAAAAGAAAAACTGGCCAAGCAGTTTATACAAAGGGGAAAAAATCACAGTACGTAGTTGCTTACATATCAGGTAAACAATAGAGTTTCCGATTTGACTGAATTAGCAGTTTAAATTATAGCTAGTATGGTCATTTAGGACAAATAATTTGAGCATCACTCTTGACATCCTTGAGTTTTTCTTCAACTAATGTCCTCGGGTGTTCTGAGAAACTCTCGGGGCGGCGAGGGGTGAACTTTCCATCACCCAAATAGAGTTCAAAAATGTGATCAATTACCAGCATCTCTAACTTTGGTTAAGTCTAGGATACAAATGGCCAAGTCAGTCTCGTAACTATCACCTCGGAATCCATGCATCTTCACTCTTTTCAAATGATGATTTGTGAATCCAGAGTGAACTCGTGGATTAGACGCAAACAAACCATGTACCATTATTTCAAGGTCTTCCAAAAGGGGTGCAGCCTTTAGGAAATCGAGCACACAAAAAAGAACAACGTCCAAGTACGTCAAAAACCTGCAAACATGTGGAACATCGACTCGCAATTGCTTGAGATTTCTGACAATTGGTTCGGTCATTTGGGGCAGATCCGCATCCATCTGTGGATGAAGAGTCTCGAGGCCAGCACACGATGCGAATTGGATTAGTGGTGACGATGCATCGTGTATATATGGTTTTAAGTATTTGAAAAACAATCTTGCTAACCGTGGTGTTGTGATATAGAGAGAGTTGTTCTTGCTAGTTGAAATGTATTCCGAGGCAAGATTAGGTGCAGTTATCTCGACGTCGTATAGACATGTGATATGACACTTAACACTTTTAGTTCAGCTAGCCGATCACCGGCAACGATACGCGTCGGTGAATGAACTCCATATGCCCGGCACATATATAAGGTCAAGCTTTCGAGCACCAAACAAACAGAGAAGAGATTTGCCAGAGAGATTGTACGATTTCAGTTCTGTATAAACTAAGAGTAGTTAGCCGTTTGAATCCATCAATGCCAGTACCAGGATCTCTTTTTAGAACTAATTTTTCTATTACCAAATGTTTCAACTTTATATTCGAGTCAACAAGGAAATCGATCATGAGGAAAATATTCATGATGACCAGTTCGAAGATGAAGCTCTTCGACTCCTTTCGTAATAGCCCAACTTATCCACTGATTCCAATTTTCAAACGGGGAACGAGGATATACATAGAAATCGAGTTTCACAGAATCGACCTTGTCACCTTGATATTGCTTCAAATACGCAAAAAAACGTCTCACAGTGCAGGCTATCTTCATCAACTCCATAGAGACCTGCGCATCAAAACAACTCACAGTGGCCAGCTTCCTCTCCTCCATAGAGACGACCTCTTGTTGTCTCCCCAACAATTCAAAATTGAATTGGCTCAGTTCAAGATTGCGCCGTGTTAGTATTGAATGAGAAAGGTGCCTCCAATGGGGCGGAGAAGCTAGGACTACGTTGACTGCGTCTCTCATAGGGAGCAACGAAACTATGGATTCCATAATGCATAACGGCAACTCGGTTATACAACTAGTAGTCGTCGTTCCACAACTTTTGCTGTTGTTTCCTTCTCGTTCTTCATCTCCAGAGAGACATACTACGTAGTACGTACGTTACGTTTTAAGATTTTGATACCAAAGAACGTACATATATATATAAAAAAAAAACCAACGCATGAGTTTCTTTGTATAACAAAACCCTAACCGATCCACCAAGCTCGATTTGGCCCAACTGACCGGCGCAGACTCAAACTGGATTATGCAGCTTATCAATGTACTCCACCGGAAACGACGTCGTTTAGATAGATACTAAGCAAAAGGGCCACACTCTCGTATCTTCTTCGTTTAGATACTAGCTTTTGTATTATGGATTAAATTCACCCGTGGTATTCACACTCTTGGTGGTATACCAAAAAGAGTCCCGAACTTTAAAACCTATAAGTTAGGTACCCAAACTATAAAATCGTATTACTGAGATACCTCAATCCATTTTTCGTCCATTCTCCTTCAGTTTTGACGACATGACATTATTCTTTTGGTAAACAAGGGGTAATTTAGACAATTAACATATGTTATAATTTAATGAATATCAACATAATATTCAAACTTTAGTTACGATATTAATGTCATCCTCAAATTTCTTGCGCTGCTTTGGGACGGCGGTTGCTCCGACACAACTCGACCTCGCATGGATTCGCCCACGATCTCTTGCAATTTTGTATTTCATCGCGCAGAGCGTGGCACCACTCACGATCTCTTTCGTTTTTGTATTTTGTTTTCCCTTTCGTTCAAGAACTTCTTCATTACAATATAAATCAATACTTAATTACAAACATACTTAATTCTTGAAAAACTCCCCATATGAGCATTGCCATGAACCATCGTGATGGTGGCGGCAAGGTGGCGCTACCTCTATTATCGGCGACCAAAAGTCTAACTAGTTCTAAATCAATCCAACGACAATTAATTCCAAAGCAACAACGTCCAATTCTAAACAAAACTCAACGAATTTTACTTGAAAACTCAAAATTCACAAATTCTTCAATTTTTCGATTCGACCAATTGTGATTGATTCAGATTGCAAACAAGTTATGGTTAGCTTTGTGATGACAAGAGCAACAAAGCTTAGATGGTCTCCTTAGACATTTTTTTCTCGAAATTAAAAACCCCCAATTTCTAGGGTTCTAATGATTTGTTCTTTGCAACCAATTTATCTGAGTCGACCATTCTGCCTCAGTTGAAAATTGGATTGAGTAGCATGGAAACCAGGGGCAGCATAGATGAAGTCGTTGTGGCAGTGGCACCGGGATCGACACACCCACCTCGGCAACCCAAATTTCGTGACCACCTCCGGTAGCCCAACTCTGCGACCTCCTCACTCACCGTTGCACTACAAATCGATATCGCGTTGAGCACAACCTTTCCCTCCATCCCTCTGCGGCCTACCTCGCCTCGTTGAGCTCTTGGTGCCTCAGAGTCTCTAACATAAATGGTTGGGGTTTTTAGGATTCTACAGTCGAATTGGGCATTAAAGAAAAGATGAAGTGCATTGAAGTCTTCGTCGAGAGAGAAGAAAGAGAGAGGAGAGAAAAAAAAAGGAAATACATAAAGAAAAAATGAAAATAAGGGCAGTAAAATCTTTTTGTCTCTATTTACCAAAAAAATGCCATATCATCAAAACTGAGTGAGAATAGATGGAAAATAGACTGAGGTATCTCGGTAACGCGATTTTAAAGTTTGGGTATCTTGCTGATAGGTTTCAAAGTTCAAGATCTTTTTTGGTATAGCACAAAAAGTCTGGATACTACGGGTGAATTTAGTCCTTGTATCATTTATGAAGTTTATTGATTCTTATGTTATTCTAAGGAAAAAAAATTGTGATATATGAACTTACCCGACCTTATCACTTTCAAACCTTATCAATGTGATACCTCGAGCATTTTCTGTCAATCTTCGTCTGTATTGCTAACGAAGATTCCAAATTTGAAGGGTAAATAAGTAATTTCACATATAATTAGATTTTTATTTTTTTTAAAGAAGTTTATATATTTTATTTTATTTTTTACCTTTTTAAATGGTAATTTTTTTATCATCTCAAATAGTAAATTTTAATCGTTTGAAATTGTAACATTTTTTGCATTTACTGAGGATCGAACCTTGGACCTCTTATTAAGAGGCACAATGCCTTGCCACATGACTACCAAGAAACTTAGGCAATATATTACACATAATTATATTTATACTATATTTTTCTTAAACTGCAATAGGTAATATATTTGGCATTGTTGAGGTTCGAACACAGAATCTCTAGGGTACATCATTACCTCTTTCACCATTACACCACAAGGGAACTTTGTTCAATTCAAGATAAATATATGAATTTATACTAATATTACCCGAACCCACACAAATTCCCAAACCCCAGACCTGAACCCGCCCGCCCTTCTAAACCCGTTTGCGGCGATGAACTTGGTGCACCGGCAGTGTCATCGACAGCCTCACGCGTGACATTGAGGCCGAGATTAGTAAGTGAGCTCACACCGAGCCAGAGCCTGAGGGTGGGAGATGACTCGGGTCAAGTAGTCTTTTCGGACCCTTGGGAGAGCCAGGAGGTAGTGGTGGACGGGAACTGGACCTCGCCGACGATGTGTAGACGGTGGAAGAGGAGGAGGTCGTAGTTACGGTGGATTGAGCCACCAAACGAGTTCTCAATTGGAAATACGGCTCTATCGGCGATCCAAAGCTCCACACCGTGGCCTGTGGGCAATGAGCTTCTGGATGCACTTAACAGCGAGATCGACGATCTTGAGTATGCAGGAGGCGGAGGCATTGATGATGGGGCTGAGGATGGACTCGACATCGGATAAGGAGTGCTCATCGGAGCCTCCGTCGTGGAGTGGGCTGGGTTGGGCGAAGGAGTCCGGGTCGGGTCCGATAAACTGAACCCTGTATGACCCCCAAAGGGTGCAATTATTTTTTACCATTAAAAAATATATTATAAATATATAAATGTATGGTAGAATAATAATAGGGATGGCAAGGGGTCAGGTTTTGGGTACCTGTTGGGCAGTAAAAAGTACGTCGAGGACTGATTACCTCAACAAGAATTTCTCGACGAACACCGAACGATTCCACACCTTTGACAAGCTTGAGTTTTGGCTCTCTTATGCCAAAATGAGGTGGGACTCATCAGAGCCTCCGTCGTGGAGTGGGCTGGGCAGGGCGAAGGAGTCCGGGTCGGGTCCGATAAACTGAACCCTGTATGACCCCCAAAGGGTGCAATTCTTTTTTACCATTAAAAAATAGATTATAAATATATAAATGTATGGTAGAATAATAATAGGGATGGCAAGGGGTCAGGTTTTGGGTACCTGTTGGGCAGTAAAAAGTACGTCGATGACTGATTACCTCAACAAGAATTTCTCGACGAACACCGAACGATTCCACACCTTTGACAAGCTTGAGTTTTGGCTCTCTTATGCCAAAATGAGGTGGGTGGGTGGGGGGGGGGGGGGGGATGCCTGCAAAGACACTCTGATGCTCAAGTCACTCAAAGTGCTCTAGTTGAGAGTGTAAATGCAAGTGAATTTGTGAAATATGTGAATGTTTTGTAATCTGCTACGAATTACAGTATTTATAATGTAAACCTTGCCTCCAAATTAGCAACCAACTCGTGAGCCTCAAGTTTCAGACCTTCCCATCTGAAACTGACTCCTTACCTGAAGGCCCACGTTCTGCAGCTCGTCGAGAGGGAACCATCTAGAGGATATATATAGTGTGCAAAAATCGAGGGGGAGTAAATAGTGGTTGTAGAATTTTAAAAAATGGGTTTTTTTTTCGGTTTCTCGACTAGAAAATTCCTTTTGGGTTTTCGTTGGAAATCTAAAAGAAATTTTGGGGGAATTTGTGGGGGAGAAGTATTTCTCCACGTCAACGAGATGGGGTTCTCGAAGAAACGAGGAGGCCTTTGATCACTTGGATGAAAGATGAACGAGAAGATTTGAAAGTGAGTAAAACTCGCCGAGGAAAGAATTGCATGCCAAAAGGTCGATGAGAGAAAAACGCACACTAAGATGAGCACAACGAAGTCAAAGTCGTTGAGATATTCGCGGCGTAGGACTCGGTCAAGCAGAGAATAACTGGAGGAAGTTTCAGTCTCGTCGAGAGCATCTTGGGTAGTTCATCTCGACAAGCTGCAGAACATGAGTCTTCGGGTAAGGAGTCAGTTTCGGATGGGAAGGTCCGAAACTTCAGGCCCACGAGTTGGTTGTTTATTTAGAGGGAAACTTTTCACTATAAATACTACCTTCCCAGTAGATTACAAACATACATTTAGAATTCATAGATATCGCAAATTCATCTGCATTTACACTCTTAGAAAGAGCACTTTGAGTGACTTGAGCGTCGGAGTGTCTTTGCAGGTACCCCCCCCCCCACCTTATTTCGACACAAGGGAGCCAAAACTCAGGCTTGTCAAAGGTGTGAAATCGTTCAGTGTTCGTCGAGAAATTATTGTTGAGGTAATCAGTCCTCGACATACTTTTTACCCCCCAACAAGTGCCGCCGTTTGTGGGAAACGATGGCATCAATCATCCCTAAAAACAATGACAACGAGGCTTTGCCACATAATGACTATGGCAACCAGTTTGAGGATTATGGGAGTGGTGAGATTTCAGAAGGAGGAACGACTCGACGGGTTGAAAAGCCACCCATCGAGTCAGACATGGAGGTAGTTCGGAAAAATGGTGAAAGCTTGAGGAGAGCTTGGTGAAAGAGAGAAAATACAAGGAGAGTCCCTCCGATGATAACCTCACCACCCAAGACATCCAGAAAATGTGGCTAGAACTCGAGCGTCTCCAAGAAAAAGAACGAAAGACGAGGAGAACGAGTAGTACCACAGAAGAGGACGACACCGAGGACGAGTTGTCCAAGGATGAAAATATATGGGAAGACAATGAGTCCTCATATGAGGATTACGAACCATAAAAGAATTTTCATCGAGAAGGAAATCCCATCAAGAAGAGCTTGGCGATTCCAACAGGGATCCAATTCAAAAGAGCTTATGGTCGAGACCATGAAAGAAGCCACATGGGTGAGATCACGAGACATAGCTGCCGAACTAGTGAAAGGAGTCACGCAGTCTCGTTTTACCGACCGGATCTTAAGGACTAGGAAGCTGAAACATTTCCTAACTTCGGCGACACTACCTAAGTACGAAGGCAACAACGACCCCATTAATCATATGAAAGAATACATGGGAATAATGAGACTCGAAACAACCAATGAAAGGTTAATGTGCAAGCTTTTTCCGACGAGCCTTTCACAGCTGGCAGCGAAAAGGTTCCAGGAAATCGCACCAAATTCTATAGCTAGCTTTGATAAAATGGCTCAAGCCTTCATCTTACAATACTTCTGCTCGAGAAAGCAGAAAAAAGTCCTATCAGTTTTGTTCAATGTTAAACAGAAGAACGGGGAAATGTTGGAGAAGTACTTCGAAAAGTTCAAAGAAGAAATGACTAGTATCCGCTGTGACTCAAGTGTAGCCATCATAGCTTTCTGAGAGGGCTTGCTTGAAGGGACACCACTCTATGAAGAGCTTATTCGTCATCAACCAACAAACATAGACGATGTCCTCAACAAGGTTAAAGGAGAGAAATGACTCGAGCGCCTACAACATTCTCGTCGAGGAAGGATGGCAGCTAATGTCTAGAATAAGATGGAACAAGAGAGTTCGACGAGAAAAGAAAAGGCCAAAGCTACTGAATCTGGGGGCAAACGCGGTAGCCAAAGACAACAGGGAAGACACAGGGGTAAGACCACAAAGGATGAACCTTGGTTTACATGGAGCCTCGCCTTTATCTTCTGAAAACACGTGGCCGAAGGCATCTTTAAGGACCCTGCACCTCAGCCAGAATCCCCAAATGTCTTTGAGCAGAGGAAGTATTGCATATACCATAAGACAAAGGGACAAAACATCAATAGCTGTGAAGCAATTAAACCGACAATAATGGAGCTCATTAGACAAGGGAAGCTTCAACAATACAAGTCGGTAGAAGAATTGTATGAAAGACCACCGACGAGGAACCCCATGTTCGAGAGATCCTTGTCATCCAAGGAGGACCACCAACTATACAAGAAGAAGATGTATGGTTGAGAAGTGAGAATAGGCAGGCCAAGAAGATAAGAAGGATATGCAATATAGAATGGGGGGCCGTGAAGGTAGAGGTTGTACAAGAGAAGCCTGTCATCAACTTTTCGAGAAAAATGGCATAGGAATACAGTTCCCGCATAAATATGCCTTTGTCATCTCGATGAGGATTAGCGATAGTTTGGTACGTCGAGTTCTTACTGACGCCGGGAGCAACGTCGAAATTATTTACTTCAGAGCATTCAAAAAGCTAAAAATTGACCCGAAGAAAGTGAAAAGGAGTAAATCACCCATTTTGGCCTTCGATGGAACCGAGTCGTGGCCTTATGGAGAGGTGACATTGCCAGTCGTGACGGCGGGAAAAAGGGTCGACTTTACCTTTGTCGTGATCGACAAGCATTCGTCTTATAATGTCATGTTAAGCTGGGGATGGCTGCATGTGATGGATGCTGAGGCTTCGATGAGGTATCAGGTGCTTAAATTTATCTCCACTGGCTGCAAGAAAATAGTGTCCATTCGAGAAGATCAACCGCAAGCGAAGAGATTGTACTCGATGGAAATAAAGAAGAAGTTCATCGAGCAAAAAGACAAAGACGAAAGTTCGGCGAGATTATAGCAATCACAGAAAAGCTTGGGGGCACAGGCCACGATGGAGCGAAGAGGAACGATAGATGCCCGTCACAATGGAGGCCATAAGAGAAATATTCCTCGACGAGGAAAAGAAGAAACCGGTCTTTATCGGTGAATTTTTGTCCGACGAGGAAACACGAGCCTTATTGGATTTCTTGAAGACGAACCAAGATGTGTTCGCATGGACTCACAAGGACATGTCGGGCATTGATCCCAAGATCGCCTGCCACAAGCTAAACATCGATCCTAACTTTACTCCGTACTAGCACTACACCAAAAGGGTCGATAGACAACAGAACAGTTATGTTGTCTAACATGTAAATTTCTGTTGTCTATTGAGTTGCCGTTGGATACCTCCTCACACAACAGATTTTTTCTGTTGTTAGAAGCTAGTTGCAACAACGTCGAATTATAATGTCTGTTGTCTGTCAGTAGCCAAAAAATTAAGCATTTTTGGGCCATATATGTTGGTTCAAGTCTATTCCAACAACAGATATTTATAATGTCTGAAGTTAGAGTTGATCAATGAGCAACATGAATAATGATCTACGCATTTTATGCTTGATTATTAATCACTTTCTCTCTATATTTAGCTTTGTTTTGTGCTTAGTAAATATGTTTTTAACTTACTTTATGTTTGTAGGTAGAAATAAAGGAGGATCCGTAAAGGAGGCAGAAATGAGCTCAAAACCTACTAAGGAGGAAGTTCCTAAAATGAGGAGGAAAGATGAAGAAGAATGGGCCACGATTTATAAAGAATGGATCAAAGATCACTAAGATGGGTCAAGACCATGCTCATATGTCCAAGAAGGTCCAAGATCATGTCAAGAGTCGCCCACAAAGAAGCCCAAAAGAAGAAAATGGATCAAAAGCTAGAAATTAGGAAATCTGCCTGTGCAGATCAGCCCACTTCAACAGGCCACCAAAATCAATTGAAAACGAATTTGGACACATGTGAGGCATGCTTAGAAAGATATGGAAGTCTAGTTTCCAACCCCACTGGAATCATGCCGTTACAATGTGTAAATATTCAGCAATCCCGGATTTCGTAGGTACAGGTCATTCTGCGTAACAGCCAACTTTAAATGGGCAGTGAAGGCGCGTTAGCAGGAATTATGGCACGATTAATACATAGCTGGAAAACCCTGGAAGTCTATTTTCTAGTGCCGAAAGAATCACGCCGTTTGAAGTTTTAAAACGTCCGAAACGTAGCTTTTAATACAGAAGGGTCAGATTTGACAGCTTTCAGAAGGTGGGAAGTTTCCTAATCTTCTTCTATATAAAGGGAAGCTCGACTCTTTCAAGGGGGATCACACATTTAGAGGGCCGAACCCCTGTCTCTACATCACCTCCTCTCACACTTAGCCAAGAGAATTCTCAAGAAACCGAAACACCATCTCCACCACCTTCCAAATAAACCTACCTTCACCCGCGGCCTCTCTTGCTCGATTTGGCTTTGAGTTCGTGCGACTTCATCAACCATCAAGGAGCTGCTACACTTGGAGATTGCGGAGCGAATATCCCTCGGATCAAAAAGTGTAACAATGTCTTGTAATTTGTTTCGGTTTTGTAAGGAATTTTCCAAACTTTGTGTAGTGAGATTATGTTTTGTTGTAAGATGTTTATTTTCATATTTGTTTGAAACCTTCCATGTGTTCATAGCCTTAGGTTCGAATATGCATGCTAGTATACCAACACTTAATGCGTTAGAGCTTGTTAGGATGATACTCGAATATCCAGTTCACCCTCGCATGTTTTAATGAACTAATCAAAGATAAAATTGGATTTAGGTGGTTAACTCGATTTGGTTGCTCCCTACTTTCGATGTATACATGTGCGTATGTTTTAACTTGAGCTATGAATTTCGTTGGGATCAAATAAGGATGAGGTAAACGGCTAGGTTGAATAAATGTGATGATCACTTGTAAATAATAGACTTAGGAACTTATTTTCGGCTAGATGCATGTTAGGATTATGTGTTCTTGATTGTTTGCTTGTCTATGAGTTTAAACATGTTAGAACTTGTGATTTCTTAATATGTATCTACCCATCTTCTTGTTTTATTTCGTAGATTATAGAAAACAAACCAACTTTGCACCCCCCCTATATAACCTAGCATAGTTATGCATACACCCTCAATCCCCGGTTAAGAACGATCCCTATTTACCAATGCTACATCAACAAAGAAGGGTTTTAATTGCTTTCGTGTTTGATTGAGTGTTTAATTAAGTGCTTGAAAAGACATGAATCAAATAACAACATATATTTTAAATACTGTTGTTGTAGTTATCTTCAACTAGCATATTCATTTTATTTTCTGAAGTTGGATATGTATTGCAACAACAGTTATTTATATTGTCTGTTGTTGGAAAGCTATTTATACAACAGAAAATGTGGAATTTCTGTTGTTGTAAAGGTATTGAAACAACAGAAAATTTGTAATTTCTGTTGTTGTAATGTTATTGAAACTACAGAAAATGTGGAATTTCTGTTGTTGTAAAGTTGTTGAAACTACAGAAAATGTGGAATTTCTGTTGTTGTAAAGTTGTTGAAACAACAGAAAATGTGGAATTTCTGTTGTTGTAAAGTTGTTGAAACTACAGAAAATGTGAAATTTCTGTTGTGAGAGAGATGGTTGAACTGCTGTTTTTGTGAACATTTTGTTGTCTGAAAATTGGAACAACAATAGACTAGAAATTCAGGTCATTCCTAATGTGCATGAGCATTTGTTCCAAAATAAACATATATACATGCAATAGTTATCTAGCACCAACAGTACATGATCACTGTTGGTGCCAAAATGTACAGCTGCAACAGTACATGATCACCTGCATTGCACTAGCAACATACATATACAGCTAGCTAGCTTCATAGTGAAGTGTGCGAGTTAGTGCTCTACATACACATTCACATGATCTACAAAAGCAAAATGCGCGCTACACAAACTTATAGATCAAGCATAATTGTTCACAAAAGAGGTGCATGATCTTAGTATTACCACCTAATTCGATAGGGGCGCGCCAACTACTTTACAAACTGAATGCTGCTGACATAATTTGCCCATTCATTCCGAACAGCATCAATTTCAGTTGCTGTGTACACTTGCTGTTTTCTGCCCTTTCTCACCTCCCACTGGAAACACAAGTGTAGATACAAACAATTACCCAACAGTAACTCAACAAGTGTAAGTGATATATACAAATTAAGGTCATAGCTGTAAGTGATATATACAAATCAAGACTTCTCCACTCTTCCAACAGAGAGCTTGATCAATGAGTTAGAACCCAGAAAATTAAAAAACAACAATAGATGAAGCTACCATCCTAAACATTAAGAAGCAAGCCCAGATGACCAAATTCACCAAACAAAGGCAAAAATGAAAAATCAATGAAATATTGAGACTCGATCAAGCAACTAGACAGCAGAACTCAGTTCTCACCCATCCCTTACTTTATTTCATAGTTTTCACCTGCAAAATCTCAATTTCACCTTCAATGCCCAATCTAATATATCTCAATTTCACAAATCTATCTCACTTTTTCCATATATCTGATATAAAAGGTACAGCTCTATATATAGAGTTAAAAACATCAGCTGACAACATATCGTAACCATTCATTGGATCATGACTACCTAATCGTAACCATACACGTAGCATAGCTTGATAACAGAATTAGGACCAGAATAATGCTAGTCTACAGCTAGTCTATCGTATACTCTCATGCCAACACATTTCACAGTTGAGAAACAGATTCACATGACCAGCTCTGTTCTATATATTAAAGATCACAGTTCCCTTCATAATGCATAACACAACTTACACTACAAATCATAGCATGACATCAATCAAAGTTTAGCTGCTAATCTTACCTTGGTTGCAAATCCCAAATTCTTGTCCTTCACTATGTCATTCATGTACAACATTACCCAAAGTCCACAGCCTCTAGCCTGTTGTGGCGGAATTCCCTGAATACAATTCAAAAGATTAAGTACACATATAGAAAACCCAAGATACAATACATGGCACATAGAGTTTAAAGGAAAGAATCAAACGGAATACCGATAAAGGCTTCCATGTAATCGATTTCCTGCTTTTGTTCTTCACATTCGCATTGTAAATTACGATTGCACTTCACATGTCAGAAACAAGAAAGGATTCAGGGTACAGTAATATTATTTTTATAGACAATGCATGTGAACAACTTCCGAAAGGAAAAAAATACGTACTTGTCAACAATTGTTCGCCATTCACCAACAGGTAAACGCCTCCTCGATGGATCTAGGTGGTACACGATTCCCTCATCCAACATAATAACCGACAACTCCCAATGATCCCTATGTGACACATAAACAACAATTAAAATGCTTAACAGAAACCAACAGTAGGCATAAACACCATATATCTTCCCTTAGTTAAATTAACAAACCATATATACCCTGAGTTATATGGTACAAGAAATACTTGTCCAGGCTGGCCTTGCAGTAACCGGGTGGACAATGTGCGAGTGCGTTCAGTTTCAGTTTCCCGCTTCAATTTCAGATCTTTAGGAGTTCCAATTGGATTAACAAAGACAAACTTGCCCCGTGTCTCGGATTTCTCAACTTGTGCATGAAGATAGCTACAAAAACAGATTCCCACCATCACATACATTTGAAGTAATCAAACAGCTTATTTAGGTTAATTAATGTGGCGCGTTTAGATGAATACCTCATATACATGGCAATGGAATTGTTTGAGATGTCCTCCATATTAGCCATTTGATATATATCCTTAATTCCAATTGCACAAAATCTGGTCTTGCCAAAAACCTCTGGGCCCAATCTCGTATGAATCATTACTCCATCCTTCATGTCAGAGTTGGCATAGTTGCACAAAGTTTGAAGTGGGAGTGGCAGATTTTTAGGCATCACCTCCATACAAGTAGCGTTCTTCCCCTTCCCAAGTCTCTCTGAGAAGTCTCTCTTATTTGTTTGCTTAGGCTGCATATATATTTTTTATAAAAATACATAACATTTAGAGATTTCTATGTGGTGTGTATATATATATATATGAGCAAATCAAGTCCAGATTGTATACATACCTTCTGTGACATTTCTTCGCTTATGACCAGCTCTTTAGGCCAAGCAACACAGGTACCAATCGCATCAGACACTGTCATTATTTCATCTTTGATAGGAATTGGCAGCAAAGCTTCACCAACAACTGCCCGGATCACCGCAACACGTACATTGGCCTCTCCAAGTGGAATACCATGGATCATTGCAGTGCTGGACTCAACCCCGGTGTCAATAACGTGTCCAACTGCCACAATGTTGTCCACACAATCTTTGGCCAGTTGATATTCCTTTGGAGCAGTTAAGTCGATCTAAATCAAAAGCAGTATGTAAGGTGCATATCAGCATATATATAGCAGCAAAATAGTATCAATGAAAGGAAAATGAGGAAAGGTTACCTTCACATGCTCATTCTTATTCTCTGCAGGCTCTTTCTCTTCTTCTAAAACCAACTTCTTGACACAAGGAGCTTCAACGGTTACCATATTCACAGTGGGTTTTTCTCGAGTACAACTGCCTTGACCAGATTGACCTTCCTTAGGTGACGGTACATTGGGGGCTGTACATGTAGAGCTCGGCATCTTCCCTGATAACATTGCTTCATACTTTTCGATTGTGGCCTGGAACATTCGTCTTTCTTCCTCTCTCTGTGCATCTAGTTCAGCTTTTTGTTTCTCAAACTTTTTCTGTGCCTCATCCATAAACCCCTGAAGAATCTCTTGGGTTGTTCTTCTCTTCTGCCTTGGGACATTGAAGTACACAGTGGACTTCACCTTACCACTAACAGCCCTTACTTTTCCAGAATGCTCAGCATTTCCCAATGCTAGTGTAAGTACATCCTCAGGCAAAGCATTTTCAATTTTTCCATCAGCCACTTCTTCCCTTAATCTTTCCTGTAAACCATTTATAAAAATGGTGACACAAAGTTAATTATACATGGCTAAATGAAACATTGATTATATATAGTTAAATGATATGGTGACTTATCCCAGAAAAATAATTGACTACTTACAATTTTTCTAGCTGCCTCCTCCACTTCAGGGGCTTTGAATTTACCCTCACTATCTTTACGCGCTTTTACCCACAATTTTGAACGATCAAGATCCACATCTGGATCCGCTTTTCTCTGTAATCATTCAAAAGTTAATAAGAAAAAGCCGTACACATCAATATACAAACAGGCCGAAAGTTTGCATGGTTAAATTACCAGTTCTTGCTCAAAGTTGGCATATCCTTTGCGTGCAAGCCTACATGGAAACTTGTTCTTCCTTCCCCTAGCTTGCTGAGCCTCTGATTTTTTCTGCAAATACATAGATAACTTTAACAAACTTACTCAAAAATCACAAGGTCAGAGTAGGTCTGCAAGTTGACTTACAATAAAATCTGGATCCAATCTTTGTTCAACAAATGCTTCCCAATCATCCTGGTCGACGAAGCCATAGTCTTGTGGAGGCTCCAAAAACTTATCAGGGTCATCTAGGTTACGCATAATAACCTTTTGGGTCAAATCACACTTGAAATCTCTCCAAGCAGTGCGGGCAGATGCTAGCACATGCTCTCTGCATTTATCGGGTATCACAAAAGCGTCCTACAAAAACAAAGCAAGTAGATGTCAATGAATTGACATAGTCTGCGCCAAAATTTATGATATGTACAAGAAGGAAAATTCTTACATTTACAGCAGTCCAAATTTTATCTTTGTCGTCGATTGAAATACTCCTAAAATCCATTGTGCTAATTGGGAACGTTTCACGTGCCAAAACACCAGCGTAGGAAAACATTTCAGTGGCTGCAGGTCCAACTGGGACCCCGAGGTCATTTGTTTCCACTATCAGCTTCTGCTTTAAAAGCACTCGCCGTCTTATGTGACACATTGTCACCCTCGCTCTTTTCAGAAGCTTTATCCCACCACTGCTCAAGTCCACTTGTTCCATCAGTATGCCCTTGCCTTTCACCTTCTTTCCAATGACGGATCCCACAGCTTTCTTGATCTTCTTACTACCTTGGTTTGTGCCCAAAGAATTTGCCGTATCATTCCCACTCTTCGTTTTTCTTGGACTCTTCCTTCTATCAACAGTCTTACCCTTCTCATTCCCTGCACCCTTCACACTCTCCATATGCTGAGAATTTGCAGCATCATTCCCACTCTTCATTTTTCTTGGACTCTTCCTTGTATCAACAATCTTAATCTTCTCATTCCCTGCACCCTTCACACTCTCCATATGCTGAGTGTTTGCAGCATCAGTCCCACTCTTGGTTTTTCTCGGACTCTTCCTTGTATCAACAGTCTTACTCTTCTTGTTCCCTGCACCCTTCACACTCTCCATATGCTGAGAATTTGCAGCATCATTCACCCTCTTATTTTTCCTTGGAGTCTGCACACTATCCACAGTGTCACTCTTCTTATTCCCTGCAGCTTGCACACTCTTCTTACGACTGTTTGGTGCATTGCCATTCACACTTTGTTCAGAATAGGCATGATCAACTGAAGATCTCACTGCATCCTTACCCTCATTGGTTGCTGAAGAGCGCAGACTAGTCTGTACAGCCTTCATTCTCGTAGCAATCTTCCTTGCCAGCAAATGTTTCTTCGTAATTCGTGGAGCCATCTAAAACGACATCAAAGGCAACAATCAGTATACAAGCACTACATAAACTTAACTTTGAAGAGAGTGATTTTTTCATAAACATTCATAAGCGTAATCTTCACATAAATTACATACACAAAGAGTTCACAACGCATCACTATGTCACAAAGCATTACATAAACAAAGAGTTCAAATGTCATTAGGCATTACATTACAGAATCACAAATTCACATAGTTGCAAGGTTTAGAACCAAATTAAACACAACCAGAACATGCCTAACATATAATTACAAAAAATGAAGTCTAAAGGTATAATATTCCTTCATTCTTCAACCCATATTCCTTCATCTCCGTCACGCAAAAAACTGGCATCCTCAGTTTCGTCAATGTCATCAAATAGAGGTCCGGCAGTTTCAGCTTCCACTTCAGTATCTTCCATTTGATCCTCAAAATTAGGTCCTCTGTAATCTTGATTGGGACACTTGACTACCACAGACCACACACCATTTAGGGTAGCTTGAAGGTAAAAAATCTGTTTAACATGGGTTGCTAAGACAAAAGGATCATTCAGATGACCTTTGCGGTTCAGATTCACCAATGTGTAACCAAGTTCATCTACTTTAACCCCCCTACTATTTTCAACCCAATTACACTTGAATAATGGTACCCTAAACGTATAGTAATCTAGCTCCCAAATCTCTTGTATCACACCATAAAAATTCATATCATCTGTAACTGGCCTATTATCTCGTGCACTTGACACCTGCATTGCACTAGCAAACAGCAAAACACCGCTGTATTGCACACATGTCAGAGAGCCATCTCGTTTCTCTGTGTTGTAATCCACCCCATTTATGTGGTATGCTTCGTATTTGTAAACTCCCGGACTTGGCCCATTGGCTAACCACCTCACAGTTTGTGAAATCTCGTTATCCGGGTATCTCAGTTCATTTCCAATCTGCATATGTAATAAAATTTATGTTCACCTAAACAAATGAAAAAAATTGTAACACACTGCATGAAAACAAAGATGCCCTACTCTCTGTTTGAGCCATGCAGCAAAGGTTTCATTTTGTTTATCCTTGAGCCACTTTGTTCTTTTTTTGAACCTAGGATGCATGAGTTGCAGCAGCTCCATATGTTCACTGTAGAAGACCATTGGCTAAAATTCAATGGCCAAAATTTATAATACATAGATGTGCTAATTAAGATGAGGAAAGTCCTAATAAGAAAAATTATTTTTACCTAAAAAATGGGAGAACTTCAGTTGAGTTTTGTAACACACAGAGGTGTGCTAGATGCTTTTCCTTTCCAAATATATCAATGACATGCTCACCACATAAGCCCCTGCCCCCATCATTCTTTTCCTTTTTTGCAGGTAGACCAACAGTGGATTGATTTTCAAGCACACGTAAATTGTTATACTCCACTGCTTCTTCTACAATATACTTTTCAGCTATGCACCCCTCAGGTCGATTTCCATTCTTGACGTACCCTTTGAGATTTTTCATGTATCTCTCAAAAGGATACATCCATCTAAAAAATACAGGACCACATAACTCTACCTCTCTAACAAGATGCACGGTCAAATGAATCATTATGTCGAAGAATGAGGGCGGAAAATACTTCTCCAGCATACATACTGTTATGACAAGGTCTCTTTGCATGTCTTTTAGCTTTGAAGTGTCAATTTCTTTGGCACAAATAGCTTTGAAAAATAGACAGAATCTAATGATGGCCTGCCGCACTGGTTTTTCTAACACATTACGCAAAGCTACAGGAAGCAGAAGCTGCAATATGACGTGACAGTCATGTGATTTGAGACCAACCAGTCTAAGATCATCCAATGAAACAAGGTTACGAACATTGGAGGAAAACCGAGTAGGAACTGACATTCCAAAAAAAGAGCCGCATACTATTCTCTTCTCTTCTAAGTTTAAATTCCAACTTGCCAAAGGAAAAGGTTTCCTCTTTGCACCTTCTGTTGGCTTCAAGTCAGTTCTAATGCCCATTTCAACCAGGTCATTCCGAGTAGCAAGCCCATCCTTTGTCTTTGTCGGAATATTCAACAAGGTTCCAAGGAGAGCTTCACATACGTTCTTCTTAATATGCATAACGTCCAGATTATGTCGAACAGGAAGCAGTTTCCAGTACTCTAGTTCGAAGAAAACTGATTTCTTCTTCTAACAAGGTCTGATCTGACCTTCCTTGTGCATTGGAGGGGGACATGTTTTTCCTAAAGGCTGACCTAAACCCTCTACCCTAGCCAATACCTCTTCACCGGTTAATGGTAGAGGAGCATCATCCTCCTCTATGGTGTTATCAAATTTTGCTGCTTGCCTCCGGAATGCATGATTTTTTGGCAGCCATTGACGATGTCTCATGTACGACATTTTCTTACTATGCTTCAGGTAAAACGGCTTTGTCTTATCGACACAAACTGGACAGCCGTTGTATCCTTTCACATAGCTTCCTGATACGTTCCCATATGCAGGAAAATCATTAATTGTCCACAAAAGACAAGCCCTAAGTGTGAAATACTCATTCCTAAATGCATCATATACCCCATGTATCCCCTTCCACACAGTTTGCAAATCATCCACTAAAATCTGAAAATACACATCAATGTCATTCCCTGGTTGTTTAGGGCCAGAGATCAACATGGTTAGCATCATAAACTTTCTTTTCATGCAAAGTGATGGAGGCAAGTTGTACGTAACCAACATGACTGGCCAGCATGAGTACTTACTACTTAGAGAACGGAAAGGATTGAACCCATCCGTTGACAAACCTAGTCTGAGGTTCCTAGGTTCCACACCAAACACTGGGAATCCAGTGTCCATCACCTTCCATGTAGGAGAATCAGCAGGATGGCGCATAATTCCATCCTTTTTTCTGCTATCAGCATGCCAAGTCAGATCCTTCGCTATTTTCGGGTCTGCAAACATCCGTTTAAATCTAGAAAAAGGTGGGAAGTACCATACAACCTTAGCTGGCACACCTACTTTCTCTACTTTAGCTCTACTTATTTTCCACCTAGACAAACCACACCTAGGGCAGATTGTAGCTTCAGCATGTTCCTTCCTATAAACTATACAGTCATTAGGACATGCATGAAACTTTTGATGATCCATCCCCATTGCAAGAAGGGTCTTCTTAGCCTCGTAGAAAGAAGCTGGGACCTCATTATCTTCAGGAAGCCAACCTTTATACATTTTCAGCATAGCTGAATAGTTAGCATCACTCATTCCAAATTTCGCTTTCAGGTTCAAAGACTCCAGTAAAGCACCCATTTTAATTGTCCTAGTACAACCAGCATACAAAGGTCTATCTGCATCTTCAAGAAAATTTAACAAGAAACCAGCATCCTCCTCAGATATCTCATCATCCCCATTTTCTCCCATGTCACCTAAAGGGTCCCAATTTACAGTGGTTTCGGACGTACTAGGTTTGCGCTTCATGGCCTTACTTTCTCCATGCACACTCCAATGCGTATAGTTTTGATTAAACCCGTTAAACGTGATATGGTCCTTAATCACATCTTTGGTAAACTGTTTACCATTGCAACACTTAATGCAAGGACACCTGATTCTGTCTTTATCTACAGCATTGCTATATGCAAAATCTAGAAACTTGTTCACCCCAGATACATAAATGTCTGATCTCCTATCTTTTTTCATCCATGATTTATCCATCTTACGTACATACACAAAGAAGAAAAAAGGATTTACTGTATTTTCAACCTAAATTCTTATAACTACATACACATTTTAATGCTCCTACTCACAGACAATTTTAAATTTAGGTAAACATGCTCACAGAAATTTCAAAAGTTAATCAACTAATCTAACAGACATTTCATCACTTAATCAAACATGCTCGCGTCCATTCCAATTTCAAGACATACCAGAAAACCTAACAACATCCATTTAAACATATTACCTAACACTATCATAACAGAACACAACATAACAGAATGAACCACACATCCCATTCATCAGCAGAATTATCAAAACATCCCACTGAAAATCCTATCAGCACCCTACTTATATCATATTAACACACACATCCCATTCATAACAGAAAAGAACTTCATACCTAGTACTCCAACGTAAGCTCCAGCGTATGCTCCGACACACATAAGTAATTTAAAATTATGCAAACATACTCACATAGGCATCAAAACTTAATCAAACAATGACACAGACAATTCACGCATCCATTTCAAATTCAACATAAAACAACTTCATACCCTAATTATACCATATTAACAAACAAATCCAATTCATAACAGAAAACAACTTCATACCTAGTACTCCAACGTAAGCTCCAGCGTATGCTCCAACGTATCCTCCAACGTATGCTCCACCGTATGCTCCACCGTATGCTCCAAGCTTCTCTACCAACAACTAATAATCATCAATAAACAAACCTATATTAACCTTTTTTCATTAGTTAAGAATTTAGTGAGATTTGGACAATGCAACCAACTCATAGCATCTGTTAAAAATATTAGCTGGTCCATCTAAATACTACTAGCCCAGTCACTGAAAAAACAGTTCACATCTCATTTTCATTTGGGGAAGAGTACCAAAAGGACATGACTCAGTGGAAGAGTATCAAACAAGTAAAATTAACAAAGGAAGAAGCTAGCATCCTACTTAAATGCTTCTCTTTTGGCTTCAATGAACTTTTAATACATAAACAAAAGTAAAATCAGTGGAAGAGAAACAGACAAGTAAAATTAACAAAGCAAGAAGCTAGCATCCTACTTAAATTCATCTCTTTTGGCTTCAATGAACTTTTAACACATAAACAAAACTAAAATCAGTGGAAGAGTAACAAAAAAGTAAAATTAACAAAGCAAGAAGCTAGCATCCTACTTAAATTCTTCTCTTTTGGCTTCAATGAACTTTTAACACATAAACAAAAGTAAAATCAGGTTTTTCCAAAAACCAAAAGTACTAGATGAAGACAGCAAAAGAGGGGTTGCAAAGGCAGAGAGCTGTATATAACAAAGAGTGGCCAAAAGCTTACTACATTACTACCTTTGGGCCTCTTCAGTTGTAGGGCATCTTCAGTTGCTGTACAAACCAAAATCGATCAATCAGTTCAGCTTACCTAAATCGAGTAGACAATTCAAATAACCCAGACCTAAAATAGAACAAGATAACCTAACTTCTCGATTTCAAGAACTACCTCTTCAGATTTCGATTGTTGCGAAGAGGAGCATCGATATTGTCTTCTGTATAGAGTCCCTCTCTTGATTTCGATTGGGGATGATTTCGAATTTGGGAAGATAGCTATTTCGGTGAGTTGGGGTTGGTTGCTTTCGATTCGATTGGGGGTTGATTTCGATTTTGATTTCGATTTCGATATGAAATTGGGAGCAGGCTAGGGTTCGTGAGAGAGAGCTCGATACACTTAGTTTGGGCTAGGTAGCTGTTTTGGGTTACTTTTTTACACTTATGTTGTTTTTGGGTTGAGAATGGTACGTATATGGGTCAGAAGAGCCACTTTTTTCAGTCAATTCCTTTTTCTTTGCAAAGTCAATTTTTTTTCCTTCATAATCCACAAACCTAGCTCACTTCATTTTGGAGGGAATGGCATAAAACTTCCCGCTACTAACCTCACTTGTTGGAGGGAGAAAAGGAAAGTTTCCCGCCAATATCATTACTAACTGACTAACAACAGATACCATCCTTTCTGTTGTGTGATTCATGCCAACATTGGGGGGAAACTCAAATATTTTTTCAAGTGTCAAACCCTAATATAAAATCAGTCAACACACAACAGACATCTAAAAATATGTTGTTTTACTATTATGAACAAATTTGTAAACAATTTATCACACAACATTACATGAAAATCTGTTGTGTGATTATTATTATTAGACAATTTTATCACACAACAGTCCTATTTTACTGTTGTTTGAAGCAAAAATATCAAAATATAAACAACAGAAAAAAATAATTTCTGTTGTTATATAATGTCTCCAGGTGGAGCTATTTTCGATATCAAAATTATGAAGTTGCATAGGTCTTTAGACAGCAGTAGGCAGAACTATATGTTGTCTTTATCAAATTTTTCTCGATTTCCTATTCACACAACAGATAATAACTCATCTGTTGTTGTAATGGTGTTGTCTATCGACAGTTTTGGTGTAGTGTAGCAAAAGATGAGGAGACACGTCCCTAAGCGCAACCAGATAATTAGTGATGAGATCGACCGCCTGCTTGAGGTAGGCTTCATAAGAGTGGTTTAGTGTCTAACCTGGATATCCAACATGGTCGTTGTGCAAAAGAAGAATGGTAAATGGTGTGTGTGCGTGGACTTTACAACCTCAACAAAGCTTATCTCAAGGATTGTTACCCATTACCAAAGATAGACCAAATGGTCGATGCCACCGTTGGTTATGAAATGCTATCTTTCCTTGACGTGTACTCTGGGTATAACCAAATACCGTTAGCTCAAGAGGATCATCTCAAGACCACTTTCGTGCCCAAATGGGGATTATACTGCTACAAGGTAATGCCGTTTGGGCTCAAGAATGCGAGAGCAACTTATCAACGATTGATCAACATGATGTTCAAGGAGAAACTAGGTAAGGCAAAGGAAGCATACATTAAGGACATGGTGGTGAAAAACAAACGGAGAAGTGACCATGTCAAACATCTCGACAAGGTTTTCAGGATACTAAGGAAGTACGGGATCAGGCTAAAACTGGCAACGTACATTTTTGGAGTGGCATCGGGGCAGTTTTTGGGGTACATTGTGAACCAACGAGGAATAGAGCCAAATCCAGAACAAGTGGAAGCTGTATGCAGCATGCAAGAGCCGAGCACCAAGAGAAATATCCAAGTCTTGATGGGAAGGATAGCCGCATGGAGTAGGTTCATCTCCCGGATGACTAACCATTGCAAGTCATTCTTCAAGGCTTTGAAAACCCCCAAGGGTCAAGAATTTTGGGGAGAAGACCAGAAACAAGCGTTCACCAAGCTAAAAAGATACATAGCTAGTCAAAATTTCCTCGTCGTACCAAGAGACATGGAACCTCTAGGTCTATATTTGGTAGTGACAGAAATAGCCACAAGCGCAGAGTTGTTCAGAGAAGAAGGAACATTCCAATGGCCAGCCTCGTTCGTCAGCCACAGCTTGATTAACGCGGAAATCAGGTACACGTTTGTCGAGAAAATTATCTTAGCCTTGGTGCACACAAAGAGGAAGCTTTGCCAATATTTCAAGGGGAGGAAGATATCGGTGTACACATACCTTCCACTCTGGGGAATCTCGATGAAGCCAGATGTATCGGGGAGGATGATGAAATAGGCAAAAGAGTTCAGAGAGTATGACATAGAGTTCAAGCCGAGGACGTCGATAAAAGGTCAAGCACTTGCTGATTTTCTCGTGGAGTGTCACCTACCATTGGGCATAGATAATGTACCATGGGAAGATCCGATATGGGAAATGGATATCGACGGCTCATCGAACTATGCTGGAGCCAGAGTAGGGATTGTGCTGATGAGCATAGAAGGATTCAATTTAGATTCTCCGCTTCAAACAATGTCGCCAAAACTCCTGATCAAACTTAAGCTGGCCAAGCAATTATGCATTGGTCGTGTGAAAGGACCCGACCCCGATTTAGTTGCCTAAACCGAAATCAACCCCTTCTGAAAACATGAACTTTCAAAAATCATAAAAAATTTGACAGAGTTACTCTATATCGCGTAGTTACCATTAATCTGCAGCGGAAAAATACACTTCATCCTATGCCACAAAAGCCAAACCGTGGGCATCAATCCCATCCGGATTTCTCAAAAACATATCATAACGTAAAGCAATAAACAAAACTGTAGCTTTACAGAAATCCGGAAAAATCATGTGGAAATATAAACATAATAGTATTCAGAGTGACCTCTAGTATATACATATATACACAACAGTAGGCCAAACTAGAAACCTACTGAGAAAGGAAAAGTGGCTCGAACACTAAGCCTCCAACCTCGACGTGTGACACCTGGTTCCAAACTGCAAACTGAGCATTGAAAACAAAGAGCCCAGGGAAAGACATATAAACTGTTAGAGTGAGTGGACGAAAATAAATGTCTTTCACCGAATAGATAAATATATATATGTTTATAAAATATATGCGAGTCTAGATGCATAAAAATCATATGGTACACGAGGGAGACTTTAACTCCTCACGCGTACAGAGCATGCATCAAAATCTCACGGGATCACTAATGGACACATCCGCGCTAGTACAGTCTGAATCACGGGATCCCTGATCCTCACATGATTCCAGTCAGAAAGGTCTCAGGTCATGGTATCTGCTCCCCCCCCCCCCCCCCCCCGGTAAAGACCTCGGGTCAGGGTAACAGTCCCCCCCGGTAAACATCCTTGGGGATCAGCCGAGATGCTAAGTGTATCGATACAACAACTATTGAGACTGTACTCTGTGTAAACCAAATCATAAAGGTTTCCATGCAAATGCATAAAGCGTAATGTAAAAGCATACTCATAATGCATAATTATAAAAGCATATTCATAAATGCATAATCATAAAACACATGCTCTTATAATTCATAATCATAACTGCATGCTCATGCTCGTAAAACGTATATAAAAGACTCGCAACCAATAGTGAAAAGAAATCTCCACTCATAGACAAGCACAACGCAAAAACGCGCTAATCTCCACTCTGAACCACACCTCGGAAACCAACCATTTCCGGAAACATATAACTCAAATATCAACGCAATCGTTGAAAATCCCATAAATACTCTACTTATCCCTTGACACAAAATCCACCATCCAAATCAACTCAGTAACCTCACGACTGCGATCGGAGCGCGAAAACAAGTCGAAAACACTACAAGAAAACAGCACTTAGACGACGGAGCGTTTCCTTCGTCTAAGTGAGTTTCTCCGTCGTCTAAATTCTTAGACGACGGAATCTCCGTCGTCCAAGGTACGTGCTCCAAGTGCTGTCGTCCAAGCACTTGGACGACAGAGATTAAGGTCTCCGTCGTCCAAGTTCACTTGGACCGCGGACAATCTCCGTGGCCCATGTAATCACCTGGACGACGGAGATTAAGTTCTCCGTCGTCCAAGTGTTTTTTAATTAAAAAAAATTGTATTAAATATTATTAATTGAATTTAAATAATGAAAAATAATAAAATTAATTAAATAAACTAATTAATTTAATATTACTTAATTATTAAATAATTAAAATTAATTTGTACATACACATTCAAAAAACCCATAAAAATAGAAATATTGTTAGGAATACGGAAAGAAACGAGATAATTAAAAAACTACAAGCTAATTAACACACTGGAGGAGCAGATGCACCGCCGCGTCCCCCGCCTCCAGCCGGGTCGTCGTCGTCGTGGTATGGGTTCGGAGGAGGTTGACATACTTCTCGATTTTGTTGCATGAGGGCGATGAGTTGGGCTATTTGTGCTTGTTGTTCGTCAAGTCTTTGCCGCATGGATTGATTCTCCTCTCGTGCCAGTCGATTCTCCTCTCGTGCCAGTCGAGCCTCTTGAATGGCTACTTCGATGGCCGCAGCCGTAATCCTTTTCCGCTGGCCTGAACCTCCCGTAGATGATGAGTCGGAGGTCGTCGACAAATCTCGTACCACCTTAGGCCTGAAGTGCCTAACCTCCTTGCCAGCTCTACGACCGTAGACCTCATCCGCGATTGCAATTTGGCTCTCTAAGGATAGAGGAGGCAGGTCTTCCACCGGAATATCTGGGAACGCAAGCTGAGTGTTAGCCAACTCTTCCTGCGCACGCTCTATCACCCTTGCCTACAAGCACATAATTAATTTATTATAATGAAATAATATTTAAATAATAATTACTATAATTAAAACCACTTATATATATATCACTTACGCCGCATTGACTCGCTTCATTATCGAGCCCAAGCGTCACGTACGCGCTTATGCTTGCATCAAGATAAGAGTGTTTGGAGCCCTTATCCTTGTGCTCCTTGGCTATTTGAACGAACTTCTTGGTGCCGGTAGTATGGTGTTTGTCCTTCTTCCCCCGGTTGGCTTTGTTGACACCGGAGAATTTCTGTTACACAGCATAATTAAATCATTAAAAAATTAATAACTAAAATTTAAATAATTCAATTATCTTAATTGAAATAAAAAAAGTAAATTAACACCTTAAAGGAGTCATCGGCAAAGTGGTTACACAACCACTTCCGCAAATTAACATCGCCGATGTCGGATCCACCGCAAATTGTTCCTATCAAAAATAAATAGAAAATTATAATCGTATATATTATGAAATTATAACTAATAGTAACAATATTATATAATAACTAAAATTGGACGTATTACGTACCGAAAGATCTTTAAAGACTTTCGCCTTCTCATTATCCGGAGCCTCCTTCCAAGTAGGGGCAGTGAGACGAACCCGGCTACAGACAATTGACCCTATGCTATGCGCCGAGAGACTTGCTAGCTGAGCTGTGGGAGGGCCACCGGTGAATTCGTCGTAGGGCATGTCGATCTTTTTCCCGGTCGCCTTGCAAATTTTCTCCGCTTTGCCCCCTTTAACGAGACCCCGAGTCCTTTTCGGTTTCGGGTCAGTGGGGGCTCTCCTTTGCTTACGGCGGGCGCTGTACATGATAGATTCAGCGGTCGAGGATGCCTGAGTACTTGCCGTTGAACCGGTACCGGGCGTCGGAGTTGAAAAAGGGTCGACGTCTTCATCGCCGGAGATAAATGGGGCAGAGAGAATTTCCCCAAGAGGCGCCGCCTCCGAACCAGATGAAGGGTCCGGATTGAGGGCGTCGTTGCCCTCCTGTTGAACCCAACCGACTTGGTCCGCCAACATTCGGAGCATGGCATCTTCTGCCTCCTGTTGGGCTTTCTTCTTGCCGGATGGAGCCATTTAAACCTAGGAGTACGTTGTTAAAATACCTACTTACCATAATAATTACAAATGCAAAATTTACGCTAATTAAGTACGGTTAAGATTTAAATAGAGTACACTAGCTTGGCTTTTTCGGTCGTTCAATGGACGTGCGACCCGCGCGATAAAGTGTAAATTTTCAAATAATCAGCCTTGGTTAAATCGAAAAACATGGCCAGTTAGGGATAGAGATAACGCAAGAGGCAGGACTAATTTCGACAAAACACCTATTGGTGTCGTCTTTCTTAGATCCAAAACCTGTCACCAGTCATAACCCGTTTCTAGACACCATGTCCGACATTCGGCCAATTTTTTGAAAATTGACACTCCCTCAAATCCTTTGCAAACTCCGCCATCAACCTCGTGTCCATAACTTCACTTAGGTTATGGTGTGCGGTGATGAAATCCACACATCACGAGGGGTTAAGGAGATAAGCGAGGAAAAGAGGCGCCATCTATTCCAAAGAGTGCGACTTAATAAACCAAGCCTATGTACTAAATTTAAATCGAAGACGTACTACCATGCAATTTACTAGAAAATACACGTAATTATCAATTAAGTAAAACAATAAATAATGACATTAATAAATTATTAGTTATCAACTAATTAATTATGAACTAATAACAATAATAAATTTATTCATTTAATTATCAACTAATAATAAATATTTACAATAATAAATTTATTCATTTAATTAATGATCAACTAATTACAATTATGCATTTAATTAATTATTAATTACAATAATTAACCACTAAAATTTATTATAATTACAATAATGAAATATTTAAAACTAATTAATAAATTATATTTAGAAATTAATTAATTAAATGAAAATAATTTTAATAAGGTAAAAAATAGAAATTTACCTCACCGGAGTAATCGGGAATATAGCCGGAGTTGAGTCGTCGGAGAGGAGGAATCACGCCGGAAAAATTGTCGTCGGAGCGTCGTCGGAGGAGAAAACTCGCCAGAGGAGAGGAGAGGAGAGGAGATGGAATGAGAAAAGGGGGGGGTGCTATTCTATTTATAGGCTTTCACTTAGACGACGGAGCACTAATTTCCATCGTCTAAGTGCACTTGGACGACGGAAACAGTGTTTTCTGTCGTCTAAGTCAAGGGTTAAAATTTTTTGAAGCGGCACGTATTTAATGGGCGGGACGTTTCACCCGCCATAAATTTGGACTTAGACGACGGAGAATTGATTCTCCGTCGTCTAAGTGGAAATTCAAGCGGTGCCGAAAATTGAGGCGGTAAATCGAACCGCCATGATTTTCGACTTGGACGACGGAGAATGACGTTCTCTGTCGAACCGCCATGATTTTCGGATGACGTTCTCCGTCGTCCGAAATTCACAAATTCGCTAATTCTATCCATATATCGGACATCACATCTATTTTTCAACTTCATCCAACTCTTGTCCATACTGCTACAAAATATTATAATTAATTAATTATTACATATATATATATATTAGTCCATTAATTTACGCTTAATTATACGTACTCGATCTACATCGATCCATCAATTACGTACGTACGTAATTTAATCTGTATATATAGCTAACATCCATGCATGTATGTACGTACGTTTTCACTAAATATATATTAAGCAAATTTTAACTGCGTACGAACCTGCTGGCCTTTTCGATATCAGTTAATTAAGCTAGCTAGCTAGTCAGCGGAGATCCCTGATCCTGATCCTGATCCTGATCCTGATCCTTATCCTGATCCTTCTCGGCCTTCTCCCTTCTCATTCTCCTTCTCCTTCAATTCTTCTTCGAATGGAATGAATTAATTGATCGAGGATCGGATGGAATGAAGAGAGTTTGGCATCAGGCTTATATAATGCTTCACTTAGACGACGGAGGTGTCGGCACGTCGTCTAAGTGGAAGTTACTCGGACGACGGCGTGTCGGTCCGTTGTCCAGGTGATCACCTGGAGGACGGAGAAGACTCCGAGGTCCAGGTGATCACCTGGACGACGGAGAATCCCGTTTCCGTCGTCCAGGTGGACACCTGGACCTCGAAGTCTTCTCCGTCATCCAGGTGATCACCTGAACAACGGAGATGGTATTCTCCGTCGTCCAGGTGGTACTTGGACGACGGAGACGTCTCCGTCGTCCAAGTGTCACTTGGACCACGAAACAATTACGTTTCCGTGGTCTAAGTGCTGTTTTCTTGTAGTGAAACACATAAAATTTCCCAAAAATCTAGACCTCGGCGGAGCTACGCCGCGGACCACCGACGGCGGCTCTGGAGACTTTTCCCGGCGGACCCAACCCAGATTTCTTCCTCTCCTCAAGGCCAACCATTTCCATTAAAGGACCACCACCATCCAAGGCCCACCGTGGTTGGAAAACAGCCTGAAAATTCAAACCTCAATTAATTTTGGTGACCTATTCTGGCGAGCTTCAAACGGCCTCCAATTTCAAAATTCTTTCACCCAAAAGCATCTATGGGTTGAGGGGAGCAAAACCCCCGACCCCATCGACCCCAAAAGTCCCCGAAAAATCCCACCCGATTCCGGCAAAAACCCATAACTTAACCGAAACGGTTCTCCTTCAAAACTCAACCAAATCAACTCAAACCAAGTTCAAAACAATAGAAAATTACGAGAGTAAGCTAACCATACCAAGCTTAAGTTCTGAAGTGGCCGGAATCAGAAAGTCGATCGGTGGTAAACGGCGGTGCCAAAATCCTTCGGTCAACGCGGGTCAAACTTGGTCAACAATCCAATTTTGGTCAACTCGGCCCAATGTGACTTTTCGAAAATTTTACGACTATTTCGATATTTATACTCGCGGCTAAAACGATCAACGGTCGAAAACAGATCGAAACCAAACGGATAAACACGATTAAATCCAACGGTCGGAAATATTCATAACATATTCATCGGACATCGGAAAAATCCTTGAAAAACTCCTACGAGTTCGAAATCATAAACTCTACAATTCTCGTGAAGGAACTCATAACAAATTCTCACCTGATAATTTAGTCGCAAACAAAGCCGCCAAATTGATTAATTATGGCAAACTACGATTATACGTGAAACTCGCGAATTAAGCCGATTAACTACCATTCCCGGTTCGGGTTGTCACATCGTGTCCCAGTGTATTCGGATTCGTAGCTAATAATGGGATAGTTCAATGTCGATTATGTGGCAAAAGATCCAAAGATGGTGGACTATCGGGAGCTGGTGTTCGAGATGACCCGAGAATTCGAACAAATCTCATTGATAAAAGTGCCATAAGAGGAAAATCGCGAGCGGACGAGTCGGCAAAATGCGCTTTATGATTCATCTAGGAGCCCATACCAATTCGGCTCGACGTGCTCAAAATTCCCATTATCGACGAGAAAGTTGAATGAAGCGTAATGGCAATCGAGTCAATTCCAAACGATTGGAGATTAGAGATAATCAATTTCTTGGAGTTCAACATCCAACTCAAGGATCTCGTCGAGGAGAGAAAATTGAGGATGAAGGCAGCGCGGTATGTGTTATTCGACGATATTCTTTATCTAAAATCTTTAAGCGAGCCATTGCTGCAATGTGCGAGACCAAGGCAAGCCAATGACATCATGGGGGAAGTCCATGGAGGATTGTATGGAAGTCTTGTTGGTGGGAGGAGTTTGGCGAAGAGAATAATCACGTAAGGATACTTCTGGCCTTATATGGCAAGGCAATCAGAGCAATATGTAAGAAAGTGTCCTCAATGTCAGAAGCATGCACTCATAAGTCATGCCCCTACGCAGGAGCTCATCGCACAATAAGGTCCATGGCCTTTTGCTCGTTGGGGAATGGACATTGTGGGACCATTATCGATAGCACCAGGAGGACTTAAATTGGCACTTTTTACAACGAACTACTTCATGAAATGGGTATAAGCGTAGCCATTTGTCGCCATCTCCTCAAAAGATGAGGTCAACTTCGTTTGGAAGCAAATAATATGCAGATTCGGAATACCTTGAGAGATCATGTATCATAATGGAACTCAGTTCAACAATGTGGCATTCTGCAACTTCTGTGACAAGTATGGAATTAAGTTGAGGTTCTCGTCAAGAAGTTATCCTCGAGGAAATGGTCAAGCAGAAATCACCAATCGAATTATCTTCGACTGGGTGAAAAAGAGGTTAGAGAGAAAATGAGGTGCATGGGCTAAAGAGCTGCCGAGGGTGTTATGGGCATATAGAACTACTCAAAGGAAAACGGCAAGGGAGACTCCTTACTCGTTGGTGTACGGGGCCAAAGCGGTAATTGCCGTCTAGAATATGTTTCCAACAACAAGGACGATGTCATACATTTCTAGTGGTAACGATGAGCGCCTAGCTGTCGAGTTTGACCTGGCAGAGGAACGACGAGAAGAAGCTACTACTTGAGTGGTTGAGTACCAAAGACAAATTGAAAGGTACTTTAATAAAAATGTTCGACCATGAAGTTTTCAGCTAGGCAAGCTAGTGTTGAAGAGGACGGTCGAGGACATACAAGCTCATGGAACATCAAAGTTCAAAGCTGCATGGGAAGGACCATTCCGCATAATGGAAGTTTACAGTCATGGAGCTTATAGACTTGAAGAAGTCGGCACTGGGCATTATCTTTCTAGGCTGTGGAATGTCATCTACCTAAAGAAGTACTACCAATGAATCTTGAGAGGTACGCTAGAGCACTTTGAATTTTACTAGTAAAATTTTACTACCAATAAAGTCGGCATTGGGCATTATCTTTCTAGGTCGTGGACTGTCATCTACCAAGTAAAATTGTTCTGATTTTTACGATGCACTTTGAATTTATTTCCAAAATTGTAAAATGCTTGTGGCAAAGACAAAGTAAAATAAATAAAGTCTTCATTAAGGCCAAAACCTTTTTGATATGCATTACGAAGATTGTGACCCAAAAAAGCCTCGGGAGTAATGGGAAAAGAGATCAAAAACCTAAGAGCATATCGATGTAAATGCTTGACGAGCAGTTCTCAACGAGTATGTGACCCAAAAAGCCTCGGGCAGAATGGAAATAAAGATCGAAAATCTAAGAGCATATCAATATAAATGCTTTATTAGAAGTTCTCGACGAATATGTTACCCAAAAAGCCTAGGGCATAATGGGAATAAATATCCAAAAGTTAAGATCATATCGATGTAAATGCTCGACGAGAATGTGACCCCAAAAGCCTCGGGCATAATGGGGACAAAGATCGAAAATCTAAGAGCATATTGATGTAAATACTCGATGAGAAGTTCTCAACGAGTATGTGACCGAAGAATCCTCGGGCATTATGGGGATGGAAAGGAATAAAATCTTAAGAGAAAAAAATACATAAAAATTGAAAAGCTAAGAGTGTATCGATTGGACGCTCAACGAGAAATTCTCGTCGAGCATATAACCAAAAGCCAAGGGCATATGGACTAAGAAGAGACCAATATACCAAATGGTGAAATAGCATATGATTGACGAGAGATTTTCTTTGAGGTATTTCATGTCCTCGAGAAATGTCTTTTGATGAAAAGTGTCCAACGAAAAGACTTCCTCAAGGCATCCTCCACCTCACGATCCTTAACGAGACACCTCCCTTGAGCGAACTTGAGCTTGTCGGAGAGCTCTTCGTTGGATCTCTTGAGATTGGCAAAGCGTTCTTCGAGAAACTTGAGCTCTCGCACCTTACCCCAATATTGGGAGGAGGAAGCATATATTTTGACCTTGGCCTCATTGAGCTCGCTCTCAAGGGCATCAGTGAGATGGGAGTCGGAGGAGAAGATTGTCTGCATGTGAAGCATAATCTGAAAAAGGGCAGATTGGTTAGAAAGAAGAGGCATAAATGGACTTTCGAAGAAAAGGAAAAAGGGAGTTTCAAAGACCTTACATCCATGGCCTTGGATAACACTGCCTCCTCATGCTTCTCAAGAGATTCTTGTTAGAGAATATCACGGTCCAGAGAATGCTTGCATAGTTGGGGAGCCATGTTACGCACTGCCTTTGGGTTGCTAAGGAAGAGCTGCTCCCTATTGAGAATGGGTTGGACCTTGGTGGGCTTCGAGCCACTGGTCGACGAGCTTTCCTCGGCGGGGTGTGGGATGTTCTTTAGTGGTGAAGGTTTGAGAATTGTCGAGTCTGCATGATTATTGATGTTGTTTGAATAAGGACATGAAGATATGTGAGACAAATCAAAGCAAGGAGAAGGAAATACTTTGGGGAGCAGAAGGTTGAGGAGCTTGCTCGGGATGTGGACGAACTTTAAGTACATTAGAGATGAGTGGGAGAGTTCCAAGAAGATCGGTGGGCTTGGACAAGCCTCACCAATGCTCAACGATCTCTTATGCCTCTTCTCCTCGAGAGGGTTCTATAAATTAAAGGTGCCTGGGGTGATGCATCCTCTCTTCTTGCTGCAGGAGGTGGATGCAAAGGGGAATCCTCGGGGACCTCCGTAGGGATGGAAGCGACCTTGGTTGGGGCCTTAAGCAGGTGAGGGATCTCGACATCGACATTGAAGGGCAGCTTCACCCGCATGAGCCAGGTGAAGATGTCCTCCTCGGTGGAATATACATCGATGTATCGAGTATACGCTGACGAGGAACGCTCGTAGGCCAATGTGAAAAGAGAGGTGGAAGAGGTAAAGCGAGAAAGAGACCAGTGGCCATTGGCCAAATTCTGAGAAAGCTAGGCGGCTCGGTCGTCGTCAAGCAGAAAGGGGTTGGAATCCACCAAAAGAATTGCATGAAAAGTAATTTTTTCAGAGAGAAATTCATAGTTGAGATATCGACGAGTAATGCTCGAGGAAGAAATATCGGTGAGGGGAAAGAATTACCTTGTTTGTCCCTAAACCTCTTGGGGACGCTGAGGGGGAGGGGGCATCCTTGAGCTCTGTGAGCATCCAGTCACCCTTGATCATCACTAGGCTAGAATCCCACCCTCGGTAGTTAGTGTTGCGCTGCTCGAAACACTTCTGTTGGTGATAAGCCCAAAAATTAAAGCGGCGGCTGGTTTGCTTGATCCTTGAGTATTTATGGAGAAAGAGGAAGTCCCCAATCCCTAGGGGAACCTTCATCTATTGGTCAAAGGTCAACAATACCCAGATCATGGAAAACGAGTTTGGACTCAACTGCATTGGATGCAAGTCGAGCACCACGAGCAGTAGGAAGATAATGGGATGGAGAGGAAAGCTCAAGAACTTGACATAAAGTTGAGAGAGGATGAAAAGTCATCGAGTACTCCATCACCAAAGATATAATCGAAATCATCGGGCACAATGAAGACATGGACACTCCCCGGTGGGTTCATCCGGAACCTTACATGTAAGAGTTGGCTCTCGGTAGGAGCCCAACGTTTCTCCTCTTCCTTCGGAGACTCAACATCCCTGTGGCCGTCATCCTCTTCTTCCTTTGTGACTTCCTCATCGCTGAGATTGCAGTCCTCAGCGGTCAGCTCGTGGGCCGGGTCGACGGTAACTTTGGATTGGGCTTTAGATTGAGTGGTGGTCATGATTGAGGTGGTAGAAGGCGAAGATCGGGCTTTATTTCTAGGTTGGAAAAGGATTAAAGCTTTAAATCACTTCTAGGAGAATAAGAGTTTGAGATAAGGTGAAGTGGAGAAGAAGAGTGGAGGAGAATATATATATATATATGGTATACAAAAATCGAGGGAAAAATGAACAGTGGTCATGAAATTTTAAAAAGATGAGGGAAATGAAGTAGAGTTATGGCAACGTTGAGTATGCTAAACATGGAGAACGCGGATGAGATGCGTGGGAAATCGAAGGGTTTTTCTGTTTCTCGACGAGAAAATTCCTTTTGGGTTTTCTGTGGAAATCCGAAAGAAGTTTTGGGGGCATTTATGGGGGATACATATTTCTCCACGTCGATGAGCAGGATGAGGTTCACGAGAAAAGAAAATGTCTCAGATCACTTAAATGAAAGATGAACAAGAAGATTTGAAAGTGAGTAAAGCTCGACGAGGAAAGAATTGCGCGCCAAAAAGTCGATGAGAAAAGGCCGCACACCAAGAGGATCACGACGAAGTCAAGTCATTGAGATATTTGCAGCGTAGGACTCAATCTCGCCGAGAATAATTGGAGGAAGTTTCAGTCTCGTCGAGAGCATCTTGGGCAATTCATCTCGACAAGCTGCAGAATGTGGGCCTTTGAGTGAGGAGTCAGTTTCAGATGGGAAGGTCCGGTACTTGAGACCCACGAGTTGGTTACTCATTTGGAGGGAATGTTTGCACTATAAATACTGCGCTTTCCGATAGATTACGAACATACATTCAGAATTCATATATTTCGCAACTTCATCTGCATTTACACTTTTAGAAAGAGCACTTTGAGTGACTTAAGCATCGAAGTGTCTTTGCAGGTACCCCCCCCCCCCCACCTCATTTCGACACTAGGGAGCCAAAACTCAGGATTGTCAAAGGTGTGGAATCGTTTGGTGTTCGTCGAGAAATTCTTGTTGAGGTAATCAGTCATTGACGTACTTTTTACCCCCAACACCGCCTAGTCAACTTTAAGGACCCCTTCGAGAAGAAGAGACACAAGGTCTCATCGAGCACCAAAGAGGCCTCGTCCAAGCCCGCCGATCTTCCTGAAACTCGCCCACCCATCTCTCGTGCACCTGAATCTCGTCCACCTCCCATGGAAGATTTGGATCCCCTCCTCCAAAAGTAAACGCCGCATCCTTCTGCTCCCCAAGGTATTTCCTTCTCCTTTCTTTGATTTGGTCCATACTCATCTCTACATGTCCTTATTCAACTAATTTCAATAATCATGCAGCCTCAATGCTCCCCAAGGCTCCTCCGCCGAAGAACATCCCAAGCCCCGCCGAGAAAAGATCGTTGACCAGTGGCTCGGAGCCCATCAAGGTCCAGCCTTTTCGCAACAGGGAACAACCCTTCCTAGGCAACCACAAAGTGGCGCGTAGTATAGCTCTCCAACTCCACAAGCGCTCCCTGAACCATGACACTCTCCGACAAGGATCCCGACACGAGCATGAAGAGGCTGTGCTTTCTAAGCTCATCGAAACTTCCTTTTTCCCTTTTTTTGAATTTTTTACCTCCTTATCTTCCACCCCTAGTTAATCTATTTTTTTTAGATTGTGCTCCACGCACAAACCATGTTTTCTTCCGACTCCCATCTCGTCGATGCCCTAGAGATTGAGCTCACCGAAGCAAAGGCCAAACTTTCTGTTGCTTCGTCCCAATACAAGGAGAGAGTGTGAGACCTCGAAGCTCTCAAGGAGCGGCTCTCCAACTTCGAGAAATCTAACCACGAGCTCTTCGACAACCTTAAGTTTACTCAAGGGAGATGTCTTTTGGAGATCATATGTGGTATATTGAATGTTTCCGACTATGTCGTTTATATTTCAATGGACCAGAGGATGACACGTATTTTTATAATGGTAAGGCTAACATCTATAGTCAGTGTACTTACCACATTTTCTCCGAAATTTTGGTGAGTAAATTTACCCCTCTAGTGAGGTGATGTTAGTTAAATTATTATATGGAAATGAAGTGTAATGTTTGGAGGTTTTAGTTAATTTACTAATCTAGTACCTTTGGAACCAGTGGATTTTTATTTAATTTTAGGCATGGAGTTCTTGAGTCATCATTAGGTGATGGTGGATGGTTATTGTGAAGTGGTGTTTTGGAGTACTATTTGCCTGAGATTTTGGTTTATGGTAAGATAAATGTGTTATTTTGTGTTTGAGTTCAGCCGAGATGACTGTGATAATGTTGTGGGAGGGATGTACTGCATACTTGGGACATGTGGTGACAATTTGTGTCTCTACTTTATGTACTGATTCTATTGAAGTAGTTAGTGTGTATCTAGATGTATTTCCTGAGAAGTTACCAGGTTTACCTACGGTTTGGGAGAGATTCTATTGTTGAGTTATTTTCGGGTACCGATTCTATAACTCAAGCATATTATCATATGACTCTAGCCACGTTGCGAGAATGATAGACTCAACATCAAGAATTGATCAATGAGAATTTTATCTATCTCAGAATTTTATCGTGTGGAGCCCCAATATTATTTGTGAATGTGAGGTATGGTTCAATGAGGTTACTCATTGTTTATCGAAAACTGAATAAAGTTTTGGGAAGAATAAATGTCTATTATCAGGAGTCGAAGATTTATTTAATCTTGGTATTTCTTCTTCGAAACTTATCCATCATTTGAGGAATTTCAGTAATTTAGTTTTATTAACCTAAAATGTTTCCACTTTTATTGTTCCTTATATTATTTGTGTTCATCTTATGTCGCAAACACATTCCCTCATGAAAAGATACTTTTTCGCTTCGTGTCATCAGTCTGGAAATGTATTTCTTCCAATTATTAATCACAAGGGTTCATGAAGAAAAATTTATTATATTAACATTAGACCGGTGACGACTATGTTATGTTGCATAGAATTAATCATTCTAGCTCGATGTATATATGGGTTTACGAGCATTACAGGTGTACATGGAGATTTAACAGGTTTGTACGATTTGAATTTGTATGTTGTATAATTTTCGGATTTTCCTAGATGTGATTTGGAACATTGTCTAGATAACTTAGCATTTATCATGTGCAAATGTATATGAGAATTGTATCCACGAGCGTGAATCCTTGCCAGGGTTATGCGTGGCAACGATAATTTAAGTTGATTCTTCCAGTTTTATAAATTCGAATTTCTAAAGCTGCATGTTATTAAGAACAGTCACATTTTCTTGGATTTCGCAGTACTCTGACCTTATGATTAATTTTTATAAGTTGACGACTCGGCGTCAGAGGAATTTTAATATCTACGATGGTACAACATAGAAGGTTGCAACAATTCAATTATTCAATCGAGATAATACTCTAGTATAAGTTTGATGTCTCCATATTCTATTACTTTCACTTGATAGATTATGTCGCCATACATGTGTATGTATTGGTGGTCTATGCCTAATTACTTAGGGTCTGTTGGCTGGTGTCACTAGTAGTTATGTTTTTGTGCGAGCCATATGCGTGAATCATTGAGGTGCAGCTGTGAGGACAGTTATTTTCAAGCTTGAGTAGTTGAGCTCCGAAAATGATCAAGTGTATGATGAGATTCAGGTTTATTTTTGACATTTATTTAGATATTAATAATTTAATAATAGCGTTTATTCAAGAAACTCAGATGGAATGTCGAGTTTATATCTCTAATTTGTAGTAAATTGCGAAGTCAGTTTGACTCCTCGTTCGTGCCCATGGTTTAGGTTTATTTAAGGCTTACTACGAATGTTTCCTTTTGAACTTCTTTATGGTATTGTAGAATTTTGTTGAGGTAGTATATTTTTGGGAGTTATATATGGTGGAGGCATATGTTTTGGCAATTAATATGATTCGTAAATTCAGTCAAGTAGTAGTGATTTATGTTTGATATACAGATCGGTTAATTTGTAAGTATTCCAATTGAGGTGTAGAACCCACAGTTTACATTCTTGAGTTGAGATTATTGGAATATTTTTTGTTATGCAGGTTTTTGGGTTCCTTATGTTTTAGAGGAGATTATGCCCAATTTTCTGTAAACAATTTCGAAAATGGTATAAGGTTAGAAGTTCATTAAGGATCAACCATTTACCCATGTTGGTTGCAATTTTAGAAGGTTTGTTGGGTTCCCTGTTTGCGATTTTGGTGGTTTTAGTATCCACCTTGTAGGTGAGTGTCTGAGATTGGACAGTCAAGGACCGTGAGGTAGAGGAAGCCTCAAGAAAGATCGCCAAGCTCGAGAAAAAGAACCGGGGGGCCATAAAGCGTATTTCCTCGTTGGAGATGCAAGTTGACGAAGGGGAGAAGATCCGCGATGAGGAGTTCGAGAATGCCAAGAGGCAATCTTCGGCGAAGTACTTCCGCCTCGCATGGGCCCAATCTTCTCTCCCTGCCGAGAAACGCATCTAGGAGGGACTTGACGTGATTGATGAGCTCCTTCAATGCACAGGGGAATATGAGCCCTTGTTTGGCTCTAATCCAAGTAAAGTTCGTACTCCTTTGGCGATGAAAAGTGACGCTCTCGCTGAGACTATAGCCCAGCTTACTGATAAGGTTGTTCCTGTAGCTGAGGTGATCTCCTAGCACACCGAGCCTTCTTCCTCAAAAACACAGGCCCCCGTCGAGACCGCCTCGAGCATCAAGGATCCCGCCGAAGAAAGGACTAAGGAGAAAAACTCGATGAACACCACCTCCACTGAAGTCGCAAGCTGAAGTTCTTTCGCCTTTCCTTTTTGTTTTTGTTTTGGGTTTGTAATTTTTCGGCATAAACTGACCTCTGAAAATCTTTATTGGATGCTTCATTTTCTGTATATATGCTCTTCTTGTACTCGTTGATTTTTTGCTTGCCGAATTTACTTTGTCATTCTTTCTTTGACGAACATTTGTACCTGTTGTACGATCTTCGAGACAAAAAACTTCTCCACGAGTACAATTTCATCAAGAAAGACCTCTTGTCGATGAGATTTCCCCAACGACCCTTTGACCACGTCTCCTCTCCGAAACTGATTTCAGTTAGGGATTTTCCAAAATTCCTTTGATCTTGGTAACCTCGGGGTTCTATTTTATCTTCTTTCTTGCATCTCGCATGAGAAACCCTAATCCACATGGGCTTGATAAACTGGTTTCACCATACTTTCCCTCTGCGCTCATAAAAAATCCTTCATTATGTCTACCTTACTCTTTAAAGTCAATTTTTTTATGGATTCGCCCTCGAACATCCCCATTATCCTTCCTCCTACACCAAGGCATGATAAAGGAAAGGAACTTTCAAGAATTACTATTGAGTTATCCCTTGAATAGTCATCAACCAGGTAGATTTTTTGTACTTCATCTTCTACTTCTTTTACTTTCTCATGCACGCTTATGCTAACAACAGTTTAATCAAAGGACCCACGTCGTGTCTTCTCCCTTTGGGATGATTACTAGCGCTGAATGGCATGCATATTGTAACGAAGGAACAGATCAAAAGACTTCCCTGGAAGTTTGGGTCCATAACCTCGAGCACATCGTTTTTTCCTCACTCTCATCTTCACAGTCTCGGGCCGATAACGTTTCCACAGTGCGTCGAAGTTGAAGCTTCAAAGATCTCAGCCATCCGGATCATGCCCTTCCTCGATCAAATTATTGTACCCGTCCTCGAGATTGGGAGTTCGATTCACGAGCAAGCCATAACTCTGGAGATCGCGGCCATGCTACCTCTAATTCTCCTTGATCGACTCTCCAACCTACTTTTCGCGGCCATGCTTCAAGATTCACTCCCTTGAAGGTGCTATCAACCGCCTGCATTGTAAGCTTGCATTCTCCGAGGACACTATCAGACATCTTTGTAGCAATGCCAGCCATCACCAAACCGAAGTAGGTATTGCTTATGATCGTGGGATGATTGTCGGAGCTAGTAGCTGCCGGACCGACTTGATTACTCGACAAGGGATTCCTGCTCACTTCATACCATTGTTCTCAAACACCAACGTGCAGTAGTTTTCCATTTTCTATAATTTTTCTTTTCTGAACTCGTCGAAAAAGTTCGTCAAATGTTTTCTCAATGGCAAATGATTTTGGGCTTCGCAGAGGGCGAGCTCTTTTATTTCAAATTTTTTAGCCTTTATTCCTGCAAGTACTATTAATAAAACATATATTTCTTGCTTATTCCCCTATGCATGCCCCCAATGTCTTTTCGTTGGAAACTTTCCATCAAAAGATATTTCTCGAGGAAAGAAAATATCTCGAGAATCTCTCAGCGATTTTATGTCATTTCACCCTTTGGTATATTGGCCACTTCACAGTCCATATGCCCTTGGCTTTTGGTCATATGCTTGTCAAAAATCACTCATTGAGCATTTACATCTATATGCTCTTAGCTTTTTGATCTTTATGTATTTTTCGCTCTCAAGCTTTTATGCATGTTAATTCTCATTATACCCGCGGCTTTTTGGGTCACATACTCGTCGAGAATTTTTTGACGAGTATTTACATCAATATGCTCTTAGCTTTTTGATCTTTATGCATTTTTTTCTCTTTAGCTTTTATGCCTTTTAATACTCATTATGCCTGCGGCTTTTTGGGTCACATACTCGTCGAAAATTTCTCGTTGAGCATTTACATTGATATGCTCTTAGCTTTTCGATCTTTATGCATTTTTGCTCTTAAGCTTTTATGCCTGTGAATCCCCATTATTCCCACGACTTTTTGGGTCACATACTCGTGAAAAAATTTTCGTCGAGCATTGACATCTATATGCTCTTAGCTTTTCGATCTTTATGCATTTTTTGTTCTTAAGCTTTTATGTCTGTTAATCCCTATTATGCCAGCGGCTTTTTGGGTCACAATTATTGCAATGCCATTTTAACAAAGTTTTGGCGTCAACGAAGACTTTATTTATTTAACTTTATCTTTGCCATAAGAATTTTACAATTCTAGAAATAAATTCAAAGTGCATCATAAAAATCAAAACAACTTTACTACTCTGATGTACCTCTCAAGACTCATTGGTAGTACTTCTTCAGGTAGACGGTGTTCCACGGCCTAGGAAGATAACGCCCAGATCCAACTTCTTCAAGTCTATAAGCTCCCTAACTGTGAACTTCCAATACGTGGAATGGTCCCTCCCATGCAGCTTTGAGCTTTGCTATTCCATGAGCTCGTATGTCCTCGACCGTTTTCTTCAACACTAGCTTGCCGACCTGAAAACTTCGTAGTCAAACATTTTTATTGAAGTACCTCCAGACTTGTCTTTGGTACTTAGCCACTTGAGCAACAGCTTCTTCTCATCGTTTCTCTACTAAGTCCAAGTCGATGGCCATGTGCTCGTCGTTGCCACCGGCAACGTATGCCATCGTTCTTGTTGTTGGGAATATATTCTTGATAGGGATTACCGCTTCGGCTCCACACACCAATGAGTAAGGAGTCTCCCTTGTTGTTTTCCTTTGAGTTGTTCTGTATGCCCACAACACCATCGGCAGCTCCTTAGCCCATGCATCCGGTTTTCTCTCTAACTTTCTTTTCACCCCATCAAAAATAATTCGATTGGTGATTTCTACTTGACCATTCCCTCGAAGATAACTTCTTGACGAGAATCTCAACTTAATTCTATATTTGTCAAAGAAGTTGAAGAATGCCACATTATTGAACTGAGTTCCATTGTCGCACATGATCTCTCAAGGTATTCTGAATGGATGCATATTTTGACATCGAGGGCATCTTCTTACATATTGCACTGGTTGTCTCGCCATGTATGGCCAAAAGTATCCTTACATGACTATTCTCTTCACAAAGCTCCACCCACCAATATGACTTCAACACAATCCTTCATGAACTTTCCCCATGATGTCCTCAGCTTGCCTTGTCCCCGCACATCGCAACAATGGCCAGCCTAGATAAAGAATATCGTCGAGTAACACATACCGTGCAGCCTTCATCCTTAATTTTCTTTTGCCTCGACGAGATCCTCGGTTTGAATGTTGAACTCCAAGAAATTGATTATCTATCCTCTCCAAACATTTGGAATTGACTCTGTTGCTATTGCGCTTCGTTCAACTTTCTTGTCGATACTGGAAATTTTGAGCAAGTCGAGCTGTGACAACCCGGACCGGAGTTGGTATATTATCGGCTTAATCTGCGAGTTTCACGAGTAATTGTGGTTTATCGTAATGCGACTTAGTTCACGACTTAATTTTTGGACCTAAATTTGATTTGGGTTTGTTCGTGAGAAATGTAGAGAATCTGATTTCGAGTCCGTATGAGCTTTCTGAGGATTTTTTGGATAATCGAGGAATATAAAAAGAATATTAGAAATTATTGTCGAGTTAGTCGTGTTTATCCGTTTGAGTTTGAGTTTGAGTTATCCGAATTGCGGATAGATTTGATTTGCAACGTATAAATAGCCGAATAGTCGAAAAGTTATCGAAAAGTTCGAAAAATGGATTGTTTGACCGAGTTGACTGATTCTGGCCGAGTTGACCGAGTCAACCCGTGTTGACTCAGTGAGCCGCGAACTCGCCGTCGTTGTGGCCACCGGAGAACGGCACGGTGTACGGAGTTTAAGGTATGGTTTTGAAGCTTGTTATTTGGGCTTTCATTTGAGGTATGTGTGGTATGTTTTGGTGATGGTTTGATTGGAGATTTTTGAGGAGGAATATGGACGAAATCGGGTTTAACAGTGGGTGGTGCTCCGGCGTTTTTCCGGTGAGTTTTTGGGGTGGAACGGTTTGGGCTCGAGCCAAGGGTGAAAACCCCCATGGTTTGGGAGGTTTTTGTGGCGTGACGGTGCCGGAATCGGCTAGGAAAGTTTTCCGGCGATTCTTGGTCGTGGACTTTTTGGGGAAGTTTTGATGTGGTTGCCGGCCGAATTGGGTTTAGGTAAAGAAGAGTTTTAGCCTTGGCTTGAGGAGAGGAACCTTTGGTGGTCTTGGTCACCGAAAAATCTCCCCGGTGACGGCGCGCCACCGCCAGCGGCGGCGGTCAACGACGGAGCTCCGGCGACGCGTTGACTTTTTGGATTTTGGAAAGTTTTATGCCGTTTTACTTGTAATCGCGCCCCGATCGTTGCCTTGAGGTTTTCGAGTTGATTTGGGTGGTGGATTTTATGTCGAGGGTTTATGTGGAGTACTTTGAGATTTTTGGCGATTCTTTTGTTACCCAAGTTATATATTTCTGAAAATGGTTGGTTTCTGAGGTGTGGTTCAGAGTATTGAATTGTGATTTTGATCAGTGATATTTTGTGATTATTCAGGAGATCAAGATCATATGCTTGGCGAGGGATCTTCCGCCGGATCTAAGGATTAGCGCGTTTGCGGGCTGTGCTTGTCTGTGAGTGGACATTTCTTTTCACTGATTGGTTGCGAGTCTTTTATATGCGTTTTATGAGCATGAGCATGCGTATGCGATTATGATTTATTCATGCATGTGTTTTACGATTATGCATTTACGAATATGCATCGACGAATATACTTTTATAATTATGTATTACGAATATGCATTTACATTATGCTTTATACATTTGCATGAACTATTTATGATTTGGTTTACACAGAGTACAATCACAGTATATATGGTTGTATCGATACACTTGGCATCACGGCTGATCCCCGAGGATGTTTACAGAGGGGGGGACTGTGACCCCTGACCCGAGGTCTTTACCGTGGGGGGGGGGGGGGGGGGGCATATACCCTGACCTGAGGGCTTTCTGGCTAGAATCACGTGTGGGTCTGGGATCCCGTGATTCGGACTGTACTAGCACGGATGTGTTCATGAGTGACCCCGCGGGATTTTCGATGCATGCTCTGTACGCATGAGGTGTTAGAGTCTCCCTCGTATACCATATCATTTTCATGTATCTAGACTCGCATATGTTTTTATAACATATATTATTCGGTGAAAGATATTTATTTTCGTCCACTCACTCTAACGGTTTATATGTCTTTCCCTGGGCTCTTTGTTTTCAATGCCCAGTTTGCAGTTCGGATTCTAGTGTCGCACGTCAAGGTTGAAGGCTTAGTATTCGAGCTACTTTTCCTTCTCAGTAGGTTTCTTGTTTGGCCTACTGTTGTGTATTTATGTATATATACTAGAGGTCGCTCTGAATACTCTGATGTTTATATTTTCATATGATTTTCCCTGATTTCTGTAAAGTTACAATTTTGCTTATTGCTTTGTATCATGATATGTTTTTGAGAAATCCGGATGGGATTGGTGCCCACGGTTTGGCTTTTGTGGCATAGGATGAAGTGTATTTTCGGGTGCAGGTTAATGGTAACTTCGCGATATAGTGAAACTCTGCCGAAATTTCTATGGTTTTTGAAAGTTCGTGTTTTTAGAAGGGGTTTGATTCCTGTTTAGGAAACTAAATCGGGGTTGGGTCCTTTCACGAGCCGAATCGGTTATGGCTTCTGGATGAATCTTGAAACATACTTTGCCAACTCGTCTGCCCACCGATTTTCCTCTCGTGGAACTTTTATCAACGAGATTTGTTCAAATTCTCCGATCATCTCGTGCACTAGCTCCCGATAGTCCACAATCTTTTGATTATTTACTGCATAATCATCATTGGACTGTCCTACTATTAGCTGCGAAACTGAATACACTTGGACACACTAGATGCATAATTTCTTGGCCAGCTTAAGTCCGGTCACAAGTGCTTCATATTCGGTGACGTTGTTTGACGCAGAGAATTTTAATTTTACAGCGCAATCTAAATTGAATTCTTATATGCTCCTCAGCACAATCCTTACTTTGGCTCTGGCATAGTTCGACGAACCATCGATATCCATTTCCCATATTGGATCTTCCTATGGAACATTGTGTATGGCCAATGGTAGGTGACACTCAACGAGAAAATAATCCAGTGCTTGACCTTTTATCAATGTCCTCGGCTTAAACTCTATGTCGTACTCGCTGAGCTCTATTGCCCATTTTATCATCCTCCTCGATGCATTTGGCTTCATCAACATTCCCCGAAGTGGAAGGTTTGTGTACACTGATATTTTCCTCCCCTCAAAATATTGGCGAAGCTTCCTCTTCGCGTGCACCAAGGTTAAGATAATTTTCACGGTGGGCGTGTACCTAGTTTCCCCGTCAATCAAGTTGTGGCTGACGAACGAGACTAGCCATTGGAATATTCCTTCTTCTCTGAACAACGCTGCACTTGTGGCTATTTTCGTCACTTCCAAGTATAGACACAGGGGCTCTATGTCTCTTGGTACGATGAGGAAATTTCGACTAGCTATGTATCTTCTCCCCAAAATTCTTCAACCTTGGGGGTTTTCAAAGCCTTGAAGAATGGCTTACAGCGGTCTGTCATCCGTGAGATGAACCTACTTAACGCGGCTATCCTCCCCGTCAAGACATGGATGTCCCTCTTGGTGCTCGGCTCTTGCATGTTGCATATAGCTTCCACTTGTTTTGGATTAGATCTATTCCTCGTTGGTTCATAATGTACCCCAAGAATTTCCCCTATGACACTCCAAAAATGCACTTCGCCGGGTTTAGCCTCATCCCATGCTTCCTTAGTATCCCAAAAACCTCTTCGAGATGCTTGATGTGATCACCTTTACGTTTGCTTTTCACCACCATGTCCTTAAACATCATATTGATTAATTGTTGGTAAGTTGGTCCCACATTCTTAAGCCCAAACGACATTACTTTATAGCAGTACAACCCTCTTTCGGACACGAAAGTGGTCTTGAGCTGATCCTCTTAAGTAAGTAGTATTTGGTTGTACCCCAAGTACGCATAAAGGATTGATAGCCTTTCGTAACCAGCGGTGGCATCGACCATTTCATCTATCTTCAAAAATGGGTAGCAATCCTTGGGACAAGCCTTGATGAGGTTGGTAAAGTCAACGCACACGCACCATTTCCCTTTCTTCTTTTGCACGACGACCACGTTGGATATCCATGTTGGACACCAAACCTCTCTTATGAAGCCTACTTCGAGCAGACGATCAATCTCATTGTTGATTATCTGGTTCTGCTCGGGGGCGTGTCTCCTCGTCTTTTACTGGTACGGCTTAAAGTTTGGATTGGAGTTTAGCTTATGGTAGGCGATCCTTGGATCAATGCCTGACATGTACTTGTGTGTCCATGCGAATACATCTTGGTTTGTTTCCAAGAAATCCATCAAGGCTCATGTCTCCTCATCAGACAGAAAGTCGTCGATAAAGACTGGTTTTTTCTTTTCCTCGTCGAGAAACATTTCTTCTCTCGTGGCTTCCATTGTGACGGGCGTCTGTCGCTCCTCTTCGTCCATTATGGCCTATACCCCCAAGCTTTTATGTGATTGCTATAATCTCGCCAAACTTTTGTCCTCATTCTTTTTGCTCAATGAACTTCTTTATTTCCATCGCGTACAATCTCTTCGCTTGTGGTTGAACTTCTCGAACAGATATTATTTTCTTGCGGTCAGTAGAGATAAATTTAAGAACCTGATACCTCATCAAAGCTTTGGCGTCTATCATATGTAGCCATCCCCGACCTAGCATGACATTATACGGCGAATGCTTGTTGATCACGACAAATGTGACGTTGACCCTTTTTCCTGTCGTCACAATTTACAATGTCACCTCTCCATAAGGCCACGAATCAGTTCCGTCGAAGGCCAAAATATGTGATTTACTCCTTTTCACTCTCTTTGGGTTGATTTTCAGCTTTTCAAATTCTCTAAAGTAAATGATGTCGACGCTGCTCTCGGCGTCGACGAGAACTTGACGTACTAAACAGTTGTTGATCCTCGTCGAGATGACGAGGGTATCTTTGTGCGGGAACTGTATCCCAATGCCATCTTTTCTCGAAAAGTTGATGGCAGGCTCCTCTTATATAGTTTCTGCCTTCACGGCTCCCCATTCTATGTTGCATATCCTTCTTATCTTCTCGGCCTGCCTATTCTCACTTCTCAACCGTACATCTTCTTGTCGTATCGTTGATGGTCCTCCATGGACGGCGAGGATCTCTAGAACAAGAGGTTCCTTGTCGGTGGTCCTTTGCTCGACCCTTTCTTCCACCGGTTTGTATTGTTGGAGCTTCCCTTGCCTGATGAGCTCCATTATGGTCGGTTTGATTGCTTCACAGCTATTTATGTTGTGTCCCTTTGTCTTGTGGTATATGAAATACCTCTTATGCTTGAAGACGTTGAGGGACTCTGGTTGAGGTGCAGGGTCTTTAAAGATGCCTTCGGTCTCGTGTTTTCAGAAGATAAAGGCGGGGCTCCGTGTGAACCACGGTTTGTCCTTCGTAGTCCTGCCCTTGCGTATTTCCTGGTGTCTTTAGGAAATGTGTGAATGATTCGGGAATGGCACTATTTATAGTACAAACCTAGCCTCCAAATCAGCAACCAACTTGTGGACCTCAAGTTTCGGACATTCCCATCCAAAACTGACTCCTTACCCAAAGGCCAGGGTTCTGTAGCTCGTCGAGAGGAACTGCCCAAGATGCTCCCGACGAGGCCAAAACTCCCTCGAGTTATTCTCGGCGAGACCAGGTCCTACGCTGCGAATATCTCAATGACTTTGACTTTGTCGTGCTCCTCTTGGTGCGCGGCCTTCTCTCATCGACCTTTTGGTGCGCAATTCTTTCCTCGTCAACTTTTACTCGCCAAATCTTCTCGCTCACCTTTCATCCAAGTGATCAGAGACCTCATCTTTCCTTGAGAACCCTTTCTAGCTCATCGACGTAGAGAAAATATTTCTCCCCCATAGTACCCGAACCCGAAATAAACCTGACCAATAGAACCCGAAATCTTTTTAATTCAGATTTTTACCAGTCCCGAACCTATCGGATATGTAATATCTGAACCCGACCCGTTTACCCAAACCTAAAATAGCTAAAATATAAAAATATAAAATAGATTATAAATGTTACTATTCTATAATAAAAATATATATTAAAATTTAGATAATAAATTATAAAATACAATAAATAAGCTATAAAAAATAAGTGGGTCGAGTTCGGGTTAGAGTTCGATAAATGCATATCTCTACCCGAACCCGTCAGCATTCGGGTCGAGTTCTGGTCGGTAAATACTCAATACCCGACTTTTTGCCTTAAAAATCAGGTTCAGGTCGAGCGGATACTCACGAATTCGTGTTATTTTACCATCCCTAAATAATAAGCAGTGGTCTAGTGGTAAGACTTTTTAAGTGCGTTCTTAAGGTATGAGTTTCGAAACTCAGTGTTGCAATTTTTTTTTCCAAATTAATGAAGGGCAAATGGGTATTTTTTAAATTAATGAAGGGTAAATGAGTATTTTTAACATCGAATTTGAAATCTACGCCTGCCACGTCAGGAATAGAGACGGAGATTGACGAAAAATTTGCTCGAGGTATCATATTGATAAGGTTTTGAAAATCCAGATGTGCAATTGATACTTTACAAAGTTCAGGTATGAAAGTGATAAAGCCGGGTAAGTTCGGATATCATAGAAAAAAAAATTCCTTATTCTAAACTGTTGTATGGGAAAGCTATATATCACAACCAATTCGGTTTACATTTTAAGCCTTACTTGTTCTATTGTCCACCATAATTAATCTATTTAAGTCTTAAAAAGTAACTTAATTTGTGAACCTAGCTTCCGATGCGGTATCCAAGAAGTCGAATTCGGGTGCTAATCGTGACTCGAGTTTAGCAACCTTTCTCGGCGAGGGAATTTGAGTTTGAGGATGGTGTCTTGGACAAGCTTCGGTTTCGCTATGAACGCCTTCAGAATTTTTTTGGGGTTTGTGGTTTTTTGGAACACCCCAAGTCGAGCTGCATTGGAGCACTAGATTTCTCTAAAAACGTGGTTTTGGAGTCGAAGGAAGCGTTCATTGGTGGCGACATGATGGAGCCGCATGAGGAGTCCGAAAGGTCTATAGGTCAGCAGTTATGCCCTAACCCCAGTCTTATGCCTTATATTTCTGTGCAGGTCACCGCGGTTATCCAACCTACTAGACCTCTACTTTTCCGTGTACCTGAGAATTGGGATAACGTCAGAGTCGTTTACCTCTATCGACTCAGCGTTGAGCAGTATCCCGATTCTACCTATTCCTCATAAGGATCCCCCTAAGTATAAACCTAGCTCTGATGCTTTGGTGTTAGTTAAGAAGTTGTGAACATCACAAAGGAAACCAATAGGTCCTACAAAGACCCTTGAACTGGAGCTACCTATCATAGAATGTAATAGACTCTTTTTGAAGTCTCCAACTAAAAAATCCAGGTTGGTTCTAAGAATAAAGCAAAGAAGCTTGTTCTTTACAATGATGGGGAGGTGAACCCTAGGAGAATCATTGATTTGTCATAGCAAAGGAAGCATGCCAAACAGATCAGGACTACAAGCATGGTGGTTGGGGAAATCCTTCCTGCAAGTGACATGGAGGCTATGGCTCTGGCTGTGATACCCGAGATGCCTTCAGATTCTTCTTCGTGGGCGTGGAGGACTTTTGTCTTCGAAATCTTTGATGGCACAGGAACAGAGTCAAGCACCTCAGTAATGGAGCTTGAGCATGGTGAATCAAGAAAAAAGACTACCTTCACTCCTTCAGAGTAGGAGGGTAGTGTGTTATTTATGCTTTGTTTACTTTCGCATTTACTTGCCAGAGAACTTTGGTTTTTTTGTTTGCTTTTTTCTTTAAGAACTTATAGTTGGTCTCAGGGTAGGTTGCTTATCATCCCAAGAAATGGTACGTCATTGGTTATTGATTCTGATGCTTATTGCTAGGTTACAAATATTTGGGCAAGTTAAGTGATTTCAATTGCTTAGGTTGTCTAAATTATAGCTTATTTCTTATGTTGCCCTTTAGTGGGAAATCATGGTTGTATATTTTTCTATATTTTCTTATAAATGAGAACTGACGTCTCATGCACGCATTACCCTTAAAAAGCAATAAAACTAAAAAAGTGGTGAAATTGGCACCTTTTTTTTACAAACTACACCCTCATTCTTCACATTTTCAAACAAAAGTGTATAAAAATACACACAAAAATCAATGAATGGGGGATGTTATTTATAAAATAGGGGGTGTCGATTTCACCAGGGTAGACTATGGTACCAAAAGGTATGTCATATATTTATTTATCACTTTGAAAACTAAAATTACAATATACATGTGCAAAAATTTACAACACTTATGGCAATATTACAACAATGACTATATTTTTGTAGGATTATTTATATTTTTTATAACTTACTATATCAAATTTACAACTTTGAGAACAACTGGTTCAAAAGTTGTAACTAAGTCTCTAAATAAAGTAATTATCTCAAATACAACTAAAATAACCAAACCAAATAACTCATATAATAGAAAAAGTCCATCAGACAACACAGATGAGACAATAGAAGACCAATTTTCTGTCATCCAAGGTCATCAGACGATAGAACAAAATTGACATGTTGTCTAAATGTATCTTAAAATCTGACAATGTCACCTTGAAAAGTTTGAATGAGATCATACGATATAATATAATTTTCTATGTTGTCTGAAGTTTCAGAAAAATTCATCAGACAACATAATACAAATACTATGTCATATGATTATTTAGGAAGAAATGATCACACAATAAATGCTTTCTGTATGTTATCTGATTATTTGATGATGATCACACAACTGAAGATGTATTTATGTCATTTGATTGAATTGGGAAGAAATAATTAGATGACTGAAAATTTGTTATGTCAAGTGATTGAATTCAGAAAAAAAACCATTAGATGACAAAAAAGGTTTTATGTCATATGATTGAATTGGTAAAAAATCATCATATGACAGAATGTTTGTTATATCATGTGATTGAATTCAGAAGAAAATCATCAGATGACAGAAGAGTTTTTATGTCATTTAATTGAACTGGGAAGAAAACTATCATATGACAGAAGGTTTGTTATGTCATCTAATTGAATTGAAAAAAAAATCATCAGATGACTGATTTTGTTATGTCATGTGATTATTAGGTTATTGTAAAACAAACTTTATATAGCTAATTGCCAACGAGTAATCATTTTCTCAAACTTGACTGTTTGATGAGATGATAGGATTAATGCAAACACGCTATTAACAAATTAGAACATTTCGACTTGAACTGGATCTCGATCTGTGTGTCTCTTTTTTGATTTCCTAAGGTATTTTAGAGTAGCACTCGATTTGCAGCTCCGTAAATAATTATTTTAAGGATCAAGTTACATATACACACTCTCGTGGGGTTGATATCTATCTTACCATGCCCAAAAAAATGACAAAAATGTAGATTTAGCTAGTCCTCCCATAGGAGAATGAGCAAACAAATTTAAAAGGTTATTTTAGTCTTTTGGTAATATTTGATCTCATTGACTGAGATCTAAACGAACTTCGATGAGGCTAATGTTTTTGCAAGATCACTTTTACTATGAGGTTGACACACGTATATGGTCACATTTCTCATCAGACCATTTCAGTTTCTCTTATTTCACAAGTTCCGCATATGACTACTAGTGTTATTACATTGTTGATTGATTATCTGAAAAATAAACATTTAAGAAACTAAATCTTTAACAAGTAATAATTTTGCAAATGTGACCGTTGGATGAGATGTTCGGACTAATATAAGCATCGTGTAAAAAATTAGAACTTTTCGATTTGAATTTGACCTTCATCCGTGCGTTATGCCGTTGTGACCATATTACCCTTAAAAAATGCGATTTTTCGTTCCGTCAAACTAATTTAGAACCAAACACCTCACACACATTATCGATTTATCGTAGCTTTCATATCTATCTTGCCATATAAAAAAATAAATTTTCTAAACTGTAAACCCTAGACCTACATCTAAACCCTAATCCTAAACCCTAAAACGATAGTAAAAAAAAGTTTTTAGGCCATTATCACTCTACTAAACTTCTTCAAAGATGTCGTCGTCGACACCGCCTCAACCTCGCGCAGCGAAATATCGCCGCCTACCTCTCTAAAGCCCAAATCGAGGCCATCGCCGTCAACAAAGTCGTCTGCAATAGAAGCGCCGCGATGGGCTTCCTCAGCAGTACTCGCGAAGAAGGTACCGACCTAAACCAGAAGGAGATGCTCTCCGATCGAGTTCGTATGTATGCTTATTACAAAGCTGTCTTCGAAAACAAGCACCATTTCCATGGCAAGGTACTAACAACCCTTAAAGTTTTAAACTTTACTGCTTAAAGCTTAAAACTTTGAACTTTACTTTGCATAAAGGTTGAAGCTTTTACTCAGCCTTGCTTCTATAATGAGCATTTACATACTATGGTTAGATATCTTCATTTGTGTTCATCTATGTGGTTACAGAAATGAGGTGCTTACTCTGTCATTTATCTGTGGGCACTGGAGTTCTTTCTTTCTCTTGCGATGATGACAATCTACCGTCTCCTAATAGCTCCACGATATCGCAAGTTCATTTATCCCTAGCTCAAACCAATCCATTCATCTTGTTAAAATGTTTGTTTGTCATCATATATTCTTTGTCGTGTGACGAAAGCTACCAGAGGGTCAGCTAAGAGAAAGGATTGAGGCGCTTGCTTCTTCCCTTGAGTTTCATTTGAAAAAGCTGCTTGTTGTTGATGAATCTAAGAGGTCAAGTCACAGCAATGTGAGGATTCAACCTTTTCACTATGCTTATAATGTCATGAATTTCGCTAATATTTGTAAACTTCACTCAGCTTAATCCATTTATATATCACGCAGGCCTACATGTCTGGATTTCTTAAAGACAAGAGGATTGTCCTCTATGATACACTGATTCAGCAGGTATTTCATTCCATCTGCATTATAATGGTTGATTTGTTTCAACAAGTTATTTATGTGTGTTGTTGATGGTTTGCAGTGGGAAAACGATGAAGAAATTGTTTACAGTACGCCATAATAACTATAAAGCGCCTAATATACTTTGCTCGCAACCTTGTGAGCCGAGCTTGCGAATTCCAGGTGAAGATACACTTTAAAAGTTAGCTATAATTTCTTTCCTTCCTCCCGGGGTTGTTTCTCATCGCAATTGTCTTCTGTAGGTGGATGCTTATGCTATGAAACTTGGTTATGCCTCTTCTTTTCAAGCCAGTCTTGTTAGGCTACAGGTCATAGATAATTGATCATTTCATTTTGTCATGAACTCATGTTGATGTCTACGTTAATGCATTTTGTTGCTAATACAGCTTCCATGATAACTAAACAGAAATTCATTGTGATCTCTCGTTTTCTCTCTCTCCAGGAAGATAATTTGGTGTGCTAGGATAAAAGGATCATGATTGCATAGATTGATGTATGTCTGCCGGAAGTTGCTCATTGTACCTCAATATAACGAAGAAGACTGTTCTTTGATTGGAGGAATGTTAATGGACCTTGTTTCACCTTTGTTTCTATCTGCTTTTGTGTTCATCATTTGTCTATGAAGGCTATTCAGATCATTCAACAAGAAACATACTGCCACCCTTTTTATAGTCTATAGTTTACTTATAACTAAAAAAACACTCCTCTTTTTATGGCAGTACTAATCTTTCATTTTGGTCATACAACCAAGTTGCTCTTTACTCTAAATTTTTTATGTTTTGTGGACTGGCAGGATAGGAGGCAGCTATAATCACTTGGAATCATTTTTGCAATTGACTATGTTGTGAAGAAGGCATTTGTAACAGCTGTGATTAAAGACATTCGGGGTTTGAGGACCAAATTTGGAAGTAAACTGCATAAGATTGTAGTGCAAAATTCACTAGCTTGTTAGGTTTTTCTTAGAATTATGTTATAAAACTACAAGATTTTGGAATGACTGTATGAATAAAAATGTTATTTTGTTTGCAAATGAATGAAATTGTCATATTTATGTGTTTTATGATAATTTCAACAACAAAAGTCAAAGAATATTGAAACATAAAGGAAAATCAGACTACAGTGAGTAAATAGAGTATTAAATTTTTTTACTTCTGTCATATAAGTGCATCTTTAGTTACATTTTTCAATCGAATCTGTCATCTGAAGTGTAACTTAGATGACTATTTTTTGTCAATGTGTCATCTAAACGAATTTTACTTTCAAAATATGACTATTCTTTTTATCAAGTTAGATGATACATGTTATTATCTATCTAAGTTATAATTTGACAACAGAATTTAGTGAGATGATGTCGATAGAGATTATTTTAGAAGACAGTAGATTTCCTTATGTTGTATAAGTTAGACGACAGAGCTTTTCTTTTCTGTCATCTGATTTTATTTTTGATGACGGATACCATGTGTTGTCTGAGTTCATTTCAGACAGCATGGTTGTAGATAACACTGCCTGAGTGTCATCTGATGAACTTTTTGTATTAGTGACATTACCACGATAACCAACAAATTTGTTCTCAAATCATAAAATAAAATTAAAAAAAGTATCATCCCTATTTCACCTCCCTGAAACAATTCCCTGGCTTGTTGTATCTTATTTTCCTTAAAACTTTGTTGCAATACAGATGCCACACATGATTTTCACCGGCATGGTCTTGAAGATTACAAGGCGAGGGGAACTCAAGCAACTCCATTCTTCACTGTGACGTATTACAAGGAGTTTGCGGAAAGCAAGTACATGGTGCTCATCCGAGGCGATGTTGTTCTCCCCAGCAAGCTCACTGAATTGGAAGCAAAATGGCTTGTGGAGGCCACCCAAACCTTTTATTTGAATGACATGAGGTACAAGTTGGTACGTTGAACGGTTCAACAAGCAAACACGTGTTTGAGTTCAAGGATGTCATGCAAGCACTTGATATGCCCGATCTATGATATCTCCAATGCAAAATTTTGGCCTAACAGCAGTCATAGAAGCTTTTGAGAATCAAGTAAGGGAGACTGATACAGTGTAGCATAAGTTTCAAACCAAGTCCTTCCAAGAATATTATGACTTCTCTTTCGTTTGCTTGTGAATCGATTATTAATGTTGTCCTATATATACAGTAAGCTTGACATGCATGATGAGTTGCTACATGTGCCTTTGTTCAGCTCTTCAGATTACATGTTGCATTTTGCTATCTCTAATATCTTCGAGAACAAATTGTATCTAGCAGGAAAGGCTACGTACAACTCAGGATACCAACCCGATAGAGAAACTGGTCAAGCAACCGGAAAAGCACGCGGTTTATATAAGAGTAAGGGGGGTTGCTTACATATCAGGTCTGAATTAGCTTTATAAAATATATATATATATAGCTAGTATATATGGTCAATTAAAACCTTTATCATACAAATATTATTTGAGCATCACTCTTGACATCCTTGAGTTTTTCTTCAACTAATGTCCTCTGGTGTTCTGAGAAACTCTCAGGGCGGCGAGGGGTCAACTTTCCATCACCCAAACAGAGTTCAAAAATGTGATCAATTACCGGCACCTCTAGCTTTGGTGAAGTCTCTAGCATACAAATGGCCAACTCTGTCTCATACCCATCACCTCGGAATCCATGCATCTTAACCATTTTCAAATTACCATTTGTGAATCCACAATGAGTCCTCATTTGAAATCGTGGATTAGTAGTAAACAAATCGTGTACCATTATTTGAAGGTCTTCCAAAAGGGGTAAAGCCTTTAGGAAATCGAGCACACAAATGACTTCACCATAGTGAATTAGTGATACCTTAAACCTTGTTCAAGGTCGACTCGTAATTGCTTGAGATTTCCAAAAGTTGGTACGATGATTCGGGGAAGATACGCGTCCATCTGGATATGAAAAGTCTCGAGGGTAGCACACGATGCAAATTGTATTAGTGGTGACAATGCCTCGTGTTTACATGATGTTTAAGTAACTGAAAAACACTCTTGTTAACCGTGGAGTTGTGGTGATATAGAGAGACTTATTGTCATCGCTAGTTGGAATGTATTCCAAGGAGACAAGAGTAGGTGCAGTTATCCCGAGTTCAGATGACTCAGATCCATAACCATATGAAAACATATCACACTTTAATAATTTCAATTCAGTCAGTCGATTACCAGGCACGATACTCATAAGTGAACCAGGTCTATATATCCAGCATTTGTTTAAGGTCAAGCTTTCAAGCACCAAACAAACAAAGAAGAGATTTTCAAGAGAGATCGTACGACTCGAGCTCCGTATAAACTAAGAGTAGTTAGCCGATTGAATCCCATAAATCGGTAATGCGTATTAATTTACCGGTACCTGCATGGGGATATGCAGTGGTACATGCAGCTATTCTTATTCACTTGAAACCCATAAACCGTCAACCATTAGTGCATACTAGTGGTAACTGGATATGAGACTGATATCTCACACCTACGCATATGTGGTTGTGTGATATATGTGTCTACTACGCTTCCGCTGCGTACAAAAATGTGTCATCAATGACGATTATGCATTTATGTTGGTTATGATTCTCTAACGAATGTCCGCTATTTAGAACATTTGACAATAGATCTCTTTACTACCAGTTTTGCAGATAGTCACTTTGATGAGACATAGTTTCCACTGTTAGGGGGAGATAAGAATGGTTCCATTTTGGTTAAATGTCAGAAATTTGACATGATATGTCCCTACTATGTCTCATCATGATTCTCGCACATCTCAGTGTGAGATTGAAGTGCAATGTATTTTTGATCTTCAGAAAATAGTAGATTCGATGTCTGACTTCTTTACTGATATCATGAAAGTGACGAGATCGGTTATATATGCTGCAAATCCTGCAAGGTTAAAAGTCCCTAGCATTGGGCAAATTAACGCAACACCCGGGTGAGGTAGTGGAGGTGTAGCATCGCTCAAAATCTACTGATGAGTTATCGGTGAAAAGGAAAGCCATCAAGGCACAACTATTCATCATCAACACATAAGATTGTTTCTAACTGCAATTATGTCTAAAAGTCGACATTGACAAACATTAGGGGATGCCTCATAGTCAATGACGATATCAGTAAAAAAAGAAATCTCACCAAGTTAAACAAATGCTAGCAGTATTATGGATTATTTTTCCATGTTTGTTGATGATGCATTTACTTATTCTGTCGCTTAGGAATTGACGACGATGAAATGGAATGTGCTCTGTTGCAGATTATCAACAGTTAATTTAGATCATATAGACCAATATGGAAAGTTGCAATCTAGGCTGAACTAGACTCTCTTATAAATTGGAAAAAAATTTGGTATGGTAGTGCTATGACTACCGAATGGTAAGCCAGTTAGACACAAATGAGTCTTTGTTTGAAAGCGTAATGAGAATGAAGTCAAACAGTATAAATCTAGACTTGTGGCGCACATATTTTCTCAACGCCTTAGTATTGATTATGAGGAGATGAATTCTCTGGTTATAGACATCATTATTTTTTCGTTACCTTATCAGTTTGGTAATGTCTAAAATACTGAGTATGTAGCTTATAGATGTGGTCATATATCTCTATGGGGATCTTGATTCAGAGATATACTTGCGAGTGTCTGTTGACATGGTTCTACTTAATTTAAGTAACTATAAACCACAGAGTACTCATGTAATTAGATTGAGACGTTCACTATATAGATTGAAACAATCCGGTAGAATGTGGTCTACATGTCTAAGTGACTACTTGATTGAGAAGGGATACAAGAATACAAAGTTATTCCCATGTGTGTTCGGTAGATAAACGAGTTGATTGAGATGAGAGACCCTAGTAAGTCTCGATTATGTCTCGGTTTAGAGGTGAAGCATCGAGTTGGTTGAATTCTTATTCACCAGTCTGCTTATGTCTAGATCAGGCAATGGGCAAAGCATACCCTCTTAAGCACACCAATGATTGTTTGCAGTCTGAAACCCATAAGGATCCGTTTCATCGGAATGATGATGGTAAAGATCTTTTGAGGTTAATTCTATATCTTAGTGTAATTAGAGCTTGGTTAAATATAGTTTGGTGCACACATCTAGACATTGCCCTCTCGGTATGCGCCAGCATAAAGTTATTGGAATGGAGTATAATGCACTTTCTGGTACTTGAAGGTAACCATTGTCTTGGGATTTTTCTTGTTCTTGTTCTTTCCCTAAAAGGTAAATAGAGAGGAGCTTGAAATTCCTGAAAAAGGGATGGTTGAATCGTAACATGCAAGTTCTGGGTACTTCGACCCGTCAAGTAGATATCTTGACCCGTCGAACGAAGTGAATTGTGATAAATCGAAGGTGTCTTTTGACCCATCGAGAAATGGTTTTGACCAATCGAAATCGGTACCCTGGATCAACCAGAAGCATTTGTTCGACCCGTCGAATTGCTCCCCTGCTGCAAGTAATTTCACTGCAGTCTCCTATTCCGAAACACTGGTTGATGTGTTGGTCAGATTTACTGATGCTGAGTACCTCTCTGATCCACATAAAAGACATTCTCAAACAAGTTATGGATTCACCATGGGGAACTTGGCGATTTCGTAAAGAACAACAAAGTAAACTCTTGTTGCTACTTCCTCGAACTATTCTAAGATTAAAGCTTTGTATGAAACAGTTGATGATTGTGTCTGGTTTAGGACGGTAATATAACATATTCGAGGGTCTTGTGAATTGTCATCTACTACGACAGTGCCAACTTTCATCTTTGAGAATAATGCGGTTTGCATTGAACAAATGAAGTTGGGTTACATTAAAGGTGTCATACTTAATTCATTTCACCAAAATACTCCTACAATTAGCAATAGCAACGGTTATTGATTATCTATGTGAACTAGGTTGGTTCGGCGGATATTGCTACGGACTTGTTTACCAAGTCGTTACCCAAATCTACATTTGTAAAATATGTGAGACACGTTGGTATGCGTAGGTTATCTGAACTTCATGACTGAGTTTAGAGTCAGGGGGAGTTACATTTTTGTAGACATCAGGGGGAGTCTATATCACATGTAATAGGTTTTGTAGTTGATGCACTGTACTCTTTTTTCCTTAGACCAAGCTTTTAATTTTATCCAAGTGGTTATTTGTTTGTGTGATATCCCGAAACTTTTATATAATTGTTAATATTTAAGTATGATTCGAGTTCGATTTGATGTTGCGGCAAAAGATTTTTACTGTTGGTAGGCACCAAGGTGTCTCGATTTGACTTTTTATCAAATTTTCGAAATCGGTTGAATTTTTGTGAAAATCATAGAATTTGTCGATACGAGTTCGTGGACATGAGAATCGTCAGAATCAGAGTTACGATAAAGAAGTTATTAACGACGAAAGTTTGTCGTAAGTTTTTCGTAAAGTTATTAAAATATTACTATTTTTGGAAAGAGTTTTTAACGGGGAACTTACCATTTTGGGAAGCAACATTGTTTTGGGGAGTTGACCTTGGGTAAACTCATCCCTCCCAAGCGGAGAGAGAGAGTTTGCAATGGGGAAGCGGTGCGCCGTCCGACCACCTTTGACCTCAAAATTTGGTGAGTTCGACTCGGTTCAACGTGCTATACCCATTTCTGGGTTTTATCAACGACGAGTTTGCCGAAAGAGAGAGAATTGACGGAAAGAAATTCAAGGGTTTCGGGTGGTTTCGGCTCGCCATCTCCGACGTGGTTTTCTGGCCAATTTCAAGTATAATCGAGGTCATGAGAACCTTCTTATGAGTTGTATAAGCTTGTATTGATTGAAATTACAGGTATTGCACCGATTGGATTCGGAATCAAACGATTCTGATTTGGGTCATTTCGGCCTCCACCGTACACGACGGAGCCAGTGTTATTTAGCGGCGGAGATAAAGAGGTTATGCTCCTTTCTCCTTCCCGAGTCATTTGAGTGTAGTCTCGAGCTCCGCCGTGGCTCAACGGCAGAGATCAGAGCCGAAACCCGATTTCGGCCATATTCCTTTCGGGGCCGATTCATCTGCCCTAGGTAGTTTTGTTAATATTGTTGGGCTCAATGAGAGCTTTTCAGGGATGTATTAATCTCCACCATCAGTGGTGGTCGCCGGTGGTGGCGGCGTGGCCAGAATTTCTAACCAGAACACTTTATTTTCTGAAACATACCGAATTATATATCGTTAGGTTCATATTGACAATACGAACACAGTCGTGAGATAAAAAATGTCATTTAGGCTTCGTCGTCCCGGTGCGTGGGCGGTGGCGATGAGGTTCGTCACTAGTTGCAGTGCGGGCGACGGAGAATTACTTTTGTTGTGTATCATTACGACTGCTTTGTCGTAATCAGTTATCGTATCTGTTATTCGACTGATTTAGTCGATTTGAGTTTCATATCGAGTACTTCCTCGATTTATCTTATTATTTTATTCATTTTGACGATTTTCGACAAGGGTCGGGTCGTCACAGTTTGCTTGACAATGTTTTTAGTGAGACAATATGTTATGCATGATTCATTAGGCCATTGACACAAAGGAAAGTGTTTGAGGAGATTTATTCTCCGTAACTTCCGGTGTATGTCTTGTCTGAATTAGATACAAATTAATCTAAATAGAGATACAGAGAATCCCTGTTTTATAGGGATATTTATTGTAACAGATTGTATCGGCATATATATAAGGTATTTTATCAATGAAAGAGTTACAGTTTCAGTTATTACATACATTCTCCTTTAACATATCCCAATAACTTAGCAAATTTTTCGAAATTGATTTCAACTTTAAAAAAATTAATTTTCCTTTAATTCTTTACCGATTTTTTTCTTCTTTTTAACAAATGCCAGTGTCAAATGTTCTAGCTTTGTAATTGTTTTGTCTAGTTTTTGTAATTAATAAGTTCATTATCAAATTTACTAATATATATATATATGTGAAGCCTCGCACTTGATGAAAACTATATATATATATATATATGCAATTTAGAGAAGGCAATTTGATCGATTCTAAAAACGTCAATTCTTAACTTGATGCGTATATAGGAAAGAGCTAGAAAACTTTCGCCCAAGTCTTTTCTCTTCTTCTCTTCTGTTAACAAAACCCTCACATCTTTTTTTTTCTTTCTCTCCGTGAGAAAACCCTAGGTAGCACTTCCTTCCTAAATATCTCTACGCTCGTCAAGCGGTAGCCTGGATTGCTAACGCAGTGCTTTGCTGTCGAATGGGTATCGAGGTCCCATGGCGACTTTAGGTGAGTTTTTGAATTTGGCTTTGCAGGTTAGGCACGTGTGCTGGTGATTTTGGGAGTTGCCATTTACTGGCTTGACGTGGTGCTTGGATCACAGATCAGTGTTGGTCGAATCGGCTTCATGGCATCTTGGAGAGTTTATGTTTCTCCAATTTAGAGATAAGAGGTTTGGAGGATTGCATGGTTGTTTCAGCGGTGGCGATGCGGCTTGATGAAGGCATGGTGTGACGTTGTCTATCTACGACTAGGAGGCGGGTGATGGTGGTGTATCGATGTTTACCGATATGATGGTTTGCAGGGTCATGGGCCGGGCTGGTTTGTAAGGCTAGGTTTGGGTCTCTCCCTTAATTTTGGGCTGTTGTTAGGATGATTAGGGGACTAGTATTTTTTTAGACCTTGTAGTAGATGCGTAAGTTCATATATAGTGATCTCTAGACATTTTTCCGAGGTTCTAACTAACCATATCACAATTACGTGCTTAGGTGCTTAGTTATAACGTTTTTAGTTTGGATCTATATATAGTTATTATCCAATATGAGCTTAACGATTGTTAAGCTCATTGTTTTAAAGAGTAATGCTTATTCCTTAGGGTTTTAGTGGTCGAAGTTGATCATTAGGATTTTTTTGGAATGTATATATTATTTTGGGTGACTTTTGGGGGGTAAAAAGTACGTCGAGAACTGATTACCTCAACAAGAATTTCTCGATGAACATCAAACGATTTCACACCTTTGACAAGCCCGAGTTTTGGCTCCCTTATGCCGAAATGAGGTGTGTGTGTGTGTGTGGGGGGGGGATGAAGGTTACCTGCAAAGACACTTCGACACTCAAGTTATTCAAAGTGCTCTAGTTAAGAGTGTAAATGCAAGTGAATTTGCGAAGTGTGTGAATATGTTGTAATCTGCCGGGAATGGCAGTATTTTTAGTGCAAACATTCCCTCCAAATCAGCAACCAACTCGTGGGCCTCAAGTTTTGGACATTCCCATCCAAAACTGACTCCCTACCCGAAGACCCACGTTCTGCAACTCATAGAGAGAACTGCTCGAGATACTCTCGACGAGGCCGAAACTTCCTCGAGTTATTCTCAGCGAGACCTACGCCTCAACGACTTTGACTTCGTCGTGCTTTTTTGGTGCGTGGCTTTCTCTCATTGATCTTTTGGCCCACAATTTTTTCCTCGTTTAGCTTTACTCACTTTCAAATCTTCTCATTCACCTTTCATCCAAGTGATCAGAGGCCTCCTCATTTCTCCAAGAACCCCATCCAGCTCGTTGATGTGGAGAAATATTTCTCCCCCACAGTGACTTTCTTAATGAGAAAGTTTATTTCAAAAAAAAATATACTCTCACATGCTTTTCTTTTTTTTCTTTCTCTCCGTGAGAAAACCCTAGGCGGCACTTCCTTCCCAAATTTCACTACGCTCGATCGTTTGGCGGCAGCCTAGCTTTGGCTCGCCTTTTGGCTTACTAACATATTGCTTTGCTACCAGACAGGTATCGAGATCCCATGGAGGCTTTGGGTGAGTTTTTGAATTTGGCTTTGCAGGTTAAGCTCATATGCTGGTGATTTAGGGAGTTTCCATTTACTGGCTTGACGTGTGCTTGGATCGGAGATCGCTGTTGGTTGAGTCAGCTTTGTGGCGTCTTGGCGAGTTTGTGTTTCTCCAATTCAGAGATAAGAGGTTTGAATGATTGCATGGTTGGTTCAGCGGTGGCGATATGGCTTGATGAAGGCATGGTGCGGCACTGTCTATCTACTACTAGGAGGCGGGTTATGGTGGTGTATCATAGTTTACTGATATGATGGTTTGCAGGGTCATGGGCCAGGCTGGTTTGCAAGGCTATTTTTGGGTCTCTCCCTTTTGGGCTGTTGTTAGGATGATCATGGCACTAGTATTTTTCTAGGCCTTGTAGTAGAGGCGGAAGTTCATATATGGTGATCTCTATAAAAAAAATTTGAGGTTCTAACTAACCATACCACAATTGCGTGCATAGTTAGAATGCTTTAGTTTGGATCTATATCTAGTTATTATCTAATATATATAAGCTTAACGATTGTTGAGCTCATTATTTTAAAGAGTAATGCTTATTCCTTAGGGTTTTAGTGGTCGAAATTGATCATTAGAATTTTGTTGGAACGTATGTATTACTTCGGATGACTTTCTTAATGAGAAAGTTTATTTCAAAAAAACAAACCCCTCACATGCATGCATATTTACGAATCCTTATGGGTAAGGGAAATTTTATCCTAATGAGAAAAGGAGATATGTGGGAATTAGGAATAGTAATTCCATAAGTAAAATGGGCTATTCCTCACAACGTCAAACACCCACTGAGCCGAAGGTTTTGCCTTACAAAATTACGACATAATAATTAGTTGGATTGCGACATAAGCAAGGACTTCGAGAGTTGCATTATAAAACAACGCCCTAGCTAATTAACCCGGCCTGAAGTAGTATGTATGTATCTCTGTATATCTCGATCTATCATTGCAAATCTGCAATGGCAAAAAGCATACCAGAGACAACACAGTGCAGCAGATCGATCATATATAACAAGGATTAAATTTACTCGTCGTATCTAAACTTTCGGTGTTATACCTAAAAGGTATCCGAACTTTAAAACCTATCATAGTGGTACCCGAACTTTAAAACCTATCATAGTGGTACCAAAACTTTAAAATAGTATTACTGTATTACCTGGAGTGTTTTTCTGTCAATGAGCCGTCATGTTCCGTCGACTTCATCTCAACTTTAAAATAGTGGTACCAAAACTTTAAAAACTTCATCTCAACTTCCTCATTCATTTCCCCAATATGTCGACCTGCAATTTGCGTCAACTGCAACCAGAAAACGAAGTGAAATTCTAGGGTTTTGACCCGATTTCGCCGTCGGCGGCGGTGGCAATCCAAGACGAGATACCTTGCCACATTTGAAGCCCTTGTTCCCTACTTCCTAAAGCCTCTGTCAAACATACCAAACATCCCAGAAAATCAAAAATTCACATACAAAACCACATAAACAAAATCACAAAATTATGAGAGAAGCGGAGGCCGAGATCAAAGCATCTCTGGCCACGATGGGAGAAGCCAAAGGTAGCACACACGACGGAGAAGCTTGCACGACGAGGCCGAGCAGATCTAAAGGGAGGTTTGCGACAACCAGCAACATCCTTAGCTTATCATAAGCTATTGTCCCAAGCCGAGTTTGCAAGCTTTGGAGGAGAGCCACTACTTTATCCTGGACACCAATGGAAAAACAGAACCCAGAAATAGGAAAAGGAGGTCAAGGGGTTTTGGGAATAGGTAGGTCGATGGGCTGAGGTAGCTTGTCGATGGTGAATTTGCCGGAGAAGCCCAGGGTGCTATTGAAGGCTCGGGAAGGGGGGAGAGAGAGGACCCTAAACAAAAAACAAGAAATATGAAAAAAGGGCATTAAGGTCTTTTTATCTCCATGTTTTCTATTTAAATATTGCCGCATCAACAAATTGGACGGAACTTAACAGAGATTAGGTGGAAAATTGTTCCAAGTACCATGGTAATACGATTATAAAGTTTGGGTTCCACTATGATAAATTTTAAAGTTCGGATAACTTTTACATACAACACCGAGAATTCAGATACCACGGATGAATTAAATCATATAACAAACACATGTCATACGAATGACAAGCTAGTAACAGTGATGAGCAGCTATACGGGTTTAAGTGGGAAAATGCACTTCAATTAAGGTGAAGTACGTGATGTACAATATTCCGAATTGTAAATATTCTGGAAGGGAGCAGATTAAAAAAAAAAACTTTGGAGACTAGAGGTTTGGTTCACAGAAGGCCTTGTAAATTTTGAAAGTTGAAACAGATCATCACTAGGCAAACTATAATCGATCATAACGGGAAGGATAAAAAAACCAATACGTAACTGCTTAAACAATAGAGTTTCCATTCTGAAAACTAGTATGGTTAATTAGCAAAGGCGTAGTTATATTAGGATGAGGAGTGTCAAATGACACTAGTCAATCCTTAATTACAGTAATGAACTCATATTATAATTTGACTTTTTAAATTTCAATTTTGAAAAATGTAAGCAATTGACACATGCTGGATTGGATTTATAAATTAAATGTCCAAGTTTCATTAGCTAATTATTTAAATATGTAACCACACTTAATTATATCAATTAAAAAGTTTCATTTTTATTCTACATTAATCCTTTTATCGATATCAAATCCAGTTTGTTTTTTTCCTAGCTAGATTGTCAAATCGAATTCAGTTATCGTGATTGATTTACCTTCCAATGAGTATTGCTAATACTAATTAGAGAATCTTAAATTAGTCCATGTATACACAACTGACTATCTTTTTAATATCGATTTAAAATATGAAAACTCATCACGAACAATTAATGTATAGTTTTTCGACAGATTTAGTATACGTAAGATTTGACTATATAATTAGTATTATTTAATGTATACAAAGTTCAATAAATTCATGTTCCAATTTTGACACGGCTGGATTACAATCCTGGCCATGTCACTAATGGTTAAGACCTCTATCAATCAAAGAAATATGATGTGAGCATCACTCTTGACATCTTTGAGTTTTTTTTCAGTGATTGCCTTGCTGTGTTTTGAGAAACTCTCAGGATAGCGGGAGGTGAACTTTCCATCACCGGAATAGAGTTGTATAGTATGATCAATAACCAAAATCTCTAACTTTGGTAATGTCTCTAGGATACAAATCGCCAACTCTGTCTCGTACCATTTACCTCGAAATCCATACATCTTAACCTTTTTCAAATGATGACTTGTGAATCCAGAATAAATCTCCACTTAAGCTCGTGGATTAGTCACAAACAAACTTGATGAGTTGTGAACCAGTGCCGCCAATAATATTATTTCAAGGTCTTCCGAAAGGAGTGCAGCCTTTATAAAATCCAGCACACAATTGACAACATCTTTCTCTTCACTTACAACTTGTTCAACATCCAACCTCATCTGCTTGAGATTTCCAAAAGTCGGTAAGCTGATTCGGGAAAAATTTGATTTTATCTGCAGATAAAGAGTCTGGGGGCCACCAGCACACGATGTAAATGGGATTACTGGTGACAATGCATGCCTAGAGTAACCTAAAAACAGTCTTGCTAACCGTGGAGTTCTCATAGAGATAAAGTCGGTATCCCAACTTGGAATGTATTCCAAGGAGGCAAGATTAAGTGAAATTATCTCGGCGTTGAATCTCCTATGACCTAATGGCAAACAACACAACAACACTTTCAATTCAGTTAACCGATCACCACCTGCGATCCTGATAAGTGAAGTATGAGGTCCTTTAATCAAGCAATCACTTAAGGTTAAGCTTTTGAGCACCAAACAAACAGACAAAAGTTTTTCCAAGAGAGATTGGTCGACTTCAGCGTCATATAAACTGAGACTAGTTATCCGGCTGAATCCGTTGACAAAACCACGAGTACTACTAGGTGTAGCTCTTAGATAATATTTCTCTATAAACAAATGTTTTAACTTAAAATTTGAACCAACAGGAAGACAATGAGTAAAAAAATCTACATAACGATCGTTTTGAAGATGAAGGTCTTCGACTCCTTTAATAATAGCCCAACGTATCCATTCACTAGACTTGACCCATGAATCCTCCGTATTGAAATCGAGTTTCAAATAGTCGACCTTGTCACCTTGATATTGCTTCAAATACGCATCAAATTGTCTCACAGTGGCTAGCATCATAGAGAACTATTTTTGTCTCCCAACCAATTGAATTGGCTCAGTTCAAGATTGCGCCTTGTTAGTATTGAACTTAAAAGGTGCCAGCAGCTCCACTGCGGAGAAAGTAGGACTAAGTCTACTGCTTCTCTCATAGGGAGTAACGAAACTATGATTTCCATAATGCATATCGGCAAGTCGGTTATACAACTAGTTATGTTGTTGTTTCTCCGTCGCTGGAGAGAGCCATACTTATACGTACCTTAAAGCATCTCCAATGATGCTCTCTGTTGAAAAAATAGCCAGCTAAAAGTCAAATTTTTAGGGAGCCAAAAAAATTGTGTTCCAACCATTAAAAAAAAATAGGGAGCCACATTAAATGCATCTATTTTTAAATATATTTTTTCTAGTAATTTCACTAAACTTTTTAATTTGTTTATGTTTAATAAAAATTACAAATAAATAGCATAAATAATTTCATAATCTTTATTATTTAAGGTTACCACTTAGTCATGCCAAGAGCTACGACCTTTATTTTAAGGGAAACAAAATATCGGGGGGACATACAACCAAACCCGATAAATTTAAAAAAGTCATATTTAAGGGTTCATTTTACGCGCGTTTCGCTTTGTAATGATTTTCATTTGACGTGTCTCATAATATTTTGCTACAATTGGAGACATCATACTAATGTTGAGTAACATAATTCTTTCTTCCTCTTGTTCTTCTCTTTGTCGCAAGTTAGCGTGTTCAACATCGATCTTCTCTTGTTCTTGAGTAAAAACATAATTTTATATAAAATATTTTTGTTTTGAAAATTATTTGATTTAAAATTAATGTATTTTTGACCAAAATACAAATAATAGAAAATGTAATAAATTATATTTTATAAATTATATAATCATCATTTTAATCATTGATAAACTACTTCCATTAATGCTTTAAATTTTAGGAGTCTCTTTTTCTCTCCTCAGATTTATGAGTTCTAATGATCTCCTTATTTTAAGAGCCCTTAAGGAGTGTGAATGTAGTGCCAAAATTTAATTTATCTCTATCTTTTGTCTAAAAAACTCCAATAAAAAACTCTATTATAGATGCTCTTATTATCGCTTTTGATATCAGAGAATGAAGGCACATGTCAAAGCCCTAATGCATGCGAGTCCTTTTATAACAAAACCCTAATCAATCCACCAGAGGACCGATTTGCATACTGGACCTCACTCAGAGACCCAACTGTCTGGCCCAGACTCAAACTGGATTATGCAAAACGTGAACAATAAGGCTGGCCGGAAACGTCGTCGTTTAGAGAAGACAGAGAGAGCTCTAATCTCAGTCTCATTTTTCTTCGTTTACTAAAACCCGCGGCTTCTTCTTCTTCATCTTCCTCCTCTAGTTCACTTTCTCTCTCTTCACTCTCTCTCACTCCCAAAAAAAACCAGTAGGTAAAATATTAAACCCTCTTAAATCCCCGAGCTCAATTTTTCTACACAATAAATAAATAAATATGAAATATACTGTAACGCCTTGTTCTATGTATTCTAATCGTAATAACACTTCAATTTTTTGTTCCCAATTTTCGCTCAGCTTTTCCTCCGAGCCCTAACAATGGCGTCAACAGACCCCTCCGACGAGGCCAAGCACATCGAGAAGCTCTACGAGTTCGGCGAGCGGCTCAACGAGTCCAAGGACAAGTCTCAGGTACCTCCTCCTCAGCTTTGAGTGGGCTTCAATCCCTAATTCCTCGAGGTTTTCGTTTCTAGGGTTTTGAGCGGGTTCGTGTGTGTTTTCAGAATGTTGTGGACTACCAGGGGATTATTAATGCGGCGAAGACGAGCATGAAGGCCAAGCAGCTCGCGGCGCAGCTTATTCCGAGGTTCTTTAAATTCTTCCCGGGGCTTTCGTCGCCGGCGATTGATACTCACCTTGATTTGATCGAAGAAGAAGAGCTTGGGGTTAGTTAACGCTCATTCATTTTGACTCTTAGTTATCAGTATTAGCTATCTATATTTGGTAACTGGGCTAAGTAATTGTGTCTCCGATTAGGTTAATGTGATATCGGTGAAGATATGTAGATGATAAGTGGTATATGATTAAGTTATTTCTATGTTTGATGTAACGTGTAGGTTCGAGTACAAGCTATTCGGGGGCTGCCCCTTTTCTGCAAGGATACCCCTGAACATATTTCAAAGATTGTTGACATTCTTGTGCAACTCCTTTCAGCTGGTATGCTCTTTTTTGTTTGATTTTCTGCATAGTTTTTGGTGATAGTAGGGGAGAGAGTATGATCTGCGACTACATCGATTGGTTTATATGAGTCTGATGTTTGGAGCTCCCGATGTTTTGTAGATGAATTTGTGGAGCGTGATGCTGTGCACAAGGCTCTAATGGCCCTCTTAAGGCAGGATGTGAAAGGTAAGTTCATTATTGGTCATTGAATATAAGCTAAATCTTCTGATTGTTTACATGTATGAATTAGTAATCATTTAATTGTGCAGACTGTTCAGATTATTAGCTCAGTTATACGTATAGAACACCGAATAGTGCAAGTGCTGTCGACACATGCTGAACATGGGAGATATAAGCATAATGTCTATTCTATATCATCACAATTCATATGTATTTGAAGTATCTTTCTTGACCTTGATTAGCTAAATAACTTGATATAATCTGGTGTTGCAAGAAATAGGGCTGCCTAGGTTTTCCTTGTTCGATCAATGGATTTAATAAGTGGTCTCTGTTTGCTTGGTTGTTCTTTTCACCCACACATTCTGATTGAACTGTTACACTATCGTCTTAAGATAGGAGTTTTTATGATGTGCTGTTTCAACTTGTATCTCAATGAGAAGATTGCGACCTTATGTACCAGCATTTAAGCTTTACTTCGTAAATGTATTTAGTTTTATGAGAATAAAAATGAGATTTCTCATTGTCTTCCATTGGACATATGTATACACATGAGAATGTCCATTTCATGTCCCTGATACATTTTGATTATGAGAATCATCTTGCCGTCTTGAATGTACAGCTTCACTGACTGCCTTGTTCAAGCACATTGGGAATGTTGATGAACCTAGCCAAGATGATGTTATTCGTGAGAAGGTTCTGAGCTTTATCAGAGATAAGGTGAGAAGACTGTTTTGAGTAATGCTCAGTAGAATATTTCAATTTTTCTTTGGATATTAACAGATGATGAATATTCTCAATTTTAGGTATTTCCTATAAAGGCTGAAGTTCTGAAGCCTCAGGAGGAAATGGAGAGGCATATTACTGACTTGATAAAAAAGGTATTCATGATGTTTCAGTTGACTTATTTGAACTTTTCAATTCAGTCTGATATGCGGTCTGTTTCCCCAAGTGTTATTGTAGTAGTAAAATTTTATAATGTCTGTCTGAATTTTGAGATTTATAACTGTTTTGTTTTAAGTGGGTTAGATATATGATTAATTTGATTCTATTTAATTGCAGAGTTTGGAAGATGTAACTGGAGCAGAATTTAGAATGTTTATGGACTTCTTAAGAGGTTTGAGCATCTTTGGGGAGAAAGCTCCTAAAGAACGCATGGTAGAACTAATTGGAATTATTGAAGGGCAAGCTGATTTAGACGCTCAATTCAATGTAAGCTCCTGTTTTACTGTTTTGTTTATATGGAAAATGAATAGTAGCTATTGAGCAAGAAAATTTACAAGTAATATGGAACACATTTTATGTTGCTTCTTAGACAGAACGATAGTATCATGAGATAATTCTCCTTATTTGTCATCCTCTTTGGTGCAATGCATCATAATCCAGAATTAGGATTAGGGAACCAAGACTAAGGTTGATAAAGAGTTAGCTGAAGGAATCCCTTGTCTTTAGTTAATCTATAAATCATACTGATGGATAATATTATACTATGTATGACTTGAAGTAAACAAAAGATATCTTGATGAATCAACAGCGACATGTCTTAAAACCATATCTAATTTTACTTCCCAAGATTGTAGTTGTCAATAGAGTGTTTCCTTTTTTAATCATTATGGTTCTTGTAACTCAGTGCAAAGTTGATGGAATGCAGGTTTCAGATGCAGACCATATTGACAGGTTGATATCATGCCTATTTATGGCTCTGCCATTCATCGTGGTATGTTCCCTACTATCACAAAGTTCTCCCTTATTAATTTTAATGTTCACTTTCGAACAATCAACCCTGATTATCCATTTTTTTTATAGAGAGGGGCATCAAGCAGCAAGTTCCTCAACTATCTAAACAAACACATCCTTCCTGTTTCGGATCAGGTATCATTTACTCTCAGCTTCTTGTAATCCCCTTTGAGCATGCATGTCAAATGATATGATGACTACAAATGTACCTTGAATGAGAAAAACGTTAATACATCTCACTATTTGTATTAATCTTAACAGTACTTTTTTCTTCTCCAGTGATGCTATCTTTGTGGTGTGTCATTTTTCATTTTCTGGGTTCTGCAATGGCAAACTTAACATGCATAGTCTAACAATTTATCTCTCTATCAGCTTCCTGATGAGCGGAGGCTTGATTTGCTGAAAGCGCTTGCTGAAGTTGCACCGTTTACCACCCCTCAAGATTCACGTCAAATTCTACCTTCAGTTGTTCAGCTGTTAAAGGTACCATAAACTCAAAAATTTACTTATTTATGGTTTTGTTTCACATAATACTATCATATAAAATAATGTTCCTTTGTACAAATTTCAGAAAAATATGCCTCGGAGAAAGACCGGAGAGGAGTTTAACTTCACCTATGTTGAATGCTTGTTGTACACCTTTCACCATCTTGCTCACAAGGTTTTGGTTTTCCAGTCAACAGCCTTTGAATAAATGAATAATATCACGTCTTTCTTACCTGATTGCTGTGTTTACAGGTTCCAAATGCTACCAACAGCTTATGTGGTTACAAAATAGTAACCGGACAACCATCAGATAGGCTTGGTGAGGACTTTACAGAGCAGTATAAGGAATTTACAGAGAGGTATGTATATTCTTTTACCTTCATTCTGGTATATGTGGATGTTTTGCTTAGTCTAGTTTATTTCCTTCCTATTATTGTGGCAATGCCCCATCCATTATACTTGGGCCGATGAGTAGGGTAAGTGGGTAACTCTAGGTGGCAGTAGTAGAGCAATAGAAAATGTAGTGAGCATTGTATAAGCTGCCTAGCCTTGATTTTCATCTTCGTAATTTTTAGGTAATACTTGAATTTTGAGGAATCTAAGTAGATGGAAGGAAGATTGGATATAGATATTCATATTAGCTTGCATGTATCCATTCGCACCTTTGTAACTGAAACTGGGTTGATTCAACAGGTTGAGTTATGTTGAGGAGTTAACTAGGGTCACAATGAAGAAATTAACCCAGGGAATGGCTGAAAAGAACAAGGCAATGGCAGCAGCCAAATCTGAAGAAGCGAAGGATACCATTGTGAGTTAATCATAAGAGTACACATTATCTTCCAGAGATTTTGCTGATAGCAAGTAACTTATTAAAAACTTGTTTATGATGTGCAGAAAACTGAAAAGCAGAATACTACAACTGGGCTGCGAACCTGCAATAACATATTGGCAATGACTAAGGTGAAGGGAATGAAATGTTTGTGAAGTCTGAAGACATGGTTACTATTACAAGAATATTCTGGCTGATCTTTGAATGATGTAAAACTTTTAGGTACTGCATTCAAAAGCACCTTCATTTATTGGAGACAAGAGCATCAACCTATCTTGGAAAGAAGTGCCGAAACCTGCTGTGTCCTCACACACACCTGCCACTGGGTAAGCAGAATCTTCATGAGCCATCTTTTTTGTTTTTTTTTCTCTCTGTTTATTAATATTTAGGGATAGTTCATCAATTTGTTCAACTTTTGGCTTTGTTAGAGGTTATTATCAGACAAATTTTTCATTGCATGTGCCAACGTGTAAAAGTGAAAGCTCCATTTTACTTGGCTGGAGAGAAAACAAAGAAAAGAGTAGCTTATTTGTCAATGTATTATCCAAGCTCCTGCATCATGTAACGCTTACAAGTTTTATCAAAACCTTGTCATTACACTATACTAATCAACATCTCTCTGTTTTTTGGTCTCTCGATTTTGACCAAGGTTTATAAGGCTGCGCCTTCAATTTTGAAGGGAAGCTGTAATGTCTGGAATGAGATATGTTCTTACTTCTTTTTTTTTTCCTTTTTCTTTTTTGGTGCAGAAACAAAAGACCTGCTAACGCTGCCAATGGATCTGGCAATCCTTCAAAGAAAGGCCGTGGAGCGGGTTTACGACATCATCAGCTTGTTAATAGAGCATTTGAAGGGATATCTCATGGTGGACGAAGTGGTGGAACAAGGGGCCGAGGCAGAGGTTGGGGTGGACGTGGAAGAGGAAGGGGTTACAACAGATAGATTTTCGTGCCTGACGTAATGAGGAAGAAACTTTGGAATCGGGATGGGTGACAGTGTGAGATATGGACCACAGGAATACGTATATGAGTACTTGATGATGTATTGAAGTCTTCTCTTTGATTAGGAACAAGTTTTGTTTGGTTCAGGATGCTAATTTGTCTCTCGATTCGTTGTGGATTAAAACGCTATTTATTCTGTTCCTCTGAAGAATGGCTTGGGATCAAGGGACTGAGTTGTTAGTCCACGGGAAAAAAGGAAAGTGGCAGCATCCCTGCAGCTTGTTGCTGTGCAATAAGAGGAACATTATGATAGTTCTGTATGACTCCTATTAGTGATTAGTGACCCTTATGATGAGATAATAACCCTTGAACATTGCTACTAGCTTGTTGATTCCGATACTTTTACTGTTGTGAAAACGTTAATTCTCTAGTTGCACCATTTGTGTGCTTAAAGAAATTGTCTGCTTTATGTTTATTATTGCATTTTGAATTTGTGATAGAAGGAACAGCTGTGGGCTTTCTGTTGATCTGTGGAGGTTTCCTCTGAAGCTTCCTCATGTTTTGGAATCCTAATGCTATGGAATCAGGAAAGGATGGTAAGATTTTTCAATTTACTTGGCGGGAATAGTTTTCTTTCAAAATATTTTGAATATTTATGCAACAGAAGCTACGAACTAGGTTGTTGTGTGACTGATTGTATGAGGTAAGGTTGCCGGAAAATTGTACAATCTGTACAGTTATAAGATGAAGCCAAGACATTTGATGTGAAATTGTGAATCATGTGGTTGCTGTCACACATTATCTTATCTACACAAGTAGTGAGGAGGAAAGTTGGGACAGTAGAAAAGTGAGAAGAAAGGAAGTTGGGAATTTTTTTTTGCTACACAGACCGGTAGACAGTTTTAGCTCCAAGGGGTTGTCTTCTGTTGAAATAAACAAAAATAAGTCTATCTCTTTCTAAGTTGCACCGCTTTTGCCATGATATTCAAATGTTCAATTCCTTTATAGCAACCAAATTGTACTGAGGTTGGGACAGAGACCATCCTTGTTCATATATCTTTTATTTAAAAACAAGCCGTAAGAAAATGACTATCGAAAGAAGATGTAATAAGGTGAATCAAATTTGAAATTTGTATCACTCTTGATTTTTGAACATATTATCAGTCTCAAAACAACATTTGTTCTATTTACGAATTTACTAAATTTCTGTCAAAAGCACACCTCACCTCCTTATTCATATGACACGTTTACTTACCTAGAATGAGAATCAAAAGTCCGGGAATCATTCACATTCCTCTCCATTCTAGTATTTACTTTTTACATATAGGGGATTTGGAATGGAGGTGGGTTCCACCTCTTTATCATGATTGATTCTCGAATGAACCCGGAATTTGATTCTCAAGGAAGGAGGTGGGTTTGGAAATCATTCCTCCCGGAATCAACTTTTGTATCAACAATACCCTTGCGTAAATTTTTTTTGAAGAGAACCTTGTATACTATTAAATGACTCTAATTTCTTTAGATTTGATATTTTAATATATTTTTTTAAATGTTACTACGAATGGTTATATTTCAATTTTAATCTAAAGGTATTATGATTATTATTTAGTTTAATTTGAAGTTTTGTCTAGCTATAGAGCTTGTTAGATTTGACGTTTAGTTTTTATTTTTTTGATATTTAGTTAGCTCTAATAATTTATTCTTATATCGATATTGTTTTAATCATTTTTCTTATAAACTTTGCTCAAATTCATAAAAAAAGTTATTGAATACAAAAATATAATTATTAATCTGCAAGGATATTTCAGTAATCAAATTAATTTTGATTCTGATTTTTATTTTGATTTCAAAAAATAAGTAAACAGCTCAATAAAAATAACATATACTCATTTCGATTTCGTACGATTCTAATTTCTGATGATTCGGATTCTTGATAATTCCTATTTCTACTTAAATGTCTAGAACTAGCCAGTTCGTCCAGAAATTTAAAGGAAATAAGAACATTGCATTTTTTGGTCCCCTTTTCTTTTTGAACTGACATTTTTCTTTCTCCCTTTCTTCTTCTTCTTCTTCTTCAGATTTTCGCCGCTCCTCTCCATCACCATATTCTCAATCCGACGCCACCCAATCTCAAAACCCTAATTTCCTCACCCCCCAAATTTTCGAATGGAAAACTCCCAATACGATTAGGTTTTCCGATCACCACCAAAATTTCAAATTTCGAAAACCACCGAGAGAGAGAGAACATGTTCAGCTCAAACCAACACCCTTCTTCTCCTCCCTCCTCCGACGCCGCCGTCTCGTCTCCGCTCCTCGGCAACACAATCGCCGACAACCTCCTCCGCAGCCGCCGCTTCATCCGCCAGCCTCCGCGTCCCCTCCGCGGGGCAGCCCGGTTCCTCCGCCGCGCCTCCGGCCGCCGCATGAGGCTCCGAGAGCCGTCGGTCAGGGTGCGTGAGTCGGCGGCGGAGCAGCTGGAGGAGCGGCAGAGCGACTGGGCTTACTCCAGGCCCGTTGTGGTGCTCGACCTCCTCTGGAACGCTGTACTGCTCGGGATTGGGGTTGTGGTGCTCGGCCTCAGCTTGGAAGAGAGTCCTTCGGTTCCTCTGAGGGTTTGGATTGGCGGGTATGCGATGCAGTGCGCGGTACATATGTTCTGCGTCGGCGTGGAGTGTACGCGGCGGAGGGGGCGCGTCGGGGAGGTGGGCCAGGTGGAGGATGATGGGTCCCATCAACCTCAGTGGGAGAGCTCTTCTGGGTCTGGGAGTGATGAGAGTGAAGACTACGGAATGGAGCAGAGCTTTGAATACACTGCCACAAGGTTTAAGCTTTTTTGAGTTTTTCTCATTCTTGATCAAAATTTTGAACTTTAGTTTCTCATTTGAACTGGGCATTTTTTGTTGTAGTCTAGCTTTATGGTTGTGTATGTAATGTAATGATGTAGTTATGTTTGAATATGGGAGGTTTTTAGGTTGTCGGCAATGGAATTCTTACTGTTTCGTATTGCAGTTTTGCAAAGAATTTGGAGTCGGCAAACACTATGTTTTCGTTTGTATGGTGGATTCTCGGGTTCTACTGGGTGACTGCTGGCGGTGAGAGTTTGACAACCGACTCCCCTCAGCTATACTGGTACATTTCGAGTACTTTGGAGATGTGTTATTTTGACCTTTTGTGTGTTATAGGCTTCATCGTTTGCTTACGGCGATGATGGGATGCTTTGCAGGATTACTATTACATTTCTGGCTTTGGACGTGGTTTTTGTTGTGATATGCGTTGCCGTTGCATCCCTCATTGGTATTGCTGTTTGCTTCTGTCTACCGTGCATCATTGCAATCCTTTATGTTGTGACGGATCAGGTAGGTACCCATGAACATGCAATCCTTTCTCACAAGTTTGCTGAGGGGTGTGATTAATGATTTTGTGAGTGTCAGTGAGATTCTGCTGCATCTGAAAAAAGTTATCTATTCCTGTCTTATGGACATATAGTGTTGTTGATTGGTCAAAAGGACTATAGTCTTCACATGAAACAAATGAACATCAAAGGCCACTTCAAAGTGTTGATTGTATTTAGATACATCTGTTTCCCTGTGCAATTCAATGTAATGGAAATTTTGGTTGAGACTATTGTGGATGTGCTATTGGGATTTTGAATAAAGGTCTAAAAATGTCATAGGAGGGCATCATGCTAGATTGATTCATTTGATTGTGACTCCACTACTGTTTATCATGTTTGGACTATCTGGGGATAGTCTGGGCCAATTGCCTCATTAGATCACTGTTAGTGTCTTTAGTTAATCTATCCAAAAAACTTGATAAAGTTTCTACCTTCCACTTCTATGCTGTAGAAGTAACTAAATGCCAGATTTTCTAGTCATGTTTATTTTTCTTTTTGTGTGCAGGAAGGAGCAACTAAAGAAGAGATTGATCATTTGCCCAAGTACAAGTTCCGCAAGATATCAGATTTTGAAAAAGTTAATGGGGAAATCCAAGAATCTTTTGGAGGAATAATGACTGAATGCAACACTGATGCACCAACTGAACATGTTCTCTCCCAAGAGGATGCTGTAAGTTTTAGCCTACTTTTTTCTAATAGTAGAAAATCTGAGTACATGAATATTCACAATACATGCGGTTTCATATACATCATTGCAGATTGCCAACTGTTTCATGTGTAGTGTTTATATCTGAGTTTTCTCATTGCTAATCACCGAACAAAATTGAGAATTACTATGAAAAATTGTGCTTATGACGTCAATCCTCGTGTAAATCTCAGGAGTGTTGCATCTGCCTTTGTTCCTACGATGATGGAACTGAACTACGTGAACTCCCTTGCCGTCATCATTTTCACTGCATCTGCATAGACAAATGGTTACAGATCAATGCCACATGCCCTCTGTGCAAGTTCAACATCTTGAAGTCTACCAGCCAAAGTGGCAGCGAAGAGGTATGAAAAAGGCAGGCTGTGTAAAATAGTTGTGATCAGCAAAATATCATTTCCGCATGTATATTATATATATTGGACACGAACAAGATTTCTCGGAGTACCTGGGATCCATTTTGCCGGATGCATCGTCAGGGTAGGTTATGTTGCAAGAGTATCTTCAGTATAGGGTCATATATTTGTAATTTTCAATAAAAACGTTTGTCTTGTAATGATTCTCAATTTTATATAATGGTATAAAATAGCGATGCTTGTGGAGCTATGTCGACGACACTGATTGCAATTTTGTAGTGTTGAAAGCATGTCTCTGTCAGAAAGTTGGATAGGGTTCGTAGGAGAAGTGAAAAACAAAACTTGTTATCTGATCAGATGAAAAAAATGCACCAGCCGGGAATCGAACCTAGGTACGTACCGTGGCAGGGTACTATTCTACCACTAGACCACCGGTACTTGTTGTTCTTTACACTTGACTTGGTCATACTGCAAGACATAAAATTTTGACCAGATTAGGTAAGTCACAGTAGTATAAAAGTGGAAGAGAGGAGTAAGGTTTTGGGTGGAGGTCTACAGTTTAATACCGATAGATGCTCTGGATTTACAAGTTTAAAGTATCAAACTTGAGGTAAGCTTTGAGTTTATGGATATTAGGTTTCTTTTGTTGTTATTGATCGAACCGATATTCACTGCTTCATTTTCCATATTATAGATAGATCGTTTGGTGGTTGTTGTTTTGAGTACAAAAATGAAGCATAGGAATTGGAGACTGGAGGGACATGATGAATATATAATTCTTACCACAGTAATGAAATCTAACAATGATTGTAGTAGAAAAGCTTAAAACCGACTTCTATTTCTGTATTCAGAATGAATATTGTCACGAAAAAGTATTGACAACTTCCCTACCTACCCAGTATGAAACCTAAGAATGATGTTATAGCCAAATCTGGCATTGAGGTATTGACCAAAAATAATAGAAAGAATATATGGAGGAGGACTTATCATCAACTCTCATCAGAAAGAATGAAGATCAGGGGAACTAGCTGGTATATATTGGATTTTGATTACCCCTATACCCTTGATTCTGTCTCTTCTACTGTAATGCATTCAATTTCTGCTGGAGTGAATGATGCACGCTGCTCCTGCGTGTTGGAAGTAGACGAGTACTCACCCCACCTTGGAGTAGTCCGATCCACAACATAGCTAGCAAATGTTGGAGCTCTACCTGGAACTTCAAGGTCTCTAATTTTAAAGAACTTCACTATTCTGACAGTCTTGTTCCAAATGTTGTCATTACTTGGACTTGCATTGCCTTCACTGGTTTCTTCGAGCTGAAACCTCCTCATCCAGATAGCAAGAGATAGTAGCAAACAGAAGGTAGAAGTACAACCGGAAATCACATAGAGTCCTGCAAAGCTGTTGAGGCTCAAGCTCTCTGGTTGATTGACGGTTGAATTCTTCGAGCACTCACCATCTGGTGTCAGCCACTCTTTTTGAAGTTTCGTCAGCTCTCCATTCTCCAGTAGTTCTAGAATGGCCTTGCTGAAATCTTTAGCTATTGGCGAGCCTTTCTGGAACATCTGCATCATGTAAGTGAAGAATGTCATTAGCTTCATCATCACATTGGGACAAAAATACTAGGGCAAGATAAGCTTAGATACTTACAAAGCTTAAGCCTCCAAATCTATGGGTAGAATTGGTGGCAGTATATCCCTCACAGTACTTGTTCATGAACACTTCAGCGTAGGGGAGTTCAAGAAAGGCAGCTGATATTAATTTGTGTGTGAAGTTGCCTGTATAGCTGTATGGACTCGTTACATTGATCAAGTTTTCTGGTTTGAATGTGAGAACATCGACCATGTACTTGTTCACAAACGAGTCCCCATCCAGACCAACTTTCGCATTCGTGGTCAGTAGCATTTCGATGTCTGTTATATTCGGTTGCAGTCGCTGGACGGTGAGCATTGAAGTGAGATTAGCACTGTAGCTTGAGGTTAGGATCAATACAACAAACAGCCATACAATGAAAACTACTCGAGTTAAATTGCCATAGACTTTCTCTCCTGCAAAATGAAACCAAGTATAGGTAAGTTGACAATGTATGTACTACTGTCTCAAATTATACTATTGGCTGAGGTTGGTACTTACTGTGAGCAAAGAACAAAGAGGAGAAGGTAAACCAGATTGCTGTACCAATCTGTTCTCTAAATGGACCATGAAAATTGGGATTGAATTTGTGTTCTAGGAACCATACTATCAACATTGTGTAGCTTAAAATGGAAGCAGTTACCAACCACATCTGCCATGTGAAAGGTTTCATGAACATCCATGTTGCCTCCTCATCAGATACTTCTGGTACTATCATTGACAAACCAGACCCCATATAAGGCTGAGTGAATTCCACCGTGTTCATCCGATCAGCCAGTACCGTCAAATCACCAACCACCGCATCATAAGTCTTTGACATGACAAGAACCAACAATGTTCATATCAGTTACATATAAAAATTCAACAAATTAAACATAAGAAAAGAGGTGAAAATAAAATTGTTACCTTGTTATAGACTTTTTCAACCAGTTCATCATAGGTTCCATGGTGATCATGAAACTCATACGGTAGAGAATAATTCAAACGTTCTAGCACCATTTTGAAAATCTGGATGCAGAAACCATCATATATATTCTCCTCTGGATTTTCCTTGTACACAACACTTACAAAATTGCTGAAGGTAATGTTACCTGGAACCCCAATTTTCATTGGCTTCTCAACACTAGGCATTGTCCATCCTTTTGGGGTACGTGTTATGTTCCCGGGCCAGATTACCTTACCAACATTACCAGTACTTATATTTGTGTCAATGCCTTCTGAGAATCCAACTTCTGGTGTCCAAAAGTTTAACTCTTTGTCCATCTTCCCATCCACAACATTTAAGATCCTGAATCTTGTAGGATCCTCCACTACTTCTCCATCTTTCAGGCGCATATTCCCACTTAAGCCCTTGTAATTTCCCCGAAAACTAGCACTAGTGTTGTTACTTTCTATAGCCTGTGAAATAATCATAATACTATCATATGCGCGAAGAGCATAAATCCCTGGCTTGGAGTTGTTTTCATCTGAATTCTTGGCTTGAAATTCCATCTGGAAATCACCATAAAACTTTGACTTACTGTCATAGTAGGTCTTGATTCCCAGAGTTCCTTCCATGTCATAGTTGTCTTGAGGGTCAAGCAAACTAGTAATACATTCTGAGATGATCCAAGCTGAATCTCTTCCCACAAGTCCCATCTTATTAGCAACGTTGAACAGATTAGTCACCGTAGGTAAAGATGATTGAAGAACAACAAACACCCTCGACTGAAATGTGGGAAGCTTCAACAGCTCCTCTCGTTCATTCCAACTAGGATCAGACGCCGAAGAAAGTACTCGGGGCAGCACCAAGTGCTGCTCAATCTTTGCATTACCATCTTGAAGAGCCTCGGATAAAAGAGCTATCGATCCAAGATCACCGCCATATCCATCATCTTCGTATATGAGAACAACCCTTCTCCACTTGTATGCAGAAACTATGCTTGCAATGCACTTCATTTGAGCTGATCTGTCGCTTGCCATACGGATCAAGAAAGGCCATCGGCGTTGGATTAAGGGCGGCGTTATTGAAGGTGCAGAAAATGAAATCACAGGAACAACTTGAGATTGGTTTCTAACATGATCAGCTACTAAAGCTGCTTCTTGCCAAGTCTCCATGCCAATAATCACTTGTGCTTTTTGTTCCTTTATCAACTTTTCAGCTGCAACAAAATTATAAAACATCATACGAATGAAAAGTACTTAGCATGGTTAATTATAAACTAATGACAATTGTTATTTTGTATAAGATTGTTTACCTGCAGAAGCAGCAAGAAAAGGGTCTCGACCAGAATCTCGAAAATTAACAATTAGCTTGTTAAGCTTTGAATGGTTGTTGAAGTGCTCAGCTGCGACTTCCATGGCGGTTTTTTGCTCTCTTCCGATACGAGAACTAACATCAATGATTGCTCCAATGTTGGTGGCAGTAACTTCATCATTCTGAGCTGCAACTCCATTGAAGAGAATGATGAACAAGTAGAACAGAAGAGGCAAGCAGATCCAAAGTGTTCTGACTTTTTTATCTAAGTTTGTAGTGTAAAGAGAAGACATTTCGTTAGCAAAGACTTGAATGATGGGAATTTAAGGAATCGTGGCAAAGAAGACAACTGGTTCGATTTTGTTATAGGCTTTTAGCGTTTGTAGTTTTATGCAATCATAAAACGTTTTATGTGTTGTTAATTGCTGCATGGATTAATTAAGTTGGAGATTTCGTACACGCAAAAAGATCTTGATCGATGTGTTTGACAAAGAACGTTATTTCCTGGAAGGTATTGAGAAATTTTCATCCTAGACTTGGTCTACTAGGAAAGAATTAATGAATGCCACTTCTATGGAGGCAGAAGTCACAGTACGTGAGAGGGATCAGCTTAAATTGTATTGTATGAATAGAAATCTTTACGTGGGGATTAAGAGCCGCACGTTTCTTATAGATTAGAATATCTGGAAATATAATACTCCAAAATCTAATAGCGAGCTCATGACGCTCTACGTGTTTATTTCTTGAATTCTCAATTAAAGAAGTCATTGGTCAAGCGAATGAGACAATTATTAGGTATGATAGGTTCGTTGGCCTCATAAGAATGCAACATTACAGTTGGAATCTTGTGTTTTGACCTTTCTTATGTACGTCTTCTCCTCCTTGCCTCCTTTTCTGACCATACATATATATACACACTCTCTGGTTTTGATAAGCTGATTAATATTGTTCTACCTTAAAATAGTTGACACCCGTCGTCCAATCCACATTACTATATACCAATTGAAATGTCTTGTTAGAATCAATTATAAGAATATGACATTATTTTCCTTCTATTCTGAATCTTGTATATGATCAGTATAGATTTAAGAATATGAATCTGTCATGAACCAATCTGTAAGAAGGTTCTAAAACACTGATATTCAGTGTACGAAAGGTTGCAGTAGAAACAAAGGCATATCAGTTCAAAAGGAACTGATGCAATGGTTCAGAAAATCAAGTTGCAATGAACAGACACAACAATTGCATAAATGGAAACGACTGTCTGATCTGTTCTCTATATATAGCCTTGTCTGGTCCCTGAATTATACACACACATTCAGATATAAGTTCCATTTGCTTAGAATACAGAAGTGTATATTTGCAGAAGATCAAACATGACAACAAGAACTGCTTCATCCTGTAAGTTTCATTCATTCTTTTCAAAAACATAAACTGATGTTCATAACGTGTTTTCGCATAATACAATTATAGGAACTAAGTTTATCTTACAATTGGTATCAGAGCGACTAATTGTTTCTGTAAAATCCAAGTTCAGCGTTTTTCATTATCTTTAAAGATCTTGGGAATCACTAATCCGCATATATATTTAAAACGATTCTATCAAATACAATTCGTTCTGCAGATTAAATTACACTGCTCTTTTCAAAATAGATCATTGTGTTTTGATACATATTGTCTGCATAAAATTTTTAAATCATTACTTCAAAATCTTGACTGAATTCATGTCATTAAACTGCCAAAGCAATTATAAGTACTAGAATTCACTCTACGATGGAGATTAAGTTCAAATAAAGATGTTATTGGAATTCATAACTATCTGATACCAAAGTACAGTTAGTATATCAGAAATCTAATGTATACATTGATACTTTAAGTCTGCAGTTTTGATAAGGACTTAAAATCAAATTAATATAAACCTTCAAAGAAGTACATATTAAGCATTTGGTTTACAAAACTTGCAACATTCAGATACATAAATAAACCTTCATAATCAAACTAAAATCAAAACATCTAAAGATGTCAGAATTTTATTTTGATTTAGTTTACTTATACTACAGTATGAATGAATGCTCAGATATTAACTTTTCATTCATTTGGGACTTAATTTTATGTACAGCTATGCATTTTCCCATGAGCATAAATCAGATTGAGTTGTTGAACGGCTCAAACTACAAGAAATGGAAGGCTGACATTGAGCTAAACTTAGGGATACTGAATTATGACCATGTTTTGAAGGATAATCCACCAGATGAACTCACACCAGATTCAAGCAGAGAAGACAAGGAAAAACATGACAGATGGACAAAACACAACAAAATGGCACTGATTATGATAAAGAAAAGCATGACTGAAAATGTTAGAGGAAGTATTCCTCTATCTGAAACAGCAAAAGAATACTTTACTTCTATAGAAGAGAAGTACAAGATTTTAGATAAAGCAGAAACTAATAATCTCATGAAGGCCTTGATGCATCTGGAATATAGAGGAAAAGGTAGCATCAGGGAGTTTATTATGAGAGGCTCAGAAATAGCAAACAAATTGAAGGACCTGAACATGACAGTAGAGGATTCTTTCCTTGTCTACATGCTGTTGAACAAACTACCAGATGAATATGACAACCTGAAATCACTTTACAAAACACAGAAGGAGAACTGGAGTGTAAATGAGATGATATCATTATGTGTTGAAGTGGAAGATGAGATCAAGAAAAAGGGCAAAGAGCTGTCTGTTAACTACATCTCCAAAAACAAGAAGAATAAACACAAGGGTTTTTCATCAAACTCAGGTCCTAAGGCAGACATCAGTAAAAGTAAGTCCTCCAAAACTTTAAAATGCTTTTTCTGCAAGAAACAAGGACACTTCAAGAAAGATTGCGAAGGTTTCAAAGCTTGGTTATCTAAAAAGGGTACGTCTATAAAATCAGTTTTTAATATTCAGTCTAATAATTCTGAGATAGACAATACATGGTGTTTTGACACTGGCTCACCTATTCATATTGTCAATTCATTGAAGGGCTTGCAAAGGATAACAGTCCCAAGTAAGCAAGAGACAGAGGTGTGTGCAGCAAATGGACAGAAAATGGCTGTGAAAGCAGTATGAACTGTCAAACTTAAGTTTAATAAATTTGTATTAGTTCTAGAAAATGTATACTACATTCCTAGTATAAGAAGGAACTTAATTTCTGGATCCTTATATACCTTAAACAAAGGTTTTGATTTCAGTAGTGATAATAATGTTATGTACTTAACTTATTTATCTAAATGTTTTGGAAATGCCTTTATTGATGATGGTTATTGGAAGGTTGATTGTGAATTTGAACAATCTGATCCATCAGCAAAAAGAGAAATTTTCAACATAAACAGACATTCTGGTATAAAAAGAAAGCATAATCAGGAAACCTCATCTTTTCTGTGGCATAAACGATTGGGTCACATATCTAAGGAGAGGCTTAAGATACTGGTTAAGCAAGAAATTCTTCCAGACCTGGATTTTACATATTTCAAAACCTGTGTGGATTGTTTAAAAGGAAAAATGACCAAAACCAGAAAATTTGGAACTAAGAGAAGTGAAATACTCTTAGAACTAATACATACAGACATTTGTGGCCCATTTACAGTTAAAACCATTTGTGGAAATTACTATTTCATTACCTTTATAGATGATTTTTCAAGATTCTGTTACATCTACTTAATTTCTGAAAAATCACAAGCTTTGGATACATTCAAAAATTTTAAAACTGGGGTTGAAAGACAGACTGGAAACCTTATTAAAACAGTCAGATCAGATCGAGGAGGCGAATATTTTGGCAAGTATACAGAGAAGCGTCAACACAAGGGGCCATTTGCCTTGTATTTGCAAGACTGTGGTATAAAAGCACAGTACACAACTCCATACACTCCACAGCAAAATGGAGTTTCAGAAAGGAGAAATAGAACCTTGATTAATATGGTTAGAAGCATGATCATTAAATCTGGACTACCAAAGTTTCTATGGGGAGAAGCATTAAAGATGGCAAATTATGTTTGCAACAGAACTCCCAGCAAAGCAGTATCAAACACATCTTATGAGATATGGTGTGGATATAAGCCTAGTTTGAATCACCTGCGTATATGGGGATGCAGTATAGAAGCAAAGATCTACAAAAGGGAGGATGGAGCTAAATTTGATTCTCAGTCTATAAGTGGCTATTTCATTGGCTATCCTGAGAAATCAAAAGGATTCAGAATTTATTGTCCAACAAGAAGTACAAGAATCATTGAAGTTCCAAAGGCAGTATTTATAGATGAAGAATTTGATCAGAAAACATACATTGATACTTGTGAAGAGATCAACTTAAGCAATGACAGCTTTGAAGAATGGTTTGATTATCATGAATCTAATACAGAAAGGGTTATGTTTGAAGAAGAGGCTACAACTACACCTACTGCATTAGAAGTCATCCCACCTCAAATAGAAGACCAGATTGATAATGTTGTTGAAGATATAGCATTAGAAAATGAAAATCATGAAGCAAAATTAGTTGTAGAACAACATATAGTTCAAGAACCAATACAACAGGATCAAAACATTTTAAGAAGATCAACAAGGGAAAGAAAGTCTGCAATTTATGATGATTACCATGTATACCAGATGGAGTTGGAATATGACTTGAATGAAGAAAATGATCCATGTACAATACAACAAGCAATGAAGTCAGCAAACTATGATAAATGGAAACAAGCCATGGAGGAGGAATTAGAAAGCATGTCCAAAAACAAAGTCTGGATGCTTGCAGAAAAGCCAGATGGATGTAAACCAATAGGTTGCAAGTGGGTATTCAAAACCAAGAGGGATGCAAATGGAAAGATTGAAAGATTCAAAGCCAGATTAGTTGCAAAAGGGTATAATCAAAGAGAAGGAGTCGATTACAATGAGACTTTTTCACCAGTCTCTACAAAGGATTCATTAAGAATTTTAATGGCCTTAGTGGCACATTATGATCTGGAGCTGCATCAGATGGATGTGAAAACAGCATTCTTAAATGGTGACTTGAAAGAAGAAATCTATATGTTGCAACCAGAGGGATATGAACAAGATGGAGAAAAGGTATGTAAGCTCAGAAAATCAATCTATGGTCTCCAGCAAGCCAGCAGACAGTGGTATCTCAAATTTGATAAAGTAATCACTAATTTTGGTTTTCTGGAAAACAAATTAGATGAATGCATCTACTTGAAAATCAGTGGGAGTGATTTTATCTTAATGATCCTATATGTTGATGATATCTTGTTAGCTAGCAGCAACATTTTCTTATTAAAGGAAACAAAACATTTTCTTTCAAATCAGTTTGATATGAAAGATATGGGTGAGGCTCATTATGTTTTGGGGATAGAAATCATCAGAGATAGACAAAGAAAGATGTTAGGACTCTCACAAAAGGGCTACATTGATAAAGTACTGCATAGGTTTAACATGCAGAACTGTAAAGGAGGAAATTCACCAATGTCTAGAGGTGACAAACTACACAAAGGTCAATGTCCTAATAATCTGCTGGAAAGGAAAGATATACAGAATGTACCATATGCTAAGCTTGTGGGAAGTCTCATGTATGCACAAGTCTGTACCAGACCAGATATAGCTTTTGCTGTCAGTATGTTATCAAGATATCAATCAAATCCTGGACATAACCATTGGATTGCTGGGAAAAAGGTGTTGAGATATTTAAAACAGACAAGAGACCATATGTTGGTCTACAGGAGAATAGAAGATCAAGAATTGAAAATAGAAGGTTATGCAGATGCATCATATAAGCAAGACATTGATGATTTAAAGTCTTGTTCAGGGTATATATTAATGCTTGCTAGAGGTGCAATATCATGGAAAACAGCAAAACAGACCTTAACAGCTACATCAACCTTTCAAGCAGAATATATAGCTGTATATGAAGCAACTGGACATGGTCTGTGGTTAAGAAATTTTGTTTTAAAATTACAGTTATTAGAATCAATCCAGAAGCCTATGACTATTTATTGTTATAATGCTTCAGCAGTGTTCTTTTCAAAGAACAACAGAAGGACCTCTCATTCCAAGAACATAGATGTCAAGTATTTTTCAGTCAGAGAAAGTGTCAGAGATAATGAGATTGAAGTTATCAAGATAGGCACAAAAGATCAATTAGCTGATCCTTTTACTAAAGCCTTACCAATATCAAGTTTTGTCAAACATGTCAAAGCCATGGGAATTTTAGAAAATTTGGATGCTGATATGAACTAACAGCATCATAAAGATATGATTGTAGTATTGTATTGTACTAAGTCATGCTGTATGAATAATATACGAATCATAATAGTTCATTCATTCTATATATGTATTTCTTAAGTTAAGGATTATGTAGAGTCTTTAGTATAAAATACATTTAAAGTTATGCAAATCATGAATCAAAATTTTGATAGGACTTTAGGAGTATATATTCTGTTTCAGTATCAAATATATACTTACTGCATTAAGTAGTTCATATACAGTTGTATTAGTGTTGTTATGATTTTAAAATACTGATGTTTTGCCAATTCATCAAGATATTTTTAATCTGGCATAACTTTTACAAATTGTTATTAACAATGATACAGATTAACCATCCTTAAATCAAGTTGACACTTCAGTTTATATATTGTGTCATTCTACATATTCAGAAATTGAAACAATGTCAAGTTCAGTGGGAGATTGTTAGAATCAATTATAAGAACATGACATTATTTCCCTTGTATTCTGAATCTTGTATATGATCAGTATAGATTTAAGAATATGAATCTGTCATGAACCAATCTGTAAGAAGATTCTAAAACACTGATATTCAGTGTACGAAAGGTTGCAGTAGAAACAAAGGCAGATCAGTTCAAAAGGAACTGATGCAATGGTTCAGAAAATCAAGTTGCAATGAACAGACACAACAGTTGCATAAATGGAAACGATTGTCTGATCTGTTCTCTATATATAGCCTTGTCTGGTCCCTGAATTATACACACACATTCAGATATAAGTTCCATTTGCTTAGAATACAGAAGTGTATATTTGCAGAAGATCAAACATGACAACAAGAACTGCTTCATCCTGTAAGTTTCATTCATTCTTTTCAAAAACATAAACTGATGTTCATAACGTGTTTTTGCAGAATACAATTATAGGAACTAAGTTTATCTTACATGTCTATCAACGAAGCAAGCGTAGTGGCGATGGGGGAGTAGAATTTTGACGTGCGAGGAATGATTCTTGATTTGACAAATTGATTTAGAAAATATTATAAAGTATAGAGATTGGGGAAGTAATAGTGTGTAATTTTTTATTGATAATAAGAAGTTCTTTTATATAGGAAAGTACAGTTATATATGGTAAAAATTCGAATACATCACTAAATATGATTCTCTCCTTTATTTTTTGTATATTCTACCAAAACTAGGAATACACATAATAAGGTCAATATTCTTCAACACTCCCCCTTGTGCCGGTTATAGTAGTCAGTACTTCTTCAATGCTTCCTTGATGCCTCATTAAAAACCTTGACAAACCAAAAACATTTGCTGGAGAAAAAATGATCTCGCCAAGTCTAAAGAGTGCAAGTCGTCATAGACGATGATATGACACATAACCATGTTGCTTCATTAAAACTTTGCTAAGTAATAAAAACCCTTTGGGATAAAAACAACCTTAGTCAAGGAAAAAGAGTACAACGTATCATTCACATTTAGGAACGCTCATGTGAATGCCAGATTCCCTCTGAAGTCTACATCTCCCCCTGATATCTACAATCAAGGTAGCATAGACAAGTTGAGCAACCCTATGTTCTTCACATGCTTCTAAAATGTGGAATTTGGTCAATAACTTAGAAAGTCTACCACATTATCCTCAAATCAAACTTGTAATTGGTCAACTATGACCTCGAGGAATTGTTATTGTTTGCTGACTATAAAACAATCTATGCGATATATGTTTGGTGTTGTCGCCCTACATATAATCTAGTTTCATCACCTTGATGCAAGCAACATTATCCTCATAATGCATGTAGTTTCATCAGTGGTGATTCTAAACCACTTGATCTTCGATATGTGCATTTATAGACCTCGACCATATGCACTCCATAACAACTTCATGTTAGATCAATAATCTCAACATGGCTCGTAGATGTAGCGACAAGAGTCTGCTCTCTATACTTCCAAGATATCGCGGTGTTACCCGTGGTAAAGACATAATCAACTTGGGAACAACCTTTATGTGGATTAGAGAGATATCCAACATCAGCAAAACCTTCCAACACATCACAATGATTGTTGGTGAAGGGGGTGAGGGAAAAACGACATTAATCTCTTTGTGGTGTCTTTACTTCCATCGCCACATATCTTAGAGTATAAGCTGATGATGAAAAATCTCATCATTACGGTGCTCGAGTTCCCGTCACTAGCTGTGACTCCTTTATTCGAGACAAAACCATGTCTTCCCAAGGTCTTTCATCTCAAATTTGGATTTCAAACACTTTGCAAATCTAGAACTTGTCATATAAATGAACACGTATGGGCATATCCCTTTCCAATCAAGTAATCACTTGGTGAGCGTTTCAATCTCATTACAAACACGCTCTGTGGTCTAGAGCCATTTGATTTGGGTACATGAAGTTTATCTGAGATATTCATACCTATCTCTTATTCTAGATGCTTATAGAGATACATCATGACCACGATTATAAGCTGCATGTCCAGTTTTACAAAAACTACCAAACTGACAAGGTAGTGGAGTGTAATGACATCCATTACGAGAGAATTTATCTCATCGTAGTCGATTCCAGAGCATGGTGAGAATCCTTGCGCCATAAGGTGAGTACAATCTCTTTATTCTCATCACGCTTTCTAACAAAAACCCATTTCTATAGGCTTTACACTTGGGTGTGTCAGCATCACCAACCCAATTACATTTCTCTTTGTTAGTGAACATAATTCAATCTGGATTGCTTCTTTCCATGTAGGCCAATTGCTACTACATTCGGGAGTTTCAATGTAGATATGTTCGATGAGTCTCAAAATTCCATGCTCTCATATACACTAGTGTAATTTGTACTTTGTAGAAATCTCTATATTATGAGTAATTGGTTTTAATATTAAGGAGTCTCTCAAAGATATCCATATGATGGAATTGAATATCAATGATCAATGGATCATATTGTGCCAAACTCGCTCCCTTCCTTGGACGAATATTTATCGAACATTTGGGTCTCCTACGCTTTCCAGCGGAACCCATGGTCTGTGATGACATTATGCTACTTTGTGACGTCACTATGCCACATTCTATGGCGGCAACGCCATAACCAACTTATTTTTGGTGGCGACATGTCCTCTCAAAAGGGGACATAAAATCCTTACAGGCATGTTTGCAGCAAGTATATGTGATCTTGTCACCTTCACAATACTAGAAACGCATTAGGTGTCGAATCTATTACGTTCTATCATTTGGGGATCATGATGAGACATAGTGAGGACACAACTCTTCTTGTCGTTCCTAATTAAACATGCTTGTTCTCATCTCCCCTTAACAACAAGAAAACTGTCTCATCAAAGTGACATCCTAAAAACTAGCGGTAAAGAGATCATCTGTCAAGGTTCTCATAGCGGAATATAGTTGAAGACTCATATCTAACATATGTATTCATTCGTCTCGATTGACCCATCATAATGTGATGTGGCAGATCAATTTTATCACATATATGAGTAAGTGCAAGACATTATCTTCATACACAGTCACTAGCTATGCAAAATAAGATTGAGTAATGGTGGATCATAGATGATGAAGTATAGCTGCATGCGATATTGCATAACCCGAAGCAGAAAATATTGGTGTGCATCACTAATACTCAGACTACTATTGTAGTTTCTAGTTTTCTACGAGACCATTTGGGTTTGTTCATAAGAGTATGATACCTATACCAAATCTCAATGATGTGCAATATAAGTAATCGAAACTTCGATGTAAACTCTCTAGCATTATTAAGTCGAATCAACTATCAATGAGATGATTCGGGTAGTGAGCCCGCAGTCATATGGTCTGAGCTAGAAGTTTGAGCAGCATTACAAGTGGACGATAGCACAACACGTGAACAACATGTTTGCATTATGACCAACACCATAAAATATCGTAGTGGTCCGCTAGTTGGTTGAATCGTTCCATGGAATTGCCTTAGATTCTATATAATGAGAATATATGTGTCATTTGCATATGATGGTCTCAATCCAAATTTCTCAAATGAGTAGGCTTTGTAATAATGAGTGATGAGCCGTTAAAAATAACCAATGAGAATTTTGGTTGAGGCTCGGAGTCTCTATGGACTTGGGAAGCAAGATAGGAGATTAGCACGCCATCCTTGACATCTAGTTTTCTCCTCTTGGAGGAAGAGGCGTCAGTCACTAGTTGACGTTTGGACGATGGAGCCACCACTGAATGGTGCCCAACTCCACTCTCTTATGAACCAACTCTGGTTCTTGCTTCCTTTCACTCTAAAGAAGGGATGTTCGATTGACTTTCTAAAATTTGGACCATCATATCACGACCTGGATATCTCAGTATCTCGTGTCAATGCCTTATATGTGTCTGAATCCTATAAGTCATCTCTCATGACGTGATTTGATTATACAACTCTCTTTTAGTTGTCTTACATAGCCCATTTGGCTGACACATAAGTTTCTCTAATATTCAGATCATACCACAATAATTAGAGATAATGCAAAGGAACTCATGTCCATTCTCACTTGAAAATTGTTTGCATAAATGATGAGAAGACCTATGTCCATTCTCATCATATAAAAATATAATCGACAAGGCACAAAGTTGATATAAGTTTTCTATGTCGTAACATAGTATATGTAATTCCCGCTTCAATAAGACATTCAAATTTCTTGGGGGAAATACTTGTACAAGAAATAAATCTTGCATGAGGAAAAACCGAACATAACTAAAAAATTTGGTTTCTAGGCTTAATTTTTGACCCATCGAGGTAATCCTCAACCCATCGAAGGGCCTTCTCTGGATCTGTTTTCGATCCATCGAGGTAATCCTCGACCCATCAAAGGGCCTTCTCTGGATCTGTTTTCGATCCATCGAGGTAATCCTCGACCCATCAAAGGGCCTTCTCTGGCTCTGCCTTTGATCCGAGACTGGCTGACCTCCGTGTATATAAATAGGCATAATTTTTTTTAGAAAATAGCTATTAATGATCCGAATAAAGTTCTGGAAACTAGACATATGTAAATTTCCAACCATATATTACTTATATTCTGGATCTTTCAGAGTTAATCCCAATTTTATGTCAAAGCCAACTGATCTATTGACTAGATTCTGTTTACCCTGTTTCTGACCTATGTCCAGTAAAATGGGTATAACTTTTTCTAAAAATTAGCTATTGACATTATGGACGTAGTTCTGAAAACTAGACATCCGTATTTCCAACCATATAAAATTCATATGTTGGTTCATTCTGGTTTGATACCAGTTCGTCGTCGAAACTGACTGATCTGCAGAGGCAGATTCAGTTTTTTGGTTTGTGATGTTTTTCGGGGATATAAACACTCTTAGCTATCCTGATTGATACATGAACAAATTTGCTAGTTACTAGACCATCTATAATCGTTTGGATAGCTCTTTTCACTCATGGCCAGGTGAAGAGATATCAATGTAGGTGGAACGCAAGGTCCGCTCAAATACCTTTATCAAAAATCTCTTGTTCTAGACATCACAAGTTACTAAGATGAGTCATAGTAAAAGATAGACTTGTAGCAACCACAAAATATGTATATAACACATAAAATTTTAAAGTAGCCTGTTATTAATAAGCCAATACAATAGTGCCTTTATTAATAAGCCAATACAATAGTGCCTTTATTAATAAGCCAACATGATACATCAAAGTTTGTTAATTTAAAGTAATTGACCAACATTGTCAAACATAATACTTAGGCACACATGCCTTTTTACATGAAAAACATAAAGCTATAATCAAAATATGATATATCTTCAATTGAGTCTCTGCCAATTTTAAAATGTGCTATGTTGAGATTCGCATTAGCTCTATCTCCATCTTCTGTTTATTTGTTTATTTGTTCCTTAAAATTCATAGAATTTGAGCATGTTGGTGTGTTGAATTTCTGACGAATTATTGGTGTGTCTGAATGAAACAAATTTTTGCAGACTCAAACTAGATACGTATGTAAACATTTCTGAAAATTTTCATAATTTTTCGAGACCTGTAGCTAGGTCTAATAATTTGTACAATAGTACGCAGAAAATAGTTTCAAAAAACTGATGTGTTCTAGGATCAAGTAGATTCGGATTTGGTGGTTTGAATGTGACGATGATGATATTGGTAATCCATACATAGGTTCCTCACATATTTTTCTTATCAATAGTATTCAACACCTATTGACCCAAAACTTCCGAAATCAATCTTCTCAAACATCTTGAAAATAAACAACTCGTTTGATTCAAGAAACATCATGCATCTTATCCTTGCCTCTTTTGGCATTGGCACCTCAGCCACATGGCTTTCTTGGTTACCATGGCATCTATGGTTGGTGCTTCCTCTATCATGGTCATCAATCATGATCTTTATGCGCCAACTTATGACGTCCTTCTCTGTGTGGGCGGTTGTAGAGACCAAAAAATGTCCCACTAAAATTTCCTTAACTTAAGGGTTCCTCTCCTTGTGCCCCGCTCTTTGGTGTGCTTCATAATTCGCATTGTAGAAAGGAAAAATAGGACACTACTAAACATGGTTAGGAGCATGACGTGTGGCTCAGGCCTCCTTAGATTTCTGTGGGGAGAGACATTAAGAACTGCAAATTACATTTGCAACAGATCTCCCACTAAATCATCAGATAAAACACCATATGAAATGTGGTGTAACAGAAAGCCTAACCTACATCATTGTCATGTTTGGGGATGTGCTGCAGAAGCAAGGATTCAAAACCCTAACTTAGGAAAATTAGATTCAAGATCTATAAGTTGTCATTTTATAGGATACTGTGATAAGTCTAAGGGTTATAAACTCTATTAAGCTAAACATTCTCCTAGAGTTTTTGAAACTCATCAAGTAAAATTTGTAGGGGAATCAACATACAATATGAATCCTGAGGATTTATCCTCAGAATTTATTGAAGTTTCTGAAAATCCTAGTAACTTTAACACATTGCCACAGATTACTAATGTGACTACAGAAATAGTAATCACACCAACAGATAAGATTTTGGGGGAACCAGAACCAATATTTGATCAACATATACCTGACCTTACTGATATTGCAGAAACTCAAAGTTCTGCAGAAATTTTAGAAAACTCAGAAAAGGCAGGTGATACAGGAACCCTAAACACTACAGAACCACAACCAACTTCACCTCCAAAAAGGCCTGTGAGAGAAAGAATTCCCATATTTGGAGGCCAAAGTGACTATCTAGTGTTTTCTCAAGAAATTGAGAAGGCACTGGAGGATGAAACTAATCCAGTCACCTTCAATGAAGCTGTTGAAGGTAGTGATTCTGGAAAATGGAGAGAAGCCATGGGAGCAGAAATTGATTCTATGAGTAAAAATGAAGTTTAGGAAGTGGTTAAGCCTAATAAAGAACAAAAATCAATAGGTTGTAAATGGGTATTTAAAACTAAAAGAGATGCAAATGGAAATATAGAGTGGTTTAAAGCAAGGCTTGTAGCTAAGGGTTTTACTCAAAAGGAAGGTATAGACTTTACAGAAACATTTTCTCCTGTGTCTACAAAAGACTCATTCAGGATAATCATGGCTTTGGTGGCTCATTATGATATGGAGCTACATCAAGTAGATGTTAAGACAGTCTTTCTTAATGGAGAGCTGGAAGAAACCATTTATATGAAATAACCAGAAGGATTTGTAGAGCTAGGACAAGAGGATTTGGTCTGTAAACTTAATAAGTCCATCTATGGCTTAAAACATGCATCAAGACAATGGTATAGGAAGTTTGATTCAGTAAGTTCTAACTTTGGTTTCACTGAAATTATTGTGGATGAGTGATCTCAAAACAGTGGGAGGAAGTTTTATTTTCTTAATCTTGTATGTGGATGACATTCTGTTAGCATCCAACAACATGAAACTTCTAAAAGATACTAAAATCTTTCTATCAAAATAGTTTGATATGAAAGATTTGGGGGAAGCATCTTTTGTTTTGGAAATTGAGATTAAAAGAGACAGAACTCAGGGACTTTTAGGCTTATTTCAGCATGCTTATGTCTCCAAAATTCTTAAAAGATTTGGTATGGAGAATTGTACAGCTGGTGAGGTACCTATGTCTAAAGGTGATAAATTAACCAAAAATATACTTCCTAAAAGTGATGCACAGGCAGCAAATATGAAGTCAAAACCATATGCTAGGCTAATAGGGAGCTTGAGGTATGCTCAGGTATGCACAAGGCCTGATTTAACTTTTGCAGTAGGTATTCTTTCACGATTTCAAACCAGTCCAGACATTATGCATTGGAATGCAGGGAAGAAAGTTTTGAGATATTTGCAAAGAACCAAGCATCATCAGCTTGTTTATAGGAGAGTGAAAAACTTAGTTTTAGAAGGTTATGCTGATTCTGATTTTGCTGAGAATTATTCTAGTTCTACAAAATCTACGAGTGGTTATATATTTATGTTGGCTGGTGGGGCAGTGGCCTGGAAAACAATGAAACAAGGCATAACTGCTACTTCTACTATGCAGGCAGAAGTCATATCCTTATATGAGTGTATGTGTAAGGGTTTATGGATCAGGAATTTTATGCTGGAGACCAGAGTCCTAAAAACTGTAGTATCAGAAAAGCTTATACTGTATTGTGACAATGAAGCAACTGTATTCTTTAGCAAGAACAACAAAAGGTCACCTAATTCTAAGAATTTGAATTTAAAATATTACAGTATCAAGAAAAGGGTAAAAGATGGTGAAATTGAAGTACTGAATGTTAACACTGAAGATCAGTTGGCAGATCCTTTTACCAAGGCTTTAGCAGTAAGAGTGTTTAAAGCTCATGTTCAAAATATGGAAGTTTTAAACAGTCTAGATTGTTAGGATTAGTGGGAGCATTCAAAGTATAAAGGAATTTTCAGTTTTATTGTAGTCCTTGTTGTTTGGTTGTATTGAGAAGGTGTTCTCATTTTATTGACCAGTCACTGTGATGACATTTTGCAGATTATTAAGGATGTTTTCATTTTCTATCTATTGATAAATCATGATGAATGGTTTTGATTGTTATGTGATTACAGTTATAATTTTTTAATCAGGTGGATGTTTTATGCAGCATTTGTGCTGTATAAGTAGGTATATATTTTTAGAGAACAAACATGTATCCACTGTTGCTTAAGAATGTTTGTGATTTTCGAGTTTTTGTCAAAACCGTACAGTAGGACAGAGAGATTGTTTTGACAATTGAGTTGAGATGTATAATGTCAGTAGCTCTCATAACCATATCTGGAGCTCATGTGTGTTATAGGGACTGTTGCTGTAGTCTTTAACGTTCTGGTTAGTTCCAATCAGTTCAGTGTTAGGTTCAACAATAGTACCTATAACATGACAGAGTTGTATTGTTAGAACTTATGCAAATTGTGTTTCATGGCCACTTCAGTAACTTGTTGATCTGTTCTGTTTATGCATAAGTGCAGTAAGTTAAATTCAGTGGGAGATTGTTAGATATGAACTTAATTTTTGCATTGTACATTAAGTGCATAGCCAAACTGATTATTAGTTAGATTCACATTGTAATTGCTTATACAGCTGCTGGCTGGATTACTACATCATTCAGCTAGTTCTTATCCAATGTAGACACTGATATGGTCTCTTCGTGTTGTTACATGAGTTAGTGTACAACTGAGATTCTATTATGGGTAGGCATCAGTTTGTACATTATATATAGATGCGTTAGAGTCCCTGTATCTCCACGTGAATTACATTATATATAGTTTGTACAAAATCCACTTGTTTATGAGTTGAAGCTAAAAGTCAGGACAACAATTCAAAGCTTATTCTTCGATTTAATGTTAATAATCATGCTTTGTTAGTCAATGTGTTCGTGATCGATCGTGCTCAATCCATCTGCATCAAACAGTTGACCACCAGAATGTAACTCGCAATTAATGTTATGCGCCATATATATGAGGATTTAGTCCTTCGGTCTTTGAATTTTTTGGGAGGTGGCTAGTGACTAATTAACTCTCTTGCAATGATTCTAGAGCATCGACGATGCTGATGGTGTTGGGGCTGATCACCTTGATATTATTCTCATAAGTTGAGAAGTTAGTTTCCCATAAAATAAAACTGATGTTCAGGTGGAATTGAATTTTAAAAAAATTATTTAGCATCGACGCATCGTGAATTCGTGATCAAACCAAAACAAAAACAAACTAATACCGAACAGGGGATTCACAGTGCAACAGATCAGCAAAATAGATTGTATTGTAAATTGTAGTGTGGTGGTACGTCTAAAATAAAACTGTTATAGTTGGCTATATATTCGGATTTGACCCAGTAGTTGCTATGATACAGACTAAAAAAACACCACAAACGTACATCTAAAGTTTTTTTCGATGGTGGGTTACATATTAAGTTTTGCAACCCATTGACAAAAAATTATCTCCAATGGTGTATTTGGGTTTCCATATTTTACAAATTCGGTTGTATAAGTTGAAAAAAAAAGGTTTTATTCTCGCAACCCATTTACAACATATCTCACCCAAAACTTATGGTACCCACACCATGTGCTTCTACTTTTCAACTCAATCATTATATGAATACAAAGGCGCAGTTTGTTGGCTTGGGCAAATCAAAGGATGTTGAGTGACGACGAGCAGATCTGGGGAGGCAACAGGTCAATGGTGATTGCAGACTTTTCCTCAATATTGGGCTGAGTTGGTGGCATACAATTTGTCATTTGTGGTAATTGGGTCGGGTTCATTAGCCTTGGTCCATAATGTTTAGGTTTTGTTATGTTTTGCTTTGGGGTTTTATTTAGGTTTTTTTTTTGCGTCTAAGTCGATAATAAGATCCTATCTATATGCAATAGGGCTAATCTGGCAATCATGGCAATTTGTCGGAGTGTGCACTTTTTGTGCATTGTCTGTTCTAGTGAGGGAGTGGGTTATGGTGAGATGGTCTCATCCTCCTAGTGGTAGGATAAAATGTAGTGTCGACGATGAATTTGTCGTTCGGCAGCATACTAGAGAAACTTGTCACAAATTGGTATAGATGGAATGCTTTCGTGGGAGAAGCAACATGAATTTTTCAGTGTATCGCCATATTGGTAAAGCGCATAGAATAACTTATCCGATTTTATATGCTACTTTGACTATATAGTTATTTTAAGATGTTCTGTGACTATTCGAGATATTCTATATGTGCTCATTATAATATGATATTCAAGTTTCATGTCCCATGTATTTAGCAATTTCATTAGAACCAATATGATTCTATTTTTTAAAATAACTTTAATATAGCACCACCATCTTCAATGGCCTAACATAACAGTTGCTCTTGCAAAAAAAAAATGTCAATCTCTACTAATATAAAGCCAAGCGTAGCTTTTGGTGTCATCCCATACTAAATTATGGAAACCCAAAAATACTCCTATGAAAAAATAAAAACAGCCTCAAGAAAAAAAAACAGAAAAGAAAGAGAAAGAAAAGAAAAACCCATGGGAGACAAAAAAAAAAAGGTAAACAACAATTTTGCCAACAAAAACTGTCATAGAAGTGGATAAAGTAGTGGGTGATCTGATTTAACACGTGTATACACACGGGTGGTTAAGCTAATAGTATATAATCAAAACGCCCTTTCTTTTCGAATACACATTCCCCGTTCCCTGCGGTCGTTAAATTCCTATTGGGGTCGAATTCCATGCCGCACACAACAGTTGTGCACAGAGGTCCATCCAATCCGTAGTATTTCCACCACCAAATGTAATAATCGATTGTAATCATGGACCTGACCAACAACTTGAGCTGGGACCTGATCGGCCCGCCGTCTAAAACCTCCTCGGCCACCTCATCGATGACGAACGTCTTCTCCGCCGTGGAGACTTTGAAACTAACACTCGCCTGGGTTCGGTTGCTCATAGGGAACGCAGGCGACACCGGCTTGGCTGCGAGCAACACGCGGCGATCATCCGTCGTCCTCATCTTGCGAAAAAGCATGGTCTCGATGCTGTTTATGTCGAGGCTAAGGAGGCTTAGTTTCTCGTTGATGTTGATAAGGACCGTCGTGAAGTCCATCGCGGCGGTTAACTCCGGGCCGCTGACTTTCAGTTGGGACAAGGCAGCCGAATCGATCCGGATCGCCGGATGTTCGATGGCGTATCCCGGACCGATTATCCAGGCTTCTAACCCGCATAACAACCCAATGATCAAAGCGAAGCAGATAAAAAACCGTACAAAACAAGACCGAACTACTTTGTTCACGTGCGGTTATCGTTGTTTTCTCGTCAAGAAATACTTGTCTGTTTAAACGTTCAGGTTTGTGATGTGGTCTTCAAATGCTGCAAGTCACACTATGTTGCTCTTTGGCATCCGATCCCGAAACATATTTTTAAATATAATGCACGAGTTAAATTACTGGGTCAATGCAAACCTAAACAAATTAGTTACGTAATTTCAATTTCCCAGGAGGATATGGAACCATGATTCCCGGATTATAATAAAACAGATTGATAAGATAGTTAAAATTATGATAATTGGTCCCTAGCTAGCTAATTAATCTCGCGAGAATGTCTTAGCCGCTTTCAGATATATATAGCCATATCTAGCAAGTTTAAGGATGTTAGGCAGAATGTGTTAAACCCTTGTGCTACTTATCTTCAGGGCGGACTCTGGGAAGCGCTGAGAGATGCCGCCGTACCGGATCTCTAATTTTTTAGGATGTCAAAATAAAATTATATCAAGAATATATGTAATAAAAAAAAATTATGTATGATTAATTGAACACTTAACTCGGTTGGTAAAACTTTTCTATTTCCTTGCTCTCTAACCAAAGTTTGATCATCACTTCCTCCTTTTTTTCTTTCTTTCTGCATTCCGTGTTTAGCTTGATCAATTTTTCTTTTTGTGGGATTTTTTTTTTCTGCATTCCGTTTTTCCTTCGGTTTTCTTTTTTGTGCTATTTTTTTCCCTTCTCCTACTAGAATTCATGTCTCTTTTTCTTCTTACTTACTTACGTTTATATTCTTGTTCCTCTTTCTAAATCCTAGCCTATTTCCAGCGATCAACTAATCTATCTTCTAAAAAATAAAAAACCATATCAAATAATCAATCTTTTCCAATTTTCATTGTTATCAGGTACATTTTACTTTTATATACTTTTTGAATACTTATTTTTTTTATCTATTGATTATTTAGGTGTAAATTAATTATTACTATTTGTTCTCATCAACAGGTTGATTTTGAGGAAGGATTTAGCATGTATAATAGTCACTCGGTCAGTTTGTTGATCTTTTATGCCTCAATGTTATAATCTGTATTGTACTTCATCTAAGCATTGATGATTTTGTTTAATATTTCTCCGTAGATTCAGTTATAATAGAATATCAAACACATTAAAATAAACTTTGATAAAAACCTAACAATAGACCCAAAAAAAAAATTGGGTCACATTTTAATTTTCGCACCAGACCTCTACTTATGCAAGACCGCCCTGCTTATCTTCCTATATAGTATTAGATTACAAGATATTATTTTGTTGGTCAGATCTAGCTCGATCTCAATCTGTAAGTAGGTATAGAATATAAAATATGAATTCTACGTCGATTATACTCTAGTTTCATTCTTGCTTCCCACCACTCAATTTCGCGGTCAGATTATACAACTTACTCTAGTTTAATTTTTTCTTCCGGAGATTAATTACTTAATTACCTCTTCAAGTCCAATGAAAACGGAATTTTGGATCCTGTAACACAAATTGGTTCTCGTCTTGTAATTCTCAGGTTAATCTTTATGATTCATCAAAAATATGGAGTTCTTCCTTTATATTCATATCTCATCTCTCTGGCATGGGTGTTCTTGGCCGGTAAATAGTCTAAATACCGGTGTCTTGTGTAACTCTTGCTTGTCCTTTAGGGTTAGGTTTTAAAACCACTTTGATCGACAAGGTTTCGTTATAGATTAATTGGTGCCAGCATAGGCGCGCAGCACTGCCTTGTGAATATAAGATCATAGATACATCGAACACCAATAACCAATCTTCCACATCAACATTCGAATTCAAAGGCATTTTCACTGGCACTCACTCTTTCATCTCCAGATTTTCTGTGCCATAACATATATTTTAAACCATGTTTTGGTCTTCTAAATAGAAACAGCTACGTTAGTTTTTTCTATATGTATTGCATGTGCATACCAACCGAAAGCATTTACTCTAATTCATGTTGTGTATTTACTTCATGCACGTTAGCATTTAGTGTTGGCTGTTGGCGCAATTTTTGCTTAGATCGACACACATACCCATTTCATGCTGCACATATTAATCTAATACACCTCTCTTTATTGTAATCATGCGCAGGTTCCGCACTTAAAAAAATTATACTCACTCAGATCTTTGCCTAGCACCTTCCAATTTTGCTGCCAGAGACCACTAAATGGCATGTTTCGCGGAGCTTTCAGAAGTCTCATGGTGATGGTAGATAACTGTTTCAAGTTTTCCTTCCGTGGTGAAACTTCGACGAGTGGAGAAACCTGCATTTAGAGAAAAACTTCATGCATGGATAGAGTTAAAGAGAAAAACACGTTGGAACTCAAGCTCAATACGATCAATCCTTATAGAATTGAACTTTTAGCAATATTGCTACGAATGCTAGCATATAGGCCAGCTGGGATCGAGTTATAATTGATTCAAACGTTGGCACAGACAAATCGAAGGGAAGTGAGAAGAAGCAATGTGATTGAAAAGGAAATGAGTAAAAAAAACAGAAATGGGATTGAACAAAAATGAAAAATCCATTAAATTTCAAGAGGTACGTACGTACGTACCATGCAGCAGAAGATTTAATGAAGAGGAATGGGGATTCAGTACCTAGCTACAAGAAGTCAAGAATACAGAAACGACGCACGTTTGCTTGAGCTATCGAGACTCTGATCGAAATTTAAGCCAAAGGTGATTCTCTTCTTAACTGGTAGTACCACACGGGTCGACTTTCAGTTGCTATAAATATGTGATGGCTTCTCGTTTCGAAGTTTTCTGCACAATTTTGTGTCTGTCTACCTTCAGAAACACTTATATGCATGCAGTCGTCACAGTACTCGATCACGCAGCAATCGCAAGCTGGCTAGCTCGATCTAACGCCGTGGTCCCGTTCTGATGATAATGATACATAATTGTGTGATGATCTCTGCAGAGCTAGCGATGAAATAAATACGTTATGGGACATGTTGAGTATGGTTTCTTTTGGTAGGTTTTGTATCCATCGGGGACTCAGTACAGAGAGTACGTGCATGGAGTATGTGTTTCTTATTGAGTCTTCTTGCTTCGATCGAAGCTGGCTTTATAGCTTTAGATGGTGAAGCATGCAGCTTTTTGGACCACTAAAGCTCGATCTGGTCAATGAGGTCGATTTTATTAGTACATGCGAGTACCTAGTTATCAGCTTGTAAATAACGACGCTCAAACAAGCTTAAACAGAAGCCTCTCATCGTATAGGAGTGTTTTCACAGATGATTTAAAGAGAGATCACAAAATGCATTGTGAAACGTAGACTCGATGATCGTGCATGGGTAAATTTGAGGTGAAAAACAAGACATGGAGATGATCACAGAATGAATGATATATAGCTTGTAACACCCGCATTTTGTTTATGATCACTTGATATATAGAATTCCCAGACCATAGATTCAAAGAGAGAGGAATGAGATCAATGGGAGAGAGAGAGAGAGGGACAGATGCATCGCGACCGATAGGTTAATTGGGGTCCGGGTGGACATTATTGGACGAAGAGAGTTTGAATAATGGGGTAAAATTTGATCTGGATGAGTTGGGAGCCATGAGGAAGCTTTGCATGTCGGAATCGAACCGACATCACTTGGACCAAACCTTTACACCATTTCTCTGCATTGCAAATTCTTTTTCCTTAGGTCAAATCTCTACATAGGAAGTTGGACACTGACCATATCATAGTCCACACACAATAACACAGAGATCTGCTGCTTTCATCATCTCCATGTGAAACCTAGCTGCATATATGTCTTTCTATCCGTCTTAGACTACATCAGTTCACTAAATACTCCCATCCCTTCCATCTATAGCGGTCAACTTCATTAACTTCTTCCCCAATATCATTAATTTGCATTTCTTTGGCAACATTATATGTACAACTTAGAGTATCTTCAATGATGTTCCCTATCTTTTAATAAATTTGTCAAAAATATAGCTAAAAGTTAAAATTTTGGAGAGAAAAAATTTGAGCTGTGACCACGTTAGAAAAATAGGGAGTACGAGTAAGTGTTTATGGATAATTGTTAAGAGCCTCTAGAAACTCCTTTTACAAATATGTAAACTAATTCTCCTTCGGCACATGGTATATGCAAACTAATTCTCCGGCGGCACATAGGTATATCACATAAAAATCAAAGTTGTCATATAAGTATCGATGAAATTATTAACTGACACCGGCGCGGGCAGTCTCACAACCATAACTGTCTTCTTGATTTTTAGAGTTTTTGAATAGACAAAAATAAAACAGCTGAATCCAACTCAGTGCAAAAAGAGTTTGGATTGATTAAGTTTATCCGTGAAGAAATATCATTTCTCTTTTTTCCTTTTTGCAGGAAGTATGGAGAACGAAACAAATGGCAGAGACAATCTACAATATGCATTAAATCGCGTAGACCAAGAGTGTGGTCTATAATTAGGCTCTCATCCTCATGGCCCTTATTAATTTCTACAAGAATTTTGGGCTAAAATTTAAGTACTATACATGTATGTATTTTCTCTATCGATCCTCTACAGTTTTCAACACCTGAGCCCTAAGTTGCGGTCATCATTTTGAAAGAATGTAAGGTACTAAAGGTAGTCAACTAGCACTTAACTATTCAAGTAAATATTCCTAGCTAGCTAATTAAGAAGTCTGACACTTCATTTTAATAATTTGTTATGATTTTGAGTATAAGTTAATTTATATATCATGCAAACTATATACTAGTTCTAAAAGGCGTTAGGCGGTGAAGTTACTGCTTATCATCTAGAAGTATAGGCAGAGTTTAATCAGTAATTAGACGGTAATTAGGCGAATTATTTTATGTATATATATTTAATTAATTATATATTTATATAGTATATTATAACATGAATAATTAAAAAAAATTATTAAAAAATATCATAAAAATACATTGACTCAAAAATATTGTCATAATTAATGTCATCAAACAACAACTTAAAAGTTCAAATTCAAATAAAAGCACAAAAGAAGAAGTGACTTTTTCAAGTGAAATGATCACTCGAAACTGTCGAACTCATACATGTCATCATTTCTTTCATCTACGGTATCATCTTCGGACTCTTGAACATCATCATCAAGTTCTCTAATAGCTCTCTCTCTTCAACGATAACATCTCCATCCAAAGTAAGATTGGACTCAAGATCTTCATCATCAACATTTTCAAGTAGTCATCCTTGTGCCTTACAAGCGAATTAGCAAGAAATGGACCTCTTGCTTTTTTCTTCCTATTACGAATCTTAGCATTAAATTGCACATAAACAAGATCGTTCAATCTTGTTGTTCCAAGCCTATTTCTTTTTTTGGTATGCACCTAAAAGTAATGGAAAATAATTATATGAGTTAGTTTTATAACTTTATTGATTAAACTAATTATAAACCAACATACAAAACATTACTTACTCCTTCAAAATTGCTCCAATTTCTCTCACAAATGGATGAACTTGTAGTCAAAGAGAGAATCTTTATAGCCATCATTAACAATCCAGGTGCATCACTTCCATAATTGCACCACCATGTAACTAAAGAGGCAAAAATATAATGAATAAGCAACAAATATAATCATAATTTCACACTAACTCAAGAAGTGAATAAGAAAAAAACAATATACATACCCGGATCTTTAGTTTCACCAATCACTTTCTATGCCCTCTCGGCATAAATTTTTCCAAAAGTCCCTTGTTTCGATCTATACTTGGGTAAATCTACATTTAACACCACATCTTGTCTTCCACACACTCAAAAAATGCATCCATAACAGGAGCCGGAAGAACTCCACTAAATTCAAGCTTGTAAAAATAGTAAGGGTTCAAGTGATAACCCACCAAATGCAATGAACAATCAATTCTTCCGTTACTTTTCCCTTCAATTGAATGTAGGCTATGATCAACCAAATTCGCTTGACCGTTGAACACACTTTTAATTTCTTCCTTTGCTTGTTGTAATTCTCCATAGACAAATCCCATTGAGGGTGTGTCTCCATCGACAATGCGTAGCACTTTAACTAGAGGAGAAAACAATCTTAAGCAAGTTGAAACCTCACCCCAAAAATTAGGGCTCACCACGGTACTATAAGCGGCTTTCCCTTTTTCTATCTTGGAGTGTTTGTATTTATCTCAATCATCACTAGTAACCATAGCCTTCAATTCAACTTTCTTATCATGTAAGCTTTGTAAAGTTAGAAAAGAATATGCAAACCTTGTAGCTCCCATCCTCACTAGATCTTGCTCACCCGTGACCTTTCTCATCATTGCCAACGTCAAGTGATATGCATACACAAAGATAGTGAAGGTTTTTGCCTTATCAATAACACTTTTGAATCTTGGTTGGTTGCCAATATCTTTAAGCATAAGCTTGATAGTGTGAGTGGCACATCAAGTCCAAAATATATTTGGTCTCTTCATCTTCAAAAATTCCGTCGCCGCCATGTTGTTAGTAGCATTGTCCGTCACAACTTGAACCACACGTTAAGACCCAATTTTTTCTATGCACTCATCAACATACTCAAAAATATAATTTCCTGTATGTGCATCTTCTGAAACTTCCCTAGAAGAATCAAATGTAACACCTTCTTTGCTATGAACACAAAGATTCATGATACTTCTTCTTTTACGACCGCTCCATGCATCGGTCATGGTAGAACAACCATTTTTAATCCACTATTCTTCATGCTTCTTGAGTAACTGTTCTGTTCTCTCAACATCTTCCTTTAACAATGGCTCTCTTAGTTGATATTGGCTTGGAGGTTTGTATCCGGGGCCAAATTTACCAACCGCTTCTACAACCTCAAGAAGTCATCACAATCAATAGCATTAAAAGCTACACCGGCTTCATACATCCATCTAGCCAAAAATCGATGCTCCTCTTGTGTTCTTTCCTTGAAAAGTGTTTCATTGATATTTGGTTGCCGCATCTTTGTTTGTTGACCTTTAGCTAACAAAGAATCCGGATCGATTGGGTTGGCAAACCTATCCATAGGACCAAGAGAGTGCATCTTTGATGCCTTTGAAGAGTTTTTGTTTTTTTTGTTCTTCACTTCTTCAAGTGACGCTAAAACTTTGGCTTGTTACCATCCGAAGCTTTTGGACACTTTGATACATTTGCACCAACATGAGCAATGTGTTGCTTCAATCTATATATGTCGGCGTTTGAAACATCACTACAAGAATAAGCAACATTACCGGTGAGATTTCGGAAAACAAGGCCGGCGACCGAAAAAGTCGCCGGTAATGTCCATCATTACCGGCGACTTACTCCGTCGCCGGTAATGTCGCCGGAATCTCGCCGGTAATGTTTTGGAACATTACCGGCGACTCCAACCATCGCCGACAATGTCAAGCCGAACATTTCCGGCGATTTTCCGGCCGGAATTTCGCCGGAAATGTGTGGCTAGACATTGCCGGAGACGGTTGGAGTCGCCGGTAATGTTTTGGAACATTACCGGCGAGATTTCGACGTAAAGTCGCCGGTAATGTCTTCATTTCCGGCGACTTACTCCGTTGCCGGCAATGTGTCTTATATTAGATGCCGGATGCGGCAGCTCGATCATTCAATCATTTTGATCGAAAAAAATCCAGAGAAATCGAAAGAAGGAAAACGTACGCTCTGAAATCGATCATTCGGTATATTGTCAAAATTAAAGCGCGCATCGAAAACTCGATCACTCGGGAAGCTATATATATAGGTAGGTGTATATATACGTATATGTGGTATATATATATATATGTGTGTGTGTTGATCAAATCCAATTCGTGAGATATATATGAAATGTTGTTGATGTCACCGAAACGAGAAAACAGTTTGTAGTTAATCTTGTGTCTGAATCAATGACTGGTATTATCGTATTGTTATCGGAGCCAGGCTTAACAGAGCCTCCTACCCAGTCAAATACGTTTTGAATTGAAAAAAGGAGAATACCATCATCGAGTACTGAATCGAATTCAGAGATTAGATCGATATATATATATATATGCATGCATGTGTTGATTTAATTAGAGTTGAATTGAGATATCGCGTCGATTATTAGTAGTGAATGTGTGTATATATATATAATTAATAGGTAAAATTGTTAGAATTTTCAGGATGGACAAGAGTTGGATGAGCCTCGAAAGATGGGATGTCAGATATCACGAGGGAATTAGGATTTTTGTGGATTTTGTGAAGGCTAATTGTGGAGACACTACACTTCATTATTGCCCGTGTAAAGAATGTAAGTGTTTCAGCGATCGATTTCGATTTCCCATTGATAAAGTCCAGAGGCACCTGAGTAAATACGGGTTTTGGGATAAGTACACTTGTTGGATTTATCACGGTGAAACATCGGTAGCGGGTCCGCATGATCATGGACAATTTGGTGAGAGGGCCAGTCCACGCTATGATCATGGAGATTTTGCTGAGAGGGGCAGTTCATCCTATGATCCAACATCGATGTTAATCAATGATATGTTTCCTCATGAGAGCGGTGTATTTGCTGATGAAGCACCAAATGTCTCTCCCGTCGTTGAGGGTTTCCCCCATATCGAGCCAGTCGAACCATTACCTAGAGCTCATGTCAACACAAGCGGTATGGACAAGTACAACAACCTGATTGCATTGCAACAGACTCCGTTGTACGACGGTTGTAGTAAGACTGTTCTTGAAAGTGTGATGGGAGTGATGCAGCTCAAAATGGAGAACAAAATGTCTGTCAAAGCTGTTGATTCTTGGTTGAAGTGGACTGCTTCGCTACTGCCACCCGGTCATCGTCTTCCTACCACTCATCATAAGGTGCGACATATCCTGAAAGATCTTGGGCTTTCCTACATCAAAATCCATGCATGCAGATATGATTGTATTCTCTTCTGGGGAAAAGATCTCGAAGACCTTGAAGCCTGCCCGGTTTGTTTTACAGAAATGTATAAGTTGACTCCTGCAGGCAACAAGAAAGCTGTGAAGATACTTCGATATTTCCCGCTTATTGATAGGCTGGAGCGGTTGTTCATATGTGCTTTCACGGCCGAGGCAATGAGATGGTGGGCTGAGAGGAACTTGCCTGACGATGACACCCTTATACACCCTTCCGACGGAGAGGCTTGGAAGCACATGGTCAGGGAGTTTGATCATTTTGCAGCAGAGGTCCGAAATGTTTGGCTAGGGCTCTCATCTGACGGATTCAACCCTTTTGGCAACATGAGTCTTCAATACAGTATATGGCCAGTTATTTTGGTACCGTACAACCTTCCACCATGGATGTGCATGAAGAAGGAATACAATATGCTGACTCTGTTAATTCTGGGCCCGAGTTATCCAGGAAAGTGTCTCGATGTGTATTTGAGGCCTTTGATTGAGGAGCTTAAGTACCTGAGTGAGTGTGGCCACCCCACTTACGATAGGTTCAAAAAGGAGATGTTCCAGATGCATTCCATGCTTGTTGGCACCATCAGTGATTTTCCTGCCCGCGGTATGTTGTCGGGCAACGTTACCAGGGGTTACAGGGCTTGTTCAGAGTGCATGACGGTTGATTGTTGCAGTCCTCATTGCAGTAAAATTGTTCAGATGCGTCACCGTTGTTGGCTTCCATATGATCACCCATTTAGGCAGGATCCAAACGCGTTTGATGGGACTGTGGAAATAGGTGTGGCACCCAGGCGATGGACAGGGGAAGAAATTTTGGAAGTGTTGAATGAATATGATTTTGGCCAGCTGAGCAATCATCCTGACATAGTGGCGTCAATTCCAGACAAGCCCGAAAGGTATAAGTTTTGGACACACAAGAGCATATTCTGGGAACTCCCCTACTGGCCCAGGTTGCTTATCAGACATTACCTAGATGTCATGCACATAGAGAAGAATGTGTGTGAAAGTGTGGTGGGCACAGTTCTTAACTTTGAGGGGAAAACAAAAGACATCCCTAAGGCACGTATTGATCTGAAAGCTATGGGACTGCGGAAACATTTGTGGTTACGAGATGGCAAGAGAAAAATGCCGCAAGCTCCTTATACCGTCAAGCCGAAGCATAAGCATGAAATTTTTCGGTGGCTGAGTAATGTCAGGAAAATATTCTTATATATGACTATGCAGTACGGAAATTGGTTTGCCTTTAATTTTTACCGGATTATGATGATATGCGAGAAATATAATTGTTGCCTATGGCTATATATATATATATATATATATATATATATATACATGCAGGTATCCTTATGGCTATGCAGGAAATATAAGCAGGTGTGTTAACTACCGGGACAATAAGATGTACGGATTAAAGAGTCATGACTGCCATGTACTGCTTCAACGCCTTTTCCCTATTTTCATTCGAGGGTACCTGCCCAAGGAGGTGGTGGAGCCGTTGGTGGCCTTGTCAAGATTCTTTCAGAAGTTATGCACCAGGGAAGTTAAAAAATCAGATCTCAGGGAGATGCAAGATGACATCATTTTTATCATGTGCAAGCTTGAGAGGATATTTCCGCCAAATTTTTTCGACATCATGCCTCACCTCACGATCCATCTTCCCGAACAATTGTTGCTTACCGGTCCCGTACACTACACTTGGATGTATCCCATGGAAAGGTACATTTGGTTTGCCTCTGTTTTTATATGTAAAGTCTTAGTTTTACCCCTTTTAACATGCACTTGTTAACTTGTAGACAATTGGGAGCCTACAAGGACTATGTGAAGAATAAATATGCACCTGAAGGGTGTATCGCTGAAGCATATGTTGCGCACGAGTGTGTCACGTACACCAAAGTGTATTTGGGAGCACTTGAGGACCCCTAACAACAGATGCCGATAGATGAACCTCAGTTCAACCTTTCTATCATCTCCAATGACGTTGTAGTACAGGGAAGCTTGTCAAAGTCGTACAAGTTGGATGAAAATGAGGTAGTCATTGCCCACTGGTTGGTACTGATTAACTGTGAAGAAGTACAATATTGGAAAAATTATCATCTTCACTGCCCTGCTATTGCCGGAAATGTTAATTACCACAACAGGACGTTTGCAAACTACTTTGGTCCATGGATAAGGGTATATGTGTATATGTCTTTTTTTTTTATTGCCATTTTCCTTATATAGCATGTGTGTACGTACGTGGTTTTGTGGTTTCTATGTTCATAATGTCTTATGTGGTTTCTTATCATTTTCAGATGAACCATGTAGCAGATGATGGTTACCCAGAGTGGTCAAACGAATTGAGGGTCTTTGCGATGAAACCGATAGCTTCAAAAGTTTACTCGATGTGTCAGGTCAATGGCGTGAAATTTATATGTGAAAATAGAGACGACCAACTGAAAACACAGAATTGTGGGGTGATGGTCCATGGTGGGAAGGATGGCGTTGACTATTACGGTGTCCTTCATTCAGTTGTTGAACTAATTTATGGGAACCGCATGAAAGTGCACTTGTTCAAGTGTAGATGGTTTGATACTAGCCCGGAGAACACAAGGACCAATCAGCACGGAACATTTTCGGTGAATACTGCTACTACCTGGTATGAAGAAGACCCTTTCGTTCTTGCCTCATCAGTAAAACAAGTGTTTTACCTGGACGATCTTCTTAACAAAGTCACGTGGAAGGTGGTTAACCATGTTGCTCATAGAAACATATACAGTGCTGCCACACTTGGTGATACCGCAGATGATGAGGAAGTTACTGCATACCAAGAGCCGAACGCTTTTGACATTCTGGAATCATCTACAATTCGCCTTAATAATGTGAGATCTGGGAGTGTGGTTCGAATTACTGGAGCAGAACTTCTCGATGTTAATCCATATGAAGTTGACGCTGATTCAGATGTCGAGGAGAGGCACATATTGCCAGAGGTTACCTATGAAACCGAGTCAGACTCAAGTGATGACGATGATTACGATTATCATCCTTAGTACGTTAATGTTGTAGTCAGAAATTGTTGTCGGAAATATGATGTAGTCGGAAAATGTAGTCGAAATTGTAGACGGAAATTGTAGTCGTTAATCGTACGTAGACGGAAATTGATAATCGAAATTGTAGTCGGAAAATGTAGCCGGAAATCGTAGACGGAAATTGTAGTCGTTAATCATAGACGGAAATTGATAATGGAAATTGTAGTCGGAAAATGTAGCCGGATATCGTAGACGGAAATTGTAGTCGTTAATCGTACGTATACGGAAATTGATAATCGAAATTGTAGTCAGAAAATGTAGCCGGAAATCGTAGACGGAAAATGTTGTCGGATATTCTTCGGGAAATAATGACATTACCAACGAGTGATAAGCAACTCGTTGGTAATGACATTACCAACGACGAGGAATTAAACCTAATTAAGATGCATGATATATATATGTGTGAAAAATGTGGAAAATTAATTAGGGTTTGTGATTTGGATGAATATGTGAAAATTAAATTTAATTAAGATGCATGATGTATATATTATACATCAAAAATGTATATATGTTAATTTAGGTGATATAGTTGTTAATTAATCGTATAAATGAAGGTGGAAATCGGGATCGGAACGGTTTAGAACCAGAACGGTTTTAAACTGGAACCGCGCGGAACCGGAACCCTTTGGAACCGGAACTGTTTGTAACCGGAACCGTTATGTTACAAACGTTTCCGGTTACAAACAGTTCCGGTTTCTAACGGTTCCGGTTCCAAACTGTTCCGGTTCCGATTTTTTATAGAACTGAAACGGTTTGGAACCGGAACCGTTTGGAACCGGAACTGTTTGTAACCTTTCCCGTTATGTTACAAACGGTTTCGGTTACAAACAGTTCCGGTTTCTAACGGTTCCGGTTCCAAACCGTTCCGGTTCCGATTTGTTATTGAACCGAATCCATAACTATTACGGTGTCCAGGAGGTTTTGCGGCTAATTGGCTTCGGAGAGGTTCCCGAAATAGTGGAGGGAACAGTAGTTAAGCTTCCTCCTCGCCCGCAGTTAGCAACACGCCCAGTGGGCCAATGATGACTGCTCGCACGAGAGCCTTGCTAGAGGCGCGAGCTGAGGAGGAAGCTGCACGATCAAGAGTCGTGGAACCGGAAGTCGAGGCTCGAGCCTTAGTCTCCAGACGCTCAATCAGCAGACGTCCCTCCGGTGGCAGAGCTTCAGACGAGCGACTGTCAACGGGGGCATCAGAAACTCCCTCAATCTGAATGCCTCATATTCACCCGGTGCCTACTCCCGTTTCACGGGAATCATCTGAGGCACATGGTGGTGCTGGCGCCTCATCGTCCAGGCCTCGTCTATCTCCGCCGTCCGGTCTCTTCCTACCCGACGAGATTCCTGTCATCCCTGAATTCGATGATAGGGGGATGCCTGTTTATGTTGAAGGACGGCCGGAGTTCCTGACCGTGGAGGAAGCGTATAACTTCCTCCCGTTCGACCCCGTGTATGTTTGGACTGTGAGGTGCACCAACCAACAAACGGACGATGCATGTAAATTTTATTTAACATCAGATTGATTACTTAATTATTACTTAAGACTTGCGATAGGTTCAATTAATGATATCAATTTGTTGACATTGTATTATTAGGCAATTTCGTTAATGGGACTGGAAAACGGAAAGGGGCTAGAGGCACCTGCACCGGGAAGAGATTTGAGCAGGCCACCGGCGGAAGGAAAACGCCCATAAGGGCCAATGAGGATGGCGAGGTGATCGAGGCATTCGACACCACGCGCAAATATTTCAGCATGGCCGGTGCGATCGTGCGGGACAAGGTCCCAATGCTTTGGCCAGATTGGGAATCTATGCCTATCTACGTGAAGATGCAAGTGCATAATGCACTCAGTGTGAGTAAAATCGTATTTTTATTACGTAAATTTTACATTTATTAATTAAGTCCACTTAAATATATAATTTTACCTTTTATATATTCATATTGCAGGTGTGGTTTGACGTGGATGAAGTTCTTATTCACACGTGGGTAGAGCGTCAACTACATATGAGGTGATGTGCTTCGACTTATTTGAATATATATCGAGTTAGATTTTTGTTTATCAAGTGTTTTAATATCTCTAACTTTTTTTCCTTGTTTTAATATAGGTATAAAGAGTGGAAGAACGAGCTTTCTTCCCATTACACTGTATACAAGGAGCTAGGCCGAGGTTCTACCCCTAGTGAATTCCGGTTTAGGGAGTACGAGTGGCTGTGGCTGATAGCCCACTTCGAGCACCCCAAAGCGAAGGTATGCATCCTTAATATATCTTACAAGCCTAATGTATCATATCAGATTGAAATAGTTAGTTACTAATTTTTTTCTATATGTTTATCAAACAAGGCGATTTCGAAGACGAACCGGGCGAATAGATTGAAAAACACCAGGGCCCATCATGCAGGTTCACTCAACTACATGGGTTGGTCGACTAAGGCGCAGCAACAACAAGAAGTGAACCCCTTGGTGTATATTCATCAGAAGTTCTATCCGCAGTGCCCTGACGAAGCGGTAAGTCTTTCGCATCTCCATGTGTTAATAAAACTATTTTTCGATATTAATAGATTTTGTTAGTTAATAAGTTGTTCATTTTCGCTTTTCAATTAGGCGAGAGTGGAGGAGGCGACCGCAGAAGTGACCATGAGTATAGCTCGGACTAACCATCCTGACTGCTCCGAGGAAGAAGTCACCCAGTATGCCTCTCAGATCGATCCGCTTGATCCCCCGATAGCGGCTCAGATCATGGCAAAAGCGTGCGGGACTGGAAAGAATACCTACTACTGTAGGGGAATGGGCTCGGCGGGCGAAGGAGTATTGAAAACCACTTCACAATACTCTACCGGGTCAAGAAGTTCAACTTCTAGTCGTAACCTCGCAGCGGAGCTTCATAGGACGCAGAGGGAGTTGGAGGAGCAAAAGAGGCAGATGGCCGAGTACCAAAACATGGTCCAGCAGCAAACACAGATGCAGGCTCAGATGTACACATGGATGCGGACGATGTACAAGGCTCAGACTACCGGACAACCATTCCCCACACCTCCCCCGGTCCCGGTCCCTCCGTTCCCTAGCTATCCACCACCACCACCGCACCAGTCAACGCCAGAGCAAAACCAAGGAAGCCACCGGAATTCAAATGAGTACATGGATTACTTCGACCCTGACCCGCAAGTTCCTCGACCCTGACCTGTAGTTGTAGTTAATTTTCGTATCGTCGTTGCTATTTGTACTGTACGTTGGACATTTATGTGTACTGTTGAACTTGTATGATTGTACGGTTTATGTCTTTCAATGCAGGTTCTGGAATTGGGCCCAATCCAGAATCGCGTTTTTTTTTCAAAATTTTTCCAGACATTGCCGGTGACATGGACCTCAGTCGTCGGCAATGTCTCACATTCCGGCCACGGCGGCGCTGCCATTGCCGGCGACGCCGTTTCCTGTCGCCGGCAATGTTAACACCGGCGGGGGATTTCCGGCGACGTCATTGTCGGCGACTTGTCGCCGGTAATGACAATTCCGGCGAAAAAAATAGACAAGGCCGGCGACGGGAGGTCGCCGGTAATGTCTCCATTTCTGGTAGTGCATGTCCACACAACAAGCACTTGACTTTATCCTTCTTATTAGGATCAACCAACTCCGCATAATTTCATCCAATATCATTTGAATGACGTTTCAAAGATACGGAAGGAGTTTCCGACATTGCAACGAGTGTGGAAGAAGAAGACATCAGATTCGGATTACTTATCATTTCACCTAATTCACAATTCAAATCATACAATTATTGAATTATGCAAATAATTGAAATCATACAAATACAACAAGTCAACAAGCTAATAAGAATTTACCTAAACAAGAATCATACAAATTAAATCGTAAGCAATTTTAGTCTCAAGATAGTTTTATACAGCCTATAGAAAAAGAGCAAACAAGAACTTTAGAGGCAAGGAAGCTATTTAGGTTCCAAGATATTTAGTTACATTGCCAAGTTTTTTTGATAAATTTGGTTCAGAGTTTATGTATAACAGTGCTGCCGGCGCTAACTCAAACAATTGATGCTCTTTTTGGGTGGCAGATTCCCTTAGGACTCCCTTGAATTGGAGGACAAGATTACAAATAGCAGTTGGTGTGGTGGAAGCATTGGTATGTGATAAATCAAATTTAATCGTCTTAATGTGTGGTCAGAACTCAGAATTTCTGCCTAATGTTATTAACTTATTATACACATCTTATACACTTTACATCATCTTCTGTATCAGATGAATCATGAATGTATTTGTACACTAAAATTCATTTTACTTTTGTTTATTTGTACATAAATCATGAATATATATGATGACTTTTGCTTTTGTACACTAAAATGGATGAATCATGATTGTAAACTGATGACCATTGGCTAGTTCTTGCAATGCAGAGAAATGAAAGTTCATCACTGGAGAACCACTGATATTCAAATTATTACTGTAATTTTGGAGCAAAATATTATGTTCACAATTATTTCTCTATCTTACGTTCTGTAAATATGAATAGTTTTTTATAATCTAATGATTCATATAGAAAGGTGTATTGTTTTTTTTGTTGCAACTAAAAACAGTCTGTTGCTTAGCAAAAATGTCTCATCTTCTTCCTTTCATCTTCAACGTAACCTAATTTCCTTGTATTTTTCTTTGATTGCTCAGCAGCATGCATAGCCATATTATGATTATTATCACAACTCGGCAAGGGCTCTTTATATTTTGAATTTGTAATCAACACCAAAATGATAAGAGCAAGAGTAAAATAAAAATTCATCATATATATATGCACCTTTTCTACGTTTACACAATGGATGAACACAAAAATTGCTTTATCAGTGTGTTCTAATGCTTTGTTTTCTCCGGCCTACTACAAAAATGGCCATTGCTGCTGCAACCTCTGAAGGTTTGTATTCCAAGAAGTCAATTCCTACATTCATTTTCCACACACTACAAACATCAGCCTCTCTCCATTATTAGTACTCAAATTCTCATTACTTCAAAAACAAGTTAGGGGAACATTTGCAGAAATACATTAGCTAATCTATTATAAAGCAATTTATGTGCTCATCCATTATGTAAACTTATTATAAACATCTATTATCATTTTACTGTGCACTAAAATTCTAATGTAGGAATATTTGCTTCTTTTCAATGAACCGCCAATGTTTCATGTCTCCATTAGCCCAACTACTCAAGTAACATCATGCTAGACGAAACTTCAATGCCAAGGTAGTTAGTTTTTTAGCACTCTGTAACTCCCTAACTGCCTATTATAGTTTCCAAATGATCGAGAATTCAAGATACTGGTGAGCTAATTTGAGAACTATCTTTCTCATGATCAACTTTCAGCTAATTTGAGAAATTAAAGCATATTTAAGGCTTCTTCTGTACAAAATGCATTTTATGTCTGGTCACTCTAGTGCTACACTTCTACTAGTCTACTACCCTTGTATTATTGTGTGAATCTTGCTCAAGACTGGTCGGAGAAGTGAAACACAGTGAATTCAAGCTCCAGAACCACTCAATAGCATTAAAGTATCAAAGTAATCAAACACATTGAATCGATATCAGAGAATTGAGAGAAATCAACAACCAACATTCACCTAATAGATCGAGCAACAAGCCAACAATAAACCTAAGAAAAAGTGAACCACATTGTTTCTACTACTATCCAAAACCAAAACAGATCAGCAAAATGCCAAAATATCAGAGAATTGAAAGAAATTGAAATCGAAACCGGCGAAAGAGAATCGGACCTGGTTGAACTTGAAATTGAGTGTTGGCCGAGATGTAGTCGTCGGTGTTCTCTATTGTAGCTCGATCTTCGTCATGACTTTGAACTGTCTCGGCGTTCTCTAATTTGGGTTTTGTTCACTTCTGCAGCTCTGCTCGACTGAATTTTTTTAGGTTTCAATTTGGGGCTTTTACACCACCTAATTCCACATTTCTCCCGCCTAATCGCTCACCGTTGAATTGGTCCGCCTACATCAAAAATTGAACGTTGGCTTGGTTTTTCTCCCCTAGGCGGATAAGGCGGCCATTTTTTGGAACAGAGTATCTACCATCATCAATTTTGTATACAGAATATGGAGTATATATTGCTCTGAATTACATTGTTTGTGCTATATATATATATTTAAAAATCCACATTTGATGTGTGCGGAGCGACAAAAATGAGAGTTTGAGAGAGTAAAAACATATTTATAGCAGTTATGTTTTTTATTTTTCTGGATTTTCGTTTTATCATATATTTTTATCATTAAGGGTAATTTTAGAAGTTCAAAATTTGATATGTTTGATGACACCAAACTCACTCACGCTTAGTTTTATAATAATAATAATAATAATAATAATAATAATAATAATAATAATAATAATAGTGAAAGAGAAATATATATTCTACGAGCTGAGATTAATATAAATCTTAGAATGTGACTAAAGCGAGATATAATCAAACATGTGAGAATACTACGTACATTGTATAAAATTAGTTTCTCATAACCGGTACATTATCAATGCATCGAGTTTTTTAAAAAGTACAAATAAGTGAAGTAACCAACCGAAGAGGAAAAATCAAAATCAAAATCAAAACAAAAATGGAGTCTTCTTTATACACTGATTATATTGAAACATGTTGGTGTGAGCGCGTGACTAATTTTAATTACTTTAGTTTTGCTTGCACGTATGCATGGGCGTAGCCAATGAAGAATGAGGAGTATCAAATGACACTGCTCAGTTTTTCATGCTTCCTTATTTGTTTACTTAATTTCTTTCAGTTATCAGAAAAATTGTGTAAAATTAAACTCATTTTGAGACGGCTGATATTTTAAAAAGTTCAAATTGTCTTCACTATTCAATGATAAATTTGTTTCATACGCCCCAAACTCCAAAATGACCAAATTCTAATAAAATTATCAATATTACTGATGATTATAGTGTACTATTTAGAGTTTATTATCTTTATTATAAGTAAGTTTAATCGATTAGTGTCTCAAATTTAATTTTTTTTAGTTATTGATAAGTTTAAATTTCATCTGCTTTTGGATAAAATAATTATTTGATGCTGAGTAAAGTTTCTGGTTACGTCATTGCACATATGAGTAGAGAAAGACAAAATTACTGCTGCTGCCTTTTTTAATAACATTTTCTTGGCATGTAAAATACACCAGCTGGAAAACGATTGTTGAGGAAATTCTCCGTGCTACTGATCGATCGATCAGCCTATTGACCCCTCATGCTAGCTAAGATACGTATCTAGGGTTACTATACATGAAGTCCAAAACCCAGGAACACTTAGTTTAATTTTTGCAAGTGCAAGCACCGAAGTCATGTCAAAGCTCTCCCAAATCCTCCAGCTTTTAACTTCCAAACTCTGCCATGGCCATACTAGCTAGCACTACTGTATTAGTTGCGTGAAAGCTTTTGAACCAAATGTCATGTCGTTCATTTCACTTAGAGATACATGAAGAATATTATCTTCTTAATTGACCTAGACGATCGATCGAAGATTTTCTTCCTTTTTGATTTCGAAAAACAAGTAAGTGCCCTCGAGTCAATCCAAAATTGCAATTACTGTGCCCCTTCTTCTCTGCAACCTAATGACTTTGAAACAGCACCACCGCCTCTTTATCCCTACATTGCCCCTATTTATTCATACGCAACAACCTCTTCCATCTTCCATTAGAATAATCCCACACACAAACACAAACACAAAACCCTCCTCTAGCTAGCTTCCTCCTCCTCCTCAAGCACCACCACTTAGCCTCCATTAATTTCCCTTCTGCAAATGAAATAGAGAAAGAAGGAGACAAACTGAGCAGAACAATCCTAACTTCTCTATCTCTTTCTCTCTCTATACGAGTACACCCCCACACCCTTTCAGAGTACTTACGGGCTTTTGTATTTAGGGCTTTGCTCTGCCAACACTGATGAAGATTCTGATCAATCACCAAATAGGTAACCCTTTCTTTGTTCCCTTTGCTTCTCCTCCGGGGGATCCCTCATCTCTGTTAGAGTAGTTACTTTAACATTTTTGAGTATACAACAAGCATTAAAGCAAAAGTTTTAAGAGGAGGGATGGGCCGGAGAGTACTATTATACAGTAGTACCAGTACTGCTACCCTAGCCTTGCTCTCTCGATCTCTCTTTTTCCCTTATATTTATCTCCATTTCCTTTCTTGTTTATCTCTCTCACAGGCGATTCCTGTTGCGGGTTCTATCTTTTTCTATACTCATAATTTTATTTTCATTAACTAGCTAGTCTATGCTAATATTAATTTCTCTTCAGTCTCTTCCTATTTTTAAATTTTCTTTGGGAGATGGTACAATTAATTTAAAAATGAACTATATAGAAGTAGGTGATGAGACTCTTCCTATATAAGAAGGTGAAGTTATGTTGGCCTAGAAGATCCAGAGAGACAGAAACTAAGCACCAAGAGTGTTTCAAGTGTTTAAGTTCTTTCGTCGATCATCATCATCATTCATGGCTTCCTCAAACAAACACTGGCCTAGCATGTTCAAGTCTAAGCCTATCCACCACCAATGGCAGCACGACGTCATCAACCCTTCTCTTGTGTCAAACGGTTCATGCCACAGACCTCCATACACAACCCCAACCACAACAACGACAACATCATCAGGTTATTTCAATTACCTTCTCAATTTAACGGTCGAACATCATTCATCACTCACAAGTTTATTTTAGTATTTTATGGTCAATGTTTATGCGATGAGTACGTAATGAATGAGTGCATCCGTACGTGTTTAGCGCTCGAAGATCAAAGGACTCCGGAGCCGAAGCCGCGGTGGAACCCTCGGCCGGAGCAAATTCGCATCCTGGAAGCTCTTTTCAACTCCGGGATGGTGAATCCGCCGAGGGACGAGATAAGGAAGATCAGGGCACAGCTTCAAGAGTACGGTCAAGTCGGCGACGCCAATGTGTTCTACTGGTTCCAGAACCGAAAATCCCGGTCCAAACACAAGCTTCGTCTGCAGCACATCAACTCCAAACAACAACAACAGTCAAGTAAGCAACCAGCTCTGACCGTTGCACCTTCGTCTTCTTCGTCATCTTCGGAGAGGTCCTCTCCCAACAAACCACAACAACAACAGCAGCAGCAGCAGCAGCCAAGCAACAAGACGTTCTCAATGGGGTTCTCCTCATCAACTAATGCAATTCCTACTTCTCATGATGTTTCCAACATCAACTCTCCAACTGCATCGGTGAACCAGACATCTTTCTTCCATGCTCTTTCCAATCCGGAAGTCATGCCGGAATCTGGCTTCTTCTTTCCAATGAATAACAACACTTGTTTCAACGGGCCGGTAGCTAGTGCTAATTACAGTACTATGCAAGGGTTTTGCTTCTCGGAGCTGGCGAATGTGGTTCATGCCAACAACAATGCTGATCTTCACGGGCCTTGCGCTAATCTCTTTCTTGGTGAGATTATGAACCACAATGGGATGCAGGCATCAAAGAAAAACCAAGATCATGAGATGAAGACTATGAAGATGGACCAACAGCTCAATTACAATGGTGCTGTCACCACATCTGAAACTACCGGTGCGGTTAACGTTGCTGTTCCGTCCCCAATGAGTCACATTCAAGGTAATTCCATATGATGATCAATCTATCTTCTAAAATGAGAAAAATTAGCTGACCAAAATTTGAATTTCCCTTTTTAGCTACAAAGAATCTAGTCACATGAAATTAAGATGAACTGATTTAGTTTCTGTGACTTTAATTAATTAGCCATAATTGACATATTAATAGTTTTTACCAAAGAAAGAAAAAGCCTATAATTGTACAGGATGAAATCTTTAATGTAAAGACTAGCCCATATTCTACTATTTTAACCGATACTTTGAGTAATTATGTCATATATGTTAGAAGATCTTTGGTCCATCTATGGATTTCCTAAAAGCATGTATACGGGTAATTGTTTTTCCCCAAGAGAGGGTAGCTTAACTTGGCTAGGTTTTTCGTTTTGGGAGCTCACAATCATCGTCCCCAGTTTAACTATATGGACGTGTGCATGGGTTTGGATTAACTAGTCAGACACTCCAGCCCAGGTACTTAACTAGATTCATACGAGATCGATGATGATGATGATATATAAGAATGACTGACTAACTGACTGTGTAATAGTGGTAATGGATGCATGATGATGTATATAATATATGCAGGTGGTGTTGGTGATGCTGGTGCTACAATAATGGGAGCGGGAGGCGCGGCTAAATCAATGGTGTTCATAAACGACGTCGCCTTCGAGGTGGCTGCTGGACCTTTCAACGTGCGTGAGGCGTTCGGGGACGCTGCCGTTCTGATCCACTCCTCTGGTCACCCTGTTCTCACCAACGAATGGGGAGTTACCCTCCACTCTCTCCACCACGGAGCTTTTTATTACCTCGTACGTCTCTCTCTGAATTTAACCCATCTATCTATCTATCTTTTTTTTTTACTGTCTCTTCTTGACCTGGCTTTGTGTGAACTATTTAAATTGTTATTATTTACTTCAGTGCTTATGTTCACTGATGTGTTCTCATTGGATGGTTCTGCAGATATAGGAGCCGAAGGAGTGGGAGCTAGTTAGCTAGCTAGGGTTTCTGTGCCGCATCACATCTCTTGTTTCTGTCTTTGAATTTCTCGGCAGCTTGCTAGGGTTTTAACAATATTATTATTAGTAATATTATTATTAGTGTTTTCAAAGTGCAAGGAGTCAATTTTAGGCTAATTCGTTTCAAAAGTTTGTATTGGGTGGCATGGACTTCTTATTATATATGTATCAATGGACGATCAATCTTTAATTTTGTTGAAGTACTATCTTCTTCGTGTGCATAAATAACTGCCAATAGCTCGATCGATATGAAAACTAGCTCATCATCCTCGAAGCTAGCGAGGTGATAATAATGTGATATCATCACCTTGATGATATGTGTTGTTGGAGACTCGATTAACTTTCTTAGGGTCGATGGTTTTCGGATTCAAGGTTTCAAATTTTTAAGCATTACTTTAACATCTTCATTTCCACACAACGGTTAAATCGAGCTGCCACGTTAATGCCACAAACAAGGTACTCTTGCTGATCTGGATTGAGTACGTAGCTTGCAAGATTTGTACTCGCCTACAAGTTTGAAGTATTTATAACAGATGGAGATAAGGAAAATTATAAACAATATATCAGCTGGTTGCATGCCTGAAAATACAAGTCTCTGTCTCTTGGATGGATTGGATTTGGTTGTTAGTATACCCTAGTTTAGTTGATGATGAGGTATCTGTCGGAATTAAGCTGTTTGTAACCCTCTAACTTAGCCATTTTAGTCAATAGATCGAACTATTAAGGTATGCATGTCTAGAACGTGTTGTACCACTAAATAAACCGGCATTCGAGTTCGACCAAACCTTTTCATAGGACTTAATTATCACACAAGGTTTTACTCAATATTGCTACACATAATACTAACATTTAATGTTTTCCAACCATACTGTCATCAGTGATAGATGTGGTTTATCCAATGGACTTGGCCTTGTGCTGAGTATATATTGATCTGTGATCCGACCTCGGCATACAAAGTGTAGTCTCATATATAGTGATCATGCATGCATGTTGCCTTACTAAACCAGGGAACTGTTCCACTACAATTTGCAAAAGCCAAAGGTAGCATTTGGTCCATATATGCACAAATCCAGCATGATTTGGGGTTTTTGGTTTTTCAATCGATTAGATTGGACATGGCCGTGGAGTACTAAAGGACCCACATCCTCACAGGTATGGCATCTGACTTGATAGAAATATAGGAGCTGATGGATCGAGAAAGTATCAGGGTTGTACCGGGTAGTAGGTATATATAGACAGTTCAGATTCAACCCAATCTCACTCCCTCATATCTGAAACGGTAAGGTATTAATGTTTGACAAGCACCAATAGTTTGCTTTTCAACTCATCTATCTGTGAATTGCACCGGCCGGCCACTGCAAATTACAACCACCATCAATCACTGTGTATATTAGCTAGGGCAAGGTGATCGAGATATCGATCGAGTGGTGCAGATTTGTAACGTGAAACCTGGTGAAAACAGTTACAGTGTTCATGTATTTGGTTGGTTTGTTTGATATGATTGACATGGAACAAGACTAGAGCTAGCTGACCTGGGCTATTTATTTGAATCGTCTCCAATCCGAAACTGATTAGGTGCATGCTGTCTAGATCCCCATATATCCAGAATTCCAGGGTCGACGAGCTACTCTGGTCTTGATGTAATGGTATAGTACTGTAGCTCGAGCTGTCTCGCTCGCATTCGCTCAGTTCATCTCCTACAATAAGGATCGATGCCGCCACGAGTGGCATGGGTTAGGTGAAGAGTTGATCGAATACTAGTCATGTGAATCTCATCTGGCCAATGTGCCTTTGTGATCATTTGAAGGTTTCAGTATATGTTAATTGGACCACACAAATTAAAACTGATCCATATATATATTGTTAAAATTTCAGTTAAAATGAGTTACATGTTAGCGTCTTAAATTTGTAAGTTTAAAGTAATAGACTATAAGTAGGCAGGTGGGCTTCATCTAGTCACGAATGCAACCATCAATCGAGATATTATAGTAGTGAGAGAGAATCGAAATCATGTCGATTCAATATTTTCCACCCTATATATATATTATGTGACGCATTCCATTAATATACTTATTTTTGATCATTTTTAAGTATAGGATACTATACAAATTTTTTTATCATATTTTAATATCTTCATTGTCCAATTATTAGGTTTATATGAGTAGATCATTCATATAAATTTTCAGCCAAAATGGTGATCGTTAATGTATCAAACTAGGTTAAATCAAAAGACGGATCGAATCTGTCAAATTTGAACCGTTCATACTTATAAACTTCAATTGCAGTTTTGAATACTTTAACGATCACTATTTTAACTGAAAATTTACAAGTTTAATCTATGCATTAAGACCTAAGATCTGAACGATTAAGATGGTAAAATATAATCAAAAGATTAATGTAATGCCATATACCTAAATATGACTCCAAAAAAATATACCTGATCCAAATTACGATAAAATAAGTCCGGAGTCATGTCGTAAACAACTTAATTTAAATTAGCCCGATTCCCTATTGGGGAGTACACCCGGCTAATCCATATTCACTAAATTAATTTCAGTCACTAACATTTTTCTAGATTGTCATAGATTTATAAAAACTTATTTATAAAAAACGTTTTGTTATCAAGTTGAATCCCAAATGGAATTTAATATTGAAATTTCTAGAAGGATTGGACTGTTACACATTTCACACTAATAAAATTCTTGTTTATCTAGTAGCTGTTATTTGAAAAATTCTCTATTTGGATTTAAAAATTAAAAAAGGTTAAGACGTTGTTTGGGACCCGTCTCCTTAATCACAACAACAGCAACAACAAAAACATTTGTTTCTCCATTCTCTATTGCTTGTTGTCTTCAACCTCCATTTTACTATTCTCTCTCATAAAATCTAACAAAACCCACATTCACCATTAACACCCCCAAAATTTTCAAAAACCCACATGCTCCAATTCAACTCGTCATTCTATCTCCAAATTTCAATACCCATTAGCCAAAAACACCACCCTGTTTGAGATTTCTTGCAGAAACAGAGAGAAACGAAAGGTAGAGACTTTTTGGTAGGAGGAGCCCAGAATAGGAAACTGTGCAAGGAAATGGGCGCGTACAGAGCAGACGACGATTATGATTACTTGTTCAAGGTGGTGTTGATCGGCGACTCTGGTGTTGGCAAATCGAATCTGTTGTCCAGGTTCACCAGGAACGAGTTCAGCCTTGAATCCAAGTCCACCATTGGGGTTGAGTTTGCTACGAGAAGCATTAGGGTCGATGATAAGGTCGTCAAGGCCCAGATTTGGGACACTGCTGGCCAAGAGAGGTTTGGATCCACATTCGCTGTTTCACTTTTTGGAAATTTGGGTTCTTATTGGATCTTGGAAATCTGCATTGTGGTTTGTTCTCTTGGTTGTGTTTATATAGATTTGTTTGGTGTTGATATGGATCGGAAAAGAATTGTGCTTTATAGATTTTGCTTGTTTGATTGGAAACTGTTGACCCTTTGTTTGGTTCTGAGAATGGAGGAAGAAAATGCAATTGCAATTGAGGATGATATTTGAGCTAACTGAGCTGAAGAGTTTTAGACTAAATGCTGTGGTATTCATCAATTTCTTCGAATATAACATACTAATTGGTGTTATAACAAAATGATGTATAGATTCTGGTGTTTGTAGATCTTCATTTTCCTGATTTAGAGTTATGTACATTATGGAGTTGAGATTGGACTATAATGTTGATTTTTTGATAAGCAATTTAATCTTCTTGCTGAGTTCGTTTCACTTTCATGTGTGCATGGGGTAAATTTAGAAATGTGGTCCTGTTATAGAACATGGCAACTACTACATTTGTATTGTTGTAATACATGTGAAGTTGACCTGCCATTAGTATTGTAGCCATGTAGGCTTAAATATATGGCCACCAGGTTGTCTGCCTCTGACCTCTGCAATGTAGTTTTATTGTTTCCTTTTCTTTACAAGATATAAAACCTCTAAGTGAGAGGAAAAGTTTGGCACATTGGTTCATAACAAGGATAACATTTCACAAAACCAATTGCAATAGAGTGATACATGCTATGCACTGTTCTACAAATCGGTTTTGAAATTAACTTGTAAATTATGCACGTCTTGCAATAGTTGTACCAGATCAGAGTGCATCGTTCCAAAATCCCTCAGAAACATTCTAATTACTTGTAATAAATCAGGTTCTGTAAGACTTATTTGAAAAGGAAAGTTTCAAAATAATGGAAAGAAACATTCTAGTAACCTGTGTGTGGAATCTCATTTTCAATTCTTATTCTTAATCAACTCATAATAGCTATGAATCTACATCTCATTTTTGTTGTTCTGCTGAAGGTACCGTGCAATCACAAGTGCATACTATCGTGGTGCTGTTGGTGCATTACTAGTCTATGATGTTACTCGTCATGTTACATTTGAAAATGTGGAAAGATGGTTGAAGGAGCTTCGTGACCATACAGATGCGAACATTGTGATCATGTTGGTGGGAAACAAGGGCGATCTGCGCCACCTGCGAGCCGTTGCCACTGAGGATGCGCAGGCTTTTGCTGAACGAGAGAACACCTTTTTCATGGAAACATCTGCCCTCGAGTCCATGAATGTTGACAATGCTTTCACAGAAGTGCTAAGCCAAATCTATCGCGTCGTAAGCCGGAAGGCCCTTGACATTGGGGATGACCCAGCGGCCTTGCCCAAGGGGCAGACAATCAATGTTGGTGGCAAGGATGATGTATCAGCTGTGAAGAGCGCTGGATGCTGCTCCTCTTAAACACGGAGTAAAGTTGTTCCGAGTACATTCGAAGTTCTATATGGGAGATGTCTATACAGAAGCTGACCCACTCCATGAAATTGTTTTGTCAAAGCGATATTGACTGCGTCAAAATTGTGATCTGGATGCTCGAGGGATACTTTGAGAACTTGTTTTGTCTATGTTAGCCAAAGTTTAGGATTTAAAGAGATTGTCTATTGTTCTTCCATTTCATTCGATTTGAACTGCCTGTTTTCTCCTTGTCAGTTGAGTTTCATTATGAAAGTTGTTTATTCAAGCTGCCATGTATTCCCTTTCTGTTAGCAAATCCTTTCTCATAGTTGTGTCTTGTGAAACTGCTGCCATTTGCTGCTTCCTCTTTTTGTGACATGAATTTCGTTGATGAACTGTGTTATTGTTTACTCATATTACAGACATACATTAAGATTTGGAATATCATGAAGAAAGACAATCAGGACAATCAAACTGGGATAATAAAATTAACAAGACTCCCATTTTAGTACATTGTGCCGGAACCAAAATGGAAAAGACTGAAACGTTACAAACCACAGTCGAATAATCCAACAACAATTTTTACAATTCACAGCCATAACAATCTAGCAAACATTCCCAAAACCTCATTGTTAAACCTCAGTTCATAACACTGTAAGGCTCTGTCTAGAAATTACAAAGTCATCCGAACACCTCCCCCCTCCATCGAGTCCGTTCATCTGCACACACTTTCACTAATTCAGTATATCACAAATCACTAACTTAACACAAGATGCAACACATTGCAAATGCAAGTTTGCAATTCATAATCCAATAGCAGTGTCTAATTTTTACCAAGTTGCAAACTACCCAGCATCAAACTAGTGTTCTTGGGCATCATTTTTACCCACCCAATAAAAAAGTTGCATACTTTATTTTTTTCGAAGACTAAAAAGTTGCATACTTTATGTATTAATAGTCGATTTTACTGAACAGAAAACTGACCCAGAATCGGCCCCGGAGACTGAAATCATGGGCGGCGAGGCTCGTCGGTGTTTTGGGTCGGCGGAGGAGGATCGTCGTCGTTGTGGGCGAAGGAGGGGATGGGATTGCCGCCCTTAATGAACCAGCCGAGGGCAAAAAAGGAAACTCCGGCGAGGATGGCGGTGCCCCAAGCGTGAGAGTACATTCTGCTGTACTGACGAATCGCGTATCGCCATTGCTCCCGGAGAGTAGCCGGGTCGGGGTTTGACGCGTCGGGGGGGTTCGGGAATCGGACCTTTTCGGAGCCCGACGAGATTCTGCTGGCTGAAGAAGACGGAGGAACGTTTTCCGGCGGATTGGGGTTTGAAGTGGGGTCAGTCATTTTTCTGGGCTTAGCTCAATTTCTGTTGAGCTAGTTCGATTATATTGATTCTTTCTTCGTGTGCCACCTGACCTATTGAAACACATATGGCTACACCACGTGTGCCTTTTGGCTTTTACATTCCATCTTTTTTCACATGAAGTTTTACTGAGCTCAGGAGAAATAGATAGAAACACATCAGAAATCAGCTGAATTTATGACATGAAGAAGCTCATGTAACTTGTTCAAACTTTCAAGCTATAGATAAAGTGGTGTATTCGCCTTAAGTTTCTTACATGAATGCAACTATTTTGCAATCTTCTTGCAAAATTCCAGAAGTTTTTACTTTAAGCTCACAGTCTCACGTGAAAACTTCATAGTTCACTAAATCACCAATAGGGATGAATGAGTTTAATTGTAAACCGAAACTTAATAGGTCTATATATACCTTAGTAGAAGGGTATTATATGAGTTCGATAGGGCTCTCTCTATATATATATATATATTAAGGTATACATTTTTTTTGTCAATTTTAGGTATGGAGCATTACACCTAACTTTTCGATCATTTTTAGGTCCAAATGTGTAGATTCAGCTTATAAATTTTCAACCAAAATGGTGATCGTTTAGGTATTCAAAACTACAATTGAAGTTTATAAGTATGAACGGTTCAGATTTGACAAATTTGGTCCGTTCCTTGATTTAATCTAGTTCGATACCTTAATGGTCACCATTTTGACTGAAAATTTACGTGAATGATCTACTCATATAGACCTAATATTTGGACGGTGGAGATGTTAAAATATGATCAAAAAATTTGTCTAATGTCCTATATCTAAAAATGACCAAAAATATATATACCTTAATGGAAGGACCTATATATATCTTGTAACACTGTAACAGCAGCACCAACTTGTTTTGTACGTCAATTTTGAGACAAGCATTTGCGGGATTCAGCCTTCGTCTGTTATTTGGCTGCATAAGTGAACAATTTAGATATGTTAAAAATTCAAAAGAAAAATGGGCCCAAGAAAAGGAGAAGGATACATGCAACAAGTAATGATCATGGTTAATTAATTTGCGAATTATTCGCGAAACGTCAAATTTTTGAAAAAAACGTCAGTTTTTCAAATTTTTTGAAAGATTTGGGAAAACAACGCATTTTTTTTACTCAGTCAAATTATTCGCGAATTTATGTTTTTTTAAAAATATATATATATTATTTTTTATTGGATTTCCCTAGTTTTCTTCCTTTAAAAAAAATAATTAAAAAATTGGCCAAATTTTTACGAATTTTATTTATATAAAACTACCGAATTATACATGTACGTATTTTTGGCGTTTAATTAGCGTACAATTTTTTACTAACAGAGGTAATGATCTCGGAATGTTACCATTTTGCGCTTCTTTTCGCTTTTTAGCAGCTTCCTCCCTTTGTTGCCGTATTAGGGTTAATTGTTCTGCATCAAGAGTAAGAGAAGATGAATGTAAGCGAGTAGCATATGTGTAAGAACCCGACCTCGATTTAGTTTCCTAAACCAAAATTAAACCCTTAATGACCAATACCACCTAAACATGCTAATCCAAAAGACGACTGAATGGAAGTCAATAATCAGAATATCATAAGTTAAAGAAACTAAATTTCAGAAACAACTCATAACAACGGAATCTAAAGTCATAATGACACCAGATATGCTAGACTCTCTAAACTAACTATGTTATCCTGATTACTAAACCGTAGGATCATCTTGGCTCTTACGGTAGATACTGATATGCCTCGATCTGCATGCGCGCCCAACCTCCAATAAGACTCTACAACCTGGGCGTTTGAAACCGAAAGGCCAAAGGGAAAAGCATATAAAACAGAAAAACTATTTGAGAGTGAGTGGACGAAAATAAATATTCGTAAGAAATCGTAAATCGTATGTTTCACTAAAATACATAAAATAAAACTAAGCAAGTCTAAGTAAAAATATATAATAAATGTGTGTGGAGGCATGCATAACATAGTCATCTGGTTAAGTGTTATCGTGACCCCACAGGAGCGTACTCGGTGATCAGTCGAGCAACCAATGCATCGATACATTCATACATAAACATGCATGCGTAAAATTGTAAAATCATATCATATGTGCCTCCGTACATAATCACAAACATACTCGTATCATATCATATTTAGTTATAATCGTAAAATAAATCATAAGCATAAAATTGACTCGCTATAAAACAGTGAAAAACAAAGTCCAGACACCTGGATTTCCGAAAATGTTAGTCAATCCCATAACCCGAGAAACCTACATAGCACTCCTAAGCCAATCAAAGATTCAGATTAATTAATTAATAGAACATTATAATGGTACCACAATTTGTATCTCAATTACTCACATTTCATTTCCGATATCAAAGTGTCACTACTCCTCCACATCATGAATTCAATTACATTCATCGTACCTCTCTAGCTTCATAGATCCATGACCCTCATCTCAAAACACGATGCCTAACCATGACCATGTGTCGAATCGCCCAAAATCCTAATCAATCATCCAAACATTACAAACATTCGACGAAATGGAAAAAAAAAACGTCGAAAAAATCATGGCAAATCAGCTTAGGAAACTTTCCATGAAGATATGGATGTTCTGGTCGCTGGAACTCCATCGTGCACCGCGGCGCATGGGGCCCACACACCACGACAGGCGGCGGCCAAAATTTGACCTGCACATCAAAGCATTCATCTCAACAAGTCCAACAATTCTTATCAAGGTCACAACATCAAAAACCAAAGAATTAAGCCAGAATTTACCTTTGAATTTTTGGAACCCTCACTCGCCAAATTTCTTGGTGGTCGATCATCGGCGTCAGGCCACGACGTGACCCAAAACCTGTCGGATTCGACTCGTAGAGGAGCGGGCTAAAAAACCCCCATAGCAGCACCACCCATCATCGACCAAGACGTCATCGCCGATGACGAAATAAACCTAGAAACCCAAAAATACCTCGCTTCGATTCAAGTGATTCTGTCGATGCATAGTAAAACTAAAAGCGTGGGAAGCTAGAAAATGAAGAGTGGCACCGCTCCCCCCCCCCCCCCCCCCCCCCCCCCCCCCAAAAAAAAACGGCAGTCAAAGTCGCCAGAGCAACTCGGCAATTCGAAGAGAGAGAGAAAGAAAGAGGAGAAAAGTGCTTAGACTTTTTACCAGCCCAGGTAAAATACCTACATCCCACTTAATAAAACAAATGGCTCAGATTAAATCTACGGATGATCAGACGGTCCACAAAATTTATTCAGTTGTAGATTAACAATTTAATTACGTTAACAACAAACTTCCAAAATTTGTATAAATTAGTTCAGACCTCAGAAAAATCCAATTAAAATATCGACGAGCTTGGATTAATTTTCTCTATAACTTCGGTGAAGAAAGCGAGTCTAAATTTATAACTTATAAAATATCAATTTTAAGTCGCGATGAATCTCGATAAACGTGATGTATGATGCTTAGTCGTTTATTAGCTCGATTAATGATTTTTAACTCGCTAATTTGGTTTGGTTGTTACAATATGAGAATAAAATCCCATTGTCAACTACAACATCAGTGACCATGAAAAGACAATACAATCATAAAAATGATAGTTATCTAAATCTTTTCTTGTTTGCTCAGTTTTCCCCTGTTCTTGCAACTTCATATCTCTTTCATGTGCTTGTTGCTTGTTTAATTCTTCCTTGCAAACAATGAAAATTAGTGAGAATGTTGTGAAATGTGAACCGGCATAGATCAACCAAGTCTTGTGTGCGCTAAAACAAAATGATACAGAAGCAACATACCTTTCCCTCCTTGAGAGTGCAGTTGGTTTGTCAATCTGTAAAGTAAAAGAGAAATCCAATATAAAAGTCACTCTTTCAGAAATCACAACTTATAGTCAGTAAGATTTCAACAAAACTCACTATTGAAATACTGTTCAAAGAAGCAAGAAAAACTTACATCAATGTGTTTGGGTCTAAATAAAATATTTACTTTGGGCTTGGATGGCCGAGGTCTGGCGAGCGGCCCATCATGGTTATTAATTCCTGGTGAAGGAGTTAAGTTATATAACGTCTAGCGAGCTTCGCTAGGAAGAAGACTTTGAGTTCTATTAGAACTATGTCTTATCGAGCTAGATTCACGCGGCTTAGTTTCTATCATAACTAGTTGTTTATAGCAGGACTCTTAGAAGAGTTATGGTGGAATTAGAAGACCTATGAGTGGTACAATACGTATGCTGGTATGAGATTCAGACAAGATTACAAGAACGAAAGGAATTAGAAATATAATGAATGACTGATTAGTAAGCGAGTATATAAGGAAAGCAAGGATCTTATGAAGAGCACGGACAATCAATCAAACAACCTTGCTATACGCAAATAAACCTAGACTAGACGTCTCGTCCTCGAGATTCCTATCTACCTTGCAACCAGAAGGTCTGAGTGCTGTTCACCTATCGAGTGAAGGTATTTACGACTCCAAGGAAGCAATTGCAACCTGAAGGTTGAAGAGCGGCTCACTTGTAAGTTGGGAGCTTGGATAATCAAAGGAAGCGAGTGTTTTCAACACTTCGTCGAGAGATTGCTCTGCTCTGCACGATAAGGCGTGGGAGTATCGATTTCTGGATTCGGCAGAGAGGTACACATATTCAAAGTCCTAGGTTTCTAGGCGAAAAGGACCTATTCGAGCAGGGTTGGTGCTCTCCCTGTTCTAATCGCTTACATAAGAAGTCAGGCGGCTGTAATCAGTCCATATTCCGTTGAAAAACGGTGGCACGCCAGCATACGAAGCACAAGCAGGATAGACCGGCTCACGCGGTTAAGACATCCGAGATAAAAGAGACTGCTTCGCGGGAAGGATCTCTCCCGAGAGAAATTTCTGCATCGAACATTTTGGCACACCCAGTGGGACTGTCAATACTTCTTTGCATCTCTAAGCGACAATTGGAGATCCTTATCGAAGGGTTTATCCTCAGTGTCGTAAGCATCCACAACCGGCATACCGTGAACACACTTCTAGTCAGTGTTGTTCACTGAGTAATCAAGCGGTTGAAGTTATCTTCGCTAGCAACTTTAACACTATGGAGTTCGAGCCCCTAAGCGAGGCGGAGATAAGCACACTTACGTACGAACAATACTTGGCCTACGCAATCAAGCGGGATAACCACCAGACTAGTTATTCTCGATTGTTCGAAGACAGACTTGGGCAACAGACAGATCATCTCACCGCTCAGGCTGACTCCATAAAGGAGATAGCGAGTGGTATCCGGGCTATATGGATAGATTTGAATCAAGAACAAGAAGATAGAGGATCCTTAAGTGCCCAGGTAGCTAGTTTGGCAGAGGGTCAAGATAGACTACGAGCTGATGTCCATGAACTATTGAACAAAGGATTGGAAGAATACCGCCGGTCCGCGGTGGCTATCACTCAAAGAGTTAACAGGGATCTAGGTTCTCTAACCAAAACCGTATCGGACTTGGCTAGGAAAACCAGGCGAGCAGAGGATTTCTCTCTCGCTTGGGAGGCACGTATAAATAAACTCATGGATGATTGTAAAGTAAAAATATCTAAGATGCATGAGACTTACGAAGCACCGTTTCCTCCGACCAAAGATGATCCTAACGAATGGCATTGGCCAAAGTTCTACAAACATCAAAACTTCCAGACATTCTCTGGTGATGATGATGGAAACGCGACAACACATTTGGCTTACTTTACCTTGCAGCTATGCCAGTTTGCCGAGGACGAGGGACTCAAATTAAGGGTCTTCGGATCATCACTATCAGGATCGGCCCTCGTGTGGTATACTGGGATTGAAAAGGGCTCGATCAGCACGTGGAAGGAGATGGAGGCCTTGTTCATAGACCACTTTGGAACGGAACGGCCAGAAACTACCGTAGGAAAATTGGCTTCTCTCAGCCAATCGGTGACCGAGAGTCCGGTCACTTATCTACATCGTTTCCGTTCGGAGTACAATCTATGTAAGACCCCTCTAAGCAAGGAATAGGTGGTTGAGATGGCCAAGAATGGGCTGGAGGACACATACCACCAGCTATTCTTAAATAGCAAGTATTTCTCTCTGAACGAGTTCATCGCAGCGGTGACTAGAGCTTATAGCAATATGCAAGAGAGAGATAACAAGAAGAATGCGTCCAAAGGGACGTATAATAATCGAACCTATGACAGGTTAAAGCCAAAAACAGTGGCTTATGTTGAACAGATGGACGACCAGGAATCAGATTCTGATAACGACCGAGTGGGTGCTGTTGATTTGATGTCAAGTAAAGTGCTAAAGCCCCGCAAGCTTCAGAAGAATAGAGGTCCCATCAAACTCTCGACAGTGACTTTTACTAAGCCAGAATTCGAGAAGTACACTTATAATGCCAATATGGCTCATGAGATACTGGACGAACTATATGGTCTGCGCGTTGTCAAGTCAGACTTTGGACCGCTCCCCACAGCCGAACAGTTGAAGGGTAAAAAGTACTGTAAGTTCCATGGAGCATGGAACCACCTTACTAAAGACTGTATTAAGCTGAAGGACCAGATCCAGAAGTGGATTAACGAGGGAAAACTGGAGCTAGAAGGTTCGTCCAAGACCGCAGCATTAGTGGATTCTGAGCCATTCCCTGCTCCACAGGTGAACATGGTTGACGTAAGTTGGCCATCACCCAATAGAATCCTTGAAAATAAGGAGGCTTGGAATCAACCAGCCTACTTAGCCTATTCATTCAAGTTAGACATGATAGAAGAATACTTGGATAGGTTAAGGGATATGGGGTTAATCTTCTTCTACCCAGTCTATGAGCTTAGACATCTACGGTACGAGGGGCCAGCCCAACACTTTTGTAGGTTCCACAATCACTTTGGCCATCGAACAGCGATGTGTTCGACCTTGAGAGATAAGATTCAGGGTCTGATCAATTGGCAAGTGATTATGATCAATGAGGAAGGAGAGATGGATTTCCACCCAGAATATCCTCACAGGACACCATCTCCTCCAGTCACAGATCCTCCCGTCAGCGGCACTTCTTCAGAAGATAATCAAGAAACACTGACTCAGGCGAAGAAGAAATCCAAGCGAAGGTCCAGGCGAAATATAACATTTGTCCGACCAAAGCGGACTCGCATAACATATGACGCGTCCTGGCGAGAGGAGATATTTGAGAAGCTATGCCTAGAAGGGATAGCAGTGGTACCCGACAATTGGGGATCACCAGACCCACATCCTGATGATGTTAGGGGTTTTCCCTATTGTCAGTATCACCACAAATGGGGAAGTCACACTACGGCTGCCTGTAGAGATCTGATGTACAAGATTCAGTAGCTGATCGACGAAGGAGTAATAGCAATGGAACAAAAGCCTTCGCTTCGTTTAACGACTCCCATCCCCATGATCGTTGGAATGTTGGACGTAACACGTGATAAATCACACAAGAGGAAACAGTCCAATGATCAATCAACTGCTGGCGAGAATCCACCTCACACACCAAAGAACAAAGGAAAAGAAAAGGTAGACCCCAAAGCAGATTCGCCAGTGGCCCTTTGTGCACACTGTAAACTAAGAAGTGGGTTGAAGATCTCCTTCGAAGAGTTGGCTCAGGCGGCCAAAACCTTCCCAGAATTATTTTCGAATAAGGATCATCAATCCCCACAATCAAGACAAAGGGACACTCCAGCTCCCAAGCGACCACGAGCAACAAACCAGGCCAGTGTGGTTAAACCACCTGAGTCTAAGGTTGCAGATACGCTCGCCAAACCATATGTTCCTCCAGCATCGAGAAATATTACGAAGGAGGATGTGTGGTACATAAGGGAGAAAGGAAAGACCGTCGAGGTAACTCCAAGCAAGAGGAGAAACCTACAACGACGCTTTGGTAGGGCCAAGAGAGCATTGGATGCTTACGAGGCTAGTCTTATCAAAGAAGAAGACCTGGAATTTCCTCCAGAAGTGCTGCAGAGGAGATTAAACACCCTCGCAGCAAGTCCATTGGTGGTCTTTGGAAAGAAATCTCACGAGCCTAAGGTGAGAGCCCAAAGACCAGGGATTTTCGAAAGAAACCCAGAACTAGGACGTAAAGGTAAAGAGCCCGAATCTACTCAAGAGACTCATCGTGTAGTCTCAAAACGACAACCAGTAAGGCGACGCCTTACCTTTGAAGAAAACACGGTAAAACCAGTAGGGCTGAAGACACCTCCCAAGGGAACCGAGGATGCACAGAAACAAAGTACTCCAAGTAAGCCACCAGTCTTGAAATGGAAACCAAGGCCTCTAGTTGTGGAAGAGCAAGTGAAGGCCAAGAAATTAATCCCAGTTCCCAAGGAACAAACTCCACCACCACTACCACCAGCAGCTATCGATCCTACTCCTGAGGATTCAATACAGCAAGTTGCTCACCTCGAAGTGACTACAGTGTCTAACGAGGATGGACAATTATCGGCTGACGGTGATAGTTACAACGACGATGAGGAGTTGGTGGACTACGGTGAGGATGAGGATGAAGAAGCACAAGATTGCATCGAGGAGAACACTAGAGCCGTTAACATGGTGTATGTTCTATCTTCCAAATATGCTTTGCCCTCGCCAGCACCAAAGGATGAATCCAGCAACATCAATAGTGTGTTGATCCAGGACGAAGAATCAAGATTGCTGGACAATTCAACACCGGATGACACACCAGAACTGGATTCATCAGACACAAAAGGACAAATGATGTTCTCTAAGCCCACCATTGACATGGCCATGCACATGCGGCCATTATACGTCACAGGACAAGTCCAAGGAGTTCAATTAAATAAAATTTTGGTGGACTCAGGGGCAGCGGTGAACACCATCACCTTTAAGGCACTGGCCCTTATAGGTGTTCCCAAGTCAGCTATCCAAGAGACCTCGCTTAGTGTCAGGAACTTCCAAGGTAGCATAACCAAGACCTTGGGAATTGTTTTTCTACAAGTACACATCGGGATAGCCTCGGGCACTTACACATTATTTGTGGTGGAATGTACATCGCCATATAGTGCAATCCTGGGGCGTGACTGGATACATCGAAGTTACTGTGTACCGTCTTCACTTCATCAGCAGATGCTACTTTGGAACATGGAATCAGGCGAAGCAGAACTGGTCAATGCTGACCCTCGCCCATATTCCGTTTCTGCTAATGCACTCGAAGCCAGGTATTACCACAGTGACCTTAGGCCACTGGAGGTATGTGGCGTTGACAGTAAAGGTCGCCCAGTCGGTGTTACGGCCTCTGAACTGGCTCAGTGGGGGATTATCCAAGCAAATCAGGATAGCAAAAGACCCTACACCATTGAGCTACCATCCAGACGTTCTCCATGAATGGGTCTCTATCAGAAATAGAGACCGAGGCTTGTCTTTCGTTACACGAACGCTTTCACAACTTTTTGTTAGAAAGCCAAGCCTTTGAGAAGGTTCCAATGATCGCAGCGTTGGAATATGTGGATGAAGACGTCTTACAAGACTTCGAGGAGGAGGACGAGATTCAATTGGCTCCAGCAGCTTTAGATGATTTACCTCCTAAAGTCAAGGATCCCATCGAACACATTCAGAGTGGGACATAGGAAGAGCCAATGTCTGTGGCTATAAGTACTTTCTTGGAACCTGAAGAGAGGCTCAAAATGATTGAGTTGCTAAAAGAATACGCCGATTGTTTTGCAGAAAAATATGAGGACATGCCGGGTCTTTCACCAGATCTGGCTTGTCATAACTTGCCCATCATCGAGGGAAAGAAGCCTGTAAAACAAGAAATGCGTCGCATGAACACAGAGACAGCGATTCTAGTCAAGGAAGAGGTTGAGAAAATGCTCAAGTCAGGGATTATACGAGTAGCCAAATACAACGAGTGGCTGTCTAATATAGTCCCAGTCAAGAAAAAGAACGGGAAGATGCGAGTTTGCGTCGACTACAGAGAATTGAACAATGCAACCCCTAAGGATGCTTATCCTATGCCAGTAGCTGATTTGTTGGTTGACTCAGTGGCCCGCCATGAGATGTTGACGTTCATGGATGGTACTGCAGAATATCATCAGATCCTAGTGGCTGAAGATGATAGACATAAGACAGCGTTTCGATGCCCAGGCTTTGCCGGTGTTTTTGAGTACGTGGATATGCCATTTGGACTTAAAAATGCAGGGGCAACCTACCAACGAGCAATGAACTTGATCTTTCATGATCTTATTGGTAAGACCATGGAGGTATATATAGATGATGTGGTAGTCAAAACGAAATGCAGAAGTGACCATTTTGAAGACTTGAGGCAGGTGTTTCTCAGAATGAGGCAGCATCAACTGAAGATGAACCCAGCCAAATGTGTGTTTGGCGTCCAGGCAGGTGATTTCCTGGGTTTTCTGGTTCATCAGCGTGGGATTGAAATACCGGATGATAAGAAACAAGCGGTTATCAGTGCAGCCCCACCAAAGAGTAAGAAGGAACTACAACGTTTATTAGGAAAAATCAATTTCTTACGACGGTTTATTGCCAACGCTGCTGGGAAGACACAATCATTCTCTACTCTCCTTAAGCTTCAAAATCAGAAGGACTTTGTATGGGAGCCTACACATCAAGAGGCCTTCGATACCATTAAAGCCTACTTAACGAACCCACCTGTCTTGGTTCCTCCAAGACTTGGGGTTCCTCTTAAGCTGTATATTTCAGCTACAGAGCTCTCCATTAGAAGTCTATTAGCTCAGGACGACACGGCAGGCGTTGAACGTGCTATTTTCTATCTAAGTCGTACCTTAAATGATTCTGAAACGAGATACTCTCCAATGGAAAGGTTATGCCTAGCCTTATACTTTTCAGGGTGTAAGTTGAGGCACTATATGCTTTCCTTCACTACATGTGTAATTGCACAAACGGATTTAGTGAAGTATATGCTGTCCAGACTGATTCTCCGTGGTCGCATTGGAAAGTGGATTCTGGCTCTTTCAGAATTTTCTTTGCAATATGTCCCTCAGAAGGCGGTGAAAGGCCAGGCGGTGGCTGATTTTTTGGCTCATCATCCCATGGAAGAGGTGGTTGAGGGGCCAGAACTGGATCTCGCTCGTATTGATTTGGCCCCTTGTTGTTTGTATTTCGATGGATCCAGTACGAGTACCATGGCCGGGGCAGGGGTAGCTTTGATCTCCCCACGCGGCCAAACTTATTCTTATTCTTTCAGGTTGGACTTCAAGTGCACAAATAATCAAGCAGAGTATGAAGCTTTAATCATTGGATTAGAACTTCTGTTAGATATGGAGATCAATGATGTGCATGTCCTTGGAGATTCCCAACCGGTGATCAAACAACTCGAGACAAAATACAAGGCAGGTCCAATATTAGAACCTTATGCGAGGAGGGCCTGTGATTTATTAAAGTTGTCTACAAAAGTGATTAGGAGCATAGAGCTCATACCCGGAGCTCGCTGAATCTGGGATGGGCATGTCCTGGCAAGTGTTGAACCGTAGGAAAAGGTCCCTCGCATGGGTATCTTGTCCTGGTGAGGGCATAAAACCACTTGCAAGAAGGCCAGGGTGGCGACGGCCCAGTATTCTCTTCACTGCTGCATGTGGGAAGTCCTCGTGCGAGTAAAGGTGCTTGAAGCAGTGGAGGTACGACCATTGTCTGGTCCTGGGATCCGTGGAAACCAATGTCTGACCCAGCAACTGTTGTTCTTCATAAGTAGGAGTTTTGGAGGGACGGAAGAAGGGAAAATAGATCTGCAGCCAGAGGTCTACCATCCAAAGTGGCCCAGATTGGTTCAAGTCCAGTCTTGATAATGTGGCTCGCCTAAGGCCATGATAAAGGTAGGCGAGGATGGGTTCGACCAAGCTTATTTGTTCGCCACCATAGAGGCGTTCAGCAAGGTTGGTCCAGGTTTTGGTGACCTTTGCTGAGGTTGTACAGAACACATACTTGGACAACCAATACTCTAAGAAGGCTATTCCTCCTTGTGGGGTATCCTTTTCATCACGAGAAAATTTCTTCATCCAGGAAGAATATGATGAGGGGCGTGCTGAGGAAGCCCGATCAGGAGTTGGGACTTGGTCTTGGGAAGTCCAAGTTTCTCCAGTGGCAGGAACTCCAAAGATTGTGTAAAGGTCGAGCATTGTGATGCTCATATCACCACAGGGGAGTCGGAAACAATTCACCGTGCAATCCCAGAAGCACATTGCCGTAGCAAAAGGAGCTTTATTACCTCCAGCCGGGAGGGAAAAACATAAATCTATGAGTTGGGTTATTCCAGTTACCTCCCATCGTTCTTTGTCTTGCCCACGACGGTGCTGGTACCAGGCGAGGTCGTCTGAAGATGAATGTGGCCATTTCCCAATAAGACAGAGAGTGTCTTTTTGAGTCCAATCCTTCGGGCCTGCTTTGGGATCTTCTCGGAATATGAGGGAAGAGTTGCAGATGGGTTTGCGAAGTTGGGTGAAAAGCTCTGGGTTAAATGGAGTGTCCAGGAATGGACCAAGCAGCCCTGTGTTTTTAATAGGGTCTACAGTAAGATTACAAATGATGTCGGGGTTGTGTCGTGTAGCGACTGCTTTGAGCTGTTTGGAAAATCGTTTGACATCAGAAGTGTCATAAAGGCTGGAAATGTCCTTACGAGGAGGCATTTTTCTGGATTAGGGTTTGACGGCGGTGAGAAAGAAAGGTTTAAGTTTTTTGACTGAGAGAGTTAGAAAGTTGCAGAGGTTTCTGAGCAATTCAAAGGGTTTTGTTGAAAGATGAAATTTTTGGGTTTGGACTGTTGCTCTTATAGAGGTGTTAGTCGAGCGTCATACTTTTTCGAAGAGTTGGTTAAACGTGGCATTCGAGTGATGGTGTAGCGTTTCAAGGTCAATGAGCACATCGTTCAAGGTATATTCAAGTCTTTTCGCTTGTTCAAAAAGTTTCCAAGTTCAAGACCTGAGGGGCAATGTTTGGGCCTAAATAAAATATTTACTTTGGGCTTGGATGGCTGAGGTCTGGCGAGCGGCCCATCATGGTTATTAATTCCTGGTGAAGGAGTTAAGTTATATAACGTCTAGCGAGCTTCGCTAGGAAGAAGACTTTGAGTTGTATTATAACTATGTCTTATCGAGCTGGATTCACGCGGCTTAGTTTCTATCATAACTAGTTGTTTATAGCAGGACTCTTAGAAGAGTTATGGTGGAATTAGAAGACCTATGAGTGGTACAACACGTATGCTGGTATGAGATTCAGACAAGATTACAAGAACGAAAGGAATTAGAAATAGAATGAATGACTGATTAGTAAGCGAGTATATAAGGAAAGCAAGGATCTTATGAAGAGCACGGACAATCAATCAAACAACCTTGCTATACGCAAATAAACCTAGACTAGACGTCTCATCCTCGAGATTCCTATCTACCTTGCAACCAGAAGGTCTGAGTGCTGTTCACCTATCGAGTGAAGGTATTTACGACTCCAAGGAAGCAATTGCAACCTGAAGGTTGAAGAGCGGCTCACTTGTAAGTTGGGAGCTTGGATACTCAAAGGAAGCGAGTGTTCTAGATCTCAACACTTCGTCGAGAGATTGCTCTGCTCTGCACGATAAGGCGTGGGAGTATCGCTTACATAAGAAGTCAGGCGGCTGTAATCAGTCCATATTCCGTTGAAAAACGGTGGCACGCCAGCATACGAAGCACAAGCAGGATAGACCGGCTCACGCGGTTAAGACATCCGAGATAAAAGAGACTGCTTCGCGGGAAGGATCTCTCCCGAGAGAAATTTCTGCATCTAACACAATGTCTCTAGCTTTCTAGGTCTTTGGCTTCACCAAATTAGGATTTTCAATCTCAATAAGACCTTGAATGCCTTTCCTCTTCTGCAAACAACATTATTTAACAATTATCAGCCAGAAATTACATACAGAAACAAGAAGAAAACCTTATATATAAATAAAAATCAATGCTTTACTGACTCCTCTTGTTCGTCAGATTCTTCTTCAGACCCGTTTTCAAAGGATACAGAATCCTCTTCAGGTTCTTCCTCATATTCAGCTTCTCGCTAATAGAACATAAAGAAAAGGATTAATTTAACCTCAAACTCAATTATTTGCATCATTGTGATCACATAAACAGGTGTGAGGGCCAATTTTACCTTTGAAAAAGAACGGAGACGGGTAGATGTGCCAGCAACTACAAATATACCACAAAAACATAAAGCTTGTCATTCATTTATTTTAGCAAAAATAGTGAAACAGAATTAGACAATGTTGTGGTGGCTTACCATTCCTCAATTTCTTGGACCTGCACGTCAGTCGTTAGAGTCTTATTAGAGGCCTTTGTTGGGCTCCGACGTATATTTCTGAAGGCATTTTGTTTCAAGTTTGTTGCATGGTTTCTTACTTTGTTTATAACTATTGTTTGTTAATTTCTTGGGTTGGTTTGGCAGTGGCTCCATCATGCATAGTTGCACACCCTTATTCGTTAACAGATTCCCGATCTAGGATGTGGTGTTTCCTAGATCGTTTTCTTAAAAAGAGAAATAGAATGGAATCAAAATGTGGAGTCCAGAAACTGACCTGATTGTACATATATTGACTAGTATACATTAGTTTTGAAGAAAAATTTAGACATTGCCTAAACTAGCTGGAAATATCAAAGCTGAATATATTCCACATTGGTATCCTCATAAGCAATGATCGAGGAGAATGATCATGGCATCTCGAATGGAACACCAAAAAGATCAAGATTCTATAGATACTAGAACTAAAGGATGATGATTTGCCTCCGGCAATTGCGGATATTTCATTGTTTTTCGTTCTTCACTTGGTTAACCGGCTCTACATCTGCAAATATACGAAAGATAGATATATAATTTAGTTCCACAAAAGAAGAAAATATAACTTTGATAAATAGATAGTTTCTGGAAGAGGCCAGTGAACAGCAATCAATTAACTAGCTAGGATAATAGGGTTGGATATATGATCTATAATAAAAAACATTTGTACGTACGTTGTGATTTGGTCAGGAGTAACGATTTTAGAACAAACAATGAACGGTTTCTTTTTGGACTACTGTGTACGGGAACGAAGATATACACTATAATAGAGTGTATTCGAGCTCGAAGTGTTCCAGATCCTCTTCACAAGACGTACAAACTCAATTCTAAGTTTGTTTGTCACTCTGTCATCTATGTTACTTGTGCGGGTACTCCACAATGTAACATTCTTCTTGGTATTCTAAAGTTGGTCACAATGACACTCCACCATATATATATATATGGAGTGTCAAAAGACTATCTAGAAAGAGAGAATAAAATTGCAAGTCCTATTTACCTTGAGAATTGTCACAACTCTGCAGGCTATTAGTATTCCACTGATGCAGTGCTGGAAAACTTTGGCAGTTTTGATCTTGCTGCCTCATCGCTTGTCTTGGCACTTGGGAAGGACTTTGCTGATGATCATAAGGTGAAAATCTTTGACCAGTATGCCTCCTCCCACTGATAACTGGTCCAACTTGGGGAGCCATTGCCCTAATATGAGGGTCAAAGACAACAAGACCACTCCCTTGCCCTTGTAATACATGTCTGTTACAGCTTCTTCCTCTTCCTCTCCCTTGTGCTTGTTCAGGCCTATAATTATGGCTAAATCCATTATTGCCTCCTTGAATTGTTGGGCACTGATGAAAAAAATTGAACGAGTCCATCCCAACTCTTCTGTGGTCTTGTTGAGAAATAGGTGCCTGATAAGTATAAGCTACAGAAACACAATCAGCTAGGCTCTTGCTGCTTTCCGTGTCTTGACCTTGTAATAGAGAAGTAAAACATCTCGTACACGACCCATGATCTAGCCTTAGAGTTCGATCACTATACCCATAATTCAAACCACTTCCATAAACCGTTACTCCTCCTCCTCCTCCTCCTCCTCCTCCTTCAGCTTCGTTGATGCCACTAACACTACTGTTATTCTTCCCTTGGTGCAAAACAATGGCATTAGGGTTCGGATTTATCAGTTGGCTTCGGAGATACTCAATCTCTTGCTCTAGAGCATTGTATCTGCCTAGAGGTCCGTTCACAGGGTCATTCTTCCACATGTACGCTTCCCATATGAATGACTGTACGGCCTGAGCCCTCTGGTTTTGGTCTTCTAGTTGCTTGAGCAGTTTGGTCATGTTGCTGACCCCGAAAAGCTTGTGCACGGCTTTGAACTCTTCCTCCCTGTCCGCCGTGAAATAAGGGGCCATGACGCAGTCTTCCTCGCACCTTTTTCTCTGGTGCCGGCAAGCCGCGCACGCGTGGCGACCCCCGGGGAGTTCCACGTTGATATTGCTGCTGATTGACATTAGGGTTTCGCCGCGATCAGTGTTATGGTTTTCCAATTAGGTTTGATTCGAGGTTTGAAAAAACGCTGCGATAGGTTAAAACAAGTGGTGATGATCTGAGAAAGCAAACTAATGGAGGTTTGAAAGTTTAGAAGGCTTTAAGACGAAGCAAACAAACTACTGTGTGTTTCAGAGAAACACGCGGCGATGAAGCGAGTTGATAGGGGAGTTGAGACGAGGAAGACGGAGGAGAAGAGTGTTGTAGTGAAAGCGTAAGTTAAAGGCGGCAGTAAAACTAGGTTTTTTTTTTACTAGAAAAAATCCGCACTCGATGTGTGCGGAGAGACGCAAATGGGAGTTTAGGAGAGTAAAAACATATTTATATAAGTTATTTTCATTTTGTTGATTTTTTAAAATGAAGAATAGGAAATAAATTTTTTTTTTATTATGGATATTTTGGAAAATCAATATTTTGGTGAGGCTGATGACACTAAAGACACACTTGGCTTTATTAATAGAGATGGGAGAGAATGTAAAATTATGTTAGGATGTCAGAACGTTTACACTAAATAAAAAAGTAATTATTTATAAACTACTATCATGGGCTCATGGCCTATTTAATTAGATTAGGATCAAGTAAAATAGTAAATCCTGTTTATAAGCAACTTGTAGCCGATGAATATAATATCGTCCAACGAGAAATTTTTCCAACACCGATGGATCTCTTTTGTTGTTGAAGTTATTAATAATTTATAATTACGTTTTTATTAGGGCAAATTGGTGGTGTCACGACACTGTCCAACCATACGCTGCCAAGTGTGATACCTACATATATAGCCGATAACTCTTCACATTGGTATAAGCTTCTCTCCTCCAAACTAGAGTAAACACGTTCAAATCACATAGATATCAAAGATGATGAGTGTTATGAGATGTTTAAAACTAAAAATCTCATTGAACAATGAATATGCTTTCAACAAGCTTCTTCATCATCATTCTCTTCTTCTAAGAATTCCATTCAACTCCCGTATCAAAAAAGAATTCCATTCAACTGAGTTTGCATAAATTTGGGTGGTGAGAAACCATTAAATAGTTGTGAAACCATTAATTCCTAAAGTAAATTGGAGAGGCATTAATCCTAGCATACTGCAAGTTCTGCACAATTGTGAAGTTCTATTGCGAAACGGGTTCATTGTGAACTGAAAGCAAAATTTTAAAATAGCAAAAAACCATCTACCGTCCATGTGATCTAGAAAGAGATTGAGGCTCATTGACGATAACCAAGTTCACATATGTAACAGGCAACTGATTATTGAGCTGGCCGAGCCAAGGCAAAACATGCATCTGGTTTTACAGACATTAACAACTCTATGACGGCAACCTCGTCTGGACACTGGACCTTCAGGCTAGGTTCACTCAACCCTATTTGAAACAAACCCAAAAGTGAATCCAAGATGAAACTCACAAAATAATAAATGTATAACAAGTGCAACTGGTAAGTACCAGGAAAAAGCTTTTTTCCTCCATATAACTCCTTCGCTAAGGGATTGGCAGCCCAATTGTTAACAGCAGCCCTGCTTAGAGGTTGGAATCCCACTATCTTGCCATCTGATGACAAAACAACCAGTACATTGCCCAAAACAGCATGCAGGAATATCAAAACGAGCAACATGAAGATTACCAACATGGACATGTCTTCCTTACACTACTAGTACATCAACATAAAGATGACGATGATATGCTACAACAATAACAGAACAACCCTTATTTTTCCTTTCTGTTTAAATCTTCCCCCACCAGGCCACCAGCCAGAGATCAAACAATGAAGCATTGATATTTGTCCAGCATTTTTAGCATGTCCACGTGCTTATGGAAACAGAGATGACTATAAATTGAGGACAAGGACATAAGAGAGACGGATGAGTTACCTGATAACTAGCAATATCTAGTGCTGATGCTTTCAAGTCTTCGTCAACATTATCTAAGGGGGACGAGGTAGTTGACACATCATCGTTGTTCAAATAATCTTCAATAGCCAACCTCAAATAGTCTGGTACTTTGCCGGTCCAAGCACCCTCATTTGTTTCCAATTCAACGTCACCTCAGCTGGCCAACCCAGCGAATCTTTTATCTTTGTAACAACTGATTTACTGAATGAGTCCAACTGTCCAAATTAGAGATATCAGATCATTTGAAAAAAGTGAGATTCAAGCAAAATGGTAAACCAATATTCTTGCTTCATTTAGATTACAGTGTGTTTCTAGAGTCCTAGGAATTACATCTCATAAACAGCTGGCTTTTCTATTCCCATTGTAACCTTTTAGTAGCCAAAAAGCTATGTACAAATTACTGACATATAAAATAGTCTCACTGCATTAATACCTTCATTGCATCTGTACACCGAGTTCGTGCTCTATCACTTTCAGATGATGGAATAGACCTTCGTTCCCCCAAGTATTTTCTGCCTTTATTTAGATAAAGTACACCAAATTGACCAAGAGCACTAATGGCAACCAGAAGAATTCCACTTGCAATGGAGGCAGATAGCAACTTCAACAACGAAAACCCTGCCTGGAATAAATGAAACCAGTTAGCCCTTAGCAGTGTACCAGCTAACATAGCTCAAATACATTATTCAATATGAGTTCAATCAATCAACTATAACTGCAATCTGGGCAAATAAATGATGTGATGATAAATACGAAGCTATTGAGAAAGATTAATATATCTAGTTATCATACTTCTCTTTGCTTTTAGTAATGCAATGCAAGAGTACAATAATACTGAACATGTATGGATAGAGCGAACATCTCTCATTGAGAATTGAAGTCAAAACAAGAAAATATGTCAACTTCCTTTCACATACTGAAGTCTCCAAACTTCTGATATTTGGTGCCATATTGTTCATCATGTCTTCCTTCTAGCACACAATGGAACCTTTTAAAAGAGAACATTCAGTCTACAAGTCACCTTCTCCATATGTTACTGATAATTAAAAGCTACTGCTAGAGTACATCACATATAAATTTATAGGAAATCTGTTTTCATCCAAAAAAGATAAAGAGATATATACTCAAACAAACCTTTTTACTAGATAAGTTGGTGGAATGTGAAATATCACCACACGATAGCTCTTTATCAGGCAGAGTGTAAGGATCTTCATAGTACATATCTATTATATCGGCCAAGCCAACCTGCAAAGTTCGTAAATCGAAGTAAATATAAAGTAGCATGCAGTTGATATGACTGGTATAAGATACTCAAAAGAAATAACCACCGATTTGGCAACAGTGTTATATTAATAGAATAATTTATGTCCAGAGTTGTAAATCATTGGCATAAGATGAATTTCCCAACTATTCCCCTTCAGATAGAAATCCAGAACCCCAAAGACAGGGAAAGAAGGACATACCATCTGGGAATGTGTCAAAAAAACTTCCCAACTATTTTCTCCACATTTTCTCCAGCCTTCAAATTTTACATCCTTATGCCGATTAGCATCAACTTGTAGCTTGTATGCTGGAACATATTCACTTGTCCAAGAACTAAATTCAGGACCACCAATATTTTCCAGTTTAGAGAGTGCAGATGGTGTCCACCAATAGTACTTTTGTTTAGTTTTTACAGACTTAAAACTGTTTTTCATTGAACTAAACTGTTCTAGCAAACTATTGGCGTTTTCAACTATCTCATCTTCATATAACTTGTATATCACAACGGAGGAATCTTTTGATACAGTCCTTCTAGGCTTTCGAAACCAACCAAATAAATTACTCGACGTTTTGCCTGTAAAATCTTTCAGAAACTGTTTTTCGGTATCTTGAAGAGCAGAGGTGCACACAACTTCTGCCAGCACAGATAAAATTCGCTCATCCGACGAACTAAGGGTGAAGCATGCAGCAACCTGCTGATACGAAATGCATAAGAGAACTGAATCCATCAATATGATGTGACACCTGCATGACAGAGATTACTATGACATTATATCTTACAAGAAACTGATGCAGATGAGGAAACTTTACAAATAAAGAGCTCTAAAACACCTCTCTGAGGTTCTCGAGATCCTTCATATTCCTTTCTGTTCCAGGTCTGAAAACAACCAGTTGATAGTTCCAGAGCAGTTCTAGCACTACTTGTCTAAATGTCATAGACAGTATGTTTCTAGTGGTCGATGGCATCTCGTCACTGATAGAACTTCTCAGTTTTCTAGCCTTTTCTTTAACTTTTCTAAGGAAGAAACTGTACAATACGGAGCCATAATAAGAACAGAATTCTGGTACATCTAATTATCTAATACAAGACGCACAGAAGCAATATCCCACGCACAATTAAGTGGACACGGATCACTCAAACTAAAGAAAAATTTGATATTAGACATTTCTACAGTTCTTATACATTTTCCTTCAAAGTTCGTAATGGCTATACTCAGAATCTAAAACACTAACTTATCATTATCAAACTCTAGGTTGTATGGAAGCTTCAAAGTGAAGGCGCTTCCCGCTTCAGAAGTGGAAGCTTGTCGGAAGCTCTCAGAAGCACGATTCCAAAAATATTCCTTTGGAAGCATTTTGGAACCACGATTCCAAAAATATATTCCTTTCAGAAACTAGATATTCCATATTGGAAACGCTAAATTATATTTCACAAAGAATCATGAGAGAAATTTAATATTATTTATATATGAATCACATTATTATGCATGTACTTATTTGAAAATAATCCAAATGGAAATTAAATTCTAATCGTGGTTTAAGTTATTCCTTCACATACCCGCTTCCACTAGTTTTTGAAAGAAAAAAAACGCTTTCACGCTTCGCTTCCACGTATCCATACCCGTTTCCATGCAGCTACTAACTTCAAATTACCTCATTTTAAGCATGGTAATTTGGTAAAGGTAATTCTTTGGATATAATCAACCTAATTTATCAACTGATTTTCTGTTCCTAAACACTAGAATCAACAAAACTAATGAGTTCATCTGCATTATACAAAGCTCTATTTCTATTCTATAATGTTTTGAGTGGCTAAGCATTACACATTAGACATTACTAAACATGTTTATTAGTTCCAATACTCATCAAGAACCACGCTTATCAATAACCACAAAGCTAAAATTACATTGAGATACTAACCAGCCGGGTCGAGATTGTGCTATTCGGGTCGGAGTTACCCGGGAACAAAATCTCCACAACCATAGCCGACACGCCCTCCCTAACATGCTCGTCGGCAGCTTCTCCACTGTCGGCAGCCGTCAGCGCCTGGTTGAAGTCCACGGCTCCGACCAAGCCGAGCCGAGCCATCTCGTTCTCGTAGGTCCTCACGCACGGTAGGGTCCTCTCGGAGGACTCGGAAATCGCCCGGAGGACCTCCTGCTCCGTCGCCGGAGCCGATTTAGGAGAGTACGAGCATGCGAGGGAAAATCGGACATTTCGCGAGGGGCTAGGGTTTAGGGAGAGGAGAGGAGGTTGGAGGTGGAAGGGGAGAGATTGAACCGACGCCATTGTTGAGAGCTTCAGTTCAGAGCTCAGCTCAGACTAGGGGTTTGAGTGAAAGTTACAATTGGGCCTACCTTGTTGGGCCTTTTGTATGGGCCGCATGGGATTTTAGTCTTACGGGATGAATACGGCGTCGTTTAATGCATGAAGCGCTGTCACCTTGGCTCGACACATTTTGAGAGCAAAGCTGAGACAGGTGTTGAGGGGGAAAGCTCTTCGATTTTCTATGCTACCTTATAAATTATAATCTCTCTCTCTCTCTCTCTGCTCGGCGTGAACACTAGGGTTTTTTTCTGATCGGAAATAGCTAAACGTGACGGCTGGTTCCTCATCGATTCAGGTAAATATTTTTGCCCTAATCTTTTTTAACTTTGTAACGTTTTTTTGTTGGGATCGTAGTTTTAAATGTATATTTTGCTCATGTTTTGATGTTAAACGAATATGAAGAGGAAACTAAAGGACTATAGAGATGTAATTATAGTCAGAAACTGTATAGGGCGTCTTGTGCAGCTATGAAAATATGAGATGTTGCATGAAATCTAGGGTATATTTGTTCGGAGATCAACTTTGCTGTGTCATATATATGTTAGTTAGTTAGTTAAAATGATAGGATCTTTCCCCTAGTGGATACTTGAAATATTATGGTTTGGTGTCTACCATATGTTTGTACGGTGGTGTTACATTGTGAAGATTGATATTTGGGACGGGATTATGGTGTGTCATTGTGGAAAGGATGAATTGCTTGGTGCTGAATTGGAGATTTTAGGAACATGTATATAGTTTAATTTGTTTATGCAGTATTAGCTTGTGTAGTTCTATTAATGATGGGATGTTGATATTAGACAGAGGATTTGAGCAATGGGAAAGAGGAAGTCATCGGCAAAGCCGGCTCCTAAGAAGCGGGTGGACAAGCTTGACACTGTTTTCAGCTGTCCCTTTTGTGGCCATGGCTCCAGCGTTGAATGTCGCATGTGAGAATTTTGTTTGATGTTTGTGTCAGCAAATTTTGAGGGAAAAAATGCAGAATCTGGGATTGGTTTGAGGAGATTACTATTTAATTTGATGCTAAAGTGTTGTACTTATGGTCTTTTGATTAATTTTTGTTGATCTTGGTTCAGTGATATGAAGAACTCGATTGGAGAAGCCAATTGCAGAATATGCCAAGAAAGCTTCAGCACTACTGTCACAGGTCTGTTTTGGCAGCTTTAGTGATATTACTGATATATTGGTGTGTGTATTTGAAATCTTCTATTAGTTATGTCGATATTGTCATTGTTCCTCCCGATCTTGGAGTTGATTTGCTGTCAAGTACCAGGTGAGTGGAGAATCAAATAGTAAAAGGAAAGCAAATAGCTTGTGACAGAAGTTACGAATGATGATGGGATTCTGCATTTTGATCACACTGATTCAATTTTCAGTGTCTTTTCATACTATGTTATCACATATGTGGTATCTTATACTGTGCTTAAGTCATCTATGTGTCACACGAAAAGTTAATACAGAATGTTATTTATCAGATAATATGCAGCTCAATGATATTCTCTAACTAATTTCTGTTTTCCCACTTGTATTTGCAGCTTTGTCTGAAGCAATAGACATGTACGTGAACTAACTTTGACTCTCACACCTGCACATATACACTTATACACCCTCTATGCGAGAGTTGTTCATTGCAGCTACGCTTATTGATGTGAGAGTTGTAAATTCTGCAGCTACAGTGAATGGATTGATGAATGTGAGCGGGTTAACAACGTCGAAGATGATGTCGAAGCTTAGGAGGAAGACCTGAAACACCTTATGAGTAGGAAGCCTGGATACAGTGTTAAACATAGGCCAATGATTTCCGAGCCTTCTATCATGTTGGCCTAGTTATAAATAATGCCCTTTTTACATTCTTAGCTCCAGAGAGTCCGAGTCAAAGTGTTGGAGACAATTTCATGTATTTCGTGTTATAAGTTTCATCTTTCATATATCCGATGCATATATATTAGTTTAGTCTGTGCTGGTAATAGGATTTGATTATGATGCGTTATTGTTTAAAATTGCTTTCAACACTGATGAGAATCAACCTTCTGTAATAACATGAGGCAAATAATATAGAGCTGTAACCTCATTCTGAACGACATAATAGGAACCGGAAAGATAAGACCGTCGTAAATGCAGAGGACCACATTATATACCCAATACATAACACCTAAATGGCTCACAATGCAGAGTATGACCTTCAAAGACGGCACACTGCATCCTATTCCAATGTTGATGACACTGCTTTCCAGCGTCGACATGATATCACAATCAGTAATAAGATTGTGCTTAGAACAGGTTAGAATATGCTCTGCTACGGCAATCCATGTGACGGAGCTATTCACAGTATCTCCCATAGAGCCAAAATTGAGCTAAACTTCGGACTTGAAGAAACAGAAGACCAGACAAGTGCAGTAGAAATCGCATGAACCCGCCACTGGTTAGTGGCAACTAAACCTAAGGGCATGCAGCTTATTCACGCCCATCAATCCGCTTTCATGTTAGGTAATACTCACCTAGATTTTCAACCAGATAATCATATGGTGGACCTGTACCATATTCAAATGTCCCCTCTGGTGCTGCTCGATTTGGAGTGTAGTAGACATTTCCAACACCAGCCTTTGCATTCACTTTGGCCCTGCTCTTGACATAACGCTTGTTATCAGAAGGGAACTCAGCAGAAAGCCTTCCCATCTGCTTCTGAAGGTCAGCGACTGAATCATTATTTAGTTTCCCCTTGGAGTTTTTCTTCCCATCCACAAGTTTCAGTTCCAATCTATAGAGGGCACAAGCGTCACACTTGTTGATCTCATACTCATAAAGGTGCCACTCAAAATGGTTCAGGGGCTGTGGATCCATATAGTAGGATCTCTTCAGCCCTCCAAATTCATTCATCACTTGCTTCCTCGACTCATGCCAACCTCGTCCACCGTAATCTGGCAAGGACCTCTGCTTTCTGTTACCACTCTCAAAAGCTCTTCTAGGCTTGTCAAAAAAGAGCCACTCCCTCAGCATCTCTCCCTCGAGAACCAAAAGATCAAATAGTTCTGAAATGACATAAGAGTGAGTATTAGTCCACCAAAACCAAATTCATAGATAAAGTGGTGTATGGCTGATAACTCATCATACACCTAGTAAAAGATGAAATAGATCATGTTGTCTTACCAGGTGCATTCCATGGAGATTTAGCAGTAGCAGCTCCCTCACACTCAGGGATTCCAACATCTTTACCTTGAGCCTTTGCACCAAGAGCAGCAAAAAGCAGTCCATCCTTAAGGCCGATTCCCCCAGGTCTTAGTACTGGAGCCATACCAGGTGGCCCTTCATTCAATGCTAAAGCAGCATGGAAGCTACTGCAGTAGTCCTGACACCAGTCTAACCCCTGAGCAGGCCTAGGACAATCCCAGAGAGCGCACTTTGGACCTAAGAAAGCTGAAGGTGGAGGGCACATGCTTGGTAGATAACTGGTGACATGTGATAATGCATCGTCCGCACTCAACGCTGTACCATTATAACAAGTATAGTAGTTCTGCTCATAGTCTTGGCGTAAGTCATACTGATGATAGTCCAATTGATTATGCCCTTCCAAATGGTTAACAGGAGCACTGCGGACACCTAGAAGGGAGCTTTTGCACTGATCAGCCAAGGGGAAACCCTGTTCCTGTTGCCCTTGATTCACATTGAATCCCTGAAACAAGTTGAGTACCATCATAATTCAGAGCTCGTTTACAAACTGATCATTTCCAGTTCTATTCACAGCAAAATTAGTTAACTAAGATGCATTTCAAAGAAACAAATGAGAGTAAAGCAGGAATAATCCACCTCAGGAAAGACTAAACTCTCTTTAACTTCCAGTTTCTGATCATTAGGCTCGGGTTTTGCTGCAGCTAATGGACTAGTGGCATCATCTTCCTCCTCGCAAAGCTGCAACAGCCGACAAATGTCTGAAGAAAACGAGCCAAAACTGCCACCCTAAATTGACAAAAACCACACAACACAACTTACAACCACACCCTTTCAATCAAAAACATATAGCCCACATATTTCACATGTCAATGTCTTGTATTGCACATGGACTGTATGCACTACAAACATTAGCACTAAAATATCTAGTTCAACAGATACACTCAAAATATTCATGTAGAGTATGATCATGAGGCTAACTTGCTGCAAGGAAGAAGCCGGGGATGGCTCATTCAGCTCTGATTTCCACTCACGAAGCATCTGATGGACTTGTTCTTCGAGCAAGGCAGCGTCGATAGTGCGGCTCTCCTTCCTAGCAAATTGAAGATCGGTGAACATGCCCTGCAAGTCATCCACACGGTTCTTGGCTTTGTCCTTAAACAGCTTATGAGACACCGACTTGCAATTGCTCTTGGAAGAACCCTTCCTCATCACAGATACCCGCCCCCTCTTCAGTTCTTAAAACCCTACAAAATATATCACAAATCAAACACATACCCATTTCATATTATCAAAAACCCATCAACAATCTCTAATCTTTCAACATACTCGCATCAAATTATCAAAAACCCACCATGATCAAAAACATAAATTATAACTTTGAATGAAATCAAGACTAGTATGAATGAGTGAACCTTTGTAATCAAAAGCAAACCCAGCTAGAGATACAGTGAATTTGAGCTAAGTGAATTTCATCTAGATGAGATAGATAGACAGAGAGAGAGAGCTGAAAAAAGGTAAAGAGGAAAGTGAAATATTCGTGACCCGGAAAAAGAAAGATATGCTTACCAATTAGATCAAAGTGTTTTGATTCCAATTTTCCACAGAGCAAATATAGAGTGAGAGAAGAGTTTATAGTTTTCTCGGGCTCAATTGGGATTTCTAAGTGGATGGCTTGGGTTTCGGTGAGTTGGTGGTGCTGTAAGAATGATGAAGTGGTGACTGACGACTTGTCCGTAGAGGGTTAATTAGCTTTGGAGCTGATATTGGGATTCCTTCTTCCTCCAACTTTACTATTATTGGACTCCCTTCCTCCCATTCTACTTGTTTACATTGATTTACAGAATACTAATTCGGAAAGTCCACTTTCTCCTCTTTTAATATTTCTACTTTCTTTTTTCTCCTTTTTCTTTCTTTTTTTCACTCCTCTTTTATTATTCTCTGACGACTGGCTGGGTCGCTTAATATTTGCTCAACCTCCATGAACAACAGAAAACCCTAGTTTAAATTCTAAACCTTCCTTAGATTCCATTATCATAGATATTATCGACGTATTGGCCATGGAGGAGGAATCATCCCTTGATCTTGAGTTACAAAGAGTTTTAGATATGATACAGAGTGGTGATATGGAATAATTAATACTTTGACCAACTAACTAGTTGTTTGGAGGACAGCAATGCTACTGGTGAGTTCGAAAACCTTTATGTTGTGATTGTTTGGATTATGCACAAACAACGGAATATATAAGTATATTGAATTTTGCGTATACCATCTGATACATAGTATATGCCAAATATTTCCTCCTTGGAGTTAGTTCTATGTTAATATTGTGTCAATGGAATACATGTATAGTAGCCTACGTACATTTGCTTAGGTGTTTGGTAGGATTCAGAGAGGCCTTATTTTGAATTAACTCTATTAAATTGTACATCAAAGATTTGATGAATTTGTATTTGTTTTGTGGGCTACTCAGAGTTCTATCTACACAAGCACATTGAAGGCATACTTAGGTTGGCTATCCCTTGTACTGGACAAAACACAATAGATTGAAGGAACATCAATGAAGAGATTGAAGTTGTTGGCAATACCTATCTATCTCATGGACAAACAGGTTGATCATTCATATGCATAACATATTATTTCATTTAGGATAGCACTTTATACATGCATCCCTTCTATTCTGCTGTTATTCTAGAAACGTGTTCATATGTGACATTCTGCATCTTAGGTTATCCTTGATTTAGAATACATATGCTTAGTTGTATGGTAGTTGACCTTGCAAAAGTTGTTTTTGAATTATGGAAGAACTTTTAGTTAAAGTTGCTTTTAGGGTCACATGTGATTTCTTGGGAAATCTGTTTTGTGCTTTACAGCCAGGATTACTTTTGCCTTCTCAAAAATCTGTCTGTGTAAACATAACGTGCTTCTCTACTGAAACTGTTTAGCCATTTCTGATATGATAGTTGAAAAGTTTTTTCTATCCCAAAGCACACTTTGCCTTATAAGGAAACCCTAGAGTTGACTTTGTATGTTGTCCCTTAAGCATGCTTTTGTCCTTTAAAACTGAAAGTCAATTTTAGGTCTGTCATAGGCTGGTTTCTGGGCTGTCCAGCACGTTCTCCTTACTGTCAAAAGTAACTAAGATGTTCTGTCAATATAAAGGATTCCAAGGCAGTCTTGACTCCTTGGTTGAGTGATAATATTTTTGTGTGATTCTTTGAGAGCACAAAATTGTGTAGTTTTCTCTCTTCTCTTCTCTTCCCCTTCTGTGTCTTTCATTGCTCTTTGCTGTGCATGTAAGTCATAGATTCTCAATCATAAAAACCATTTTCAAAACCCATATGCATCATTGCATAAGTGCATTCCATTGAGATAGGTATGGGGATGCTCAACCCGAAGAAGTAGATCAAGAAGATTTAACTGACAAGTAGTTAAGATCTGAGTTGATGCTTCTAGATATTTTCCAAAGTGTAAACACATAAGTCAAGTAGTGTAGCTCTGTTTAGAACTGGTAGTCAGACTAGTTAGGATAACATACGGGCTATGTATCCCCAAAGTACAAGAGTCTTGTAATTGTGTGTGTTACTTGATAGTGGAAAGGTTTTTCCCTCAAGAGTTAGGGGCACGCATTTTTAATCCTGGTTGTAAGATTTATGCGTTAACAAAAACATTCTTGTGTTATTCTTTACTTACTGCTTTTACAGTTCAAACACTCGTATCCTGTAATTCGGGATAGGTTGTAATTATGCTATCCCCGAGTACAGTTTAAGCGAAAAAGTGGTAAAATGCCTATTCACCCCCCCCCCCCTCTAGGACCTTTACACGTCTTAATTTTTGTTTACAATGATGATTGCCTTTGCTTAATAGGAATTGGCTGGGTATAGAAATCTGTTTGATGAATTGTGGCTGGAATGCAGATTATACATCCAACAAAAAATTGTAACTTTCAGATTTCATATTTTAGATCAATGACGAAACTATAATGTAACTGCATTTTATTTTCATGATCTAGGAAATCAAGTAAACATCGATGCTCCCGAAAACTTCAATTTTTTGGCTAATGAAAGTCTTGAGAGTCAAGAAGATCTTGTTATTGCAGTTCAAAATGTTGCTTTTAAGCAGGGGTATGCAATAGTAATTAGAAGGTCTAAACCTGGTATGTATGTTGTTATTAATTGTGATAGAGACGGTAGTTATCAAGGAAGCAAGATTATAGCAGAAGAAAGGAAAAGGAAGTCAGCTTCTCACCTCATCAATTGTCCTTTCGAGATTAGGGAAAAGAAGAAAAAGATATATGGAGGAATGTGGAGATTTATAATTTGTCGCATAACCATGAACTTTCGATTGATATGTCTGGACATCTATCTTGTTGTGGATTTTCAGAAAGAGAAATTTTGTTGCTTCAAGAGATGTATAAGGCTAGTATACAACCACGACAAAAATTGTCGTCCTTGACGCAAAATAATCCTAACCTCTTAGCAATTTCTCGAACTATTTATAACACGATAGCTAAGATGAGGAAAGAGAGTCTAGTCGGACGTACAATTATTCAAGCTCTATTGGAAGAGCTCAGAGATGGTGGATTTTTTCATAACGTGAAGTACGATAAAGAATGTCATTTGACTCATTTGTTTTCCGCCTGTCCGAAGTCTATCGAGTTGACGAGGAGCTACCCCTATGTCTTTGTAATGGATTGTACATATAAAACAAATAAGTACAAGATGTCATTACTAGATATCATTGGAGTAACGAATTTTAATACGTCATTTTATTCTTGCTTCATTTTCCTGCAAAAGGAGGAACAAGAGGATTATGTTTGGGTTCTAGATATGTTCAGTAGACTTTTGGGGGTTAATCATCATCGATTAGCAATTAACAGATAGAGAGTGGGCATTGATGAAGGTTGCAAATGCAGTTTTTCCAAGAATTCAAAATCTGTTATGTGTGTGGCACATTGAGAAGAATGTATTTTCAAATTGTAAAACTCACTTCAAGGAAGAAGTTGATTGGGTAGCTTTCATATCTTCTTGGACTAATTTAATCAATTCTCCAGATAAATCATCATTCGACAAAGCTTGGAGTGATTTTGAGGTTGAGTTCAAGGAGAAGGAGTATGTTGTGAAATATATTAGAGGCACTTGGATGCCGTTGAAATTTATTTTTGTGAAAGCTTGGACGGAGCAGGTTCGACACTTTAGCAATCATGTCACTTCAAGAGCTGAAGGTGCGCATGCAATTTTGAAGATGTATCTTCAAGTTTCAACCGGAGATCTGCGTGAGGTGAGAGACAAAATTTGTCTTGCTATTGATAACCAATTTCAAGAAACGAAAACTCAACTTTCAAGTGAAAAGGTGTGTGTTCCTTGACAACTTTGCATTTCTTTCTTCAAAGAGCTTGTTAGTCATGTATCTTTTGTTGCATTGTTTGAGTTACACAAGCAATATGAATTAGCCACTTCTAGTAGCTAGTCATCTCAATGTAAATGTTAATTCTATAAGACAATGGGACTTCCTTGCGTCCACATGATTAGGATAATGAAAAGTGAAGTAATGCAACTAAATGATATACATGATTAGTGGAGGATTGATACAAAGTCTTTTAGTAATAATGATCATTCAAGAACAGATAAGGAAGATTCGATGGATAGTCTTCTTGTTGAGTTTAAGGAAAAGTATGAGAAAATGCCTCTTATGCAAAAAGGCAATTATCTCAGCTTCTTGGTACAACTCTTCCTTCGATTCTGGAGCCAATTGTTCAAGCTCATAAACGTCATCCATTAGGGTCAACGAGGAGCAAGTGTTCCAACTCAACAAAGCGTGACCCTTCACTATTTGAGATCGTTGAGAAACAAGTTCAAAATTGTAATAGTGGCAAGTGACGAACTAATAAATCCAACAGTTAAGGTAATGGTATGTTCTGAAAGTACATAGTAGTAATTTTCACTTGCATTTAGCTTTCTTACTTTGTTTTGCTATATTCTTTATTCTTTTGTTAAAATTTGTTAAAAGTGAGTGAGAATTTGTATTAGCTTGTATACTTCAGTACCTAAAATTTTCTCATATTTGAAGCAGATTTAGAAGACATGCTAAAATGAAGAACCATGCTGCAAGGTGCAACCTATGCTTTTGTTTTGGTTCTATTACGTTGGGAAGAGGAAGTTTTTTTTTGTTCACTCCGCACAACAGTTTTGTTGTATTCTTTTTGTAATGGGAGATGCTACTCTTGATTGTTGGTTTTCTGATATTATCAGACTTCATATTATATGTGAAGAAGTTCTTTAGTCTGTAACTCTACAATTGAGTATTGTTGGTTGGTGGCTTGGTGGCTTGGTGCCATTAGGTTATTACTTTGTCTTCTTTGAGCTACATCAGTTTGTTTGTGTAAATGGTGCTTCATCATATAGAGTAATAAAGATTCACTAATGATACAGCAAATTCCTAAATCTACAAATTGTGCTTGGAAACCAAACTAAACAAAAAATCATACAGCAGACATACCTCACATACATACTGCGAATTTTGTTGATCAGTGCGCTAAGGTAGAGCAAATAAAAAGAGAAAAGAGAAGAAATGTAAGGATATTAAAAGAGGAGGGCAAAAGCAGAATTTCTGAAATTAGTATTCTGAAAATTAATTAAAATAAATAAAGATGGGAAGATGGGAGTTCCGATAGTAAATTTTGAGGAAGAAGGAATCTCAATATCAGCCCCTTAGCTTTCTTTGCTGGTTATGAAAGCTACGTGGTGTGATGTGGAGGAGGGTAATCGATGAAAAAAATTGAAACCTTTATCTGAAATTGACCTGTGTTCATTTTTGAAATGGAAAGAATTCTTGCAAATCACAATTCTAAAAATCGCTAGACGGCTTACCGTCTACGTAGTGACTGTTATATTGGCAGATTTAAAACGGATTTTTTATATTTTAATAATACTATTTTACTCGTTTTCGTTTAGATAGTTTATTATTCTGTCCAACGTGGTAAATATGGAAATTTTTAAAACAATAATGTGCTTGTCGTCGTGTACAGTACTAAAGTGATCGGTTGTGCGAGCATAGTTATGATCAAAGTCAAAAGAACGTAGTTTAAGTGTCCATATATGTGATCTATATATCTGACTTATAATTCATTTTTTGAATCTCTTTTTTTGTTGAAGACGGAATGAACAAAAAACATAGTGACGGTTAGAGCATTATTTTGAAGTAACAAGTAGATTCTTGAAGGAAAAGACATAGGGAAATTAACAGTATCGAATAATTAAAATTGACTAGAGGCTTGGGATTTCTATGTTTCAATAGTTCACTCGCAATTTGCAAGTCAACAAAGTTTATCATCACGCAAGTTAACAGAAGCTCACAAGCAAAGACCCTACAAACACACCGCAATTCTGCCTAGTTGGACTGGAAAAGACGAGAGAAAAATAGGTGGAGTAAGGAAAGAATAAAGAGTTCATCCACTACCATCCGCCATATTCCAATTTGATGCTCACCCTTTCACATTTGAGAATTGAGATAGAAGAGAATTTAAAGGATGGTTCTGCAAGATGTAAGGTGCCATAATACTACTATTCAAGCGGATGAATTTTAGTCTAGTTAAGTGGGTCATAATACAACACAAGACCAACATAATTGAAGAACTATAGCAGAAGGGAAACTTATACATCAGACGAACTAATCTCTTGTATACAGTTCTGCATCGGCAACAAAAAGGTCCCGATTAACTGACGCCATCAGTCACTGGATATAACTGATGAAATATTCCCTGTATAGTATATGGATCAGAAAAGAGCAAAATCTGTACCATCAAAGGATTTCCATTCCCTTCTTAATTCGAATCTGTTCTAACAAAACCTCACCTCCTTCAATTACATTCATCTACATTTGCAAACAATTGTAGTTTGGAAAATGACCACCAATGGTCAAAAGAATCAAGAGCAGAAATTTCCACCCTTTCATATTAGAGATTTGTTTGTAATGATTTATTTGATAAATCTCGTAACTGGATCAAGCTGGTTTTACCGACTTTGCACCTTCTTCATCAGCAGTGTGCCTGAAATGGAAAATACCACCGAGTCCTTGTCCTTTGGCTAGCTTCTCAAGTTCTTCATATTTGCTCCTAAGAAGCACTACTTCTTTCAATAGTTCTTCATCTCTTTTCTTCATTGTCTGAAACAACAGTGGAAGACTTAGGCCAATAATATAACAAGTTAACAACAGTGAACAGTAGTGGCCTAAGAAGTACCATAAAACAGCAATTTATCATGCATAAAAGGTTAAAATATAAGGTTAGACACTTGGACATATTATGACTGAATACAAGTTATAGTTGTTGACTCATAAAAAATTGGACTATAAAGTTAAACAAAGAAAGCATTGCAAATACCTCTAGTTCTTGCTTGCGTGCTTCCTCCTTTCTGGCTTCTGATCTGGCACTTCTATGCACTTCAAAGACTAGAGCAACTCCTGCAACCTGTATGTTTAGAAATTTGATAATGTCAGTAATGAATGATACAACAATCACTACAAGTACATCGCTTTTAGTTGAAACATGATTACATGAATTATGAGTCAATTTCCTGTGAAATAGCTTTTAATACGATACCTCCTCGTTATAAGAGAGGGCATACTGGACCAGCACATATTTCCCACCCTCAAAAAAGCTCAGGTACTTCCACAAGGACAATATGTATTGATCACCAACTTTTTGATTCTTGAGTACGCAAATAATAGTAGAACAGCAAAAAAAATTAAGTGGAATAGGACATTCAAACCATTCAACATCAAGCATGAGATTGTATTGCTCGCAACCATTTTCTAATTAGTCTACTTATGCACATAATGTAGTACAGGCCAAATCAACATACAAGTAGCTAGCATTAGACATTACCGTGAAGACGAAGAGCTCCCCGATGAGGTCCACAGCAGCCTGCACAGCCTTCTCCTCATTCAAGGGACGAATCTCAACATCAGTTGCATGACTATATAGCCGTCTTTGCAATTTCGTGGTGATTTGATGGTTTGCCTATCACCAAACACACAACTACATTATACACAAACCCCCAATAGCTATATGCATAAAATTGAAAGCACATTCCAAGAACTAGTGACCTGTAATACCACACTTCATTCACAAATATGCACACAATAGCTAACAAAACTCTAATTACTTTCCACATAAAAAGTAAGAATCTTCCAGCTCAATTCTAGCAATTGCCAACAACAATTTCACAATGCTGAAGAAAACAAAATACCCAGATGGGCCAACATAAAAAAGATCACAACTTTGAAACTGGGTCAAGCATAATCTAGCATCAAATGCCCGAAAGACTACATTTTGGGTTCATAGGTCAACGAAATACAGAAGACCCATATAAGCAAAAGTGAGATTTTATATATAACAGAGCCATGTTGACGATGATTTCGCGAAACCTTGGGTGCTTCCCGGCTACATGTTTAAGCCTCGCGGCTACGGGTTTGCTCAGAGTTTTTAATAGCAAAGTCCCGAGCTTTACAACTGGTAGTGCCATTTCGATCTAAGAATCAATCCGATTCTTTACTTGATGAGCAAGACATTACGCTGCGAGATGAAGAAGGTCAGCAGCGACCGAGAAAGATGAGAAGAAAGCGTGTGGAGATGGGATTGGTTTTATAATGTGTTTCTAACCGAAGGTATTGAATATTTACACAATCGTGGACTTGGAACTTTTTTAAGGCTGGGAGGAAAGTTCAGGTGCGAATGTGCAGTTTTATTATCTGTCTTGTTGTTCAGGCTCAGTAGCTCGCTCTGTAGGACAATATGACATATATCGATTTGAGTGAAATTCTCTCTCTCTCTCTCTCTCTCTCTCTCTCTCTCTCTCTCTCCGCGAAAGAAGCAGAAGCAGTAGTAACCAGCAAACTCATCCGCGCCACCACTCACCACCAACTCGAGCCCTCTCGATCCAGCCTCTGTCCACCGCGCCTGCCTCTCCTCTACGAGCCTTCAATCCAAGTCGTGCAAGACGCCACCGCTCGTCGTCGTCTCGCACCACACCACAACGCCGTCAAACCCGTGCCCTCTGAATCTAATCTCGCCGTCGCGCAGTTGCAAACTGTCATTGACCTCGGCATGTCCCGAAGTCAACGTTGTCTTAATCTCAACATCGTCGTGTAGTAGCAGACTTCTATGAATATTTTGTGCTCTCAACACTCCAGACTTGTTCAATTTGCTATCATAATGCATTTAATATATTAAAATTCAAGACTTGGAGTATCAGATCTGGTCTCAATTTTAAGAGTTCAGCTAGAGATCATGGGAGTGCTTTATAGATGTTAGAAACATAAGAGATAAGCTATTATATACATATATCTTATATTCATTCATTTCGTCTTTTTAGAATTAAGGTTTTGAATTGTTGGAATTGGTGTATGAATTAGATTATTGAGTTGTGGTTTTGTATATAGAAAATGTTGGTGATCTACTAGCATACATCTGATTATGAAATTTGTGATTGATATCGATGCTAGTGTTGTAATGCCTTCAAAGTTTTACCAATGTTCAGAATGTTGGAACAGTTTTAAGCATATGTTTGATACCCATATAGCTGAAGCATCAAACGTATTGGCCTGATGAAAGTCATAGTTACTTTGTTGTATTAGTAGTTCTTTTGTCCAGGTTATGGATGACTTTGAATTTCTTGCATAGAATCCTTCATTCAAACTCTAAAGTAGGTGGTGTCCACTTTCAATTTAGTAAAGAAATTTGTCTGACTTTCGTGTCAAATGGTTGATGCTCAAATCATCACTTTACATTGTCTTCAAATATTCGTGGCAAACATATGAATGTAATGCATTATATTCCATAGAGTTCAGTACTATTTCTTTCTCTTATGTGGTTTTATTGGTGAGTTGATGTTATCATAGTCAAGAAATTAGATTGAAAGATTCAACGTGTTTTCTATCATTTTGATCTTAGTCTAATATTTCTTTGATAATCAATTCAGGAATGGAAAGCGTCAAATGAAGCGGTCATGGGCCTTGCAACAGTTGCATTGGCAGCTTCCATGGTGATTACTGAAGAAGATGAGGTGGCCGGGTTGGCGTTACCCCATCTCTGAAAAACTTTATGCTTAGCATTGCAGTTGCTGGAATTGCACTTGTGGGAATTCTTGGCGCTGTTATTGGAGTCTCAAACTTTGCCTTCCTGTTCAATAGATCTTCAGTAGTAGATACTCGACAGATCTTTAGACAGATCTTCAAACAAATCCTTAAATTGATCTGTAGATATTAGACAAATTTTTAGACAGATCTCTAAAATGATCTTTACATATCATATGCATTGATTCTTCCACTTTCCCCTTGTTATTAAGATTTAGTTACTGCATCTTTGTTGTAAAAATAGTTGATTTATGAGTAATTACCAAAGAAAATGTATGTAGTTGACCAGATCATGTTTTGATATCTGCAAGCCAATATAATGGTGGTAAAGCTACTTTGCATTAGTAGTGGACTTGAATAGGACTTGAATACGAACTTTGTTACTACCTTTTGGAACTTGGAGCTTAATCAGATGATGAAATCTTGCATGAAAGCAATTATAACATATTTATCATCAAAATAGTGTGTGTATTTGTTCTTTCGCAGGTTCATGTCATCGTTCACTAACACACTAGACTGCACCATCTCTGGTAGCAACGTGCTTTATGCCTTTACCCACAAAAAATTCTAAATAGTTACTCTTATTTTATGGATTACATGTTTGTCTCGTGAGGACCATGAGACCATTGATTCATAAACAATAGCCTTCTTGGATAGCACTAAATCATGGAAGCTTATCATGCATGACATTTAGACATATAGTTGAACAATTATTCAAATTTTTGGTACTTCCAGCGACTAGGTTATGATCACGTTCTTATTTTTTCAGTCATTTTTTCAATCTGATTTTTTAAAGCAAAATAGAGAATTTCAAAATTTATAAAGGGTCTTGTTTATACTATTCTTAAACTTGATAACAAATAGATATTTAGACAAATAACTGAATAAATATTTAAACAGATAATTGAACAGATATTTAGACAGATAGTTTAACAGGTATTCATACTTTTTGGTACTTCTAGCAACTAGGCTATGATCAAGCCCTAATTTTCAGTCATTCTTCCAATCTTATTCTTTTTTTAAGCGAAGTAGAGATTTTCAAACATATAAAGGGTCTTGTTTACACTATTCTTAAAATTGATAATAAAATAAATATTTAGACATATAGTTGATTAGATATTCATACGGATATTTAGACAGATAGTTTAACAGGTATTCATACTTTTTGGTACTTCTAGCAACTACGCTATAATCAAGCCCTAATTTTCAGTCATTCTTCCAATCTTATTCTTTTTTTAAGCAAAGTAGAGATTTTCAAACATATAAAGGGTCTTGTTTACACTATTCTTAAAATTGATAATAAAATAAATATTTAGACATATAGTTTATTAGATATTCATACGGATATTTAGCAGATAGCTGAATAAATATTCAGACTTTTTGGTACTTCCAGCATGTAGGTTATTGTCAAGCCCTTATTTTTTAATAATTATTCAATTCAAGTTTTTTTTTAAAATTCAAATCAAGCTTTTAAAGACTTGTGAAGGTTTATGAATCAGACCCTTATCCTTTTCATTTTTCTTCCCATTTTATTTTCCCTTTTATGCACTAATGTATAAAAGGGTTTTAATCATCAACACAATTATGAAATCTTGAAAAATCATATAGTTAGATAGTTAGTTTAATTGATAGTCAGATGGATAGTTAGATAGTCATTATAGGAAGATGTAGTTGTTTACTTAAACTTCATTAACATGAGATCTACACAAAATATCAGTCAACCATCCTTGTGGTTACTACCTAACACGGCAGCACCGACTCTCATCATCCTTGAATTAGGCTCCAGTACCATTATTTTACTATCATATAGTGCCGAGAAGGAGAAGGAACTTGATCAGCTTGCAGCCACCGATAGTTAAAATTTGAATATATATATATATACACTTAAACAAATAGTTTGACAGATAGTTGACAGTTATGTGACATATAGTTGGACAGATGTGTGACACTTATCAAATTTGCATTTGTAGTTTTATTATGCACTTTTCAATTTTAATCAGATCTATTATTATCAATGAATCTATGTTGTTTCTTTAAAGAGTGAATGGTGTTGTTTGAATATTGTCCATTGATTATATCATTTTCAAATCCATATGTCTATCTATATGTCAATGTATTTGTTCAGTTATCTGTCATTTCATTCAAAAAATTATGAAAAGTAAGGATTGTTTCATATTGTCATTTATGTGTCACCAGTGCTATCATACAAAAGAGATAACGAAAATTGGAGACAAACTCGTCCAAAATTGGAGTCTCACTTGCATGCTAGAAGTGCAACTATGGATCGTTGTCTAGCGAGTTGTCTAGGTAGCTGTCTGGATAGTTGTCCAACGAGTTGTCTAGGTAGTTGTCTTTGGCTTAAGAACTGCATGTCAGTACCAACTTTACACCCAACTTTGAGTTGTTTTTGTATTGTAAAATCCATCATAAAGTGCAAAAACAAACATTTTATTTCATAGGCTTAATCCATTGATTCACTCATTCATGGAGAGCTGTTTAGAGAGCTGTCTGGATAGTTATCGATTAGTTCATCCATTTTTTGGCGATCCGAGACTTATTTTGCTCAAAATAAAACAACAAATAATTGTCTCTTCTACAACATCCTCCAATTATAAGTACAAAACGTCAAATTTACCTTTAAACATCAAAATCCCAACATCTTCAATTCTTCGATTTAGCGAACACCGATTGAATTAGGAAGCAACAAAGCTATGATTATCTTTGTGGAGGTAAGGGCTACAAAGCCCAATGAGTCTTTCTGTCCGATTTGACTTGAAATCGATCAACCCCTAATTTTTAAGATTTTGGATTTTTTCAGACTTTCTCTTCACTTTTTTACGTGATTCGGCCAAAGATAAGAGTAAGAGTTGAGGGAAAGATAAAAAAGACATCGAGGTGCTCATTTTGGCACCTTACTCAAAAGTTTTGGTAGCCAGACAACCTTGGTCCGTCGCCGGCGATTTCGCCGTGGCAGAGAGACAGTCGAGGAAGAAAGAGAAGATCAGGAGAGATAAAAAAAGACAAAAATAGAAGGAGGTGAACTGACTGACCAACAACTCCTTCTTTAGGGGCAAAATTGGAATGTCAAAATTGTGTTTTATAGCTTTTTAGGTTTTTTTTTTTTAGAAAATGATGTCAGTTGATTTTTTATTTTTTTTATAGAAAAATAGGAGTCATAAGTTAAGCATTTTTTTACCATGGTATAATAATAAGTTTGATTTTTTGGAAACCAAATGTGTTTTTGGATTTTTTAAATAATTTTTTTGTTTTTTAGTGAGATAATTAAATGGGGTGTATAAGTAAATAAAAAAATAAAAAAAATGATTAAATAGTTGAAAAGAGAAGGAATAAAATAGAAATCAGGTTTTTTTATTTATAATGATAAAATTCAGTTTTTAAAACTAAAGTTGGTAGAAAAAGGATAGTGTGCACTAGTTGTTGCACGCACATGCCATGCATGTGTAAGATTTTATTTATTTTTTTGCTAAGGAAAGAAAAATTACACAAAAAAATCTCTAATGCAAGAACATCTAGTGCATCCCAATCCCTAATTGTGGAAGAGTTGTAGATGTGCAGCAACAAAAGGTAAGGAGTTGATCCATGTGTTGATGTTGCCAGTGCCATGACCAAAGTTTGTAAGATTATTGGCTACGAAGTTGGTCTACTTGAAGATGTGTTTGAAGCTGATATTGGTGAAGCTTTTCGCCAATTCTTGGATGTCCTTCATGATGGACGACAATTTCCAAGGGGGCTTCCAAATATTGAGGATGAAGTTGATGATGAGGAGAGAGCCCCCTTAAACCAGAATATTGTCGAGACCTGCTTGTTTGACATGTAAAAGACTTTGTCTAAGGGCTTGAGCTTCGGCCATATATATTTTTGTGTTTTCGAAGTCACATGAGCCCGCAGCAATAAAGGATCCACTAGAATTTCTGATCACATAGCCACCAACAACATAAGGGTGAGGATTATTTCTGACAGATCCATCAAAGTTTATTTTGTTGAAACCAGTTCCTGGGGGAGACCATCTGATAGTGGTAGCATTTCTGGTGTTGGTAGGAGACTTATTGCCTGAGGTGTAGTTTTTTTCAGAAGGCAACAACAATATTTGTCACTGCTTTTGGGTTAAAAGCTTCATTCTTGAATAACATGTTGTTTCTTGCATGCCAAATATGCCAACATATGTTCGAGACTTTAGTCCATTCCACAGGATCATGCTTTTTTGTATAAGACAAGTTATACATGCTTGTAATCAAATCTTTAGAGCCTGAAAGGCTTGACACATTAGATAGTCTTCATACTTCTCTTACCATGGGACAATGACAGAATAAATGATTAATACTTTCTTCCTGATTCAAGCAAAGAGCATAAGTATTATTAGAGATTAGCTTCATTTTTAATAATCTGTCATGAGTTTTCAATCTCCCTCTAAGTATGATCCAACACAAAATATTTAGTTTAGGTGGTAAATCTAGTTTCCACATTATATTTAGAGTATCATCATGTTTATGTTTTGTGGAATCAGTATACTGTAAATTGGATGCAAACCTGATGAAAAACTTACAAGAGTTTGAAGGACCCCAAATAAAGACATCTTGCTGAGGGGATAAAGGAATATGAATTCCACATATAGTATCAACTATACTTTGATCAATCAGATGAAAAAGTTTGGTTTTATTCCAAGCACCATTTTCAATATAATCAACAACACACTCATCCAAATTAATTCGCATTCTCAAGTTATTGTTAATAAGATTGTAAATAGGTACATGATAAGTCCATTTATGAGTCCAGAAGTTTATATCTTTACCATTTTCAATGATTCGTCTCATACCTTCAGTAATTAATTGTCTGCTTTTCAAAATTCCTTTACAAGTATAAGAGTTACCTTGCTTATAATCTGTAGAGAAAAAAAGAAGTTTTAGACAAGTATTTTTTTCTCATAATGTTTGTCCACTAGTTAGTAGGCTCAGCGAGGATCTTCCATCCAAGTTAAGCAAGAGCAGAATTATTATAGACTTTAACCTGTTTGATACCAAGACCACCGCAATGTTTAGGAGTGCAAACATTATTCCAAGCAATATGATGAGACTTATCAGATCCCCAAAAGAAGTTTCTATCTTCAACATCTATCTTCTTTACTAATTTTTCTGGGCATGTGAAACAAGAAAATATATGGTTAGGCATCCTAGTAAGATTTGATTTCATAAGAGTTAGTCTACCTGCTCTAGAAAGAGAGATTTTTTCCAACCGGCTAGTTTATTGGAAATTTTGAGTAAGATTTCCTTAGAATTTATAGGATCTCTCTAGTTTATAACATTATGTATACCAAGATACTTACGAATGGTGCATTTTTGTTGAATGCCAGTAATGCTAACAATCTTTTGTTTATCCTGTGTGCTTACCTTAGGAGAAAGTAGAGAGAAGATTTATTCAAATTTATTCTAAGCCCCTTAGCTTTAGAAAACCTGTCTAGGACCTTCTTAACATTGTGAGCAGCTTTTAGAGTTGCCTTGCAGAAAATCAAACAATCATCAGCAAACATTAAATTAGAGATTCTAAAGCCATTAGAAAATGAAAGAATACCAATATTAGACATGGTAGGATTAGGTAGAGAGTTTAATTAGATGTCTTGTAAGAGGTTTTACACACACAATAAAGATATAAGGTGAGAGAGAGTCACCTTGTCTTATGCCCCTTGAAAGACAAAACATACATTCAAGTTTGCCATTGATTAAAATAGAAAAAGACACTAAAGTAATACAATTCATAACTCTGTCTATCCAACAATCACTAAAAACATTTTTTTTCAAGCAGCATTTTATGAAATTCCAGTTGACAAAGAGTTATACTCTGTCTACTAGGAAAGGTGTTTCCAAAAGTATACTTTACAAAGTTAATCTTGTTTCACATACATGAGGATCATAGGAATAAATATATGTTTATCAATTCCTTTGTATTGATACTTTGTATGTTAAATTGAGATTTATATTAAATTGATTTTAGGATTTTCCGAGTTGGGATCCTACAGTTGTTTCTTCATTGTGAGATTTTTACTGAGCAATCAAATTTTGTTTTGCAATTCTTCTTTCTATAATTGATTGTTTGTACAATTACTACTTTCATAGTGGCATCATTCGACTCTTTCGTTGCTATGAATTGAGTCGGCCGTCATCGACATCCAACAACTAGTGGTAGGTGGAGTTCTTTTGTGTCGTACTCATGTTAGGGTTCCTCCACACACGCCTCTTATTCGTTTCGTTCGGCTCATCCATAATTTTCTTTCCTCTTGTTGAGTTTTCGGTAAAGGCCGGTCGTGCTTGGATGAAGGTTGGTGGCACTCATTGATTCAATGTTGAAGGTTGAAGCCTTTATATGATAACAAATGGAAGATATATGATATTACGATAACAAATGGAAGATGATTGCAGCGGAACCACTCCACGCAACTACGGCGACAACATTTACATCAGATTGTTGCGGCGTTCGCTGATTAAGGTTTTACTCTTTGTATTCTATATGATGAGGTGAAATATGTTCTTAATGAGAAATAGGAGTTGAGTGGTCCATGTTTTGATTAATTTTGAAGCAAAATTATGTAATTTTTTTCTTCAATTTTTGAATAAATAAAAGGTATAATATAGCTAGTTAGAAACCGTCCACAAATTAATTATCGATGTGTTTGAATGAATTAAAAAAGTCACAAAAATTTAAACGAAGTTTTGCCTCGGTCATACCCGTGAACTTTCGTAAATGTGCCACTTGAGTCTAGACATCAAACTCGTCAACAACATGTAAAACATGTCAATTTTCAAAATGAACTTGTGATATATTTGGTTAACTTGGAACAATTAAATTTATCAAAGATATTACTCTACTCACTAGAAGCCGGACAACTCACAGTAAAGCCAATTTTCAAATCTCGAAATACCCAAAGCAGCCATGTCATCGATCCTCGCCTTTCCTCCCAGAAACACACTCCGCGATCCGCGTGCTAATCATCCACACCCGTCGATCTCATCTCCATCCAACGGCCCATCTCAATTCCCACCTTCCCTCTCGCCGCGCTCACACCACACACCACGTCATCGATCCGCACCAAAACAAACCAACGCCCCAGATCACCCCACCCCACCACTATATAAGCCACTCTCCATCCCCATCCTCACAACTCACACTCTCAGGTCTCGAGCATTCAGAAATCCCAAAACCTCAAATTCCTAATTTCCTTTATTTTCTCTGATGGCTCGTACCAAGCAGACCGCTCGCAAGTCCACCGGCGGCAAGGCGCCACGTAAGCAGCTGGCCACCAAGGCCGCCCGCAAGTCAGCTCCGGCCACCGGAGGAGTGAAGAAGCCTCACAGATTCAGGCCAGGAACCGTCGCCCTCCGTGAGATCCGCAAGTACCAGAAGAGCACTGAGCTTCTCATCCGTAAGCTTCCCTTCCAGCGCCTCGTCCGTGAAATCGCTCAGGATTTCAAGACCGATCTCCGCTTCCAGAGCTCCGCCGTGGCTGCGCTCCAGGAGGCGGCGGAGGCATACCTCGTCGGACTCTTTGAGGATACTAATCTCTGTGCTATTCATGCTAAGAGGGTTACTATCATGCCTAAGGATATCCAGCTCGCTCGTCGCATCAGAGGCGAGAGGGCTTAGAGTCGCTGCTATGTTGCTTGGTACAGATCTGGTTGGGTTCTAATGTTCAATGTTAGTTTTCATATCGGATTAGGGTTTAGAGGTGTAGGTCAGAAGAAGCTTTATGTTTATGTAATGTGGTATCTTTTCCTATCAATGAAAATGTCTTATTTTCCCACTTTATTGCTGTATCTTTCCTTGTGTTTGGACGATGCTTTAATATTTTGGCTTTCCATAAGATGATTGTTCAATTCTCTGTTTCTAATTTCGTGTGCCTACGTCAGAGCTTGAGATTGGACTTCTCCTGATTGAGACTATGTCAGTGGCGACTTTTTTGGATTATGGTGATTCATTTTCTACTTGGGTATGAAATTGTGCATGTAAATTTTGATATAGCAGAGCAAAATATTAGAAGCAGAAGAAAATGATGGTTGTGAATGAAGAAGCTAGTGAGTTGTTTGGATCTCAATCTCATCTGTACAGGCAAGGATTCTCTGTGGGAATGCTTGAAGGTTCTATTGCTGCTGTGTGCACGGTAAACCTTCTCTACTCATATTGAACGATCAGTGTTTGAAATCTATTTTGAATTCTGTACAATTTCAAACATGTCTGCTAGACTTCCGTGCAGGTTATGAACAAGTAGGACAATATAGTCATCCACAAATACTCTGGCTGCTTATTCATTCTCAATTAAACAATGAGAGAAAGCTAAGCTGCTGGCCAAAGTTTTGGAGGCCAGCCATGTTTGCAAGTTATAGCTTTTAGCAACATTCCTTTATGTTAAAGAAAGAGTTGTATAGAAGATCAAACCAAATACAGGCCACCAATGAAGAGAAAGAACTCATAGAAGCAACTGTCACTCTGTCAGACTGAATAGATATCTATATTTACAGTAAAATAACAAACAAATAAATAAATGAAAGGTCCCTAAATTAAATTTATAAGGATCATAAGCCCTGAATCTATGTTTTTTTTTTCTTTGTTGAATTCTGATGAAATCTCTGGCCCTCATAGTTAGCATATGAGGTAAGTCTTGCTCTATAAACTAACATATCTAGAATTTTCGTTAGTCCAATTTGTGTGGATTTGAGATGATTATAATAATGCAATCATAGCAGCCCCATTAAATTGAAGTCAAAGGAGTCTATTGAAACGTTTCCATTGAATCTATAGAGGTTCCTCCTTCTACATTAGGGAAGTAGTATAAAAATGGACACTTTAATTTAAGCTCATTAGCTTTCTCTGCGTATTATCTTCATCATCTTAGATTCTTCAAGTTGGGAAATCAAAAAAGGAAGCTATGAGTTTTGGGAAGGATGATCTTGATCTGGTGTTGGTCCCAAGTGGCTTGCTCATTATGTTAGTCTACCACATCAACCTTCTGTACAGATATCTTCATCTCCCTCACACCACAGTCATTGGTTTTGAAAACAATGACAAGAAAGCTTGGGTTGAAAGAGTTATGCGGGTAAGCTTTCACCAAATCTCTCTTTTGAGACACTTTTCCTTTCAAAACAATCCTATGATATTGTATCCCATAATTGACACAACTTAATTCAATATTTCAGACTGAGAAAAGAGAAGTTGGAATAGTACTGAATGTGATTTCATCAAACACATCAGCAGCAACTTTCTTGTGCTCCATCTCCCTAACTCTTAGTTCCCTCATTGGAGCTTGGCTTGGAAGTAGCAGCACAAATGATGTCTTTCAGAGTACATTGGTCTACGGCAACACGAATCCTTCAACGATGACCCCTTAAGTACATATGCCTCTTGACTTGCTTCCTTCTCGCATTTGCTTGCTTCGTTCAATCAGCAAGGCACTTTGTTCATGCCAACTACCTCATTAGCACACCAGACAGCAACATACCAGCCTGGTATGTAGAGATGGCTGTGATAAGAGGTAGTGACTTTTGGTCACTAGGGCTAAAAAGTCACTAGGGCTAAGAGCTTTGTACTTTGCTCTTACTCTCTTGCTATGGTTTTTCGGCCCAATCCCAATGTTTGTGTCATCCATTGTTCTTGTTAGGATACTCCATTACCTTGACACAAACACCAGGCCAATGTTGAAGCATGAGTTTCGAGGAAAGCAGATGGTGAAGAAGGTTGAGGACAGAATTGCTGGGGTAGCTGTGACCTTTCAGCAGCATCATAGAGAACAGGTTGAAACTTTGGTGTGATATTAAAATTTGTCAAAGAAACTACAATTTTGTCTGTAAATGCTACACTACCTATGCTGATATGCTCGCTTATTTGGAGTAGTTGAGGAGCAGGTACTCCAGCTAGTAGCTACAATTGCATATATTTATTTCCAAGGAAGATGATCAATTTTGTTTGCCTATAAATGGTCCAAATTTTCGTCAAAGAGTTTCATAGATTGAATTGTTGAACTATTAAAATCCGAATTTTGTTTGCCTATAAAGATTTTCTGGTACTGGTAGAATACTATAATACGGTATATGCAACAAAAGAAGAAACCAATAATCACTTCAAATAAGTTTAATTGGATTTCACCTAACAATATCCAGGAAATGGTTGGAGACTCATTTGATGAGTCGTATGACAGTATGACTTGTTTCATAGGCTTGCTGTCAAACTAACTTGTTATTCTTGAAGCTAAATGAAGCCCAATTACAAAAAGAAACTATTTCAGGCCCATCCTGACGGCCTGCAGGCCCATCAGCATGTGTCCATGTTTGTTTTCTACTCGATTATCAAGGTTTCCAAGTGCCTAGTTTTCTACTATTACAGTGTACAACTTTTACAAGGATTCAAGGTAGCGCCCTATAATCCCTTATGTTTTCCGGCCTTGCATGTACGAGGATTCTTCCATATCCTAAGGTTGTTTGTACAAGGTTTCTTAGTTCCTACTATAATAGGATTTAGGTATGTATCGTGATCTTAAGATTGCGTGTTCGAATCTGACCACACTCTAAATTTCTACCGATTTATTCAAAATATATATATACACTCCGGCCCGGGCCGTATATGTTTGTTTTTTCCTCCATTATCAAGATATCCTAGTTCCTACTATACAAGGATTTAAGTTAGCGCCCTATATGTACTCCGGCCTTTGCATGCACAAGGATTCTTCCATATCCTAAGGTTGTTTGAACACCAATGCAACTTAAAGAGACTGCCTTTGTATTAACGACAAGGATTCAGAGACTGCCTATATATACAAGTACTGGTTCCAGGGTTTGACACCATTCTCGTATCTGAAAATTAAGAAGAGTAGTACTTGAACAAGATGAATGCATTAAGAGCTAATTCCAGCAACGTGGTGAGGCATCTCATCCGTTCCGCACCAAGATCTGCTAGGGCTCTCACCACCATCGAGCACTCAGGAAGTGTCCCCCGAACTTCGGCGTGCTTTTCGTGCCTGAAGCGGAGGCTTTCGTGGTACAGCGGTTTGGAAAGTTTAAAAAGATTCTTCCACCCGGACTCAACTTCATGTGTCCGGTCATTGAGGAAGTTGCCTACGTGCATAGCTTGAAAGAGGAGGTCATAAAGATCCCTAAGCAGGAAGCCATCACCAAAGCCAACGTCCAAATCGAGATTTCGTGCGTGCTTTATGTCAAGATTGTCGATCCTTGTCAGTCATCATATGGGGCTGATCGTCCTATAGAATTAGCAATTCAGCATGCTCAGTCTGTCATGCGTGGCGTAGTCGGAAAGATCAGTTTTGACCAAACACTCGAGGGGAGAACCGAGATCAACAAGGTGATACTTGAAGCACTTAAAAACAGCTCGGAGGATTGGGGCTTAAGTTGCATTAGGTATGAAATATTGGACATAGAGCCGCCTCAGAGCATGAAGCTATCCATGCAGAAGGTGGCAGATGAAGAACGTGAAAAAAGAGCTGACATTCTTATATCCGAGGGAGTTAGACAAACGACAATTAACCAGGCCGATGGAGAAAAGTGTCGAGCAAGTTTGGCAGCAGAAGCTAGAAAGAAGAGTCTAGCTTTACTTGGAGAAGGAGAAGCGCACGCCATCCAGGTTAAAGCAGACGCGGAAGCTTACGCCATCAAGGCTGGAGCTGCTGCAACAGACGAAGATTTTACACTATTGTCAAAGAGACTCGAGGAAGAAGGGGGTAAATAGTCTGCGGCTTTGAAGATTGCTGAGCAATACGTTGAAGCATTTGGAAAAATCGCCAAAGAGGGCACAACGGTGTTGCTTCCATCTGCTACTTCGGATCCTGCTAGCCTTATTGCTCAGGCATTAACTATCACCAAAAGATTGAGTGAGAAGCCTTCCAAATTGAACGATCAATCTTAACATGCATGACACATCCCTCACTCCGGCCAAGAATTATATCTCGGAAACTTCCCGATCAGATGTTTTGTTTTGTTTTTTTAATGTTTTGGCATGGTTAGCTTAGGCATCGGATTATGATTGCTCTTTTTATATTTTTCTTAAGTTTCATGTTTTGTTACAATATTTTAAGATATGAATGTTAATTATTACTAGTTTACTACTAGAAGATCGATTATTGCTGTTTTAATTTCAGGCTTCAAACATATACTCAGTAGTAAACTAATACTTCACGTTACCTGAACGTGTTTGGCGACTTAGACCAGAGCAGAGATGTTAGAGTGGCTTAACCGACTTGGAGAACATTAGGCAAGCCAGATCGGTCTTAAGGTCTATATTTAGTTAATTATTAGCTCGTAAATTGTTTTATGGAATGTAGGAACCCGGTATAAGCTAGAGTCCATTATTTGTAGCTTTCTAGTTTATTAGCTCAAATGATTAGCAATTTCTTTTATTTCACGTAACAACCTCAATAGCCAACTGGTAGGAGTGGTAGCTGGTACTCAAAGCCAATCCCAGAGTAAGTCAAAGCAAAGTTTCGTGCAAACGAATGCTAAGCAACACGAACGTACTGCTCGAACTTTCTTATAAAGAGATTTAAGAATCACTCCTTTTCATTGGTGAATCACCAAGAAAGAGAGAGGATATGGATTTTGAGAAAGAGTACATAGATGTGTTTTTTGTCCCTGTAGGACTACTGATCCTGCTAGTTTACCACAGCTTCCTCCTTTACAGGTACCTCAGTAAGCCTCTCTCCACATCCATAGGTTACGAAAACAACGACAAACGGATTTAGGTTGGAAAGATCCTTCAGGTGTGTATGTATTATCCTTATTGTCCTCAGTTTTCAAAATTTCATTCTGGTAGGTACTAATTGCTTCATCTAATTAATTTACTTATTGTTGTTGATGTACGTATATACATAGTTGCCGGGCAATGATCTTAAAAAGAGCGTTGATACAGCTCTCAATTTGATTAGCTCAAATACAACTGCAGCCATTTACTTGGCAACAATCTCATTAACCCTCTGCGCTCTTATTGGAGCTTGGATGGCAAACACAAGCAATTTCTTCCCAAGAGAGTTGGTATATGGCAATACAAGTGCATCCGTTGTTTCTATGAAGTACATATGCATCTTGACATGTTTTCTCCTTGGTTTTTCATTCTTTGTACAATCGGCACGGCACTTCATCCATTCAAACTTCTTGTTGAGCACTCTGAATGTTAGTATAGCAGCATTAGTTCGTTAATTAAACATACTTACCCAATTAAGCAGGTGATCAACACCTATCCGACCACTCGAAAGACCACCAAGAAGGCTACAACTTAGCCCGCAAGACCGACCACATCCGAGCGCGCACGCGCCCGACAGGCGCACATCTGAATGTTCGCTCCACATGACAACAAAACGGCTCTATCCCACATCGAAGAACACAAGCAAGCAACAATCTCAACCACCTATATAGGTAAGGCATTTACTACAGGTAAGAGGACAACTCATTGAATAGCATTGAATTCTAGCATTAAACACTCCAACCTACTTTCCTACATGTTCGCTTGACTGTTATATCCAATACATCTTTTAACTTAGGCATCAGAGCGTTAAAGGCATGCCACCCCTGTCTCGACCACCTGACCGCCTGTTTGTCGTTGTATTCTTCTAACAGCCGAACCCGAACGCGCATACCCGAACACCCGAAGAGCGGAAAGACACCCGACCATCCGAACAACCCGAGCGTTCGGACGAGGAAGAGAAGAGCTCGTACTTGCTTCTGCTAGATTGCGTCCCGCGTAATCCGATAGAAACGGTTGGCGCCGTCTGTGGGAAACTTACAAATTGCAAACCTCGTATAAACACCACCAACCAAAAGCCCACATGCATACCCAGGAGACAAACGTCAGTGATACACCCCCAGGCGCACGGGCGCGGCAAGTAATGGAGCTGGGGACGAGCAGCAGTGGCGAGGATCACGTCGACTTCCTGCTCCAGAAGCTGCAAGAGGCAGCGTTCAAAAGGGATCAGGAGCGCCAAATTCGACAGAGGCTGGAGGAACGACTGGACGCGCTCGTCAGCCAATAGCAAACGCAACACGAACGGATCTGAGAAATCGCCGACGAAGAGCAAAGCCCGCCTGGCAGGACCGGCCCCCGGGCGGTCCGCATGCCCACACCTACAGGGGAATCGACACCCCCGACAGACAACACCCTGATCCTTCGGAGGATGGAAGAGTTGGCGGAGGAAGTCTCGCACCTACGGAAAGACAAGCTTGCCGGGCAGGGTGGGATGTTCACCCCTTGGGTCAGCCCGTTCTTGGCGCACATACTAGAGAGAGGAAGGGACCTCTACGCGAAGACTGCAAAAATCACCCGGTTCGACGGAAGTGGAGATCCCCGCACGCACATCGATGAATTTCGATCCGCCACGGACAGAACCAGATATTCGGACTCGACCCTGTGTTTCCTGTTCTAGGAGACGCTGACCGAAGAAGCCAGGAGTTGGTTCTACGAGATTCCACCAGGCTCCATCCATTCGTTCCTTGAATTGGCGGAGAGCTTCCAGAGGCGCTACAGGCTCCAGGGGAAGTACAACACCATGGGTATCCTCCTCAAGGTCCACCAGGGGATGGACGAGAGCCTGTCCAGCTATATCAACCGGTGGAGGACGCTGGCGAGCAAATGCAGGGATCTCGACAAGCGAGTAGCCAAAGTGGCCTTGATGGACAACATGCTCGCGACACCGTTCGTAGAAAAGCTGGTGAGGAAAGAACATCTCGACTACGACGAGATCATGGACTTGATCGTACAGAAAGCGTTAGTAGAGACGCGAGTGTACAGGTCCACCTCCGAGTCTAGCACCAACAGACCGGAGGACGTAAACATTTAACCACGACAATCCGCAGACGACGGAGGAGAGCCAAGCGGAGGCTATAAGAGAAACCGAGACACGCAAGGACAAAATCACCAGAGGCCGTCCCCCCGCAACTATCAGAACAACCAACACAACCAGGCGAGGGGACCAGCACCACAAGGAGCCCGCCTCCCGCAAGCGCCACGGCACCGGCCGGCCGAACAAGAGGTCTATGCGATCAATCGGCAATCAAACGAATAACTACTTCGCCAGCACCGACGCCAGATTCAACCACCGAACAACGTGTCGAAGGAGAGGACTCCGCTCGGTTGGACCCCAGACATCTGGTGCGAGTACCACCACACCGCCACTCACCACACCAACGACTGCGTCATGCTGAAGAAGATCCTCAGGGACATGCAGAAGGACGGTCGGATCACCTCTCCTAGGGCAGAGGAGCGACCGCGCGAGGCAAATATCGAGACCCGGGGGACTATCAGCACGATATCCGGGGGAAAGCGCAAGGAGGGGACTTCGTCGCCCGATCGCTCGAGCAGGGAGGTGCTGACGATCGGGGTAGGAAGGACGCACAAGACAAGAAGGAGGGAGTCGCCAACCATCAGTTTCATGGCGGAGGACGAAGAAGGAGGCCCAAAGGACAGCACCCTGTCTTTCGTGATCGACGCGTCCGTGAACGTGATCTATCTGGATGCGTACACGGCGCTTGGTAGGCCCGCACACAAAATGACGCAAGACCACGAGTGCGTCCGTGAACGTGATCTATCTAGATGCGTACACGGCGCTTGGTAGGCCCGCACACAAAATGACGCAAGACCGATTCTTCGTGAAGAGGGTGCTGGTGGACAACGGGGCGTCCGTGAACGTGATCTATCTGGATGCGTACACGGCGCTTGGTAGGCCCGCACACAAAATGACGCAAGACCACGAGTGCGTCGCCAGCTTCACGGGCGAAACATCATACCCGATCAGAAGTGACAACATTCAGGTCGGGGTCGGCGCCCCCGACTCTCCGCACAGCGAGGTCCGAACAGACTTCGTCGTCATGGACACCCCCTCCCCATACAACGCCATACTTGGGAGGCCAGGGATCAACAGGTTGAAGCTGATCATTGCAGGGCACATGCTTTTGGGACGGTTCCTAATGGAGCACGGGGTCGGACACGTCCGAGGGTACAACTACGAAGAAGCATCAAAGCCCTGGAATAGGCAAGAGGTCCTAGCCATGGAAGAATCGGCACCGGAGGCGGAAGTACCGGACAAGCCGAGCGACGGGCTGATGGCAGTATCCCCCGTCCCCGAACGCGAAGAGCTGAGAATTGTTCAGCTATCCTCCGAGCATCCGGAGAGGACGATCCATATCGGCGCGTCGTTAGCTCCCGCGATAGCCAAGCGGCTGATCGCACTGCTAAAAGAGAAGCAGGAAGTGTTCGCATGGTCATACAAGGACATGCCCGGGATCAGCACAAACATCATATCCCACAAGTTGAGCGTTAACACCAACGCAAGGGCAGTAAAGCAGAAACGACGGGCGTACAAGGCGGAACACTACGCGACGATGCATGAAAAGGTGGACCGACTACTGGGCATCGGGTTTATCCGTACGGTGGATTACCAGAGATGGATCTCCAATGCTGTAATGGTGCAGAAGAACAACAAAAAATGCAGTATGTATATTGATTACAGCGACCTCAACAAGGCGTGCCCCAAGGACAGCTTCCCTCTGCCAAGGATCGACCAGTTGGTAGACGCGACAGCCGGGCACGAGCTCCTGTCTATGATGGACGCATACTCAGGCTACAACCAGATCTTCATGGACCCAGAGGACCAGGAGGCAACGACGTTGGCCTATACTGCTACGTCGTTATGCCATTCGGGTTGAAGAACGCTGGCTCGACGTACCAGAGGCTCATGAACGTAATTTTCCATGACCTGATCGGCAACATCGTGGACGTATACGTGGATGACATACTGGTAAAGAGCGTTCAGGCGGTCGACCACGTCCAGAACTTGGGGACTTTGCTCGACGTCCTCATCGGAAACGGCATGAGGTTGAACCCGGCCAAGTGCACGTTCGGAGTCACCAATAGCAAATTCCTGGGGTATATCGTCAGCCATCAAGGAATCGAGGCTTCGCCCGCCAAGGTAAGAGCAATCATCGACATGAACCCGCCCGCCAAGAAAGCAGACCTGCAGAGCCTCACGGGCAAGCTCGCATCACTAAACAGGTTCATATCTCGCTACTCAGACAGGTGCGCCCCATTCTTCAAGGCTCTCCGAACGACGAACAAGCGGGAAGTCACATGGACGCCCGAATGCGAGGCATCTTTCCTTCAGATCAAGGAGTACCTGACATCCATCACACTTCTCTCCAGACCCGTTCGAGGGGAGATACTATACATCTACCTGGCCGCCTCCCTCATAGCCGTCAGTTCAGCCCTCATCCGCCGGGAGGACTGCACGGAGTTGCCCGTTTTCTTCTTAGGGAAGGGCATGATGGGCGCTGAGACCCGGTATCCAACGATCGAGAAGATGGCGCTCGCACTCATCACCGCCGCCCGACGGTTGATGCCATACTTCCAAGCACACAGCATCCACATCCTCACGAACGTACCCCTGCGCCAGATCCCGCAATCGCCCGATCATAGTGGCCGCCTGGCGAAGTGGGCTATCGAGCTCAGCGAATTCGACCTCCAGTACAAACCCTGAACGACAATCAAAGGGCAGGTAGTGGCGGACTTCATCGCCGAATACACGGAGGCAGAGGCGACAATGATCGACGTGCCCGACGGCTCGATAGTAGAGGCATCCGACAAACCAGGGGTCAAGAAATGACCATTTTCGGAGTGGAACCTCTATGTCGACGGATCATGCACGAAAAAGACAAGCGGCGCCGGGATCAACCTAACCGGGCCAGGAGGGGTAAACGCGGAGTACGCCCTCAAGTTTGAATTCAAAACGACCAACAACGAAGCCGAATACGAAGCGCTCATCGCAGGCCTACAGGTGGCCAAAAACTCGGAGGCGTCCGACCCCAATGTATTCAACGACTCACAGTTGGTGGTGAGCCAGGTTGGAGGGGAATTCCAGGCGAAGGGGGAGTCCATGATCACCTACCAGAAGCACGTGAAGGCGCTGATCAGTAGGTTCAACTACATCAACATCATCCACATACACCGAGGGCTCAATGCGAAGGCAGACATGCTCGCTCGATTTGCCACGGCCCCCGTGCACACGAGACTAGGGCAGCGGATTGTCGAAGTGCTGCGGCGACCGAGCATCTCGGGAGTAGAACAGATCTTGGCAATCGAACCGCATGAGCGCAGCTACATGGACGTACTCATCGCGTACAAGGCAAGAGGAGAGTTACCGGAAGATAGGCGAGAGGCCAGAACCATCGTCGCACGGGCGGCAAACTTCATCATACGGGATGGAGCGCTATATCGACAAGGGAGGACTTGGGCAAGCCTCAAGTGCGTCACTCCAACAAAGGGCAACTCGATCCTACAAGAATTCTACTCGGGCACGTGTTGCCACCATGCGGGCGCCAGATCGATCGCACACAAGGCCCTTCGATGTGGATTCTGGTGGCCCACCATCCACGCGGACGCCACAACACTAACGAGCAAGTGCCACCAGTGCCAGCTGCACGCGCATCACCACCACACGCCCGGCGTCCCACTGTCCATCCTCTTGTCGCTCGTACCATTCGCACAGTGGGGACTGGACCTAATCGAGGAGCTCCTAAAATCGAAGGGGAAGTACAGGTACCTGATCGTTATCATCGACTACCACACCAAGTTCATTGAAGCCCAGCCAATGCCAAAGATCACGACAGAAAAGGTCGAACGCTTCCTCTGGCGTTTCTTTTTCTGTCGCTATGGGACGCTGATCAGCATCATCACGGACAACGGGCCACAGTTCAACAACCCTCGGCTCACGGCCTTCTACAAGCGACAGGGAACGGATCTCGTGTTCGCATCACCAGCGCACCCTCAGACGAACGGACAGGTATAGGCAGCAAACAAAATCATCAAGGCGGGCATCAAGAAGAAGATCGAAGACATCGAGCCCGGAGAAGAAGGATACGGGCGCTGGCCCGAGATCATCCCAAAGATCCTATGGTCCATCCGAACGACCGCCAACTCAGCCACGGGCAAAACCCCGTTCAGTCTGACGTTCAGAACGGAAGCAGTACTACCTTTGGAAATCACCCACCAGAGCCCACGGATTGAGGGGTACGATCCAAGCACGAACGACGAAGGACTACGAGTCAACAACGATTTACTGGAGGAACAGAGAGACACAACGCATCTCCACAACGCAGCAAACAAACAGAGGATCGCCCGATTATATAACCAGCGTATTCGGGCTCGACCAATCCAACAGGGGGACTGGGTAATGAAGGCAATCCAACAGAAGGTCAAGGCACTCCGCCCGTCATGGGAAGGTCTGTATGTTGTGGACGAGGTAGTAAGTGCCAGCACCTTCTACCTTAGAGACATGCAAGGTCAACGACTACGACACGCGTGGAACATTCAGCACTTGAGGAAATACTTTCATTAAATTTTGTTGTATTGTGTACTTATTTTCATTAAAGTTCCTTTTGTTGTTGTTACGTTTGTATGTTCTTGACCCGCCCGCCCGATACTCGGGGGACTAGGGAGAGACTGTTCGCGTTGATGTAGCATTTGGTTAAAATACCATAGCAAAAAATAAAGGAGCGTACGCACGCGTGAACCATTCAAAAGATGCCAAAAAAAAGAAAGCTACAAAAGTAAATGGCACACATACGGAAAGAAAAGAAACTTCATTATATTTACTGTAAAATGGGCACGAACGGCCAGTTACAAACTATACTATTACAAAAGAAAGGAAAAAAAAAATCTACACTACTGCCCCACCCGCCTGCACAGGCTGCTCCAGCTCCGCGGACGCCCCACCCGCCAGCGACTGTAGGTGAAAGCGGTAGCGCTGGGTCTAGGAACGGGGACACAGCCTCCTGGAATTCGGCCACCTGCTCGTTGGCTTCAGTAGCCACCAACTCCAAGAAATCCGAAGACTAATTGAAGAAAGCAACCGCCTCCGCCTGGGCCTGCCTGACCCGTTCCTTGGTCCAGGCCTGGCGCTCAGCCTCCATCAGGCGGGATTCCATCTCCGCCAGTTCGTTGGCCGCCTCTGCGCGCGCGTCCTCCACAGCAGCAAGAGCGCTATCCCGCTCGGCCTTCAACACGGCCTCACGTTCCGCAGCCTCATGGAGCTCACGGAGCTGGCGATCCGCTAGCTCGTTGGCCTTGGAGAGACCATGCTGCAGCTTCTTCTGCGATAGGGTGGCCTCGCGCAATTCCGCCTTCAGCATCGCCATCTCGCGCTCAGCAGTCTCCCGCACGCGCAGAGCGAAGAGCTTGTGCTACAGCATCATGCAGACATTGAAGGCCTGGTCCAGGTCGTCCACGGGACGAGGGCCCGGCGGCAGCATGCCATTGGCAGACTTCACACCCGAGGCCATGGCGGCAATGAGGGGCTCGCAGAAGGAGAGCGCATCCCCAGTAGCATCTGTCTGTGTGCGCTTTAGCGGATGCTCGGCACTGCCCTCTTGCTCAGACGTGCTGAGAGGGAGATCCGCACCACTATGGGGCCGGCTCCGCCCACCCGAACTCTGGGAGGCCTCCCGCCTATCCCTTTGCTCCACGTGGCGTTGGTCACACTCCACCTGCCGCTGCTTCTTGTCCCGGGAGAGGCGTTCGTGCTCAGCCCGGTCTTGGCCCTTGGCAGTAGAGGTGGTGTTTGGACGCGGGCGGGGGATGGTCGCCTGGGACGCACGGATGGCCGGGGCGCAGTCGGCAACATTCAGAATTGGGATCTTCGCTTGCACACTGTTCCCCACGATGAGACCTCCGCGCCCGTCATCCACGACCTTGCGCACATTTTCGGCGGTGGACAACAGGGCAGCCATGCGGCGCTTGAGGGCCTCATCCTTCTCAATCGCCTTCGACTTGGTTATCTTGGTTGCAAAATACACAAACGGAAGGTTAGCAACAGACAGTAACACTTGGATAATTTTATTTTTACTAGCATGCAAGAGTGAAAACTATAAAGCCTAAACGGACCGGGCGCTTTGGCGAGACGCGTGCGCTCAATCAGGTCCCAGTGACACGCTGCCCAGAAATATCTCACCTAGGGCGCAGGGTCGAAAACGAACTTCAACCGAGCTATCCTGGCCTCTTCAACGGGCGTGAGTGGATACTCGTTCGTGTCGAGCGAATGGAAGAACTGGGGGACTAGATCGATACGATCGGCGTTGGCCGCGTACTTTGGGACGAAGGAGCCGAACTCCCAGTCTCCTCGAACCAGGCAATTGATCGTGCGCCAGGAGGTCGATGAGCTTAGCGGGTCGACCAGCCACCACTTCACGCGAGGCTCCACCGTGAAGGTCCCCTAGTCCCTCTGGCGGGTAGAGTACTGGAGACGGAAGAAATGGAGGAACTCCGCCCGCGTCGGCTGATCCATCCCGCTCACTCGGAATATGTTTAACCTGGCGACGAGCGTGCGGGTGAGCGTGGGCCCACACTGGCCGAGAGAGATCTTCAGGAGCGCCAGCATGTACTCAAAGAAGGGATGTAAGGGCAGCTTGATCCCAACCTTCAGGTGGAACTCACTGAGGCAGACGTGGTCGGGCGGGGGTTGAGTGAACGTGTCGCCCTTGCTAGGGATCCGCAGCCTCATGGAGCTTGGGATACGGTAGTCGCGCGCCCACCTCGCCATCTCCTTCACGGACGGCACTCGTTCGGGCTCTTGAACTGGAACCCCATCCGGCAGCACCCAGTGTACGCTACCGCCTTCCGTTAACTGGGGCACGGGCGCCTCCTGCTGCACGTGCTCCTCATCCCACGGCCCAGAAGATGGTGAAGACCCACTCGACGACCCGATGACTCCCCTAACCCTGCGGCAGCGAGCGCTTTTTCTTGATCCATCGGCTGCAGAATCGTTAGGGATGTATCGAAGAGGCGACACACTTAACACGGAATCGGACGATGAGCCCGACCCGCTCGAGGTTGGACTACAACTAACCCACCCCGCCCCCGGTACGTATATCCGCTCGCGTGACATGCCGCTTGATACTTCTATTGGTTCCATTTCCTAGACGCACGAACGCGAAACCCACAAACACTTAGAAAAAAAACAAACCACCAGAAACAACAAAAAACCCAGAAAACCTACCCCAAATAGGATCAAACCAGGCATGCCTCAAGAACATGCCTTGTTCTTGAGACGCAAACCCAGAAAAAGACAAAAGAAACCCAGAAACCGTGGGGAAAAGAAACGGAAAGCAACCGAAAACACCAGAAACAGAACAGAAAAGCAACAAAATAGTTCAAGAGCCTTACCAGAGATTGAGATTGAAGATTAACAGTGGAAATTGCACGTCGAAGAAGGATTCCGGCAAGAAAACAAGAACACAGAGTGACGACGGTGAGCAGTGTGCAGAGTAAATTTTGCAGAGTCTCAATAAAAAGTGAAAGTGATGGGGAAGACGACACCAGAAGAGCCCTATTTATACTGATCATATGGGACACACCAACGGACGCCAGCCGTCCATTTTCATGTATCCACCATCAGATGGTGACACGTGGCTCCGAGGCGGTTCACTTACCCAAGTAAGTAACCGCGCTCACCCTTCAGCTTCCCACCTCGTTTTCAAACCCTAGCACGATCCCCCATGACTCGCCACATGTCAACCATGCATCACCCCACGCTCCCACGCGTCTGACGCCTGACCTTCGAGCAGTTACTACATCATCAAGCATTTATTACACACGACACGCCAGTATTAATTACGCCGGCTAGCATTTATTACACAACGGTTCCTAAGAAGACAAAACATCACCCCGCCGAAGGCAAGAAAACACACGTCACGACTCCTGCCATTCGGACTGGCGCACGCACCACCCGCACAACCAAGTGCCCGAGAAATCTCACAGGCAAGTAAGCGCCACCCCACCAGGTTAGTGCACGACCATTGAGGCGCCCCGAAAGAGGCAACGTTCACGCGTTTCCTTTCGGTGTGTGCGCGCTCGAAGCAAGGCCCTTTTAGGCGACCCGAAAGAGGCTAACGGTCCGCGTTCCCTTTTCGGCGTACCGCGCTAAAAGGTACGGTAGACGGCGCGTGATATCGTCTCCCTGGCTCTGTTAACAAAACCGGAGCACAAGCGGCCGCTTGTGACTCCGCGCCTAGACACCCAGTAAGAGGTGACTCACCGTTCGGGCTACGCGGCACGGAAGCGGCTAGCATCACTCGTTACCTTCCGGGGCGCGCATAATTATAGGACCATTCGGGCGACTCGAAAGCGGCCCGCACCTTTCGGAGTACGTGCCGAGTGATGGGCGACTTAGAAGTAGCCCCATTTCTTCCGAGGGTGTAACATTAACATTCGCTGGGTTAGGCGGCACGATAGTGGCAAGAGTCTATCGGGGCGCGCGCTAAAACCGATGAGCGGCACAGGCATGCGGTCCGTCCCCTCTGTGTGCGCTGCAACACATGTACGTAACGGTAGGGGCCCCACCGTTGACGCTACGTTAGGTTGGCACCGATGAGTCGAGGATCTCCTCTCGGGCACTTAAGCTCGGCCGTTCCGAGGCCTATTCTTGGCGGACTCCGGACAGCAAGATTCGTTTGGGAGTGGCGCGCAAGCGGCTCGGAACCATCATGCATCAAGAACGGCCGTTCCGAGGCCCATCCTTGGCGGACTCCGGACAACAACATTCGTCGCAGGGCCGGGTAAGCAGCTTGGAACCATCCATGCATCCAAGAAAGGCCGTTCCGAGACCCATCCTTGGCGGACTCCTGACAACACGATTCGTCGCGGTGCCGGGTAAGCGGCTCGGAACCATCCATGCATCCGCATACACGCATCCATCCACACACGCATACATCAACACCCACATCATCATACACAAACATCCACATACTCATTCACTCATACATACGTTCACACTTATTCACTTATACATACACCCGCATACTCATTCACCCATACATATATCTGTACTATAAACATCTGCAGGATTTCTCCTACATACTAACACACATCTGCATACACATATTCGCACTCATTCACCCCATAACTGACATACATCCGCATACATATTCGCCCGAACAGCTCCACAGGGCGCGCGGCTCCAAACAACAAGATTCGCTTGGGAGGTCGGGCCCCAGGTACACGACCGCACGAACAGGTACACGATCGGACGTATAGGTACCCACTCCATCAAGCGAGCCATTTCTTGACCGGAGAGTTGGGGGACTTGGGGGTTACAGGACCACGCACCACTGCTCAATCGGATAAGTATTTTGTTTAATCGCACGAACCCCTTTTCAACTCCCCAGTCAAGAAAGATCTCTTTGACTTGGGGACTTGTTAGTATAGCAGCATTAGTTCATTAATTAAACATACTTACCCAATTAAGCAGGTGATCAACACCTACCCGACCACTCGAAAGACCACCAAGAAGGCTACAACTTCGCCCGCAAGACCGACCCTATCCGAGCGCGCACGCGCCCGACAGGCGCACATCCGAATGTTCGCTCTACATGACAACAAAACGGCTCTATCCCACATCGAAGAACACAAGCAAGCAACAATCTCAACCACTTATATAGGTAAGGCATTTACTACAGGTAAGAGGACAACTCATTGAATAGCATTGAATTCTAGAATTAAACACTCCAACCTACTTTCCTACACGTTCGCTTGATTGTTATATCCAATACATCTTCTAACTTAGGCATCGGAGCGTTGAAGGCAGGCCACCCCTGTCTCGACCACCTGACCGCCTGTTTGTCGTTGTATTCTTCTAACAGCCGAACCCAAACGCGCATACCCGAACACCCGAAGAGTGGAAAGGCACCCGACCATCCGAACACCCGAAGAGTGGAAAGGCACCCGACCATCCGAACAGCCCGAGCGTTCGGACGAGGAAGAGAAAAGCTCGTACTTGCTTTTGTTAGATTGCGTCACGCGTAATCCGATAGAAACACTGAATGCAACGTCTAAATCAGATGTGAAGAAACTAAAGAGAGCAGTTCAAAGGGGAAGTAAGTTTTGGTCACTTGGACTTAGAGCAATATATTGTGCTCTTAATTTTCTGCTCTGGTTTTTTGGACCTATACCCATGTTTGTTTCCTCTATTGTAATGGTGTTGGTTCTTGGTTGCCATGACTTCAAGTCAGATCATCAAATGGAGGCTAATACAGTGTAATAGTACTACATTTCTTAGGCCTCAAATTTGTAGAAGTTGGACACCCTAAAAGTTGGGTTACAAATCTACTCCAATCAGACAAACTTTATGTTGTACGTTGTCTTTTCTGATTTCGTTTCTTCAACATCATGATCAACCTCCAGTTACATATTGTAACTTCTAGCCAGCTTCAGCTCTAGTTCCATTCATTGAAATTTATAGTACTATATATGCAACACTATGCATGTTGACTAATAACAGCTCAAACTTACAAATTAGTTGTGCACGATAATAGTATTTATAAAATTAATTAGGTTACATAATCTTAATTTATGAAGTGTAGAATCTCCGAAAATATACGTTCTTTTACTAGTTAATTAAAAACCTAACCATATACATGTACTAAATGCTAGAGACTATCATGTTGAGTAGTACTAAATGAAGATCTAGCTGTTAACAATAAAAAGAAGAAACTGTCAAAGTTTACGTCCATCGATTTTATGTTAATTAGCACATTTGAATACTAGTCAATCCGAATCTAATATGTATTACAAAAGGTGCGCCAACAATAATTCGATAGAGATGAGGGAGACTCTACCGAAACCCTAGCTAGTTGAAGCGCCGCACGAGCAATACCAAACCCGTCCCTTGCATCCTTGTGGCTTATCCGGCGGCCCTTGACCTCGGTGGCGGTAGCCTATGGCGGCCTCGTCGTCTTGCTGGGGTGCAGTCAGATAGATAATGGTTTCGGCTCCATGATGGGCGTCGGTGTAAGATATCAAAGGTCTCAAACAAACTTAGAAGCAGTAGAGTGAATGAAAACTCTGATATACTTGCATTGAAAGCAAAGTACTAGCTTAAATAGCCTTACAACCACATCTGGAAACAAGAATAAGATCCACGTTTAACAACCCTATAATCATGGACCACTACTAATTAAAAAAAAAAACAGTAACTTAGTCCTATTGACTAGGTCTTATTGAAACAGACTCCAAACAACCCGAAGAAACAATATGCTTCTTCAACAAGACACTAACTAATTCAAACAATTCCTTTCTTAAACTGTTATGCATACTTGCAGTCAGATTACTTCTATGATTCCACACACTCCCAGCTGCTTTTTAAGCTTCTCAAAAGCCTCCAATTTTAATGCTTTGGTCATGATGTCCGCTGTTTGCTCCCTAGTTCCACAATGAACAAGCTCAATAACTCTATCATTAGACAAATCACGAAGGAAGTGGTACCTTATATGAATGTGTTTACTCTTCCCATGTAGTATTGCATTCTTGGAGAGTTTGATGGTGGAAGCATTGTCACAATACAACGTGATGCTCTCAAGGATGATATGCACATGATGCTGCTGCTATGAACTCTGCCTCGGTGGTGGACAATGTCATCACAGGTTGTTTCTTTGAAGACCACGCAACAGCTCATTTCCCAAACAGAAACGCATACCCTAAGTACTTCTTCTGTTACCTAGATCCCCAGCATAATCGCTATCTATATAGCCAACTAAGTCTCCAGTTCCACCTTTCTTATACAAAATGCCCAGCTCTAAGGTTCCCTTCACATATCGAAGAACCCTTTTCACTGCACTAAGATGAAGTTCAGTAGGTTTCTCCATGTATCGACTCACCAATCCAACCAAAAATATTAAATCTGGCCTAGTCAAAGTTAAATATTGAAGAATTCCCATAATTTGCTTGTAACCAGTGGCATCTTTCACAAGTTTTGTTCCTGGAACAATAGGATTTCTAACATAATTGCACTCTAACATGCCAAACCTTTCAAGAACTTCGTTGGCATACTTCTTCTGACTAATAAAAATACCCTTCTCATTCTATAAAACTTCAACTCCAAGAAAATACCTCATCCTTCCAAGATCAGTCATTTCAAATTCTTGTATCATAGAATTCTTAAAAGCTTCAATCAACCCCTCATCATTCCCCGTGAATATGAGATCATCTACATACAGACTAACAACCATAATACTACCCTTCAAATCAGTTTTAATGAAAAGAGTAGGCTCGGGTGGGCACCTTTCAAAACCTTCCTTAGTAAAGTATGACCCAATGCGACTGTACCACGCTCTTGGAGCCTGCTTAAGGCCATACATGGCCTTCTTCAACTTGTAAACTTTATACTCCTCTCCTTCTTTCTCAAAACTACGTGGTCGATCAACAAAAACCTCCTCCACCAGCTCTTCATGAAGGAAAGCACTTTTAACATTAAGTTGACAAATGCTCAAGCCTTTCTATGTTTCCATTGCAATCACCATTCGGATAGTATCCCATTTTGCAACCGGTGTAAAGACTTTATTGTAATCAACTCCATGTTTCTGATCATAACATTTCGCCACCAATCGTGCTTTGTATTTTTCAACCTCACCAAGTTCATTTAGCTTGATTTTAAACACCCATTTTACTCCAATCTTCTTTACACCAGCAGGCAGCTCCACCAATTCCCATGTTTCATTTTTTTTGATGGCTTGAATCTCATGTTTCGTAGCTTCAAGCCAGTTTTCACTTCCAACAACTTCTTCAAAAGTGATTGGGTCTAGAGTGACGTATAGAACCAGGTTGCTAGCTTCTTCATCTTCATCAAAAAGACCTAATCTCACGCCACTCACATAGTCTTTTTGCCACTCTGAAGCTCTTATGTTTTCTCTTCAAGTCCTCCCTTGAGCTACTGCTGGAATATTTGAACTCGGCATTGATTCATTTGGAGAAACTTGAGCTTCTTCCTCTATATTTGGTTCCTCTTCAGCTGCATCTTCTTCACTCTCGTTGTCACCATTATCTTCAAAATCATTATCTCCCTATTCCAGCTCTCTGCTCATCTCCTCTGAATTTTTACTCCAATCCCAGCAACTATCTTCTTTAAAGACAAAATCACTGCTTACCAAGATACGCTTAGAGGTTGGTTCATACAATTTGTAAGCCATGGAATTCTTGCTAACACCAACAAAGACACATTTATAGCTCTTGTCATCCAACTTCACTCTTCTTTGTTTAAGTATGTGTACATGAGCAACACACCCAAACACTCGGAAATAGCCCACAAATAGTGTGACATTACTCCATGCCACCTATGGTATTTTTCCTTTAACAACTACTGTCAGACTCTAGTTCATCACATGAGTATACCACTGAAATGCTTCTGGCCAGAATTCCCTTGGAACTTTTTTCTCAGACAACATGCTTCGAACCGAGTTCATAATGGTTTGATTCCTTCTCTCTGCGACCCCATTTTGTTAGGGGGTGTAGACTGCTGTTAACTATCTTTGAATACCATTCTCCACACAAAAATAATTAAATTCATGAGAAGTAAATTCTCCACCTCTATATGTGCGTAAACATGCTATAGACTCACCACACTCCTTCTCAACATACTTCTTAAAGCTTTTGAACACTCCAAATATCTCTGACTTCTCACGTAAGTAATAGACCCAAAATTTACGACTAAAATCATCAATAAAGCTGAGTAAACACCTCTTCTCACTTGTCGAGATTGGTGTGATCGGTCCACAAATATCAGAGTGGACTAGCTGTAACTTTCTACTATTCGTTGACATCTTTTCTCTATGTTGCTTTCCAACCAGACAATGAGAACAGGCTTTTCTTGGCACGGTAATTATAGGTAATCCATGAACTAACTTCTGAAACTGCATTGTTCCTAAGCTCTTGTAGTTCAAATGACCAAACCTTCAGTGCCATAGGTGAGAAGCATCTGTTGTGGCAGCTTGAAAGCATGATGGAGTGAGCAACTTTGAGTCTGTGCTTGGTAGAACAGTAGCTAGAAGCACAAACATCCGATTTGTGGTCATTCTTGTTGTTACAATTAGCCCTCTTTGTGGATGATAGAGCCTGCACTCTCCTCCCTGAATCAGAATACCAAGCCCTTTCTCCTGAAGTTGTCCCATGCTAAGCAAATTATTCTTCAGTTCTGGAACAAAGTAAACTTCAAAAATCACCTATTTGACCCCTCAAATCTCCAATCTTACACTTCCTTTCCCCGTGACTGCCATTCTTGTATCAATTTCAAGCCTGACAGTGTGCTAAAAGATTTCATCCAGGTGTGAAAAACACATCTTGTTTCCACACATATGATTCAAACATCTCGAATGAAGAAACCACACACCATCTCTTTTTGAATCTTGCTTCTCCACATATGCCATCAAGAGCAGCTCTTCCTTTTCGTCTAGCTCTATAAAATTAGATTTTCTCTCCCAACTCAGACACTCATACTAGAAATGCCCCAATTTGTGGAATTTATAACACTCCACAAGATCGTTGTCAAAAGATCTTCCTCTGCCTCTTCCACGTCCTCTATATGTACCATGTCCCCTTCCTCTGCCTCCAAGTCTTTCTTCACCAACATCAGCTTTTAAAGCCTGATCTTCTTCTCTATCCAACCTCTTAAACTTTTGCTCGTGCACAGACAAAGAACTCTGCAGTTCATCAATCGACATGGCACGTGTATCTCTTGCCTTTTCTATCGACACCACCACATAGGTGAACCACTTTGTTAGAGTCCTTAGAATCTTCTCCACCACCATAGAGTTAAGCATCGCCTCTCCATTGCTCCGTATCTGATTTGCGACAGCCATCACCTTAGCAAAGTACTCCTTGATAGTCTCTTCGTTCTTCTCCAACACCTAAAATTTCCTTCTCAAGGTGTTGAGAATGGAACTTTTCACTCTCTCATTACCACCAAACTTGCTTTTCAAGGAATCCCAAACGATTTTATAGGTACGTCTGCCCAGAATCTGCTCAAAGGTCGAATGATCTATGGCTTGGTTCAAATAGTGCTTGACTCTGTGGTCCTTCATCTTCGCGTCATCTAGCTGCTCATGTTGTGCATTGGTCAGTATGTTCAGCATTCTTGGCTCCTCGAAACCATTCTCTACCAAGCTCCATAGCCCTTTGGCTCTCAGTAAATTCTCCATCAGCTCACTCCAATGGTCGTAGTGATGACCATCAAAATGGGGAATCTTTGTGAGACTACCTTCACTCTTTTCTTCACCCATTTTCGTCTCTCTATTTTCTCTCAACCTCGCAACTATGCTCTATTCTCTACTCTACTCTCTCTCTTATCAAGCCCAGTGGGGGCTCTAATACCAACTGTAAGATATCAAAGGTCTCAAACAAACTCAGAAGCTATAGAGTGAATGAAAACTCTGATATACTTTCATTGAAATCAAAGAACTAGCTTAAATAGCCTTACAACCACATCTGGAAACAAGAATAAGATCCATGTTTAACAACCCTATAATCATGGACCACTGCTAATTGAAAAACAAAGCAGTAACTTATTCTTATTGACTAGGTCTTATTGAAACAGACTCTAAACAACCCAAAGAAACAACATGCTTCTTCAACAAGACACTAACTCATTCAAATAGTCAGTGATATATGGAGTTCGTGTAGTGGTAGAAAGATGTCAGGTTATTTTCAATAGGGTTCTGTGGTGGCAGTGGCGAAGAGAAATGTCGATCGTACCATGAGAGGAGATATTTGGGCTTCCTCTGTTTCCCTCAGGACTCCTTCGGTCAGGTGTCGATGACGAAGTGTGCCTTGAGGCTTAGAGTCGATCGAGTTGTGGATTCAATGACTCGACTTTGGGTACGTCACAATTTTAGTAATTTGGATGACAGTAGGGTCGAGTGGGGGGATCGACAGGAGGTACAATTATGCCTAGGGGGTTGAGGTTTCTCTGTGGAGGATAGGAGGTGGCGTCAGCGAGGGTTTGTGGATCGAGGAAGGTAAGAGGTTGTCGGCAAATTCTCTGAAGAAAGTGGGTTGGGTGGTTTCTCTGCCCTATATTGGGCTTCAGGTTTGGGTCTGGGAATGTTCTCTTGGCCTAGGTTATGTTTATTTAAATAATTTTAAGTCTAGTTTTTATTTTATTTTAATGTTTTTGTAGTTTTGTTAGAAATAAGCCTTTACAAATTTATGGTAGGCAGAAGTGGGCTTCGTCCCGGGCTGTGCACCTTTGGTGCCTTGGCTACCCTATGTAGGTCTTGATTCGTCGAGTGGGAGCACCCCCTAGTGGCAGGATGAGATGTAGTGCTGACGGAAATTTTATTCGACAGCATAGTAGGAAAGTTTCTCTAAGTGAATTGATGCGTCGTCATAGTCGCATTATCTTCCTGGTTCTGTGTCGCCTTCATTGTAAACCAAATAGAGTAGCTACTGATGCACTTTTTGCTAAATGGTGCATTTTAGGATACAATGTATTAGTTGAGTCTCCTGATAGTATTTGAGGTGTTTCTCTTCTTATGGGGTTTAAGTTTTATGTCCCCCCCCCTGTATTCTACCATTTCATTAACTGAGACTTAAGTGTTGTCGCAAGCCCTTACTTCAAAAAAAAAAATTTATAGAGATGTTCAATAATATATGCATGTGCCCCTTTCTACTTGTATCGAAGTCAAACAACACCCTTGTTTGAAGTTGCCAGTGACGGAGCTATTCAAAGGCTCACCAGGGCTTAAGCCTCGTGAGTATTTTAGGGTTAAAATAAAAAACTACTACTACACCTAGGGTTAAAAAAAATATGTTGTACAAAGTGCTAGCCAATAATAATAGCATATAATAAGGTATAAGCCGTCATATTTGCTTATGTTGAGAAAACCAACACTCACTACCACATTTTTTAGTATTGCCGGCGAAACGGAAAACTAAGGCTGGTGATTTTTTTTTTCGCCGGCAATAGTTTTCATTATTACCGGCGACTTGTAGGAAAAATCGCCGGCAATAATGCGCCGGAAATAGCCAAAAAAAAAAAGTATTGCCGGCGACTTAGGGGAAAGTCGCCGGCAATAGTTTTTTTTTAATTTTTTTTTATTACCGGCCAATTATTGCCGGCGATTTGGAGGAAAAATCGCCGGCAATACCCAAAAATCGCCGGCAATACCCAAAAATCACCGGCAATAATGGAAAACTATTACCGGCGATTTTTAAATCGCCGGTAATGAGCAAAAATGTTGTAGTGACTAAACAGTCATTCCAGCCAATCTCCTCAATTCTCCAAACCCTTAATTCCAATTTAGCCAAAAAAAATTGCAAAAGTAATATATTATGTAATTTTATATTGAAAAAAAAATACTTAGATAGATAGAAAAAAGATATATATTTCAAGTAAGATTTTTTCCTCTCTCATTCATTTGCACCTCGGCTTTATGACATAATTCGATGTTCTCAACAATGCATTCTTGAAGTTACAATCCCATTTAAATAAGTTTGCACCTCGGCTTTATCAACAAAACTTCATGAGTTTTTTGCAAACTCAAGAATTTAATGTTTGTCTAAACTCTTTGTTTTTGGTTTTGATACTATTTCGGTGTTGCTCTAGTCTTTTTGAGCCTGAATTGTAGGTAATATATAATTATAAATTAGAATATGGTCATTATAATTGTGAAGTAATGAAGTTCACACAAAAAAATTGTGTGTTACACAGTACAACATCGCAACCCTTTGGTTACAACTAGTCATGGTGAGAAATTAATCCTGGTTCTGCCACTGGGCATTGCCATTAACAGACGATCCAGTTGGGACTTGGGAGACTAGCTATGGAGTTTGTTGAGGAGTATTTTGATGCCGTTTTGGTCACGACGGGGCCGCTGATCATGTTCGTTTACCACCTCTTCCTTCTATACCAATACATCCACTACCCTCTCAGAACATCCATCGGATACGAAAACAAAGACAAAGAAACATGGATTCAAAAAATCATGCAGGTCAGTACTACTAAGTACTAACATCTCTGATCGACCTCTTTGATTCGAAATATACAAACCACGCGAGTTTCAAGATAAACAAATACATGTGTGTCCTAATGTTATTTGCTGATTCTTTTCAGGGTAGTGGTGATGATGATAAGGTTAGAAATAATGTTAGCACAGGACTTGGTGTGATTTCCTTGAATACAAATGTAACCATGACCCTCGCATCAATCTCTTTAACTCTCTGCGCTGTCATCGGCGTCTGGATTTCAAGTTCGACCAAGAATTCTTTCCATTGGGAATGATTTACGGTAACAAAAGCCAGTCAATCATTTGTGTCAAGTACTTATGCCTCTTGACCTGCTTCCTCCTTGCCTTTTCGTTCTTCGTTCAATCGGCGAGGCACTTTGTCCATTCGAACTACCTACTGAACACTCCGGGAGCTACGGCGGATGAAGATGTGGAAAAAGTGGAGCAAGCGGTTAAAACAGGTAGTATATTTTGGTCTTTGGGACTCAGAGCTCTATACTTGCTCTTAATTTCATGCTATGGTTTTTTGGGACTATAACAATGTGTTCTTGCTCTTTTGTAATGGTAGCGGTCCTTTATTGTCATGATTTGAGGAAGTCAGACTCAAAATCCTCTAAGAATGGATAATAATTGATTCCCTTTAGAAACTGTTCCAATGTTTTGGTTTCTTGAGAATGAAGTTATCTTCAAGTACTGAATCAAGTTTTTAAATTTCTGTGTGCATGAGTTTCTGATCGATTACGGTTCATCACCGAGTCTTAATTCTTCTTCAACCTCAAGAAACAAGATCCATTTTCATTCATGATTCATCAGTCTATTCTGTTGAACAACTTGAACAGCCAATATTCAACTTGCAATATTAAAATTGTAAGCGTCCGGCTAGCTTGTTGGTTTTAATTAAATTAACAGAGGCTTCACAGCTACCATTAATCTATGCATCTTGACTAATAGCTACAAGTCCAGCTCAACATCACAAGTTTATAGGTAGTATTGGTGGGTTAAGATATTTAATTTGCTTAATTAGTGATATTTCGGATGCTTAATTATAAAATGAAATGTTCCATGTACTGATTGTTCGAATGGAAATTCTAGTTACAACTTTTGGACTAAAAGTTCTTACTGTAATTTGATTCAATTAAAGGTCAATCCCATATCAGAATAAATGAGGATGGAAACTAAGAGGGATGGAGTTGTTGCACTGCTGAGACTGCTGCAGACGCAATCTCAATTTATAGTTCGTAAATTCAAGTTCACTGATTTGCTGCTCATGTTGTTTCACCAACTGCTTCATATGCTCCAACTCTTGATTTTGGACACCCAACACTTTAAAACGCTCCTCCTGGATACGCACGGCTCGTCTGAGAATAGTATTCTCCTTCTCAATTCTTTCCGTGTCTTGTTTCAGCACCACATTCTCTTCCTCCTTCTCCTTCCCGCCAGCCGCCACCTCAGCCTCCGCGGCGGCGCCACTTAACCGAATCCATTGCTCAAACACCTCATCGCCCTTGCAGCGCGTGCCTTGGCATCGTCGGTGCTTGTGGCCCTTGTTATTTCTTGAACTAATAAATCAGCCCAATCCTTGGTGATATTATCGCTTGCATGGATTCTCGTTACTTAGTTTAGCTTTCTTCACGCGATCAGATTGGGGTAGATGAAGCGATGAGGAAAACTCATCAAAGAAAGTCGACTTTTGCTTGCTTCCGCAGAGTACTAGTGCTGCCGCCATTTTGGGAATGAAATAACAAAACACAACGACGATGGATAGCTAAGAGTAATGGGAGAGAGGTATTTATAAAAGAGGAACGTACAAACAATTCAAGTCGGTTGAGCCTTTTCCTATTCCTTAAGGGATAAAGAATCCCAAATTCTTTACCGTTCTTGAATGCTTTTCCGCTTTGACTTTCGGTACCAATTCAAGGTCTTTACGTAAGGTGAAGATTCACAGTTAATCCACAACAATAATATTATTACTAATCTTACAGACTAGGGTTAATTAGTCGGAACAATAAGATCAACTGAATATTTCCTAACGAAGTCAAACTGTTTTTTGCCTTAAACAATAGGCGAGCACCCTCAACTGCTACATATAACATACACAAACACAATAAGACCCTCCTCTGGCCTCTACTGCACTAGCTTAATTAGCTGGTTGTAGCACGAAGAGTCATCCAAGACAAAGGAGCTAGAGACCATATGGATTTTTAGAGGGAGGCTATCGATGTGGTTCTGGTCCCAACTGGGCTTCTGATCATGTTTATCTACCACATATTCCTCCTCTACAAATGTATCCATCAACCTATTTGCATATCCATGGGGTATGAAAACAACGACAAGCGAATTTGGGTATCAAGAATTCTGCAGGTAATTAACATCATCGATCTCTTGTCTAGTTTTCCGAATTCGTGCTCGTTTTGAACAATTTTTTTTTTACTAAAATCAATTCAGGGTGATGAAGTTAGCAGAGGACTTAGTGTCATCTCCTCCAACACAAGTGCAACCATGACCTTAGCATCAATCTCTTTGACTCTCTCTTCTCTAATCGAAGTTTGGATTGCAACTTCCCCTACGAAATTCACCCCGCTAGATTTGATCTACGGAGACAAAAGCATTTCAAAGAACTCAATCAAGTACATTTGCCCACTAGGGCTTAGAGCACTGTATTTTGCTCTAAATTTTCTCTCGTGGTTTTTTGGACCCGTACCTATGTTTGTTTCTTCCATCACAACGGTGGCGATTCTGTATCGCCATGATCTCAGAAAGTCTGAAACAGATGATCTGCATGATGTATTATTGATTTCTTGAACATCAACTTTGTATTTATTTAATTTATTTATTTTTGAGCAAAGTCAACTTTGTATTTGTAACTGCCATACGTTACGACGGTTACGTCTTGGTTTTCTTTGTGATTTGATTCTCTGCGTTAAAAGCTGCGTCTTGTGCTGAATTAGTTAGTTTGACTCATACAATTATGCAGGTTGGATGTAGCATCACAGCTCACACTCGAATCTTAGCAATTTTGGAGTGTTGTTAGTAGTGGGCCACAAGTCTTGTTTTTAAAGACCTCCAAACCACCTTTTCAGCATAAGAGGCCCTCCAAACTAATGAAAGGACAATTATTATTATTTGGTTCAACACAAATTAAGCCCAATATGAATATAACAAATTATCCAATTCAAACTGGAATCATTAGACCATCTCCAATGATAGAGGTTCTATACATCATAATAGAATTTTTGGAAAAAATTTCATCTCCAATCCATGAAGATCATAGTCCTATACCTTAAAACTATGTCATATCCCCTATTTTGGGTTCTATAATAGAACATTGGATGAGCTAGAACCTTGTAAAAATAGGTGGGTCCAGAGAAAAGAAGAACATGTGGGGAGAGAGAAATATGAGTCTTAAAATGAGGTATAAGACTTTGATGGTTGGAGATGAGAAAGTCCTATAATGAATAGTGATTTTAGAAGGTCTCATAATAGGGTATAAGATCTTGATAGTTAGAAATGCTTTTAGGGTCTGCAGTAAGATTTCAAGATCGCTACCTCGTTTCAAAAATATATCAATATGATATCACTACGTTTCAATTAGATTCAACAAATTTTAGTGTGATTTAACTATTTTCATAACCCTCAATTTGTTTGTTATAATCAATTAATCTATAACACTACTTAATTTATATATTTTCAGTTGAATATGAGAACACGTGAGCCACTTCATAATATTTTTCTTTATCATGAGTGACTATCAAATTCACTTTTAACTTGAGCTCAAGATCAAGACATGAACTAACTATTTTATCTGATTTATGTTTAATTTCTTCTAATATCTCACCTATCATTCCAATAAAATGTGAATACTATAAATTATGGAAGCACACAAGAACACAGCTCAGGCAAATATATGGATTACTAGTATCTCAGCAAGACAGCGACACAAAAAAATCCATGAGTCCAATAACCATAGACATATAATGAACAAAATCCTATAGATTTCATGCAACTTTCATTATTATTCAAAAAATAATATTGACACTGAACATTAAATTTGTATGCCGGAAATGATAAACTCATTCATAACATTTTTTGTGTGATAAGGGATACTTCCGATGTTTCTATCCAAAAAAAAAAGAAAAGAAAAGAAGGGATACTTCCGATGTAATAAACTAATATTCATTAGTCGTATTTATTTTGCAAACAACAAAAAAATTGAGTAAGATCCCGTGGTTATTTATAGCTAGTGCGTCAGTGATTTAAAGTTGAATTCAGTTTTGGCCGTCTGATCAAGTTGACGAAGCCCAAAGCTGCAAACCCTCCCTTCTCTTTTATAACTAGCCGACAGCCTCTGTCTTCGACAACGACCGATCCAGTTCTCTTTACTGGGTCCACTCACCGCAGCCAATCGGCACGTGTCAGTCCTTATCCGAGACGAGTTTAGATTAGCCACCTGACCGTTTTCGCGGGTAAAATTATGCTCGATTTACGGGAATACTATATATCAGTGGCCGTTCAAATGTACACGTGGAGGGCGGTGAAAGCGGCAGAGGACCAAAGACTGCCGTGGGGCGCGTGCGACAGAAGACTGACGTGACAAAAGTACGATGAAAGCTGAAGTGAGGCAGCCCCCGCGTAAAAGTCGAGGGGGGTTCTCTTCTCTTCTCTTTCTCTCTGCAAAAAGCGACCGTCTTTGTTTGTTTGGGCCCGTGACCTCCTTTTTCTATCGTACGCGCTTTGTCCTCGCGTCGTTTACAGGCCTCTGGTGTTGTGCTTCACGCGCGGGGTGTGCGAAGTGGGGAAGATTCTTTTGAGTTTACCGATTAAGGGAGTTGGGGGTAGGGGCCCGGTTGGTTTTGAATGTGAAGTACGGTACGTTTTGCAAGCGGGAGATAATGCGACTTCGGATCTATATAAATTGCAATGATGTAACACCATCATGCATAATTGACAATTCGAGTGAAATTTAGGGCTGTTTGGTATAGTTTTTTGAAGTACTTTCAAAACATATAAAAGTATTTGTAAATTTTTTAGTGTCCAGTTATAATTAAAAATATTTTAAAAAATTACTTATAAACTTTTTAAAACAGTTTTTACATGAGAGGTATTTTCTTTTGAAAGTGTTTCCTTCTAGAAGTGATAATAACGAAAATCATTTTGAGAATTCATCACAAACATGCACATAAATTACTACTTTGATTATAGTACAAAATTAGTCGGAAGATAAAACATAACCGGTGTATATTTCATTCTCTTTTGGGGAGAATGTTGGTTGCATTTTGCATAATCAATAACTGTTTGGTTTGATTTTCGGCTTATCTTAGTAGTTGAATGAGGGTTTGATCGTTTTTAAGTTGAGTGGTAAGAACTCGTATTTGTGTCATTAGTTGAATCGATGTGCATAACAAGACAAAATGTGACTGTTTGAGATGACATAAAAAGAATGAATATTTGATACTCGTTTGGGAAGAATTAATGTTGTTTGTATTTGACTCAATTAGTAACTGTTCGGTTGGAATTTCGACTCATCTTAGTAGTCGAGTTAGGGTTTGATCGTTTTTTAGTTAAATAATAAGAAATTATATTTGTGTCATTAACCGGATTGATGTGCATGGATCGATCATGTTATAAATTTATAGTGGGGGGCGTCCATGCATGTCGATCATAATGGTCCTTCTCTCATTTCAATTCACTACCCGATCTTAATCTGTAGTTCTGTACTAGTTATTCTACGGCCAATGTTTGCCGTTCTTCTTTTGGCTAATTTCTGGGAATGTGGCCCCGGTCACTCTAAGTTTTATCACATTTTGTAGAATCTTCAAGGCAATACAAATCTTCTCCATGACTCGATCGATCACCACTAACATCCATGGTTGAATCCATTATTAACACCCGCGGGTAGGTTAAACCTGTTAGATCTGGTAGAAACCTCTCTTCTTTCCCCTCAAATTAAATAAGTTCACGTTTTAACTCAAAACAGCAAAATAGGCCGACAATGGCATCATGGAAGGTCGTTAAGTGAAAACACGTGGCAGCAGAGAATGGTTAATAAGTGCATCTCCGACCATCAATGTTTTATACATTATTATGAGACATTCTAAAATCACTATTTATTATAGGACTTTCTCATCTCCAACCATCAAGGTCTTATACCTCTTTTTAAGACTATTCTTTCTCTCTCCTCACATGTTCTTTTTTTTTTTGGGCTCACTAATTTTTACAAGGTTCTATATGTCATCCAATGTTCTATTATATAACCCAAAATAGGGTATAAGACTTAGTTTTAAGGTATAAGATTAGAATTATGATTTTCATGGGTTGGAGATGAGATTTTTTTTTCCAAAAGTTTTATTATGAGGTATAGAACCTCCACCATTGAAGATGGTCTAAGAACTCATAATTGAGCATCATGAACATGTACTCATAGTGTCACCCGCATCATCAACTGGTTTAATTTGGGGTGAATGAGAAAATACTTTTTGCACGTTTATTTCTACAACAAATAATTTAATATACTATTTATTATTAGATTAAGACACCATTAAATACTACACTATTAAATACTAAAAAATTGATATAAGAATATCACAAATCAAACAAATATTTACCTAACATTCCATTATATCCTTATTCTTCCAATTACTTTTCTCTAATATTCCTAAAATTCAGTCCCCATAATAAAATTTGATTATTCCAAATTGTTTTTCAATTCAGAAATCATTTGTAGATAAATTTGATACTTTCAAATGAAAAAAATAACAACAGTAAGTTATTTGATCATATGCAATTTTTTTTGCTGTAAATTATAGGTAAATTGTTTGTCAAAATAGATAAATTTCCAGCTGTACATAGGTAGTTTTTTAGATATGTTAATTCGTTATTGTAGGTATATTTTTTAGATAAGCTAAATTTTAGGCCTTTTTTTATAAATTTCTTGTTTTAAGTTATCTGTGATTAGGTAATTTAATTTGTATGTTATAGTTACAAAATTTGAAGTACATGTAAGTAAATTACTGATCAATTAGGTACATAATTTAAGGTACATTTAGGTAATTTGTTTGTTATAGGTGCATGTAGGTAAATTAATAATGGTCTATATGTACATAGGTAGGTAAATTAATTCCATATAAGAAAATCAAATTTATAGTTAAATAAATCCAGGCATGAAAATTGAAAAACTTTCTCTCAAAATGCAGAAATCATGGAAAAAATACAAAATATTCGGAAAAAACACAAATGAATAATTCCAGAAAAAAAAGGTACTTAAGGAAGATTGAAATATGTAGGGTGGAGTGATTAGTCTTTGAAAGAAATTTTTATTAGATATGTAATTAATTAGGGACTAAATTCATGAGTAATAACGTACTTGTATTATTTTTAAAAATTCAAATGTAACAAGCAGTTTTCCCTAATTAATTTTTCCTTTAATTTGTCTCTGCGCGTACAGTGTTAATTTTTCCTTTACTCTGCGGCCAACTCCTGTGATATTGAGCTATCATGATTTCCCTCGTCGTCTTCTGGTTTGTTTAATTTCCAGAACAGTCAAAATTCTATTTTGGTCGTGTTTGAGATTGAAAACGACAACAAAGGCTTCTGGAATCAGAGAGTAGAGCAACACTACTTGGCCACTGCCAATCTGCCATGCCATGCCATGCCATGCAGACCTGAGAGCCCTTGTTGACAATACGATAGACGCTTGTGTCGTTTGATGGTTGTTGTTTGCGTTAACTTGCAGATTTCTCTTCTTTAAAGGAAGCTAGGCAACAAGCTCCACCTCACTCACTATCATTTTAAAGATCCTGGATTAAGTTCACAAATACTTCTTGGAGTACTTGTAAAGTAATGATTTTTTGGTACTTTGCTCATATCATCATTTTAAGAGACCAATTAGAATTTTTAAGATCAATAAAATGGAGAAAGCTAGATAGAGGGGTGAAGAATCATAAAGAAAAGTTGTTGAATGAAAACAAAGTTACCTAAAACTTTAAAACGATGAGTATTTATGTAAGAAGGTTGTTAATTTCTTATAGAATGAATGAGTGGAATCGTTTCCATCTAGGCAACTTATTCAATTAGAGCATTTCTAGCAGTTTTTGTAAAAATTCTTTATTATACAAGATAAAAACATAAAATTTGTAAAATAAAATGACTCCAACTCTAACAACTCTTTTATTCTACTATACAAAATTATTATTATTTTTGTATAATTTAATGAATCCATTTAAATATTATATATCAAACATATTAAAACTTGTTCTTTTGAGGAGAGAGAGTGAATTATAGTAGGTGAGTAATAAATTTTAGAGGTTTTGTAGTGAATATACAAGTTTTGAGAATTCTATAGATATAGAAATTCTCTATTTATTTTTTTCATTTTCTATAGGATACAAGATAATTACAAAAACTGTTGAAGCAAAAAGAAGGTATTTTTTTCACTAAAATAACAATTCTCGTAATTTTACAAGAACCGTTGAAGATGTTCTTACTTATATACCATTTGACCTTCAAAAGAAGAAAAACCGGAATATGTAGAAGCCATTGGCATCAGCGATCCAATGAGTTGAAAAGGATGGGAGGAAAAGAGAAAGGTCTAAAGAAAAATACAATTTTCAGGATGATAAATGAATTGAAACTAATAAAGGCACTTAAAAAGTTCCAATCGTAATGAATTTGTTGCTCTAAAATGTTGAAGCCTATTGTGGTTCACAAATCTTCCCTCTTTTGATATCTCCATTCTAAAAAACTTCTCATGACTGGAGTTAAATATCACAGAGTAGGTGACATGTTCTTTATGATTTGTGAGTTAATACTTCGGAAAATCTTAATTTGAATTCGCTTGGATTATGTGAAGAAAAGATTAGAAAGAAAAATATTACATCCGGGAAGATATAAACTTTTCTTAAAAAAAATTGTTTAAGGATATTATACTCATGATATCTAGATATATCTCTTGTCTTAATTAGCATAGATATATATATTTTCTCAATCCCTAATTTATAGGGATATGGATTGTAACAGATTGTAATACATATTTAAGGTTATCTATCAATAAATAAAGTACAGTTTCAGATCATATTCTTTGCGTATCTATTTTCTCTTTCAACACGTTATCAACAGCTCTTGAGTTGATAACAACAAACTCAAACCACAAACACTACAACTTTCCACCGTCGGTCTCCTCCCTTGCACGAAGTCACCATCATTGCCGACTCTCATGGAATTTTTCTATTCAAACTTCTTACAAAGAAAAGTTTTCATACCGAGTATAACACCCTTAAGGTTAATCGAATAACCTTCTTCGATTTAGAATTAGGTTGCAAAACTTAATTACCGCAACACCATAGATTTATGTTTAGATTTTGGTTTAAATACCGTGAATTATTATATGCCTCTAGTTCCTATGGATTAATGCAGGTATAAGTGAATGAGATTTAATCACCTCTTCCTCAAGGTTTAAGATTAGTGACGGTCGTGGGGGAGTCACGGTTATTGGTAAATATCACGTTAATTGTGATTTCACATTGAAAAAAAGGGAAGTCTATATTTTGTGACTCTGAGCTAGTCATGGTTTTATGAGGTGTAGTATGAAGCCATCGATTTTTGTGACCATACATCATGAATCATGTTTTTTATTCCCTAAATTTGATATTAGTGATCGCGGTATATTCGATCAGATACTAATTACATCTCCTTTGTCTCTTTTGTAAAGGACTATGACTACAGAGCTAGTTAGATCAGCATTTGACATCCTTGATATGCAAGGAACATAATATCATCGTTAGGTTTCTGATGTGGAAAACTCATTCATCAGAAAAGGACTAACCAGTACCATCTACCCACCACAAGACCCTAACACGGTCGGTGCCCTATGTGTAGAAACTAAAGCTAAATCCCTCATATTTTTGAGGCGGTATATTTATCCACTTCTCAGGAAGCCGTATTTAAAAAAAGAAAGATCTCAAGGATTTATGAGACATTCTGAAGCAATGCTTCAACAAAGTGCATGATGCACAACTTTCTGAGTTGATCACATGTTAGAATACAATACGTCTTCTGGATTACACATGTATGGATACATACAAACAAGTTTTGTTAAAACTTCAACATGAACTGAGTTTCTATGGGGTTGACAAAACTGATCAGGATTTGATCGAGAAGTCTTTGAATACCTTCCATTATTCCATGGATTTATTGGCTTATCAGTACCGGATTGAGTACGAGCATGAAATAATTACTACATTCAGTGACTTCATGAACCTTCTGGTTGACAAGGAAAGGAATCATGAGATAATTCTCAACCATAACTCAAGGCCCACAAGGCCCATGAACACACTTGAGAATGGATACATTGGAAGGAAGGTACGTATGGACAGAAATAACAATTGTTCTAAGCCAAAAAGAAGATAGCGCAGAAATAACCAATATAGATCTTGATATAGAGTTCAGGGCGCCCACCCTAACAAGAATCTTTTAGGTTCCAAGAAATATGACAATTTTTTATACTCTGCTCCATTTGATAGTTGCACTTGTTTTAAGTGTGGATCAACTATGCATATACACAGGCAATGTAGTGCAAACAAGGAAATTCAAAGTATCTACAACAATCTCCAACAATACTGGGCACAAGAGGCTACCTTTAATGTAGGAGATGATCAGATGAAAGAAGACTATGGAGTCGATTTCATTTAGCAGAAGACAAGAAAGCAAGTCTTGAGACTTCAGATTCAAATTAGTCTATGGATTAGACTGTTATTTCTGCTATGTAATCAAGTTTAGCTTTATTTTTTGCTTGGTTTTAGCCATGGTTTGAGACTTGTTGTAGTTGTTTTCTGATTTGAATAAGAATGATCTTTTGATGTAAGTTTTGATGTTGGCAAAAGTCATAAAATTTCTTCCGTTCGGTATTTGAAAGTGTTAAGAATAGTTATATTCATACATAATGCTTGAATGGTTCGAATTCTATAAAATTCTATGGCATTATGATACCAAAATACCATTAAAAACGAGACAAAAGAAAAGATAATTTATTTCTGGAGATTTACTATCCATCGAGATTCTTCCTCGACCCGTCGAAGGTATCACTCTTGAACGGTTTTTGGCAGGTTTTGACCCGTCAAAGGATATCCTCAACCCATTGATGGAATGCATTTGTCTCCAAAATGTCACAATTTTGACACGTCGAAAATTTTCATCGACCCATTGAGAAAAAGATATCGGAAATTCAATACGATTTTAGGTTTTATTTCGACTCGTCAAAGGTTTCTTTGACCCATCAAAGGTTAGTTTCTGTGACAAAAAAAATTCCAATTTTTGACCCGTCGAGAACTATCTTTGACCCGTCAAAAATAGTTATCGAAAAATCAAAGTTTATTTTGGGATTCTTCAACCCGCCGAGTGAATTTCTTGACACGTCGAAGATGGTCCAGGAATTGGTATTTTTGATGTGTTTTACATAAGTTTTATTGACAAAAATAGGTTCTAAAACGACCAACCTGAAATTATGCACCAGGTGTGATTTTACATCGATTTTTATCATACCATGGAACTTAATCTACAAGGGTCATTTCGACCGGCCAGATGTTGTTTTACATCAATTGTTTTGAGTGATTGACATATCATATTAGCACTCTATAAAGGTTACACCCTTTGAAATTTTTAAGCATTCAATAAAAGTATTCGCTATGTCTTGGGTTCAAAGACTGTTTATTTGACATTGGTTTGTTGATATATGATGGCAACATTGAGTGTTATACATGTCAAAAGACTATTCAGACTAAGCTAAGTTTTGAAAACGTCTTATGTCAATGGTGTTCAATTAGAACAATATTGTGAGAATAGAAAATAATTTTGTGTGTACTCTTTATAGAAAGCTGCCAACTGTGCAATCTGGAGAAGTTTATGAGGAGTTATAGTGGTTATATCTTACTACGGTTCGGATTATTGAATCTGATATAGTCACTTATATTACTATGTGTGACTTAACCTCATATATGCTTTAGCATTATGATGATCAAGATATTGAGAAAGTCTCATAATCGTCGGTTCTTAAGAGCAAAGAAGCATGTGGAAAAACTTAACATCATCGGTTTATATGAGGGGGAGTGGGATTAATCCACTTGGTCTAGGCTTGGTCTCCAAGATAAGCAAACCACGGTCTTGTGTCTTTATGGAAAAATTCAATGCGCATTGCTCAGTTTGCAAAACTTGTTCATGTCTATAACATTGTTTATATGCATGACGGTCTTTTGTTGTAGACACAACTTCCATTCCTCAACAGATTCTAAGAATATATTTGTATATATTTGTCGATCTATCAAACTGGTATGCAGACTGTATATATATATGGTTTTGATTGCTGTATTTGCACATATGTCACACGTCTTTGCAATCCACATGGTATGTAGCATTTGCAAAACTCTTAGTATAGATTATTAAGCTTCGGGCTCACCACCTAGACAATCCAAACGGGTCAATTAGATTGGATAATGCAGGAGAATCCACATCAAAGACTTTTGATGACTACTATATGTCAATTGGGATTGAAGTTAAACATCTCGTTTCTCATGTTCATTCACATAACGGTTTAACAGAGGCACAAATCAAGCGATTACAGCTTGTGGCTAGAGCAATGGTTATACATACTAATTTTTTGGTATCTGCTTGGAGATATGTAGTATTACATGCAACAATACTTCTTTGCTTGAAACATGTAGCACGCCAATCATTCAATGCGTACCATTTGTTAACTGGATATGAGCCTGATATTTCACACTTACGTATATTTGGTTGTGCAATGTATATGCTAATTGTGCCTCCACAACGCACTAAAATGGGTCCTCAATGTCGATTAGGCACATATGTTGGTTATAAATCTCCAATGATTGTTCGTTACTTAGAACCTTCGTCAAGAGATCTCTTTATTGCTAGTTTTGCATATAGTCACTGTGATGAGACATACTTCCCGCCGTTAGGAAGATATAGAAATGGTTTCATTCTGGTTAAACGTCAGAAATTGACGTGATATGCCCCTACTATGTCTCATCATGATCCCCGCACCTAGGCAGTGTATTCTTGATCTTTAGAAAGTAACAGATTCGATGTCTGATTCCTTTACTGATATCATGAGAGTGACGAGATTGATTATACATGTTGCAAATTCTACGAGGTTGGAAGTCCCTGGAATTGGGCAAATTTGATGCCACACCTGGGAAATGTAGTGTTTCTTATGCCCATAAGTGGGGGTGTAGTGTCGGTCAAAATTCATAGATGAGTTGTCGGTGAAAAGTCAAGCCATCAAGGCACAACTACTCATCATCAACACATGATATTGTTTCTGACTGTGAATGTCTCTAAGTCGATATTGACAAACACTAGGGGACGCCTCAGAGTCAATAACAATATTAGTAAACAAAAAAATCTTACTAAGTTAAACAATTGCTAGTGGTATTATGGATGGTTCTTCCAGATTTGTTGATTATGCATTTACTTATTCCGTCGCTCGGGAATTGATGACGATGAAGTGGAACATTGCTCTATTTCGGATTGTCAACACAAAACAAGATTGACCAATATTTTGCAATCTATGCTGAACTAGACTCTCTTACAAATGACAAGTTTTCGGTATGGTAGTGCTACAACCACCGAATGGTAAGCTGGTTAGACACAAACGAGTTTTTATTTGGAAGCACAATGAGAAGAACTTATGGTGCAAGAATCTTCTGAATGCCTTTGTTTTGATTATAAGCAGATATATTCTCTGGTTATGGACATCGTTACTTTACGCTACCTTATTAGTTTGGTAGTGTCCGAAATTGAGTATGCAGCTGATAGATGTGGTTATAATATATCTTTATGAGGATCTTGATTTAGCGATATACATCAGAGTGCCAAATGACATGATTATACTCAATTCAAATAACTCTAAACCATGAAGTGCTTATGGGATAAGTTTGAGACGTTCACTACTCTAAGTGACTACTTGATTGAAAATAGATACAAGAATGAAAAGTTATGCACATGCATGTTCAGCAGATAAAAAAGTTGTTTGAGATGATAGACCTTGGTAGGACTAGATTTTCTCTTGGTTTAAGCCTATGTTGTTAGCAATTTAGAGATAGTATATCGAGTTGGTTGAATTTTTATTCACCAGTCTGCTTACGTCTAAATCACACAATGGACATAGTACACCCTATTAGCACACCAATGATTGTTTGCAGTCTGGAACCCAAAATGATAAATTTGATCAGAATGATGGTGGTAAGGAACTTTTGAAGTTGAGATTCCATATCTTAGTGCAATTGGAGCTTGGTTAAATACAGATTAGTGCACATATCCAGACATACCTTCTCGGTATGCGCATACGTAAAGTCATTGGAATGATGTAGAGCACATCTTCAGGTACCTGAATAAATTCATTGACTTGGGCTTGTTCTTTCCCTACAAAGTAAACAGAGAGAAACTTAAAATTTTGGGGAAAAATGATTGAAACGTAGCTTACTGATTTTGCCCAATTCGACCCGTCAAACATGGAGCTCGGCCCATTGAACCATAGCTCCTGGATTGGACAGAACGTGTCTCTCGATCTGTCGAGACATACCTTCGACCCATTGAAGGTTACACAGGTTGCAAGCATTGTACCTACTCAATGCAGTCCCCTACTCAGACATATTATGATGTCTTGATTAGTTTTGCTAATGTTGGATATCTCTCTGACTCATATAAAGGACATTTCCACACTAGTTATGTATTCATCATGGGGAACATGACGATTTCTTGGAGATCAACAAAGTAAATCCTTGTTGCTACTACCTCGAATCAATCTAGGATTATACCTTTATATGAAGTGGTTTATGAGTGTGTCTGGTTTAGGACATAATACACTATATTCGAGGATCTCGTAGAGTACCATCTACTATGACAACACCAACTTGTATCTTTAAGAATAATGTGGTTTCCATTGAATATATGAAGTTGAGTTACAATAAGGGCGAACATACTTAACTCATTTTGCCAAAGTACTCCTACAATCAGCAATAACAACGGTTATTAATTATCCGAGTGAACTGGATTGGTTTGGTGGATAATGTTGTAGACTTGTTTACCAAGTCATTGCCGAAATCTATATTTACAAAGTATGTGGACGCATTGGTATGCGAAGATTGTCTGAACTCCAAGATTGAGCTACTGATCAGGGGGAATTCATTTCGTAGACATCAGGAGGAGTCTACATCACATGTGGTCGCTTATGTAATTGATGCGTTGTACTTTTTTTTCTTAGACCAAACTTTTATTTTTATCCAAGAGGTTTTTTTGCTTGACAAGGTTTTTAGTGAGACAACAAATTATGCATCATTCATTAGGAACGTGACACAATGCGAAGTGTTTAAGGATATTATACTCTTGGTATCTAGATATGTGTCACGTCCTAATTAGGATAGAAGTAGATATTCTCTCAATCCCTGATTTTTAAGGATATGAATTGTAACAGATGGTAATACTTATTTAAGGTCATCTATCAATGAATAAAGTACAGTTTTAGATCATATTCTTCTCCTTCAATAGAAATGATATAAAATACAATAAAAACACAACACTTTGAAGATTAAAAACAAAAATATTTCGAGTTGCGTTTTTCTTACATACGTATACCTTTTTAACCAAAAACTTGAGTAGCAATTTCATTAATTTCTATAATTATCACTATGAGATGTAATCACATTTGCCTTTATATTTCGTTCCACATTTAGTGAAACATACCACACCAGAGGGTCAGCTAGAAAAAATGGTTAGCTTCTGTAGTACGAGGAATGTAAAATGTCAATAGAGTATAGATCATGCATTTCATGTATGCTCGATCGTGAGCATAGTTTCTTTTGATGGAGCAAAGCATCTTGCATCCCCAAGAAAATATCATTTTGTTTGTCACGTAAAGTGTAGGTGAGGGGCTTCTGTTTGTAACCTTTTTTCTCCCATAAAAAGAATATAGTTGATTGAGAGTTTTGTTTGCTACATTACAATGACAATTTTACTATATAACATTCTCGTCCTTACTGTTCATTGTTCATTTTTTGCAGTCTAACTTTTCATTTTGCCAGTGTGATGTTTTCTTCTTTCTCTCCTCTGTTTACACACAGGTTCCTCTCTCTTATTCTCGATCTGCTCTTAAAAAAACTTCTCCGATCTTGCTCTTTGAGTATCCATCTCTCGCTATTTCGGTCTACTCTCGGCGCTCTCCACCCTCTCTTTCTCTTTCACGATTTCATCTCAAGGTGAGGGTTGCGAACCTTCAACTTCAATTTCAACTTAAACTTCAACGTTGAAGAACATAAAGGTAAATACGTCACATCAACCTCTAAAATCATGTTTCGCAAAAGTTTTTATGAATCACACAATAAGCACCAACACTACTCATGCTATTCTGATAAGAAGACAAATTGAGGAGTTAAAACAAAATAAAACAAAACAAATATTGACATAAAGATATACCATATTTACTGTTGTTGTCTTAAACATCTAGTAAATTCCGAGTGAAAGAGGGGGCAGGAGTTAGAATTGTGAGTGCGGTGGTGGTGTGGGGTGGGGATGACTGAGAAGTGAGGAGAGGGGGGGGGGAGACTGGGGACTGAAAGCAAAGTCATAAAGAGGGGCAAAAGGGAAACAAATTATGAGGCCCAACCCACGCCCCTATAAAAGCCACTTCTGGACACGTCCGTTTCACTCCCGCAAACTTAACAAACACACGCTTCCCCGTAACATCTTTCTCCAGCCTTAAACATACATATGGTGTACGGTCTCACTTTCATTTATTTTCTTTCTAGATACTAATAAATATCAAATTTTACTAGGCTAACAGTACAGTTAAGTTCTCTGATTCAGTTTTATGAGGGATATGAAGTGCATGTTTAGTTATGTAGTGTCCTACTATCCCTTCAGAGTGGGTTTTACTCGTTGACAAAAAAATATAGTCGGCAACTTACACAATTATATTGATGACCGTTAATTCACTTTTTTGTTTGGTCATTTCCACCTGTTGAGACATGGCCAATGTCAAAATTTTATCTATTGGACTAATTTATAGTGGTATAAAGAGGTGACAATTTTCTAAGTAGTCATATAGTGCAAGATAATACTGTTTTTTTTTTTTACTTTGTTAAGGATAACTCAGAATTTTTTTAAGTTTATGGGAAACTTCTTAGGTCCATGGCCTATGACAAATCCAACGGTGCATTGTAACCTAATATTTGACCACTTTGACAATATCGTGATTAGAACTAAAGATGGAGATAGAGATGATAATAATACCGTCGGGTAGGGTATTCATCGGATATTCGACCCTAAAGGAGGACAAATACTGGTAAAAACGGATACAGGTGTATCTAATATTCTGATTTTGAAAACGGGTACAGGACCGGTATGATATTTTGATATCTATACCCATACCCACTCGATAAAAGTATTAAATTTATAGTTATTAATATATTTATAATATAATAATATTATTATATATAATAACTATTTTTTCTATTAGGCTATAAAGTAAATAATCTTTTTTTATATATAAAATTTCTCAACATATCCTCTACCTTATATATATACACATAATTATGGCCCTATAATTATATATATATATATATATATATCAAACGGTAGAACAAGAGTCCAAACCATAGCACCTACTACCCAACCTACTTTGCTATTTTGCCATTTCTCCAAATTGCTTAGTTGTTAAATGGTCTCTATGCAATCTTCAGTCAATAATTCTAATGATCTTGAGAATTAAGTTTCTTCGACAACTGAAAACGAGAACACTTCTACACCTATTTAAAGCGAGGACGACTCGAGACCTAGTCGAGATATCAAAAATGATCAAGGGAGAAAGCGTAAGCTTAGGTCTGCAGTATGAGATCATTTTGAGAAGAAAACTATTGGTGGTACGATAAAAATTGCAAGGCTTAACTATCCAAGGAGAAAAATCATGGGACATCACATCTACGTGATCATATGAAGTCTTGTATCTACAAAAGACAAAGAAAAATATATCAGGCAATTTTGAATCCTGCACGATCTACCAATGGATCCAATAAGCTTGGTACTTACAGTTATGATCCTAATAATGCTAGGAGAGCACTTAGAAATATGATTATTCTTCATGAGTATCCACTGTCTATGGTTGAGCATATTGGATTCCAAAGATATTCTTTTGAGTTGCAACCATTGTTTAAGGTTCCTAGTCAAAACACAATCAAGTCTGACATATCGAAGCTTTTTGAAGTTGAAAGAGAAAAAACAATGAATTTTTTGGATGCTTATAAAAGCATAATCGTTATCACAACTGACATGTGGACATCAAATAATCAAGAGAGAGGGCTTATGGCTATTACTTCACACTTTGTTGATGATTCTTGGATTATGCAATGTTGCCTACTAAGGTAAATTCATAAAAGTTCTATAATTTGAGTTATTTTAATTAAATTACCATAATTAAGTATGTGTGACTATTTTTTTTAAGGTTTATATATGTACCATGTCCACACACTGCCAATGTACTTGCTGATGCCTTGGTGAATTGTTTGTTTGATTGGAATCTTGATCGTAAGTTGTCCACTTTAACTGTAGAGAATTGCACTACTAATGATGTCATGCTTGATAAGATCATTGAAAAGATTCATTTTACTTCTCTTATGTTGGATGGTTCTTTATTTCACATGCGTTGTTGTGCCCATATATTAAACTTGGTTGTAAGGGATGGTCTCAATGTGATCAAAGAAAGCATTGAGAAAATCATGTAAAGTATTGCCTTTTGGACACAAACGCCAAAAAGAGAGGAAACATTTTTTAGAGACGGCAAAACAACAAGTACTAAGATGTTAGAACTTGATTGTAAAACAAGGTGAAACTCTACATACTCCATGCTCAACACTGCAATGATATACAAGGATGTTTTTCCTCGTCTGAAACATCGTGAGCCCTTATACAAAGAAGTACCTACTGAAGATGATTGGTCAAAGACAAAACAACTTGTTAAGAAATTGAAGATGTTTAATGACGAAACATAACTATTTTAAGGTACCAAGTATCTCGTTATTTTAAAAATATTTGTGTGATTAGTTTAGCAAGCTATGAATGGCAAGAGTCTGACCAACTTGAGGTTTGACAAATGGCATCAAAAGTATTGAAAAAAATCTTAAAATATTGGGACACCACGCATCGTTTAATGGGGGTTGCAAGTATTTTGGATCCAAGGTATAAGATTAAGCAAATTGAATTTTTGTGTCATTTACTTTATCCAAGGAGTGAATCAATTGCTACACTTGAAATTGAGAACTATAAAAGATTGCTTTATGATTTGGTGAAGGAGTATCAATTTAGATCTCATCATAGTTCTTAATCAAACCTTCTAAGATCAACTCGAACTTCTTCCTCTTCATCAAGGGTGTTTATAGAGAACCTTAATTTGGTGAAACAACTTGATGTTTTTGTTTCTCACTTTGCTACTAGCACCTACGTTAAATCTGAGTTGGATCATTATCTAGAGGAGTCTCTCTTGCTTATAAATTTTGATGAAAATTTTGATATATTGGGTTGGTGAAAATCCAATGGGATTAAATATCTCATTTTTACAAGAAATTGCTAGAGATATACTAGCTAGTCCCGTGTCAACTGTTGCTTCATAATCTTGCTTTAGTACTAGCGAAAGGGTAATAAGCCCTCATCAGAGTCGACTCCATTCAAAAGCAGTAGAAGCCTTGATGTGTTTCCGAGATTGGTTGTGAAATAAAATAAGAGGCAAACATAATTATTACTATATATTATATATTATTTTTGTTCAATGAGAAGACTTCTTATGTTGCTTAATCTCTTTGTTTATCATAGCTATAAATCCGAAATATGATATAACTACAATTCAAGATGACTCTGATTACAACAAAAATGATTAGGTAAACTTTTTTTGTTTAACACTTGTCATATATATTTGTTTTTTTTTGTTTAACACATGTCATATATATTTGTTTAGATGAATAAGTTTGAGCTTTTCTATGATTTAATTTCTTTGTAGGATGTTCCCATTTAAACAGAAAACATGAGAACATTAGTGTGATTGAGAGCATGAGGTCTAATACTTTACTCACTTTTTCTAAAATAATTAAATAAACTAGATTTATTTTTGTTGGATTTAGAAAATTTTTGCATTCAATAATTTATATATATTTTGGATTATGGCTTTGCTTATAAACATATTTATCTTTCCACATACTTTTATACGGGTAACGAGTAAGTATGGATGCCATAGTATTTGATGGATACGAGACGAGTAATACCTAATATAATAATACGTGTATCGGTACGGGACGGAGATGAGTACAAAATATGAACTCGGGTATGGATACAATATTTTAATATTTGTACCCTATCCTACTCATTGTCATCTCTAGATGGAGAGCACAAAACAGACTAGACAATAACCACTGGTATGAGTGAAAGGGCGTAGATGTATTAGACTCAGCAGTGTCAAATACACGGCTGAGTTCCTATAATTAACTAACAAGTCATATTAAATTTTGATTATCCAAACTTTAGTTATGGGCCATATAGAAAAATGACACGGCTGAGATCGATCAATTAGAAAAATACATTTATTATTATACTTTGACTCCTATTTAAAGTCAAATTCATTTTAATGTTCATCTCAAATCAGTTACGAGAATATTTCTCTAATTATGATTAGTAAATCTTACATCTTTATCTCTATATCTTTATATAAAGAGAGAGACAACTAACTATCAATGTCTTGTATGTGGATTGATTCGTCATGCTCAATTCTTTCTATCCAAAGAATTTTTTTTGCAGTATAGTTGTTTGGGCCCGAAATAAAATATCTCTTATTGGGCTGGATTAGGCGAGCGGCCCGAGTGAAGTGTACAAATCTGGATTAGAGTGGGCTTGAAGGAAACAATATTGAATGTTGATCCATGCGGCTTGTTTTTATCTAACATTTCCTATAGTGGTTAGGACTCTGTTACAAGAGTTATGTATAAATATCGGATGAGCTCTATTGAGTACTTAGAGTTATGTTGTGAATCTAATTTCTGATACCAAAGAGTTTCAAGTAAAGTGGAATACGGCTACGATCTTCTATATAAAGAGTTAAAATGCGATTTAGAAAGGATCCTCGATCAAATACATATTTTGCTCTCAGCAATTTATTCTTCTCCATATGAGAAAACCCTTGCAACCAGCGATCAAGTGAGTTGTCACACGAGGAGCGTGAGATTCTTGCGATTCAAGGCAGCAAAAACCTGCAACCAGCGATCAAGAGGTTTGTCACCAGGAAGAGTGAGATTTTCGAGGTTCAAGGAATAACACCTTTATATTCTCAACACCGAACTAAGGATATTGCTTTGCTTTACACCAGGAGGAGTGTAGAGTATCGATTTCCGTGGTTCAGCTCGAGACACGAAAATAGCAAGTCCTAGGTAACTAGGCGACCAGGATCCATTCAGGCGAGGTTGGTGCTCTCCTCGTCTGAATCGCTTATTAACAAGTCAGTAGCCGCTAGCCTACAAATTAACATTCCTTCGTGAGACGGTGACACGCCAGCGTACTAAGCATAATCGAGGAAAAGAGATAGTTTGCAAGATCTCTCAAGTCCGCTAGGAGATTTTGGGGTTAAAATTTTTGGCATGCCCAGTGGGACAAAGCATTTAGTGTCTCTAAGCGACAATTGGGGATCCCTATAAAAAGGAATACCCTCAGTGTCGTAAACATCCGCAACTGAAGTACTGGGAATACACTTCTTCTAAGTGTTGTTCGCTATCTGAGAAGGCGGTTGACATCATCTTCGCAACAAAACATCATTCGAATATAGACGTTAATTTCTTAAGTGAGGGTGACATTAATCACCTAAGTTACGAAGAATACCAAGCGTACACCACTAGGCAGGATGTATAGCTCGGAGGTTACTTTGAAATAATCAAATAGAGGTTTGAGGAACAAGCAGACCTGCTCGCTTCCAATAGCAAAAAGACAGACACGACGATAGCCAAAATCAAAGCTTTAAGGCTGAAACATAACAAGGGCTTGGAAGACCAGGAGCTACTGAAGGTTCAAATAGCAACCATACGCGGAGGTTTAAGAGAGGATGCATGTGGAGATCATGCATACCCTAGATGCAAACCTCACGAAGCTGGCGAAAGCAGTGGCCACGCAATTTCAGTGAATGGAGAGAGACATATCAGTCCTTACCAAGTCTGTCTCTGATCTTACCAGGAGGACACGACAAGCAGAGTCTTTCCCATATGCATGGGAAGAGCGTTTAGATACATTTATGAAGGAATGTGACAATCACATTGCCAAAGCACATGAGCCGTATGAAACTCCTTTTTCGCTTGTCCAGAAAGGAGACACCAAGGCTTGGAAGTGGCCAAGACATTACAAGCAGATCAACTTCCAGACCTTCATAGGAGATGATGATGCCAACGCAGCGACACATTTGGCGTACTTCACTTGCAGCTGGGGCAATGATATGCATAAAACATGCATCAAATATTAACATAAAGTAGACACTCAACACATAGTTCACACGTATGCAATTTAAAACCCTTCTTTGTAGATGTAGCATAGATAAGTAGAGATCGTTCTTAACCGGGGATTGATGGTACTAATGCATGACAACGTTTATAAACACAAAAGTAAATGTAGGGAGGATTTATAAGTTGGTTTTTAATTACCTAATTTATTTACTAAAAACGTCTCAAACATAGCACATAATTCTAGGACTCTAACATGCATTGACTCATAGACAAGCAAACACGTAGAAGACCCTAAAACACACCATGTTTTGAAACAAAAAAGAAAACCTAATTAATTATATACAAGTGATCAACTTATTCCTTACCTAACTATTTTATTAACACATGCAAATAACAACACTACCGAAATTCCATAACCCTAAATTTCGATTAAACATGCATAATTCATATTTTGTGCTAGGCATCCCCTAAACACCATTGATCTAGACTAGGAATCCCCTAAATCAAAACCAAAGTATTAAGAACCAATTATCTTCATGCAAATTGAAATCTAGAATAAGGAACACATGGAAAAGTTATTGAAATTCACTTATGTAATAAAACCGAAATACAATCATCCAAAACACACAAACAAGTTTCATGAACAAAAAGAGACTACTGAGTAAAGAGGTCATTGTTACACTTTTATATTTTTGGAATCCTCTATGGATACTCAAGAGAACTAGATTTCTTGGTGGATGACGTTCGGAATCCCCTATGTGCCGGTGGAAGAAGAGATGTGACGTTATGGTGGTGTAGTCGGCTTCTTGAGGATGTCGGCTTAATTTGTGGGGAGGAGGAGAGTATTTGGCAGAGCATAGGCTATAGAATAAGTGATGATCTGCTTTGAGGCCGAGCTCCCCTTTATATAAGAGAAGGATAGGTTGTTTCCTACCATAACAAGAAGTCCACATTAATTTGGGTGAAATCTGACCTCCTGTAGTAAAACGCGATTTTCTTGAGTTCTACATATTCGAATTGCATGATTCTTGCGGCATTGGAAAGATCTTTCAGAGGGATATAAAATATTTTCCTTAATCACCTCAATCGGAGTTAATCCTTGATTTCTACAGCCTGTAGAATTCTTCTGTTCTGTAACTTCAGATTTCCTTCATTTTTAAGTATTAGGAATCTCAATCTCATCAAATCTTGGATTTCTTGCTCTCCAATTATTCTTGTCTGAAAATACTATTTAATTGCACATATTTTGGGCTTCAAATCATATCCATATATTCTTAAAATATTTTCCTAAAATTTGGCCCAATGGTCCTTTATTAATTCGGCAAGGTTGTGCTTTCCTGGATCGCGCAGGAGAAATGTTTTCTTCTTTATTTGCATCATTTTCATTTGTTCTTCTTCAAGATCCATAGAATTTCGGCAACCTTTATTTACTCCTCTTTTTGCTCCATTTTGCCACACCTCAAATGCTTGTAGACCTCTTTACTCCGTCTCTTTTGACAAAAACCTAAAAATAACAAAATAAATCAAAACTAATAAAACTAAGCAATTAACAAAGTAAAAATGTAGAGAAAATATATTAATTAATATGCTTAAAATGCGTAGATCAGGCAATTTGCTTACGACGAGGAGCCCAAATTGAGAACTTTTGGTTCATCTTTATCCGAATCAGCCCTCGTTTGGTATATAGGTTTGGAGAAGAGGTCTATCACAAAGTGGGCGACAATGAAAGCATTGTTCATATACCACTTCGGCACAATGAGACCGGGAACCAGCATCAGAAAGCTAACTTCTTGCACCATTTTCGATCCGAGTACAACCTATGTAGAACCCCGCTAGGTAAAGATGAAGTTGTTGAAATGGCCATAAATGGCTTGGAAGACCAGTACTATAAATTTTTTTTCAACAACAAATACTTTACCTTAAATGAGCTTATCACAACGGTGACAAAATCTTATAGTGCCATGCAAGAACGTGATAATAAGCGCAACTCATCAAAAGGCAAATATACATCAAGGTCGTATGATAAACACAAGCCAACAACTATGGCTTATATAGAGGACCAGGTGGAACAAGAATCTGACTCTGAAGAAGAGCAACTGGGAGCTGTCAAGTTGGCGACAAACAAAGTATTAAAGCCCCGCAAGCTTCAGAGTTCTATAAAACTCTCGACAGTGACTTTTACAAAGCCAGAGTTTGAGACGTACATATATGATGCTAACATGGCTCATCAGAAACTTGACGATCTTTTCAGTATGCCAGCCGCCAAGACAGACTTCAACCCATTACCCAGTCCAGAACAACTAAAAGGGAAGAAGTATTGTAAGTTCCATGGCGCATGGAACCATATGACTAAGGACTGTATTAAGTTCAAAGATCATATCCAGATTCTCAACCATTCCCGACACCTTAGGTTAACATGGTAAATATTGATTTCTCGCCAACGACAGCTTTGTAGTAGGAGCTGAGTAAAAGAATGCACCAATTCACCTGCGGTATACTTTTCCACAAGATAAGGTGGAATAAGTAGTAGACAAACTGCAAGAGATAAAACTTATCGCCTACTTGTCAGTATTCAAGCTAAGACATCTAAATTATAAATGGCCAGACGAGCATTTTTGAAGGTTCCACAACGCATTTGGACATCGAATAGTAATGTGTTCTACCCGGAAGGACAAAATTTAGGGTTTGATTAACTGGAAACTTTTTTTTCTCGCGATGCATCTGGGCCAGCGCAAAGATGGAGAAGATCAAGGCAAAGACCTAAGTGCAACATCACATTTTTCCAACCCAGGCGAGCTGAGATCACATATGATTCATCTAGGCGAGAAAAGATTTTTGAAGAGCTACTCCGAGCAAGGGTAACAGTGGTTCCCGATAATTGGGGATCTCCAGACCCAAATTCTGAAGATGTAAAAGGTCTACCTCATTGCCAATACCATAATAGATGGGGGCGCCATTCCACTAATAAATGCATTAACTTAAGGTATAAGATTCAGTAGTGGATAGACGAGGGAGAAGTGCATATTGCAGCACCCTTACCAAATCTGGCGATCAAAGAAGCATTGATGGTTAGAATGATAAAATTATCAAGGGGCAACCCAAACAAAAGGAAACCAACCCTCGACCTTCCAACTAATAGTGAAGGTACTACAAGGAGACCATAAGATAATGCATCAAAAGGAAAGGAGAAGGTTGACCCGAAGGACGAACAGTTGCAGAGGCATCTAAATGCCTTGGCCGCTAATCCCCTGGTTGTGTTTGGAAAGAAGTCTCGCGAACCAAAATTCCGAGCAGCCAGGCCAAGTGTGTTCAATTGTGACCTAGAATTATTGGCCAGACAGAAGACACCAGATTCTATACCAGAGGTTCCCCGTGACCTAAGGAAACACAGAGGCCAAGCAACGTCTCCACTTTGAAGAGGAAGCTACACGAATAGTGAGGAGCCCTCAGCGAACTAAGGAGACTGCGTGAGGGCAGGTTACAATGAGCAAAACAAAGGGTTTCCGTTGGAGGCCAAAGCCTTTGATTGAGGAAGAAAAGAAGAAAAAGGCTAGCTTGGACAAGTCTTTTCCTTCCTCTAAAAAGGAAAGTTCTGGTTTGTTTCAACCAACTACATTAGAATCTATACCTGAGGTTCCAGAACAGCACGTTGCCGCCTTAGATATTACTGATGATGCGGACATGGATGTTGAGAAGACTGAAGAAGGTGTCGAAGGCAATGACGATGAGGAACTAGTAGACTACGGTGAAGACAAGGAGGAAGACACGCAAGAGTACGCGGATGAGATAGACATTAATGTTAATATGGCAATCGTCTTACCCTCCAAATTTGCAAGACATTCAACAAAAGTGACATAAGTCAACGTTAACCCAGTGAAAAGTGTGAATAATTTGGCGACCATAGAAGACGATACTATATCATCCGATCAGCAGTCGCTCTCCAAGCAATCAGAGGTTGACTTGTCTTTGAAGAAGGCATACATGATGTTCATGAAGCCTACCCTGAACATGGCCATGCACATGCGGCCATTATACATCACATGGAAAATCTAAGGTATCCAAATCAATAAGCTGTTTGTGGATTCAGGAGTAGCCGTGTGACAACCCAAACCGGAAATGGTAGTTAATCGGCTTAATTCGCAAGTTTCACGTATAATCATAGTTTGTCATAATTAATTGAATTGGCGGTCTGGTTCACGACTTAATTATCGGGCGAGAATTTGAGATGAGTCTCTTCACGAGAATTGTAGTATGCATGATTTTGAACTCGTAGGTGATTTCAGATAATTGTTTCGATAACCGAGGAATATATTATGAATATTTGAAGTCGCGTGATTTAGTCGTGTTTATCCGATTAAGTTTGAGTTATCCGAAATGTGGATGTGATTCGATTTGGACCGTCGATCGTATCGAGCCGCGAGTATAAATATCGGAATAGTCGTAAAATTGTTGAAAATCACTGTTTGGAAGTTTGACCGTCATTGACTTATCGTGGACTTTCTGATTCCAGCCACCTCCGGCTACAATTTGGGTATGGTTGGAATCCTCTCATGATTTTCTATGGTTTTAAGCTTGGATTTGTGTGATTTGATGAGGTTTTGGGGGAGAACGAGTTTAAAGAAAATTAGGGATTTTGCCGGATTCGGGTGGGGTGCTCCGGCGACGTTTGGGGTCGGGGGTGGGGGGAAAGGTTCCCCTCAACCCCTTGATGCTTTTGGGTGGAAAGAATTTTGGTTTGGACTCCGGTTGAGACTCGCCGGAATCAATGGATTCCGTGAGGTTTCGGGCTCGATTCCGGCCGGTGAGCTTGGAATTTGAGCTTGGTGTAGAAGATGATTGTGTTGGGCTTGAGGTGTAGACCATTTCTGGAAAGTTTGGCCGGAATCCGCAACTGTTGACGCCGCGGCGGCACTCCAGCGAAGGGTTGACTTTTTGGATTTTTATCAAGTTTTATGCCGTTTTACTCGTAATCGCGCCCCAATCGTAGCCTTGAGGTTTTCGAGTTGATTTGAGTAGTGGATTTTAAGTCGAGGGTTTATGTGGAGTATTTTGGGGTTTTTGGCGATTCTTTTGTTATCCGAGTTATATATTTTCAGAAATGATTGGTTTCCGAGGTGTGGTGCAGAGTATCAAATTGTGATTTTGATCAGTGATATTTTGTGATTATGCAGGGGATCGAGATCATATGCTTGGCGAGGGATCTTCCGCTGGATCTCAGGATTAGCGCGTTTGCGCGCTGTGCTTATCTGTGAGTGGACATTTATTTACACTGTCGTAACGAGTTATTGGTTTCAGTATTTATTTCCAGTATAGTATTGAGATTATTTATTGTTTTGGAGGTATTGTTTTATGTTTTATTGGTGATGACATTTACTTAGCATCGATGCATTGACTAATCGGCTGATCACCGGTAGTCCAGTTCCAGGCTTGAGAGATTCGCCTGATGTGCCCACTAGGCTTGAGAGATTCGCCTAGTTTATCACCGTCGGGCTTGAGAGATTCGCCCGGCACCTCCATTTATTTTAAGAACTCGCATTATTTTTATGTTATGTAAATGGTGAAAGTCATATGATTATTTTCGTCCACTCACTCTAACCATTTTATTTGCCTTTCCCCTGGGCTTTTCGGTTTCCGTGCCCAGTTTGCAGTTCGGATTTTGGTGTCGCACGTTGCAGTCGGAGGCTTAGTGTTGAAGCTACCTTTCTTTTTCAGTAGGTTTCTTGTTTAGCCTACTGCTATGTATTTATGTATATATATACTAGAGGTCGTTCTGAATACTCTGATGTTCATATTTTCATATGATTTTCCCGGATTTCTGTAAAGTTACAGTTTTGCTTATGACTTTATATTATGATGATGTGATTTTGAGAAATCCGAATGGGATTGGTGCCCACGGTTTGGCTTTTGTGCCATAGGATGAAGTGTGTTTTCAGGTGTAGGTTAATGGTAATTCCGCGATATAGTGAAACTCTGCCTAAATTTCTATGGTTTTTGCAAGTTCATGTTTTCAGAAGGAGTTCGATTCCGGTTTAGGAAACTAAATCGGGGTTGGGTCCTTTCAAGCCGTCAACATTATCACCGTCAAAGCAATGATATTACTAGGTATTCCCAAGTCTGCTATCCAAGAAACAACCTTGAATGTTCGAAACTTCCAAGGTAATATCTCTAAGACTTTGGGAATTGTCTTCATCCATGTGCAAGAGGGACCAGCCACTGACACATATACATTCTTTGTGGCAGAATGTACAACACCATATAGTGCAAGCCTGGGACAAGAATTGATTCGCAGAAGCTATTGTGTACCCTCTTCTCTTCATCAACAGATGGTGCTTTAGAATATGGAGTCGGGTGAGGCAGAAGTTATAGACGCCGATCCTCATCCTTACTCCGTCTATGCCAATACATTAGAGGCCGACTATTACAACAGTGATCTCCAGCCATTGGAAGTGTATGGCATATATAACAAATGCTGCCCAGTTGGAGTAACGACCTCTGAATTGGCTCAATGGGGTATCATCCAGGTAAGCGAGGATGGTCGCCGACCTTACACCATTGAGCTACCACCTAAATCATCCCAATGATAGGGTCTCTATCAAGCATAGAGATCGAGGTTTGCTTCTCCTTGTACGAAAGATTCCATAATTTTCTAATGGAGAGTCAAGCCCGCGAGAGTATTCTGATGATTACAGCATTGGGATATGTGGATGATGACATACTGCACGAGTCAAATGAAGAGGAGGAAATCCAATTAGCTCCAGCAGCTTTAGACGATACACCTACTAAGGTTAAAGATCTCATCGAAAAGATTAATCTTGAAACTTCAGAAGAGACAATGACTGTGGCTATAAGTACCTTCTTGGAACCTGAAGAACGACAGAAGCTCATTGATTTGCTAAAGAAATACAGGGACTGTTTTGCAAAAAAATACGAAGACATGTCAGGCCTGTCGCCAGACCTAGTGTGCCATAACTTACCTATCCTAGAAGGCAAGAAACCTATGAAGCAAGAGATGCATCATATGAACACATAAATAACAATTGTAGTCAAGGAAGATATTGAAAAAATGCTTAAATCAGGCATTATTAGAGTAGCCAAATACAACGAGTGGCTTTCAAATGTAGTCCCGGTAAAGAAGAAGAATGGTAAGATGAGAGTTTGTATTGATTACCGAGACCTTAACAGTGCAACTCTGAAAGATGCATACCCTATGTCAGTAGCAAATTTTTTGGTAGACTTAGTCGCACGCCATGAGATATTATTATTCATGGATGGGACAGATGGATATCATCAAATTCCAGTGGCAGAAATAGATAGGCATAAGATAGCGCTCCGTTGTCCGAGTTTTGCAGAAGTATTTGAGTACGTGGACATGCCATTTGGACTCAAAAATGCAGGGGTGACCTATCAGCGAGCTATGAATTTAATATTTCACGACCTAACAGGGAAGTCCATTGAAGTTTATATCGATGACATGGTGGTCAAGAAAAAAAATACAAAAATAGACCATACTGAAAGCCTGAGGTAGGTGTTTGTTCGAATGAGACAATATCAATTGAAGATGAACCCAGCCAAGTGCATTTTTGGGGTACAAGCGGGAGACTTTTTGAGCTTCTTGGTCCATCAACGGGGAATCGAGGTCCCAGATGATAAGAAGGAAGCAATTTTAAGTGCAGTCCCGCCAAAGAATAAGGAAGAGTTACAACAAATGTTGGGCAAAATAAACTTCCAAGGTGATTATTGCGAATGTAGTCGGGAAAACACAGTCATTCTCGCATTTACCCAAGATGCAAGATCAAAAAGACTTTGTATGGGAGCCTGTTCATCAAGAGGCTTTTGATACCATCAAAGTATATCTGGCGAACCCATCAATTTTGGTCCCGCCAAGACCAGGGGTCCCTATTAAGCTGTATATATCAGCTACAGACCATTCTATTGGGAGTCTATTAGCTCAAGACGATACGGCAGACGTCGAGCGTGCTACTTTCTATTTTAGCCATACTTTGATAGATTGGGAAACACGATACTCGTGAATGGAAAAATTGTGCTTGACTTTGTATTTTCTCAGGATGCAAGTTGAGGCAATATATACTATCCTTCACCCCCTGCTTAATTGCACAAAGTGATCTAGTGAAGTATATGTTATCAAGGCTCATTCTAAGTGGCAGAATCGGGAAGTGGAACTTGACACTTTTTTAATTTTCACTGCAGTATGTGTCACAAAAAGCAGTAAAAGGCCAGACAATGGCTGATTTTCTTGCACACCATCTTATGATTGATGCCCGCGAAGGTCCAGAACTGGACTTAGCTCGTATCGATCTTACCCCGTGGTACTTATACTTCGATGGCTCAAGTACTACCACTATGGCTGGGGCAGGCGTCACCTTGGTTACTCCACGTGGTCAAACTTTCTCATACTCTTTCAGGTTGGAATTCTAGTGTACAAATAACCAAGCGAAGTATGAAGCACTTATCATAGGATTAGAGCTCTTGCTAGATTTGGAGATTACAGATGTGCACGTATATGGGGATTCCCTATTGGTGATTAGGCAACTCGAGACAAAGAATAAGGCCGGGGCAGTGTTAGAGCCGTATGTCAAGCGAGTCTTTGATTTATTCAAGTTATTTACTGAAGTAGAATTGAGTCATATTCCTCACGAAGAGAATTATGCAGCGAACGAGTTAGTATAGTTAGCAACGGGAGTAAGCCTTCAGGATGGAATACGCGAGCGGATATTAAAAGTTAAACGATGCACACTTCTTTCTTTCTTTGCTCGCCAAGAAGCAAATAATCTATGGTACATCGCAACACTTGATTATATCGATATAGACTGGAGGCAACCCATCATCACGTATCTCCAGAATCCAAACAAGCTGATAGATAAGTGGATCAGGTTTCTAGCTCTCAACTATGTGCTCAAAGATGATGCGATGTACCGGCGGGAGAAGAAGGTCTATTGTTAAGAAGCGTGTATGGACGTGACGCTAAGCGGATAATGAGAGAAATTCACTTAGAGGCAACATGAGCACACCAAGCTGGTCCAAAGATGATATGGTTATTACGGTATCATGGTTACTACTGGCCAGGAATGCTCAAAGACTATAATACGTTCGCCAAAGGCTGTGAAGAGTGTCAAGCACATGGTCCAATCAGCCATATGCCCAATATCCCTTTACAACCAATCATCATGCCTTGGCCAGCACGAAGATGGGCTTTGCATTTAATCGGGATGATTCATCCTCACTTATTGGAAAGACACAAGTCGATCATCGTTACGACTGACTTTTTCACTAAATGGGTGGAAGCTAGGCCTTTAAATGTGGCATCCACGAAAGTCATTCGCCAGGTTCTGTTTGAAGATATCGTCTGTAGATTTGGCATTCAAGAATGTTTTGTGTTAGACAGAGGGGCAGCTTTCATGTCTGGAGAGGTAGAAGAACTAATGAAAGACTTGGGGATACATTGTTTTCATTCTACCTTGTATTATGCTCAATCCAACGATCAAGCTGAAGCAAGCAACAAGATAATCATCCATATCCTGAAGAGAATGCTTGCCAGCAACCCCCGTTTATGGCATGAAGATTTATTTAATACATTATGGGCATACAGAATGAACAAACGAAGCCCCACTGACACGACTCCTTATGCATTAATGTTCTTCCATGATGTAGTTTTACAATTAGTAATTAACATTCAGTCTATGAGGGTTATGGAACAACACGATTTAATTGGCGAAGATTATATGCAAGCAATGTTGCCGGAGCTTGAAGATTTAGACGAGAAATGTTTGAAGGCTTATGACCACCTATGCGCTGAGAAACGAAGAGTATCGTGTGTTTATGACAGGTGCACGAGGGGCAAAAGCTTCGCAGAAGGAGACTTAGTATGGAGAGTGATACTTCCAATAGGCAAGAAGATTGACGACCGAGGCAAATGGTCTGAAAAATGGGAAGGTACATACATCATAGATCGTATTCAAGGAAAGGAGTTGTGCGTCTGCGTGATTGAGATGGTACAATCCATGCTAACCCCATCAATGACTGTTTCCCCAATCAATATGTGTGGCCAGTATGGGAGTACGAAGACCCGCTCGCAACAGAGTAATTCAGTCTATACAAGCTCTAAGGAAACTGCTCGCCTGAATAAAGTAAAGGGGCATAACGTAGAGCCTTTTATAGCTACAAGGCCAATTTATGTGGCTACTTTCGTAGTGAAATTTTATTATTTTTGTAAACTTTTTACAGCCAATGTATGTGGCCAAGTAATTTGTCAATATTTAGTTGTTAAGTTGTACTTGCCAACTTTTGTGGCCAAAGTCACAAGTGTTTCATATACAAATAGTGTTTGAGAACAACGTTTTGCAGAGAGAAACCTTTTGCTTTAAACATAAACAGATTACATTAAAACACAAGATTACAAAGGCTTTACGACCTTAGGCTCTGATACCGTACGAAGATAGGCTACGAGTGACATGAGAAACAAAAAGGGGGAAATGGCGTCTATTCCTCCAAATCCTCAAATGGTTATAACTAGTCTCTGGGCACACATATCAAATATGCATACATTGAAAAAGACATCAAGAGACAAAAGAAAAAGGATTTGAAGCGCCAAGGAAGTTAGTTCAGCAACCCAAAAAGAGTGCTGGAAGCAAGTTAGCATTGTGCTTCCTTTCCCTGGGTTGAACTCCCTGTCCTTTCTCTCCAAAATGTCCGTGTTCATAGGACATGCAGCCTCTATGCACAGAAAACCGGATCGGCTGCTAGCGAGGAAGTTGGGGCGAAGTCATCCCTGGCGTTTAGACTTCGTCACCCCGAAAATACTTAGGGTGATTTCGCCAAGGAATCATCTGGACATAGACATCACTAGGAATCATCTGGACATAGACATCACTATCTAGTCCAGATTTGGACATGGATATCACAATCTAAGGTCTATACTGTGAGAGGATTATATTTGGAAGTTTCTTTTGAAACGAGGGCCATAGAAAATACAGCGAAAGGGAGTTCATCGAACAAGAAGATTGAAGGGGTGCATAATTGTAAATGGTGAGAATGGCATTTATAGGAGAAGTAAGTATTGAACCATTACGTCCTAATAGAACGGTAAAGACTCTCAGGATAAAATGCACATGTTAACGAAGGACATGTGTCTATAGGGCATTGAGCAACATGGCGGTCTATCTGAGATAAAGGTGCCATAATTAAGATTTTTTGGGCAGTTAAACGAATAGAGATTTGACATATGGGACATCACATCTTGGACTTCAAGTCTGAGATTAAAAGCCATTAAAGTTGAGCAACAACAGTAAGAGGGCAGGTACTTTCCTCAGCATGCCAATTAATGTTGGATTATTTTTAGCAGGCCTATATCTGAGGCCCAATAATATATTCAAAATATAAATTTATCGTAATGGTACCAAAATAATTAAAATTTTGTTTTAGGTTCATAAGATACAAGAGCTGGGCTTAATACTAGAGGCCTAAGAAACTATAACAAAAGAGCCTTTTTCTTCAATCCCACCTTAAAGAACTCAAAGTCTGTCCAAGCCAAGCTGTACGAATCCAGGCACTCTGAAGCACCATCCTCGGCTTCGGCAAGTAGATTCGCGCGACAAGAGCTTTCTTCCAGAAGTTGTTGAGTGCTAGCATGAGTGTAACTAGCATCAGCCCGCAAGATTTCAACTTCAGCTTGAAGAAGTGCTAGTTCAGTTTCCTTGACGGCTAGAGCTTCTCTTTTGGTTAAAGCATTCTTCAGGAATTCCTGGACTCGACCCCGATCCAGCTGTAATTAGTTGGCCATCTTGGCTACCATCTCCCGTTTGCGATCCACTCTGTGCTTTAAATCATCCTGATGGCTATATAATTTGTGGAGCTCACGAAGGTGCTGATCGAACTCGGAGATAATATCAAGGAGTTTTCTAGGAGCAGTCCCTTTTAGGTTTTTAATTTTGTCCAGGGAGTCATTGATGTTCTCGAACAAATCCAGCTTGGCCTGAGAGAGTTCTTTGAGAACGGCTCGAGAAAGAGCAACGTTAGCCGGAATGAGACTCAAGACATTAAGCCTGGCGAACAGTTCTTCCAAACTTAAAGCTTGGTCTCGAAGATCAGCTGCTCGGCTGGCGGGACATGAAGAAAATGAGGCCCACAAAGACGTTTCTTGGTTGCTAGGAGCTGTTTTAACTAGGGCGATGAGAGTTGAACATTTTGGTAAAGCAGTCTGAGCACCAAAAGTGGTAGAAGAGGTTTGAGGCCAAGAGTTCTGTTAGAAATACTTGATTCAGGACAAGGGGTGGGTGATGCAATATGTAAAAATAAGAAGAGTTAGTAGAGTAAGCATACCCTGAGCTCACCAAGCATATATGATTCAGGAGAGCGCAGAAAATCAAGTACTTTTGGCTCCAGAGACGGGTTAGGCTCGCTTGGGGATTCTAGATTAGAGGTAGGTATTACGCGCCCTTCTGACATGGCTTGTTGTTCTTCCAGAGTATAATGCAGGGAATGATAAGAGAAGGAAGCAACACCGCCTTCATTTGTGGTGTCTTGCTCCTCAAAGTCGCTAGCAAAATCCAGAAAATATTGGCATTGAGGCAGTCTGGCATCCGTAGCAGGTTCAGAGAAGAGCGACCCAGAAGTGTTCACCATAAGATTAGGAGCGTTCTTGGTATTAACAACTTCAGTGTTGAGGTTGGTGCTTTCTTCAGTAGCAGTGAACAAATCCTAAAGGCAACGAATTTTTAGAAGTGTAACAGTGTGACTAATTGTTGCTTAGGGTGTTAAAGATTGAGTTATCTTACCTTCAGAGAAGGCGAAGGGTTGATTTCAACCAGCTTATGTGGTTGCTCGGCAGAGACGTCTTCAGTCTGTAGGGACGGAACGACCATAATAGCTTGAGTCTCTGGCGATGGCGAGAGAGTTATGGTGGCTGCAGAAACTATAGGCTCGGTTGTGGTTTGGCGAAGAGGTTCGCCTTGCACTACTTGTTCCTCTGAGTCATCCTCAGTGGTGACCTCCCGGCGGCGTTGTTTGCATTTTTGAGAACTATCGATTGTCGAGCCGGTTCGAGTCCGCTTGTGAGATTGTTGGAATAAAGCAGGATAGTTAGATTATTTGAAAGATTAAATTTGTAAGGCACTCGGAGAATTGAGTACTTACAGTTCGTGGGAGTTCTTCTTGTTCTTATTCCGTCCTCTAGCGAGGTTCCTCATCAACAGTTGCCTCTTGGGCTCCAGGTTCTTCCGAATACTATAGAGATCCAGCAAAGGGAAAGTGAATTAAAATAATGCAGTAATATCGCCAACATCTGTGGCAAAAGAAAATAAGTAAGTATAGCTACCTATAACTGGCCAATGGGTGTCGTCTGTGTCCTCATGAACTATGTGTAGAAGTTGTCGATCGGAGTCATCCTCAAATTATTTCGTAAAGTTACAAAAGATGGCGGCAAATAGGGCTAGTGGTGGCTTGCGTCTGATCCCGTCCCAGAAGTGGGTCTTCCAAGCAAGATAGTTGTCAGTCATGTAAAGGTATGGCGCGATAGGATGCTCAAAATCTTGTTCAGGAAGCATGACCAGAGGAAAGCCGTAGTGGTCATCAATCAAGTCAGTAGGATCTAAACGAGAGATGGCTCGCCAGATGCAGTAGTGGTTCACTGAGCACAAGAGAGGCATAGGGGCACGTTGGGATACCCCAAGTTGCCCGGCGAAGTGGTTCGGAGCGTATAACTCATGCCCAGGTGTGGAAGGATCAAGAACCAGTAAGTCGCTGCAGGTGTTGCTTATAAGGAAAATGACTCTCACCTGGTTGTCTTGTTCTAGCGAGGGAAGGAAACCAATGTCAAGGTGTTGGGGGAAGTTGCAGCTCAAAATGGTATGGACCGCAACCTCAAGAATCTCTGAATGTGAGCAAAAGGCAGTGAAACATGTTTGGTAAGTCCACCAGTGAAAGGAGTTGGTGGTCGCCAGAGTCTTCCCCAGAATTACGTCTCTCTCGAATGGTAGGATTTCGAGATGATGAAAAATGGGGAAGTACATTCAAAGTCATAGATCTACCATCTAGAATGGTCGTGGTTGGTTGAGGTCGAGTCGCGAGAGCACAATCCATCTTAGGCTGTGATAAATGCTGGCGAGGATAAATTGTGCAAGACCCAATTTTGTTCATTCAAAAAGACGCTCGGCGAGGTTGGTCCACCACTTATTTACCTTCTGGGAAGAAGGGCAGAAAATATATTTGGATAACCAGAATTCAAGGAACGTTATCCCTCCTTGATCGGTCTGGTTGTTGATGAAGGTGTTGGTCCCAGCGGAGTATGAAGCGGGGTGATGAGAATCAGCATGAAGGGTACATTCGATGTGATCACTTTGTTTTCAAATGGGGTTGGCGATGGGAACTCCAAATATAACATAAAGGTCTAGGAGAGTGATACTTACATCGCCACAAGGTAGGAGGATACAACTACAGGCCGAGTCCCAAAAGCACATGGCGGTGGCGAAAGGAGCGCGATTTCCACCACTGGGGAGTGCGAAGCAGAGGTCAAGCAGTTGATCAATTCCAGCCACTTGCCATCGAATCAAGTCTAGTTCCCTGCACGTAGTGTACTAAGCACGGTCCTTCTTGATTGTGTTGGGCCATTTTCCTATTGAACAGCAGGTATCATTCTTCGTCCATCCTGTCGGGTTATCTTTCGGGTTATCTTGAAAAATCAGTGCTGAATTGCAATAAGAACGACTGAGCACGGGGAAGAGCCCTTGGTTGATTGGAGTTTTGAGGAAGGGGCCTAAGTGGCTGGTACCTTTAGAAGTAACTCTAACAGTGAGAGTAGCACCCGGTTGTCTGCGAGCTGTAACGACGCAAATATCAACGACAAGGTGGTTTGCCTTGGTTTGGGTGAACTCTGAGAATTTTTCTTTGTGAGGCGACATGTTGAGTAGTCGGAAATTGACAGCGGCGCAGAGACAGAAATGTTGGCTTTTGAGGGAAGCTTAAAGTTTGAATAAGAGGAAGAGTTTGTGTTGGAAACGAGGACTGACGCGAACGTGCACTTTTTATGTGACGTCAACTGAAGTGGCACATCTTTTCAGGAAAAAGAGACGACATGGCACTTGTGTAGAAAGTTACCATTTGGTATTATCGGCATGTCGTTTGGTAAAACAAGCATTTTCGTTTGCATTCAATTTAATCTCAAGGCTTGAGGGGCATTGTTTGGGCCTGAAATAAAATATCTTTTATTGGGCTTTGAGGGCTGGATTAGGCGAGCGGCCCGAGTGAAGTGTACAAATCTGGATTGGAGTGAGCTTGAAGGAAACAATATTGAAAGCTGATCCATGAGGCTTGTTTTTATCTTACCTTTCTTATAATGGTTAGGACTGTTACAAGAGTATGTATAAATATCGGATGAGCTCTATTGAGTACTTAGAGTTGTGTTGTGAATCTAATTTCCGATACCAAAGAGTTCCAAGTGAAGTGGAATACGGCTACGATCTTTTATATAAAGAGTTGAAGTGCGATTTAGAAGGGATCCTCGATCAAATACATATTTTGCTCATAGCAAACTATCCTTCTCTATACGAGAAACCCTTGCAATCAGTGATCAAGAGAGTTATCACCCGAAGAGCGTGAGATTCTTTTGATTCAAGGTCGCAAAAACCTGCAACCGGTGATTAAAAGGCTTGTCACCAGGAAGATTGAGAGTTTCGAGGTTCAAAGAAGCAACACCCTTGTGTTCTCAACACCGAACTAAGGAGATTGCTTTGCTTTACACCGGGAGGAGTGTAGAAAATCGATTTCCGTGGTTCAGGTAGAGACAGGAAAACAGCAAGTCTTTGGTCACTAGGTGAGAAGGATCCATTCAGGCGAGGTTGGTGCTCTTCTCGTTTTAATCGCTTATTAAGAAATTAGTAGCCGCTAGCCTACAAATCAACATTCCTTCATGAGACGGTAGCACGCCAACGCACGAAACACAATCGAGAAAAAGTGATAATTTGCAACATCTTTCAAGTCCGCTAGGAGACTTTGAGGTTAAACAATTGTATCTCTCGTAGTACTTGAAGATAAGCATAACACTTATATAACCGATGTTTGTAATTTTAATATGCTTTTGAAATTGAAAGGATGAATGATATTGGGAAAAAATGTAGACACAACAAGAGAAAGGTATATCCACTAGTTTATTAATTTTCTAGTCACGTCACTGTATGAGTGGTAATCAAACTCTGTGGCTCTGCGCGTGGGGGAACATAGAAAGCTGATGATTAAAGTGACGGGAGCGAGTCATTACTCAAATCTGAAATCGGGCAGGGAGCGAGTCGTGAACCCGTTTTATCCGGGTTATTCAGCTATGCCTGTTAAAACCTGTACCAGTCTACTAAACCCTACTCGAAAACTCATAGACCCCCTTAGCCCTGTTGCTCTCCTTGCTTAATAAAGCCCTGTCACTGTTCCTGTCACACCCTTTCTTTATTCTTCATTGCTCCCGAAATTACCACTCTACCCCTCTCCCCTTCCCCCAACCACATTGCCATTTTTAGGGTCTGGTCTAGAGGTAGCTCCTTTCTGACACCGGTTCTCCATTTGTTTGTGGATACTAATGATCTGGGTTTGTTGTATCAAATCAAACAGTTATGTAGCAACAGCTATTGGGGCCTTCCTTTCTGTTTGGTTGGAGCTTCTTTGTTTTAGAAGGGTGGACCTAATTTCATGCAATACAATTAAACCATGATTTGTTTTGTTTGTTTAAGAATTGTTGATTTCAAATGATACCACCGAGACAACTCAATGGTGTGATTCGTACGACAATTCAACACTATAAATCTGCTCAAGTCGAAGGTTTAAATCCAACTGTTTAGGTGAACACACTTCTCATTTACTACTATATAAAACTCAAAGAGAAAGACCTTGTTTTTATGGATAATTAGCATGAAACAATGTGCTAGTGTATATAGTTCCATGGAATGTATGTCTTTGACCCTGTATTATTAGACTTTCAGCACCAGATTTTGAGACATTTTATATTCCTAAGATACATCTGACTTCTACCATCCGTTATAGTTGACGGGACATGTCGTGTCAGATTCGTGTCGAGTTAAAAAATTTATCGTGTTAAAAATACAAACTTAAACTCGACCCATTTATAAACGAATAGGTCTAGAGTTGACTCATTTATAACCCGTTATATAATTGGTTGTGTCAGATTTACTCACATATTATGACTCATTTAACAAATACCAATTAAATTGAAGGAAGTAGAAAAAAAATTAAACTACAAATTTAAAACATACTAAATCAAAAATTAATTATTTAATGTCGCAAATTTGTGGGATATATAATACTCCTATACTAAATTTTGGAATTAAATAGAGAATCTTGATCATATTAGAAATAATATTTAATGGGTGGTGTTGAGGATTATATAAATGACCAAACCCATTTATAAATGGGTTACACTAGTTATTTTTGTGTTATCGGGTTCATCCGTCGTCGATCCAATAAAAAAATATGTTCTTAACGGATCAATTCAATAATTACCCATTTTTTAATAGTGCAGGTTTGACTAACTTTAAGGTCGTTTCATCGAATTGTGTTAAAATTGACAAGAGTATTTATAATGAAAAAATAAGGACATTTGATAACGTCCTTGTACTAAAATGACAAGATATTTCATCTGCCAATGGCAAAGAAAAATTAAAGGGCCTAATTTGTTCGCCTTAACTTTGTTCCTTCAAATGGTTAGGCATAATGACCCACACTCGAGACACTTCACTGACTTTCTTTGCACAATAAGCAACAAGTAATGAGAGCAAAACCCACTCTCATGTAAATTTGTAAACGTGGGTTTAGAAAGTAGTTGCGTATACTGCTGCAAAGCTAAAGACGCAAGCTAAAGAGGCAATCATGATTGTGTTTTTAAAACTGTACAGCACCCATTACCAGGGGAGTTGTTCCAAAATAGTAAAACCCACTTTGGTTTTTTAGGGTTTTAAAGACTCTTCCAGCTTTGAGCAAAAAATATCCACCCTTGTTGAATCCCCCCACCACACACACACACAGTACATACTTCGTTGATTAACCCGCAGTGTTAATTTAGGGTCTCCCTCCAATTTTTAACTGGTTCCGTCCAAATTAGTGTGGAAGAAATAGAAAGCTATAGGCTTTAAAGTTGTTTGATCATGGTACAATCATGGGAGTCATGGCCAAAAAGATAAAACACTAAACAGAAAACACAAAGGAGACAACACCAAACAGAACCCAAGTCCCAGATGAACTAAAGCTTCTTTCTTTCACCAAAATGAGAGTTTGATATATAAATTTCTGAAAGAAAAAAAGAAAATGTGGGAGCGCTAAACTCATCAGAGATCGAATACGGTGAAGGATACGAAGTGAGGTTTGATGGAGTAGTAGAAGGGGACAGAATAGACATCCGCCCGGAAATACAGGGGTGAGGACTGAGAGAGTGGCCGCACAGTTCTTCTCCACATTTTTTCACTCTTAGATTTTTTCATTTTTATAATTGAGAGATAAAAAATATCATGTCATTTCACTAAAGCACACACAGTCACTCACTCATTCAACTCTCTCTTTCTTTCACTTTCTCTGCCACATCACACCCAGCAGTTGCAGCGTCGCAGAGGCTGCACCACTGCATCCTGCTGCAGAGAGAAAGAAGAGAGAGGAGAGAGAAGAGACCGAGAGAGAGAGACAGACTGAAACAAAGTTTTAATATATTTCAACCCCCCCAAAAAAAAAACCCAGTTTCTTTTCTATTTGTTTCGAGTATACTTGGTTGTTTATTTTTCTCTATTGTTATTGTTGTCTCAAAATTCTAGTCCCTATAGACTAAAGCTTTGAGCTTTTGATTTGATGCCCAAAATCCCATCCACACAGACACACATCCAAACGCTGACAAAACACAAAGTGAGAGAGGGGGGCTTTCGGTTTTGGTTTCTCGAGTGTTTTATTTTAGTTTCAGCTTAATGTCTTGAAATAGTGCCGAGAAATGAAACCACTTTGTGTTGCAAGTTAAAACACCAAAAGGGTTCTGTTCCAGCTAGCTCCTCTAGTTTCTTTTCTTTTCTTGTGAAAATTTGGGAGCTTTTGGATATATATACTATGGCGGGTCTAATCGATCTGAACAGCACGACGGAGGAGGAGGAGGAAACGCCGTCGTCTGGGTCGTCTTCTTCGAATTCAACTGGCTCAAATGGTGGCCTGATTTCTGGGTCTGTTTGCTTGGAGCTTTGGCACGCTTGTGCTGGGCCGCTGATTTCTTTGCCCAAAAAAGGGAGTGTGGTGGTTTATCTTCCTCAGGGTCACTTGGAGCAAGTCTCGGACTTTCCGTCCTCGGCGGCTTGTGATCTGCCGTCTCATCTCTTCTGCCGAGTTGCTGATGTTAAGCTCCATGTGAGTCTCTCTGCAATGCTTAAAGTTCGAGTCTTTTGTGGGTTCAATGCTTAAAGTTAGAGTCTTTGTGAGTTTTTGGTACGTGGATTTGTTTGGTTTTTGGGGTTTTGAAAGGTTGGTTGTTGTAATTTGCAGGCGGAGACTGGTAGTGACGAGGTTTATGCGCAGGTTCAATTGGTTCCTGAGAGTGAGGTATGTTTCTTCTGTTTTGTTTAGTGATTTTGGTCTCAAAGTTTTGAACTTTAAAGTTCTCAGTTCATTTATCACATGTGATCTCACAATTGTGTGAGCCAAATGGTTTTGTGGGCTAATGGTTGTGTTGTATGTCATCCACCCAATTCTGATGAGAACCCAAAGTTAATGGTTTATTTTGGGGCAATCTACATTCTTAACAAATTTGAATCGGTTGCTTTGCATTTATTCGGTGTTGTTTAGGAGTCTGATTCCTGTGCTTTTCTTGTTGATATGAAACACTGAGGTGACTTGGTTTTGCGTTTGTGTGTGTGGGAAATTCAGCAGAAGCTAGGGGAAGGGGAAATTGATGCAGATGGAGACGATGATGCTGAAGCATCGGAAAAATCGACTACACCCCACATGTTCTGCAAAACCCTTACAGCATCCGATACTAGCACTCACGGAGGCTTTTCTGTCCCTCGTCGTGCAGCTGAAGATTGTTTTCCTCCCTTGGTACTAATTCATGTCCCCTAAAGACGTAGTATAGTACATCTTGTTTACACTTACCTCACACGAAAGCACTTCTACAACTCGTCTACTCGAGAGTGCAGCCAAGTTCAAGTAGTTATTTTGAAATGTTTGGATTGTGATTGCAGGATTACAGTCAACAGAGGCCTTCACAAGAGCTGGTGGCAAAGGACCTGCATGGCGTCGAGTGGAGATTCAGGCATATCTATAGGGGTATGCAGATTTTCCGTGCTTCGTCCTTAGGGTTTTAAGCAATTAGGAAAAATTAGTGATCTTAATGGAATTGTTTTCAGAACTGTTATTGATGTGATGCTCTATATATTGGGGTCTTTTTCAATTCTCTTTTCTTTTTCCTCGAGTAGGGCAGCCACGGAGGCATTTGCTCACCACTGGATGGAGTGCCTTTGTGAACAAGAAGAAGCTTGTTTCTGGAGATGCTGTGTTGTTTCTGAGGTACTACAGATTGTTAGTACAAGAAACTTTGGTTGTTCTTTTTCACTCTTCTCATGCAAGATCTTTAATAGGGGTGATGATGGAGAACTGAGACTTGGAGTTAGAAGGGCATCCCAAGTTAAAGCCTCTGCTACTCATCCACCTCCTTATAGCCAGCATGTAAACTATAACACTATCACCGAGGTGGTGGATGCTATAACTATGAAGACAGCTTTTAATGTCTACTACAATCCAAGGCAATTTTCTGCACCGTTTCAGATTATCCCAAACTAACATATTTTTGGATTCTACAGCTTTGCTAGTAATATTAGCCATAATCTTCCTTGTTAATCTTGTAGGGCCAGCTCATCGGAGTTCATAATACCTTTCCGTAAATTTGTGAGGAGCCTTGGTCATTCCTTCTGTGCTGGAATGAGGTTTAAGATGCGATTTGAAACAGAAGATGCGGCAGAGCGAAGGTTTGGAATTGTTAAATTTCAAGGTAATAACAGGATTCATGTTCAAAACTCTAATTTGATGTTTTCTTTTGGCAGATACACGGGAGTTGTAACTGGGATTAGTGAGTTGGATCCTCTACGATGGCCTGGTTCCAAATGGAAATGTCTTGTTGTAAGTATTTCATTCAGAGCCTTGCTACATATCTGGTTTTCTTAGTGTAGAGCATCAATTGCTTTAAATCACTGAAACATAAGCATGAAATAAAGTTCTTCCTGACCCTATCTGTTTTCAATACCATTATATGAGGTGAGAAAAAAATGCAGAATTTCCCACGTTGTAAGTGCATAAATTTAATTCTATGCTTGTATAAGACCTAAATGCTCATGTTGTGCATGCTTAAATGGTTAAGTTTGGCTATGTTGTCTCCACTACCGCCATTACTTGATAGTCTAGTTGAAATTACATAATGTATTCCCCTTCTGTGGTGTATGGTCATACCTTTAGCATTAAGCAATATGCATGATGTATTTAAACAGTTTTTCCCCTGCTGCAGGTAAGGTGGGATGATATAGATACTGGCAAACAGCATGGTCGTGTTTCCCCATGGGAAATTGAGCCATCTGGTTCTGTTTCTAGTTCCAGCAGCTTAATGGCATCTGGGTTGAAGAGGTCCAGGATGGGCTTATCTTCAGAGAAACAAGAATTTTCAGTTCCTAGTATGTACTGCTTTTGGATCTGTTATCTTTAAACTTGTCCTTGCAAATCTTTGTGTTAACACTTTTTCTTACAGATGGAATTGGAGCCTCAGACTTTGGGGAATCTTTAAGATTCCAGAAGGTCTTGCAAGGTCAAGAAATTTCTGGTTTTGATACTCCTTTCGGTTCCATAGGGGGTCAAAATCAGCATTCCTCCGAATCAAGGAGAGTCTTTCATGGCTCCATTGGTTCTAGAGGTCATGATCTCAGAAACTCCCTTGTGAATTCTGAGATTGCCTCAAAAGGCATAGGCTTTGGTGAATCTTACCGATTCCAGAAGGTCTTGCAAGGTCAAGAAATATTTCCTAGCACACCATATGGAAGAGCTCCAGTTACTAATGAAGCTCGTGAATATGGTCGCCCTGGAATCTTTGATGGTATTCAGGTGCCAAGCTTTAGAAATGGATGGTCTACGATGATGCAGAGCAACAGTACACCTGTGCACCGATCTACTCCTGTACAAGTGTCATCACCATCATCTGTGTTGATGTTCCAGCAAGCAATGAATTCGATCACTGAGTTCAATTCGGTATACAGTGGTCACAACCAAGAGGAGCAGAGAATGATGCAACCCCCTCCTTATGTCTCTGAATCAGATGCTGGAAAGCACACTAACTCCTCATTTTGTGAACGAAGCTTTAGCAGGGATGTGCGTGGAGGCATGGATTCTTTCATGCAACATGGAAATTTGCATCCTCCTCAGTCAAGTCAGTCTGCATTGGCAGGCAGCCAAGACATGGTTTCATCTTGCAAAAGTAGCTGCAGACTCTTCGGTTTCTCACTCTCTGAGGAAACACAAGGCCCTGATAAGGTGGACAACTCCACATCAGTTCCATTGACATTGAATCCTGGAGCTTCTTTGTACCCCAATGTTGAACCACGGTTTCATTCAAAGCCTCCTCTGATGTCTGCCGCAGTGGGAATTCCCTGTACCAAAGTAAGTGACCTCTTTGCTCCCTGAATAGGAGGTTGTAGTGTGGCTATCTTATATATGTTTGTCTCTGTACAGAAATGGGCTTTTGACTGGCGTGGAGAAAGGATGGAAAGTTGTCTACAAGGATAGAGAGGACAATGTAGTGCTTGTTGAATTTCCACGGAAGTAAGTGCCAATCTGTCAACTTGTATTAAATTTTGTATCTGCTATTTTTTTTACATCCAAGTGTCAAAATTTCTAATCACATTTTGGGGTTTATCATTCTTGTGTTATGTCAGACTTATAGTCCAATGCATTATTTTTGCTTTCCTTATAAAAGTCTTGCAAGTCTATAGTTGTTAAATTCTTTCTGTTAGTTCCTTGCTGTGCTCGAATATGAAGAACGAGGTTATTTTATACATATATACCTTTTAGTTGTATCAAGTTCTTATTTTCTGCTGTTGACATTCCTATTCAGGATTTGCCACCTGCTTACCACAATATTAAGTATGGGAGTGAAGCCATAGTTTTGGCGCCCGAGGTTCTTCTCAGGTTATGGGTGTTGTATTTTATGTAACTTAACTACATTTGGAGATAAAACCAATTGCAATTAAGCACTTCGGATGACTTTGATTGTATTATTATTATTTAGGCTTTAAAAAAAACATTATGTAGAATCTGAGATTGCCTCTGGAAAGAGTGCCTATCTGAATCTGAACATGTTCTACCTATTTGCAATTGTTAAAGCACATTACTATCACTTATCTTTCCTACATGATGTGCTTCATCTCATTGCTATATACTTGTATATTGTAAGATATGTAGCTATTGTTACAGAATACACCAATCGAAAGCTCAGGTTCTCTTTTGGTTTGCTCTGCCCAACATTTTGATATTCTCCTACCTAACATATCAGCTAAAACCCATTATTTTAAAATGATATTTTCATAAATTCTGAAATATTTTTGGTACCTAACCTTGATGCTTGATGCACATTATTTTTTGTCTTAAAATGTAGTTGAATATAGTATAATCTGATAATTTTTTTTGTAGTTTTCTGGAAGCCGACTTTATTATCATTCTCATTATTATATTAGAAGGTGTTCCGTGTGATCCAATAATTTTATGGAAGAAACTTTGACAAAATGCCATTGGCTTTACATATTGGCAGGAATTAGCATCAATGTCTGTTTCTGAGGGACATTATATTTTGAAGCTGGAGAACCAAAGTCTTCATCTTTATTGAATTCTAGAGTTTTCTGATTTTAACTGGATGCAGATATGAATCCAAAAGAAATATACTCCAAATTTCAGGAAATAATTTAGGCGATGGACCTATACATATGAACGAGACTTCATAATAAAGAATATATGGAGACCTTGCTCTTGCCAATCACTACTTAGTTTCACCGACTCACCGTCTTCTTCATCAGTATATGATTTATATTTCATGAACAGAGGTCGACGCGTATACTGTAGCGATCTGTGTCAACCATCCGAGTTCAGTGGTTGGAAGCTTTTCTGGTCTTAAGTCGACAACTGCGTCATGCATCTTCGTAATGTGTTTCCAAATCAGCAATATACTGCTCGTAGTTCCTCGAATGACATAAAGCATGTGTAAAACCGAAAAAGATATTTAAGCATATATATACAATGCGACACACCATATTAGAACTTTGAAGAATACCATACAGTTTACATGTCATCAAATGTTGAAAGATATAACATATCGATCATGGTAAGTTTGGTTGTGCAACAAACTATTACAGAGCTTGAATGAACTCATGCAGAACCAGCTAGAGTTATTTAGTCATTGTCATGCGCATTGTGAAGCTTTTTTTTCTTTCTATCAATTGCAAAATGAGAACATGAATACGCACCTGTAATATAAGTAGTTTTGCAATGTTCCTCACGCATCTATGGCCGAAAAGATCAGAAAATCTCTAGTGAATAGTAAATGTTGAATAATAAATAGTGATTTGGACAAAATTAACACAAAGTAAAATTACTTAACAAGAAAAATTATATTAGCCTTCGTTAATCACAACTTCGCCTATAGCCTCTTATTGGATTACTTATGCGAACAAACTCACTGCTGAAAATTCATCTTAAATAGTGATTTTTCTGACTAATTTTTCTCTTAGTACAAAAAAATAATATAAAGACATAAAATTAACTCATTGTTCTACCTTCTGGGTAGTAGTCCGCCTCCTAGGGGATCAACCGAGTATGAACAAGTATATACACCCCACTTTCTTCCTCCTTCTGAGCGGTATTCTGCCTCTCAGGATAGTTTAATGAGTTTTTATGAACACACACAAAACAAATTGAAAGATTTGTAGTGGAAAACCATAGCTTATTTATTCCAGCATGATTACAAATTATAGATCCAAAGCCTCACTCTCTAGTAAACAACTATAAGTTGTTTAGTCACTCATAGTAGTAGACATACTTACTCGAAAATAGAGAAGCTGCACAGGTTGCTTCGACTCTTACTCTAGACTCACAAACTTAATCTCTCAGGCTTTTCTACTCTCAAATAGACTCTTCTATTTAGATTTTCGATGCCTAACACTAAGACTCGAGACTCCTTATATAGGGAGCCGAACTCAAACTAGAATTCAAACACACATTACTAATAGTGACTTCACTCAAGGTACTGACCCCAAGCTGATCAGGCTTCCACTTTCCTTCATTGTCTTCTTTTGGAAAGCAGATTCTTTCATGATAAAAGATGTTTCCACTAAAGAAGAGGAAGACAATACGATTTTACCTGTCTTTACAGGTCATCGTATATTTCTAAGTTTTTCCCAAGATATGGTTCTTCTTATTCGATTCTTCTTGTTGTTCCATTCTCTTCTGTGTCGACATCAACATACATCTTGTAGTGCCTTTCTTTCTCGCTCTTTTCGAGCTACTGAGCACATGCAAGCATGAATCTATTTCTTTTCTTTTGCGGGCCACAAATAGATCACTGGTTACTGCCTTTGGGTGGTCATAAGTAGTGACAATTATTTTTGCTCCTGATGCAAGAGAAGTAATCTCTTGATCTTCTTCTATTATTTTCTTGACATACTCTAATGTCATTGCTTTCATCCAAGGGATACTAGAGTTTGGATCTCCATTGTATCCGATACATGCTAATTTTAGATACTGACCTTGGATGATTCTGACATATAGGTGTGGAGAAATATACTTAGTTTCTCCTTTGGACTTTTGCGCCCACTCTGGAGGTGTAGATCTGAATTTGAGTCTAAGAATGCAGTTAGACTTCCTTATATTCTTGACAGTGTTGTAAATGATAGCTGGTAGTCCCTTGAGATCTTCGTTTGTCCTTGTCCACAGATTATGAACAAATTCATTTTCAACTAGCAACAGTTAATGCTCTTGAGGGTGTTCTTGAGGGTGTTCACTTTGAACATTCACCAAATATCTTCTCAGAAATGGTCCTGGAACTATAAAGAGGGTATCAGGAAGAATTGAATTACGTGATTGTCTGCCAATGAGTTTGTGGAACTTGAACCATTATGTCTCTTTCAATGCCTGAATAGGTAACTTTGCACTTTCAGGGGTTATGATGTATAGCAAAACTGGTTAATTAACAACACTCTGTTGTTACTTCTTCTGACTTAGTTCCTCTACTAATGTATCCATAGTTTCTACCATAAGTTTTTTATCTTGTTCTTTGAAGGCAAATATTAAGTTGTCTAACAGCGCCTCCTGATGTAAAGCTAAACATTGGACAGTCTGGAAGACTGATTCAAAGAAAGTGTTTAGTTGGTAATTGAAGATATTCACAAACTCAGTAGGAAAAATTCTGCTTTTTGGCAAAGCAGCAGCCTTCAACGGTCTTTATGTGCCTTTACCGTGGACATAGGCAAGCCAATCATTTCCCCTGGAATTGGTCAGTTAAAGCTGGTCGTTTAGGACACAGCAAAAAATTCTTAAGAACTTTCTCAATAGACTCTTCTTGTTGAGCTAGTTATTTTCCTGGCCTTATGCTCTTGGGGTTTCGACCTTCATCGTCATTTTCATTCCTTCGAAACAATGTCATCTCTCTTGTCAAAGTCTCCGAAAGATAATTCTTATTTCCTACAATTAATTCAACATAATAATCATATTGGTTAAGAAATAATTTCCAATTTGCTAATCTCCCCATATCAACAGCTTTATCAAGTTTGAAATTTTTCACTTTGGCGCAATATGTTCTCACTGTGAATGGATTTCCCAAAAAGGCGGAAGAATTTTCAATTGTCTTTTTAATTGCCAGAATTTCTTTCTCTCCTGTGGGATAATTTTGTTATCCAGAATTGAACTTTCAACTGCAGAATTTTAAAATATTTTCAGTGTTAGTGCTAGGTGTTCTTGCTAGCACTACACCTGCCCCCAGAAGTTATCACTAGCATCAGTTTGAATAATGATCTCATCATTTTTTTCAGGTTGATGTAGTGGTGGAAAATTCTTGCATAGTTCTTTGATTTACCTGACGATCTCTTCGTCATCTTCTGTAAATTTCCAAGCTCTCTTTGAGCTTGTTTTGGGTGACAATATTGCTGTTAATTCAGAATTTTTAGGAAGGAAGTCTCTTCAATAGTTTATGACTCCTAAAAATCTCTGTAGACTTTTAGCATCAAGAATTATGTCTAGAAATTTTTAGACTTTCTCTAAGATATGAGGCTGAAGCTTGATAACCCCATTTCTTATGTTGATCCCTAAGAAGTCAATTTTATCTAGGACGAGAAAGAATTTCTTTCTCTTATAATGATTCCATGCTGGACAATGAGCTTGACTACTTCGAAAAGGTGATTCATATGTTCTTCCATGCTCTTTGAGAAAACTAATATATCGTCTATATAGACGACACAAAATTATGCCACTTGTTTGAATATGCTATCCATTTTTCTCTGAAAATAGATGGAGCTTATTTTAGCCCAAAAGATATTACTAGCCATTCGTAATGTCTCTGTGGAGTTTTGAATGCAGTACGGGGAATGTTGTCATGATGCATTTTTATTTTCCGGAATCATGATTTAGCATCAAATTTTGAAAACACTTTGGCTCCTCTGAGCCTGTTGATAAGCACTCTTGCTTTTGCTACCTGATAACCGTCTTTTACGGTTTTCTTGTTGACATTTTTGTAGTCTATCACCATTCTTACTTTTCTGCGAACTTCTTCCGCATGATTTATGATATAGAAAGCTGGAGCGTGATAAGGAATCTTTGATGGTTTTATTAATCCTTTCTTTAAAACATCATCTGTATCTTTTCTGAATTATTTTTGATTTTCTTATTTGTACTGAGGGATTGTCTTTACATGACAGATGGAATCCATATCATGTAGCTTGATCTCACAGACCACTAGGTCTTTTCTCAGAACTTTAGAGGATTGATATCAATGTTTTGTTTGAGCATTTATTTGATCTATCTAAGGGTATGATTCTTCTGTTTCTCAAGCTTAGATTTGAAGTGCTTGAGATTATGCTATTTTATGAAGGCAGCTTCAGTTGTCTCTTCATCTTCATCATCTGATGATTCTTCACTGGGCAACTCTTCTCGGTGCATGTGCTGATTATCAGAAGCTTTATAAGACACATAGTAATGATACTTGTCTTAATCTTGAAGCAGCGCAATGGTATGATCCCCATCTTCAAACCTTGTCTTCATACAAGGCTTCTTGAAATTGTTCACTTTCTTCTTGAAGATTTTTTTCCTGTTTACACTTGTCACAATCTCTCTAGAGAATGTTGTAGACAGAGTGTTCTTTGAGTTGGATTTTAGTAGGGCCATGAGATGGAGCATTAGGATGCTTGAATTTTTTGTTGCCATGGAACCTACTGAACTCTTCTTGTTGCTTATATTGCAGTATCATTTCGAATTTTGGTGTATATCCACCACTATTCTGCGAGTATCTCTTATATTGCTCTGTGAATCCTGGACCAACCACACTTTTTGCTTCCTTTAGCCTCTCTGTCCAGAAGATTTTATAATTCTTTGGAAGCCTAATAAGATCACTCCTGGCTTCTGGATGAAAGTTTGTTGTAGAAAAAAATCATTACCGATTAACACATCAGAGTCTTGACCTTCTGATTTCCATATATTCTCAATGACAAAGGTTCCTCCTTCTCTCGAGATTTGAACTTTTTTGGAAATTGTTTCCATGGAGATTCTTCTTTCTTCTACAGTTTTTCCAATTGCACTTCTTTTTGGATTACTTATTCATAACTCTTCTGGTATAGCAAACTTTTTTGCTAGATTGAAACCAGAACTGTTATCTATAAAGGCATGTAGATGATACTTCTTGCATATTGGAATCTTTAATCCAATCTCCATGTAATTATTGAATCTACTTGTAGAAATAATTGCTACCTTGCACAGATTTTGTTTTGGAGAACTTTCTTCCTCTTCTGTAAAAGGAATGAATTGTTCTTCCTCACAATCTGAACTTATTATGGATACTACTTTTTTAGTAGTAGTATCGAACTTCATCCTTTCTAGATCTCTTTCTAGAATTTCTTGTCTTTCTTCTATCTCATAGAAGTAATCTTCGTATTCATGTTCAATAATCTGGTTTATTGAACTATTTTTTGTTTTTCTCCTTGCTTCAGCTATGAAGCATTATTTGTGATACGTTTTTTCTGACGCTTCACAAAACATGGGGAGGCCATCATTCTCATAGCAGTGATAATAGTCACAAACAAATGATCCGGGATTGACTTTGTAAGAATAAATATTTTCTTCTTCAGTACCTTCTTCCTGATTTTTTATTTCAAGAAGATAAACCTCTCTAGGTTCATATTCTTCTTCAGAATCTGTTTCTGACTCTTCTGATGATTCATAATCTGTCTAGATTGAATAGACAGATACATCGTCTTCTTCTTCTGAATAGACTACCTCGTTGCCTTTCATGTTTTCCATCTCTATAGCTCCTTCATATTCCCTAAGAAGAGCTTTCAAACTTTTTTTTTCTTTCTTGGGACATTCGTTATCATAATGCTATTCGGCCTTGCGTAACCAACATTTGCATGTTTTCTTCTTCTCTGTTTCTCGAGGGAATCTTGTCTTCTTGAAAAATTTCTTTCTGGGATTTTGCTTCTCTCTTTTGTAATTGGAGTTTTTCTTAAACCTCCAATTCTTCCTCTCGTTTCCTTTGAAACGTTTTTGGAAGTGATTTCTTTTTTGCCTTTTCTCATCACATCTCCAGTTGGTTGGAGCATCTATCATTTAGGTACAGAAGTTATTTGTTCCTTTAAGCTGCTTCTTGGCTGCTTTTGTCCTGGTATTGGCTTTACATTATTCACGTATCAACTGCCTGATTTTTTCTGCTACTCCTCCAATTTTCTTCTATTTCTCTCATAGCTGTCCTCCAAGATTCATGGAGCTTTCTATGTAGGAGTGTAGCAAGTCGGCATTTTTTAACTCTCCTATCGTGCAATAGTATTCTTGGAATTCATTCAGATATTTTTCAAAATACTTCATATTGGATATTTTGAAAGCATATATGTTAGTTTTTGCTATCTCTCTAGTTCTTTCTCCAACATATGAGATATCTCCGTAGAATTGTTCATATAGAGGAGTGGCAAAAGTATATGGATTCTTATCCTTCTTTATATTTTCCAACAATTCCTTTTCTCTGATGGTTTCTTTGAACAAAAAAATAAAAATTCTTTGCCATTCATAAGATGGTTTATTCGTAGACTACTTGCAAGTCTTATGCTTTAATCTTTCCGTAGATGGTGCAAGCTACCCTGACTAGGCTAGCAACCCATTCATCTATAAATTTTTTCTTATCTAGATATTTGTTTAGATGAAGCCATACTCCAAATCTAGTGATTGGCACCTTTGATGTATTTTCTTGTGGAATGAATCTCTGAGAGCTTCTTTCTCCCTTCGTTCCACTAGAACTTTTCCCTTATGGAAGTTTGGTATTTCCACCAACTCTGATGATGGTGATTTCTGAAGGCTCTCCTTCTTTCATCTCCACATCTCGTTAAGGAAAGACTTTTCTTTCTTTTTTAAATGTGAAACTCTCGATATCTTTGATCAATTATTTCAGGCGAGAAGGATCTTTACACACTCTTCTACTTCCTCATAAAGCTTAAAGAGTTCTTCCGATTTTGAGCTTTCTGATCTTAGCATCTTGATGTCTCTTTCTAATTCAGCATCTAAGTCTTCCTTCATTACTGGATTGGCTTCATTTCTTATCAAAATTTTGGTACTTTTGGTACCACCTTCTCTGGTAGAGCTGCATCTTCTGAGCAATCTAGAGCTTTTGCCTCTGAAGCTTTTGAGAGAAACATCACTGTTTCTGTGTCCTTCGAATTTGAGGTTAACTTCTCCACTTCTCTTGTTTTCATAGACTGTTGCCTTCATACTTTCTGGTTTTTTCTTAGGACCCGATAATTTTCACTCTAGTAGGAAAGTTACCTCATCTCATGTAACCTTGTGAATTCGCTCTTAATGGTTTTTGGGATTTGTAAGGAAATCAGTAGTAAAACCTGGTATATTTGTTATCTTGGTCTTTGGTTCTACTGTTGTGCTCAATAGTTTATAATAGATTCTATAAACTACTGCAAGCTCTTGCATGCCTTATTTCATGGACGTGCAATCTGTTTTGCTCTTAGTCGTAAATAGGGAGCAACATTAGATAGACTGGTTAAAAAGTTTGGGAAGCAGTTAAAGTATGCAACCTGATTGCATAACGATGCTTGAAGGGTTCCCAGTAGACTTTTCTAAAAATCGATCAGCTTATTGTCTTATAACGCACATAGAACTGAACCGTTTAGGCCGTCTCTGGCGAGTAATTTTATGTCAACTTGGACTGCTCCAATATGCATAAATTTGATGTTTCATTTTCTGGCTTTAGCAACCTCTTCATGTATTTTTAGAAGGAGATTTGTTTCTCCTGTTGTTGCTGGGGTGATGAATTCATGAATCTTGAACTGATGTCTATCCAACATGTCAAAAATTCCTCTTTTGTATATCTAATTGAATTTAAACTTCGGGATCGAAGCATTTATAACATTATTTTCAATTTTGTTGAATTTAAATTTTTCTGAATTCAACAAGTGTAGTGATTTTTTTCTTGAAGATACTTAACATGTTCATGTCACAAGTATCTTTAGTTTGAGGTTCTCTAAATCTGATACTTGACAGATTCGTTAGAGAATCTTGAAAAAATAGTTTTGGCAGTGGGTTCCCTTTTGGAACTTGCAGTGGTTTGAAGTCATTAGTTTTCCTAATGACTGTTAGAGGTGGACTATCGCTTGATTTTTTATGTTCTCAGGCTATCCTTTTAACATTATCAAGGATCTTCAATAGTTGAAGATTTAGTCCCTCGATTTTACTATTAACCTTTGTTAATAGTTCTTTCTTTTCTTCTGGCTGATTCTGGATGTAATCCATTTTAGTTTTGAATTCCTGTAATTGGATACTAATGCTGGAAGAATTTCTAGATACTCTCTGCATCTAGAAAATTCTGATAATTCTTGTTGCCTTGCATCTATTAAGTCTAATAGAGAATCTAGTTTCTCTATTATCCTCTCAGATGGTGATCCCATCTTTGAGATTTTTGAGCTATAGCAAGGTCTGATACCAGTAATTCTGCTGATCTAACCAAAAGCTCAGATGAAAAGTTTGTGCAATTGTTCTTCAAATTTGGTTTTATCTCTTTGGCAAGCAGCTAAAAAGGATTGCTCTATTGCAATTCTTCTTTCAACTTTTACTCTTTCTTGAGGAGAAATTTCTCTTCTCAATTTTTCTACAAGTCTGATTTTTTGTTTGCTATTATCAATAAATCCTCGAATTAATTTAAACTTTCTTCTTAGGAAAAGAGTGATTCGAAAATGAGAAATTTTTATGGTAAATGATAACTGTTTACCTTCGAGTGTTGAGGATAGGTCTTTAACTGTAAGTGTTAGAATAAACAAATTATAGACTCACTACGTTTTTAGAAACAAAAATATAAAAAAAATACGTAAGAAGAGTATTTTTTTAAAAGATCAGAAAACAGTACCCGCAGATTAATGTGCGGGGCAGCACTTTTCTAAATATCCTAAGATTCTCCATGGAATAAAATTGATCTTAATATATATTTTTTTGGCTCTGCATGATATTCACACTGACCTGTCGTTTTATACAACTGCAAGCGAAATGTACAACAGATCGAGCAGCATTATTCTAGGATGAAAAGGATATGTCTTTGACGTCCCATAGACCCAATTAATTCAACATCTCATTTCTATTCATTCAGACTCTAGAGTTTGTCTTGTAACTATTGCGTACACGTCATGGATTCCACACTACAGAGTCAGGAGGAGAGCGAGTCAGACATATATGGCGAACCCACATAGAAGAAGCTCATATAATATATATATATATATATAACAAGCTGGCTATAGTTGTTTAATTTATGGATGACTCCCTTATAAATATATATAATAGCTCAGGAGCCAAAGTACTTCTCTGCTGTAGCCAGGTTAATTTAGAGCTCAGAGAGGAAGATGGCCGGAGATGAAGTGACTAGTACTGAAAGCATTACACTCGAATCAACACCAACATGGGCAGTCGCCACTGTCTGCTTCGTTTTGATATTCATCTCCATTGTCATGGAGTATTTGATTCATTGTTTAGCCAAGGTAAACCTACTCATGAGAACTCTGTACTACTAACTATATACACCATGCAATGCTCGATCTGATCATAAATTTCGTTGCAGTATTTCAACAAGATAAGGAGGAAGTCTCTCATTCTCGCTCTTGATAAGATAAAGTCAGGTAACTAACTTGTTGTGTGGTAGGGCTCCAAACAATAGAAAGTATTAATGAATATGAAAGATAAACAAAAAATTACGTTTACGTGGTTCACTCAAATCAGGTTATATCTACGGGTGGATACAGCAAAGAGATTCTACTATGATCAAAAAGAGATTACAAGGTGTTTCCCACTCAAACTCAAAAACTCAATTATACTCAAAAATACACTCTCACTGAGAGAAAAAAAACAAAAGAGATCAAAACAACTGTAACGAAATATAAATATACAAAAGAGATGATACAAAATTAAGAGTAATCTCAAAACTACAAACTATGTTGTTGTCCTCCCTTAAATTAGCAACGTACGCTAATATTCTCTCTGTCTCTATCGACCCACAACAAGCATATATATGTAGGAGATAGATCCCCAAGAACCTTGCCGTCCAAGACTCCAAGAATGCAAATCCTAATATACTTAGGTAATTATGCTTTACAGCAAAGTATACATGAATTTGGTTTGATCCAAAAAACTATCAGCAAAACCTACGTATCTACAGTAAGTACGTAACTTAATAAATAAGTCACAGAACCAATATTAACGTAATTTATACATACAGCATTGGAATAGTAAGGCATCAAACTTGTCGCTGCTTAACATATCTATCTCGTTAATGATTCACAGAGTTAATGCTGTTGGGATTCATATCTTTGCTGCTAACCGTGGGACAAAAGCCGATTGCGAGCATATGTATCCCTAAGTCCGCCGGAGAATCATTTTTTCCATGCCAGAGCTACAGTTCGACTGATGATTATGTAGAGGAAACCAAATGTGCAGAGCAAGGAAAGGTTTCGTTGATGTCAAGGTCGGGGGCCAATGAGCTCCAATACTTGATTTTTGTGCTCGCAATGTTTCATGTCTTGTCTTGCGTTCTCACTTCCACTCTTGGTATGGCTAAGGTAAGGGCACACCATTATTAACTCAATTTCTAAAGTTAAGGGGCCTATGTGCTTAGATGATCTTAACCACTCAACTTACTAACCAATATTTGATGTCGGTGGTATAGACCCTTCATAGACTTTTGGGGTGACTTTCTTACAGTATATGTATGCTTCTTTTTGTTTAGATGAAGAGCTGGCAGGCTTGGGAAGCAGAAACCAGAACAATGGAATACCAATTTTCATATGGTCAAGCAATGAACTATTAATATTTTATTAAGTTAATTAATTAATTAGTGCTTTGGATTAATCTTGATTTGTTTTTAGCAGAACTGGTCCCATAGCTCAGTTGGTTAGAGCGTTGGTCTTATGAGCCGGAGTCGTGAGTTCGAACCTCGCATAGACCAGTTAGCCGGAATTTTTTTTTATATCAAAGCAAACTTAAAATTAAATCATCGTACATATTTTTTGGTGACTATTTTTTTTGTTTGGAATTCTTTTTGGTGACTAATTAATATGGAGATGATATTTAGATCCGCGAAGGTAAGCTCACACACCAAACCTCATTTGGGAAGAGACATTTGAGATGTTGGAGTGATCACAGAATTCTCCGCAGGGCGGTAACTAAATTAACAAATTTAATCTTACCAACATTATGTTCAAGTTCATGTATACATGTGGTGGAAGAGCTCAATGTTGTTTTTGTCATCTAAAAATGTTGCAGGCCTGTTTTGCAAGACAATTCTTCAGTTCTGTTTCTAAAGTGGATTATATCACTCTTCGACATGGATTTATAACGGTATTACATAATCTAAACTCATGATGCCACATGTTTCACATTAAATCGAATACGTTTATTAAGCTATAAGAGAATAATGAAATTTTGTTGCTGCTCCTCTAGGCTCATTTTGCAGAAGGAAGCAAATTTGGCTTCCACAAATTTATCAGAAGGGCTTTGGAGAAGGATTATGGTGTAGTTATGAGTACAAGGTATACTTCACATGATGATCATATTATATTTTCAAACCCTCGAAAGTGGGAGCTGTGATTTTGGACTTTAACATATTTATCTTATTCATTCTTGCAGCTGGTGAATTTGGTTGTACTCTGTCTTTGTTATATTCTTGAATGCACATGGTAACATGCCCTGAATCCAATTCTATAATCAATCAGATCCAGTTTTCAGGTGTAAGCTAGTCTAAGTTGGACAGCCAGGTAACTAACACAACTGTTCATAGTGTCTATGCAGGATTTTATAATTATCTATGGGTACCCTTCATTCCTTTAGTGGTAAGTAACTTTAATTTACTGGTTCTTTAGTAAACTCTAGTTATTAACTAACTGAAGAGTGTCATTTTTACGCGCTTAACTTGTCGTTAATTGGATTAGCATAATTCTCATTTTTAGTGGCAGCAAGTTTTAGAAGACCTAGAAAAACATGTAGTTAGAGGTAAAAGGATGTATAATATTGGATCATTAATCTGTTGTGGTGATTTTGTGCAGATGTTATTGCTTGTGGGAACAAAGCTACAAGTCATCATAACTCATATGTGCGTAGATTGTTAAGAAATCTTCTATATATGCTGCTGTACAGTTTCATATATGCACATAATCTATTGTAATCTAGCTTTCTCTTTCTGTTCCCTGACTTGTAGAGAACTTCTTCCTTGTTTGTATAGGTGAGCTAACTCTGCTGTATATATACATGTCTGGATTGTTAGAAAGTTAATCTTAAATATCTTTCATATTTAGAATATAATGATCTGTAGATATTTGTTACCCGTTGTACTCCTTGATTGTAGCTTAATTATAGGAATAGTTATCTTGTAATTAAGGTTGTATCTTGTATATATATTCAGCCGTGTATGAATGAAAATCATTCTAACAAAATCTGTTTTCTTTCATGGTATCAGAGCAGGATTACCTATCCTGCGTTGTGCTCTGTTTTCTCCTTCTGCTGTGTTCTGTTTTCTCGTGCAGCTGCTGTGTTTTATCTTCTTGTGCAGCAAGCTTCATCTTCCAATCTCTAAAATTTTGATCCTAGCTTTCACACTCTATTTCTCGTGCGCAACATTCATCATCCCGTTGTTCTTAATCATGAGCAACAGTATTGTTCTTCGGAATGGCAACAAGTCTGACACCTCCTTGAATACCAAGAATCAACTTGGTTTGTCCAAAATCTCATCTCGTCGATGGATACTCGACAGCGGCGCGACAGATCATATAACCTCATCATCAAGCATATTGACTCATAGCAAGAAAAATCACAACTTGCCTCCTGTATTGCTGCCAAGTGGAGAAAAGGCACAAATATCTTCTACGGGATCAGTACCGTTAAATTCATTTTATATTCTGGATAATGTTTTATGTATACCGAATTTCAAAGTTGATCTAATATCTATTAGTCGGCTCACAAGGGGATTAGCTTGTTCCGTAACCTTTTATCCTTATTGGTGTATTTTGCAGGATCTGGTTTCGAGAAAGACGATTGGTTTGGGTAAGGAGCGTAACGGTCTCTATTATTTGGTGGCATTAGCGACGAAGAAAACCAAACCTAAACCACATCACTCACCACCCAATCAACCTGCTTGTCACCTCACAATATCCTCCACCAATCTTTGGCATCGTCGCTTAGGTCATGTTTCTTCTCTTCCATTAGATTATATTGCTAAGCATTTTTTACATGTTTCTCTCGCTTCTGATTCCAATCATGCTTGTGATGTCTGTCCTCTAGCAAAGCAGAGTCGTCTTTCTTTTGGTACTAGTTCTATCACATCTGTCAAGCCTTTCGATCTTATTCATTGTGACATCTGGGGTTCTTATAAGCACCCATCTCTTTCTGGTGCTCATTATTTTCTTACTATCGTGGATGATTATTCTCGTTTTACTTGGGTTTTTTTAATGCGTCATAAATATGAGACTCAATCGTTGGTGAAGCAATTTTTTGCTTTTGTATCTACACAGTTCTCATCTCAAATTAAGAGTTTTCGCAGTGATAATGGGGCCGAATTTCTTTCTCTTCGAAATTTTTTCAAAGATAATGGCGTCATGTTTCAACATTCTTGCGTTTATACACCTCAACAAAATGGGGTAGTAGAACGCAAGCATCGTCATATTCTGCATGTTGCACGCGCTTTCAAATTTCAAGCTAATCTTCCTCCAAAATTTTGGGGCGAATGTGTGCTCACCGCTGTCCACGTCATTAATCGTTTACCTACTCCACTTCTCTCTTTTAAAACACCTTTTGAGCGTCTCTATTCCAAACCTCCTCCTTTCCACCATCTTCGTGTTTTTGGTTGTCTAGCTTATGCTACCAATGTCAATGTCCGGCATAAATTTGCCCCCCGAGCATCCAAATGCATTTTTATAGATTATCCTGTCGGTCAAAAAGCTTATAAACTATACGATCTCTCGAGTCACAAAATCTTTTCGAGTCGTGATGTCGTTTTTCATGAAACAAATTTTCCTTACAATTCTAGTGCCCTCGAACCCAATTCAAGTCCATCTCCACCTCTGGCCCAAGCAACAGGCCCTATTCCCTTGCCCATACATCATGATGCCACCAGTCCCGACTCACTCCATGAGTACACAGCCCGCACACAATCTCCTCTCACTTCCCCAATTCTCGACCCAACTCCACTAGTTGAGCCCCGTACGGAACCCGACCCAATTCCAATCCCTTCTCCTTCATTCCATCCCTCCACAGCCGCCTCCCCACTTCGTCCCTCTGCCCCGGCACCCTTACCCCACCCCGAGCAATCGACGCTCCCCTCCGGGTCACCGGCGCTCCCAACCGAACCCCCAGTACCCTCACCCGAGCCACCAGCACCCTTACCCGAACCCCCAGCCCCACCACCAGCACCCGAGCCTCTTCGTCGCTCCAGCCGCACCCCCACTCCGCCGGTGAAATTGGGCGATTATGTCTGCTCCCAGGTCACGCTCCCTTTCTCCGACCAGTCATCTTCCTTGTTTCCCGGTCCGACCAAAGGCACTCGCTACCCTTTATCCAACTATGTCTCCTATCACCGATACAAGCCGGCGCACAGATCCTTCATTGCTCAGATTAGTCAAGCACTTGAACCCCGTTCCTATTCAGAAGCCGCCACTAATCCTGATTGGCGGGAGGCGATGCGGTCAGAATTGCAAGCCCTCCAAGCTAATGGCACCTGGACTCTCACCTCCCTTCCGACCGGCAAGACACCGATCGGCTGCCGATGGGTTTATAAAATCAAACACCGAGCTGATGGCTCCATCGAGAGGTACAAACCTCGATTAGTAGCCAAGGGATTCACGCAAATGGAAGGTGTTGATTATCAGGACACGTTTTCTCCCACTGCCAAAATTATCTCTGTCCGTTGTTTACTTGCCTTGGCAGCAGCTCGTGGATGGTCACTTCACCAATTGGATGTTAATAATGCCTTCCTCCATGGCGATCTCCATGAAGAAATCTATATGTCCCCTCCACCAGGGCTTCGGAGACAGGGGGAGGAAAACTTGGTATGCCGACTTCATAAGTCGTTGTATGGTTTGAAACAGGCATCTCGTCAGTGGTTCGCCAAATTCTCAGAGGCTATTCGTTCAGCTGGTTATGTACAATCTAGAGCTGATTACTCTTTGTTTACCAGGAAACAAGGCAAGTCCTTCACTGCTCTCTTGATTTATGTTGATGACATTTTTATTACCGGAAATGATCCTGTGAGTATTGCTGCACTCAAGAAATTTCTTCATAGTCACTTTCGTATTAAAGATCTTGGAGACTTGAAATATTTCCTTGGTATTGAGGTTTCTGCTTCTAGCAATGGGATCTTTATTTCCCAACGTAAGTATGCATTAGAAATTATCAAGGATACAGGGCTAATGGGCGCAGCCCCTGTTGACACTCCTATGGAGCGAGGATTAAAATTGTCTGAGAAGAGCGACTTGCTCAAGGATCCAGCTCGTTACAGAAGACTGGTTGAGAGGTTAATATATCTCACTGTTTCGAGACCCGATATCACGTACTCGGTACATGTATTAAGCAGATTCATGCATCAGCCTCGCAAACTTCATATGGAAGCAGCTCTGCGTGTTGTACGCTATCTTAAAAAAGCACCTGGTCAAGGTTTGTTTTTCTCTTCAAAGAGTGATTTCAGATTGCGAGCCTACTGCGATTCAGATTGGGCAGGTTGTCCGATTACTAGGAGATCCACGACAGGCTATTGTGTTTTTCTTGGCCCCTCACTGGTTTCATGGAGATCAAAACGACAGAAGACAGTTTCACTTTCTTCAGCTGAAGCAGAATATCGAGCAATGACGGGTGCTTGTTGTGAGCTAACATGGCTTAGATACCTTCTCAAAGATTTAGGAGTGTTGCATCAGGAACCTGCCCTGCTGTATTGTGATAATAAGGCAGCACTGCACATTGCAGCAAACCCTGTTTTTCATGAGCGAACTCGGCATATTGAGATGGACTGCCACTATATCAGAGATAAAATCCAAGATGGCTCCGTAGCTACGAGATTTGTTAGTTCTACACATCAATTGGCGGATGTTCTCACCAAGGCTTTGGGCAAGGAGATTTTCACTCCTATGATTCGCAAGTTGGGAGTTAGAGACATCCACTCTCCAACTTGAGGGGGAGTGTTAGAAAGTTAATCTTAAATATCTTTCATATTTAGAATATAATGATCTGTAGATATTTGTTACCCGTTGTACTCCTTGATTGTAGCTTAATTATAGGAATAGTTATCTTGTAATTAAGGTTGTATCTTGTATATATATTCAGCCGTGTATGAATGAAAATCATTCTAACCAAATCTGTTTTCTTTCATGGATCATATCAATGAATGATCATTCCAGCCATTCTGCCTTCAATCTGTTTTACATGATATCAGAGCAGGACTAAGTTCCTGACTCATTCTTTTTTTCAATCTCCCGTGTAGCGTCTCTCATTCAGTCATCATGACCAATAAAGAAGATTCTGGTAAGAAGGCATAAAGTTTTGTCGATACCTCCTTGATAGCTCTCTCTAATCCCTTCTTCACTCACCATTCGGATCATCCCGGATTGGTTCTTGTCTCCAAACCTCTCAATGGGGACAATTATTCAGGTTGGAAATGGTTAATGATCCGAGTTTTGAACTCTAAAAATAAGCTTGGATTCGTCAATGGTTCTATCAAAGCTCCCTCGGAAATAGATGATCCCGAAGTTATGCAACATGGTCACGATGCAACGACATGGTTCACTCTTGGATTGTCAACTCATGTGATCCCGAAATTGCGGATAGTGTAACCTATTACCCTACTGCTAGTGAGGTTTGGGAGGATCTTGGTGAGCGTTTCTCTCAAGGGAATGCAACTTGCATATTTGAAATACAAAGAGATATTACTTTACTTAAACAAGAACAACTTTCTATATCAGCCTACTACACAAAATTGAAAAGTTTGTGGGATGAATTGGCTACTTATTCTGATGCAATGCAAACAAACCAGCAAAAATTGATGCAATTCTTAATGGGATTAGATGATTCTTACAGTGCTATTAGAGGACAAATCCTCTTGATGAAGCCACTTCCCTCAATTCGTCAGGCGTATTCTTCTATCTCTCAAGAAGAAAATCAGCGCGTCTTGAGCGCTACTCACGTCACAGCAAGCGACACTAGCACTACCGCCATGGCCGTCCGGAATAACCGACACACATCATCGATTGAAGCAGCACAATCCCAAGATACTTGGGCCCTGGAACGACCCTTGAACAACTTTAACGAGGGCCGACGTTCTGGTCAGAATCGGCGTCGCTCTGGCACGCGACCTAACTACACTTATTGTGAAAAACAAGGCCAATATGCCTTGGGACATTGGGTCCAGAATTTTTTTGAGCTCAATGGATATCCTGATGGTCATCCAAAGGCCAAGTCCAATTCAGGCCCAAAACGGTTCACTAATAATAAAAGGGCCACAGCTAATCATGTCTTTAATCCAGGAAAAGAAGATGGAAATTCTATTGTTGGAGTTTCGGAAGCATAACTGAGGCAACTTTTGTCACTTCTCAGAGCTAAAATGAGGGATCTAGTTCACAAGCCAATGTGGTTATTAAACCAGGTTTGTCTAAAGTTGTGCCCCGCAATTGGATTATTGATAGCGGGGCTACATATCATATCTCTTCATCACCAAACTTATTTTTTCACAAAGATAACAATTATTCGTTGCCTCCTGTATCACTGCCTACCGGAGAAAAGGCTAACATTATTGCAAAGGGATCATTGCCACTTAATTTTGTCTATTATTTGTGGGATATATTATGTGTACCCACATTCAAAGTAGATCTAATTCTGTAAGAGGTCTAAATTGCTCAGTGACGTTTTCTCCTTATTGATGTATTTTGCAGGATCTGGATACGAAGACGATGACTGATTTGGGGAAGCATCGTGATGGACTATATTATCTAACGGCGTTGGCAACAAAGAAGAATTTGACCACCCTTTCTTCATCTACAAATAAGCCATCTTGCAATCTCATCACCTCAACCACCGATCTACGGCATAATCGTTTAAAACATGTTTCCCCTTCTTGTCGTAGTTTTCTTGCCACAAATTTTTTAGATTTTCGTGTTAACTCTAATAATGCTTGCCCTATATGTCCTTTTGAAAAGCAAAGTCGTTTACCTTTTGGTACTAATACTATTTCTTCTTCAACACCTTTTGAGATTATTCATTGTGATATTTGGGGTCGTTAACGCCATTATTCTCTCTCTGGTGCTCATTACTTTCTCACTATTGTTGATGATTATTCCCGTTTTACATGGATATTTTTGATGCGTCATAAGAATGAAGCTCAATCCCTTCTCAAAACTTTCTTCAATTATGTTCTTACCCAATTTGAGTCCCGCATAAAAACATTTCGAAGTGACAATGGTGGGAAATTTATTTTCTTGTGTCCATTCTTTCATGAAAAAGGTGTCATTTTTTAGCATTCTTGCGTTTACACACCTCAACAAAATGGGGTTGTGAAACGCAAACATCGACACATTATTACAAGTGGCTCGCATTTTAAAACTTCAAGCAAAGATCCCTCATCAATTTTGGGGTGATAGTGCTCTAACTGCAGTCCACATCATCAATAGGTTACCTTCGCCAATTCTCTCTTTTAAAACTCCTTTAGAACTTCTCTACCGTAAACCTCCCTCTTTTTCTCATCTTCGTCTTTTTGGTTGTCTTGTTTATGCTACTAACGTGCATACTTCTCATAAATTTGATTTTCGTGCTACGCCTTCTATATTTATTGGTTATCCAATTGGCCAAAAGGCCTACAAATTATTTGATTTATCGACAAAGAAGGTATTCACCAGTCGAGATGTTAAATTCCACGAAACTGTTTTTCCATATGCCTTAGCTCAGCCCACAATGCCCTTCTTTTCTCTGGCCCAGTCCTCTAGCCCAATCACTCCTTTTGATTCCAGTCCTACCTTTCCAACCTCTTCTCCTATTCCTCACGAACACACTTCACCTACATCGCTCCCCAAGCTTCCAACCATCCTAATCCTACACCGCCGAACCCGCCGACCTCCTCACCAGACCGACTGCCTTCCTCACCAGTCCCACCAAATTCTGAGCCACCATCTGCTATCCGAACCTACTCTCGTCGTCCTAAACCTACCGGCCTCTTTCCTATCAATCCCACTACCTCAGCTCCGCCGCTAGTACCTCTGGTCGACAACTTCCCCACCGCGCCTCTCCCTCCCTTACCAAATCCAATCGCACCATTGCCCAAGCCACCCGCTCTCTTACCCGAGCCTATCGCCCAGCCTCGCTGCTCTAGTCGCCAGGTTGTTCCTCCTACGAAGCTATAGGATTATGTCTGCTCCAATGTCACATCGCTATCCCCCCATCAGTCATCAATTTTGTGTCCAGGTCCGTGGAAGGGAACCCGTTATCCCTTGTCGAACTATATGTCTTATCATCGATGCACGCCTGCCCATAGATCTTTCGTTGCTCAACTCAGTCAAGCAACCGAACCTACATCGTATGCTGAAGCTTCCACACATCTTGAATGGCAAGCTGCTATGAAAGCCGAGTTAGCAGCGTTGTAGGCCAATCGCACTTGGACTCTCACTCCTATTCCTCCTTGTAAGAAGCCTATTAGTTGTTGATGGGTATATAAGGAGAAGCACTGGTCTGATGGTTCCATTGAACGTTACAAGGCACGCCTAGTCGCCAAGGGGTTCACACAGTTAAAAGGTGTTGATTATCACGACACATTCTCTCCCACAACCAAAATCATCTTTGTTTGCTGCTTATTAGCATTAGCTGCTGCTCAAGGTTGGTCCCTTCACCAATTGGACGTCAACAATGTCTTCCTCCATGGCGATTTACATGAAGAAATATATATGTCTCCTTCATCGGGGTTTCATAGACAGGGAGAGGATAATTTGGTTTGTCGCTGACATAAATCTCTTTACGGACTGAAACAGGCGTCTCGACAATGGTTCTCCAAGTTCTCTAATGCCATTCGTTCTGCTGGATATATTCAATCCCGGACATACTACTCTTTATTTACCAAGAAGTGAGGCAAGTCATTCACTGCTCTTTTGATTTATGTGGATGATATATTAATTACTGGAAATGACTTGGATAGTATCATTAGGATTAAGAAGTTCTTGCATAATAGTTTTCATCTTAAAGATCTTGGTGAATTGAAATACTTTCTGGGAATTGAGATTGCATCTTCCAGAAATGGGATTTTTATCTATCAGCGCAAGTATGCACTGGACATCATTAAAGATGCAGGCCTGATGGGCGCAGCCCCAGTTGATACTCCTATGGATCGAAATCTGAAGCTATGTGATAAGAGTGATTTACTCAAAGATCTAGGGTGTTATAGAATATTAGTTGGAAGATTGATATATTTGACTGTTTTAAGGCCTGATATCACATATGTTGTTCATGTCTTGAGTCGCTTTATGCAATAGCCTAGAAAACTTCATATGGATGCAGCTTTACGTGTTGTTCGATACTTGAAAGGTGCACCCGGTCAAGGTTTGTTCTTCTCAGCGAATAGTGATTTCAGATTAAGGGCATTTTGTGATTCGGACTTGGCAGGTTGTCCTCTTACCAGAAGGTCTACTACGGGTTACTGTGTTTTTCTTGGTCCTTCATTAATATCTTGGAGATCAAAGCGACAAAGAACTGTGTCACTTTCTTTAGCTAAAGCTGAATATCGCGCAATGACAGGCGCGTGCTGTGAGTTGACTTGGCTTTGCCAATTGTTAAGCGATTTGGGTATTTCGCATCAAGTGCCTGCCTCACTTTATTGCGACAACATGGATGCCTTGCACATTGCTGCAAATCCAGTTTTCCATGAGCGCATGAGACATATAGAAATGGATTATCACTATATTCGTGATAAGATTCAAGACGGCTCAGTGCACACAAAGTTGGTCAGTTTTGGAAATCAATTTGCCGATGTGTTTACCAAGCCTTTGGGAAAGGAAGTTTTTGTTCCAATGGTTCACAAGTTGGGTGAGCGGGACATCCACTCTCCAACTTGAGAAAGAGTGTGGAGAAATCTTCTATGTCTGCTGCTCTGTACAGTTTCATATATGCACATAATCTATTGTAATCTTGCTTTCTCTTTCTGTTCCCTGACTTGTAGGGAACTTCTTCCTTGTTTGTATAGGTTAGCTAACTCTGCTGTATATATACACGTCTCGATCATATCAATGAATGATCATTCCAGCCATTCTGTTCTTCAACCTGTTTTACATAGATAGCCATGATAAATCTCATGTTGTAAGAGGGACTTTGCTTGTGAAGCCCAGTGATCACTTTTCTGGTTCGGCTGGCCCAAATGGCTTCTCCACGTTTTGCACTTCATACTTTATCAGGCACTGATTGTCTGATTCTTCTTAACCTTAATTTGTACAGTTTCAAGGTAAAACTATACAAATTAAATCGTGAAAGTGTGTCAATACTCGGTGAGTAAAGTTGTGTGTTAGTGTAAACTTTTGCTGAATTCATTTCAATTGGCATTCTTCACATGGACTTGGGTGAGCATTTTTTTTAATAAATTTTTTGTTTGAAACTGAACTTCACACATTAGTGAAACTTCACGTTGGATAGATATGATGTGTGTGTGAGCGCATGTGTAGAGTGAACTTCAACGATATCAAACATATTTTCCCAAGCCACTGAAAATTGAAAAGGAAGTGATCGTGATATAACGTATCGTTCTGCTATGTGCTCTGATTTTACGTTCATAAAAATCTCGTAAACTAAATTTTAAAAGACAGATAATTATTGATCTTTCTCGGAGTAATTTACTATTGATTTTTATATTTTTATTGGAAAAATGGATTCCCTCGGGGCTCTTCTAACAGATTGGTTTCAAAATACAGTACAAATTTGGATTGAAATCATGCTTCCACAGAGAAACTGAGGATATAGTGATACGGCTGGCCATGGGCATCATGGTCGAAATCCTCTGTGGCTATGTCACTCTGCCTCTTTATGCATTGGTCACGCAGGTACTTATATCTCGAAAATCATATGATACAGGCATATATATACTTCATGTAGCATTATTCATTTCCTAGCTTAACACAGTCGACTTTGTTGTATTAGATGGGTACGTCCATGCGAAAAGCTGTGTTCACCGAGACGGTGGTTACTGGACTGGAAAATGGAGAGCAAGAGCGAGGAAGAACCTTAAGAGCTCGGCACGCATGTCCGTTGACGCTGCTTCGCTTCTGACCTCACTCTTAACCTCACTAGACTCCAGACTTTCGTTCACTCGTCGAATGGATGCTTCGGCTCCTTTCTCCACTGTGGATTCCGATCCCCACTTGGATGATGCTGAATATATAGCACTCGAAATAAGGGATCACGTTGCTCAGAATGTTGTACTCGAAAACCAAGTAGCAGATGCAAGTGATACGAACTTGAAGCCTAGCTCATCGTTTGTGGGCTTTGATTTGAGTAGTAGTAGAAAATCCCAAAGATCGCCTCCGTCGACGTCTTTAGACGTGATTTACGTACAGGGGTTGTACAGTTACTGTTGTCTTTTTTTGGGCGTGCATGCAGAAGCTCCGAGACCCCACTCCCTCATTTATCTCACCCCATTTTTGTATGTTCATGTATCACTTATGAATATAAATGACACAGATTTAATTGATAAATAATTAATTAACGATGACATATATTATCCTAGCCTTTCGGAAAACATGACATTGAGATCATGGCCGTGATGTTGTCCCAGTGTTTGGTACTGTTGGTTCATTAAGAAAATTGTTTGTTTATGTATGTCATGTGGACTCAATCCAAAGGTGAACATTGTATAATACCATTTAGGACATTTCGCACGTTCTCCATGACGATGTATGAAAGAAACTATGTACCAAAAATATTCAAAGTTCACGTAAATGTCAGATAAGATACGTACACAACTACGTACACATGCACAGTCGACATACATGAATTGAATCAGTAACCAAACCACCTTCGCGTGCTGGCTGCCATGAGACTATGCAGGCATGGGGTGGTGTTGACTGACTTGACTCCCTCGAATCGCCACCGGCAGCTGCAAAGAGCTGGAAAATGCACGTTGATGAAGTTGTGTTAACACTTAACTATATATCTTTTGTTTAATTAGTTGTGAAGCATGCATGCATGCATGTGCAGTAATTGTTCTTTCACTTGTTTGTTGGAAGCTAACTTTATGATCCTTTCCTCTAATAAAGAACCGAAAGTGCTTCGTCATCATTGATCAAGTCATCAAACTGGTTTTGCCAGTGAATGGCTCACATATATTCAAGGCTTTTTGTCGCTAATCATTGTGGTGACCTAATTGTTCTGTAATTATGGAATTGTATACTAAATAGACTTTAAAAGCAAGGAATAATTTGCCAATTTGGGTGCCTACACTCCACTCTAAGCACACAGTTTTGAGGGCAAACTAGAAGCTCGATCTTTTGTACTGATTGAGTTGTTGTACCGGGGCTACATTATTCTCGAACTCACATGTTATGTGTCTGCAATTGTTAACGTTTGAGCTCGAGTGCTCGACCTATATATGAAGTTTATATATATATAGAGAGAGAGAGATATGTGACTAGTCTCATCCATCTGTGTCATTCCTGACCGAAAAACAGATGATCAATTTCTTCTAAAAACTAATGATAAACTCATATTCAGTAGGTAATCGCATGATCGATGTTACTAACGATCCAAGATATTGTGCAATCTTCTACCGAAATCTATATAAACAAAAAACAAACAAAAAAACTAGTTTTAAAACAACATGGAAGACGACCGAAAAGAAGAAAAAGAAGAACGGAGAAGATGATGAGAGCCATGATGTGGAATGCGTGTCTTTACGGGTGGAACATGGCATGCAATAGCGGCTATTTTGAAATTAGACTTCGTAACATGGCCCATCCTCCCTTTCATCTACGTACGTAAGGTACTATATGAATTGAACCTTCCACTCATTTGATAAGCTATTCGATCTGACGTCGAAATAATCTTATGAATTAATATTCTTATTGTAGTGGACCGACTAAACCAAACTTTGTTCAAATATTCAGAGTACACTCTTGAGGTCTAGCTCGATCTCTTTTTAAGTATATATCATTCTCTAACTCCCATTTTCACGCAGTGATCCAATTGGGTACGTTTCTCTTCTTTGTTCAAGAACTTGTAGTCGCTGGCTTCCATGCATTGTTTTCCATTACAAAGATCGACATCATTGATCACGTACGTCCAATTCGGGTAGACCTAATTTTGTTCCCAGTTAGTCTTAATTTACAATAATGATTGATCCATGGTAATTGGTTATTTCTGCCGCCAAGTCCCATATAGGTTCAACAATTTAGAAATTTTTGTTCTCATCAAAACTGACTCGGATCCTCTCTCAAGGGAGAGAATCTAATCATCGCCTGATCCAATCATCCATATTAATCGTCTGATTTAATAGACAATCAGGATTTCTTCTCTTGTCTTTTTTTTTTCTTCCTTCTATTCTTTCAATTCTCGTCCCTCTCTCAACGTGGCATCTCTTTCACTCTCAAATATCGCAGTTCTTCTTTCCCAAATTACACTCTCTCTTCTCTCTTTGGACTTGAATCGGCGAAAAATTCGCGAGCCACGGAGACGACGAGGTCAACCCAAACGACGACGAGTTCTCTCTCTCTCATTTACTCGATGGAAGTCTTCGTCGATGGCTCTCGACTTTCACCCATCTTCTTCGTCATTAGTGGTTGACAATTCTCTAGGGAATATCAATTAATCCCAAGGTCTCAGTTTTGTTCTCTATTCTGTTTTTTAGTCAAAGTTTGGATTTTTTTATTTTGATGAAATTTTGTTGGGTGCTTGATTCAAATGTGTGATTGATTGGTATAGCAAGGTTTAATTTTTTTTCTCTAATAGTTTTTTGTTTCTGTGTTAAAGTTTGCAGTTTTTTATTATTTTTTTTATCTTTGGTGATGAGTTTAAGTGGGTACTTGATTCAGTGTGTGACTGATTGTTTCAAATTTGCTTCAAATTTTAATTTTGTTGGTGAAAAATTTGCTGCATACTGGTTCTTTTTTATTGTTGTATACATGGTGATGGTGAATTTGATTTTGTTGTTTCTGCATTTGGGTTTCGTACGACTTCGCAACTCTCTAAAATTGAAGGGAGAGAAAGTGAGAAGTGGAGATGGCTACTTACGAAATGATAATTAAGAGAGAAGAAAAGGCTGGGAAGAGAAGATAAAAGAATACTACGAGATGATATGAGAGAAAAATAATGTATCTCCAAGAATAAAGAAAAGTAAAAAGAGAAGTGATATTGGCCCTGTTTTAAATCTTACGGTCAAAATTGTTGGGTTAGGTGATGGTTAGATCCTCTCCGTTAGGAGAGAATTTATCCCTGAGTTACTATTAAACAGTTTCATTAATGAAGACTTGAAGGCTGCCACATCACCTTTATTTTTTTTAAAATGATCATAATAGATCTATTGGTTGCGGTGTCCGACGACCGTTGATTTAGTACGTCATTTGGTAGTTTTTAGTATCATTATTGGGATTTAATAACTTAATAATGTTGAATCTTAATCGTAAGACAGATCTATCTAAATCTTGTACTAAATTATTTTATTAATTGAGTAACAGAACAATTATCATACATCACTATTGTTTGATGACATGATCAGACCGTTGAACCACGTGTAAACCGTGACACACATTAGATCAAGGCATATCGTAGGTCAGTTTTTGGGCAGGGATACCGGTTGGTAGGAAAAAATAGGGCCAACCATTTAGAGAGCTCAAAATCTAAAACTCATACTCCAAACTGCTCCTGTTAAGCAGGAGCAAAATTTCAAAACTACCATTTCTGCTCTATGCTATTGGTTGACTTGAGGGACACGTAGCACGGCGGCCATACCCAAAAATTGCCCCATATTGTAAGTCTTCATCTCACCGGAAGTTCTTCATCGTCAAGTCTCTCTTCAACTCCTTCATCGTGTAAACGTGGAAAGTTGTATACTCGAAAATCGTTTTTATACATACAGAGTCACGACCAATTTAATTAGGGGAGCCATCGTGGCTAAAAGAGACAGGCCACGTTCGGTGATCGTCATCGTCATATCCAGAGCACCATGTGGCTGCATAGTTGCTGGATGTGTTATGCTGATGTAAGTAAGTTGTTGTTAGGGCACGTGTGTGACGACATGTGGGTTGTCGTTTTGCTAGCGTCTGACGCACCGTCCGGAAACAGCTTTGTCATTATACGGTGTAGTTGGGTTATTCGTTACTCCGTTTGGATAAAGATTAAAGATCCTTTTTTCAAAAAAAATAAAAAATTAAAGATCCTTCATGCACTAGCATAGTCAACATATTCTTTCTTTTTTCTATGGTTTTGGTTAGATTTGATTTTGGATGTCCACTTCCTTGTTACCACAAGAAGGTGATGAGTGTAGTAATTTTAACAAGATATTACCGAAGAGATTAAAAGTTAGAATAACCATAATACCGAATTTTACTAATTAAATATTTAGATAGATCAACACCGTAACAAGGTAGATTTGAATTTCAACCAACATGTTATTGATGACGTACCAACAGATCTAAATGCTAGTCGACAGATTGAGGGGGGTAGGTTCACAAGACCAACTAGATTGGAAACACATCATCTGATAGTTTGGCAGAACCGGACATCCAATTACGGAGATAAATCCAAACGTCGGAAACCGGTAGGAACGGGGTCGCAGTAAGCGTGGGGGCGGCGGGCCCTGACGCGGCTTATAGAGTTAACCCCGTTCTAGGGGCATATAAGAAAATGACCGAATTTCACGACTGTCAAAAGTCAAAACCGACGCGGGTGACGCAACCCCATGTCATCTACAGTAACATGTGACGTAGCACAGTGCGCAACTGCCGTTGCGTTAGACTCTCTCCTCTTTTATAAAAGCCTCCTATCCCTCTACGCTATTCCTCCGGTCCTCCCACCTCTCTCTCTCTCTTCATCATCACCCCATCATCTCTAGCTCCTTCTCCAAATTGTTTCATTTGATTTATATAATGCAAGCTATTCCATACGGAACGTGGGTTCCCGGAACGAGCCACGTGTCGCCGCCGTCGTCGTCGTCGGCACGGGGCGCCGCGGCAGCTAGGGTCGAGAGACTGGTGGCGGAGAATGCGGTTGTCGTCATTGGAAGGCGGGGATGCTGCATGAGCCACGTGGTGAAGAGGTTGCTGCTCGGCCACGGTGTCAATCCGGCGGTGTTGGACGTGGACGAGGACGATGAGGCCGGTGTTGTGGTGGAGTTGAGGAAGATGATCACGGCGGTCGACGGTGGCGAGAGCGTGGTTGTCGTCGACAGTTGGCCTCAGTTTCCGGTGATTTTTGTGGGCGGGAAGCTGTTTGGGGGGTTGGAGAGGGTTATGGCGACGCATATTTCCGGCGAGTTGGTACCGGTGTTAAAAGAGGCCGGAGCTCTCTGGCTTTGACCTTTTAGTTTAGGTTACTTTTGTGACTTAACGAGTGATTTTATTTACCGAGTTACATTTCTTACTTTGTTATGTTTTTTTTGTTTAATATTGTGGTGGCTGGATCGGATGATCGAGATTGGAATGGTATGCCAGGCTATGCAACAAAGATTAATTTGGTTTTCATAAGTCCTAACTAACTCGTATAAGTTGTATATTATTCCATGGACGTGATTTGGTGAGAACTACTTGCTGGAGTTGATTAAAGATCGAACATGCATGTTATTTTCTTCTTTAGATTTCTCTGTTTTCTTGATAATCAATTTCTCGATCTATAGCTAGGTGGGTGGATATGATTGTTTGGTTAATATCGATGAACCATGTGTTAGGACTTGGGACTTGGAAAATTTCTCTCGTCATTGTTGGAACCAACTGCAAGTTTGTCCATTGATGATGTTCTTGCTTATGAAACAAAGTAGTTAAAATAATGACTACATAGGGATGACTTCGTTGTCTCGGAGAGTAAAGTAGTAGCTGAGTGTTTTTTTCGTCAAATATGTTATATTCACCGTTAAAGATAATTTATTATTTAGTCGATACTCAAAATCTAATAAGTGTAATATATTATCCATGAGCACCATGTCACTGAATAAATCATCATTGAGCAGGGTTTCAAATTTGGTTCTGACCCAAGCAGCTCTCTATCATTGATGAGGATAAATTTTGTAAAAAAATACTTGTGATGAATAATGATACTTGTGAATAAGTTGTTGACTCGTCGTTTTCTATAGATAATGTAACATTTACAAGTTACAGCTCATGTTCAATGTCAATGAACTAATACCATATCCACTTTAGCAGTAAAGAATAGTAGTGTGACATGATAGCCAACCTTATACAGAGCACCAAACAATCAGTACGGTTGAGGGTGAACCCAGTCTGTTTTGTTCATAAAATGGGAAACACGTGCAACAGGAGGGGAAGGTATTTGTGCTGGGTTCAGGGACCCGAGAACTGTCCCCAAACAATAGAGTAATGCCTTCCTCCGGGGCTCCGCCCATGTTTTAATTTATATTTGTTAGAATTTTTCCATTTGGAGTTGTTTTTATGTAACCATTTCAAGGGATCACAAAATAATGTTACTGACATAAGCGTGATGCATGATGGAGATTGAATCTTTGTTTTCTGAAAAATTAATTGAAGACATGGTGCATGGCGAAAAAAATATCACATGCCCGATCCCTCCACGATTTAAATGAGCAAAAGCACCCAAGCCACGTACCCATACTTTTAGGTCACTATTTTATGTATGATCTATATCTGATAGCATTTCAAAGTCCAAACGCGTATGGCATACCCGCAAAGCCACACATGCTCTATCAACTTGTATATTTCATATCAGGTCCAATTGATTTTGTTGTATGACATCACATCACATGACATCGTGAAAGGACATCTTCACATATACCCTATAGCTATATATTTTTAAAAATTAACAAAATTTTAACCCAAAAAATTTCCAACAACTACTGTAAATTTAGTTTTCTAAAAAAATTGTATCTTCTTTTAACTATTAAGGAGAATAAAAATAATTAAAAGTTGAATAATTAACCGACGCTAACTATTCAACTTTTCAGCTTATTAAAAGTTGAATAATTAATAGTTGAATAATTAACCGACGTTAATTATTTTAGTTTTCCAACACTCCAATTTCAGCTTTAACGTCCCAAATTTTCAGGTTTGGTTTAAATTTCAAAACAAATAAAATATATATAAAATGACTTTAAGATAGCTACTACTAGTACTGTTAAATAGAAAATTAAAACAAGAATAACTAGATATAACTTTCCAACAAATATAATTATAACATTTAACTAAACTCTTGGAGATGCTCGTGGATTTATTTTTCTCATGACATTCACAATTTTGAGAGTCTCGTAACCGATAAACCATATGAATGCGTAATGTCCTTCACATATGTGAGTGAGAATTAAGCATACGGCATTTACAAAGTTGAATTTACATGTTGTAAAGTTGTCGAATAGCAAAAAAACATATGCTAGTTTGTAGACAGGCCTCTTAGTAATAGATGGTCCATTATTTTATGGGCCATGGCCGAACCCAAGAAGATGTAAAAGGGATTAAAACAATAGCGGACTATTGGGTCTAAAGGCCATAAGTAGTTGGAGGTACTTGGATTACCATAGCCGACTCTTCACGAGGTGAGCCTATAAAACCTGGGATTGTTCATCAAAACACAGAAACGTCTGAGAGCGATAGAGAGACAAGTCAGCAATTCGGAGAAGGTCGTGAAACGATGTCGTATCTCCTTCCGCATCTTCACTCTGGATGGGCCGTCGATCAGGCTATTCTCGCCGAAGAGGAGCGTCTCGTCGTCATCCGATTCGGCCACGATTGGGATGAGACTTGTATGCAGGTACCCACCTTCGAACCCTAATTTTTGTGCTTGTTTATCTATTTTACTTTCTACCTGAAAATTGATTCAATTCATTATTGAAACCCTAGGTTTGATTACATGTCAGCTCTGTCAATACCGATAGATTAGTGGAATTAGGGTTTATTAGAGACTCTAATTGTGGGTTGCATTGGTAAAACTAGAATAGGTCAATTGGTAATTTAGTTAACTAAGAAGCAATCGTTAGCTTAAAAGCTGATATGTTAAGTAATTCGGAAACATCGGTTATTCTTGGGGTAAAATGGAGACAGAACCCTGATGTTCTGCCAGAACTGTGCCCATGGTATTGTTTTTGTCTATGGTCAGATTGAATGTAGGATAAGCAGAATGAAAAAACATAGTTGTTTGGTCACTGTTGTGGTCATGTAGCTTTCGATTAATTTGTTAAACATACTCCGAATTTACTTGTTGTAAATCATAGATGTGCCACCAATAGTATACATTAAGAGCGTATATGCACATTTTTAACCATGTCTTTCAGCTGGACGCAGCGTTCAAAGTCTTTCGTTTTCGTTTTGATTCATATTACTGCATTTTTAGAAGCATGTTACATAACACCTCTCGTAACTCATTGTATCTTGACAATGTATGTCGACATATTTGTTGTGCAGCTTTGTTATTTATGTTAGTAAACTGGTATTATGCATTGTATGTTGCAGCTTTGTTATTCTGACTTTAATCGTCTGTATGCTTGCTAATTATTGGTTTTTTTTATTTTCTTATGCAATAGATGGATGAAGTGCTAGCAAATGTTGCAGAGACTCTTAAGAACTTTGCTGTCATATACCTTGTGGACATCACCGAGGTTCCTGATTTCAACACCATGTACGAGCTCTACGACCCTTCTACGGTCATGTTCTTCTTCAGGAACAAGCACATTATGATTGATCTTGGCACTGGCAACAACAACAAGATCAACTGGGCTCTCAAGGACAAGCAGGAATTCATTGACGTCGTGGAGACTGTGTACCGTGGCGCCAGGAAGGGACGTGGTCTGGTGATTGCTCCCAAAGATTACTCCACCAAGTACCGCTACTGAGTCGGAGATCTGTATGTCATTACGGTGTTTGAAGACAAATATTGGACAAGTAGTCTATGTAATTGGCTAAATATTTCCTTGGATTCTGGATCTGTCCTTTTGGACTAGGGAAAACAATGTGTGAATGTTATGTACCTTAAACTGATCGTGAACGAATCCATTGTTCCAGTTGTGGCACACAACTTTCAGGTCTTCTTGTTATGCTATGTCTACTGCAGATACTGATGCCTCTGGGAGATATGATGCTCACTCATTCGTTATGTTTATTTGAGTCTCTTTAATTCGTTGTCATACATATTTGTCAGATTATTTGACGAGTTTTCAAAAGGCCAGCCATTCATGACGTGTCAAGTCGCGGTTGGACGGAAAGAGAATGGAAACTAAATCAAATTTAGCATTTAGTCAATAAAACAAGCAAATAATAATAATAACCTCTATTAATTAATGTAGAGGGCCTTACGCCAGTTACCTCTGTCAGAAAGTTCCTGTTCTCTCACGCACAAAATAGTTCACGCAAAAATTGAAACCGATTTGCAATCCTATCTGTTCAAAATTCTCCAATTGCTCTCTGGTGTGATCCAAAAGAAATTGCTCCCCGCAACTGTTTAAAAACAATTTGGGGTCTGTGTCGTGTGGCTCTCTGGAGGAGGTAAGAAGTGGCGTCGACCGGCATTGTCAACCACGTCCTCTTTTTCTTCGTCTTGCGCGGCGTCAGCAATGGCGACGGCTTCACCTCTACTGGGAGAGGTTTCAAGTTTCCGATCAAAACTGATTGAGGTTGCAATTATGGTTCCTTTTAACCAAGAACGATGGTGATTTGTTCCTTTTAACTCATTACAATTTTTCACCAAGAATAAGTCCTGCTATACCAGATTTTCTTCAAAGTCCTGCTATTCTTTTGCAAGTACATCAACCTCCCAGTCCGGCGCAACCCGTTTGTAGTCCTCGGAGCTCTCCAAGTACATCAACGATGGCTCACGACGGATCGTGGGGGTAGGTGGTGATGGATCCCCGACGGCGGTGAATCCGATCGGTGTGGTGGAAGTCTCGACGGTGGAGATGTGATCCACTCCACGTCGTATAACGACGGCTCACGACGGAGGTAGGTGGTGATGTTGTTCCGCAATCGGATTCAGCCTCAGGACTATTCGCTTGCTCATCTTCCTCTTCAACAATCCCAACGGAGCCTCTTCTCCTCTTCGACTCGGTCCCAAAGAATTCACTGCGCTTTGGAGTTGCCTCGCCCAATGGAGAGTATGCCCCTTTAAAATCTGTTTCAATTGTGTCATTGGTTCTAATTTGTTGATTAACAATATGCAATTTGCACACTACGTTTGAGAGATATGACAGAGATAGGAGTGGGAAGATTGATCTCATGGAGTTGAGAGATGCACTCTATGGACTCGGCTTTGCGGTACCGCCTTTGGTTCTTTAGCTTCTGATATCCAAGTATGATGATGGACTTCTCTAATGTGATCCTCTCCTGCGAATCAACTGTCCCGTTTGTATTTTGGGAGTTTGGTAATCAACTCCTGTAAAAAATCTCTCCTGCAGTATGCCCCTTTAAAATCTGTTTCAATTGTGTCATTGGTTCTAATTTGTTGGTTAACAATATGCAATTGTGTTTGACTTTCATCGATTGGTTTACATGACATATGAATATGATTAGATGATGACACTTTTGTTGAAGCTTCTAAAGAAATAAAATCAACTCTGGATAGCTCAAGCTCTGCTGCCAAGTCCAATCAATTTCAGCTTTAATAAGCACAAAGGAATATCGGCTGGTTGCGCTTTGTTTTTGTGTATGGACTAGTGCAGATCAATCTGAAGTTGTAATATTTGTAAACTATATGATATAATAAGTACAATATGATTTCATTCGTGAAAATAAAGTATATGAATGAATCAAAAGGGAAAAGCCAAATAATACAGAGGAGACATTGCCAAGCTATGAAACATGCATTTGCAATACTTGCTAACTGTCGTAGGCTACTCTAGGTGACTTTGTAGAATGCATTTGCTATGGTTCTCAAGTAATTATTGAAATTCGAGTTCTGTGATCCGAGTTTTGCACTTATTTTTTTAGAAAATATAGGACCAAATTGAGAAGCAGTTGAAGGAGGGGATATTGACCATTTAGGTTACATTCTATTGCAGCCTTGCAGACGAAGACGCTGCCGTAGAATTTGTGGTGGTAAGTGGAGCTGCACAACTAGGGAAGCCATTAGACACCGCAACATATTCGAGGATTTGCAGACATCAAATGATGTAAACCACGATCATATTGTTTCAAAAGATCGTTGCTTGATACAGTTGCGCTCTCAAGACATACTTTGAAGTGCAAAAAGGTTGTTGTACGTTAAACCGAAAATATATCACCAAAAAAGGAATGAATGTGCAAGGAATCCTCTACACAGAGAGTCAAGGTTCCTGCAATGAAGATGATATAGACTCGGAAACTAGATATAATGTTGTCAATGTGGAGTATAGTGATTCAGTGAGTTCTGCTCTTGAGATGATATAACCAGATTACAGTGTGTATATTCTCTATGGTGTTCCTGTGAACTTTTTGTTTCTGTGTAACCATTGTGTTGTGGAAATAAGGACCACTGTTTAGTTTTTCTTTCTGTTTTGGACTTTGGGTTGTTGTTGTTGTTTATTCCAAGAAGTTTACTGGAAATAAGGACCATTTAATTCCATGACTAAAAATCTCGCCTGTAACCACTGTTTTGTTTTTCTTTCTGTTTTGGACTTTGGGCTGTTGTTGTTTTGTTTTTCTGAGAAGTTTGACCTGTTAATTACCACTGTTTAGTTTCAAATTAGCATAAACATTGATAAAAACTGGAAATAAGGACCACCGTTTAGTTTTTCTTTTTGTTTTGGACTTTGGGTTGTTTGTTTTGTTTATTCCGAGAAGTTTACTGGAAATAAGGACCACTGTTTTCTTTTTCTTTCTTTTTGTGGAATTCGGGTTGTTGTTGTTTTGTTTATTCCGAGAAGTTTGACCTGTTAAGTTTTGTTTATTACCAGTTGTGGAGTGGGCTATGATTGTTTTGGATGTCAACTGTTAATGCTTTTTCTAAGCTTCCTGTTAGTATCAGTATAGATGAGTTTATGGTATTTCCTATCATACGTGAGAAGTACTTCAATGATACTTACGAGTACAGGTAACGCTCAATTTCGATTTTGTTTCGGGTTCTTTTGATTCCGTTTTTGTTTTGAAAAGTGAACCTAATTTCTTAATGGTCGATTGTTGGTACTGTAGGCTTGTGGTTCTTCCTCCAGAAGTGTCAAAGCTACTCCCGAAGAATCGGCTTCTTTCTGAGGTGAATTTCTAGAATTTATTTTTTTAATATGTATATTTTGGATTGGGTCCTGTAATTTTTTTGTTATCCTTATCATCTGAGAATTTTGTACCCATTTGATTGGGCTTTATGTTTCAGTGTAGTACAAACCCTAATTAGATATTGAACTGGGTTTATGCTTCAATGGTAATTTGCTTCTTTTTTTGGTGTTAATTGTCTGTCTGTTACATTGCTTCTTTAGATTCTAACATCTTCTGAAAAATGTAGACTGTTGATTTAAGTATGACTCCTCATTTTCCTTACATTGTGTTTTTAGAATGAGTGGCGTGCTGTTGGGGTTCAGCAGAGCAGCTGTTGCGTCCACTATGCAGTTCATCGCCCTGAGCCACACATCATGCTATTCAGGAGGCCGCTGAATTTTCAGCAACAGCAGGATAACCAATGCATGCTTGCGAAATGATTGCTGTGATGGAGTAGGTAATAGTTGATATTTGTTGTTGTTCTGAACTTTGAGTATGGAAATGATTTTGCAGGGCAAGATGAATTTTGGTTTTAAAAGATGGTACTTTTTTCACTCCAAGGGATTAAAAGTACCCAAATGGTCGGTACCCAATTGCCTTTGCCGAGAATAGGTGCAGGAAAGCCACTGGCACCATTTCAAGAGCAACGAATAGGTTTACTAATCACATTGTAAGGTGAGACCCGATAAAGGATTGAGCTGAATATGCATAGATTTGTTAGCTGATCTTTAAATTTGGATTGTACATTGAAAATTGGATTCAGTATTTTTCTTCTGTCATTGATTTTTCAAGTATATAAAGTGTTATGCTTTTTGGGTTAGTTTGTTGCTGTAATAATCTATAAACTTAATGTAATGTTGCTAATGATGATAACTGAGAAATTGGGTTTGTTGGATCTGTATTGCTTTTCGAAATGATTGAACCTTATTGTGGTGTTGGGGGCTCTTGAAGTTGTATGAGTTAAGCTTTCTGTTTGAAGTGAATGGAAGTAGCAGTGAGAGTATTGGTAGAACTGGGTGTTGTGAACAAAAGTTTCTCTTTAAACAGTGAGGCTCTTGCACTGTTCTTTCTTTTGCTTAGTTGTGAATATGCCTTATGGATATGCTTTTGTAAATGTGAGTCATTATTTCTTACTGTGATGATGAAGTTCAAGTATCATAGGTTCTGTGTGGTTTGAGTCGGTGGGAATATATGTGTCTTTTCTTTTGAGCCTTGCAGGCACATCATACGATGACTGGATATGAAATGAGGACTCAGGAGAATTCTATGTTTGGTCGCTGGCACCATTTCAAGAGCAACAAATAGGTTTATGGAAAATAATATGAGTTTTGTGATCATTTGGGTACCTTTAGAATATGTTTTTAAGGCTTTTTGGAATTGAATTGTGTAAGTATTGGAGTTTTTATGATTAAAGCTGCGAGTTGGGTACTGTTTCAGTGTTTCTGGGCCCAATTTCTTGAAGGTTTTGCTGACGTAGAAAAGTTGTATGTTTCATAATAAAGGGTTGAGCCGAATATATATAGATTTGTTAGCTGATCTTTAAATTTGGATTGTACGTTGAAAATTGGATTCAGTATTTTTCTTTTGTCCTTGATTTTTCAGGTATATAAAGTGTTGTGCTTTTTGGGTTAGTTTGTTGCTGTAATAATCTATAAACTTAATATAATGTTGCTAATGATGATAATTGAGAAATTGGGTTTGTTGGATCTGTATTACTTTTCGAAATGACTTAACCTTATTGTGGTGTTGGGGGCTCTTGAAGTTGTATGAGTTAAGCTTTCTGTTATTTTTGAAGTGTATGGAAGTAGCAGTGAGAGTATTGGTAGAACTGGGTGTTGGGATCATGTTACTGTGATGATGAAGTTCAAGTATCATAGGTTCTTTGTGGTTTGGGTCGGTGGGAATATATGCGTGGTTTGATTCTTTGCCTTTCTGTTTCAATATTAGTCTTTTTGGAAGTGTTTTTCTATTAAATTTCTTGGTTTAGGTTGATAAAGTATGCTTTGATATATATGTTTAATTCTTTGTGTCTTGAGTCGTTCATTTGTAGGTGGTAGGGACGTTGGACTGCAACACGAGAGCTCGATCAGTAACGGATTCTCTAATTGCATCAGGTAGGACTTAGCTCCGTTATTGATTGCAAAGTCAGATCCTTTTCTGGGTAAGAGGAAGATCTTTGACTTGCGCATGAGGAAGACAGTTTTTCTTCTTACAGTTTCAACAACCAAGAAATTGGTTGAAAAACCTTTTGTGAGTACTGAGTTACCAAAGTAATCACACTTCTCCAACAATAGGAATGAAAAGTTTGTATTCGAAGTAGTTCAAAGTGATGACTACCATGTGTTGCCAGACATTGTATTTTAGAGATGTTATTTAATTACCCCTTTCATGCATGAATTCATATTGACAAGAGCTTAGCATTCACTCTTGGAATGAACTTTATTCCTCAAGTCGGGCTACTCGGGCATTCAACTATCAAATAACTGCATTTATTGTTCACTAGCCTTCCTACACGCGCATATGCGCGTGTGAAATGCGTCGCGCTCCCGCATGCGACTTATCTGTGTAATACTCAAGAGTGTGCAATTATATCGTCAATGTATCATTGTCCAAGTTTATTGCAACTGTCATATACTATCGTGCACTTTCAGGCCTATCATTGTCATGAACAATATGGACCTTTGAGCACTTTTGTTTTTGTTATATTCCAAGTTATGTTCTCAACTTAACTATAAATTTTGAATATTATCATTAGTTGGCGCTATAAAATGGCACAGAGAGAGTTGATGACAACAAAACCGTTATCTGAAGTCAAACTAACATGGAGAAAAGTTTTGCACTTAAGGTATATATGCCATATATTATCTGAGATATGTTACAATTTATGATTTTCCTTTTTGAATTTAACAGCTGCAAATATTGTTACCAGGTCGCGACGTCATCGCCAACGAAATAGCTTCTTATATAAGGTCTTATAGCTTTTTACTTATATGAGACATAAGTATTGATGATCAACATAAATTTATTTGAAAATTACTAAAAGTTATTTTATATCTTTTACAGTTATACAAAAAACGTAAAAATTTGGGACAAATTGATCAGGAAATTACGTAACGCATTCGTGTTCAACATATACATATATGTGACCATTTAATCATTTGTTTTAACTCTCCTATATTTTATTTATAGTTGGAGTGACAAGTCGTTCTACATGATGATTAATGTGGTTGGACTTCATTGGACATATCGACGTCAACATAGTTAAAACTTTTGCTATTTTTTTTATAGTTTCTATTCGTGTGTTTTTGTTCTATTTTCATATGCACTGACACTGAATTTATTATCAGTGATTGATTATTTTTTACATAGTGTTGACTTAATATGAAGTAGGCTAATATTATTTTACAAATTTTATCATCAATCATGGGTAATTCTTCTCACATCTCAATTAGATCTGTGTTCGAATAATAGAGATCTCAATTATATCAGTATTCAAATAATAGAGATAGGCCTGAAAGTGCACGATAGTATCTGTCGTGAGCAATGGAATTAGGCAATTAAGTGAAGACGATATAGTTGCACACTTTTAAGTATGCCACCGATAAGTCGCACGCGCGAGCGCGACGCCTTTCATATGCGCGTGCAGGAAGGCTAGTAATAATAAAACAAATAAATCCGAAAGGAAATCTTCTCTGATGATCCACGTTAAAATGAAAAATAAAACTTTTTATAAGATTCACATAGCTTTATATCCAAGCTGTCGTTCCCATATAACGAGTGACAAAAGTACAAAAACCCCCCTTCCTATCTCTCAAATCACCGCAGCCACAACGAAACCCTCAAACCCAAAACTGTAATTTTCCACCCCTTCCTCTTTCTCTGAGCTCTGGTAAAGCTCATAACCTCGACCGCTTTTCCCTCCCCTAATTTTAAACCTCATTCTATCTCTCTGTAAATCAAAACCTCGCAGAATCAAAATCACACACAACCAAACCGCCCTAGGAAACATCGAAGCTTTCACATTTTCACAGTAACAAAGCTTTTCAAGATGTTTAACATCTTCAAAGGAGGAGGAAACAAAGCCTCCCAATCCTCGCCGGAATCGTCGGACTCAAGGTCGTCATCACAATCGCTCTCCCCTTCTCCGTCGCAGAAGCAGCCGTCTCGGTCGGTGACCGGACCGGCGAGGCCGATTCGACTCGTGTATTGCGACGGGAATGGAAAGTTTCGGATGGATCCGGAGGCCGTGGCGGTGCTGCAGCTCGTTAAGGAGCCGATTGGTGTCGTCTCCGTCTGCGGCCGCGCTCGCCAGGGCAAGAGCTATATTCTCAACCAGGTTAGGATCTTCGTTTCGCTTAGAAATTAGTCTAATTTTGGTTCTGTTTGTGTTTATTTCGAGTACTAGGGTTTCTGATTTTAGGTCAAGTGCTTTGTGCTCAAGGGAGGTTGTTTCAGTGTGTAATTGATTAGGTTAAGTGATTTTTTTTTAAATTGCTGTATTTCCTTTCTTCGTGTGAAGCCTAGGGTTTGTGATTTTAGGTATAGCTTAGGATCAGTGAAGTGATTTAAGAGTACTAATTAGCTGAAATAACGATGAAGCTAATTTGAAATGAACTGAACCAATGAAAGTTGTGTGAAATTATAGTGATTTAACTGTGTTGCAGATTCTTGGAAAGAGTGGTGGGTTTAAAGTTGATTCCACTCAAAAGCCGTGTACTAAAGGACTGTGGATGTGGAGTGCACCATTGAAGAGAACTGCTCTTGATGGAACTGACTATAATCTCTTATTGTTGGATACGGAAGGAATAGATGCTTATGATCAGACGGTTAGCTTTTGTTCCTCCACTTACTAAGATATATGGCTATTTCGTTTTGTAGTTATGATTTAGTCTTTATTGTTACATTTTTTGAGTTAGAGCATTTGTAAGCTGATTGTAGTTGTTGTCATTTGTTTTGTCTGACAGGGAAAATACAGCACGCAGATATTTTCATTGGCCGTTCTGTTATCTAGCATGTTTGTTTACAATCAGGTGAGGAAACTTGGGCTGCTACTTTGATCCTTTGTGGTTTGGTGCTTTCTAGTAATGATCTATGGCTTGTTTTTCATGGTTATGATTTGAGCACTCTGGTGGCTTGTCTATGTTCATGTTAAGAAGTTTGGGATAGGCTGTGAATATGGGATAAAAAATTTCAATTTTATGCTGTATGATTTTCTATCTTGCCTGATGTTGTTCATTGTTTTAGGTCGGTGGTATAGATGAAGCTTCACTTGATCGTCTCGCTCTTGTCACGCAAATGACCAAACATATCCGTGTTAAAGCCACTGGAGGAAGAACCACAGCTTCTGAACTTGGGCAGTTCTCTCCAATTTTTGTCTGGCTTTTGAGGGTAATTATTTCTGAATTTTCCTTTTCTTTTCTCTGCGACAATGCCAGTAATCCTGCTACTCTTAAGACTTTAGTTATTCTGTTTTCATAATTTTGGTTGTTATTTCATTTGTAATTGTCTCATGATTAGTCAACATATACAGAAGGATATGTACAACTCTTGTGTTAATGAACAGTGTATTGGTTCCAGGACTTTTATCTCGAGTTGGTAGATGATGGTAGAAAGATAACACCTCGTGAGTATCTAGAGATTGCTTTGAGGCCATTTGAAGGAAAAAGAGAGGTTGCTGCCCAAAATGAGGTACTGCTAGGATCTCCTTAGTTCTGATAAAATCACTGCGGTATTTTGACTTCTACAAGTCAAGAAGTTACCTTTTTGGATTTACATTGACTAGTGTATATGCAATTCTTAGCTATTTATTATAATCCATATTTGACTTAAAGGCATTTTATTGTAATATGTGAATTTTCAATATAGATAAGGGACTCCATTAGAGCTCTATTTCCAGACAGAGAATGTTTCACCCTTGTGCGGCCTGTTGACAAGGAAGAGGAACTCCGGAGACTTGATCAAATTGAGGTCAGTGATTTGCAATTTTCTTCAAATTCTGTTAGCGTTTGTAATGAATTCAAATATGTTATTCTCTCTGTATTATAAAGATCCTCAATGCTATTATCTTTAATGCAGTCAAAAAGATTAAGGCCTGAGTTTAGGTCTGGCTTAGATGCTCTGACAAGGTTTATTTTCGAACGAACGAGGCCCAAGCAAGTTGGGGCCACTATAATGACTGGGCCAGTTCTAGTTGGTATCCTTCAGTCCTATCTTGACGCCCTTAATAATGGTGCTGTGCCTACCATCTCCTCTTCATGGCAGGTTTGTATCTTTACTTCCATTGCAGATTTTCTTGTGTTGTTAGGTGTATTTGCTTCCATTATTATTTCATCTCATTTCTCGTTTCCATCATTCTTATGTATTTATTATATGCAGAGTGTTGAAGATGCAGAATGTAGAAGAGCATATGATTGTGCTCTCGAGGCGTATAGGACTTCATTTGACCGGTCTAAGTTGCCCGAAGAAGTAAGCTGAGCGTTGTTTTATTTTTCTTTTGAGACGGACATGCATTGTTTTGAATGATTATAATTAGTTCTGATCCTTATGTTGCAGGCTGCACTCAGGGAAGCCCATGAAGAGGCAGTCCATAAATCAATGGCTGCTTTTAATGAATGTGCTGTTGGGGTTGGCCCAACAAGAAAGAGATATGAAGGAAATCTCCAGAGACAGCTTAAAAAGGAATTTGAGGTAATACTGGACAGTAAATAGTTCAACATTGACTTGTGACCTAATTAGTTTGCATATATCAGAGAAGTGGTCAATACTCAATAGAATTATGTGTTTCGTACCGTTAGCATGATAAAGAAATTAGCTCATCTTTATATGAATGTGTATATCTAAAAGCTTATCACTTATAGAATGTTGATGATATGAATTGTCTACGATACAGGACTATAAGAAAAGTACGTATATGGAGGCAGAACTGCATTGTGTAAATGCTATACAGAGTATGGAAGGGAAGCTAAGAAGAGCTTGCCATGCTAGTGATGCTAATATTGATAATGTTTTGAAGGTAAGACGTATCCAATATTGATACTGGACAATTTTCATTTACCTACATGTAAGATTGAACATGTTTTTAATAGTTCTGAAATTTGAATCTCACATTTTATCGTCTAGGTTCTTGGTGACCTGCTGGCTGAGTATGAAAGGGCAAGCCGAGGTCCACTAAAATGGCAACAACTGGCTTTCTTTTTAAGAAAAAGGTCTGTTTTCTTTAGTGACCTGCCTTTTTGCTTTGTTGGTGTTATATGCTTATTACATTTGCTGAGATATTTACCTTTTAAATTTTTTCCTGCTTCTTTTACAGTTTAGAAGGTCCACTTCTGGATCTCATCAAAAGGCTAATCAACAAAGTGGAATCAGAAAATGGCACCTTGAGGTTGAGATGCCGTGCCATGGAAGACGAGCTGAGCTTACTGAAAAAACAGGTGGAGGCAAGCAAGGAGAGTAGGGCAGAGTATGTCAAACGCTATGAGGATGCTGTCAAGGACAAGAACAAGCTGGCCGAGGAATACATGGTCCGCATTAACAACTTGCAGGGTAATTCCACCTCTCTGCGTGATAAATGTGCTGCGTTGCGTAAGAGCTTGGATTCCACAAAATCAGAAGCCGTAGAGTGGCAAAGAAAATATGAGCAGGTTCTCTCCAAGCAGAAGGCCGAGGAAGATCAAGCTGGTTCTGAAATTGCGGTTCTCAAGTCTCGTTGCAGTGCTGGTGAAGCAAGGCTTGCTGCTGCAAAGGAGCAAGCACAGTCTGCTCAAGAGGAGGCAGAAGACTGGAAACGCAAATATGACATTGCTTATAAAGAGGCAAAAGCGGCACTAGAGAAGGCAGCAAATGTCCAAGAGCGTTCCAGTAAGGAAACTCAAAGGAGAGAAGATGCTCTGAGGGAAGAATTCTCAAGTAGTTTGGCTGAGAAGGTAATCCCTCTTCTTTTTCTCCAAGTGACAAGCTCACAAAAGTGACATAACAGTGTTCTAATGTCTTTTTTATGTGTTTATTAAAATGAAGGAGGAAGAACTTAAGGAAAAGATAGTGAAGCTTGATCATGCCGAGCAGTGCTTAACAACTCTAAAAATGGAATTAAAGGTAAGTCGAGTCATGAGACGCTGTGTTTAAACCTTGTCCTCCCTAATATTTTCTGTTGTTAGTACATGCAAAAAATAACTCAATACACCATCTTCTTCCTTTGAGCCTTTCAGGCTTGTTTTCGTTGTGCTTCAGTTTATGTCTACGCCTATGGTAGTACTTGACTGTAACAAGTTGTTTGCAGGCTGCCAGATCCAAAATTGATAGTTATGATGCTGAAATATCATCAGGGAAGCTTGAAATGAAGGAATTAAGTCAGAAACTAGAAGCTGCTAATGCCAGGGCTAATTCATTTGAGAGGGAAAAGGAGATACTGGAGCAGGAGAAGATCCATCTAGACCAGAAGTATGGATCTGAGATCAAAAGACTGGATGAAGTGCAAGAACGATGTAAAATTGCTGAAAGAGAAGCCACAAGAGCAACTGACATTGCTGATAAAGCAAGAGCCCAAGCAGACACTGCCCAAAAGGAAAAAGTTGAGATACAGAGGTTGGCAATGGAAAGGTTGGCCCAAATTGAGAGAGCCGAGAGGAATATTGAAAGTCTGCAGAGGGAAAGAAGAGACCTGCAAATTGAGTTGGATGGAATTCGTGCATCAGAGAGGGGGGCTCACCATAAAATTTCTCTCCTGGAGACAAGAGTTGAAGAAAGGGAAAAGGAAATAGAATCATTATTGGAGTCAAACAATGAGCAAAGAACTAGTACGGTTCAAGTCCTTCAAGGTCTTCTGGACAGTGAACGTGCAGCACATGCGGATGCCAACAATAGGGCAGAAGCCCTCTCTCATCAGCTACAATCTGCTCAAGCAAAACTCGATAAACTCCAGCAAGAATTGACATCTGTTCGCCTGAATGAAACAGCATTGGATAGTAAGCTTAGGACTGCTTCTCATGGCAAGCGTTCAAGGGTAGATGACTATGAAATGGACTTGGACTCTGTTCAAGACGGTGAATTGAGTGACCGGATCTTAAGAGTGAATAAGAGATCTAGGAGTACTACTAGTCCTCTAGTTCACGCACATACAGAAGATGGTGGCTCAGCATTCAGGGGTGATGAGGATACCCGCAGTCAGCAAACCAATGCTGAAGACTACACAAAGTTCACAGTCCAGAAGCTGAAGCAAGAGCTAACAAAGAATAATTTTGGTGCTGAACTGCTTCAGCTGAGAAACCCCAACAAAAAGGAGATCCTTGCTCTCTATGAGAAATGCGTCCTTCAGAAGTCGTGAACTAGGCTATTATGTACAAAAACATAGCAGTGTAGTTTATTTTGTAGTTTATGCTATCATTCCCTCGTGCATTGCAGGTGTGGTATGTGTATTTGAGCTCGCTCAGTCTGGTCTAACTTTTAGTTTTTAGGTCCGACTTGGTTTGGTCGATTGCGGGACATGTTTGTTAGTGTACTCTTGATTACTTAAAAGAGAAGGTGAGAGTGAGGGTGTGCTTATGTAGACCTATTTCTTTTTCTTTTCTCTTTTGATGGGATGTAGACCTAATGCTTAAGCAGCATAATATTGATTTTGTTTCTCTGGAGCTTGCTATCCTGAGTTGTGAGTTGTGAATTTGTGTTCCCAGATACAAGCCAGTAGGAAATTTATCTTATGCCTGAATTTACCATGGACGCCTAGCGCCTGACACCCCTTTTCCTTGTCCATCCCTTCTGAATTAGTTTCAGCTCATAATCTTATAGAATGAAGGGCAGCAGCTATAAATTTGCTTCCATGTAAATATATAGTGGATTAACGTCTCCTTTTGATATGATTACAAGTTTCCTGACCGATCTACATTTCCTTACTATATTACACAGTATACATATAAGTTCATGGTATGTACGTATATGCCTAGAGATATAGGACACGCTTGATTGGCTCTCAGATTTTAATTGTGTATTATGCAGTTGGGTAAGAAGGTTCCATGGCAATGCCGCATATACCTTCCGGAGCAGCAATATCTCTTTCCATTCTTATGTAACCCGCTTCACCCCATCGTGCACCCCACGAGTTCTTCACCAACCAATACTTAGTCCCATCATCACTGACGCCATAACCAACAAGGGTGACACCATGGTCTAGCTCCGTTCCACAAGTACCTGCGAAAACACCACTCGAATAGAGCTGGAAGTCGTATCCGCCAGCATCAATGGCAACAGCAATAGGCTGATTGGCCACGGCCTTAAGAAGGGCGCTTTCGCTGTTTGCAGGAACATCTTCGTGGCCAGTTATGGAGGCTGCATGGACTGCTTCCTTTTTGGCATTGCATGTACCATCAGTAGCCGTGTAGGGATAATTAGCCTCAGTGGTTAGACCATGGTTTTGCTGGATGAACTGGAAGGCATCGTCCATAAGGCCACCTGAGCAGCCTTGGTCTACACCATTGACATCACAGTCAACCAACTCTTGCTCAGACAAAGATATTAATTTACCAGTTGTAATTTGAGTAATTCCTTCCATAGCTCCCACGGTCGAAAAAGCCCAACAGCTTCCTATACGTATACAATTTGTTTTAGACTTGTAGTAGTTAGTCTTAGAGAGTTGATTCGCAGCATGTACATTATTTTCTTACGTACAAATGCAAATTCTGATGCTTAAATTACATTGCTCAGTAGTTACTACTTACCACATTGGCCTTGATCCTTGACGGGAGTTACAGCTCCTTTCTTTCTCCAGTCCATTGTAGCCGGCACGGCAGTAGCATTTTCGTACTTGAAAGTAGTGGTCTTTGTGGAACATTCGTGTGCCAAGAACCTATTTCTTGAGGCAGTGAACTCTTCATTTGTAAGGTCTGCAAATTGGTTCAAACCCAATTTGTATAGTTTGTTGATGTCTTTGTTGGAGGACTCAACATATGCCTCATTCTCCTTGAATATCTTGAAGCGCTGCTCCTTCTCGTTGATATCGTTATACACGCGTCCATAACGAGCCATCCATTGCTCGTACCTCGCATAAGCTACAGCATCTTGGAGACTTCGAGAAGTGGCTTCCGAAGACCAAGCCCCCAACATGAGGATCAAGGCGAAGCAGATGCATTTGCACTGGTTGGTGAACTCCATTGTAGGCCGGCTAGGATTTCTTAAGATGTTAGTAAATATGAGGAGGTGTTGTGACATGGTAGAGTACTCTGGACAGTTTAAATAGAGAAGAGAGAGACATTTGTGTAATATCGATCGATCTCCGTGCCCCAAAAGATGGTGTGCAATGTTCTTGGCCCTAAAAACGGTCTGATATCAATCTCTAAGAAGTTAAAATATTGATGTGTAATATATTGTTTGTACTAGAATTTTCCAAAATCGTATTAACCATGTCCTTATGTACGTGTATAGAGAGGTTAATTGTTAGAACACAAGTCACAAGAATCACTCTTTCTTATTCACTAATTCACTAAACATGCTCTGATTTAAATTGTAGTCGGTGGCTTCTATAGGATACTAACTTTGGCACTTACTATATCAAGCCAACTTTGGCACCATTGAATTGAACAAAGTCAACAAACTCTATTTTGCAAAGAGTCAAGATCGAATATATATGTAGATCAAAGTACAATATATTGGTTCAGAAAGTAGATATGTGAGAGCTAGTAATGAGATCATATATACTCTATAACATATTGGTATAAAGAAATAACACATCGAATCGAATGATGCATCAATTTGTTCAAAAATAAATAAATCTAAAACTTGAAATTATAAGATGACATGCAGTTCCGTTTCTCTTGTGGGAGCCGGGACTTGAGTTGCCATCCTTGAATAGTATGTCGTATCTACCCTTTGATTTGGATGTATCATGTGTTTTATGTATTAGCTGATCCCTTTTTGCAAAATGTACGTGATCATCAGAGAATTACATTACACCAAACCAATTAACCAACGCTCGCTGAGCTTCAACCTGCCTTCTAGACTTCAGTATATATAGCCCCTCGACCTCCTTCATATTTTCTCATCTCTAAAATCTGTCGTGTATTTATTCTCACTCTCTAGGCTTAGCCATAGTACTCCACAAGAGCCACCAGTTAATAAGCTCAGCTATACTCTACATCTCCTTAATCCTCCTTATCCTACTGGCTACCGCGCGCCACTATCTTGTTTTAGATGCTCCATACAATATATACATCTGAAAATCACTTCATTCTATGTTCGATCGGCCTGTGTTTTTCTTCTCAATATTAAGTTAGGATGACAAGTTGAAATGGTAAGTGTCAAATTGAAAGCTCAAACCTCAAAAGTACTCAAGGTGTAATGTTTCAATCCTGAACGTTTCACTTTGTGATTCATTGAATTTGAACTGTGTAAATGTAGTTGGAAACTAGCATTTCAATTTACGATTCATTGAATATGAATTGTGTAAAAATAGTTGGAAACTAGTTGGAACATCAACATCTGGATGCCAAACTCAAAAAATGTTTAGTTACATAGAGCCAGCTGTTTGTAAGCTTGTAAGAACATGCAGTTACCTTCCTCTCCTCTTGTTATATATATAGAGCCAGCTGTTTGTAAGAACATGCAGTAACTTGTGTTGTCATGTGCAATTATAGAGGATAATTTCTTTGAAATTTTGAATATTGTACAGCAAGTCAATAACAAAAAAAGATTATTAGTGTCCAATTTCAAAACAGAAAAATGTCATTGCTGCCCTAACTAGCTAAGCTAATTCAGTATAAAATCGTTTTGCATATCATATAGACCCCGAATATGTATACAGTATACCTATAAATTCCTTTCCATTAGCTTTCCTTTGCTTGTATCTGCAGTCGTATATCGAAACAACGAAGAACCATCACCTTGAAGAACCATGTTAGGTATTAGTCGAGCTGGTATTTCCCTACTCTGCGATCCCTGAATCAAATGAGGACTATGATCATAGTTCATAAAAGGACCAGGATGATTGTTATGACTGTAGTGCTCCACCAAACCAGCCTTCTTCGGAGGAAGAGGAACAGAATTACCATCCTGCCCACTTCGCATATTCAACATCAAAGGAACACCAACATCTTTGATGCCGCCCGTAGCACATTGCCTAGGTTGTGTTTGGTAAAACACCTTAGACAGCACGATCTCCCCGTCCTTCTCTTCTTCGTTGTGGCCGAGGTGGTACTGGTGCATCACCCAGTTTGTCTTCTCGGGCTTCCTTTGCCGGCCGTAGTTGGTGTAGAGGACTAAGATCTTCTTGAATCCCTTGACTGCTCCGTTGACCAGGACCGGCCTTGTCTTGCCTGTTTTGTGCCATCTCGTCTCGCTTCCATCTTCCTCGGTGTGAACTTTTCTCCGCTTCCTGGTTCCGGTGGTGTATGCCTTCGACGGTCGGTGAAAGAAGTGCCGGATTTGTCCTTTTTTGTTCACTCCTGCATCAGTTATATTTGTTGTACATACTGATCAGAATATGGTATATGTAACAGCTGGTACCAAAACTAGTTAACCAAGAAAAAGTGTGTGACAGTGGATGGCTGAACTATAGTTTAACATGTCGTCCACGACTCCAATTGCGTTTATAGCGAACTTATTATGAATATAAAGCATGTCTCATGCTGAAGATTTTATCAAGATAATTAGATTTAAAAAGAAAAAACAAAAGAAAAATATGTTTTTATGTTTTTCAAGCAACACTCATGTGCAAGCTAGACTGCTAGTTATATGTTACCAACAATGTGACATCTAGAAATAGCTGAACTCGCGTATCTGTTATATTTTGATTCCAGGAGGAAGTTGTTACTTTTGGTAATAGAAAAGGATGCAAAGTAAGAAGGTTGAAATTCCAATTTTGTGAAGCTAAATCCAAGTGATATCTGAACTTCAGCATTGTTGATCTATATATCTTTGAGGTAATTAAATCATCACATAAAGTAGCGTAGTAATTAAGAAAAAATAGAATGATCGAGACAATTAAACTACAAAGTAAAATTTACCTGGTAATTTTTCTGGATGTGTAGAACAGATTCCATTCTCTCCTTCAAGCGTTGGTATGAACTCATCTATTAGAGGATGAAGCTTTATGGTATCTGGAAATACTTTGGCCTCCAAATGTTGAAGAATTTCCGGGTCCGTTGGATCGAATTTCACTCCTGCTGGTAGTCCCGGCAGATCATGAATCCCAGCCTTCAATTCATAAGAAAGAATTCATTCATTTAAGATTTAAATAGAAAAACTAAAACTTAAAATTCAATAATTCATAAAAGTTTTTTAAATTTAAGTACCTGGTCCTGAAAATCTATAGGGTGGCCACAAGATGGGCATGAAACTTCATTGTTCTTATTAGTAGTAGTCTTTCGATGAGAATAAGGAACAGAGGGAGTACTTTTTGACTGAGTTGCCCTCTCTTCTTCTTCTTCATCGTCCGAGTGCCATGTCATACTGCTGATCTGAGTCTTTTCCGTGCTTGATTTTTCTTGAGGCCGCTCATACCAGACCCCAAATTTGTTCCTCGCTATCTCCTCCACTTTTGTGATCTTAATAGATATATATACCTCTCACAGAGATTTCAAAGCAAAGCAAAACTGTGGCTTTTCTAGTACGTTTTCCTTGACCTACTTTCTTAACCGATAGCTCTTCTTCGCATCAGAGAAACTCAATCGAAGCCTCCGCAGCAACAGAAAGAAATTAAGAAGAAGAGCTAAGCTCGTTATCGATCAAAATCTATAATATAAAATAAGAGAGACAAGAAAAATTCTAGAAATAGTAAAGCTTGCTTGTTCTCCAAGTTTGGCTTGTCTTGCATGTACACGATTGGACAAAAGAAATAGGTGTGCTGGATTCTTCTTGGCCAGCTAATATATTTTCTTCTTTTCCACGTAGTACTAAAGAAGGGTTTAAGTTGTGACAAAGAGCAAAGGAAAATTCGAGCATTGGGGTTGCTCTGTTGGTTAAGGTGTTGAACTTATCCGCTGACGGATTAAGTTTGAATTTCAATACTCCTTGTTTAGGAGAGTGGTTGGGTTATTATATTATAGCTTATTCTCTCCTACAAAAAATAGCTCATTGAGAATTGGGGTTGTTCCATGGCCAAGGTGTTGAATTATCCCCATACAAAAACAACCCATTGAGAATTGGGGTTGCTCCATGGCCAAGATGTTGAATTATCCACTGATGAGCCATGATTTGAATCCTAATACTCCCTTCTATTGTCAAAATTTTAAATGGGAACTCTGCTAGGGTTAGGAAAAATCCCTTCCTCGATCTTGCGTCTTGGAAGTCTCCACCAACGGAGCATCAAGTCGGCCCTTCCATGGGCTCTGAGCACCCTGAGAGGCCTCACTGCTTTGTCACCGTGGTCTGCCTCCGTGCAGACGAAACCTGCATCCTCTCCGGCACAGTGGCGGAAAAACAACGTTGTGTGTGTTCAAGCTGATCTGATGAACTTGCGTCGGAAAGATCCGGTCCTCAGGCGACCGGCGCACGCTCATTTGAAGCTTCTGATGGCCACGGCTCAACTCCAGTTTTTGGGGGGCACACGCCGTCCGGCCATGGCCTCATCATTTTGGAGACAGGCTGTATCGCTCCTAATCGAGTTACCGACTCCGACCGTTGAGTCATGCTTCGCACCGTCGGAGGGACGGTTGAACAGACTAGAGTGGAAAGTGATGACTCGGCCGGAGATTGGTGGGAGGCAAGTTCAGGACTTTCGGAAGCCGTGCGTCGGTAGTGTGCTATGCATGTTGGACCGGGTTGGCTCTAAGGTCCATAGTGTTTCACATGGGCATTGAGGCTTATTTTCTCTTGACTTGGGTTTTGTACCTTTGTCTTGGAAAAGGGAGTTAAGGGTAGAGGAGCGTCATGTCCCTACTTTTCTCTTTGGAGTTTTGGATAGTTTGGGCCACTTTTGGAACCGAATTTGGGAGCCCGATGCTTGAAGCTCTGTGATTTAGGCGAACATTACCTTGGTTTACCCGTGTTGGTGTTCGTCTTATGAGAGGTAATGTCCTGGTTACTTGATTACTTTTATTTGGTGTTTAATGTGACGTACTAAACATTTGTTATTGTACTAGTTTATGTTTCTTAGATTAGTGTGACGGTAGTTTAATTCTCTCGAACCCAATGAATGTCGTATTGTATAACAGATATTTTTCCTCTTGATTAATACAGTACCTCTCATTTATCTGTCAAGAAAAAAGAGCAAAGGAAAACCCTAATTATCCCCTGTAAGAAAAATGAAAAAAACCAAAACCAAAACAAGAAAAAAGGTGACCGGGTTAGAGTAGAGAGGGGGCAACATAGCTTATTCGTCTGAAGACGTTTTACCACTTTGGAGGCTTTAGCTGCAGTGTCAACCTAGAGTGTCCCTAAAGATATGGTAGAGTACAGTTTTTATAGGATACATACGTACGAACCAACATTTTTACATATTTGGGGGCTATATGATTTTCAATACCATACGATAACATACCAACCTTGTTGTATATTCTCATGTGTCTCTCTTTTCCTTCACGTAGACTTCTACTCCCAAGCAAGGAATCACTGTCTTTCTCTTTCTCCGATCAGCGAATCTACATAAAATATGGAGCAACGTAAAACATATATATATTTTGGAGATGAAGGTGGTTGGAGATTTCGATAAAATGCCTTCTGTCTGCTTAAAACTCCTGTTGCTGCAGATTTCGTATAAACTCAGATGGTAGTATATGACATTGAAAAGCTAGCCAATATGTTATATATATATATATTTGTTATTTGATTTTATGAATTGTGAATCCATGACAAGAGGTGAATTACGTGATTAATTTCTGAATTACAAGCAGTTAAGTGGTGTATGAATACATACGTAGAGGTCACTTCGTCTTTGGCAGTACAACTACGATATCCACCGTCTCATAGTCGCTGGGGTTCTCTTCATCATGAAGAGAACCAACTCCCCAATCATCACCAGCCGCATCAGGACCTATTCTATAGAATTAGACTTTTCTTTTTTTTTTGAAGGCAAAATTGGACTTCTTAAACAAGGGGAATAAATAAGGATAACTGCGCCGCGTATGAATTTCTTGTACAAACCGACATATACCTATTCGTATACACATGCATCTATCTGCATGAGGAGTCTTCTTGGGGAAGCCGCGCAACAGAAAGCTTCTTGGAAGCTTTGCTCTGTTGGATTTTTCTAGTCCGATCCTAACGTAGTGACGAGTACATTGTCAACTTGTTTTTTTGTTTTGTTTTTTGTTTTTATGTGAATAGCTAGGTGACTCATGTTTTGTCATCGGATAGACATATAAAGAGGTAAGTTGGATGGATGCACACAATTTGTACAAGGTAGTTAAGCTTGAAGCGATTCAGCTGTAGTCTACTGTATCATTCATTCCCAGTTGGATTAGGATCAGATCGACAGACGGACAGAGTACGTCAAATAGGACAAACGGGTCATGAAACTGAATAAGAAATTGCAATGAAACTGTAAAAAGTCATTATTTTTAACAAAGTCATATTATTTTTAACAAAGTACTCATAAGTCATCAAATTATGAGTTTAATGACCAAAAAGTCATTTTTAGCCTAAAATTAAGATTTTAACCTTTATTCTGTACGGACGAAAATATTCTTCCTTAAATTTTTTTCCTAAATTTAAATTTTTTCTTCTCAAAACGCATGCCCGTCATATATCTCACAACCCAGACTAGCTTCTATATCAAATCAGAAGTTGTGCGCAGAGAGAGAGAGAGAGAGAGAGAGAGAGAGAGAGAGAGAGAGAGAGAGAGAGAGAGAGAGAGAGAGAGAGAGAGAGAGAGAGAGAGAGAGAGAGAGATGGACTCATTTGCTTGTCTCTAGCACCATTTGAATTTAAAATTGAGGTAATTCGATATCTCTGGAAATGTGTTAATTTGAATTCGCTTTTGAAATAGAATTAGGTTAGCTTTGTTTTGGAACTTGTTGTTGATTAGAAGTTCTAAAGACTCGAATTAGGCTAGCTTTGTTGTGGAGCATTGTTTTTAGTTTTGCATTTCAGTTTATAGTTTTGAATTTTAATTGATGATCTATTAAAGCTAGCTAAGTGAATATATCATTTTGAGTTGTTGTGTTGTTAATTTTGAGTATCAATTGAAGATAATCGATGGTTTTTAGTGTTATTTTTGCTTGATTTCTTATTTCAGCACTGAATTATTCTGCTAGTACCTTTACAAACCTGGGTGTGTACCTTTGTTAGTCTGTGATGGCATGCTTATCTTCCTTGCAGGGTTATGGCCACATTTTTGTGCAGGTGTACGTAACAAGAAAAGCTGCTTGGTTTAATCTTGATTGGATGCTTGGTACAATTACACAAGGGACTCAGTACATTTAATTTGGGGATTTGGTACCTTTATGCAAGGGACTTGGTTCCTTTACATAGTAGACTTGATGATACATTTACATGATAGACTTGGTACCTTTACACAAAGGACTTGGTACCTTTACATAGTAAACTTGGTGGTGGTACATTTACATGATAGATGTGGTACATTTACACAAGGAACTTAGTACATTTACATTTGGGACTTAGTACATTTATGCAAGGGACTTGGGTATTCTTCAACATATAAAAATAGAACATAATATCATTTTAATCTGGTTCAAGAGCAACATTCAAGATGAGAAATCATCCCCAAAACAACTTGTACAAATAATTCAAAAAAAAAAAATAGATATTCAAACACAACTGTCAGACTACATTACACTAAACAACCAAAAACTACCAAGTTCCTATGCTTTTATGTTCCCCTTTTGCTTCTTCGGCTCCTCATTCTTCTTCTTCGGCTCTTCCTTTTCCTTCCTCCTTCTCCTTCTCGGCACCTAAATTCGTGATCACCTTTTGCACAAGGCTTACGCGAAATGATGACATTTTCTATTGAATGTGACAAGGTTTGCACGAAATGATGACATTTTTTGCAAAAGAATACTAACACGCATAAACAACAATACCCAAACAGATATATCATCACATTTAAATAGTTATACCATTGCTCATAGACAAGTATATAATCTCACGTGAATAAATGTACCAACACTACCCAAACAGATATATCATCATATTTAAACAAATATACCATTACTTACAGACAGGTATACAATCTCAACTGAACAAATGTACCAACACTAGAAAATCGTAAGAATTTACCAATAAGCGAGGCAACAATCTTTCGGCTCCGGTGAGAGAGAGTGAGGCTCAAATTGTCGGCGAGAGTGAGAGACTCGACTCGGTTTAGTTTTTAGCAAGAGGGAGAGAGAACAGCTCGGACCGGCGAGTGAGTGAGGCTCGGCGAGGAAAAGAGGCGCAGCTTTGCTTCGACGAGAAAAAGAGCGGCGATGGTAAAGGGCGAGTGAGTGAGGCGTAGTTTGGTTTTGGGGTTTCCGGTGAGAAAGAAGCGCGGATTAGGTTTTTGGAGAGAGAGAGAGAGAGGGAGGGAGGGAGAGAGAGAGAGAGAGAGAGAGAGAGAGAGAGAGAGAGAGAGAGAGAGAGAGAGAGAGAGAGAGAGAGAGAGAGAGAGAGAGAGAGAGAGAGAGAGAGAGAGAGATATTGGGTTTGGTTTGTTTGGGCTCGATAGTAGACTGAAGTAGGTTAATGGCAGTAGTTGTAATTTGTTATTTTGTCTAGGGCAATTTTTACGAATTCTGGATTAATGTGACTTTTGGGTCAAAATAAAAGTTGGGGTGACTTTTTGGTACATTTTGGAGGTTCAAGTGACTTGATGGGCAGAGAGAGAGAGAGAGAGAGAGAGAGATTTTGGGTTTGGTTTGTTTGGGCTCGATAGTAGACTGAAGTAGGTCAATGGCAGTAGTTGTAATTTGTTATTTTGTCTAGGGCAATTTTTACGAATTCTGGATTAATGTGACTTTTGGGTCAAAATAAAAGTTGGGGTGACTTTTTGGTACATTTTGGAGGTTCAAGTGACTTGATGGGCACTCTCCCAAGAAAATCCCTATATGCAGTATATGTATGCATTCATACATACATTATAACCATTACAAGTGGTTATTACTTAGTTGGGTGTACTTATTGACTTAAGTTCTAACCTTGACTGGCCATTAAAATAGTCAGGCACTATACTACAATGCACAGTTGAACCATTTTTCACATGAGCCAAGATCTGTCATAGAAAAAAAATGTATGCAAAGCTTATTAACTGTTGCTTAGCTTCTTCTGCTTCTCCGATCCAAAAGCTCATCTAGTCGATGTGTACCTAAACTCTAAAAGGGAGTCGGTGAACTTGCCTGCATTTGGGCTTTGGCATCAAAAGTGTGAAATTTGAGGTTATAAAAAGACGGCAGTGTCTTATTTACAACGACCCAGTTAATAACGAGAGAAGCAGAGTCAAACAAAGTTGAGAAGCCCTAGCCTAAACCCTAAATCGATCTCTTAAACTTCTGGAGTTCCGACCATGAGAAAGAGAAAATCACAGAGAATAACATCTTATTGGACCAGAATTTGGGTGGAGAAAACACAATTAAAGAGCTTAACCACTTGACTACAAATTTAATTTTTGTAGTAAAGTCTTTTTTTTTACTTTACTCTAAACTTAGACGATATAAAAATTTGAAGCCCTCGAAAAATTAGAAACCTGGTGTGACCGCATGTTTGACACTTGTCAAAGGCCACCCTTGCATGGATCCATGGCTTATTCTTCAACGACACTCGATCCCAATCAATCCCATCTCAAAATATGAACACCCTGCACATTGAGACTCCAACTCATTCGTCTTCATTGCAGAGAAAGACCCAGCAGACAGAATCTGATCTTGAAGAAGCTTCTTAATCATCAGATAGGGATAGTGACACCAGCAGTGAGCAAATGTTTACGTTAATGGAAACATCGTTGCGTTTTCAGGACAAGTGTCCGGATGCAAAGAGCAGCATGGACATAGTTTGGGCAATTCTCGTTAGTAGAGAGAGAATGGATGACCCCATTGCGAAGGCACAATCGGAAATATTCATGTTGCATGAACTCATGAAAGATTTTGAAACCCTAATGTTATTGACAAAGAGGACATTGTCATTACAAGCGAAGCTCCCAGAAGAAGAGCACGTTAGAATATGTTGTGCTAGAATATATAGGCTGGTTACTTAGGTTGACCGGCAAGGCGTCTCAAGCTATTCCTTACTTGGAAAGGGAACTTAATGAGTTGAAAGATCATGCTTCTTCAATTCAGGTATGTCAGAACCTCTCGAAAGCATACGATGCTATGGAAAACCATTCCCTTGCAGTCCAATTCCAGGACAAAGCAGTAGAAGCTTTGGAAAGTCATGGACCAAGTGCTCATAATGCTCAACTCAAAGATGCACGCCTACTTCTTGAAGAGTTGAAGAAAAAAACGGTGGAGAAATCTGAGTAAGTTATTGCTCTACATTCGATCACACTCTATATTACCTTGAAGTACAAAATTTTGTGTTCATGTATATTACTAATTCTTTTTTGACAATTTCATGTATATTACTTCTATTTCATCTTTTTTACAATAATTTTTGTGTTCATGTATATTACTTTTAAGCCTTTTTGTCGTAATGAATTATTGTGTTCATGTTTACAATTATTGTGTTCATGTACATTCGATCACACTCTATATTACCTTGAAGTACAAAATTTTGTGTTCATGTATATTACTAATTCTTTTTTGACAATTTCATGTATATTACTTTTAAGCCTTTTTGTCGTAATGAATTATTGTAAACAAGATGAAATAGAAGTGAAGCTTGGGCTTTGAAATTGGCATGTAGAATATAGCTTTGGGCCGATCTGTTATTTTTGACTGTTTGCTTGGGTTTGGTGTCTGCATTTCATGCTAGTCCGGTTAATATTATTCTGTTTTTGGCGGTGGTTGACACATTGTAGAGTTACTTGTCAGTTGCCTGATCGCCGAGTGGAACATGTTCACAGGGAGATTAATGATGTAGCTCTTTTGATTAGGGCTGAACATGAGTCTCTCCTAAATTTTGAATCCGATCGCAAGAGACGGAACGGGACAAAAATTAATTTTTATTATTATTTTGTTTTGTTCCGATTTATCATTTTTTTAAGGACAGGATCAGGTTTTGATTTACAAATTCCGATAGACTTGTCCCGTATAATATATTTTGTCTATTTTATAATTTATTTTATTAACATTTAACATATTAAATTATCAAACAATTAGTAATATTCAACCAAAAAAAATATAATTACCCTACAACGATTAAAGTATTACACTACTTGTAATATAAACTAAATGTATCAATTAAACATGAAATAAAGTTCTCTGTAGTTTTATTGCTCATAATTAAACATTAAGTAAAATGTATTACTTTGTGTTTAGTTATAGACTTTTAGGTTTGTTTTTAAAAAAAAATAGACTTCAACATTTTATCAAACTATTTTTATCTTATATTGAAACCCCAAATTTAATTTAATTTGTCTCGTCTCATTTAGATTTTTAATGTTAAATACTCTATTAAATATTTATTTTAAACTGAGCCTAAAATTGGACCCGTCCCGTTGATCATGTTTCGTTCGAATTTTGGGACAATTGATATAGACTTTTAAAATGCTCAATCCCGTCACATTGATCTCGTTCGGGATAGGAATAGGGACAACTCAAAATTGACCCAGCCTGTTCCATGCATACCCAACCCGACATTTGATGGGAAAACATGGCTTAGATGTTTCAATTTCTTGTAGTAGGAGTGGAAATACCCCTTCAATACTTAGTACCTTGCTTTGTAGCTGTGTACCATTTGCACTCCAAAGTATTACAAATCAAATGACAATTTGAATATGAAAATTTCACAATATAGCTCTGCTAGGGTTTGGAGAGCGGTCACTCTTTGGGGCTCGTGTGCTTTTCTGGCGGGTCGACTTCAACTCCGTTCGGGGTCGAGGGTGTCAGGTGAACATTTTCTAAATGGAAGCAATGAATCCTTTCCTTTGTGTGGAAATGGACTTTGAGTCATGCGCCGGGAAGATGAGCTCTTGTTCTAGAAAGAAGAGATGCCAATTGACGTGATTGAGGGCTCCATGTGAATGAGTGCGAAGAACTATAGACATGAGATCTGCGGGCTAGGTTTTTGACAAGACAGTGAGTGATTGCACGAGATGATATGGCACTATGGAGACGGAAGGGTGACCCTGTGTATGGGTTGTGCAATAATGATCGATCACCTGGTTGGTTTTGTGGCGGGGTGCGGCCGTGATGTCGGGGTAGAGAATCCTAACGGCAAGGAGATGAGGATTGCAACATGGGGTTGGACTATGTTTTGGGTCTTGAAGTTGTTTGGATCCTTATGGGACTTGATAAGTCCATGGGCTCAAGTCGTAGGCTTAAAGCTCCTATGCTATGCTTGGGCTATGAAGATCTCAGAGGTTCCTGATCCGGGGATGATTAATTTGAAGAAACTTCCAGTGCTTGGTTCGTTGAGATTGACATATTCAGACACAGAAGAAACAGGCAAAAAAAAAATAGTTTGAGTTTGAGTTTGAGGTCTAGTTTCATCTAAAGTACTCTAATATATTAGACGTAGTTTATTTGTGCTCCAAATGTCTATAGATACATAACTGCCTAATTTAGTTTTGCCTCTTCTAAAAATGAGGATTATTCTAAGTGTTTTTCGATGTATCTGACCAGTTTAATATATACACTAGATGCATCTTTTCGTCTAAAACACTAAATCAAATGATTGTTGTCTTCCTCTTATAAAAGTTAAAATATATAATCTAAATGGTGGAAATGCTTGTTAAATGTTCATGCATTTGAGAAATCACAACCTAAAAAGTAAATAGCAACTCGATCATTATCATTATCGGTATCTAGATTTACCAAAATATTGTGCGATCAAATCGATCATCAGACTATTTATGGATTTCAACTATTAAAACCCCCTAGACCTATATTTTGTTTTTCAACTTCAAGTGGTACACACTGGTACGTGTTAAAAGACAAATATCATCGATTATTTAAGAAATAGTCTATCCTATAAAACAAAAGAATGAACATTAGATTTTCAGTGCTACAGGTCAGAACAGGAGAATATAGCACCCAACAACCATACAAAGAATATGAAACGTGAATCCACACTAACTAAAATTTTACTTAATTAATTAGATAACTACCAGTTATATTTAGTGGATTTGTTTTGTTTGAAAATGTGTTTAAGTGGATAATTATCCTTAAAAGAAGATAGTTAGTCAGAATTTCAGAAAGACCGAAAGAGAATTAAAAAAAATGGGAAGGTTTTTTTTAAAAAAAAAAAAACGGAAAAGTGGGAAGCTTGTATCGATAGGGGTGCAAAGAGAAAATTTAGGAGTTTTTATTCAGTATTTTTTTTATTCGGCAATTATTATAGGGTAAATTATAACTAAGATCAGTTACGTAAGATTAGTTACATATAAGGTCACCTGACTTTTCTTTCATAAATAAGGTCACTTGATTAAACAAAATACATTGAAGTTTGATTTATTTACAAATATACCATCATAAAAATTCAATTTAACACCTCTCTCTCCTATCACTCTCTCCATATCTCAGTTTTCACTTCTCCTCCGCCACGAGATTCGATTCCGTACGAATCTCCGCCTCATCTAACAACCACGGCCTCACCAATGACGCTCTCTTCGCCTCTCTCCTGCCGATCGTGGTCTGTTTCGTCCTCGTCCTCCGACTTCAAGCTCCAGCCGTGGGTGGTTGCTTCACTGCTTCCAATCGTTGTACAGACACCTACGCCGTGGGTGGTTGCTTCCCTGCTTCCAATCGTTGGTGGAGTGGGATTGGCATCAATTACTGAAGCTTCATTTAACTGGTAAGAAATTACACCATTTCATTATACACCCAAAGAGAATAGAAGAAGCTACAATACAGATTTGATTGATAAGAAAGGGATATGGGATTATCCTATTGTATATTGATTCATAATATAGTTGATTTATTTGTGATCTCTCTCTCTCTCTCTCTCTCTCCCTCTCCCTCTCTCTGAGTGTTGGAGATCTATTTGTATGTAGAAGTGTGCTTTGGTTGTTAGGCAGATTGTTGTGTTTTGGTTGTTACGTACGTAGTAGTGTCTATAATAATTTGTGGTAGTACATATGTTACTCTGTAGTAGTATGTACAGACTGTCGTAGTGTGCTCTGTAGTAGTTTGCAGTATTGAATGTGAGTAGTATGTAGTCCGCTCTGTAGTAGTTTGCAGTGTGTTTTGTAGTAGTTTGTAGTGTGCTCTGTAGTAGTTTGTAGTGTTGTCTGTGAGTAGTATGTAGTCCGCTGTGTAGTAGTTTGTAGTATGCTTTGTAGTAGTTTGTAGTGTGCTATGTAGTAGTTTGTAGTGTTGTTTGTGAGTAGTATGTAGTGTGCTCTGTAGTAGACTGTAGTAGTTTGTAATGTTGTCTGTGAGTAGTATGTAGTGTGTTTTGTAGTAGTATGTAGTGTCCTATGTAGTAGTTTGCAGTGTTGTCTGTGAGTAGTATGTAGTATGCTCTATAGTAGTATGTAGAATTGATGTAAGTAGTTTTGATGGTCTATTTTATTGTTTTGCAGAAATGGCACAAATGGAAGACCCTAAAGAAACCCAAAGTCCAAATAAGATCGACATTAAGAGACTTTTGCAAAGTCATTGGTGAACTTCATAAAAAATTGCCTCCAAAAACAGTGAGGACGTTGCAAAAAATACCATTTGGCAGTTTCATGAAAAGCACTACAACAATTTGTTAAAAGTACTACTGTAGTTTTCAGAAAATGCTACTCTAGTTGTTGGATAGTACTACTCTACTGGAATTTATGCATTCTAACTAAAACTTTGTTGAAAGTACTACTGTAGTTTTCAGAAAGTACTACTCTAGTCGTTTGATAGTACTACTCTACTGGGACTTTATGCATTCTAACTAAAACTTTGTTGAAAGTACTACTGTAGTTTTCAGAAAGTACTCACTACAAGAAAACAGCACTTAGACCACGGAAACACTAATTCTCCGTCGTCCAAGTGAAACTTAGACGACGGAAAAGACTCCGTGGTCCAAGTACCACCTGGACGACGGAGAATACCATCTCCGTCGTCCAAGTGGTCACCTGGAGGACGGAGAAGACTCCGAGGTCCAGGTGACCACTTGGACGACGAAGATGGTATTCTCCGTCGTCCAGGTGACCACCTGGACCTCGGAGTCTTCTCCGTCGTCCAGGTGACCACTTGGACGACGGAGATGGTATTCTCCGTCGTCCAGGTGACCACCTGGACCTCAGAGTCTTCTCCGTCCTCCAGGTGACCACTTGGACGACGGAGATGGTATTCTCCGTCGTCCAGGTGATTCCCTGGAGGACGGACCGACACGCCGTCGTCCGAGTTCACAAAACGTACTTCCACTTAGACGACGTACCGACACCTCCGTCGTCTAAGTGAAGCATTATATAAGGCAGGCCAAACGTACTGATCGAATTCATTCCTAGCTAGCCTCGATCTCTTCATGATCGATTCCATTTGAAGAATAATTGAAGGAGAAGGGAGAAGGATCCGGAGAAGCTAGCTAGGGAGCTCGATCGAGCTAGGTAGCTAGAAGCTAGCTAGGCCGAGAAGAATCAGGATCGATAAGGCCGGGATCTCCGCTGACACGCTAGTTAGCTTAATTAACGTAAAGATATCGAGAAGGCCAGCAGGTACGTACGTACGCAGTTAAAATTTGCTTAATTAATATGTATTTAGTGAAAACGTACGTACATATATATATATACATGCAAGGATGTTAGCTGATGTTAGCTATATATATATGTACAGATCGATTAAATTACGTACATACGTACGTAATTGATGGATCGATATGTAGATCGAGTACGTATAATTAAGTGTAAATTAATGGACAAATATATATATATATATGTAATAATTAATTAAGTATAATATTTTGTAGCAGTATGGACAAGAGTTGGATGAAGTTGAAGAATAGATGTGATGTCCGGTATATGGATGGAATTAGCGAATTTGTGAATTTTGCGATAGAACATGGTCAGGGAAAGAAACGTTTCAGGTGTCCGTGTCAGAAATGTCTTAATTGTCAGTATGCGGAGGTTAATGTTATGGTGCAACACTTGTACGAAAATGGTATGATGTGGAGTTACACTACATGGAGCGAGCATGGTGAAGCAGTAGAGTTCAGCGCAGCAGACTTCAGCTCAGGGTACAGTTACCATGGTGCCTCATCCAGCGGGAGTGGTGCCGGACCCCCAGCTTGCAACCCAACTGCAGATTTGGTCCATGATGCGTTTCCGGGATGTAGTCATGGCGGACACCAACACCAAGACGGAGGTTACTGTACCACCAATGAGCATGATGACACATTCCCCGCTGCTAGCTTGGCCACTGACACCAGTGAGATGGAAAAGTACAACCGGATGCTACTTCAAGCGCAGACCCCGGTGTTCCCTGGATGTCGAGAGAATGTGTTGCAATATGTGATGGAGCAAATGAAGATAAAAGTGAAGCACAAAATGTCAGTGAGTGCTTTTGACGAAATTCAGGAGCAAATATGTAAGTTGCTTCCTGATGATCACAATCTTCCTAAATCTCATTATAAGGTTAGAAATATCCTGAGCAGCCTCGGCCTAAAGTACAGGATAATTGACGCATGTCTGAATGATTGTGTGCTATTTTACAAAGAGTATAAAGAGTTGGACTATTGTCCCGTATGTGGCCAGTGAAGATTCCAGTTGAATAGGAAGAGTTCGAAAAAGAGAATTCCTGTGAAAGTTGTTCGATATTTTCCCTTGATTCCCAGATTGCAGCGCCTGTACATGTCGCTACACACAGCAGAGGCGATGCGATGGTACGCAGAAAAGCGAATAGATGACGATGTCCTGCGACACGCCGCGGATGGGGAGGGTTTCAAACATTTCGACAGAGAATTTGGAGACTTTGCTTCAGAGGTTAGAAATGTTAGACTCGGCCTATCTACAGACGGATTCAATCCTTGGGGAAGTAATAGCTCCGCCGTCAGCACTTGGCCAGTTATTCTGATGCCGTACAACTTGCCTCCGTGGATGTGCATGAACAAGGAATTTAATTTCCTTACCGTACTAATTCCAGGTCCTAAATCTCCATCGAAGTGCTTAGATGTCTACCTCAGACCTTTGATCGACGAGCTGAAACTGTTGTGGGAAAATGGAGTCCCAACTTATGACAAATTCACTGACACGATGTTCACGATGAGGGCTGCTGTAATGTGGACGATCAACGATTTTCCAGCTTATGGGATGTTGGCAGCCTGCAGGACAAAAGGATATAATGGATGTCCTATATGTTTGGACGACGTGAACTCTAGTTGGCACGCGGGGAAGGTGTGTTACTTGGGTCACCGTAGATGGCTTCCTCACGACCACCCGTGGCGACAGGATGAAGCTCATTTCGACGGTACGGTAGAGAACAATCCTAAACCCCGTAGTTGGTCGGGCGAAGAGATTTTAGAGAGGTTGAGCTATTTCGACTTTGGTGTGTTGAGCAATGACGCGGATGTAAAGAAATGCAATCCAATTCCTCCACATGATCTGAGCTATTGGGATCACAAGAGTATATTCTTTGAACTCCCTTACTGGTCGAAGTTGAAGCTGAGGAACAACTTGGACGCGATGCACATAGAAAAGAATGTGTGCGACAGCGTGGTGGGAAAAATTCTCGGTATTAAGTTCAAGACTAAAGATACTCCCAAAGCGCGCAAAGATTTGGAATCAATGAATCTACGTCGTCCTTTGTGGTTGAGGAGGGATAGGAAAGGAGTGTACAACAAGATGCCAGATGCACCTTACACAGTGAAGCCGACGCTTAGACGTTCTGTATTTCACTGGTTTAAGGGCATTCATTATCCGGCTACGTATGCAGCTACTATAACTGGAGCAGTGGACGAGGTGCAACACAAGTTTGTTGGTCTAAAGACACATGACTATCACGTTATGCTGCAACGTCTGATTCCAGTGGTAATTCGACCATACTTGCCTCGGGACGTGGTAGAACCAATAGTGGCATTGTGCAGGTGGTGGCAGAGGTTATGCGCCAGAGAATTAAAGAAGTCAGATGTGGTGGAATTGCAACAACAAATTGTGCACATCATTTGCAAACTAGAGAGGATTTTCCCCCCTGCTTTCTTTGACATCATGATTCACCTAATGATCCACCTGCCCGAGCAGGTGCTCATTTCTGGTCCGGTCCAGTACACTTGGATGTATCCTCAAGAAAGGTACGTACAACTAATTAATTAATTTGTTCCACTGGAGATTATATATATACTAGCCAGCTAGCTATATGTACTTATGTAATGTGTACGTTTGATTTTGTAGACAGCTTGGACAGTATAAGTCATTCGTCAAAAACAGGTCGGCTCCGGATGGCTCCATAGCAGAGACATACCTAATGCATGAGTGTGTTACTTACTGCAACAGGTACCTCAAAGATCCACCCCCTCCCAGTACTGCCTCCGATCGCAGTGCCCGCATCAATCTTTCTGTCGTCACCAATGTCGTCCGACCGTTTAGAGGAGTATTAAAGGAATCGTTAACACGGGAAGAACTTATTGAGGCACATTGGGTAGTGTTGCGAGACTGTGATGAAGTTGAGCCGTACATGATGTCATGCAGGGAGAGGCTTCAGGCGTTAAATCAAAACTAGAGTTCGGCGTGGATTGAGAAAATGGTTAAGAAGAAGTTTCCTGATTATTTCTTCCAATGGGTACGTACGTACGACTCGGTATTAATTATTTAAATACATATTGCTCATGTTTGTAGAAAGTAAACCATTATATTAATTTGGCCTTTTTCGCAGATGATTGATCTGCAAAAATCTGATAACCACGGAGGGTGGTGGTCATGGCCAAAGCACTTGCTAGCAGGGAAGCCGGTTAAACACTATATTTATCCCGGATGTTTTGTGAACGGTGTAAAGTTCCATTCATTGGCCCGAGACGAAGGAAGAAGAACACAAAACAGTGGGGTAGCCGTTGGGAAAGACAATGATCTATATTACGGGGCTATTGTATACGTGGTTCAGCTATGTTACGGGAATGATGTCAACGTTTTCCTATTCAAGTGCAGATGGTTCAAGCGTACAAAGGAAGACCTGGGACTATTATCTGTCGATACAAACTCGCACTGGTATGAGGATGAGCCTTTCGCTCTCGCCACCTTAGTTCGGCAGGTGTTCTATCTCGACGATCCGAAAGCCGGTGAAGGGTGGAAAATAGTGAACCATATCTCTCACCAAGGAATATGGAATACAAAGACAATTGAAGGGACACCGGCGACGACTGAAGATGCTGCTGAACCAGAAAGAGACATTCCTGCCTATCAAGAGCCTAATATTTCTATGGTCCGCTCCGATATAATGGACCTGGTTCAAGATGGTGAACGGTTACCCATGCCTGATGGTTGTACAGATCTAACTGAAGATGAGATTATCCATGAGGTAGATGAAGAAGACGAGCAGGAAGAGGACGCGGACGAGGACTCAGGTTATTCGTCGGACGATGTTGAGTACGATGACGAGGATGAGCCGTCGACTAACGGGGATGAGGACGATGATGATTATGACGAAGAGTACGGTCATACGACGAGGGAGATTAATTGGTAATTAATTACTGTAATTATTGTAATATATATATATATATATATATATATGATCGATGCCGGTTTACGGTAAGAAATTAATCTGAATTATATATATATCCTGGCCAACGGAGAAATTAATAAATATTGGCGCCAAATCTCAATCTCATATAAAACGTACCCTAGCTAAATCCTCGACCCTAAATCTAGCAAATCGGATCGATCCATCATTTATTTAATTTTTTTATGGTCATTCAAAATAATTTAACGGACACCTGAATTCTGTCCACGTTTATATTAGGTCCCCCGCCAGATTCACCTTTGGCGCCATATAAAACCCTAAATCTTGGACCCAAAACCTAGCAGATCGGATCGATCGATCAATTTTTTAATTATATTTTTGAATCAGAATAATTGAACGCACACACAAATGACCGGGGACGACCTAAACCGTAAACCCTAAGGCCCTAACCCCTGAATTCGGGGTTTTTACACCTGGACGACGGAGATGGTCAATATCCGTCGTCCAGGTACACACTAGGACGACGGATATGGTCAATATCCGTCGTCCAGGTAATCATCTGGACGACGGATAATGACGTTCTCCGTCGTCCAAGTTCACAAACCCTAAACCCTAAACCCTAAACAGTGAGGCCCTAACCCCTGAATTCAGGGTCTATGAACCTGGACGACGGAGAACGTCATTATCCGTCGTCCAGGTGATTACCTGGACGACGGAAACGCTCATTTCCGTCGTCCAGGTGCAGATATCGTAATTTTTTCTAAGACAACGACCATCTAGACCTTCTTCTAATGCAAAGTCTTTTCATCAAGACTTTAGAGTAAACAATTCTTGGTGTGTGAGCTTCGACGGTTCGAAAATCGGAGTTACGAAATGCCTAGTATCCACGTTTCCGGTTTGTGAAATTATCGGTTTTGCGGTTGACTGTGCCGATCAAACCCTTCCCGAACTTATTATTTTATGATCCTTTGAAGACAATTATATATTATGTTACGACGAACATATCCAACGGTTGTTTTGTCCAAATTCAATTTCGTTAATACTCTGCTGCAAATGAGCGTCTACTCATGAACACTTAAGTCGTAAAGATTAGTCGATACTTAACATGTTTCAATACGTAAAATTAATCGTCGGTTCAAATTTAACTGTTTATATACACGATGCGTTCATCGATATTGTACGACTATTTCACTCGAATAACAGATCGCTAAATTCCTAGCGAATTATTTTTAAAATTTTTTTTTACGTAATTTGAACACCTGGACGACGGAAAATGACCATCTCCGTCGTCTAGGTTCAAAAACCATGGCGGTTCAAATTTATTTTTGTTTATTTTTTTCCTGTAATTTTCACTTGGACGACGGAAACTGACCATCTCCGTCGTCCAAGTCCAATTTTTATGGCGGTTCAATTTACCGCTTCCGTTTTTGGGACCGCTTGAATTTTCACTTAGACGACGGAGAATTAATTCTCCGTCGTCTAAGTCCAAATTCATGGCGGTTCAAAACGTCCCGCCGATTAATTACGCGCCGATTGAAAATTTTTAAACCGCCACCTAGACGACGGAAAACACTATTTTCGTCGTCCAGGTGAACTTAGACGACGGAGAATAGTGCTCCGTCGTCTAAGTGCAACTCTATAAATAGAGTTGCACCCCCCCCCCCCCCCTCATTTTCTCATCATTCCTCCTCCCTCTCCTCTCCTCTCCTCTCCTCTCCTCCGGCGATCCTCCTCCGGCGACGCTCCGACGACATTTTTTCCGGCGTGGTTCCTCCTCTCCGACGACTCAAGTCCGGCGAAATTCCCGTAAACTCCGCTTCGGTACATTTCTATTTTTCCCTTATTTAAATAATTTTCATTTTATTAATTAATTAAATTCTAAATATAATTAATTAGTAGAAATTAATTTAGTAATTAATTTTAAATATTTAATAAATGATTAATTGTTTTTATTTATTAATTAAATCATAATTATTGTTATTGTTTCCTAATTAAATGAATAATTGTAAATTTGTTGTTATTAAATAAATAAATAATTAATTATTGTTATTAATTAATTAAATAAATAATTATTGTTATTAATTAATTAAATGGTTAATTATTGCATGCTAAATGGAAAATAAATTATTGCATGTAATTACGTGTATTTTTTAGTAAATAAATTAGTAGTACGTGTTCGATTTAAATTTAGTACATAGGCTTGGTGTAATTAAGTCGCACTCTTTGGAATAGATGGCGCCTCTTTTCCTTGCTTATCTCCTTAACCCCTCGTGATGTGTGGATTTCATCACCGCACACCATAACCTAATTAAGTGAAGTTATGGACACGAGGTTGAGGGCGGAGTTTGCAAAGGACTTGAGGGAGTGTAAATTTTTGAAAAATTGGCCGAATGTCGGACATGGTGTCTAGAAACGGGTTATGACTGGTGACAGGATTTGGACTAAGAAAGACTTTTGTCGAAATTAGTCCTGCCTCTCGCGTTATCTCTATCCCTAACTGGCCATGTTTTTCGATTTAACCAAGGCTGATTAATTGAAAATTTACACTTTATCGCGCGGGTCGCACGTCCATTGAACGACCGAAAATGCCAAGCTAGTGTACTCTATTTAAATCTTAAACGTACTTAATTAATTAGCGTAAATTTTTAAGTTGTAATTATTATGGTAAGTAGGTATTTTAACGCATCAATCTTAGGTTTAAATGGCTCCGCCAAAGACGACATCCGGCAAGAAGAAAGCCCAAGCAGAGGCAGAAGATGCCATGCTCCGCCGCTTGGCGGACCAAGTCGGTTGGGAATTACCACCGGAGGGCAACGACGCTCTCAATCCGGACGGATCATCTGGTCCGTCCGTAGCGCCCTCTGGGGAAATTCCCGCTCCCCCTTTCATCTCGAGCGGTGATGACGTCGACCTCTTTTCAACTCCGACGCCCGGTACCGGTTCAACGGCAAGTACTCAGGCGTCCTCGACCGCCGAATCAATCATGTACAGCGCCCGCCGTAGGCAAAGGAGGGCCCCCACTGACCCGGAACCGAAAAGGACTCGGGGTCTCGTTAAAGGGGTGAAAGCGGAGCGTATTTGCAAGGCGACCGGTAAAAAGATCGACTTGCCGTACGACGAATTCACCGGTGGCCCTCCCACAGCTCAACTAGCAAGTCTCTCGGCGCATGGGATAAGGTCAATCATCCGTAACCGGGTTCGTATCACTGCCCCTACTTGGAAGGAGGCGCCGGATCATGAGAAGGCGAAAGTCTTCAAAGATCTTTCGGTACGTAATACGTTAAATTTAGTTATTATATAATATTATTAATCTCGGTTCAAAATTTCATAATATATACGATTATAATTTTCTATTTATTTTTCATAGGAACAATTTGACGTGGATCCGACACCGGCTATGTTGAGGCATATCAATCAAACCGCCAACTCCATCTACAAAGATTGGAAGTACAGGCTCCATAAGTACTTCAAAGATGTCGGTCCCGTGCCTCCCCCGGTAGAGCTGCAAGGGGAGAGAGAAGATGAGTGGGAGTGGTTGTGTAACCACTTTGCCGATGAACAATTTAAGGTATTAATTTAATTTTTTTATTTCAATTAAAATAATTGAATTATTTAAATTGTAGTTATTCATTTTTTAATGATTTAATTATCTTGTGTAACAGAAATTCTCCGGTGTCAACAAAGCCAACCGGGGAAAGAAGGAGAAACACCATACTACCGGCGCCAAGCAGTTCATTCAAATTGCCAAGGAGCACAAGGATAAGGGTTCCAAACACCCTTTTATTGATGCAAGCGTAAGCGCGTACGTGACGCCAGGGCTCGATAATGAAGCGAGTCAATGCGGGGTAAGTGATATATATATATATGTGCTTTTAATTATAGTAATTATTATTTAAATATGATTACAAAATTATAATAAATTAATTATAATTTTGTAGGCAAGGGCGATAGAGCGTGCGCATGAAGAGTTGGCCAACACTTAGCTTGCGTTCCCAGATGTGCCGCCGGAAGACCTGCCTCCTCTATCCTTAGAGAGCCAAATTGCAATCGCGGATGAGGTCTACGGTCGTAGATCTGGCAAGGAGGTTAGGCACTTTGGGCCTAGGGTGGTACGAGATTTGTCGACGACCTCCGGCTCATCATCTACGGGAGGTTCGAGGCAGCGGAGAATGAGTCAGGCTGCGGCCGTCGAAGCAGCCATTCAAGAGGCTCGACTGGCACGAGAGGAGAATCGACGGACACAAGAGCAGAATGAGTCAATGCGGCAAAGACTTGACGAACAACAAGCACAAATAGCCCAACTCATCGCGCTCATGAACCAAAATCGAGAAGTATGTCAACCTCTTCCGAACCCACACCCCGACGACAACGACCCGGCTGGAGGCGGAGGACTCGGCCCCACATCTGCTCCTCCAGTGTATTAGCTAGCACGTAGTATATTATCTCGTTTCTTTACGCATTCCGAACAATATTTTAATTTTTAATTTATGGGTTTTTTCGTATGTACAAATTAATTTACTTTGATTATTTAATAATTATATATATAAGTTATTAATTTTAATATTCAAAATTTAGTTTATTTATTTAATATTAGCATTTTTCATTATTTAAATTAAAATAATAATAAATTAAATTAATAATATTTAATTTCAATTTATTTTTTTAAAAAAATAAAATATTCACTTGGACGACGGAGACTTAGTGTTTCCGTTGTCCAGGTGAACACCTGGGCCACGGACACACGAGCAATGTCCGTGGCCCAGGTGCTCATCTGGACGACGGAAACACTAAGTCTCCGTCGTCCAGGTGAACACCTGGGCCACGGACATTGCTACCATTATCCGTGGCCCAGGTGTTCACCTGGACGACGGAGACTTAGTGTTTCCGTCGTCCAGGTGAACACCTGGGCCACGGATAATTTCCGAGGTCCAAGTTCACTTGGACGACGGAAACACTAAGTCTCCGTCGTCCAGGTGCTTGGACGACAGCACTTGGAGCACGGACCTTGGACGACGGAGTTTCCGTCGTCCAAGTACTTAGACGACGGAAAACTGCACTTAGACGACGGAAATGGTCCGTGGTCTAAGTGCAGTTTTCTTGTAGTGACTACTCTAGTTGTTGGATAATACTACTTTACTGGAACTTTATGCATAAAAAAATATGGATAAAAAAGTGACATTAATTATGATAAAAAATATAAAATGACCTGAAAAGTTAATATAAAGAGACAAAATTTGAAAGACAGAAAATATGGATAAAAAAATGACCTTAATTAAGATAAAAATATAAATTATCTTCAAAGTAAATATAAAAGGGCAAAATTGGAAAGACAGAAAATATGAATTAAAGAAAGTGACCTTAATTAGGATAAAAAGTTTAAATAACCTTATGTGTAAAACATGGTCTCTAATTGACCTTATATGTAATTTACTATTATAATAATGTCCTCAAGTTATTATTTTAAACCTATGTAACAAAGTTATTTTTGGAACATTTGGCTAAAAGGGATTATTTTAAACCTATGTAACAAAGTTATTTTTGGAACATTTGGCTAAAAGGGAAAACAATGAGAATTCTCTTAATATATAGAGATATGTAACCAAATTGATCGATCGATATTCCACTATTATGTAAATATGCAATCAAATGAGAAAAAGACAACCAACAAGCAATTTGGTAGATACACAAAATAATTCAAAGAAGAAAACAAAAGTTTGGTCCCCTTTCGGTACCTGATGACAAAGTCACCATCCCATCTTTCATTTCTCAAATCCAGAACCCACACCATTCCCATAAGCAATTCAACAAAGTATGAAGACTATAGCGTACGCGTATTGACAAATTATGTGCATTTACACTCTTCGTAAAGCATATCATCATATAAGTCAAAAGAATGCACCCAAATTTCCAATTCCTAGTTTGCTACCTAATTCTAACTATATACCAAGGACAGCAACATTTTCCTAATACAAGTTAATGACACTGACTTTGATGTGGAGCAACCGGCAAATAATGCAGCTAGATGAGCCCGAAAGTTGTCGAAAACGATCGCCAAAAGGGCCCGACTGATCTAGTGTAAAAATTGATCGAAATTAAGGGGTTTACCTACAAAGATTTGCGCATGTTCGAATCTACCTCCAAATTGTTGAGAATCGTTGCAACTTGACCGATTGAAGGTCTGCTCTTCCTGGAATTACTGACACAAGTTGAAGCAACTTTGGCCAATCTAACAAGAGGTTTAATGTCATGAGGCATTACAAGTCTTGGGTCCAAAAGCTCACTAAATCTCATATCCTTGATCAATGGCAACGCCCATTTCACAAGCAACCCTTCTTCACATCCTCTCCCACTCAAAAGCTCCAACAGAACCACCCCAAAACCAAACACATCACACTCTTTGCAAACACCTCCTCCTCTCCAAAACTCATCATCCACATAACCAACTAGACCTTTCCTCTCTTTTGGCGCCAAAAACGAGAGTCCATAATCACAAACCCTAGCACAAAAGTCCACATCAATCAAGATATTCGAAGCCTTGACACAGCCATGAACTATATTTGGTGCCACTCCTTCATGAAAGTACTGAAGCCCTCTTGCTGCCCCCGATCGATGCAATACTAAGCCGGTGGTTCCAATCCAGCAGAGAAGCCCCATCTGGGTTTTGATGCAAGTAAAATTCCAAACACACCATCCCAACAAACTCCATGACTATGATCCTTTCACCTGGAGCTTCTGAGTAACCAACAATGGGTACTACATTGGGGTGTTGAGCCAATGAGAGGGAGCCAAGTGTTCTTGAAAACCCGAAACCGATGTTTCCCAAAACAAGCCTCGGATGAATCCTCTTCACTGCTGCTATCTGCCCTCTGTCGAATATGGCAGCATACACAATTCCCAAACGGCCCTCGCCGATGATTCTTCTGCGGTTGAAGCCATCTGTGGCGGCGTCGATATTGGTTAGCGAGTATACTAGGGCAGAAGAAGCCTTGGCTGCCGTTACGGTTTCTTCGGAGTCATCATCCACGGTTTGTTTCTTCTTGCAGAGGAGGATCACGAGAAGGAAGATACCAAGAACAATGAGAGATGTGGTTAGGAGGGAGATTACGAAGTAATAGGCAATATGAACATGGTCACTGTGATCCATGTTCTACGTTGTTGGTTGCTTTTTGGTGAACTTGAGTGGCTAAGAAGGGAGGAAGAAGAAGTGGTTGGTTGGTTGGTGATGAGTAGAAAAGTATAGGTAAAACGTGTTTAGGGTAGAATGTAATATTTTCATTTATTTCTGAATTGGTTATTTATACAACTTTACAAGACACATTCCTAATAAGAAGTAATATCTACAATAATACTTGTCAGCACTCCCCCTCAAGTTGACGCGTAGATGTCAATCATGCCCAACTTGACCATCCATCTATTGAAGGCTTCATGTAACAACTCTTTAGTGAGAACATCAGCTAACTGTTTCTCAGACGACACAAAAGAAAACCGAATAATCTTCTTGTCAAGGTTATCCCTTAAGAAATGTCTATCCACCTCCACATGTTTAGTTCTGTCATGTTGTACTGGGTTATGAGTAATCTCAACGGCAGCTATATTATCACAATGCAAGTCCATAGGTTTCTCAAGTCTGAAACCTAACTCTTTAAACACATTCTTGATCCACAGTAATTCATATACTTCATTCGCCATCACGATATTCATCTTTTGTACTAGAACGAGCAATTATATTCTGCTTCTTACTACGCCAAGTTACCAGACTTCCACCAATAAAAGTAAAGTAGCCAGAAGTAGACGCCATATTGGTATGATCACCATCTCAGTTTGCATCATTGTAGCCTGAAACACACACATCACTAGTGTATCCAGAAACACACAACTCATTGTTTCTTGCAAACAATAAACCTTTACCAGGTGTGCCCTTCAGATACCTAAGAATACGTAGTACTACACCCATATGATATACTTCAGGGTTACACATAAACGGACTCATCACACTGACAACATATGCAATATTAGGTCTAATATGTGATAAGTAAATAAGTCTCCCAACTAAAAGCTGATACTTGGCCTTATTCGTTGGAACTTGATTTAGAAGAAGCTCTAGCCTGTGATTTTGCTCAATAGGAGTAACAGCAGACTAGTAGTCTAACAATCTTGTCTCAGCAAGAAGATCTAAGACATACTTATGTTGGGACAATGTAATCTCTTGCTTGGACCTTGCAACTTCAATCCCCAAAAAATATTTCAAGTCTCCCAGATCCTTCATGTCAAATTCCAGAGACAATCGATTCTGAAGACTTGCCATCTCACATGGATCATCTCATGTAACCACATGTCATCAACATACACAATCAAAGCAGTAATCTAACTAACCTTACGTTTAACAAACAAGGTGTGATCATAATAACACTGGCGATATCCAAATTTCTTCATTGCCTTAGAGAAATGCCGAAACCATGCTCTAGGTGATTGCTTCAAGCCATATAAAGACTTCTTCAAATAGCACACTTTTCCTTCATTACCTGGTTTACAACTAACTTCTAGTGGAGCATCCATGTACACTTCTTCTTCTAAGTCACCATTCAAGAAGATATTATTCACATCAAACTGACGTAGAGGCTAATCATAATGGTCTACAAGAGCAATAAGGATTCTTACAGTGTTAATTTTGACAACAGGTGCGAAAGCCTCCTGATAATCAACTCAATACTTCTTGGTATAACCTTTAGCAACTAACATAGCCTTGTAGCGATCAATGCTTCCGTCAGCTTTAAACTTCACAGTAAACACCCAACAGTCTTCTTACCAGGTGGTATAGAGACCATATCCCAAGTTTCATTCTTCTGTAGGGCTTCTAATTCTTCATTCATAGCTTGTTTCCACTTGGGATCTGTCAAGGCATCCTGTACATTGTTGGGAATAGATACTAAAGATAATTGATTAACAACAAGTGCGTGAGACTCAGACAAACTATGGTGGAAAATATACTTGGCAATAGCGTATTTGGCTTTAGCATTTATAATAGGCTCATATTTTTGCTTAGAACTCCTTTAGTGACACGGTTAGATTTACGTACCTCAGGTGGAGCATTCTGAACAGAGACCTCAGTTGGTGATGTAGACAGGGGAATAGAAGCTTCAGTACTATCTTGATGTTGTTCAGAAGGTAAATTAATTTTCAGGTTCTCACTGATCTGAGGAGAAATCAACTATTCCAAAACCGGATTTTTGATGCATCGAGAAGATCCCTTCAACGCATCGAAGGAAGCATCATGTACTGCACTGCTCCAAGCCTTCGATGGGTCGATGGAATTATTCGATCCATCGAAGTCATCACCCTGACCTTCGTCCGTCTTTTCTTTCGATGGGTCGAGAGGATCTTTCGACCCATCGAAAGTACCTTCCTGATCTTCCGTCCCAAACTTCAACTCCAAATCTTCAAGATCTTTAAATTTTGGCAGACTCAGAGTATTTCCTTCACATACATTTCTCTCACTCTGAAGGGAATACTCTGATACTCTCCCTGAGTAAAAAGGTAGAGACTCCCGAAAAGAGACATCAAGAAACACATGAGTCTTCTTGATATGAGGATCATAGTACCGATAATCTTTCTGAAAAACTGCATACTCAATGAAGACACATTTTAAGGCACAGGGATCAAGCTTGACTCTTAATTGCTTGTTGATATGAACATATACAGTGCATCCAAAGACTCTAGGTTCCAAATTAGGAAGACAAGGGACATTCAGCATCTCATGAAGCTTCTGGTATAGAGTCTGAAACTCAATGACACGAGACAGAGTACGGTTGACCAAATAAGCAGCAGAAGTAGTAGTTGCACCCCAATAAGAACAAGGGATGTTCATGCCAAATAAAGAGACATGATCAACCTCCAACAAAGTCATGTTCATATGCTCTACCAAACCATTCTGTTGAGGAGTATAAGCAATAGAAGTTTGATGATGACTCCCATGAGAGCTCAAATAAGTAGACATAATGTTGTTGACATACTCACCACCATTGTCATATTGAATAACCCGGATAGGCTGCTGGTATTGAGTTGCCACCATCTTATGAAAGTCAACAAAGTGGGAGAACACATCACTCTTGTTAGTCATCAAGCAAACCTATGTCATTTGAGTACACTCATCAATAAAAGTAACAAAATAACGAGCTCTAGTAGGTATAGAGATCCGAGCAGGACCCCAAACATCAGAATGAGTTTTCATAAAAGGATCTGAGCATTTATTCAAACTGGGAGAATAAGTAACACGGTGGCTCTTAGCCAGTTCACAAACATCACACTTAAACTCAGACTCATCAACACCCAAAAATAGATGAGGTTGTAACTTCTTAAGATAACTAAAAGAAAGATGACCCAAACGACGATGCATAACCAGACGGTCTCCTTAGTTTTATGTAAACTGCTAACATTATTGTCTTGACTCAGCTGCTGCACTCCACTGGATGTCAAATCAAGATAGTACAACTTCCCCCGTCTAACACCATAATCAAGAATCTTCCGCGTTAGAATATCCTAAAAAACACAATAGTTGGGATAAAACGTGACAGAACAAGAAAGAGTTAGTGATTTGAATAACAAATAAAAAGTTGTATGCTAGAGCGGGAACAACTAAGACAAAATAAATAGTGAGGTTAAGAGAGAGAGTAACAGAGCATTCACCAACAATAGAAGAAGGAGAGCCATTTGCAGTAGATACACTAGGTGAAGTAGAGGGGCGAAGAGAGTGAACTAAGCTAGGGGTATTAGTCATATGATCTGATGCACCGGTGTCAATTATTCAAGCATTATTCCCACAAGATGTAGCTAGAGAAACCTTATCAAACATATCTGATTAGACTATATTAGCAGAGGCATTAGTGGGAGGAAAAGACTTGCATGGGCAAGGGCCCCACCAATCTGGATATCCAATTTTGACAAAGCAGTTATCTAGGGAGTGACCATTATCCTTGTACAGTTGACATATAGAGTTGGCATACAGATTTTGAGGGTGGACAAAACGAGGGAACTCAGAAGAGCGAGAAGTAGAAGAAGACAGTCGTTGAGCCACAGCGGCCTAAGCGTCGGGAGCAGGAATCGGCGCTGGTAGTGATGGTGTAGAGGTAGTGGTGGTCATGATTACAGGCTGACTCGGGCCAGAAGAATAAGTAAGACAGTCGGTGTGAGCTCGACAAACATGAGCATAAGTCCTGTCAAGATTCAACAATTCCTCTCCGCGAAGAAGCTCCCCTCAAATTTGATCATATTCTGGATCTAGGCCTCTCAAGAACATATGGACTAGAAGCATAAACTTGTAGTTGTTATCCTGGACAATTGCAACCACAGTATCAGAAAAAGAAGCCACACTTTGATCATATTCCTCGACCCATGCCACCAACTCATTGTAGTAGACAGAAAGAGGCTGCCCTGCTTATTTGGCAGTGAAGCAGAGGCGATGCAACTCATATATCCGGGTAAAATTCTGATCATCATAGTACGTCATTTGTAAGGCCTTCCAAATTTCAGCAGTAGTCTTGAGACGGAGATAGCGTTGAATGATACCAGGAGACATGTCATCGATCAACCAACTCTTCACCTTTTCGTTGTTAGTCGCCCAAGTAGTATGTTCAGGAGTTCCAAGAGGCGGAGCAACCAAGACACCAGTAAGAAAGCCAAGCTTGTTCCGACCTCCAATGTGCATCTGCATAATAGGAGCCCATGTAGAGTAATTTGTGTCATTCAAGAGAACTTCAATGGGGAAAGATGAGTTTTTCTGATGGTAATGGATGAATGTAAATGTAGGTGGAGGTAGAGGAGAAGGGATCACAGTAGCGTCGGATCCTTCAGCCATGGTAGCAGATTTAAGGTGTAATGGGTGACAAAAAATAGGATTTTGTCGGTAGGTCTACAACGTTATCTCTGATACCAAGTAGAAAAGTATAGGCAAAAAGTATTTAAGATAAAATGTAATACTTTCATTCACTCCCGAATTGGGTATTTATATGACTTTACAAGATATATTTCTAATAGAAATGAATATCTACAATAAAGAATCAATCAATTTTAATTATAATAAAAAATTAAAATATTGTTGATTCAACATGATGGAGGTGGAGTTAGGAGTGTATGTGGAAATGGGTTTATATATGACTTTGATTTGATGGAGGGTGAAGTGATCCAGCAAAGGAGCTGAAAGAGAGTAACAGAGGGTTGGGCAGAGCAGCCAATAGTTTGAAAATTGGGTTGGATTGGTGAGAATCTTGTACAAGTCTTGGTCTAGGTTAGTTATGTCGGTTCGTAGTTGGTCTCCTTCGCCCCCCCCCCCCCCAGAAAGAACTAATTTTGGACAAATTTAGACTTATAGGGCACGTTTGTTACCCAGGACTGTCTAAGTCAGGACTATTTCTTATAACAGTCCCGGACTATACAAGCTTCGGACTGTACTGCAGTAATCCCTAACCCAGGTTTGGTACTGCTTCGGACTAAAGAACAGAACAGTCAGAATAGTCCAATCCTACGTTTGATGATGCACCGGACTAAATTTTGTAACTCATTCTCCACCGCCGCAATTCTAAAAGTGTTCAAATTCTAAAAGTGTTCAAATCACAAACTATTGGGTTACCCATGAGATTTTTTCTTGTTGCAAACTCAATTTGCTAATACATGTGGATAATATTAAAAATATGGTTTTATATCATTTCATCGAGTATTGTTTTCACAAATGCAATCAAAGAGGGGAAAAGTATACAAACCATCTTGATCCCAAAGCTACAAATCACAACCAATATAATACAGGATATCATTAATATGGTTCAACCAAACTACTATAGTCCATAACTAGATTGAACTATATGAAACTAAAGATACTACATGGATTTCAACTTAATTTTCAAAATGCATATCATCACTCCAAATACAAAGTGTATACCTAAGTTTGACATTTCTCCATCTTTATTTGCGAAATACAATAAGAATCATGCAGAACTTTTTGCCAAATCCAAACCCAAGTCAGCATCGACAACAAAAGAAGATATGTGAGTGATTCCAAAAAGAGAAGGCAATTGCCATTTTAACGAAAGTTATAGAGTGCTGTGTTGGGGACTTGGGGTCACTCTACGAGACAAGAGTAAAAGGTGAATGTATCACTACTGTTAGGTGAATGAATCACTACTAAAAATAAAATGATATAAATACAGAACAAGCAAGTAGAGCAAAAAGATGTATGACAACCCACATAAATCAGAGAAATGTGGAGAAGAAAAAGCGGTGAGTTTCAAAGATAGTAACAATAAAAATCTGCAACCTCCCAATTAGATATTTAGGCACCAATCCTACTTATCTCCTAGTATGGGAAACACAGCAATTTCAAACTATTCTAAATTGTTTGGTTTCCATATACAGGGCTGATAGACAAAAGAATAAAAACAAATGTGCCAATGACAGCTGGCAGGTTACAAATTCACCCGATTAATATGAAGATCAGGATTTTCCATTTTCCTTTCTTGGGTTTTCGGAGAGGCTCAATTATAAGCATATACATGGAAGCAACATAAGTGCATATCATAATTCAAAGAAAATTCGAAAGTTGACAGGCTGATTTCACATGCATACTAACTAGAAATGAAAAATCGTTAACCAAGGTAGAACTACATACCTCAACTACATCAATTCAAGTCCTAGGTGAGCGATTTGAACAGGATCCACTACCAGATAAACTATCATTGTCCGAATCTGTACAATATAGCATGAAATATTAATGATTTACTCTCTAAACAGCACCATGATCTAACATAAGTAAGAAAGAGAATAATGGTATTTACCACTTGAAGAGGATCCAGATTCACTGCTAGAACTACTAGATCCACTTAAATGCTCACCACCTTCTTCTCTTTGAAGTGGGCAGTGTGCATTGTCATTGTATTCAACTGTTAAGAAAGGCAACAAGTTAGCCCGAACTGTCCAAAATATGTATACCGGCATCAAAATCCAACAGTTAGCATAAGCCAAAGTCCACCAGTTCTTTATCAGTATACTTTGATTACCTTCTTTGGCTTCATATTGTGCTTCTGTGGCACCTAATGCCTCATTCTGCAAGTTCAAAAGAATAAGTCAAGTATTAGCCAAAAGAACGTAAAAAGGAGATGATAAGCATATGACTTGGATAATAAAATTCATTGTATTACCTCCTGAATATCATAGTCTGGTTCTGCTACTGATTGAGAAGCCAGTTCAACTTTTCTTTTATTTTTGGTCAAGCTCTTCTTGTAATTAGTCACAAACCTATCCAGTTCCCAAAGCGTTTCAGGATCAACACTGCCAATGTCCAATTCAATCTCATCATCTTGTTGAAGAATTCCTTGACTCCTGTTTTTAACAATCTGAACAACGTTAGCTAGTTTCTCAGAAGGCAAAGCCTGAGGGTCTGCACTGAGCTTCTGCTTCTCCTGCATAGTCATATCCCTTCTGCATACCCATATAATTGAACAAAAACTAAACAGGAGAGTCCTCTATAAACATATATGAAGCTTTTGCATTTAATTTTACTTCCAAAGCTATGAAGTTTCTTAATTGAAATCAGATCAAGCAACCCAAATCAAGAAGACGACCTAGCTATGAAACTCATAAATTCATATCAAATCAAGCTACCCAGACCAAGAATCATTCATCAATCAATCAAATAAACACAACCCATAAACAATTGTCAAGTAAATCGATCTATTTTAACCCATACCAGATTGAGAAAAAAAATTCAAGATAGAGCAAGGTTGAAGACGAGAGGGAGAGAGAGAGAGAGGAGGAGGAGAGAGAGAGAGAGAGGCAGAACCTGGAATGGGGGTGTGTAAGAGAGTCGATGAGTGAGAGAGCACCAGAGCTGAGTGAGAAAGGCGTGAGAGTGAGACGAAGTCTTCTGGAATCCTATGTTTTTCTTCTGCAGCGAAAGCTTATGGAGTCCCCCCAATTTTGGGGCCGCTCCGTAAGCCGAAATATGGGGGACGCGGGGACTGCGTAAGCTCATTAATTGAAATCCCGTGTTTTCACCAAACGTGGGTTTCAGCTTATTTTTGTGTGTAAGGTAGTCCAGTCCAATCCAAACCCAGGTAACAAACGTACCCATAAAGTATGAAATGATAGTTTAAAGACAACGAAGTTAATTGTATGTATTGATCTATGCACTTGATCGAATTCATAGATATTAATTACCTTAAATTCTCACATATATTTACTATACTACATGCATATATATTGTTCAAATGTGATAACTAAAAGAGTTTACATGCAATTTGGTGGTGTCAACTATGGATTATCTATTTTGTGGGGTTAAAAATGGGTCCTTTTAATGATGTTTAATTCCCTCCAACATTTCATCAATCTATCTAAATCCAAAATTCACATGATTACTCTGCTAAACTCTAAAGATAATAGTTTCATTTTTATACACATGATTCAGTTCGTATTACACAATATATGCACATATTTATAGTATGTTATCATATATGTGTATGTATAAGATCGATTGTAACTTGTAAGCGCAGTGAATCATGCGACACAGATGCATTCACTTGCGTGTAACAAATTAACCATATATGAAGAGCAGGTGTAAATGTTGTGCTAGGCTTGGCTCATGCATGATGATAGTGCTAGTAAATAATAAGAATAAGTTGGGACTCCGCCATTCAATCCTAGCATGTTCACCGAGTATGATGACCGTAGTATTGACTATAACCGCTATCATTACCAACTATAGACAATTACTTACCTTATGACTCAAATCTACAAATTTTAAATTTTCTCCAATATCTCAAATTTATGATAACCTCACGATGCCAATTTCACATAGTGCATATAGCACTCTCAATGTTTAAATTCAACCTGCACATAGAGTTAGTTATCATGCAAATTTATGAGTTAGTTATCATGCAAATATGCAGACATCCTAAGTCATGCTACATAAGTGAATGTGAGTGACAGTGAGTCCATGTACCTCTTCACAAACCCGACACAACTAAATAGTTTCCATAAGTATTCCAATTAAACTTCATCAATTAATCGCGTACTGGAGCTTAAGAACAGTGACGAAATCATGTGTTCAAAGTTCAAAGTATCTAACCCCATTATGGGCTGGGAGGGTTGAAGGTTTTAATGAATATGATGAATGGATTACTTTGGCCCATATATATTGATCCTGACCCAATCTAATGCATAACAGGATTAACAGCATTGAATCTGATATGATGAAAATACTTGACATGAACCGATTGTAATGACCTCCTCACCCACCTTCAACATTTGGGCCTAAGGCTATCGAGGTCTTGTAGAACTCGCACACAATTAACCACTATGGTAAGATAACTAAAACTTGGTGAGACATTTACTGAAATCCAACGGAACTGTACTAATAGTCAGAATTGAAGTTTGAAAGGGGATGTGCATGATCAGTTATACTACTAGTTATTGCAGCAACCTACCATTTCCTCTGGTGGCTGGCATTGATATATATGGCTGAAACTGCGCAACAGGTTTCATATTGTTTTGGTCCCATGCATCCGGGATTCACAAGATGAAGCGCTCGTAATTTACTATCCTTATTTACTACACACAACAATAGTTCAATCACTTCAATAGAGGAGGGTGTATGGAGTACTCTACAGTCATAGATAGTCTGGGTCCCCATTTTCTATTTCTAGACTTCAGTCTAATGCAGGAGCAGGAGGACTGGGAATTTATTCTGTTCTGATCCAGCAATTTCTGAAGCCACCAATCAAGAGAGAAATCACTACCATGAATAGCAGCTAGCTACTCTCTCTCTCTGTGAATCAATGACCTCTGTTATATCAGTGTCCTTGGTCGTTATTTTCCAAGATGATGTATAACTGCTACTATCTCCAGGCTCCACAAGTACATGAATTAGAAAAAGAGGGTATCTTTTCGCTTAGTTGGGATGATACCCCCACTTCTTCCCCAACCCTCCCTCCATGACCTAACGACCTTATTTATAATGACTTGAATATCCATATATAGCTGGCTCCTGCCCATCATCTGGATCTAAGCTATGATGAACTGGTAAATAATATGAAAAAGTACTGAAGAATGTCACAGGGAGCTAGAATAAGTGAAAGCCTTAAACGCTTGGAATAACGTCACAGGATTCCCACCAGCACAGGTATATTTGCAGAACATTTTTCATCATTCATAAGACTTTGAGAGTAGAATTTTGAGAGTAGAATTGTTGTTAGAGTGAGTCACACTCCTTGTATATTTGGGAAGTATATATTCTGTAATTAAATATGATTCTGTAATTGATTAAGTTTCCTTCTAGGATTGTAAGTATGCGTGTATATATGCCAAATTCGGGATTGATCAATATATCAGAAATTTTTTCAAGTATTGTGTTCTATTTGACTTGGTATCAAAGCCTAAGTTGATCATGAAAATTTGACCTGACCTGACCTGAATTTTGCTACATGACTTGAACCTGAACTCCTGTCCAAGAATCTTGTTATTCTGAGTTTTTTTTCTTCAGATTTGACATCTGAACCTGTTTGCCATGGATCTTGCAATCTTTGATCAACCTGAAGTTACTCGTGAACAATTGATGGCTCTTCAGACTGGGAACACAGGATGTGGAGTACAACTGGATGACACCAATTACTAGTTGTGAAGAAGATTGATGAAGATGCATCTTGGTGGTGTTGGAAAGTGGCCATATGTGGAGGGGACTCTACCACGACCATAGGCTGCTGGCAAAGAACAAATTTTGTGGGATACTATGAATTGTAATGCAATGATGACTCTCCTGAAATCCATGACAAAACCAATTATGATGTTGTTCTCTAGCTACTTATCTCCAAAGGTCATCTGGGATGCTGCTGCAACCATATATTATGATGGGAATGATTTTGTCATAGTACATGAGTTGACTTGCCAAGCCTTTGCAACTACCCATAATGGTCAATCTCTTGCAGAATATTACGCAAACTTGAAAGCTATCTGACTAGAACTAGATGAAAGGGATCCAAATCCATGGTGTGTGACCTTGATACTGCTACACATAACATAACCACTGACAAGATGCGTGTCCACATCTTCCTGAAATGGCTGGATTCAAGATTTGCTACTGCTAAAGGAGAGCTACTACGACAAGCCACGCAACCAATTTTGGAGCAAGCATATACCTATGTTCGTAAAGATGAGTCTAACCAACCCAAGGAGTTTCATACTGAGGTTTCGAGTCTTATTGTTCAATTAAAACCTCAACAGGGTTGGAAGCCCAAAAACAATCAACTTTGCATCCAGCCAGCTCGTGGACCAGATTTGAGTAAAGTACAGTGCTTCTACTGCAAGGAGTTTGGACAGTACAAGATCTCATGCCCTCTGAAACCAAATCAAGGTGCCACCTATGACAAGAATCGTAGTAGCAAGGTTGTCGTGCAATTGGTTCAAGAATCTGATTTCTGTGGAATAGAAGGACAAGATATTAGTACAGGTATTTGTTCTCATGCAAGAAGAGGTAAAATTGGTATTGCTTTAAAAGTCTCTAGCTTTACTGGTGGTGATACATGGATAATTGATTCTGGTGCGTCTGACCACATGACATTTGATAAGTCTTTGTTTTCTAACCTGTCTTTGTCTCCTATATCTGAAGTATCTAATGCAAATGGTGTGTCTTTCCCAGTTTTAGGTATAGAGTTAATCCAAGTCACTCTAACCAGTGTGTTACATAATTTCCTCTATGTGCCTTCTCTCTCTCATCACCTGTTGTTTGTCCCTGGATTAAACTTACAAAATAAATGTTTTGTAACTTTTTTCCTATGTATGCTATATTTCAAGATCTGATATCTCAGGCGATAATAGGCAAGGGAGATATGAGGGGGAGACTGTTTCACTTGGATTGCATGTACAACGGGAAGACAAAAGCACAATCACCACTAGTTTCTCTGACATTGAGTTCTGATAGAGTGAATGAAATTTGGTTATGTCATCGATGATTACGTCATCCTTTTGGAGTCATGAAGAAATCTATGCCATCGTTATTTTTAGGAATAAATGAGTCAACTCTCCATTGTGAAACTTGTATTTTTGTTAAGAGCCTTGAGTCTAGTTATTCTTCTAGTTCCGCACCATTTGAGTTGATTCATTTTGATGTATGGGGTCCTTCCAAGAACTCAACACTGTCTGGAATGAAATACTTGTTTTTTTTATTGATGATTTTACATGATTAACATGGGTTGTGTTGCTAAAAAGAAAGGATGTTGTGTTTTCTGCCTTCACTACTTTTCATAGTCTTATCTGAACTCAGTATGATACTCGTGTGGAAATATTTCGATCTGACAATAGAGGAGAGTTTGTCAACCATTCTTTCAAAGACTATTTTCAGCAGCATGGAATTATGCATCAGACTACTTGTCCTCAGACAAAGGAGAAAAATGGAGTTTCTGAAAGCAAAATCGTCATCTCTTGGACATGGGAATAGCTCCCTTACTTGGTGCCAATATGCCCAAATATCTATGGGGAGAAGCTGTGTTGTATGCCTCCCACCTCATCAACCGCCTATCATCTACAACTCTTTAGAATAAGATTCCTTTTGAGGTATTGTCTCAGTTTGTTATCATTTCATACCTCAACAAACATCCTGCTCGGGTATTTGGTTGTGTGACATATGTTCATCTTCATAAGAATCAGAGTCTAAGTTGGAGGCTTATGCTCTGAAGTATGTTTTTGTTCGCTATGACACCCATCAGAAAGGTTATAAGTGTTACCATCCTCTTTCTCAAAGGTTTTATGTCACTATGGACATTTCTTTTAGTGAAGACTTGTGCTACTTCTCTCCTACAGCATCTCAGAGTGAGAAGAAGCATAATGTGTTTTATGAAGACCAATTTAGGGAACCAGAAGATTGTATTTCAGTTAACAGTGTTCCAACCGAAAGAATTTTTTGGACTAGTCGAGAATACCCTTGACCCGTCGAAAATGGTTCACCAAACCGGGTAAAAGGTAGCTTTCGACGAGTCGAGAAGCTTGTTCGACCCGTCGAGGCAGAAACTCGACCCGTCGAAAATGGTTCCCTGGATCCGACAAAGTGTGGTTTTCGACCGGTCGAGGACATTCCTCGACCTGTCGAAAATTCCTAAACATGTATGACTATTCCAAGTTCTGAATATGTTCAACATGTCGTCCAAGTGTCCGACACGTCGAAAGGAGAAGAACTAGTCAGTAATTAGCCACCAATTGTTGAAGATGTACATGCAAGTCCAGTCTCTCCCTCTCCATCAACGATCTCTCTTGACCTGTCATTACCTGAGGTATGTAGTAGTATTCTTTTGTCTAGTTCTGGTGTTCCTAAATGGGTCTTATTTGCTAGGTCAACCCGTGGTCAACCTTCAAAAAGATATTAACCTCTCTTATCAGCTAAAGCCACGTATCTTGTAGCTAATTAGGTGTCAACCCATAGATTTTCTAAACCCTATAAAGCCTTTGTGAATCAATTGTCTGTTGTATCTCTTCCTAGTAAAGTGCAGGATGTAATCAAGGAGGATAAGTGGGCCAAAGCAATGGAAGTTGAGATGGATGCTCTCAATAAGAATGGTACTTGAGACTTGGTACCATTGCCACCTAGAATGTAGACTGTTGGGTGTAGATTGGTGTAGACTGTTGCTGTGAAGCATAATGCAGATGGATCAGTTGACAGATATAAGGCAAGGTTAGTTGCAAATGGATATACCCAGAAGTATGAAGTGGATTATGACGAGACATTTGCACTAGTAGCAAAGATCAATACTATTTGAGTCCACATGTCTTTGGCAGCTAATCTGAACTGGCCCTTGCATCAGTTTGATATGAAGAATGTCTTTTTTCATGGAGATCTAAATGAAGAAATTTACAAGGATCTTCCTCCAGGATATGGTACTTCTACAGGTGAAAAGTTGGTGTGCAGATTAAAGAAGTCCTTATACGGATTGAAACAATCTCCAAGAGCTTGGTTTGGAAGATTCACAACTTTCATGAAGAAGATTGGGTATATGCAAAGCAATTCAGATCACACTCTGTTCCTGAAACATCGGCAAACAAAATTGACAACTTTAATTATTTATGTAGATGACATGGTCGTGACAAGTGATGACTTTGGTGAGATCAAGAGATTACAAGCTCAGTTGTCTTCTGAATTTGAGATGAAGGATCTTGAGAACTTGAAGTATTTCTTGGGTATTGAGATAGCTTAGAATAAGGACTGCATTATGTTGAGTCAGAGAAAATATGTTCTAGATCTGTTGGCCGAAACTGGTATGTTTGACTGTAAACCAATTGATACACCCATTAAGCAGAATCATCAGCTTGCAGAATATCCTAATCAAGTTCCTACAGACAAGTCCCGGAACCAGAGGTTAGTTGGAAGATTAATTTACTTGTCACACACTAGACTTGATCTGGCTCATGTTGTTAGTGTAGTGAGCCAATATATGCACAATCCTAGTGAAGATCATATGAATGTTGTGATAAGAATCTTGAGGTACTTGAAATTTGCTTCTGGTAAAGGTCTTGTGTTTCGTAAGTACGGAGAATTGGAGACTAGTGGGTACATTGATGCAGACTGAGCAAGCAACATTACTGACAGACGTTCCACTTCTTGCTCCTTTACATTTGTTGGTGGAAATTTAGTTACTTGGAGGAGTAAGAAGCAGAATGTGGTAGCATGTTCTAGTGCAAAGGCAGAGTACAAAGGTATGGCTCAAGGGGTTTGTGAGTTGTTGTGGTTGAAGTATTTGCTTGCAGACTTAAGCTTCAAGCAGGGATGACCCATGCCTCTTTATTGTGACAACATTGTTGCAGTTGAAATCGCACATAATCTTGTTCAGCATGATCGGACAAAGCATGTAGAGATTGATAGACACTTCATCAAGGAGAACCTAGATGCTCGTATTATCTCATTCCCATTTGTTCATTTAGACGAGCAATTAGCTGATATTCTTACCAAAGCTGTTTCATCCAAAGTTTTCAGTGACTCACTTAACAAATTAGGCATTCAAGACTAGTATGCTTCAACTTGAGGATAAGTGTTAGAGAGAGTCATACTCCTTGTATATTTAGGAAGTATATATTATGTAATTACGTAGAATTCTGTAATTGATTAGGTTTCTTTCTAGAACTAAAAATATGCGTCATATATATGCCTAATTCGGAATTAATCAATATATCAAAAAAATTTCCAAATTTGTTCTATTTTACTATTGCTTCAAGGGTTTGGTCATAAATGCCAGAAATGCTCATATATATTTATCCCCATCTCAGAGCTTTCACAGAAAAATCACAGTGATAAACAGTGTATACAGCACTTTGAAAGGAGCTACCTACTTAAACTTGATCAGTAGAAAAGAACATTGGTGGTGGTTTATCAATTTACACTATTGAAGCTAACCCCCCTTGTAACTTTCCCCGTAATTTTTTTACCCGCCTCCTGCGATTTTCTTTTCCCTCGGACCAAACACCGAGAGGGTTGAACTGATGATACTGGGGAAGTTAGCTTCTGGAAAAGCTCAAAACTGATGGACAGACGAAGCTTACTTTAAACTTCCAACTTGGACACATAAACTAGTCAAGCCACACTTCCATGATCCGATGCATCTTCATAGTAATAGGGCGACAATTTGCCTTCTTTCTTAATCTGGGGATGCTTCTCTGAGCCAACTTCTTGCAACAACTTCACCACTCTTCTCATTGATGGTCGATTAATTGGGAGAGGACTGGTACAGAGGAGCCCGATATTGAGGACCTTGCACACTTCTTTGTAACAAGAATCAAGTTTGGGGTCAATGACATGGTCCACTCCTTTCTGATCCAGAGTAGTACAGACCCACTTCACCAAGTCCTTTTCTCCAAATTCTGGGTCAACTGGAAGTTTCCCAGTAACCAATTCCAGAATCACCACTCCAAAACTGTATATGTCACTCTTCTCATTCACCCTCAGTGTGTATGCATACTCTGCAACACCATTACATTCACATATTTAGAATGATGGACATACAAGAACTAGTTGTGAGCAAATATACATAAATGATCATCATGGTGCAAAAGTGCAAACAAACTAGATTTCAGCGTCAAAATTTTAAACTTTCTACTAGAACATGGATATATGACATGAATTTAATTCAATGCAACACCATACTTGATAGAAATGAAGGTTGAAATGCACAAGTTCAAGTAGGTTGTAAATCACTGACCTGGAGCAATGTATCCACATGAGCCTGCAATGACAGACATCGATTTATCCCCTTTTCCAGTTGCATCAACCACCTTAGCAACACCAAAATCTGCCACTCTGGCTCTGAAATCGCCATCCAACAAAATGTTATTCGACTTCACATCTCTGTGAACAATCGCAGGAACACAGTCATGGTGCAGATAGGAAAGCCCATCAGCAGCATCAAGAGCAATCTTGAACCTTGTAGGCCAATCAAGCAGCCCCGACTTACTACTATGCAGCAAATCACCAAGACTACCATTTGGCATGTACTCATACACCAACAGCTTGCAGTCTCTAGCAGTACAACAACACCAAAGCTTCACAATGTTCTTGTGCCTAATCCTCCCAAGAGTATCAACCTCGGCTTCAAATCCATCGTCTTGGACCCAACCTTTCTCCACATCATCGTTATCGCAATCCTTCACTTTTCCTCTCCACAGCTTCTTCACCGCAACAACCTCCCCATTGCTCAGCACAACCTTGTAAACTTTCCCAGACCCTCCACTCCCAATCACATTATCTTCATCAAGACAATCCAATATCTCATACTCACTAAAACCCAGCTTGTGAAACGACATCAGAGTCCATTTCGACTTGTCTATAGCCCGGTTCGCATTCTTGAAATTCTTGTACTTGAAGTAAAACCAAACCACACCCACCACAAACACCATAGCAGCCAGAATGAAAATGCACCTCAGCAACCATATGTACCCCTCGGTTTTCGCTTCGGCTCTGCTCTCACACAGCCCATCCAAGTCTCCACAGAGACCAGGATTCCCCAGAAAGCTATCTCTATATCTCTCCTTAGCAAACAGAGGAGGCAGCTCACCGGAAAGCTGGTTGCTCGATAAATTGAACACATTGATCCTCAAATTCTGCAGCCCAACTGGGACTTTCCCCGAAAGCCGATTCCCGGAAAGATCAAGATAGCTCAGACCAGTCAACTTGCTAATGCCGTCCGGGATTTTGCCGGAAAGTTGATTATTCGCCAAGTTGAGCTCATTGAGCTTCGGCCAAGATTTAGTCCCAATCGGAGGAAGCTCGCCGGAAAGTTGGTTGTTGTGAAGGTCCAGAGTCCCTAGCTCCTTTAGATTCGCAATGCTCGCCGGCAAGGCCCCACTGAGCTTATTATTCCCGCCGGAAAATTGCCCCAGATTTTCAACCCAGCCAATCTCCTCCGGTATTGAACCCGTGAAGTTATTGTTATCAATCGTCAAAACCGAAAGGTTCGCCGCTCCGGCGACAGTCTTGGCTATTTCTCCGGTCAGGCGATTATCAACTAACTCCAACAGAGACACATGCGGCAAACCCCAGAATCCCACCGGAACTTCGCCGCTGAGCTTGTTATGACCCAACCGGACACGTGTCAGGCTCCGGCACTCCCCCAAACTCTTCGGAATCTCGCCGGAGAAGCCATTGTTCAGCATCAGGAGCTCCTCCATCACCCCTTTCTCACACAGACTCGCCGGAATGTTCCCGGAAAAGTCGTTATCAGAAAGGTCTATCCATTTCAGCGGCGAGTTCTTCCCCAAATTCTGCGGCAGCTCGCCGGAGAGCTTGTTCTGGAACAGCCTTAACTCGTAGAGATTCGCTGAATTCGCAATGCTCGCAGGCAACGTCCCCTCGAAATTGTTCTGATACAAATTGAGGCTTTCCATCTGGAGCTCACAGAGCTCCTCCGGTATCGGGCCGGTGAGCTGGTTCATGGAGGCGTCGAGGAGGCGGAGGTTGGTGAGCTTCGACAATCCGACCGGAAACCCTCCGGTGAGTGTGTTGTTGTATAACTCAATCTGGACCACGCTGGTCAGCCCGGTGAAAGAAGCCGGAATCGGACCGTGTAAAGCGTTCAACGCCAGGTCCAAATCGGTCAGCTTGCTGAGTCGACCCAGCGAGTCCGGAATTTCGCCGACTAAATTACACTCCGTCAGCCACAGCACCTCGAGATTCGTCAAGTTTCCGAGCTCCGGCGGGATCCGACCCGGAAAAAACGGGTTGTACGACAAGTTGAGCATCTTGAGAGTCGAGATGTTGCCGAGAAATGGGGGGATTGCGCTGTCGAGGAGATTGTAAACGAGAGATAAAACCTCGAGTTTTTGGAAGGTTCCGAAAGTATCGGGAATTTCTCCCGAAAAATTGTTTCCGGTTAAGTCGAGGTAGCGGAGGTTCGGGATTTCGGGGAGAGACGAAGGGAGTGAGCCGGTGAGGAGATTCTGAGCCAAGTCGAGGTGCTGGAGATTGCGACACGTGGAGAGATCGGACGGGAGGGCGGAGTTGATGGAGTTGTTGTAGAGGGAGAGGAAGGTGAGGTGTTGGAGGCGGCAGAGGAGAGAAGGGAATGGGCCGAAGAGGTTGAGGCTGGAGAGGTCGACGGAGGAAACGACGTGAGTTTCGTTGTCGCATGTGATTCCGGTCCATGAGCACGGCGTGTCGTCTTGGTCGTTCCAGGAGATGAGGGAGGAGTCGGGGTCGTCGAAAGAGTGTTTGATGTGTTGGAGGTAGAGGCCTTCTTGTGTGAGTGAGGAAGTAAAGGAAATGAGGAAGAAGAAGAAGAAGGGAAGCAATTCGTTCATTGTGTTCTGTTTAGGGCTGAGAGCTCTGGAAGCTCTACTCTCTCTTTGTTTCTAAAGAGAAGGGTGAGTGGGAAGTGTGAGGTGAATCTTGCTTTTATATATGAGATTTTTACTTGAAACTAACTTCTGGGTGGTTGATTGTGTTGGGAGGTAAATTATGAAAGTGACCACCACACCCAAATGAGTGGTATACTTTTTGCTTGTCTGTGTGTGTAGTAAAAGGTAATTAACTATAATTGTTCAAAAGTGTAACCCAGAAGTCTTTTTCCTTACCAGAACTTGAGGTAATTCGTCTTTGAAATAATAGAGGGAAATGGTGAAATCATCTTTTTTTGAATACTTGAGCTAGATTGTTATTAACTTCTTAAAGGGAAACTCATCACGGATCAGATTAATACTCTTCAAATGTGCAAATGTGACAAGTGATTCAGTAGTGATCGCACTAGATTTATCATACAATTTATAAAAATTATTCAGAAATTTTATATCGTTCAAATATTTGCGTTACACATACTGTTGTGTAAAGTGTGTATGAGTTAATCCAAACATATTTCACAATAATTTTAGTTTCACCCATTTCTTTACTTGCACACGATATACAGATAATAAAGTATATAATTTTTTTATTGGGACCTCTCAAATTACTCACTAGACTTCCTTTAATTTTTTTATTATATAATCACATAATTATCCTTATTCCAAATGACATATATAGACATATAAATTATAAAGTCTAATTCTATATTAAAACCTTCAAGTTTAGTATGAACGATGAATTTCATATCTGTCGGTCTTCTTATTCCTCCATTATTCAAACACTTGCTCAATAATCATATAAACCTGAAAAAGATTGCTAGGAATCGATCTCATTTATATATATGGATCCATCAAACTAGGTCATTTCAATTTTCTTTTTCTAGTTTAAATCTCAATTCTTAAACTTAATCACTACGTGAAAATTAATTTTTTGCGACGCGCAAATTGCGACACACATTTCATATATGTCGCAAAAGATAGCCTTTTACGACAAATTTATAATATTCCTCATAAAAGAGTTTGTCTTTTACGACGCATTTTTTGTGTACGTCATAAATGTTGTTCTTCATTTACGACACATTTTTAATGCATGTCGCAAAAGACTCAAAAATTTAGTCTTTTACAACACACATCAAAATGTATGTCGCAAAAGACATTGATTTCTTTTTTTTCAACTAAACCATATTAATCGAAAAATCATTTTAGTAAAAACCTCTGTTCGCAAACCCCTCTGACCCAAAAATATGCTAAAAATAGCCCCATATTTCAAAATATTTGTTGTCATGCCATTAGTTAAATTTGCCAGTCTCTCTCTCTCTCTCTCTCTCTCTCTCTCTCTCTCTCTCTCTCTCTCTCTCTCTCTCTCTCTCTCTCTCTCTCTCTCTCTCTCTCTCAAACCTCCATTGTCTCTGAAACCCTAGATTTGCTCGAAAACCTTAAATTTCGATCGGCGATGTCGAACATCGAGACGTTCGCCTTTGAGGCCGAGATCAACTAGTCCCTCAGCTCGCTCACGCTTTGTCGCTGGCCTCGCTTGCCGCCGACAAGTCTCGGGGCAACAGCTCGCATCAAATCTCTTGTTCCCTCATCCTCTGCAAGCCGCCGCTTTGGTCATCTCCGTCGTAGCTGTGGATCCATGCGCCACCCGGAGGTATGGCTTGTGGCGGTGAATGATGAGAAGGTTATTCTTCTTGATCCGTGGGTAGTCAAACCGAGGTAACTCTAACTAAAACAACATCATCGTCTTCACCTTTCGCTTTGTTCGCTCGTAGGTTTTCTCCATTTTGCTATGTTTGTCGAGATCTAATGATGATGCTTTTGGCTTTACTATTTTTGTGGAATGAAAATGAAGTTTCGTTTTTGATGTAATTTGATTGTTTAGTTACGTTGAATTGCTTCTTTCGATTGATGCATAGTCTGATATTGTTTGTTTTAGATCTATTTAGGTCTTTGATTGTGAAATTGTGCATAATCAAATTTGTAGGTTTAATTTTGAATATGTTCTAACTCCACTAATCAGTCATGTATGCTGGTATGGGCAAGTTGATGTCCTAACGTCTAGTGATCAAGTTGTACCAACAGTTGCTGATGACTGGTTGGACATCTGGCAGTAAGGTGAGTACTTTAGAGAAAGACATTTTTGTCTTCTCTTCGACACTCATAAGATGTTTGGTACTATTAGATACGAAGGATTATGTGTAAACTGGTAGAAAAGATATGCTTCTAGCTGATGACAAGATATGAGATCAGAATGAGTTTAATGATCTTGTAAGGAAGCAGTTAGGACCATCTATTGATGAGGAAAGTGAACTTAATTGTATATGCTTATGATGGAAGTCTTGGGGATTCTGTCAATGAGTATATTTTGTAATGGGCATACATATTTTGTCCAGGTAAGTAGTAAAGTTCTATTGTGTGATTTTGGGAATTGGATATATATATATATATATATTTAGCTTAGTTAGAACTAGTTCGCATAAGCATAGAAGACAGTGAAAAGAGCATTAAGCTTCTTATGTTCTATAAGACAGGCCATGTATCAGCAATTGAGGTTGGAACCATATGCAGTTCACACCACTTTCCAGTATACGGGTATTGATGGAAAAACATCACTGACTACGTGAAAGCATGGTTTTCTATGACCCACCAGAATACTATGATTCACCAGGTACTAATGGAAAATAATACCAATGATTATGCTATATGTCGCACAGTTTCTCAATTAACTTAAGCTAGGATGGAGCAGTTTCTCGACATATTATATTAGGATGGGGCAAGGCTGTTGGATATGTTTATGGTGCATTCTAGCATTTTGTTCTTACTTTTGAAATAACTTTTCTGACTCTAATGCTTAAATTCCTCGGAAACTTATGCATGGGGGTTTTCTGAATTTTAAGCCATCAATTCCTAAGATATTGTTACTAGAGGGGAAGCATACTGTTGATTCACATTTTGTGTCAATTACCAAGTAAGCATTTCCTAACCTTCATCCATTAAATTTTACCTGTCTGGAAATTTGAAGAATCTTGTATATATTCTTATGTTCAATATGTTTTTGTTTAGATGAAACAAATAAGGATGACACTTGCTATTGCTTCCTTGTTAAATCGCACCCTAGTAAGAGCGATTGGCAATTTGGTGTTTAGTCCTATGAATTTTGTTCTCAATTGGTTTTGATTTGGTGATTTGTGTGACAAAGATATACAGGTTAAGCAATTAGCAAACTACAGAAACTACTATTTATAAATTTTCTCCTTGATTCCTTGTATGTAATCATGTTCTTAACATATTTCAAGCTAGTACTAATTTGTCTCTCATTTCTCAGGTGGACAATGGATGCATTGAGCACCTTCTACCATTCTTGCATCGAGACGATTGTGATGTTCTTATAGCTCACTTTCTTGGTGTGGTAAGACTCATTTGCTTCATTAAGTAACAAATACGTGCTATCTTTCTTTATTCTTCCGTTGTGAGTAAATCGATGAAATTTGTAACATATTGCATGCTGTATTCCTTTCCTGAGAACCTGCATGAAACTAGAAAGGCTTTCACCATGAACGAGATTATATCCTTCTAATCAGTATGTTGAACAGTTGAAGACCTGTATCGAGTTACCATGTTACCAAAACTTTTTTTTTACGTTTCTTTTTTTTCCTTAGGATCATGCAGGGAACATATTTGGGGTTGATTCTGGGCAAATGATATAGAAATTAGAGCAATTCAACACAGTTTTGCATGTAATTCCTTGAAACTCTCTGTGTCTGCTTCGTGGCATTTGCTACGTTGATGATTGATTTGTATCCTTGGAATTCTTTGAGCATTTCTCTTTGATAAGCAAGAAAAAAAATTTAGAAAATATTACTGAGTCCAGAGACTTTAGTAATTAATAAAGCCCTTTAATACTTGAAATTGGGTTCCATCTTCAGCCATGATTAGGACATTGATATCGAATAAGAAGGGTAGTGTCATTTATTGGTACTCTGTTTATTTAGCACCAATCACCTTGTTGACATGCAGTACCTTGTTTGAGGCACATCCATATTGCTGGTACCAGTGATACCTTTTAAAAATCTGCTTATGTATACGTATATCCTTTATGGCTAATTTAACAACCTAATCAGTTTTCTTTAGAATGTAGTTAAAGCTCTGCATAGCCAATCTGTGCCAAGGGACTACATGAGAATACATCACTCTCTGTGATAGGAGATCATGGGCAGGCTGTAAATGGAGATCATGGTGGGGGAACTGCTGAAGAGGTATGATATATATTACCCTTTATTGATTAACCTAGGCATTTGTTGATGCTAACTTGAATAACACAGTGCAGGTTGAGACTTCCAAGTTGGCTCTGAGTTTTAAGAATGCCCTATCTTTCATACCAGCATAATTTGATACTTCATCTTGTGGAGTAGGTTTCGTACTGCACCTCTCTTTTTAAATACACAAATATGTGTGTAGCTTATGTTTTACGTGGAGTTGTGCCTGGATTCGAATTTGTTGCTCCACCACCCTACTTCTCTTCTACTTTAATGTGGTTCACAGTATCTTCCTTGAAAAAAGAACATAAATGGTTGACGATATATATAATCTACGAAGATGCTAGAATTGTAAGTAAGGAGTCCCAGAACTATATAAAGGTTGAACACAGGAATTTTTTATTTTCAGAATTTATATGCGGTTGCTATCCTATTCCTATTTGGATGCCTTAGGAAATTCTCTTGATGCAGTTGACATTTTGAATAGAGTTATTATAGCTTCATAATTAATTTGCATTTTCTTTGAATAGTGTGGTGCTCTGCAACCAAAGGAACCAACAGATGAGCAAATAGAAAGCTTAGCGCTCATTGATAGTAGTCCAAATTCATATGTGGAGACTGAAGTGTACATTGGATTGCCAGAAAGTAGATCAAAGCGCTAGTCTTGCCATCATTAGAGAACTACATCTTGTGTTAATATCTATCCAAGTCATGATGATCAGCATAAGGATAAAATATTTTTGTATAGGAACACATGTAAAGAAGGAGCTAGACAGTAGACTTTTGGAACCTCTTATGAATAGATTCATACCGAACTACGTATTTGTAATGATGTTAATTTGAATTATTGAATGAATGTGAAGTTTGATAGCCTATTTATGGTTTAAATGGATGTTTGTTGACTTGTATTTACGATGAGTAAAATGTCTTTTGCGACACGTTAATTAGTATTTTGTGATACACTAAATAGATCTTTTACGGCGCACATGGACGTTTTTTACGACGCACTTAATGTTTTTTACGACGCACATTATATATCTTTTACGACATGCATGTCTGTGTCGCAAGTAAATTTTATCTTTTGCAATGTAGCCTTTTACGACATGTGCATGTATGTCGCGAACCTATCTTTTGCAACACACATCGCACTGTCGCAAAAATCGTATGTGTCGCAAAACACTTTTTTCTATAATCCTTCGTTCATATAAAACTGCACAGAATGTTGATCTCATATACTACTTTCATACTTACAACATTGGGATGCCCAGACAACCAAGACATTATCTTAATTTCAAGCTTGATGTTGTGTGCATCATGTGACCAGTATCTCTGGCAGTAGACTTACAAACCAGCACCTCGCCTGTAAACCTATATGAAAATGCCCTAATGACACCAAACAGCTCCTATCAGATTCCCCACAGAATATATATGGTTCAACATTCAAGAATTGTGTCACAATAGTTTGCTACTATGTAACAATTAACTACACACTTTGGGTCGAAGGGGATTTAATGTCAATGTCGTTGGCTATCTCCATACCCAAAAACACAACAATATCCATTTATGTTGGGTATCACGTCAATATGTTGGGTATTATGCAAACTGTGGCTTTCCTCAATATGCAGAAAATCATATTATACATGCATGGTACATAAAGAACATTTTTTATTAAGGTATTGTCTAATCTGAAGAAGAAAATATTAGAGGTGTAGTGAGAAATTAGAGTTGTAATGAATAGTTTTATGTTTTACGGATGAATCACAATAATAAGGTTAAATAAGAATTTAATAAGAGGTATAGCGAATAATTTTAATGTAAGAAAAAATAAAATAAAGGTGCAGAGAGTATGAAGGTGTAATAAACGTAAATGCAAATAAAAATTCTCTAAAGCATAAATCACGAAAATTATACTCAATTTTTAAAAACTCATTAGCCACGTGTTTTAGTCTTTATCCAGGGACATATTCAACCCATTTTTATGTATATGATAGCAATTACATCTACAAATCTTCTACCATATGTGTGAGCCAAAATCTAAATCACAGTCGGTGGGAGCAATTAAGGTGACAAAGACTCGAGTGAGATGATCGAAGTGTCATGACACAATTTCGAAAATATAAAAAAAAAACTCCAAATGATCGAGTCAATGGTCAAATATAGAAAGAGTATCGAGGTGGAGGACGTCGACACGTGGGTTGTGTCATCGGGGTGGCGATAGCGACGTGTGCGGGGTGCGGATGCGGAGGAAGATTAGCTTTGGAACTTGTTTCATTTCAAACAAGAAAGCTAAGCCTGAGAGGTGGCGACTGTCGTTGCACCAGTTACAGTACTTCCCGCTGTGGTGGCTCGCGTGAGGCAGACATGGATGTTCAGCGTGGGCTATAGCTGCAAAAAGTGAAAGAGAAAACTACTGTTATGGTCTGATGGTTATGTAAAAGCTTCTCAACGGTAAAATCAGTACCGGTCATGGCGGAGCTTTTGGGTTAAGTCCACACAAACGACACAGTAGAAGATGAGCTTTACAACGTCATCCCGCATTTTCAATGCACTTTTTTTTTCATTATAATTTTATGAGACCAAGGATATTGAAAGGGTTTGAATTCATATAGGTTAAACGTGCCAATTAAGCATTATTCATGGCAGGAAACATAATGCAGATCATGAAGCAATATTGAGCAAGTGGTAAAATTTATATATAGTGCATTTATCATACTCACATTAACTAGGAGAAATTAATTATAAACCTCCGGAAGTTTGAACCATTGAATGAAGATCATGAAGTCAATCAAACAAGTTTTGATTTAATTGCACAACTTAATTTCTTCAAATTGATGAAATTAATGAGATCCTCTCCTAATGTCTTTTTTTCCGTCTTCTCTAATGTATTTATACATTGAATGCAACACCTAACTTTTCATATTAATGTAGGTTAATTTTGTTCTAAATGATTGAGTTGATCCATAGCTAAATGTTGCATGATCGTTCTGATTTAACCTTGCAGACTAGAGTAATGAGTATTGGTTGAACGACCAAGGCAGTGTATCATTATGTTCACCGTCCAAGTTTATAACCCTATCCCCCAATTATTGACTTAAAACAAAATGAAAAAAACCTTCGACTAGGATTTTATATTCCATAAACAAGGTCAAATCTTTTACTATCTCAGAGTGTTAAGAGTGTTGTATTTATTTCTCCGTCAATAGAAAAATGATTAACTCATATACGTGTCTAGTTTACCCTCCGCAAATACAAAGATTCTGTCCAGGTCATTACCGTACACCTATATAAACTGGTCTCTATCAACCAGATCATTCAGACTCCCGTGATTTGTTCTACATTAAATAATCAGATGGTCATGCTGAAATCCATAAATACACAGGAAAACCAGTGGTTCAAAAATTGTTTGACCCGAGTGCGCCCGAGCCCCTTTCACGTCGTCCGAGCATTTGGGGGCTCCGGGGGAGGGAACACTTTTCAAACTTCCTAATCTTGGATTACTAAAATTTGCAAAACGACCCATAACTTTTCCAAACCTTCAATCTCAACCTACTTTATTCTATTTTCCATCGGATTAGCTCAAGTTGAGTCCAACAGGTTAACCATATGAGTTTTGTGGGGTAAGGCTATACGGAAGGGAGGCTTAATAATAGAAATTTTCTTACGATTAATTAAATAAAATTATAATATTTTGAATTAGAAATTACAATGTCTTGAACAAATTTACAAATATTTTTATATTATTTACAGATAATTAAACAAAAATTACAACAATAACAACGATTTGTTCTCAAATTTATAAAAATGTACTCGTTGAAATAATTATTTAAATTTGAACAAATATACACAAAAAATGCCTCATTTTACAACAATAACAACAAAATTACTTGATAAAATTGGTAGAACACCCCATTGTAGAATTATCCTTTTGTATATATTGACTAGCTATATTTCTAGTAATCTCATAATTAAGCATCTCTAGAATGGTAACCATATTAAGATTGTAGCAATTAAGTTGCAAGGACATTTTTATATCTTCATTATATATGTAATTGTTGTAACATCAATCTCCATCTATGAACACAATGTAGCCATACATCTCTCTTTGTGTTTTGCTTTACTTTCTTCGTAGTTAATCCGTGACATTCGTTACCTTGTCACTATATTCGTGATCAATTGAATTGAATGAGACTCTTTAATTTGAAATGTAATCCTACCATATAAAATGGGCGAGCTTGCAATTCTGCAGAATTATAGTTACCCATTTTTGGCAATGAGACAAAATTTCTCACGTCGCAGAAAATCGTGCGATGATTTTCTGTACAAATTCTGCAGTAGCGAGCAAATAATTGAAACACAAATTAAGGAAAATAGCAAATGAAACGAATGATCGAAACCAGCATATTCCCGTCCTGTATTTACATGCAACGATTGAACTCACAGTCAGTACTGCAAGCCGTGCATGCGCGCTACTGGGGTTTTCACCGCAGAAAGCCAAAAATACAGGTCGAATAGCAGGGGAAGTTTGTCATATTGTTCCAACAAATTTCCTTTTCTGAACACTGTTCTCAGATCTCAAAGCAAATACTTCTCGCCATTTTAGATTCAGTGTCACTTTCCCAGTTTCCCCTAGATACGTTGCCCCAAACCAGACATTAGCCATGTTAATAGGGTTATGGTGTGCCCTACGTGTTACTTGAGCTGCCATGCAACGACATGGTAATCCACATGCATGCACGCCCAACTCCACGATTTAAGAAGTAACAAACCTTCAATCTCAACCTACTTTACTCGGTTTTACAATTCATTGAATTTATTAGCTAATTTAACAAGCGCTTCATGGTTAACTTACGAACGAATAGATCAATGAACGTAAATAATGAACTTTTAAGTCAATTTTCAAGATAATTTTTATATCAGATGATAGATCTATTTGAGAGACGTACGTAGTACTTATGTTGAGCTCTTGACTCAACTACCAAGTACGTACATTCACAATCAGTGTTTGAAATGGTCAAAGAGGACATAATGTAGCAACTCAAAAACATCAATAGCTTAACAAACATATCAAGTAGTTAGTAGTCATCTCATATTAACCCATAACATCTTAAATGATTGTAAAATATTAAATGTTTATAGGTTCGAAGTCGTTTTCTTGTACTCCAAATCACCTCCATTTGTTTTCCTCAAAATCATTTCTCTGTACAGGCATGCCAGATTGCCAGCAGTAGCTGTCTGATTTGTGTAGATGAAGAATGTAATGCTTATGAATTGTAAATGAGTATGCTATCAGTTGTTAGGATTGCTTTAAGGTTTCACCCACTTTATTTACTTCTTCTGTTTAAATTAGTATCTTCACATTCAAACTCCGGAGATATGAACGTACTGTGCAGCGGTGGGTGATGGAAATATATTATGGGAAGATATATAGAACATTTGGCCTACAAAGACAATTTATTGGTGACCCGAGTCAGGGAATGGCAGCACATTCATAAACACGTACTACTGCATTTACATATTCTTAACTTTTTTTGTGTTTTTTATATATTTTAAATAAGGGTGCAACAGTCCTCAAGACTTCATTGATGAAACCGTCGAATACATACTCGGGAGACATCATGCCTAAATCCCGTATTACAATAAACACATGTATAGCCTCTCGAATAATAACAAGACAACTCCTATTACCTATGTATTCAGACACACACCATTTAGTAGAGAATGCGACATAAACAACTCTATCCACTTTACCAAAGTGACGACACAATAAAGAAAAGTTTACGCGCAAATGACGTATCATTACAAATTGACCAACCTTCTTATTATGTTGCCGAATGACTTTAAAGTCGTCGACATTACATTTCATCCTATAGACTATAAGGGTACATCGATTTAATCTTAAGCCGTCATTTTTTTGAGTCTTGCATTGTTTAGTTATATACGAAGAATAATCACTTAACTTTTTACACCATTTACGTAAATAATTTCCTGTGAGTTACTACAATGAGAACACACATATCACAGTCAAATTAATTCAAAATTTGTCGCAAGTAACCTGCACTGCAGAGAAAGACGACAACAACAACAACAAACTAGAGCATGCATGAGTGTGAAGGTGACATGCCTGGAAGAAGAACCGAAGTCACCAAGAAGCTTTGAGTTCAGGACCTGGAGTAGACCTACGTAGAAATTTGGTTGATCACCAAGAACAAAGGCACGTGATGAACGATTTTCAAATTTGGCTGCTGGCGCAAAAACCTTTATTAACTATATCTCAGCTTCCAAAACCCAAATTAAATATGTGGACAGATATGGGATAGAGATTACTATATGGAAGAAAGATTTGTACGTAGCATGCTGCATTATCTTTGTTTTTGAAATGGTGGTTGAGAGGTGCAGCAATAGATACAACAGAGATTTTCTATTGGCTTCGTACGTAGCCTATTCTAGAGTAAATTAGTGATCACTAGCTACCAGATGAAATTGATGTCGGAAACAAGTTTGATGACACCATTACTATTTATCATAAGTTGATCCTCTAACTTTCTGAAGTTCGGTTTAAATTTCTTTCTGATGTTCGGTTTAAATTTCGTTATAAAAGGGCACCTAACAGGTTTTTATAACATTCACCTGAACCACCTACTTCTATTTTTTAACTAGTTCCAGTTACCATGACCTTGTTCTTGCTATCTGCTTCGATTCCACTCTTTTACTCGATATCCGTTACAGATTGATGGACACAATGCTTTAACTATTTGGTACCCAACGCAAATGCTTTCCATGGAACGAGAGTACACATTATATATATTTAGCTAGCTTTGCTATAAATAATGAAAAATAAAATGAAATCAGAGTGTTATTTGAAATTTACAAGATGCTAGCTGATGCCAAGTTAGCTACGTACTCTACAGTTGTTGGCATTATAGCATGTCAAAGCTAGCACAGCAATTTTTTAGGTGAAGTGAGCAGCGATGAACATCATGCACTTAAGGTACGTTGGGGAACAGATAGAACATCTACAGTACTACCAATTAGGTGAAGATTATTGAAGATCTTGAAGCTTGTCACCTGAGTAAAAAATGGAGATCGAGCTAGCTAGCTTGGAAAGCCAGCCCTTAAGCCCTAGTGCACTACTTTTACCAGTACTCATGATAACGTTTGCATGAGGTTTGCTTTGCGCATCTCTAACATGAACAACAGCGTGTGTGTGTCTGCGTCTGCATATGCTTATGAAATTCATGATGCTACTTGGCACTCTCTGTTGGTGAAAGCTAAGTCTGCAAATCATTGTTGTTTGTTTATAAGAGACGCATTGAGGTTATGATTCCCATCGGAAAATCGAGTAAAAGGGTAACGTACTTTTGATTGGTAAAAAGTTGATTAGCTAGGGTGCATATGTAAGTGCATTGCATATTATGTGTTTGTGGAAAGGCCTAGCACAGATTTGCATAGGTACTAATCGACTCCCTGTTCATTTTGAACTTTTTGTAACATGCTTGCTGTAATTCTCAAGAAACTATTCGACGTTGTTATTTTTCAAATTGGAAAATTGATTGGGAAACTTTTAATAAATGAAAAGTTGATTAGGGCCGAGTTATACATCATGTGTTTGTGGAAATGCCTAGCAGAGGGTGGCATAGGTACTAAGAGCTTATTATGCGAGTTTGGGAACTCTGAAGTAGAAACACCAACCATCCAAATATAATCGATCTGCTTAAAAAGATTGGACATACCATAGCCTCCAAATTCAGTGATAGTTTTACAGTATATATCTTTGTTTTCAATAGAATTAATATAAAGAGAATGGTTCATCATGAAAATCAAACAATACAAAAAGAACTGAGAGCATTAATACAGGAAACTCATGAGGGAAGGTCCCTGTAGAAACTCCACAAAAATTTCGTGGAACATACGAGCCAAAGATATGTAGGGTAAAGATCATGAGGGGCTTTTACAAACTTTGAGGGGGGGAATGTTTCCTTGATTCGTTAAAATATGGCTGATAAAGATGAAAAAAGAAGAAGCTTGTAATGGGTATGGTGGATCCAACCATATAGAGAGAGTCTGTTCCTAATCACAATCATAATTGTCCTCTTTTGCTTCAACTACACCTTTCTATTTCTCTCCCGTGCCACCACCATGCATCTTCCCCACTTTACCAATCTTCTCCTTTTCATGTGTGGAGAAAAAGATGATTCTGAACTGTTTGTGGGAATTCCTCTCCCATTTGGAGTCCTGCTGCTTTATCATCTTTCCTAGCAGGTTTCCCTCACTTTGCTACTCGTTTGAATCATTAGTGGTGGTAGATAGACTCGAGGGCGATCCCTTAGGATTTTATTCCTCTAATTTTTAGTCTCAGCATATGGGATGTGTTTTAAAGTTCATTTTTAAAAGAAGGAACGGTGGATTAGGATTGTGTTTATTCTTATTTTTGAGATCATGATCAATTTAAAGGATGCATATTCTGAAGGAGTAGTACTGGTTTTCCATCCCATGGATTTAATGGCAAAGCATTAAGGCAAAGAGAACTTCACTTCTTTATGCATTCTTTGCTTCTTGGCACAGGCCATGTTCAATAAGATACCAATATCAAATGCCCATCTAGCTGTATACAAAGTATATTGCAAGCTTTAAACAAATCAGACTCTCTGACTGGGCTGAAGAATATTGTGCTATCATCTCTGACAATCATTAGAAGATTTAATTGACTATTAATTTCATTATCATTTCAGAAAAAGCTATCAACTTCTTCACTGGAGTTCTTAACTAAATGTTTAGCTCACAAGCTTTTAAGCTCTCTTTAATGAAGCCCTAAACCCTATTTCGGTTGTTTTATGTTGCTAGGAATGCTAGCTACTAACCGGTATTGAAGGAAGATCATGGAAGTTGAATAACAACAATGAACATAACTGATCGTATTAGTTAACATTCCTAAAATTGATAGGAGAAGCACACAAAAAACTAAATTCATTTCGTCGATCAGTAAGAGACAATAAAAATTGTCCAGCATGGTTCGGACAAAAGAGATGAATTATAAAGTAGATCAAGACCTTAATTATTTCACCAGATGCCATCAACCTTTACAACATTTCATGTGTGGTTAGTTATCAGAAACAGAGCTGCCTACTTAGTTTATGATACTCTTGATCTAATCGCCTTAAAACACATTTATGTTCAGAAAAATGTAAAGAATGCAACTTTGTTGGACCCTAAAGTTGAAAGGAGCCAACACTTTCTGACTCAATTGGATGGAGTATGAACACTTGAGAATCTTTGACTAGGGAGTAAATAATAAGAACTTTAATTAAACCTCGTTTTCTAGTTAAAAAACATTGCATCCACCAAAACTTTCTAGGCCAAGAGACCAACCTGTTCTCGAAAAAACCATAATTTGACTCTTCGACTCTAGTATAAGGTTGGTTTTGAGTATTGATGTCAATGAAGTCACAACACTTATTTGTTTGTTAATCTAAAGAACTATCAAAGAAGAAAGAAAAGGTGTAGAGAAACTGAAAAAAGAGCCAGAAACTGTTGTGGAGAACTGATTGATGGATAAGTTGTTAGCCCTTGGCAACATTTCTTAATTGATTGCTAGTGCTTGCGTATCTATCTGCATTGCTACTCTCCCAGTTTCTTCTGGATACAGAACCATGGGAGTACAGAAGTTGACAGCCATGCGATGACACGTTTCAAGCTATGCGTTTAGAAAATGTTATGCACTATAATTTGTTGTTAATGACAATCTAAGAACTAAGTTAGGGTCAATTTTAGCCTAGCTAGCTAGGAAGTAGTTGTGACAAGAGACATGTATATTTGTCTTTCTCTTTCAGCCGAACCCGTGAGTTTGAACCAGTTAGTTTCTGTTTTGCTCAGTATTTTCAAGTCTTTACGCCATGAAAATAATTTATTCAGCAACTGCAATATTCGAATTCACTCCTATCTTCTTTTGGATGGTAGTTGGTACTTGGCTCTTGCATATCTAAAATTGTAAGAACTCAAACCAAACGTCTGAAGTTTAACTTCTCACACACACACATATATATATATATATAAAACGTCCGATTAAAGCAAGCCCTTTAATTTTTCTCTAAATTCTGTATTAGTTTTCACAGACGGAAAAGTTGCATGTATAGTTATGATACAAAATCGGTAGAGGCGTCTATGGGATATTGGATACACTCTGCATATGCATAAAGTATTATCATGGCCATGCCATCATTGACGTAGATTTTCTTTGCTTTCTGGACCAGTCTATAGAAACAGAATCAAAGTGGTACTGGAACCTGCAAGGTGAAAACAACAACCAATAAAAGGGTCCAAAGCTATTCATTAGTAAGAAGAAGGTGAAAGGAACAATGCCAATTACCCTATGACTTACAAGGTCCATACACTCCATTATCTACAGGCTTGTTTGTGCAAACAAGACTATACTCATTCTCAGCGAATCATCTGCAAGTAAAAAGTGTGGCTCATTCTCAAAGCAATTGGGACAGTTCATCATCACACCAGCACAACCTGTAGAGCCATCGATCCTTCTCTCGTTCCTGTGCAAATGATTCGCTTGTGCATTTGTAGGGTCTAATATTCGAGTTACAAATGTACTGAAAAACATTTTGATTTCAGAGGCCATAGCCATTTTGTTTCTAAAATCTTGAACTCAATCATAAAGAAACAAAAACTGTAATATATGGGTCCAAAGTGTTATGGTGTCATTATTTTCTACAATCTTGAAATCATTTTGAGGAGTAGGAAGCTAAGGTTCCAACTCATGACGAACATAAAGAATAATACAAGAAAAACGAAAACTATACATAAAATGGGGACATGGGTGACCATTACTATATGCTAGTATAACAGAAGTTGGATGGATGAACTAGAATTTCGTAACAGATGATCTATATATAGTTGTTTATGGAATTAACGACTTCGAGCTCTAGGTGGTAGTCAGTTCCGCAGTTCTAATAGTTCAGAAACTTGTGAAGAAGAATGACATAACTTAATGAAACTTTACCAGCTACGTGATCAACGATGCATGTGAAGTATACAGTAAAACCAAGTCTGTTTCTCTTAAAGTAAAAAAGTGATTTCAGGTAAATGGTACTTCGTTTGCCAGAGCAAGCTTTGGAAGCTACTCTGCCTTTGCTAAAAGGGAAGAAAGTTCAAGGCAGAGCAGGACCAAAGTAGTATAGTATAGTATGTAGTATGTACTGGCTAGAAGCAGGGCCCGACCATGCATGGAGCGATCCTATTCTATGTGATCAGGACACAGGCATGGTCGGTCTGATTGGTGCTGCATTATTCAACATGCCTAGCTACTCGGATTGTGGCAAAATTGAAAATTGTTATGACTTGTGAGAACTGCAGTTTTACGAATAGAAATGGAAAACGAAAAAGCCCAAAACGAGTGAGTTCCTCATCCCAAAGCCCATAATGAGTCTGTTTGGCAGTAAGCTCATAGCATCACTAACAATCTAAGCAATGGCATATGTTCCCATCGTAACTCTCAGCTAATTATAGTCATAACGTACTACAACTATACGTAAATACCTAACAAACGATTCCTTAAAGCAAACACTTCTCATCCAAACAGAGAGAGTTTCTTGTGTTGAAGCAAAACTATAAGGTAGCCTAATAATTTTCAGCTTACAAGTGTTAACAGTTAAAACTGTTGAGCCTCTGAGAAGCTTAATATGGAGCATTGCGTTTCAGCGACGAACAACAAACCTTGTAAGCCCAAAATTTCTTCAACCTAAATACCTGATCCTCATCCCTTTCCCTCTATCTCTTTTATGGGCAACTTTATATGATCTTCTCCATGTAACCGTGCTGAAAGCTTGGACCAAAAGCAACATATATGGAAGCTTGATAAGGATTGTGGATTTCTCTTAGTTGCTTTACCCAAATTTCAGTTCCCGTGATGGTTTCTCTTCCTTGCAAGACATGACTAACAACCCATCCTTCCCTTTACTTCCACTCAAATTTCATTACTATAAAACAGAATTTCACAATGCATGCTAAAACAAACCCAACAAGCAGAACAAAACATTAACAAGGAGAAGAAACCTGAAAGGTTTATTGTTCAATGGATATCAAGATACGAGCAAAGGAATCCAAGCGCGACGGCAAGCAAAAACTTCCTCTCTTGCATGATACACCGGCGCCTGAAATAGATGAGAAAAGAACACTGGTACAGAGAGCTATTAGCCAGACTTTTCTGAGCACAGCTCATTTGGCCAATCTTTTACCCACTGGAACGGTTCTTGCTTTTCAGCTTCTGGCTCCCATATTTTCAAACCAAGGCAACTGCGACCAGTCAGCAGGGTCATGACTGCTGGCCTTGTAGGCCTCTGTGGTGCTTCATGTTTTCTACTCAGCTTCACTGATAGCTATAGAGACAAGAAGGGAACCATCTGCTATGGATTTGCTACATTTAATGGCTTATGGCCCATCGATGGATCAACCCCTCTTGCACCGGAAGTTGCTGCAAGTTTCAAACTCAAGTTCATAGATTTCCTCCATGCCTTCATGTCCATACTTGTATTTGCTGTTATAGCACTGTTTGATCAGAATGTAGTGAACTGCTTCTACCCAACGCCGTCGGACAAGGCTCAGGAGGTTCTCACATCACTGCCGGTTGGCATTGGTGTCTTCTGCAGTATGTTATTTGTTGTGTTTCCGACCAAGCGTCATGGAATCGGCTTCCCCTTGTCCGCAAGCTAGCCACACTCTTGTGTTTAATTGAGTAGTGGAGCTCTGTACAGTCAACCTTATTTATTTGTTCTTTAATTCCGTCTTCCTCCAAATTCTGTTTATGTGAATTTTTTTGTTATTCGAATACACTTGCAAACAAATATATTTTGAACAAATAAAGATTGTTTTGGGTACTGATTTAAGCTCGGATAGGGTAACTCACATAAAAAAACTAAGTTTATTACAGGGTGGAAAGTTACCACATCAATTGAGGGTGCGCATGCTAAGATACATCTGAAAAGCTTGAGTTAAGTCACCACTACTACACAAGCCCTTGACCACTGCATCGTGGATCCTAACATGAAGGCTCCAGGTTAATCTGTTTGGTGAAATCCTACTAAGGATCATCTCATCAAGAAAGTTTGCAGCTTCCTGGAACTTGGAAACATTGCACAAGCCAGTAATAATTTTCCCATAGTGCCCTGCCTCTGGTTTCAGGCTTTGGAGCTTCATTTTGTCAAGAATCTCCAAAGCTTCTCGAAGCTTTCCTTCTTCACTGAGTCCATGAAGCAAAGTACTGTAAGTAATCATATTGGGCGAGTGGTGTTTGCTGACCATCAAGTGTAATAGTTCCATTGCTTCTGAAGAACGTCCATCCTTGCACAACCCATCCATCAATGAACTGTAAAAGTGAACACATTTGCGGGACCTTTGCTTTTCATGTCTTCAAACAATTCAACAGATTCATCCAATTTGTCAGATTGGCACAAACCACGTATCAAACAAGTATACGTAACAACAGATGGTGAACAACCTTTTGTTCCCATCTCTACGAATAGCTCCTTTGCTTCAGCAATCTTTCCCAACTTACAAAGTCCATTTATCAACGTACCATATGTATAAGAATCAGGAGTGCAACCATGATCCGGCATCTCATGGAATATTTGAAGAGCTGCATCCATGGAACTACTGTTCTTACAAAGGGCTTTGATCAAGATATTAAGTGCAACAACACTGGCCGGAACTCCCGCTTTCCTCATATACTTGTAGAATCTGAAAGCAGCCTTCAACTGGTTTTCTTCAACAAGAATCTCAAATACCGTAATGTAAGACTTCTCGGATGGTTTGCACTGGAAGTCCTCCACCTTGTCGAAAACCCAGACAGAAACTAGCGGCCTATGAACACGAGCATACCCTCTACAAACAGATAGGAATATATCTTCCGTGACACTACACTTCTCGTCCTTCATCCTATCGAGCAGCGCCTCGCAGAGACTAATCTAGATATCATTACACCAAACGTGGTGTGATCATGCCGAAAACCATTGGTGTACTCGGCTGTTGCGGAATCGAATATGATAAGGTCCTTTTCAAGGACCTTTTCAGCTTTTATCAGCTGCCCAACTTGAGAAGAAGTGATCTTATTCGACCATTTAAACAATGTTTTACTCGCCATAGTTACAGCATCACTGCTCTTTCTCAATATCACTCACTTATAAAAATGAGCCCAGAACAATATAAACAGCACTACCCAGAATGTTCTCGGTAAATTCAAACCACAAAAGATAGTTTATTTGCGTTTCCATGCAATGTAAACTCTGTGGCGCATTGTATCAAACATCTCGCGTGCATGAAAGTTTTACACTCCGCAATACAAATCCGATTCAGATAGAAGAGTTAGCTACCTTATTCTGCAGGATGTTAATCCCATTATGAGCTTGTAGCGCTCTTACTGAGTCGTCGAAGTTTTCCGTCGTTATCGGACGGTCTGGGAACACCGGAGGGTGACGGCATCGGCGAGGACAGTCGCGCTCGCAACAGAGTAACAGACATTTTATCAATAATCGAATCGGGCCACATGAGCCCGTAGGTAATATGGATCGTTTCTAGAATAGGCCCAGCCAAAATAGTGAGGTTTTGGTTTCCTTTTATTCAAGAATTCAACTATTCAACAGTTCATTTAAATTAAAAAAAAATCAAGTCATAACAATTCTATTTCTAAAATACTCCACTTTAAATTTCCGAAATACATAACATATATATATATATATATATGTAGAACTCTCTAGTTTAAAGAGCTGATTTCTCATAAGGTTTGGTATGTCTGAAACTCAACCATTTAATGAAATTTTTGAAAATTTATAGGCTTTTAAATATATTAAAATTTTGACGAACAACTTAAAATATGCTACAAGATCTAATTTTTTGTACAGTATTTCATTTTGAGGATGACATATCATATATTATAATGAAACCTATGCAACAAACAACGAGTACTTTCATGATACCCTATTTGAGAGTTCTAAAATTAAGGATCACGGCCATTTTAGTGCAATAATAAAAATTGCGCATATATACGTGATCAAATTTTAAAATACTTGAACAACTAATTTTAAGATGATAATATATACGGTGGTAAACATGTTTTTGTGGTCAACTAATTTCATGATTTGCACTCAATTGCAATTAAACTTGAATCCTGATTCCTTACTGCCAAAAATCCAACTTTAATATCTATTTTTAGATAATCAACTTATGAATCTCTGAAAAATATCTTCTTCGGGACAAGCTCCCCCAACGAACGTAATCCACACAAAATGGCGTCTCATGTCCCTAGTCATGTTATCGACCTTGTTTCCGTGACAAACAGTTGAAAAGGTGAGCGACAATACCATCGCCGAGTCTTTCATTTCATTCATTCACACAAAGAAAAAAGAAGAAGAAGAAGAAGAAAAAAACAGAAAAGAGATTGTTTAGACAAAAACGATGAGCCTTTCGAAATCACACACTCTCGCGCGAAGCTCGTTAGCCTCTCAATAACGATAAGTGGGCCCCCACCACCCAAATATCACCTTCACCTCCCTTATCGGATATCCTTGTCTACCTCTTCACCATCACCGTCCGATCAACCCAATCAAACGCCACCGTATCTCCTTGCCATGCTCCGCGTCGCAGACGATCGTAACAGAAGCGAATCAATACAAATGAAATTAACCATAAGAGCTCACTCTCTGTCTGTTTTAGTCTTCCCCAAAACCAGAAAAAGCTCTCTCAACCAACCATGGAGTCGCGAGTGTTGTCACGCGCCGCCGCATTCCCCAGCCTCCTCTACTCTCCCTCCACCACCACCAGGCGGATCTCCGCCGTCTCGGCTCGGCCGCCGCATATCGGAAGGACCGTCATCAGCGAAGGCGGGAACTTAATCTGGGGCCGCCAGCTCCGCCCCGCTCTTCTCCTGGAGTCGTCTCCGGCGAGGAGAGAGATTCTCAAGCCGTGCCTCGCCGCCGCCGCCGAGGGTAGCGATTCCGCCGGGTGAGGTCCGTCACTGACGATTTACGATATTACCGTATTGTCCTTAGCTTTTGGTTATATTTCTGACTCGGTTCTTGTATCTGCGATTTAAATTAACAGAGCAGCTCCGGTCGGAATCCTAGCCAAGTATCCGTTTATAGTCACCGGATTCTTCTTCTTCATGTGGTGCGTACTCAACTTATTTCTCAGCTAACTATTTGTTGTTGGAATTACGGATGTGTCCTTTTTGTTTTGCAGGTATTTCCTGAACGTGATTTTCAACATTCTGAACAAGAAGATCTACAATTACTTCCCCTATCCATAGTAAGTTTCCTGCTTACTACTCTTTTGTAACCGAGGGGTGATTTGGTAATTTGGCGATTTCTGATGGGAGAAAGTTTGTTACAGCTTCGTGTCGGTGATACACTTGGGAGTTGGAGTGCTTTACTGTCTGGTCAGCTGGGCCGTGGGTCTTCCTAAGCGCGCTGTAAGTGAAAACTGTAAAAAACTGAAGTTTCATTCGACTGATTGTGTAACTCAAAAGTAAAACCGATTTGGCTATGGTAATTTTCATGTAGCCTATGGACTCAAACCAGTTGAAGTTGCTCATCCCTGTTGCGGCGTGTCACGCACTTGGACACGTCACCAGCAACGTCTCATTTGCAGCCGTTGCTGTCTCGTTCACACACACTATCAAAGGTTAAAGGAAAATTTGACTACATGTTAATTACTGTTGGTAAATGATCTCACTGTAATTAAATAGAGCATTGTTGACATTTGAAGCTTTCTTTGTATTCCAGCTCTGGAACCATTTTTCAATGCCTCTGCTTCGCAATTCATCCTCGGGCAATCGATCCCGTTGTCTTTGTGGCTGTCTCTGGCTCCTGTTGTTCTTGGTATGCTTTCTTAGTAGTTAAATATATACTTGAGTGCTTTTAGTATACGTAGTAGGAAAGTATGGAATTTATTCAAATTTTTATGACACCATGCATTTGCATGAATTTGAAATGCAGGTGTGTCAATGGCATCTCTCACTGAGTTGTCGTTCAATTGGCTTGGCTTCATCAGTGCTATGATTTCAAACATCTCCTTCACTTACAGGAGTATCTATTCAAAGAAAGCCATGGTGAGCTTAGCTCCTTTGGAACCCAAGTTACCATTTTGGTTTTATTACGGTGGTACATTGCTTGCTGATGTTTTGTTTGTTAATTTTTGCAGACTGATATGGATAGTACTAATCTGTATGCTTACATTTCGATCATTGCGCTCTTTTTCTGCATTCCACCAGCTCTGATTGTGAGTAAAACTCCACTTAATTATATCCCCTTGTGGTTTTGGTTAGGGAAATTTGAAGTCACAATATGACAAACTGTGCTTCTGTGATGTGCTGTCTGATATCATAGGTGGAGGGACCTCAACTGCTTAAGCACGGGTTTGCTGACGCGATTGCTAAAGTTGGCCTGGTCAAGTTCATTACTGATCTTGTCTGGGTGGGGTTGTTTTACCATCTCTACAATCAGGTAAAAGTCTCTTCTTCACCTTAAATGGCATCTTAGTATTGATCTCTCAAGTGTTGATTTTGAGGTTTTGACCCTTGTTGCTTTCTAAATATCAGCTGGCCACCAACACCCTGGAGAGAGTGGCCCCTCTCACACATGCAGTTGGAAATGTGCTGAAACGTGTGTTTGTGATTGGCTTTTCAATTGTGATCTTTGGTAATGATGCCTAAATTCTTCAGCTTCGATAGATCTGCTTTTGATTTTCCTCCATCCCTTTGTAAACTTTAGCTTTGTTTCTTTCTATCAATAAAGATATTGACTTAGTGATGAATTGTTGCCACCTCAGGTAACAAGATCTCAACACAAACTGGTATTGGAACGGTGATTGCAATTGCTGGAGTTGCTATCTATTCTTACCTCAAGGCCAAGATAGAGGAAGAGAAACGAGTAAGTCAGATAAAAAAACTAATTAAGCTCATGTCACATTCTTATAAAATATTCATTACTCAGAATAGTAGTATCACATTAAGCTATGCTTGTTCGTGGCCTTGAAACTGATTGTGTTTTACTTCCAATGGCTTATATCAGTTACTACACTGTTTGTGTTTTATTTTTTCTTAGGTAAACGTAGACAAATAAACTTTGATTAAGAAGAGCATTTACTTGCTATCTAGTTTTTTCTGGTTTACTTCAGCTAGCAGACTTGTTAAACTTATGCAACATTTGTTTTTTCATTGCAGCAAGCAAAAGCGGCATGAGAAGACGTGACTGTGACATGGAGGAAATGTGGCATTGTAAATTTCATAAGTTTCCTTCACAGGTTGAAATGGCAGAACGAGTATCTATATATTACCTATGTCAAAGTTTGTTTATCTTTTCCTTCCCCTTGTCTTTTTTTTCCCATTGATTCAGAATACAGACACATTCTAGTTTGCAATGGTCTCAATAATGTATCAATTTATTCTGCCCTCTCATACAGAGCTCTGTGTGGAAGTCTCCTATTGACAAAAGGAAAACATTCTATATTCGATAGTGAGTTTGCATTCTCATTTCAAAATAAGAATCACACCTGGCAATTCACATTAGTTCTCAAAAATATTAATGGATATTTTAAACATTAGCTTATGGTTATCTTCATACCTTATTTTGGAGGAAGATTTTAAAAAATTGGGCTCCAAATTAAAATCGATTCATGGTGTTTCAAATTCCTCCAACCGTCCGTTTTCTATTTCCATGAGTAATACTCATATGAAAGCAGTCAATACATGCATCTTCAATGAATATGAATCAAGATCCTGTGTGACTATATGAACTTCTCAAGTGCAGTTTATTGTTACGTTCATGTATGCAAACAGAAAAGTTGTCCAAAAAAAGAAAAGTCAACCAGAAAATAATGACTAGGTTGTTCGCATCCACTTCACTTCCTCGCCGCAACAGAAATCAAGTACCCAGAAAACTCTTTCATACTCATATTTTCTGATGCTGCTATTGTTATTGTTTAAATCCCACATTTATATATTAATCACATTATTCTCCATCAAAATCAATAATGGTAATTCTTACCCAATCGCTTATTATTTTCCTCGACTGTTACGACAATCCTTTAGAGGGCCTCAGATTCTTCATAAAGACCTTGTCTTTCTTTGTTTCTGCTCCATCTAGGGCTTTAAAAAGTTTGAAGATTTTGAGAACCCAGATCTTGGCCTTTTCTGATTCGACGGAGTCTGGCGGTGATTCTATGGCAGACGAGAATGAGAATCGGAATTCTGAAATTAATAACGGGAATAGCAAATTGAACAAGCCCAAGCGTCAGATGAAGACCCCGTTTCAGCTCGAAACCCTAGAACAAGCCTATCAAGGTGAATTAATTTTTTGTTGTTGCTGTTTCGGTTAGATTTGATAGAATGAATATATTTGATTCGATTCGATTCGATTTGATTGAATTTGTGTGTTTTGATCAGCGGAGAGCTACCCGTCGGAGTCGGTCAGGGCGGAGCTGTCGGAGAAATTGGGGCTTTCCGATCGGCAGTTACAGACGTGGTTCTGTCACAGAAGGCTGAAAGACAAGAAGGAAGGAGGTTCGGGTTCGGGTGGTCCAGCTCCGGCGATCAAGCACCACCGAAGATCAATATCGTCGGCATTGCCGGAGCCTCGTCTTGATGACGTGGCACGCGGTTCGGGGGAGGAGGAGCCGGAGAGTGACTACGGGTCGTGTTCTGGGTCCGGGTCAAGCGGATTTGGTCATTCAGAGCGGAATTGTGTGGTGTCCAGGAGTGTGGTAGAGCCGAGGAGGAGGCATTATGAGCCGCCGCGGCAGTCCGTAATGGAGCTGAGAGCCATTGCCATTGTGGAAGCTCAGTTGGGAGAGCTGTTGAGGGAGGATGGCCCGGTTGTTGGAGTATATTTCGATGAAGTTCCTCCGGATGCGTTCACGGAACCTTTAGGTATAAATTTCTAGGTTGCCTTACTGATCGTGTATTAGAATTATGCATATGGTTGTATAGAATTGTTTGGATTACAACATGAATTAGTCTAATTGGATCATGAGGGTTCATATGCATTTAGATTACACTTGCTACTCTTAAGCCATTGGTATAGTGGTTAGTTTTTGCCTCTTGAATGCAATTGGTTTGCTGCTACTCATTTTGATTTTATGCTTGGTGAATCAGTTGCAGAGCAGAAGTGGCATGATGTGAAACCAAATAAAGTATGTTTCTCTTCTTTGATATAGTACTTGTTTACCAGCATCTTATATACCAGTCGAGTATATGCACAACTTTTTTACTGGTGTCTTGCACTCGTTGCAAGATGTCCTACTTTGAATTGCTTGCAAGAGTTATGAACCGCCATTATCATGATCTTCTAGGCATAGTTACATAGATTTATTGCGACATCTATAATTAGTATGAATATAATGTCAGGGTACTGCAAGATCTCTCCATGATTATCCATATGTTGAAGACCACAGATTTCGGCCTGAAGTCTATGGACAAGGGGCTCAATCTCACTTTTACGATTCAGTAAGTGATGCCCTAACTACAAGAACTTCACCATTTGGAAATGAACAGTTTTTAAGGGTTCATGGTGTCCAGGGTCAGGATCGTATACAGTCAAAGCAGGACAGGCAAGCAGTGGCCTTTTCATCTCCTTATGATGATGACTTACCTCAAACCTTAATCGACGGTAGAATGTATACTCAATATAGTGAACACCCTACAGCTGTGTCGGAAAACTCTGATGAGTCATCTGATGGTCAAATTAGTGACACTGCGCTGAGAATGGAGAGGAAACGCAAGGTATATATAATCAAATGTATGTGTATTAGAGTATATCCTCGGCCAAGGATAACTTTGGTAGTTGCTTCTTGCAGAGTGAAGAAGTTAGAATGGCTAAAGAAGTAGAAGCTGATGAGATTCGAATGCGGAAGGAGAAACAAAATGTTTTATGGAGAAAGGTTTGATTTCCCAGCAATCAGTTTATAGGGAAGGATGTATGACATATGTATGCTGATCATTTGAATTTTCTATCATAGAATGAGGAAAGAATGAGTAAACAAATGGAAAGACCAGACCTTGAAAGGCAAAAGGAGGAAGGGAGATCAAAGAAGGAGCAGAGACGTGAAATCGAACGCAAGGAAAAGTATTCCCAGAAAGAAAATATAAGAGTAAGTTTGGGATCTACTAATGTAATGCATTTGCTACATTATTGGATTTTGTAGCATAAAACTGCATTTTCTTGATCCTTTGTTCCCATTTCTTTGCACAACAACCAGATTTAGATCTTGTGGGAATTGGGAAAGCACGATTGATTTCACTAACTGGCAAAGCAGCTCCATCAAATGTGGCAAGTGGCACACAGACCGTAAAGCAGTTGATTAGAGGCCTCACTCTTCCTCAGGGGTTGGGTTAAGACAGGTACTGTGGTAATTGTCTCACTTGAAAGTCGTCTTTCATATCCATATCAACTCATCGATGCTGCTGCTACAGTTGCTCACACCTATCATGGCTTTTCGGCTCTTGTTTCGGGAACTTACAACAAATCATTCATCGCGTGTATCAAATTTTGCTGAAACTAAATAGCTAGGAATGGTGGGCACAATATAGTATTCTGTATATGTACCAATGTACCATTACTTGTTCATTGACTTCATTTGTTCGATCTAGTGAATCATATAATTCATTTTTTTTTGTGGGAACCACATGTTTTGATGTGGTAAACTTCCAAAAGTGCACAATTTGGTGAAAGTTGTAATGTATGACTATTACTTGAGAGATCATGTATGTATAAGCATTTTTATTCTTTAGCCAAATGTATTGTAGGACTCGAACCTTTATATCTGCGCAATCAAAATCTCAAACCACACAGAAGATGCATATGAACACAAATGGTGAAACTTCAAACCATACCAACCCTTCAAATTTTTGAGCAGATTCACAGAGCCCCACAGAAAATTTATCTATTTTTGTTTAAATGAAAAGAGATGTTTCCAAAAACGTGAAGAACTAAAATGTAAAGTCAAAACAAAAATCAAGAGGAGTTTATGACATCCACTCGATCACTTGCTGGAGCCAAAAACACAAACAAAAGGAAAAATTCATATTCAAAACAACATGGTTAGTTTTCTAGTAGAAGAGAAGCAAGTGACCAAAAATTAAATAGGAGAAAAGGTAAAAAGAAATAATCAAAAACGAATAGAAAAAACAAAGTTATGGAAGGTGGGATTAGAGTGAGGAGGAAAGACTCATGTTGGTTTTATGTTCCTGATTTTGCCTCAACATCCCATTTTTTGATGCTGCTCTTGCTGATGTTGTTGTTGTTATTGTCAAATTTTCAATTCCACGTTTATATATTATTCGCATTATCAAAATCAATATCATCAAAATTATTCCATCATGATAATCCTACGCCTCCTTTCTCTTTCTCTCAATCTCAATCTCAATCTCAATCTCAATCTCCTCTCTTATTATTATTTCCTTGACTGTTACGGTAATCGTTTAAAGAGAGAAAAAGGGTGCTCAGATTCTTCATAAAGTTCAAGTCTTTTGTTTTGTTTTTTCTCCATGAGAACAATTTGGGGATAAATTCTAGGGTTTCAAAGTTTGAAAATTTTGGGGAGCCCAGATCTTCGATTCAATGGAGCCCGGTGGTTCTGAAGGTGATAATTCGAATCGGAACCATGAGATTAGTAACAGCAATAGCAAATTGAAGGACAATTCCAGTGAGGTAGGCAAGCCCAAGCGTCAGATGAAGACTCCGTTTCAGCTCGAAACCCTCGAGAAAGCCTATGCATGTGAGTTGTGTTTAGCCCAGTTCGATTCGCTTTGATTTTATGTGAAAGATTGAATTTTTGATTTGATTTTTTGTGTTAATTTTTATTTTTATTATTATTATTAGTGGAGACGTACCCGTCGGAGTCGATTAGGGTGGAGCTATCGGAGAAATTGGGGCTTTCCGATCGGCAGTTACAGATGTGGTTCTGTCACAGAAGGCTGAAGGATAAGAAGGAAGGAGGTTCGGGTTCAGGACCTGGTCCGGGTCCGGGTCCGGGTCCGGCGAAGAAGCAGAGGAAGATGTTAGTGGCGGCTCCCCCGGAGCCTCCTGTTGATGACTTGGCACATGTTTCGGAGCCGGGGAGTGAGCACGGGTCGGGTTCAGGATCCGGGTCGAGTCCATTTGGTCATTCGGAAAGGAATGTGGTGGCTAGGAGTGGCAGTGTGGTGGAGGAGATGCCGAGGAGGAGGCATTATGAGTCACAGCAGTCGATAATGGAGCTAAGAGCCATTGCCATTGTGGAAGCTCAACTGGGCGAGCCGTTGAGGGACGACGGCCCAGTGCTTGGGATAGAATTCGATGAAGTTCCTCCGGATGCATTTGGGGCACCTCTAGGTATAAATAGTAGGATGCCTAATGGATTATACAACTTAGTTCATTAATGCTTTGTGTCCGACTTATATAGGGTTTGATTGCAGAACTATGTGTAGTATGACGAGCTTCTTCTTATGCTTGTATAGACTGATTTTAGTGACCATCTTTTCATGTGGTCAGCAATTTTTCATATGCATTTAGATTAGATATCCTACTCACTAGCAAGTAGTTCGATTAGTAATTTATTTTCTGAAACAGTTGTATTGGAGTCGGAAATAATAACCATGCACATATTGCTCAATCAGAGTATATTATCGCCTATTCTTTGATTGCTTTTTGTATGCAATTGGTCTGCTGCTAATCATTTTAATTGTTTGCTTGGTGAATCAGTTGCAGAGCAGCAGAAGCGGCATGATGCAAAACCTAATAAGGTATGTATGTATTCTCTGATACAATGCTTGCTTATCATGTGCCATACATTCATGTTTGTAATGGATGAAGGATGCTATATAAGAAGATAGTAAATCACCAAGTGTTTTGTTTTGTGCTTTGTTGTATGTTGACTTACTTAATGTATGAATTTCATCTCAGGGTACTCCAAGATCTCTCCATGAGTATCCATATCTTCAAGACCACTCCAGTATTCACCATGATGTATATGGACAAGTTGCTCAAGCTCACTTTCATGATTTAGCAATCGGTGGTCCAACTGCAAGAACTCCACCATTTGCAAGTGGAAACGAACAGTTGTCAAGGGCTCATGGTGTCCACAGTAGGGCTCGTCTTCTGTCACAGCAGGAGAGGCAGGCAGCAGCATTTTCCTCTCCTGGTGGTGATGGCTTACCTCAAAGGGACCCCTTCACCAATGTGAGGGTGAATACTCAATATAGTGAACCCCCTAGTATTGCTCCAGAAAATCTGTCTGATAGTCAAATTAATGAAAATATGCTGAGGAAACGCAAGGTATACTAAATCAACTGCACTTTTGTTTTGAAGTATATCCTCGGCCAATGTGAACTTTAGTAGTTGCCTTTTGCAGAGTGATGAAGTCAGAATGGTTAAAGAAGTAGAAGCTCATGATGTTCGAATCCGGAAGGAACAAGATATTCTTAGGAGAAAGGTTCGACTTTTCAGCAAGAAGTGTTAATACTGAAGTATAGCATTTTGTATGCTAATGTTTTGATGTTTCTGTTATAGAATGAGGACAGAATAAGGAAAGAAATGGAAAGGCAAGACCGTGAAAGGCGAAAGGAGAAAGAGAGGTTGATGCGTGAGAGGCAGAGAGAGGAAGAGAGATCAAAGAAAGAACAGAAACGTGAAATCGAACGACGGGAGAAGTTTTTGCAGAAAGAGCATTTAAGAGTAAGTTTGGAACATTCTACTGTAATGCGTTTGTTATGTTGTTGCAAACTGCATATCTTTGTTTATTTGGGAGTTTTCTTTGCCTTATCGCTCTTGGGCTCATGTTGCAGGCTGAGAAAAGGAGGCAAAAAGAAGAGCTCCGAAAAGAGAGAGAGGAAGTGAGACGCAAGGCTGCAGTTGAGAAGGCTACTGCAAGAAGGCTTCTCAATAAATCTATGGAACTTTATGAAGATGAGCAACTAGAGCTAATGGAGTTGGCTGCTGCAAGCAAAGGATTATCCTCAATAGTTAGTATTGATCCCGACACCGATCTTGATGCATTCAGAGGTAAGTATTGCTCTCTATTTTGCTATTGGGTTTGAACTATCATATATTTCTACCTCGATCATTCATTCTGAGATAAGTGTTGCTCCATCAGTTTTATTGGAACTAGTTGAACTGACCACATGAATTTTGTGCTTTAGATGATCTAACTGCATTTCCACCCAAGTCTGTGCATTTGAAAAGACCATTTGGAGTTCATCCGTGGATTGATTCAGAGGAGAACATTGGAAACTTTCTCATGGTGTGTTCTTCCTTTTATTCTTAATGAGATGTTCTTGTTTGTGCTGTGTCCTGGCCATTTGTCGGTAGTATCCTTGTAGGCTTGTAAAATTTCTCTGTACTTGTGTTTTCCTAGTTGTCTTATGCTAAAGTAATGAAAGTATTTGTTCTTTTGTTTCTGTGGATCTGAAACACTGTTTACCCGTTCTTGAGTTTAATGCCATCCATTTCTGATGATTGAATAACATGCTGTTTTTGACAGGTCTGGAGATTTTTGATTACATTTGCAGATGTTCTTGAGTTATGGCCTTTTACTCTAGATGAGTTTGTTCAAGCTTTTCATGATTATGTGAGCCGCAAATAGTTGATCTTATCTAAATTGTGCATTCCCCCTGTTTTCTGGCTGCTCAGATATTTTTTATTTTTTATAATTGATATCAGGATTCAAGGTTGTTAGGAGAGATTCATGTTGCTCTCTTGAGGTTGATTATAAAGGATATAGAAGATGTTGCAAGGACACCTTCTACTGGATTGGGACTCAATCAAAATGGTGCTGCCAACCCTGGAGGCGGACATCCACAGATCGTGGAAGGAGTAAGTTCCGTCCTCGGCATGATTGCAACCGTTCTTATGCTTATCTAATGCCTTTTGGTAAATGTACCTCGAACTTATTTAGTTTTATATTTGTGTTCAGGCATATGCATGGGGATTTGATATAAGGAACTGGCAGCAGCACTTAAATTTGCTAACATGGCCTGAAATATTTCGCCAACTTGCACTCTCAGCTGGATTTGGGCCACAGTTGAAAAAAAGGAATATCTCGTGGTCGTACTTGCCTGAAAATGAAGAGGTTTCCTTTCTAACCTTGAGCATCTCTTGGGTGTTCGTATTGAGAGCTGTTTTTTTTGTCAAAAGGAGATGCATTTCATAAAAGAAGGAGCAACCCCAAATTGAAAGCTGCTTTCAGTATCATACATTCTGCTTTTGATCTTGTTTAATATTTACTTAAGAAATATCTAAAGATCACAGAGCCCATTGTTGTCTCAGGCTAAAGGTTGTCATGATGTAATTTCAACTCTGCGCAATGGTTCAGCTGCTGAAAATGCTTTTGCAGTAATGCAAGAAAAGGGCTTATTAGCTCCACGAAGATCTAGACATCGGTTGACACCCGGAACTGTAAAATTTGCAGCTTTTCATGTCCTTTCACTTGAGGGAAACAAAGGATTAACCGTGTTGGAACTTGCTGACAAGATACAGGTGAGTTGGAATAAATTTTAATTCGAACAGTGTTGTGACGGGGTCGTGTGTTAGATATTGTGACAAGAGGTGTGTTTGATATTGGAGTTATGTGCTGCTTTGCTGACTGTTTTTCTTGTTTTTTGTTCCGCAAGAAATCTGGCCTTCGTGACCTGACAACAAGCAAGACTCCAGAGGCTTCAATTTCTGTTGCTCTGACAAGAGATACTAAGCTTTTTGAGAGAATTGCACCCTCAACATATCGTGTACGGTCTGCTTACAGAAAGGATCCTATTGATGCTGAGGCCATACTTTCTGAAGCAAGGAAGAAGATTCAGATATTTGAAAATGGGATCTTAGCTTCAGAAGATGTTGATGAGGTTTTAAGGGATGGTGTCGAAGAGGTTGAGAGAGATGAAGAGTCCGACTGTGATGACGTCGATGAGGATCCCGAAGGTGATGACTTAACTACTCCAGTGGTTGCAAAGAAATCCCCTGATCCGTATAATGAAGTGACTCCATTCTCAGAGAATGGACAGGAAAGTATATGCAACAATGTTGCAATAAATTTGAAAAAAGAGTTTGATAAAGATGTTTTGTCTTTCCCCGTTAGTGCTTCGAAGGAGGCAGACGTCCCCAGTGCTTCCTCTAAGCAGTCTGTTTCTGGTGTAGCGATTACTACTAGCAATCTTGATCAAGAAAATATGGAGATTGATGAGAGTAAGTCAGGTGAGTCATGGGTTCAAGGGCTTACCGAAGGGGATTATTCTGATCTCAGTGTCGAAGAGCGTCTTAATTCTCTTGTTTCTTTAATTGGCATTGCAAATGAAGGAAACTCAATTCGTATTGTTCTTGAGGTAAGCAGTTTATCTAACTTTTGTTAAAATCTAATGTACTGTTATCTTTTTTGTATTATATTTGATGCCGAGTGTTCAACAGGATCGCTTAGAAGCAGCAAATGCTCTTAAGAAGCAAATGTGGGCAGAGGCACAGCTTGACAAAAGCCGCCTAAAAGAAGAGAATGTGGGTAGATTAGATATTCCATCTTTTATGGGAAGCAAAGCTGAAGCACAGATTGGACCAGAAGAGGGTCAAAGTCCTCTACTGGATGTTGATAATAGAATTAATGAGGAAGGAGCTACAGACATTCAACATTTAAATCATGGTTCACAAGTACCTTTGAACCTTAACGGTGTGCCTGTTGATCGGGCCCTGGTATCTCAAGATATATCCATGGGTCCTGAAAACATCTTGAGTCAGCAATTGGCGTACGCATCAAAAAAGTCTCGTTCACAGTTAAAAACTTATATGGCCCATAGAGCAGAGGAGATGTATGCGTACAGGTCCCTTCCTCTCGGCCAAGATCGCAGGCATAATCGATACTGGCGATTTGTCGCATCTGCATCAAGCAATGATCCTGGTTCTGGCAGAATATTTATTGAGCTAAACAATGGAAAATGGAGACTTATTGACAACGAAGAGGTACTTAAATTGCTTACACTTTTATGATCTGCAGCAATGTTTTCATATTGATTGATTATGATCGTTGTTTATGGCAACGTTAAGGGAAATCATGTCTGTCCCTTAATCAAATGAAAAGTTGGTATAACTATTGCTTTGTGGGAAAGTGTTGCCTTATATTCTCATACAGGTTCTGTTACCATTAAGAGTATCAGAAATTTTAGTCTTAGGTTGCGTCATTGGGTTTATGTTACTGGCATGCATTAGTTTCCCAAGTCATAAAATATACATGTAATAGGTGCTGCTATCCTACTGGAAATACTTATACTGTATGTTGTTAGTTTTATGTTCTATTGAAAATAGTTTTAATATTTGTCAAAATCATCATTATTTACTTATTGTTGGTTTGTTACCTTTTCCATCTTTCACTGATGCCATGACAATAAATAATTATCTTGCCCAATCCTTTAGAACTGCATTTAGTTATTACCATGTATTTCTTCAGTGTTTTAATTTGTTCAACGCGCATGTAGGCATTTGATACTCTTATGATGTCCCTGGATACGCGTGGGATTAGAGAAGCCCATCTACGGTTGATGTTGCAAAAGATTGAGGCGTCCTTCAAGGAAAATGTTCGTAGAAATGTGCATCCTTCCAGTAAATCTAATGTTAAGAAAGAAACTAACAAAATTGATTCTAGTCCGGATCACCTTTCTGGTTTGGACAGCCCTGGAAGTACTGTTTGTGCTTTAAATTCAGGCATTGCGGAGACATCCTCTTCATTCAGAATCGAGCTCAACAGAAATGAAACTGAGAAGAGGGCAGCTTTGAGAAGGTATCAAGATTTTCAGAAGTGGATGTGGAGAGAATGCTTTAGCTCAACTGCATTATGTGCCTTAAAATATGGGAAAAAGAGATGCAGACAACTCTTTGATATTTGCAATGTCTGCCTCAGTTGTTACCACTTGGAAGATTCCCACTGTATTTTCTGCCATCAGACTTTTGGTGCCACCTATCAAAATTTTAACTTTTCCGAACATGTTATTCAATGTAAAGAGAAGAGGAACTTGGAACCTTGGGATATACAGGTTTCAGGTACATCTCTTCCTTTGGCCAGCAGATTGCTCAAGTTCTTCATAGCACTTGTTGAGGTGAGATACTAATGACTTCGAAAGAAAAGATCTTGTGTGTTGCTTGCTTTTCAGATTGTCCTGTAAAGTATTCTCTGTGTCTCAAATTGGTTCTGGCCTTAACATTCTCCAAACTTGATTGACAGGTATCTGTTCCACCAGAAGCTCTTCAATCCTTTTGGACAGAAGATTGTCGTAAGACGTGGGGAGCAAAACTAAATGCATCATCATCAATTGATGAACTTTTGCAGGTTTGTTGTTTTAATTTCCTACAGCATTATCTACTAAGTTCTGGGAAACAATATAGAAACATCATTTGATGCGATGATTATGCCATACTCTACTCCTTGATGTATGTTCAAGATAAATAATTTGATTTGATGAGCTGATCAATTTAGAACTCTTGGGGCCCCCTTCTTTACAGATATTAGCTCTGTTTGAGACTGCGATGAAGCGAGACTTTGTGTCACCAGACTTTGCTGCAACTGATGAATTACTGGGGTTCAGCAAATCGGTGATCACTAATAGTGATTATCTAGACACCAAATCTATTTCTGTACTTCCTTGGATACCATATACCACGGCAGCTGTGGCTCTGAGGGTTTATGAGATGGATTCAGCAATTATTTATATTCCGGAGCAGAAATCTGAGCCCAATGGTGACAATGAAGATGGAGAACATACTGTGAGTTGTCAGTTTCTTCTTTCTTGCTCTCATTTAAGCTGTTTTTAAAATGAAGGCTGAAATATAATGTGATTTACATTACCAAAAAAATTTAGTTATATTTTGTTAACACAATGGATTGATTTCGCATATAAGCCCATCAGATCAAAGTCCTTAGAAATAACTACGCTACTTAATCATGTCTTCTCCAAGTAACTTATTATTATTATTATTGTCTTATTTTCCCTCTGCAGAAAATTCCTTTGAAATTCACCCCTATGAGGAATGATAGGGAGAGTGAACCAACAGGAACAGTCCTGTATGAAGAAAGTACTCACCTGAAAAGTGCACGAAGCAGCATTAAACGTGGTAGAGGGGGTCGTGAGCAAGGACGTGGTAAAAAGTCCAAATCTGGTGGAAATCGGAGGAAAGCTAGGGGTAATGAGAAGGCAAATGTGAGTCAAGGTTCAGGACCTGTGGGCCGAAGAACACAGGGTCAAGGGAGTGGACGAGGCCGCCGAACTGTTAGAAAGAGGCGAATAGAGAACAAGGCTGTCGAGGGGACACTCGTAAGCCATATGACTGACATACGCAGTAGTCCTGAGAGTGGAGGGGAATCGCCCAGTAACTTAGCTCGAGAGTGGGATGATGAAAATATAAATATGATACATGTGAAAGGTGATGGACATGGAGATAGTTATGATCAAGCAGAAGCGCTGGAATCTGATGAAGATGACCAAGCAGTGGGATATGAACGAGGGAACTGGGAAATTGGGTTTGAAGGGACCTCCAGTGGATGGAACAGGGGTCTACGTGAACTGAGTGATGATGAGATGGATGCTTCTGAAGATGACAATAATGGCATTGAGGAAGTGAGAGAAGAAGATTCTGAAGGAGATGTAGATATGAGTGATGCTTCAGATGAAGAACAGAACAGGATTGTAAATGACGATGCCAGCGATTCAGCTTCAGATGATGGCGAGTACAGTGATTGAAGTATTCGAGCTTCACATTGTTCCTGTTGTAGCATCCGAGGTATGCTTGCGGCATGTAATTTTAGATAGTGCAGGTCTCATCCGGTGATGGAAATCATCGGTCTGGGCTGCAAAATCCTTCGCAATTTTTTTGTTATCCTTTAGTATTATTATTAATTTTTTTGAAGACACTTGGCTATTTATGGATGAAATGATTACTGAATAGGCTCGGTGTAGGTAGTACTAGGTAGGAGTGTTGTAATTGGTATTGTACTGTAGCCTAAAAGTAGTCCGTAGCGAAAAAGAGTCATACTGCAGTTTGATCATATTATACTTGTGTTCTATATTACTTCCATTTATCAAAATTGTTCCCATATTTCGGACAAGTTGGCATTCTTTTGCATTGCTGCAGAATAGTCATATCATCCAGACAAGTCTGAGCATACGCTTGTAAATTCTCATTCGCACACAACTAAATATTATTTCTGATTACAAACATATGTCCTGATCGAAAACTGCTTACACAAATCCATGTCAATCACAAAAATACTATTCACAGCTCTTGATACTCAAATAGCATATTGCCAGAAAGCAATACAATTATGCAGCCAAAAGCTTCTTGATTCCAGACTTCTGTTCAGAAGTCAACCGAGCTGGAAACTTGATGTTGAACTTGACCTTAAGGTTGCCCTTCTTGGAGGGATCTTTCGGTATAGGCATACCTTCTCGAGGGACAACTTCTTCGTAGGTTGGATGAATTACAGAATTGATGGGGATGGTGAGGGTCCTCCCGTCTAGTGTGGTGAGATGCAGAGTGTAGCCAGTTAGAGCTTCTGCCAGCGAGATCCTCTGTGTGACGACTAGGTCGTTTCCTTCCCTTGTAAACGTGCTGTGAGGTTTCTCGTCAATAATGAACACAAGATCTGCAGGAACTTCGTTTGGATGTTCATTCCCCTTCTCTGGGAAAGTAATCTTCGTCCCTTTCTTCCAGCCAGGCTTGACCTCGATGGTTAGGATTTCTTCCACAGGCATTGTCTTCCTGCATAAAATGAGAATTAGACCATCAACCCAACATGAGAATCATTTGTAGACAGAGGCTGGATTTATATCATCCTACAACAGTAATCACAATAGCTTGAACCAATTCTACAAGCCACTGACCATTGCAATATCAAGACATGGAAACATGTGGCAAAACAAAGGTAACTGCAGCAATCATCATAGCAATGTACATTATGCTAACAACAGCGCCACTGCCCTAATTCACAACATAATATCTCACATAGCCAAACGGAATGAGAAGCACTTACCCACTTGCATCTGCAATTTCTCTAGATATCTTCATCTTCTTTGTAGTTCCCTTATAAAGCTCCTCAAGGCTACAAGGCAGCTTTCTCTCCAAAGGAGCAGCTTTTCTCGGCCCCTGACTCATCGGCCGGCCTTCACCAAAAGAACTGAAAATGTCATCCCCAAACATTCCACCAAAGGACCTTCCGCCCCTCATGCCACTACCACCACCAGCTCCTCCCATTTCCCCACCCATCGGGCTAGAAAACCCGAAAATCTCTGCAAAAATGTCGTTGGCATTCCTCGGATTGAATCTAAACATGTTAGGACCATCTCCTGTTTGGAAGTAGGTAGCACCACCAGGGCCCCCAGCATCTGGAGGCGGCACTTGGCCCTTCAGCCCTTCTTCCCCATATTGATCATAGATTGCTCTCTTCTGGGGATCGCTCAAAACCTACAAAATCAAAGCCATTGGATCAGACTACAGCATTCAACATTGACACAAATCTTGAATCCTACTCTCATTAACGGAATTTTGATCATCCAGCAATGGTAACTGTTCTATCATCACATTAACAGAGTGAATTGAATTATTGACACACATGATCAAAGCCTCCAAAACCCAAATGATATATCTTCTATTAGTTATAAAACTGAATCGAGCTACATGAGACAAGGGTCATACTCCTGCATTCACACAACATTAACTTGTCAACAAAAAGAAACAATCTTTGCTTATGTATTATTAAACTCTTCACAACCCAGATAACATATGCTAGACTTGAACATCATCAAACTAGATAGTATCAAACCCAACCAATCTAGCATTCACACGGATTCAAACTTCGATTAAAATCCACAAAACCCAGATGGTAAACTCATCACTAGACATCAATTAACACAAAAACGAAAAATACGAGTAAGAGTTTACAAACCTCATAGGCCTCAGAGATCTGCTTGAATTTGGTCTCAGCTTCTTTCTTGTTCGTTGGGTTCTTATCAGGGTGCCACTTCATAGCCAATTTCCTATACGCCTTCTTCAACTCATCCTCCGTTGCGCTCTTGTCGACCTGTAAGATCTTGTAGTAATCCACACCCATCTCTTCTCCTTCTCCTTCTTCTTTCTAATTAAAAAGCTTCAAAGTTTGCTTCTTTTAATCTGTAAAAATCAAAACTTGAATAAAGAGAAAACAAAAAAATAGAATTGAGGGGATTCTGTGATATGGGTTTTGGTGGGCAGAGAGGCTGTGTGGTTCTTATTATTGAGGCGCTGAGGAAGAGACTGGTTGATATGAAGAAAGGACCAGAATGGTGGCGAAGTTTCCAGATAGTGTTTTTGCTGTGAGTACTGTACAGATTCTGTGGGATTGGGAAACGACGACGTTTTGGATGCAAGTTTTGTTGACAAGGACTGAACGAGTATTAAGGTGGCAGTGCTGGAGAGCGGCCACGTGTCTAGGGAGTCGATCTTATTTTGGGAATTTGGTACTTCAGGGTATCTACCGGGGTGAATAACAGGTTCGCTGTAAACTACTAGCTTTATGATTCAACCAGCCTCCTCATCATTTTACATTTAATGGCATAAAGGGTTGTTAATTTTGTTGCTTTTGTTGTCGTTAAAAATTACATTGTTTCACATTTAGATGTCCAGTCCTCTTTAGACAAGGGTGAATCTTGAATGAGGCTTGGTCCTACTCCAGCCAGTGACACATTTTCTAATAAGAGGAGCTAAATGGTTAAATGATAAATTTTAGCCCTAAAACAATCTTTCTTATACATTCTGTGGTTCATGTGTTACAAACGAAACTTGAATATACTTGGTTTTAGGGTTGTTGCATTCTGTTAACCAATTTGTTCAAATTCTGTTGGGATTGGGCTGGTCGCAATATTATTATTTTTTCACTGGCCTAGGCCATGAATCTTTTTATTTATTTATTAGAAAGTTCTTGTATTATATTTTACAAAGAATAAATCAAATTAGGACAGAATTATTTCTTGTTCTACAATAGATCATACTCGCTTGATCACGACCATAGTCCCCTGCAATAAAGCTTGGCAAAGTACACCACCATACAATACTTTCATTCTCTACTCCATATTTTGCTAAAAGATCAGGCACCATATTCCCTTCCAAGAAAGTATGAGTTACCAGAAAACGCACATCACGAGTAAATTCAATTGTATTCAACCAACGAACTTTAAATCTCCAAAGAACCAACTTTGGCTCCTGAAAATATGTTCACACTAGCAAAGAATCCGTTTCCAACCAAATATGATCCAAAGCCCTTGTTGAGGCTAATTGAATCGCTTCCAAAGTCACAAGAATCTCGGCATCAACTGTTGAATGCACCTTAACATTGTACGCAAAGGCTCCCATTAAACGATATTCATGGTCTCTTAAAATGCCTCCATAAAGGACTCTACTCTGCTTGTGTTTGCTCCTTATTCTCATCATAATCAAGTTTCTTCTATTTGGGTTGGCTCAAATTTAATGTGGATGGGTCTTTTTCAAGGGAAGATAAAGGAGGAAAGAATGAAAACTTTGAACCGCTCTAAAGACAATGAAGCACCTTCAAACCTCATTATGTTCCTTTAGAACCATATACACCACAAGACATTACACACAACAATGTTCCAAAGTTGTTTAGTGGCCCATGAAAAACCAATCTGACAACTTAAAAAAAGTTGGGATAACTCAGAGATACTAAGCAATTGAAACCTAAAAAGAGAAACCAACCAGTGCCATACCTGATGAGTTATTGAACACCTATAGAAAAGGTGCATTACATCCTCTGTATCTTTACAACAAAAGGAGCATATAGAGCTTAAATGTGTACCCTTTCGTTGCCAAAAACCATAAGTTTTTATGCGAGAAATTAACACCTTCCATGTGGTAACACTTTTCCTTGGCTGAATTGACTTCGACCATATTAATTTTCCCCACTCAACCATTGGAGAACCACTCTTTAAGGTGTCATAGGCCACATGAGAGTATAATTGACCGGAAGAAGTTGAAGCCCAAATTAATTGATCTTCCATGTCAGAGTAAGGAATATTGACATCATAGATACTAGAGGCTGCTTTAGAGAAGAACTTTAAAAAGTGATCAAGAAGAGTCCAATTTTCATCTTCAATATAGTTGCCCACTTTGACTTTCAAAAGTTGATACATATCTGGTTGAATGTTATGCATCTGATCAAGAGGAATACCTAACCAATTGTCACACAAAAAATTGATTCTCCGACCATTACCAACAACCCATTGCGTATTTGATACCAAATTACTCAATAACTTCTTGAATCCCAACCAAATGGAGAACTTACAATAAGATTTCTGAGGTGACAAACCCTTCTTCAAAAACCTTGCCCTCAAAGCTTTGCAGACAGAAAAGTGCTTGTGGCCATCTCCCAACACTGCTTTAACATTAGAGCCTTATTAAGAGTGAAAATGATTTTCAAGCCCAAACCTCCTTGACAGACCGGTAAACACACATTGTCCCATGCAAGGAGAGGAGTACCTCTCTTAAAAGGGTCACTCGACCACAAAAAATTTATCATCTAAGATTGAACTTTATGAAGAAGTGAGGAAGGCCACGCATAAACTTGAAAGCTATAAATGAGTAAGCTTTGAATTATCGAAGTAATTAGTTGAATCCGCGCCGCTTGAGAAATCTGATGCCCGGACCACCAGAGAGCTTGCATCTAACTCTGTCAGTAATATTTTGAACATAAGCTAATACCAAGAACTCGTTTAATAGAAGCTTTAAAAACAGGCACTCCCAAGTAAGTCAATGGGAAAGAATCTTCCCGAATACCAAAAACTCGTTTAATAGAAGCTTGCCTACGCCAAGCAAACTTGCCAATAAAGAGCATCGACTTGGCCTTATTTACACGTTGTCCCGAGTTCTGACCACACCCTTCCAAAAACTTCATCAAATTTTTGAGACTATGATAGAACCATAATTATGTGTCTATTACGCTCCTAACTTTATGCTTATAGCTTGTTTTATATGAATAAAACATTGTTCTTATGACGTTTTCTGTTCTTGCTAGAAAATGTGGAGTTGACTCAGAAATGCATTAAATATGAAAAATTAGATACTTATTGGAGAATACATATACATTTCCGAGGTCACGAGAGAATTTGGAGCAACTTTGGGAAAATGACGAAATAGCTTCACCGGAGGTCGCCGAAAGTTGCTCGTAACCCCGCCGAAATTTACCACGATCGACCAGCCCAATCACATGGAGCTCATCCCAATGGAGGCCCATTCAGCCCATTTATACTTACCAAACTGATTTGGAGAGAAAGAGAATAAGTTGGACCACATGATGTCGCTATTTTGGAGCTCACGCTTCGATAGCCTAAAATAGTGGATCATGGTCCACCTAATTCAAAGCTAACCATTAGATCTTCCACCTTCTCTTTTATTATCATCCTAGAGTTGAAATGGAGCCTTCCAACTCAGCCAAATTTGAGCTCTCCTCTCCCACTCACACAACTCACCTCATTTTCTGATTTTTCATAGTTTTAGTCTCTCTCTACCTCCCTCATCCATACCCAAACCAAATAGCTATCTACTCCACCTCAAAAACTCACTCTAACACCACTTAAAAGCCTAGAAACCTCCATTACCACCACCATACTTTCATCTCTACCATCTCATCCTAGCCTAAGGTCGATACATCACTTTTAAGGAGCATATAGACATATTTGGAGCAAGAAGTGAAGAAGGAGCTTGAAGAGCTTGGTGCTTTTGGGACTCGTCGGTTATTTCTTCTACCATTTGTCTCTAATTCATGTATCTATACTCTATTTTAGCTATGTGTAGTGAGTAGTTTATTTGGGAGGCTGGGGTTAGAACCTTAGCCATGTGATGAACAAATGATGCCTTGGATTATGTATGATTTATGATTTTAGTGTATGTTATGTGATTGTATGTTGTGAATGAGCAATTGTGTGTTTGTGGATGTTTATTGTGCTTGAGCTCCATGTCTAGTTTCACTTATGTGTATGTTGACCCTAGCTAAGTTAATGTATGTGTAAAAAGACTAAAAATGGACCTTAATTGAATTAGCTACTCACTTAAGGCTAGATGAGCATGTAAACATGATTATGGTATTTTTTTTTAAGAGGTTTACCTTGAGACTTGGTTGCCTTAGCACCTAGCATGGACTAAATTCCTTTGAGTCTCAATAGATTTGAGGGACTCTAGTCAAGTACACATTAAATATAAAAAGTTATTGTGGCTACTAGTAGATTCTCTTGACTCGTAACCCAATAAGTACGAGTTAGGGGAATCACATAGACTTTCTCTTGGATTCTGATCGGTATTTAACCACCTTCAAAGTTACCCTATAATGAACTCAATATGCTTGTCAATGCAGTACAATAGTATAGGGGTCAATCCACAGGAAAAAATGAGACTCAATATTCTAAACTACAAACAGACGCGAAAGTCAGAAACCTGACAGCCTCGACCACTGGATACTAACGTAATTAATTAAAATATCTAGACTCAACCTAAAATCACGAAATTAATACAGGACACTATAGACACAGTGGTGGACTACCACTCAAATTTTTAATGTAATCGGAGTTGGTTTGGTTGTTGAAATAAATTCTACAAACTAGATTACGAAACTGAAACAGTAGCGAAATTCAGAGTAAAACGAGAATTCAATAATAAAATGGGTTAAGGGAAGTGCTATCCACCACCGTCACTACATCTAGATGACAAATGCTTAACTAAAAAATGCAAATGTTATGAATGAAAGACTCCCAGGAAGGTCCCGAGCTGTGAACACAACCTATTACCCAATCCTTATGTTTACAATGTTGAAGGTTTGCTTATCAACATTGTCTATCCCTCAAAGAACCCGAAGTCACGGACTCGAATTTACCAAGAGCAAAGCATTACGATCTAGAAAGGGTTTGAGAATCTACAAGGCTTCATAAGTACACTACGGTCGTGTCTTACTAGACCTAGGGTTTCTTATACCAAGCATGTATGTGTTCTACGATTGAAACTTGATGAAGGTAATAATCACCAACAACCATCAGTTTTCTTAGAATTAGATTCCTAAACATGCATACTAAGCGTGCACTCAAAACATACATAATCAAGAATCATCACCGTATAAATAACAAAGAAACCTCATTCGAATAACAAAAACAAAACTTAATTAATGTGCATAAGCAATCTAGATATCATGAACGGGACTTCAAAACAGCCCCTTAAGAATGGAGTTCAGCTCCTCATAGAATCAGAAATTAAACTAAAATAATCCATGAAAGAAATTGATACAAATGGATGAAGGAAGAAAGCTTACAGCCTCGTTGCGTCTTCTCTTCCTTTTCTTCAATAAACTGCCGGCCTCCCCCACAAACTGTTCCACTAGCCAACTATATATATGCCACATTTAGCTAGGTTGATTCCTAGCTGATCACGTGCAAGACTCCAATTGCAAAGCAACTTCCTTCTTGTTTTATTCTCCTTCTAGTTAATCATGCTTTGATCATGTTTCCAGCCCACTCTCACGTCTTCTTCCCTCTCTGTTTATATATAGGTCTAGGTTGATTAACCTAGCAAGCATGCATCACGTGCACCATGTCTCCTTGTTGGATTATGATTCCCATTTGGAATAATTAAGCCCATATTCTCCTTGTTGCACTAGGAAAGTTCAATAACACATCTTTTATTCAATTTTCTCCAAATTCCTACAAAGCAAATAATAATATTAATTTACTTAAAAATAAAACAAAAGAGCTAAATATAAAGTTTGGTTAAGCACATAAACGTTGCATAAATATGCAACTATCAGATTCTCCAATAGAGATTCGAGAAGGGGAATCTTCCACATATATCACACGATATGTTTGCTAACTTCACAACGTGACATACAATCTAGATGCAAGCCCAAAATGGCTTGAGTCTTGATTCCGATTCAGGAAATACTTCAATGTTGGGTTCAAGTCATCTAGAGTTGAAAACGACCTAGAAACTTGGATTCAAAAGCAAACTTGACTCACAATGTCACAATTTGGACATTCATTTGCGTGAACAGACTTAAATCTATATACATTAACTGGGACATTGTTTGATGCATCATATGGTTAATGGAGATTTTCCTAGTTGACCATTTTTCCTTATATTGAATTCGTGTTACTATGGCTTTCACATTTTAGTGTAATCAAATCAATCAATCAACTTCATTAATCACTCATCATAATTTCACCATCTCTCGCAATGCTAAGTCTTCAAAGGACTTAGAGGTGTGAGATTCATTTTCACCTTTTGTTTTAGTCTTTGTATCAAGTCTTGTCTAGTTAGTCGTAGTCTTTGTGCTAAACATTGTGAGCTAAGGAGTCTAAGTGCATAATCTTCGTGGGTACGACACTCGATTTCTTACATTTATATAAAACTTGACCTCGTGCACTTGCGAGTGAATAACTCTTTGTACTTATGAGTTAGTCAATAGTTCAAAAGTTTAAGGGGTACAAAACCTTCAAAAAGTTTTAGGCGCCATTGCCGGGGATTAGGCTCATCTTAATTCCTTAGCTTCGGATAGCCTTGATTGAGGTAATACCGGACATTTTGTTTGATACTTGTTTCTTGGCTTTATAATTTTCTTCATTTTATCATCTAGAAATTTTTTTTTATTGTCTTTGATCCCTTGAATACTTTGATTGATAGCTTTAAAATGAATTTGCACCAGAACTTGTGTTACTAACCTTTTGCATGACAGTCAGTTCAACCCATCGAACCTCATTCTCAACCCGTCGAGAATTGGTTTGGAGGGAGACAAAAGCTTGCATTTGTCCGGTTGAGACATAGTCTCGACCTGTCGAAAGTTGTCTGTGTCAAAATCAGAAGTGTGCATTCGACCCGTCGAGAACATTTCTCGACCCGTCGAAGTTGTCCCAAACTGCTCTCGACCCGTTAAAAAATACCTTCAACCCGTCGAATTTTGTGTTGCGCTTGAGGTTGTTTCACTTATCTCTACCTCTTTTATCTTGAGTTATTTACATTCTTGGGAGCATATCTAAGTAGTGTCTTTATTTTATACATAGTAGTTAATGTGTCTAGATTTAGCAAACTTAATTTTTGCAACACCATAAATTCTTTTTAGGAAACTGTTATAAGTGAATTGATGCGTCGTCGTTATCGCGTTATCTCCTCGTCACTGTGTCGCCTCAAATATAAAGCAAATGGAGTAGCCAATGATGCTTTCTTTGCTAAATGGTGCAGTTTATGATACATTGTTCTAGTCGAGTCGCCTGATAGTATTTCAGATGTTTCTCTTCTTATGTGGTATAAGTTTTATGTTCCCCCTTATATTTTATCATTTCATTAATCAAGACTTAAAGGTAGCCACAAACTCTTTCTTCAAAAAAATAAATTGTATACATATAATATTATAAATAATTTTATAATTAATTAAATAAATAAAAAATTACATATAAGCTCAATTAGAGACCATATTCTACACATAAGGTCATTTATATTTTTTATACTAATTAATGTCACTTTTTTTTATCCATATTTTTTATCTTTCCAATTTTGCCCATTCATATTAACTTTTCAGGTCATGTATACTTTTTATCCTATTTAAGGTCACTTTTTTTATCCATTTTTTTGTATTTCTAATTTTGCCCCTTTATATTAACCTTTATTTCTTCATCTTCTTCAAAATTTTAGAGAGAGAGAGAGAGAGAGAGAGAGAGAGAGAGAGAGAATGGATGACTACTGTTCTATAACACGATGTACTACTATTTTGTAACACAATGCATTAATGTTGTCTCTAGTAAGCATCACTCCAAAACATTCAGTGTACTACTTCAACACATGGTAAGTACCACTGTTTCACAATAGAAAGTACTACACAAAAATTTAGTATATTACTAACACAACTGCTGTCTCTAGTAAGTACTACTTTAAAATATTCATGGTACTACTTTAACACAATGCAAGTACTACTGTTTAGTAACATCAGACCCTAACACAAAAGAAAGTATTACATGAGACCTAACACAACATAAAACACTACTAGGACTTTGCTTTGTTTTTTCTTGTAACTTGGTATTCGTAACGCGGGTCCTTTGTCGTAGTCTTCCTCTTCTTGTTCTTGATAACTTTTATCATTGAAGGAGGTGACTTCCGTTTTTTTTCTCGTCCTTATTACTTTGCGACCTCAGTTGTTGTGTCGCTGCTTGTGCCATGCTATCATTTCTGAACTTTGATATGATCTTATATCTTACATCGCTGTGTCCTGCATGTCATCAAATTCGAAAAAAAAAAATTAAATTTTGGAATACACAAAAGTGGGCTGCTAAGAATACTAGAAATGTGGCTGATTTCGTCATCTTCTTCTTCTTCTTCTTCTTCTTCTGTTGGTTTTTGACTTTGTGTCTCTTCTTCTTATGCTTCTCCTCCTCTTCCTTTTTCAACTTCTTCTTCTTCTTCTTCTTCTTCTTCTTCTTCTTCTTCTTCTTTGGATCCTTCTTCTTGTGATTCTTCTTCTTCTTATATTTCTTTCTCATTCTATAATCACATTGGAAACAACACATTAAGCTTTCTGGAAATTGAAATAAGAGAACAACACATTAAACTTTCTGATATCTAACATACTACAGACCCTACCACAAATTAATGTAGACACTACTGCTTAACAACATATGTACTATCACTGAATCACAAATACACTTTCACAAATGCACTACTACGTACTGTTTCACAAATGCACCATTATCACTGAATCACAGATGCACTACTGCTATTTCACAAATGCACTACTAATGTTTCACAGATCCATTACTACCACTTTCATATATGCACTACTACCACTATTTCACATATGCACTACTACCACTGTAATACCCCGAAAATTAGTTTAATAGTTTAGATTATCGTATACTCATTAAACTTAGAAATGACCATAATTTAGTTTGACCTTAGAAGTTTTAGAAATTCGATAAAATAATTGTCCAGCGAAGATAATGTATAAAAATGAGGTTTAGAGAAATATTAACGGAGTGGGGCAAATGGTCCAGTGGATACTCAAGTTCAAGTCAGGTACTCCCTGGTCTTGGGTTCGAGGCCACGAGCTGGAATCGTGAAACATTCCATTTTATAGGTTAGTAAAAATAATAAAAATATTTTTACTCCAGTTAGAAACGATAAGAAACTCTAATTCCAACTAGCCGATTTTTCGGAAATGGAATTTTAGCAAAACGACCAAATTTTCCTTATTCGAATCTCTTCTCCGAATCGAACTTTGTATTTTAATATTGCAATTCATACATTTAGAGGTCATGCTCATATATCAATTTGGTGCTAATTATTATTGGTTGATAGATAGATATATATATTACACTACACTACACTTTATTAGTAAAACCATACATTTTCACACATCACATTACATATTACATTCACATGCATACATAATCACATTTCAATCAGATTTCCAACCACATTACTATTGTTTTTACAAGTGCATTTTAACCCTAGAATTAGTAGCCCAACTATTCCATTGTCAACTTGTCTACAAAAGTCTACAAAAATAGTTATGAATTTATTTCCCATGTCTCCTCCCATGTCTATATAAATCACCCTTGAGTTCAATCTGATTTTTGCACCACTTCAATCTTCCCCTTACGTACTGATTTAAAGTCCTCCCAAAAACTTGCAATGCAACTCCCCTAAAATCCCACACCAAACTACATTTCTTCCAAATACTTTAGTAGTCAATTCATTTGCTTCAAGAGGGTCACTTGAGTTAATCATATACCTCCATCACCTACTGAAATTCTTGAGTAAGTACATGAGTACATTCCTATACTTCTTTATCTTTAAGATTACATCAAAGTGTATGGCTAAGAATAAAAGAGAAATAATGAGCCTTAGTGTAAATTTAATATTTTCGTTTCTGTTAAAGTTTTAATTAGTCAAATATTTTTATATATTCAGATTCTACACAAAAAGTTATTCAACTTTGGCTTTTGAATCACTTAAAAAGGTTAAGTAATGAGAAAGTTATGGCTAAAACAAGTTTTGCTAATCTTTTCCTTAATCATGTTCGAAACCTCTTAATGTGCTCTTAACTTGAAATATTCATATCTCACTCATTTCTTAACCAAATTTAGTGTTCTTTATATCAAAACGAAGTTTAGGAGTTCAACTATCAATCTGGAAAGTTTGAAAGGCATTGATTAATACTTACTAACTAATTAATTCGTGCAAATGAGTTTAATAGCGAGTGTAACCATTTCTGGACAGTTGCTAAATATTTTTATTTCTTGACTTGAGAACTCCCTACCGAACTTTGTGATCATTACCATTGGATTCCTCTCGAAAAACACTTCGAGATGGTGTACTCACTTTTTTGATTTGGACATAATATAGATTAATTATAAAACGGATCAAATGGAGGATTTCGGACGGACTACCGCCGAATGATACTTTTGGTCCAAGGATTAATAATTTTATTTTCTGCATTTGTACTTTATTTTTATTTACTTACTCGCATTATTTACTTCTTAAGTTTGATTTGGGACTAATTGAGGATTTCGGACGGACTACCGCCGAATGAAACTTTTGAACCAATGATAACTAATTTTTTATTTCAAGTTTATCTACTTAATCGCTCTATCTATTTACTCTCAAATATAATTTGGAACAAATGGAGGATTTCGAGCGGACTACCGCTGAATGAAACGTTTGGACCAAAATTGTTAATTAATGAAATACGTTTAAGTTTGATCTTTCTTCCTTTACAAATTCTATTACGTATATATTCATTACAAAATTATGATGTAAATATATACTCTATGATCTATATACATAGTCTTAATTAAAGACTTGTTTGTGATCATTATGGTTGAAGTGTGAAGTCGGGTGTATAGTACGAATTAACTCGTGCTTAAGTGAATTGCTGGTAAATTATTTTGTTATTGTGGGAGTTAGCCAATGGCCCTAGTCCCTTACAGATAGTGCACTATTATACTCTAAGGAATGAATTGTGTCAAACCGAGAGTATACATGCTTGGGCAGGTGGCCTTAGAATGTTGTGGCTTTATATGTGTACTGGTGTTGTGAGACTAAGCACATGATTTCTTTTGAGTAATTATCAGTTAATCTAAAAGAATTCACTTCTGAAGTATTGGCGTGTTTATGTGTAGATGTGAAGTTATACAAGTATGTGTGTGTGTATATATATATATATATATTATGTACCTAATTGTATATATTACAAAGACACAAGTATAAGTATGGAAGAATAACCGGTTTCAATATTTCACCTTTTTGAATTGGTTGTTCAGTTTGATGTTTCTTAGAAATAATTTAGTATATGCTTGTAAGCTGTACTTACTGGGTCAGTGTGACTCATGGTACTACATCTTTCTCCTTTTCAGGTGATGAGTAGAATGCTTGGGAAAAATGGGATACGTCGCCTACTAAATAAACAAATTATTTTCTACTTGTATTTTGAATTGAATAAATGTAATGACTATTATTTTCAAAAACTTCGGTATTGTAATATTAGCACTTTCTCTTTTCAATAAATGTACTATTCAGACACCTTGATTTTTGAAATTATTTGGGTTTCTTATTCACATCACAAATCCTTACACCATATTTCAATATAATACTGGCTCCGGATTTAGGGGTGTGACAACCACTGAATATCAAATGCACTACTACTGTTTCACAGCTGCACTACTACTACTGTTTCACAACCAGTATTTAGACAAGTGATACTAACTCAAGCACATGCATATAGAGAGAGAAAGTTACCTCCTCTTCCTCAAAAATTGGAACTTGAGAATCCAAAAGCTTAATTTTGGCTAGCTCTCGTTCAAGCTCTTCATTCTTAAATTGTAATATTCCAATCTTCAAATGTGCCTCTCCAAGCAGCTTTAGAGCTTGGTCTCTTTCATTCTTGGAGTCATCTTCGATGGAGGACTTTCTCTTCAACTTTGACTTCATAATCTCCAGTTTCTTGGCGCATTCCTCATTTTCATGCATAAAACCATCCCCATCCATAAGTGATTTTGCTCTACCATCTTCAGTTTTTGGTTTTCAAAGTTGTTGATCAGTTTTTGAGTGTCGTCAACCTCTTTCTGAGTTGGAGACGACTACGATGCTGCCATATCTTGTAGAGAGACAATGATGTGTACAAGGTTCTCTTGGGCTCTCTTCTCCCTCTCCATCAATTCTTCTTTAGATATTTCCTCCTTCCAATTTAAAACAGAAAGCACTAAATCAGACAACATAACACAAGAGGCATTAATCTAGACAAGATAACATACTACTAGTGTTCAATGAATATACTACTAGTTCAAAACAGTGAATACTCACCCACATATTGAATGAGGGAGCATCCATGATCTCTTTAAACCAAAGTAAGTTCTCCTCCCTTACCCGTACCTTCAGAATGTTGAAATTCATCTTCTCATTAAGCTCCTCATCAGAGAGATTTTGGAGCTCATTGTGAAGCTTTATTAGTTGCTAATGCGCAAATTTAAGAGGATAGTTCTTTCTCACCTCAACTCTTGGACAAATTTGTGTTCTCTCCATGACCCAATACTGTTCCACAACAAATACAATATTAGAGACAATCAAACACACTATCATAGACCAACTTATATTATCAGAGACCAATAAAGATAGTACCATACCATTATTATGGGGAAATAGATTCAATGGACTCTTCTTTGACTTTTTAAGCCCTTTCTCTAAATGTTTCAAAAGTATTTTGGACCAACCGTAGTTTTGAAGGCCATTCAAATCTTGAGTCTAGTTTATTGCATTCCACGAGACTATAGAGGATGAATTTACGAAGAAAAACATTGATAGAAGATAAATGATCAGCCATATTACAATGTCTTTGTCATCCTTATCCTTATTGTTGAACACTTCCTTTACATAATCATCAAGGTTCAAAATTGGCACATGTTGTGGAATATTATACTTTTTCGTGAAGCGTGTCCCACTCCGTTTTTCATGCGTTGAATCCATGTCAATTTCCAACCCTGGAGCATCAATACCAGAAACAATACATGGGTGAATATACTTATGTAAGCAATTGTATGTACTATCACATGAAAGCAAATGCACTAACAATATAAAATAGTAGAATTATACCATCAATTGGAAGACCAAAGAGGTTCTGAACATCTTCTGGTGTGAGATAATGCACTCTCCCATAGAATATAAAAGCCCTCTTTTCTACGTCCCAAAAGTTTTTCAATCGTATTATGTCATCCATACACTTGTGGATGTCTTCGGATAACATGGTGTTGTGAGCAAATAGCCATATCACCCTTCCAAAGGGTGTATTTCCGAGTAATTTCACTGTTTTATCAGGCAGATCATTTTTGTGTCACTACATCATGTTGAAGAAGCCGCGAAATGTAGACCGATTTTAAACTTTCGACTGTTTTTTCACTTCTACTTGCATTTATTTAGCTGCGAAACAACAAAATGGACATCAAAATACTACCACAGATTAACGTAGACACTACTGCTTAACAACACATGTACTACCACTGAATCACAAATAAACTACTACTACTTCACTGATGCACTACTACTGTTTCATATATGCACTACACTTTTAACAAATGCACTACTACTGTTTCATATATGCACTACACTTTTAACAAATGCACTACTACCACTGATTCAAAAATGCACTACCGCTATTTCACAAATGCGCTACTACTGTTTCACAAATGCATTATCACTGGTTCAAATATGCACTACCATTGTTTCACAAATGTACTACAATCACAAATACACTATCACTGTTCCACAAATGCACTACATTCACAAATGCACTATCACTAGTTCAAAGATGCATTACCACTGTTTCACAAATGTACTACAATCACAAATGCATTATCAATACAGTAAATTCTTATAACCTTTACCATTTCTATTGCTTGTTTCGACGGGATGCGCTTGTTTGTAGCTGCGAGAGGAGTCATCGGCAAAGGCTAAGGTTTATAGCTGCGGGAGGGCAAAACTCATAGTTAGAATCTATGTGGACAACTTGAACTGAACGCTAACAAGTTGATGTGAAGTATGAGACACAAAATGCACGCAAACATTCACAAAACAATCGCTATATTTCATACACTAGAAGAAGACACACGCAGAGAGAGAGAGAGAGAGAGAGAGAGAGAGAGAGAGAGAGAGAGAGAGAGAGAGAGAGAGATGAAAAACTATGTGGCAAGAGCGAGTAGAAGACTCAAGAGTGGTCAATTGGTCGGTGACGTGTCCCAAGACGCCGTGCGCGCAATCGAAGATGGCAGCGTAAGCTAGGAAGATTCGAGGCTCCAATTGAGTTCAATTAGGGATCGATTGAGGTCACCACACTAGGATCGAGTTCAAACGGCGTCGGTTTGATTCGAGGAGCAGGCTAGTTCGACGGCGAGTTCGGCGGAGTGAGGAGGACGAAGGAGCTCTGCTAGGGTACGTTTTTTATTTTGGGTTTGATTTTAGTCTGAAGCGTAGAGAGTGAGAGAGAGAGAGAGAGACTAGTTTATATATGATGACATTAGATGTAAATAGATTGAACGAGAGAGTTTTTTGTTAAATCAAGTGACCTTATTTAAGAAAAAAATATCATGTGACCTTATATGTAAGTAAATTTACTTAAGTGACCTTATACGTAATTTACCCTCAATTAAAATATAAAAATTATATTCCCCCTATATTTCATCTAAAATCTAATTAATCTCCGCCTAAACGACTAAGTGCTAGGCAGTAGCTCCACTGCCTAAAATCGAATCTACTACCTAACACATTTTTGAATATTGATTGTTTCAATTGTTTTTCCTAGATGCAAGAGGAAAACTATACTCAATCGTCCAAAGTTCCAAACTACCTTGCAAAAAGTAAGCAATACTATTTACAAATACAAAGAAACACAACTACCACCTTGCAGGCTCGCACCAAATGTGTCGTCCTCACCGTATAGCAATGAGGTCGTCCGCAGACTATCAATCACGTAAATCCCGTGAAAAGTCTAATGTCTGTCAATTCACAGTGACAGAGTCTGTTACACTCGAACGTCTCCCTCCTTTTCTTCCTCCACCTCCCTCTTCTCAAATCCCAACGCTCCCCAGAATGTGATCCCCCCGATCCTCTTTTCTCTCATCTCTCATTGCAAAATGTCGACTCTACCCTCGCGTCTCCTTTCCTTCACCGGCCACCCAAACCACGCCTTCTCTCCTCCCTCTCTCTCCCTCCACCGATCATCATCACCGCCGTCGATCTCCTACGTCGCATCATCGATCCCGCCGCCCTCCGCCACGTCATCCTCATCTGTGACAGTCGACGCGGAATCCGGCCCTGTCGCCGGAGGAGGTACGCTGTTGGTGATCCGACCGCGCAACCGCATCGGCCTCCTCGGGATCATCACGCGAGTCTTTGCCGTGCTCGGACTCCGCGTCGACAAGGCCACGGTGGACCGACAGAGCCTCGACAGGATCCAGAAGGCGCTGCTCGACGCAATCGACGACGGCGAAGACTCGTCATCCTCCGTCGTCTCCGCGGGGTCTACCACCACCCGAGGCGTTGTCACGGGTTCTTGAAAAACGACCCGATTAGCCTTCAGAGGGATATTCTGTATCACGTCGAGTACACCGTCGCCAGGTCACGCTTCAGCTTTGACGATTTCGAAGCTTATCAGGTAACAAAAATTCCCCAGATTTACCAGTTTACCGGATTTGGCGGCAAAATGGGTGCTTCTCAATTTTGGCGGGAAAATTGATCTGTTATTTTACAGGCTTCGGCTCATAGTGTGAGAAATCGGTTGATCGAGCGTTCACATGATACCCAAGCGCGTGTGTTTCCTCTCCCTCGAGTTTCTTATGGGTACTCACTGTTACATTTTTCGACTTTTGGTGATGATGCTACTCTGTGATTTAGAGTAAATGGATTGAAGTTGGTAATGCTTGAAACTGTCAGGTCGGTCATTGTCGAATAGTGTCATTAACCTTGGTATCAAGGACCAATATACAGAGGCTTTAAGTCAGCTGGGCTTTGAATTTGAGGTTCTGGCAGAGCAGATAAGCAGGATTACATTCTTAGTTGTTTTTTGAAGTTCTGTATCTTGTATTACTGTTTTGGATACTGTAATTCGGTAAATCGAGAGATAGTACAAATGATGGTTTAAATTTTCTTATTTCTGTGATGCTTCAAGGAAGGAGATGCTCCCCTTGGTAATGGAGGCCTTGCCTGTCTTTCGGCTTGCCAAATGGATTCTATGGCAACTTTGGATTATCCTGCTTGGGGGTATGTATGTTAACTCTGTAAAGAAGATTCATCATACCCTGAATTAAGTTCTGTTCTAGTATTTGGATGAATTTCCCGTCGAGATCTAAGTTATATCTCCTCTATGACAGAGAAGTATTATTTGCTAGGGGGAAAATCTGCTTTCTGAGGAACTAGTTATCACCAAATGTAGTTTCTTTTTTTATGGGAGGTTAGTTAATAAAGTTGCAAATTTCCAACTTCCAGTTATGGGCTGCGCTACCAATATGGGCTATTCCGTCAAGTTATTCTGGATGGCTTTCAGCATGAACAACCCGACTTCTGGTTGAATTTTGGGATCCATGGTAGACGGAGCGAGTTCATGTAACATATCCAGTGAAGGTTTGCAAGTATATCCTCTTTTAAAATTCAGTGTTTATTTCTAACTCAGTATCCAAATTTCGATTATAGCTCCTACTAAAACTTGCAAAACGTTCCACTAATTTTTCTATTATTCTCAACACAGATAAGTTCTGTGGGACGGTCGAACAGGAAACCTTGAATGGGAAAAAATGTAGTGTTTGGAACCCTGAAGAAGTGGTAAGGCAATGAACTCTATTTCATAATCTGAGGCTTTAATTGCTAAAGTAAATTGTTTGATAGTGATAATTGTATATTTGTAATATAATTTCTTGTTGTAAAAATTATATGTAACTGGTATTTCAGCTTAGTGGTTTGTCTCCACACTGCTAGGTAGAAGCTGTGGCTTATGATCATCCCATACCTGGTTATGGAACTAGGAACACCATTACTCTCTGCTTATGGGCCGGAAAGCCAAGTGATCAACGTGATATGGTAATTGTTTAACTCAACTCTAGATTCATGCATTGGAAAGTACACCATTTTTCATAGACAGTATCTTTTAAAATGCTAGATGAAATAGCGGACACAGCATTCTCCAATCTTTCTAACTGTCAATAGCATTCATCTTTTGCCTCCAACAAATTCTATACGCCCTTAATTCTCCTATGCAAACTTTCTCTTATGCAGGAAGCTTTTAACACGGGAGATTACATTAATGCTCTTGTTTCTAGACAGAAAGCAGAAAATATAAGTAGCGTTTTGTACCCTGATGATCGTTCTTATCAGGTTTGATTCCCTTATGTAATTTGAATATTTGAATTTTGTAAATATCCTTGAATCTTGGCTGTTGTTTATTTTATTTCTGTATTGCTGTTATGAGTTTATTATGTTTTACAGGGGAAGGAACTGCGGTTAAAACAACGATATTTCTTTGTGGCAGCATCCATACAAGACATAATGCTGAGGTTTAAAGATGCTCACAGTAATATTGATGAATTTCCAGATAAGGTTTGAACCTCAGTACTATATATTATGTCACACACACACACATTGAACTGTCAGGAAAAGAAAGCTTTATAACTCTGAAGTTAGATTCTGAATTAATGGTCATTTTTCTTTCTGGCGTATTAGAGTTCTTGCTCTTGCTCAGTCATTAATGTCTTTTGAGCTGTTCCTTCTCTTGTTGGCTTACTTTTTCCATTTTTTAATTAGGTTGCGCTGCAGCTCAATGATACTCATTCATCTCTTGCCATAGCTGAGGTCATGAGAGTTCTTGTCGATGAAGAGCATTTGGATTGGAATAAAGCATGGGATATAGTTTGTAAACTCTTTTCTTTCACGATACACGCAATAGTTGCTGAAGGGTTGGAGAAAATCCCTGTTGATTTATTGGGCAATCTTCTCCCACGCCATTTACAAGTGCGTTCCGAACGACTATATGCATGCTATATATACTTTATAATTCTGTACAGTTGTATTCTGATATAAATGATTTCTTAGTCACTCGATCATTGTAATCACAATTTTGATGTTCCAGATTATATATGACATTAACTTCCATTATGTCAAAGAGTTGAAGAAGAGGATTGGTTTAGATTATGATCGTCTGTCTCGGATGTCTATTGTTGAGGAAGCTGCTGTAAAGGTATCTATAAGCATCATATACTGTACATGGTATATATGAGTCTGTTTTCTTCTGGTAATCTTTGTATTATATCAGTATATGACTTCTTTCAAATTTCTTTTCTCCCATGTGCTTAATCATTTTTTTAATGTTAAATTCATTGTAAAATTTGAGTTGACAGAGTATTCGGATGGCAAACCTGTCGGTTGTTTGTGCTCATACTGTGAATGGTGTTTCACAAGTACATTGAGAATTATTAAGGACTAAATTATTCAAGGTGCTATGTTGGATCATTGTCTTCGTTTAGCTTCTAACTAAAGTACAAGATTTTCAAATTTCCAAGTACCTTTTGTTGGGTTAGTCTACTGACTGACACCTCTTCTCCGTGACAGGACTTCTATGAGCTATGGCCTGAGAAATTCCAATGCAAGACAAATGGCGTTACCCAGGTACATGTACACGCGTTTTAAGGTATGTACAGGCTACAATCACTTTGCGGATCATAATGAGTTTAGCCAGTTGGTGATATTCGTGTGACCTGCCTAGCATTTTAAGATTTTAAGGTCTCCTTTTGTTGGATGTCACTTTTCTGTAGGCTGATCCGAGATGGTCAATTTGGCTTTCAAGACTATTTCGAATCTCTATGTGATAGTGTTGAGGGTGACGACGTCTATCTGCTCAGTTCTGACTTTGGGAGCTATTTAGAGGCTCAGGTAATCATTTTAGTTTTCATGAAGTCTCCAAAGTATATGTCTTGATGTCCTTTAACCCTATGTGTACTTGAGATACAGGCTGCTGCTGATAAAGCATTTTTGGATCCAAAGAAGTGGACTAAAATGAGCATCCTAAGCACAGCAGGTTCTGGGAGATTTAGCAGTGATAGCCTGATGGGACAATCCATGACAATGCTGATAAGAGTTGGGGAATTGAACCATGCAGATTCCCTTCTGAGTTTGACGGCTAGCTTAAGCTCGCCGAAAGTAGCACTTGTAGAAAGAATCGAGTTGTTTCCAATTGCGGTGAAGAGGCCAACAGGTACTGTGGGTTTCCCTCCTCCTTAATGGCTTCACAGTATAAAGGGAGCTGCAACTTGTATATACTTGGTTCTTTTGCAACTCAAAATGTAATAACCTTAGGCTATAGAGTATATAGCCTATACAAAATAATGCAAATCTGTAGAGAACTGATTACAGTTTGCTTAATGTTCAATCCACTGTTCACAAGATCTATCAGGTACGTTCTTGGACTATCATATCATTTACTGGAACATGTTCAAACTATTCAGCAAACAACCAAAACAAAGGCAAAACTAGTTTTTGGAATGATCACTATTGGTAACAAAATGTGTTATCATTCTCAGTCGGGACCTGCTCTAGTTTAGCCCCTGGACAATACTTTTTTAAGCACGAGATTTGTCGTCGGGAAAGCCTAATTCCCAAATGGAATTTCATCTTTCGGTGGTTTTGTTTCAGGAGAAAACGTCGTCGTTTTTGCCCTTCCCTCCCACCTGTTTTGACTCGAAGTAACTACGAAATCGAAAAATTCCGAGCAATTTTTTCGAGATTTTGGGTTTTGGGAGGGGAAAGGCGAATCGCATCATTCACAGTCAATTTTCTGCAAACGACAGAATGAGATTGACAAGGCTTCATCTAATTCCGTTCCTACTCCTCTTTCCCGCCTTTTTCTCCGCCATCTCCGATACGACCTGTCCAGCTCAGCACTCCGACGACGGCGAATCGATCTACTGCCAGATCCACCAATTCAAGCTCAAGATCTCTCATTTAGGTACTTCAACTTACACTAGACTCTTTCTTTCTTAGTTCTTAGGCTATAGCTATGAAAATCGTTCGCAGAATCGATTCTCGCGGAGAGCGTTCAGCATCTGAGCGAGAAAATCGAGCACATTAAACACCGCCAGAACCGAATCGACGACATGTCGTTGGAGATTCTACGTTTGCAATCTCAACTTTCCGCTCTTAAGGTTTATTTTCTGTTCCAAATTCTTCAAAGCATTTTCAATTCACATTGATTAATATGTGTTGCCTCATTTGGCTGTATTCTCTATATCTTCAGGAAGACTCATCGTTAGCTGATCAAAGACTTGAAGCTCTAGAAGAAGAGGTTCTTATTAATAAGTTTTTTTTTTTAAAAATAAAAAAATTCAGTCAATAATGGTTGAAGATTTTGTTCGGTGTTTGAGAATTAGGCGTGCTGTAACTTGTAATTCATAGGTACGGAGTCTCTGGGCGGCTTCGAGGAAGAACAATTTCGACATTCATGTGTTGGAGTCTAAAGCACGAGATGCTGAGGATAGGCTTGAGACGGTTACCTCTCGGGCTGAAAAGGTCATATACTGATTGATCTCAATCTATTTGTGGTTTTGTGAGTGTGATGTTTGTGATTGAGCGTTGATTTGTAAATTGTGGCTTTCAGATGAATGATGTGGTCACTGAGCAGTGGATTCAACTTCAGCGGCTTCAGCAGGCTCTTCATATTCAACAGGTACTTGCCACTTGACAACTGGTTTTAGATTATTCATTTAGACAATTTGTTGAAATTTTGGAATGCTTTATGCTAACTTACTGCAATTGAATACATAGACGAGGAACTTGAGAGTTCAAAGGCAAGTCCGCTATACAAGATGTGCATTCTTGAAGGTAAACTCGGTCTATATGAGAACTTGAAGTTTTCAATGAAATGTTGCTGGATTTAAGTTAGAATTAGGAAATGACATTATGAAAGAACTGATATTATTTTTGTCTATATATAATTTCACATTTACATTCAATCTGATGGCTTGCAGTTCTTCAACAACCTTCTTGATGACCATTTGTTGAAGCTGCTTGGATCTAACTTCAGATCCTTTATCTCTCAAACCCTGCATCAGTTGGAAAAAGTCTTTCTAGCTTTCAAAAGGTCTCACCATGAGGTTAGCACCAAAAGTTTTGAATGCATTAGTATTTCTTTCATGCTGTTATTGCTTAGCATGACTTTGAGGCCATTATTGTGATTTCTATGCTGCCATTAAGTCTATGCCCATTATAGTTGTACTTGATTTTTTAGATTTCATTTTCCATTATTCGTTGTTTGTTTTGACCCTAGGCCATCTCACTTGCAACTGTGAAAATGTCATAAAGCTTTGTGAAACTTTGACCATTATTTTTTTATAATTTGTCTTTTTATTATGAAGGTCCTCAATTAGCAGATTCTAAAATCAATGTAACTAAGAATGTTACATATAAAATCACCGCATCTTTTGCTCCTTCCCTGTTCATACAGTTCCTGAAAACCCTCATCGACTGGGTTTGTCTGGGTCATACTATTCCAATCCATCGATTCTTAGTTCATATCAGACTATGTTGTATAAGTTGAAACATCATGTTTGCTTCATCCCCTATGTGTTTGAGATGCAATGGATTCGTGATTACCTTTTCTTCTGCAGTTGCAACATTCCATTAAAGATGTGTTGGAGAAGAATGATTTTACTGCAGCTTTTGCCAATGAAGAATTTATTTTCTATGTGGTATGTAGTCAATTTTTCTTCTTTCTATTCCATGAACTGTGCTGGGAAAAAACCTAGAAAATGAAAAAAAGTATCGCCATTGCCGGGGATCGAACCCGGGTCACCCGGGTGACAGGCGGGAATACTTACCACTATACTACAACGACTGATTGTTAATGTAGAGAGAGATTCCCTCTCATATTTTAGTTGTCTAATTGTTTACTGATCATAGTTGTTCATTTTCAGGCTTCTGCTCTAATCACGTTGCCGGTGGTGATTGCTTGGATGTTTCTCACTTCAAGATTACAAGCTAATTGCTCTATTGACATGACCTATTCTCACTCGCAAAGTACCGAGACAGAATGAGCTCAAATTCTCTGGTATTTATAACTAACTGCTAACAGATACCTTTGGTTCAAGACTTAAAATCTATGAGATCAATGATTACAGCACAAACATATATCATACATCAGATTCTCTCTGTGTAATAGTCTTAAGCCCGATGCATATTTCCAGCTTGATACGCAAGTCCCTGGTTAAGCCTTGGATCCGTGAGTTCTCAGTTTTTGGATTCAATTATAATCTGTTACTGAATGGCCCCTTCTGTGCCAACCATTGTTTTTTGCACTAGAAGGAAAAGTGAAAACTATATCTGGGCTCCAGTTTCCCTTTCTTTTAGAAGGCTGCAGAAAGTAAAAAGTTGTTATAACTGCGCTGCTGTAGTTTAGTGTATACCATGTGATTTTACCAAAGTTACTAAAATACGGTATGAATGGCTCTTGGTAAAAATCTCAACACCCTCAAACCTCATGTTGAGACTTTTGGCCTTTTGGGATAGATAGCTCAGATAAGCACAAAACAATGGGAGGAGAAGAAGACACAACATGGGAACAGACTCAATGCCTTAACTCACATCTTGATCAATCCAACAAGCACACCACCTCTCCATTCCCAGTTCTTCATCTCCACCCAAATTCCCTGCTACCTAAACTGGGACTACCCACCAGTCCTCTGCACCAAAACCTCTTCCTTCCATCCACCTCAAATGGGGCATCTCTCTCTTCCTCAGAAGGGTTTTCAAAACTGCCCCCCCTGAGAATTCCTGGAGGTCCAAGTGGCCTTATCAGATCCCTCCACCATTGATACTTGCCAAAGGAGTTGAAGAAGCTCGGTGGGATCAGGAGCAGAAGAAGCTCAACTTCAGAAAGAGGTTGAGAAGAAAACAACATGGGACTGAAATCAATCCTGGGATTCCTTTTCTGGTTCCCAATATGTTGTTTACTATTCTTCTTTGGGACCCGTATCCCGATTAGTAGCTGCTGTAAATCTAATCTGGGGTTCTGGGAAGTTTGTGTTTTGTTAATGCTTGAATTATCATATAAAAAGAATGAGTCTTTCAGTAAAATTAGTGTTCTTTATACAGACTTTGTGTATTTGCTTAAATAACTAAGCCACAAGCTCCCACTGGTTTAGTTTCAAACTTAACTAAAGAGGCTCAAAATCTGCAAGAGATCAAACAAAGGCATAGGTCAAAAGGAAAAAGAGAGAAAAACAAATGAGGTATAGGAGGTGAAAGGCTGTGACTATTAACAAATCTATGGCGCTAATCACGCAGCAAATTTACACCACATTCAAGGAAAAGAAGAAGAAGAAAATATAAAAAGAAAGGCCTGGGGTGCTTTGCAAACCCAAACGTTGACAATAAAGCATTTTGTATTGAGGATTGAGGGAAGAGGCCACCCACCTTGTATTGCCTGGTATCAATCAAAGGCTTTAATTCTAACAGCTATGACCAAACAAAGGAAGACTTTCTGCACATGCAAGCACACTTCTATAGTTCGATCTCTACTCTCTAATCTCCCACATTAGTTGACACAGCACTTGCCACATGCGAACTTCATTACCAATTTGCCATTGTAGGACTTCACACAAAGGTTGATGTGAGACTTGGGTACTGTTCTTTGATGTATGTGCAATGCGTAATCAACTATACGTTAATCACCAAAACCTTGTTGGTCTAATGTCATGAGACCCCGACTAGAGGAAGAGCTTTCACCACCCAAACTGCTTTTTTCAGAGGGTTTTTTATTACATGCTTTTAAGGCCAGTACCCCTTTGTTTTTGTATTTCTCTTTTGCTTGGAAGGCGATGTACGTAATAGGCTTTTGCTTTTACAAATACAACATCGATGATGTAGGAATGAACTTGTTCTTACATGCTAGCTCTTTCTTCTTTTGGCTTCTGTGATGCAAGTAGAAGTGTAGAACTAGTCCTTTGGTTTTCGGTGGGAGTGCAGGAGCTTTCACATGATTAGGAATATACCTTCTTTCTTTTTAACTTTGACAGCACTTGTTAGTAGACTGAGACAGTGAGAGTGATCAAATATCTACTTGTTGGTCAGCAAATGAACAATCCAAAACAAAATGGCAAGTGGTTTGAAATGGTAGGCTAGTATTGTTGTACATTATCGTTAGATACGTTACAATAACTTATACTTGAGAGTAATAATCTACGCAACTAATGATCGATCAGTTCCAACACGATCGACTGCATCTATGAGTACTAAATGTGACTTGGCCTAGTTCCAACTAAACACATAATATATGAGATTGTTGTGAAGTATCCATCTCAGTTATACTAGTATCTCCCCAATCCACTTACCAATATTAATACCACTTCAATTCCAATTTATGAAACCTAAGTGTTCCCAACCAACACTTGAAGTAGAAGCCACTAGCCAACTTTTGGTTAAAATGCAGGAAGCAGTAATGATCCTCCTATTGACATAGACAGACAATCGCAGTCTTCTTTCTTCTTTTGAAGCCAAGGCTTAGAAGTTTCTGAGATTTAGACCAAGCAAAGAAAGCACATGCCTTGCCTACATGCTATATGATATTGCATAATGCACGTCCCACACCCACTCCCACTCCCACAATGCATAATTACACGGCCATTTCAATCATGTCTATGTCATGTCCTCCTCCTCCTGCCTATATTGCACTATTTCTTCTTATATGAATCTCCAAGTTATGCTTGTAATTGATTAGGGGCTTTCTTTTTCCCTCAGCTTTTGGGAACATCATGAACACTTACAGCTAAAAGATCACATTCCTCATTTACTCTGGTGGCTAGGTTCTTGTTACTGTATATATATATATATATATTCTAGTTTATTCATTGTCATTTCTGGGTTTTGCTTAGAGCAAAAGACTAATCAATGGAGATGATGATTAAGTTAATTAACATCTATATATAGGGTTATAAAAGGATCGATGTAGGCTTTTTATAGTAAAACGAAATATTGTGTATGAGATGGACATACAACGTTTGTCTAAACTTATGGATATCGTAGATTATCGAACAAGATAACACAAATTCGATCATCTAGATTATCTGAAATATAAAGAATTGAGACCTACTACATTCCTAATTTTCAATTATGTTTACACTCTGATATTCACTATGATCAGTTCAACATTTTTGTTATACGTATTTGTATGTTCATACTAAATAGAACAACAGATGGTTATATGTATTTGTATGTTCTCCACCTACTCTTGAAGTTCTTATCCTTTTGGGGACCACAACCATCAACCTCCTCACAGGCCATTTGCACCTAATGAATGGAAAATTTTGGGTGCCAGAGAAAAAAAGGTCCTCTCCATATAAAGATGTTCACCACTAAGGCTCTCCACACACTATTTTACACTCACTAGTCCCAAGTCCAAAGCAAAGAGCAACCTCTTTCTTCAATCACTTGCCATCATCTATGGCTCATAGTGCGAAGTTGCTCTCTTTCCTCTTCGTTCTATCCCTCTTTGTCTCCCAACATGCTCTAGCTAGAAGCGTGTTCTTCAGCAAAGTCGCCAATGTTGACAACCACAACGATGTGAAGGAAGAGAGTACTCCTCAAGAACTCACCAACAAGGACAACACTGTTGTCACCAAGCTAGAGCAAGAGCCAAGCTTCTACACTCAAACCCAAAGCGGCTATGGTCTCTACGGCCACGACGCCACCGAGTTGCATCCCTCCACCACCATCAACAACGATGAAAAATACAAATACACCACCACCAGCGATGAAGCATTGACAGCGTCCGAACGTCCATACACCACCACCACCACCAACGAAAACAACAACATTCCATACACGCACTACAACCCTAAGAAGAACAGCTTATACTACAACGGGCACAACAAAAACTACGAGACCGACCAATATGGGATGAGTGACACTAGGCTTACGCAGCAGAGAGGCTACACCACCCCAACAACCACCCAAAGCGGCAGCGGCCACAGCAACAGCTACTTCAACGTGGAGAGGCAAGGGATGAGCGACACGAGGTTCATGGAGAACGGCAAGTACTACTACGACCCCAACAGTGAGCTCGAGAACAACAACTACAATACCAACCAGTACAGGGACTCCAGGGTGGTTGACTCGAGAAACTGGTACAACAATAACAACAACAAGGGGTACTATGGCAGAAACAACAACAAGGGCTACTATGGCAGCAACAATGGTAACCAGAACACTTACGAGTCCAATGATGTGTACCAGAACGAGGAGTTCCAAGAGAACGAGGACGACAAGTTCGTGCCGTGATGAGCGATCTATCTGTGTGGATTTTTCTTGTTTTGATATATTTACGAAGCTGGGAAAGAAAAGAAGAAGAAAACATAATTAAACGTAGACTACTATTTGTATGAAGGATTTATCTGATCGATGCATGTTTATTTTAGTATGCCTTCTGCTTTTGTGTTTGCATAAGAGCATAATGTTCGTGCTTTTACAAAAACTGAAGTTGATTTGTGAACTATAAACCAGTCAATAAAGTGTATATTATGATTGCTCTTCTTGTTTAGTATCCTATACATCTTAAGTTGTTCAATTTGCCAATTCAATTTCTTTATTAGTCTCGTAACTACTCAGTGATGCAAGATATATTGGTGTCTAGAGATTTTTTTGGACGTCTTGATCACATACAAACAAAGAACTCATCAATTTATGGAGAAGCGCTGGAACTGATTTTGTGCATTGATTTTGTGCCCCATCCATTGGGGTTGATTACTTGATTTGTATATCAGCTTTCATTACATATAGCTCCAAAGAGAAACTCTCCAACTAAGGCTTGAAAGGAACTAAGTATCCTGTCATTTGCATGCTACTAAAACTTCAAGCATATATGAAGTATCTTAAGAGTTGTGGAATGTCCCAGACACCCACCTAACTGCTATTCAATAATAGTCATGATCGACCAAGGGGCTTTAATTATGCACGTACCGAAGCTATTGAGATTGTAAAGCTTAATTAACAAAAACCCACAAACATGCATGGTTAAGTTTTCCAATCTTACCCTTTTTTTCTAATTAAGCATGCAGACGTAGAACTTTACTAAAACAGAATGACTGTTGTAACTACTACTACCTAAAGGGCAAGATGTGCATTATGTGTACGTAGGACAATCTACGATCTACGACGCCAGATCGAACTAGATCATCAGTGCATCATGCACCCAAGTAAGCTCAGCTAGCTAAGAGTACGTATCTCGACCTGAACTTTCATATGGCAGGTTGCATTGAGTGCCGTTTGATCAGTACTAATCTCCGGCAAGCTCTTCGCATGACAATGTACATATAATTGTGTACGTACCACATACCTTCGAGAGTGAGGCTCAAAGTTGACATATATATAGCTGCGACATCTCCATTGAATATGCTCTATAACCCTTTTGACCTGCTTCTATATATTGAATATGTCATATATATATATATATATGATGCTTCGCTAAATTAAATTTTTAGCATAGAGTTAATATAAGCCAATCATAGTAATCATAATGTCATGCACTCATGCTCTTATGTGAAAATTAAGCAGATTGTTATACCAGTATATGTGGTCTCTGGCTGATAATTAATCACCTAGCAGTTCATAATGAGTGTAAAAAGGACACAAGTCAACATTAATCATATATATATATATATGAGTAGGTTAGTTTCCTAACAAACCCAGTTCCCAATCGATTCACTTCACCAAATACATGTATATCAAAATCAATAAGCATTTAGAACATGTCGATACAAAGTTACACCGTAAAACTTGGTCAGTTTGGGTACCAAACATAGGGTAGCAGGTCAGCTAGTAGCAAAAGCTATCTGTCATGTTTGCCAATAAACTGTAAATATCTGGTGAAAGTTTTTAAGTCTAGCTAGCTACAAAACAAGAGGCACCATTATTTTGTTCATGTTTCCTTCTTCAATTTTGAGTCGTGGACATAATTTGATTTTCCATTCTCGCAAGCAAAGTAGGCATGTGGCATTTATACTATAGAGACTAATTAATTGGGACCATATAGGTGTAACATGTTGTTTAGCGAAAAAAAGGTATTCCTGCAAATTTTGGTGCAGCCCATTTCATTAGAAAGCTATTGTGTACCATCCAAATTATGGTATATAATTGTAGTAGGACTCATGATGATGGTGTAAGGAAGCATGTAAGAGTACTAATTATAATCATGTCCACCCACACCATCAAAATTTTCAGGTTCATTATTCTGTCTCTGTCCTCTAATTATATACACCATGTCAGCATCTTTACAGTTCACAGTTTCTTACTCAAACAGTTCCATGAGGAGTGTCTATGAAGTATGAAGCCCTACTTGGCTAGTTTTCCATATTGTAATATCTTGGGTCACTGTTTCGGCATTTTTTAAGCCCACTGATGTGATGCAAAGTTACTGTCCAGCTACATCAGAACTTCCAATATTGGAACATACAGAAACTAAGCAGCCCACGCCGGTACCAGTAATGGGTTGCAGCCCAAATTTTTAGATGTCCAAACTTTCTTTTCGTTTTACTACGACAAATAAGAATGTAGCAAACCCCCTTCCCACCACTAGCTCGTTGCCACAAATTAGTAATAACCCATTTATTGATAAGCATTTGATTTATGGGTTCCTTCGCAACGTCTATTCCAAAAACTCATTTTCCCGAGCTCGATAACAGACATTTTAGCTCTTTTTGTGATCAAGTGCAACAAACTCATTTGTTGCTGAATTTTTTTAATTTTTAATTTTTCAAAATTAGGAATGGTTTCGTAAGTGTGCCGTGTGAGTTGGGATGTCACATAACCATACACATCCAAGCAGTGTATATAATAGGAAATGGAGAGTGTCGGCATCCAAATACTCAGGCCTTGCAATTTGGCTTTGCTATCAACCCAAACATTACTTTTGAATAAGGAAGGTCAAGCTGTGCAACTGTGTTTGCCACGTCTGGTTAAACTTGATTCTGACCATTCGGGATTTCGGGTCCCCAACCTGACCTACTTCTCGAATAATGATCACTACTCACTCCTTCACATTCATTTGCATACGTCTCGCTCCATCTCTCTCACCTTCACAGTTACAGACTTACAGTTGGTCGCCTAAAGCCCACCCATTCACTTCTCTTTCTCATTTCTCTGCCTCCCCTTTCAAATATGGTGAATAGAAAATGCTACTTCCGTACTTCGATTGGATGGGGACACAAGTTTTTTCAGCTAGCTTGTGTTACAACATGCATGGCTACGATGTGGATGAATTGAAACTCGTAGTTTTAACTTCTTTGAAGCAATTTATCTAACAACTTCTCTTCTAATCAAAGAGTCTATATGAATCGAAATTCGAAAGCGACTATATATGGGTTTAGTTAGCAGCCCAAAAATATATCCTGTAAAAACTACAACCCCAAGCTCGATTGTTGATTTGTTACTGTACTCTCGCAGTCAAAAATGCACAACAGAGCTTGCATGATTACAGAGTTACAGCTCGATGCGAGCTCTTTATTTACGTTTGCATGTTTCACCTGCCATCAATACATATCCAGTGACATTTGGAGCTGCAAGTTCTGAACACACTTTACATGAAATCAATGGCATATATACCAGATTCAGATGAGAGCTGAACTAAACGTGCTCTTAATTTAGGCAATGTTTACAAGTACCTGATGTTTCAGGCCTTTTACAAGCTGATATATAACCCCACGGTCTCCATATTTGTACCACCTTGGTCCCATACCATGAATGATAGTCCTGTTTGGAAGATAGATAGACGGACAAGGCTAAAATGCTGCAACCAAATTCGATATTTTTTCGTACTATCAACTTATGGAGCAGTTTGATTAAACTTCAGACACTTTTGAAGTAATGAGAAGTAACATTTCTAATCCAAAGTTCAGATTAGAGATGTGAGTTATTTACGTGTTACTTGCCTATTGAGCAATTTATAACTTTCAATCCAAATTGTGTTTGTTCATACATCAGCACTCGATTTTCTACCTTGATCACGATCAGATATCCTATTAGAGTTGCCATTTTTACACTTCAAAGTCCCATATTAACGTTAATATGTCATGATCACCAAATTAACTTGAAGTAGCAAAATCCTTAGAACGCTATATCTTTGTGAGAAAATGAAAAGGGAAGAAGAGATTGCTCAACAGCTTCAACCCCCATCATGTCTCCTAATTAAAGAAATAAAGGCCTCCCGTGTCTGATTGATCCCACCTAACAAAACCCATCTGATGTTTCCACATGCTAATTTAGAATATTCAACCTCATTTCTTGTACCAATTAAACAGAACAAAAAGATGAAGGGTCCATCTATACTTTGTGAATCTACCTATGCATCAAGTTGGCTAATTTGAACTTATCTACCTCTGTGTTAATGCACCGTTAAACTTTCAAAAATGAAACCTTTTTGTGGAATTTTAAAACTTGCAACAGAATCAATTGAGTTTACAGAGTTGGTGAACTAATTTGGTAGTTAAACTGTTGATTTGTGTCCATATATATACTGGTAAACTATCCAAAATGCTTTAATTAAGGGGTGGTGAGGTGGGACATGAGAATCTTTAATCTGATGATGTTGTCACTGTTAGGGAAGAATACAAAACTGGGTAGTTTATATCCACCATAAGTCTTATTGTGCTGAGATTTGCTGTGCCAGCTTCTTCTTCTTCTCAGGCCCTTCAAGCCATGGTCACAGAGGTAAGAAATACTCTCCCTTCAAAATTCAAATTGACACTTTAATGTTGCTAGTTCAAGTTTACTATTTAGGATTCTTCTCTGTTTGTTGATTCTATGTTCATGGAATCATAAAGTTATATATTTAGTCCAGCATTGAAACTGACACTTTGCTTGGCCTTGGCTCTAGACCCTCAAGTTGGGTTCTTGGTGAATCTTTGAGAGTGAGAGGCTGTGTAGTTGCACTGCATTTTGGCAATAGTTTTTTTTTTTGTTGTTGTTAAAATTTGATGAAGTATATGCTAACATGCATACTTTATGGTGTGTTTAGATAGAGGTAGAATGAGAGAAATTTAATTAAATTTCAGTAATTTAGAATTTCATCCCCTAATTTTGTGTGTTTGGATAGTTAGTTTAAGAATTTAACAATTCATGTATCTTAAAAATTGGGAGAATTGAAGACTTAAATTTTTTCTTCTAATTCCTTTAAAAAGAGATGTCATTTTATAATTCTTTTTAATTCTTTCTAAAATTTTATAATTCTTGTCATTATTAAATTTCTTTATGAAGGAATCCAAACGCGAGAATTTACAAATGATGTAATTTAATTTTTTTGGTTTGCAAGCATATCACTTTTATGCACATAGAAAACTCTGCTGTGATCTGGGTCAAGAAGAAGAAACTAGTCCTATCATATATGATTCTAAGACTTTTATTGGCCATCATATTATGTTGAGGTTCAGAAATCCTCTGGTTGGAATCTGAACCAAAGAATATCCCAGGAAATAGAGATTTTAATTTAGCCGTGAAATGTCAATAAGAATTGTTTGTTTTGTTAATGAAATGTCACTTTTAGGCTTATAATAAGAAATTTGTCTATCGATGGGGTTTGCCTCACCTTTGTGCAAGTAGGGTAGTCAATGCCAAATTTTGCAGTTTGTTATTATAGGGACATGTATTTTTCCCCAGTAGCCTATTCTGATGGATAGTAAATAATCCATTAGAAATTTAGTGGAGCTATTGACTGACTAAGCAAGAAAGGTCCAACCCCCTATGATCACCTTATTCAGCTAATAGGATGATCAAGTAATCAGCACCACCATGAAGCTAAGTCTCCTTTGGAATTCTGAGTTTGATGTTCTGTTTTTAGTAGAAACCAGCTTGAAATTCAACAGCATGAAGCTTCCAAAGTGTATTGCTTTGATCATGTTCTTGACCTACTAGTTTGATGCTGATTGCTAAATAAGATTTTATTATGTGAGATATATATATTAATATATATGTCCAAATTGATGGATAGGCTGTTCTTGTTGATGTTTTCAACTTTTAACTGATAATTCTCTACAGGATCATGAATTGCATCATGGATGGCCCCTTGGGCTTGAAATTATGAGCCTGAGGCTTAGACTGGGTGAGAGCTTACCAGCTGCTGTTATTAGACACCATGTACCTTCTACTAGTTTTACCTCATTTTCATCTTCAAACCTTGATACTGAGGTAACTTTTATATTTAACTAAGTTCGTTCTCAATACTTGTTCATTTACTATGTATATAATTCATATTTGACACCATTCTCATGGGCTTGATGCTGTGAAACCAAGCAGTCTACAGCATCCTTCTTCCAAGACCACAGCGTGTCACTAGGCCGGCTAATTGGGTTTCAAATAGGTGACAGAGGCCGCTTGTACTACTCGAATCCAATACGAATCGATGAACAAGGCAGGAATTTCGTAAGGGCTAGTTCACGCAATTCTGATGTCTCCAGAAGACACCAAGTAGACATGTCTAAACGAATTTGCTTACCTTTACTGCTTGGTGCTCTCTTAAAGATGACCAGGAGTAAGAACAAGTCTAAGAAGCCAAAGTTTGAAGGCAAAAGCTGATGTTAATGACCATTGTAACTCCTACAAAGTGTTTATATGAGAGCACTGTATAGTCCTTTGACAAATTCCCATAATTTATATGTGCCTACAGAAATTTATGTTCTACTTTGCTCTACAAAATGAGAGAAATCATGTTGAACTAGTAGAATTAGTGACAAACGTGACATGTTGACCCTCAATATAACTGATATTGTCCCAACTTGAACCACATTTAAGGTATTTGGTTTTATCCAAAATGCCTCAGTTAATATTGGGTTTGGTCAATTCACTTATAAGTTATTTTCAATTTGTCTCTTTTTCAATGTAGGATCTCCAATCCAACACGCTCTCGCACGTGCAACCTAACTCTAGGTTAGCACGTTGAAGTACATTTAGGAGCCAACGCATCTTTTTGAAAGCTCAATCCATTTATTCAGCACAGCTTCCATATGCTCTTTCACTAGGATCATGCATGAACTGACTGACAACACTTACAGCATACGCAATATCAGGACGAGTGTGTGACAAATAGATTAACCTCCCTACTAATCTTTGATACCTGCCTTTGTTTGTTGAAACCTGTCCATGACACAATTCCAGCTTGTGATTCATCTCAATGAGCGTATGAGCAGGTTTATAATCTAACATTCCGGTCTCAGTACGAAGATCAAGTACATACTTTTGTTGTGACAATGTGATTCCCACCTTCGATCTTGCAACTCCATTCCCCAAGAAATACTTCAACGGACCCAAGTCCTTCATCTCAAACTCTTGGGACAAACGCTTCTTCCATCTCAACAGGATCATCACCTGTAACAACCATGTCATCTACATATACAATCAAAGCAGTAATCTTACCACCCTTGCATTTAATGAACAAGGTACGATCAGAGTTGCTCTGTCGATATCCAAACTTTTTCATGGCTTCAAAAAATCTCACAAACCAAGCTCTAGGAGATTGCTTCAATCCATACAATGATTTCTTCAATCTGCAGACTTTTCCAACATCACATGGTATGAACAAGGTATGATCAGAGTTGCTCTGTCGATATCTAAACTTCTTCATGGCTCCAGAAAATCTCACAAATCAAGCTCTAGGAGATTGCTTCAATCCATACAATGATTTCTTTAATCTGTAGACTTTTCCAACATCACATGGCTTACAGTTAACACTTGGAGGAATATCCATGTACACCTCTTCCTCCAACTCTCCATTCAATAAAACATTTTTCACATCGAATTGGTGCAATGACCAGTCATGTCTAGCTGCTAAAACTATGAGGATGCATGCAGTGCTGATCTTTGCTACTGGGGCGAATGTCTCTTTATAATCTACTCCATATCGTTGAGTGTAACCTTTTACAACTAGACGAGCTTTATACCGATCAATGTTTCCATCTGCCTTCAGCTTCACTGCATATACCCATCTACATCCAATTGTCTTCTTTCCAAGTAGGGCAGGAACAAGTTCCCACATTCCATTATTTTGTAGAGCTTCCAATTCTTCATTCATAGCTTGCTTTTACTTTGAATTCGCCAAGGCATCCTGCACATTACTAGGAATAGATACTGTAGATAATTGATTAAGAACAAGTGCATGTGATCCAGAAAACTTATGGTGAGATACAAAACTGGCATTAGGATATTTGACTTTGGCTTCCATAGTTGGCTCATATTGCTTCTTTGGAACCCCTTTTGTTTCTCGTTGAGATCCCTTTGGAGCAACCTCTACAATGCTTGATTCAATGTTATCAGTACATACCTCATGTGAGACATCTGAGAAGACTCTTTGGTTGATGGAGTAGAAGGGGGGACTTCATAAGATACAGCTTTAGAAGAAAGTTGAACTGCTTGTGATGCTCCAGCTTCAGGTCCAGTCTTCGATGGATCGAAAAAATCCTTTGATCCATCGAAGGTATCTCTCGGGTCTATTTCAAGTGCAAGCTTTGATGCATCGAGAATACTCTTTGATGGATCAAAGGGTGTTTCCTGGTTCATCTCATCTCCAGATTTCGATGGATCGAGAATGTCCTTCGATCCATCGAAGGATGTTCTTTGGTTTGTTTTTTGTGAATCTTTCGATGGATTGAGAGTTTCCTTCGATCCATCGAATGAGGCTTTCAGGTCATCTTTTGAATTTCCAGATTTTCCAATAACTTCGAGACTTCTTTCCAACTTCTCCAATTCTTCAAATTCAGGTATGTTCAGAGTATTTTCTTCACATATACTTCTCTTCTCCTGAAGGGAAGACTCTGAAGCACCCCCTGAATAATATAGTTCAGATTCACAAAAGGAGACATCCAATCAAACATGCATCTTGTCATGGAGCGGGTCATAACAACGATAACCTTTTTGGAAGTCAGGATACCCAACAAAAATACACTTTACAACACATGACTCCAGCTTGCCTCTCCGTTGTTTGTTGATATAAACATACATAATACACTCAAAAACTCTTGGCTCTAAATTTGGCAAGGATGACACATTCAGCAACTGATGCAACTTCTGATAAGGATTTTGAAATTCAATCACACGGGAAGAAGTGCGATTGATCAAGTATGCAGTAGAACGAACACCTTCTCCCCACAAGTTTGGTTTCACATTCATGACAAAGAGAGAGGCCCGAACAACTTCCATTATTTGTCTATTCTTCCTTTCAGCTAATCCATTTTGTTAAAGAATATATGCAATTGAAGTCTGGTGTCGAATTTCATGAGAGATTAAGAATGCAGACATCTCACCATTCACATATTCGCCACCATTGTCAGATTGAAATACCCGGATTTTCGGTTGATACTGGGTTGCCACCATCGCATGAAATTCAGTGAATTTGGAATACACTTCATTCTTGTGCTTCATTAAGGAGACCCAAGTCATCCTGTTACATTCATCAATAAAAGTAACAAAATACTGAAAGCCAGAGCGAGTAGAAACTTGTGCAGGTTCCCAAACATCATAGTGAATTTTCATAAAAGGGACAGAACATTTGAATAAACTTGGCGAATAAATATTACGGTGACTCTTGGCAAATTCACATGTTTCACACTGAAATTCTGAGGTATTCACACGTGAAAAAAGTTGAAGTTGAAGCTTCTGTAGATATTAAAAATTCAAATGACCAAGACGAGGGTGCCATAACCACACATCATCCTTAGCTTTATCCAAACTGGTGGTATTATTCCCATGTCTCGATGATTTCAATTGTTGTGCTCCACTGCTTGTCAAATTAAGATAATATAATTTCCCCCATCGAATACCATAACCAAGAATATTTCTAGTCGCAAGATCCTGAAAGATACAACAATTTGGATAGAAAGTGACAGAACATCCAAGCGTCGTAGTTATCTGACTAATAGATAGAAGGTTATAGGCAAGAGAGGGAACAACAATAACAGAATCAATTGACAGATTATCAGATATCTTTACAGAACCTTTACCAATAACAAGAGATGGAAAACCATCAATAGTAGACACAACATGTTGAGGGGATGGATTAATGGTCTGTACCAGACTAGGGGTATTCGTCATGTGATCAGTTGCACCAATATGAATGATCCATGTAGGATTCGAAGATAATGCAGAGAGGGATGATGCAATACTCCTCACACTCGATTCAACTATATGAGCAGAGGCAATTGATGATCCAAGTGATATCTTCATGTTTCAAATAGTAAGGTTTTCAAGATTTAAGATTTCAAGAGTATACTTCGAGATTATGGGTTTTCAAATTCAAGAATTCAGGTTCAACTTCAAAGGTTTCAATTTAGGGATTTCAAGTGCAGTAGAAGAAATAATTCAATGGTGGTAATTCAGAGTTTCAATTCAATTCAGGATTTTTCAAATTCTAAGAATTCGGCTCTGGTACCAAGTCGAATTAGCGACGAGCGTGGCACGTTGACCCTCAATATAACCAATATTATCTCAACTTGAACCACCTTTAAGGTGTTGAGTTTTATCCAAAAGGCTTTGGTTAATATTGAGTTTGGTCCATTCACTTATAAATTATTTTCAACTTGCCTCTTTTCCAATGTGACATCTCCAATCCAATAGAACTTACTTCCTTAATTAATTTCCGTAGGAAACCATGCCATGCATTAGTTCTCTAATGTACTATCAACCATATATGCGATATAGATGATAAATTTTTTCAACCGTATATGCGATATAGATGATAAATTTTTTCAACCGTATATGTGATATAGACGATAAATGTTTTAATATGCACCACAGTTCTATTTCCATTAAATATGGAATAGAAAACTTAATAAATAAAAATGACATTCCACGTTGCTCCCACGTGGTAGCAAGTGTACAGTCGATCACACCAGACCGCTACTCCGAAGTCCTTAAACCCCATCAGGCTCCTTCTCCACTCTCACCCGATCGCCGATCTTAAACCCCCACACTCGAACAGCCATGGCTAGTTTCGCCGCCAGGTCCATGCTCCGCTCCTCCGCCGCCTCCCGGACCACCGTAGCTTCTCGTCTCGTCTCCTCAGCAGCCAAACCAAAACCAGCCGCCTCGCCTTTCAGCTTCCCCAAGCAAAACAAAAACCCAATCTCCCATCTGTCCCATGGCACCTTCAGGTAAATCAATCACGCACCAGCAACCCTTAAATTGCTGTAACCATTTTCAATTTGAGCTTACTTGCTTTTTAATATCTGTTTATAAAGGTCGCCTGTGGAGTTGAGCTGCTGTGTGGAGTCGTTGCTTCCATATCACACAGCTACAGCCTCTACATTGCTCACTTCCATGCTCTCCGTTTCGCAACGGTCCTACGCTTGGACCTCCGAAGGTACTCCCTCTTTTGCATATGAATAGATTTCTTGTTTTTCGTAAATTCATGTTTGCTGAAATCTGTTGTATGTTTAGTACTCCCCTAGTTTGGAGTAGAATTATGATATTTTGCAATAGATTCGTGCAGATTTCTTGAGAGTATATCATTGAATTGTTCGTAGCTTTTCAATCTGCTGCAGTTGCTTTTCTAATATTGGGGATTATAATCCATGATTCACATTCATCAAAGCTTTTGTAATCGGTACTGCTTTCCATTTCGGGATTATTGAGAGTAGCTTTCATTATTCATCGATCATTTCCATATGTTATTATGACAGTAGCGTTATAGTATCTTTGGTGTTCTTGGACATTATACTCCTTGAATTAGCTTTGGTATTTTCTGACTTGCTTGTGTTTGCTGATAGTGGAGGTTTACATATCTAAAAGTTGTTATGGTTCACAGATAACTAACAAAGATGGTATTACGATGATATGGGGGCCAAGGAAGCTTGCGACAGCAGTGATCAATGGTGACCATGGATGAGAACTACAAAATATGGCCTGCCCAATATGAATGTCTTCTGGGGAAAATGGGAGGAAGGAATTAAGACTCAAGAGTGCAAGACTGCTTTTACTTTTCTTGGTTCTCGATTGTTTCCTCACATTTTCTGTAGGATCTATCCTTGATGCACAAATTTAGTGCTTTTCTTTGTTATGTAACACTGACATTAGCTTTATATGTTGTTGACAATAACATCAGATATCAATCATATCATACATAGAAGCTTTTACCAAGCTTCGATAGTAGTATCCACCATTTTGTTGCTGTCAGTTTTCAAATTGTTGGTTCCATTTGTAAATGAATGGTTCATGACTCTGATTTATGCTCTTGTTTGAAGTATAAGATTGAAATTGATGTGTAGTGTTTGAGAATGCTCTTACCTAGTGAGTCGAGAGATCGGAGGATCATGTCCAACCGCATCGTTCCTCTGGTCTCTAATAATTGTAAATTTGCAATTTAGGGAACTCTTTCAATGAGGACCCTTATAATTAAGACTTGATGAATATCTTTCATAAAATTGTCGTAAAAATCATTTTTCAATAACATTTTTATAATATTATTTAGAAATAAATTTGTTCTTAAGCACTTAATGTGAGCCTTGGCTTTAACCGAACATATGTATAAGAGTCGGGCCAGCCCAATTAAAAGCCCACGTGGCTACCACATAGTAGCAAGCAAATGTAGACTCGACCGCTGCTCCAAAATCTCATCAGTCTATTGCTTCACTTCCCAAGTCTCTCACACTCCACAGTCCTCGCGATTCTTAAAACCCCAAAACAGCCATGGCCTCTTTCGCCGCCAGGTCCATGCTCCGCTCCGCCGCTGCCAGAACCACCGTAGCCTCGCGCATCGCCTCCGCCGCCAAACCCAAACCAGCCGCCTCCCCCTTCAGCTTACCAAAGCAAAACAATAACCCAATCTCTCACGGCATCTTCAGGTAAAAATTCACTTAAACCCTAAACCCTAGATTTGTTGTAGCTTTCAGTTTTCAATTTCAGTTTGACCAATTAATATTGTGTTTGAGCTTATGAAAGGTCGCCTGTGGAGCTGAGCTGCTGCGTGGAGTCGTTGCTTCCCTATCACACAGCCACAGCCTCTGCATTGCTCACGTCCATGCTCTCCATTTCGCAACGGTCCTACGGTTGGATCTCCGAAGGTACTCCCTCTATTACATATAAATATGTTTTCGTGTATTCGTAAACTTCTGATCGGAGGATTTGCTGAAATGTGTTGTTTGTTTGCTGCATTGGAATTGGGAACTGTGAAATTGAGTTGATTTACTTGTTTTCGTTTATAATTTTAGTCATAAGTTATAACTTATGACTAAAGATGTGAACTGTAAATGAAAAAACAGATCAGAATGACTAGTGAAACACACAAATTATTTGGCTAATGATTGCTAATGCATGGTCCGAATCTCGATTATTGTGGTTTGTTTTTGTTATGTAGTTACTTTTTCTTTTGTTCTTTCAACTGAAATAGTGTTTGCTCTGGTGTTCAATACTTAATATCTCGTTTTCTAAATTGTTTAGCTTTAATTCTATCTAAAGTGAGAGATAAAAATAATCGGCCAAAGAACTCAAGGGGAAAAATAGGTAGAGGGGGCAAAGTTGTTTTCTTTTTTAGCAGGATATGATTGACTCCCATCATGGTTTTATACTTATTTTCATGCATTTTGTCAGCTAGGAATACTTTAATATATCAAAAGACTTCCCTCACAGAATTATATACATCATGAATGCAACTCTTTTACCATTACTCAAGTCTAGACTGTTGATCTCCTTGAGTTTTGCATTAGATGGATTGAGAAGTAAGCAACTTTACATGCACAAAAATGTTATTTTTACTTACAAGCTAGGTGGATTAATTGATTTTCCTTTAAACTATTTTTTTGAGAAGGGGGCTGATGTTAGATGATAATGGATGGAAGTGTGGCCAAGACAAAAAATTGTGTGAGACCATTCTTTTGCCGAGTTTCTTCCAAAATTCCTTCTTCTTTTTTGTTGGGTGATCCCTTGGTTCGCTCTCTATTTCTAATGTCTTGCACAATGAAAGAATGCATGTGCTTTGTCTTTTGTAGGGCAAGACAAGACTAGATGAGGATCAAGCATCAAATTTGGAGTGATTTGGAAATGTTTTTGTTGTCTACTTTGAAAGTGTTCACTGGCATTTGTTCTCCAGTAGACTAGATGAGAAGACCATCAATCTGATATAAATGTGGACTTTTGAGAGTTTGAACTCCATATGTTTAATACCTATGAAATATTAATAGGTATTTTGGTTCTTCTAGTTCTTTGTTTGCTTCACTTTGAGCTTATAGTTTAATATAGTATAGTTTTTTGTATCTGCCCAATTTTGACATCCCAATGTGTGAAAGTATAATATTGTTTTCTTCATATGATGGTTTGTCTTTGTTGTGATATGTGCTCATTCATTCAATGACCTCGAATTACGACATTTTATACTGTTTTCGAATGGCAGTGTAGTCCACGTTAAAATCCTAGCTGAGCCACTTTTCCTTATTGTTTGTTGTTCATGTCAGTTAATCATATAAAGACAGTAATAATAATAATAATAATAATAATAATAATAATAATAATAATAATAATAATAATACTGGTTTGTTCTATTCACTCAGCTTGCAATGATGATGTATGATGAATATCAGAGGGTTCGAGCAAAGTTTAATGTACTTGCGCTTTAAGACAAGGTGGTGAAATCCAGCTTTTTAGTAGATTTTATTGTGTTGATTAGATGGACGAGGTCGAGGTGAAAAAGATTAATATGTTTGTAGTGTGATGATGGTGGTGACAAATGACTAAAGATTACTCTTATGTATTTGGGTTCATATTGTGATCTCTGAGAAACATTTTATGCTTGCATGTGTAGTATAGTTGCTTCCGAATTTGCTTTGATGTTGGGTTATCTTTAATTGCTGGGCATTTGAGTGATTGGAATAGTTTGGGACATACCAGTACAGTAATTAGTACTTAATGAGAACCATTGAAACTTTCAAACTGTATATATACAGGTTCAAAAAGTTACTTTTGACTGTATTGAGTTGGTTGACTCAATTTCTGCCTCTTTCAAAATAGACCTAGGGACTAGACTCTTTCTCTATATCTGTACAAATGACATAACTGATTTTCTCTGTAGAAGTGTAGTGGTCTCGAGTTAAGGAGTCTCGTTTCTTGTTGATTCTGTAATGGTTAGTTGCATCCTTCTGGCTGTTGCCATCTTCTCCAAATCCTTGCTAAGCTTCTTCTTTTGACTTGTGCTTCTTTTGACTTGTGTTACTTTTTTGTTTAGGGCAGTGATGATTCCTCTATAACGGACTTCAGAGTTTGGCTTGGAGACTTGATGTTGCACATGCTTTTATCTTACTTACGAAGTTTCAGTTGTGATATTTTATTTTTGACTTGGAAGCAAATAACAAATCCATGTTTGTCTCATAAGTCATGATACATTGTGTTACAATCACTAGTTCACAACTGTAATTGATGATCAAATCTTCAAGTCTTTTCATACAAATTTTATTTTTTGTTCGTGCCTTGGTCGTAGTTTTCATCAATTTCAGCGGAGTTTTGTGACTTGTTGAGGCGTTTTGTGTTGAGATTGAAATAGATTATGTGTTCGGCATTAGTTATTCTGAGAAGAAATGGGTCTCGTGTTTGATTTTATTTTTGCATCATCACAATGTGGGTTTAAGTTCGACACTTTAATTCATGAACGTAAATAAATTATGGATCAAATCTTTCCAGCTACACTCTATAAGCCTTGCCAGTTGCTATGGCATATGTTATAGGTTACTTGTCAAATCTGGATCAGCACTCGCCCTTTACTCCGGAAAATTTAAGACTTGGAAAATCCTCGATCATTAGTTGTCGAACAGCTGAGAGCCGACTCTTTGCCTGGGAGGAATTTTGCCGGCACTCTCTTGCGTCTCGTATCTGTTTCGAAAAACAAAGAAAAGCTGTTCTTCTGTAGATACCAAGGGCAGATCGATTGACCACAAAATAGCCGACTTTAATATTTATGTTTAGTTCCTTAATAGAAATGAAATCAAAATTATTTTTGGATCACTGAAGTGCACTCCATAAACGGGCCCAAGCGGTACACTGGGCCTCTTGTTGGATTTAGAGCAGGTGACATAATAGCAAATGTGAACTCGAACACACTTGACCGCCACTCAAAAATCCCAAAAACCTCAACAAGAGTCCCTCCGATCTTAAAACCCAAAACCCAAAACGCCATGGCCTCTTTCGCCGCCGCCAGGTCTATCCTCCGCTCCGCCTCCACCGCTAGAACCACCGTAGCCTCGCGCATCGCCAAACCCAAACCAGCCGCCTCCCCCTTCAGCTTCCCCAAGCCAAACAAAAACCCACTCTCTCACGGCATCTTCAGGTAATTAAATCACGCAAACCCTAAACCCCCTAGATTTGTTGTAGCTCTCAAATTTCAATTTCAACTTCAGTTTAACTAATTAGTATTATGTTAGAGCTTATGAAAGGTCGCCTGTGGAGCTGAGCTGCTGCGTGGAGACCTTGCTTCCCTACCACACAGCCACAGCCTCCGCATTGCTCACTTCCATGCTCTCCGTTTCGCAACGCTCATGGATTTGGATCCCCGAAGGTAATTAACTGCCACTTTTGTATTGAACATCATCTCTGAAATTCCGAATAACTCGGTGGCATTGAGATTGAAATCATTTCGCATGAGTTGCCTTGTAGGGTGTTTGGTAATGTAGCCCATGATTGACATTAGTTTGTGTTTGTCGAACCTTCTGAGATCGTTACCAACGTACCATAGTTTGCTGACAGTAGCTTTGTATGTTTGGGGTTCTTTGACATTAGGCTTCTTGACCTTAGATTTGGTATTATTTGGCTTTAAATTTTGAGTTGCCTACCAGTTCTGTGTTTGGTGATGACGGTGGTGACATAATCATAAGTCGTTGTGGTATACAGATTCCTAACCAAGTTGGGCCAACGAAGCATCTGACTACAACAAATCAGTGGTGACAAGGATGAGAACTACATATGTGGTCTGATATCAAGGATAAGTCTTGGGGAGAATAGGAGAGAAAATTTTAGAAGCAAGAGTGCTAAGTTTACTTGTTTTATGCAATAATGTCTTCTGCTTTTCTTTGATTTGTAATAATGACAATGGTTTTATATGTTGTTTGACAATAGGGACAATGTGGCATATAAAGTATAGCTTTATGAAATATTGGTAATATCCTTTCAGCTGGCAGAGTTCATATTGTTGGTCCTTAAATCTATTTGGAAATGAATGTTTCATGTTTGTTCTGTTTTCTAAGTATAAGATGGAAATTGATGTGTGTTTGTGATGGTGCTTGAGAAGGCTATCATACATGTTAAATGCATTTCCACTATAGGATTGACAAAAGTGCTGTTATAAGTAAGGAACTATAAACTCTGTATTATAATAGATGATTCACATTAGTTTAAGTTCATTGAAGCTTCAGCAATGCTTACCATCTTGGGGTTATTGAAAGTAACATCGAGTCCATTCACTTTAGTATAATAGCTCACTAAAAGTAGCTTATTGTTCATTAACACTTACTCGATGCTATTCTGATTATATTATCTTTGGTGTTTTTTTAACACTGAGCCTTGACTTTAGATTTAGTATTATTTGACTTCAAGTTTCAAGTTGCCTAGCATTTTCTGTTTGGTGGGTGGTGGTGATTCAATAACCAAAAGCCGTTGTGGTTCACAGATCAATAACACTGATGGTGTCACGGCGACATTGAGGCCAAGGAAGCTGTCACAACAACAAATTATTGGTGACCAAGAATGAGGTACAGATATAGCCCAATATCAAGGATTAGTTCTGCAGAGAATAGGAGAACAAAATTGAGAAGCGGGAGTGCAAAATGTCTTCTCCTTTTCTTTGTTATGTAATAATGACAATAGCTTTACATGATGATGACGATAGCAATATGTGGCATACATGTAGCTTCATCAAGTATTGCAAATTGTTGCTGGCCAAATCTAATTGGAAATGAATTGAGTCATGTTCTTTGTTTTTGTGTTTGGTGCATGGGAATGCTACCCAGGTTATCGTGCTTATTAGATGCACAAAAGATAACAATTTTGTACTGCTTAATTTTAATATATCAGAAAATAACAACATTTTACATCAGAAAATGTTTAGTCTGTTTGATTATAAGTACGTCAAACCCTTCAAGAGTTTCCAACGTGAACGTGCATGATAGTAATCCGAGTTGGATGAATAGGAATTCTAGAAACCTCGCATTACTCTTCACATCCTTTGCTCTGTAGTGTTCTAAGTAACTCTCGGAATCCACGCATCTTGACCATTTTCAAATGATCGTTTGTGAATAATCCGGAATGAATCCTCATTTCCGAAAGATTAGCAGCAGACGCGTTTGATCCATATACCATCACTTCAAGCTCTTCTAAAAGGGGTGCAGCCTTGAGGAAATTTAACGCACAACTGACATCAGCACTGTTCTTCAGATCAATATCCAACCTAATTTGCTTGAGATTTCGATACGCTGATGGGGGGCATTTCTTTCGCTTTCATCTGTAGATGAAGGGTCTCGAGGCCAGCACACGATGCAAATTGGATTAGTGGTGACAATGCATCTCTTGTATATATATCTAGAGTACCTGAAAAACACTCTTGCTAACAGTGGAGTTGTAATAGAGATAGAATCGGTACTCCTTTTTGGTTTGTATTCCAAGGAGGCAAGATTAAGTGCACTTATCTCGGCGTTGAATCTCCTAGTACCTAATGGCATAAAACACAGTAACACTTTGAGCTGAGTTAGCCGATCACCACACACGATCCTGGTAAGTGAACTAGTAGTTCCTTTAACCAAGCAATCATTTAAGGTCAAGCTGTCGAGCACCGAACAAACAGATGAGAGACTTGCCAAGACAGATTGGTCGACTTTAACGTTATATAGACTGAGATTAGTTATGCGGCTGAATGCGTCGACGACAAAACCAGTACTGGGATCAGCTCTTAGATAATATTTCTCCATTAACAAATGTTTTAGCTTAAATTTTGAGCCAATTACAGGGAGACGATGAGTAAAAAATTCTTCATAATGACCGTAATCACCGTATCGAATTAGCTGAAGCTTTTCAACGCCTTTCGTCATAGCCCAACTAATCCATTCATCAGACTTGACCCAAGAAGAATCCCCTTCGATATCGAGTTTCAAAGAGTCGACCTTGTCACCTTGGCATTGCTTCAAATTAATACGCATCAACACGTCTTACAGCGGCTAGATTCATCTCCGCTCTTCTTGATTGTCTCCTCCTTACCCACTTGAATTGGCTGAGTGCAAGATTTCGCCGCGTTAGTATTAGCTGCCTCCACTTCGGAGAATCGAAGCTAGGACTACGTTGACTGCGTCTCTCACAGGGAGCAACGAAACTATGATTTCCATAATGCATGACGGCAACATTGTTATACAAGTAGTAGTCGTCGTTCCACATCTTCTTCTTTTTCCTTCTCGTTCTTCATCGCCAGACAGCAGAGCCATACAACCTGATTAATTAGCTTTTGTTGAAAGAGGGGAGGAATATATATGCGATTGAGAGAAGGCAATTCGATCGATTCTGAAGAGCAGCACCAGCAACTTGCGCAATATATAAAAACGTCAGTTCTTAACTTGATGCATATATAGGAAAGAGCTAGAAAGCTTTCGCACAAGTCTTTTCTCTTCTTCTCTGCTGTTAACAAAACCCTCAATCCTTATAGGTAAGGGAAATGTTATCCTAATGAGAAAAGGAGATATGTGGGAGTTAGGAATAGTAATTCCATAAGTAAAATGAGTTGTTCCTCACAGCGTTCAGACACTCACTGAGCCGAAGACTCTGCCTTACAAAATTACGATATAATAATTAGTTGGATTGCGACATAAGCAAGGACTTCAAGACTTGCATTATAAAACAACGCCCTAGCTAATTAACTCGGCCTGAAGTAGTATGTATGTATCTCCGTATATCTCGATCTATCACTGCAAATCTGCAATGGAAAAAAGCATACCAGAGACAACACATTGTAGCAGATTATAACACATGTCATACGAATGACAAGCTAGTAACAGTGCTGAGCAGCTATACGGGTTTGAGTGTGAAAATGCACTTCAATTAAGGTGAAGTACGTGATGTACAATATTCCGAATTGTAAATATTGTGGAAGGGAACAGATACAAAAAAAAAAAAATGAACTTTGGAGACGAGAGGTTTGGTTTGCAGAAGGCCTTGCAAAACTTGAAACAGATCATGACTAGGCAAACTATAATCGATCATAACGGGAAGGAAAAAAAAATACGTAACTGCTTAAACAATAAAGTTTCCATTCTGAAAACTAGTATGGTTAGGACCACGATCTATTATAGATATATGATCTGAGCATCACTCTTGACATCCTTGAGTTTTTTTTTCAGTGACTGCCCTACTATGTTTTGAGAAACTCTCAGGACAGCGGGAGGTAAACTTTCCATCACCGGAATAGAGTTCTATAATGTGATCAATTACCAACATCTCTAGCTTTGGTGAAGTCTCTAGGATACAAATCGCCAACTCCGTCTCGTACCATTTACCTCAAAATCCATGCATCTTAATCATTTTCAAATGATGACTTGTGAATCCAGAATAAATCCTCACCTGAGCTCGTGGATTAGTCACAAACAAACTTGATGAGTTGTGAACCAGTAGTCCAGTACCACCAATAATATTATTTCAAGGTCTTCCAAAAGGGGTGCAGCCCTTATGAAATCCAGCACACAATCCTTCTCTTCCCTTACAACTTGTTCAACATCCAACCTCGTTTGCTTGAGATTTCCAAAAGTCGGTAAGCTGATTCCGGGAAAATTCGATTTTATCTGCAGATAAAGAGTCTGGAGGCCACCAGCACACGATGCAAATGGGATTACTGGCGACAATGCATGTCTAGAGTAACTAAAAAACAATCTTGCTAATCGTGGAGTTGTGATAGAGATAGAGTCGGTATCCCAACTTGGAATGTATTCCAAGGAGGCAAGATTAAGTGAAATTATCTCGGCGTTGAATCTCCTATGACCTAATGGCAAAAAACTCAACAACACTTTCAATTCAGTTAGCCGATCACCACCCACGATCCTGATAAGTGAACTAGGAGGTCCTTTAATCAAGCAATCACTTAAGGTCAAGCTTTCGAGCACCAAACAAACAGAGGAGAGTTTTGCCAAGAGAGACTGGTCGACTTCAGCGTCATACAAACTGAGACTAGTTATCCGGCCGAATCCGTCGACAAAACCACTACTAGGTTAGGTGTAGCTCTTAGATAATATTTCTCCATAAACAAATGTTTTAACTTAAAATTTGAGCCAACGCCAACAGGAAAACGATGAGTAAAAAAATCTCCATAACGGTCGTTATGAAGATGAAGCTCTGCGACACCTTTAATAATAGCCCAACTAATACATTCATTAGACTTGACCCGTGAATCCTCCACATCGATATCGAGTTTCAGAGTCGACCTTGTCACCTTGATATTGCTTCAAATACGCATCAAATCGTCTCACAGTGGCCAGCTGCTTGCCTGCTTCCCCTCCTTCATAGAGACCTGATGTCTCCCCAACCAATTGAAATTGGCTCAGTTCAAGATTGCGCCTTGTTAGTATTGAACTTAAAAAGTGCCAGCAGCTCCACTGCCAAGAAAGTAGGACCAAGTATACTGCTTCTCTCAAAGGGAGCAACGAAACTATGATTTTCATAATGCATATCGGCAAGTCGCTCAAGTTTGACAGCGATAAGCGTAACATATGTGGTCCGTCATTGTATCGATATTGTCTCAACTTAACCATATTTATGGTGTGGAGTTTTATACCAAAAGGTCTCGGTACAACTAGGATTACTCCATCCATATTTAACTTTAACTTGTAATTTATTTTGTCCTTTTCGATATGGGATCTTCCCTTTCCAACACGCCCCCTCACGTGTAACCTAGTTAGGCTTGCACATGCAGCCAGATAATTCTCTCAGTCGGAATGAGAACGAATCGACAAATGGTTCGCCATTGTACCGATATTGTTTCAACTTAACCACATTTAAGGTGTTGGATTTTATCACAAAAGACATCGGTATAACTAGGACTATTCCATCCATATTTAACTTTAACTTGTAATTTATCTTGTCCTTTTTCAATGCGGGATTTTTCCTTTCCAACACGACCCCTCACATACAACCTAGTTAGGTTTGCATGTGCAACCAGATGGGACTCACTCTGATACCAAGTTAAACAATGACAAACGTGACACATCTGCTCCGTTATTGTACCGATATTGTCCCAACTTAACCGCATTTAAGGTGTTGAGTTTTATCCCAAAATGTCTCGATACAACTAGGACTACTCCATCCATATTTAACTTTAACTTGTAATTTATCTTCTCCTTTTTCGATGTGGGATCTTCCATTTCCAACACGACCCCTCACGTGCAACTTAGTTAGGCTTGCATGTGCAACCAGATGAGATCCACTTTGATACCAAGTTGAACAACGACAAATGTGACACATGTGCTTCAGGACCCAAAATATAGTATCAGTAACCCAACCTATTAATCCCCTCAAAAGATATTTTTACCCCTGTATATAAATAAAATCTGCTTCAGTCGCCACTACCACATATTTAACCATTGCCGGCGATTTAAAAATCGCCGGCAATGTTTTTTAACATTACCGGCGATTTTTTCCCCAAAAATCGCCGGTAATGTCTTTTTTTTTTTTTTAACATTGCCGGCGATTTTTCTGGCAAATCTCCGGCAATGTTCCGCCGGTAATTAAAAAAAAAAAAAGACATTGCCGGCGACTTAAATTTAAGTCGCCGGTAATGTTAAAAAAAAAAAAAAGACATTACCGGCGACTTAAATGTAAGTCGCCGGTAATATCTTTTTTTTTTTTAATTACCGGCAGAATATTGCCAGCGATTTGCCGGAAAAATCGCCGGCAATGTTAAAAAAAAAGAGAGACATTACCGGCGATTTTTGGGGAAAAAATCGCCGGTAATGATAAAAAACATTGCCGGCGATTTGAAAATCGCCGGCAATGGTTAAAAATGTGGTAGTGCGCTCCCATTCGCTTCATTTCTCCAACAGTTTCCACTGATACTACAAAAGGCTCTCTCATATGGAACGAAAATCCACAACTCTGATCGTCTATTTTTCTCCACTTTGACAACTCTTATTTCCAATACGAAGTATCAACCGCATGCTTCGAGTCATAGTATCACATTCTTCGTCTCTTTGCTCTACAAAAGGTTTATATTGCTATTGTGTTTCCTACTAAGAAATCGATTATTTCAGTTAGGATTTTGTCTCAGGATGCTACTACGTTTGGGTTGTTGAATTTCTACGCATTTTCGCTTTGTTTTCTCTGATTTTTAGATGATATTGTTTAATTTTGGGATGAAAAGATTCTGAACATGAACGGGCTTAAAATGGTAATGTGTTTGTTGTTGTTACTTTTACATCAATCGACTGAGATTCATTGTAATAATTTTGCATTGATATTGTACTTTCGATTCATAAATCAGGGTTTCGCTGGAATTTTCACCTAAACTCAAATGTATCTACTACTGAGTTTTGTATTCTGGTGTGTCTGATAGTTTGTTTCTTCATTGCTGATACTTAAGTTGATACTGTGTTTCTTTGTTGATGATACTGGAAAAAGTTGATGTGTAAATTGTTGATACTGGAACTGGGGTTGTTGATACTGAAACTGAAGTTGATACTGCAAAAAGTTAATGTGTAAATGGTTGATATTGAATTTTTCATGATTTTGCGTGTGTCATACTGTGCTATGTATGTTTTCTCCACTACTACTGTACTTCCCCCAGTTTCAGAAAATTGGTGTTTTGGTTTGACTACTACTGAATAATCAAAATTGCGTATTGATATTTGTAGAAATGAAGAAGGAGGTTGTAAAGTCAACAAAAAAGGGTAAGGGAGGGAAGGCATATATGAAGAAGGTAGCAATAATAGGGGGCAAAAAAAGAGTTGCAGACCTAGTTGCACAACACAGATGCTCTACATCTACAACATAGGACCTCATGATTGGTGTAAGAGGTGATTTCAGAATAGACAATGCATCAACGATGCTACTGAATGTCACACCCCCAAATCCGGAGCCAGTATTATACTGAAATATGGTGTAAGGATTTGTGATGTGAATAAGAAACCCAAATAATTTCAAAAATCAAGGTGTCTGAATAGTACATTTATTGAAAAGAGAAAGTGCTAATATTACAATACCGAAGTTTTTGAAAATAAAAGTCATTACATTTATTCAATTTAAAATACAAGTAGAAAATAATTCGTTTATTTAGTAGGCGACGTATCCCATTTTCCCCAAGCATTCTACTCATCACCTGAAAAGGATAAAGATGTAGTACCATGAGTCACACTGACCCAGTAAGTACAGCTTACAAGCATATACTAAATCATTTCTAAGAAACATCAAACTGAACAACCAATTCAAAAAGGTGAAATATTGAAACCGATTATTCTTCCATACTTATACCTGTGTCTTTGTAATATATACAATTAGGTACATAATATATATATACACATACTTGTATAACTTCACATCTACACATAAACACGCCAATACTTCCGAAGTGAATTCTTTTAGATTAACTGGTAATTACTCAAAAGAAATCATGTGCTTAGTCTCACAACACCAATACACATATAAAGCCACAGCATTCTAAGGCCACCTGCCAAAGCATGTATACTCCCGGTTTGACACAATTCATTCCTTAGAGTATAATAGTGCACTATCTGTAAGGGACTAGGGCCCTTGGCTAACTCCCACAATAACAAAATAATTTACCAGTAATTCACTTAAGCACGAGTTAATTCGTACTATACACCCGACTTCACACTTCAACCATAACGATCACAACAAGTCTTTAATTAAGACTATGTATATAGATCATAGAGTATATATTTACATCATAATTTTGTAATGAATATATACGTAATAGAATTTGTAAAGGAAGAAAGATCAAACTGAAACGTATCTCATTAATTAACAATTTTGGTCCAAACGTTTCATTCGGCGGTAGTCCACTCAAAATCCTCAATTTTTTCCAAATTATATTTGAGAGTAAATAGATAGAGCAATTAAGTAGATAAACTTGAAATAAAAATTAGTTATCATTGGTTCAAAAGTTTCATTCGGCAGTAGTCCGTCCGAAATCCTCCATTAGTCCCAAATCAAACTTAAGAAGTAAATAATGCGAGTAATTAAATAAAAATAAAGTACAAATGCAGAAAATAAAATTATTAATCCTTGGACCAAAAGTATCATTCGGCGGTAGTCCGTCCGAAATCCTCCATTTGATCCGTTTTATAATTAATCCATATTATGTCCAAATCAAAGAAGTGAGTACACCATCTCGAAGTATTTTTCGAGAGGAATCCAATGGTAATGATCAAAAAGTTCAGTAGGGAGTTCTCAAGTCTAGAAATAAAAATGTTTAGCAACTGTCCAGAAATGGTTACACTCGCTATTAAACTCATTTGCACGAATTAATTAGTTAGTAAGTATTAATCAATGTCTTTCAAACTTTCCAGATTGATAGTTGAACTCCTAAGCTTCGTTATGATATAAAGAACACTAAATTTGGTTAAGAAATGAATGAGATATGAATATTTCAAGTTAAGAACACATTAAGAGGTTTCGAACATGATTAAGGAAAAGATTAACAAAACTTGTTTTAGCCATAACTTTCTCATTATTTAACCTTTTTAAGTGATTCAAAAGCCAAAGTTGAATAACTTTTTGTGTAGAATCTTAATATGTAACAATATTTGACTAATTAAAACTTTAACAGAAACAAAAATATTAAATTTACACTAAGGCTCATTATTTCTCTTTTATTCTTAGCCATGCACTTTGATGTAATCTTAAAGATAAAGAAGTATAGGAATGTACTCATGTACTTACTCAAGAATTTCAGTAGGTGATGGAGGTATTTGATTAACTCAAGTGACCTTCTTGAAGCAAATGAATTAACTACTAAAGCACTTGGAAGAGATGTAGTTTGGTGTGGGATTTTAGGGGAGTTGCATTGCAACTTTTGGGAGGACTTCAAATCAGTACGTAAGGGGAAGATTGAAGTGGTGCAAAAATCAGATTGAACTCAAGGGTGATTTATATAGACATGGGAGGAGACATGGGAAATAAATTCATAACTATTTTTGTAGACTTTTGTAGACAAGTTGACAATGGAATAGTTGGGCTACTAATTCTAGGGTTAAAATGCACTTGTAAAAACAATAGTAATGTGGTTGGAAATCTGATTGAAATGTTGAAATGTGATTATGTATGCATGTGAATGTAATATGTAATGTGATGTGTGAAAATGTATGGTTTTACTAATAAAGTGTAGTGTAGTGTAATATATATATATATATCAACCAATAATAATTAGCACCAAATTGATATATGAGCATGACCTCTAAAAGTATGAATTGCAATCTTAAAATACAAAGTTCGATTCGGAGAAGAGATTCGAATAAGGAAAATTTGGTCGTTTTGCTAAAATTCCATTTCCGAAAAATCGGCTAGTTGGAATTAGAGTTTCTTACCGTTTCTAACTGGAGTAAAAATATTTTTATTATTTTTACTAACCTATAAAATGGAATGTTTCACGATTCCAGCTCGTGGCCTCGAACCCAAGACCAGGGAGTACCTGACTTGAACTTGAGTATCCACTGGACCATTTGCCCCACTCCGTTAATATTTCTCTAAACCTCGTTTTTATACATTGTCTTCGCCGGACAATTATTTTATCGAATTTCTAAAACCTCTAAGGTCAAACTAAATTATGGTCATTTCTAAGTTTAATGAGTCATACGATAATCTAAACTATTAAACTAATTTTCGGGGTATTACACTGAAGGATAAGCTTTACTCCACACCCTTTAAGACCATAGTCAGAGCATTTTACAAGCAGAAAATGGATGTTACTGAGAAAAAATCAGCTAAAGTGTTGCATAAGTTTCTTGGGAGCTTTGAAGAAAAGCAAAAGAAGTTCAGGATCAGAAAGGAAATGGGTCAAATCAAACCCAAAGACGTGGCAAATATGTTCGGCATTAGAAACTCAGGTAAAATTATTATTCTAGAGTTATTTTTCAATTGATGATGATTGTAAACTGCTACCGAATCCTTGGATATTATCGTCAGGAACAATGGTCCTGATGAACAAGAATGACTGTAACAGACCAGCAGATAGTCGGTTTATCAACCGATATTTTGTCCAACGTCCACAACAGAAACCCATACAAGATGCATTGACCAATGTGATTGAGACACGTGCAGAAAATGAGCACTGGGTGGAGGACGCAACAAAGCTGATACTAACATATGTTTTCTGCACTTTCCTCTTTGCTAGTTTGGGATCAACATTGGTATGGTGCTTCGTAAAACTAATTGACAATCTGACATATAACTGGGCAGAGGCTATCCTCAAATACTTGATGAATTTCATGGCTGGCATCAGTAAAGGCAAAAGTCCGAGTGGATGTATTCTTCTAGTAGCGGTAAGTACTGAAACTCATTCAAAAATTAAGATGCATTTGCTGCTACTGATATGTTCTTTTTATTCTATTTATAGTATTGACTTTGCGGGAACACTAACCTGATAGAGGAAAAAGAAAGATCAAATGCTCTTGAAGATGAATCAATCAATGCTACTTTTGTCAAGTGGGATTTGGCAAAACTATGGAAAAAGTTGGAGACGACGAACATGGATGACATTAAGGTAAAAAAGGCTCAATGATAAAAAGATAAATTGTTGTGTTGATCTTATAAATCCTAATAGTAATCTTATGGATTATTACTTATCCCAAAAAAAAATCAGCTTGCATGTTCGGTGATTAGCAAATCAGCAAAAATGGTGATCCCTGCTACTGAAGACAATGATGATGATTTTGCAATACCGGCGGTGAAAAAAAGGGAAAGCCTTGACAAAGGAAGAAAAACCAAAAAAGAAAGCAAAGAAGGTTCAGGAAAAGCAAAAGCGTTAAGGAGCTCGTGTTTCAGTAAAAATAATACACGCTGCTACTTCCATTTTCATTTATGTTTGTACTAATCTGATCATTATTTATAAAAAAAAATCACAGAAGACGCGACAACAATCAAATGCTAAGTGTGGCAGCAAAGAAGGAGAAGAAGAAGTCTGAGGAATGGATCTGACATTTAGCAATATGGGTAAGTGCATTATACCTCTGCATTAATGTTGCTGCTACTATATAATTGTGATATTCAATCCTAGATGCATATTTTGATATTCAAATCCTATATGCAGCATAGTCATGAACCGATACTATCATTAAGTCCTCCCATAGAGCCAAATTGGGAAGATGAAAATGATGAAGGATCTGATGATGAAGAAACAATATCAGACATTTACTTAGACACGCAAGTGCCTCTAGATCATGAAATTGATACTGAGCAAAAGAAAACATCCTCAACTCTTATTGGAGTTGGAGATAGGGCTAGACACGGGACAAGATGGATCAGTTTGGGACAAAAATCACAATAATCCTATAGATGAAGTAGAACTTTCATGATCTGTAAAATGCACAGTTTATAAAGTTATGAGTATATCACATGACACTAAATTAATCGATACACTCACATACTAGAATAAATCGAAATGAATAACATATCTAGCTCAAGTTCTTCACACGTTAAGTGGATAATCATCTCTGATGTGCCTATAGATGCATACATATATAGTAGTAATCATATATCTAGTCTCTTATATAGATACCCAATTGCTTATATACATACCCAGTTGTATATATAGATACCGCTCTTTGCCTTTACAAATTGAGAAAACAATAGTCAATGCAATAAGAACAATAAGGAATTTAGTTAGAACAATTAATGTCATGGATATCTAAAAAGTTGAGTTGATGTAATACGTGAAACCGTGGAAGAGGGTAAGAAATGCCGCAGGGAAGAAATTGAGATGACTTGCGATCAATAAAAGTATATATTGTAATATATAGTTGATAAGGTTTATTGTGTTGGGTGTAATATTATTCGGGATAGGCCGGGATCCCACTTACACTAAAAAATAAACTCAAATCTCATCTCATTTAATTCAAACGGACCGGAATGGGACGGACTTTTCATTTTGAAAATCTAAACCCGTACTGTCCTTATACGGGACTGTTCGGAACCGGGTCGAATCGGGATTTCCGGGACCAAGTGCCCACCCCTACCTTGAGAGATGGGCAAGGATGATGATGGTGGCTTGGTATTTCCTAAGTTTGACTTGGAGAACCTTGCAAAAGTTGCACCTATTATCAGCAACGACATGTTTAAATTTAATTCCAGCATCGGTGGAGAAGATGCGGCTGCTTCTGAAGTAGCTCATAAAGTTGCTGCAACTAAGGATCCTGAGGCAAACAAGGTTGCTACTGAAGATTCTACATGGGACAAGCAAAGTGGTGCTGCTACTGAAGCCCCAGTAGAGCACAGAATGTTGATACTGACCTTACTAAAGCATATAAGGTTGCTACTGAACAGGATCAATCCAAGCTCGAAGATGATTCAACCCCGTAGTTCAACTACCAAGATTACTTCACCAATCCACACCTAAGTCCCCTGGTTTCTCAGTTAGTCAACGAGGGGTGGCAGGCGGCTCATGTCAAAGATAATGTCGAGATCCCAAATAATGATCATAGGAGATACACCAAAGAGGAACTTGACGAATGGGAGGAGATGCTACTGCGTGAAGCCACCCTCGAAACCCCACCAAACCTCTTTACAGAGAACTTATTGATGACAATTGTAAAGTGGCAAGAAAAAGCAAAGCTAAAGCAGGAAATGGTATAATGTGCAATAGAATCTTGCATGAGAAATAATGATTACATCGAGAGGCTGTGGGAAGGAAATGAGGAATACAAGAATCGAACCCTTGTACTGACAAACATGCTGAATCGTAAGAATGAGGAGTTGAATGATTTTAAGGAAAGATGCAAACACTTGGTTCAACGAATGAAGCAGATGAATAATATTGTTGATAATGTTACTGCTACTGAGGGAACTTCAGAGGATCTTGCGAGGCCGAGTACTGATATAACTTCATTGGACCTTGCAAGATCTTGTGTTGCTGCTACTACTACTGAGAGAACATCTGAGGACCTTGAAAGGTCGGATGCCGCTGATGCTTCTGAGCAAAATGACAAGGATGACAACAACCTTGTAGTCAAGTCATACGTCAGAAGGATCAAAAGCAAATGGGACAGAAAAGAGAAGCCATGCCATAGTTTAAGGTAACGACGGGTCGTCCAAGAATTTTCGACGGGTTGAAATTGTGACATTTTGGAAACAGTAGCTTGCAGTCGACGGGTCGAGCATTTTCATTGACGAATCGAAGTAGCTAAATAAGTGGTCGAGGACCATCTTTCGACGAGTCAAAATATTTAGTACACTATTTTTCGACGGGTTAAAAAATGTTATAGCCGATATAATGGGTTACCATTGACTGGTCGAGGAAACACCCTGATGGGTAAAAAATTCTCAGTATTAAACCATCATCTCTTTTGTCTCGTTTTTATGCTGTTTTGGTGTCATAATGTCATAGATTTTTGTAGAATTCGAACCATTTAAGCAATATATATGTAAATAACCATTCTTAACACTTTCAAATACTGAAGAAATTTTTTTTATTACTTTGCCAACATTAAAACTTACATCAAAAAATTGTTCTTATTCAATAACCATAACTATAACCCGAGTCAAAATACAAAATTAAACTTGATTACATACCAGAATTATAAGCTTAAGACATAGACTAAGAAAATCTGTATGCTTGCTTTGGGGATTTCTGCTATAATTAGATTGGCTTCTCTGCCATCTTCCATCTCATAGTGAGCATAATATATCTTCATTTGTTTTGCTTGATATTATGATCGAACACATCTTATAGGCATTATGAATATCCTTTGGAGCTTTGCATTGCTTGTGCATGTGATTAGTCGCACCACACCTATAACAAGGTGCCAAGCGAGAAGTAGAAGCAGAATGTGAAGAATTCCCACCATTCCTAGAATCGGAATTGAATTAATGCTTGTTGGAGTTGTGGTTGTTGTCATGGCGAGTCCAAATCAAATTTCGACTATTTCATCCTCTCCCACCAGGAGTTTGATAAGGTTCAGAATGTTGTTTCCCCTTATCCTTTCGTGCCTTCCCACCAGTTTTGTAGGTTCCATAGACTTTCTTTGTATCAACTGGCCTAACATTGTTGTGAAGAAGAATTTCATGATGTCTCTCTTTCTTGGCCAACACACTCATAAGATCACTGAATGATCGAAGTCTTCCTTGCTCATAATCAATGCGATACTGATGTGCAAGGGTGTTCATAGAAGTAGGAAAGATGCTCAAAGACTTCTCGACCATTGCTTGATCGGTCTTTACAACGCCACAAATGACAAGCTCAGACTATAGCTCCAGCATATCTTGATAAAATTCATTTATTTTAGGATAATTCGATAACCATATCCTATCTCATCTTTCTATGAGCTCTGGAAGTTGTGCGTCATACACATTGTTGAACCGTTCTTGTAAAGTTACCCACAAATCTACGGGATCATCCTTTAATAAGTACTATTTCCTCATAGCAGGATGAATATGTCTCCTGGGAAACATGAGAGCTTGAGTTTTTCGAGCTAGAGTTTCCTCGTTGGCTTTAGTGCCAGCTGATAGTGGTTGGATGGTATAAGTGAGACATTTACCAAGAAGCGTATTCTTAACGTCTAATACACATTTATGGCATTCTGCTCCTTGAATGTCAAGGATATCAAATTCTGGCATTGCCGGCCCAGTCATCTACAAAACACAAGAGATGTAATTAGTTTACCGGTCAAAAAACTATGATCACTAATATCAAGTTTAGAGAATAACAAACATGATCTACAATGTATGGTCATAAAAATCGATGAAAAATTGGTGGCTTCATACCACTCCCCAAAAAACCGTGACTGTCAGATAGTCACAAAGATCAACTTCTCTTTTTTCAATGTGAAATCACAATTAACCGTGATATTCACTAATAACCGTGACTCCCCCAGGACTGTCACTAATCTTAAACTTTGAGGAAGAGGTGATTAAATCCCCTTCACTCATACCTTCATTAAGTCATAGGAACTAGAGGCATATAATAACTCACGATATTTAAACTTAAATTTAGACTTAGATCTACAGTATTGTTGTAATTAAGTTTTGCAACCTAATTCTAAATCGAAGACGGTTTAATCGATTTACCTTGAGGGTGTTATGCTCGGCATGAAAACTTCGCTGAAAAGAAGTTCGAAGAGAAAACGTCCACGAATTTCTGGCGACGGTGGGGAAAATCCGGCGGTGGTTGGTGGTCGGCAGTGGAGAGATTCTGTTAAGGAGGGGGGTCGGGGTGGAGGTTTTAGTGTTTAGGGGTTTGGGGTTTGGGGTGATGGCTATCAACTCACGAGCTGTTGATAACGTGTTGAAGGAAAAAAAAATAGATACGCAAGTGATAGATCTGAAATTGTACTTTATTTATTGATAGATGACCTTAAATATCCATTACAATCTGATACAATCAATATCCCTATAAATTATGATTTAAGAAAATATCTACTTTTATTCTAATCACGATAAGATGCACACTGAGATATCAAAAATATTTCTGATTAAGAATATAACAAACCCTGATCGATCAATCAATCACATCTCCTCTCTTAGTAACCCTAAACCTTAAAATCTTAAACTTAAGTGGCCGATAATGAGTGTAGGAATCATTTGAGAGGAACTTTGTGATCTCGATTAAAACCCTAATGCACGTACGCGAGTTCTCTAATCTTTATATATATATATATATATATTAGAAATCACTAATCAATGTAACAAAAAAAAATCACTAATCAATTCCTCTATATGGCCCAACTTTCATTTTGGACTCGTTCAAAGACCCAACCGGCTCAGACCCATCCAATGTGAAAAAAGATTATTACAAGGCCAAAAATTTCAAAAATATTAGAACCTGAGAGATAGATCGAAGAAAGTACGTAGGAAGCAGATTAAAATTAAGAAAAAACATTATTTACAGCGTCTGAATTTTTCAAGTAATATTAAAATGATGTTCGAACTTAAAAATTTAGATGCTTAAACTTTCAAAATTATATCTACGTGATAGACATCTATCGTCAATTTCGAGGTGACAATTTCTACGTGATGTCTATCGTCAATTTCGAGGTGACAATTTTTTTAAAAAAAAATAAGGCAAAAAGACCATATTACCCTTACATTTTTCAACTTTTTTTTTTCTCTCTCTCTCTGACCCGTACTTCCCTGACCTGGTCGCACTGCCGTAACGGCTCTCCATGTCGACAACTTCCACTTGGCTTGAAAGTCGTCGAGCACCTCCACTGCCTTGTTCACCGTCCTTTCTAAGGCGAACCACAACAACAGAACCACGAACCGAAACCGGCGTGGATCCAAGCGTTGCGGGTACAGAGGAAGAACCCGAGGTGGAGACCAGGTCGAATTTGAGAGCACAGCCGATCTCGCCTCTCTCGAGTTGCTGGAAGACGTGGATCCAAGCGTCTCGGGTACATAGAAAGAACCCGAGGTGGAGACCGGCGACAACATAAGGCCGAGGCATTGACGCCTTCGACGTCGGCAGATGAGGGGAGTGGTGGCGCCTCGTCGTGAGAGCTGGAGGCCGAATCTATTCAATGCGACAACGTAAGGTGCTGGAGGCGACGAGTTGAGGCGAGCCTTGCGAGGCCGAGTGCGACGGCGCGGTATGTCGAGGGGGAGAAAGACACGGAGAAGGAGAAGTCGCGGTGGTCGAAGACGTTGATGTTGCACGGAGATCGAGGCGAACCAAGAAGCAGCAGCAGCCGTAAGGGAAGTGAGGCAAAGGGTGACGTCAAGCCGTGCGACACCGTAGAGATTCTGCTGGGTCAAGGCGTAGGTGCGACGAGGCTCCACGGTGGTGGACAGCGAATGAAGAGAGGGAGAATTAAATAAAAAAGAAAAAAATGAAAACAGAAAAAAATTGAAAATGACCTTAATATCCATAAAATTAACCGGTAGACATTACTTTAATACAATTTTAAGAATTTAGACATTATTTTGATAATTTTTAAACTTCCAAAATTATTTTGATACCACTTAAAAAATTCGTACCTGTGTAATATTTTTCCTAAAATTAAACGAGAAAAACAATGGACGTAACATTTCCTTCACGTCGACTCCGACGCTCAGTCCTCGCCGTCAATTCTAACGCTTCAGAGATTCATATTTTAAAGACCTAAAACATAGAGTCGTTCACACACAGAAAATCTTTATTCTCTTTCTCTCCACCAGCTTGGTTATTTTTGATGCTTCGATTCCTCCTCCTCTTCATTTTTAAGAAAAATTCAAATTTATCAGCACCCTTTTGTTAATTTAACTATTTTTCCTCTTCCGCAAATATCCTCTCTTGTCTCTTCGTCTCTTTCCTCCTCTCCTCTTCTCTCTTTTGTTTTTCTCTGCAGCTCCTTGCTCCCAGCTGAGACCAATCAATCAACCCTGTAAATCATTAATCTCAGGGCAGCTCGAAGATTCAATATTTGATCCAGCTTTTTTAAGATTTAATTCTGTTGCGGTTGTAGTATCTGATCGAATACTCATTTCAAGAAAAGAAAAAGAAAAAATGGACTCGGAGTTCTGGACCTCGCGCCTTGCCGCCGCTAAACGTCAGTACAACTTGCAGCACCATCATCAGAGCTCCCACTTAGGTCCGTCCGTACGCTTTTTTTCTCTTCTGTTATGTTTGCTTTCTTTTTTGTGTGTTTCTCCGATGTTGTTTGTTTTATGTTGTTGTGATGAATTGATGATGATGATGATGTTGTGTTCAATTAGATCGGATGAGCATGGATGAGTACGAGGTTGAAGAAGAGGTCCGACCCGATTTCCCGTGCCCGTATTGCTACGAGGACTTTGACATAGCGTCCTTGTGTTCGCACCTCGAGGACGACCACCCGTGCGAATCTAGAGTCACCGTACGTCATTCAAATCTCTCTCCCTCTCTCTCTCTCTCTGTTTTTGTTGTGTTGCATGAGGTTTCTTGATTTGTTCTCAATGGAGGAAAAGTCAATATCTTTGTTCCCGTGTGGTCAAATTTGTTTGCCTAATTGGGAAATTTTGGGTTTTGACTTTTTTTTATCATCTAAAAATCACAAGAATGTAACTGGAAATGGCTTTTGTTTTGTTCTTCATTTGGTATTGAGCATAGGTTTAACTTTTGTGGATTTCATCCTAGAAAAGATCAGTCTTTAACTTTTATGGAAAGAGAGAAGAAAGAGAGGGGAGTACAATGTTTTTTGGTTATTTGCATGAAGGGTTGGTTTGTAAGCACATGATGCATGTTTGAGCTGGGAATAGATTTGAAGTTTAATGCTCTTCTCTTCCATGGACTCGGTATGTGATGAGAGTCTTTTGAAAGAGGGTTAAAGTAGTTTGCTTTGTCTGCTCTTATTCCAATTTTGTTATAATATATGTTCAGACCTCAAACTGGGATTTGAGTCAATGAATTATTAATAAGCCTTGAATCAGGTTGGTATGCCAGTAGTATACGGGGGTCTCGCTGTAATCCGAGTCATGTTGGACTTAGGTTTTCTGTTGGGCTTACCATTCGGGAGATATATATATCTTTTAGGTTATTTAACCTAGTGTGGTATTCTGTAATATGTAATCTGGTTTCCTCAAGATAATAAATCTGTTCTCCTTCTGCCGTGGACGTAGCTAACATATTGTTAGTGAACCACGTAAATCTGTGTTTTTTCTTACATTCGTTATGAATGACCTATGATGGCTGGATATGAGTTTTCACCTTGGCATATCCTTTATTGATTTACCTCCCACACTCAACCTCTGTGTTTCATTTGAGGTCTACTCATATTTGGATAATAGGGAAATTTTAATTATTTTGACAAGCCAAATTTTAAATACTTATTAAATATGGCCAGAAATGCTAATAGTCCATGTTGTTTTTCATTGGATTGGTTATATGTTTACAAAGTTCTCTTCAGATGAGTTATGTACTCCTAAATGTAAAATGAAAAAGCTGGATGAATACAAGTATATGTAAGATATATTTTTTTCAATTGATGTATCACAATGGTGGGGACATTTAACAACATATTAAGGGGAAGCTTCTTTTATGTGTTTCAAGTAATAAATGCTGGTGAATGTTGCTTATTTGCTAGATTTTTAATCCTGCCTTTGCCATGATAGCACATTGTAATGCCAATGTAGTCTTCTTTTGTCATATCACCCTTGTATTTTTTTTTTCCTGTTTCTGAAGTAGATATAAAGCTGAGATTGGTGATGCAGTGTATGTACCTGGCTATTTTCTAGATATCATTTATAATTTGATGCAAAGACTGATGCCTTAATTACTCTCCTTTTTCGCAGGTTTGTCCAATTTGCTCAGTTAAAGTTTCACGGGACATGTTAAGTCATATCACACTGCAACATGGGCACTTATTTAAGATATCCTTTAAATTTGGATTTTGATACTGATAATGTTGAGGTCAGTTTGATACATACGTAGTACATCTTGTTTGATTCAAGATGCCTCTGTGGACCTTTTGATTCATAATACTATTAGTTTCCCTTAACTGAAGATCACTTGCAGAGACGATGCCGGTTACGTAGAGTTGCTATTCCTAACAGTCAAGCGCTCTCTCTGCTTGGCCGGGATCTTCGTGAAGCTCATCTTCAGGTGCTTCTAGGGAGTGGTGGATATCAATCAGAGAATGCTAATGTGTCTAATGCAGCTCCCGATCCATTCCTGTCATCACTTATTATGAATTTCCGTGCACCAGGAGCAGATGAAATTTCAAAATCTGTGGTGACAACTACTGAAGACACTCCTGCCAAGAGTGCAGCACCATCACACATTTGGAAATCAAGGTACTGTTTCATGCTCATCAGAAATTGTGATCACCGACTTAGTTGTCCCATTCAGAAAACCATTTAGTTGTTAGAAGATTGTGCATTGCGTATTTTGAATGCTGATTTTGACCTTGTTTCCTCGATCCAATATATAATATTGACTATTGAGTATTTAGTTCGCTTATGTGGAGTAATATAGGTCTCTCAATTCTTTCTATGATACCTATATGATTCTGTAATCTCAATGCATCAAATTATGGTAGACAGACTCATTTGTTTGTACAGAATGAAGTTTAAAAATGCATATCTTTTGTTTTGATAGTAGGATTTCTGACCTCTTCAAGGTAATAGTATTAATGAAAAAGTTGGTGCCTGTGGATGCTTGAATTGAGAGTTGGTGTGAATTTAAGGGATTGTCCTATTAAGGCATAACAAAATGATTTCCGTTGTTTGTTTGTTCTACATACCTTTCTAACTTCCCTAGTTGAAAGGATCCAGAGTGTTTACAGTTATCGAAAGATACAGTACATCTAACAGCTCAATAAATAGTCTAGTCTCAAGTCTTGATGGTGAAAAGGCTATGGCCCCCGTCTCTCAGGCTTAATGCATGCTCAAGCACCATTATACTTGTTCTCTGGATCTAAACTTTTAGCTCTTTTGTTTGTCTTTTCATCCGTCTCTCCCTTTCTATTCTCTTGCAGTTTTGATCCTTCCTTGAATCATGAAGAGCAGGAGAGGAGGGTTAAACAAGCTACCGGGAGAGCAGGTTTTGTGCAAGATCTCTTTCTGTCTACAATTTTAAGTGACTGATGGAGACAGTAAGTTATTTCTTAATAAAAAATGAGTTGCTCAAGATCTTGTTAAGGTTACTTTGTTGGGTGGAAGTCTAATGGTTCTACCTTCTAAAACAACCCAAAAGGCCAAAACATGCCTCCTGTGTGTGTTTGGTTGAAATAATTTATCTTTCTTAGCTCCTTTCCTTCAAAGAAACACTATTATTCTTTTAGTTGATGAAAAACAATAATATAACTTGTGATAGTTTAGTTGCCATGTACATTGTGAGCTGGTGTGTGAATGTTTAGTGTAGCAAAAAGCCTTAATTGGTTGTGGCCTTGTGGATGAAGCAGATGAATGGAAAAGAGCAAACGCTCATCCAAGAAAAAAAATATTAATCTGAGAATGAATGACATTCTGCATCTACTAGTCCGTTTTCCAACCCGACCCTTGCAGTAAAACAACAGTATTTCTTACTCTCTAGATTGTGTCTGACTATTAACTATTTCGAAAAGGAGCATGTATCTTGTAACAACCAAAACAAATCTATGATCCATGATCACGTCATTTCAGCTCAATTTATGATACAAATGAACAAAGTAGTTAAAGTATACAACAATGTAACTCATTTCCGTTAACATGATAAGTAGAAGACAAGGGCATCAACAAGACAAGTAAGAAAGCATCAACAAGACAACTAATCTTGCTCCTAGTGCCCCATCTAACTCTCCCTATTCAGTTTGTACTACCTGACTAATGAACCGGTTCAATCTTGACATGTCAATGAACATTGAGCAACACCTCAGGGTGCGGTTGACGCTTCATCTCTAATACCAGGTGCACCGTTTGATGCTGGATAAAGTAGTACAGAAGCCATGCCTGGTCTTACAAAATCAATATAGGTATTCAAGACTGAAAGGGAAACTTGTAAAAATAAGAGTGCAAGAGATGATATGAAAGCTGCAAAGTAAAACTTAAGAAAAGATAGTCAAAGAGAACACAAGTGTTTGGAGAATTTTCAGATATATTGATCAATCCCAAATTTGGTATATATACAAGCATACTTACAACTCAAGTAGGAAACTACTTCACATCTAATCAATTACAGAACCATACATAATTACATAATATACACCTCCTAAATATACTAGAGTGTGACTCACTCCAACACTCCTCCTCAAGTTGGAGCATATAGGTCTCGAATGCTCAACTTGTCAAGTAAGTCACTAAAAGCTCCAAACGAAACTGCTTTGGTAAGGATGTCAGCTAACTGTTCCCCTGAATGAACAAATGGGAATGAAATAATATGAGCATCTAGCTTCTCCTTAATGAAATGTTCATCAATCTCCATATGCTTCGTCCGGTCATGCTAAACAAGATTATGTGTAATTTCAACCGCAGCAGTGTTGTCACAATAAAGAGGCATTGGCCTTTCTGCTTGAACCTCAAATCACTCAGCAAAAATTTCAACCATAATAACTCACAAACACCTTGAGTCATGCCTATATACTCAGCTTCTGCAATAGAACGAGCTATCACATTCTGCTTCTTGCTCCTCCAAGTAACAAGATTTCCATCAACAAACGTAAAATAGCCAGAAGTAGAACGTCTATCAGTAATATTACATGCCCAATCTGCATTAGTGTACCCAATAGTCTTCGAATCTTTATGCTTATGGAACACAAGACCCTTGTCAGGGGCAGACTTTAAATACCTCAAGATTCTCTTAAGCAAGATCAGGTCTAGTGTGTGACAAGTAAATTAATCTTCCAATTAACCTCTAATATTAGGACTTGTCTGTAGGAACTTGATCAGGATATTCTGCAATTCGATGGTTCTGCTCTATAGGTGTGTCAACTGGTTTACATTCAAGCATATCAGTTTCTACTAACAAATCTAGCACATACTTACTTTGACTCAACATGGTACATTCCTTGTTCCAGGCTACCTCAATTCCCAAGAAGTATTTCAAGTTCCCAAAGTCCTTCATCTCAAACTCAGAAGATAACTGAACCTTCAATCTCTTGATCTCATCAGGGTCATCACTTGTTACCAGCATATCATCCACATAAATAATCAAGGTAGTCAGCTTACCCCTTCGGTGTTTCAGAAACAGAGTATGATCTAAATTTTTCTACCTATATCCAATCTCCTTCATGAAATATCCAATCTCCTTCATGAAAGTTGTGAATCTTCCAAACCATGCACTTAGAGACTGTTTAAAACTGTTTCAATCCATATAAAGATTTCCTTAATCTGCACACCACCTTCTCACCTGAAGATGTACCATATCCAGGAGGAAGATCCATGTAAATTTATTCATTCAAATCTCCATAAAGAAAGACATTCTTCACATCAAATTGTTGCAAGGGCCAATCCAGATTAGCTGTTAAAGACATGAGAACTCGAATGGTATTGATCTTTGCTAGTGGTGCAAACGTCTCATCATAATCCACTCCATACTTCTGGGTGTATTCTTTTGCAACCAACCTCGCCTTATACCTATCAACTGATTCACCTGCATTATGTTTCACAGTATAAACCCATCTAAAACCAACAATATTTTTTCCAGGTGGTAATGGTACCAAGTCTCACACACAATTCTTGTTGACAGCATCCATCTCAACCTCCATTTCTTTGACCCACTTCTCCTCCTTGATTGCATCTTGTACTTTACTAGGAAGAGACACAACAAATAATTGATTCACAAAGGCTACATATGGTTTGGACAGTCTATGGGTTGACACATAATTAGTTACGGGGTACTTGGCTTTGGCTGTCAAGAGAGGTTCATATTTCTTTTGTGGTTGACCACGGGTTGGCCTAACAGTTCTACTAGACTTAGAACTCGACAAAGGAACACTACTACATACCTCAGACGATGTCAGGCCAGGAGAGATCGTTGATGGAGAGGGAGATATTGAACTTGCATGTACTTCTTCAACAATCGATAGCTGATCATTGACTAATTCTCCTCCTTTCGACATGTCGAATACTTGTTCAACATGTTGAACATTCTCATAACTTGGAACATACCCTTCTGTCTGGGAACCTTTGATGGATCAAACTACTCCTTCGATGGATCAAAGGAGGGTTTCGAGTTGGTCCGGACAACTAGCTTTTATGGGTCGAGGATCCCCTTCGATGGATCGAAGGGAGGCCTCGGGTCGGTCTAGGGCACTGTCTTCTATGGATCGAAGGAGGGCCTCGGGTCCAGTACTAATCGCTGGAACACTTTCATCTGGAACACGGACTTCTTATTCCCCAAATTGATCTTCATAAAACACATTCTTCTCCCCCTCGCTAAGATTTGTCAAAGGAGAGAAATAACACAAGTCTTCACTAAAAGTGACATCCATGGTGATATAGAACTTCTGAGATGGAGGATGATAACACTTGTACCCTTTCTGGTGAGTACCATAGCCAAAAAATACACACTTAAGAGTACGAGCCTCCAACTTAGATCTCTGATTCTTATAAAGATGAACATATGTCACACAACCAAAGACACGAACAAGAAATTTGTTGAGAGATGGGATGGCAATAGATTGAGACAATACCTCAAAAGAATTCGATTCTGAAGAGCTGCATATGGTAGCTGATTGATGAGGTGAGAGACACATAACACAACTTCTCCCCATAGATATTTAGGCATGTTGTCACTAAGTAAGAGAGTCCTTCCCATGTCCAAAAGATGACGATTCTTTCTTTCAGAAACTCCATTTTGCTCTGGCGTCTGAGAACAAGTGGTCTGATGAATAATTCCATGCTACTGAAAATAGTCTTGGAAAGAGTGGTTGACAAACTCTCCTCCATTATCAGATCAAAATATTTTCACACGGGTATCATACTGAGTACGGATGAGAATATGAAAAGAAGTAAAGGCAGAGAACACAACATCTTTCTTTTTCAGCAACACAACCCATGTTAATCTTGTGAAGTCATCAATAAATAAAACAAAGTATTTCATTCTTATCAATGTTGAATTTTTCGAAGGCCGCTATATATCAGAATGAATAAACTCAAACGATACTGAGCTAGAAGAAAAACTAGGAGAATAACTAGACTTACAACTCTTAGAAAAAACACAAGTTTCACAATGGAGAGTTGACTCCTTTATTCCCAAAAACAAAGATGACATAGACTTCTTCATAAATCCAAAGGATGGATGGCCCAAACGACGATGTTGTAGCCAAATTTGTTTCACTCTATCAGAACTTAATGTCAGGGCAATAATTGGTGACAGTGCCCGTGCTTCCCCGTTGTACATGAAATCCAAGTGGAACAGTCTCCCCCTCATATCTCTCTTGCCTATTATCACCTGAGACGTCAGATCCTGAAATATGGTATACATAGGAAAAACGGTTACAGAGCATTTGTTTTGTGAGTTTAGTTCAGAGACAGATAATAGGTGATGAGATAGAGAAGGAATATAAATGACATTATGTAACACAATCGTTGGAGTAATTTGGATTGACTATATACTTAAAATTAGGAAAGACACACCATTTGCATTAGACATATACTTCAGAGATGAGAGACGAAGACAGACTCGAAAAAAAAGACTTATCAAAGGTCATATGGTCAGATGCACCATAATCAATTATCCATATATCACCACCATTAAAAATAGAGACTTTCAATGCAATACCAATTTTACCTGTAGTGAGATCTTGTCCTTCTATTTCATAGAAATCAGGTTCTTGAACCAAACAAACTACAGCATTACTACTGCGACTCTTATCATAGGTGCCTCCTTTGCTTGCTCTTTGAGGACACTAATATTTGTAGTGTCCAAACTCCTTGCAATAAAAGCACTGCACCTTACTAAGATTTGGTCCACGAGCTGGTTAGATGCGAAGTGGATTGTCTCTGGGCTTCCAACCATGTTGAAGTTTTGATTGTATTGCAAGACTCGAAACCTCATTTGAAGCTTCTTAGGCCTGCTGGACTCATCTTTGCGAACATAGGCATATGCTTGTTCCAAAATTGGTGGTGTAGCTTGTCGCAGAAGCTCTCCTTTAGCAGTAACAAATCTCGAATCTAGCTCTTTTAGAAAGATGTGGACACGCATATGGTCAGTGATCCCATTATGTGTAGCAGTATCAAGATCACACACCATTGGGTTTGGATCTCTTACATCCAATTCTTGCTAGATAGCTTTTAAGTTTGCGTAGTATTCTGCAAGAGGCTGATCATTCTGGGTAGTTGCAAAGGCTTTGCAAGTCAACTTATATACTCTGAAAAAATCATTCCCATCATAATATGTGATTACAACAGCATCCCAGATGGCCTTTAGAAATGAGTAGCCAGAGAATAACATCATAATTGGTCTTGTCATAGATTTCAAGAGAGTCATCATTGTATTAAAATTCATAGTATCCCACAAAGTTTGTTCTTTACCATCATCTGTAGGTCGTGGTAGAGTACTCGCTACATATGGCCACTTTCCAACACCACCAAGATGCACATTCATCAATCTCTGCCATAACTGGTAGTTGGTGTCATCCAGTTGTACTCCACATCCTGTATTCCTAGTCTGAAGAGTCATCAATTGATCATGAGTAACTTCATGATCAGGTTGTTCTATGAATGCAAGCAGATTCAGACGTCGGATCAGATAACAAGGTTGTCAGAGAAAAAAAAAGGTTCAGATCATCAGGTTTTAGGTTTGGCAGCGGAATTCAGATTAGGTTAGATTGTCAGGATCCACTTAGGTTATGATGACAAGTCAAAAAGAACACAAGTGTTTGGAGAATTTTCAGATATATTGATCAATCCCAAATTGTGTATATATACAAGCATACTTACAGCTCAAATAAAAAACTATTTTATACCTAATCAATTATAAAATCCTACATAATTACAGAATATACACATCTTAAATATATCACAAGTGTGACTCACTCTAACATAGATTTTAAGAAAATTTGTTCTAGCTAGTAGCAGTACTACGTTAGTCACCGACTCACCGCCCACCATTTCTCATTCTAGTATTGCCTTTGGGATAGTGGAACAAGTCAAATACTCGAAAACAAGCCAAAGCCCAACTTATGGGAGTTTTATAAGATAGGATGATATGCTTGATGATGCAAATGTATACTATCCTGGCAATTCAATTTCTGTATTGAATAATGTCCAACAGCAACTCTGTTACCTACTGGTGGAATGTTTAATTGTTTATCTACCAATCTCCCCCTTAAAACCCTTCCATTATATGACTCCTTTCAACCAAGTTTTGCCTCTCATTTTTTGTGTTCTGTGAATAAGAAAGTTGATCCATCTATGATGGTGGGGCTGTTTTTGTTGGGTTGCACAGGAGTTGTTGTGTTCCTTCATGGAGCCAACTTCGTCTTCCACCTTCTTTCCCAACATCTCGCAGTTCGATCTATCAGGTGATCAAGAACATCCCTTGCTCAAATGCGTAATTAGATCAAATTTATCTTGATTTGGAGCCTTTCTTAATTTGCTGTTTTGGTTTTGTTGATGCATTATGTAGTGGAATGTGTCCATTTTTCAGTACGGTTGATTTTTAACAAAGCTGTGTTTTTGTCTTTGGTTTTTCAGCTTTCTGGGATTTGTTGGGTGGTAATGATCGAAAGACCGAAACGGAAGGCAAAGCTGCATTGAAGAAATGATATAATGATATCTAATCCCTAACGAAATAGTTAGTTAGTATTGGGTTTCAAATTAACAAAGCTGCACTCTACTCTGTTAAGCTAACCCACCTTGTAAAGCTCTTCTCCAGGACCTGATGATCACAAGTGTAAGAGCCAAATATGAGGTTCGATCAAGTCGAGAGCTAGCTAAACCAACAATGTTAATTTTGATTCCATGAAATAACAGTGATAGTACCTACTGCAGGTTGATTGTAATCAAATTGTTCAACAGCGGATAGATTCTTCTAGTTGTTTTATTAGATAGAAACTTCATACTGAATCATGTGGCAAGAGTATTACTCTTGGTAAGTAACCCTTCTATTGTTAATCAAGTTTCAAGTTTCAACGAACTTTCTCAAGTTATCGAAAAGGACTGGTAGACGTACTCAGTAGGATTAGGGGTCTTCCTCGATCTCCAATCTAGCTCCCAAATTAAGATACTTGTTTGGTAAACTTTCAAGATCATACCTTCCATCAATAAGATTGTGACTCGAGGCCATTGTTCTGGTGCAAGCATGCATTGTTTTGGTAACACAAGGATTAGACACAGCTGGAAACCACAAGTGCATTATTCCCCGGCGGCTGCATATGATCATCTAAGATATCAAGCACATAGCCAGTGTTTTTGACTCTATCTCTTTTTCGCGTGTTCCTAGAGAAACAAACTTTGTTGCGGACCGGTACCTCTACTACCTCTACCAACTCACTCTCTCCTAGTTGTTGTTACTCGTGTTCAGCTCTTTGATATTTCAGGCAACGGATGTCTTAGGGGCCTTTTGGTGTTGTAATTTTTCTTTCCAAGCAAAAAAAAAAGGATTAGACACAGCTGGATAACTGAAATGGTTTACCATGACACAACATATGAAATTTACCTTCTTCTTTTTTGAAAGGTGGATGAAATTTACCTTATAGAAAGGTGGTCTTGAGACTCGATATAAGTTCACAACACCTCCTGGCTTCATCAAATCAAATGTTCAATACCATGTTTTAGAGTCAAGTGCTTGTAACAGGAGTTATAGCCTAATTGTTCATACGCTAAAACAGAAGGAGCAAAAGACTACACCTTTATAACATCATTGGTCTTTAAACTCTTTTAACTCTTTATATTCGGTTAATATTTAAAACCACAAGGTAATTAATATTGAATAGAAGTTATTAATACAACTCTATATGTGTATCGTTGTCACTAGATTGTGGTTGATATCGTTGTCGCTTAGTTATGGATGATATCGATGTCGCTCAGGTGTAATTGATATCGCTATCGCTCTCATACAACCGCTCACACTTCTAAGAGTAACAATCGTTAAGAAGAGACCGGGTGTGCCGGCCTTCAACCCTCTTATGCCTAAGTCAGAAACGGGATAATATTTCAATAGAGTAACGGCATAAAAATGTAACGGGAATGTACCATTAATGGTGAACCACCAGGCTAATGAAGGTGGTTGGAACCAGAGCTTTTATCAATTCTTCGATGTGGGATCAGTGTGCTTACTCTTTTTATGAGGTGTTTCTTGGCGGGTTCCTTGACGGACGAGTGAGCGGTAACCACGCCGAGATAGAACTCGGGTTTGTCATTGAAGTTATAGGTCTCTTGTCAGTGAGTGTTGTTATGTGAGCGGTGAGATATTATTAAAATGTATTAAAGGGCATTAAGTAAAAACGGTGTGGGATAATTTAGTCAGGTATGTGTACAAGTCCCCCAACTCGCTCGACCAAAGGGATCAATCTTGGTTGGTGAGTTGCAGAACCGGATACCGGCGATATTATCCGTACGTACTTAACGGGCGCTGTTACCTATTAGAGCGGGATATCGTACGGGAGTTGTTACCTGTTAGAGCCGGATACCGTACCATGCAGTCCCCCAGCTCGGCCACCAAGTTTGTGACGCTTGGCGAGAGTGTGACCTGTAGTGAAGTCATAAGATTGGTATATGTTAGTAGCGGCGAGATCGGTGAGTAGCTAGTTTACCGTCTCCCGGGATAGACAAATTGTAAATAGTGATAACGCTCGTGGGCTTGTTTGCCTCCCGAATGAGTCATGACTTCATATCGGAGTTCCTCCACGTAACGGTTTAACCCAGTAGGCCCGTTCCCAATTGAGCCATTCCCCGTCACTGATATACTCCTCCGTATTGGTTCAGTGTCGGGGGATGCAATGAGCGGCTACATTGCACCGACTGAGGGATACGCTCTTAGGCATTCCGACATTCGGCCCTGCCTTATCTGGTAGCTTTTACTACTCTATCGCATGTAGCTCAAACCGGTGGGGGAGCTACGGTAGGAGGAACTCGTTTGAATTGGTAACCCTTAAGTCCCCTGGCTGGATTCCCCCGTGCGGCTTTGAGGCACTTAGGCCGGTAACGCAGATCTTTTGATATTACGGTGCTCCTGTGGTGATGTTGGTTGGTTTTGGCGTTATAGCTGACGTCCCTCTGAGAGATCATACGCTTTGTGTTTTGGGCAAGACTTGTCCTCGCTATCCTTTCCTCCCGAGGTGGTAGGTGAACCTGTTTCCTATTTTCATTAAATGTCATCAATTCCCTTGTTGCCACGTGTTTCCCTAGGCATCTCAGATTACCCCAACGTCTCGTCGTAGGTTTAAAGTGTGATTATTACTTTTCTTAGAGACCGTAACTGTGGAAACGATGCATATCGCTTCATGTTCCGGACTCTTCCGTGCCCCATAACGTCATCATATACGTGACTGTATCTGAGGGACCAACGTGTCTTGTTGAATGGTTGTGATCGCGCCCCACAGTGGCGTATTTAAACCCCATCTCCTTCCTCTTCCCACACTTTTCGTACTTCTGAGAATTCTGAACTAGGTTTTTCAGAGAAAGAGATTGAATCCATCCATTGTTGTTGCAACACCGCCATCGATTCCTACTCTGCCGTTGTTCTTGTTGTCCGATCGCTTTTCTTTGAAGACCAAGTAAGTATTTCTTTGCTCATTCTGTTTTCGTTTCCTCTGGGTAGTGATATTCTTCCCTGAATTCTGGGTTGCTTCTGCATATTTTGTTCATGTTTATCAATAGTGGTTTTACTTGCCAGAGTGAATGTAGAGAGTTTAGTGTTGCGTCGTTTGTTGTTTTATGGCGGTCAGAGGGTTCCTCGCCACCACTTTACTTTTCCTTTTTTATCCTTCATTTCTGCCTCTGGGCCGTGTTTGGCCTGCACGAGTCTGGGCCCAGTCCCCCATCTGGGGCTTGTTTGGTAGACCCGTAATCGCTAGGGATCCTACCTTGGTGTTGGGGGTACCGGGCGTGTCTCTTGGGAAGTTGTTTACGGATGGGGTGGGTGAAATGGGTAAACCTTGGGCTAACCTTATCCGTAAATGTTCCTTAGGTAACATGACATCATCCTCTCAAACTGATCTTGGTGATATCGGAGCAACATCCTCGCCCTATGGGTCGCTACCCGACACTCCCAACCCGCTAATGCTAGGACTAAGCGGTCCAAGGTCGTGGACGCTGGGTGATTCGCAAGAGGTAGATGAGCCTGCCAAGTCACTATCCCACTCTTCCATTTAGGTAATGAAGACGGAGTTTCAAATTCTGGGGGCCGTTATCGCCAGACCATTAGGCAAGGGCAAGTGTTTTACCAGGCCGCCCAAAGGCTTTACTGCCCTGGATCGCGCCCAACTACACTTCGGTATACGGTTTCCGCTTCATCCGTTTCATGAATATATTTTTGGCAAGTTGCAGTACGCGATCGGGCAAGTTTCCCCGTTGATGTTGCAATCCTTGAACGCTATGTTCATGCTATGGAAGCTTGCCGGGCACGACTATCCCACCCGGAATGAAGTTTTGCACTACTTCGATGTGTTGTATTCAACAAAGAAGGGATGTCGCGGGACACTCCACCTAGTTTAGTGTCGAGGTAGCTCTCTTTCCCTTCACGACTTCCGAACGTCCAACCCTGAGTGGCAATCTGAACACTTCCTTGCCAGCGGTTCCTAGTCCAGATTGGCAAATGCCGGAGGTCGGACCCATGTGCCCAATAGATTTCACTCCTGAGGTGATCAGTCGTTCTGAAGTTTCTTTTACCTAGTGGTGAACCTTTTTTTTTCTTACTTGTCGTTTCCCTTGTTTGTAATTGCCCGCTAGTATGCTCACTGCACTACCGAAAAGCGGCGCTGTCATAGAATAGAAAGGGGGTACACCGAGAAGTTTATGAGCGTGTACCTTTTAAGCGACTACCACGTAATGGAGTCGATCAGTCTTGCCAAAACGCTCAGTATGTTTTTGGTTGTTGATGTTTTGCTTATAGCGTTTATGTCTTTACACTTATTTACATATATTTTTTTTGCTTATATTCTGATTTTGTCGTTGGTTGTAACGCTTGTTGTTTTCATGTACTTGCATTTGGTTATACTAACGTAAAACGGGACAAGAAAATGGAGGATCTTTATGGCAATATCGACGACTTGATCGCCCAGCTTGAGGAGAAAGGGAGTGATGCTCAGGTGATTGATCTTGACGTGTGGTCGGGTAATACCGTCACCCTTCCTAACCCCACCCCCATTGATCTTCCCAATGAGGCCGAGACCCACCGAATAGGGAGTGACGGCCTTTCGAAGATCGTTGCTACTTCCACCACTGCTAGGGCCCCCAGCCGTGCGGAGAAGAGAAATTTGCCTCCTCCAGTGCCTCCCAGAGTCCACCAAAGAGGTCTGCCCCTACTACCCCTGCCACTCCCGATGTCGTTACTGTTGCCGGGCAGATGGGTGATGCCGATGATCACTGGATGCTTAGCCTGGAGGATATTTCTGAGGGGCGGCCCTTTGTTGATGTCGACCTTCTCCCAGATCACGAACCTGGTAGTTATGTGCCTGCACCCCATTCTGGGGATGATCTGGAGAGTGTTGTGATCCCTCGCTTTATTAATTGGCGGGGGCTGCCTCCGTACTCCGCCTAGATAGTGGCCGATATTACTGCAGGCGTCGATGAGTGCCTTAGGTCGGTTGCCGCTGCGATCCAGCTAATGTGCCACCAACATCAAATTCTGGTGTCATCGGAGGAGGAGCTGGTGCAGGCCAGTGAGCAATGGCAAGAGCTCCAACAGATGTTTGGAAGAGCGTCGGGAATAAGATCTTACAGACGTTATTGAGGACTTCAAAGCCGGCGCCGAGTATCGCGAGGCACTACAGTCGGCCTTCAGATGAGGTCTGCAAGAGAATCCGAACCAGTTTATCCGGAATAGGTGGGTGAACAAGAAGTATCATGTGGATACCACCCGGATAAATGAGGAGCGTCGGGTGAAGCGCGAGGCTGATCGACTTGCTCTGGAGAGGCTGAAGGAGGAGGAGGAAGAAGAAAGGGAGCGCCAGCGTGAGCACGTTACAGCAGGTATGACCCCTCATGGTTCTCATCCTTTTACTCCTAACACATCATTGTCATATTCATAATGTTGAGGGCGTGTCTCAGGAGCGGAGCCGGGAGATGGCGGCCAATTATCGTGAGCGTCAACACCAGGCTGAGCAACAAGAAGACCTGCAAGATGGCAGAGCTCATGGCCCAGCATGAAGCTTGGTGCCCTTCTGTAATAGCATTAGTATTTTTGAACAATATAGTTTATTTTGTAATAATACTTGCCTCTAAGGCTTTTTGCTCCCGATCGATATGTTATGATTTTGAATAGATGTTTTTGTCAATATTCCAAGTGTGATTATATATTGCCGATCAATGAAAGGTCCGGAGGAAATTCATTTGCTTGTATCGTATGTCTGTTTTTCCAAAGCGCTAGATCGGACATACGAGTTAAAAAATAGTTAATATGCTGACGCTACAAGAATTAACACGTGCCTCGCTGGATTTTTACTATACATCTTGGGTTTAAAATAGAAATTTGGGCCTGAGCGCCTCTTTTGTTTTTACAAGCAAAGGTCCGAAGAATTTTCATTTCTTTGGTGGCGATAAGTAATCATACTTGGTCGAGGCTAGTCCCTGTTACTTTAATCGTTAGTATTGCCAAAATAGTAGAACCTGTTTTACTGGTGACAATATCAGAGGTGTTCCGCGTTTCAGGTTCTTGGCACTCTGGTGTCGTTTTTGTCTTCGAGGATGAACGAAGTTGGTGTTAGGCTCTCGATGATTTTGAACGGTCCCTCCCATACTGGCACTAGTCCTTTTGGTTTTGGGATGACCCCTCTCCAAACCATGTCGCCGATTAGAAGTTTTCGGGCCATGACTCGGCGGTTGTGCTGTCAAGCGATCCTTTGCTTGTTCGCCATCAGCGCAATATTGGTTTCATCTTCCTGTTCTTCTCGCAATATATTTGCCATGTTGATCCCATCCTCATTGGTGTCTTTATTGTACCCTTCAAAACGGGGGCTTCTGTGCATGATCTCGAATGGCAGGACCGCCTCCGCTCCATAGACGAGCGAAAATGGCAAGGCGCCCGTTGCTTCGGTTGGTGTAGTTTTGATGGACCATAGCACCTCGTAGAGGCATTCCACCCATCTGTGGCTATAGTCCTCCATTCTTTTCTTTAGTCCTGCCTTGATCTTTTTGTTGGCCGCTTCCACCTGTCTGTTAGTCTGGGGGTAGTATACTGATGCAAACACCAATCGAGTCCCCAGGTTGCCCGTGAACTCCCTCATTTTATCATTATTGAACTGCTTTCGGTTGTCGGTAACGATAGTGAGTGGCGCTCCGTACCGGCAGTATATGTATTTCCATAGGAATTTGATTACCTTTTGCGTGGTGACGAGTACGAGTGGTCTCGTCTCGATGTACTTCGTGTGGTAGTCAATGCAGACGAAGTTGTATTTGAACTGGCAAGATGACGCCTTTAACAGCCCAATAAGGTCTAGTCTCCACTGTGGGAATGGGATGGGGCTGATGATTATTGACATTGGTGCTGCCGGCGCGTGTATTCTGGTCGCTTATTGGGCACATGACACACACTTGTCAACAATTTTCTCGCGTTTTCCCTCATTTCTCTGTAGTAGAACCCATAGTGGAGTAGCTTATGGACGATGGTGTTTGGCTCGCTATGGTTCCCATACCTGCATTCGTGGACGTCTTTCAGTAGCTCCTGGCCTTCTTTTGTCGTGACGCACTTTAAAATAAGGAATCCCCTCTTGTTTAAGTATACTTGGCTGGTGTGCATGATGTAGAATGCCGCGCTTTGAGCTAGCTTTCTTGCCTCCGCTCTGTCTGCTAGTAATGTCCCGTCAACTAAGTAGTTGGTTATGCTCACTCTCTAGTCCTCTATTGGTGGTGGTGCGGCTAACGTGAGTGTGAATATCTCTTGGAAGTTTTTAGAGATGCTAGGCTTTTCCAACATTTCCACCATGGTGTGTCCTCTCGTAGTGTGCAGTGGTGTTGTTGCTAACCTTGCTATGGCGTGGCCCTCGCGTTCTACTCCCTGGGGATGTGAGTGATGTTGTAAAAAGAAAATGTAATTAGAATTGCTTTTGCAGACCCTTGGTATGCCGACATCTGCATTCCTTTTGCCTCGAAGTCTCTTGTGACTTGGCTTACCACCAGCTGGGAATCACTGAATATGTTAACGCTTTTAACTCCTAAATCAGTGGTGAGTTGTAGGTCGGTGATTAAGGCCTCGTACTCGGCCTCGTTGTTTGATGCCGGAAAGAGGAACCGAATGGCGTACTCGACTTAGACCTTTCCTAGCCCGGTGTCACGAACTGCACAAGTTGTGTGCTCATGACATATGGCCAAGTCCCAACAAGCATTGGAAGGAAGCCAATGGGAGTTGGAAGGTGAAGATCTAGTGGCATAGTCGTATAAGTGTAACTTAGTGATTCTCGGGTTCGAGGTACTTCTGCTTAGAATTTGAGAAAGGTCCAAACACGAGAAATGTCTGGAAGGACAAAAATAGTACAACGCACTTGACAGTATGCCATTTGGAGTTCGAATGAAGAAGTTATGGACTATTATGACTCCTCGTACATATTAATGTTTCCTCTTGGCAAGTGAACTTATCCCCGTTATCATATATACGGGGGTACATGGTGTCAAGCTCTCCACCACCCCTGGTGCCACCCCTCTATATGGCATTAAGCGAGCTCTCCTGGGCGCCCCTGGGCCTAAGAGCCGAGCCTACGAAGTCTAGAAGGGACGACATGGATTCCCACGAGTCAGGAAGCCTCGTGGGCAGTATTGGCCGTAGGAATGGACAGTATTACGGCATGTGTGCCGTGGGTGAGGTCCTTGGTACTCCCCGTATGCCAGCGGCGTATAGACATGCGTGCAGGGATTAAGTATATAATATGTCGAGACTTTGTGGTGCGCAATAGCCACGCGGTAAGCGATGAAGGCACATGGTTAGGTTCGGTTTGGACTAAGAGGAAGCACGAGTTAAGTCTTACCGTGTAGGATGGGAAGGAAGACGATAAGGGGTGTCAACCCCGTCTGGCACACTCGAGTTAGTAAGAAGCTTGATAGGAGCAACACTCGAGGAATGGACTATGGGCGAGAGTAAGCCTTTATGACCAATTAGGTCTCCAATGGAAGTGTTAAGGTTGCCTGACCCGAATAAGAGTAAGTGAGTACTTGATGATAGTCTAATGGAACATCGAGCTTGGGTTATGATTGGAAGAGGGACATGAGTATGAATGTGCATCGAGGACCGTAGGCACCACCCCAGGGAGCGTATGGGTAAGCCCCGAGGTGCGTATGAGTAAGCACTGCGAATGGTGGGGACTACTCTGAGGTGTGCACGAGTACGAGTGGTTTCTCTACACCCTGACAAATATGAGGAAGCGAGTTAGTTACGAGACCGGATAGGGAATGAACATGAAAGAGATATTGGAACTTGTGATGGACTAGTGCAGTGTTCAGTGAAGAGTCGAAGGAGGCCATGATGGGATAAAGAGACTTGGGATGTAAGCCACCAGGATGAGTGCATTATCCAAGTGATGATAAAAGGGGTTCCCTGAGTGTGTAAGCCGCCAAGAGAAGGCGCATCGAGGGGAAACCCTTAGATCGTAAGCAGCCAGGATGGTTGCGCACGTCTCAAAGGTACATTATTGTTGGGTGCTCTAGAGATGGTCGACTTCACGTAAGCCTCAACACCTAGCACGAGTGTTCAATGAAATGTCCAGCAGACAGGGAAGACTGATGAGCAAAAGGATGGCTTTGAGGGAGTGTTTATACCGACAAGGTAACCTATTGGTTGGGCGAGTGTCTTTGGGGAGATGTACCAAGACACTAGGAAGCGATCGAGTAGGGTGCGAATGTCTTGGACTAATTTACCAAGACATGAGGACACGAACAATAAGCCTTAAGTGATGAGACTCAGTAGTGAGTAAAGCTCGTGGGTTAACCTCAACATATGTGGAAATGATGTCAGAGGGATTTTGCCAGAGGAAGATGACGTCTAAGTTGTATGCAAGTATGCACATTATATCCCGAAAAGTGAAGAAAGGGATGATAGGTTGGCCTTGGTCAGAGAACCATGGCGCCACACGGGCAAATTCCGCTGCATAAAAAGTCGGCTTGTGACACCCGGCCAGGATTGCTCCTGCCCCTGCTGTGTCAGACGTTCGCGATCCATCAACATACAGGTTCCACTCGGATGACCGCGTGGGCGGTGTTGTTACTGGAAAACCTGGTTGGTCGTCTGTTGTTGGTGTGAGTTCCGCTGTGGAGTCCGTACTCGCTTGGCCTTTTGTTGTCGTTCTTGGTTAGTACTTGATATCGAACTCACTAAGTTCTATTGCCTATTTGGTTAGCCTTCTCGAGTGGTCCGGGCTCTCCAGAACCTGTCGTAGTGGTTGGTCCATGAGGACATGGATAGTATGAGATTGGAAGTACAGAATGAGTCACCTTGCTGACACGATTAATGCTAAGGCTAGTTGTTCTAGTGTTAGATATCTTGCTTCCTTTTTGTCTAGGCCCTTGCCTGCAAAAAATAATTGTAATTTAGTGTCCACTTCTCGTCTGACGAGGGCGGAGCTGACGGCAGTTATTGAAACTGCTAAGTAAATATATAAGATCTCATCTAGTATTGGGGCTGATAAGAATGGAACATGGGTGAGATACTGCTTGATCCTTATTAAGGCCGCTTCGCACTCGTCAGTCCACTCCACCATTCTCTTCTTTGTGATCCTTATTGCTTTAAAGAACAGGTTGCATTTGTCGGTGTAGCAGGAGATGAATTGTGATAACGACGCTAGCTACCCGGTTAGGGCCTGAAGGTCCTGCTTTGTGACTGGTCGTGTTGTGTTAAGGATTGCCTGGATTTTTTCTGGGTTGGGCTCTATGCCCCTCTGATTTACCATGTATCCCAGAAATTTGGTCACCGAGACCCAAAAGATGCACTTCGCCAGGTTAAGTCTCATCCCACTATTGATAAGGGTATCCAGCACTACTTTGAGATCCCTATCGTGACATCATCAGTGTCTACTTTTCACTACCAGGTCGTCGACATATACCGCTACCGTATCACCATTCATTGGCACCAGTAGCTCTGTCATGAAGCATTGGTAAGTTGCCCCCACGTTCTTCATCCCGAACGACATAACATTGTAACAATAAAGTCTCTGATCTGTGATGAAGCATGTCACCTCGACATCCGCCGGATCCATCCTTATCTGATTGTACCCCGAGTAACAATCCATTATGGACAGGAGCTCGTGCCCGCTAGTTGCGTCAACGAGTTGGTCTATTCTTGGTAGTGGAATTTCGGGCAGGCCTTATTGATGTTAGTGTAGTCAACGCACATCATCCACCTCTTGTTGCTCTTTTTGACCATAACGACGTTGGAGACCCATGTCGGGTACTGAACCTTCTTGATGAGGCCCTTTTGCTCTTTTGCTCTTCGTTGTAGGCCTTGCGTTTCTGCCTCTTGGGCACTACACCTGGCGAGATACCTAGTTTGTGTGACACAATGTTGGTTGATATGTCAGGCATATCAGCGTAAGACCATGCGAATACGTCGATGCATTCCCTGAGGATGTTGGTGAGGGCGGTTTCTATTATTGGATCCAGGTTGGCCCCAATTTTGACCGTTTGATCGGAGTGATCATCCGACACCAAGATGAGCTTAGTGGATTCTTCGTTGACGGGTCTGGCCGTGAGGGGTCCATCCTTTGGGTAATTTGGCGCTTCTATTGTCAGGTTAGTGGTGAGTAGGCATACCTCCCTTACTGGGTAGTTGGCATCGCTTGACGATCCGGGTAATGCGGGCATTGTTCCTCGCAACGTGCATATGCCACTTGTGGTGGGGAACTTCATAAGTAACATTCGTTATGATACTATGGCACTGACTTTACTCAGTGTGTTGCATCCAATGAAGGCGTTATAGTATAACGGGGCATCCACAACCAGGAACTCGATGTGGATTTCCGCACTACATCCCTCCTGGCCCAAGGCAATCTGTAGGTAATCGCTTCCTAGCGGTTGTATTTGATCACTCGAGAAGCTGAGTAGCGGGAAGTGGTCTTGTTTGAGCTTGGAGGGGGGCCTCTCAAGCTTCTCGTTTGCGTGCAAGAATATGACGTTGATGGAGGATTCGGTATCTACTAAACATCTTCTGACGCTGCAAAGATCAATGACGGCGTCGATTAAGAAGAGTAATCCTCTGATACCGGTGGGCGATCCTGTTTTTCCGATTCGTAGAACTTAATGGATCCCCAGCCCGTCTTAACCATCTTTGTCGGTCCCTGTCGCATCCTGCATACCGCTCTCTCACTTTTTCGCTCTGCCTTAGACCTTTCGCCAGTGATCGCACTGATCTTTCTGATGCTAGCAACTCCCTGTGTCGATGGTGTCTCACCTCCCGATTTGAACTTCGTCAGGTTGCCTTTCTGGAGTTGTGCCTCCACCACTTCTTTTATGCTGTAACATTTTTCGGTGTCGTGCAACTCGTTTTGGTGGAAGTTGCACCATTTCTCGGTTTTCCTGTAGGTCGTAGCCCTGTATGTTTTCTTTGGTAGCAGGAACAGATCTAGATGAGCTGCTAAGATGTCGGCATATTTTGTGTTGAGCACGCTGAAGACCTGTTGCTCCATCCTAGGTCGTGTCGCGATGTCGTCGCGAGGTCGATCGCTTTTGTCCTCCTGATACCTTTTTCCGTTATTTTTATGGTTTCCCTTATCTCGGTAGTGCCTTTGGTATCCCCCTGTTCCTCGGTTATCTTTTTTCCAGTCCCCGCTGTTGTGGTCACGTGAGCCTGATCGGTAAGGTGATCGCGCTCGCGCCGGTTCTGATGTGGGAGTGCGCTCTGCACACTAGGAACTGTGGTATTAGAAAAGGTGTTTACCTGTTGTGTCGGTGTGGGGTTAGAGCCAAATGTTTGTAGCTCTAGTTGGGTGTGTGACGTTACGCGATCTAGTAGGTCATCGTAGGTGATTGTCTGGTTCTCGTTAAGTTTCCATGTTAGCAGCCCTAGTTGCAAAGCGTTTCGGAGTACGCAAAAAGCCAAGTCGCATGTAAAGTCGCGACAACTTGCAATGGCGGTGTTCCATCGTGAGACGAAGGTAGGCAGTCCTTCAACTGATTCCTATCGCACGGCCTGCAGTTGGCTATAGGTGAGAGAATAGTTAGCTGATGTAATGTACCTCTTTAAAAATGTTCAAATGAGTTCTTGAAAGGAGTTAATGGATCTCGGCGGTAGGCTGAAGAACCAGCTTAGTGCTTCGCCGATGAGGCTTTCCATAAACAGGTAGCAATTCGTCACGTCGTCATATCCTCTGCCGTAGTCGCTGAGACAAAGATATCGATATGAAGGGATGGGTCCTTCTTTCCCTTGTACCGCTCAATTTTTACTTTGGCCAATGGGTGCCGACCTCGGAGCATAATACAGGCCGAGAAGGGCTCAACATGGACTGTTGGTAGCATCTGATCCAGGTAACTCATCTTTGGCTGCACCAGCTGTCGCACCATGGCCTCCAACTCGGCGATCTTTGCCGCTACCCCCGCACTCTCCTGATGTACCATTGGTGCGATCCCAAGCTAGGATGGCGAAGGTAACGGTTGTATCCAAGTAGGCGGGTGAGGCACATGGGCGGCGTTGTTTAATTCCAGCTCAAGGTTTCACTGTAGCCTTTCCGGTGTCAGCGGTGGTCTCGCAGTCTGCATGTGTGAAGGGCGTATTGATGATCGGAAGAGTACCTCCTGCTGACAGACCACCTCGTGAGGGTTCATGCTCAGGGACTCTGCCGTGGATTCTGAATTAAATCGCCCTTGCTCGACGGCCATCAGTCTTGATTTGGATTGCATATACCCCTAATGTTCAAATTCTCGGGCTTTTTCGAGCTCCAGGCATTTCCGCATCGCTAGTTCATCGCTGTTCCATGTCGCTGGCATGCCTCTCAGCGTCGGTGGATGCCTGCTGATCCCGAGTAACATGCTGCTTTCCCGATCATTGTACGAAGGCGGACTCATCGGCGTTTTCATTTATGGTGGGCATTTGGTGGAGAAGTTCCTACTAAGTGTTTGGTGTCATGCCAAGTGTTAGGAAGGTATCCATGCTCGTCACTCACCGAATATTACGTGGTTAGGAAAACAATTTTTTGTGTGGTTTCCCACAGACGGCACCAATATTAATATTCAAAACCACAAGGTAATTAATATTGAACAAAAATGATTAATACAACTCTATATGTATATCGTTGTCGCTAGATTGTGGTTGATATCGCTGTCGCTCAGTTATGGATGATATCGATGTCGCTCAGGTGTAGTTGATGTCGCTGTCGCTCGGTTATGGATGGTATCGTTGTCGCTCTCATACAACCGCTCGCACTGCTAAGAGTAACAATCGTTAAAAAAAGACCGGGTGTGCCGGCCTTCAACCCTACGATGCCTAAGTCAGATCAGGATAATATTTCAATAGAGTAACGACGTAAAAGTGTAACGGGAACGTACCATTAATGCTGAACCACCAGGCTTATGAAGGTGGTTGGAACCATAGATTTTATCAATTCTTCGATGTGGGATCAATTTGCTTACTCTTTTGCTGAGGTGTTTCCTGGCGGGTTCCTTGACGGGTGCGTGAACGGTAACCACGCCGAGATAAGACTCGGGTTTGTCATTGAAGTTATAGGTCTCTTACCGGTGAGTGCTATTACGTGAGCGGTGAGATATAATTAAAAGGTATTAAAGGGCGTTAAGTATGTGTACGTAATCGATGTTCAAATGGAATATGAAGCTAAGCTTGTTCCATTCCCTCCAAAACCATCCTCATCTTCCCCTTAAACCCAAACCCTCTCAACCCAATTTCTCCAACACATCCAAACCTTAGCTCAATTCACCAACAACAACCCACAACCAAACCACATCGAAACCTCATTCGAGACTCATAGTTTCGCACCCAATTCCATCCCATACTCTAAGCTACTATCACAATGCGCTGCTTCCAAGTCTATTCGCGTAGGCATGGAGGTCCATGCCCACTTGATCAGATTCGGATTCACCCAAGACTCGAGCTTTCGGAGCCATTTGATCAATCTCTACTCAAAATGCAGGCTTTTTGGTCATGCCCGGAAGCTGATCGACGAAAGTCCTGAACCGGATTTGGTTGCTTGGTCTGCTTTGATTTCCGGGTATGCCCAAAATGGGGGCTTAGTAAAGAAGCCATTTCAGCTTTTCATGAGATGCACAAGTTGGGTGTGAGGTGTAATGAGTTCACATTCCCAAGTGTTCTCAAGGCTTGTTCTAGCTCTAAGGATTTGAGACTGGGGAAGCAGGTTCATGGGGCTGTGGTGGTTACAGGGTTTGATTGCGACGAGTTTGTTGCAAATACTTTGGTTGTAATGTATTCGAAAAGTGGGGAGTTTGCGGATTCGAGGAGGTTGTTTGATGCAATTCCGGAGAGGAATGTGGTTTCGCGGAATGCGTTGTTTTCGTGTTATGTGCAGGGAGATTTCTTTGGGGAGGCATTGGAGTTGTTTGAGGAAATGGTCATGAGTGGATAAGGCCGAATGAGTATAGTCTCTCTAGTATAATAAATGCGTGTACCGGGTTGGGGGATGGGAGAAGAGGAAGGAAGATTCATGGATATATAGTTAAGCTCGGGTATGATTCGGATTCATTTTCGGCTAATGGGCTTGTTGATATGTATGCAAAAGCTAGATGTCTGGATGATGCAGTTTCGGTTTTTGAGAGAATTGTAAGACCAGATATTGTATCGTGGAATCCTGTTATTGCTGGTTGTGTTCTTCACAACTGCCATGATCAGGCTCTCGAATTGTTGAGGCATATGAGAGGGTCAGGAATTTGTCCGAATAGATTTACATTATTGAGTGCACTTAAGGCTTGTGCAGGGATGGGATGCGAGAAATTGGGTAGGCAGATGCACGCTTTCTTGTTAAAGTTAGATACAGAATCAGATTCATATGTCGAAGTCGTATTGATAGATATGTATTGCAAGTGTGAGATTTTGGATGATGCGAGAGTGCTTTTCGATATGATGTCAAATAAGGACATGATTGCATGGAATGCTGTGATCTCTGGGCATTCGCAGATGGCTGAAGACATAGAAGCTGTAGCCCTCTTTCCTGAAATGCATAGGGAGGGAATAGGATTCAATAAAACTACTTTTATCTACAGTCCTCAAATCCACAGCAAGCTTACAGGCTGTAAAAGTCTGTGAACAAGTTCATGCACTCTCAGTCAAAACAGGTTTTCAGTCTGACATGTATGTTATAAATAGTCTTCTTGATATATATGGAAAATGTGGCAAATTATAAGACGCGGTAAGTATTTTTAGAGAATGCAAAACTGATGATTTGGTGGCTTTCACATCGATGATCACAGCCTACTCTCAATATGAACAAGGCGAAGAAGCTCTAAAGCTCTACGTGCATATGCTAGAGAGGGGATGCAAGCCTGATTCCTTTGTATGCAGTTCGCTTCTAAATGCTTTTGCAAATTTGTCTGCATACGAGCAAGGGAAACAGATTCACGTTCATATTCAGGAGTTTGGATTTATGTCTGATGCATTTTCTGGAAACTCTCTTGTCAATATGTATGCAAAATGCAGAAGCATAGATGACACAAGTCATGCTTTCTCTGAGGTATGTAAGAGAGGAATAGTTTCATGGTCTGCAATGATTGGAGGACTTGCCCAACATGGACATGGAAAAGAGGCCCTTAATTTGTTCAACCAGATGCTTGGAGATGGTGTTTCTCCTAATCACATTACCCTAGTATGTGTCCTTTGTGCATGCAATCATGCAGGCTTGGTAACTGAAGCCAGAAAATATTTTGAATCAATGACAAAGTTGTTTGGAGTTGTGCCAAGGGAGGAGCATTATGCCTGCATGATGATATACCAGGCAGAGCAGGGAAGATAAGTGAGGCAATGGAGCTTGTCAACACGATGCCATTCCAAGCCAACGCCTCAGTTTGGGGGTCGCTTCTTGGTGCTGCGAGAATCCATAAGAATGTTGGGCTTGGTGAATGTGTTGCTAATATGCTCTTAGTACTGGAGCCTGAGAAATCTGGTACTCATGTTCTTCTCGCGAATATTTATGCAGCAGCGGGGATGTGGGATAAGGTGATGAAAATGAGAAGACATATGAAAGATAACCAAGTAAAGAAAGAACCTGGGATTAGTTGGTTTGAGGTCCAAGACAAGGTACACACCTTCATTGTAGGAGATAGAAGTCATTCAAGAAGTAAGGAGATATATGCGAAACTTGGTGAAATCTTTGACCTAATGCATAAAGCTGGCTATTCTCCAATGGTGGAGAATGACCTCCATGATGTGGAACAAGGCGAAAAGGAGCAACTTCTACGCTACCACAGCGAGAAGCTTGCAGTGGCTTTTGCATTGATTGCCACTCCGGCAGGAGCTCCCATTAGGGTGAAGAAGAATTTAAGAGTATGTGTGGATTGCCATACTGCGTTCAAGTTCATCTGTAAAATTGTCTCGAGGGAGATAATCGTGAGGGACATCAATAGATTCCATCATTTCAAAGATGGCTCATGCTCCTGTGGTGATTACTGGTGATTTGTACCAGAGAAATTGACAGCTCCCTACAATCACAAACCAAAATTTTGTATGCCATGTGATGTACTATAGAATCGATAACTTCTAGTAGATGAAGAGATTATGTTTTCTTCTCGGAGAGAAAAATAACTAGAAGTTTAATAAGCTGAAAGCATTTAGACCACTGCAATTCTGGACATATTCATGACTGTAATTCTCAGTAAAATCAACGTTTCCATTGCCAAATCAAGAGAGGGCTTTCTGCCATCAGTTTATACCTACTGAAGAATGGGTAATGTACATGTAACATTTACAGCAAAAAATAAGTGTGTTCTTTGTATTTCTTTTACATGAACATCATCGAGTCCTCTGACATGATTGTCAGCAATGAGTACTTCACCTTGACCGAGATTCGACCACCCTCTACGCAGAGCTTGGCTCCGGTAACCACCCAATATCCCGGGGTGTCTTCAGGACCTCTCGACCTTTCCTTGGTATCTACAAACGTTGCCATTTTGGGTGCCTTGCTTGGTAAAGGCGGACCACCAGGGTAAACCGCTGAATTTAAATCCACTTTTGCTGGCGCCACAGGTGGATTCAGTGCAGAACTAAACCTTGTACTGATCAAGGTTGATATGAATCCTGACTTACAAGATGAGCTTGAGCCTTCCCATTCTGATCTTCGGAACCTTGCAGAGGCAACTGCAGAAAACCCAAGCCTCAAGAACAAAACTTTCCTCATTCCCATAGCCTTAACTTCAAACCAGGCCTTCGTGACAATAGTAGCCGAGTCATTAATGCAGCCACCATTATGCTGTACTGGGGCAGTGCATACATGTGAAAATATGCTCCACTTGACAGGTTCAAAGTAGCCTCGCTCCTCTGGTTCATCGATGGGCTCATAACTGAGATCAGTTGAGACTTGGAGGGAACTGGGAAGACTTGCAAGATGCTGAAGATGGATTGCCATATGGTCACCTTTTTTACCTTCAAGGTACAAACGGATTCCTGTCACCGGTCGATTTGCGGAATCAACCTGAAAATTGTACAATTAGAAACACATTGTCACGAAACACTAGTACAATCAGTGATATGCTGAAGCACACTGATCGAATTAGAAACACATTGTCACGAAACATTAGTACAAGCAGTGATATGCTGGAGCACACTGATCGACAAAACATAGATATGAGAAGTAATAGCTGGACCATCACATTATTCCCACAATTTCCACTCCTGCAATGGAAGTTCCAAGACAGGAATTTCAGAAATTGATCAACAGCATGCCCCGATTTTACAGCAAAACATATTACCTTCATGGTGTTAACATACAGCTTGGGACCCATAAAACTAAACCGAAGCGACGGGGATCCATGTCTTCTGCGCCTCAGACCAAGAGGTAGATCAGCGTATACTGGAGCCCATTGTCGTGGTAATTGAAATTCTAAAAACTGTTGAAGTTCCTCTATTGGTGGTTTATCTGTGAGATTCACCATCAAGAAAATTATTTTAAGACTACGTCAATATAAATACTCCAGACAACCTGGATATTCAACCATATGGAGATTGTGCTGAAAAAGAAAAAGCGCTCACATCTAAGGTAGAGATTTACTGCATGGCTAAGAAATCCATTGCCTTGTGTACCACCCAAGAGTGATGTTATGGGCACAAAGGCCATTGATATGACATTAGGCGCCTGTGATATAGTTGAAAGCCACTGGTTATGACTTTGACCAATATCAACACCTCCTCTTCGAACAGAAATAGTAACTACATCCTGCAATGCATGAGGAAAATATAGGATGAATTTCAGTTCCTTCAAAGTAGACTGACAGATTCACATTCGTGTGCAGTCTGTAAACACAGTTATATTGGAAACCAAAAGGCTTACATCATCCATTGAGTGAGTGACGATGGGTTGCCTTATTGAGGACGCTAACGTTCTCTGAATATCCCAGTGAAGAGGGTTGTCATCCTGAAGCAATGGACATAAATATTAGAGTAAAACTATGTTACCATATCAGTGTACTACATTTTTTAAACTACAAATGTCTAGGTATAAACTAGCTTCAATTTATCCTTGGTCAGAAAAGCATCAAGTCAATTAGTTGTGCTCTCTACCTCCATCCTTTAGTTCCAAGTACTGAACTTTAGGCACCAAGAACATATCAATGGTAACACAGATGTCGTAATACTGCATACCTTCATCTTTCCTAATAGATCAGCGGTCGGATTCGATACAGAGGTTTCATTTGCAGCATTAGAAAATCTCTCCTCCGCGACCTGCTTTAGCCTTTTCTGCAGTTCAGCGGGCTCAAGTTTTGAATTTTGTAACTGCTTTATGTGAACTATATCTTTTCCACCCATCTTCACCCCAACAATGATATGAGTACCATACTTTTCGATGAACCTGGATTAAACGGTACGTTAGTATAACTGACTGAGGGTTTTGATATTCACTCCCCTCTATTACATTGTCAAACACAACAAATAAATGTTTGCATAAAAATCCGATTATGAAGTGTACTTAACAATTTTCAGAGTGCAAATTACTCGTCCCAAATGAACATGCATGCAGCTAGTACTCAACAATTTCAGACTGAAACAAAATTGTAATTTACATCTTAGCTGGAGGAACTCTACGGAAATCAACTGCCATCTGCCAAGCAAGGGAACTAATACACTATCTAATTTTACTATCTCATATATGTATGAAGCTATGTGATCCCTGAATGCTTTTTCATTCAAAGTCCCACAACCAACTAGCATTTCAACGACTGTCACAAAGACTAAAACTTCACATCCAAGAAAACTTACGCGGCAAGAGCAGCAGGGTCCCATAAAGAAGGCACGTCACGTTTCACCTGCTCCGATAGCCTTAGCTGCGACCTCGCCAGCTCAATGCTGTACAGAGTTATCAACCAACCATCGAAAGCAAGAAACTTTGTCGGAGCCGCATCCTTCTGCCAGCAGCCAGTGTAGTTAAACATCGCATTGAACAAGCCCGACGGAATCTTCCCCGATAACGAAAGCTCCTTATTGTATTGCTCTGACATCTGAAAAATGCACACCCAATTCACACACACAAAAATCAGAACAACACAAATAGCCTCTAAATTAATCACTATTGCTCTACTAAGTAAAACTAGCATTTCTGGTATCAATCAAATACATATAGAAAAGAGCTCAAATTTGTAGTGCAATCACTAAAATGCTACTAATTTCAGCCTACTTATTAAAAAAAATAGAAATAGTAAAAATTAAACAGAGCCCACCTCACTAAACAACTTCCCGCCAAAAAAAATCAAAAATTTAGCAAACCTGATTGAACGAAACGACGTCGGAGCGGAACTTGGTGCGCTCGCCTTTATCGCACTTGATGGCAGTAGAGACGTCAGGAACGACGGCCCCACCGGGAAAAACGAGGTCGCGGGTCCGGGTCGGATCGAGGTCGATCAGACCCGACTTGCAAGAAGTCAACCGGAGATCCTTACAGAGGTCGTAACCGGACCCGATCGCCGCGACGGCTTTCTCGGCCGCCGATTGCGGGTCCATCCGGTACGCGTGTAGAGCCATTTACGATTTGGGTTTGTTAACCGGAGCAAACAAGTCAGAGAGGTCGAGAGTGATGAAGAAGGGTATGAGAATTTGAGAGATTAAGAAGAAGAAGAAGAAGACCCATTTGGGGGTTTCAACGATTTTGGAGAGGTAAGATTGGGGAACAAAGTTGTATTCTTTACTCGAATTTTTTAATTTCCTTTTTTTTAAGTTTGAATATTCGATCGGAAAGAGACTTGTTTTTAAATTGTGTTCAAAAATACAAACCAGGGAGGTAAGATCATGTGAACGTGGAAGGCGGCTGACGGCTACTCCCGCCACGTGGCGCCGCGTTTGTTGTGTGCTTTGGAACACGGTTGGGGAGCTAAGTATGATACTTGGCTACCCATGCATGGGAGCAAGTGATTCATGATGATACCCGTAGACATTTTTTTTAATTTTTATAATTAATTTTCACTTTTTAGAATTTATTTTTATTTTTTAAAATAAAACAATCACGTGTCAAGCATTTATTGACTTGAAATAGCACTTGTTACCCATGTAAGGACAACTAAGTATCATTTGAGAGGTAAACTAGTGTCAAGGATTTTATTATTTTTTTGTCGCAAGCTAGTGTTAATAATAAAAAAAGGAGAAGCAAAAATTAAAAAATTTATCAACTTCAACAACTTTCTTATTTTATAGATTTATGTATTTATTATAACTATATTTTTTATTATAACAATAAAATATATATTTTTATTAAGACTTACAAAAATATGTTTGAGAGAGTTCTGCGAGACATTGAGACTCGCAAAATATTAATAATAATCTATTTTCCAAATTTTTGAAGGTTATAGTAAATTTGGAGAATGTTTTGTTCTCTTTCATATCTTTCTCTATTTTAATAAATGAAATGGGAAAGCTGTTAGAGTGAAAAATGTTCAATATTCTCTAAAATTATGTTTTTTCTTTATTTTTGGGAAACTGTTAAAGTTGCTTTTAGATTTGATAGTCTTGTAGTGACGAAAATTTGTCAAAAATTAAGTTAGAATGTGGTTACGATGTTCAATCACTACCAGCATAACTACTAAGTTAGAATGTGGTTACCGAATCTCGTCGGCTATAGTGTCGTCGGCAAAAGGCCGTTAGCAATACCTATAGCCGACAAGGTAAGTAATTGTCGTCGGCTATAATGTGGACTTTAACCGACGAAAAATAAATTCATTGGCTAAAGTTCCAGATCTGCAATTCCTTCACCATTCATAATCACTTCACCATCCAAATCCTTCACCAAACCATATATAATTTCACCAAAAATAAAATTACAATTATATTTCACAAATTCAAAGCTAAAATATTAATTATGATTTTTTTAGCGGAGAGGGTAAGGCGGCGGCGGCAGAGGGAGAGAAACATTTTTAGTGTTTTTGAGAGAGGAGAGTGGCGGTCTGAGAATATAAACTCGATGATTATAGCCGACGATGTATAATGTCGTCGGCTATAGTATAGTTGACGAAATAATGTGTAAAAATCGTCGGCTATACTATAGCCGATGACATTATACATCGTCAGCTATAGTCGGTTCTATAGTCAATGATTTTTTCCATAAAAAAACTAGCGATTTTTTTTTCTCGTCAGTGTAATGGTGGTCAACGATACTTTTTTTCGTTGGGCAAAGTACAGTATAACCGACAAAAAAAATGTGTCGTTGGTCTGTTTTTTTAAAATTCATCGATTATAGTATTTGTTCTGGTAATAAATTACTCCCGATTTGTTGTTTAAGTCATCGTAGAATAAAATTTATACTTAAAAATGTTGATTCTTTAACTCAAAACCTCGAAATTGAAATAAATATGTAATAAATTGAATGTAAAATGTTTGTGTTTCTAAGAACGAATTTTGGTTATGTTATTTCGTTTTTTTATTCTACATGTCATGACAAACTCACCAAATTTGGTCGATATTAGGCTAGTTTTGGTAGTGAAATGAACTAAAGTTTGTCTTTGCCTTTCACAAGTGGTATCTTAACTAATCTATCAAAATTAAATACATTGTCAACAAAATATAAGAGGTTACAGAGTTCTAATTTTAAGAAGTTGGAAACAACAGCAACCTCCTCCATGATGAGAAATTGAGTAAGAAGATTCCTAGATAGCGTTGGACTCTCTGCGGTTCATCTCGAAGTAAGTGAATGATATCAATGTAGTAAATAAGGCAAGGCAAGGAATTGGTCAAGTCAATGGTTCTGTTATGTAATTCCAAAACCTCTCGTTTTCAAATTAGTAATCTTTCTTTTCAGACGTAACTCGGCCCCAACAACCTCGCCCCATTAATTAATTTGCTTGTTACAATCGAGAACCTGAATGCAGGTTTGAATTTTGACCGAGTCCAAGGCATTACTTACACATTGAAAAAATTAAAATCATGATGACACGTAAATAACTTAGCGTGGTACAGTCAACACGCAATTATTGATCTTCTTCGGATTTAATTAGCCACCAGCAAATTTGTGCATGGAAATGAAATGCCAAGACTTGACTGAAAGATCATCCCTCGATTCAATCGTTCTAGTCTCTCGCTCGCTTTCATACTCTGATAGCTTGACTCACACTTCACACCCTAGCTAGCGAGCTCCATTATTTTGTCTCCGTGCCATAACAACTACGTTAGGGTTTACCTCCTCTGATTACACACATCATTGGTCAAACAAGAAATTAAATCACTTTGACTCTAGCTTCTTGTTGTATGTTTTGCTTGTAATAGATCGACTAAACAATTTCCATGAATCTGGTGCCAGTTTTTATTTTAGATAATTAACATGCTAAAGTCTTTATCGATCTCCATCCATTGATAGTAGTTGTTTAATTTATATGGAAATTTAACTTTATGTACTTACACAAAATGTAAAAGTGACAAGAATTATCGATAAACTTACTCCCGTCTATTCCTAACGATTCAAAGACTTTATGTTACTCCATGCATGCTTAAAATGTCTTTCAATTTCCTAACTTATTCCCTATATACGTACTAGAAGACAATGTAGAACGAGTATCATATGTGCATAACCAATCTAAGGTTTAGCTCAGGATATATATATATATATATATATAGTGAACATGCATGCATGCATACACAAGCTAAGGTTTAGCTCAAACTGTTGTAAAACAATTTGACTGATGCCGATCGGCGATAGAGCTTGACTTTGACCGCTTCTCTTCTTCTAGCTTCTTTGCCCTAATTAAGCTTCACTTATCTCTTGGATCTCATCCACCAAATCCAATCGCAAATAATGTGCTTAGTAATTAGCTAGTGTTACAAACAAACACAATTGCGCCGCAATGCTACACACTTGACTTGTCACGATTCCTCGATCACTAGTCGTAAACATGAACAAACAGACCAGGTCTCGCTGTCTTCCCCGGAAACGAGACACAGATTATAAAGAGGTCTATAACCACGTGTTTCATGATTCATTGCACATAATTATTTAATTAAATAAATAAATAGATTACTACAAGTCGTACAAGCTTACAAAGCTTATCCTGATCATACTCGTATTGTATTCTGGAAACCACGTAATAACAACCAAACACACGGCCCCTTTATCCCATTACTTAATTACTTAAAATTTCTCTTCGTGGACGGTCGGTTTCTGGATCACGGGACGTGTCAGTAGATTGTATCTTGTTTTGGATACTGTTTGCGGGGTACAAGGATAGATACATGCATGCAAAATTGTACATACATAATAAGAATCTTCATATATACGCGTTTCACTGGTTGAAGGCTTGAAGCATATGCCATGTAATAAGAGCAGTTATTTGGTAAGAAAGATGACGGGGCTAAGGTCATAAGACCGGCCAATGACATGCAGGGGCGTAACTTTCTTTAAATCAGCAGTGTCGAATAATACGGTTGATTTTTATATTACCGATGCAAGAATTGGAATTTTTAAATTAATTTTGTGCATTATTTTAACAATTGACATGGCTGGATATATAATTGGTTTGATTAAAATCCAACAATTGATTAAGAAACTGTTAGTGCATTATCTAAGAGATGAACAATGGTTGACATATCAAAAACCAAAATTAGATTAACAGTCTATTTAAGTAAGTTTTATTTCATTTTTTATCGTATTTATTAGGCTTTGATTGCTATTAGCCAATATATATAGAATAAAATTCAATTATGTCGAAGAATTTAGATACACTCATGAATACATGTATATATATGGAGAAGTTTTTAGGGTTTAAATTCAATTCAAATTCACATTTTGTGGAAGAATTTAGATATAAGTTCCGTCGAATACAATTATTTTACATAAAATTTAGTATGTTATTGGATTAATTTTTTTTATATTATTCAATAAAAAATTGTGTTAATAAATTTAATTTGACACTGTTAAATTACATTTCTAACTACGTCACTCATGACAAGCCAGATATATATCCAAAATATTCTACGATTTGAGACCGAAGATATATACTCGGCCGTATATCTTAATGGCATCAAGGGTTTTGTAACAATTGTAGCATCTAACATTAATCTAGATAGAAAAAATTGAAAAATGGACTCAATTTTCTAAATGACATTTGAGAACGTAAATGAACAATAATAGACGGCTAAGTATGCTAAATTAACATACTACTACGTCCAAATTCATCTTTTCTCAACAAATAATTTAGGGCACTAAGCTCTTTACTCCGTTCCCTGGTAGATCGGATTCGTCGTAAACCAAAATATTTATAAAAAAAAAAAAACAATAACGACTATGATTATCAACTGTGCATCGAGTATGAACAGTACTTTTGGGGCCAAACGATATTGAGCAGGTTGGCGAGTGACGAGGCCGAGTACTTTTTAACTAATACTACTGTTAACACATGCTCGATTAAGAGTAAACATTATATCAATGGCTGATTTCGTTGTGCGGCTGAAGATCTATGATATTCCCATGGCCCCGGTCGATCGATAGAGGAGCTGTACATATATAATTATTCAATGGTTGGTGCCAATCCGGTGGTTGTTCTAGAACGGACGTCGGTCTCTTGTGAATTGTGATTGTGATTTTTTTTTGTTTCTAGATACAGTGTGGTGTCATTGATAACAGGTGGGCTATATCATATATTCGATCCGATTCAGCTATGTCGATCGCGTACTAATATTGTGATCATGTGATGATATATAGAAAGGAATGCACCACGTACGCTGTGATAATCATGTAATTATTACTCCAACATTAACAACTCAAATAACATTTAGTTTGCCAAACACCGGAGACATGTCCCAATTCACCCAAATGGTAGCGCTACTCGTCTCTATTTCCCCCTTTCTTTTCTTCCTGTTATATAGTAGCAAAGAAAACGATTAGCTCACTAAGCCGACAATATTTTCATCATCATCATGTTTGAAGTTAGAAATATATAAAGTTGTAATGCACTCCCAAAAGAAATAACAAATTAGTTGGTCCTGACGGTGACAACTACACGTACATTAAGTAACTTCGAAATTTTAGAAATTAAATAGCTTCCAAGCAAAAATCAACACTAGCCCAATTTGCCAAAATAATACAACAAGTCGTAGTTAAACTTAAACAACGTTATCACACATGCAGCCTTAATAGGAAGAAGTTCTTATAAATAATTTAGACTGCAGCTGTTATACGTACATATGCAAACTTATACAATAAAAACCATCTTAAACAAAGAATTTGGATTTTAACTTAATGTCTCATCCTCTGTTTTGTACGCAAAATACCAAGAAAAAATCGTCTTATATGCGAATTACGTGCGAATCCCATTTACTATTTGTGTAGAACCTTTAGAACCAAATGTGTGTAGTAAATACCAACATTGTATATGATATTGCTTATACTTGTCAAGAACGCAACTAATGCGACAAGTAGCTGGATTGTTACCTCAAACTGACGCATGATAGCAAATTAGTGTGAATGATTTCCCAATAAACCAGCATATGGCCGGCATTTATGATTGATACATATCATACACGCACCTTTGTGTATAATATCGGGGTCTACATGTATCAAATAACTTTTTGATTGAAAGCTATTTCATGCTCACTTACATGTAACAAATGAGAGGCTAGCATTAAAGAACACAATAGTTATTCATGTAAGTCGACAGTTTTTCTTCAATTTATCTCTAGTAGTAATACATCAATTAATTTAGTAAGATAACGGATTAACACTACATACGGTATATAGTTTCCTTTTGTTCTATGTAATGTTTACTTTCGATCGCATCAACAAAATATTTTATATAGCAATTTCAATTGATTTTATCCGACCAATCAACAAAAGGGTCACGTAACTAAATACTGTATTTTTTTTAAAGATAAATATTATACTTCTTAATATTTATAAGTCGTGTTTACTTTGACGATTCTAAATGCCTATTTTCAAGATGGTATTCCCAAACAAAAATATATATTATTATTTATGTCTATTGCTATGACGTATTGTCTTCAATTTCTAATTTCTTCTCCATACTCAATAATGGAGTCATGTTGGGGTCAAAGGAGTCATGGCCCCCTCCTTGAGATCGTATAATTAACTTATGTGTGTATTAGTTTCATACTCGGAAGGTTTGACAGAGTAGAAAAACCTTTTAACCTGTACCACCGGAGTACAGTGTTCAAGGTTCAATAGTTCTACTTTTGACCAGATTGTCTCTTTTTTTTTTCTCTATTTCATACAAATGGCCATGACTTCCATTTTTTTTTCTTTTTTTTTTCTTCCCCCAAATTTTGGCTCGGCCGCTGTCCATACTAATGTATCAAGTTGAAAGTAACAGGCAAAATATTGTAATTAAAGGAATTAAACTTACATTCTATGTATGCAATGTAATCTCCACATTTAAAACAGTAAAAACAAAAATGCTATTATGGGCCTGCTAATTCTGCACGAGTAAAACGACCACAGTAAATTAGGAACGCCATGTCTTTTTCCAGGCTCAATCTGTAAAACCTGTGATGGTAAATTCGTTCGCGCGTGCGCTGCACATTACCCGAAATGGCCGCATGACGTGCGAGTTGTCGGACATAAACGATACTGCCGTCACAAACTCCTCCACTCACGCGTTAAACAAAAGAACACGCGTTGCGTCTCTATTGGTTAGAGCCCCAAACGAGCGATTCAAATGGGAATAAGAGCCTGGGATAAAAACAAAAAGCCATTGGCTGCTTTACATTGGGGGAAACAAAAAAAAAAACAGAAAAAAGGGTAGACCTTCCAAGTCACGCGGCGGGATAGTAGATTATGCCGACAACACTCGTCAAAAGGAGAGTGGGAGACACGCGCGTGGAGACGAGCGTGGGGGGAGAGAGAGTGGCAAAAGGAGCACCGCACGCAATTAACAGGGGACGTTTCGCAGCCGTTTGATAATAATGATGGGGGGTGATGATGTGGTGTGCTCTCACAGACAGACATCCCACATGCCACGTAATTCGGGAGCTAAAACAATTTTATTTAATATTTACAAAACTGCCACCACTCACTCAGCCGCCTCTAACCTCCTCCTTCCCTCTCCTCTCAGTCAAACTCCTCCTTGACTGTGCCCCCCTTCAGTTTTCTCTCTCCTCATTCTCGCTATATAACCACCACGCCCTCCCCCTCCATTATGCTCAAACCCAAACACACACCTCTCTTCTTTTCTCACAGCAAATATATTGACACCTACACACTAACTCTCTCTCTCTCTCTCTCTCACACTCATAATCAAAACGCAGTCGTTTCAATTATGGCGCCAAGATCGGAGAAAATCAACGTTAACGGCGGGGGAAACGTGAAGGAGGTGCATTTTAGGGGAGTGAGGAAGAGGCCGTGGGGGAGATACGCCGCCGAGATCCGCGACCCGGGGAAGAAGAGCCGGGTCTGGCTCGGAACCTTCGACACCGCCGAAGAAGCCGCCAGGGCCTATGACACGGCGGCGCGTGAATTCCGCGGCGGTAAGGCCAAGACTAATTTCCCTCTGCCTTCGGAGAATGTTAATCTCAATATTTTCAAGAAAACGGTGGAGGATAACAACAGCGCCGTTGGCGGTGGCGGTAGCCGGAGTCCGAGCCAGAGCAGCACCGTGGAGTCGTCCAGCCGGGAGCCGGTGGAGTCTTCGCCGTTGAATCTGAACCTCGGACACGGCGGCGGCGTCTCAGGCGCCGGTTTCAGAGGATCCCCGGTGAGGTTCCCGTTCCAGCACCAGATTCCGGCGATCGGATCCGTCATCGGTGTCCCGACCTCCGCCGCGGCGAACCATGTGCTCTACTTCGACTCGGTTTTCCGAGCCGGGATGGTGAAGAGTCAGCAGCAGTATCATCAACAGCTGAGATTCGATCGGAATCTAATGCAACCACGTGACTTTCTCTCAGCCGGTGGATTCTCCGGCGGGTCTCAGAGTGACTCGGACTCGTCTTCGGTTGTCGATCTCAACCACCACGATCTACCACGTGGCGGCGGCGGCGGAGCAGGAGGCTTTGACCTCGACCTTAACCTGCCGCCTCCGCCAGAACTCGCCTGATTTTAGGTTTTTTGGATAAAAGAGCGACGATGATATTAGGAAACCCTTTTTTCTTCGTTTTCCCAGTTTTTTTAATTTTTAATTTCCTTAAATAGATAAACAAAAATACCTTGGGAGCTGCCTAATTAAAGAAAAAGAAAGGCTCGCATGTTTATTCCTCCTTTTTGCAGCAGACAGAAGCCGTGTGTGCGCTTCAATCCTCTTGCTGTTCTAAATTAAACATTTTTTTTGTTCTCGTTATTGATCAGTTTTCGTCTGTAATCTCTTTAATCGGAAATAATTGTTTCCGTTCACGGAAGTCGACTCTTATCTAATCTAATCTTTTGATCCTTCACTTTTCATCTAAATTTTTTACGTGTGTTTAGAATCCATTGCCGGAATATGAATTTTCCGGCGAGCTTAATCTGGAGTAAGGCGCGTAAAATGGTGCATTGAGAATGAGGCGCGTAGGCGGAGAGAGAGAGATGCTCTGTAGGCTACGGGGACACCGAAAGTTAATTCCATGTTGACTGGGTAGCTCCTCGAGATTCGAGTTAGAAAAACTTGCACGTGATATACGGCCGTCCGATATATCTATTTTTATTTAGAAAACCAAACCAGTGTTTGCCTAACAACTCGAAAAAGGTGGGAACCAGACAGTGGCAGGAACAGTGTTAGGGAGGGGCGGGCGCTGATGAGAAGCGCGGCTGCCGCTTTTCGGGTGGGGCCCAAATCACTAGAAGAATATACTGCGTCCATCTCATTTCTTAGAAAATACCTAGCTCGTTATATTTATTTCTTAGATTATATTTTACATATTCATTTGGTTCTTGTATTGTTAACGTCCAGCTTAAATTATTAATCACGGTATATCATCTATGGTATGCAATGAGTCCCGATCTAAAATGTCAAAGATTTGGGATAATAATGTTCTATGGTCAAGAGTCTGTAACTGTTGAATCATTCACGTAAATATAATTGTTAAAGTGTTATTAATAGTGGAATATGAAATATTATTTTTAGTTGTTGATTATAAACATAAACGTAATTTTTGAAATGTTATTAGCGAAAGATATGTTAGATGAAAATTGTTAAATGAGTTTGAGTGTAATATTTCGCTCACTAGTCACCATTTAAGTTTTGAATTAAAAAATTTAATATTCATGTGTTCAAAAGTGGTATAAAATGTTAAAGCGTATATTATAATTGTCGGTCGTGGTGATACGGTCAAAATAAAGTTAGGAGTGAAACATTAGAGATAATTAGAAATTAGTGTAAAATACTCGCTAACTATAAAGAAAATAAGAGACAGAAATGCAATGGAGTAAAGCAAAGGTATTGAGTGGGCGCCGTTGTGGCATGCATGATTCGTGTCTCGAAGGAGTCGAAGGAATGTGCAGGGCTTTTTCTTTCAAGCGTGTTTAACTTAAATTAATAATATTAATATGAGATACATGCATGCATGCCAAATGATAGAGTAATTCGCATGAATCTGAGTTTCGTCCATAATAAATTCTCGAATCTATAATATAATCATAATATCGGCACAGAGAAACCGTGAGAATTCGTGACGTGTCGGGAAGAAACAGACAGGTGCGCCGGCGGGTCGGCTGTTGTTCTTTGTTAAATGCTGCTGGGGATGTGTGGGACCCTTCCCTCACCGATCTCTACAGTACTGCCACGTTTCGTCGCCGACGGATAGTGCAATATTTATAAAAAGCAACCGTCACGTTCATTAACTAAATAAATAGAGAGAAATAAAATAAAAAGATGGGCGGCTTGCTGCCCTTTTTATGTGTTGTAGTGGACTTTGGTGCCTCCGAGGTGACACCTCCCCCGCTCTTTCTTTCTCTCTTAAATTCCGGCGTGATTAGTTTTTGAGCAGCCGCGGATTTTCGAGAACGACGTCGTTTTGCTGCTTTGCCAGCGTATGCGGTGCTGCAGTTGGGGCTTTTGAGATGAGGTTTAAAGCCGTCGGACGCGGTGGTGTTGCACGTGTGAGATGGAGGGAGCTAGACCTGCAGCACATGCGAGAGTTTGTCTAGTTCGGTGTGCACGAGTTTTGGGAAGGAAGAGCATCAACACGACACCGTGCGTGCAAGCTTTCCATTGGGCCATAACATTTTGAAGACCGGGTCGTTTTTTGTTCGGCCGTAGAATTCTCATGGCTTTTTCTCTCACATCTTACACATAAGCCGTATCACTGTCGTAGAGTACAACGTTTAACGTTGGTTCGTCGTTGTTGAGTTTTTAAGGAGCTATTGAGACAGAAAAGTGCCAAGAGTTATTTTTACCCAAGTGACTTGAAACTTAAATATTCGTGTCTGTCTGCTAAGTCATGGGAATCGATGCTCTTCGCACTCTATCCAGTACAGAGCATTGCAATCTCCGAAGCGAGTGTTAAGAACACAATTTTGGTCGAGTCCTTGAATCTTCAGATTGTACACGTCAGATCTGGTGCAAATCTTCGGATCACCAGCAGTTAGAGTTTCTCGAGAAGAGAAAAGTTTTTGCAGAGAGTAAAAGTTGTGTATGAAATGTAGAGATCCTTATTGTACCAAGATTTCCTATATATATAGGCATCGTACGATTACTTGTTGTAGTCTAACGATCAGATTCACTCAATGACTCTAATTTCTAAGAATCCTGCATCCTTAACTCTCCCAATCAATCTCAGATTTATCAAGATCATTCAAGATTCATTCCCTCTTAAGGAAAGCTTTTTCTAGCGCGGGCCTCGAGCATCGGCCCAATAATACTGAAAAATCCCAAAAATAAAGAATGTTTATTTTGGACTCAAACAATTTTTACTTTGATAAGTGAGTGATTTCCCCAAAAGCAAAGATGCTCATACGACTTCTTCTAGGGCACCCTTGTGATATCCCTGTAACGTGAAGTCATCGTTGTCCCATTTTGCTAGCTTTTAGGAATTTACTCCCTTTAGAGAAACTTCAACAGATTCTCCACAATAGAGATTTTTTTTTTAGAATATTAAACATTTTTTCACTTCAACAACTTTTCCATCTCATTTCTCAAAATAGAGAAATACATGAGAGAGAACAAAGCATTCCCAAATTTACAGCAACTTGCAAAATATTGGAGAATGAGCTACCATTAATATTTGCAAGCTTTAATGTCTCTGAAAGCTCTCATAAGCACCTTTTTGCAAGTATCAATAGAAGTTTTTTATTTATTGTTATAATAAATAAGGATGTAATTGTAATAAATGAATAAATCTATAAAATAAGAAGTTGTTATTTTGAAGATCGGGTTGTTTTTGTTTGGCCGCAAAATTCTCAGGGTCCTGAGAAGTCTCAAACCGTCTCTTTTCGCTTATGTGTGTGATAGGCGTGCCACTGCCTCGAGGAAGAACGTTTAACGTTCGTTCGCCGCTATTAAACTTCTAAGAAACAATTGAGACGTTGAGAGCACAAACTCCGTCTGCTGAGTTATTTTCGCCTAAGTGACTTATGACTTTAGTTTTTGTGTCTCTCTACTGAGCCAAGGGAATCGATACTCCGCACACTCTATCGAGTGCAGAGCAGAGCAATCTCCGAAGCGAGTGTTAAGAACACAGTTCTAGTCTAGTTCCTGAGTCTTCAGATTGTACACGCCATATCTGGTGTAAAACTTCAGATCATCGGCAGCTAGGGTTTCTCGAGAAGATAAGGGTTTTTGAAAGGACCCAACCCCGATTTAGCTACCTAAACCGGAATCGAACCCCTTCTAAAACACGAACCAACAAAAATTTTCCGAAATTTGGGCAGAGTTTCGTTACTAACGTGGAATTACCATAACCTGCACGCGGAAATTACACTTCGTCCTATGCCACAAAAAGCAAACCGTGGGCACCAATCCCATCCGGATTTCTCAACATCAATATATTCAACAACAGTAAATAAACTGTACTATGTATACATGTATATCCGTGAAAATCCGCACAACATGTATCAGAATGTATCAGAGCGACCTCTAGAGTAAAACATATACAATATGTACATCAGTAGGTGAAACAAGAACCTACTGAAAAACACAGGTGACTCTGATCACTAGCCTCCAAACCGCGACGTGAAAACACCAAACCTGAACTGCACACTGGGCACGGAAACCGAAAAGCCCAGGGGAAAGACAATAAACACGTTAGAGTGAGTGGACGGAAATAAATGTCTTTCACCAACTAATATATATGTTATAAAAACATATGCGAGTCCAAGTAAATAGAAACAATAAGTACACGAGGTAAAACCATAATCCTCCAGCGTACTGAGCATGCAAGTAAAAATCTCACGGGGTCACTCATGGACACACACCGTGCTAGTACAGTCAGAACCACGGAGTCCCTGACTTCCACGTGATTCTAGCCAGAAATGGCCTCGGATCCGGGGAAACGCCCCTCACCGGTCAGTCGGGGATACGCCCCTCCTGGTATGGCCTACCATCGGGGATCAGCCGAGAGGCAAGTGTATCGATACAGCAACGTAACCAAGACTGTACTCTGTGTAAACCAAATCATAAACATTTCGATGCAAATGCATGAAACAGCATATAAATATATGTATACTCGTATACGTATCTTCGTATAAGTATAATCGTATAATCGTAAATCACATGCTCATGCAAATCCGAAATCTCATACGCATGCTCAAGTTCATAAAACGTATTTCAAGACCCGCAAATAATCCGTGAAAAGAAATTGTCCACTCACAGATGAGGAAAACGCTCACTCGCGTTAATCTCGAGGACCGGCGGAAGATCCCTCGCCAGATGCTCGATCACGATCCCGATCTCGATCCCCTGAATATATTCGTAAAATACAACTGATCAATATCGTAATCCTTAACACTGTACAGATGCACGGAAACCAACTGTTCCCGAAAATATGAAATGCGGTACAAAATGAATTACAGAAATCCCGAAATCCCCATTCGAAACCTCGACTGAAAATTAGCTAACCAAATCAACCCGAAAACCTCTGTACGATAACCAGGGCGTGATTTCGAGAAAAATGACACTAATTACATCGAAATCTGAAAAGTTGACTTTTTGACCGCCGTTGACCACCGTTGACCACCGCCGCCGGTGGCGGCGCGCCGTCAACGGCGAGATAACACGGCCAAAAATTCCAGATCAGCTCCTCTCAACCATACGAACATATTTTCCTTCTAACACTAACACCAATTCAAAGTAAAACTACCTCAAACTCACGAAACCCGATCGAAAAACCAAATCGGAGTTCAACTCGGTTTCGACCCAAAACCACCTCTCTTCCAAAACCAGCTAACTAGGAAGCATCATTGAGGTGTGGGGAGCAAAACCCCCAACAACCCCACCCTCAAAACTCGCCGGAACCACCGTGACCATCACCGGCAAACTCACCCAACTCGGTCTCAACCGAACTCTCCCAAATCACCATCAATTTTCACGAAATCAAACACTAATCAACTCGAAATTACTCAAGGATTCTAACCATACCTTCCTCGAAGTCCAAGGTGGCCGGAATTAGGTCGCCGGAAATCAACTTCCCGATTGGGAAACTTTCCCCTTACGGCAGCTGGTCTACTTTCCAAAATAGGAAAGTCAACAATTTTGCAAGTGGTCAATGCCAAAAATAAAGTTCCCGACTAATTCTCGACTATTCTTCGACTTTTCGATATTTATACTAGTCCCTCGGGTCGATCAACGGTCCGAAATAAGTATACGATGTGATTCAGATAAACTCGAAACAATCGGATAAACTCGTCGGAACCCAAAACTTCAAATAATCATAAAATATTCCTCGGTTATCGGAAAAATCTTCCGGAACCGCCCACAAGCTCGAAATCACGTGCTCTACAATTTCCGTGAAGACACTCAAACCAAATTCTCGACCGAAAATAAAGTCGCGAATCAAATCGACAAACCACATAATATCGCAAAACTGCGACAATAACCAAATCTCGAGAATCGTGTCAAACACACATCTAATTCTGGTTCGGGTCGTCACATTTTTGTTGAGAGTAAAAGTTGTGATGAGATGTAGAGGTCCTTATCGTACCAAGATTTCTTCTATATATAGGCATCGTACGATTACTTGTTGTAGTTAACACAAGATTCTAACGATTAGATTCACTTAATGACTATAATTGTCAAAAATCCCACATCCTTATCTTTCCCAATCAACTTAAGATTTATCAAGATCATTTAAGATTCCTTCCCTCTCAAGGAAAGTTTTTTCTCGCGCGGGCCTCAAGTATAGACCCAATAATACTAAAAACCCTAAAAATAAGGAATGTTTATTTTGGGATCTTACAGTTTTTACTTGGACAAGTGAGTGATTCCCCTAAAAGAAAATATGCTCATACGACTTCTTCTAGGGCACCCTTGTGAAAACCCTGTAACCTGAAGTAATCGTTGTCCCATTTTGCTAGCTTTTAGGCCTTTACTCCATTTAGAGCAACTCCCCAGCTTCTCCAAAATAAAGAAAAAAACTGGAGACTACCTGCAAAATTTTAGAGAAGAGACTACCATTAATATTTGCAAGGTTTAATGTTTCTGAAAACTCTCCTAAACATCTTTTTACAAGTCTCGGTAGAACTTTTTTTTATTGTTATAATAAATAAGGATGTAATTGTAATAAATTTGTAAAATAGGAAAGTTGTTGGAGTTTAAGCATAACATTTTTAAAATTTTTGACTTTTCTTTTTTTATTTTACAAAAATTATAAGAAAATTGTTAGAGTTGTTATAAGATGTGTTAGTGCTTAATTTCTTAGTTAAATCTTGATATAAGTATAGATGCATCTGTTTCTACGACCACATGAATATCCGTATTGATTAGCAATTAAAACCCATCATAACTGGTGGAGACATGATTTGACCTTGACTAACAAATACGATAGCAAACACCTGGGATTTAGTGCTTGTGAAAGCATTAAACAGATGAGATATGTTTAATGGTGTGAGGTCAGCGAAATTTATATGCGATCCACTATTTGCGTATGTTTGTTGTTCATGTGCGTATAAGATAGTAGCCTTTCCCCTGATCACACCCGCTACATTTAGCATCGCGTACTATATAGGTCAGTCAATGGGATGGATCCGGATTGGATCAATGTAGACCTGAATCTGTTTAAGGAAAAAAAAATTAGACATGAATCCACTCCGTTTATTCGGCAAATTTTTAATAATCAAACTCGGATCCGAATCCGGTGGATCAATGGATCAACGAAGCCAATTCGGATCCGTTTTTCAATGTGCTAATTATTAAATTTATTTCTTTTATCAATATGTTAATTATTTCAAATATGTCACATGACCTCTTTACATAACAAAAATATTCCATTAAAACAAACTAGAGAGACCAAAATAAAAAATCTTCATTTACATCGATGAACTTGACAAGAAATAAATATTTTGGGTTTATAATATTTTGATTTTATAAATAATTTTATATAACTTTGTTAAAGATATTTATATTTTATTTTTAAAAGTGAGAGTTTTAGATTAGAAATATTTCATAATAAAAATAAATTATATTTAATAAGTTTAAAAAAATAAACGGGGCGGATCATAAATGGATCGAATCGCTTGTGATCTGGATCCGATCCGTTAAATAAACGAGTCAACGGATCTGAGTCACAAACGGATCAACGAGTCCAAAAATTAGATCCAAAATCCGCCTAATAAATACGAATCTGTAGCGAATCCGGATCAAAATCCGCCTCATTAACAGGCCTAGTAGTAGATCCAATATACGTAACTGAAAGTACTACTACTACTTGTCTAGTTATCTTCTCTCTTGTTGGACTTATACGGAAGGGAGATACTGATTATGAGACTATAGGTTCGATCAAAAGCCACTACACGAAGGAGTCGGCCAGCGTGGTCATCCAAAACAAGTGGTACATTTAGTGCACATAACGCATAGCAAGAAAACTGTAAACGACACGTCGTGTAATTGCATGCATGAGGAAACGACTTACCACGTGTGTGTATATGGCTGGCCCTAAGAAATTGGGAGCCCTAGGTAGAAATTTTTTGGGGACTAAATCTTTTGAAAATATACATATTATTTAATAAAATAACAACGTAGTGAAAAACTTTTGAATAGATACTACAATATATTAATTAAGCAATGGATCAAATATATTTCAATTAAAATAGATATTGTTATGGAATTGCATGATCAAAGTGTTTCAATAAAATCTAAACTTCCCAAGCAAATTTGTAAAAGAGAACGTACAAAAGACTAACATGTAAACAAATTAACATATAACAAAAAAAGGAAGTAGAGAACTGATCGAAAAATATGAGTGAACTGAGTAATTGCTAAAAAATAAAGGAAAAAAAACTAATATGGTGGAAGGAGTTATCGATCGACAACTTTAACTAATTGAATGAAGAAGTTCTATCATCTCATTTATTTGGTATGGAAGTATGAAAAGAATATTCAAATGAGTTGGAAGAGATCGATTCTCAAGTCAATATTTGTCCTCTCAAGCTCTCATAGAGTTTGAATTTTTTTTTAGAAAGTGAAAATAAATCATAAATTTAAGTTGAATCTTGATTTTTTTTTTGTTGAAATTTACAGCGTCGTGTTTAATAATTTTTCTATGAAAACGTTGATAGTTAAAAAGCGTTTAAACAGATTTTATTTGTTTTATTCTTATTAAATATACATATATGAGTTTAAATTTTGCAGACTTTTAAGCTTGAACCCGAAGCGTGGGACTTGCCCGCCATGCCCCGGGCCGGCTCTGTGTGTGTAATAAAACAAGAGCAGATGGATATGAAACCGGGGGATTTGCCGGTTTGGGCAGTAAGAGCCGAATCCTCGAGTATCGCTATCGCATTCTCTGTGATTAGTTTTCAGCTATCTCTTTCTTCCAATTCTAATCGGGGATGATAGTAACCGTGAACAAGTTGAAGACTTTGACAAATTTAGCAGCTCCCAGTTTTCAAGTGGGGAGAATTTTCCTGGTTGAATTGGAAGGCAGAAATTACCGATGCAGATTCTGTGATTGCTCTCTTGCTCTCGCCGAAGATGTCCTCTCTCGGGTACTCTCTTTTTGTTATAAAGTTTCAATCTTTACGTGTTTTTCGTTTCTGTAAGTTTCAATTGTATAGCATGGTTGTTTGTAATTCACATGCAGCAAAGATTGAAACTTTGGTTTGTTTTTCATGTGGGATTTGAATTGTTTCAGGAATAGGGTGTGTAGATTTTGGTGGCTATTGAAAAATTGGGTTTCTGTGAAAAGGGTGATATGAGCAATTGAACATGAGTGTAGCAAATGTAACATTTCAGCTTGTGGTTATGTTTAGGGTGGTAGAGGGTTTATCAGTTCATGCATGCACTAGCATCTGTTGAGAGCATTGTTGTTTCGGGCTAGGATTTGGGATTGAGGCATTGGGTTGGTAGCATTGTTGTTTTCGTCAGGTACATAGCGGTATATCTTGCTGAAGAAGATTTTAGGGAGTAGAAACTAGATACATGTAAAGGGACTACATTGGATGTGCAACCATAGGCCATAGCACAAACTGAATGGTTGATATCGTTTGATATGAATGACAGAAATCAACAAGATTTCAAAGGGATTGAAAAGGCTGGATCAATAGGTTGGTTATTGAGAAAGTAAAACCACTTATGTTATGGAGACAGTTGAACTAATAGGGCGAGAAATCTTACTCTATTTACAGCCAAAAGTATGGGCAATTGGTTAATGTCAAGAGTAAAACGTGTGCGCTTTGGTTGAATTTCTTTCGGTAAGCAGTGAAGGGGTCTTTTTGAGATTTTTTAACTGTGATATGTTAGCTTTGGGTTTAAACAGTTTTTTGTGTCTGTAGTTTATAACCCTGCAAAGCATATTAGTTGCTGTATGGTTAAATTCTATATCAGGTTGCTGACTCTCAATGTTCTGACTTGGAAATGATGTCTTTCTAATTTTTCTACTCTGTTTTATATGTTCACCTTCTTCCTGTACTCTTTCATCCTTGCTATTTGGCTTACTCATAAAGGAATAATATCTGATACTTGTTAGTGGTCAGTAATTCGACTCTATGTTGTTGCAATGTGTTTAGTCTTTCAACTGCTGCCAAGGGAGGGCATATATATTTACCAATGTGTAAGTTCTTTGCAAGTGTTGAATATATTCTTGTCATTGTCTTGTTAGAACACAGCATTTTTTTAATATTGCTTGTTTTGTTGTTTGGACATAAACACTCTTTTTTGAGTTTCTTATTCATTTCTGTCTATGTTTCTGTTGGATTATCATTACACAGTAAAGTAAATCTTAAATAGCCAAATTGAATAGTCGATTGGATGAAAAGAGCAGTAGTTCTGTAGTTGGACCTTGTCCACTCATGTAATTTTAAAAATGATGAACCTTTGTTGTAAATTGAAATTAGTGCGTATGAGTCCTGAACTTTGAGTCTAGGACATAGTGAGGCTGTCAATATGGAACAACTATAAGCTTTTCAACCTTTTGATCTGAAAAATATAAAAATACAACTCCATCAGCTATTTTGATTATTTGCATAGGGATCTATACTATGTGTGTTGGACCATAATTTGAATTGATTTCTCAATTTCATATATTGGCCTGTTCCTCATGACTCACTCACATATGAAACTGTTATCCAGGGTGAATATAACCCTTGGTCCTGAGGAAGAGAGGCTAATGCTTTCTGGTTCGCATACTGTACAAGATATTTTTTGTGTCTGCTGTGGACAGATTCTTGGCTGGAGATATGTATGCTTTCTTTATCTCTTTGTTTCAAAGTTTTTGTGAGGTCACATGATTCTTTGAGGAAATCATTGAATACTGTCATTTTATACTGTTTTTTCTTATGTTTTCTTATCAACCTTTAGCAATCATCTTCCATAATACCATCCAGTCAAATAGAACCAAGAATATATGTAATAATAACAGAATTAAAATATTATAGCAATGATCAAATGCTGTCCTATAGAACATATCTCTGCTTTTTTAATTTTTTAGTTTTTATAGTAGAGCTAAAAAGCCTTCACTTAAGAGTGTCTTCTATAATTGTCCATAAAAAAAGTGTCTCCTATAAAGGACATATTTCTTAAAGGATCTTACCAACTGAATCAGATAAGTTTGATATGCTTCTGTTTAGAAGAACTATACGTTTAAATAGACTTTAAATGCATGAACATATCCTTTCATCTATCATATTAGATATCAGCCACTCTAAAGTAGAGAAACTAAGTGCTTGCGGAAGACTTTGCCAGTCTAGACTTTTGAGATCTTTGTTGTTTTATTCACCTATTATATTTACACTTGGAGCTTACCTAAACACAAATGAGTTATAACTTGGAAGATTAATGTTGAATTGTATTAGGTAATTGCACATGAAAAGAACCAAACGTACAAAGAAGGAAAGTTTGTGCTTGAGAGGTACTTACTCCGGACTTATTAGGTCTATATGAGTAGATCATTCTTGTAAATTTTCAGTCAAAATGGTGGTGGTTAAGGTGTCGAACTAGGTTAAATATGATCGAAAAGTTGGCGTAAGATCTGAACGGTGGAAATGGTAAAATATGATCGAAAAATTGGTGTAATGTTCTATACCTGAAAATGGCCAAAAAAAGGTATACATTAGTGGAAGGGTGATGTGTGTGTCTGTGTGTGTGTGTGTGTATACATACATATATATATATATATATCTATATATATGTGTATATATATATATGTATATATATATATATAGTTTTCATCAAGTGCGAAGCTTCACACTGAATTTTCGGTGTGAAGTTGCATTTTACACAAAATTGATAACGTAATTCAATCATTGAAGTCAATAATGTTTTAGATAGCCATGCAAGGATCGGGTTTGCAAAATTTTAGCTCAATCGGAGATCGTTTAACCATTTGATCATCACATTCAAGTTTTGAGCTAAATCGAACAATATGTATGCATTGTTAAATAATGTCACGATCAAATCGTTAAACATCACCGATTGAGTTGAAATTTTGCATGATCCTTGCATGTGTATCTAAAAGATAATTGACTTCAATGATCAAATTATGTTTTTCGATTTTATGTAAAATGCAATTTCTCACCGAAATTTCAATGCGAAGTTTCGCACTTGATGAATATTATATATATATATATCCAGTAAGGTATACTTTTTTTTTGTCATTTTCAGGTATAGGGCATTACTCAAACTTTTCGATCACATTTCAACATCTCTACAATCTAATTATTAGGTCTATATGAGTAGATCATTCCTGTAAATTTTCAGCCAAAATTATGGTCGTTAAAGTATCGAACTAGGTTAAATCAAGGGATAGATCAAATCTGTTAAACCTGAACCGCTCATACTTATAAACTTCAATTGTAATTTTGAATGTCTTAACGATCATTATTTTGGCTGAAAATTTACAGGCTTGATGTACACATTAGGACCTAAGATTTGAACGGTGAAGATGGTAAAATATGATCGAAAAGTTTGTATAATGTCCTATACATGAAAATAACCAAAAAAAAGTCTAACTCAGTGGAATGGTGTTATACACACACACACCCGGTGCAGATATGAACTGAAATGTGCCCCATGTCTCAAACAGATGGAGGATAGAGGAGGACGTAGAAGTGGAATTCAATCTAGAGACTCGTGCAAGTGATACAGAAATTCTATAAGCAAGTGACTGCATTCATGAAATAAATAAAAGTAAGGAAGCTATAGGGTTAACTACCATGTATTCCCTATATAACAATCTTCCTCCCACCCAAAACACTATTCCTGGTGGGTTACTGTACATTTCCCTGTTCAAAGGGGTTTCCCGTCTATTCCCTCTCCCTTTCCTCTCTAAGGCTATTTCCTCTGCAAACTTCGATCTCTCTCCTCTCTCTCCGTCTATTCTCTATCTCCCTCTCCTCTCCAAAGCCCTTTCCTCTCCAAATTGAAATCCTCCATCTCTCTCCTCTCTTTCTGTTCTTATTTCCGGAGCTGGAGGTGGCTTCGGCAAAGCAGAATCGACATCCACGCAAACAACACCAGATGAAGACTCTGATCATGATGAAGAAGAGTCAGTCGATCACCATATCCAATCTGTGAAGCTTCACTTGAGGCACGAGAAGAACTCTGTTTTCGAGTCCACATTCAAAGACTTGACCAGAATTCAAAGCCTGCACACCAGAATTGTCCAGAGAAAGAATCAAAACACCATTTCAAGGCTACACAAAGACACCAAGGTGCCGACAAAGGACCTTTCACCAAGGGCCAGGGTAGCACAATTTCGGCACACCAGAGGAGACCTCAGCTCAGACCCATAAGAACCCATTTGTTGACTGACCGAGATTCTCAAGTGAGGTAGGTATCTGGGTCGTGTGTTTCAGTTGCTTTGATTTCATGTTCTCATTTTTATACCAAGAGATGTTGTCTTTAGTCAATCCAATGAGATGGGTTATTCTTCAATGAGAGTTTATATGCTTCGGATGGATTCGATGGGTTCAAATCTTTAAATTTCAATTCTGATCCAATAAGCCAGATAGAGTTCACATCTATGATTGAATAACTAGATGGAGTATATAACCCATGAACTAATACAGTCGAATAACAAATATAGGAAATGTCTGATTATAGTTATTCTTCAGATTTGAAACTGTATTGGTGCAACTTATAGATTAGAAATAAGTAGATATTGGCTATGAAATTGTTCGAGTTCGTCCATTGAAGAGAGAAATAGGACTTTTTTTGCTCTTTTGTTGTCTATGACTATTACATGTTCAACTACTTTCCTCAAAGAATTTATTAACACTACTGGAACCTCTGTGCATCTCTTAACGCATCTTCAGATTACCTCTATAGCTTAGAAAGTAATAAACATGTTGGATAAAAACTTGCATTATCGAATGGATTAATGTTTGGTGCTAGAATAGGTGTTTCATATTGGCTTTCGTTTAGTGTTTTTGATGCTAGAGTTGTTAAGCAGATCTATATCTGAGGTTCTGCTGTGGTTTAAGTTTTTTTTCCCCTGTGATGTGGTTAACATCATTGAAAATTTGTCAGGGTAATCTATACGATGATTTACTGTAATGTCATTACATACTTTAGCCTTTCTTCTGTGTTGGAAAGGAAACAATGAAAACTAGAAACCAATTCCCTTTTTTTCCCTTTCACATTTCTGTAAAATCAAAGACAAGTCAACAGTTTTGGATGCTAAGGTTTCATTAGTTACACCCTTTGAAGCATTACGTCTATTTTGAAGTGAGAGGAAGGAAAGAAAGCAAACATAGGAAGGAGTAGTGTAAGAATATAATAGAGATTGAATTGGCTGGAATGAAAATTCATTTATGTTGAAACATGTATGTATATATATAGAGATGATACAGAAATTCTATACACTCTAGGAAAGTCAGCCTACAAGTCGGGGAATATACTTTACAGAAAGTATAATGTGAAAGATAGAGAGGATCTTTCTAACAAGTAGTTTGAATTTCAAAGCTGTTTTGTGGTTTGCCTGAATCAAATTTGAGCTTAGTTTATCAAAGAATTTGATGGAAAAGTTCTAATTTATGCTGTTGCCTATACTGCATCTCTTAAATTTGATGTTCACAGTAGGCTGGAACACTGGATGAATCCTGTTTTAATTGAAAGGAAAGAGAAAGCAGTAAAGATGATTACTCTGTTGTTATTTCATATTATGTATGGTGGGTTTTAGTATACAATGCTAAGGTTCTGTGTCATGTTGGTATACAAATAGGTAGCACTCTATAAAAGAATATGAAGCTTTTGGCATTTCCTTATGGTCGAACACATATTCTACTACAAGAAAAAGGATATGAGTAAAGTTGTCAGTGAGCTAGGAATCCACCAAATAACCTATCATCAACTGATAAAACAGAACACTAAGGGAAAAGTTTGCAAAAATAAAATTACAGAACTGACTTAAAGAGAAGACTAAAAAGAAACTTGAATTTCAAGAACTTACAGTACATGTAACAATAAAAAAACAGTCCTTACAATAGAGTGGTTTATAATACCAACTTTTATATGTTCAACTTCACATAATAACATGCATTATAGGTTCATATCTAGGGTACCAGCTGCTGTGTGTGCTGCTCTATTGAACGCTCTTTGAGATCAAAAAAGTTTAGGTCTGCTTTTCGGAGAAGCTTTGTTGATTTTTCGTTTTGGTTTCGATTGTTGAACCTTTTATGTATTTGCAGTCTAGGCTATGAGCATAGGATGCTGAAAGTTTGTGTTTCCAGCGAGTGAAACGTATAATCTGATTAAATTACTTTTTGTTGAGTATAGCCTTTGCTAACGGGGGATGGGAATGGCTTGCTACTGTAGTGTATTCCATCATTATAGCCTTTACATAACCGCGCCTCGCGCGCGGGCTTTCAACCTAGTGCAATAATATTAGTAGTAAAGGAAGATTGCACATTCCCAATCTGTATCGAATGACTGCAGATTGTATATATGTCTCTCCATCGGAAGTTTATAATATCTATTTACGGGGAACGTTCTTTTTCTTTGGGAAATGAGCTGTGAGTTCGGTTGGTCTCAGATAAATAGAATGTTAGATCCACCAAATGTTATGTAGGATATACATACATATCACGTTTACTCATTAGCCTTTGTTATTATCAGTTTTTGGCCTACATTTTGGATTCTTCTATGTAGCCATCTCTATGAAGTGTAGCTTTTTATTTTCTTCCTCATAGGGCAAATTATTAGTTGCGCTTTGAATATATTTATGGAAGATTGTCCTTGGATTCACTATTTGGCTTTGTTTAGTTAGGTCTGCCAAGGGCTGCGTGAGGAAGCTGATAATCAATTAATAGTGTACAGAGACTGGAATGTATCCGAACATTAAAAAACGACCTGGTACCTGATTGGATAATGCAAGCACAATGAGACAAGTCATGATAATGTATGTGCTACTACTTTGTTGGTCTGCAGTCTAGACTAATTGGGTATATAATGAAGCTCAATAGTTGATTGCCTGACTGTTTGCAGTGTTGCCTAGCCTTAATATTTGTATGGTTTGGAGCTTATCCCTTGGGATTTATCATTTGTCCTATGTTTGGTTTGATGGCAAATTTGGTTCATGGGTTTGACCGGGCCTTTGGGTCGAGCTTAAACACTATTCCTCCAAAATTTGAGCCGGGCCTTGACGGGTTTTTTAGGCCGGGCCGGGTAAGCTCATAGAATCGGGTGTATTGAATATTTCATATTTAATAACATAAAAACATAAAAATTAAAATAAATTATAATTTTTTTTGTTTAATTCTTCAAGAGAAACTACGATAAAAAAATTCTTCAAATGAGACTTTATTATTATTCTAATAATTAATATACTTTTTTGGAGCAAATGGAAAATAAGAAAGAAAAAAACAAATATTATAAGACTAAAATTTCTATTGTAATACTAACACTATGATTAATTAATTAATTAATTAATTAAATATCACTATACTTAGTTAATTCTAAGACTATAAGACTAATTAATTAATTACGAATTCTTGAGTGTTTAGTTTGGTGATATATAAATCATTATTATATGGCTTTTGTCCTTATTGTTGTTATTGTAGTGTATGATTATAATATAATTATATATATAATAAATGGTTCATATATAATGTATTTGTTCATGGACTTATCGGGCCGGGTCGGCTTAGGCGGGCTTTTGACGAACCGGATTTTTTCGAGCCTATGGGCTTTGGGACCTCGGTCCACGTCCAGTTTTATGCTTATCGGGCCGAATTTTTTCGAGCCTAAATTCGGGCTAGATCGGGTTTGGACTTAATGAGTTTCAGGTCGTCCACAAATTTTTCGAATCTATGAGCCAAATAGTGACCTCTGGGTTTGACCCCGTTTCTATTTTTCACACCCTAACCGACCCTTAAATCTTTGGTCCAGCTTTTCTGCAGTCTTTGGATTTGAGTGTTGACTGAGGGGTGTGAGCTCATTCTGATCAAAACAGGGGTCCACAACCCACCATACAACAGAGAAAGAAAGAGAGCAAGCAGTGTCCTTTTGCCATCTATTACTTCGTATTCCCAGAGCACACGGCCAATGCTGCTTCTGCGCTCTCTGCTCTTCTCCACGTGAAGATGATGCACCACCATAGTGACCTTACAAACAAGTGAAACAACCCTCCAATTTATTTTCCTTTTTTGTTCCTTCTCCTTTTCAAGATCAATACTGTGAATTTTTGTTGGCTTTTCCTTTATATTATTATCTGTTTGGCTTGTTTGTTTTATAAACTTATAGGAAGAACAGGAAAAATGAAAAAAAAAAAATTGGTTATTTCTTGCTTAATTTGATTCTTATTCATGCATGATGACTACCAAGTCTCTTTCGTCATGATGCTGCGATTCGTGCTCTCCCATGTCATTTTGTTATCATGACCCCTTGTAAACAAAGCGCCCAATACATGCATGTCATCCATTTGGTGCCCTAGTGTAAGTTTATCTAGTCCATCATAACTTATCAAAAACCACTACACGTTGTCTTCTTTCTGTGGCGTACGTTCAAGATTACGATTGATTATTCGAGTTTTAAATCCCACTCTATGGTGTGAGTTATGAATCTATTATTGTTAAGCAGATCGATAAAAGTGTTGCACTCATCCAAACAAAAACGAGTACACCATTCCAAAGCATCAAAGCAATTTATCTACGTGTATCATATTTTTTTTCTTCTTTCGATTACATGTATCATATTAGTTTAGGTCACTAGTGAATTTGATTTTGACTCGAGTTTTAACTCAAACGAAAACTAATAGCTAAAAAAATAAAAAAATGTGGATACACCAAATGATACAGATACAAAATGACCAATAAAACCTTAATTAGTGCCCATGCAAGCGAAACAAGCGTCGTGAAGAGGATGGAACGCCGGCGCCCGCCGCAGACAGGGGAGAGGTTATGTAGGGACAGACGCACTAGTTCAATTTCAAAGGACGACATTGTCTAATTAATCGATCAAAAATTTAAGTGTTGTGGCCACGGACCAGAAAACGGTGGAGAAAGAAAGATACGACCAGCTCTTGTGGGTTCCGGTTGCCGACAGATTCGTTTTGGAGGACAGCCTGCCCGCCGCTGACACGTCGACGGAGGCCCGCCCCAGTTTTTGATACTGAATTAAGAAATATTAAAGATGGTTTTGAGGGGCACAGAAAAGGAGATAAGGGACCCAAGGAGGAGTCCAATCGGTGGTTTTGAATTGACGGCCGGGTCGAGCTGAGCTGAGCTAGCAGTGGGTGGTGGCAGTGAGAGCAGTATTGGCAGTAGTGCAGTCGTGATGGCGATGATGACGACGGAGTTTGGTGAATCTTGTAAGACCAAGAAAAAGAGAGAATCTGACATCGCGTGTGTTAGTCTCCTTTTCCCTTCTTGCTTACCTCACTCACTCGTATTGGGATGAGCATTTTTTTTAAGGAAACAAAGGTGATGTGTCGAACTTTGAGTCTCGGTTAATGAGAGTGTTAAAAAAAATACGAGGAGACATAAAACTTGAATTCCACGCTACAAAAAATTCAGATAGAACATCTTGAGTAATAACAATATCCTACAAAAACTATACAAACAAACACATACCAAATTCAGCGAACAACTTCTTAACGGCTATTCTAACTGTTTCGAGGTAATGACGACACATCAGAGAAGATAACCAGCTTACATGTTGAAAGCTTTGCATGAGAACCTGCTTAAGAATAGCTTTTCCAATGTGTCACCGATATTGACTCTCATCCGACCACTAGGAGACAACGTCCATTTGATCCGGATTCGGTGTCACCCTAGAGTCGACAAGACACAAAGAATGCACACACAGACAGATCGCCTAGATAGTCCGACATACCCTGCAACATGGCGACTTATTTTTGACCTTAAAAACAAATACTAAAAGCATTAAAACATCTTGGGCCAAAGGGTTAAGCCTAAGACCCAACTAAAATCTGTCCCAACAGCCACAGTACTACACCAGCCCCCAACACGATCTCCTAAGGTCAACGTCACTGTCAACATTCCGTCTACCGTCGATGCACATCTCCAACCATCACCGAGATCCTAATCGAACATCATGTCTAGCTCTCCCAGAACCCGCAAGAAGCAGTAGACCCAAGCATGGTAGGGAATAGATATGAGGGAAACAGATCTGAATCCCAACCATTCTGTAGTAGACTACCACCCTGTTGGTCCAAGAAGGAACCGTCAACCACGAAGCCAGCCTTTATCGTAGCACACCACTGTCGGCCCAAACCCAAAAGGCAAACATTAACTCCCAAAACAACCTTTCCAGAAATTGGAAGCTATAGCCTGCCGACCCCAAATTCACAAACCCCAAACAACATACTTCGTCAAGACAAGACCGTCCGTCCGGCAGCACTCGATAAACGACATGGCTACAGACCCACGCCACCTGAGAGCGCCGACGGACGAACCAAAGTTACAAAACCTAAAGACAAATTTTTGAAGTGCCTTATGGGGAAACATGCCTGTTCCACAAATTCTTGGTATGTAATTCACATAATCTTCTTTTACCACTTGAACATTTTTTTGTATATCAAAGGAATAAAAGATGGATATCTAGAATCAGATAATTAAACAAGTTAAACCAAGTGAAAAATTAGATAATTTTTGTAAGTGTGTGAACACAAATACGTAAAAAAATAATTTAGAGTATGATCTAGTTTCTTTCGTTCAATATTTATCTAAGTTCAAGTGATAAATATTATAATAAATATTTCACACACTTAAGTTCTCCACATTATAGTGTGCACACAAAATGAACATAAATAGGTGAATGAAATTTTTGATCACAACTAGCTAGTTGCAAGAAAGCAAATGAGATTAGATAGACTTTGATAACTTAGAGAAATATATAGGTTTGCATCATATACATATGATTATTGGAGGCACGTCAATTCTATATGAACAGTCGAGAGTGTCTGATGAACTAAAATAAACGTTCGAAAGATATATAGTTGTCAATCGTTAAAATCTCAACTCTGATCCGATTAAATCAACGAAACTGAACCTCACAGCGTCAGATGAAGATTTTCTAAAATAAAAAGTTCTGAAATGAGCGAGAAATTGTTTCCAAAAAAAGAAATGAGCGAGAAATAAAATGGTAAAATATTTAGTTCAATGCATGCATGTAAATTCTCTTTTGTTTCCGCGAGCAAAGGTTGTTTGTTGCGTGTTGCTTGTTTGCTTGTTGCTTGTTGCTTGTTGCACACACGAAAAAGACGTAAACATTTAGAAATAGTAGAATGGGACACTATGGTTAGTGGCTACACTATAATTGATATGATATGTTCTTTGTGCGTCCAAAACCGCCGTCCTAAAAGCCTACTGGAAAAAGGAAAACATTGACCAAAGCAACTTACATATCTCCATTTTTATACGGTGCCCATCTCTATCTCATCCACTTTCATCTCCCCCTTTTCGATTAATATTATATTTCGCCGCTTAGTTTATTAGGAAGAAGAGGTAGCTAGATTTTGGTAATCAGATTACAAATCTTTTGGTCTAATTTTATAAACAAGCCAGCTGCTACTACTGCATTTGAGTTATACACATCTACACTAATTTGATGCATATAGTTTTGGCTCTATCACAAGAACAAAAAAGCTATGCATTATTTTGTAGACTTTGTGAGATTATTGAGTGCCACAGTCCGCGGAAACTCCATCGTCGTTTTAGCTGGGTCCTATGCCTAATATCCTACACAAGTCTTCTAGAAGTGTGTTGTATGTAGAGTAGATTTTGTTGTCAAATCTATATGTTGTGTAGAGTTAAAGTAGACTTCTTGAAGTAGCTTTACTTTCTACATTTTCTTTTGAGAGATTAATTACATTAATTCTTTCACACTAGAGGAGATATCAATTTTATCTATTTTTCTATCAAGTAGTGATACTTAACATTACAATTAACTTGATCATAGGTCGGAAACTATCACGTAACTACAAATATTTAAAATAAGTAACAATAGAATTCTGATTAATGGCACAATAAGGTGCTGCCAACCTAACCCGTTTTGCAAAATTCAACATGATTATATCAATCTGCTAGATATCATTACGACGAGGAAAGAAGAAGAATCAAGAATCACAGAACCAAGAACAAAACTACAAAGGTGTCACTCACTCCTCGCTACACTCTAGGCAGCTCAAGCACACATTGAAATGGACTGCAACTAAATTATTTTCGTTATATATATAATAATCAACTATCAAATAGCTGTGTGGGAAAGAGACACCCAGATTCCCATCGCCAGACAAAACCAACAGCGACGCCCTTAAGCCGGCAGCCAACATTAAAGACGCGTTCCGATCATATTTCCGGCCACTCCAGTCGACTCGAAATATGTTAGTAAGACTAGTCAAGTCACTGAAGTAATCAAGAGCCTTTGTTACGTCGGAAGTCGGAACAGACGCGAACACTTGCAAATGGCGGCAACCACACGCGCCCTAACCTGCGAGTAGGTCGCGTTTTGCCTGAACATAAGAAACTTGGAGCAGCTCACATACACAAAGCTACATAGAGAGTTTCATGGAGAAAAACAGCAGCGATGAAAATCAAACTGATATTTTTAATCATAATAAAAGTGGAAATACACATATACATAGCTTCCTCCATCTCTAACTTACATTAACATCGCCCGATCTTCATTTCATCCGAAAAAAGCAGGGAAGACGAAAAACATATTCTACTTAAAACCGGAAAAAGTTAACCGTAAAAAACGACGCCGTTCTTGACCTAATGGCAAGCCTAGTTAATTTCCTTCCATTTACAGCCACAGTGGAGGAGGCTCGTTGAGATCAAAGGGCAGGCCGCGTCGGACGAACCCGAGATACGACGCCGTACTGGAACCTTCCTGAACCAAGCTACTACCTACCACTGGAGGCCTCGGACCTCTGGAGATGACAAACGACGTCGTCGGTTCCGCCGCCGCCGAGGCAACGGTGACTTCCTCGCGCTTGACGACGTCGTTGAGGAACTCGACGAGGCGGCTGTTGTGGGAGGCCCACTGGGCCGAGGAGACGTTGAGGTCGAGGGAGAGATCCACCTGTCCACCGGTCATCATCGGCGCCGGCGGGAAGTTTGTCTTCGCCTTGACTCCCCGGAGCGACCTGGCTGCGCCGTCGTAGGCGAGCGCCGCCTCCTCCGGAGTGTCGAACGTGCCGAGCCAGACACGTGTCTTCTTCCACGGGTCTCGGATCTCCGCCGCGTACCGGCCCCACGGCCTCTTCCTCACGCCTCTGTAGTGAGGCTGGCCGTTGCCGGAAGCCGCCGTCGCCGCCATGAGAAAACCAACAAAAAAGATTTCAAGCTTCCAAAAAGAGAGAGAGAAAGGGGGACCCACACTGGAAGCTCACTCTTCAAACTTCCGTAAACGCCGGCCAGACGGTTAGTTATATAAAGGGAGGAGATAAGCGTGGTATGACCGTTCGATCGGGCCAGGTGTGGATGGATGGTTGTGATGCGTCGAGGCGGTTTTTGCACGTGAGGATGGTGTGGGGGAGATCGATTCGTGGAAAGGGTAGGTGGGGCCTCCGGCGGGAAAAATTGGAAAAAGAGCCGCCGTCTGAGTAGACGTGTGGGTTAATGTGACTAGTCTGAGGAAGGGAAGTGAGTGACGTAAGCCCTACACACACCTTGTACGGCGCATCCGGCCTTCTTAGCCGATTTCAAATTTAATTAAGACCATTTATAATGGCGGTAGAGGTTTTCATACCTTATAATAGGACTTTTAAAAAAAAATTCATTTCTAATTTATGAAAATTTTAGTCCTATACTTTAAAATTAAGTCATATATCCTATTTTAGATTCTAAAATAGAACTTGAAATGAGGTATAAGACCTTCAAATTTTGGTGAACCCAGAGAACAGAAAAACTACAGAAGAGAGAAAATGAGAAGGATGCAGCATGCGAGCAGGTGGGAGGAGAAATGGACGCGCGGAGAGAGAAAGAGAAAAGAAGCGGGAAACCGAGCGATTGTAAAAAATGAGGGTGGGAAGTGACCGACTCTTTCATGTGAGGCAGGGCCTAGTGGTGATGAATGCTTGTTGTTTTGCCCGTTTGCAAATCCTCCTCCAACAGCCATAATTTTTATTACATGCATATATTTAATTACCATTCTTCCTTAAATTAATAGAAAAAACACTAAAAAAATTATTAAATTTTTATTACATCTTTATATTTAATGGTCATTCTTCCGAATTATTGGTTAAATATTAAATCTACGGCAATTTGATTACACTCATATGGATCGACATGTGGCCAATAAGATCACATCCGAAATAGGGATAAAGTTACATGAAATTAATTAATATTTTTTTATTAAAAATTCAATAATATAGATTATATTAAATTAAAATAGTTTATAAATTATTATAGAATACAATATGTATACTTTAATATAAAAATAAATATATAATAAAGATTATAAATTTTAAGGTATAAGGTAAATGACTTTATGATTGGAAATGAAAATATGAGTCTTAAAATGAGGTATAAAATCTTGATAATTAGAGATTGAAATGTCCTGCGTAAATAGTAATTCTGCGAGGTCCCATGCTAGAGTATAGAATTTTGAAGATGGTGTGAGTAATTGGGGGGTTTGAGTTTGTTGGGAGTGTGTGGGGTCCATTGGGTAGTCAGGGAGAGAGGGGACACGTGGAGGAAATAGAGAGGAGGGGGGAGGTGGTGTCTGAGTCGGAGGAGACAGGAGAGAGGGAGTCGGGGCCAAATAAATCGATGGCGTGTTTGACTGGGGTAGGTGTTACAGTGAGGGTGACCACAGACAATTATTGCTCGGCTACAACACACAGCTAATGAGATAGAGAGAAGTAGGGGAGATCGAATCGTGCTGTGGGCTAGAAACAGCCCTCATCCTTACGTAAGCAAATTCACGGGAGCCTGACAGAGATTTTATTTACTGAGGATTCCTCCCAAATCAATGGTTTTTGGTAAATATGTTTTTACCACAAGGTACTTTTATACAGTTGTTTGTACTTTGAACAGAACACAAAGGCCAGCTTGCAGTAAATACCTAAAATGCAAATGATGCATATAGAACTATAGTGTTAAAAATTTGCCTAATGATTTGAAAATAGACCTTATAATACATCTTGAATTAGAGCGAAAATGTAAAATTATATACAAGGTTTATTGGTAAAAATGTACTACTGAAGTACTGGTCTTGTCAAGGACTAGACATTTCTTCAACTACATAAAAACATAAAAAGGTCCAAATCCATGGTAGTACTCATCTTGGTCTGGACGACGTGTTGACTATTGAGGTAGTGTTTCAGAAAGAGATAGAGATGCAGAGTGGTTGAAGTCTTGACTCTTTGAGAGCTGGTCTCCATAAGCTCTCTGCAGCTTGACAAGTCCAGACACTTGTTCACGTGAAGGACAACACTCGCAAGTTTTCTTCCTCTAGACTTGTGAATTTCATGGACGGTACATGTTCCTGGAGATTTACTCCAGTATAATACCACATTCAACTGTAAAAGATATTTTTCCATTTTAGTTGGCAAATAAAGAGGAAAATAAATAAAAGGACTCTAAAGTCTAAGCCTTGCATTGCGGGACTATGTTAAGAGACGTCTAACCCAGTCATCAACCGATCACAGATGAATAAGGGAACTGAGAAAATGGGGTTACAGAGTGAAATTGGGTCCTTAAAACCAAACCCTTTTGTTGATCTAACAGAGCCAGGAAAACATAGACTGATAATATACTAAGTCCAGAATTCCATTTGATAATATTGGGAGGAAGCAACATTTTGATCTCTATATGCATCATTTCCTCCGCGTGTAACAGACTTGACTAAAACTGCAAAAGGAGAAAAAAATATGAGCAATGTACAAGATATGGCACCCAAAATGAGGGATCTGATCTTCATCTTCTGCAAAGTGTTTCTACTGGGACCCTCTAGCTTTACTACATGGCGGCAATAGATACTGTACTAATGCAAGCAGACTAAGGCTAAGAGAGTAAGATGGCACCCAGTGCATATGCTTCAATGCTAAGTGATTCATGTTTTGGAGCAAAGCAAGTCGCTGGCACCCAAGGAATAGCACACTTCAACCAGATTAGGTTTCAGGGCAAAAATTGTTAGATTACGAAAGCAAGATAGGCCCATTTTCAGCTGCAGTTCGAGATTGGGCATGATGATTATGGTGCCTAGACATCTGAATGTTCTGGGATAAATTGGTCCTTTTCTTTGCATATGGAGCTTCTCTTGCTGCAAACAAAAGGGTAAGTCATAATTTGTGAGGTATAATCTAGGATAACCAATAGTGTTCTGTAATGTAAGTTATTAATGAAGTTCACATTTCAGTATTTATAAGCACTATTTCCTCAAGTTGCAATTTCCTTGATCGACCAACAACAATTTCTTACCAGCCATTTGCTGTGTTCGCAGTATATTCTGCCTCCTTTTCCAACAGCATACTGAACATACAATGAGGAGAAGGAAAACCCCCAACACGCCAAACACAATTCCTATCTTTGCGCCACCAGTAAGGTGTGGCCCGCATGTTCTTAGCCCAGGCATACCACAGAGGCCATGGTTGTCAGTGAAACTGGAAGAAAACCACAAGACAACTATAGAAGTCAGACTATAGTTGTAGTTATATAGTTATGTTGATGCAATGCAAAAGCCTAGATATACTACTGATTGCATACTTGAAACTAGCTCTGTGCAAAAGTCTTCCACCTAGAGCAGATGATACCCTGCCGGACAAAGAGTTGCTATTAAGATATCTGCACCAAAACTAGAAGTTAGCACCTTATTCCCATACATTTTAATTTGCATCTTAGTGGAAAAGAAACACAATAATATAACCCACAGTCTTCTTAAAGAGGTTAACTGTCCAAGTGTTTCTGGAATTGATCCATTGAAGGAATTGAATGAGAGGTCTCTGCCAATACAGTATGTGATTTCAATTATTAACGGGAATCATAATGAGCAAGCAAATAGAAAATTCTATTTCGTATGAAAAGATAATATTATATCAGAAGTACTTACAGCACTTCCAAGCTTGCTATAGCTCCAAGTGAGGAAGGAATCGCCCCATGTATGCTATTTCCACTAAGATTTCTGTCCCCAACATAGGTTTGTAACAAAAGCAATCAGTTAAGAATGTGATAGCTAATAAGTAATAAGTAAACAATGACAGCATTCTGTGTTTTATGATAATAAGCTAAGTACATCAAAAGAACGTACATGCTCTGTAGATGACGCAATTTGGAAATCTCATCCCCCAAAAGCCCCTTTAGTCCTTGATTGTCAAGACCCCTGAACAAGCACAATAGTAACCATCAAAGTTCATATGACAATGGTAAATGTCTTGGAGCTTTCATGCAAGACATGAATCATTTTTATGATTTCACCCGAAGATATTTATCAACCACTCTGGAACATATCTCCTTTCTTTTTATTCATTCATTTACTCATGCATTTTTATAATATAAAACTGGACTTGTGGTTACAAAAAATGAACCTCCCTGCAGCATATACAAGTGCTGGAACCAAGATTGAGTGAAACATCTACTTAGGAAAAAAAAGAAAGAGAAAATATACATATACACACAAGAGGATCTTCATCCACACTCGGGTAACTATTGCTAGTGCTCCCAGGGATCAAAACCAACTAAAACCAACTCTTCTATAGGTATAAAAAAATGTAATATAAATAAATAGGAGACAGCTTCTCTGTGATCATAATGAGCCTTCAAACTTAAGTCATTAAACTGTAAAGCCTTTGGACCTATCCTCAGAGAATTAGCTGTGAAAATTCAAACTGGGATAAAAATCAACGACTATTACATGCATATTCATACAACAGCATGATGTAGATGAAACATGACGTGAATGTGAAAAGTTCGACGAGGACAAACTACTGTAACTTTCAGTACAACCTCACAAAACAAGTCAACTGACAGTCCAACATTTCCCCCCATGCCAGTTCCAATAGGGAAAACTATTTTAATTTACATCTAGTGCCATTTTCAAACAAAAAGATAAGAATAGAAAATACAACATAGTAGCTTCTAATTTGACACTTAAAAAAATCTTAAAGAGTGAAAGTAAAGATGGTAGTAGTTCAAGCAAATATGCAATATGAAACAACTTGCCACAAAAACCAGAAAGATAAAAAAGGAATAAGATCAAGAGAGAGACAGAGAGCTAGGAAACAAGATCAAGAACATACAGCCCATCAATAACCCATTTGTTACTAATTTTATCATATTGGCATTCTGCTCCACTCCATGGGTGTTGTTGGGGAACACATGGATCACCATTCCAACCTAACCGAACAGGAAGGCCTAATGTAGTCTTCAACGTCTGTAAAGCCCGAACTGCATTTTTCCAATAAGAAACAATAACTTAAGCTCCAGAGAATTGGACATGCATTATGTATCTCATAGCCAAAAAAGAAATAAGTGATGTGAAAGATGCTCTCAACAGAATATATACTCTATAATTCTGATAGGAAGTTATATAACAGGCTCGCCTACTACTTTGTCGCAGTACAATGGTAACTTCAGAACACAGTATATGGACAGACAAAATGACATACATGCTCATAGACACTAACTGTGCATGTAAAACAATCTGCACAAAATTCTAGGTGGATTTGAGAAATGCAAAAACAATGGGTAATTTTACCTTCATCTGGTAAAGTTTTCGATTCAGCAAGTATAACTTCAAAGATCTCAATTGCACAGATTATGGCATGATCACCTTCTCTAGGGCGCAAGGTTATTGTCAAACTCCTCCCATGTATGGCAACCGTTCTGTTGAGTACGAGAGCAGCGTAACGATCCCCACTCAGTTTAACAACATCCACATCTTTAAATGCAACGTCACCATTTATAAGAATGTCAAATACTCTCTGACCTACACCAGTGATAGCTGAATCGATCTCAGCAAAGTGTAACCAGATCGAGTAATTTCTGTTAGGATCAACATCCATGGAATATTCTAAATTGGGTTGAGTGTCCGAACTCACAATTGCTCTTCTATAAAGTCCTTCTGGATAATAGTTTGGTGGCTTTGAAACTAGCTTAATCTTTCTCTCAGTAGATCTGGCGGCATCAGCACTCTGACCAAAGGTCGTAATTGGACTCCAAAATCTATCTCCTCCCCATGGATCCCCACCGTAATCAGCACCAAACTTTGGCTTTCCATCACCACAGCTCAATCTTGACACAGTTTTAAGTATTATTCCTTGGCTGATTTGGTATGCTTGGTCATGAATTTGAAGAACTTCTAGAGCAAGGATTGCCGGGTCGCCATGACCAGTGCTATGGAAGCAAATAGAAACAGAGCCGTCTCTAAGAAACAATTGCGCCTCAGCAAAAACTTGATCATCAATGCTGCTCCAACCAGATTTTAAATTAGTGATCAAAGTACCCTCGATAGAAATATCAAACACAGGTTCAAGATCATCACTTTTTGTTTTAACCGACCCAAAGAATACCCTTACTGAGTAGTGTCCATGAGGCACATTCGGGATATGGTAACAATTTTCAGGACCTTCAGACAGTGGAAAATATCTAAGCGTATCAAGGTGAGGACTGACATAACCTGGGAGGGACGCATTAGCAGGAATTCCCCCCGTATATCCAAAATCCCTATACCACAATGTATTAGTTGGTGCTGTAGTGACATCGTGACGAGCTCCGCAGTTTATGCGCATAGCAAAAGGACCTGTCCTCATGTCCGCATCAGACAAGTTGTTATTAGCAAAACTCACACCAGATACAATCACGATGATGAAGCAAACGATCAAGTAATATTCACTACTCTTATAAACATTTGCTGTCTGCATGATGGTAATCACATACCAAAGAATACGAAGCACAGAGCTAACCTACTCTTGAGTCTGGGTATGAACATTTTACAATTAAGATAATTATACAGGCACAAAATCAGGTATTGAATTTGCATATCTTCTGAGTTAATTATCCATTTTAAAAATAATATATATAATTCTCACAGCTAATAGTCAGAAAACTGAGCTGCTCTAAGCCTTCATTTACGATACGTCTTCCTAATTTGGAATACTGAAATTGTAGTTTCCCCTTCCTTTTTCCGAAGGATATCAAATTCATCCGATTTAGTCTCTTTTAGAATTAATCAATCAAACAAATCTTCATTAAAGCCAAACAGGTAATTAAGCACAAGATCTCACTCCATAATTACTTTGAAAACCTCACAGCACTATACATTAAGCTCAATTACTTATCTAAATTCATCACAATGCCACTGAAATTTCAACTTCGAATCGCTAAGCTTCCACAGCTCAAAAATAAGCACAAAATACAGAACAAAAACGATTGGACAAGCGGAGAAGCGACGAAGACTCACCGTGAGCGGCCGAAGCGAAATTGAAAACCGAGCAGAGCAGGAGAAGCCATCGAAGAAGAAGACGAAGCGACCTCATCATTTGCTTAAGGTACACTGCGACTCGGGCTAAAGCTAGTAGCTTACTACGCGTCGACTCTCGCTTTTGTGTTCTCTACACTACTCAACAATATCCCATCCTCCATTTTCGCTTATTTAGCTCCTTCGCTTTTTTCACAGAGAGAGAGGGGGGGTGTGCGCTTTGGACGTGTTTGGTGACTAATTACAGTTGGTATTAATTTTTTCTTCTCGAATTTGTGGACTCGTGTTCATGTGCGGTCGATTTCACCTAGGCCCATCATATTAACGGTTTAGATGCGGTTTTCCCCGGTGTGATCAACGTGTAGGGCCCACTGGAGAATGATCGGAGAAGCAGGAAAGAGTGAGCTTGGGTACGACGTCGTTTTCCGGTCTTGTTTTAAGTTTGGAGAGACCGTTAATTACCTATAAGGAGGTGGTTTAGTGTAATTGAGAGTGATTTAGATCCGTGATTCTGTGTGGGGCCCGGATCGATAGTTTGACTCCTTTTGAGCATGAATGAGCGCGCGATCACCGGAGGTCGCATTTGTGAGACCAATAACGGCAATACGCAACAAGAATGGCTGACCCGACCGGGCCCAACTAGACCAAACCCGGTTTGAACGGAGGTAAGCCGGTGGGGGTGGATCATTGAAGTTCATCAATGGTGAACGGTTTGATAGGCAATTCCTACTAAATTGATCAAATATGCGAGTCTTCTTCTTTTCTACATTTTCATGGACCAGTTTAGGTACCTATAAGTGTACCTACTTTTTGAGTCCATAAATTATAAATATATTAAACCAAACAATTTATTGTAGTGACGTAACTTTTGCCTGATCTAATACTTTCAAGGAATGAAATATCCATAATATCTTCGATATTTTCGCGATATTTCTGTATTTTGGACTTCCCGATATTAATTCTACGTATTAATATCTTTTGTCCGATATTTCTCGAAATATTCGATATTTTTCTATATATCGCCGAAATCCTCGACATTTTCGAATTTATCCGATATTTTGATTTTACATATATGTTGATCGCACTAAATCAAAACCACAAAACCCTCCACACTAATAATCCAAAAGCTCAATCAAATAAACTCTATAAATAATCAACAAAACTCAATTTACAAGTTTCAAAACACATATTAATCATATAAGAATCTCATAAAGTTCAAATATAAATTTTTATGTATTTATCTCAATTTCCGTCGATTTTTTATTGAATCGATATTTCATCGATATTTCCGTCGAAATATCCGTATTTTAGACAGTCGATATATCTTCGATATTCGATATTTTACTCCTTGAATACTTTGCTCGATAGATTTCTACGAATAAGTTTGATATATCCTTGAAAACTATGAGAATAATGATACTATCAACGCATATAACAACACATTCAAATGATGCTCCTAATCCACGTGTTAGATAAAAGCTATAAAACAAGATTCTCAAATGAAGAAGAGGCAAAACCAATAGGTTCGTTGAAATTTGAGGATAAGATGGTTGTCCGATTAACTGAAAGAAGAGGAGTGACATGATTGGTTAAATTAGTTGAGATGTAAAGACAACGCAAATCATTCGAGGTTGAAATCTGTAGATCGTGGCTGCACGTAATAAGGTCAAGTGAGCTTATTTGGTTGTTTAAATACAAGTCGTTTTGTGTAGTCAGTAATATTTTTAGTTAGTTGAGTGTTAACTCATTATGATATGAACATAATGATAAAGAAAAATTAGACCTAATTTATGTCAAGATCGACAATTTAGTAATTATTGTTTGACATATATCAAAATAGTCACTAAGTTGTTCTTTATATATCAAAATAATAACTCTCTCATCTGTTATATCAAAATAAAACGTTAATGTCAAATTTTACGAGAGACTTCCGGCCATTTTCCTCTTTCTCTCTTGACGTCTCTTTTTATCAAAAATCTTACGCATGACACTATTTCATTGGATAATAAAATCAAAATTCAGCGAGCTTACAATAATTGTAAGCTCAGTCAGTCGGATCCTCATCTTTCCAGAATCTCAGCTGCTCTGCACCTAGGCCGCTGCCTCGTCACGACCCCATATTTTTTTGGATGCCCATTCATCAGAAAACTGAGGGAGAGAGTGATCTGTCTTTGCCCGAATCCACGTCAGCAAACTACATCACCAGACTCGCTTGTTGGCGAGGTCGACGCCAAGTTTCGATCTCCTATCTAAGCACACCTGAAATCCGCTCTTGTGAGATCCGGGGCGTCAATCTCAGCCAGATCGACCAACTCCGATGACCAGATCAAGCGAACATCAAGGGCCAGATCAACCAACTCCTGTGACCAGATCAAGCGACCAGCCGAGTACGGGCGAGAGGCGGCGGTGTACGACCCTGCTCCTGCTCGGTGTCACTTCACATACTCATGCTCGGCCTCGCCGCGCCGTGCCGCCCCTCAAAGCTGCTCTCAGCCTCCCACCGACTCTTCGAGCGTTCAGTCACAGTCCAAGTCGATGCTTTGCCTCTATTACACAGCTTAGTCATATTTGCAAATCAACGATTAGATTTGGACAAATCAACGGTAACAGCAGATTAAAGATTTTAAAACTAAAAAATATATATATTAAAAGACGAAAATAACTCTGAAAATAAACAAATTATCCTCTCTCTTTTTACGTCCGTTTAGAACGAGTAACTAAATTGATAGTTAAATGTTAAGTTGAGTAATTATTTTGAAATAAGTCAAATGATAATTACTAAATTGTCGATCTTCATGCTTAAATGAGGCAGATGAATACCTAGAGGCAGAGATAAGCACATTAATTTGGTTGAGTGTCGCAATTTGCGATAGTTGGAGTTGAGAGAGAGAGAGAGAAGTGATCGATGTATCGCGTAGGAGATGAGCAACGAGGTAGAGATTGCGACGACGAGCTTCGACGACGTCGTGGAAGTGAGGAAAGAAATCAGTTGTGATGAAGTTTCGATGACGGCGAGGGAGTGAGGGAGGAGAGCGATGGTGAGCGAGGTGTGACGCAGGCGATCAGAGACTAAGGTTTTTGGAGAGAGAGAAGAGGAGAGGAGAGGAGACATGATTGAAATGTGAGAGGTCGGCAGAGGTTGATATGGTTTTCAATTATATAGATGGCTTGATTGTAAAAAATTTCAATTTTAAGGTTATATTTGTTATAGAAGTAACCTGACTTGAAATAAAATTAGAATGTGACCTTATTTGGTATAGAACTTATGTAAGTGATTTTATACGTAATTGACCCATCTTTCAATTCCATATTCAAACATCCCTCACTTATAGATTACCCTCGATGACTTTGACTCACTCTTGGTCTCTAGATTTTATGAATACTTTGCCTAATTTTCTCTAATTATAAATGAGATGAAACTTGAAAGTTTTTTTTTTCAATCCTTGAATACATATCAAATAATAATTCAATATACGGTCGAATAAAGTAAGTTCATTTCATGCGTGAAAGTGTAAGAACCTAAAAAAAATAAGTATTCATAAAATTTAAAGACCAAGAGTGAGTCAAAGTTATTGAGGGTAATCTATAAGTGAGGGATGGTTGAATGTGGGATTGAAAGATGAATCAATTACATATAAAGTCACTTACATAAGTTATATACCAAATAAGGTTACATTCTAATTTTATTTCAAGTCTGGTCACTTCTATAACAAACATAACTTTAAAATTAATTTTTTTTACAATCAAGCCATCTATATAATTAAAAACCATATCAACCTCTCCCGACCTCTCACATTTCCATCGTGTCTCCTCTGCTCTCCTCTTCTCTCTCTCCAAAAACCTTAACCTTTGATCGTCGACGTCACACCTCCCTCACCATCGCTCTCCTCCCTCACTCCCTCGCCGTCGTTGAAACTTCATCACCATCGATCTTTTTCCTCACTTCCACGGTGTCGTCGAAGCTCGTCGTTGCTCATCTCCGCCGCAATCTCTACCTCGTCCCTCGTCTCCTACGCGATACACTGATCTTTTCTTTCTCTCTCTCTCTCTCTCTCTCTCTCTCTCTCTCCCTCTCTCTCTCTCTCTGAGCTCCAGCCATCGCGAATTACCGTACTCAACCAAATTAACGTACTTATCTCCACCTCTAGGTATTCCTCTGCCTCATTTAAGTATGAAATTTTGTTGTTCTATGGTTTATGCATGGAGATTTGTGGTAGTAAGGTTGAAAAGGGCGTTGGAGATCTATTTGTATGCATGAAATCGTACTTTTATATGAAGATGATGTTAGTAGCATGGTTGATGGTCTCTGGGAGTATGTTTATATGCATAAAGTAGTACTTTTTGATGTGATGATGTTAGTAATAGTGTTTAATGGTTTGTGGTAATGTTTTTGTATGGATGGAGTAATATCTTTAACTATGGTGATAGTAGTAGTTTGTTTGATGGTGTGTAGTAGTGCGTGATGGTATGTGGTAGTATTTTTGTAAATGTAAACTAGTAAGATGTTTTGTTGTGTGCAGGACACTCTCGATGTTAACGAAAATGATGTAGATGAAGACGAAGATGACAACAATAAAAATGACAACATCACTCTAAATGTGGTAGTATATTCTGGTTGTTAAAGTAGTATGTTTAACAGACTGCAATAATATGTTTAGTAGACAACAATAGTATGTTTAGTAAACTACAGTAGTATGTTTACTTGCCTTTTTAATAATCAAAAGTCTGAAGACGAAGAAGAGGAAGACGACAAACAAAGACAAGCATTCAGAGTACGTACAGAATATGAAAGAGGCATCAAAGAGCGACAAAGAAGCCCAAGAAACAACTAGCATTCTATCATTAGTGTTTGCTTATGTTTAATTGTGATGATGGTAGTAGTGAGTTTGATCTCTAATAGTGCTTTTGTATGAATGAAGTAGTATGTTTAACTATGATGATGGTAGTAGTGTGGTTGTTGATATGTGATAGTGTTTTTGTTAATCTATAGTAGTATGTTTGCTAGTGCGTGGTAGCATTTTTATAGACCTGTATTTTTTTGGAGTTGATCAACTGAGTAATATGTTTGATGGCTTTTAGAAGTGTAATTGTAGGTCTCAAGTAGTATTTGCGAGTTTAATGATTTTGTAGAATGTGTGATAGTCTATGGTAGGATGTTTGTACCCCGGTGGTAGTGTGATTGAGGTTCCCAAATAAGACGGATACTGATGTGGCTGGAACAAGTAAGGAAGTCACTTTCTTCCTTGATCAGAGGTGTGAAGATGAAAACAGGAAGATGACGACCAACGACATACATTTCAACTACACATTAAGAACAAGGCAACCAAAAGCAGCAAAGTTTAAGAAGTAGTGTGTTTATTAGACAAAAATAGTGTTTTTTGTTGTGATGTAGTAATGTGTGTGAGAAACAGTATTAGTCTTTGTTTATGTAGTGTTTATCAAATAATAGTGTTTTTATTGTGATGTAGTAGTATGTACGAGAAACAATAGTAGTATGTTTAACAATGAGGAACTACATTGAATGTTTTGAAGTGGTGATTTAATGTGCTGATATATTGTAATATGTTTATCAAACAGAAGTAGTATTTTCTGTTGTGATGTAGTAGTGTATTCTCATTGACATTTATGGTGATTGAATGTCAAACATGTATCGGCAAACATAAAAAGCATATTAAGAATCAGCCAAATTACAAAATCTTAACACACTTCAGTAATTTCATAGGATTTATGAGTCTACAAAGTCTAAAGAAAAAGTGAATAGACATTATTAACTGGTGTAGCAAACTATTTATAACGAACATTGGCCTCAAAGCCATATCTATTAAGGCATTAAAAATTGATGTTTCAGTCAAAATTGCATAACCATGTCTACATGCCCCATGTTTCAGAGCCGCAAAATGTAAACAAGCTGGAAAAACACCTGTCATGGTTGCCACATCTAGTTCAATTCCACACAACTTCATCTGGTGGAACATAATCAAAGCTTCCTTAGCATAACCATTTTGCGCACAACTGGTAATTATAGAGCCATAAGAAACAGTATCTTCTAGTTCCATTGTATCAAACAACATGAACACATCATCAACCATCCCACACTTTCCATCACCACATCTGTAAAAGCTATAGTAGGCGTAAGGAAGAACATGATTGTCTGGTTGTAGGTGCACTTCGCATACAACTCTGATTCCATAGCACTTATCTGCAAATCAAAGAGAAACTACACACAAAATAGAAGGTAGTACTGTTACATGTACAACATAAAGAGAACTTACTAAACAACAAACTAGTATTCTCAAAGGCTTGCATTAATGTACTTACTCAACACAGATAATACTATTACATGTAATGAAAACTTACCAAACAATAAACTAGTATTTGTAGAGGCTTGCAGTGATGTGTTCAATCAACACAGGTAATACTCTTACATGTACAACATAGAGAAAACTTGTAGAACATCAAACTAGTGTTCTCAGAGACTTCCAGTAGTGTGTTCACTCGACACAGGTAATACTTTCATCTCATAATTTATACTAATTGTCAAGAAACACAAATCAACAACATCAAACACACAAAAATGTATAAATCACAACAACAACCATACAGTAGTATCACTATGATGCATCGATTCATCATAAATAGTACGAGAATATGAAATCAATGAAATCAAAAAACCGAAATTCTAATTCGAGGCCGAGGTCATGGCGGTGCATGGAGATCTTAGTCGTAATGTTGATAGACTTTGAAGGAGGCGAGGCCGAGGAATACTGCAACAAAAGTTAGGAGGTTGTGGAGTCTCAACGAAACAAAAGTATTCAAATTCAAATTTTGAGATCGAAATAGCATCAAGCAAAAACAAACAAAAAAACAAACAATGAAAATTGACATTCGGAACTCACCGACGTCGCTTCTCTCCCAAAATCTTATATGTCGTTGATGGTTTAGTTTGCTCCGTCATGGTTCTTGTCGGCATCGCGGCCTTGTCAGCATCTCTCCCAAAATCTCATCTCATCATCGATGGTTTAGTTTACTCCATCATGGTCCTTGTCGGCGCTGCCGTCCTCTTTATCGTCTCTCTCTCTCTCTCTCTCTCTCTCTCTCTCTCTCTCTCTCTCTTTCTCTCTCTCTTGAAGCTCTGTTTTGAAAACATGAGCTGAGTTTTGGGTAATCTGGGTTGCAATGTCAAGATATCAAACAAATAGACGGGCAAAAAAGAAAGGACAAGGAAAAAAGAAGCAGCAAAATTGACCTTATTTAAGATAAAAAAATTTAGTAACCTAAATGAGAAAATAAAGTCTCTTATAGACCTTATGTGTAATTTTCTATTAAAAAATATAATAGACGGGTGTGAAATATCCTCCAAATAGAATGAATTTTTTAATATTTCTTTATTTGTCACCACTAATATGATTATTTAAGGTTCTCTCACTTTTGTAATACTTGATTGGGCTTAATGTACCAGCAGTCTAGCATGGTAGCACCTTCTTTATTGAGAAATTGGGCTAAAATTTACAAGGATACTAAGGCAATACATCAAGCCCAATAAGCACCTTCATTATTGAGAATCTCAAGATCCACAATAAGTTGGCCCGATAGTCCTATGTTTTGCTCTCTGTAGCTCTAAGTCAATGCAAACAATAAGCAAGTCTTTTAATATTGCCAGGAAATTTAACTAGGGAAACACTGAAAGTCAATGCACGCATAGGATCATGCTGCTGTGCACGAAAGAGTAAGCACCCCAAGGTCTAATAGTCTTAGGTGACACATGTTGTTGTATTATTGGTTGGTTGGCTACCACAAAAACAAACCTCACCACCACACCGTCTCCGACCTTGCCGCCCATCACCTCCATGTCTTCTGCCTTCACCACTCTTTGCCCCAATGGCCTACTCATCCCCAATTAAGCAAAATTACAACCGGTAAACCTAAAAATACACTTCGTTATCGGTTGATGTTTAACATATGAATCCATAATCAAACAAGATCAAATATGGGAATTATCAGAATCATCGTGAATAGTAAGAATAAGAGCATGAGAGAGAGGACAGATGACCTGTAAGATCGAGGAGGAAGGATTAACATGGGAGTATGAGCTCTGGACGCCGCCGAAGTTGTCAAAAGAGAGAGCGACCTGGATGAGCTTCCTTTGGAGCTCGTTGGACGAAGGCTCACATGCCTCAAGATTGCCTTTGTACGCTTCTCGCTCCATTCTCCACCGGAGTTTTTGACGACGAACGCGAAAACACCCATTGCCGAGATTGGAGGTTTACAAACTTCTCTCACACGATTCATCGTGCACACTCGAAAATAAATTATGAGACATGTACCAATAAACAACCCATGAAGAGAGCGAGCGAGAGAGAGAGAGACAGAAGTTGTGTACACCCCGCTTATGATATGCTTGGTCAAGTTAAGTAAAAGTTGACTTTAATAACCATTTAGATGGTAACACGTGTAAAAAGACTAAAAGTCTAATGGTGCATAAACTTTGAGTGCATTCCAACATATTTTCTGTGCACATATTCTTTCCTCTTCGTAAGGTCTATCTGCATTTCAAAAGTCCAACTGTATTTCATACCAAAATAAGGAATCCAACTCGAAGTCTTTACTCAAGAGATTGTGGCATATACACCAATCCTACATCACTCTGAATCATCTAGAGAGAGATTATTCAGAAATCAGTTTACGATAAGGAGTTAGAAATTCACACTCATTTTATTGATTTGAATTCCTTTACACGTTAACAAAACATAGACTTTCTCATTCCGAAATAATTCCTGATATTTAATTTTTCAATTTTTTCCTCAATTCTCCCAAGTTGAGAACACATAGTTTGAAGAGCCAAATTTGTATAATTATGCTGCTTTTCATGACTGAAAGCAACTGACTCAATAATAGTTTTTCCGGCCTTAATTTTCAGATGTTCTGAAGGCGGATGAATAGAAGAAATACTATTGCCTTTTGCTGTAGTCCAATTTTTCTCAAAAGACTTAAGCACATTTAAGCAAGGAGAATTTTCTTTAGAACAAAGTTCTAAAAACCATATAGGAAAAGAGATAATTTTCTCTGTGGCCTCAATAGTGCCATAATAAAGGGTTTTATAATTTTGTTGTTCTTTCTTAGAGAAATTAGAGAAGAACCATAATCTAAAAGGAGTATATTTGTCTTGTGCAAAATCTGCATTACAAGTTTTTCTATCATTAATTATTCACACTCTTCCAGGACTATTTGAAGTACTTGAACTTGAACTTTGAACTAACACTTGAATTTATTTATAAAGGAAACTGTTTACAATAATAGTGATTACAATTGTAGAGAGAGAGTAGAGAGAAGGCGGAGTTAAATTAGGAAAATGAAAACTTGAACTTCTAGGGGAGAGAGGTCTCCTTATAAAGACTTCCTAAAAGCCTTTCTACCGGGAACCGGTTGCTACAATATTTAACAAACAACCAAAATGCCTAAACAAAGTGGCCGACCAAAACAAAAAAGGAAAGAGCAGCCTAAATAATATGGCCGACAAAAACAAAAAAGGAAAGATCTTCAATTTTGGTGCCATGCCGGGTACTCATTGGGCCCCATCGATCACATGGAAATACCGAAAGAAAATGATCTTACTGATACAATAATTTTAGGAAAATTTCCTTGATGAGGACGACATGAACTTTTACTTGTGCACCTTGGTTTTGCTCCTCTTCGAGCTTTGGGGCACATCTTCTTTAAGAGATTCCAGAAAATCTTTGGAGGGTTGTTCAAAGGGGACTTGGCCCAAATAGTCGTCCATGTCTTCATTTGCTTGAGTGAAATTTCCTGCTTCTTCTTCACCTTCGTCTGCTTCATTTTCATCTTCATCCATTATGGATGCTGGGGTTGAGGAAGCCTTGGAGGAACTGTCTTTGAATAATACAGTCACATTATCATCAATTTGTGAGGATAATTGCTGTAATAATTTTTCCTTCAGCTCTTGGGGAGATGCCAAGGGAAAGGCAGCTTTAAGATCTGCCAGAGAAGGAATAACAAAATCCCTTTTAGGGTCTTGATGGGGAGAATATTCTTTTTCCATCCTTTTGAAAGCTGCAATACACTCCTTAATTTTGATTAAAGGATGATTGTAGTCAAAACAAGACCACCATTTATAATAGAACTGGCGTTGAAGAGCAAGAACTCCAATGTCTAGTCGTTTAATCGAATAAGTCCATTGCCAAATCCAAGGGAGACTGAATTTAGCAATAAAAAGAAGAAGATTGCTTCCACTGATAACTCTAATCCCGCTTAATTTTGGGTTTTTCATAATATATTCTTCATAAGAATCTGCGAGTTCTTTGGGTAAGAAGTCCTCGCTTGGTCCCATGGTCTGAAACCAGTTGTAAAACCAGAAGGGAAGTTCCTGTTTCAAAATAGTGGGTTCCAATCTTATGAACCGTGTGTGCTTTTCTGCCTTATTTTGGTAATAAAAGGCTTTAGACCAGGCTTCAATATAGTCCTAGTAGTTGTAACTTTCATGGATGAATTTTAAATCCAAGGGTCTGTTAGGATTAAGACCCCATTCATAAATCTGAATAACGCGTTGAATAAACGCTTTGCTGAAAGAGATTTCTTCAGAATGTTTGTTCTGGTTCATATGATGAAATTTTACTGAACCAGTCTCAATAAGAATACTTTCATAATATTTTCTGTTTTTCTTTCCCGAGAGTGGAAAGTTGGCTTCAGATTCAAAATACCTCTTTGCCAGAGTATTAGGAGAATTAATATATCTCTCATCTCCTTTCTGGAGGATAATAATCTGTTCTTCCGAAGATTTTTTGATTCCTGGGAGAACTGGCTCTTTAAGAGCTGCTGAAAAGCTTTCCTGAGACTTTCCAGTAGATAAATAATCAGCAGCATCAGCAGGTTCACTCCTTCCAGATTGAGAAGGAACATGAGAACTCGAATATCTCTGTGAATAATTATCGGGGAAGTCAGGTAGACTGCTGCTTTCTCCTCTTCCTTTGCCATGGGAAGAATGACGACCTCCTCGCCCTCCTCTAGAGCCCCTGCTGAATTGGCTCATTTTGTCCCGATAATAAATTCCCTGGTCAAAAAATCAGGGAGAGAGTTAGTTTCACCTTTAATAAACTCAATTTTGAAATCAAATATAGATAATATGGACTGCCATCTAGCAAATATTTGTTTAGAAGCTAAGTTTTTAACATTTTTTTCAATAACATCCTTAACCGCTTTACAATCCACTCTTAATAAAAATTCCTGATTTAATAAATCATCTTGGAATTTGGTAATACAGTTAACAATAGCCAGAATTTCCTTTTTTATATTGGAATAATTTTTCTGGGCATCATTCCATTTTCCAGAAGTATATCTGGATAATATTTCCTTTTCTGAATTAGAAAATTTTTGCTTGAGAATTCCCCCGTAGCCAATATCTGACGCGTCTGTCTCAACAATTTTAAAACTGTTTGGTGAGACAAGAGAAAGACAGGGAATATTTTTTACTTTAGACATAATAAGTCTCACAGCCTTAGTATGAATTTCATTCCAGGGAGGATGATTTTTTCTCAACCTTTCATAAAGAGGCATACTATCAATAGACAGGTTTTTATAATAGTCTGCAATATAATTTAGGCTTCCTAAAAATCTTTGGAGCTGAGTTTTGTCTCTCAGCTCATCAGGAAATTTTTCAGCAAATTGAATAGCTCTGTCAATAGGAATTATTCGTCCTTGTTCAATTTGTTGACCAAGGAAACGAATTTTTGTTTGGAAAATTGACATCTTTTTAGCAGATACTACCAAACCTGCTTTTTTAATAAGATTAATAAAAATATTTAAATGCTTGAAGTGTTGATCAAGCGATTGTGAGAAGATGAGAATATCATCTATGTAAACAATTGAAAAAGAGGAATAGGGAGTGAAAATATCATTCATTATATTCTGAAATTCAGAAGGGGCATTTTTTAGCCCAAATGGCATTACATTCCATTCATAATGACCAAATGGAACAGTAAATGCCGTTTTATATCTGTCATTTTCTGCTATCTGGATTTGCCAATACCCATATTTTAGGTCAAACTTTGAAAATATTGCTGCTTCTTGGAGTCTTGCCAAGAGATCTTTCTTATTGGGTAATGGATATCGAATCCATTTAAGAACCTTATTTAAAGGTTTATAGTTAATAACTAATCGAGGAGTTCCTTGTTCAATTTCAGCATTTTTGTTTACATAAAAAGCTGTGCAGCTCCAAGGAGAATAAGATTTTCTGATTATATTTTTCTGCAGAAGAGAATTTATTTCTGCTTTACAGTATTCAATAAGTTCAGCATTCATTTGAGCTGACCTAGCTTTAGTAGGAATATTTTGTTCCTTAAAGTCAGGCTCATAAGGAAGGGTAATAATATGTTTTTTCCTTTCCCAAAAAGTATTAGGAAGGTCACTACATATTTCCTTTGTAATTTTATTAGCTAAGATCTTAATTTGATCTTGTCGGGAATTGATTTGAGCAGAAATACTCATAATTTTTAAATCAGATTGGATATAATTTATCTGATTCTCTTTAAATATAAGAGTATTTTTAATCATATCAATTTCACTTGTCTGTGGTTTAGTAATAAAGTCAAAAATAATTCTTTGACCTTCAATATCACAGATAATACCTTCTGAGGTTTTGGTGAAAGGTTCAATAAGACTTAGGAACGGAGTCCCTAAAATAATTTGTTGTGTCAGACCCTTAACCATAACGAAAGGGGTCTTAAAACATATTCCAGAATTACAAACATAAGCATTAGATAGCTTATATCTAATTCTAAGTTTTGAACCATCCGCAGTATTTAAAGCTTGCGATGATTTATCATAGTATCGTGTAGGAATTATTCCTTCACTGATGCAATTTAAATCTGCTCCACTGTCAAAAAGAGCAATGCCTTTGAGAATATAATCTTTATCTACCACTATGGTAACTTGGGAATACCATTTCTGGTAAGTTACCATATTGATAATATTAAGAAAATTTTTATCATCCTGGGAAGAAGTTTCTCCAGGTTGGTCCTTCATAGTGGAAGAAAGTTCTTCATGTTCAGGAGTTATTTTTTTAATAATATCTTTGAGAAATTTGATTTCTTTTTTCAGAATATTAATTTCTGTTTTAGATCAGAAATAGAAATTTCTCTTTCTTTGAGAATATTTACTTCCAATTTTATGGAGTTGACTTTTTCTTGAAGATCAAAAATAGATAATTTTTTCGAAGAGTGGGTTTTTAGCCCATTAAAGACTTCTTGAAGAGAGTATGACTCTTTTGGAATAAAAGGGGAGTCTTTTGGTTTATTTTCCCTTTTAATCGTTTCCAAATAATGTTCGATCATATTTTTCTTGGTTTCAGGATCTTGGATCCCATTGATTAAGTCAAGAATAGATTTTTCTTGGGATGTAAGCACATTTATGCTTAATCCATTCATTTCAAGAATAGCTTTGTAATGATTGGCATTACAACCACAGTCTGACGAAGAGGAAGAAGACTCAGAGTCAGAACTATCAGATTCTTGGTCAATAATGTTGACCTGCTCTTCTGACTCACTGTCAGAGGGATTTAGAAGAATTGCTAATAATTGCTTTTTTAGACCTTCGTCAGAAATTTCATTAATTTTCTTCTTGGTCCAGCATCTATTAGCATAGTGGCCTGTTTTACCACATTTTCTGCAAATAATGTTGTTAGAAGAATTATGGGAATAATTCTTCTTATAATATGGTGGTCGGGAGCTTCGTTTCTTCTTCCTTTCTGGAGGAGCTGGAGATTTTTTGTCGAAGCGTCTTTTCTTTTTTGAATAAGGTTTTGAATATGATCTTTTATAATTTTTTGGAATTTGAAGATCAAATCCAAATTGGTCACAGAATTCACCAATTTCTTTTTTGCCAGTTAAATGTTGGCGTTTTAATTGAGCTTTTAGTTTAATATCGTTGCAAAGAGATAACCCTTCAGCAACGCACTCACTAATAAGTTGACCATAGGTATATTCATAATAAGGAATGGAATTTCCTCCATGTTTTCTTAGAATACGGTCTTTGACCTTCTGGGCAAAGAGAGTAGGAAGGCCTGCTATGAACTTCTCTTTCCAGAAGTCAGCATTGGCATCTGTTCTGATCATAACTTTGGACAAGAATACATCCTTATACCACCTAAACTGAGTTAAGGTGGGGCACTTTAGATTGACTAATAAGTCTTTATTTCTTTCGAAGGATACTGGGTTGGATCCTACGAAAGCTAAAAGAATAGAAGTAAGCAGTGTATAAACTGCATTTGGAATTGCAGTTTCAGTATACATAATACTGTCCTGACCTTGTTCATCTTTTATGGTCACTGGAGTCTGAACCAATTTTTTCGCATTTAATATTTGTTGTTGCTGATCTGAGGTGATAATATTATCCCACCAACATCTTAATTGACCAGCAAAACCAACAATAATATATTCTGCAATCTGTCTGTCTGTATTATGAGCAGAAATACAGACTGTAGAATACATCGTCATTCTATGGAGTAACGTAATTATCTGATATTCAGATAATCCGTCAATATTCCATTCATAAATAGTTCTAGATAATAATTGGCTGTAATATTTGAATTTTCTTGTTTAAATAATAAATCCTGTGGAGTAGGACGAGTATAATAATGTCTGGTTGAAGCAGTAGGAATAGATTTTCTGCCAAAAGCAGTACTTCTTCCAAAAACATTTTGATTAATGCTAGGAATTTGGTCTTTGTGAAGATCATGTTCCATGGCAAGAATTTGTTTTTCAAATTCACTAATATTTGATTCTTTATCAGAATCAGAAAATGTTTCGGAAAGAGTAGCTACTTGAGCTTTTTTCTCTTTTGCTTTATTGCCAATTTGTAAAGATTCTAATTGTTGTGTTAGAATCGAAATAATATCAATATCCATTTTTTTCAGGGATAGTAATATTGATACTTGGCTTGATAATAGAAGGTTCTACTATTTTTGGAGTAGATTGAATATGAGAGGAAGATGATAATATTTGTTTATTATCCTAAATAATTGGGGACAGAAGAGTTTTTTCAATTTTTTCCTCAATTCTCCCAAGTTGAGAACACATAGTTTGAAGAGTCAAATTTGTATAATTATGCTGCTTTTCATGACTGAAAGCAACTGACTCAATAATAGTTTCTCCAGCCTTAATTTTCAGATGTTCTGAAGGCGGATGAATAGAAGAAATACTATTGCCTTTTGCTGTAGTCCAATTTTTCTCAAAAGACTTAAGCACATTTAAGCAAGGAGAATTTTCTTTAGAACAAAGTTCTAAAAACCATATAGGAAAAGCGATAATTTTCTCTGTGGCCTCAATAGTGCCATAATAAAGGGTTTTATAATTTTGTTGTTCTTTCTTAGAGAAATTAGAGAAGAACCATAATCTAAAAGGAGTATATTTGTCTTGTGCAAAATCTGCATTACAAGTTTTTCTATCATAAGTAAAGGGAATAGAAATGACATTTATCGAAGCAATATCATCGAACTCCGATAAAGTTTCCGGTTCCTCATGATATATACCTTGAGGAATCTGTTGAGAATTTGTACAAGTTCCATCAAATACCAGATTCGGAATTTTGGTGTTTGATGAAGAAGCTTGCATGGATTGGTTTGGAGTGTAATATTTTTGAGACTGTATATTCTCATTTTTTCTTGATGAAATAGAAGATTGACTTTCGTCAGAAAAAGATAATCTAGTGGATCTTTTATTATTGTCAAATTTTATAATAACATCTCCATCATCAAACTGTAGAATTCTTTCCACTTTTTTCTCTTCTAACGGTTTGTGAGGAGAGACAGATTCAAGCATCCATTCGTCTGGAGTTTGAATATCTTGCCATTGGATGGTCTGAGGAATAGACACGTCTGATTTAAGTAAATTGGTCTCGATTATGACCGTTTTTCCTTTAGTATCATAATTTTTTGCCCTTGGGCTCAGTATTCATGGCTTTATAATATACTCTATAAGTAATATTTAGAGGTTCAGATCCCTCTTTCAAATTATATCCACTTGTTTTAACATTTAATGTTAAAACATCTAGAATATTCTTGTCTGTTAAAGAGACACAAAAATTAGGGAAACAGTTAAAATAAACTGGTCCATTACATAAACTAGTTTGGATGATTCCTAATAAAGAATCATTGAAATTGAGATGCCTACAATCACGTAGAGCAACTAATAATGAGGCATTTAAGCCTTCTCTGGATAGTGGTCGAATAGCCACTTGTACTAAACCCAGATGAAAATATTTGAATTTATCTTTGTATCTCCTGATTTCTTCAGGCTGAAACAGTTGAATAGTTTCATGTTCTTTCCCGATGGGAATAGTTTGTTCAATTGTTTTTATGGTCAAAGCCATATTTAAATTGAACATATTCATTGAATAAATCATAGAAGGTTTAACCTTCGGAAGACTCCAATTTTGAAGTTGGTTCTCAATATTTGAGAATTCAATATCTTCTTCGTTTTTAATATGATTGATAATAGAGGGAGGAATATAATTCCTTGAGCTAGAAGCTCTGGATGATGATGTTCTTGAAAATTTATTTAACATTCTTATTAAAACAAATCCAAGTATAAAATAGAGCTGAATAATGAAAAATACCAACAGTTGATTCTTAATACAACTGTCAACGACTTACGGATTACTTACCCTTGGGCGCTTTCTTCGCGCAATTGGGAATTGATCCACCGCAACTTAGGTGTTGTGCGATTAGGTCTATCTGCATTTCAAAAGTCCAACTGTATTTCATACCAAAATAAGGAATCCAACTCGAAGTCTCTACTCAAGAGATTGTGGCATATACACCAATCCTACATCACTCTGAATCATCTAGAGAGAGATTATTCAGAAATCAGTTTACGATAAGGAGTTAGAAATTCACACTCATTTTATTGATTTGAATTCCTTTACACGTTAACAAAACATAGAGACTTTCTCATTCCGAAATAATTCCTGATATTTAATTTTTATTTTAAGTAAGTAATCGAGACACGAATTATAGTATTTATCGACTACCAAATAATAAATAATAATTTTGAGTACTATACGTATTGTATATGGTAAGTTGGTATTTGTAAAATTGGGTAACGGAGCCATGTGTGGAGGAATGACCAACGGAGATTACTGATTAAAAATAAGAGACCCAACAGCTCAGTCTCAGCCGTTTCGCGACCACCAAACCCCAATAATGGCTGAATCCTCCGACGACCCCGAAGAGGTCGAAGACGACGATGCTGACCCACACGAACAACAACACCACGAAGAAGATGCCGAAGAAGAAGAAGAGAGGTTTGAAGTCGACATGGACATCTCCAGTTCACCAGTACACGTTGTTCGTCGTCATCAGCATCCTCATCACCCAGGTAGCTGAGTCTTATCAATTTCAATTCGACGAGAATTCCAGTACTTCTGTTCAATTTTGTTTTCTTCTTTGTTTTATTTATTTATTCAGATTTGTACTATTGATTAATTGACTTCAGCTAAAGAGCTGTACTAAGCTTAAAGCTCTAATGTAGGATTTTCATTAATCAAATTTGAGCTCGATGATTATATTTAGGTATATTGTGTTATTTTCTGCTGGAAATTCGAATAGTTTGTTTACAAAATGTAGCTCATAGTTTAACTTAGATTGCTATATCGTACATTAATGAGTGTATTCGCCGCATTTCGTTGATTTAAACTTTTTAGTTCTGTGTAGATGTTGGACCAGGTGGTTCTACTCAGGGGACATCTGAAGCAAGGTTGCCGTCTTATGCAGGCGATGTAGGAGAGAGTAGGGCTAATTTCAATTACGGAAGTCAAGAGTTTGCGATGAATGATGCTAGGATTCTTTCGGGAGCGAACACCTCTACTCACTATACTGAATCATATGCCGGTGCTCATTTTCGTTGTAATGAGATGAGGGATGTTAAAGCGACCAATTCTGCTAGTGTTGCAGGAAAGGATGTTGGGAGTGCTATCGATTCAGAGGATGAAACCAGGCAAGCGTTACAGTCAACGAATGATAGAAAGAAAATGGAATCGAGGTGAGATTATATATATGTCTAAGTAATTTTGAAGTTACCTATCATTTATGTTAATTGCTGGCATTTGCATAGTATTTTTGTTTTTGGTGGCTAGTTGTTTACTTTGTGGGTTGAAAGTTTGAAACTTATACCAAATCTTACTTATTGCTAGGTTTTCTAGATCAGTGGCTTCTGATATAGGGTCACAAATGATATCTCCTGTTGCTGACACTAATGATCCTAACAAGCCCCCAGCAATTCTCTGTGATTTTTTTGCAAAGGGTTGGTGCATTAGAGGTTCTTCGTGTAGGTTTATCCATACAAAAGATAGTCCAAAGAATAGTCATTCGACCCCTGAGGGAAATGTTGCTGTTGCAAGTTGTAGTAGAGAAGTCAAGGTTGATGAAGGTATAATTTATTCTCTGGGGAATGAATTTCAAGAATAACTGAATAAGTGCTCTTCCAAAAATCCCCTGACAACTTTATTCTCTAACAGGTCTAACAGAGGTTCATGAGAGATCAAGATTGCCTTGTTTTCATGACCCACCGGCTTCTTCTAGTGGAAATAATTTTCCATTTTCTTCACATATAGGAATGCTAAGACGCCACCAGTTTCAATCAGTTCATCATGATGAATCAAATGTGGGTGATTCCGCTGATGTACAAAAGTTGAACTTACCCAAAGATGATCTGATCTTTCTCAGCTCCTCCTATAAGGACGCAGGAAAGGATGGTCAGAAACGAACTTGGCCTGCCGATGATTATAACAATTCACCCATTAAAAAAGGTAATTCATTTGTTCAACAATGGTTTATCATGAACATGTATTTTGTTGGTTCCTTAGTTAGATGGATCCATTGTGTTATCAGGCAGGTACTCTGTTGGAAATCCCTCTTCTCATTCAAGCAGTATGGAAGACCTGGCTGAAGTTCGGAGAGAGCGTGTGCACAGTGATCACACTTCACCACTTGTGAGCCATTCTTTGAATTCAAGCTCGCATACTCTTACAGCTACTGGATTGTTCCCAAATAGCCGTATTTCAAATTGGACTGGATTTTCATTGCCTGCAAGTTATTCCAGTTTAGATCCAAATACTTTGAGTTTTAACAAGCTTTTTGACAGCAAGAGGGATTATCATTCTTCTACTAGATCATCTTCCTTTCTGAAGAATTTTCCTCCAACCAACGTTTCTCTGCACGGTGCTGATGTTAAAACTAAAAATTCTTCAACCAATTGGGAGCCATCTGTCCCCTTCCGGCCATCTTTCATTCTTCCTCCTGCTTTTTTATCATTTTCAGCAAAGCAGTATGACCGCTTTCAGGGTAGCATCAAGTTACCCAAGTTAGCAAACAACTCCTTTGAAGCTTCTCTCTATTCTGAAGGGGAAACGGTTGGGAAGAGACTGTATCAGAAAGCACATGCTGAATCTGGTAGTGGGACCCTGCGCGCTGCTTGTGATGGTGATACGAATTCTATGTCATCTCATAACGAGAAGGTATTAGATAACAGCTGTTATACACGTGAACCTAATTCACCTGTAAATGAGGCAGAGACAGTGGGGACTTCAGTTGTCTACCAAAATGGAACCTTGGCTAAAGATGAGAATCCCATGGGCCACCTTCAAGTCAAAGGTAGTATGAATCCAAACAAAATCTTTGGAGATCCTAAGCATCAAAGTGAAGGTTCTAGCCACCAAAGGGACATAAAAGTAGATAGATTAAAAAGAAGCAATGAAGCAGAAGTTGAACAAACTGATGAGGATGTACAACAAGAGTCAAAGGAAATGAGGCAATTCCGGGTTGCTCTTATAGAATTAGTGAAAGAGTTGTTAAAACCAAAATGGCGGGAAGGTTGTCTCAGCAAGGATGCACACAATAAGATAGTTAGGAAAGCAGTGGACAAGATTCTCAGTGCTTTTCAGCCCCAACAAATCCCACCTACCGTCGAAACAGTTATGCAATACCTGTCTGCTTGTCATCCAAAAATCTCAAAGCTTGTTGAGGTTAGCATATTTTTCATTTCTAATCTTTGTTAGAATGTAAACGTGCAGTTCTTAGGTTTTGGATGTAATTCTTTCTGGGACCTGACCGTTACTCCTTTCATTTTCAGGGATATCTTGAGAAATATGGCAAGCTCGAGTTGTTAGGCTAAGTGTGTTTTCTTTTGCACAGTTTGATACTCAATTTATTTACTGGAGGTCAGGGAGACAGTTTGTTGGGGATCCTTTTTCAATTTTTATTCATTTGAAACATACAGTAAGTAGCACCGAGTTACTGTGGAAAGTCAATAGTTTCCTTAGACATGTATTGCTGATGGGATGGTTCTGTTACTTCACATTTAATCTGTCTTATGGTAAAAATCACTGAAATGTAGTTCTGACTATTTGTGTGGTATAGACAGAGTTAGTAGTTGTACCTTTCTTTGAAAGTAAGATACTTGTAGGAATTGGAATTTAGTTTGGTTGCTAATGTTTACCCAAGTTGATGCTCTTTGCAAATTTAATGAAATCTCCTAACGCTGTGTTATATAGTTATCTAAGATCAGTCTAAAATTTTTTCCTTGCTTCAATTCTTCGGTGCTATGGGGCGAGATGATTTGGGTGAAAGCGGTATACTGGTATGGGGCTTGTGCTATTCTATTTTGAGACCCTTCTAATATAAACGACAGGCGTCTTTTCAGATTGATCAGATTCTGTTGGCAATCTTGGCATTTTAGGTAAAATTTGCATTACTGTTTGAAGAATTTGGCGTGTGATACAATGTAGGAGACAGACAAATTGTAACCATGCTGACTTTAATTGCATTTAGATAATGAAAGGAAACTGTATGGTTCTGGTATATATAGAGTTTCTAACTCTTGCCGGCTTTAATTACATAATATCAAGTTTAATATCCTTTCTCGTCTTTTCTGGTCAATCTATGATTAATGTTTCAGAATTTTCAATTGACATTAAGTTTCTTTCATCATCGTGTGGATATAACTGTGGATTGAGTTAAATTTTCATTCAGCTATTGATAATTCAAGATCCTATTAATTTTACTGATGTTTGATGTAAAATTTATTGGAAATTGCTTGCTTGCAACGCTGATTGGCTTTAGGTTGCAAGTAGGGATGGGTTTTTAGTTTAGGGACTGTTATTCATAGAATTTTATTAGTCACTTGAGTACCAGTAAGTTGTTTACAGGATGAAACAGTTGTGCAACAATTGGGTGATGTATCATTTGGCTGTTAATTTTCACTTTTCAGTCCTTGAAGAAGAATCCTTGTCCTAGATACCATTTAATGCATGTTGTTAAGTGAAGTGTCTCAGGTTGTGTTGAAGCCTAACTCCATGTTGTAAATTATTCATGTCAAGAAATTGAAATAGAGTTTTAATGATTTAGCCAGAATAAATAGAATGGAAGAAGAGGTAAAGGATCCTCTATATATGTCAATGCAGCTTCATATTTCTTCAGGCATTCTTTTTGCTCTCAGGGTTGGCCTAAGAGCTTAGCTTTCCTTGCAAGGGAAGAAAAATGATTTGACTAGTTTCCGGCCAAACCATGAGCTTCTCACAGCTTGCTTCTTCTCTTGGCTTGTAGGCTCTGAATTTGGTTTGGGGGAGGCTTGTGGGTTGCTGGTACTGTCAGTTGATCTCTTGCTACTGGCACGGGATGCTCGTGCTGAAGCCTTCTTACGTTGCTGCTTGGCCACAGTCTGGGGCGCTGACTGAAATTTGATCGGTTGTGGTACTATTTGACCGTTTGAGATTCACAGGTCAGCTGGAGAATACTTGATTGTATCACACACGAAGGACTCTTTAGTAGTGCTAAACTCGAACTCAGTGCCTTGTTTGTGATATTGATTCACTCTGTTACATTGAAGGGGCCTGGGTTGCTGGTCCTGAACACACAGGAGGCCAGCAAATGAAAAGGAATCAGTTGAACTCTTATCTGCTGCAACATCCACTGAAATCTTGTTTTGCAAACAGGAGGCCATTGTTTTCATGCTGTATTCTAGTTCCAAGCTTCAACTTCTGGACTGCATGGTGAGTATGGGTTTATAATTATTTTCGTTGTCTAGTTTGTTTATTTTCAACTCTTCATTCTCTTTCTCTGCTGCTGTTTGGTCTTGTGATTACTGTTCAGACTCCCTTGTTTTGGATTTTATAGGCAGATAGAAAATAACGAAATGAGATAGTGGGGAATATTACAGGTAATCAGAGGTTATTTAATGTCTAATGCCAGGCCAGTTCTATTTTCAAATGCCATGGATGTAGAAGTACCTTGGTAGCTACCTTAAAAGATATAAATTAGACTTTGAAGTCAATTATATAGACAGCCATGTCATGTTCATTGCAGGCAACTTGTGGGGATGATACCAAAGAATTGCCTGGTGTTTAAATAGAAAAGAACTAGGGTTGAGTTGGATAGAATGTTGAGGTAGACTGTAGCTTATGGTTGTGGTTGCCTGATGCTGCCGCCTACTGAATCTACTGTTTGTTTTACAAAGTTTTTGAATGGATTCCAGATTCATATAGAAACTTTGTCTGATGCTCTTGAGCTCAATATGTATCTTAATCCTTAGTTACAGTCTGCTTTGGTAGCTGATCTTAACGAGGCCATGCTGTTAAAGTGCACCCGGTGCACTGAAGAATTTTCCCAATTCCTCTCTACAACATTGCTTTGAAGACACTCTCTCTCATTCTCTCTCTAGCTTTCATTCAAACTCATTCTTCATCATCTCAGATCAACTGTAAATAAAACCTGCATTTTCTGCTTCTATTCGTCAAATTCATGTTTTCCTATACACAAATTGTTCTAGCTATTTATACTAGTACTGTTCAGCTCTGTTACTTCTATCTTTTCCAGATTAACAGTAGCAAAAATTGCCAAAAATTAAAATAAAACTATATACAAATTGATAAAGAAGGAATAGTAGAGTGGTGATTTTGAATCAGTGGAATATATATACTCTAGGATGAGCAGTAGCAATTGTATTGGAATCTGTACGATGAGTCCTTGTTGTAGGATTCTGATGGGCTATGGGTACAGAAGTTTGTCAATTTTGGGTTCTCAGGGGCCTAGATTGAGTGATAAGGTTGTGTAGAGAAGATGAGACTGAATGGATGATCTTCATTGATACAGAATGGTATCCTTTATACAGGGTTGGTTATCAATTGACAGAAGTTCTGATCCTAGAGATCAGGCACTGATTGATAACTATCGTACTAGAAAGGAAAGCTATTGACAATATACAATCTGTACAAATCTATCTAAATCAATACAGTGATATGACAGCTTTATTTCCTAACAGGTTGTTGATAATTTGTCGAAATTGCGGTATACACGGCAGTTTCGTAGCTGTAGTGGTCAGGTTGTAGGGTACATACGTGCAATTGATCCGAATCGGAGAGGTTTTAAGGGTTCCAGTTCGGATTGGGGTCGTCGTCATCATCAGCTTAGGGTTTGTACTTTGTAGTTGGGGTGTAAATAAAGTTAATAGTAAAATGGGGGATTTAGTTGTTTCGAATGTGCTGTCGGATTTTAGGAACCATTCAACCTCAGTGGAGAGTCAGGTTAATGGGAAGTCCTTTGAGATTGTTTATGTTCAAGGTGGCTTGAATATGCAGCCTTTGGTGATAAAAAGGATTGAGATGGGTAATGGTGTAGTCAAAGAGGATGAGTCTAGGGTAGAGGTTAATGGCTGAAATGTAAATGTAAATGTAAATATAGGTGATTCTATGGGTTTGAATGACTTGAAAGTTGAGAGAGAGCTGACTGAAACCGAAAAGGAGGCCTGGAGATTGCTGCATGATTCTGTTGTTGAATATTGTGGGAGTCCTGTGGGAACTCTTGCTGCTGTAGATCCGGCAGACAAGTCTCCACTCAATTACGATCAGGTCTTTATCAGAGATTGTGTCCTGTAGGCACTCGCTTTCTTACTCAATGGAGAGGCTGAGATCGTCAAGAATTTTCTGCTTCACACATGGCAGTTACAGGTAATGTCAGGTTTTTGACTTTTCATATGAAAGTTTCTGTAACTTGATTATTTTCTCAATATGACTTGGATTTTCATTAAATATGTGTTTAAGCTAATGTAGAGTTTTTGAATCATGAGAAAGTCGGCTGATTAGAATGCTTGATTTTTGTTGAATAAATATAATGTTCAGATACCAGTTTTCTTATAAAGAAATCAACTCTGCAATATAGAATATCAAATCCCAAAGGGAATTTGTTTTTGCCATGTCGTTGGTATCATAAGATCATATGGATGTTTCTGTTTCCCTTCTATTCCTTAATGACAATGCTAAGTTAATAGGCAGTGTTTTACTTTATTCTGTCACTTGGAAGCACAACAATTGAGTGCAGAGCTACTTTTGGTCTGTAAAGTGACAATAGAGAATGTGATCAACTATCTACTACTAACAAGATACTTGAATCATGCTAATTCTAATCTGTTTTTACATTTGTTGATGCTTATGACAACTTTCATACTATTTATTGATTTCCATTATATGAAATTTGACTAGTATAGTTAATGCATCCATGGCTCTATTGTCCTGGTGTAAAAATAGTAATTAGTGTGACCTGTAGATATGTTTTTGGTAATATGGTTCTTTGTTGAGCATATTAGATTTCTGATTCAATTTTTTCTTTTTCCTTTGGTCATCTGTCAGAGCTGGGAGAAGACGGTGGACTGTTATAGCCCTGGGCAAGGGTTGATGCCAGCAAGCTTCAAAGTTAGGACTGTGCCTCTTGATGGAAGTGACGGAGCATTTGAGGAGGTCTTACGTCCTGATTTTGGTGAATCAGCCATAGGTCGTGTTGCACCTGTTGATTCAGGTAATTTAATTCTCTTTTTCATTTGTGGTTTCTATGGAATAGACTACTTCAGTTATATTCAACTTGTCTAATGACTATTGATCCTCAAGTACCTCATATCTCTTTCAATCATCTGAATTATGGGCCATTTGTTGCGTACATTAATGTTCAATAAACTATCCCTGCTTTCCTTTTTTGGTGGTAGAGATAATATTGACCTGCCAATATTGCAATAAGCATCATTATAGTTTGATTACTAAACTAGGACTATATTGATAGGTTGTGGTGGATCATTTTGCTGAGAGCTTATGGAAAGATCACCGGTGACTATTCAATACAAGAAAGGGTGGATTTCCAGACGGGCGTTACACTGATCCTTAATCTCTGTTTAACTGATGGGATTTGACATGTTTCCTACGCTGCTGGTCACTGATGGTTCCTGTATGATTGATTGACGATTGGGTATTCATGGACGTCCTCTTGAGATCCAAGTAAGTTGCAAATCGTCAATGCATGCACACCTTCATACATGCCATACATGAGCTGGGTATTGGTCTCCATTGTTATTCCTGTGAGTCTTAGTGGCAAAACCATTTCTTAACCATCCTATTGATTTAGAGATTTCTTAAGCATCCTATTCTCGCTTTCTCCCCAATTTACCCATTAAAAGATCATTTTGGTGTGTCATAATGCCTTGAATTGATCATCTTATTGTGCAGGCATTATTTTATTCAGCTCTTCGCTGCTCACGTGAAATGCTCATTGTCAATGATGGAACAAAAAAGTTGGTAGCTGCAGTTAACAACTGACTCAGTGCACTCTCCTTTCGTATCAGAGTACTATTGGGTGGATATGAAACAGATGAACGAGCTTTATTGTTACAAGACAGAAGAGTATTCAACCGATGCTGTCAACAAGTTCAATATCTATCCGGATCAAACTCCTTGGTTAGTAGAGTGGTTTCTGGATGAAGGTGGTTACCTCATCGGCAATTTACAACCTGCCCATATGGATTTTAGGTTCTTCACTCTAGGAAATCTTTGGTCTATTGTATCATCTCTGGGTACCCAAAAACAGAACAAAGGTATTTTGGATTTGATCGAGACCAAATGGGATGATCTTGTTGCTCAAATGGTGGGAGCCTCACATATTCTTTGGGTCAGCACCAGTTGGTCTCCCACCATTGAAAGTGCCAGTTGCTTGATCTCACATCTGTGGAGCCTCACGTATTCTTTAAAATCTTACTGGCCCTGCTCAGGTAAGCTTGATCTTGAATTGACAATATCTCAGTAATATTCTCTCATCGCATGTTGATTCAAATGCAAGGCTTGCTCAACAAATTTTCCTTTTTTTACCCTCCTTTAGTATGTTTGACTCCATTTCTCACGCACCAAACACAGTGAAATGGATGCTCTAAATGTTTCTTTTTATCTTGATTTTTAGTCTCAAGTTATTTCTTAACTACTTTCATGCTACAGACTATTTTCCATAGATCCACTCATACATCTCACCCTCCATCTAGCAAGCAAATAATGCCTAATCAAAGAGTCTGGGGCAATGTTCAACTTAGCAAAGTAAAAATATGTAATGTGCTTTATATGGTCTCTGAAGTTTTTCTTTACGTTCAGACCCTTGCTGCAACAAATTTGGATGATCAAGACCTCTCCGAAAGCATGCAGAAATTAGTGATTGTTATGCAAAGACTAGACCAAAAAATTGCTCTGCTGCTAGAATCCGATGGAGATCTCTTCAACAAAAGGTAAGCACGGGTTGGAAAGATCTGGATTTGGTTATCCACTCTACTCGTGTTAAACATTGAAAATGATTAGTAGTCATGAAAATAAAGCTGATCTCTTGAATCTGTTGTGCATTAGGTGGGGATTTCTTTCCCGTGCAGGGTTCTGGGATAAAAGCCATTTGATGAGACAAATTGAGCACGTGCGTACTTCTCTTTTGACAAGTTTGAAAATCATTTGCCAAAACTTATGTCTATGACAGAAGTCAAAACTTAATCTAGATTGATCTTATTGATGATGTGCCCTCAATTTCCGTTTTATATATATTGCAGGTTTGCTGATATATATACCTCTCGAGTGTCAAATTTCTTGCAATACACGCCTTTCATGTATTTCCGCTCCCAGAAACAGGAATTGTGACCTTCTTTGTCCATTGTAATATTTGGAAACGCTTCATGGCCGTCCAAACAAACCGATCCCAGCCCTACTTTCGTCCCTTCCTACGCTGCCACCTCCGACGGCTTCGCGGGCCTCTCAATCCCCTTCGCTGTTAACTGGTACAATTTTCCATCTTTACCATTCTGGGTCTCTTAAAGTTTCAATCTTTTTTAAATTTCAATAATTGGTGAAATAGTGAAGCTCTGTAGGTTTGGGACTTTACTGGCTCAGTTCAATTTGCAGAGGTTCATATCCTCTGTGAAAATGAGTGGACTCTGCTTCTTCATGGGTGGAGACGCTTGGGAAGCACTTGCAGGACAAGTCCTTGTATGCGGTTTCCTTCTGTTCTTACTTGCTTTTGACTCCTGATGACACATTGTTCTTGAGTGTGGAGAAATATGGCGATGATAAGAAACCTAGAAACAAAGCACTGTTTCAGCACATGGTAGGGTTTTGTTTCTTCACCAAATCTTCAATTGTGTGTGTGTGTGCTTGTTTAGTTAAGAGTTTTGTAATGGGAGGGTCTGATTGTGGTGATGTACATTGCAGTTTCCGCATCACAATTTGTCGGTGGAAGCAGAATGGCCGGGACTTTTTGTGGATAAGGCCGGTGATTATTGGGATGTGCCATTGTCAATGTCAGTTGATTTGGCTACAGTTGCTTCGGATTCCACTCTCAGTTATTGTGTGTGCATGCATCAGAACTCAGGGTCTCCCGAGTGCATTGATGGTGGTCCAAGTGATGGAATACCTGCCTGTTTGCTTCCTGGTTTGGCTGTCAAGAGTGCTGTTTTCTTTTAAGAAGAATATTGACCTCTGGAGAAGTTACACTCAGAAATTGAAACTGGTGCAACCGTTTGATATATTTCTTTCGAATCCTCACGTTTTGGCTTCAGGGATTATTTGGTAAGATGTTAACCTCTTCAGTCATTAGTTGGAACAGTTGCTTTGATAAGGAAATGCTTTGCAGACATGTTAGAAAAGAAAGCGTTCAAAACATTTTCATTCATTGTGTGGTGACCAATAATCTCTAATATTTGCACTGAAAAAATCAGGTGAGATTTGAAAAATTGAAGTGTATTGAACAAAATCTTTTCTACACTAGTAAAATGCCTAATTTCTTAAGCTAAAATTTCTCTTTTAACTAAAAAAATTAGGTAAAATTACATTTTTGGAGATGTATTAAACAAAAACTTTGCTAAACTAGTTTTGTAGTGTATTTTCTAATAGGAAAATCCCTAAATTCTTAAGGGAAAAGTCCAGTAGTCCCTATCCGATCTCTTCATCCAAACTTCCAAACTACTTACTATGCTCTCTCTATATAAAGCTTTCTAGTTCTACCCCTTACTACTTACATTCTTTAATTGCTTCTCTTAAGAATTACATTTCGAGGGATGGCAGTAGCAGAGCAGCACTAAGAACAAGAAGCTATGATGATGGACCTGAGAACAGGGCTGTAGACAGTGGAGGAAGATCTTGCTCTCATGAATTACATTGCTAACCACAGTGAAGGTCGCTGGAACTCGCTCAATGGGCAGGTAGTAATTATGTTTTTGATTGATGAGATGGTGCATGTGATGATGATCTATAAAATGTCGTTTCTTTGAATCAGAAAGAAAGCCTATGCTTCTGACTTTCTTAGAAAATGTCGTTTCTTTGGCACAACTTCACCAAAATATGTTTTTTGCTTAATTCATACATATCTTTAACAAATTTGAGTTGCAATTTCTGAACCCAGGTCTGAAAAGAACGGGAAAGAGCTGCAGATTAAGGTGGCTCGACTACCTCCGACCAGATGTTCGTCATGGCAACATCACTCTCGAAGAACAACTTCTCATTCTCGAGCTTCATTCTCGCTGAGGCAACCAATGAGTGAATAGTCTTATTTTCTTTTTGGTTCTTCTGGCTTGAAATATCCCTAGTTTTATTTAGTGAAAACTAAATTTTCACAGATGGTCCAAAATTGCACAACACTTGGGGAAGGATAGATAACGAAATTAAAAACTACTGGAGGACCAGCATGCCAAAACACGCCGAGGATCCTCGGCTGCCACCTCCACCTCCAATGTCAACAACCACAATAGTCAGCCTTTTCAATTCAATTCAATGCTGCACCACAACTTACTCAGCCTGCTCCAATGTTCAATGCCAATCCCTTGGGTGATATATCAATCCCCAGATATATCACCCAATCTCTGCTAGCAACCAGCCGAATCTCAAAATACTCGTAAAAAGATATTTACATTCAGGGAAAATCCAGTAATCATAGAACGCCGAAATCATATATCAAACCCTTTTCTACCCTAAAATCTGCTGACCAGAGGTTCCTTGCATCTCCAGAACTGAAACAGTATGATCCCACAAAATGAGTACTAACTGGTTTCGATAAAAGATGCACTTCAACTGACTACTCCAATGCCATATACACTAATCCGACGACATAGTCCTTATACCTACCCAAGCTTCTTTCAAAACTATACACTACAATACACTAGCAAACACATATCAACAACAGTTCGAAACTCGGGTTTCATTTACCTATGAGGGAAAGTGAGGTACTTTGGTCGGACTTGAAGGGCTCGATGTCGAAGGAAGGTGGGGGGACCCTTCTGGAGGAGGAAGGGGGGTCGAAGATGGAGTCGAATTCAGGGTCGTCGTTGGAGAAGAAGGTGGTTTCGATTGGGGAGGTGTTTGGGGTTGAAGTGTTGCGAAGGAAGAGAGAGATGAGGTTTGGGGGTTTGGGGTTTAAGGAGGTAGTGATGGTTGTGAAGGGGAGGAGGGAGTGGCGGAGAGGAGTGTGGAGGAAGGAGGAGGTTGCGGTGATGGCCATGGTTGAATTTGTTTAGTGAGGGTTTTTCACTTCTCAGGGTAGAGAAGAAGGCTTATCTATCTCAAAGAGAGAAGCTTGGAGAAGAGTGATCGATGAGTCATTGGACATTTTAGCTTTGTAGAACTAAAACAAAAACAAAATTGTAATTTCCATGCACTAAATTTAAGCTTTGTGTTGTTTGTGGAGACATATTGTAGTATAATGTTTTACCATCTTACTCAAAGGTGATGAGATTTTGGGGTAATTTGAGTTGAATTATGTTGTTCTTTCAATGGCATTGATGTATACAATGCTCTATGCTCTATAGCTATATATAGACGACACTCCCTCTATTGCAGTTAGTAATGTAGGCAATCTTGAGTTCTTGACAAACTATCGACATAGCTCCTCAAAGAGTATTGTTTGTTACACATTCGTTAACGTTAGTCATTTCCAAGAGTTCAAGGCATCAACAGAAGCTAGCTAGCTCTTGTATAAGTATCTAGTGACAGCTAAAACTCGATCACTTCGAACATTCAATCTATGCTGGAGTTCACCTTGGACTCCAAATTTCACCAAATCCATCCACCACAAAATCACATTCATCACCCCCCACATTATTCTACCAAGATGCACAAACAATAGATCAAAACCGAGAATCAGTAGAAATAACATACCTGTGAGGAAAAGTGAGGTACTTAGTCATGGGCACAGTGATGATATTCCTCCTAGCATTCACGGCCGACTTCTGAACAGCCCCGATAATCTCCTTAGCCTTCGCCACACCAATTCCCACATTGCCTTGCTTATCACCCACCACAACTATAGCCCTAAAATGCAACCGCTTCCCTCCTTTAACAACTTTCGTCACCCTCCTCACTTGCACCACTCTCTCCTCAAACCCATCCCTAATATATCTTCTCCTTCTTCAACTTCCCAAACGCTCCCAGCTTCTTCACCTTGGAGTCCATCACGTGGATGTCGTTTCCGAAAAGGGTGACCCCACTGTAGGCGGGGCCATAGAGCTCCTCGTAGGCCGCGGCGACTTCGTACTCCATCTCTAACGACTCCTCGTCGAATGAGGGAGGGGGGACGAAGTCCTCCGGGGGCTCGAAGACGGCCTCGTATTCGGGGTCGTCGTTGTCGAAGAATGTGGTCTCGATCTCGGGATGTTCTGCTGCTTCTGCATGGCATGTAGTAGTGGAGGTGAGACGTGGAGTGGAAGTTAGGTAGAGAGAGAGAGAGGTAGCGATGAAGACTTGTTGAGTTTGGTTGTGGCGGTGAAGGGGAGGAGGGAGAGGCGTGGAGAGGAGTGAAGGGAGAGGGAGGAGAAAGAAGATAGAGTTGAGGAGGCGGTGGACATGGCCATGGTGGTGCAGCTACAAAGCTCTCAGTAGTGTAGTTTGTGAAGTGAAGAACAAGGATTGGGTTTTGGATATGGAAAGGGAAGAAGAGGCTTATCCCCGAAGAAGAAACTTTGGCCGAGTCATCACTCATTTAAGTCATTTACATTAGCTCTTTGTTCTACGACGTGTCGTTAATTCCAACTCCAATTCAACAAAATGAGGCCCAATGTGATTATGAAACCAAGAGTAAACCGGCCCAAGTTACTTCTCGGGCTTATCATGTTTGAAATCACACTTCTTCGAAGAATGCATGTTTACTCTTAATAATCATTTAATTCACTTACGTGACTCTCACTCTCTCAAAGTGGTCCGTTTTCCATCCATTTGCTTAAGCTTCTGGTACACAAACAGAGACGTTATCAACGTACTGTTTCGTTTTGGCAAGGAGATTGACCTTCTCAGTTTCCAAGCAGCTTCCAACCTCTAAACTATCTTCATAAATACTCTGATTTGGACGCTCCTAACAATCCTGCCGGTTTGGACCCAAGTGGAAAACTAGCAGTGGCAAATTGGTTACGCTCTTACACATGTAGATGGATTAATGCCCACACAAATAGAAGCCGAAATGAAATGTTGTGGCCGACGTCCACAAGCTGTGCGGATCAAAGCGCTTCGAATTTCATCCTTAGACATGCTCACCCCAACCATGACACGAGCAGGAGCGGATGCAACTCTTGACAACTTGGGCTGCAACCCATTTAATTTTTCAGGTAATTAAAAAAATAAAAAATAAAGATATAAATTTATTTATTAAATTAACAAAAAAAGGAAACATACTTGTCTATTTTTTCACCTCTTACTCGACTATTACCGCTCGAGCACTCCATCAATTAATTCCTAAACATTAAAAAACAAAACTCATACATGCACACTCATCGTCTCTATATTGAAAAATAATATGCCGGTAGTATATATTGACAATGATTTAATTTTTGTTGGATTTCAAGTAAGCGGATCTCGAATGGTGAGATATAGTTAATGTCAATGTAAAATTTTCTATTCCCGGGATTTAAGTTATGTCTCAATGCCACTAATATGTATATTTCTTATATCATATACACTACACCAAAAGGAGCTTTTAGTGACACTTACATATGTGATGTTTATGTCAAAACCGTCACTAATGTGAGAAGGTTTGACGCTCTATTAAAAACGTCAAGAATATCGGGCGAACTTATATTGACGTTTGAGTGAACCCGTCATCTATAGTTATCTGTATATAAAAAAGAGTCATCGTAATTGAAATTACACTTCAAAGAAAAATTTAGAAATATAGTGGCCGCCTGCCGACTGGGCATATGGTTTTGAAACTCCCAAAGGAATTTAGGATCCTCAGTTGTCAGTGGTCACCATATAATAAGGAGTGAGGATAAATCTTCTAATAGAATACAAACCTAAAAAAAAATTTACGTTGCGTGCACAATACACATTCCAGTTTGTTTCAAAATCCTGGATACGAGTCGACCTATAGACACTGCCACCTGCCCCCATTAAGCTTCTATAATATCTCACTACTAAGCCGAGCTAGGTAGCCCATAGAGAAATAAAGAAGCATTAACAACAATGGCAGCAAGCAATGTCATCTTCAACCTTACAAGGTCTTCGTTTCCTCAGTCTCCTGCTACACACAGTAAAAAAGTATTTCAGAGAGAATTCGATGATTTCATTCATTCCAATTTTGGGGTTAATATAGCTTTACAAATAGTTTCCCAAACGAAAAATATATTTACACAATCATATCTACAGAAGTTAATTCTAATTACATTATGAATATTTTTTCTGACACTCCCCCTCAAATTGGTGCATAGATGTCAATCGTGCTTAACTTGTCAATCCATCCTGCAAATGCTTGTAGGAGTACATCCGTCAATTGCTCTTCATAAGTTACAAAGAGAAAAGATATAACCTTCTTATCAAGATTATCCCTGATGAAATGTCGATCAATCTCCACATGTTTGGTTCTATCATGCTGTACATAATTATGAACTATCTCAATTACAGCGGTATTGTCACAATGCAAATCTATGGTATTATGAAGCTTAAAGCCTAACTCCTTTAATACACTACAAATCCATAACAATTCACACACTCCATGTGCTATTCCACGATATTCAGCTTTAGCACTAGAGCGGGCAATCACATAATGCTTCTTACCACGCCAAGTCACTAAACTTCCACCAATGAAAGTAAAGTATCCAGAAGTAGATGTCATATTAGTCTTACCACCCCCTAATCTGCATCAATATATCATGTAACTCCAAACTCATAATTCTTGGAAAACAGCAGGTCGTTACCAGGTGCAGACTTTAAATATCTAAGAATACGCTTCACATCATCCATATGCTCTTCATTAGGATCACGTATGAACTGACTGCAACACGTACATCATATGCAATATCAGGTCGAGTGTGTGACAAATAGATTAATCTTCCTACTAACCTTTGATACCTGCCTTTGTTTGTTTGAACTTGACCGGGTGATAATTCTAACTTGTGATTCATCTCAATTGGAGTATTAACATGTTTAAAATCCAACATTCCAATTTCAGCAAGAAGATCAAGCACATACTTTCGTTGTGACTAGGTGATTCCCAACTTGGATCTTGCAACTTCAATTCCCAAGAAATACTTCAACAGACCCAAGTCCTTCATTTCAAACTCTTGGGACAAACATTTCTTCAAATCTTCCATCTCAATTGGATCATTACCTGTAACAACCATATCATCCATATATATAATCAGAGCAGTAATCTTACCACCCTTGCGTTTGATGAACAAGGTATGATCAGAGTTGCTCTGTTGATATCCAAATTTCTTCATAGCTCCAGAAAATCTCCTAAACCAAGCTCTTGGAGATTGCTTCAATCCATACCAAGATTTCTTCAGTCAACAAACCTTTCCAACGTCACATGGCATGCAATTGACACATTGAGGAATGTCCATGTACACTTCTTCTTCCAAATCTTCATTCAAGAAAGCATTCTTCACATCAAACTGATGCAATGACCAATCATGTCGGGCTGCTAAGGCAATGAGAATACGTACAATACTAATCTTCACTACTGGGGTAAATGTCTCTTGATAATCCACTCCATATTGCTGAGCGTAACATTTGACAACCAGACGATTTTTATATCAATCAATGCTTCCATATGCTTTCAGTTTCACTCTAAATATCTATCTACATCCAACTATCTTCTTTCCAGGTGGTGCAAGAACAATCTCTCACATTCCATTCTTTTATAAGGCTTCCAGTTCTTCATTCATAGCTTGTTTCCACTTTGGATCTGCCAAGGCATCCAGCACATTACTGGGAATAGATACTGTAGATAATTGATTAACAACAAGTGCATGTGATCCAGACAACCTATGTTGAGATATAAAGCTAGCAATAAGATATTTGACTTTGGCTTCTATGGTTGGTTCATATTATTTTTTGTTTCTTTAGAACATCTTTTGTTTCCCGTTGAGATCTCCTAGACAAATTAACTTCTATACCACCTGGTTCAATGTTATCAATACGTACCTCATGTGAGACATTCTGGGAATGCTCTTTAGTTGATGGAGTAGAATGGGGGTCTTCATGAGATATAGCTTCAGAAATAGGTTGAACTTTAGTTGATGACGCTTCAACTTATGTATTCGACGGGTCGAGGGTATTGTTCAACAGATCAAAAGACACCTTCTGTCCAATTTTGGTTCCATTTTTTGACGAGTCGAGGGTGTTACTCGATGGGTTATAGGACACATTTTGTCCAATTTCGATTCCATTTTTCGACAGGTCGAGGGTGTTGCTCGACGGGTCGAAGGACACATTTTGTCCCATCCTGGTTCCATTCTTCAACGGGTTGAGAATGGAGCTCGACGGGTCAAACTGGGCTTCTACAATTTCTGTCCGAGTTCCAGCTTCAAAATATCTTTCCAAACTCTTCAATTCTTCAAATTCGGGTGCATCTAGAGGATTCACATATACTTCTTTCCCCTTGAAGGGAAGACTCTGAAACTCTTCATGAGTAATATGGTTCAGATTCATGGAAAGGTACATCTAAAGAAATATTCATCTTGTTAAGAACTAGATCATAACAACGATATCCTTTTTGGAACTCGACGTATCCAACAAAAACACACTTCACAACATATGGATAAGGCTTGCCTCTCAATTCTTTGTTGATGTGAACATACACAATACACCCAAAAACTCTTGGTTCCAAATTTGGCAAGGACGACACATTCAGTAACGCATGCAACTTCTGATAAGGATTTTGAAACTCAACCACACGAGAGGGTGTGCGATTTATCAAATAAGCAACAGAACATAGAACTTATCCCCATAAATTGTGAGGCACATTCATTCCAAACAAGGAAGCACGAACAACTTCTATCAACTGACTATTTTTGTGTTCTGCTAATCTATTTTGTTGAGGGGTGTAAGCAATGAAATTCTGGTGTCGAATCTCATTAGTGCCCAAGTAAGCTGATATCTCATCATTCACATATTCTCCACTATTGTCAGACTGGAGAATTCAGATTTGTTGCTGGTACTGGGTTGCCACTATCTTGTGAAATTCAGTAAATCTATGAAACACGTCACTTTTACACTTCATCAAACAGACCCAAGTTATTATGGTGCATTCATCAATTAAAGTCACAAAAAAGCGAAAGCCAGATCGAGAAGAGGTTTGTGCAAGACCCCAAACATCAGAATGATCTTCATGAAGGGAACTCGACATTTATTCAAGCTTGGCAAATATGTAGTATGGTGGCTTTTGGCCAGTTCATATGTATCACACTGAAAATTCGAAGTATGCACATGAGAGAACAATTGAGGTTGAAGCTTATGCAGGTAATGAAAATTCAAGTGACCAAGGCGACAGTGCCATAACCATACATATTCCTTAGCTTCATCCAAACTTGTGGTATTATTCGTCTGTCCCGATGATTTCAACTGTTGTGTCAAATCAAGGTAGTACAGTTTTCCCCTTCTAACACTATAACCGAAAACCCTCCCAGTCAGAATGTCTTGACAGATACAAGAGTCTGAATAGAAAGTTACGGAACATGCAAGTATCGAAGTTATTTGGCTAACAGATAGAAGGTTATAGGCAAAAGAGGGAACAACAAGAACATAATCAATTGACAAATTATCAGAGAATTTGATAGAACCTTCACCAAGAATAAGAGAAGGAGAGCCATCAATAGTAGTCACAACATGTTGAAGAGATGGTTTAATGATTGGGAGTATTCATCGTATAATCAGTTGTACCAGTATCAATTATCCAAATATTATTTATAAATAATACAGAGAAAGATGATGCCTTGTCCCGTATACCTGTCTATGAATTGGCTAGCTAGCAACAGAAATGTGGGGTATATATTTAAAGAGCTAAAACTTATGCTGTTACAACTAGGAACCGACTTTTAAGATTGGGATTCAGTTATATCTTATAAGCGTTATAGGCCAGAATGAGAAGCTAAACATTATAAATTGAATAATTTGTTAGTACATTCCAACACTACCCATAATTCAACAAAAAAGAGTAAAGTTAGGGTGATTACCAGTGAGGTCCTTTGACTCAATTTATAGATGTCGTAGGAGATGGACCTTCTTGGAGACCTTAGCCAGATCTTTGTTGTCGTTAACCTAGGATACAACTATAACATATATCAATTACAATGGGCATGCCTCATTGATAATCTAGTGCCAATCTATAAATTCCATGTCAACAATTTGTCTTATAAACATGTTCGCAGACTATTTTTGACTAGCTGAAAGACTTATTGGGGCCACCCACGGATTAACAAATTTGTATGTTCTAGTTTATCATTAGAATAATTTATGTATAGAAAAAGAAAGATGAAATTGAAGTACCTGCTTCCCACCCAAAATGATACCAATTGATTTCGTTGCAGCAATCCTCGAAGTGACTCTCCTTATTGTCTACTGCTCGTTCTTTCAAAACCATAAACCAAAAACTGGAATATACAAAGCTCTAACATCAGCCTATTACTCACCCCAAATTGATCTAATCAACAAAGCTCTTTATTTATTCAATAGTAATTTGCTACTAAGTTCGTTGAACTCAATCGAAAACAGTTTCAATAAGAAAAATAGCAATCAAAACGCTTAAAAAAAACTCAAATTTGCCATTCCAAACCACTTTTTGAATCAAACTTACAACTACATGGCAGATAAAAGAGGGAATCGAGAGCACCGAAGTCTCGTATTCTGCTTCACCTTCTTCGTGGATTGCCGACGTGTTCGTGGTGCACATACACCCGACGGCGAGGAAAGGGAAGGGAGTTTTGTTTGACCACGCGACAGAGTGGTGATAAGGAACTACGTGTCAATTTTGCACCACGTGATACCAGGCGGGACTGGGAAGGCTGGCGGCGACCAACACTTGAAGATTAGTGATGAAGTGCTGATCAGAGCCGGATCGACGATTTTGGGGAATGTGAAGATTGGTGAAGGGGAGAAGATTTGGGAGGGGTCGGTGGTGATGATTGATGTGCCAGCAAGGACGACGACTGTGGGGAATCCGGCGAGGTTGGTTGGCAGGAAGGAGAAGTCGTCGAGGTATGAGGACGTGCCGAGTGAGTCGATGAATCATATCTCGAGGGCTTATGATATTATTGATAATTGCGTATTGCTATAAAGTATTTATTAAGAAGATATTTGGTAGATTACAATAATATCCCTCCAATGTACGCTACATATTAGTCCATCTATACCGAGTGTCATGGGCATTTACGAAAATTCAAATCTATTATAGATAGGTGTCTATTTATGAGATTACTATAGTAACCCTCCTTGATATACTTCACAGCCGGCACCAGAGTAATGAGCTTTTGTGGTAATTCAATTATTATTTTTAAGAATTAAATATAAATATTGTGTTTTTATTTCAGGTTTAGGGTTTAGAGGTTGGGTTTGATAAATATTTCATATTAAAATATGAGATTTCAGAGTGTTTAGGCTTTAGAGACATATTTCGATCAACTCCTCTCACATTTGATGTTAAATCACGTATTACATGTTAGGTTGAAGATAAACTTTAATATCACTTGATCATAGTAGAAAGACCTTTTTACACTTGGGATATATATAGTCGATATACACACACAAAAATATATATATATATATATATATATAAAAAACATCCAAGATATATTAGGAACAAAGACATTAGAAGAAGTCATTAGGGTTTCAGGATTACATTTTCAAATCATGCATGACATGACTCTTTCTCATGTGGTTTAAAAGTAAGGAGTAAGTGAGTAACATAGGACATTTATTGTGAGATATAAACATATATAGCTTGTGTTATAAAGTCAATTTCAAAGTCACATACAACCTATACTTATAAGTTTAGTTATATATATATTATAGGTCTAAATCATATCGGTATGGATTACTTGTATCAAATGCACAATGTGAATAATTCTCTAATTAATATATCGGAGAATATATTTTAATAAATTTAACGACAATACTAAAATCTCAAAACCCTCAACTCTAAACCCAAACACAAAATAATAATAAAACATTATTAAACCCTTTACAAAAACTCAAAACCTAAAAAACTATAAGCTCAAGCTCAAAACCCCAAACCTCAAATCTATACATATAAGACCATGATAAACCAAAATAGGTTGCTGTATAAAAATATAAAAAATAAAAAACAGAATTAGGACAGAAAATTAGAAATAAAGCCTAGAAGCCAGGAGAGTAATGTATGAAAAAATATATGAAACAATCTCTATTAAGTAGGCCCAAATATATCTAATATTGGTACTTGGTGCGTACGTAGCACTTAGAAAACGAGTAGATATATATGTTGGGCAAGTACTAATAGCCTAAAGATTATTACAAATAAATAAAAATAACACAAATTATTACAAAAATTTCTAAAATCCTAAAGATTACTACAAAAAAATTAATATAAAAGTCTAACGATTAATTATTACATTTGTAGCAAAATCATTAATAATATAACCTTTTGTCGAAAGAATTTTTTTCTCACTAAAAATAAATTTGTCCTCACTAAAAATAAACTTTTAGCGAGGAAACATGATTTTGACATAGTAGTTCATGGATACTTGGCACCAAATCAATAGATAGAAATTTTTTATTTCCTCGTCAAATGACCATATTTGTGAGAAAAAAATTCATCGTTAAAGTCTAATATATTCTCGGTAAAAACATTATGATTGGTCTTCTAAATTTTCATGTTTATAACGAAGAATTTAAATTTTCATCGTAAAAAATTATTTTCCTTGAGGAAAATATGCTCCTTGCAAAAAGTTTAATGGTCTTGAGCGGGGAATTGGAATTTTCCTCGCAAATGACAACATTTGGTGACTAAATAATATTCTTCGGAGAAAAATTGGCCGCTAAAAGCACATTATGTTGTAGTAAGGAAATTCTTCACTATGTAATAGATGCTTATGATTTTTCTGTGGAAAATAACAAATTAAATTATTTTGATCCAAAGTTATTTTTCTTTTTTGATGCTCACTTATTTTCAAATTAAGATAATCTATCATACAAATTCAAAACAAAGAGGCACACAATTTTTGTTTTGATTTTTAATAATTAAACACACATGCAACAAAGTAAAACACACATGCAAGAACATACAAGAACAAGTTCAATTTTAGTTATGATTTTCTCACCGATTGTGTTTATGACTTCCGTCCTCAAGGTACTTTACTGTAATAACTATACGATTATAAAACTAAACTAGGCTTTGATACCAAATTTGAGGCGCAAGTTTGGTTATACTTGTAAGGCCAAAACAATCATAAAAATCTTGAACATGGTCAAAAACTTAAAATTGCAACAAAAGCCAACTCAAGGGCTACAAAAGACAAAAATAGAGATTTTTGTACTTAGAGATCCCTTGGCTTAATTTCTAACAATTATTTTGACATGCATGTAATCGTATAAGGTCGTCAAAAAAAATATGATTGCCGGTTTAGCTATATAATTGTATAATTATTCCAGTTTTCCCTACTTTGGATAAGAAGTTGTCTAAAGTAACTAGAAAATTAAAGGTTGAGAAAGGTTACCGTTATGTGCTAGCATAGAAAGGTGTACGTGCAATCTTCAAGACTCCAAAAGTGATCAACTACAAAAGTATGGACTGGTACTGGATATGTATTGCTACTGAAGATGCAAGGTATGAACCGCTATTGGACTACTAGACATGTATGGTATGAACAGCTCCTAGACATGCAAGTGTGTTGTGATGATCTTGTGTTAAAGATAAACAACTACAATCATAGACAGCTACTAGTTGACATGCACTGTTACTGAAAATGGAATGGTACTGGAACAGACCGGTACTTATATGATGAACTGATACTACTATGATGAACTGGTACTGTTATGGAATGCTATTTGACATGCATGGATGATAAACAATTACAAATATCAACAAATCTGGGTACTTGATGTAATTTTTGAAGGTGATGTTAGATTATGAACAAAGATTGATGGTTAATGATTAAGATTTAAACATATAATGTAATTTTTATGAACAAGTAGGTGATATGGATATGATATATATGTTTAGATGATTCAAGAGATGATAGTAGTAGTAGTAGATTGAAGAACAAAGGATTGAAGAACTTGAAATATTTTATTGATCTAGAGAATTTTTACAAAGGGGGCTAGAGGCTCGAGAGAGTTATACTTCTCTTCTCTTCCTCTATTTTATCTTATATACTGATACTCTGCCTGATTCTGTACAAATACATAAGATGTCATGCAGATGACACACACTTTTAAGCTGACTGATATTGACTACTCATCTAGGATATGGACAAAATTATTTTATTGTTAACCTGTATTACTTGAAATTTTATAATTTTAGTGACATACTTTTACGTCAACTGTCCTTAGTCATCAAATGTCAGATTTATAACCACATTGACACATGGAACGTGGAAATAGAAAAAAGTGATGAAGCGCCGATATCAAATTAACGCACTCTTAATAGTACCAGAGATATTTTTAGCCACCTAGCTTTGTTATATTACCTATATAACAAAGCTGAAGCATTTGGTGCACTGTAGTTAGAATAGTAAAAACAGTGACAAGGAAACGTGCTGCCTGTGCAAGACTCTCTCAATTGAACAGTATCCACAGTGCCCCATAGGTGCGAGAAGGCTTTTCCAGCCTTGATCTGATCGAGCTCCACGTCTCCTCTCTTCTCTCTCCCCTAATCTCACCTCCCTCTGTTTGCATCTCTAAGCACGAATCGAACCTAATATCTTCTTTGTTCAATTTCTTTTTTTCTTTCTAGAAATTCTCTCCTCTTTCGCTATTGCGATTCCTGATCTCTCTCTCTCGATCTCCATTTGATTTCTCTCCCCCGTTGTCGACTCCACGGCGGAGAAAATCTCGCACCTCGGCCTCCTCGATGCCACGACGAATCTCCGGCGAAACCTCCACCTCCTCACCGCCAAACAGGTAACCTTTTTTTTCTTGGCTCAATTTCATCGCAAAACAAAAATTGAAATTACGGTATTGTACTGTTTTTTATTGGGAAAATTTGGAGGCGAGTGGCAAGCTGAGCTCACGAAGGTGTTGTTGGAGCTTGGACAGAGCCATCTGTTTTATGTTTTTGATGCGATTTTGTTGTGGTTTCTTTCAATTACAGCTTCATCATTTTTGAAGTCATGAAAGAGATTTAAGGACGGCGTGAGATGATCGGGGAAGGACGATAATACGGGTTTTGAATCGATTCAGGCTTCTATGGCTGAACCCAATAGCTGGCGCAGGTACTTGATAATTTCGCTAAGGGCTTTATGTTTTTTTATGTGATTTTGTTGTGGTTCAAGGGTGAGGGTGCTGGAGATACTAGGTAACTGTGTTAAGGCAGACGACAATTGTAGGTAACTGTGTTATGGACCTCAGTTGTTCATTTTCCTGTTTATACTTTTGTGGTATCGTTCATGGGCGTGCGGGTCTTTTTTCCTCACACACAAATTTGGTTAACTAACCCTCTGTTTTTAATAGATATAGTCAATTGGAAACAATCAAAATGTGCGATATTATAGGATTGTGAGTTTTTATATATCCATAGAGTAATCCAGCTATAAAATTAGGTGGGAAAATAGGAAAATCAGAGCTGCTTTGTTGGTGTTGATTGTTATTCTTGATTAGGTTTAATGTTTACGTTAGCTTTTGAAACAAAGATTAATATCTACTCGGACTCAGATGTGTTAAGGGTGTGATAAATGCAGCTTAGAGAGTGCTAAGCCTGCTAGATAAAAGCTTGGACTCACAAACATGTTTCGACACAGATAAAATAAAAGGGTATGGTTGATGAGCAAGTATTAGCAAGGAAAATGTAGGAGGCTTGGTGTATCAAAATAACCAACTGTGGTAGCTTTTATTCTACTTTTCTAACAAACATCTTTTGGGCAATGATAAAATAAGAGGGTATATATTAGGATTTAGGAGCAAGCAATAACAAGGGAAATGCCTGGGTGTTAGCTATACTGTATAGTTGAGTGTCAATAAATGAAAATGGTGATTATCCCTATAAATTTGTAAAATCTCTCATGAAGCTAAGAATGCATAATTCTATTTACACTCATTCTTAAGATACATAGCCTCTGAATACGGTATATGGATTTCATTATAGAGAATATATACCACTTTTTGTGTTTAAGCTTTATTTGTATTTCTAAAATTTTAAATATATTAAGTTGCTACTTTAACTGGGTACTCATTATTAAATTTTAATTTTGTTTTCTTCATTTCTAGTGGTTGGGATTTTGAGGTTTGTGTTTGTGTTTGTTGGTGATTGATGAAAGGCTATGGAGGCAGCTCTTGGTAATAGCAAGGACTATTCGCTGAAGCAGTATCTGTTGTTTGATGATAAGTTACAGAAGAAAGCAAATGTCAGTGATGAGTGGATTGACTATCATTGTAAAACAGACATTATTTTCATGAGGTTATCTATGTAGACTTAGATGTACCATGTTTGTCTATGTGAAAGCAGATCAGTTACATTACTCTTGGACAATGTTTTTGATGTGGTTTCATTTATTGTTGCTGCTGTTGTAATCTGACTGTTTAAGTTCTTGATTGTAGTGGGAGTTTACTTTTGAATTACTTTGTTTTTTGATTGTTTGATTAGTTCTTTGTGATTTTTATTCAGTCTGTGCTTACTTAAATTAAAATATAGTTGTTGCTTTAGTTTCTGTATCTGCTGAGTATAAGTGATGCAAAGATTGAGTTTAGGTTGTGATCTTTTTGCAGCCATACTTTTGTTGGTTAAACTGGTGACCTCAAAGCACTATGCAACGATTGCTGGCCACACATTATTTTTTGTGACTTCAGATTCAAAATTCACTGTACTTATATTTTGCAACCATGGAGGAGAGAGTGGTGAAGCACGACCTCTTAGAAAATCACTGGAGGAAGTGGCAGATGCATCTAAAAGCCCCAGTCTATTTAGAGAGTGTGGATTTCCTGAGAATGACTAATTATAAATTCCTGAAAAGATGATCGAAAATTGGTGGTCGTGGACAGACGTGAAATATCTCTCTGACAGTCTTCTGCTTGCTCTTGATGCCAGCTTGGAACATGCACTCCTGGTCAGTTTTCCGAGTGCCTGCATCGACTTTACTTTTTATGGAACACACAAGCACACATATATCTGTCAATTACTTTAAACTTGCAGTGCCTATTCACCTGGGTCAGTGGTAGTCCACCTTTTTTGCAAAGGGGTTGGATTTGTTTCGGCATTTGATTGTACAATGATGTTGCGATACTTGATATAGTTTGTATGCCCTATCCTATCTAGTAAATTTAGGAGATACATTTCAATTTTGGGCTTCTGGTCTTAATATGAATCTGAAAGTTACCTTATCATAGTTTGTGTTTGTGTGCGAGCATTTCAATCTCTTGCACACTAAATAGGACTGGAGTTTAGCCTCAAGTAAAAAGCGAATATACCATATATCCAGAATGTTTGGAGTAGGCTGCATCAGATTGTAGTAGGTGAAATTATAATCCTAAAAAACAATAGTACTTTATTTTTTAAACTCTATTAGTTTACACTCAAAATGAAAAACTATTCATGGTAAGCAAAAAACAGATTCGTGAGCCATTTTTCTTATTGAAATGTATAAAATTGCAAAACGTCTTACGTATGGGGTCCTAAAACAGAAAAGCATATTTCCATGTACGACTATGCGAGACCAGCTGTGACAAGACCCAACTATCAATCAATTATACGGAAAGGTAGCTATTCAACGTTAGCAAATACATTGGCAATTATGTGGATTCTTTAATTTCAGTTTTATTCAATTTTCTTCATCTGTTGTTTCTGTTGTTGCTTTATGGACATGTAAAGGACATTAATACTTTTATTTTGATTTTTGTGAGGGAATGCAACATGAATTTCATCTTAATTTGTTGCTTATCTTTGTTAGTTCAGAGTAAACAAAGTAATGAAGAGCTTAATTGGTGCAATAAGTCCCTTTCCATTTCTTTTTCGGGCTGTTGAAAATTAATTGATAGAAATGGAGGAGTACCAGTTCTGTTGGAGCAACAAATTAATTAATAGGAATGGGGGAGTACTAGTTCTGTTGGAGCAACATGCCTCCAGCCAAAACTACCAAGTCTCTTAGAACTTGCTTTGCAGCTTCGTATAACAAATCAATTTTAGGTGCTTCAATTGGAGGAATTTGAACAAGTTTTTTGTGATTTTGGGAGGTAGATTTGACTTTGAATTCAATTTGGAGGTGAATTATAAGTGGTGGATGTTGAGGATTTAGCTCCAGTACTTTGTTTCTGATGGAGAAGTTGTGCCGTTTCAGCTATTCCAACTCTCAGGTGATGATCATATTCTGTTGTTGTTAATACACATTTTTTTGTGTGTTTCATGTTTGATGTATGTTTGCTCAACCAGAAATCTTGACCAAGTGTATTATAATTCATGTTTAATTCAGTTGATGACTTTATATTATTTTGCCCTTTAATTTTTCTCATAGATTTGTTATCAGCTTTTGGGGTGGTTTGACAATTCTGTGTATGAATAGTTGGATTAAACTCATTGGGATTTGGGGCAGCCTTGATACTTTTATTTTCTAACAAGACCTGTACTAATTGCAGTTTATCCTGCACACCAAGGTAAGGGCAATAGGCCTTGGTGCACAGCTGTATTTTCTATTCTTGACTCTCCCGTATGCATATTACAATGTGCAAAATTTGGAGCAAGACTTGTTGTAGGATATGAATGTGGCTGGGTGAGAATTTTCTTGAAAGTTATCATACTAAAACTGTGCTCTTAAACTGTTATGTGAATTGATTATTTAACTTAATAAATTTGAAGAATTTTTGTTTACGTTTTCTAATATAGATTGCAATGCTTGATATTAGTACATTGTCAGTTTTGTTTCTTACAGGTGATGTATCCAACCCAAGTTCATCAGTCATATGTCTGTCTTTGAAATCCTTTTTGAATACTACTGTCTTATCACAGAGCCTAAAAGGATGTGAATCCAAGAACTTGACTGATCAAGAAAATAGGATAGGCCAAGAGGATTCTGAATTCAAGACTTTGACTGATTCTGGAAGTGGGTTAGGATCTCCAAAGGATGCTGAATCCAATTATTTGGCTAATTCTGAAACTAGAGACAGGGTAAAGAATCCTGAATGCAAGTCTTTGAGTGACTCTCGAGCTGACCTGGCAATCATTTTGACCCAAAATGCTTATATTTTCGTCGTAAACAGTGGCACTAGCAATTTGATCAGGTCTTGGCCCATGCTTGGACTCTACGGTGATCTCAATGAACATTGCAGGTGAGTGTTTTTGGCCAAAACATGGATATCATTTGATTTTTTTGTTGTTTGCTTTCTATTTTTGTAAAGTTTTGGTTGAGTTCCGGGGTGCCATATTAGAATTAAAAGAGCATGTGGATATCTTTCTTTGCAGAGGACGGTGATGCATTTTGTGATGTGTTAAGTGTAAAGAAAGAGTCTTCAAATTTACCTAAGAAAAGTGGAGCTAAAAATGATAATTCACAATCGACTCCTGACTTTGTAGGGACACAGCTTGAAGTTGACATGGATACCTCCACAAAACATGCATCCATTCTGCGGAAATCAGAGAATATATGTGTTTTACTTTGTTGTGACAACCAACACATTACACGTTTGCTCATTGAAGTCTGTGCTTGAGGTGCCTTTTTATCCTCTCGAATTTAAACGCGAACATCTTGATATCTCCCCTTTCACAAACTGAAACTTTGGTTCTAGGGTGACAATGATCCCATTCTGAAGGTGAATCTTTCAAAACCGTGTTGTTGGACAACGATTTTTAAAAAAGATGGGAAAGACAGTGGATTAGTAGTATTGTTTCAGACAGGAATCTTTGAATTCAGGTGAAACACAATCTACACTCCCTTGTTCCCTTACCTTGGTGTGCAGGATAAACTTGATGTATTCTGAGCTGATTATGTGAATCACAGTGGTGTATCTGGTGACCAGAAGTAGTTTTGGGGTATTATATCTGTTTTTTGAAGTTAGAAGATGTTACAAATCCTTCTCCATTTGCTTCCTTTTCCTCAGTATGTTAAGAAAGTAAAACATTTGTTGCAATACTGAATGTTATTATAGGACTATAATAGTTTTGATATGAAGTTGGGTGTATGATAAATGGATTAACTTAACTTTGTATGGATTATGAGTGACCCATTATAGTTCATATTCAAAACTTTGCTCCATTTATTATGATGAGGATGTTGAATTCAAGCTGCATTTCACAAGTCAAGTGGAGACCTACAAATGACCTATGTTCTTCCGGTTTCCTTCCCAATTTCATCATCCACTTTCCTTAAACCTTAACGTTTAACCGAGGCGTGGGGCTTCACCTAGTATATAACAATCCAGAAGTCCAGAACCCATTAGAAAATCGAGAAGCAAGAAATGGTTCTACTAGAGAAGCTTTGGGATGACATCGTGGCCGGACATCAGCCTGAACGTGGTCTCGGCAAGCTCCGAAAGGTCACACCTAGGCCCTTGAGCGTCAAAGGTACGTACTTGATCTCTTCGATCATCGATCATTCTTCATTAATTTCTTCTTTGGTTTCTGTATTTTGTGTCTTTTGATCTATCTTTTGTGTGTGTTGATGAGGGAGAGACGAGCAAGATCACGATGCCGACGACTCCAACTACGCCGGTGACCCCAAAAACACCTATCTCGGCGCGGAAGGACAACGTTTGGAGGAGTGTCTTCCACCCAGGTAGCAATCTGGCCAGCAGATCCATGGCAAACCAAGTCTTTGATAGCCCACAGCCAAACACTCCCACAATCTATGTCTGGTACGTACCCTTATATTATCGATTCGTTCCCACGCAAATTAATTTAACATGGAGATCCATACTAATTAGTGCTTCGAAATCACGATTCACGAGTTTCTCAATCTGAAACTTAACGATGTTAAAAACGATACGGCGATTGGCTATATTTAATGGAATCTGTTGTTATGTGATCAGGATGTATAGTGGGGAGACGAGGAGCAAGCACCATCGTTAAGGTGACGACTGATGAGGAGCTCAGGAGCTGCTACGTGCACCAGGGGTACGGTGGTTGTTTTTGCATGTAAATAGTGTCGTTTTCAGTTCAGTGTTTGCCACGTTCCTTCTCGCTGTGTAGGTTCCGATGGTTGTAGTGTTGTACTACTTCTATGATCAGAGTATGTAGAAGAAATAAGTGATATTAAATTAAATATAATATAATAAATATTAATTAAATAATTAATAAAATGTAAACATATGAAGGAAGAACAAATTTTGAGTAAAAAGATGAACTTAGTTGAGTCACGTGTATTATCTTTTTTTTAAGAATTTTTACGCCACCCACGAGGTTGTATGCATCTTTCAAGAATAAACAACTTAACTTTGTACCGCAGCACAAGAACTTCTCTTTTATAAGTATTTGCTCTTTTTGATGGGATGAAGAATGAGGGAGGATGAAGCCTCTATTTATACATGGAGGAGAGAGCACACAAATTCACATCGCACTCATTTCATCCAAGATTTGCACCCTCTGCGCGCATAAGAGAGAGTCTCTGTACTCACTTACTCAAGGTATACTAGGGTGCAATCATAAATAAAGACTTCCACATTTCTAATTTCTTCAATGTGTGATCACATTCTTTCATTTTGTTTCAAGTAGCCAACTTTGAGTGACAATTTTCATTCACCCCTTAACCAATTTAAACAAATGAATACATAATCTTTATGTACTCTTGTAGGAGAACACAAATTTATGTTTCCCCCACATCAAAATTAAGTGCAACACACTCAATTATTTTATTTAAATTGTCATATTAAAATGATGAAAACCACTATTTTTCTAACAGTTAAGAGCTCTGATTTTGCGCTAAGCTAGAGTTAAGGTTCACTAAGCGTTGTTATTGTTAACTTGTTATTTGATGTTGAGGTAGCTGCTAGCACTACTATGCCGTATTGCCGGTCTAAGGTTTGATTAGTCTCTTGTAAAAGTCAGATCCAACGTGCTTGGTGGTGATGAAGATCGGCTAAAGTAATTTCGTCGGAAATAAATAAAACACCTTTCTATGTTCATGAATTCATGATGATTTGGAATGGAGTGTCCAAAAACCTTCTTATCCCAAAAGATGGAACTTTTGATGAGAATTTGGATGACAAGTAACCCCATTGCATAATTCAATAATTACAATAACCGAGTTCCAAAGACCAAAGCACTTGCCGTAAGTTATTATTAGTTGATTAACGATTGCGATCCAAGTACTATTTAAGTGGCTCTGACCTTCTCTAATGCAATATTTATCACTTAAAGACAAGGAAATGGATCCAATCTGCATCCATAATAGGACCCGCATTTGTAGGATAAGGTCCGATTCATAGGCCACGTGGCAGTTGGTGAGTCGGACCATGTTTTGAAAGAGTACTTCATTATCTATCCTAAATCATATGTTAGCTATCATTCTTAATTAACACATACTGTAAAAGATATGGTTTAATAGGTTTTGTAAAAGCCATTTGGTGCAAACCGGAGAGTGATTCTACAATATGCCGAGCATGTAGGTGAGGAACCAGGATAGTCAAACAAAGGATCAACCAGATTAAATATACTAATTTTACGACTGACTGACCGGAACTTATAACCTATAAATACATTTGACAGTTGTGAAAACCAGAGAGTGCGGAGCATGTAGGGGAGCAACCAGGACAGTCAAACATAGGAGCAACCAGATTAAATATACTAATTTTACGACGGACTGACCGGAACTTATAACCTATAAATACATTTGACAGTTGTGAAGCTGAGCTTCAGAGATGTCTGCTTTTGCTCCACTATATGAGCAGTCGGTGAGCTTCTAAACACAGACATCTCTCTAACCAACAACAAAAGATGGAGCATGGAAAGCACTACGAGACCTACCTGACATTCTCCGTTGTATATCTAGTCAAAACTAACGGAAGGGTTGCTAGCAGAAGTTTATCTTCAGCCACGGTTTAAGTTCCACTTCTTCTGATACGCCAAAAGCTGCAGAATAACACAAATAATGGGTTCAACCAAGGCATCTGTGTCAATATTACTGATGAATTGGAGAAGGGGAGGGAAAGTTTAAGAAAAATTGTACTCAAAACTTCTCACAAATGTGAACTCTAGATAAAAGTGCTCACCAGATGGCCACGAATGAGATGATGTGCTTGAACTGCTGTCAAAGTTTCGTCCTCTCTTAAGAGAAGTAGTGTATCCTTGCTCGAGTCAAAAGCACCAGAGGTAGAAATCAGAACATTTGTAGGGTCTGATGGGTTAACTTTGGCTTGCTTGTCTTTCAACAAGTATATTTCCACTTCATCCGGTTGCAATGCAGTTTGCACAGCAACATACTGAATACATACAAAACTATATTCAGCATGCATTATACAGTTAAGCTGTCAATTGAAAAATGCAGTCAGTGAAAGATTTACCTGACATAGTTGTCCAACTGAGAGGGTGGGCCTACAGCAAAGATATGGCCTCTGCAAACTGCGTATCCTTTGTTCATCAAAAGAAACAAGTAGAAGGTGTATATTCGGCTGAAATCACAAAGATGAAAGTCAAAAAACAAATTTATGTGAAATCATTGATTCAACATTCAATTATGATGCTGAATGCCACATAATTCTTGAAATGGTCCCATGCCCCTGTGCAGTTTCACAGTTTGTGTTACTAGTTATGTCTTAGAAACTAGAATAAGTTTGTGTAAACTATCGGCATGAGAATTCTCTGCCTTTTTTAAATTTCAAAACGAAACTCGTAGTTTCTTAGGGATTCCTAAGCTCAATCTTACCTCATTATCGTTAGTCCCCAAGTTCCGGAGATGATCCACCAGCTTAGAGATGCGGTTCCTCCTGGTATTCTTACCATTGACACCACTAGAACTGCCATATCGAGTATGACTCCGCAAACCACCTTTACCCCATGAAAGCCTTTCTCTGCTGCCAATAAACCCCAAGGATGCCCCTATGACTTCTCTTTTCACTTCATCATTCTCATCATCACCATCTGCATTTGTTGCTGCTGACGAAGGCTGATAATATTGAGCACCTGTCCATCTTTTGGGTCGTTTTGGTCTTGGTTCAGTGCGCTCATCAGCCGAGGATGAATCTTTTCCTACATCATTACCATTTGCCTCCTCATTGTCATCAGACCCTTGAAATTCAATGGTATTCTTACTGTTTTTTCTCTGCCTCAAATTTGCAACTCGATAGTTACCCTGTGATCTCCTCACAAATGCAGCTGCAGTAGCTTTGGCTGTTGTTCGCTTCTTACCAAGTGCTTCAGATTGTCGTCGAAATGTCTGGGCAATGGAAGCTTGGATCTGTTCAAATAAAGTTATGATCAAGATCCCAAAGTAACAAGAAGGAAGCAGAAAGAAGTGTATTACGCATATTTGATGAAGCCTAACATCTGAATGAGGATGAGGAATAAGTACAATAGAATACCTTCCTCAAAGACATACACAAGAACGTAATGAACTTTAACATATGTATATTGAGCTACTGATCCAGGAATTAAAAGTTAAAAAGATTGCCATCAGTTTCATATGGAAAACTAGAACAGTATGTCCTTTTTTTTCCCAAATGAAAATCGAGGAGTTGGCGTTTTATAGTTTTACTTTATTTAGGGTTCAGTGGCAATACTAATGCAAGTATATTAACCACAAAATCATAAGAAAAACTTTCAATGTTTCACCTGCTTGTTGCGAGCTCTCTCCTCTTCATGAAAAGCTAATTCCTACAGGAGATATTATACAGTAAGTGCTTCCATTTAACCTGTTGTTTAGAATAACATGTACAGCTGAGATGTAATAGTCTAATAGACGACAAGTATTATTTCTTATAGTACCTCTTCCTCGTACTTGTCAATATCAGGATATATGGCTGCAATTAACGCATCATAGTTCGGATCATCTCTCAAAGAGCGGCGACTAGCACAATGTGTGCGGCATGCAGGGCATTCATTGTTCCTACAGTAAAAGAAAGTTAAATCTGATTTGGTAGAGACATCAAAAGCTAAACAATTTAAAAACTTATAAATTCTTAACAGAATCTATTAGCAAGGAAATTCAAATTGCTCTAAATAAGATGGGAAAACAGAAAGCAAAGGGTATGGGTTGTAAGTTTCAATACATACCCAAGCCGCATGGACTTGTCAATGCATTCCCGGCAGAAGCGGTGCAGGCATTCCATCACTGTTCTCGTCTTCCTAATGATCCCTACACATACAAAAGGTTAAATGAACTCTTTTTCTTCATTAGGAGACGGAGCAGGAGACAATGCTTATTACAGCAAAGAAAGAGAAAACAATGTTATATGGCTACTAGAAACAAGCTAAACACGTAGAAGTGCCTGCAACCACATTTTACCATCAATTATACAATGTGAACATTACATTACAAGAATTTAAAACATAGATTTGGAACACCTCAGCAAGGCCATGCATGGTAAGCAATGATTTGAGTGTATACAGAACAAAAGAAGAGAGAAATTTGTAAACACCCAACAGTCACAGAAACAATGAAAACATCCCAACAGTCAACAGAAACAAGAGAAACCAGATAGGACATGGATAGTATCATCAAAAGCTTACAAATCATACAATAAAGTAAACCACAACGGTACAAAAGATTTCAGGAGGTCTACAATGAATGGTATCAACCTTAATGCATCAGTGACGTTTATTTTTCTGCTGGTACCCAATGAATCTCTTTTTATTTTTCAAGCAAAAAAGAAACTGAAACAGAATATATCAGAAGCATACCTAGACAGATAGGACATTGCACTTCCTTCCGGATTTCTGACAGTCTTACTGCAACATGGCTGTGTATAAAGATCAAGAGAAGAATCAGCATACAGAAGACCCAACCTTTGATATGTTAGTCTTTGTGCCCAACTCTCCCCTTCTTTTTTTCATGTTACAACATTTTAGAAAGAATCTATAAGAACCTCTTAAAATTACAATGTACCACATCTCAATATCAGATAAGGAAACTAATTCATATTTAATATCCATCTTCAAAACATTCATTTCAATCTCAAGCCTGTACTATGAGTGAGGCCCAAGAAAAAGAAAGAATCTCAAGCACACATCCTTGGTTCCTTTGATATCATATCCGTGTACACCATACTGTATATCCATCCTGTAGCCAAACCATACAATATTACATTTCTCCCAAAAGGCCAACAACAACGCATGCTGCTTCTTTTTATTTTCAATCTCAGCAAATAATATGAATCAATTAACGCTACTATAGTAAACCCAGAAGAACTAGAATTCTAAAGAAGCTGAGTAGAAGCTCGTACACAGCAGATTGTTTAAGTAAATTCCATCTTTGTCCCTCCCCTCCCCGACAATGATTGGCTACTTTCACTTCAGCAAAACAAAAACCCAGTAACTCTTGAGCTCAAGAATTCCTCGTAACAATAACAAAAACCCAGCAATCCAATCATTTACGCAGCTCAAAACATCTAACATTATCTTCAGCAGTCAACGCTAACCCAATGCCTTTTTGGCACCGCCATTCAAGTTTTCGAAGAACTACGAAAACGCTGACGCGTTTCTTTCTGTAGCTTAATGATAACGAGCCAGAGAGGCCGAAGATGTTCGTACCAACCATGCACGCATTATTGAAACCCAGAAAATCAATCACCGGAGCAAAAACAACCGGAGAAATCCAACTCCATCAATCTTCTTCTTCCTCACAACTAACTAAACAAAGAGCTCATTGCTCAGTCGCATCACATGCTCCAGTAAAACCAAACCAAACAACTCCGATTCTATTATACACAGAGCCAAGAGCCAAGAGCCAAGAGCCAAGAGCCAAGATCCATCAAACCACTCTCACCGGCGAATCTTCGAACACTTGGTGTGCGTAGAATGTCGATCAAGATCACGAAAACTAAGACACAAAATACGAGCAGAAAATAAAAAATAAATAAAGCTTACTCGCTTTTCTCGTTCTTCTCTTCCTCGCTCGGGCTCCGATCAGATTCTGACATAACAAACCACGACGAAGAATTCGTCGCGAAAACCAAAGCGGAATGAAAAGCGAGAGAAGAAGAACAAGAAGAAAGAGATAATGTGTGAGAGAATAGTGACGGGAGTGATGAAATTGGCGCCGGGCGAGGGTATTAAGGTAAAATAACACGTTACCTTCGTCGTGAGGCGGCAGCTCGTCGAAGCCGTTCTCGGTGTGGTCGTCGTCGGCGGCAGGATCACCGTCCTCCAACAACTGCTGCTGTTGCGCCGGCATTGCCTCTCAAGAATTCAGCCGCGACGCGTGTCGTGAATTGGGAGCTGAGAAGGATGACTTGGCGGTGACGGTGGGTTAGGTGGTGTTGGTGGTGACGGTGGTGAGGTGGTGGTCTGTGTAGAAGAGAAGAGAGAAGACGAAGAAGAGGCCTCTGCTTCTTCGTTGGTCTTATTTCTTTCTAATGGGAAAATATAATTTTGTTTTTTATTTATTTTTTACTCTGAATATATATAAGAGCAGTGAAGGAGACAATTCTTGCTGTGCGCCATTTTGGTCAACACGTGTATGCGGAAGGGATGAGATTGTAAATTGGCTCCCTAATTTTGCTTTTGCTCTTTATTAATGTGACGTTTTTTGTCGCAAGAAGAGGGGATTTACGTTAAGTGGCAAGATTGAAGAGATAAAGCGACGGTAAGTTACCAAACTGTCCTTCACACAATGCACGACTAGTCGAAATCTAGGCTTTACTTGTTGAGTTCATTTTATTATACTCTTTATTTTCTTCATTTTCTAGGTAATTTTTTTTCTCTATGTTTTGAACTTAGTAAAACTTGAAATTTATGGATGATTGTTGTCTGTCGATTATTGAAGATAAATTATTGCGATGATACGAGCTAAAGAAGAAAGTACATTACTCGTAGAAAATTGTTAAGAGTCAAAGATGTTGAGTATATGTGTTAAAGACTCGAAATATGAAAACGAATACGAAAAGTCATGTGATATACTTGATTTACTTTTGAATATGTGGTTACTCAAAATTTTGTTTAAATTTATGTTTTGAAAATAGATTTTATTCATAAAAATGAATTAATTACGAACTTGAAAACTACAACAATACATTTTAAAACCTCGTTAGATCCTATTGTGAATAATCAAAGCAGAAAGATAAATAGATAATATCGTTTATTAAGTTTCTAATTCCTTCACATTTATTTCCAATATATTTAGTAGACAATATCCAAATACTCAAATCCGATTATTACCATATATTGAAGAAGTTCGATGGGCTTGCAACATAACAATTTAGCATATGAAGAAACATAAAAAGAACCCATTGACGTATATATGACGAATATTTATGTCGATTTCAGGTGTTTTGAATTTTTTTTTAATTCAACAATTATACGTGTCAAGTTAAACACGCATAATTAAACACATTTGGTCCGATGTGTCATACATATACAAAAACTGATTCCTCCAGCATACAAAATTGGTTTCACCTCAATTAAATTTGAATATCTATAGCTTCATACTCTCTTTGATTGATAATTTAAGCAAACGTTTATGAGAATTTCGGGTTTTAACTTAATGAAAGAATAAGTAAATATATATGTTAAACCTTGCATGGCCGGTCTTCCAAGAAACGAAACCGCCACCTCTTCGATCGTAGCTCTTTCATTAACAAACAGCTATACTTAAATTAAACCAAAGCTACTAGCTATCCCAATCAAGTGAGTAATTAAACCCAACCGGTAAACTGTAAAACTACAACAGTTTTTACCCTCGCGTGGGTAAAAAATTAGAAAACGTATATATATAGACTCGTGACTTTTAAAAATAAGAAAATAAGAACTTGATCGTCTCTGGAATCGGACCATCAGAACAAAGCACCCACCGTCATAATGGGCTTGCCGGAAATAGTCGATTTCGCCCGGAATTTCGCCGTCATGGTCAAATTCAAAGGCCCTGTAAGTATCTCTCTCTCTGAAAATTTCAATTCTCAGCTGCTCACTGATTTAGCTAAGCTTAATTTTTCTTACAGGACCCCAAGGGCCTCAAAATGCGAAACCATGCTTTCCATCACTACAAGTGAGCCGAGCTTTCTGTTAAACCTAACCCTAATTTTATCAATTTACTTGTTAATATTGTAATCAATTTGGATTTTGTGTGTAGCTCTGGGACGACGACTATATCAGCTTCGGGGATGTTATTGCCGGAAGCGCTTTACGACGGTGACGTGGCGAAGAGACTTTGCGGAGAAAGAGTTGACCGGCCGCTGGCGCTGGTTGTGACTGTTGCTTCGATTGTTGAGCCGTTTCTGTCTCAGAAACACAGAGAGAGAGTTACTCAGGTCGAAAATCGAAAATCGAAATTTGAAACTGCAGTGTTTGTAGTTTGTGAAGTTTTGTTAGTGGGGATGATGATTAGGGATTATGCTTGGTTAACTTGCAGGGCAGGCCTGAGCTGATTCATGGGGTTGAGATTGAAGTTATGGTAGAGGTATTAGCAATTTAGTACCGTATTCAGTATTGTTGAATTTGGTTTATGGAATGACGAGTTTTTGTTGTGAGGTTAGTGTCTCGGGCTAGATATAAGTGCGCGACAATTTGACTATTTGAGGTGGATGGATTTGTAGGATGAAATGAGGTTGAAGAAAGACTTGGGAGATTCCGATAGAGAACGTCCATGCTGGCTTGCAGCAAAGCTTTTGACACTGGTAGGGAATTCCTTACCTAATTGCTTGGTTTTGCTATGGCTGAATTAAAAGCAGTTGGGTTTAGAGTGTATAATTTTTTTTAAAATGATTCTTACGATGCACCTCTTAACTTGACTGTGTCTATTGGATGATAATTCATGTGTATGTGAGAACTTTATAGCTCAATTTTTTATAAAAAAAATCTTGTCCTCCTTCCTATGTACTGTTATCAGTGTTGTGTGCATATCCATGCCTCTTTTATGGTGGCCTGATGAAGGATTACTCGTGGTTTGGTTTCCAATGTTGACCAAGCTAGTGTACTTGCAGATTGATGTGCCTGCATCTGCTGTTGCACTCCAATCTCTTGTGGATGCTTCTTTAAGCTCTCCAGAGCATGGATGGGAGGTCGGTTGGTCTTTAGCCTCGCATAAGAATCCTCTGCCAGTTACGGATATTATTCAGACACAGGTAGTAGATGTTCCTGTTTTGCGGTTTCACATCCTATGTATGTCTATTTAGAGATGATATAATACTGGAGAGCAACTAATGATAATGGTCATTCATAGAGCAGCTCTTCTTTTTCTGGTTGAATTTGCAGAAATTTCTGAAGTTAACATGACAAATATATCATTTCAATATTTTCATGTAATTTAAAGGATATGTCTTGGTGTTCAATATGTGATATTGACAATTTGTCAACTAGGTGGATTTGGCAGTTCGGGACTCGGAAACCACAAGTCCTGTGGGAAAGTCCACTACGAGGATTGCAATTCTTGGTGTATCCTTATTATCCAAGGTAAATCTGACCACTCAATTTTAGCAAACAATCTTGTGACAATTCATTACTCAATTGTCCGGAATGCGAATATCTTGTATTGATTGTTCTCATTCTTACTGACACTAACTAAGGTATGTTGTGTTCAGGTTTTGCCAAACATAACTATATCACCCTCCAGTAAAAGGGGGGACTTTCTTGTAGCAGTTGGTTCTCCTTTTGGTATTCTGTCACCTGTGCACTTCTTTAACAGGTAGCTTATATTCTTGTTTAATTATGTATCACACCTGCTCAGTTGATATTATCTTCTTTACATCCTATTGATAATCATGGCTTCCTATTTCAGCATATCGGTGGGGTCCATTGCCAACTGCTATCCTTCTATGTCATCTTATAGTTCATTGCTGATGGCAGACATACGATGTCTTCCTGGTGCGAGCATTACCCTCTAAGAGTTTCCATTGTTCTTTTCCTGCCGTTGGTCTCTGATTCCCTGTCAATTCTAATCCTACCAGGAGCAGAAGGTGGTCCGGTTTTGAGCGAAAATGCACAGCTTATTGGTATGTTGATTAGACCATTAAGGCAGAAGACTAGTGGTGCTGAAGTTCAGGTAACTTGTTATATGACATGGTATCTATTGTTTTGTATTTCTTTTCCGAGTAACATGTCATCCAAAACTTTAGTCTTGGGTAACAGCTGGTGATTTCGTGGGAAGCCATTGCAACTGCTTGCAGTGACTTGCTGCAGAAGGAGCCTCATTATGCAGAAAAGGGGATTTATTATGACGAGGGAAACTTAAATGCTGTAGGGAAAGCATTTTTAGCTGTCACCAGTGACTCCAATGGACAACCCATGAAGCTTATTCAGGAGCATCTTTGTACTAGTTCATCTCCATCAGCAGTTGAGAAGGCAATTGCTTCTGTTTGTCTTATAACTATTGATGATGGAGTATGGGCATCTGGCGTTATCTTGAACAAGCAAGGCCTGGTACTCACAAATGCTCACCTCTTAGAACCATGGAGATTTGGTAAAAGGACGGCAAGTGATGAATCCAGTTCTGAGGATATTCCCCTTGTTTACAAAGGATCTCTATCTCCAGGGTTTAGTGTAGTTGATGGCAAGCAAAAGAACCAGGGGCTTTTTCCAGGGCTTCGCAAGAATAAAGATAACTCAGTTGGGCATGAACATGGAGGAGTTAACTCATATCACAAAGGCCATAAAAGCATACGTGTTCGCCTGGATCATATGGACCCTTGGATTTGGTGTGAAGCCAAAGTGGTCTATGTTTGTAAAGGACCTTTGGATGTTGCCTTGTTACAGCTCAAGTACATCCCAGATCAGCTTTCTCCAGTTGTCATGGATTTTCAGTCGCCCTCCTTAGGATCAAAGGCATACGTTATTGGACATGGGCTATTTGGTCCAAGATGTGGTAAGCCAATATTTGATTAGATTTGTCATTTGTGCCTTTAAGCTTGGTTTTTTTAGTTGACTTTTCTGACACCTGGATTAACATAACTAAAGTCGCAATTAGTTCTAGAAAGATGCAATTCTCATGTTTATCATTATAAATCTGTATTGGTGTTATTCTTATGTTTCATTCTCTGTTTGGGCTCTATTTCATTAGGCTTTTCCCCATCAATTTGTTCTGGTGTGGTGGCAAAAGTTGTCAAAGCAAAATCGTTACTCTCATATCAACCCAGTCAACCAGGAGATACTCAAGGGCACTCTCCTGTGATGCTGGAAACTACAGCCGCTGTCCATCCGGGTGGTAGTGGTGGTGCTGTCATCAATTCAGATGGTCTTATGATTGGGCTTGTCACTAGGTATAGGCTTTATATAATTGTGATTGGTGCCCATGTTTTCAAATAGTCCTACCCAAAAAGCTGCAATTCTACATGTCTCTTTCACTCTAGATCTGGTATAGATTTGTTGTAGCCTTATTCTGAAGTGCATCACTGTACTCCATGTTTAGTGTCATTCGATCTACATTTTGTGATATCTTGTTGTTCAGTGTGATTGATAAAATTGTTGTTCAAGTTGCTTATTTGTTCTTTAAATCTATGTTGCAGCAATGCTAGGCATGGTGGAGGAACAGTTATACCACATCTGAACTTCAGTATTCCATGTGCGGCTCTCCTGCCCATCTTCAAGTTCTCAAAAGGTAAACTATATCTGATAGTTTTATGTGAATAAGTTTCTAATGATCCATTTACCTGACAACTTGGTTGTTTTCTTCCAACAGACATGCAAGATCTTTCACTTCTTCAAGTTCTTGATCAACCAAACAAACACCTTTCTTCTGTATGGGCATTGATGCCTCATATGTCTCGGAAGTCCCCTCATTTGTCTCACATAAAACAGTCACTACCAAATGATAACAATGAAGCAGAGAAAGGTTCTCGTTTCGCAAAATTCTTAGCTGAAAGACGAGACATGTTTTCAAAGCCCACCCAGTTGAACAGGCCTGGAAGACTTCTGAACGACATTGTTCCGAGCAAGTTATGACAAACAGCCTTGCAATTCCCTTGTACCTTACTTGAAGTTGATGTAATTCCTAGGAACTAGATTAGATGTGTTGTAGCTCCTTTTCACTTATTTCACAAATCGGGTGATAAATCCATAGTTAGAAGCGGTTTGCTCTTCAAATCAAGCTTGTATGTTTACAGGAAAGCACTATGCGTAGGTGACATAATGCTCATATGTGATAACACCATAATAGTTATAAATTTTTTTTTCTTATTTTTGCTAAATTTCTTTTAGCTCATTCTGTTTTCCAGTTTGAATATGGTCTGATTTGTAAACACACCAAACCTGTGAGAATTTGCCGAAGCCAAGAAGATTCATGCTCAACTATCTTTACCTATACAAAGTGAGAATCTAATCCTTCATCTCTACCATATCAAATTTACAGATTATCAGTCAAATATGTCAGGATCACAATAGAGGCGAAAGCTGTGCTAAAAAAAACGAGACATTTCTAGCACAAATTAGGTACAAGTGTATAACAGATATAAATTAATAAATAAAAAAGAAAGGAAAAATGAACATAAATACAACTTTACAAGGGCACCTTGATGTTGAATGTTTGACACTGTGTCTCAGTAGTCTTTGCTATTTCATCACTACTTCAGAAGTTCAGAGATAGCCGACCATGAAATTTGCTCAGTAACAATAAAACACAGAGAATCAAAGATGTGGGATAACTCCTCCAGCTACAAGGACTACGTGGCTGGCTTGCTCGCCGGCGTTGCCACTGTTTCCATTGGCCATCCATTCGACACCGTCAAGGTAACAACAACAACTCACTCTTCAATTTTGATCAACTTTCACTGAGTTTCGAAACACAGACAAGTTTACTATCATGGGTGTGGCCTTAATGTGATTTATTTGATGTGGGATTGATAAAGTTCGAGACTTTGAAGTAAAATGAAAGCTAAAGTATTGGATTTTGGAATCTGGGCAGTCTAAGTTTGGACTGAAATGAGTTTAATTGCTTGATTTTAATAGTAACGTTTGATGTGGGATTGATAAAGTTCGAGACTTTGAAGTAAAATGAAGCTAAAGTATGGATTTTGGAATCTGGGCAGTCTAAGTTTGGACTGAAATGAGTTTAATTGCTTGATTTTAATAGTAACTTAAGAGAAATTTGAGCTGAAATTCGAGAATGGTCTGTGAATTTTAATTGTGTGTAATACTTGATTCAATCAGGTGAAGCTGCAGAAGCACAACACTGTAGAACATGGCATTACGTACAGGAATGGCTTGCATTGTACTGCAAGGATACTAAAGACTGAAGGGGTAGGATCCCTAATGTAGCATTGTAGTCTATCCTTTTCTTTTCGAAAGGTTGCTAATGTTAAGAATTTGAGTATTTTTTTCACATTATTTTTAGAGGAGAGCTGACAGGGATTTGGGTCCTTGCATTGACAGATTAAAGGACTATACAGGGGAGCAACATCATCATTTGTGGGAGTAGCGTTTGAAAGTTCACTTATTTTTGGGATGTATTCCCAGATGAAACAGGCGCTGCAGGTATGTGTAAAAATGAAGTGTGTAGAGGTTTGTTGGGTTTTATATGGCAGTGATCAAGATGGTGGCTTCAGTTAGATGCATTTTCCGGATCCATCTAATGGCAATGTTAAATAATATATTGAGTATAATGGAACAGTCTTTGTTAATCATTTTGCTTGAAGGGAACTGAGCAAGGTACTGAGCCACAACCTAAGATCATAATTCCATCTGCAGCTTTTGGTGGTGCAATGATCAGTTTCATACTATGCCCGTCAGAGCTGGTGAAGGTAAAAAGGACTTGTACAGTTTTAAGATTGCCCACTTGTTTCTTGCTGTATGTTTAATGGACTGATCTTTTCCAGTGTAGGATGCAAGTTCAAGGCACTGACTCTTTGGTACCGCTATCGAGTAGATATGTTGGTCCTCTTGATTGTGCCCTGAAAACTGTGAAAGATGACGGGGTGAGCAGATACAGTGCTTTTTGAGAAAACTCAATCTGTGTCAATGCTTTTAGCTGATGATATCGTTTCAGGTCAGAGGACTTTTTCGCGGAGGGTTTACAACATTGTTAAGAGAAGCTTCTGGAAATGCAGTCTTCTTTAGCGTTTATGAATACGTCCGCTATCACATGCATTTACAATTCAAATCTGCTTCATCAGACCATGAAAACTTGATTGACGTGGGAGTTGGGATTGTTAGTGGTGGCCTTGGTGGTATAGCTGTATGCATCTTCACTAATTAGCATTCTTGTGTGGTACACATGTTCAAATTTCTATTATACTAGCTATGTGCAAATTGTGATTTTTCTCATATCTTCTTTCCAGTTTTGGTCTGCTGTGTTGCCCTTGGATGTAGCGAAGACCATTATTCAGACATCTTCAGATAAAAACTCATCAAGAAATCCATATCAAATCCTGAGCTCGGTAACAACCTTACTCTCTTGCTTTCTCTCCCTCCCTTCCAATATTTGAGAAAGACTCCAATGTCTCTTTTTGTTTTCCTCTGTAGATCTATAGAAGTGCTGGATTGAAAGGTTGCTATGCAGGTTTGGGTCCTACTGTAATAAGGGCTTTTCCTGCTAATGCGGCGGCTATTGTCACCTGGGAGTTGGCCATAAAAGTACTGGGCATTAAACGTGATTAAGGAATTAAGGACTGTTCTCTGCAGTTACCAAGTGCTTTTACCTATTTTTCAATACCCCAAGTAATCTATTCACAATTGTTTGGCATATAGAGTGATCTACAGAAAATTAGTCACTTGCACAACTCGAGTTACTCTGCCTCCTTTTGTTGGGTAGAACAGTGATTCAACATTTTTCTACAAGAAGGCATTGGAGATTAGCTTAGTTTAGTGCCTAGTTTAGTGTAGCTTGGTGTACTTGATTATGAACCTATATCATGAGTCTCTGATTGGAACATCGCCTTGTCTGTGGCATAATTTCGATGGTGCAAGATTCTGTACCAACAAGTCTGATATTCTCTGTAATTGCCATCTGTTAATAGAAGTTTTTCTTACTGAAGGCACTGATATCATTTTCTGATAGTGCTCTTTCTTGCTAAGATCCATTACATACTATGCCAATATGCTTTCTTGGATCTTAATTTCCGTGTTTCGGCTGATTTTCTGGTATGAAATATATGAAAACCAAGCTTAGGCGATGATCGGGTTCATGATCATTAAGGCCAAATAATGTCTTGCCAAACAGTTTAACTAGCTATGATACTTAGATGGTTATCCCGGTCGTGAAGTTGGTAGAGAAATCTTTATTCACCTGTGACCACATAAATTAATAGGGAAAATAACTCACTTAATTTTGTCATAATCGACAATTTGATCACTAAAGTTTAAAAAATATGAAAAATGTCACTGAACTTTAACTTTTACTATCAATTAAGTTATTATACCCAATAAACAAAGTGATCAAATTGATAAATAAAATTAAAATTCAGTGACATTTTTAATATTTTTTAAAATTCAATGATCAAATTATCGATTGTAACAAAATTGAGTGATGATTTCACCTATTTTCCCAAATTAATAACACAAACTTAACTGGAGGAGTATTTAATAAGCTCAAAACTAGCCTCTTTAGTTGAAATGTAGGTTTCTCCCAATGCAAGTACTTGATAATCTAGGATGCATGGCGATGTACTTGGGATCACTACAAGAAAAGGACTCATTACCGGCGAGATTCCGGCCAACAAGGCCGGCGACCGGAAAAGTCGCTGGTAATGTCCATCATTACCGGCGACTTACCCCGTCGCCGGCAATGTCTAGGGAGACATTTCCGGCGATTTTCCGGCAGGAATTTCGCCGGAAATGTCTGCCTAGACATTGCCGGCGACGGTTGGAGTCGCCGGTAATGTTTTACAACATTACCGGCGAGATTCCGGCGTAAAGTCGCCGGTAATGTCTTCATTTCCGGCGACTTACTCCGTCGCCGGCAATGTGTCTTATATTAGATGCCGGATGGGGCAGCTCGATCATTCAATCATTTTGAGCGAAAAAAATCCAGAGAAATCGAAAGAAGGAAAACGTACGCTCTGAAATCGATCATTCGGTATATTGTCAAAATTAAGGCGCGCGTCGAAAACTCGATCACTCGGGAAGCTATATATATATAGGTACGTAGGTGTATATATACGTATATGTGGTATATATATATATATATGTTTGTGTGTTGATCAAATCCAATTCGTGAGATATATATATATATATATGAAATGTTGTTGATGTACGGTCACCGAAACGAGAAAACAGCTTGTAGTTAATCTTGTGTCTGAATCAATGACTGGTATTATCGTATTGTTATCGGAGCCAGGCTTAACAGAGCCTCCTCCTACCCAGTCAAATACGTTTTGAATTGAAAAAAGGAGAATACTATCATCGAGTACTGAATCGAATTCAGAGATTAGATCGATATATATATATACATATGCATGCATGTGTTGATTTAATTAGAGTTGAATTGAGAGATCACGTCGATTATTAGTACTGAATGTGTGTATATATATATAATTAATACGTAAAATTGTTAGAATTTTCAGGATGGACAAGAGTTGGATGAGCCTCGAAAGATAGGATGTCAGATATCACGAGGGAATTAGGAGTTTTGTGGATTTTGTGAAGGCTAATTGTGGAGACACTACACTTCATTATTGCCCGTGTAAAGAATGTAAGTGTTTCAGCGATCGATTTCGATTTCCCATTGATAAAGTCCAGAGGCACCTGAGTAAATACGGGTTTTGGGAAAAGTACACTTGTTGGATTTATCACGGTGAAACATCGGTAGCGGGTCCGCATGATCATGGACAATGTCTGTCAAAGCTGATTGCATTGCAACAGACTCCGTTGTACGACGGTTGTAGTAAGACTGTTCTTGAAAGTGTGATGGGAGTGATGCAGCTAAAAATGGAGAACAAAATGTCTGTCAAAGCTGTTGATTCTTGGTTGAAGTGGACTGCTTCGCTACTGCCACCCGGTCATCGTCTTCCTACCACTCATCATAAGGTGCGACATATCCTGAAAGATCTTGGGCTTTCCTACATCAAAATTCATGCATGCAGATATGATTGTATTCTCTTCTGGGGAAAAGATCTCGCCGACCTTGAAGCCTGCCCGGTATGTTTTACAGAAAGGTATAAGTTGACTCCTGCAGGCAACAAGAAAGTTGTGAAGATACTTCGATATTTCCCGCTTATTGATAGGCTGGAGCGGTTGTTCATGTGTGCTTTCACGGCCGAGGCAATAAGATGGTGGGCTGAGAGGAACTTTCCTGACGATGACACCCTTATACACCCTTCCGACGGAGAGGCTTGGAAGCACATGGTCAGGGAGTTTGATCATTTTGCAGCAGAGGTCCGAAATGTTTGGCTAGGGCTCTCATCTGACGGATTCAACCCTTTTGGCAACATGAGTCTTCAATACAGTATATGGCCAGTTATTTTGGTACCGTACAACCTTCCACCATGGATGTGCATGAAGAAGGAATACAATATGCTCACTCTGTTAATTCCGGGCCCGGGTTATCCAGGAAAGTGTCTCGATGTGTATTTGAGGCCTTTGATTGAGGAGCTTAAGTACCTGAGTGAGTGTGGCCACCCCACTTACGATAGGTTCAAAAAGGAGATGTTCCAGATGCATGCCATGCTTGTTGGCACCATCAGTGATTTTCCTGCCCGCGGTATGTTGTCAGGCAACGTTACCAGGGGTTACAGGGCTTGTTCAGAGTGCATGACGGTTGATTGTTGCAGTCCTCATTGCAGTAAAATTGTCTCGATGCGTCACCGTTGTTGGCTTCCATATGATCACCCATTTAGGCAGGATCCAGACGCATTTGATGGGACTGTTGAAACAGGTGTGGCACCCAGGCGATGGACAGGGGAAGAAATTTTGGAAGTGTTGAATGAATACGATTTTGACCAGCTGAGCAATCATCCTGACATAGTGGCGTCAATTCCAGACAAGCCCGAAAGGTATAAGTTTTGGACACACAAGAGCATATTCTGGGAACTCTCCTACTGGCCCAGGTTGCCTATCAGACATTACCTAGATGTCATGCACATAGAGAAGAATGTGTGTGAAAGTGTGGTGGGCACAGTTCTTAACTTGGAGGGGAAAACAAAAGACATCCCTAAGGCACGCATTGATCTTAAAGCAATTGGTGTGCGGAAACATTTGTGGTTAAGAGATGGTAAGAGAAAAATGCCGCAAGCTCCGTACACCGTAAAGCCGAAGCATAAGCATGAAATTTTTCGGTGGCTGAGTAATGTCAGGTATATATTCTTATGGCTATGTAGGAATTTGTCCTTAAATTTTTAGCGGAGTATATATGGTTATATGCGAGAAATATAATTGGTCCATATATATGGCTTTATCTATATATATGCAGGTATCCTTATGGCTATGCAGGAAATATAAGCAGGTGTGTTAACTTCCGGGACAATAAGATGTACGGATTAAAGAGTCATGACTGCCATGTACTGCTTCAACGCCTTTTCCCTATTTTCATTTGAGGGTACATGCCCCAAGAGGTGGTGGAGCCGTTGGTGGCCTTGTCAATATTCTTTCAGAAGTTATGCACCAGGGAAGTTAAAAAAGCAGACCTCAGGGAGATGCAAGATGACATCATTTTTATCATGTGCAAGCTTGAGAGGATATTTCCCCCAAATTTTTTCGACATAATGCCGCACCTGATGATCCATCTTCCCGAACAATTGTTGCTTACCGGTCCCGTACACTACACTTGGATGTATCCCATGGAAAGGTACAAATGATTCATAAATTTGGTTTGCCTATGTTTTTATATGTAATGACTTGTGGTTAAGTAAGTTAACATGCACTTGTTAACTTGTAGACAATTGGGAGCCTACAAGGACTATGTGAAGAATAAATATGCACCTGAAGGGTGTATCGCTGAAGCATATGTTGCGCACGAGTGTGTAACGTACACCAAAGTGTACTTGGAAAATGTAGAGGACCCCCAACAACAGATGCCGATAGATGAACCCCAGTTCAACCTTTCTATCATCTCCAGTGACGTGGTAGTACAGGGAAGCTTGCCAAAGTCGTACAAGTTGGATGGAAATGAGGTAGCCATTGCCCACTGGTCGGTACTGATTAACTGTCAAGAAGTACAATATTGGAAAAACTATCATCTTCACTGCCCTGCTATTGCCGGAAATGTTGATTACCGCAACAAGACGTTTGCAAACTACTTTGGTCAATGGGTAAGTATATGTGTATATGTATATTTTTATATATATCTTTATATAGCATGTATGTATGTACGTGGTTTTGTGGTTTCAAGATGACATAATTTCTTCTGTACGTATTAATATATGGACGTTTTCAGATGAACCATGTAGCAGATGATGGTTGCCCAGAGTGGTCAAACGAATTGAGGGTCCTGGCGATGAAACCGATTGCTTCAAAAGTTTACTCGATGTGTCAGGTCAATGGCGTGAAATTTATATGTGAAAATCGAGACGACCGACTGAAAACACAGAATTGTGGGGTGATGGTCCATGGTGGGCAGGATGGCGTTGACTATTACGGTGTCCTTCATTCAGTTGTTGAACTAATTTATGGGAACCGCATGAAAGTGCACTTGTTCAAGTGTAGATGGTTTGATACTAGCCCGGAGAACACAAGGACCGATCAGTACGGAACATTTTCGGTGAATACTGCTACTACCTGGTATGAAGATGACCCTTTCGTTCTTGCCTCATCAGTAAAACAAGTGTTTTACCTGGATGATCTTCTTAACAAAGTCCCGTGGAAGGTGGTTAACCATGTTGCTCATAGAAACATATACAGTGCTGCCACACTTGGTGATACCGCAGATGATGAGGAAGTTACTGCATACCAAGAGCCGAACGCTTTTGACATTCCGGAATCATCTACGATTCGCCTTAATAATGTGAGACCTGGGAGTGTGGTTCGAATTACTGGAGCAGAACTTCTCGATGTTAATCCATATGAAGTTGACGCTGATTCAGATGACGAGGAGAGGCACATATTGCCAGAGGTTACCTATGAAACCGAGTCAGACTCAAGTGATGACGATGATTACGATTATCATCCTTAGTACGTTAATGATGTAGTCGGAAAATGTAGTCGAAATTGTAGACGGAAATTGTAGTCGTTAATCGTACGTAGACGGAAATTGATAATCGAAATTGTAGTCGGAAAATGTTGCCGGAAATCGTACGTATACAGAAATCGTAGACGGAAAATGTAGTCGTTAATCGTACGTATACAGAAATCGTAGTCGTTAATCGTACGTATACGGAAATCATTAATCTAAATTGTAGTCGGAAAATGTAGTCGTTAATCGTACGTATACGAAATTGATAATCGAAATTGTAGTCGGAAAATGTAGCCGGAAATCGTACGCGGAAAATATTGTCGGATATTCTTCGGGAAATAATGACATTACCAACGAGTTATAAGCAACTCGTTGGTAATGACATTACCCACGAGTTAACTCATCGTTGGTAATGTCATTACCAACGAGTTGCTTATAACTCGTTGGTAATGTCATTACCAACGAGTTGAAGTCGTTGGTAATGACATTACCAACGAGTTATAAGAAACTCGCCGGCAATGTTTTCTGGATAGATGCATGATAGCCCGAGCCTTTCATTTCTCCTCCTCTCCCTCTCCTCCTCCCAAATCGGTCCGGTGAGTTCACCTCCTCCTCCTCCTCTCCCACTCCTCCTCCTTATCCTCTACTCCTCCTCTCCATCTCCTCCTCTCCACCGATCCCCTCTCCTCTCCTCCTCCGAAAATCTCCTCCTCCCCTCCTCTCCTCCCCTCACCATTGTAGTCGATCGGCAAAGCATTGTAGGTGGAATTCCATGGCAGGTCTGATCCTCTCTCTCTCCCTCTCTCTCTCTCTCAATTTTTAATTATTTTTTTGCATGTGCATGTGTATGTGTATGTGTATGTGTATGTGTATGTGTATGTGTATGTGTAAATTAATTAGGGTGCTAAGTTGGAAATTAGGGTGATAAGTTCTAAATTTATATGCAATGTATATATATGTGATGTATATATATATTTAGGTATGTGAAAATGAAGTGATGTATATATATATGTGAAAATTATGTATAAATGTGGTTTGGATGAATGTGTGATGTATATATGTGTGGAAATTAAACCTAATTAAGATGCATGATATATATATGTGTGATAAATGTGGAAAATTAATTAGGGTTTGTGATTTGGATGAATATATGATGGATAAATTTAATTAAGATGCATGATGTATATATATATACACATCGAATATGTATAGTTCTTAATTTAGGTGATATAGTTGTTAATTAATCGTATAAATGAAGGTGGAAATCGGGATCGGAACGGTTTAGAACCGGAACTGTTTGTAACTGGAACCGTTATGTTACAAACGGTTCCGGTTCCAAACAGTTCCGGTTTCAAACGGTTCCGGTTCCAAACCGTTCCGGTTCCGATTTCCTATAGAACAGAAACGGTTTTGAACCGGAACGGTTTGGAACCGGAACTGTTTGTAACTGGAACCGTTATGTTACAAACGGTTCCGGTTCCAAACAGTTCCGGTTTCAAACGGTTCCGGTTTCAAACGGTTCCGGTTCCAAACCGTTCCGGTTCCGATTTGGTATAGAACCGAAACAGTTTGGGACCGGAACGGTTTGAAACCGGAACTGTTTGTAACTGGAACCGTTATGTTACAAACGGTTCCGGTTCCAAACAGTTCCGGTTTCAAACGGTTCCGGTTCCAAACCGTTCCGGTTCCGATTTGGTATAGAACCGAAACGGTTTGGAACCGGAACGGTTTGGAACCGGAACTGTTTGTAACTGGAACCGTTATGTTACAAACGGTTCCGGTTCCAAACAGTTCCGGTTTCAAACGGTTCCGGTTCCAAACCGTTCCGGTTCCGATTTGGTATAGAACCGAAACGGTTTGGAACCGGAACGGTTTGGAACCAGAACTGTTTGTAACTGGAACCGTTATGGTACAAACGGTTCCGGTTCCAAACAGTTCCGGTTTCAAACGGTTCCGGTTCCAAACCGTTCCGGTTCCGATTTCCTATAGAACCGAAACGGTTTGGAACCGGAACGGTTTGGAACCGGAACTGTTTGTAACTGGAACCGTTATGTTACAAACGGTTCCGGTTCCAAACAGTTCCGGTTTCAAACGGTTCCGGTTCCAAACCGTTTCGGTTAATTACCGAATCCATGACTATTACGATGTCCAGGAGGTTTTGCGGCTAATTGGCTTCGGAGAGGTTCCCGAAATAGTGGAGGGAACAGTAGTCAAGCTTCCTCCTCGCCCGCAGTTAGCAACACGCCCAGTGGGCCAATGATGAGTGCTTGCACGAGAGCCTTGCTAGAGGCGCGAGCTGAGGAGGAAGCTGCACGATCAAGAGCCGTGCAACCGGAAGTTGAGCCTCGAGCCTCAGTCTCTAGACGCTCAATCAGCAGACGTCCCTCCGGTGGCAGAGCCTCAGACGAGCGACAGTCAACGGGGGCATCAGAAACTCCCTCAATCCGAATGCCCCATATTCGGATGGTGCCTACTCCCATTTCACGGGAATCATCTGAGACACATGGTGGTGTTGGCGCCTCATCGTCCAGGCCTCGTCTATCTCCGCCGTCCGGTCTCTTCCTACCCGACGAGATTCCTGTCATCCCTGAATTCGATGATAGGGGGATGCCTGTTTATATTGAAGGACGGCCGGAGTTCCTGAGCGTGGAGGAAGCGTATAACTTCCTCCCGTTCGACCCTGTGTATCTTTGGAGTGTGAGGTGCACCAACCAACAAACGGACGATGCAGGTAAATTTTATTTAACATCAAATTGATTACTTAATTATTACTTAAGACTTGCGATAGGTTCAATTAATGATATCAATTTGTTGACATTGTATTATTAGGCAATTTCGTTAATGGGACTGGAAAACGGAAAGGGGCTAGAGGCACCTGCACCGGGAAGAGACTTGAGCAGGCCACCGGCGGAAGGAAAACGCCCATAAGGGCCAATGAGGATGGCGAGGTGATCGAGGCATTCGACACCACGCGCAAATATGTCAGCATGGCCGGTGCGATCGTGCGGGACAAGGTCCCAATGCTTTGGCCAGATTGGGAATCTGTGCCTATCTACGTGAAGATGCAAGTGCATAATGCACTCAGTGTGAGTAAAATCGTATTTTCATTACGTAAATTTTACATTTATTAATTAAGTCTGAATAAATATATAATTTTACCTTTTATATATTCATATTGCAGGTGTGGTTTGACGTGGATGAAGTTCTTATTCACACGTGGGTAGAGCGTCAACTACATATGAGGTGATGTGCTTCGACTTATTTGAATATATATCGAGTTAGATTTTTGTTTATCAAGTGTTTTAATATCTCTAACTTTTTTTCCTTGTTTTAATATAGGTATAAAGAGTGGAAGAACGAGCTTTCTTCCCATTACACTGTATACAAGGAGCTAGGCCGAGGTTCCACCCCTAGCGAATTCCGGTTTAGGGAGTACGAGTGGCTGTGGCTGATAGCCCACTTCGAGCACCCCAAAGCTCGGGTATGCATCCTTAATATATATTTCAAGCATAATGTATCGTATCAGATTGAAAATAAGATTGGTTACTAATTTTTTTTCATATGTTTATCAAACAAGGCGATTTCGAAGACGAACCGGGCGAATAGATTGAAAAACACCAGGGCCCATCATGCAGGTTCACTCAACTACATGGGTTGGTCGACTAAGGCGCAGCAACAACAAGAGGTGAACCCGTTGGTGTATATTCATCAGAAGTTCTACCCGCAGTGCCCTGAAGAAGCGGTAAGTCTTTCGCCTCTCCATGTGTTAATAAAACTATTTTTCAAGATGGAAATAGATTTTGTTAGCTAATACGTTGTTCATTTTCCCTTTTCAATTAGTCGAGAGTGGAGGAGGCGACCGCAGAAGTGACCATGAGTATAGCTCGGACTAACCATCCTGACTGCTCCGAGGAAGAAGTCACCCAGTATGCCTCTCAGATCGATCCGCTTGATCCTCCGATAGCGGCTCGGATCATGGCAAAAGCGTGCGGGACTGGAAAGAATACCTACTACTGTAGGGGAATGGGCACGGCGGGCGAAGGACTATTGAAGAACACTTCAGAATACTCTACCGGGTCAAGAAGTTCAACTTCTAGTCGTAACCTCGCGGCGGAGCTTCATAGGACGCAGAGGGAGTTGGAGGAGCAAAAGAGGCAGATGGCCGAGTACCAAATGCAGCAGACACAGGCGCAGGCTCAGATGTACACATGGATGCGGACGATGTACGAGGCTCAGACTACCGGACAACCCTTCCCCACACCTCCCCCGGTCCCGGTCCCTCCGTTCCCTAGCTATCCACCACCACCACCGCACCAGTCAACGCCAGAGCAAGACCAAGGAAGCCACCGGAATTCAAATGAGTACATGGATTACTTCGACCCTGACCCGCAAGTTCCTGGACCCTGACCTGTAGTTGTAGTTAATTTTCGTATCGTCGTTGCTATTTGTACTGTACGTTGGACATTTATGTGTACTGTTGAACTTGTATAATTGTACGGTTTATGTCTTTCAATGCAGGTTCTGGAATTGGGCCCAATCCAGAACCGCGTTTTTTTTTCAAAATTTTTTCACACATTGCCGGCGACATGGACCTCAGTCGCCGGCAATGTCACAAATTCCGGCCACGGCGGCGCTACCATTGCCGGCGACGGCGTCGCCGGTGATGTCTCCGACATTACCGGCGACGCCGTTTCCCGTCGCCGGCAATGTTAACACCAGCGAGGGATTTCCGGCGACGTCATTGCCGGCGACTTGTCGCCGGGAATGACAATTCCGGCGGAAAAAAAATACAAGGCCGGCGACGGGAGGTCGCCGGTAATGTCTCAATTTCTGGTAGTGGATCAAAATCTATTTTGAAAATAAAATTAAATAAAATAAACCTACAATGATACTCTTTGTTTTCATTATATGTCTGGTAGGGATTGAGTCCTATTGTGGTGGTCAGTAAGTTTTGTGATCAGTTGTAGTTAACTCTCGTCAGATCATTTAACGATAGTTATTTAAATAATAATTAGAATACAATTTAATATCATTGATTGAATGTATATCTAACGGTAATTGATCACGACTGACAATAATTTCACAAACCACCAGAATGGGACTGGGTACTGGGTAGGGGGTGGCTTCGAATTCGCTCTCCTAAACTTTATATGAATAAGATTGAGATAGGTTAAACGTATATAGCGAAGTCAGTTTAAGGATAGCTACAACGATAGCTTAAATTGAATAGTACGTACGTAGTTTCATAATCATTTGATTACGTCACGTACAGTGCAAATTTCCTACTACAGTAATGCGAGTTCCAGGGTTGACAGAAGAGAGAGAGCAACCAAGCATGATGCTAATGCTACAATGCTACATTACATGCCTAGAAGATCGAGAGGCAATTTTATGAGCTACTGAGAATTATTATATATGCTCCATATTCAATCAGGATAATCTTCTGTACTTGCTGACATGTTCTTCGATCAGCTGGGAAAGTCTGCTGAGACTTTCCGGCGTCGTTCGTTGTGCCCAGCTAAACGTCTACGGCAACTTCTCTTATTTTCATCAAACTCCGATAGGTCATGGAACCTGCATGAATATATTTCAAAGCTAATAGCCGCTAATAAGTATACATATATTTATGATAAATCACTTCTTTTTCCTTTCCTAATTGTCCCTTTTTCTTTAGCTAGATATCATGGGAAAACATAGTTTTTTTGCCAGTGAGGTATCAGATCAAATTTGTGAAAATGGGTTTCTTGGTGTGCCCCATCCATAACGCTATTGAAGAAGTTTTCATACCACCTTTAGCTCACATATCACATCATACACCTCTATCTTTTGGCAACCATTATACTCAGGCATAGCTCGTGCATGCTTACCGTTAGTAATAAAAAATTTTCTGTATATATGGGAGAAATTCAAGGCTTTCTAATTAAGATATATGAGGATTCGACTACTAACTTCAAGAGGGGAAATCTCTGCAGGCATATATTCAATCAAATAGAGCTTTTACATCATTAAAGGGTATATACGTACATAAAAAATGTGATTAGACATGCATGTAGCATGATAAGACAAGGCTCAAGAATGATGAATCGTAGAGAGAAAAATATGAGAAAATTCTAGGTTACGGTGAGTTTACTATAGATTTTATTAACTAATTTTATTGTTATAATCGTAAAATGAGATAATTTTTTAGTAATTTTGTTTAACTTTTTGTAAATACTCCAACTAGCACATTTTTACAAATTTGTGAACAAATCGTTGTTAATGTAATATTTTAGTTTAATTGTTTGTAAATGACAACAAAAAAATAGTCGTAATTTTGTTTTAAATATAATTGTTTTTAGTTCAAAAAATTGTAATCTTATTCAACTAATTGTAAATAAATATTTATGGTAAATCTCCCCATAGCCTTTCCCGAAAATATGATGTTTTTCTTGCTTAACAGTACTCAAACTTGATTTTTCTTCTTTGACAGTTAAAATGCAATTATCTCCTTCCAGCATTAATTTGATAAAATTATATGTACGTTATGAGGGAAATTAAACCATCTAGTAGCTAGATCTAAGGCATGAACAAAGAATAGTTAAAGAAAAAATGAACAGTTAAACGCAGAAAACCATGATAGAACTAAAAACGTACATACATGTGTAGTAAATTAGCTAGAGCTACCAGCTGTAAGACTAATTAATTAATTAGGGTTTGCTAATAAGACCTGCTACATTGCTGGCAAAAGCGCTGTTGGAGGCCGCTCACAAGAACCACCGGAGCTTTGGAATGGAAGTCGCAGACCTTGTGACGCCTATAGTATTGCTTGACATCACTCAAGTCTGCATTGCAACTCTGCGCTTGGCAACTAGGCTTCGTTGTCGTCGTCATCGAACCTCCGGCACTTGATGATCCTCTCTGGCCAGGACTCTGAGGAGTAGTGAAGCTAGAACTATTCATCAACATCACTCGTTTCCTCCTGTCATCTTCTCCATGCACTACTAGTACTGATGCTCTACTCGGGTGATCTTCATCCTCATCGTCTTCTTGTTCGTCCTCCTCCTCCTCCTCCTCCTCGTTCTTGTAGTTCAAGCTTCTCTTTCCCTGAGCTTTGCTTGGTTCCATTTTTCAGAACAAAAGAACAGAGAGAAGCTGAGGAGGACTGAGGAAAATGAGGAGGAGGAACAGAGCTAGATAGAATACAAGTCAAAGAGGAAACAGACTTGAAGAGAAACATTGAGATTTAAACAAGGTGGAAAAGAACGGAGAATTATCGGTGAGGACCACACGTTCCACATGTTCCCTTGTCTTCATTATTTGATAGGTTAACAGTGAAACATATGGTTGCTGCAAACCAAAGCTAGAACCAAGAGATTTTTTGCACCAACCACGTCATCTCTATGAGACTACGAACGTACTTTCACCAACTACACTAGGGTTTACTATTAATCACTCTACATAGTACTTTCACCAAGAACGAGTGTATAAACTATAGAGCACCGTACCGTACCTCAAAGTGAGTTTCTATATACAGTTCTGCACCGTGATCGGATTTGACTCATATATCAATTAATTTGCTTAAGCTCCATACGCAATTCATATCTAAAGTGGAGCAGCTACACCAGTGCTCCGGATCCGCACACTGAAACTGCACCCAGTAATTCAAACAAATCATTTTTCTTTTTGAACTATGTCAACCTTTATACGTGATTACGTACTTACGTTTACATATGAGAAATTTGTGGGATACCTATTTATGAGAGCATCTGCACCAGGGGTGCTTTGCTCGAGTAAGTGATGGGTCAGCCAGTGAGGTGCTCTAGCACGAGGAAAACTTGTCTGCAGCAATGATGGCTGTCTGGCGTTTGTTCGAGCAAATCGGAGCTCGATTAATCGCTCGAGCAAAACAAGTTTGATCGCTTGTTTCGGCGCCTAGCGGACCTCACAGCACGTGGGTGACGTCATGCCTGAATTTTTTTAAAGGCACGTGTAAATGGTGAAATAATTTTTTAACCCGCGAATGGGAGTGCAACACGTGTCCTGGTTGGGTAGAATTTTGAATTCAACGGTCCAGATGATTTGGGCCTTTGATTTTAAATCTAAAATATCATCCAACGGTTCATAATTAAAATAGAACGGCTAGTTTAGCATACCAACGGAAATAAACGGGAAAAGTATCAAAAAAATTGTAAAAAATTCCCAAAAATTTCAGAACACTCCCAAAAGTTTTCCTATAAATACTACTTTATTTCATTCACAACTCACACTAATTTGCGCACAACAAATTTCACATCTCTCTCCATCTCCTCTCTCATTTCGTTTAGCATTTTTTTTCCAAAACAATGGGCACCCATTGTCTTCCTTCCGAAGATTTACAAATGTGCATCTCTTTTCTCACATTATAGCGTTGATGAAATACGACAACAACAAACAAAAAAGAGACAAATTGTGGGAGACAATTCATGCCGATTATGTGCAAAATTGGGAGCCAATACAAGGTGAGATTCCTCCGAAGGAACTAAGGACCCGAATCGCGCTTTCGTCTCACTACAACAAGTTCAAGCTACTCTTGCAAAAATGGGACGAATGTTTGCACGCAACATGACAATGTATAGCTAGCGGCACTTCACTAATGGATGAAGTAAGTTTATATTGTTTTATCATATATTATATAAATTTTATTTGATTGTATGAATTAAATTATGTAATTTATATATCTAATTTGTTTAAATATGTAGCATTTTGAAATAGCTAATATAAGTTTTTCATTAGGTCAAGCAAGCTCAATCATTTTACTATACGGTCAAGAAGAAAATGTTTACACACTTTGCATGTTATGAAGTGGTTAAGGATCATCCATATTTCGTTGAGGTGCTACCAACAACTTCATCTCCATATGCAAGTAGTTACCATGCTACTCCTTCTGCAGCCGAATCATCTCCAACTATCAATTTGGATGACGAAGAAGTGAATGAGACACCTCAAAGCAACATGGCCGCTCCCTTGAGTCCGCCTATACCAATTAGAACCAAGAAGGCAAAGAAAGCAAGGAGGCAAAAGAAACAAGGTAAAACTCCTATTGAGCAACAAGTTGAGGTTTTACATACCATTGCAAGTGACCAAGTATCGTGGCATACCAAGAGGCTAATGCATAATGAAAATGAGCTTAATTATTACAAGGAGTACATAGATATTCAAAAGCGGAAAGAAGCAAGAGCGGAAGAAGAGTTACGATTGAAGAAACTAGAGGAGGATACGATGATGATGACAATGAATTTGGAGGCTATGACCCTAATCTTGAAAATGTATTTTACCAAGAGGAAACTAGCAATCCTTAATGAAGCATAACCTAGTCAAGATCAACCTACCGAACATATTCGGATTGTTATCACCCAAGTTCCGTACTCTTTCCATCGTAGTTATATTATTGTACTAAAAATAAATCTGGGTTTGGCTCGTCATTTTATGTAATTTAAATTTCCTAGAAATAAAAATAAAATTTATTTATTAAGATGAAATTGAAATACACATCAACTTAAAACACATACTAAAATTAAACACACCCTTAGTGAAAACACATAATAAAACTGAAACTCACATATTTAGACTAATATTATCGGAAATCTGGTCCAATTATTTTTGCTGACAATGACACGTTGCAGTGACACGTGTCAATCTTTTATTAGTCGAAAATCTTATCAAAAATCTTATATAATTATTAAGTCGATAACGATACGTGTCACATTGTTATTGGTCGTAAATTAATCCGGTAAATTAATTTTTTTAACTTTTTACAACATGTTGAAAAAGATTTGCTCTAGCAAAATGTGTATGGGTGTATGCAAAATTCGGTTTGCTAGAGCAAAAGAGGGATTTGCTTTGCTTCAAGTAAATTTTGCTTTTGCTCTAGTTGGTGGCCCCCCCAGTTAAGGTGTGAATGTGACACTCTCTTAAATATTTGTCACCTCATTAGAATCTAACACCTCATTAGAATCTAACCCATGCATGGTTAACCATCTATATATATGTTCATTTTTTATATAATTAAATATTAGATTAAGGAAAGAGAATCATAATGCAATCAAACCACATTTTCCTAAATAATAGCAAGAACTCCACATTAATAATCTCTTTTTTTTCCGTATTAGGATCCTCTCTTAACCAAGAGATTCCTAACTTCTGCCTGACCCCAATCTGAGCCATCCATAGTAATTGTATGGATATGATTTAGTTTGCTACTTTTCTCTACACCTACGCTTAAACACATACCATATGATTCTCTCTCTCCCTTTCTAGATTTGCTTCAACTATACCACTATTACCACAATGCTCTCATCTCCAGGTTCAACGTTCAGTGCAGAGAAAAAAATCAGTATGCCCATGTTTGTTCCCACCAAAGAAGATAGCAGTACCGACGTTGGACCCAATTGAGATAAAAGAGCTCTGCCGATTTTGGGTCCATTTTCAACTCAGAACTGAATTGGGTGTTGTGAAATTGATTGTTTCTAAGGATATCATATGCCACAGAGAACCTTAATTTTTATAGAAAATGATATGAACACAACAAATTCATCATCAATTAATCTTAGTCGTTCTCATATAGCCGACGTTCTCAGATTTTTTTTCTTAATTTCATTATTTAGTGTTGTATCTCATTCTCTTCCATATCCAATTGAAACCATCTTCACATAATTTGGCCTTAATTTTCCAAGAGATGAAAGGGAAGATTAGTTAGACAATTTCCTTGTTTCCTTGTTCTTTAGTCTGAATCAAACTAACGAGAAATCGAGAAGAGGCGAAGAAGTGAAGAGCAGATGAAAGGACAAAAATTCATGTGCGGGGTACTATAGAAAAGAAAGGATAGCCAAAAGCCATCTAATCACACAATTCAATCTAATTGCTGAGATTGAAGGGTTAGGCAAACGTTAAGTGTTTTATGGTTAGGAGAGAATCCGATCCTTTTTCTTTTTCTTTTTAACGTGTGAACATGGGAGAAGGAAAGAAGAAAAAAAAAACCTTATTAAATTCTTGCACGTTAAACACAAAGAGAAGAATTGACAAAAAAATATACATAGAGAAGAAAGAAAGAAAAACTTTCCTTTCAAAAAAAGAAGGAAAATCTTCTTCTTTTTTATATCTTTTTCTTTTTCCTTCTTAACTTGAGAAATAGAGAGAATGAAAAAAAAACCATTATCGTTATATCATTTGTGGTGTTCCGATAACAATTTCTTTCTTAATATATTCCTAGCTCATTCAATTATAGAATGAGCAAATCATATTTTTTATTTCAAAGTCATGATAAAGTAAGAAGGATATCAATTCTATTTCATCATAACAAGGTCAAAAATAAGAAAAATATTAATATGATTTGCCGTATGAATATGAGTAGAAAGATAAGATTTTTTTAAAAAAATTCTTTTTTCACGTTAAGAAGCAAAATATATTTTAATAAGGATATTTTTTTTTCTTCTCCCCTCATTCTAACGTTAAAAATAAAAATAACAATTATTAAAGTGGAGTAATTAATTGCTATTATTTAGGTTGATATAGTTTGATTGCATTATGATTTTCTTTCTTTATTAACTAATCTGATAATTAATTATATAAAAAAAACATGTGTTAACCATAAGTTAATTAGATTCTAATGAGGTGGCAAATATTTAAGGAAGTGTCATCCTCACACTTTAATTAATGGGTGTGAGTAAAAATGCACTCGGGCTACAGATATCATACCCATGCATAGTATTCACTTAATTATTTTATTTTTATTTTTTATGATGGGAATGTGTGAGCTTTAGATCTTAATTCTAGTTTATTTTGTCTCTCTTGATCTAGCCCAAATGTACGTATTTTTGGATTCTGTATTGTTTATTTTTCTTCTAGGTGATCATATATTCCCAAGCTAGCTAGCTAGCAATAATGAAGTTTTATAAGGTAGGCTTCATGGTCTTATAATAGAGTCGATAGTCCTTTTCTCGAGTGCCCTACTACCCCTCTTTTGATATGTATTATTGAAGAGTGAAAGGTGAAATAACTCATAGCGCGCTATAGCTTTAACTATATGGTCCATACATGATGTGGTAGTAGTAGCATTAGTACTGATCAATGTAACAAGCTGAAGTTCATACCCTATCAAGGATTGACGCACACATGTACTATTGTCTACTTATGTCCTTTGATTCGATCCCCCACACTTAAGTTTTGGACCCCCTTCCCGAGTTTGTATTCACACAACCTACAAATTATGATCGATGAGCCAACTGGTTTGCATTTGCAACGATAAAAATGGAGTGTGGCCAACTATCTTTGGTCTCTGTTACCAACTTACCATTCCATGGCTTTAGCTTGGACCACATTAGCACACATTGTGCATTTAGAAACATTGGTCCCCAATTTGTACGATATGGTAGAGCTGGTAGCATGAACTGAGGTGGGTTTCAGCTGAGGGTTCATATTCGAAATTAGTTTTACTTCGGTATGAAATATCGGAGCTAGCTAGGTATGTATGTATAGTTGATATATGATTTTAGAAAACTTTGTAACGTGTGATGTAATCATTAGTATATCGTTAAATGCAGACTTGGACTTAGAGGGGTAACTAACTAAAATGGTGTATATTCTTCATTTTCGGCAAAACGGAAACTCGTATGTAGCTGAATCTGAAAGTTCTTCAGGCCCGAATCATCTAAACATTTCCAGTCCCTGATCCGACCCATTCAACTCAATTCGTATGTGATACAAAATCATACAATTCGATCACAGAAATCTCAGGCTTATCAGCTAGCTAAGCCCATTTCTCTGTCATTGGCTCATTGCCTTATTCTTTTATACTAAAAATGATATGTTCTTGAAGAGGAAAAATCACTCATGCTAGCTGGAGATGGAAGCTGTGGTTGTCTTCTCCACCTCCAAGCATTAAGGCCGGGTTTTCGCCGGCGCCTTTTGGCTCGTTATGGAGAGAAATGTCATGACTCGTTTCTAGCTCGTTTTGCTGCAGTTGGTTGCAAACAATCGGTCTCTTCAGCTAATATATGGAGCTAATTATGTTAGCAGAAGCGACCTAAATTGGGGTGTGATCGAGTTGCAGCTTATTACAAGGCTTAATTAGTGGCTTTTCCTTATAGTATGTGACTGGAGTTGATAGTGTTGTTTGACCTAATTAAAGGTCGATTTAATGTAGCATTTCATGACTCTTGTCTAATGAAAAAGAAGAGGTTAAATAATAGATCAATCATACCTAATACCTAGGTTTGGCATTTCTCTCTTGTATTGATCATGAGAACCATGCAATATGAGTTGAATCAAAACAACGAGTTGGTAAAATCACAGATACATATATACCCATTAATTGTGGAAAAGATTGGAGATATGATCATGATCAGAGTGAACTAGACAGGCACATTCAAGTGGAAATGTGGAATAATACCACCCTCACTATCTTAATCATATATATATATAGATATATATCACTATATTTTTGCCCAATTCTCATTTGGAACAAACACAGTCAAATCCACTTCCCAATTGTACTCCTTTGTGGAGATAGATGGGATGGCAATGAAAATGAACGATGTAAGTTCGCAATCCCAATGGATTTAATGAAATCGAGATGTAGGCCAGACTATGCTAACGACATGTACGGTTTGTACTCACCATGCATATGATCGGAATTTGGCTTAATTATAAGCCTCAAATTACCAAAAAAATTCGTCATCAAATTGTGATTACCTCAAACCGCCATCAAAATTGAAAGAGTTTCCGGTTATGATTTATAACAAGAACCAAGTAAGTACTTATAAAACGGTTCGAGGAGTTAGAAGTGTAAAAATATATACATTCCATCGATCGTTGATAATTTAACATAATGTAATCATTCCAATATAAAATTACCACTTGTCATTCTGAAGGTATAATAGTTTATGATTTACAGATCGATCACTTGATCATGATCATCTATATGCATGCTGGATTCTTAAATTAAGATGACAAATATGACCTGTTGACAGCTTTGTTATAAGCTAAAAATACTGAAATGGTGAAAAATCCTTCTCACTTCATTTCCATTATGCTCTCAGCAGCAAGTATATGTTATAACCTAAACCATTGAGCACAATCATCAACTAATTAATATATTCACTAAGTGGAAGAAATTAATTCTCCATAGACATGAATTTGAATCCTTGTTAAAAGTAACATGGATTCGAGCTAGTCTACATACATGTAATTTGTTGTCTGTCTCTCCAATTCTCTCTCAGTTAAGATATGTCATTAGATGTGTGTATGAATTATTTATTTACTTAGTTAGGCACATCCAATTGCATAGTTTACTGGCCTCTCGAGCATTCCCAGGTGACCAAAAAACAAATATCCCAAACATATATTCTCAAGTCCCACAGGCCACACTGGTGGTGACACTGCCACATGCCCGGCGGCACCTGAAGCTTGCATAAGCTAGCTTCGTTTTTATTTTTTATTTTTACACTATCAATTCATCGTTCACTGGCCTAATCAAAAAAATTTCCTAAATAACCTATATTAGGATAATTTACACTAGTACCTTACATAGTTAAACGTACTATATAGATGTAAGAAAAACTAAATTGTCTTCCTTTCACACTATTCTAGAATTAAGGTATTAATTAGATTTCTAGTTTCTAACTAATTAAGGATAAATTAACTACCATATGCTGTTGATCTTGAGGACTACCGACCACGTACCTCGCAATTCAAGATCCACGCCACCGCGGTCAATTTTCCCTCGGCAAGTTCATCTTTAACCTAAATCAGGTTACATGCATGCATGAAGCAAATTCAAGTAACCAGTACGTCAAGTAACAACTCAAGAACTCGAATCGATAGGTGAGATGCATGCTTGGCATAACATTACGGGGTACAAAATACAATCAACGTCGTAAACTGAATGATTGTATCCTATATTCTACCGTCTTTTTAAAGGCCTGATTAATTTGATTGGACCTCGCTCTTATGGCATTAGCGTGCATTACATAATCACATGTTGCATGAGTACAAATTATAAATTTGGCACTAACAGTATTACAACGATTTAGTGGAATGGAGTTTGTACGTGATTAGGTCATATTCATAGTATATAATTATGTGTTATAATCACTTATGTAAACTTTACCTAGCTAGCTAGCCCCACATGCATGATGCACCACGTACTGGTCAAACAAAACTAGATTGATCATCTTGTTGTTGATGTGTTTTTGTTTGTTCCCGACGAACCCAGTTCCTGATATTTCCGACTTGAATATATGACTATCGAACACGTAAAGTAGCCAGCGATCACATTTCTTTGCATTTACACAATTTTTGACATTATTATGAGTACAGCTGCAGGTACTACAACTGCTACTAGTCGACTATGATGGGTACTTATACGAACTCTAGCTATAATTAAGGTCATAGATCATATGGAATATGCATTCCTATAAAGACTCCATTCACAAGCTTCCTTGCCGCGCATCGTTATCTTTGATTTCTATTCCATCCTTTCCATGTTTCGTATGTTTCAAGAACAAAAGAAAAATCCCAAAAGTAGAATACTGATGGAGAAAATAGAAATGCTTGGCGGCCGGATCTGTTCATACAGCATTGCATTAATTATACCTTCTTGACATTATTACCATGCATTATACATATATATGTATGAACATGAATAATTCGAACATCAAATCAATTCACTCTCTCGTGTTATGAGTATGTTCGTTAGTTAGTGGCTCCTAGCCTCTTTGCTTTCATATATTGATTGATACTCGAACGAAAAAGACGTTAAATATTGAAATTCGTCGCATTTTCCGTTAGTCATGCTTCACTAAAATGAATGCTTCATCCATTGCTAGGTTCGTGGCTAAACTGAAAGAAAAATCATTGAGGTTATGGTAACGTCGAATAGAGATAAAATCCAATTGGATTTGAAGTGGGTGGAAGATCTATGTCTGGAAATTGTGCACATGTATGGGGTGCAATGACATGAGCTAGCCATACATGGTGGTCAGGCAAAAGCAGGCTGTGATGGATGTATGAGTTGGCTCTGATGGCTATTCATCGATCGATCGATCTGTTGGTGCTCTCATGGTCCCCGTCGGCCGTTTGTATACATGCATATAATCCACAGTGTCTTTTTTCCTTTTTTTCTTTTTCACTCATGAGTAGTCATGACTGATCGATCTACTAGCTAGCTAACATGGTTTGGCGCCTTCGTTTTCCAAATTTCCTTTGGGGTAGCTTTAAAACGTGCGCGTTTGGGTTTCTTTCATGTTTTGACAAAATGGAATCTCTAACATTTGTCCGATCCATGGTGGTGGACTGGTGTTGGTGCTGCTGGTGGTGGTGGTCACTCATCGTGCCTGCTTCATGCTCCATCACTAATCATTGATGCTGGTATTAGAAGTGGGATTCGAGCGATTTGGTTTAATTTTTTATAAAAATTAAAATTAAACTGAAATAATTTTTTTTGATTCGGTTTGGTTTGGTTTTTTTATTTTTGGTAGCAAAAATAAAGTCACTCAATTCGGTTAAAAATTTCAGATTTTTTTGTTTTTTTTTCGGTTTCTTTTTCAAATTATCACGAAAAAAATCTGATAAATAGAATAAAACCAATAACTTTCAGCTAGTAAGGCATTACAAATAACAATAGCAAGTCTAATAATCTATAAATATACGTACAACCTGAACCAGCATAGGCATTAACAACAAATTGATAGCAATAACACTTGGCTAGTAAATAGCATAGCACAGACATTAACAATAGCATAGACTTTCTTATACTTCTAATGTTGCATAGCAATTCAAAACCAGTACCTTTCAAACCAATACTAGAAATAGCATAGCAATCCAAACATCAAATTCAAATTTTTAAGTTACAACATCAATTCCAAGTCTCTAACAGTAAAGAAAACATTCCACAAATAATATTTGTGGTTCAGTTTCAACAGTCCACAAAGCAAACAGTCCAGAAACTAAGAAAATAGTAAAAGAAACAGCAAATTGATGCAAAAATCTCAGCAAAAAAATAAAAACAAACAGTTCCAGCAGCAGTTTGATAAAACGCACCAAATCTCAGCAAAAAAACAGTTCCAGCAACATTTTGCTTCAGTTTGCATCACCATTTTATGAAAATTCCAGCAAATTTCTAGCAGTTTGCAGCAACTAGCAGAAAAACAGTCTAAAAACATCACTGTTAATACTCTTAACACAACAACTCCAATAAACTTCACAAGTATAATGCAATACCAAGTATAAGCTAGATTTTCTACAAATATTTAAAAAACACAAGATGTAATCCAAATTCAAACTTGAGAATGAGCTGAAGAAGTTGCTATCGTCTTTCAAATCTTAATTGAGGCTGTGGCTTTTGAAGCTAGTAGATGTCATATTCGAGGTCCCTCCTCGACCTCTCTTCATCTGCACAAAAAGTGACAAAGTCCAATCACAACCACAGTCTAGAATAAACTCAATAAATTCAATCACAATCACAGTCTCTTCAACAATACATGGAACTAAATCAATTGAATCCAAACCTTGAGAACTTGATCTTACTGTCGACGAGAGGCCACCAAAATGAACTTGAGAACAACTTGAGCTTGCTGTCAAATCATGGAAATTTGGCTAATCAACCAACTATAATCACGAAATCAATTACTCAAATCAACCACTCAATCACGAAAAGAGAGAGCTTACCCAACAACTTGAGAGGTTGCGCGATCGCGCGGCTGCAAGACAGGGTGATTATTTGAGTAGGGCGAGGGGAGAAAGGAGGCCAGCGTTTGAGTAGGGCGAGGCAAGAGATCAAGATTTTGAGAGAGAAAGGCGACGCGAGGTAGGTCGCTAGCTCACCGAGCTGTTCTCAGATTGAGAGAATAAGGCTGCGCTGCCAACTCCATTATAGAACCCTAATTTTTTCCTTATCGTATCCCTTATATAGTCCAACTAATGACAACCTTGTATACTATCCAAAAAAATTACAACCTTGTATTTGACCACCAAAACGATGTCGTTTTGGATATGTTCGATTTTTTTTCTTCGGTTTTTCCATTCGGTTCTGGTTTTTGAAATCTAAAATTGAAATCAAACCGAATTTTTTCGATTTTTCGGTTCAGATTTTTTCGGCTATGATCCCGGTTCGATTCAATTTTTTTTTCGATTTTCAATTCAGAAGTCCCAACCTTACCTGGTATGGTCAGTCGCTAGGGTACAAGATCCGCATGCACCTCCACGTCGACCCCCTACCCTTCTCTTTTTGGCCAAGCGATTGAATTCATGTGAATCTTTCTATAGAGACGAGTGAGCTGAGAGTCGATCCCCGTAAACTTTGGGATCCTACATATATATACACAGAATCCGGCCAACAATATTGCTCACAATTTTTATGTTGTATTGCAGTGCAGAGATCGAGTAGCTAGGTACATGATCTACACATATTTGGGTGCCCAGTGCCGACTAGTCCAGTGACCACCACCACCACTAAAATGGCATGGTTGTCCAAGTCCATCATGTACAGCTAACACCATCATAATTCAATCCCCTTGTACAAAAACTAGCAAACACCAAAGAAAACAGAATAATATGATAATGTCTGGTTTTGCCGTTTTGGATAAAACATACGGAGGAAAATTTTGATAAATTAATAATTTTGAGATTGATAAAATTTATTAATTTAATGATATTATTAATTAATTGAGTATTAAATTAATACTTAAGTCTTTAAATTGTAATCGACAAAAAATATTATTTTAACGAAATTATTAATTAATTGAGTATTAAATTATCGAAATTTTAGTTGGATTAGGTTTCAAATTTGGCTAATTAATCTTGCATCATTCCCTCCCTAATTAGGCTTTAATAGTCTAGGGTTTCCAATTAAACTAGTTAACAAGCATGCGTACGTATTATTAGTTCTAGATCCACCCTAAGCCAGTAACATGCTCAATGAATTACTATATGCATTCGATCTGTTAACTTCCCAGATCGATAACTTTATCCACCTGAGCAGCCGATATGCAGAATCTCTATCCCTCTCTCTGCTGAAGATGAAATGCGTGACAGTAATATTTTATATTTCACCAAAGCTAGCTAGCTTAATTTGATAACTGTGTAAGCTGCTGGTGAGGAATAATGATGGTTGTAGGGAAGGAGGAGAAGATCCCTTGGGAGACTACAAAATCCATTTGTTCCCTCAGCCATGCTTGCTTTACTACTAACTTTAGATTTTCAAAGCTCTTTTCTTTTTCTCTTTGAAGGACCTCATCGATGAGCTGCCCACCACATGCTTCTGTTCCAATTCAGTCTCTCTCTTTGTTTCTTTTTTTCTCTAAGATTGTGTAACTGATTAACATAACGGTTTTTCTCTTTTATTTTCTGTTTGTTTTCGAGAGAGTCTTCAAACAAGTATCGGTATTGCTTCTCTCTCTGTGATTTTTCTGCAAGAGAATAGCCCTCGAGAATAAAGCGCGGTCGTTGCTTTGCCGCAGCAGCAGCAGCTAGTTTGTAATCTGAGTCTCAGATTTTGACCGCCACATGTTGCTGGTGCCCTTCTTCGTCTTGTCCTTTTCTCTTGGCATGGAGTTTAAAGTTTTAACCACATTCCGTTCCCTATTAGGTAGTGCCTTAATTATAAGCTTAATTAAGCAACCTCTAAATTGTGCTACAACAATATCCACCCTAGCTACGTACTCCTAATGGGACATTAAATTATATATGTAGCTGCATCCCCAGCAAGCCTCCACAGGTCATCTTGTTACGAAGACTATGATGTATTATTTGATCATATAAGGTTGCGTAATATGTAAGCTAAAGTCAATGGCCTATATATAATAAAACCTATACGTACGCAATTACATTAATGTTAATTGACAACTTAATAATGGGGTAAAATATCCGTATATGTTGATACAAATTCCATGTTACCTCTCGTATACACGTTACCTCTCGTATTAGATTAACTTAACTAAAATATTCAATTTTTTTTACTTGAATAGTGAACATAACTATAAAGTTGATGATTTGAAAGCGAAGAGATTCTTGTCCGTAGATTAACAAACCCACTTATGTGCATGGTATAGAATGATATAGATCCATCCAATGACTTCTACAATTCACATAATTTACTCACAACTCGTAACGAATTAGATATATTACATGTCAATATGTGAGGGCCAAGGACCATATGCCCTTAGAGGCCAAACCCAATATTAGTTTAAGCTTGGTGGCACAGCCACACAACATACATATGGTCAATAAACAACATAGAAAGAAAACAAAGAGAAGGAAGTGGGATTTGCTATTAAGCTTAGACAACATCGATTATTGGTCTCTCCCCCCTCTAGGGATTCCCTTCACTTATCTATTCATTCTCTATCTCTAAGCAAATTGCAAGGAATGTTTTATACGTAGAACAATGTGTAGTCTAACCTAATCTCCTAGTCCCTCTCGAATATTGTTAAATACTAAAATTTGCCTGCGCGCTCTATTCTATTTCTTTCTCGAACCTCCCAAAGATTCATCTCTATTGCCCACATTACCTCCCTGTCCTCTCTTGGATTTCGAATTGTCGCCAATATATTCTTTCCCACAATTTAAAACCCAATTTGGTCCAGAACCCATCACGTGAATTTGGATTCAATTAGCTATAATTAAGCTAATCACAAGTTGAAATCCTCTATCCCCGTCGTAGTAGTGCAACTTCTCTCCACCCACCCACCGGCCACACTTCATTCAATTCACTCAAATTGATCTGCAAGTTCTTATAGTCAAGCAAACAAAGACTCACGTCGCCACCTGCTCTTTGTCCTCTATCTCTTTGTTTCAAACGATATTCCTTTTGGAGAGCAGAAAATGTTAATGGATCAACAGAAGATGGTACTCATCCCTTCAACTACTAACGATTGGCCACAGGTTCGCTGCCCTTCTCTCTCTCTCTCTCTCTCTCTCTCTGAATTATTTAATTGACATAACCAAATATGACACATTTTTTTGTTGCTTAGCTTTTGGCCTGAGAATATTTCCTCCGTGTTGTTATTTCTACCCTAGCACACCGTCTTAGTCTTCTTTTCCCATTTTTCTTCTTCCCATTTAGATCTCCGACGATGACGATCAGAGACAGAAAGGCGTGATGACTTCGACAACAACGGCGGTGGGAGCTTCTAGGTTGATGGAGAAACCTGGCCAAGAGCAACTTCAGCTGCAGCAACAAGCCCTCAAGTGTCCCCGATGCGATTCTGCCAACACCAAGTTCTGTTACTACAACAACTACAGCTTATCTCAGCCACGACACTTCTGCAAGGCCTGCAAGCGATACTGGACTAGAGGCGGAACCCTAAGAAACGTTCCGGTAGGCGGAGGGTGTAGAAAGAACAAGCGCGTGAAAAGACCTAGCTCGAGCTCAGCTGTGGAAAATGGAGCTTCTTCTTCTGCTTCTTCGGCTCCGAATAGTGGTAACAACTCAAACCCGAACCGCAACTCACAGCAACAGAATCATCATCAGATAGAGCTGGGGTCTAACTCGAACCACCATATGAATCCCTTGTTTTATGGGTTAGGCAGTAACGTTAACCCATCTGATCACATGGGTCTTAATCTGTTTACTTCGTCCGGATATGATCAGTTCAGTGCTCTCGGATTAGGGTTTGGTGGTGATCAGAGGTTTAATCCGAGCAAGCAAATACAAGATCTTGTGGCAGCTAATTCGCTTCATCAGTCTTCTTCTATTTTTAATACCACAGCTTATACTAGCGCTGCTCCCACTATGGCTTCTGTGCTGGCTTCCAAGTTCATAAACGGTGGGTTTAAAGATGTGGGAGGTAACAATAACAACAGTCACTACTTCCAAAACTTACTGCCCTTTGAAGATCTTCAGATAGCTGCCGCGGCCGGAAACGGTGGCGGTGGCGAGCCGGCGAAGGAAGTGAAAGTAGAAGATGGTGGCCAAAACAGGATGGGGTGGAATAGTACTAATCATCAGAAAAGTAGTACTGAGCAAATGGGGCTCTCATCGGATCCCACACTCTATTGGAGCTCGTCGAATCTCGGAGCGAATAATTGGCATGATCCGGCAAATCTTGGGTCGTCGGTGTCTTCTCTGATCTAATTTTCCTTATTCTCGTTTGAGTTTTTTTTTTCCTTCTTTGGTTCGAGTCATTTTGGTTCTTAGGCTTTTTAGGTCTCTTAGTTGGTCTCTTAGCTGGTGTGGGTTTGAAACAAAAAAAAAAGGAAAAACAAGGGTGGGTGGATCGGAGTGATCATGTCAGCAGCAATTGAAGAATGGATCATCATTATCATCAGCCTCTTGTTTTAGTAATGAAGGTTGATGGATGGAATCCCCGAAATTGCGCTGAGAGGAACCTCGGATCTTCTTCTCTAGCTCTCTCACTACATTTGCCTCAAGATCAAGTACCGTATAAGAAGCTAATATCATCATCGTCGTCTACATGCAAGAGTACTTGAGTAAGTTGGTGTTTTTATTTAAGGTCAATGTGTATATAAATGCATGCCATTGTTTTCCTTCTCATGTATTTGTGATTAGGTTGGGGGTGGTATAGACTTGGCGGTGGAAGAAACTAATAATTTTTTATTTGGTTTTTTTTCTTCTTGCGGGGGTGGGGGTTGGTTTATTGAGGAAAATGGGGGTTAATTGGATACAATGGTATAGAAGAGAAGGAAACTTTGTTCTTGCAATGTGGTTAATTAATATACGTGTGTTGCTTCTGTTAATCTCTCTCTCTCTCTCTCTCTCTATATATATATATATATATTCTGTTCTTTCAAACTTTCAATCAACTTTTCTACCTACACCATTGAGACTGGTGAAAGTAATGTGAACCTCAAGAAAAGTGAGACATATATTTTCTACTTTGTTCGAGTAGTCGCAAGTCGCTCGCAACCATAGTTTTCCATTCTCCCAAGACGACTACATGAGAATCTGAAGGTACGTACGTATGCTAGTTTGTGCTTGGATTATAGCAATTATTTATATATTCTCTAGTGAGTGGAGATCGATTCTGGATAACTGTATATGCTAGATAGAAAATTCCATAGATCTTTAATTAGCATATCTCTGTCTCTGTTGAAATGTTGATAGAGAGAGCGAGGGAGAGGGAGAGGGAGAGGGAGAGGGAGAGGGAGAGGGAGGATGGGCATATATAAGAGAATCTCGATCTTGGACTTCATGCAATGTCTTTATCAATATTAACATTCACTACAAGATATAGTACTAGATCAGTACCTCATTTTCCATAGTGGTATGCAGACATATATAGAACGTCCGGATCATACAATGGTGATTGCCATTTCCAGTATGCATGGTTACGATATAATCCAAGATCTAGCTTATTTTGCAATGTTTAGGTATCATTAGTTGATAGATATATAATGATAAGGATATATTAGAAGTCATATATGCAGCTTGAGTAAACTTTTAAACTGTGGCTTAATTAGAATAATTAGAATAAAGCTAGCTAGCTAGGGTTTTCCGTTGATATGTGGTGTGGCCTAGCCTTGTGCTATGGTTCAATTCGGAACTTCGAATTGATATATAGGTCAGTTTTCCCTTTGGATCACCAAATGGCGTGAATAGTGGGATTTCAAATAGTGGTATATATGGATCATTATTCTTGTTCATGCTTGTAGACAGATCATCGCATACGGTAATTAAGACTAAAGTCCAGAAATGAAACAAAAATATTGGTTTGGTTACGTACTGAAAGATTTTGAGACTATATATATATGCACGTCGAAATAGCTTCCATAAACGGGAAGGAACGTACGAAGGAACAATAATTGTTGCGAGTAGCTAGCTTATTGATGATGGAACTTAAATTTGCTGCAATCTGCATCGAGGTCTACCTCTGCATGAAGCCGAACTATATATATATTGTTCGGCCCAGCTTGCCTAATTATCTCATTGATGTTGGTGTCGGAAAATGGCCAGGGCTCTAATTGAGCTATAGCAGTTGTACTATTACAAAACAAATGCACAGATTCAGTGAACGAGTGAATATGTAGTTCACTTCTAGTAGAGTACGTAGTACTAGACAGGCGCCTTACTACTACCACTACAACTCCAATGGGCTGCAGCGATCTGCTGCTGTTCATATCAAGTCTCACTTATTGTCCACTGTTGGCTGCTGAATGATGGTGTTTTATTTACGTAGTAATTCATCTGATCTGTCTTTTCATCTCTTTCGGCTAGGTGCGTAGTTACCCTTAGTCCAATTTGGAAACTAATGTACGCCCGAATTCATTGATATTCTTAATTTTTCTACCAAATACATTATGTATAGCAATTTGGTTAGAAAACAGAACTAAAATCACATGAATGTGCCAACTAGAAGATGACTAGCAGGCCAATGTGTATATAAATAGGTCCAGACATAATTGGACATGAGCAGTTGTGAAATCGAGCTCTCCAAGCCATTAATAATTACAATGGTGATGACTGGAGCTATCCCATGCATGATTCATACAGTTCCTTCCCACAAGTTACCCCTCACCACGCAATTGAACTTCTATTAATTAGCTAGGTAGTCAATGCTATTTGATTATGCAGCTAGTCCAAATTTATCTTTACAGAAGAAAAATTCTTCGAATGTAGATTCTACTTCAATATCTATACGTTTTTATTATTATCACTTTCTGGTTGTTCTACGCACATAGATTACTTCTATTCGAATAGTACTAATAATTTTAAAGAGGATACGTAGTTAGTTTCAAATATCTGAAATACAGATTCGACTTCAATGAAAGATATAAGCGTTTTAAATATTTTAACTTTGGTATTCAAAAGAAAAAATATTTGTACTTTCTAATTATTCTAAGCATATAGATTAATCCGGATAAAAATTGACAATTTTCGAGTTTATCTCGATTTTGTTCGATTCCGGACAATTGAAATGGATGAAGAAAAACTATTAGACCGTACCATCAGCTTTAGAAAATCATCTCCCAAAAAATAATAGCTGTAGACCTTTTCTCAATATCTTCCACAAAATTTATTGATCTTGATGTAACTAGCAAGTAGTAAACGATAGCAACTCCTGTAAAAGACATTGGTTTTTATCATTGTTCCTTAGGCTTATATGGGACATAGATCTTGCGAGTTTTACTCAGAAACCACAATCTACATTACTTCGTCTCCACTAATCAAAACAACTAGCAGACATTGCATATCAATCGATTACTTCGTCTCCACTATTATCCTTTCCATGAACTAATATAAAGTAAAATCACTCATAGATCATAAGCCCTTAATAATTAATTAACCACAAGTCTCACTTGGAGTTGGTCAATTAAGACAGACTTAATTAGTAACCTAGCTCAGGATTTAATTTTGATCATTATGTAAAACAAAAGGCTATAGCATATATATATATATATATATATTGTTTGATACCCATTCTTTGGTTACAACATAAGTGATCATTATGACCTATATAATCTCTTTTCTGTTACAATCACAATGACCAACTTCTCTCTAAAGTCTATGCTCCATGAAGAAGCAGCACAAGACCCATACTTCTACTTAATTATAACCCACCTAGTTAATAAACTGATTGAGTACATATACCCAATGAAACCGGACTGAGTTTCATCTCTTAAACACAAGTTAAAACAACACCATATTTATAAAGACTAATTTTATTTCGGGTTCTTAAGTTATCGCATGTTGAAACGAACTTTTCATTGAGGACCATTGACATAGGATCCGGCAAGGTCATTAAGCCACAAAGTTGTGTTCAGGGAAGAGCCTCCTCCATGTCCAACGTTGGTGGTGCTAGTGTTGGTGGTGCTCCATGTAGGGCTTTGACCAGTTGAGATTGTCGCAACGGAAGCAGAAGCATGAGACTTGTTGATGAAGCTCTCACCCCAATCAGCCATTATACTAGTTGGCTTGTTGGTTGAAGCAACATGGCTCCATGATCATTAGATGTGTACATAGGAGGAGGCTCCATGTTGCTCTTCAAAAACTGGGTTGGCATCTGACGCTGGCAAAAGGAAGACATGGCATTGAAGCCTTGCATGAGGCTCAAGTTTGAGGAAGACCCTAATCCCAAATGATCAGTTCCCCCAAGATTATTCAAAGATTGAGCAAAGGGTAGAGATGTCATATACCCAGTACTACCAGAATAGTATTGGGAGCCCCCAACCAAAGAACCTAGGGCAGTTGGCCATGCTGACATCATCAATGACCTATGTTGCTGCAACTGGTGGTCTTGTCGTGGCTGAACGATCGAGCGAGCCGAGTTGGTTGCTGATGTGGAGGAGGAGGAAGACATGGTTTTGGCACGCTTGCCTTTCCTGTAGCCGCCTCCGACGGAAACATTTCGAAGGGTCCCACCATGAGTCCAGTATCTCCTGCAGGCCTTGCAAAAGTAGCGAGGCTGGGAGAGACTGTAGTTGTTATAGTAGCAGAACTTGGTGTTGTGGGAGTCACACCTAGGGCACTTCTGAGGCTCATGGTGCTGCGGCGGCAGTTGTCCTCCGCGAGGTTGAGGATTTTGCTTCCGGCCGGCTTGATCCGGCTGGTCACTCTCTCCTTGCATCTTTGCTTACCCCTTGAGCTCTTATCCCAAATTTGGCTAGAGAACAAGAGCTCAAAATGATGATATTGTGGGTTGGAGGCCTTGACATGCATGAGATTATAAGGAGGCCGGAAGGAATCTGAGCGTTTCTGACTTGTGCTGTACTAAACACATACAACGTGTCTATCAATGGTTCTTGAGAATCTGTATTGCATATACAACCAAACCCAGCCTACTACAAAACCTCGGGGCCTAAGATTATAATCTAGCTTGTTCATATATGAATACTTCTTTCTCTTTCTCTTCCACCTACCCAGCCCATTTTTTTAATACATCGATGACAGATCAACCCGATAATAACCATTCATATAACCCTCGACATAACTTATTAAATATTATTTTTAATTTGATTAAAATTCTCTGTTTAATACTGATCATTATCAGAGAAAACAGTATAGCCGACGACAATTCTTGTCGTCGGGTATAGTAGGGTATAGCCGACGAGGTTCTCCAGTCGTCGGCCATAGTACTATAGCCGATGACTTGATTCTAGTCGTCGGCTATAGTAGCCGGAAAATCGTCTGGTATAGTTTGTAACTATTACCGACGAGTGTTTTTGACTATAACTGACGACGTTGTAGTATCGTCGGTTATAGGTGTTTATAGATCCAATCTGGGCAACAGCTCGGTTATTCAAAAAAAATTCTCCTGCAGAAACTGAAAACGCTCTGAAATTATTAGGTGTTGTCGAAAACTGTCCACAATAAGTTCGTGATTCATTATATAGATACGTACGTACTATATATATATAGATATATATGTGTGCATGTGTACGTGTTGATTGTGGTACATATATATATGCATGATGTATATATAGAGTTGAGATATATATATATATTGTTAATTTTGAGTTAATTGTTGAGTTTGAGTGATTGATGGTTGATTTTGAGTGATTGATAGTTGATTTGTAGTAATTGTCATTAATTATTGTGAATATAGGGTAATTTATTTGATTATTGTGATAATTAATTATAGGGTTAATTGTGATTATTATGTGGTTATTATTTAGATTTTTGTGATTATAGTTAGGGTATATATATTAAAATTATGGAAATTGTACGAGCGTGTAATCATATAAATATATTAATTGATTGATTGTTGATTTAATTTGAGTTAAATTAGACGAAAATAAATATATGATCGAATAATTAGAGATAGAGTAGAATATATAATTAGACAAAAATAAGTTTTATATATGAATATAAATTAGACAATATATATATATGTGTGTGTGTTCATTTGTAATTAATTAGGGATCGATCGAGTAAAATAATTAAATTGTGTAATTTATAGTTTAAATATCGATATATATATATATAATGATGAATTTTTAATTAATTAGATCATGGGTATATATACAACTATAATTTTAAAGATTGACAAGAGTTGGATGTGTCTTTCAAGATGGGATGTAAGATATCACCGTGGAATTAGGAGTTTTGTGGAATATGTGAAGGTTAATTGTGGAGGGATGACAATTCATTATTGTCTGTATATGAAATGTTAGTGTCGTAACAAGCGATCGTTTTCACATTGATAAAGTATTGGAGCACTTGAAGAAAAACGGGTTTTGGGATAAGTACACATGTTGGATTTATCACGGTCAAAGCTCATCAATTGATCAGCATGATCAGGGACAATTTTTTGAGAGTGCTAGTACATCCAATGATCCAACAATAAGGTTGATCAACGATATGTTTCCTCATGAGAGCGGTGTATTTGCTCAAGTACCAGATATCCTTCCCGCTGTTGGGGGTTTCCCTCATATTGAGCCAGTCCAGCAACTACCTACAGCTGTCAACACTGCTGGTATGGACAAGTACAACAACCTCATTGTCTTCCAACAGACCCCGTTGTACAACGAGTGTAATTAATAAGACTGTTCTTGAAAGTGTTATGGGAGTAATGAAGCTCAAAGTGGAGAACAAAATGAGTGTGAAGGCTATTGATGATTGGACTATGGAAACATGTGAGCAGCCGAGGAGATGGACGGGGGATGAAATATTAAAAGTGCTAAATGAATATGATTTTGGGTAGCTCAGCAGTCATCCTGGGATAGTGGTGTCAATACCTGAATAACCCGACAGGTATAAATTCTGGACACAAAAATATTTTTTGGGAACTTCCGTATTGGTCCAAGTTGATGATCAGACACTACTTAGATGTCATGCACATAGAGAAAAATGTGTGCGAGAGTGTGGTCAGCACAGTGTTGAATTGGGTGGGGAAAACTAAAGATGGCCTGAAGGCACGCATTGATCTGAAAAAAATGGGACTGCAAAAATATTTGTGGTTAAGAGATGAGAAGAAAAAAATGCCTCGAGCTCCTTATACCGTCAAGCCTGCCCAGAAGAATGAAATTTTTGGCTGGATGGGTAATGTTAGGTATCCTTCCGGCTATGCAGGAAATATAAATCGGTGTGTTAACTTCAAAGACAATAAGATGTACAGACTAAAGAGTCATAACTGTCATATACTGCTTCAACGCATCTTTCCTATTTTCATTCGAGGGTACCTGCCTAAAGAGGTGGTGGAGCCGTTAGTGGCTTTGTCAAGATTCTTTCAGAAGTTATGCACGAGAGAAGTGAAGAAATCGGACATGTGGAAAATGCAACAGGCCATCATTTTTATCATGTGCAAATCGGAAAGGATATTTCCTTCAAATTTTTTCAACATCATGCCTCACCTGATGCTCCATCTTCCGGAACAATTGTTACTTACCGGTCCAGTACACTACACATGGATGTATCTCATGGAAAGGTACGTAAGGCATCTCTGAATCTGGTTATGTCTTTAATATTATTTATTTACTTATTTTACAATAATCATAACATGCTCTTTAATTACCACTTTATAGACAACTAGGGGACTACAAAAACTATGTGATGAACAAATCCGCACATGGATGGTGTATCGCTGAAGCATATATTGCGCACGAGTGCGTAACGTACACCAAGTTGTATTTGGGAGCGTTGGAGGACCTTCCACAACATATGCCGGTAGATGAACCGCAGTTCAACCTTTCGATCATCTCCAATGATGTTGAAGTTTCTGGAAAGTTGCCCAACTCGTACAATTTGGAACCATATGAGTTAGTCATTGCCCACTGGTCGGTATTTATTAACTGTCCAGAAGTTTAATATTTAAAAAATGTGCACCTTTACTGCCCTGCAATTGCCGGTGATGTTGAGTACCACAACAAGACGTTCGCAAACTATTTTGGCAAATGGGTACGTATATAGATATATTTACTTGTATATGAATTTAAGTGTCTCATATCCTATTTATAATTAAGTTAATAAATGATTATTTTCAGATGAACCATGTACAAGATGATGATATCCCTCAGTGGTCACACGAATTGAGCCTCTTGGCGCAGAAACCAGTAACTTCCAGAGTTTATCCTATGTGTAAGGTAAATGACATGCTATTTATTTGTGAACATAGAGATGTCAGACGAAGAACACAGAATTCTGGGGTAATGGTGCATGGTGGGCATAATGGAGTTGACTATTACGGTGTTCTCCATTCAGTTGTCGAATTAATTTATGGGGAAGGCATGACAGTGTACTTGTTTAAGTGTAGATGGTTTAATACTGACCCTGAGAACACAAGGACCGATTAATACGACATATTTTCGGTGAATACTGCTACAAGCTGGTATGAAGATGATCTGTTTGTTTTGGGCACGGCGGTGAAACAATTGTTCTATTTTGATGATCTTGTGCATAAAGGCGCGTGGAAAGTGGTTAACCATGTTCTTCCAAGAAACATATACAGTGCCTCGACGTTTGGTGTGACCTCATATAATGAAGAAGTTGGTGCATACTAAGAGCCGAACGCAACTGGTATTCCTGAATCCTCAACAATTCGCCTTACTAATAAGATACATGGTAGTGTGGTACGAATTCCTCGACTGGAACTTATTGATGTTAATCAAAATGAAGAAAATGAAGACTCAAGTGACGAGGACTTACACATCTTACCTGAAATTAACTCGGAAACTGAGTCAGCCTCAAGCGATAATTCTGACTATGCGCTTTAGTGTACGTATGTTAATTTAAGTATGAACGTTCAATGTAAAATGATGTGTAGGATGATGACTTGAACGTGCAATTTGAGTATGAACGTGCAATGTAAAATGACGTGTAGGACGATGACTTGAAAGTGCAATTTGAGTATGAACATGCAGTGAATAATGTCGACATTCGTGATATGTAAAGTAGGAACTTTGTTTAATGAGCCTTTTTTATAAGTAACTTCAAAAAATTCATAGCCTTTTTTAATTACTAATTGAGAAAAAACAAAAACAAAGTGAAAGGAAAAAAGAAAGAAAGTATAGCTGACGATATTCATAATAAATATCGTCGGCTATACTATAGCCGACGACTATACTTATGTCGTCGACTATAGTTGTCGGGTTTTAACCCCCAGAACAGCCGTTTTGGACAGATCGAAAATAAAACTGCCCCAATTTTTTTTAAACTCTCCGATCCATCCATCTACAACCCGCCGCCATCGTTCATCCTAGCCAACCAAGAGCCGCCGCCGTCCTTCGATCTACAACCCAAAAAGAGGTTCGATTCCTCTCCCTAAATCCCTAAATCCCCAATTTTAATTTTATTTATTTATTTAGGTTCAATTTATGTTTAGTTTGTTGATAATGTAGATGTTTGGATGAGTTGTGTGAATATATATTGAATTTTTGTTGATTTTTGAAATTATTGTTGGATTATTATTGGATATTATTGGATTATGAATATATATATATGAGATTGTTGGATTATGAATATATACATATATGATATTTTGGTATATAATGGAATTTTTATGAATTTTTATGAATTTTTGTAATTTACTTAAATTTTTATGAATTTTTGTAATTTTTGGATTATTATTATGAGCATATATATATATGAATTAATTTGGATAATATTTGGTGATTAATATGAATTAAATTGGTAGATTAATAATTAATTTTGATTTGTAGTAATTTATGAGATTAATATGAATTAATTTAATTATGTGAATTAATTTCACTAATGGAAATTAATTTAATTATGTGAATTAATTCATATGTGAATTAATTTAATTATTTGAATTAATTTTTATTATTCTAGGTTTATGTGAATTAATTTTATTTATTCTAGATTTATGTGAATTAATTTAGAATTTGGTAGATTAATATATATGAATTAATTTGATTTTTTTGTAATTTATGGAATTATTGTGAGTTAAATATGGAAATATGTGAATTAATATATATGACATTTGGTAGATTAATGTGAATTAATTTTAATTTTGGTAGATAAATTTTAAAAACTATATAAAATTGAGTATGTGACGTAAATTTTATAGAAACGAAGAATTTGTTGAACTGCGGTGCGTAGCGAGAGGGGGGGGGGGTCGAGAGGGAGATCGGGACGTGGGGATGAGGGCAGCGGAAGTCAGTCCGCATCCGGATCCACCAGTATCGGCAACACTTACAGCGGTCTTCCCACCTCTCGGTACCGTGCACTTCTAGGTTAGGGACAACCTCAGCAGCAGCAGGTCGAGCCTCGCCGACCCTCCAGCACGAGGAGGCTTTATGAGAACAGTTGCACGCCTTCAACGGATAGTGCGACTCAATCCTATGTCCGAATGCCGGACATTCATCGGCCGGAGACTTCCCCATCCACCGACCAGACTCCTCATTCTTCCGAGGAGGCTGGTGGATCGACTCAGTCCTTGGCCGGGATACGACTATGTCCGCCGTCTACCCTATTCTTACCCTTGGAAATCTCAACGATACCCCTAGTCGATCCCACGGGAATGCCTGTTCCATGACAGCTAGGGTTCATTACCCCGGACCAAGCATACGCGTATGTAGTCTTCCCGCAACCTCTCTGGAGTTCGAGAATTTCGGGGCAACGCATCGACGAATCAGGTAAATATTAATTAGTGATATCTTTTTACTTAGTAATATTTAAATTCAATTAGGTGTTGATGTTTAAAAAATTGTCTACAAATGTGATAGGCGCGATCGTGCCCGGTGAAAAACAGAAGAGGACCAGAGGCCCCGTCGTCTGCAAGTTACTGGACGACGCGATTCGGGTTACCGGTGGTGGCCAAGTTATGATTTCGACCGGGGATGGAGGCGAGGTGATCGAGGGAAAGGTCACTCGGCAGTACGCAAGGATGTTGGGCAACATCATACGGGATAAAGTCTCAATGCTGTGGCCAGATTGGAATTAGATGCCGCAATCCGTCAAATATGAGCTGAATAATGCGCTGTCGGTGAGTAGAATTGTATATTCATTATGTATCTTTTCTATATAAATTTTAAATATTTATATATATGCATTACAGAGGTGGTTCCGCGTGGACAACGACATTAGACCCACGTGGGCGGATGAAGTGCAAGGGAGCAGGTTACGTGATTCATTTGTTTACATTTTTTCGTTCGTTTTGATTATGTTCATAAAATGTTGTAAGTTATTAACATTTGTATTTTATTAATATAGGTACAAGGAGTGGAATGTCGAGCTGAAAAACCATTGGAAAAAGTACGGCGACGATCGTTCGGGTACTCCTAGCGAGTTTCGTTATAGGGAGTACGAGTGGTGATGACTTATGGTTCACTTCAACAACCTGAGATTGAAGGTACGCAACCTTCAATCGATTAAATTTTTGTTTTATCGTACTTCCCCCAAATTATTTGGCTAATATTTTTTTATGTTGGATTAATCGAGCAGGCTATTTCTGAAGTCAACACAAGGAACCGGGTCAAAAACACAAAAAATCATCATGCCGATTCCAGATCATACTCGTGTTGGATCGAAGAGGCGGCCAACCACCCAGAAGTCCCTCCGCTTGTCTATAGGATGCAGCACGCGTATTCGCAGTCCCCCGAAGATGCTATAAGTGTCCTTATAACAAAATAAACATATTTCTTAATTTGATCCGATCATAGCGGCCAGGATCATGGCAGCCGCGAGAGTTCAGAAGATGATTCCGGAGGTGTTAACTCAAGTGGCGAGAGAGCGCTATCCCAACACCTTCAATGTGGAACTCCCGACTGATCTGATTGATCAATCTGATCCGATCATAGCGGCCAGTATCATGGCAGCCGCGATCCCTCCAGGGAAGAACACTTTCTACTGCATAGGGCTCGGAAAGTGGGGTCTATGGCTGCTGAAGAAGACTCTTGAATTCACTCGCGGATCGGGATCTTCGAGGACTAATGAGCTACATGAGCAGCTTCAGAGGCAAGCAATGGAGATGGAATCTCAACGGCTACGGATAGAGGAGCTGGAGCAGGAGAGAGTTGCCGAGTAGGAGGCGCGAGCCGCAGAGTAGAATCAGTTGGCTGAGCAGCAGCAGATGATGGGGACATGGATGCAGCACTGTTATGCACAGTTGCACGCATTTGGAATCCAGATAGCTCCCCCGCCCATTTTCAGTACATCACAGCCACAGCCGCAGCCGCCGGACTAGGACCAATGAGACAATAGCGATCCGTTTAATCACATTTACTTAGGAAACTCGTAGTACCCGTAGTACGCATATGTATATAAATTTGAACGATTTCGATTTTTTATTTTATTTACGTGTATAGTTTCAATATTTTTGGATTTTAAATGTGAACAATATTGGTGCTTTTTGAAAATGCAGGTTTTGGGATGAAACCCAGAATCTGCAAAAAAAATTAAAATATCACACACTATAACCGACGACGACGACATATACATGTATCGTTGGCTATAATTCCCTCCGTAATCAACCAGTTTGACCAGGGGAGGAGGTATGTCGACAATTATAGTATGAAACTATAGCCGACGATCTTATCTTGTTGGCTATAACTCCATACTATAATCGACGACAACTCTATCTTGTTGTCGGCTATAGTATTACCGACAGTCTATTACCGACGATACTATATCTGACGACTCCTCGTCAGCTATAGCTATAATGTTTCTCACCACCGCTGGAAACACTATAGCCGACGATTTTTTTAAAATTATAGCCGACGAGATAAAACTCTCGTCGGCTATAGTGGAAAAAATGAATTTTTTATTTTTTTAAATTTTTTTTAAAACTATAGCCGACGAGATAAAAATATCTCGTCGGCTATAGTGGAAAAAATAATTTTTTTATTTTTTTAATTTTTTTTTAAAACTATAGCCGACGAGATAAAAAATCTCGTCGGCTATAGTGGAAAAAATGATTTTTTTAATTTTTTTAATTTTTTTTTTAAAAATGATTTTTTTATTTTTTTAATTTTTTTTTTAAAACTATAACCGACGAAACATCTCGTCGGCTATAATTTTAAAAAAAAGATTTTTTTTTTATTTTTTTGAATTTTTTTTTAAAAACTCGTTGGATATAGTACTATAGCCGACGATAATGGGTAAAAATCTCGTCGGCTATACTATTATCGACAGGTTTTAGCCAGTGACTTTAGCCGACGACCCTTAAAAATTGTTGGCTATAATTTTGTCGGCTATACTATAGCCAACGATATTTTTGCCCCTTTTTCGTTGGCTAAAGTATAGCCGACGATTTTTTGTTGATTTGTCGTCGGCTATAGTGGAAATTTCCACTATAGTCGACGACAAAAAATCTCGTCGGTTTTGTCTGCTGGTAGTGAATTATAAAAACATTATATATTTACAACATATAATAATTAATTTTTAATTTAATATATTATAAATTTTACAGTTAAATTTAATTTATATTTCCTTCCATTAATTAATATTTATTAAATAAATTATAATATATGTAAATAAATTAACCTGACACCTCGACTATCAAACAGGAACCCGAATATCAAACGAATAAATGAATCAAATTTATATTTATATTTTTTATTTTTAACACGATTAAATAAATAAAATTAAAAGTTATACTTTTAACACGATAAAATCTCATCTCAAACATGACCCATTAGACCTGTATAAGACCTATATGTAGATGGCAGCGACGCACAAATTGATCCGTAATTAATCACTTACCAGCTGAGAAATTAGCAAGTTGCAACGTACATAACATTGACCCATCCACCTCATGACGAACAACATTTTCATTATTAATTACTACTACTCAGAAAGACAGATGGCAGAAAATATTACATTGCAAATTAAACATGTTCGAACGCCAAGGATGATCATGGATATTTCTTATCACCAGCCGGCCCCGATGCACCCTCGTCACGCCGCCGCTTCAACACATCCTCATCCATCACCTTCCCTCCGGTCTCTCTGGTTGCATCCCACGCGCCTTTCACTGTGTCCTTCACAGCCCCAGCCGCCTTGCTCGTTCCCTCCTTCACCTTATCCGCCACCGTCTCCGCCGCTCCCTCCATCTTCTCCGCGGCATCATGAGCCGTGTCCCTAGCACTGTTCTCCGAATCTGCCACCTTGTAAGCGCCCTCGTTAGCCTTGTCCCTTGCGGTCCCGGCCATGTCTTTCGTCTTCTCTTTGGCACCGTCCGCCGTCTCAGCCACTTTATCCATCCCCTCCACGGCCTTATCCGTCACCTTTCCCGCCATGTCCTTCGTCTTCGCCTTGGCGTCGTAAGCATACTCCTTCGCCCTGTCCTTGGCACTCTCAGCAGTCTCTCCAGCCTTATGAGTTCCCTCCTTGGCCTTCTCCGACATGGTATCCACCGCACTCTTCGTCTTCTCCTTGGCGTCGTGAGCGTAGTCTTTAGTTCTCTCCTTCATCTCCTCCGCTTCCCTCTTGCTTTTCTCGAGACCTTCTTCCATGGTCTCTTTCGCATGACTGCTCACGTCGGCAGAGCCATATCCTCTCTCCTTGTCACTCCAGTCCTTGTCGGCATAAGCGCGGTGAGCGTTTGAGTCCCTAGTGTACTCCTCCGCCACATGTTGCCCCTGAAAATCAAGACGACGACGTCAACATGCATGGACAATATGAACTTCAAAGAGTTGGTAGATTCTATAGCATACGTACCTCGGAGAACTTTGACGCGGAGGTGAAGCAGACCCTAGAGATTTTAAGAGAGGGGCTGCTGAGGGAGAGTGAGACTTGTGATCGAGGAAACGACCTTGAGAGGTTGAAGATGAGATTCTTCGCTAATGAAAGGCTCGCCATTGTTGTTATCTTTCAACACTCTGTTACTAAGTTCTTTGTTTTCTCTGTGTATATTTGGTAAGACTTCGAATTATCTTCTTGTGTTTCATCGTCGCTTTTCGGCATGTTATAACGAAAACCAAGAGTAAGCTGGCAGAGTCGATGGTGGACACGCGTTCACGTCAGTCGGGCGCTGGGGGGCCTTAGGTAGCTACACATGTTCTTTCATACTCACGAAGTCAAAAAAGATACGTAGTTTCTATCTTCATGGACGGTGACTCAACTCACTTCGTGTTGACGTTTTGGGCCAGGAGATCTCGATACAGAGGTCCAATAATTCAATACTCTATCGCTCGTTTAGGCCCAAGCCTAATAACTACGGAACTACCGCTCGTTTGGGCCCAAGCCCTTATTTTTCTCTTAGTCATGCACGAACGCCGATTATCTGCGAGGATAAAAGATCGCTATAACCGATAACCCCCCGCCGTTTCTTGGGAAAGAATTTCAATTATCTTGCTAGCAAGTAGCAACATCTTAGTGATCTTACCATCATCTTCGCTAACGGATAACATTATGAGCACCAATTCATTTTCAGACCAAATTCTTTCCTTCTTTTTTGAAAGGGCAGACCCAATTCTTTTATATTAAATGAATCATGTATTTATTTATTTTTTTGATAAACACCGATCTCTTATTTAGAGATGAAGAAAATTTGAAAAAAGTTAATAGTTGACCTAAAAGGAAAAGGAAAAGGAAAAGTGAAAAAAAAAAATACTGTAACTGATAAATCATTCCCATGATTTTGAGATCTTCTAACACATACAAGAGCATAAATCTTCTTTCTTAGGAAGGAGTGAAAGAAAGTTATTAATGGTGTCAGTGAAAATCGTTGATGCAAAAATTTGGGGAGAAAGTTGTAACACTCTACTTTGCTTAGGAAGAGATTTTGTCCAGTTGCACTGCTCCGACGGTTACATTGTTAAGAGGTTTTGTCCAATTTTACTATTTTGACGGTTACAATCACGCCAAACATCAAACGATTACTACTTTGTAAGTTCCGGTCATCATTGTGAAAGGAAAAATTATCATTTGTAATTTAACTATTACCACGACCAAATATGTCAATTCACAATATATCTCATGATAAATTCTCAGCTATATATTTGATTTGTGAAAATGTACGTTTCCTGCAACTGGGTCTAGTAAGTGCATGTTAAATTTGCTACTTATTTAAGAAAATAATATTTTTAGTATTTCGGTGTGTGTCTTATCTTAATTATCATAGAAGTAGATATTTTCTCAATCCCTGATATATAGAGATATTGATTGTAACTAATTGTAATGTCTATTTAAGGACATCTATTAATTAAAAAATTACAGTTTCACATTTATCTCTTACATATCTATATTTATCTTTCAACACGTTATCAGCAGTTTTTGAGTTGATAGTCAACTCAAACCCTATACATAAAAGAAAAAAACCTAAACACCTAAACCTCTACCGCCGGAATCGCTTAAACCGTTGAAGCACCATCACCGTCCGTAGTCGGATTTTTCCTTTTCGCTTCAAATAAATTTTCAGCGAAGTTTTCATACTAAACATAACACCCTCAAGGTAAATCGACTAACCCTCTTCGATTTAGAATTAGGTTACAAAACTTAATTATCGCAACACCCTAGATCTAGATCTAGATTTAGGTTTAAATACCATGAATTATTACATTCCTCTAGTTCCTATGGATTAATGCAGGTATGAGTGAAATGAGATTTAATCACCTCTTCCTCAAGGTTTAAGATTAGTGACGGTCCTGGGAGAGTCACAGTTATTAGTGAATATCACGGTTAATTGTGATTTCACATTGGGAAAATGGAAGTCGATCATTTGTGACTATTTGACAGTCACAGTTTTCTAGAGAATGGTATAAAGTCATTGGTTTTGCATCAAATTTTGTGACCATACATCATGGATCATGGTTCTTATTCCTTAAACTTGGTATTAGTGATCATGGTTCATTCGATGGGATACTAATTACATCTCTTGTCTCTCTTGTAAATGACTTCAAATGAGCCGAAAAAGCATGAATTTGACATTCTTGATCCACAAAGAGTAGAATACCATAATTGGGTATCAGATGTTGGGAAAAATCTTCTCGATAAAAATCTCACTGATACTATTTACCCACCATCATCTGGTGTTAAACCATACACTCGATCTCGTAAAGCTCAAGCCCTCATGTTTTTGAGACGGCACGTCCATCCAATTATGAAGAAGCAGTATTTGCTCCAGAATGATTCCGCAGTTTTGTGGGCGATTTTACATGAAAGACTTAATAATATGCATGATGCAAAACATCCAGAACTACAAGAAAGATGAGATTCAATCCAATTATTGGATTATCCAAATATTTATGCTTTAATTAGAGTTGAGTGTTTGTGGCGTTGTAAAGACCGATCAGACTATTATTGAAAAGTCTTTAAGTACCTTTCCTACTTCCATGGACAACCTTGCACACATGGATTATGCGTAAGGACGACTTAGATCATTCAACGATCTCATGAGTGTGCTGGCCAAGAAAGAGAGGTATTGTGAGATTCTTCTCAACAACAACGCTAGGCCAGCCGGTACAAAGAAATTCCATGAGAATAAATATACTAAAAAGGCATGAAAGGATAAGATGAACAATCGTTCGAAGCCTTATCAAACTTATGGTGGTAGAGGAGCACGTGTTAAAGATCATGGTAGAGAAGGAAACAATCGAAATTTGACTTAAACTCACCAAGAAGATAGCCACAACTCCAACAAGAATAAATCCAATTCCGGTCATAAGAAGAGTGGAAATTCTTCAAATTCTACTTCTACTTATCGCTTGTCACCAAGCACATGCACAAACAATGTCGTGCACTAAAGGATGTTTAAGATGCCTACAAAAAGTGTCAGCAGTACTTGGCACATGAGACTAACTTCACTAAAGAATATGAGATGGAAGATGGCGGTGAAGCCAATCTTATTATAGCAGACAACACCAAAGCAAGTCTTGAGACTTCGATTTTTAGTTAGTCTATGTATTAGACTCATGTCTTTGCTATGTAATCAAGTGTAGTTTTATTTGACTCTAGTTGTAGTCATGGTTATTAAATAAGAACAATATTTTGATGTAAGTTTTAATGATTGGAAAAGTAATAAAATTTCTTCCTTTCGGTATTTGAAAGTATCAAGAATGGTTATACAACTTCATATCAATTGAATGGTTCGATTTATACATTTCTGTATGGCACAATGACACTAAAATATCATAAAAATGAGACAAATGAGAGGATGGTTTGATACTGAAAATTTTCGATCCGTCGGAATTTTCTCTCGACTTATCGATGGTAAGTCGATAAGTCGAAAATTATGTTTGGTTACACTGTATTGGCTTCTGCACTTTTTTGATCAGTCGAAAATTATGTTTGGTTTTCTTTTGACCCGTAGAAAATGGTTCTCCGCCACACATTTTAGCCCTTCTACCTATTGAGAGATTATCTCGACCCGTCGATTGTAACCTACTGTCTCAAAATTTTCAATTTTTTGACCCGTCGATAATGGTACGAAAAATTAATTTTCTTTAGGTTTTCCTTCGACCCGTTGAAGGTTTACCTTGACCCGTCGGAGGTGACCTACTGTCTTAAAATTTGTTGATTTTTGACCCGTCGAAGGCTTTCCTCGACCTGTCAAAAATCAGTATCAGAAATTCAAATTTGTTTTTGGGTTTATTTCGGCCCGTCAAGTGTATTTTTCGATCCGTCGAAACATGTACCCGGAATTTGTGTTCTTGATGTGTTTTATATCATTTTTATGAACAAATAAAGGTTCAAAAAAATCAAAATTTACCTTCAGAAAATTGTTAGTCTAACAACCAATCCGAATTTCTGCACCTGGTAATTTATATCAGATGGGGTTTTACATCGGGTATTTCATGCCATAAAACGTAATCTAGAATGGTCATTTCGACCGATCATATATTGTTTTACATCGGTTTTTGGATGTTACTATGATCAGCACTCAAATCAAACCATGTTAAGTTTCGAAAATATTTTCCAACAGTTTTCACTTGAAACAATATTGTGAGAATGAAAAAGAATTTTGTATGTAATCTTCATAGCATGTTATCAACGACACAACCTAGAGAGGTTTATAAGGATTTGTAATGGTTTATATATTACTATGGTACGGATAATTTAATCCAATGCAGTCACTTATATTGCTATTTGTGACTTGGCCTTGTATGAGCTTTTGCATTATGATGATCAAGATATTGAGAAATTTTTATGGTCATTGGTTCTTAAGAGCAAAGAAGCATGTGGAAATACCTAAAATCATCGGTTTAGATGGAGCGAGTGAGATTATTCCTCTCGATCTATACTCGGTCTCCAAGACGAGTTCAGTACTTTTCCACTAGATGCCTTTATGGAAAAATCTAATGCACATCGCTCGTTTTGCAAAACTTGTTCATGTCTGTAATGTTGTTTACATGCATGACAGTCTTTTATTGTAGACACAGCATCCATTTCTCTACAGATTCTAAAGAATATATTTGTGGACCAATCAAACCAGTATACAGACTGTTTATATATGGTTTTGATTGCTGCATCAACACATAGCTCACACGTCTTTGCAATACACATAGTACACTGCATTTGCAAAACTTCTAGCATAAATTATTAAGCTTCACGCTCACCACCTGAAAAATCCAATCAGGTGTATTAGATTGGATAATGTAGGAGAGTTTAAATCAATTTTTTTATGATTATTGCATGAAAATTGAGGTTGAAGTTGAACATCATGTCTCTAATGTTCATTCACAAAACGGTTTAGCAGAGACATAAATCAAACAGTTACAGCTTGTGGCCAACACAATGGTAATGCATATCAATTTACCGGTATTTGCTTGGGGATATGCAATATTATATTCAGTTATGCTTATTTGCTTGAGACCCGCAACTCGTCAACCATTTAATGCGTACCAGTTGGTAACTGGATATGCGCCTATTATCTCACATCTACACATCTCTGGTTGCGCGATACATGTTCCTACTATGCTTCCACTGCGTATAAGAATGGGTAATCAATGACAATTAAGAATTTATGTTGGTTATGTTTCTCCAACGATCTTTTTAGTGTGGATTTTGCAGTAAGTCACTGTGATGAGACATATTTCTCACCATTAGGGTAAGATATGACTGGTTTCATTCTGGTTAAACTTCGAAAATTGACGTGGTATGTCCTCACTATGTTCCATCATGATCTCCTCACATCTCAGTGTGAGATTGAAGTGCAATGTATTCTTGATCTTCAGAAAGTAGCAAATTCGATGCCTGAATCCTTTATTGATATCATGAAAGTGATGAGATCCGTTATACCTACTGTAAGTCCTACAAGGTTGAAAATCACTAAAATTGGGCAAGTTAATGTAACACCCGGGAAATGTAGCGTTTCTTCTGTCCATAGTAGAGATGTAGCATTTGTCAAAATTCACTGATGAGTTATCGGTGAAGAGGCAAGTCATCAAGGAATAACCTTTCATCATCAACACATGACATGATTTCTGACTATAATTGTGTCTAAAAGTCGATATTAACAAATACTGGGGGATGTATGGATGGTTCTTCTATGTTTAGATGGTGCATTTACTTATTTCATCGCTCAGGGTTGACGATAATGAAGTGGAAAATTGCTCTGTTGTGGATTGTCAACGGTTAACGTAGATCATATTGACCGATATGGAAAGTTACAATCTAGGTTGAACTAGACTCTCTTATAAATGATAAGTTTTCGGTACGGTAGTGCTATGACCACCAAATGGTAAGCCAGTTAGACAGAAATGAGTCTTTGTTTGGAATCACAATGAGAAGAACTTATGGTGCAAGGACTTTCACAATGTCCTAGTATTGATTATGAGGAGATATTCTTTGGTTATAGACATCATTACTTTTCACTACCTTATTAGTTTGGTAGTGTTCGAAAAAATGAGTATGCAGCCAATGGATGTGATTATATATCTCTATGGAAATCTTGATACAGAGATATACATGAGAGTGTCAATTGGCACAGTTATACCCAATTCAAGTAACTTTAAACCACGGAGTGTTCATGTGTTCAAATTGAGACATTCACTATTCTAAGTGACTACATGATTTTGAATGGATACAAGAATGATACTTTATGCTCATGTGTGTTCATTACATGAACGACTTTTTTGAGGTGACAGACCTTGGTAGGACTTAATTTTGTTTTGGTTTTAGAGATGGTACATTGAGTTGGTGGAATACTTATTCACTAGTCTGCTTATGTCTAAATCAGACAATGAACAAAGCACACACTCTTAGCACACCAATAGTTGTTTGTAGTCTGGAGCCCAAAAGGATCTGTTTCATCTGAAAAGATGATGATGTTGGAGCTGAAATTTCATATCTTAAGGGGCTTAGAGCTTGGTTATATATACCTTGGTGTACACATCCAGACATTGTCTTCTCAGTCTGCGCTTACGCAAAGACATTAGAATAGAGTATAACATGCCTTCTTGTATTTGAAGTGAGCCATTGACTTGGGCATATTCTTTCCCTACAAAGAAAACATAGAGAAGCTTGAAATTCCTGAAAAAAATAAATGGTTGAATCGCAACATTCAGGTCCTAGGATCTTTCAACCCATTGAAAATTGTAGCCCGGACGGACTTAAAGGGATTCGACCCGTCGAGCGGATCTCTTGACCCGTCAAAATATGCAACCTGGGTCGACCCAAAGCAATCATTCGACCTGTCGAATTTCCCTCCAATTGCGAGCATTGTTACTCAATTCAGTGCGGTCTCCTACTCAGAGACACTTTTAATGTCTTGGCTGCTTTTATTGATGATGGGTATCTCTCCGACCCACACAAATGACGTTCCCAAGTAGGTTAAGTACGTACTTGCCATGGGGTACACTTCGATTTCTTGGATATCAAGAAAACAAACCCTTGTTGCTACTTCCTCAAACTATTACGAGATAATAGCTTTCCATGAAGCATTTAATGTGTGTGTCTGACTTAGGTCTGTAATACATCATATTCGAGGGTCTAATAGATTGTCATCTACTACGACAACACCAACTTGCATATTCGAGGACAATGCAGCTTACATTAAACAAATGAAGTTGGGATACATCAAGGGTGATCATAATAAACATATTTTGCCAAAGTACTTCTTCAATTAACAATAGCAGTGGTTATTGAATAACTGTGTGAACCGGGTTTGGTTCGGTGGATAATGTTGCAGACTTGTTTACCAAGTCTCTACCAAAATCTGCATTAGTGAATCATGTGAGATGTATTGGAATTCGAAGGTTATCTGAACTCCAAGATTGAGATACTGATCAGGGGGAGTTCGTTTCGTAGACATCAGAGGGAGTCTACATCACATGTAGTCACTTATGTAATTGATGCGTTGTATTCTTTTTCCCTTCGACAAAACTTTTATTTTTACCCAAGCGGGTTTTGTTTGCTTGGCAAGGTTTTTAGCAAGGCAACATGTCATGTATCATTCATTAGGATCGGGACATAAAGCGGAGTGTTTAAGGAAATGATATTCCTGGTATTGTCTTGTCCTAATTAACATAGAAGTAGATATTCTCTCAATCCCCGATTTATAGGGATATTGATTGTTATAAATTGTAATATCTATTTAAGATCATCTATCAATGAATAAAATACAGTTTTAAATTTATCTCTTGCATATCTATATTTATCGTTCAAAACTACTTTAATTTTCTCAAGACTGCTCTCCTGCGGGATGTGATTTCAGCGACAGGACGGGATGCTCACATGACAGCCGTCCATATTTCATGAATAGATTCATACGGTTCAAATTTAAACCCATAATGATCTCTACCATCTTGTGTATCCATATGACCAGATTCATCTTCTTCATTCCTCTGATTCCACTTCTCCTACATACGTTAGTTTTCCATCATCAATCTATGGAAATCGTTTACCGGCAGCACAAGAGGATTGGTCTGTCATTGATGATGTTTTCTTCAATTTTCTTCTCTACCCAATCCTTTTAATTTAAGAAATTAGGAAGCAGGATGATATAACCATGGGATGTATCCAATTTGAAACCCCAAAATACAAGCTCCATGACTAAGATGGTAGGCTAATGTTTGCGGGAACAGATGAAAGAAGAAGATGAATCTTTTAGTTTTGTTTTCTCTCTGAAACGGCCTGACACGACCCTGACTGTAGAAGGATTTGGGTTCAAGGCATGCAACTGATTTTGGGCAAGGATTTTAATCTGAACTGTAGGAATCTATTCATGAAAAAAGGACGGCTTTCGTGTGAGTATCCCGTTTTGTCGCTAAAATCACATCCACAGGGGAGCGGGCCTGTTAATTTTCAAGGAAAAATAGAACCATCTGAATTACAAAAGTCCGATGCTGTTCATTTTCTTCTTTACATGTCCCTTCACTACACCCATCGTGGTGCTAGGTGCATTCTACCATCTATTTTTTCTATTTCTAGCAAAATAAGATATATTAATCTTTTATATCAAATAATCGGTTGGCTAAATATGTCATACTTACTCTTGACTGTATAGCGTCATATGGATATTAAGATACATGAGCCAGTGAAATAATTTGTATGAACTCATAAGGTTGACTCGCTTGATCAACCCTCAGTTTTTTTATAGAAAAAAATGTAAAATTATTATTCTTAACTAAATGAATGATACAAATTTTCTAAATTAAATCATGCTCACAACGATTTGATAAGCTTGTTAATTATAATAAAGAACTTAACCATGCTCATTTTTTTTATAGTCAAATACAAATTGTGGCTCAGTGGTTGTTAAGAAACAAAATTTGATTTTTTTTTAAAGTAAGGGTCGGCCAAATAAGTTAGCCTTATGAGTTCTCACAAATTATGTCTTCAGCCCATATGTCTTGATATCCATTTATACGACACTAATTAAACAGTCAAGGGTAAGCATGATATATTTCGCCAACCAACTATTTGAAAAAAAAATAATAAAACTTATTTTGGTAGGAATAATTTTTTTATAAAATTTAGTTTTTATTAAATATAAATAAATTGACCAAAATATCCTCCCTCTTTACATATTTTTTAATGAAAAGATAAAAATTGATGAGAAAATGAAACCTCAGGTAGTAAACTGACAAATTTAAAACTTTAGGTAGTAACATGAAGAAAAATTCAAACTTCAAGTAGTAAACTGAAAAATTTAAAACCTCAGGTAGTGATATGAAGAACAATCCAAACTACATGGTACTAAACTGATTTTTCCCTATATATATTATTTTATATCTTTTTTGTTCGGGTAAACGGGTCGGGTTTGGGTATTAAATATTCTGGGTTCAGGTTGGGTGAAAATCCAAACTAAAAACTTTCGAGTTCAGTCAAACTGGTTTATTTCAGGTTCAAGTACCCAAAACTCAGCCCGACTCAACCCGTTGCCATCCCTAAGGAGAGTTGCTGGAGTTAATTTTAAAATTTTTTTTTTATATATTTTAGCTAGAAATGACATATAAGGGATCTGCTGAAGTTGCTCTAACTCACATGTTTTTAATTTCAACTTTAGCAGTTGTAGCTATAGCTAAGTACGTCATTTTAAATACTTGAACATTTGGATTACTTTTTGGATAGTAAGAGATTTAACTTGTAAACTATTTTCTCTATCCTTTAAAGCTAAATATAGCTAAAAGTTATTAAAAAGTCCAATGGCACGATCACAGGTGGACCATGGACATTAAATATATTGAAAACCCTACCTAGATTTTGAAAAATATTTAAAAGCCCAATATGTTCAGGCTCAATCCCCGTTGAGTTTGGGCTTGGGCGGTCTGGCCTGTGCTGACCACTAGATTGCACTGTGATTGATGTGCTTCATTTTTCTTTTGATTAGAAGATCCACAAGTAATTCTACAATATACGGAACATAAATGTATAACGAAGTAATCTACGGTCTAACTTCTCTCATATACTATTTATTTAAACTCAACGCGAGAAGATTATAAGAAGTGTAAACACACACTATACATATATAATAAATATAAGTAGCTTATATAGTGCACTCGAAGATCCACTACCTTGATTTCCGATAATGTGGTTGCTGAGTGGTCTTCAATCCCATGGATTCGACAGATTCGTGGGCTGTCTTCTTCCTTCCATGATATTAACTGGCACTGGGTCAGTAGTAGAAGCAAATGCCGCTGCGGATCTTGCTGCTGCAAATGCTTCAAGTCAAACTGGTTCTCTGTTCCTCCATATAGTTTAGCTTGTATCTTGTTTTCTGATGCTCTTTTCGGGCCTCCGTAGGTCTTTTTGTTGTATAGTTCTTACTTGTAAAAAAAAAAAATGAAGTGAGAAACTTTCATGGTTCCACCAAAGAATCATTTTCAAATTCTTTAATAAGGAGCAAAATTGAGCGGGGACTTACCCTGACCAGGACCAGCCTTTTCAAATAAACTCGACGAACACGCAAAAGGGCTTATTACACACAGCTTAATTATACACAAAAGGTCTTGCGTAAACATCCCAGCCGAATTAGAGTTTCCCAAATATTCCTCGAAACAGCTTACCAGAAGAGAAGTCCAAAACGATATCGTTGCCTACGCCGGTGCATGTTAACTTCTGATATGAAGAAATAAATAAGCAAATAAGAAAAAACATGAATCGAGAACACGCAATCCCGACGAGAGTTAGTAAACACCATTACCCGTAGTTGGCGGTGAAATATGGGATTGATGCAGACCAGTTTGTCAATCATATCCTCTTCGTTCTTTACGCGGTTTTTCCCGTTAAATAACATAGCATGCATGCATTCCACCTAAACACGATGTTCTTAATTTCCTCGTAAATGTGTATTATTTTTCTGGGTTTCTTTCTGCAGGTTCATAGAATTGTTTTATTTGATATCGATCTGTCTCGATCGATCCACACAGATTCTGAGAAACTCAATTTGTACTACAAGTAATCGATGAGAAGAAACGAAAAGAATTTTCGCTTCTTCAATCAATAATACATTTGTCAAGCAATGTTTTATGAATCACTGAAAACATCCAATTGACTGTATAAGCGAGGATGTACTATGGATGCGGATATTGTGAGAAGGAGTGCTGACAAAAGCACTAGAGGTGCCATTAGAGACCGATGAAGAATCCACAGACCAGCAGCAAAGACTTCTCAAACCAGCAACTAACATGCAAATGGCTGATTTTGTTGGAAAAAGAAACGGCGTTAATGTTGGAGGGTAATTTATTATGCTATTAAAACAAATAAGCTGATGTGGAGGAATTATGGCCATCCAAATTTTAATGGATGGCTGAGATTCGAAGTCAAGAAGGCCAAGGAGAGAAGATAGCCAAGGGAGAACCGGACCCCCTTTATCGGATCTAAATGTCAACTTAATTTGCACGCGGGTTAATCACGTATGTAAGTTCGAATGAGTTGCTTACGGAGTTCCCATGCATGCTACAATAAACGTGCGTAGCAATTGCCAATTGACATGACATGACATGTTTTGTTTAATTGATTCACACTACCAGAAATTGAGACATTATCGGCGACCTCTCGTCGTCGGCCTTGTATTTTTTTTTCGCCGGAATTGTCATTCCCGGCGACAAGTCGCCGGCAATGACGTCGCCGGAAATCCCCCGCCGGTGTTAACATTGCCGGCGACGGGAAACGGAGTCGCCGGTAATGTCGGAGACATCACCGGCGACTTGTGTCGCCGGCAATGTCAAGACATTCCCGGCGACTCAAGTCGCCGGCAATGTCTCGGACATTACCGGCGACGCCGTCGCCGGCAATGGTAGCGCCGCCGTGGCCGGAATTTGTGACATTGCCGGCGACTGAGGTCCATGTCGCCGGCAATGTGTGAAAAAATTTTGAAAAAAAAACGCGGTTCTGGATTGGGCCCAAATCCAGAACCTGCATTGAAAGACATAAACCGTACAATCATACAAGTTCAACAGTACACATAAATGTCCAACGTACAGTACAAATAGCAACGACGATACGAAAATTAACTACAACTACAGGTCAGGGTCCAGGAACTTGCGGGTCAAGGTCGAAGTAATCCATGTACTCATTTGAATTCTGGTGGCTTCCTTGGTCTTGCTCTGGCGTTGACTGGTGCGGTGGTGGTGGTGGATAGCTAGGGAACGGAGGGACCGGGACCGGGGGAGATGTGGGAAAGGGTTGTCCGGTAGTCTGAGCCTCGTACATCGTCCGCATCCATGTGTACATATGAGCCTGCACCTGTGTCTGCTGCATTTGGTACTCGGCCATCTGCCTCTTTTGCTCCTCCAACTCCCTCTGCGTCCTATGAAGCTCCGCCGCGAGGTTACGACTAGAAGTTGAACTTCTTGACCCGGTAGAGTATTCTGAAGTGTTCTTCAATAGTCCTTCGCCCGCCGTGCCCATTCCCCTACAGTAGTAGGTATTCTTTCCAGTCTCGCACGCTTTTGCCATGATCCGAGCCGCTATCGGAGGATCAAGCGGATCGATCTGAGAGGCATACTGGGTGACTTCTTCCTCGGAGCAGTCAGGATGGTTAGTCCGAGCTATACTCATGGTCACTTCTGCGGTCGCCTCCTCCACTCTCGACTAATTGAAAAGTGAAAATGAACAACGTATTAGCTAACAAAATCTATTTCCATCTTGAAAAATAGTTTTATTAACACATGGAGAGGCGAAAGACTTACCGCTTCTTCAGGGCACTGCGGGTAGAACTTCTGATGAATATACACCAACGGGTTCACCTCTTGTTGTTTCTGCGCCTTAGTCGACCAACCCATGTAGTTGAGTGAACCTGCATGATGGGCCCTGGTGTTTTTCAATCTATTCGCCCGGTTCGTCTTCGAAATCGCCTTGTTTGATAAACATATGAAAAAAAATTAGTAACCAACTATTTCAATCTGATACGATACATTATGCTTGAAAGATATATTAAGGATGCATACCCGAGCTTTGGGGTGCTCGAAGTGGGCTATCAGCCACAGCCACTCGTACTCCCTAAACCGGAATTCGCTAGGGGTGGAACCTCGGCCTAGCTCCTTGTATACAGTGTAATGGGAAGAAAGCTCGTTCTTCCACTCTTTATACCTATATTAAAACAAGGAAAAAAAGTTAGAGATATTAAAACACTTGATAAACAAAAATCTAACTCGATATATATTCAAATAAGTCGAAGCACATCACCTCATATGTAGTTGACGCTCTACCCACGTGTGAATAAGAACTTCATCCACGTCAAACCACACCTGCAATATGAATATATAAAAGGTAAAATTATATATTTATTCAGACTTAATTAATAAATGTAAAATTTACGTAATGAAAATACGATTTTACTCACACTGAGTGCATTATGCACTTGCATCTTCACGTAGATAGGCACAGATTCCCAATCTGGCCAAAGCATTGGGACCTTGTCCCGCACGATCGCACCGGCCATGCTGACATATTTGCGCGTGGTGTCGAATGCCTCGATCACCTCGCCATCCTCATTGGCCCTTATGGGCGTTTTCCTTCCGCCGGTGGCCTGCTCAAGTCTCTTCCCGGTGCAGGTGCCTCTAGCCCCTTTCCGTTTTCCAGTCCCATTAACGAAATTGCCTAATAATACAATGTCAACAAATTGATATCATTAATTGAACCTATCGCAAGTCTTAAGTAATAATTAAGTAATCAATTTGATGTTAAATAAAATTTACCTGCATCGTCCGTTTGTTGGTTGGTGCACCTCACACTCCAAAGATACACGGGGTCGAACGGGAGGAAGTTATACGCTTCCTCCACGCTCAGGAACTCCGGCCGTCCTTCAATATAAACAGGCATCCCCCTATCATCGAATTCAGGGATGACAGGAATCTCGTCGGGTAGGAAGAGACCGGACGGCGGAGATAGACGAGGCCTGGACGATGAGGCGCCAGCACCACCATGTGTCTCAGATGATTCCCGTGAAATGGGAGTAGGCACCATCCGAATATGGGGCATTCGGATTGAGGGAGTTTCTGATGCCCCCGTTGATTGTCGCTCGTCTGAGGCTCTGCCACCGGAGGGACGTCTGCTGATTGAGCGTCTAGAGACTGAGGCTCGAGGCTCAACTTCCGGTTGCACGGCTCTTGATCGTGCAGCTTCCTCCTCAGCTCGCGCCTCTAGCAAGGCTCTCGTGCGAGCACTCATCATTGGCCCACTGGGCGTGTTGCTAACTGCGGGCGAGGAGGAAGCTTGACTACTGTTCCCTCCACTATTTCGGGAACCTCTCCGAAGCCAATTAGCCGCAAAACCTCCTGGACATCGTAATAGTCATGGATTCGATAATTAACCGAAACGGTTTGGAACCGGAACCGTTTGAAACCGGAACTGTTTGGAACCGGAACCGTTTGTAACATAACGGTTCCAGTTACAAACAGTTCCGGTTCCAAACCGTTTCGGTTCTATAGCAAATCGGAACCGGAACGGTTTGGAACCGGAACCGTTTGAAACCGGAACTATTTGGAACCGGAACCGTTTGTAACATAACGGTTCCAGTTACAAACAGTTCCGGTTCCAAACCGTTTCGGTTCTATACCAAATCGGAACCGGAACGGTTAGAAACCGGAACTGTTTATAACCGGAAACATTTGTAACATAACGGTTCCGGTTACAAACAGTTCCGGTTTCAAACGGTTCCGGTTCCAAACGGTTCCGGTTTAAAACCGTTCTGGTTCTAAACCGTTCCGATCCCGATTTCCACCTTAATTTATACGATTAATTAACAACTATATCACCTAAATTAAGAACTATACATATTCGATGTGTATATATATATACATCATGCATCTTAATTAAATTTATCCATCACATATTCATCCAAATCACAAATCCTAATTAATTTTCCACATTTATCACACATATATATATCATGCATCTTAATTAGGTTTAATTTCCACATATATATACATCACACATTCATCCAAACCACATTTATACATAATTTTCACATATATATATACATCACTTCATTTTCACATACCTAAATATATATATACATCACATATATATACATTGCATATAAATTTAGAACTTATCACCCTAATTTCCAACTTAGCACCCTAATTAATTTACACATACACATACACATACACATACACATACACATACACATACACATGCAAAAAAATAATTAAAAATTGAGAGAGAGAGAGAGAGGGAGAGAGAGAGGATCAGACCTGCCATGGATTTCCACCTACAATGCTTTGCCGATCGACTACAATGGTGAGGGGAGGAGAGGAGAGGAGGGGAGGAGGGGAGGAGGAGATTTTCGGAGGAGGAGAGGAGAGGGGATCGGTGGAGAGGAGGAGAGGGAGAGGAGGAGTAGAGGATAAGGAGGAGGAGTGGGAGAGGAGGAGGAGGAGGTGAACTCACCGGACCGATTTGGGAGGAGGAGAGGGAGAGGAGAGGGAGAGGAGGAGGAGAGGAGGAGAAATGAAAGGCTCGGGCTATCATGCATCTATCCAGAAAACATTGCCGGCGAGTTTCTTATAACTCGTTGGTAATGTCATTACCAACGACTTCAACTCGTTGGTAATGACATTACCAACGAGTTATAAGCAACTCGTTGGTAATGACATTACCAACGATGAGTTAACTCGTGGGTAATGTCATTACCAACGAGTTATAAGCAACTCGTTGGTAATGACATTACCAACGATGAGTTAACTCGTGGGTAATGTCATTACCAACGAGTTGCTTATAACTCGTTGGTAATGTCATTATTTCCCGAAGAATATCCGACAATATTTTCCGCGTACGATTTCCGGCTACATTTTCCGACTACAATTTCGATTATCGATTTCTGTATACGTACGATTAACGACTACATTTTCCGTCTACGATTTCCGGCTACATTTTCCGACTACAATTTCGATTATCAATTTCCGTATACGTACGATTAACGACTACATTTTCCGACTACTATTTAGATTAATGATTTCCGTATACGTACGATTAACGACTACGATTTCTGTATACGTACGATTAATGACTACATTTTCCGTCTACGATTTCTGTATACGTACGATTTCCGGCTACATTTTCCGACTACAATTTCGATTATCAATTTCCGTCTACGTACGATTAACGACTACAATTTTCGTCTACAATTTCGACTACATTTTCCGACTACATCATATTTCCGACAACAATTTCCGACTACATCATTAACGTACTAAGGATGATAATCGTAATCATCGTCATCACTTGAGTCTGACTCGGTTTCATAGGTAACCTCTGGCAATATGTGCCTCTCCTCGTCATCTGAATCAGCGTCAACTTCATATGGATTAACATCGAGAAGTTCTGCTCCAGTAATTCGAACCACACTCCCAGGTCTCACATTATTAAGGCGAATCGTAGATGATTCCGGAATGTCAAAAGCGTTCGGCTCTTGGTATGCAGTAACTTCCTCATCATCTGCGGTATCACCAAGTGTGGCAGCACTGTATATGTTTCTATGAGCAACATGGTTAACCACCTTCCACGGGACTTTGTTAAGAAGATCGTCCAGGTAAAACACTTGTTTTACTGATGAGGCAAGAACGAAAGGGTCATCTTCATACCAGGTAGTAGCAGTATTCACCGAAAATGTTCCGTACTGATCGGTCCTTGTGTTCTCCGGGCTAGTATCAAACCATCTACACTTGAACAAGTGCACTTTCATGCGGTTCCCATAAATTAGTTCAACAACTGAATGAAGGACACCGTAATAGTCAACGCCATCCTGCCCACCATGGACCATCACCCCACAATTCTGTGTTTTCAGTCGGTCGTCTCGATTTTCACATATAAATTTCACGCCATTGACCTGACACATCGAGTAAACTTTTGAAGCAATCGGTTTCATCGCCAAGACCCTCAATTCGTTTGACCACTCTGGGCAACCATCATCTGCTACATGGTTCATCTGAAAACGTCCATATATTAATACGTACAGAAGAAATTATGTCATCTTAAAACCACAAAAGCACGTACATGCATACATGCTATATAAAGATATATATAAAAATATACATATACACATATACTTACCCATTGACCAAAGTAGTTTGCAAACGTCTTGTTGTGGTAATCAACATTTCCGGCAATAGCAGGGCAGTGAAGATGATAGTTTTTCCAATATTGTACTTCTTGACAGTTAATCAGTACCGACCAGTGGGCAATGGCTACCTCATTTCCATCCAACTTGTACGACTTTGGCAAGCTTCCCTGTACTACCACGTCACTGGAGATGATAGAAAGGTTGAACTGGGGTTCATCTATCGGCATCTGTTGTTGGGGGTCCTCTACATTTTCCAAGTACACTTTGGTGTACGTTACACACTCGTGCGCAACATATGCTTCAACGATACACCCTTCAGGTGCATATTTATTCTTCACATAGTCCTTGTAGGCTCCCAATTGTCTACAAGTTAACAAGTGCATGTTAACTTACTTAACCACAAGTCATTACATATAAAAACATAGGCAAACCAAATTTATGAATCATTTGTACCTTTCCATGGGATACATCCAAGTGTAGTGTACGGGACCGGTAAGCAACAATTGTTCGGGAAGATGGATCATCAGGTGCGGCATTATGTCGAAAAAATTTGGGGGAAATATCCTCTCAAGCTTGCACATGATAAAAATGATGTCATCTTGCATCTCCCTGAGGTCTGCTTTTTTAACTTCCCTGGTGCATAACTTCTGAAAGAATCTTGACAATGCCACCAACGGCTCCACCACCTCTTTGGGCATGTACCCTCGAATGAAAATAGGGAAAAGGCGTTGAAGCAGTACATGGCAGTCATGACTCTTTAATCCGTACATCTTATTGTCCCGGAAGTTAACACACCTGCTTATATTTCCTGCATAGCCATAAGGATACCTGCATATATATAGATAAAGCCATATATATGGACCAATTATATTTCTCGCATATAACCATATATACTCCGCTAAAAATTTAAGGACAAATTCCTACATAGCCATAAGAATATATACCTGACATTACTCAGCCACCGAAAAATTTCATGCTTATGCTTCGGCTTTACGGTGTACGGAGCTTGCGGCATTTTTCTCTTACCATATCTTAACCACAAATGTTTCCGCACACCCATTGCTTTAAGATCAATGCGTGCCTTAGGGATGTCTTTTGTTTTCCCCTCCAAGTTAAGAACTGTGCCCACCACACTTTCACACACATTCTTCTCTATGTGCATGACATCTAGGTAATGTATGATAGGCAACCTGGGCCAGTAGGAGAGTTCCCAGAATATGCTCTTGTGTGTCCAAAACTTATACCTTTCGGGCTTGTCTGGAATTGACGCCACTATGTCAGGATGATTGCTCAGCTGGCCAAAATCGTATTCATTCAACACTTCCAAAATTTCTTCCCCTGTCCATCGCCTGGGTGCCACACCTGTTTCAACAGTCCCATCAAACGCGTCTGGATCCTGCCTAAATGAGTGATCATATGGAAGCCAACAACGGTGACGCATCGAGACAATTTTACTGCAATGATGACTGCAACAATCAACCGTCATGCACTCTGAACAAGCCCTGTAACCCCTGGTAACGTTGCCCGACAACATACCGCGGGCAGAAAAATCACTGATGGTGCCAACAAGCATGGCATGCATCTGGAACATCTCCTTTTTGAACCTATCGTAAGTGGGGTGGCCACACTCACTCAGGTACTTAAGCTCCTCAATCAAAGGCCTCAAATACACATCGAGACACTTTCCTGGATAACCCGGGTCCGGAATTAACAGAGTGAGCATATTGTATTCCTTCTTCATGCACATCCATGGTGGAAGGTTGTACGGTACCAAAATAACTGGCCATATACTGTATTGAAGACTCATGTTGCCAAAAGGGTTGAATCCGTCAGATGAGAGCCCTAGCCAAACATTTCGGACCTCTGCTGCAAAATGATCAAACTCCCTGACCATGTGCTTCCAAGCCTCTCCGTCGGAAGGGTGTATAAGGGTGTCATCGTCAGGCAAGTTCCTCTCAGCCCACCATCTCATTGCCTCGGCCGTGAAAGCACACATGAACAACCGCTCCAGCCTATCAATAAGCGGGAAATATCGAAGTATCTTCACAGCTTTCTTGTTGCCTGCAAGAGTCAACTTATACCTTTCTGTAAAACATACCGGGCAGGCTTCAAGGTCTTCGAGATCTTTTCCCCAGAAGAGAATACAATCATATCTGCATGCATGAATTTTGATGTAGGAAAGCCCAAGATCTTTCAGGATATGTCGCACCTTATGATGAGTGGTAGGAAGACGATGACCGGGTGGCAGTAGCGAAGCAGTCCACTTCAACCAAGAATCAACAGCTTTGACAGACATTTTGTTCTCCATTTTTAGCTGCATCACTCCCATCACACTTTCAAGAACAGTCTTACTACAACCATCGTACAACGGAGTCTGTTGCAATGCAATCAGGTTGTTGTACTTGTCCATACCGCTTGTGTTTACATGACCTCCAGGTAATGGTTCGACTGGCTCGATATGGGGGAAACCCTCAACGACGGGAGGGGCATTTGGTGCTTCATCAGCAAATACACCGCTCTCATGAGGAAACATATCATTGATTAACATCGATGTTGGATCATAGGATGAACTGCCCCTCTCAGCAAAATGTCCATGATCATAGCGTGGACTGGCCCTCTCACCAAATTGTCCATGATCATGCGGACCCGCTACCGATGTTTCACCGTGATAAATCCAACAAGTGTACTTTTTCCAAAACCCGTATTTACTCAGGTGCCTCTGGACTTTATCAATGGGAAATCGAAATCGATCGCTGAAACACTTACATTCTTTACACGGGCAATAATGAAGTATAGTGTCTCCACAATTAGCCTTCACAAAATCCACAAAACTCCTAATTCCCTCGTGATATCTGACATCCCATCTTTCGAGGCTCATCCAACTCTTGTCCATCCTGAAAATTCTAACAATTTTACGTATTAATTATATATATATACACACATTCACTACTAATAATCGACGTGATCTCTCAATTCAACTCTAATTAAATCAACACATGCATGCATATGTATATATATATATATCGATCTAATCTCTGAATTCGATTCAGTACTCGATGATAGTATTCTCCTTTTTTCAATTCAAAACGTATTTGACTGGGTAGGAGGAGGCTCTGTTAAGCCTGGCTCCGATAACAATACGATAATACCAGTCATTGATTCAGACACAAGATTAACTACAAGCTGTTTTCTCGTTTCGGTGACCGTACATCAACAACATTTCATATATATATATATATATATATATCTCACGAATTGGATTTGATCAACACACAGACATATATATATATACCACATATACGTATATATACACCTACGTACCTATATATATATATAGCTTCCCGAGTGATCGAGTTTTCGACGCGCGCCTTAATTTTGACAATATACCGAATGATCGATTTCAGAGCGTACGTTTTCCTTCTTTCGATTTCTCTGGATTTTTTTCGCTCAAAATGATTGAATGATCGAGCTGCCCCATCCGGCATCTAATATAAGACACATTGCCGGCGACGGAGTAAGTCGCCGGAAATGAAGACATTACCGGCGACTTTACGCCGGAATCTCGCCGGTAATGTTCCAAAACATTACCGGCGACTCCAACCGTCGCCGGCAATGTCTAGGCAGACATTTCCGGCGAAATTCCGGCCGGAAAATCGCCAGAAATGTCTCCCTAGACATTGCCGGCGACGGTTGGAGTCGCCGGTAATGTTTTACAACATTACCGGCGAGATTCCGGCGACATTACCGGCGACGGGGTAAGTCGCCGGTAATGATGGACATTACCGGCGACTTTTCCGGTCGCCGGCCTTGTTGGCCGGAATCTCGCCGGTAATGACTCCTTTTCTTGTAGTGTCATGAATTTCATAAGATACTATTTAACGACTTATTTAACGACTTAAAACGGCGTTGGCATGTAAGCAATGATTGATTAGGCGTTCGATTATCTTAATCTTGTGTTGTTACCGGTGGCCGGATCCAGAAAAAAAAAATTAGGTTAGGCAATGCCAAGTTTAAGAGAGCGTACAACATTACGACAAAAAAATAAAACAAAAATTGTGGTAAATTCACACATTTTGGATCAAAAGTTGCAAAGGCAATAATTCATTCCATATAGATAAATTCATAAAGTTTTATCTACATAATATTCATGTCGTGATCAAATTTATTGATGTATTGATCATTCAACAATGTGCATAAGAAAAATTATATACACTAGTAAGAAATTAAAATTCTATACTTTAGCAGAAGTAATCAAGTATGACCCTAATAATATGAGAATCACAATTCACAATTCACAAAAAATAACAAAAAAACTGAATTCTTATTCAATTAATTATAATTGAATAGAAAACTAATAGGAAGCAATTAGCAAAGTTATTAATCCACAATTAAACGTCTCACGTATGCAAAGGTAGAGGCTAAAGCAAATAAAACAACTGGCAGTCTGGCACGTGATGCCACAACAAATAGAGAAAAAGGAGAGAGTAGGGTAGTTGGCTTCTAGCACAAGTAGAGAAACGACCACGTTTCATTAAACTTGCTTTGATTGAGACGATGTTGTTCTCGTGTTGTGTTTTAGCTAAACAGAAAAAGGGAACTGTTTTTCTTCTTCCACATTTTCTACCATTTTCACCTGTATTTTCTACCATTTTTCTTCAAATGAACTCTACTAAACCTATATTGACAAAACCAATCTCAAAATCTGTTGCCCTCGCCCATGAATAAATCCGCCCCCCTGACTGCTACATTTAAGCTTTCTTGACCTAAAAGTGATTGTACTAATTAATCAAATACGTACTCATGCCTTTCGATCACCGTCACGTACAAGAGTACACCAGACTCCCGCGTCCTTAATTAGTAGCTCTGTTGTGCTACTAATTAAGAGCATAATGTTCATTGTTTTGGCGTAAATGCAAGTACTACGTACTAGCTAGATATGGACTTCAACCAATACTATAGCTAGGCCATGAATCCATGATTACGTTTCCGGAGCTAGCTTATACCGAATGACCAAAGTTTGCAGTAAAAAGCCCTCTACGAGGCAGCTGATAAAGACATTTCAGGCAACATATGACTATTCTGATTTCGTTCTAAATTGGTTGAGGTCGCCTTGATTTATTTAAGCATATCAGGTACAGAAGTCGTTATGGAAGTTTCACATCAAGTATGTACGTAGAGCAGTACGTATATATTTACGGTTTAGACTTTAAAATATGGGGATAAAATCTAACATACACAAACTGGAAAGAAAATAAGTGGTACGGCTGACATGCACATGTTCACTTTGAACGGACCAGGATTCTCTCCTAACGGAGAAGTCCTTACCACTACCTAACAAGATTATCTTGACCGTCCGATATAATAGACGATCAAGATTTGTTTTGTTTTTTTCTTCCCTGTCATCTCGTCTCTTCTCTTCTCTTCTTCTCTTCTTCTCTTCTCTTTCACTCTCGAAATGTAGCAGCTCTGACTCTCTCTTTCCCAAATTACAGACTCTTTCTCCCTCTCTCTCTTTCTCTCCCAAATTACTCTCTCTCTCTCTCTCTCAGTCCGTAAATGATGACCCCAACAACATCCTCCCATGGCCGTCACTGTAATCTCATCGCGTGTCCTACACGCTCCCGTACCACCACACCGGAGTTGGGTCTTGGTAGGTGAAGGCTAAAGATTTTGTTATGTCTCAAATTTGTGAGTTTTGAGATGGTGTTTTTGGCTTGCTTCAGTTTCTGTTTCTACGGATGTGTTCCAGTGTTATGGGTGATAAATCGACTGCTAGAGAAACAATGAAACAAGCAGGTGTTCCAACTGTCAGATAAGCTTCACTTTTGTTTCTTTGGTTTGTCAGCCTTTGTTTTCAAGCAGGTAAAACTTTCAAAGCCTCACTCTTCCTTCCATTTCAATCCTCTCATTCACTTTACCAATCCCAGAAAGCTTTGTTCGGATTCATATTACTTTCCTTGATTGGTGTTTTATGATCATGGGTGTGCATAAGTTGTTGATTTGAAGTTAAAAACTGTATAGAATTGAAGTGCCAACTTGCCCACTGGTCTTGTCTCCGAAAATGAGAAGGAGAGGATGAACCGAGTTCCTCAGAGTATTGAACTTTGGATTACAAGAAAGGCATTGTCGAATTTGATTAAAGTTGTAATCTTTTTTCTGTTATTGCTTTGATGAATTGTGAACTGGTGCCGATTGAATTTCATGAACAAAAATATGTGTGGTTTTGTGGTAGGCTTTTGATTGTTTTCGGATTCGAAAGAGGGGAATTCAAGAGTGAGGTGAAGGATGGGAAGGGTAAAGCTAAAGATTAAGAGGCTGGAAAATACAAATGGGCGCCAAGCAACTTATGCTAAAAGGAAGCATGGCATCATGAAAAAGGCTAATGAATTATCGATACTATGTGACATAGACATTGTCCTTCTCATGTTTTCGCCAACTGGGAAGCCTTCTTTGTGCAGCGGGAAACACAGGTGTCCACATTCTTTCTACAATTGAAATGTTCACTAGATGTAGCATGACTAGAGGATTAATGTATAACACTAGTGTATATCATTGCTTTTGAAAACAATCAGCTTTTCATGAAGAATATGACCTATTTCATTTATAATCGATGCAAATGATTGAGAAGGATTTTGTTAGTGAATGTCTATTGTGTGCAGCTCCTACATTATGTCTGCTGTTTAGTTGCTTGCCTTCATTTCAGTAGTTACAATCTGAACCAAACATGTGAAGATTGAGGGAAAAGATGATTAGCGATCTTCTGTACTCGCAAACTTTGTTCAACTTCTTAGGAAAAGTAGAGAAAATAATATGACGTACCATCACTTTTGAAATTCTCATTAGTTTTGTTTAGAGTCTCAGCATTGATCAGCACTTAAGGTCTGAATGTCTGATTATTGTTTAAGAGTATTTAAAATTAAGAATACAATTCATCAACACCTGTATCAGTAACTGCATTCTTTTCTCTTATCCTTTTGAATTCAGTACCATTGAAGAGGTTATAGCAAAGTTTGCTCAACTAACTCCGCAGGAAAGAGCAAAACGGTAAGAAATATTTTGCACTTGAGAACAAAGATAATGAACCATTATACCATAAAGAAAATTGATCTTAATTGATTTTTTATTTTTATTTTTTACAACAGGAAACTAGAAAGCCTTGCAGTAAGTCCCAACACTCTAATTGCTTTTGTTTGGATACGGTAGATGTATTTTTGTTACTATCTGTCACTTATGTTTGTTCTTGCTGGGAGTTTAGGCACTGAAGAAAACATTCAAGAAGTTGGACCATGATGTGAATGTACAGGACTTTCTGGGTACAAGGTATGCAGGCCTACAATACTTGGTAAAAACATGTTTATTGGACATTATGTGGTGAATACTAATTATTATTTTTATTTTTATTTTTGGTTCAGCTCACACACGGTTGAGGTAGGCATGCGAACCTATATATTCCAGCATTAATGTTTTCTGTCAAGCATCATTACTGTTCATGGCTGCTATTTTTGGATTTTCCTGTCTCATAAATCTCTCTGCACAGGACTTGGCTAATCAATCCACACTCTTGCAAACCCAAATATCTGAAATAAAGAAGAGATTAAGGTGAATGCTGTAAATTTGGGGTTGAATAATTGTAATTTCTGGGTTCATTCACTTATGTATGTGGCTAAAACTGAAGTATGGTTGGGGATTAATGCTATGCAATTCTTGTTTCTGCCGCTGTTGGATTAATTTCTGGGTTCATTCACTTATGTATGTGGCAATGGAAGAGATACACCTCTTTTAATACGCCATTGGTGTATCTCAACCATGTCGTAGATGACTGTGTGGCGAGGGTTGCTACTAAGCTGGAGATGATGGAACCTTGCTCTAGTGTCAAGGATAGGTACTAACAAAAGGCCGTTGTAGTGGTAGTTCTGTACTTGTATACTTTTAACATGGACAACAAGTTTTAAACTTTTTGGTCTGTAGGCTACTGCAGCCTCAAGCATGAATATCACAAACCCCCTTTGTAATGATGATATATGGCAAAGAGCAAAATTGACATGGCAAAGGCAAACTACCAGTGTGATTATGTTAGTCGTCAGAATATGCTTTATTTCAAAAACAAATAAAATAAAGCATAGAAGAAAAGGTTGGGAAGAGAAGAATAGAAGAGATGGAAAGAGAAAGAGACAGACATAGACGTACGTAAACAATTAAGACCGGTGGAAAAAGTTGGGAAGAGAAGAATAGAAGAGAAGAGAAGAAGAGAAGAGAAGAAGAGAAGAGATGATATGAGAGAAAAATAAAAACAAAACAAATCTTGGCCCTCTATTAAATCTTACGGTCACAATTGTTGGGTTAGGTAGTGGTAAGGACTTCTCCGTTAGGAGAGAATCCAATTCCACTTTGAACATGATAAAATGCCTAATAAAAAGGAAGGGCTCCATCTATAAAAAAACAGGCCCCACTCTTTGTTTAAGTGTAAAATTACATGGGTTTAAGTTAAACATGGTTAAGGGGAGAACCTTCGGAAAAATAAGGGACGAAAATGAAACTTTTAACCCATATGTATTTTTAATTAATATCATACACGAAATACTGTGTATCTAGATTTTCCTAGTATCGACGATGGAAAATGAAGATAATTAACTTACGGCTAAGCACATACATGATACATGTGAGGTTTATACGACATGGTCTTTTTTCAGCACATACGTACTTAACGTTTAAAGATTTGAAATTAGCTTCCCGTAAATTTCAGGGTACGTGATCGATGTATAGTTGACTATTTGCAATTCATCCTAGTTTCCAGTTTTATTCTTTCTATTAAATATATATTAGTAAAAACAAAGAAAAACGTTGTAGAAATGAAAAAACTTAAACGGAATCTATATATAGAGGGCAAATTATGCTTTTTTATATATACAGTTCGAGTTTTATTTCGGCTAACCGGCACTGCTTTTTTATATATACAGTTCGAGTTTTTAACACAAAGTTTAGAAACAAGTTCCAGCAAATTAAGCTCGTAGCAATAAATTATCCCTTGCTGCTTGCTAAATTGCTGGCCGTGGTTTGAAAATTGAATCGTATTAGGATGTGCATGACAGCATGACTCTCATTTCATGGCATTTTCTACAAATTCTCACATTCTAAAATCTGTAAATCTACATAAATATAGACGTCTATTTGCTTATTATTAATTGTACGTTTAATTTCCAAACTTTCGCGATCCTTTCCTTACGCTTAAGCTCATTTTTGCTTCTGGTCATTGGTCTAACATCTGCTAATGTTACAAAGATATCAGATGCATGTAAATTAATCGATGTCGGTCGGTCTGCTAGTAACTTGGCATGGTCTTGACTGTTTCATCGGTAACTTGAGAATATCGATCAGTGTTGATTCAAATTGATGGGGAATGATCGATCGATGATGCATCTGTGTGCCAACGTGCTGGTGTAGAAAACCATAGTTTCTGGTAAATTTCTTAGATTGAATTCAATGTCTGCTGGTTGCATATTTATTAATCCACAAATGAACAAATTGAAATCGTTGAAATCGTCCAGAAAAGGAAAGTAGTTGGAAATAAGAATGAAATTACCATTTGACATCTGTCTCGATCCATCCATACAGATTCTCTGTAAATCTCAGTTTTGTACCTTAAACAAGGATCTCTTACACAGAGGGTGCTAGGTTTTCAGTCGACAACGTGGACGCTATTTCTCTAATTTAAGGAAAAATAAAATTAAGATAATCAACGTGATTTAAGGAAATTACTAATGTGAAACAACAAATCGTCTGCACGACTGCATATGCTGATTGTTGAAACCAAACACTCAATTAAATATCCCCATCTCTTGAGAACTTCCTGATTCATAGGACAGATTTGGCAAAAAAATAGCCCGATAAAAACTCACTCTGATAATTAAAAGATATGTGTATTACTAGGAAGTTTATAGTAAAGTTCCCTCCATTCCACAATTAACAAGAGCATTTTGTGTATAAATACCCCTATCATCACAGCTATGTTCTGTATCCATAACCAACGTTCCCTAAAACAGAAGATATAAGAATCGAGTATCGATCTTTGCAAGTGAATTACAAGCAAGCATGGCTTCTCCTATAGAAATATTTGATAAGAGTTCTACCGTGAAGGGTGGTTCTAATGGAAGTGGTGGATCTCAGCCTACTGGTCAAGGCGCAATGGGAAAATAAATCGAGCAGTGACCAAGGCCGGAGTTTCGCTCCGAGAACGGTGTCTCTAGCTATATGAAGCATGATCTTATATATATGTTTATAGGTATGTATGTGTACGGGGCTTTTCAAATGCGGACGTCCGCACGTACTGTTCACCGTGCGGATTTGGCTTTTCCGGCCACTTCCTTGCCGAATTTGGGTAAACTTCCTTCTAGACATATGTACATACACCTGTGTAGATCATTTGTCTAGAAGAAACTTTTGGCTAATTCGATCTCTAAGGCCCTCAAAATCGCGTTTCAAAAAAACTGAACATAAACCGGACCGATTTATGTCCAGTTTTTTTGAAACGCGATTTTGAGGGCCTTAGAGATCGAATTAGCCAAAAGTTTCTTCTAGACAAATGATCTACACAGGTGTATGTACATATGTCTAGAAGGAAGTTTACCCAAATTCGGCCGGGAAGTGGCCGGAAAAGCCAAATCCGTACGTACTGTTCATGGTGCGGACGTCCGCATTTGAGAAGGACTGTGTATGTGTATATATATATCTAGTTGTGTACGTAGTTGTATATATGCACTATACATAGTTATATACAAAATGTAGTATACGTACATTTACAAAAATGTTGCTTTTTTCATTTATTTATTTTTCAAATTGATTCAGGATGTAATATTATAAGCATTATTTCAATAAAGTTGATATTACTTGTATGGTTGGATCCCAGTCTAATGAGTCACAGTAGTGAGGCTAGCTGAGCAAATGAGATATGCAGGCTCTGAGGTGCATTACTGGACAATTATCTTCTGGCGGCTAGTCGATCACTACTCATTCTTGGTTGTAGTCGATCTATCTGTACGTATTTCGAGCAAGTGATCGAGCTCACACTGCCAAAGGAGATTTGCCCGGCAATTCATCTTTTGCAAATTAATTTTCACCTTAATTTCGCTCTCATATGATGTTCATGATGACCAACAGGGTCCCAAGTTTACGTATTATCTAACTAGGTAGCTAGCTACATTTACGTACTAACACATACATGAAAACTCGCAGCAAATTAACAAGCTCATCGTGTGTATAAAAATTCATACACCGAAAATCACAGCAAATGTTCTGTATCCATAAACTAACGCTTCTAAAATTAATAGAAGAGCTGGATCGGTTCTAATAATCCATTAGCTTGGAGAGTACGTAATAATGGACGTCTTGGATATGTATGGTTTCATAAGCTAATTAAACTTCTACGTTGTTTACAACATAATATATATATATATATATATATATCGGATCCGATCGAATGTCAACTTTGATTGAAGGCGGATTCATCAGATTGTGACGGTGTGTACGCAGGTAAGCCTTTGACAATTGATAGACAAGATGCACTGTCATTCGATTCGATCCGCAGGCTTTCCTAAGAATATATTGTACATATGTCCTCAGATATGTTAATTGAATACGTACGGTCCACTAGACTTCAAGTCGCATAGTCAAATCGGAAAGAAAGAATGACATGTAGGGTACGTTTGAATTGACCCACGTTTATGCTGCTTGATTTTCCTAGTATCAACGATGGGAAATGATGAAAATGATGCATGCACGTGGAATCTATACGTGACTTTTTGCAGCATTTAAGCGTTTACATGTATTTAAGTAAGTTCCTGAAAATCACATAGTACTTGGACTATTTGCATTTCAATTTTTGTTCGTTACATAAAAATTGAATTTGCATTATTGTTTCTAGCTAGTAAATATGTATAGCTTCCAGTTAATTAATCTTTTATCAAATATATACATATAGGTGAAATCGAATCGATCACAATGATTAGTCAATAATGCGTAAGTAACTAAGCTGCATGTCAGATTTTAATTCATCTGTTTAATTAAGGTCACGCTTATGAACGAAAATTTCTTCGAAAAACAATGTAACACGGAAATACTTAACTCACTATACACTAGTAGAATAAAAAAAACACTTAGACGGTGAAGTAATTTCGTTGTCTAAAATGCAGTTTTCGCCGTCTAAATATTTAGACGATGAAACTTTTATCATCTCAGTGTAAGTACTTAGGTGACGAAACCAACTTCGTCGTTTAAGTTTCTAGACAAATTTTTTTACTGAAAACGACGACGAAAATTTTCGTCATGTAGAATTTCTTATACACGAAAATATTTCGTCGTTTAAGTGTTTTAACTTCGATGACGAAAGACGACGTTCGTCGTCTAAGTTGTAACACCTAAATAACGAATATAGTAACTAGTTCATTGTCTTAGTGAATTAAGCTAGACGACGAATTCTATTCTTTCGTCATCTAACAGTTCTATTCGAGAGGACAATTTTTTTTCGTTGGCTGGATGTTCTTCCTAGATGATGAAATATTAACGAATTCGTCGTCTAAAACTAAGTCTAATGATTTTGTCAAACCATACACATCAAATTTACATTTGACAACTGATCTGGTTTTTGACATTTTTCCCAAAATGAATGCTCTCACCGATCTGTTATAAGTATATATTAGTTTATTCTTTTAAGTTTTTATTTGGCGTACTTCTGGGCAAGGTAAGAGGTTCAGACCATGGAGGAGATAACACACAGAGAGAAACAACAAATAAAAAAAAATATTTGACAACCTTCTTTGCTTCAGTCAAATTTGGTGGTAGATTTTTGATATATATGCTATCCACATAAGCGACACCTGACTTTGACAAATCCATTGGAAAGGTTGTGGTCTGTCAAACATTAACGTTTGGAGCTCCCTCTGTCATTTGACAGAACCACTAAACTTGGCCTAATATGTCCCACGTACTTAAAGATGAAATTAAAAAATTTCGTCAAAGTTGTATTTTTTTAAATATAAATTGAATTAAAAATTAAATAGTAAATTAAAAAAATACTCATTGAATAAATTAAATATAAAAATTGTACATAAAAATTATACCGTTCCGATCGAAATGTAAACTACATACGAAACTAAACAGAAATATCGACATTAACGGGAGTTTGGACCCCGTCGATTTTCCCAGTGCTCGGATCGTCGTCATTGTGTCCAGAATTCCGAGGCATGACATTCAGATGACAATTAAAATTAGGATCCATGCCTAGCCTTGTCTTGAAAAACTCGAGTATATGATTCATCTGAGTCTGTAACGTATCAGTCAGAGTCTGGGTTACTCAAGCCTCCTCCCGAGCCGCTAGAGCCTCTTCATCGGCTGCTTTGACATGCTCATCGGGGGCTGCTGCACTCGAATGCATACTCGCTGAAACCGAAGGCTAGCTCAAATCTCGTTCGACCGCCTGTCCAAGGCTACGAACCTCCTTTCCAGGTCGACGGCCGAAAAATGTATATGCAATACTAATTTGAGTCTCCTTTAATAGAGGAGGCAACTCTTCAGACGTCATCTTCGGGTTCTACAAATGTCTGCGCGCCAATTCCTGCTCGGCCAATTGTTTCAACCTCTCCTGAAATTAATATCGTGAACAATACATGAATATCGATTTCTAAAGAAAATGTGACATAATTTTCCCTAAAAATAAAGGAAACCAAAAACTTGCACAAAAGAAAAGATTTCGAATAACCAATTCCAAAATAACAAACCATGGGCACTGACTCCCATCCGAATTTTTCAAGTTCAGAATCATATTTAATTTAGCCAACTAAACCAAATTCCAATAGCACAACCTAATTAAATGTCATAATAATTATTTAATTTATTCAAATCAACAGTAAAATTAAACTCAATCAATTTCAAAAAAAGTGTTACTTAGGGCATGTTAACTCATCCATATATATTCTCTGCATAATTAGACGAATACCGAATACTTTTAAACTAGTTGAATACAATATCCTAAAGTGTAGGCTTCACTGTGTAAGGTGCATCCGACATCTTGTTGTACACTTCTTTTTCATCCCTCTTTAATCACAAGGGACGATGTAAATTCATAGATTTCAGATCTTTTCGCTCTTTGGGAGTATCCTTAGTCTTGAACTTAATACCGAGAATTGTTCCCACCACGTTGTCGCACACATTCTTTTCTATGTGCATGATATGTAGGTTGTTCCTCAATTGAACTTCGACAAGTAAGGCCGTTCAAAGAAAATACTAATTTGATTCCAATATCTAAGATGTTTGGGAGGGTGTGGATTGAGATTTTTCACATGATCGTTATTGCTCAACATACTAAACTAGAAGCCGTCTAAATCTCAAAAATCTCTTCACCATACCACTATTGGGATTTGACATTATTCTCTATTGTTCCATCAAAATTCTCCTTATCCTATCACCATTGATGATCATGATCAAGGAAGTCATCTACGGTAATCCATGTAACACACATTCCCTGTGTGCCAACTAGATTTGACGTCGTCTAAGCAGACAGGACAACCATTGTACCATTTGGTTGTGAAAGATGCCAACATCTCATACGCAGAAAAATCATTGATGGTCCACATTACTGCTGCTCTCATCAAGAACATTGTGTTAGTGAACTTGTCATAAGTTCGGACTCCATTTTGCAACAACAGTTTCAGCTCGTCAATCAATGGTCTGAGGAATACATCTAAACACTTTTTATGAGACTTAGGACCTGAAATTAGCAGAGTAAGGAAATTAAATTTCTTGTTCATACACATCCATGGAGGCAAGTTGTACGACATGACAACAATTGGTCAAGTGCTGACTTGTTGCAAAGTCTTGAAATTCCCTGTCAAAAAATTTAAAAGCCTCCCCATCTGCCATTTGTCTGAGCACATCGTCATCTATTCTCTGTTTCTTGTACCATCTCATGACCTCTGTTGTATATAAAAATGTGTACAAACGCTGTAGTCTAGGAATCCACAAAAAATAGCGAAACACCTTCATAAGAATCTTCTTCTTCGAACTCTTTTTATTAGGGTTACACCATCTGGACTTCTTGCATGTAGGACGATAGTTCAAATGTGCATACCCCTTGTAAAACAGCACACAATCGTTTATGCACCGTGAATTTTCTCGTACTTAAGATCAAGGTTACTCAAGTCTATCTTACCTTGTAATGGGAATCGAGAAGCTTGTGATGATTATGAAATAACCCACACATGTGTTGCTGGATTTTGTTAAAACCACCATTCGAGATATTTTTTTTTCACTTTGTACTCCATTTAAGTCATTATAGCTCGCAAGACATTCTCTGCACATCCAGGGTACATCGGGGTCTGGGCTTGAAGTAGCATCTTTTTGTACTTATCCATCTCAATAGTGTTAGTGTCTGACAAGGCTGCAGAGACTGTTTCATAATGAGAAATATCATAACCCCTTCTTCGTGTTGGTTTCTAACATGACTAATTTCAGAAAAGCATCATGAACCAAATTCTTAGTGGGGTTCTAAGAAGGGGTGCTACTACTGTTGGATGAGGCACCCTGGTAACTGTACCCTTAGCTAAAGTTTGGTTCTGAGCTGAAGTCTACTACTTCATAGCGCTCACTTCATATAGTGTAACTCTACATCGTACCGTAGTCATACAAGTGTTGAGACATAACATTAACCTCCACAAATTGATGGTTAAGAAATTTTTCTCACATACACCTGTAACGCTTCTTCCTTGACTATGTTGCATCGCAAACAATATAAACTCTCTGAGTCTGTCCATATGCCTCTCATCACTTCTACTCGCCAATTGTATCTAACTCTTGTCCATATTTCTGCGTGAGTTAATTATCATGAGCGAACAAAAATTTATCGAATAAGCCATAAGATAGCAAAAAATTATTGTTTTACATACAATATTCATATAATTACGTACGGAAGAAATCATCTTATCATTCTTAACTTACATTAATATTCATCTAATACTATATAATTAAATTACATATCACAATAATATGCATATATATATTATATATAATTTTTTAACTAATTCATTTAATATTTAATCATATGTATAATTAATCAACACATGCATGCAATTAACTAACAATTAAACAATTAATGTAAAATACAAACAAGGTCGTCGGAATGATTCGCCAGAGTATTTCATTGAACAACTCCATTACCGTATGTTATTACGTATGTAATTAAATTCAAAAAAATTAATCAGGAGAAACGAGTTAATACCTTTATCGATAAGAAGATAAGTGGGTAAATTAGAACTCTAGAGGTGGGAAAACTGTATAAATCGAAATTGTGGCCGAATGTGGTGTTGAGAGATGAGAGAGATGAGAGAGAGAGAGAGATGAAATGCACGGTCTTGAAATGGAATCTGATATAAATAATTGAGTTTTCTTAGACGACGAAACAATTCATCGTCTAAATGTAACATTTCGTCGTCTAAATTTGTACTTAGATGACGAAGATAGTTTCATCGTCTAGGTTAACTCTTAGACGACGAAATACATAATTCGTCGTCTAAGTTGAGTTTTTAGACAACGGATAATATTTTCCTCGTCTAAAAAGTTGTACTTAGACGACAAAATTAGATGTTCGTCGTCTACGCAAACTTTTAGACGACGAAACTGGATATTCGTCGTCTATGTCCAGCCTAGGCGACGAAATATTTTCTTACACGATGAATTATTTTTTCATCATCTAACTCCTACTTAGACGATAAACTAAGTTCGAATTTCTGACGGAGATAGCTAGCATTGTTTTTGTATAAATAGTTATAATTTTCAACATGGTTTAATATTGATGCAAGTTCCAGAAAAGCTCGTGGTAAGCTCTTGCTGGTTTCCAGTGGTTGAAAATTGAACCGTATGACATGGATTGTTATTGAGGATTTGAGGGCGTACGTGCTCGAATCTCATTAAAAGACATTTTCTACAAATTGTTGCATTCAAAAGCCTCTAAGTATTATAAAATCTACATAATTCTATCGATTATTTAAACAATTGATTATTTAAACATTTTCCCTATCCCTTCAGCACGGTTAAGCTAACGCAGCTGGTTATTGTTTCTTTGATTCTTTGTTTTCGGTCTGGTCATTGGTCTAACATCACGTTAATATAATGTTAGGGAGATACATATTGGTCTGTTGGAACTTGATTGTTGGTCTGTTGGTCGATCTGTTGGAAAAGCAGTCTTGAATTTTGACTATTTCATGTGTAAATTGAGAATATCAGTGTCGTTCACATCGATTTTTATCGATGATGCATCCATGTGCAGGTTTAGATCATCAGCCTTATTTTCTGTTGAATTTCTTAGATTGAATTCAATGTCCCCCCGCTCTGGTTACATAGTTTACTTATAAATTAACGAATTCAAATCGTATAAGTCATCCAGAAAAGGAAGGTAATCGGAAATAAGAATGAAAATACCATGGACGATCGAACGGACCCGATCGAAGTAGCAGCTTCCAGAAATCGCATGCATGCATGGCCGTGTTTGTAATTGTGTTTCCTTAATTGGTAAATTTCTCCTCCAGTTACTTCGACCTAATATTGATTTATAAAGAAGTGATTGTTCTATAAATATCAACCTAACCTTGAGCCAAGACAGTCATCGATCTTTTATGAGAAGAAAAGAAAACACAGACCTTCATTGAGACGCAGAGCATTTTCGAATTCCGATCCTTAATTAGTTATTTTCACGATGCCGCCTACTCCTCAGGAAGTGCGTGATAACAGTTCCAAGGTGACTGGAAGTGGAACTGGCGGCGGCAGATCGACCTCTTCTCCACCAACTGCTCAGGACATTTACGGACGGAGGAGCTGATCGAAGCTCTGTGCAGAATGGTGGTGCCTGATCGATATGTTTATATGTTTTGAGGCCGATGGTCGTTTCTGGATTTTGTTGAATTCTTTGCAAGATGTAAGAAGTTTAGTTTTCAATTCTTTTGCATGCATACGTTATTTTTCAACTGGGTTCCAATTGCTAGTGCCCTCGAATAAACTTCACTATAGGTTGTGTACGTAATAGATGACTTAACAAACACAAATACGGTAAAGGGGGAATAGGCATTATCGAACACGGGGAATTTGTGAAACTAAATCCTAATACGGAACTGAAATGCTGACAAACTTGACTACAGTACACTAATAACACTACAAATCTATTCTTGACAGACTCAAATGCTACGAAATTTGGACACAACAATATAGACATAGTGGCGGACTACCACACAAAAATTGAGGATTTTCTGAATAGTTTTGGATACTAAACTGAATCGGCTAAGATACAGCTAATGCAGAAAATAAATGCTGAAAGTAAAAATGCTAATGAATGCAAATTGATTTAAACTATATGATTAATGAGTTAAGAGGATGCAATCCACCACCGCCATTCCATCTATCTAGCACATACTTAATCTAATAGACATATCCAATCAATGAAAGTTCCCAGGAAGAGTTTATCGTTACAACCACATCCTATTACCTAATCCTTATGCATATGCAAATTTGTCATCGACCTCCCCTGCATCTATCCCTCTATTGAACCCATAGTCATGGACCCCAACGTTTACAAAGAAGAAACCATTAAACTCTAGAAAAGGTTTGAGAAGCTGCAAGGGTTCACAAGTACACTATGGGTGTGTCCTGCTAGAACTAAGGTTTCAATCACCCGACGGTAAAATCAGTGTATCACTATAGAGAATCCGGTGGAAGAAATTATCTTCAGTCGCCCGTATCTCATGACAATAGAACCCTAGCATGCATACTAAGTTGCGCACCAAAGTAAGCATACAAGAATTCATACGGTGAGTCATATAGAAAAAGAAACCTCATTCGAATTGAATATGCAAAACTAGATTAAAGTGTATGAATTAGAAAGACTTAATGTACGAGGCTTCAAGCAGCCCCTTAACAATGAGTTTAGCTACTAAAAGTCATAAATAATAACATCAAAGAATTCATGAAAAATGAACTAAAGAAGAAGAAGAAATAAACTATTGATCTCCGTCGGGATCGTAGGCTTGCAGTGTGGATCTTCTCTTCTCGTTCAAGTTCTTCTTCTTTCTTTTATTTCTTTAGTCTCTCTCCTAATCTCTCTAAGTTCCAGCCGTCCCCTCCAATCTGCTCCACTAGCTATTTATATATCAATTAGCTAGGTTAATTAGCATAGCTCAACCACGTGCCAGACTTCAAATCCAATTCAACTTCTTCTTTATTTCAGTTTTGTTTTGCCTCTTAATTACCAATTCGAAGCCTGCTCGCCAAACATATATCACCTCTTTCTTAAACTCCCTTATCAGGCAGTTCCTCGCCAAGTAGTTAGCTTACTCCAAGTTGCATATATATATATATATATATATATATATATATATTTCCACGTGCTCTGCATCCTCCAGTGTCCTTCTTTAATCAAACAATTAACCAGCCAAGAACACGTGCTAGCTCCAACTCAATTGCAACCCTTCTCTTTTATTTTTAGTAAGTCAAGCTAATTAACCAGCCAAGCTCCTCGCCAAGATTTCCTCGCCAAACTGCTGCACTTAGTATCCTTCTCAAATTAGGATTTCTTCACTTCATACGTCCTCCACTTCTCCAATTAACTCCCAAATTGTATTATTTAATCTCATTTTCTTTATTAATCTCCAAAATACTTAAAAATAAATAAACATAATTAATTCACTCAATTAATAACAATAAACTAAACATAGGGAAGAAATTAAATACCGAATAGACGCATAAATATGCGATTATCAAAATACTCCACACATAGACATTGCTAGTCCTCGAGCTATACACTAAACTAAGACTCTGAAAACACTCGACATAATTCTAACTACATGATTCTAACGCCCTCAACAAATTGTCTCAGCAATCTTTCACAATTGTAACACCAAGATTAGTATGACTCCACATTTATATTCCACAAAGTTTCGAATGTTAATTTCAATGCATGACACACATGTAATATGTAGGACGAAGACATAATCATGGTGAATGTAAAGCTGTAGCAAGCAAAAAATAAGTCAAGATTCAACCTCATTTAGATATGCTCTCAAAAGTGTTTCTCTCAAAATATGTCTAAGGTTTTCACTCAACTCAATTACTTGCCAAATGAACCAAATCATATACTCACTCTTGTGACTAATCTCTACAGATCAAAGGCTATCATCTGGAGGATCAAAAGGACTTCCAAAGGTTGTAATGGGGCTTGGCTCATAGGTTAAAGAATAAATGGATACGGAATTCAAATATGATTCTAGAACCTAGTAGAGCACCAAATAAGAGACTTTTTCAAACTTTACAACCATGAACTTTCTCACTTTTTGTGGCCAAATTTCATCTTGTTGGGCCTTCACATCATTGTTTTCATCAACAGTTAACCTGGATATCAAGCTAGACATCACACTTTTTCTTTTTCTTTTGTTTACTAATATATTTTTTCGACTTTTTCATTTTTTTTTCAATAGCTTGATACCCCACACTTATTTCTTTGTATCACCTTTCGACATTGTCGTTGGCTTCACATATCTGTCTCATGTATAACTCTACTAAGTCCTAGAACAAGGGTAATGATATAACTATTCTAAGGTTTAAAGTCAGAAATATGTGGGTGATGACATAAAGTTTCTCATGTAAGCTCAAAGTGGTTAACTAAGGGGTGCACAACTTGTGTATAGAAAGTCGGGACACTGGCTTATATGGCTATGGTGGTGTCCCCTAAATGCCTTTATCACTTCCTCAATCAAAACATGTATTGACTATAAGCTTTGAAAAACATAAGAACAAGTTCTAGTAATATCTAGAGTCCACTAACTTAATGTATGGCAAGCAATTGACACTCAAACAAAGAAAGCATGTATATTCAAATATAGGCTCAATCGTTCACAGGTTAAATGAATCTCAATAAAGTTTAAGCATGCCAAAAATCTATACCATGTTAACTCGTTTCTACATCCACTACACATTCGCATATGCACCATATATCAAGATTAACCAAATAAAATCAAATAATATGAACATCTTTTAGTCACAAATCGGAAAATATAATCACATCATGGACTAGTTAAGGGCTCCTAAGACTCAAAACAAGAGACTCTTTTTGTATTTATCTTGACACTTTTTACTTTTATATTTGGTTTTTCAAATAGGACTCAAAAACACACAAGAAAACAAATAAAAAACTCAAAATACTAAACTTTGGCGAGGAAACTCTTCCACGACGAACTAGTCGTCGGAAAAGACCCTCAAGCTTCGGCTCGTCAGACTCATCCCACTCGCATAATTTATACAGAATTAATCACATACCGGAATGAGCTGAAATTTGATGAGCATTAACTAGACACATGTATAAAAATTCTCTCCAAATTTCAAAAATTTACGAGATATCTAGCCATGGAAAATAAATTACACAAAACAGCATACTGCACAGTTCCGAAAAACGAAAAATTTATACATAGACGTTAGGATATGATATAAACCCCACCCCATACTTGAAATTTGCATTTCCCTTAATGTAAAACAAAACTAAAGCATGTGATACATCAAACAAGTATGGAATGAGACACATAACACATCACAAAACATACGAAACATGGAGAAAAATAAAGCCAAGGAGAAATAAAGAGAGTTAAGAATTTCAAATCTGGTTTTCCATGCTTCTCCATCAACATGGGTTGCCTCCCAAGTAGCGCTAAGTTTAACATCTTTAGCCAGACATCTTCAAAACCATCAGGTGGTTATGGACTTGGCTCGATCAAGTGTTTGGTCCTTAACAATGATGTCATATGAGCTCTGCCAAGCAACTTGGGCACCCTTGGACTCCCACACACACAAGACTCCAAGTGTCTTCTTTCTTTCTTCTTATTCTTTATCTAAAGCCTCCTCCTCTTGAGTCCAAAAAACAAGAGAAAGAGAATATCCTTGTTGGACTTATGGTGATCAGGTACCACCATCTCAATAAGCTCCAAAAAATAAGTGGCCTCGGTAGGTAAATCCTCAAAGTCAAGTGTTTCTTTAGTGCATGAAACAAGTGTGGAACTTGAGTTTGATATTGATAGCTCATGTGGTTGTTCTTGTGCTGGTAGCACCATCTCAATATAAGGAATTTCGGTGGACTCCTCCTCAAGGAATTCGCCTATCTCATCATCATCAAAGAATGCATCCCCTTCTTCTAATGCAACTTCATCCTCAGTAGTCAAATTCACAGACCTATATTCAAAAAGAGCTTCGAGCTCATCCAATTCTTGCTTGATCGGTTCCGTTCTTCAATTTTTTGTTGAGTTGATCCAAGAACTGTCTCCAAAGTATCCTCACCCCATCCATATTGAAGATAATCCTCATCAAGGTGGTTTTCCTTGTCTTTTTCCTCTTCCCTAGCTTTCTTAACTTTCTAGAAAAAGACACATTAGTGGTAATCAAAGGTGAAGGTAGATAACATACCTGCGCTGATTTCGGTCTTGGCACAACTTTCATTCCAGGTGCATTCTCAACAGGTTGAGAGATTTCCTCAATGGGTTGAGTTGGGGGTTCCTGGATTGACTTTTGGTGACTCATCAAGCACAATTCGCTCTATTACAGGCTCTTCCCACTATCTTCTTGGCTTCTTGATTGTTGGAACTGCTTCCAACACCTTCCCACTCTTCAAAGTCATAGCATAAGCCTCATCTAGCCCCGAAGAGTGTTGCTGGGGAGTCCTCCTTCCTTGACTTGAGCCATTGTTTGTTGTATTTGGCTCATTTATCGCTCAAGCAAGTCAATTGTCTTACCACGCTCATGCAACGTTACCCTCATCTCCTGCTGAAAAGCACTAAACTCCTGCATAAAAGTATGATTCTCTTCTCTTTCTTTTTGTTTATCTACCATGATTTGCTGTAACATACTCATCAATCTCTGCTCTGCATCATCTGATTGCTGAGGAAAGTCATAGTTGGAGTGATCATCTCATGTAGGAGTGTAAGGAGGTGTATAGTATTCACTTTGCATGGTGGGATAACTTTGATATGGAAAATATGCACATTCCTCATTTGAGTGACCTGTCATTGAACATCTTGAACAAACTACAAAATTAGAATACATAATATACAAAGGTTAATTACAATACATAAGTTAAATTTACAGACTCTATTAGGACTTAGAATTAAACAATTCCTCGACAACAGCGCCAAAATTTGACAAGGCGGGTAAACACCTTGTAAAGATACCCTATTTTCAACTTGGATATATCAATGTAGTATGATAAATAGGGGTTATCGAATACGAGAAATTGGTGAAACTAAATCCTAACACGGAATTGAAATGTTGACAAATTCGACTACAGTACACTAATGAAACTAGACAAACTCAAATGCTACGAAATTTGGATACAATAATATAGACACAGTGGCGGACTACCACACAAAAATTGAGGGTTTTCTGAATAGTTTTGGATACTGAACTGAATCGGCTAAGATACACCTAATGTAGAAAATAAATGCTAAAAGTAAAAAAGCTAATGAATGCAAATGGATTTAAACTATATGATTAATGAGTTAAGAAGAATGCAATCCACCACCGCCATTCCATCTATCTAGCACATACTTAATCTAATGCACATATCCAATCAATGAAAGTTTCCAGGAAGAGTTGATCGTTACAACCACATCTTATTACATAATCCTTATGCCTATGCAGGTTTGTCATCGACCTCCCCCCATCTATCCCTCTATTGAACCCATAGTCATGGACCCCAAGGTTTACAAAGAAGAAATCATTAAACTCTAGAAAAGATTTGAGAAGCTAAAAGGGTTCACAAGTACACTATGGGCGTGTCCTGCTAGACCTAGGGTTTCAATCACCCGACGGTAAAATCAGTATATCACTATAGAGAATCTGGTGGAAGAAATTATCTTCAGTCACCCGTATCTCATGACAATAGAACCCTAGCATGCATACTAAGTTGCGCACCAAAGTAAGCATACAAGAATTCATACATTGAATCATATAGAAAAAGAAACCTCATTCGAATTGAATATGCAAAACTAGATTAAAGTGTGAATTAGAAAGACTTCATGTACGAGGCTTCAAGCAGACCCTTAACAATAGGTTTAGCTACTAAAAGTCATAAATAATAACATCAAAGAATTCATAAAAGATGAACTAAAGAAGGAGAAGAAATAAACTATTGATCTTCGTCGGGATCGTAGGCTTGCAGTGTGGATCTTCTCTTCTCGTTCAAGTTCTTCTTCTTTCTTTTATTTCTTTAGTCTCTCTCCTAATCTCTCTAAGTTCCAGCCGTCCCCTCCAATCTGCTCCACTAGGTATTTATATATCAATTAACTAGGTTAATTAGCCTAGCTCAACTACGTGCTAGACTTCAAATCCAATTCAACTTCTTCCTTACTTCAGTTTTGTTTTGTCTCTTAATCACCAATCCAAGCCTGCTCGCCAAACATATATCACCTCTTTCTTAAACTCCCTCGCCAGGCAGTTCCTCGCCAAGTAGCTAGCTTACTCCAAGTTGCATATATATATATTCCCACGTGCTCTGCATCCTCCAGTGTCCTTCTTTAATCAAACAATTAACCAGCCAAGAACACGTGCTAGACTCCAACTCAATTGCAGCCCTTCTCTTTTATTTTTAGTAAGTCAAGCTAATTAACTAGCCAAGCTCCTCGTCAAGATTTCCTCGCCAAACTGCTGCACTTATAGTCCTTCTCAAATTAGGATTCCTTCGCCTCGTACGTCTTCCACTTCTCCAATTGACTCCCAAATTGTATTCTTTAATCTCTTTTTCTTCATTAATCTCTAAAATACCTAAAAACAAATAAACATAATTAATTCACTCAATTAATAACAATAAACTAAACATAAGAAATAAATTAAATACCGGATAGACGCATAAATATGCGACCATCAATATTATATATTTTTTCATACATATATTCGTTGTTCCAAGATAGTGCTCCAATTTTCCTACTGCATGCACATGCCAAATTGAAGCTAAGAGCGATAAACCAAGATATTAATTTATGGCCTAGCTTCTCGATTCACCAACTGCTCTAATATTTCATACACTCGAATGATTCGATTGTCATGTCTGCTGATTTTTCTGAATTTTTTGTACGTCTTTTTTGAGTATTTTGCTTGTACGATGCGCTCTGATGATAATCTAAACGATAAGTAATTTTAATAATCGAGAATTTTGTAAATAATGTGAAAAACAGATCGAGCTTCATTCTGTTTTTTCAAAAAGAGTTTCCTCTTGATTCTTTTTAGAGCAAGATAAAAACAATTACAATCATCTACGATCATCTACGATCATATCTTGTTCAAGCAAGATATAATTTTAAAGCAAGCAAAACAATCTTGTTCAAGAAAACCAACAACTACAATCATCTACGATCATATCTCACTTATAACTCATGTACAAGAGGAAGGGGCCGTGATTCCAAATTGGTAATTTATGCCAATTTTTGCTCCTATACGTACTGTATTTCTCTTTCATATCATTCCCATTTTCACCAGCAAAATATATAGCTGAAATGCCACCTAATCATGGTTATCAATTTACACTCTAAAATATCAATTTTAAACTTTTGTCTCTTCATGTTAGAAATAATTGTCGATTGGCACCCCCCTTCCATCAATTATGACAGATTTCATTCAAATGTGATCCTATGTCATGCACATAATAGGTGTAATTGTATTCTTATATTTTTAAATAATATTTTACACACTTTAAATATTTTTTGAATATTTCTATTTTTTTAATAAAATATTTTTGTGCTATAAATCTTCGCTTTGATATTTTAGATTTTATTGTTGTTGTTTTAGACATATAAGTATGTAGTGAGCCGACGAGCAATAATATATATTGAATAGTAGTGGAATAATAAATAATACTGTGTTCTAAATTTAGTATTTTTTTTCTGTCATACAATATATAATTTCAGAAAATTTGGGAAATAATTTTAAAGTCCAAAAACACATTTGGTTTTGAAAAAAAATCCAACTTATGACACCATAATAAAAAAATGTCCAACATATGACCCATATTTTTTTATAAAAAAACAACAACTAATTAACCCAATTTTATCCAAAAAAAAAACCCAAAACTTGAAAAACGTGTTCTTGACATCACTACTACAATAAACACTATAACCGACGAGATAAAAATCTCGTCGGTTATAGTGGAAAAAATATTTTTTTTTAATTTTTTTTTTTAAAAAATAAAAAATCTCGTCGGTTATAGTACTATAACCGACGATAATGGCTAAAAATCTAGTCGGTTATACTATTACCGACCCCCTTTAACCAACGGACTATAACCGACGACCCTGAAACATCGTCGGTTATAGTCCGTTGGTTAAAGGGGGTCGGTAATAGTATAACCGACGAGATTTTTTATTTTTAAAAAAAAAAAATTAAAAAAAAATATTTTTTCCACTTTAACCGACGAGATTTTTATCTCGTCGGTTATAGTTTTACAGATCTCGTCGGTTATAGTGTTTATTGTGATAGTGCATTCCAATTTTGCCCCTAATACAAAATCACTTCAAGAGATCAAATCCCGTCTCATTCAACATCATCTACCTCTGCACCGAGATCTACACCGACCACCACTATGCCTGAACCCCCAACTGGTCCGCCATGTATGACGCCAGGAAATACGAGTCGGAGGGGTTCTTGCAAGAGGTGAAGAGCCCGGAAGTGAGGGTATGGGCTTTAGAGGTTCATTCTCTATGGAAAAATCTCAGCCGAAAAGTGGCCGGTGGGGTCCACGAGAGGCTGGAGTTGTATGCTCTGCTTCCTCTGTCGGAGATGTTCACTATTGCTGGCTCCAGGTTCAGAGAGGTTTACTACTGAGACTCTTTTTGGGTTATTAGGTAAGTAATTACTATTCATCTAGCTTTGATCAATAATGTTTGATCTTTGAATATTTGATTATGAATTATTATCATCTGACTGACTTAGATAGAACATTGTGTTTGTTTATAAAGGAGTAATCGTGGCATTTTAGTGTGTAAATTTTTTCTGCAGGGGACTGTTAGCAAGTAAAATGTATGATACATCAAAAGCAATTGTGGCTAATTTTATTTTTAGATACAAGAATATGGTTATGTATTTAATGGTGCAAGAGTCTATTATACTAACAGAAGGTAATGCTTCTACTGTATGGAAGATTTGTTTTTGATTTTCTTAATTGGAACTTTTGTAACTATGTTTCAATTGTGTTCATTGTAGTCAACCACCTTTTCTGAGTGCAATGGTGTCTGAAAATCTACTAGAGGACTGGAGATTTGGAGTTTGCTAGAAAAACTCTACCTACTGTGATCAAAGAACACGAATTCTGGAATTCAGGTAGTAAACTAAGTAAACGAAACTTACCACTTGAAATGTTATTCTCTTGATTGCTTTCATTATGTTCTTTTCTTTTAGGTTTCTATTTTTGTAAGATTTCCTTAAAAATTATGTTCTGAAGGCATTCATAAGGATGAAAAAGGTTTTGTAATCACACTTTGAGTCGATACTTTGCAATGTGTAGGACGAGCTTCTCTGTGCTTGTTGCTTTGGATCTCCAGGGATGAACGAAATGGTACACGCTATTTGTTTCGGTCGTAAACCCAATGGAGGATGATGTTGTTGATCTATTAGAGTAGTACTTGTTTTTGCTTTCTCTTTCATATCTTGTTGTGTAGTTGAAGAACGCTGTTGTGTATTACGTTTTAGTGGCTGATATGTCTTTATAAATAGCAATAGCTGTCTTTTGTAATGATGACAGGTGACTACTATAATGTGCGGAGAACTTCATATATATTTACAAAGTGAAATTTCGTTTCTTTTAGCCTTTTAGAATTTATCTTTGTTTCAGTTTTCAGTTCTAGTCTTTATTAATAGAATGTACTTTGAGCTTGATCATAACTTGGTTGTTGAAAGTAACAAAAGTTTGAATATCTGTTCAGCTATTTGTCTAAATATATGTTCAACAATCAGTCTAAATATTTATCTATCATCAAGTTTAAGGATAGTAAAAACAAGACCATTTATATGTTTCTAAAATATCTACTTCAAAAAATAATCAGATTGGAAGAATGACTGAATGATAAAGGCCTGACAATAACTTAGTTGCTGAAATTATCAAAAGTTTGAATACTTGTTCAACTATCTGTTTAAGTATTTATTCAACAATCTGTCCAAATATTTATCTGTCATCAAGTTAAGGATAGTGTAAACAAGTCCCTTTATATGTTTCTAAAATATCTACTTTTCTTTAAAAAAAGAATCTGATTGGAAGAATGACTAAAAAATTAGGGTCTAACAATAACATAGTTCGTGGAAGTACCAAAAGTCTGAATATATGTTCAACAATCTGTCGAAACATTTATCTAAATATATGTTCAGCTACCTGTCTAAATATCTATCTGTCATCAAATATAAGAATTGTGGAAACAAGACACTTTATATGTTTCTAAAATATCTACTTTGCTTCAAAAAAGAATCAGATTCGAAGAATGACGGAAAATAAGTGCTTGACAATAACATAGCCCGTGGAAGTACCAAAAATTTGAATATTTGTTAAACCATCTATCTAAATATTTATTTAACTATTTGTCTAAATACTATATGTCATCCAGTTTAAGAATAGTATAAATAAGACCATTTAAATGTTTTAAAAATCTCTACTTTGCTTCAAATAAGAATCAGATTGGAAGACTGACTGAAAAATAAAGGTCTGACAATAACCTAGCTAGTTGATGAAATTACCAAAAGTCTGAATACATGTTCAACTATCTGTTTAAGTATTTGTTCAACAATCTGTCTAAATATCTATCTACCATTAAGTTTAACAATAGTATAAACAAGACCCTTTATATGTTTGAAAAATCTCTACTTTGCTTCAAAAAAGAATCAGATTGGAAGAATGACTGGAAAATAAGGGCATGATCATAACCTAGTTGCTGGAAGTACCAAAAGTCTGAATATCTGTTCAATTATCTGTCTAAATATTTGTCTGTAAAATTTCATATATACGTTTGAATAATACAAAGTTTTTGAAGATCTAAGACAAAACTAGAGTATTTGTTGAGTAGCTTTTAAAGATTTGTCGAGTATCTACTAATTACTAAACATATGTCGAATATCTACACTATTTGTTTGAGTATCAAGTGAAGATCTGTGTCGAGTTTCTACAATCATATTGGACAGATACTTAACACAAATAACATATGTAAATACCATTTTGAAGATTTGTCTAAAGATTTATCTAAAGATCTGTCGAGTATCTACAAATCATTCTGATGAATTGTCTAAAGATTTGTCGAGTATCTATTATTTACTAAAGATCTATCGAATATCTACACTATTTGTTTGAGCAGAAGGTATTTGACGAATGCACCACCTATATGACACTTTTTTTATTGGTTATAATATAGAAAGAGAATTAATGGTGTTTGAATAAAAATATATTTAAAAATGTTATTTTCCTATTTTAACCCTCATCTCCTTCGCCCATACGTCAATCCTTCCTATTTCCTCGTCGTACTCCCTGCATACTCAATTGTTCTATTGTACCCAGATTTGACTCTTCAATTACCAGATGTTGAGCATTTGAACTTGGATATTGTGCTAGGAAGGTAAACAGAATAGGTAACAAGCTAGGTTAGATAAAAACTGAAATTGATCAAGAAAATTCACCTACTCAGCCATCGTTTTGAAGGTCTAGCTTGCTCTGTTGGATAACAACTATTACTTAATTAACACATTCATATTTGTCAATTGCCAAAACTGCAGCTCGACAAACAAACATATATACTAAATAATCACGAGTCACCTATGTTGGGACTGAACATACATAACTTTAGGCCATCTCCAATCCAATTCAGAGACAAGGGATTGATATAGCCCCAAAATTAGCAAAAACTCATCTTCAACTCAGGGCAGACTTATACCAAAAATTGACTATATATAGCCTTTGACATAGCCCTGGGTTATATTTCTATGGGGACCATAATTGTCCTTAAACAATAAAAAATTGATGTTCCTAATGATTAATATTAATTTTAATTAGTGCTCATGTCAATTTAAACATTATGGTGACATCATTTAATTAATCAATTTATATTAATTTTTAACTCCAATGATAATCACAATATTTTCGTAAAATATTATAATCAAAATAATAAATATATCATGCGTAATACTTTAAAAAAATTAGAAATATAGTTTTTTAAATTTCAGTAAATATAATATATGCAACGATAATAAATAAATAAAAATAATATAATATTTTAAAATATTAATAATAATTTGTTTGATAAATAAAACATCAATGAATATAATAAATACAATGCAATTAAAACATCAATATAAATATCAATGGTAATATTTTTAACAACTATTTTCAACAATTAAATTAAATGCAACTGTAATTTTTTCTTCAATAAATACACCTCTCTTATTTCCATACCATTCCTCATATTTCTCCTTTTATTTCTATAAAAAACAACACATGTAGTCTAAATTATATATAATATTCATAAGATTTTATTAGATATATATCTATAATTTTAAAAAATTTAATTAATAAAATAATATAAAAATTAAAATTATAGCCCTGACGAATTTTAGACGGCACAAAATATAACCCTTACTATTCATTTAAATAATGTATTTGAGAGGCTAAATTATAACTCATGGCCAAATATAATCGATCAAGACTGGAGATGGCCTTAGTAACTCAAAACAAGAAATCTCTACCAGTTTTTAAAACTAAATGAACAAATTGCTCTACAACCTACTGAGTAGAATACACAGAAGTTAGAGATGGACTAGGACTAGCTGAAGATAACAAATTTTGAATCTGCTACCGCTTGCTAACTAAATATCAGTGAGATTTCAAGAAGATGTCAAAACAAGAGAATGTTGGGACTTAATTCACAACTAGCTAGAGCCCTGATGTTACTTTTTCGCTCTGCAACTTTACAAATAAATAAATCAAGCTATTTAAAGCTTCACAGTATCAAAATGAAGTACCACAAAAGGACGTTATCTACAGAAGTCTAGCAATCAAAATCTAGTCTTTCGTGGACTTTTCAACAATCAAGTCATCCAACTAGTTATAAATGAAAGTAAAACAGTAATACATTCACTGAAACGATGCATAAAACAGTCTGATGCATGCATACCTGAGCATCGTGAAGCGAGCTAGCTGAATGGTCAGAATTTGAAGAAGAGGCTGACTTCTGAATGGAACTATAGCCTGACCTAAATTTCTCCGATTGGATCCTCCACGTACATCTCCTTTGACAAGAGTGAGCGGACAACCCTTTGTTTTCTTGTCCGGGCCTCGCTTGCTTATAGGGGCGGATCTAGTCCTCGAGTAACTTGGGCTACAATCCACCTAATTTTTTAGTTAATAAAAAAAATAAAAAATATAGATATACATTTATTTATAAAATACTATTAAAAAGCAAAAAAATATTTTTTTTATTTTTCTGCCTCTTACTCGACTATCACAGCTCGATCACTCCATCAATTAATCATAAAAGTTAAACAACAAAACTCATATATGCACATTTATTGTCTCTATATTGAAAAATAATATACTGGTAGTACATATTGACAATGTTTTAATTTTTGTTGAATTTCAAGTAAGTTGATCTTGAAGGGTGAGATATAGGTTAATATCAATGTAGTCTATCTCTCTATGCCACTAATGTGTATATTTCTTATATTATATATTATAATAATAAATGTGTGAAGATGAGTCTCCTAATAGAATACAAACCTTTAAAAGAATTGTGTGCGTTGTGCACACAATATACAACCCACCTTGTTTCAAAATCTTGGATCCGCTCGTGCTTGCTTATCGATTAGCTCGTAGAGGCATCCCTTCTTCTCGGTACGGTGAGGAGAGGAGAGGCACCTTCCGGCTCGACGATGAGTGCGGCACAATTTGGATGAGAGTGACATGGCTTGGTTGGCGTGGAAGCGCACCGATCGAGAGAGAGAGATCAGCAAAGAGAGATGAGTAAAAAGCTGGGCTGACAACGGAGGAGCTTTGGTCTCGCCCAGATCTGAGCTCGGCCCACCAGATTGATCTACACCAACGGCAATGCGGTTAGTTATTGAGAGAGAGAGAGAGAGAGAGAGAGAGAGAGAGAGAGAGAGAGAGAGAGAGAGAGAGAGAGAGAGAGATAGTTCTCATAAAGGTAGGACATTCACAAAATTGGTGGCATTTTTTGTAAATATGAGATCAAATTTTGGTATATTCTTAAAAAATAGAATGGACATTTTTGGGATTGAAAACATATTAAGGTGTGTCTATTCACACCTCCAAAATGACTATTCATACCTCCTTACTATTAGTACCTCCAATTTACTTTTTAAACTCTAATAAACCTAAGTACACCTCCTTATTCTTTATCAATATACCCTCTTCTAGTTTTACATTAAAAATTTATATTTACACCTCCAATTTAATTTTTAAATATCAATAATGCTAAATACACCTCATGTGTTCATCAATTTTTAATTTTTTGTCGGTGTTTACATTAAGATTTTATTCTTAATTGTGGCTGCAAGATGTTTTTATAAAGTCAGATCAATTCAATGGTCTATTCCCCTCAATGCCTTGGAATGTCTTGCTACATGAGGTCCAACATAATCTTAAATATACAGGTAGTAATCAACTGTAAATAATAAAACAACTTAAACAAACTGAAAGTCATCTAAGTATATAATCCATAATGAGTATCTTCCTTCAAAGGTTAACAATGAGTATTATGTCTAGAATTTTAAAGAAAGTTTTTGAAGAACCACGAAACGAATTACATCAAAAATTATTTAGTCATCGAGTATAAACGTTCCTGGAAGTATATAATTAGGGCAACATTGTTTATATTGTTCCAGACGTTTATGGTACCTACAGTACAAATGTATGGCTTTGACATCTGCATATGCTCCCCAAGTCGGTACAAGGTGTGGTAAATGATGTCCCGAAGATAATTTCAGCTGAGAAAATAAAATCATATGTTAGTCTCTTACCAGAAAAAATAATGAAATAAACATATACATCATATTGAATGTTACATACATGTATATAATGGTTGTTATTCACATGACCAATTCCAATTTTCAATTGTCCAACATTATGTTCCAGTAGAGGAAAAAATGTTAAGCATTACCCTTTTGATATATTTATCACAATGACACCATAACAACTCGCAATCAAACACCCCATGTTTGAAAAATACATCCAATATTTTTTAGTTGCATATCCCGAGTTAGTATGGTTAAGTGCTTCTTGAACCCTCTTAACTCCATCAGATCCTCCAATCAATCCTGCATAAAACTGTGGCATTCTATTTAACTCGTTCAATAAATTCATATGAACCTTACGCCACGATTTTAGACCAAACTCTATTGTCGAAGCTATGACTCTGTAACCACAATTACCATCAGGTTCAACATCACATGCACCTAAAATATAAGGTTGCAGTCCTGCTCAAAATTGACCATTGTACTTATCTGTAAGTAAAAATTTGGTATCGTTCGATCTTTGTGAAGTAAACTAACAATGTTAGTAGAATATACATATATATATATATGTATGTGTATATATATATATATATATACAATAATTGTTATAATCCTATCAGATGAATTGGTACCTAATTTTGAATGTTCTAGGAAGTGCTACAAGTTATGATTGGTTGAATATTAACACAAGAACTACTTGGAACATCTTGACCAACTTCATAAATTGTAGGTGTTAACGAGTGATTATTTTGGCTAGAAAAAGCATTATCAATCTCCCATGTAGATGACAAATGACGAGTACTAGTATCAATCTTTCGTGAATGCCTTTGTCTTTACTATTTTTAGATTATTTAAGGAACATACTGCCTGGATTCATTAGCTCATCAATTTCTATCAAAAATTCTCTTCTTCTTTCATCACTTTGTTGTTCCACCCATGTCTGTAACCTAATCATATAATCTTTGACAGGAAACTTTTCTTGATTTTCACTGGCGTGCATAGGTTGATTGATACCCAATTGTTTCCAATATATATGAACCGCATCAATAGAAATAGATCTAATAGAGAACTTGTACTCAACAATTTCGTGTAAACATGGGAATCCATGAGTAACACGTATGAAATAATTACAAGATGCTAAGTCTTTTTTTATGTCACTGAACCTGCATTTTGACAAATGAGCCAGTCATCTTGCTAACTAGCCAACTTCTTATATATAATTGAACTATAAGATATCTTTTTACCTGTTGGATTCACACATTATTTTGTTCAAAGCATCGATTGATACATAGCTCATCAATTCCTTTAAGTAGTCATGCTTGAAATCATGTTGCAAGAAACACCTACTCTTCTTAAAAGATGACTTGATATTAGTATGATGCAACTCCATTAATACATGGATATTGTCCCATGAAATGTTGAAGTCCAACCAACTAGATCGAAGTTGTTTCTTTAACTTAGCATGTGCACCTTCCACCCTACTCGAATAAGTGAGTATGACAGTTTACGAATTATATGATATTTAAAATTAATAATCAAAGTAGATTGCATTACAAAGGAAGACAACTAAAAAAATCAGTCACGTAGGTACAAGAAGGAAGAATATCATAGATGGTGAAAACTAAATACAAGATAAAATAGGAAAATAGGAAGAACGAGGATAGAAGCATGATTGTTTATTTTTTTATTCTACACAAAAATTAATCGATGAGAAATCTATCCTCGATCTTCCTATATATATATAATATTAGAAGACTATATTGCAAACATAGTTTAGAACTTACCAGTTTGAAGCAGTGGTGCCAATGTGCATGTAAGTTCTGTCCAAGCAACAAAAAAATATTCTTTATACTTTTCTAACCAACTGCGTTTTATATAACGGACTGCATTGGGATATGCACTAAATTTAGACTCCAATTCCTTGAGATTTCTCCAATACTCATCCTCAGTTGGAGAACCTACAACAATATTTCAGACACCATTAAACACATCCCAACCTTGCTTTGTTGTAAACAATTTCTTACACTCTTTCATTACATTCTTATTGATGTGCCACTTGCATAAAAGATGTCGAGAACCAATAAATACTTTGTTAATGTTGTTCATCAATGCTAATTCTCAATTTGTTAAAAAAACATCCGGATAACAGCCATCATGCAAAAGTGTCTTTAATCTACTCAAAGCCCACATGTAACTTTCTTCGATCTCATTTGACATATAGACAAATGCCACATTGAAAGTCTTCCTAGTAGATGTTACCCCCACAATCTCAAATAAAGGATAACGGTATATATTAGTCTTATAAGTGCAATACATAATAAGAACATGTGAAAAAGTACACAAAATCTCAAGACAATACAGATGACACCAAAGCATATGAGTAACAATATCACCATTACTCTTATGATGCTCAACATAATTTTTGGCTCCCTCAGTTTGTGTAACAAACATTGCATTTGAGATCTCCTAGCCATAACTTTTATTCTATGTAGTCTCCTAGCATTATATATCATCTTCATAGTTGTTACATTCTCTTTATTCCGTTTTTTTGGATTGAAATCAAAATATGTTTGGGCTTCATCAAACTGTTTGAAATGTCCACTAACATGTCAAATTCATCATTAGTTAACCGTCCAGCATATGAGTGGCCATGAAGTGATTGAGAAGGCGGATGATTATGTAATCCAAAGTTACTTGTAATGTCCATTCATCCCCTATAACATTAATCCCATTCAATGTAAATGGACACCCATATTTCTTTGTACCACTAGCCTTGGGACGTGTTTTATTTTTACCATCTCCATCATCCGGTTTGCCCGACTCTTTATCAGACACATGATGAGGTTTGAGGTTATCGATATTGGACTTGACAACACGCTTATAGTAACCACCTCGCTCACAAAAAAACCTTATTAGGTCTCCTTTTCTGATTCCCAACAGCTCCAGAGTTTGATCTTTAAATGATAATTACCATATTATTCTTTCTTCCTACTGTACGTACTCATTCAATCAATTCCTCTTTGCTCTTGAATATCTACATAAAAAAAGATTGGATTTCTTCTTTCTTATTTTATGCTATTTTGCTATAGATTCAATACTATCGGGAGATTAATTATCATTCGAGTTAGATTCTACCGTGCTGTTTGCACTCTTGTTACACGAAGTATTTATATTCATAGTTAGAATTCTATTAAGAATTTTCAGATTTTCTATATATATATATTGACATATGTAGAATGAGTTTCAACTACTATGTACTACACATGTTTATATATATACACTGTATTAATGTAAAGATAATTGTAGCATAGAATATCAAATAGGGTGGAAGAGATCCTAACTCTAGGAAGGAGAATAAAGACGAGGAAATTTGGATTTGGAATGTTCTTTTGTGTGTTTTAGCCCTAGAATCAATACAACTTTCATACATCTCTTATCAGTTCTATCTCTTATCCATGCCTATGGTTTTAGAGCACGCTACTGCATCATCCAAAGAACAACAAATATATACATATGTGTAAACGTTATAAGCAAACAAACACCATCTGGTTAGATAAATTTTATAACAAGAAGATTATAACAAGTTTAAGAGGCGAAATTTTGGCTCATCTAAGTTCGATCGACTTTGGGTGATAACTCTAGTAACTAACGTAATCTATTGATTAGTTTATGAACGATTATATATTTCGATGAGAAAAAGAGAAATGATTACCTGGTTTGATGTGAACTGATTTGTACAATCTTCCTCACACGAAGACTCCTCTACTTAGCTTTCACTCGCTATCACATCATCCTCACCTTCTTCCATGTGGCTAACCGTTTGATGTTTTTTTAGGGTTCGTGGGAGGTAAAAGGGAGAAGTTTAATTAGTTGAAAATTGAAGAATTGAGGTATGTCATTGAGGAACTATATTAATACAGTGGCGGATCGGGGATTTTATCTATGTGGGGGAGTAATGAAGATTAGATCAAAATACTAAAACTAAGTGGGGCATCTATGTTAATATTTACCTTAATATCTACTTAATTATTCAAAAATTTGCATGTAGGCAAAAATTGAGTGGGGGCATTAGCTAGGTCCTCCAGTGTATTGATACGTCTTTTTTTTTTCATATAGTTTGTCCTTATTTGTCTTTTCATAACATTTGAAAAGTCAACAATAATCGAAAAAAAGTGAAGGTATAATTAACAATTTTGGAGGTGTGAATAAACGCACCAAACATATTATGAATTTTTTCAGAAACAGTGTTGAAAATAAGTTTTTCATAACTTTCCCTAGAAAAATGGTTCATAACTATTAAATTTTGATTTAATAAATAATATTAAAATTTAAATATACAAAAATACAATTATGCCCATCATGTGCATAGCACATGATTTCATTTAGATGGAATCCGTCAAAATTGACAGATGAGGTGCAAATTGACATATGTTTTCATGTTAAGGAGGCAAAAATTCGCAATTAAAAATTTAGGGAGTAAATTGACAATTATAACCGAAATTAGAAGATATTTTAGCTATTTTTCCCATTTTCACCTCAGTCAAGTTTATTCAGTATGATATATCTGCCTGCTATTGAACGTACTAGAGGTTTAATATATTTAACCTCTGACCTTGTTCTTCAGTTTAGCAATCGGAAAAGAAAAAATCGAATTCAACACCGGCCATGCCAATTTGACAGTCCCACACTCTGACCTAGGTTTAAAAAGTAATGTGCACATCCTTATTGTTAATACTTGTTTGACTCCAAAATCTCTCTGGCAAGGAGCGTGTAGAGAGTCTCTTACAAACTGTCTCTTTTACTGATTTTGGATAGTATAACCGCAGGTGTCGGCTTATCCTTTTTATGCTTCGTGTGCTGGCGTGCCACCGTCTCTCAACGGAATATGGAATGTAAGCTGCCTGACTTCTTGATTTAAGCGATTAAGGCGGGGAAAGCACAAACTTCGCCTGAAAGGGTCCTTCTCGCCTAGCAAACTAGGACTTTGGGTTTTCACGTCTCTAGCAGAGCCACAAAAATTGATACCTCACACTACCATTTACGAGTGTAAATCAGAGCAACTTCTTTGACAGTGTGTTGAGAACACCGGGGTTTGTTTCCTTAGATATCCAAACTCTCACTCGATATGTGACAAGCCCTTCAATCTTCCAGTTGCGTTGCTTCTTTTGATCGCGATACTCTCACTCGATTGGTGACAAACACTTTGATCGTCTAGTTGCAGGATAAATCTTTTGACGAGATGTATTGGTGTTTGCGTATAGAAAAACTTTGTATTTGATCGAGGACCCTTTCTCTATCACTCTCGCTCTCTTTATATAATGCTCATTAGTCGTTCCTCAATTCACTTGTACGTCTTCAGATCCTTATATAAGCCTCAGCCGTTCGTCAGGCTCTAGGAAGATACTGATAGCCACAGATATTGGCTCTTCTGAACTCCCAAGAGTAACTTTTTTAATGGGATCTTTGACTTTAGGAGGTATATCATCTAAGGCTGCGGGTGCTAATCTAATCTCGTCCTCCTCGTCTGACTCATTCATTACATCTTCATCCACATATTCTAATGCCGCAATCATTGGAACCCTCTCGTAGGCTTGACTCTCCATCAAAAAATTATGGAAGCGTTCGTACAAAGAGTAACAAGTCTCAGCCTCTATACTTGATAGAGACCCAATCATTGAGATGGTTTGGATGATAGCTCAATGGTATAGGGTCTGCCACTATCGTGGTCTGCTTGAATAATACTCCATTGAGCTAGTTCGGAGGTCGTTACACCAATTGGGCGGCCTTTGTTATCGACGCCACATACTTCCAGTGGCCTGAGGTCACTGTTGTAATAGCTGGATTCTAAAGAATTGGCAAACACAGAGTATGGACGGGGGTCTGCATCAAGGATCTCTGCCTCGCCAGACTCTATGTTCCAAAGTAACATCTACTGGTGAAGGGACAAAGGCACACAATAACTCCTGTGAATCCAGTCACGTCCAAGAATTACACTGTACGGAGCTGTGCACTTTGCTACAAAGAATATATAGGTCCCAGTGGCTGATCCAATGTGCACCTGTAGAAAGACGATCCCCAAAGTCTTAGATATGCTACCCTGAAATTTTCTGACGTTAAGGGTTGTCTCTTGGATAGCAGACTTAGGAACACCTAGTAGCACCATCGCTTTGACGGTGATGACGTTCACCGCTGCCCCTGAATCTACTAAAAGCTTGTTAATTTGAATCCCCTGGATCATTCATGTTATGTACAATGGTCGCATGTGCATGGCCATGTTCAGGGTGGGCTTTGCGAACATCATTTGTCCATTGGTTGATGGAGACTCAATCTCTGATTGTTTGGCGAGTGCTTGTTGTTCCGAATGTGTTACTTCATCTTCCAGCATCGCCAAATTATTGACATCTCTCCTCAAGACTAGTTCAACCACTGCTGTCTTCTTTGAAGATATTGCATACTTGGAGGATAAGACAAACACCATATTTATATTAGTGTCTACCTCATCCGTGTATCTTCTACTTCTATATCATCTACTTCATCTTTACCATAGTCCAACAACTCTTCATTATCCTCGTTGATGTCATCTTCGGGATTCCCTTCTCTGAGATCCATGCTTGCGGTGACCTCTAGGTAAGCGACTTGCTGCATCTGAACTTCAGGTGCAGGTTCTATGGTTGTTGGCATAAATACTCCAGAATTTTGTTTCTGGAATGGGGGAAAATTCTTGTCCAAGCTGGCCTCATTCTTTTCTTCTGCAATCAAAGGCTTCGGTCTCCATTGTAGGCCCTTAGTCTAGCTTACGGTGACGTTTCCCTTGTCGTGTTCCATTTTCTTCTGTGGACTAATCAACCCCACTACTTGCATCGCCGCGTTGTCGAACCTAAGGCGCTGCTTTGTTGATTTATGATCTCTGACGTCATGATGAACCTGAGGTATAGGTTCTGGTGTCTTATCTCTGGCTCATAGTTCTGGGTTACGATCAAAGACACTTGGTCATTGTGCTTGCACTTTAGGCTCGTGAGACTTCTTCCCAAAAACCACCAAAGGGTTTACTGCAAGTGCATTCAATCGTCGTTGTAGCTTTTCTGAGGAATAGACAAGTTCTTCTTCTTTGAGGATGCCTATCTCATAAGCTGCCAATGCCATTTTATCTTCTCCAAATTGTCGCTAAAGATTATGTCTTCCGCTTGGAGTCACTTCGAAGGTCTTGCCCTTCTCTTTCATGTACCATACGTTCTCCTTGGTGATGTTTCTTGAAGCTGGTGGAACATATGGCTTGGCGAGCGTGTTAGCTATCTGTGATTTGGACTTCTTTGCTTCACTGACCCTCTATGTTGCTCGCGTTCGCTTAGATACTGGAGACTCCCTTGGGCTATGCGGCTGAAAATGTTCTGGACTTGAAAATAACTCTGGAAAGACCTTGACTGCTTCTGCCAATTCTTCGTAGGAAATCTTCAGCCCGCACTTGAACTTACAATGAGCACAAAGAGCCACTGGTGACTCTGCTTTTAGGTCCACCTTCTCTTTCCCTTTAGCTGATCTCGTCGGTTGTTTCTTCAGTGGATTCTCGCTAGTGGTATGGGTATCGATGGTCTGCTTTCTTTTACTTGGGTTGCCCCTAGTCAACTCTAACATTCCAACCATCAATGTTTCTTTTGTCGCCAGACTTGGCGAGGGCTCTTCTATCAGTATTTCTCCCTTGTCAATCCCCTGCTGAATTCTATACATCAAGTTAACGCATTCATTCGTGGAATGGCGACCCCATTTGTTGTGATATCGGCAGTAAGGTAGACCCCTTACATCTTCAGGATTTGGGTCTGGAGTTCCCCAGTTATCAAGAACCACTGCTATCCCTACCTGAAATAGCTCTTCAAATATCTCTTCTCGCCTAGATGCATCATATGTGATCTCAGCTCGCATAGGTCGGACAAATGCAATATTACGTTTAGGTCTTTGTCTTGATCGTTTTCTTCTTTGTGTGGGCTCAGATGCATCGCGAGAAAGGGATGTTTCTGGGGAAGGCAATGGTGTTTGAGGATGCCACTCTACCATTCCTTCCTGGTTAACTATAACCACTTCCCAGTTGATCAAACCCTAAATTTTGTCTTTCAAAGTTGAACACGTTGCTGTTTGGTGTTCGAACTTGTTGTGAATCTACAGAAATGTTGGCTCGGTCATTCATACCTTAGATGTTTCAGCTTAAATATTGGATAATAAACGATAAGCTTCATTTCTTACAGTCTATCCAAGATTTCTTCAACCTTATCCTGTGGAAAGGTATAAAGTGGAAGGACCAATAAACCTTCTTCCTCAGCTCCTCCTGCATGGCTAACCGCTAGCGACCAACCGATATCGATCATATTAACTTGAGGTGCTGGGAAAGGTTGAGAGTCTACTAATGCTGCTGCCTTGGATGTTCCCTCAAACTTTAGCCTATCTTCGTTGATCCACTTCTGGATCTGATCTTTCAGCTTGATGCAGTCCTTCATAATATGATTCCATGCTCCATAGAATTTGCAATACTTTTTACCTTTAAACTGCTTGGCTGTGGGGAGAGGTCCAAAGTCTACTTTGACAGCTCGCATGTTGTAGAGGTCGTCCAGGATCTCATTAGCCATATTGGCATCATATGTGTACGTTTCAAACTCTGGCTTAGTAAAAGCCACATTTGAAAGCTTAATGTGGACCTTACTCTTCTGAAGCTTGCAGGGTTTCAAAACCTTGTTCGTCGGTAAATCTATTGCCCCCACCTGGTCTTCTTCAGAGTCTGAATCCTGGTTATTTTCTGTTTCTTCTATATAAGCCACGGTCTTTGGCTTTGGTTTGTCGTAAGACCTAGCAGTGTACGTTCCCTTGGACGCATTTCTTCTATTGTCTCGTTCTTGCATGGTACTGTAAGCTTTAGTTACAGCCGTAATACGCTCATTCAAGGAAAAGTACTTGCTATTCAAGAATAGTTGGTGGTACGTATCCTCCAAACCATTCTTGGCTATCTCTATTACCTCTTCTTTGCCTAGTGGAGTCTTCCATATATTATATTTTGACTGAAAACGGTGCAGGAAGGTGACTGGACTTTCTGTCGCCGATTGGCTCAAGGAAGCCAACTTTCCAACATTGGTTTTATGTCTTGCCTTTCCGAAGTGATCTATAAACAAGGCCTCCATGTCCTTCCACTCATTGATTGAACCCTTTTTCCAATCCAGTATACCAAACGAGGGCTAATCCTGACAAAGATGATCTAAAGATTCTTAGCTTGAGTCCCTCATTATCGGCGAACTGCCCCAGTTGGAGAGTAAAGTACGCTAAGTGAGTCGCCGTGTTAGAACCATCGTCGCCATAGAACGTCTGGAAAGTCTGGTGTCGGTAGTATCTTGGCCATTGCCAAGCATCCAGATCGTCTTTCTACATGGGAGGGAACAGTGTTTCGTATGATTCATACATCTTGGCGAGATGTATGTCACAGTCATTCATAAATCTGTTTAACCTTTGTTCCTATGCCGGCGGGAAAGATTCTTTTACTGATTTCGGATAGTATAACGGTAGGTGTCGGCTTATTTTGTTTGTGCTTCGTGTGCTGGTGTGCCACCGTCTCTTAACGAAATATGGAATGTAAGCTGCCTGACTTCTTGATTTAAGCGATTAAGGCTGGGGGAGCACCAACCTCGCTTGGATGGGTTCTTCTCACATAGTGAACTAGGACTTTGGGTTTTCACGTCTCTAGCAGAGCCATAGAAATCGATACCTCACACTACCCTTTACGAGTACAAAGCAGAGCAACTTCTTTGACAGTGTGTTGAGAACACCGGGGTTTGCTTCCTTAGATATCCAAACTCTCACTCGATATGTGACAAACCCTTCAATCTTCCAGTTGCGTTGCTTCCTTTGATCGCGATACTCTCACTCGATTGGTGACAAGCACTTAATTTGATCGTCTAGTTGCAGGATAAATCTCTTGACGAGATGTATTGGTGTTTGCGTATAGCAAAGCTTTGTATTTGATCGGGGACCCTTTCTCTATCGCTTTCGCTCTCCTTATATAATACTCAGTAGTTGTTCCTCAATTCACTTGGACGACTTCAGCTCTTTGAATCTTAATACAACTCTAACGCTTACCAGCACACGGGTCTTATCTTTATATAGTTTCATTGTTATCACAATTCCTTTTACAAAGGAAACCTAACCGAAGAAGGAAATGTTAGATAAACATTAATCTGCATAGATCAGCTTATCTTAACTTACAGTCCTAAACCGATATGAAAACGGACTCTTTTATAATACTCAGCCGCTCGCCAAGACTTCAGTCTTCCAAACCCAATATGAAATATTTATTTCTGGCCTAAATATTACTTATCCTAGCCAAGCTAAGGTTGGCTTAACTTTCGTTAGAGTGAGTCATGTTTGGTACAGCAAAACTAGGTAAGGTTGGTTTAACATTCATAACATTCATATGCCTTCCTTTGGTTTTCTCAAGACCAAGACACCATACACCTTCCTTTGATTTGGTTGCTTCTAACAAATTGCCATAGCCCTTTTAAGAAATCAAGCTCTCATTGTAGCTGAAGATACTTTCGCCATAATCCACGAAAGTATCATTTCTCCAAAAGTTCCATCTAAAAATATTTGGGCGCAATCTTATTGTTTTCATTGAATAATCTCGTAGGTCTAGAAAGTAGCACTTACGAGCCAATGCGAAACAAAATCCATCCTCCCATTCAACACAAAGATGACTATATTGTGCTTTCGATTTAAATTTGGCTAGGACCTTTCTTTCTTTAATCTCGTGACACAACTCCCATGTTTTGATACCATAACTTTTCAGTAACCAAATTGTCAAACATTCTTCATCAAACTCATCAAAACTCACACAGGCCAAAGATCCTCTCAACACCTGGTCCATCCCATGCCCTTGAAAGTACTGCACACATTAAAAGGATGTGCTAAATCCATCTCTCGCAATGAGTTTGTACCTAACTCCAGGATTTGGGCATAGGTTTCCTCTTCACTTGCCGAAACATGAACTATCTGCTTGTATGTGCTAGTAGTCTTATCAAATCCATATCCGCAATTAATCGATCGGTGAGTAAAGGTCGGATGTTACTAATTAGTAGCTTTAAAGCTTCTTCCCTACGAGGGATTGACTAAAATGCATCCCTCATGTAAGCAATCCGTGAAGAGACACAAGTTGTAGAAAGCTAAGTGTAAATGACACCCCAGTCATGATATGGGAAGCAGAACCTTGGGACCCTTGCAGACTTTGTGGGATTTGTCTCGTAACTGAAATTCAGTGCGTGTAAGACGCTTGACCGGCTTCTATGCGATTCACTACGAAACATAAGCTTAGGTAATTCAACATTACCAGAGTCGAGTAAGCGAATGGTGTGAAGTTTAGCAAATTGATATATGTTAGAATATGCCTTGCACACAGATTGGATGACATAGAGTGATTCGATCTACGGGTAGTCTTGTAAAGATGTCGACAGTGAGCTCTTCCGGTAGGTCTAATATCGTTGTATTAATCTTTGTGTTGGTGTTTCTCTCTGTCGACTTCTCGTCCCGCATCCCGATCCATAACATCTTCGGCCAAACTCGTCGTCGTCCTTATCAAATTGACATATCGGATGTTACTTCCAATATGCCAGACCACCCCGCACCTGGTTTTATACTTGCACTCACATTGGAATACGACTCGGACAAAAATAAGGAAAATACTTTAATTTGTATTCTGGATAGATTCGAATCCTGAATCAATCATGCACTCACGCACCGGATGGAGAGGGCTACGTACCTTGAATATATTCCGCATAAGGAGTCAAATTAGTATCTAGTGTACGTTGTAATTGCATTTGTATCAGGAGATTGTGAAGGTTACTTAGGAGTAATATCATATCAATACAGTATCTCTTTTTCTATATATTCTGCCAATCTACCGCTCGAACGGTCCAGTCCAGTTTGTGGCGTCGATATGTAGGTACCGGGTGCATGCTACCTTTCCGTGCCTGACTAGGAAACTAATAGCTAGGTTCTCTGGGCAACTGTAGGAAATTAAGATCGAGTTTCAACTTTCTGAATGTAACCGCCCGCTGGCTAGCTATAGTTCATACAAATATATCGATTACAAGTTCAATTATATATACGTACTCTTATTTATCACATTAATTAATTGCCATTCTCCTCAGTGCTCTCTGCGGTCTCCTGCGGCTCCGGCTCCGGCACCGCCCCTTTGTTAGTCGACTTCTCCTCGGCTTTCGCCTCTATCGTCTCCACCGCCTCCTTCGTCTTCTCTTTTGCACCATCTGCATAATCCTCGGCTGTCCCCGATATAGCATCCGTCGCCTCTTTCACGTTCTCCATCGTTTCCTCTGCGTACTCCGTCGCCGCTCCCTGAAGTTTCTCAAACAGTTGCTTCCCATCATCGACGTTTTCTTCTACGGTCGGCTTTGCCTGAATACTCCAGTACTTGTCATCACATCTATTCTTCTCCGACGCCTTCCAACCCTGATCGAGGATATATTTCAAAAGCTAGACATCAGTATAAATTGAATGCATGGAGCACATGCACATGTATATATATAGGTCATACGTACGTAGTTGTAAGTTAGCTTTAGGTCAGTAATTTACCTTGGAGAATTTTGAAGCGGAGGTGAAGCAGACCGTGGAGGATTTGAGAGAGGGACAGAGATTGTGTGAAGCGGGAGACTGAGGAAACGAAGACCTTGTAAGGTTGAAGATGACATTGCTTGCTGCCATTGTTGTTAATGCTTCTCTGTTTCTCTCTCTCTCTCTGGGCTACCTAGCTCGGCTTGTAGTGAGATATTATAGAGCTAAATGGAGACAGGTGGCAGTGTCTCTAGGTCGACGCGTGTCAAGTTTCGGGTGAGTAAGTCCAGAATGAAATTTGAAGCGTTTTGATCCGCACAGCTTATGGACGTCGGCCACAACATTTCATTTTGGCTTCTATTTTGCGTGGGCATTAATCCATGTACATGTGTAACTGCGTAACCATTTTGCCAATGCTACTTCACACTCGGGACCAAATCGGTAGGATTGTTTGGTGGCGTCCAAATCAGAGTTATTATGAAGATAGTTTAGAGGTTGGAAACTGAGAACGTCGATCTCCTTGTCAAAAATAATAATGGTCCTAGAGGGTGAATAGATATTTTATCACTTTTTCGCTTAAACTGTTTTCGGGGATAACATAATTGCAACTTATCTCGAAATACAGGATACGAGTGTTTAAACAGTAAAGACAGTAAGTAAAGAATAACACAAATATATTTTTGTTAACGCAGAAATCCTACAACCAGGATTAAAACTGCGTGCCCCTAACTCTTAAGGGACAAACATTTTCACTAACAAGTAACACACACAATTACAATATTCTTGTACTCTGGGATACATAGCCCGTATGTTATCCTAACTAGTATGACTACCAGTTCTAAACAGAGCTACACTACTTGACTTATGTGTTTACACCTTGGAAAATATCTAGAAGCATCAACTCAGATCTTAACTACTTTCAAGTTAAATCTTCTTGATCTACTTCTTCGGGTTGAGCATCTCCATACCTATCTCAATGGAATGCACTATGCAATGATGCATAAAGGTTTTGAAAACGGTTTTTATGCTTGAGAATCTATGACTTACATGCACAGCAAGTAGCAATGAAAGACACAGAAGGAGAAGAGAAGAGAAGAGAGAAAACAACACAGTTTTTGTGCTCTCAAAGAATCACCCAAAAATAATATCACTCAACCAAGGAGTCAAGATTGCCTTAGAATCCTTTATATAGACAGAACATCTTAGTTACTTTTGACAGTAAGGAGAACGTGTTGGACAGCCCAGAAACCAGCCTATGGCAGACCTAAAACTGACTTTCAATTTTTAAAGGACAAAAGCATGCTTAAGAGACAACACACAAAGTCAACTCTAGGGTTTCTATTTTAGGCAAAGTGTGTTTAGGAGGGAAAAGCTTTTCCAAACTTTATATCAGAAATGGCCAAACCAGTTTCAGCAAGAAGCACGTTATGTTTTACAAAGACAGACTATGGGAAGGCAAAAATCAGTCCAGTTGTAAAGCACAAAACAGATTTCCCAAGAAATCACATGTGAACCTAAAAGCAATTTTAACCAAAAGTTCTTCCATAATTCAAACACAACTTTTGCAAGGTCAACTACCATACACCCTAAGCACATGTATTCTGAATCAAAGATAACCTAAGCTGCAGAATGTCACACATGAACACGTTCCAGAATATCAGCAGAATGACAGGGATGCAAGTATAGGGTGCTATCCTAAATGAAAAACATGTTATGCATATGAATGATCAACCTATTTTTCCATGAGATAGATAGGTAGTGTCAACCTCTTTAGTTCTCTTCATTGATGTTCCTTCAGTCCATTGTGTTTTGTCCAATACAAGGGATAGCCGATCATAAGCATGCCTTCAATCTCCCCCTTTGGCATTCCTTGACTAAACACAATCTTCAAAGAGTGCCTGCATCAAAAGGTTTTAACAAAAATAACACATGCAGCAAAAAGTATCCATAAGCTAACTAGTTCAGTACTCCCCCTGACTAGTTTACCATGATAGGAACACAAATACCTATCCTAGCCAGTTAGTTCTCCCTATAAGTTCCTGTCCCAGCCAGTTAGTTCTTCCCTTTTTTGTCTAGGAAAGACAAAGGGTCAAACCACAGTTAACATAATAAAAACCACAGTTATAGTTAACATTGTTTAGGGAACGATCACAAAACCATAAAGATGTCCAGAGAAAATAGAAAAAGAACCATAAGAGCAGAAACTAAACAGATTGTCAAAGAGTATAGAGAGAAATGCTGCTAAACGACATCACCCAAAGCTTCATCATCCTCAGCACCAATCTCCCCAAGGTAGATAGTTGCACCGGAGTCTGAAGGAGACGAACCAGCAGTGCTGTCCTTAGGAGGGGAGGAGACAGTGGGCTCCTGAGCAGGAACTGAGCCGGCCTGACTTGAGACGAGGATAGAGATTTCAGACTTGAACTTCTCGAATTGCTCCACGAGGTGCTCCTTGAGGTCCTTTACAGCAGATGATACCATTGATTGTACGGCCGCCTTCAAGAACTGCTGGTCCATGGGCTCTACATATTCATTCGATTGATGTGCAGATTTATTGATGGTGAGAGCATCCACTAAACAGAGTTCTGGACCAAGGACGTCGCCTTCCCAAAGAGGAACCCCGGCATCACCGCAAAGCTTGGTGATGAGGCAAGGAAACACCAATGCCTTGCCGAAGGAGCTGCAGTGGCTCACACCAGTGGTCCTGATAGCTTGGAACATGAAGTACTCAACAGGGATTACTGGTTGAAGTGGGTCGTGACTGAGGTATGCCATTAATACTACTAGCTTATGGGGAATCTTGCTGGTTTGAGAGGCTGGATGAAACAGAGACCTAACCAAGAAGCCCAAGGCCTTGAACCATTCGGTCATATACTTGCTGGAGAGAAAAGTGCCAAGGACCGGTTCCACGGGAGGGGAAGAGTACAGTCGAGGAGCTAAATCTTGAATTGAGAGAGAGGATGAATACGTAGTATAGCTTTGTAGGACACCATCAGCTGAGAGCGGGAGAGACAGAGCACGACGTATCCCGGGGGACTGAGAGAAGTTGACTTCGATACCACGCATATTGACACATACTTGTTGCTTGGAGCGCAGATGAACTTCAGCAGAGACTGTCTCAGGGAAGTTGGCATAAAACTCTTGCACTAAGGTACGATTGTACCTAGGCAGGGAGCTCAACGCCGTCACCCATCCCAGACGGGAGACAAGGGAGAGCAAAGCAGGATACAAGGAGGAGAAATCGATAGGTCGTTCCGCAACTATGGGGCGATTCACAGTGATGTAACCAAACAGACTATAGGCATCAGAGGAGACAAAGTGAGACCTTGGAGGGAGCGAAGGAGAGTCACCCAGATGAGGCTTCAGAGGAGCTTTGGATCTTGGCTTGGTTGCCACAGGCTTGCCCTTTGAGGTGAGAGGAGTGGATGCAGCCGGTGCCTTAGCTTTAGAACGGGTGACCCGCTTACCCTTGAGTTCAGAGGAAGCCGGAGAAGATCCAGAAGAGCAGATGGTGGTCATAGCAGTACGCTTGCGTTTCCCTGGAGGAGGATCAGAGGAGAAATGGTGAGAAGCAGCAGTAACAGGGGAAGCTGGTGGAGGAGATGCAGCAACAGGTGATGCTGGTGGAGGAGGTGACAAATCTGGGTCCATGGTGGCCTAGGGAGCAGATGATGGTGGAGTTGATACCATTGATGCGGATGGCATAGACTTGGGCTCTTTTGCTTGCTTGTCGGAGCCTTTAGGAGTTCGTCGGTGTCGCTGGTAGGTGGCGGTGACTGCTGGTGGTGCTGGAGGAGGCCTATTACTAGCAGTAGCAGGGCTTGGTGGTGTTTTCCGAGGAGGAGGAGGAGGAAGAAGAATCACTTCTTTAGGGATGAACGGATCAATATTGGCCATGAGAGAGTTTGATAACTTGACGGTTTGAGAGGAGGAGTTTTCTCCTCTTAAACACACAATCTTCACTTTCAAATTCCTTTGTAGTCACGTCAGTAATAAAGAGTAATAATAACCTATCCCTAGAAAGGGCATACATGCATCCAAGAAAGATTCCTCAAAGGCAACCAAAAAGACCACCATGCATGCGTACTTCTAATATCCACTGGGATATTTGGGACACCCTGAATAATAGAAGGTACTGAACTATTTACCAACACATTGATAACTCCCCATCACGTGGTGCATAAGAAAACACAAAGAGTTTGATTTCAGAAAGAGTTTACAACCTATCAGCATGAACCCTGAGATGGAAACAGTCAGCGAAATCCCAGACATCAGAAAAATTTAAGCATGACTCACAAAAATGTGACACCTCATTTTCATATGTCTTAATGGCTCAAATTTTTCACATGAATATATGACTATGAAGTAACATCAATGCTATGTTCTAAAAAATCATTCCTTGAAACCATAAGAAGTGTGTGTGTGTGTGTGTGTGTGTGTGTGTGTGTGTGTGTGTGTGTGTGTGTGTGTGTGTGTGTGTGTGTGTGTGTGTGTGTGTGTGTGTGTGTGTGTGTGTGTGTGTGTGTGTGTGTGTGTGTGTGTGTGTGTGTGTGTGTGTGTGTGTGTGTGTGTGTGTGTGTGTGTGTGTGTGAAAAGTTTAATCTAAGGGAGTTCAAGCTTGGAGCATCAAATGAAATGAGAGCATCAAGAGTAACCATGTGACTTTGTCACAACCTTTTTGAGAGTTCTGGAATTTCAGCATATCAAGGACTTTGTCCCAACTTGGCCATTGGCCGTTGTTACTTAAGTTCAAGGCATTTTTGCCATCATTTTTAAATTTGGCCAAGAGCTCATCTGAGAAATACGTCCTCATAGATCTGTGTAGCAGAGTAGTTATCATTATGTCCTGAGCGCAATGCTCGAAATAAGAATATGTGTTCCAAGGACACTCAGTGGATAACTAGTCCGAACCCATCGAAGGATAGATAACATCTCAGGGATCCCCATTGGTTCCGATTAAGGTGCACCCAGCAAAAGACTAGCTCATTCATTTATTTTGTTCATTTATCAGTAATCACCAGATTAACACTTTTTAGTTCTTCAGTAGCCAGTTCAACTCATCTCAGTTTTCTAGCTCAAACAGTGTCCACCCTACAAGAGTAACCTTTGTGTGCACATATTCTTTCTAATTCCAAGAATGATTCAGACCACAAGCACTAACATTCTTAAGGGCATAGATGCATATACACAAGTGAAAGATGCAACAAATGTCTATCAAGAAACATGAAATAAGGACACAACACTTTAGGTCAAGTTCAGAAATATTTCCAGGGATGCATACACAGACTCGTATCCCAGTGTGGGCCAACATTTATTTTCAGAGAATTATTTCATAAAGGAAAGTGCTGAAAAATAAATTTAGACCAGTGAATGAGATATTTCAAGTGATGGTGCATACACCAATATTTTCCTAAGACTTTCAAATCTCAGATTGTCCAAAGGCTTAGTGAACAAATCAGCCAATTGTTGTTCAGTTGGAATAAATGTCATTTCAAGCTGATTATCTTCAACCAAGTTTCGACTGAAGTGATATCTAATCTCTATATGCTTGGTCCTAGAATGCAGCACATGATTCTTTGAAATATTGATTGCAGAGGTATTATCATAGAATAGGGATAAGATACCTTGCTCAAATCCGTAGTCACTTAGCATATGCTTCATCCAGAGAAGTTGGGTACACCAGCTCCCTGCAGCAATGTACTCTTCTTGGGCAGTGGACACGGATACACAATTTTGCTTCTTGCTATGCCATGACACCAAATTGTTTCCAACAAAGAAGCAACCTCCTGACGTGCTCTTCCTATCCGTGGCATCCTCAGCCCAATCCGAGTTCGAGTACCCTGCAATCTCAGTGTTAGTATCCGTTGTGTATAGAATACCGAAGTTACACATACCTGAGACGTATCAGATGATACGCTTGACTGTCTTCACATGGGATTCCTTGGGGTTGGCTTGATACCTAGCACAAACACCCACGCAAAAAGAAATATCGGGTCTGCTGGCTATGAGGCAGAGTAGGCTTCCAATCATGCTTCTATAAAAAGTTTGATCAGCATTGATACCCTCCATATCGGCACTAATTCTGCATGAGGTTCCCATTGGGTTTCGGATGGGAGAGGCTCCTTCCATCCCAAACTTCTTCACCAGTTCCTTCGCATACTTTTCCTGTGAAATGAACAAACCATCTTTCCTTTGCTGAACTTGTAGTCCAAGGAAGAAGCTCAGGTTACCACAAAGACTCATTTCAAAGTATTACTTCACTAGAGTGATAAACTCCTCAACAAGTTTTTGAGAGGTGGAACCAAACACCACATCATCTACATATATTTGAGCTATAATCATATGATGGGAAATATTCTTAACAAACATGGTCCTGTCAATAGAACCTCTCACGTACCCATGGTCAATCAAATGTGTAGACAATTTTTCATACCAAGCTCTAGGAGCTTGCTTTAAACCATAAAGAGCTTTGTCTAATCTGTAAACATGATTGGGATAGCTAGAGCTCTGGAATCCTGGAGGTTGTTCCACATAAACTTTTTCTTTCAAAATTCCATTTAAGAAAGCACTTTTAACATCCATTTGAAAGAGATCAAATTTTAGAAAGCAAGCAATAGCCAAGAGAAGTCTAACAGATTCAAGTCTAGCTACGGGAGCAAAAGTTTCATCAAAATCTAGGCCTTCTATTTGGGAATATCCTTGCACAAGCAACCTAGCCTTGTTTCTAGTAATGACTCCCTTTTCATCCGACTTGTTTTTGAAAACCCATTTTGTTCCTATTACATTCTTGTCCTTAGGTCTAGGAACCAAATGCCAAACTTTGCTTTTCTCAAATTGATTAAGTTCATCTTGCATAGCTACAATCCAATCCGAGTCTTTCAATGCATCTTTAATGTTCTTAGGTTCAACATTTGAAACAAAACCATAGCATGCAATCCAATTGATAGCTAGCCTATGCATTGTAAGAAAACTTTAGAAAGTAACAAGATTACTCACAAGCATGTTTGACTTACTCCGGGTCTTCCTTGGTTCATCAACCGTGCCTATCACATCTGAGGGAGAGTGATCCTTTTGAACTTGGCGCTTCTTAATGCGATGTGACTTCTTGATAGCAAGAGTCTGATCTATCCTGGCATCTTCAGTGTCAGTTTCTGTATCCGAGGATACTTCATCAGGTATGGGATTCTGTTCATCAATGGGAGTCTCAGCAGATGTGGGAGACGTCTTAGGACTCATATCCTCATCCTGCACATTTCTTGAAGAATGTTTGTGAGAACACACAAGAGAGTCATTGATAGCCACATTTATCATTTCTATAACTTTGCAAGTTCTCTTATTATAGACACGGTAAGCACGACTATTCAACGCATAGCCTAGAAAAACACCTCGATCACATTTAGTATCAAACTTTGTCAAATACTCACGATCTCTATAGATGAAATAGAGGCTACCGAAAGCTTTTAAATGGGAGATGTTCGGTTTCTTTCCTTTCCAAAGTTCATACAGTGTTTTACTAGTGCCTGGCCAAAAGATCACATAATTAAGTGTATAACAAGCATTGAAAATTGCTTCGGCCCAAAACATGTGAGGTAAGTCAGCTGAACTAAGCATTACCCTCCCCATCTCAACCAAGACTCTATTCTTTCTTTCTACTATCCCATTTTGTTGTGGTGTGATGAGGGCAAAAAACGCATGGTGCACACCATTCTCTTCACAATACTCAACAAACAAAGAATTCTCAAATTCGGTTCTATGATCCGACCTAATTCTTATTATGCGTTTGTTTTCAGAAAGCTTTTCATTTGAAATTTGTTTTGCCAATTCTAAAAACTTCCCAAAAGTTTGACCTTGAGTTTTATCACTTAAGAACATAACCCATGTGAATCTAGAAAAGTCATCAACCACAACAAGCACATATTTCTTCTTAGCAATACTTTCAGTTTCAACAGGGCCTACTAGATCTAGGTGTAGTAATTCAAGAGTATTAGAAGTTGGCTTAGCATTTAAAATAGGATGAGATGCTCGGGATAGCTTACCCATCTTGCAGTCTCCACACATACCTGCTGCCCTCCCGGTCAGTTTGGGCAATCCTCGAGCTCCATCATTTGAAGACATCTTCACCACTTGATGATTGAGATGGCACATTCTCCTATGCTATAGACCGAGCAAGATTTCTTGTGATAATGAATGAAAGCAGATTTCAGGTTTCAACTTTTTGTTGGCACGAACACAATAGCAATGATCCCTAGATCTTTCGCCTTTCATCACGCATCTTCCTTTCCTATCAAGGACAGTGCATTGAGACGTGTAAAAAGTTACCATCTCATACTCATCGACAATCTGACTCATACTCAGCAAGCAAACTTCTAATCCTGCCACCAGCAGAACATTCTTCAAGCTCGGGAGACCAGGAGTGTCAACCATCTCACTTCCGATAATCTCAGCTTTGGCTCCATCACCGAACATAACATCACCAACTGGGTGAGTATCATCCATAGAGGTGAACCATTTTCGTTCGCCGGTCATATGCTTCGAGCAGCCGCTGTCCATGTACCAAGAGTCGGACTTTCTGGTGGAAATGGCGGTTAGAGCAACATTACAAACAGCTACGACCTTTCTTGCAACAGTGGGTGAGGCCTTGACTCTTGAGAAGAAACAAATAACATCTTCCTGTTTCTTCTTGACACCAGGTTCCTTGGGAGAGATGACGCTTCTGGTATCCCTGGTTTCTCGAATAGATTTTCTGACCCAGTTTGAAGTGACTGGCTTGTTCTTCTACTTCGGGATGGCAAGAAACTGTGCAATCCTGGTCAGATCGTCAAGTGATTTCCGAAAGTGGATGAGCAAATCATTATTTTGTGGAATCTTTGCCGGTACAGCGCTCATTCTTAGCTTGTAGTAGAACCTTCGAATGTGTCCACTGTTCCCACAGTGAAAACATCTGATTTGTGGGTTCTTCTTGAGTTTGGACACCTTGGAAGCTTCATTGATCTCTGGTTGAGGCGGAGGCTTTCCCAACACCGAACTGGTGGTCTTTACAAAAGTAGTCTTCCCTGACCCTTTGGGTTTTCCATCATCCTTAAACCCCAAACCCTTCTTGCTACCATCCAGTCTTCCCATCCCACAGATTTGGGATAGCTTCTCCGAGCCGATGGAGAATTTTGCAAACTGGTTCTTGGCGTCCAGCAGAGATTCTTCAAGCTTCAACTTTTCAGCGGTAAGCACCATTATCAAAGACGATCGACAATCTAGCTCTCATTTGAGGAAGTTCACTTGTTCTTCTAGTTGAGTTTTGGTAGAACTCCATTCAGCTTTCTGGGATATGTACTTCTCTTGTATCCTAGAATGTGTCTCCTTACTCAATGATAGTTCATTAGTTAGAACTTCATTTTTAGCAAGCATAGACTTAGATGCTTTACACAAACGTACATGCATATCATGACCTTCGTCATCAGAATCCTTGTCTTCAAGAGACTCATCTAATGTGACTTGAGTGACAAAAGCAACTTTTTCATCTTCTTCTAATTCGGATTCAGAATTTTGATTGGAATCACTATCACTCCAAGTTGCTTTTAGTACTTTGTGAGATTTATTTTTCCTATTAGCACAGTCAACAGCCTTGTGTTCCACTCCATTACACTCAAAGCATTTATTGTCCATTCTTGGGATAGAATAGGGCCTGGTATCCCGATCTCTACGTGAATCCTTGTTTCTAAAAAACTTAGAGCTAGATCCTTAGAGAAGTTCTGGTTAGAATTGAAATGTTTCCTTTTTGAGTTCCTTAGGAATTTTTCAAATTGTTTGGTTAAAAAGGAAAACTCATCATCTCTATCATCTTCATTTTCAAGCACCTTCTCATCCTCAATTTTAACCGAACTTAGAGCAATAGATTTCTCGTTTATAGGCTTTTTCTTGAGTGTCTCATAAGTTTTCAAATTACCAACAAGTTCTTCTAGAGGATAAGTGTCTAGATCACGAGCCTCATCAATAGCATTCATTTTTGAGTCAAAGAAAGGAGGTAAAGAATTCAAGAATTTCCTAACAATTTTCTTTGATTCTATGGTCTCACCTAAACTACGACATTGATTTGTTATGTTAAGTACACGACCATTGAAATCATTAATAGATTCTTTTTCACTCATGATTAAACCTTCAAACTCATAAATAAGACGTTGAAGTTTTTGTTGCTTAACTCGAGAGTTACTTTCATGAGTGTTGATGAGCACATCCCATGCCTCCTTAGCAGTAGAGCAATGAATAATCCTTTGACGCTCTGCTTCAGATACGACATTGAAGAGACAACTTAGAGCTTTGATGTTCGCTCTAGTTAAGTCTTTGTCGGCTTTTTCCCATTCGGACCTTGGCTTTGAAATTTTCTCATTAGATTCATCGCCATTTGGTTTTGTGGGATGTGTCCAGCCTTCCTCCACAACTTGCCACAACATACCATCATCTTTGTAGGAGAGGAAGGCACTCATCATGATTTTCCATTGTGAAAAATCATGTCCATCGAAAAAGGGAGGAACATTTATGGATGAGCCTTTTTCACGTTCCATTTCTGGCCCCACAGAGGATCTTACTAGCAAAGGCTAGTGGCCACTCTGATACCACTTAAAGGTCCTGGGGGGGGCGGGGGGGTGAATAGGCCTTTAACCACTTTTTCACTTAAACTGTTCTCGGGGATAGCATAATTGCAACATATCCCGAAATACATGATACGAGTGTTTAAACAGTAAAGACAGTAAGTAAAGAATAACACAAAGATGTTTTTGTTAACGCAGAAATTCTACAACCAGGATTAAAACTGCGTGCCCCTAACTCTTGAGGGACAAACCTTTCCACTAACAAGTAACACACACAATTACAAGATTCTTGTACTCTGGGGATACATAGCACGTATGCTATCCTAACTAGTCTGACTACCAGTTCTAAACAGAGCTACACTACTTGACTTATGTGTTTACACCTTGGAAAATATCTAGAAGCATCAACTCAGATCTTAACTACTTTCAAGTTAAATCTTCTTGATCTACTTCTTCGGGTTGAGCATCTCCATACCTATCTCAATGGAATGCACTATGCAATGATGCATAAGGGTTTTGAAAACGGTTTTTATGCTTGAGAATCTATGACTTATATGCACAGCAAGTAGCAATGAAAGACACAGAAGGAGAAGAGAAGAGAAGAGAGAAAACAACACAGTTTTTGTGCTCTTAAAGAATCACCCAAAAATAATATCACTCAACCAAGGAGTCAAGACTGCCTTGGAATCCTTTATATAGACAAAACATCTTAGTTACTTTTGACAGTAAGGAGAACGTGTTGGACAGCCCAGAAACCAGCCTATGGCAGACCTAAAACTGACTTTCAGTTTTTAAAGGACAGAAGCATGCTTAAGAGACAACACACAAAGTCAACTCTAGGGTTTCTATTTTAGGCAAAGTGTGTTTAGGAGGGAAAAGCTTTTCCAAACTTTATACCAGAAATGGCCAAACCAGTTTCAGCAAGAAGCACGTTATGTTTTACAAAGACAGACTATGGGAAGGCAAAAATCAGTCCAGCTGTAAAGCACAAAACAGATTTCCCAAGAAATCACATGTGAACCTAAAAGCAATTTTAACCAAAAGTTCTTCCATAATTCAAACACAACTTTTACAAAGTCAACTACCATACACCCTAAGCACATGTATTCTGAATCAAAGATAACCTAAGCTGCAGAATGTCACACATGAACACGTTCCAGAATATCAGCAGAATGACAGGGATGCAAGTATAGGGTGCTATCCTAAATGAAAAACATGTTAGGCATATGAATGATCAACCTGTTTTTCCATGAGATAGATAGGTAGTGTCAACCGCTTCAGTTCTCTCCATTGATGTTCCTTCAGTCCATTGTGTTTTGTCCAATACAAGGGATAGCCAATCATAAGTATGCCTTCAAATAAAACAATTGATAACGTCTCTGTTTGTATACAAGAAGCTTAAGCAGATGGATGGAAAACGAACCACTTTGAGAGTCACGTAAATGAATAAAATGATTAATTGAGTTAACATATATTCTTTAAAGAAAAATGTGTTCTCAGACAGGTTCGAAAGCTAATGTATGAAAAATATCACTAAGATCATTATCAAATTACACCGTTTACAATTTGATCATTCCATGTTTAACAGACGTTAAAAAATTAATCACGTTGTTAAAAGCAAGTCATGTGTCATACATGTGCCAATTTACGTAGAAGTTTCTTGAGTTGATCTATCTTTTGGATTTTGGTGTTTTGTGTTGATTGATGCTATTTTCGTAAATGGGATGTGGATTCTTGATTGTTCTCTATCTCTCTCTCTCTCTCTCTCTCTCTCTCTCTCTCTCTCTCTCTCTCTCTCTCTCTCTCTCTCTCTCTCTCTCTCTCTCTCTCTCTCTCTCTCTCTCTCTCTCTCTCTCTCTCGCCAACAATCTAGTCGAGTTCGAGAGATGGCAGTGGGAGTTTAGGCATCCATGAAGAGTGCTCTGCCTCCGCCGCCGAAATCGCCTAGCTCGACGACTCCTTCCATTTCGTCTTTGTCATCATCTTCGTCGGGATAGGACACTAGCTTCATCGTCAGATCACTATTGGAGCTGTGGCAGTTCTAGTGGTGCTTAGTTTGTTATGTATTTTCTGTTCAAAGAAGAAAAAAGAGAAGAAGAAATGAGCATGATTACTATGTACCTCCACCGCCGCTTCCACCTGGCCCTAAAGGTAATAATAGCTTCACTTCATTTTTCATCAAACTTTTGTGATATGTAAATTGCTTATGAGCTTTGGATATGATCTCAATTTACAACCACTGAGATGTGTGGTAGTAGCATCGGAGGAGTGCGAAGAATCTGGTTGTGGTGGATTTCAAGGTGCTAAGATGAGTTGAGGCGAGACGATGGTGGTGGGCTAGCGACAGAGACTGCAGCTGTGCTTTGGCGCAAGGAGGAAGCGACGGCAGCGAAGTGGAGGCAGATGAAAAGGTGAAAATGTAATCCAGAGAGAGAGAGAGAGAGAGAGAGAGAAGAAAATGAAAAAAAAAATGTAAATATCCAAAAAAGTTCTTATAAAATGATATGTGAATAACACATGATTTTGTTTTAATGACGTTTTCTAGTTTTGAACATCTGTTAGAGATGGAGTGATCAAAGTGATAGACGGTATAATTCAATAGTAATCAAAGTGATAGACGGAGTAATTCAATAGTAACCTTAGTGATATGTGTCATATATCAATGAGCAAAGTTTCAAACCTGTCACATTTAAATAATCATCCGAACAATTTTCTCCCAAAAGAAAATGCAATTCTAACAATTTTGTATTGGGCCCGCTTTGCTCTTAGGTTCATAATCACGTTGGGCCTCATTTTGGGGAATTGGGAGCTGGGGATGTTGGGAAATTTATAATTAACGACACGTCGTAGAACAGGGAGCTTATGTAAATGAGTGATGACTCGGCCAAAGTTTCTTCTTCGGGGATAAGCCTCTTCTTCCCTGTCCATATCCAAAACCCAATCCGTGTTCTTCACTTCACAAACTACACTACTGAGAGCTTTGTAGCTGCACCACCATGGCCATGTCCACCGCCTCGTCAACTCTATCTTCTTTCTCCTCCCTCTCCCTTCACTCCTCTCCACGCCTCTCCCTCCTCCCCTTCACCGCCACAACCAAACTCAACAAGTCTTCATCACTACCTCTCTCTCTCTACCTATCTTCCACTCCACGTCTCACCTCCACTACTACATGCCATGCAGAAGCAGCAGAACAGCCCGAGATCGAGACCACATTTTTCGACAACGACGACCCCGAATACGAGGCCGTCTTCGAGCCCCCGGAGGCCCCGGAGGGCTTCGTCCCCCCTCCCTCATTCGACGAGGAGTCGTTAGAGACGGAGGACGAAGTCGCCGCGGCCTACGAGGAGCTCTACGGCCCCGCCTACAGTGGGGTCACCCTTTTCGGAAACGACATCCACGTGATGGACTCCAAGGTGAAGAAGCTGGGAGCCTTTGGGAAGTTGAAGAAGGAGAAGATTAGGGATGGGTTTGAGGAGAGAGTGGTGCAAGTGAGGAGGGTGACGAAAGTTGTTAAAGGAGGGAAGCAGTTGCATTTTAGGGCTATAGTTGTGGTGGGTGATAAGCAAGGCAATGTGGGAGTTGGTGTGGGGAAGGCTAAGGAGGTTATTGGGGCTGTTCAGAAGTCGGCCGTGAATGCTAGGAGGAATATCATCACTGTGCCCATGACTAAGTACCTCACTTTTCCTCACAGGTATGTCATTTCTACTAATTCTCGGTTTTGATCTATTGTTTGTGCATTGTGCTTTGTAGAATAATGTGGGGGGTGATGAATGTGATTTTGGGGTGGATGGATTTGGTGAAATTTGGACTCTAAGGTGAACTCTAGCATAGATTGAATGTTCGAAGTGATCGAATTTTAGCTGTCACTAGATACTTATACAAGAGCTAGCTAGCTTCTGTTGATGCCTTGAACTCTTGGAAATGACTAACGTTAACGAATGTGTAACAAACAATACTCTTTGAGGAGCTATGTCGATAGTTTGTCAAGAACTCAAGATTGCGCTACATTACTAACTGCAATAGAGGGAGTGTGGTCTATATATAGCTATAGAGCATTGTATACATCAATGCCTTTGAAAGAACAACAGAATTCAACTCAAATTACCCCAAAATCTCATCACCTTTGAGTAAGATGGCAAAACATTATACTACAATATGTCTCCACAAACTACATAAAGCTTAAATTTAGTGCATGGAAATTACAATTTTGTTTTTGTTTGAGTTCTACAAAGCTAAAATGTCCAATGACTCGTCGATCACTCCTCTCCAAGCTTCTCTCTTTGAGATAGATGAGCCTTCTTCTCTACCCTGAGAAGTGAAAAACCCACACTTAACAAAATCAACTATGGCCATCACCACAACCTCCTCCTCCTTCTCATCTCTCTCCCTCTTCACTCCTCTCCGCCACTCCCTCCTCCCCTTCACAACCATCACTACCTCCTTAAACCCCAAACCCCCAAAACTCATCTCTCTCTTCCTTCGCAACACTTCAACCCCAAACGCCTCCCCAATCGAAACCACCTTCTTCTCCAACGACGACCCTGAATTCGACTCCATCTTCGACCCCCCTTCCTCCTCCAGAAGGGTTCACCCCTCCACCTTCCTTCGACTCCGAGCCCCTCGAGTCTGACAACCACGTCACCAAAGCCTACAAGGAGCTCTACGGTCCTGCTTACAGCGGTGTCTCCGTCCTCGGCAACGACATTCACGTCATGGACGCCAATGTCAAGAAGCTGGGCGCTTTCGGAAAAGCCAAGGAGAAGATAAGGGTCGGATTGGAGGAGAGAGTGGTGGAGGTGAGGAGAGTGACTAAGGTTGTGAAAGGTGGGAAGCAGCTGCATTTTAGGGTGATTATGGTTGTGGGCGACAAGAGAGGCTTGGTGGGTCTGGGGGTTGGGAAAGCCGAGGAGGTTATTGATGGGGTTCAGAAGGCTGTTGTTAATGCTAGGAAGAACATTGTTAATGTGCCCATGACAAAGTACCTGACTTTCCCCCCGGTAAAATGAAACCCGAGTTGAGTTTTGAACATTGTTTGTTTGTGGACTGTTGTTGATATGTCTTTGCTAGTATGTAGTGTATGATGAGAGTTTTGATATAAGCTTGAGTAGATATTGGACTATGTTATCGGATTAGTGTATATGGCATTGGAGTAGTGTGGGGAATATGAGATACATTTCCTCATGGCAAGGAACCTTTAGTCAAGTGCTTTTCGGGTAGGACAATGATTGATATATGATTACTGAAGTTGTTCCAGGATTACTGGATTTTCCATGAATGTGAAAATTGGATCTTTTTGCGAGTATTTTTAGATTCGGTTGGTTGGATGAGATATGGGCCTGCTAGTGCAAACATTGGTGATATATGGTAGCTTAAGCACCCTTTTGGTTTTAGCAATATGACTGAACTCTTTCTGCTATAATAAGCTTTTTGTGATCATATAAGGAACATATTGCATAGAAAAGATTTGGTGTGTGCGTTATTCTCTTTGCAGGCAGGAACTGTTACTTGGGATACTTGTTGGTCACAATAGATACTAAACATTGCACTTGAACCAAAGTATTTACCATGCTTGGGGGACACTAAAATGTTTATCACGGTGTTTATATCAACTTTTAGTTTTCGGTGCTGATATTATCATCATCTCATTGCAGTCTATAATTAATCCTCTTTGTTCTCATCAATTACAGATCTGAGGGAGATTATGGAGCAGCAAAAGTGATGCTTAGACCTGCTTCTCCTGGTACTGGAGTCATTGCTGGAGGTTCTGTAAGAATCGTTCTGGAAATGGCCGGTGTTGAAAATGCCTTGGGAAAGCAACTCGGAAGTAAGAATGCTCTCAACAATGCCAGAGCCACCGTAGTTGCAGTACAGAAAATGAGACAATTCCGTGAAGTTTCAATTGACCGTGGGATTCCAATGGAAGAACTGTGGAAATGATAAACTAGCAAAAGCTGTATTGCCTTGTAGATTTCTTGTAGCGCAAGCTTCTTGTATTGTAAGAGCAGCATCTCCTTTTGTTGATTTGTTTTCCATCACAGGCTTGCTATATTATTTGTATGTCAACTGGGCGTCATAGCCTTATCATGTTTCTTTGGGATTTTGAGAATTGAACTTGTCCCCAATTCTTTAATATGAATCAAGCTTACCAAGATGTGCAACTCTGCGCCATTTCTTTTTTCCAATCAAGATTTTGTTTTTCAAGATATTTTCTTTTTACATCATGATGTAAACTTTCACTCTACTAATGATGTGACCTAGGTATAATTGGAAATTAATAACTGTCCACGTTTTTGAGCCAACATTTCATAATCTGTCGCTGAATGGAGTACTGCTGAAGGCAAATGTTGTTCTGAAAGGGAATTCTTGTTTCTGAAAGGTTGAGAGAACCTTCCCCTTCAATTCCTTTACGTGTACCTTTTCCTGGTAGGTTGAAAAACAAGAAAAATGATGTGTTGGAGCAAGAGATGTTAGATACATTCCAAAAGGTGGAAGTGAACATTCCGTTGCTTGATGCGATTAAGCAAATACTGAAGACAAGAGTGGATTCTTCTTGTGGAGGTATATTTTATGTACCAAACAGGTCAGCAAACTTAGGACACCATAGAGAAATTGGCTGAGAACACTAAACAGTTCTACACATAGGGGAGTGTTATCCACCACCGTCACGCTATCTACACAACAAATGCACAACCAAAATAATGTTAATGTCATCACTACCAGCGTAATCACTATAGCCGACGAATTTTTAAAAACTATAGCTGACGAGTTTTTTTATAGCCGACGAAAAAAAAACTCGTCGGCTATAGTTTTTTAAAATTCGTCGGCTATAGTGATTACGCTGGTAGTGCATGAATGAAAGTTCTCTAGAAGATTCAAAGCTATAAACACAACTTATTACCCAATCCTTACGTTTACAACATTGAAGGTCTGTTTATAAATATTGTCTATCCATCAAAGAACCCGAAGTCAAGGAATCGAATTTACCAAGAGAAAAGCATTAAGATTTAGAAAGGGTTTAAGAATCTACAAGGTTTTACAAGTACACTACGGTCATGTCTCGCTAGACCTAGAGTTTCTTATACCAAGCATGTATGAGTTCTACGATTGAAACTTAAGGAATGTAATAATCACCAACAGCCATCAATTTTCTTAGAATTAGATTCCTAAACATGCATACTAAGCGTGCACTCAAAGCATACACAAATAAGAATCATCGATGTATAAAAACAAAGAAACCTCATTCGAATAACAAAAGCAATCCTTAGTTAACAAGCATAAGTAATCTAGATGGCATGAACGTGGCTTCAAAACAGTCTCTTAACAATGAAGTTTAGCTCCTCATGGTAGCCATAAAAGTCTAAGAGAAAAGATAGAAAATTACAGAATGGAGCAGCCCCCCTTTTCTCTTCCTCCTTTTCTCCTTTTTTTCACGTTTTCATCTCCTCTTCTCACGGCTGGTCTCTTGCGTCTCTCCCTTCCTTGCTCACGTCTCTCTCCCTTGCTTCACGTGAGTTTCAGCTTTTTCCTCCTTTTTGGTTTGATTTGGTCTCTCTTCATTTAATCAAAAATTGATTTGATTTGGATTATTAATCCCAAATGGGTTGAATCCACATTCCATAGGGCTTTAGTAATCCATCTTAAAGTTGGACTTGGTCCATTTGTCTCTTGACAATCCATTGTTACTCCTCGTTGGACTAGAAAAGCTCAATTAATCATCTTTTATTTATTTACCTCCAATTACCTACAAAATAAATAACAATAATAAGTTGCATAAAAACATAACGAAAGAACTAAATATAAAGCTCGATTAAACACATAAACGTTGCATAAATATGCAACTATCAGGTATAATTGGGAATTAATAACTGTCCACGTTTTTGAGCCAACATTTCATAATCTGTCACTGAATGGAGTACTGCTGAAGCCAAGTGTTGTTCTGAAAGGGAATTCTTGTTTCTTCTGTTTATTGATCCAGATCTCCTATTGATTACTTCAAACTGAATGAAGATGGGGCTAGAAATGGTTCCTCCTCTAAGATTGGTCCCGCGTGCGTGATCAGCAAAACAGGGTGTGCTAATGACATTTGGAATTTTGGGTCAAATCTGGGAACTGGTGAAGTGCTTGATGCCTGAGGTTCGTTCTTGCATCTTCAATATACTTAAGCTTGCAATATTAACTATCTTGAAGTGGAGTCTGGTTCCTCTATTTGGGTGAGCTACTAAACCATTCTGATGTGACCTACCGTTTCTTGCTGCAGAAGTTTGATGTTTAAGTTCCAGTCCCGTCCTCATGCCTCCGAGGCGGACTTAAAGAACCTCAATGGCATTGCCAGAATGCACATCGGTGCTGATGCTGCTAATTAGTTTTGCTGTTTTTTTTTTCATCTTTCTATTCATGCCTTCTAGGCCTCCTTTCTAATAAAAAAACAAGCACATAGCTTCACAGTAAAACATGTACTCAAATTACCCTGTAGAGTGTAGAACATGAAGAAGAAAAACATAACAGTAAGAAAATTTATTCTGTAATAAGTTTGAAAATTTATTCTGTAATAAGTTTGAAAATTTATTTATTACGATGATTTTAAAATTAAAAACAATGCGGAAAAAGATACATAGGCTTTTTTTATTCTCATCAGATTTTTTTTTTTAAATTCGACTAAAATAGTGTCTGATGAGATTCGATCACGTGACTTCATTAATCACGGTATAAATCCTTACAACTCGACTCTAACTCACTGATTTCTCCTAATAAGACTTTAGTGTTCTTTAATTTATGCTATAAATAGCTTATTGTTGGTAAGAAAAGTAGATTGCCTCTCTCTAAGCCATGTATGACCTAAGTTCTGCGGTCTGGCATCATCCATAACTTGACCACATGATCATGGCCACCTGAAGCAACCATTTCACGATGTTGGCTTGCATCTAGTGCAGCAACCAGGCCTTGGTGTGCTGGAACGGTCCGGACTTTGTTGTCAACTAATGGATTTCACAACTTGATGATGGACTGCGAAGAAGAAAATGACTAGTTTGTTGTAGGATATTTGAAGTTCCTAGTTATGGTGGAGAACACAGGATATGGCAGTATAGTTTATCTAGAGATGTAATAGGATTACTTTCTTGTTTGTATCTCTTGACTTCCTATATATAAGAGTTGCTCCTTCATTAATAAAGTTACAGAATTCATTGCTTCAAACTATTCTCTCTACATTCTTATTCCCTAAAACACGTTATTAGCACGAGACTCTAGCCATGTGCGCGAATCTCAAAGAAGAAGAAGATTGTTCTGGAGAAAACAAGTGAAGAAGAAGATTGTTCTGTAATAATCTCAAGTAAGTTTTCTATGAACACAACTTCAATTCAAATTCAAAATAACCTACTCTTTTAGGAAATTTAAATTTTTCCGTAGGGATTTCGGGATAATATTCTATCCCTCCTTTCTACACCGCACATTTCTTGAAGTTGGGCATCTTAGGAACCAAGGGCGTTCCCACATGAACTAAGAGCATTCATGAGTGAACTAAGAGTGTTCACAAAATCGATTGAACAAAGAGTGTTCATAAAAGCATCGATTAAAACGAACAAAGAGAGTTCGTAAGACCATATACATCAAAGTAAATGTCTAATCCAAATATTATATTGGAAAACAAATTAGTTGTCGAGGAAGTCTCTTACGACTGCGAAACTAATACATCTTCTGTTTTCTCATCGTGTTTGATATGCAAAAGTGCATTGACACCATGCTCTCGGATCTAAAAGAGAAGTGGAATAGCATGTGGTTTTCTGACTTCAAGCAAATTGCATCAATTAACTATGAGATGCTTAAGCTTAGATCCATGCTCCAATTATGCTTAAAGCAATTGAAGAGCAAAATTTGATCGAGAAAATCCTCTACATAATCATAATTCAAGGCAAGTTGGAACTAAGAGTGTTCACTAAGCGAATTATGAAACCACATCAAGAGAATGGCGCAAGGAGCAGAACCCTTAAGTTAAGGGAATCTTGATGAGACAGATTTTGGTCTCCACCACCGCCCACACAAAGAAGGACGCCATAAGTTGGCGCATGAAGGTCATGATCGATGACCATGATAGAGGAAGCGCCGGCCATAGAGGCCATGGTGACCAAGGAAGCCATGGAGGCTGAGCTACCAATGCCAAGAAAGGCCAAGATAAGACGCATGATGTTTCTCGAATTAAACGAATTGTTTATTCTCAAAATGTTTGAGAAGAGATAGATTTCAGAAGTTTTGGGTCAATAGGTATTGATTACCATTAATAAGCAATAGATGTGAGGGATCTATGGATTTCCAAGATCATCATCGTTATATTGAAAACACCAAATTCGAATCTACTTGATCCTTGAACACATCAGTTTTCGGAACTATTTTCTACATACTATTGTACAAATTATTCGACCTAACTAAAGGTCTCGAAAAATTATGAAAATTTGTAGAAGTGTTCATGTATGTGTCTAGTTTGGGTATGCAAAATTTCGTTGCATTCCGACACACCAATAATTCGGCAGAAAATAAACAAGCAAGTATGCTCAGATTTTGAGAATTTTAAGGATCAAAGAAACAACGAAGCAGAAGATAGAGATGGAGCAGAGGCTAATCTCATTAAGGCAAACTTCAAAATTGGCAGAGACTCAATTGCTGAGATACCAAATTTTGATTAGAGCTTTATGTTTTCCATGTAAAAAGGCGTGTGTGCCTAAGTATTATGTTTGACAATGCTGGTCAATTACTTTGGATTAACAAACTTTGATGTATGATGTTGGCATTATTAATAAATGCATTATTTTAACTTATTAATAACAGGCTTATCTACATTTTCTGTGTAATGTACATGATTTGCGGTTGCTACAAACCTATCGTCTACTAGGGCTCACCTTAGTAACTTGTGATGTCTAGAACAAGAGACTTTCGATAAAGGTATTTGAGCAGACTTTATGTCCCACCTACATTGATCTCTCTTCACCTGGTCATAAGTGAAAAGAGCTACCCAAACGACTTTAGATGTCCTAGCAAACTTGCAAATTCGTCCATGTATCAATTGGGATAGCTAAGAGTGCTATAAGTCCTCGAAAACACAAAAAACGGGATCTGCTGAACTATTAGCCAGTTTCGATAACGAACTGGGAATTTCCCAGAAATAATCAGCATATGAGTGGCATATGGCTGAAAATATACAGATGTCTAGTTTTCAGAACTATCTCCGGATTGTCGATAGCTAATTTCTAGAAAAAGTTATACCTATTTTACTGGACTAAGGTCAGAAACAAGGCATAACAGAATCTGCTCTACAGATCAGTCGACTTCGACGACAAACTGGGATTTGTCCAGAATAAACCAACATATGGATGAGATATGGTTGAAAATATACGGACCTCTAGTTTTCAAAACTACGTCCAGCTCATCGATATCTATTTTCTAGAAAAGTTTATGCCCGTTTTACTAGACAGAGGTCTGAAACCGACATAACACATTTGGCTGTGCAGATTGCTTAGTTTTGACATGAATCTGGGATTTATTCATAACGATTCAGCATATGAGTAATATATGCTTGGAAATCTACGGATGTCTAGTTTCTAGAACTTTATCCGGAACGTCAAAAACTATTTTGTAGACAAAGTTATGCTTGTTTAAGTACTCGAAGGTCAGTTTGCCCGAGAAAGGCCAAAACCTGAGGAAAACCCGATGAGGCCCTTCGATGTATCGAAGGTGCCCTCGATGGATCAAAATGTTTCCTAAGGAGTCCCTTCGATGGATCGAAGGGATCCTTGATGCATCGAAACATTTCCTGAGGAAGCCCTTTGATGGATCAAAGGAATCCTCGACGGATCGAAAAATTTCCTGAGGACATCCTTCGATGGATCGAAGGTATCCTCGATGGATCGAGGGATCAATCCCAAGGGGGTGCTTCGATGGGTCGAAGGCATATCCCCTGAAAACTAAACTTTCGAGTTATTTTTCGATTTTTCCTCATGCAAGACTTGTGTCTTTGCAAGTATTTCTCCTGAGAACTTTGAGTATCTCATTAACGCGGGAATTACATATACTATGTTATGACATAGACAACTTACATCGACTTTGTGCCTTGTCGATTATGTTTCTATATTATGAGAATGGACATGGGTCTTCTCATCATCTATGCCAACAATTTTCAAGTGAGAATGGACATGAGTTCCTTTGCATTATCTTTAATGTTTGCGGTATGATCCGAATATTAGACAAACTTATGTGTCAGCCAAATGGACTATGTAAGACAACTAAAAGAGTTGTAGAATCAAATAATGTCATGTGAGATGACTTAAGGGATTCAAACACATATAGGCTTGATACGACAAATTGGGATACCCAAGTCGTGATATGATTATCCAGATTTTGAGAAAGTCAATCGGACATCCCTTCTTTCAAGTGAAATGAAGCAAGAACCAGAAATGGTTCATAAGATATTGGAGTTGGGCACCATTTAGTGGTGGCTCCATCGTCCAATCGTCGATTAGTGATCGACGCCTCTTCCCCCAAGAGAAGAGAACTAAACGTCGAGGATGGCGTGCTAGTCTTCTACCTTGCTTCCCGAGTTCATGGAAACTCCAAGCCTCAACCAAAATCCTCATTGGTTATTTTCAAAGGCTCATCACTCGTTATTGTAAAGGCCCACTCATTCAAGAGATTATGATTGAGACCATCATATGCAAAGGACACATAAGTTCTCACTATATAGAATCTAAGGTGATTCTATGGGACGATTCAACCAACTAGCGGACCACTACGATGTTTTGTGGTATTGGTTTATAATGCAAACACATTGTTCACATGTCGTACCATCTTCCACTTGTAATGCTGCTTAAACTTCTAGCTCAGATTATATGAATGCGGGCTCACTACCCGAATCATCCCATTCATAGTCGGTTTGTCTCAATAATGCTAGAAATTTTACATCGAAGAGCTTTGATGACTTATATTGCACATCATTGAGATTTGATATTGGTATCATACTCTCATGAACAAACCCAACTGGTCTCGCAGAAAACTACTGTTTAGCGACTACGATAATAGTCTGAGCATTGGTAATGTACACCAATATTTTCAGCTTAGGGTTATGCAATATCGCATGCAGCTATACTTCATCGTCTACGATCCACCATCAATCTTATTTTGTGCAGTTAGTGACTGTGTGCAAAGATAATATCTCGCACTTCTGCAAATATGTGCCAAAAATATTGCTCTGCCACAGCACATTATGATGGGTCAATCGAGATGGATGAATACATATGTTAGACATGAGTCTTCAACAAGAATCCGCTATAAGAACCTTGACAGGCGATCTCTTTACCGCTAGTTTTGCGGATGTCACTTTGATGAGACAATCTTCCCGTCGTTAGGGGGAGATAAGAACATGCATGTTCAAATAAGAACGGCAAGAAAGGTCGTGTCCTTACTATGTCTCATCATGATCCCCAAACGATAGAAAGTAACATATTCGATCCCTAATACGTTTTCTAGTATCGTGAAAGTGACGAGATCACAATACTTGCTGTAAACATGCCTGTAAGGATTTATGTCCCTTTGAGAGGACATGACGCCACCAAAAGGAGTTGGTTATGGCGCTGCCACCATAGAATGTGGCATAGTGACGTCACAAAGTGACATAGTGTCTTCATAGGCCATGGGTTCCGCTGGAGAGCGTAGGAGACCCAAATGTTCGATAAATACTCGTCCAAGGAAGGGAGCGAGATTGGCACAATATGATCAATTGATCATTTATACTCTATTCCATCTCATGAGAATATATTTAGATTATGGTTATCATTGAGGGACGCCTTAATGTTAAAACCAATTCCTTAAAATATAGAGATCTTTACAAACTACACTAGTGTACATGAGGTTATGGAATTTTGAGATTTATTGAACATATCTACGTTGAAACTTCCGAACGTAATAGCAGTTGGCTTACATGGAAAGAAGCGATCCAGATTGAATTATGTTCACTAACAAAAAGAAAGGTCGTTGGGTTGGTGATGCCGACACACCCAAGTGTAAAGCCTATCGAAATGAGTCTTTGTTAGAAAGCGTGATGAGAATAAAGACATTATACTCGCCTCATGGCGCAAGGCTTCTCACAACGCTCTGGAATCGACTATGATGAGATAAATTCTCTCGTAATGGATGTCATTGCACTCCACTACCTTGTCAGTTTGGTAGTTTCCGAAAAACTTGACATGCAGCTTATAAACATGGTCATGACGAATCTCTATAGGGATCTAGAATAAGAGATAGATATGAATGTCTCAGATGGACTTCATTTACCCAAATCAAGTGGCTCTAGACCACAGAGCACGTTTGCAATGAGATTGAAACGTTCACCAAGTGACTACTTGATTGGAAAAGGATATGCCCATGCGTGTTCATTTATAGAACAAGTTCAGGATTTGCAAAGTGTTTGAAATCCGAATTTGAGATGAAAGATCTTGGGAAGACACGGTTTTGTCTCGAATAAAGGATTCACAACTAGTGACTGGAACTCGAGCACCGTAATGATGAAATTCTCCATCATCGGCTTATACTCTAAGATATGTTGCACTTTATGATGATAAAGTGAAGTCTATGAGAAACCCCATGATCTGCTATAGTCTTGACCCTTAGAGGGATCCGTTTTTCGTCCAAGGGATGATGACGAAGACGTGTTAGAGGCTAAAGTGCCTCATCTAAGTACAAGAGTGTACTTAGCGTAATACACAAGACTTAGCTCCTCATTCTTGTTGAACTTAATAGCTAGATGTACCTATGCGCACACGCAATGCCATTGAAATGGTTTAAAGACACTCTTTAGTATCAAAGAGTATGAAAAGATATGGGCTTAATCTTTCCCTACAAAGAGGCCATAAAGAAAGTGGTGTTGGAAGTAAGGGCACCACAAAGAGAGTGGCGTTGATTTCTCTTCACCCCCTACACCAACAATCGTTGTGATGTGTTGGCAAGTTTTGCTGATGTTGGATATCTTTCTGATCTACACAAAAGTTGTTCCCAAGTTGGTTATGTCTTTACCATGGGAAACACCGCGATATCTTGGAGGTCTACAAAGTAGACCCTAGTCCCTACATCCACGAATCATTCTGAGATTATTGCTCTTCATGAGGCAGTTAAGGTGTGTATATGGTTGAGGTCCATCATTACACATATTCGTGAGACTTGTGGATTGGAATCCACTACTGACTCTTGAAGTCTAGAGAGCAGACTCTTGTCGCTACATCTTCGAACCATGTTGAGATTATTGATCTAACATGAAGTTGTTATGGAGTGCATATGGTTGAGATCCATAAACGCACATATCGAAGATCAAGTGGTTTATGAATCACCACTGATGAACCTACATGCATTATGAGGATAATGTTGCTTGCATCAAGGTGATGAAGCTAGATTACATGTAGAGCAGCAACACCAAATACATATCGCATAAGCTATTCTATAGTCAACAAACAATAGCAAATCCTCAAGGTTATGGTTGACCAAGTTTGATTTGAAGATAATGTGGCAGACTTTCTAAGTCATTGGCCAAATTCCACATTTGAGAAGCATGTGTAGAGCATAGGGTTGCTTAGCTTACTCAAGCTACGCTTGATGTTGATATCAGGAGGAGATGTAGACTTCAGGGGGAGTCTGGCATACACATGAGCATTTCTGGATGTGAAGGACACGTTGTACTCTTTTTCCTTGACTAAGGTTGTTTTTATCCCACAGGGTTTTTATTACTTAGCAAGGTCTTAATGAGGCAACATAGTTGTGTGTCATATCATTGTCTACTACGATCTGCACTTTTTTTACTTGGCGAGACTGATTTTTCTCCTGCAAAGGTTTTTGGCTCGGCAAGGTTTTTGATGAGGCATCAATGAAGAAAATAAAGAAGCGTCACCACCATACACCGGCACAAGGGGGAGTGTTGTAGGATATTTGATGTTCCTAGTTATGGTGGAGAACACATGATATGGCAGTATAGCTTATCTAGAGATGTAATAGGATTACTTTCCGGTTTGTACCTCTTATAGTCTCCTATATATAAGAGTTGCTCCTTCATTAATAAATTTATAAAATTCATTGCTTCAAACTATTCTAATGTGACCTACCGTTTCTTGCTGCAGAAGTTTGATGTTTAAGTTCCAGTCCTGTCCTCATGCCTCCGAGGCGGACTTAAAGAACCTCAATGGCATTGCCAGAATGCACATCGGTGCTAATGCTGCTAATTAGTTTTGCTGTTTTTGTTTTCCTCTTTCTGTTCATGCCTTCTAGGCCTCATTTCTAATAAAAAAAACAAGCACATAGCTTCACAGTAAAACATGTACTCAAATTACCCTGTAGAGCGTAGAACATGAAGAAGAAGAAAAAACATAACAGCAAGAAAATTTATTCTGTAATAAGTTTGAAAATTTATTTATTACGATGATTTTAAAATTAAAAACAATGCAGAAAAAGATCCATAGGTTTCTTTTATTCTCATCAGATTTTTTTTTTTAGATTCGACTAAAATAGTGTCTGATGAGATTCGAAAACGTGACTTCATTAATCACTGTATAAATCCTTACAACTCGACTATAACTCATTGATTTCTCCTAATAAGACTTTAGTGTTCTTTAATTTATGCTATAAATAGCTTATTGTTGGTAAGAAAAGTAGATTGCCTCTCTCTAAGCCATGTATCACCTAAGTTCTGCGGTCTGGCATCATCCATAACTTGACCACATGATCATGGCCACCTGAAGCAACCATTTCACGATGTTGGCTTGCATCTAGTGCAGCAACCAGGCCTTGGTGTGCTGGAACGGTCTGGACTTTGTTGTCAACTAATGGATTCCACAACCTGATGATGGACTGCCAAGAAGAAAATGACTAGTTAGATTTTTGGACTCAACTGACACCTGAATCAAATTGTGCAGACCACTGTTAAAGAAGTCACTAGAAAATTGAAGTGATGAGCCTCAACATTTACCTCTTAGATCAATTGTGGTGACTTGCTATTCTCACATGTTCAGGAATAGAACCTGTGGCCATTTGCTTTGAGTACATATCTGCATTCATAGCTAGCTAGACCTGGGGATCCAAATCCGTGCATAGTCTTCGTCCACCGAGGCAAGATACTTCCCGCAGGGAGACCAGCAAATCGAATTGATATCTTTCTCATGTCCGGTCAGATGATAAGAGATTTTGGTTTCGATGATCAACAGTAAGCCACAACTTATTTGTAAAGTATCACAAATTGCATGAGATAGTTTAAACTTTCATACCTTGAATAAAAGGGGGTAACCACTTATTTGTCCTGTACATAAAAGATTGATAATATTTCCCATGAAACCAGCCGGATACTGTTTGGATCCAAGATAAAATATCTTGTTATTGGGTTTCGAGGGCTGAATTAAGCGAGCGGCCCGAGTAATAGTCTTTAATTGAATCGTTATGGACTGAAAGAGAGAAGGAGATCGATTCCAGCTGCCCACCAATTAATAATTATTGACATTTCCTACAAAGAAAATGATTCCTTGGCGAAACTTATCATTAAAGTCTTAGTCTTTCAGATAAGATCCAAGACGTAGGATATCGAACAGTTAGAGTTGCCTATTGTGAGTCTAATTGTAAGAAGTTTCAACCAAAACAAAGTACGAACACTTGTCTTCTATATATAAAGGAGATTAACAGCGAATAAGGGATCCTCGATCACATACATATTTTGCTATCGGCAAACTACCTTCTCATCCTGAGAAATCTTTGCAACCAGCAATCAAGAGATCATTCACCCGAAAGAGTGTGAGTATCTTGCGATCCACGGATGCAAAACACCGCAACCAGCGATCAAGAGATTCGTCACCCGAAGAGCGTGAGAGCCTTGAGATTCAATGATGCAACCAGTTGTGTTCTCAAAACTTTGTCAAGGAGATTACTCTGCTTTACACCAAGAGGAGTATGGAGTATCGATCCTCGCGGCTTAGCTAGAGGCACGAAAACCAAAAGTCCTAAAGTCATTTAGGCAAGAAGGATCCATTCAAACGGGGTTAATGCTCTCCCCGTTTTAATCGCTTTTAAGAAGTCAGGTAGCAGCTGGCCTACAAATCGACAATTCCGTCTACGACGGTGGCATGCCAACGCACGAAGCACAAGATCGAGAAAAAAGACGGTTTAAAAACTCCTCAAGATCGTGGGAAATTTTGGTGCCAAACAGATACTTCTTTCTGTAAAGACTGAAATCTGATCTGTCTATTAGCTCCTTGCAGTCAAATTAATCACAAAGAAATTTAGATAATGCTTTGATAAAACAAAGTCCAAAAACACTCTGTCAACCACACCATTCAAGTAGAGTGGGAGAAATTGCTATCACAACAAGGAAAATGGAAATAGATATTAAGCCACTATATAAGTGAACTTGTGTGTAGAGACAAGGCCCTATATGCTGGTCTTAGCATCTAACATATCAAGGATTTCCCTAAATAAGATAGTAATTCAAACATTAGATTATAATACTATAAAAAAAGGAAAGAGATCAAAAGTATATTACCTCAAACACGCTCACAACAGGATTAGGTAAGGTGGAGCTCCACTCTCGGATTTCACCAGTATTATCTCAGATTAAGATCTTGGTCGGGTGGAAATCCACTGACATTACTTGTCCGCAATGCCGTATACAAGTTGCATATGATTTTCTCGGCGCCTACAAGGACACAAGGATGACAGATGATGAAAAAAGATGAAGGTTTAAAGGAGGAATCTTTTGACTAGTTTCTGAGAAAACTTAGCTTTGGTGCAGACTATAGCTTCACAGTTCCATCAAGTGAAGCTGTGGCAAAGTTTGTTGTACCGGGTCCAAACCGTATATCTGTAATGGCCTGAATATGTTCTTCTGGAGTTAAACAACATCAAAGGCTTTCATGTTCCAAACCAGAACCTGCTAGTCATAAGATGAAGTCAGCCACAAACTCATAAAGTGAACAAGAAGATGAGAAATTGAGCATAATAACGGTTATCAACTTGTCAGAAAGTAACCTTTTTTTCTTCCCCTGAACTAAGGAACCATTCTCCATTTCTTGAAAAATGGCAGCATAAAACCTTATCTATATTTTCCTCGAGAGAACCAGTTGGTTCAAAAGAGAGCTCTACAGTTGATCACAAAATAATGTTAATGAAGCCAAAAATAAAAATAAAACAATATAGTTTGGGAAGCTAGGAGAGCATGAATATTTGACACAAATGGCACTCGAAGAAAAGACATACCGCCTTCATTTCCGCAATTAATTATTTTCGTGGCTGGACGTTTTCGTGAATTAGGTTCAGTGCCAATCTCATGGGATAACCAAGACTTGTTATTTTCTATTGCAAGAGCAGATCCCTTTGCTTAAGAACCGGGAGCTTCATCTGCATCACTTGCACGTCTTTTTGAGGTGGAACGAGATTTCTTTTCAGGATCTGTAGGACTTTTCACAGATTCTGAAGAAGATTTCTTCTTAGCTGGTGCAGACTTATCCATTTTTCTCTTTGAGCCCTCCTTTATATCTTTCTTGGAGCTTTTTGCACTTGACATCTGTCCCCTTGGTTCATCTTTAGCAGTCATCTTTTTCTAATACGATTGGGATTCCCACAAAGATATTGAGGAAAATTGTTGTTAGATAATAAAAGATCAAAGTATTAGAGAATGCGGAAGAATAAATTGTAGAATGGAATCGGAAATAAACTCACAACCACAAGCAGAAATGAAATGATAGAGAACACCGGCAATTAATGTGGTTCGGCAAAATGCCTACGTCCACGGGGCAGCAACAACAAAAAAACCTCCACTATACGAATAAAAGTTACACCGAGAGAAACACTACTCTCACACACACTTGGTTTTGCTACACACACAAACTCTTTACTTGGAGTTTTTTTTATCTCTATCTCAATCTTGTATAACACTTATACAAGATAACTACCGGCTTGCTTTCTATCTCACTCTTGATAACTTACAAGGTGGTGAACTCCCTCCAGTTCTTCTCTCTCATTTTCTCCATGGCATCATGCCTTTATATAGGCAAACCTTTTCCATGCATTTCCCATCCAATCTCTTCACGTGCATGCACAATGAAGAGTTTTCAAACTTCTTCCTTAATTTAAGCTTCATTGTTTGTATGCTCCTTCAATGCATCTCCATTCATTTCAGCCACCACAAGACTTTTGCACTTGTATTTCAACAACCATGCACCAACTTGCCTCACAGTAGATTGATAGGCATGAGACAATTTGCTCTCCTCCAAATAAGGAGGGAAATTTGACCCATCAATCTTCCCCTCCCGACTTAGTTGGAAGGATGCATCATTCCCGACGCACATCTGCAGAAATCGAACTTCTCTTTTGGTAAAGACTTCGTCATCATATCCGAACTGTTCGTGTCAGTATGAATCTTCTTTAGCAGTATTTCTTTAGCTTCTAGCACATCACGTATCCAGTGATATCTCACATCAATGTGCTTTGATCTCGAGTGAAAACTCGAATTCTTGCTCAAGTGAATTGCACTTTGACTATCACAATGCAACACAAACTCTTGTTGTGCGTGACCCAATTCTAGTAGGAATCTCTTCAACCACAAAATATCCTTGCACGCTTCCGTAGCTGCAATGTACTCTGCTTTTGTAGTTGATAAAGCAACACATTTTTGTAGGTTTGATTGCCACGAGACAGCTCCCCCTGAAAACGTAATCAAGTATCCTGATGTGGACTTCCTCGTGTCAATATCACCGGCCATATCTGCATCTGTGTAGCCAACCAGTTTAGACTTGCCACTTCCAAAGCATAGTCTCATCTTGGAAGTTCCCCGCAAGTATCTCACAATCCACTTAACAGCATTCTAGTGCTCCTTGCCTGGATTAGATAAGAATCTGCTAACAATACCAACTGCATGTGTTATGTCTGGTCTGGTACAAACCATCGCGTACATCAAGCTCCCTATTGCTGATGCATATGGCACTGTTGCCATTTCTTCTTCCTCCTTCTAACTTGTAGGACTCTGCTTTGAGCTGAGATTTAAGTGACTAGCAAGTGGAGTAGCAACTGATTTTGCTTTCTCCATGTGGAACCGCTCCAGTACCTTCTTGATGTACTTTTCTTGTGATAACCACAATTTCTTGTTCCCTCGATCACGAGCAATATCCATGCCCAGAATCCGCTTGGCTGGCCCCAAATCCTTCATATCAAAGGACTTTGACAAACTTGTCTTTAACTGCTGAATCATCGCAATATCTTTGCCGACAATTAACATATCATCTACATAGAGTAGTAAGATGATAAAATTACCTCCAGCGGATTGTTGAATATACACACATGGATCAGCTGACGTTCTCTTGCACCCATGACTCACCATGAAGGAGTCAAACTTCTTGTACCACTGTCTTGGTGCTTGCTTCAATCCATACAGGCTTTTCTTCAACTTGCAAACCATATGCTCTTCTCCGTTGACTTTAAAACCTTCTGGTTGCTCCATGTATATTTCTTCTTCTAAATCACCGTGGAGAAATGCAGTCTTTACGTCCATCTATTCCACCTCAAGATCCATGCTTGCAGCCATGCCCAAAATGACTCTAATCGAGGTCATCTTGACAACAGGTGAGAAAATCTCATCAAAATCAATTCCTTGTTTCTGGTTGAATCCTTTGACAACTAAGCGAGCCTTGTACTTCGTCAGCTTCTCATTCTCATCTCGCTTCAACTTGAACACCCACTTGTTCTTGAGTGCTTTCCGGCCTTTAGGAAGCTCCACCAACTTGTAGGTGTCGTTCTTCAGTAAAGACTCCATCTCAGACTCCATGGCTAGCCTCCATTTGTCGTGATCTTGATGAATATTTACTTCCTAGTAACTTTCAGGTTCTCCGTCACTGGTAAAAAGGATGTAATTTACATAAGGATCATCTCCATCATTAGTCACCAAAATATATTGTGATGATGGATACTTGGTGGATGGTGTCAGCATCCTAGTGCTTCAGCGTATTGGTGCTTGATTATCCACAGGCTGCTCCCCCTGATCAAGCTCCCCCTCATCTTCGACTTCAGCATCGATCATGTCAGGTACATCTCCAACTCTATCACCTTGCAACCCAACGTTGGATTCTTGCTGCAACGGTAAATCATAAATGCGGCTGTCTGTTGCTCTATTTCTCTGTAGTACCTCCTTGTCGAAATCCACAAATGATTGGTCTTCATGGAACACCACATCTCTACTTTTAATGAATTTATTTGTCTTTGGATCCCACAACCGGTAACCAAATTCTTCATCGCCATAGCCAACAAAGATGCATGGCCTCGCCTTGTCATCCAACTTTGTTCTCTGCTCCTTGGATACATGTGCAAATGCTTTACATCCAAATACTCTTAAATGTGAGTATGATGCATCTTTGCCGGTCCAAACTCCATTTGGAGTCTCAAATTCCAAAGGTACACATGGTGCTCTGTTGATGAGGTAGCACGCGGTCTTCACAGCTTCTCCCCAAAATTCTTTTGACAATTTGGCCATCTTTAACATGCATCTGACTTTCTCCATAATGGTACGGTTCATCCGCTCAGCTACGCCATTATGTTGGGGGGTGCCAGGAACTGTCTTCTCATGTCTGATGCCATGCTTTGCACAATAATCTCTGAATTCATGCGAGATGTACTCCCCGCCATTGTCACTGCGAAGACACTTCAATTTTCTTCCAGTCTCTCTTTCCACCATGGCATGAAAAATTGTAAACGTTTGGAACACCTGGTCTTTAGATTTCAGCAAATAAACCCAAACCTTCCGTGAAGCATCATCGATATAAGTAACAAAGTACTTTTGCATATTCAATGATTCGACTTCCATAGGACCACACACATTGGAATGTACTAGATCAAGAATATTTTCCTTCCTTGCAAAAGACTTTGAAAAACTGATTTTCCTCTGCTTACCAAATAAACAATAATCGCAAGAGTCCAGTGAGTTACCTTTGGCAATAGGAATCAATGACTTATTTGCCAACATTTGTAGTCCCTTCTCACTCATGTGACCAAGACGTCTATGCCACAAACTTGGTGAAGATTCCTCGACTGCATTCAGCTCACTCTTGCATATCTTCCCATAGGTCTTATAGAGCGTGCAACACATTTTTCCTCTAGCAACTACAAGAGATCCCTTAGTAAGCTTCCACTTTCCATGACCTCCATAATGATGAAAGCCTTGTCGATCAAGTACACCGGTTGACATAAGATTGAGACGTAGACTAGGAACATGTCTCACATCTTTCAGCATTAATTGGTAGCCCACATCCGTTTGCATACAAACATCTCCAATCCCAGCAATATTGGAGTAACTTTCGTTGCCCATCTTCACTTTACCAAAGTCACCCGCTTTGTATGTAGTGAAGAACTCTACGTGGGACGTGGCATGAAATGAGGCTCTAGAATCAACAATCCATTGAAATCCAGGATGATCTACCAGAAGACATTCACCTCCGAGTGACAGGAACTCACACTCATCATGAGACACCGCAGCAGCAACATTATTCGTGTCCTCCTTTTGTTGATGAGTGGCATCTTCTCGCCCTTCTTTGAATTCCCGCTTTAACTTGTAACAATTTTTCTTCATGTGGCCTGGAAGACCACAATGATGACACTTTCCACTGAACCTTGTTTTGGATTTGCTCATACTTCTTCCTTGGCCTCTCGGTCCTTTGCTCTTGCTCCTTCCTCTATTCTCCGTAATGAAGAATTGGCTATTTTCTGAACTTGATGAAGAACTCCTCCTGGTTTCTTCGTTCATCATATTATCTTTGATACTTTCCATAGATAATACACCATTAGGAGCAGAGTTACTTACAGTAACAACAAATGTCTCCCAGCTATCTGGTAACGACCCGAGCAACAGCAAGGCTTGTAACTCATCATCAATCTTCATGCTCATCGTGGCTAATTGATTTAGTACACTCTGGAAGTTGTTGAGGTGCTCGGTCACTCGAACACCTCCCCGATACTTCATGTTGACGAGCTCTTTAATGAGAAAAGTTTTCTTGGCAGTAGTCTTTTTCTCGAACAAGGACTCCAGCTTCAACCACAGCTCATGTGCACTGGTTTCATTGGCAACATGGTGGAACACACTGTCGTCCACCCATTCACGAATATGACCGATAGCTTTTCGGTTCATCTTTGTCCAAATTGCTGGTGTAGTCCCTTCTGCCTTTGCATCATCTCCCTCGATCGGTTCATGCTAATCTTTGCAATAGAGAATATCCTCCATTCTCGGTTTCCACGTAATCCAGTTGGAGTGGTTGAGTCTGATCATCGTACTCCGTGATCCTTCCATTCTAACAGCTCCCGGTCAGAACCAAGAGCTCTGATACCACTATTAGTGAATGCGGAAGAGTAAACTGTAGAATGGAATCGGAAATAAACTCACAACCACAAGCGGAAATGAAATGATAGAGAACACCGGCAATTAACGTGGTTCGGCAAAATGCCTACGTCCACGGGGCAGCAACAACAAAAAAACCTTCACTATACGAATAAAGGTTACACCGAGAGAAACACTACTCTCACACACACTTTGTTTTGCTACACACACAAACTCTTTACTTGGAGTTTTTATCTCTATCTCAATCTTGTATAACACTTATACAAAATAACTACCGGCTTGCTTTCTATCTCACTCTTGATAACTTACAAGGTGGTGAACTCCCTCCGGTTCTTCTCTCTCATTTTCTCCATGGCATCATGCCTTTATATAGGCAAACATTTTCCATGCATTTCCCATGCAATCTCTTCACGTGCATGCACAATGAAGAGTTTTCAAACTTCTTCCTTAATTTAAGCTTCAATGTTTGTATGCTTCTTCAATGCATCTCCATTCATTTCAGCCACCACAAGACTTTTGCTCTTGTATTTCAACAACCATGCACCAACTTGCCTCACAGTAGATTGATAGGCATGAGACAATTTGCTCTCCTCCAAATAAGGAGGGAAATTTGACCCATCACAAAGAAAATGGTATGCTTGCAAGAAGTATCATCACATAATGAAGAGAGAATATTGTTTTCTATATTTCCATAGATATGGATACAGTTAGATGGAAAAAAAATGAGAGGCCTTTAAAAGGTGCCTGAGCTACCTTAAGACCAGCTCCTGATGCTGTCTTCTTCTCACTGATGACATCCTAAATGGTAAATCATATGATCTAGTCTAGCAAGTGACTTAATTATAGTACATCTGGTAATTTCTGCAGCTGATCTTTGTCATGCTGCACCTCCAGTGGCTGCTGCTGATGATTATCATCATCATGGGAATGTCCAGCTTCCATTGGTTTCTGCTGATCTTTGTCATGCTGAACCTCCAATGGCTGTTGATGATGATGATCATCATCATGGGAATGTCCAGCCTCCATTGGCTGCTGCTGCTGATGATGATGATCATGGGAATGTCCAGCCTCCATTGGTGTGTGCTGATCTTTGTCATGCTGCACCTCCAGTGGCTGCTGCTGATGATGATGATGATCATCACGGGAATGTCCGGCCTCTTTTAACTGCTCATGCTGATCAGTTAATAATTATAAAATGTTGGTATAAGAGTTCCAATAGGCATATTCTAGGTACAACGCTTACTTCTAAAGGCCCTTCATTGTTTGGTCCAGGATTCACTGCATTTGCACCTGAAAGCATAAACAGAAAGAAAACGAGAAGTTCACACCTTGACCAAACAAAATACAGAAAATGATCATTTCAAAACAAGAAGAAAAAGAAAGACTGATAATGAAACAAATCACACACTCTACATGAAGACATGCAATTACATTTTTTTTTTCTTATGAATAACTTCCCTAACAATCATCATGCTCGGCTTAAAAGCAAAAGCAAGACCAACCAGTACGTATCATGTGGCTAAAATCATTCGCATATACTGTAACACTATTTGATATTATCAACAGAAAAAAAAACACACACACACACAACCTAATTATCTGATATATGCAATGTCATAATGCTTAAATATTTGAATTCCAAAAAGAATGAACCCAACAACAAATACAAACCTGCATTATGAGCACCAGTTGGAGGCAGCATGGCTCTATCCTGTTTCAAAAGCTTCGAGTTTATTCTGTTAGTTAGGACGAAGCTAATGCCGTATATATACTAGTTCTCAATGGAATTCTAGACAATAAAGGACCGGTGTTTATCAGAGGGTTGACAAGTTAGGAAAATATTTGAAGTACCTGCATCTGAGTTTTCTTGGATAGGTCCTGATGCAAAGAACTACAGAAGAACGGAAATTATTATCAAGAGATATCCAAAGTTTCCATTAACAAATATCCAACCAAGCGTAATATTCAACGAATTCAAAGGATGTAAACAGAAACTGAGGATACCTTGAATAGCTTGCACTTGAATTTGAGATATTCAAATTTTTGACATCAATATGATTCAGAGAACTAGCAAAAGAAAGGAACATTTTATCATAAGGTTAACATAATTTCCATGAACACAGATTCAGCCAACAGAAACAAAGCATTAAATTCATTGAATTCAAAAGATATAAAAAGGAACTGAGAATACCTTGATTTGCTTGAAATCAAATTTGACATATCCAAATTTTCGACATCAATAGGATTCATAGAACTAGCAAAAGAATGGAACATTTCATCAAACGGTAAACATAGTTTCCATAAACACAAATCCAGCCAACATAGACAAAGCATAAAATTCATTGCATTCAAAAAGATATAAAAAGGGACTAAGAATACCTTGATTTGCTTGCAATCAAATTTGATATATCCAAATTTTCGACATCAATAGGATTCATAGAACTAGCAAGCGAATGAAACATTTCATCAAATGGTAAACATAGTTTCCATAAGCACAAATCCAGCCAACAGAGACAAAGGATACCTTGAATTGTTTCAATGCATTCAAAAGATATAAAAAGGAACTAAGGATACCTTGAATTGTTTGATTTTGAATTTGACAAATTCAAATTTTCGACATCAATAGGATTCAGAGAACTAGCAAAAGAAAGGAGCATGTTACCAAAAAGGTAAACATAGACTCCATAAACATGAATCCAGCCAATATAAACAAAGCGTAAAATTAAATGATTTCAGAAGTTATAGAAATGAATTGACGATACCTTGAATTGTTTGCAATTGAATTTGACATAGTCCAATTTTCGACATCAATAGGATTCAGAAAACTGGCAAAAGAATGGAACATTCTATCAAAAGGTAACCATAGTTTTGATAAACTTAAATCCAGCCACAGAAACAAACCAAAAAATTCAATGAATTCAAAAGATATAAAAAGAAACTGAGGATACCTTGAGTTGCTTGCAACTGGATTTGACATAACCCAATCTTCAACATTAATAGAGCTCTGAAAACTAGCAAAGGAATTGAACAATTTATCAGAAGGTAAGCATATATAGTTTCTGTAAACTTAAATCCAGCCAAGATAAACAAAACATGCATAAAATTCATTGAAATCAAAAGTGATCGATACCTTGAATTGCTTGCAATTGAGTCTGACATAATCCAATTTTGGACATCAACAGGATTCCAAAAGCTAGCAAAAGAATATAACGTTTATCAAGTGGTAAGCATATATAGTTTCCATTAACATAAATCCAGTCATAAACAAACCATAAAATTCAATTAATTCAAAAGCTATAAATTAAAAGGAAGTGAGGATACCTTGAATTGCCTGTAATTGAATTTGACATATTCAAATTTTGGACAAGTGGATTCAGAGAACTAGCAAAAGAATGGAACATTTTTTCAGAAGGTAAACATAGTTCCACAAACTTAAATCCAACCAACAGAAACCAAGCATAAACTTCAATAAATTTGAGAGGATTTAATGAAAAACTGCATGAGGATATAGAACCTTGAATTACTTGCACTTGAATTTGAGATATTCAAATGATCAAATTGATTTGGATATGAATTGGGATCAAAACCCCCAATCGGTACCCCTAACCACTTGTTTAACAAGATTGGCTCTTTTGTCTTTGCAGATAACAATTCTTCTTCTTTAGTCTTAGGCATTCGCGGAGACTTCTTTTGTGCTCTTGGCAAATTTTCAGGCACTCTTGGATGTGTACCTTTTTCAACCTTTCTACTTGGTTCTACAACCTAAACGAAAATCAAACCAAATTATGCGACATGAACCAAGAAAAGTAAGCTCAAACAAGAGTACTTCAATTCATTACAGCAAAAAGTGATATTACCTGAGGCAATGGTCCGGCAAATGTTGCATCGGCATTTGGATTCATCATTTCTGGCACCGGTCTAGAAAAATATACTTCGGAAAAAGATTTCCACCATTCATCCAACAAACCCTCCGGGCTATCAATGACTGAAACTGAACAGTCTAATATTTGTTAATGTTAAGGCCTTAATTTTACTATATAATGTAAAATGTGTAACACTAATCAAGGAACTTAACTACTTCAAAACTAGACAAGAAATTATGTATTGTCAGTGAAAAAGAAAAGTATACATACAAGTGATATAACCATTAAATTTTGAGAAATGAGACTACAATTCGGTCACCAGTACGTATCATGTGGCTAAAATCATTCGCATATACTGTAACACTATTTGATATTATCAACAGAAAAAAAAACACACACACACAACCTAATTATCTAATTATCATACATTCAAATTCGATTCGACACGACAATAATTCTGATAACAAACCCTCAAACTCTACACAAATTAATAACTATACCAATTCGGTCACTTACTTCGAGAATTCATTTATAACTTAATCATTTAATCATTAAATTCTGAACCTATACATTCATTTGAAATATCACAATTTATTCATCAAACCCTCTTTTTGCATAGCTTGAGGGTTTGATCAATTTAACCTATTTGTAATTTTTTTAATTACAATAATTTTAACATACAACTAAATTCCGAACCTACATTCTAATCAATTTTTTTAATCAGTTCTACACCAATTCAATTATTTTAATTAAAAAATCAAAAAAAAAAAGGAATGAGCAATTCTAACCAACGGGTTGAAGATCGACACCAGCTTCCTTCTTGAAAATCTCAGCTGCAGTATGCATGTTCCTCTTCACCATATATTCATGCAGATAAAAATCAAACCTGTAATTCCATACACACCCAAAAATCAAAAATTAAGAAAACCATTACACGTAAAAAAGAATTACAGCTAGCTAGAAATGAAAATCAATACGTTGAATAGAAAACACATGCCACTCACATCTTTTGAGTATTCCAGACTGCACTACGGGGGCCTGATTTATTTTCCATGATCACAAAACACAACTTGAAACAAGCACAAAAAATCGGCAGCACAAAAATTCAAGTGCCCAGATGGAAAACTAAGGACTAGAAGCAATTGGGTAACACTCACAGCAAGGTTTGTAAGAAGAAACAGCTACCGTAGAGAGACAGAGAGAAAGTGAGTGAGCTAAAAAAGGTGTAACAGTGACATGTAAAATGAGAGTTGGCCAAAGAAAAGAGACAAAGTCTATACGGTTCTTTGGTGATTTGTGTCTGAAATACTTGGTGTTGTGATGTTTATATACAGAGTGCCAGTGCCAGTAGAACTTTGTATGCTTCGCCACCTCTGTCATCAAAAATCAATGATTTGATGCCAAATCACTGTGCCCGCCTAAAATGGCATAGAGCGGGGTATGAAGTGTGTGCCTAAATTGAGTGATATATTGCTATATAGAGATGGTATGGTTTTGACTCATGAGAGAGAGGCTCAAGTTGAAAATTTGAAACCAAGAGTGATTCATTGTGTGCTTGGATGTCTCCCATTGTTATCTTCTAGGGTTTTGGTGTGGGTAGTGGAAACTGGAAACCGATATATGGTCCTAGTGATTGAGTACGTAATTTTATAACGGAAGAAAGTTAGACTTTCGCATCACTTAATTTATTATGAAACCGGAGAAAAACAAGTTCTTTTCACGTCAACTATTTGTCTTCTTTATTTGAAAATTGATTCTCAGTCGGTGGTGGACGACAGCTTCGTGATCATAAGCAGTTGGAAGTTAACTCAAGGAACTTGTGCCAGTTAAGGAACATTACGTTTTCAATATGGCATTGGATGAGATCGAAGTCTCATTGGAAATAAAAGAGATCGGGAATAAATTTCAACGATGATCCCCCTTGTACTGTTATAGAACTCACACGTGTCATTTTTTATAATCCATTTAATATAGAACACGTGCTCTCTATTTTTATTTTCTGTTTTATTAAATCCGAGTATTTGGTAATGTAATATAATAGTTTTTACTAACCTCCAATCCAAATTTTGTCAACTTAACCATGTGGCAAGGAAGTTAAGGAAGAAGTAGATTGAGGTTTCACTCAAATTAGAACAGAGATTTAGATCGAACATAAAGAGAACTTGTAAGGTTACAAAAATAGTCAATATCATTTTTCATTATTCGTATGATAAATACCATTAGACAAATAGACGCAAACTCTCTACATTTTGTTTTATTAAATATATAGAACTCATACAGTACATTGTATCTGGTTTATAGAAAATTTGTTTCTATAAGAATTTTCGTTAATATCTTCAAACCAAATCTTCTCATTTAGGAAGAAATCATACAAATTTGAAAATTTAATTTGGATGTAATGGGAAAGTGTTAGGTGATTCAAAATTCTTAAGAAGCTAAGAGAGCAATCAAACAAGAACTAGAGTCAGCAGGGAAAAACAGTAGAATTTTGGTTTCAGAAATAATTAGTTTCATTCATTCTAAAATGGGGTTAATATAGATGTACAATTGGTATCCTAATAGGAAATGATATTTACATTCCCATTCCATAATTACATGCCCATTTCATGTATACAAATTTAATTTTAATTACAAGAGAATATTTTCAGTAATTCTTTCCAACACTCCCCCTCAAGTTGGAGCATAGATGTCAATCATGTCCAATTTGTCGATCCATCCAGTAAATGCGTGATGTGGTAACCCTTTAGTGAGCAAGTCTACCAACTGTTCTTCAGATGTTACATATGCGAAGCAAATATTCATTTTATCAAGATGGTCCCTAATGAAGTGTCGATCAATCTCCACATGCTTAGTTATATCGTGTTGAATAGGATTATGAGCAATTTCAATTGCAGCAGTGTTGTCACAATGTAGATCCATGGCTTTATGGAGCTTGAAACCTAGTTCCTTCAATACATTTTTAATCCATAGTACGTAGTTCACACACTCCATTTACCATTCCTCGGTATTCAGCTTCAGCACTAGAAAGGGCAATCACATTTTGTTTCTTACTACGCCAGATTACTAAGCTTCCTCCAATAGAAGTGAAGTACCCAGATGTAGATGCCCTGTTTGTTTTGTCACCTGCCCAATCTACATCAGAGTAGCCTGTGACACTAAACTCTCCATTCTTGGAAAATAGTAGACCTTTTCCAGGTGAAGACTTTAAGTACCTAAGTACTCGCATCACAGCCTCCATATGTTCTTCACTCGGATCATGCATGAACCGACTGACAACACTTACAACATATGCAATATCTGGACGAGTATGTGAGAGATAAATTAGCCTCCCTACTAATCTTTGATACCTACCTTTGTTAGTCGACATCTGACCAGGATACAACTCCAGTTTGTGATTCATCTCAATAGGAGTTTTAGCAGGTTTGCAATCCAACATTTCTGTTTCGGTAAGAAGGTCAAGCACATACTTCCGCGTTGAGACAGTGTGATTCCCACTTTGGATCTAGCAACTTCAATTCCCAAGAAATATTTTAGGGGACCCAAATCCTTCATCTCAAATTCCTGGAATAACCGTCTTCTCAAGTATTCCATCTCAGTTGGATCATCACCTGTAACAATCATATCATCAACATATACAATTAGAGCAGTAATCTTACCACCCTTGCGTTTAATGAACAAGGTATGATCAGAATTGCTCTGTCGATATCCAAACTTCTTCATTATTCCAAAAAATCTCTCAAACCACGCTCTAGGAGATTACTTCAGCCTATACAACGACTTATGTAATCTACAGACTTTTCCAACATCACATGGTTTACAGTTGACACCCAGAGGAATATCCATGAAGACCTCTTATTCTAAGTCTCCATTCAGGAATGCATTCTTCACATCAAATTAATGCAAAGGCCAATCATGTCTAGATGATAAAGCTATAAGTATGCGTACAGTGCTAATCTTTGCCACCGGAGTGAATGTCTCTTGATAATCTACTCCATATCGTTGAATGTAACCTTTTGCAACTAGACGAGCTTTATACCGATCAATGTTTCCATCGGCCTTCAGTTTTACAGCATATACCCATCTACATCCAACTGTCTTCTTTCCCAGTGGAGCAGGAACAAGCTCTCACGTTCTGTTTCTCTGTAGGGCTTCTAGTTCTTCATTCATCACTTGCTTCCACTTTGAATCCGCCAAGGCATCCTGCACATTACTGGGAATAGCTACTGTAGATAATTGATTAATAGCAAGTGCATGTGATCCAGACAACCTATGGTGGGATACAAAGTTGGCAATAGAATATTTGTTTTTCGCTTCTATGGTTGGTTCATATTGTCTCTTTGGAACCCCTTTTGTTTCCCGTTGTGACCTCCTAGGCACACTAATTTATATACTACCCAATTCATTTGTATCAGTACGTACCTTAGGAAAGATACTCTGGGAAGCCTCTTCAGTTGTAGGAGTAGAAGGGGGGTCTTCATTAGATTAGAGTTCAAATGGTGATGTTTCAGCTTCAAGCCTCGATCCATCGCACATGTCCTTCGATCCATCGAAGGTCCTTCTCAGGTTTGTTACTTCTGCAATCCTTGATCCATCAACCATGTCCTTCGATCCATCGAAGGTTATTCTCGGGTCCGTTACGTGTGCAGTCCTCGATGGATCGATAATTTTCTTCGATCAATCGAAGGATGCTCTCGGGTTCATCCCTCTAGCTTTCGACGGATCAGAAGTTTCCTTCGACCCATCGAAGGATGCTCTCGGGTTCATCTCTCTTGCTTTCGATGGATCGAGAGTTTCCTTCGATCCATCGAAGGATGCTCTCAGGTTCATTTCTCCTGTTTTCGATGGATCGAGAATTTCCTTTAATCCATCGAAGGATGCTCTCGGGTTTCCAGCTTCAAAGCGTCCCTCCAAGTTTTCCACTTGTTCAAATTCGGGTAGATTCAGAGGGTTTCCATCACTTACATTGTTCTGCCCCTGACGGGAAGTCGTTGAATCTCCCCTGAGTAATATGGTTCAGACTCACGGAAAGAAACATCCAGAGATACATGGATCTTGTTCATAATTGGATCATAGCAATGGTAGCCTTTCTGGAATTCAGCATATCCAAGAAACATGCATTTCGCATCACGCGGATCAAGATTCCCACGCAACTCCTTATTGATGTGAACATACACAGTGCAGCCAAAGACATGGGGTTTGAGATTAGGCAAAGATGGTGCTTGTAATAGTTCATGTAATTTTTGATATGGGTTCTGGAACTCAATTACACGAGAAGGAGTGCGATTGATTAAATATGCAGCAGAACACATGGCTTCTCCCCATAAATTTGTAGGAACATGCATACCAAATAGGGAAGCACGTACTACCTCCATCAATTTTTGGTTCTTGCGTTCAGCTAATCCATTCTGTTGAGGAGTATAGGCAATGGAAGTTTGATGCCGAATCCCATGAACACCTAAATATGCTGACATATCTCCATTCACATATTCTCCACCATTGTCAGATTGGAGGACTCGAATGTGCTGTTGATATTGATGGGTCACCATCTTGTGGAATTCAACAAATCGAGTATAGACTTCACTTTTGTACGTCAGTAAGGAGACCCAATTAATTTGAGTGCATTCATCAATGAAAGTCACAAAATAGAGAAAGCCAGAGCGGGAAGGAATTTTAGCAGGACCCCAAATATCCGAATGAATTTTCATGAAGGGAATAGAACTTTTATTCAAACTGGGAGAATATGTAACGCGATGGCTCTTAGCCAGTTTACATACATCACATTTAAAGTCAGATTCATCAACAACAGAAAACAAATGAGGGTGCAACTTTCTAAGATATCCAAAATTCAAATGGCCTAGGCGACGATGCCATAACCACACTGCGTCCCGGCTTTATTCAGGCTACTAATACTGTTTGCTTGACTAGTCGATGGTTGGTCACTGCTTGTCAACTCCAAATAGTACAACTTCCCACTTCTAACACCATAACCAAGAGTCCTCCTTGTCAGAATGTCCTGAAAAAAGAAGAAATCGGGATAAAAAGTTACAGAATAAGATAGAGCCCTAGTGATTTGACTAACGGATAAGAGGTTGTACGCAAGAGAGGGAACAACAAGAACAGAATCAAGAGTGAGGTCAGAAGAGAGTTGAACCAATCCTTCACCAAGAACAGGAGAAGAGGAACCATCAGCAGTGGACACAACATGCTCAGAAAAGTTATTAATGCTATCAACTATACTAGGAGTATTTGTCATATGATCAGTAGCACCAGTATCAATTATCCAAGATCTATTCGTAGAAAATGTGGTAAGAGTGGATGCCTTACCCCGGTTACCTGTTTCAACAATCAGTGTGGTCGGTTGAGGATGGGATTCAGTGGTGGTGACAGCCACTGTGGGCTTGCAAGGTTTCTTAGTAAAATCTCACCATTCAGGATAGCTAACAAGTTCATTGCACCGTGCTTTAGAATGATCGACCTCTTTACAGTGAGCACATGTAAAATGAGGGTTTTTGGGAAGAGACTTTCCACCAGAACGAGAAGGGTCAGAGAAGCCAGGAGGAGGACCAGGGCGGCGTTGGGAGGAAGCAACATTAACTGAGGAAGTGGCCAAGATAGAGCTGTCACGCAGAGAAGGTGCAGAGAGGGTTGCACGATTGGTGTGAAATCGCCGAACATGAGCATATGTTTGATCAAGATCCAACTTATGTTCTCTCTGCAACAATTCTTCACAGACTTGGCTGAATTCAGCATCAAGTCCCATTAAAAATATGTATACCCGTTGGCAGGTCATGGAAGAGGATTCATTCACCACTCCATCAAAATTTTCTTATGAGTGCGTCATGCGGTGATCCATTTCATTGAGTCATTCAACAAACTCATTATAGTATGTAGAAAGGGGTCTTCCATTTTGCTTCGTTGTGTAGCATAAATGATTAAGCTCAAAAATTCGAGTCTCATCAGAGTCATCATAGTATGTGTGATATAGGGCATCCCAAATTTCTTTGGCAGTGAGCAATCAAAGATACCTTTTACGGATTCCAGGAGACATATTCTCACTGAGCCAGCACTTCACCCTACCATTGTCGATCGTCCATGTGGAATATTCAGCAGAGGTGGCGGCAAAAGGGTCTTTGAGGATGAGATCCAATTTGTTCCGACCTTCAAGTCGGATTTTCATATAGCCAGACCAACTAGAGTAGTTGGTTTCAATAAGAAGTTCGCCGATGAAAAAAGCGATGGAATCTTGGATGGTGTTGTGGAAGTGGTTGTGAACAGGTTGTATGACTGCTTCATTGTTGGGGATAAGTGCTCCATCATTTGCGTTTTCCATCTCTTCACGGTTCGCAAAAGTTCGCAGTTTCAGAGTTCGAGATTCAGATGCAATGGGAAAAAAAGGTGATGAGAATTCAGGATTTCGATTTCAAGTTGATTTAGAGTTTTGCGCTCTGATACCAAGTAGAATTCTGGTTTCAGGGATAATTCATTAGTTTCATTCATCCCAAAATATGGTTAATATAGATGTACAATTGGTATCCTAATAGGAAATGATATTTACATTCTCATTCCATAATTACATTCCCGTTCCATGTATAAAAATTTAATTCTAATTACAAGAGAATATCAAGAGAATATTTTCAGTAATTCTTTCCAACAAAAACAACCACTGCTTGAATTGAAATTTTCTATATAACAGACAAATTAAAGCTCTAAAAAAACCCTAGTTTTTCAGAGGAAAAATCGAAATTTCTTTGGTACAGAATAGCACATATATTAGAGGATCCAAATACATATTAGAGAACCATATCAATACTAAACCAAGTAGAGTAAACAAAATTCACCATAGAAAACCCTAAACCAAATAACATGCCAAATTCTGAAAGGTAGTGGCTATTCACACCCCATTTTTTTACTCTTCTCACCCCATTTCATTTGTATTATTGAATTATTATTTTATCCTTAATGAAATTTACATTAATTTCTATGTTATCACTTAAAATTAAGACTTCTATAACTTTTACACCCCAACAAGTATAATATGAGTACAACTTTTATTCACATAACTTTTGAAACTGGTACTCAACAAGTATGATAGTTTTGCAAAGTTTTAGAACATACGATTCATATTTTTTGGGAATGATGTGAAAAAAGCTCTTACCGTGACTTAGAGTTTGAAGAAATCTTTGAGAAGATTCTAAATAAGGTAAATTAATTTTTCATAAAATCATCATTTAGCTTGTATATGAGCGCATGAGACTCGAGTCTTTTTTTTCTCTGAACTCATTTGCCATTGTCTTGAACTCATTTGGCAACCATGTGATGAAACGTTGACCGCCGTATGTCAAACGTCTGACAAACGAATGGACAATGTTTAACAAACTTTTAACAAATATTCGTTTGATGTTTGTCAGGTATCTGACAACAAACGGAAGGACTACATTTGTCAACCATCTGAGGAATAGTTGAATCCTTTCGTCTAAACCCTAACAAACGAAAGTATGTAATTTCTTGGTTATTTTGTTTCTTCTTGCCTCCTTGGATCTTGGCAAAGAAGACCACCCAAAAACTTGAAGGAAGAGATAGAATGGTAGACAAAGTTATTGTCCTCTTCACGACTTTTTTCTTCGCGCGTTATTTTTTTTTCTCTCTTTACCGACTAGGTTAAATGTAGAAGAATGAAGTGAAACAGAGATTTGGGGTGTATTGTCAAGTTCTTTTCTTCTTTTCTTTTTTCTGTAATACACGCCCCAATGGGTAAATTTGTAAATAAAGTGGGTGTATTTAGCATTTTACATTTTCTGAAATATTTTTATGGGTATAAAGAGTAATGGAGTGAGAAGAGTAAAAAATATGGTGTGAATAGCCACGGCCATTCCGAAAATCAAAGTACTAAAATTGGTGCAATCATGTAAACTACAACTTGATCTGAGGCTTAATATTTTTTGGCTTGGACATCCATTTTCCCACTCTTCTTGTTCTTCGATATCCATGATACCACACTCATGCATAGTAGAGACGTCTTAATGCCGGTAGACAAAACCATTCCCTTACAATAATCAGGTAGCCATTGAAATCCATACGAGTTACACTTTTTCTTCGCTATCTCAAACGTCTTCACCCTCGTGATCTCTAGCTCATCCATGTATTGCCGGACTTCCGAATCCACCGAATCCAACAATCTCTCAGCCATTTGCTTGAGACGATCACTTTCAGGGCTCCCCAAGTGAAACCCCAAGATCACAAATTTGAAGAGCAAACTCAATAGTCCTGTGTATATATTTAAGTAGTGGTTGCTGATCTCGTGCAGAATCACATCGGTCACCTTTTCGGCTTTGAGTGGAGCTAATACTTTGGAATTAAACTCTTTGATCTTGACGAGGCTTGTGCCTGATACGTCCATCACCAGAGGAATGTACTTATCTTTATCATCATCAGATATAATCGAGTCTAGTTTAGATACGATTGGAGATGCAAACTGTTTAAAGCTTTATAATGCATGGTCTGGCGTGTTCATCCACAGAAGAAGTAAATAACATATGTCAAAAGGTATCTTATCAAGAACAATATTCTTTAGTTGACTACCTGTGGCTTCCAAAGCCTTCAACTTCTTATGTTCTTTGAATTCGGATTTCTAGAAGCTTTTTCATCCACGGCTGAGATTTGAGTTCTTGTACATCAAGCTTCCCTATATTTTCCTAGACATATATGAAAATTTTGACCGGTAACTCGGAAAGCTCAGAATATTCTTCACAACAGCTGCTTGTATGATGAAGCTCACTATATTCTTCAATATAGCTGCTGCTAGTATGATGAGCAATCTCACCGGAAGGATTCCTGTCTTTCATCTCCATTGGTGATCGAGATCGATATCACTACTCTGAATCTAATGACCGACGATGAACTCAATATTACTCGGCCGGCTACTATCAGAATGAATGAATCATGTGTACTTCCAAGCTTCTCTCTCTCTCTCTCTCTCTGGAATCCCGTTTGGTCTCTAAATTCTCACCCAGCTTGGATCAACGATTTCATGTAGAAGAAGGTTTCGATGTATACTCTTAACCTCACTTGTTCAATTTTCTAATCTAAGAGATCAAAGTAGGTTGGTTAGCATCGATACCTCGGACAAAACAGAAAAAAAGATTGATGATGGCTTTTGATCTTCTTGTCCGTTCGCTCTTGTATCTCTGATATGTTCCCAAATTGCCCAAACAACACTAAACTCTTTCTATTTTTGAGAAGAAAAACGTTGGATTAGGGTTTGTCGAGTGAAAAAACAATAGCTGCCTCTAAGTCTTGCTCGTCAAGATCCTCCATGTCGACCAAGATGTCGACTTCCCAAACCTCTATCGAGACCGTCACTGCCACCTTCTCCTCCTCTCTTGCATTGGGAGCTCCACCGATGGACATCCATTGTGTGGCTGGAGGCTCCATGAGGAGAGTTTCACAATTTTTCCTTCTCGGCAAATCCTTGTCGTCCAAGGCTATGGACCTGTGGGATTTCTGCGCTTGCTTCCGATGAGTGTGGAACCTGGACAAGGGTTTCAAGGTTGAAGAACAAGATCACTTGTATGTTCTTTCCATCGATAGCAAACATGACAAGAAACGAGTGTTTAAGGGAGGACCATGGTACTATCGAAAATCCATGTTGTTGCTTAAATATTATGATGGTGCCGAAGATCTCTCCCGGTTTTCTCTCTTGTTGCTGCATTTTTGGACGCGAATCTCTTGCATTCCACCTCTGTTCAAGGATCCTGAGAACTTTGAAGCCTTCTCCTCTGTGGCTAGCGAGTTCCTCGATTATGATCGGGATGTGGTCAAGAAAGGAATCGTTAGGGTTTGGGTGTCGCATCACCTAGACGCACCATTTTTTTTTATGGAAAATGAGATGTTGATGGCTCCAGGCATTGTGAGGAACATCAATTTTTTTTACGACGAAGATGTGAAGCTTGTGGTTTAATTTGGCACTTGATTGGGGTAGTGTGATGTGCCAGATTGAGATGCCGAGTCTTGGTACTATATCAGACAAGGCTAGCAAAGCTGATGGGGGGAGCAGAAGCTCCTAGGGCGGTGAATGAGTTGGTTGTGGTCTTGGCGTCTCCCTCCAAGATGAGAAAGAAAATTCAGTTAGGTTTTGAGAGTCCTTTAGGGTCTACTCCGGGTGCCGACTTCACTTTTGTTAAGTAATCGGTGTTAACAAAGGAATGGTCAACACTGGAGGATTTCCAACGATTGACAAACAAGAAATTTTGCACGGTTCCGGTGGTGATTCGCTCAGATAGAGTTAGTGTGAAATCTGTCTTCAACATAGAGAAAGCAGAGCCTACACTGGTGTCGTTAGCCAGTAAGCATGATCGGGTGGAGAAGGTTATGGCTTCACCAAAGAAGCTGAAGATTAGCTACGTAGCAAGGAAGCTTCATCCGGAGTGCGTTATGTGCTTCAGAATTGGAAGCGGGTGTGGAAGTGGGTGCGGAAGCGCGCTTCCAAAATTTTGGTAAATAAGAGTGTCGTGGAAGCACGAGCTTCCGAAATGGAAGCGCGTTGTTATAAATTAGGCGGAAGCGTGAGAGAGAGCAACAATTTTGTCAAGGCACTGAGTAGCCTCGATTCGATGATTCCCCCGGAAAGAATTGCATAGCCGTGGTCATGTTCGGAGGAAAGAGAAGTTGGAGATGAGAAAATGGAGGTAATAATGATAGTGGAAAACCGGAGGTATCGAGATAAGGAGGAGATGAGAAATTGCCGAGATATCGATATACTGGTAGTGGCAATGAAGTTTAATTGTTTATCAGTTTATTGAAGACTGGGTCTTATATTTAGAAATTAAATTTGTTATAAAGGTTTAATTCTGATCCACAATTAAGAGTTCATAACTAACCTTTGTTATTATATTTGGAGATTATACGGAAGGTAGAACCTTTTATTTGAGGAAACTATGATTTAACCTTCATATTTTTAATAGACCATGACTTCTAATTAGCTATTTCATTTAATTTAGTAATGATTTTTATTTGTTTTATAGTTAAAAAAATATACATTAAATATTATTATTTTATTTCACTCTTCCGAAAAGCATCCGCTTCCAAAAAAAATTGAAAAAAAATATTTTCACATTTTCGAACGCTTTGCTTCCACGTATCGGCACCCGTTTTCATGCAACCTACAAGATTAGTGACTTTGATGATGTGCTAGTTAGGTCACCTACTGATAGCAAGTGTATCAAGGTCCCTACCTTTCCAGATTGCATCAAGGCAGGATCTTTTGGTCTGGTAGAGACTCCTAATGGTACCCTAGTAGACAAAATTGGTGTTGCTGCGAAGAAGAAGCGTGGTCGTCCTATAGGAGCCAAAAACAAGCCAAAGGATGGGAAGGTTGTTGCTACTCCTTCTCCTTTGCTTCTGACATACCCTATTCCATCATTTGGCTCTTCAATGAAGGGCAAGGAGGCGGGGAAGTAGTTGATGTCCAGTCTCTCTTGCTTACTAATATCTTGCTTGGTTACTTGCGTTGAGGAGTCCAAATAGCATACCACATTTGCGTGTATTGGTGCTTTTAGACTCTCTGCTCTCTTCCTTGTTACCCTTGCAAGATATTAGTAAGCTTGACAATAAGTTGAGCTAGCAATGATTTAAAGAATAGTATTTATCCCATTTTTTGTTTCCTCACTCCTGAGGAGGGGGTTACTCTTGTAATGTGATGTATGTGTTATTTCGGCATAAAAGTTTATAAATGAAGTTCTTTTTCCTTAAAAAAAATAGAATGAATGAGTCATATAGTCCTATATTGTAATACCCCGAAAATTAGTATAATAGTTTAGATTATTATATGACTCGTTAAACTTAGAAATCACCATAATTTAGTTTGACCTTAGAGGTTTTAGAAATTTGATAAAAAAAAATTTTTGGCGAAGACAATGTATAAAAACGAGTTTTAGAGAAATATTAACGGAGTGGGGCAAATGGTCCAGTGGATACTCAAGTTCAAGTCAGATACTCCCTGGTCTTGGATTCGAGGCCACAAGCTGGAATCGTGAAACATTCCATTTTATAGGTTAGTAAAAATAATAAAAATATTTTTACTCCAGTTAGAGACGGTAAGAAACTCTAATTCCAACTAGCCGATTTTCGGAAATAGAATTTTAGCAAAACGACCAAATTTTCCTTGTTTGAATCTCTTCTCCGAATCGAACTTTGTATTTTAAGATTGCAATTCATTCTTTTAGAGGTCATGCTCATATATCAATTTGGTGCTAATTATTATTGGTTGATATATATATATATATATATATTACACTACATTACACTTAATTAGTAAAACCACACATTTTCACACATCACATTACATATTGCATTCACATGCATACATAATCACATTTCAACATTTCAATCAGATTTCCAACCACATTACTATTGTTTTTTCAAGTGCATTTTAACCCTAGAATTAGTAGCCCAACTATTCCCTTGTCAACTTGTCTACAAAAAATAGTTATGAATTTATTTTCCATGTCTCCTCCCATGTCTATATAAATCACCCTTGAGTTCAATCTGATTTTTGCACCACTTCAATCTTCCCCTTACATATTGATTTGAAGTCCGCCCAAAGTTGCAATGCAACTCTCCTAAAATCCTACACCAAACTACCTTTCTTCCAAGTACTTTAGTAGTTAATTCATTTGCTTCAAGAAGGTCACTTGAGTTAATCAAATACCTCCATCACCTACTAAAATTCTTGAGTAAGTACATGAGTACATTCTTATACTTCTTTATCTTTAAGATTACATCAAAGTGCATGGCTAAGAATAAAAGAGAAATAATGAGCCTTAATGTAAATTTAATATTTTCGTTTCTATTAAAGTTTTAATTAGTAAAATATTTTTACATATTCAGATTCTACACAAAAAGTTATTTAACTTTGACTTTTGAATCACTTAAAAATGTTAAGTAATGAAAAATTTATGGCTAAAACAAGTTTTGCTAATGTTTTCCTTAATCATGTTCGAAACCTCTTAATGTGCTCTTAACTTGAAATATTCATATCTCACTCATTTCATAACTAAATTTAGTGTTCTTTATATCAAAACGAAGCTTTGGAGTTCAACTATCAATCTGGAAAGTTTGAAAGACATTTATTAATATTTAATAACTAATTAATTCGTGCAAATGAGCTTAATAACGAGCGTAACCATTTCTGGACAGTTGCTAAACATTTTTGTTTCTGAACTTGAGAACTCCCTACCGAACTTTGTGATTATTACCATTGGATTCCTCTCGAAAAACACTTTGAGATGGTATACTCACTTCTTTGATTTGGACATAATATAGATTAATTATAAAACGGATCAAATGGAAGATTTCGGACGGACTACCGCCGAATGATACTTTTGGTCCAAGGATTAATAATTTTATTTTCTGCATTTGTACTTTATTTTTATTTACTTACTCGCATTATTTACTTCTTAAGTTTGATTTGGGACTAATGGAGGATTTCGGACGGACTACCGCCGAATGAAACTTTTGAACCAATGATAACTAATTTTTTATTTAAAGTTTATCTAATTAATCGCTCTATCTATTTACTTTCAAGTATAATTTGGAACAAATGAAAGATTTCGAGCGGACTACCGCCGAATGAAACTTTTGGACCAAATTTGTTAATTAATGAAATACGTTTAAGTTTGATCTTTCTTCCTTTACAAATTCTATTACGTATATTATGATGTAAATATATACTCTATTATCTATATATACATAGTCTTAACTAAAGACTTGTTTGTGATCATTATGGTTGAACTATTGAAGTGTGAAGTCGGGTGTATAGTATGAATTAACTCGTGCTTAAGTGAATTACTGGTAAATTGTTTTGTTATTGTGGGAATTAGCCAAGGGCCCTAGTCCCTTACAGATAGTGCACTATTATACTCTAAGGAATGAATTGTGTCAAACCGGGAGTATACATGCTTTGGCAGGTGGCCTTAGAATGCTGTGGCTTTATATGTGTATTGGTGTTGTGAGACTAGGCACATGATTTCTTTTGAGTAATTATCAGTTAATCTAAAAGAATTCACTTCGGAAGTATTGGTGTGGTTATGTGTAGATGTGAAGTTATACAAAAGTGTGTGTATATATATATATTATGTACCTAATTGTATATATTACAAAGACACAAGTATAAGTATGGAAGAATAACCGGTTTCAATATTTCACCTTTTTGAATTGGTTGTTCGGTTTGATGTTTCTTAGAGATAATTTAGTATATGCTTGTAAGCTGTACTTACTGGGTCAGTGTGACTCATAGTACTACATCTTTCTCCTTTTCAGGTCATGAGTAGAATGTTTGGGGAAAATGGGATACGTCACCTACTAAATAAACAAATTATTTTCTACTTGTATTTTGAATTGAATAAATGTAATGACTATTATTTTCAAAAACTTCTGTATTGTAATATTAGCACTTCCTCTTTTCAATAAATGTACTATTCAGACACTTTGATTTTTGAAATTATTTGGGTTTCTTATTCACATCACAAATCCTTACACCATATTTCAGTATAATACTGGCCCCGGATTTGGTGGTGTGACAGATTGGTATCAGAGCTAAAAGATCCTAAAATGAAAGGTTTTGTTTTCAAAAACTAAAATTTGATTAACAAGAACGGGGGAGGGTTATAGATTTGTTGAGTAACTTTGTTGATAAGTTACCATTATTGCTTTCTTTGTGTCTATAATATGACCACCACATGTGTCTATTTCTCTTGGCTTTATGCCTAAAGTTTGTGTAATTGTTGACATTCCAAAATCTAACATTTGTGTCCTGAATATGATCCGAGTCAGATTGTAGCTAAAGAAAATATTTAGCATTACATTGTTTGGTACTTCAAATGTACATTAGTGTTAAATGCAAAGTATTTTGCGTTAAAGTATTTTCGATATGTTCTAACCATTAGATTCGTCTCTTAAAATAGGATCATGACTGATAGGAGAAACTCACATGTTGATGCTGAGGACCTTGTCGAAGCCTTCACAAGAAGGATGGAGGCAAATCAAGTAGGTGGAAGACTAGGACGACTAGTGTCACATCTAAGGAACCTAGGAGCGAAGAGGTTTGTTGGAGGCAAACCTCACAAGGCTGAGGAATGGATTTACAATCTGGAAATCCATTTCGAAATGTTAGAATGCATACAAGTAGAGTTACGAAAAGTGGCTACTTGTCTTTTAAAAGGAGACGCTCGTTACTGGTGGGACACAGTGAAACGTGTAACACCACCCGCAACCATGGAACTCATGGAGTGGGCTACCTTCAAAGAAAAATTTCTGGAAAAATATTTTCCACAAGTTGAGAAAGATAAGAAAGAGCTTGAATTCATACAGCTTACTCAAGAAAAAATGATTGTTCTTGAGTATAAAACCAAGTTCACTAAACTTTCTCGTTTTGCCATACACATGGTAGATACAGATGATAAGAAGGCGAGACGTTTCATCGGAGGGTTGAACTCCAACATAAGGAGATTAGTCACTCAACGAGGGATCACCTACGAGGAAGCTGTGGACAAAGCATTAACTCAAGAGGAGGAGAATCATAAGTATCGCATGGAGAAAGAACGAGAGATCGAGCGAGGGAAAAGAAGTCATCCAATGTCTAACCAGAAAAGTGAGCAACCATGGAAGCAGCAAAAAGGAAAAGGAGCATTCCAGAAACCGACGGCACCGGCTGGCAAGGGAAACGAGTTGGCAAAACCACCAGTCCGATGCTACAATTGTGGAGAAACTGGACACATGTCTAATGCATGTCCAAAGCCACGTCGCATTCCTGGGTCTTGTTATAATAGTGGCAAGATGGGGCATTTTGCAAACAAGTGTGATGTTCCAAAACAAGACAATAATCCACCAACTCGCACTGTTCAGCTGAACTCTATAGTCTTTGAGAAACCTGTCATGGAAGGTACGCTTACAGTATACAGTACTCATGCTCGCATACTGTTTGATACTGGCGCATCTGATTCTTTCATGTGTTCCACATTTGTTGCTAGTTTAGGTTTAATACCATCCAAACTAGATGAATTTTTGATGGTCAAAACACCGTTAGAAAAATCAGCCATTCTAACCCAAGTTTGCAAATCATGTCCCATAAATGTATCAGATGCAAATTTTCCTGCAAATTTGATAGTCTTATACATGGGACAATTTGACATAATCTTAGGATTTGATTGGTAAGTCAAATATCATGCCCTTGTAAGTTGCTTTGAGAAAACAATCACTTTCTCAATTCCTGGCCAACCCGTTCGAAAAATTCAAGGTGATTCACATCATGAATCTCTACCTTCCAAGTTTCTTGCCCATCTCAAGATAGAAAAATCCAAGCCATTGATTGACAAAATATCTGTGGTCAATTCTTTCAAAGACATTTTCCAAGAGATCACTCGTTTACCTCCAAAACGTGATGTTGAGTTCAGTATCGATTTAATACCTGAAGATAGACCAATTTCTGTTACACCATATAGAATGGCACCAAAAGAGTTGAAGGAGTTGCAAGTACAAATTAAGGAGTTACTCGATCTTGGATTCATCCGCCCAAGTTCTTCTAGTTGGGGAGCACATGTTTTATTCGTGAAGAAGAAAGATGGGTCTCTTTGACTATGCATCGACTACCGGCAGTTGAATAAGGTGACCATTAAGAACAAGTATCCATTACCTCGAATCGATGATTTATTCGATCAGCTACGAGATGCTCAAATATTCTCGAAGATTGATTTACGTTCCGGGTACCATCAACTCCTAGTAAAAAAAGAAGACATCCACAAAACCGCATTTAACACACGGTATGGCCAGTATGAGTGGTTGGTAATGTCCTTTGGATTAACCAATGCACCTGCCATATTCATGGACCTGATGAATCGAGTCTTCAGCCCATTTTTAGATCAATTTATTATCGTCTTCATTGATGATATCCTGATCTATTCCAAAACTGAAGCAGACAATGCACAACACTTGGAGTTGACATTAAATCTTCTTAGATCACACCAACTATATGCCAAATTCGAGAAGTGCGAATTCTGGCAGCACGAAATCAAGTTCTTAGGCCATGTAGTCTCTCGATCGGGAATAGCAATAGATCCTGCTAAGATTGAATCAGTCTTAGAATGGAAAGCTCCTACCACCCCAACCGAAGTACGAAGCTTTCTTGGCCTTGCTGGATACTATCGAAGATTCATAGAAGGTTTTTCAAAAATTGCTCTCCCACTTACGAGGTTGACGCGGAAGAATGTTAAGTACGTATGGGACGACAATTGCGAACAAGCCTTCCAAAAACTGAAGAAGAAGCTGACAACGGCACCAATCCTCACAATTACCGAAAGTGAAGTCTCTTTTGTAATCTATAGTGATGCATTATATCAAGGGCTCGGTTATGTGCTTATGCAAAATGGAAAGGTGGTAGCTTATGCTTCTCGACAGTTGAAGCCACACGAGAAGAATTATCCCACACATGATCTTGAGCTTGCTGCTGTGGTCTTTGCCTTGAAGGTTTGGAGGCATCATTTATATGGAGAACAGTTTGATCTATTCTCTGACCACAAAAGCCTCAAGTACATCTTTTCTCAAAAAGATTTGAACATGCGACAACGACGATGGATGGAGCTGATCAAGGACTATGATTTCACCCTACAGTACCACCTAGGGAAAGCAAATGTAGTGGCCAATGCTCTGAGCCGAAAACCTAATAGCCACCTTGCCTTGCTTTTAAGGGAAAATTGGAGTATGCTGGAAACTCTTATTGAGTACAATCTTAGTCCATTGCCAATTACGGATAGAACCTTCATTGGGAATATAGCAGTGCAACCTGCTATTATTACCCGTATCATCCAAGCACAACAAGATGATGAAGAGCTTGTGAAGTATGTTCGAGAAATGAAGGAAAAATACCCCGAGGATTGGAGCATACAAGATGTAGAAGGAATGCGCTTTCAAGTGAGACTTTGTGTGTCAAACCTTGTACCATTAAAGGAAGAGGTATTGAATGAAGTACATCGTTCGAAGTTCACAATTCACCCTGGAGGAGTGAAAATGTACAAGGATCTACGAAGACACTTTTGGTGGAACAACATGAAGAGGGACATAGCAAAATACATCTCTAAATGTCTTACCTGCTAACTAATGAAAGAGGAGCGCGTGCGGAAAGAAGGACTCCTGCAACCTCTCAAAGTTTCAGAGTAGAAATAGGAGAACATCACCATGGATTTCATTACGGGATGGCCAAAGACACGAAAAGGAAATGATGCAATATAGGTTATCGTCGATTGCCTCACAAAGTCAGCACATTTTCTACCTATTAAAATAACATATTCCATCGATGTCTTAAGCAAGATGTACTTAAAAGAAATTGTACGTCTTCATGGGGTTCCTGTCTCAATTGTCTCAGATTGCGATGCCCGATTCACCTCTAGATTTTGGGTTAGCTTACAAGAAGCTATGGAAACGAAGCTGGATATGAGCACTGCCTTTCACCCTCAAACGGATGGACAAACAGAAAGAGTCAATCAAGTGATCGAAGATATGCTTAGATCGAGCATCTTAGACTTCGGAGGAAGTTGGGAAGATCACTTGTATTTGATCGAGTTTGCGTACAATAATAGTTATCACTCGAGCATAGGAATGACACCATTTGAAGCTCTTTATGGGAAACCATGTCGTACCCCAATATGTTGGGCTGAAGTTGGAGAAGAAGTTCTGCCAGGACCTGACATTATCAAGCAGTCTACGTAGACTATCACTCTTATAAAGGAGCGCCTGAAAACAGCACAAAGCTGACAAAAGAGCTATGCGGATCAACATAGGAGGCATATCGAATTCAAGGATGGAGACCAAGTCTTGCTAAAAGTCTCACCCATGCGAGGAGTTATCCGTTTTGGGAAGAAGAATGCCAAGTTATCTCCACGATTTATTGGGCCTTTCTCAGTCGTCGAGAAAATTGGTAATCTAGCTTACCGATTAGATCTACCACCAAACTTGTCCAATGTACATAACGTCTTTCATGTATCCATGTTGCGTGAATACAAGCCAGACAAGTCGCATGTCATAGATCATAGCACCTTGGAAGTTTCGGAAGATGCCACTTACGACAAGGCACCCGTGCGGATCATTGGTCGTGAGCTGAGGAAGCTCCGCACAAAGGAGATTCCAGTTGTAAAAATACAATGGAATCGACATGATGAGAATGAAGCTTCTTTGGAGTTAGAGTCTGAGATGAGGAAGAAGTATCCACACTTATTCACAGAATTAGGTACGTAAAATTCGAGAACGAACTTTCTTTTAAGGTGGGTAGACTGTAATACCCCAAAAATTAGTATAATAGTTTAGATTATTATATGACTCGTTAAACTTAGAAATCACCATAATTTAGTTTGACCTTAGAGGTTTTAGAAATTCGATAAAAAAATTGTCTGGCGAAGACAATGTATAAAAACAAGCTTTAGAGAAATATTAACGGAGTGGGGCAAATAATCCAGTGGATACTCAAGTTCAAGTCAGGTACTCCCTGGTCTTGGGTTCGAGGCCACGAGCTGGAATCGTGAAAAATTCCATTTTATAGGTTAGTAAAAATAATAAAAATATTTTTACTCCAGTTAGAGACGGTAAGAAACTCTAATTCCAACTAGCCGATTTTCGGAAATAGAATTTTAGCAAAACGACCAAATTTTCCTTGTTCGAATCTCTTCTCCGAATCGAACTTTGCATTTTAAGATTGTAATTCCTACTTTTAGAGGTCATGCTCATATATCAATTTGGTGCTAATTATTATTGGTTGATATATATATATATATATTACACTACATTACACTTAATTAGTAAAACCACACATTTTCACACATCACATTACATATTACATTCACATGCATACATAATCACATTTCAACTAGATTTCCAACCACATTACTATTGTTTTTACAAGTGCATTTTAACCCTAGAATTAGTAACCCAACTATTTCATTATCAGCTTGTCTACAAAAGTCTACAAAAAATAGTTATGAATTTATTTCCCATGTCTATATAAATCACTCTTGAGTTCAATCTAATTTTTGCACCACTTCAATCTTCTCCTTACGTACTGATTTGAAGTCCTCCCAAAGTTGCAATGCAACTCCCCTAAAATCCCACACCAAACTACATTTCTTCCAAGTATTTTAGTAGTTAATTCATTTGCTTCAAGAAGGTCACTTGAGTTAATCAAATACCTCCATCACCTACTGAAATTCTTGAGTAAGTACATGAGTACATTCCTATACTTCTTTATCTTTAAGATTACATCAAAGTGCATGGCTAAGAATAAAAGAGAAATAATGAGCCTTAGTGTAAATTTAATATTTTCGTTTCTATTAAAGTTTTAATTAGTCAAATATTTTTACATATTCAGATTCTACACAAAAAGTTATTTAACTTTGGCTTTTGAATCACTTAAAAAGGTTAAGTAATGAAAAAGTTATGGCTAAAACAAGTTTTGCTAATATTTTTCTTAATCATGTTCGAAACCTCTTAATGTGCTCTTAACTTGAAATATTCATATCTCACTCATTTCTTAACCAAATTTAGTGTTCTTTATATCAAAACTAAGATTATGAGTTCAACTATCAATCTGGAAAGTTTGAAAGACATTTATTAATATTTAATAACTAATTAATTCGTGCAAATGAGCTTAATAACGAGCGTAACCATTTTTGGATAGTTGCTAAACATTTTTGTTTCTGGACTTGAGAACTCCCTACCAAACTTTGTGATTATTACCATTGGATTCCTCTCGAAAAACACTTCGAGATGGTATACTCACTTCTTTGATTTGGACATAATATGGATTAATTATAAAACGGATCAAATGGAAGATTTCGGACGGACTACCGCCGAATGATACTTTTGGTCCAAGGATTAATAATTTTATTTTCTGCATTTGTACTTTATTTTTATTTACTTACTCGCATTATTACTTCTTAAGTTTGATTTGGGACTCATAGAGGATTTCGGACGGACTACCGCCGAATGAAACTTTTGAACCGATGATAACTAATTTTTTTATTTAAAGTTTATCTAATTAATCGCTCTATCTATTTACTTTCAAGTATAATTTGGAACAAATGAAAGATTTCGAGCAGACTACCGCCGAATGAAACGTTTGGACCAAATTTGTTAATTAATGAAATACGTTTAAGTTTGATCTTTCTTCCTTTACAAATTCTATTACGTATATTATGATGTAAATATATACTCTATTATCTATATATACATAGTCTTAACTAAAGACTTGTTTGTGATCGTTATGGTTGAACTATTGAAGTGTGAAGTCGGGTGTATAGTACGAATTAACTCGTGCTTAAGTGAATTACTGGTAAATTGTTTTGTTATTGTGGGAGTTAGCCAAGGGCCCTAGTCCCTTACAGATAGTGCATTATTATACTCTAAGGAATGAATTGTGTCAAACCGGGAGTATACATGCTTTGGCAGGTGGCCTTAGAATGCTGTGGCTTTATATGTGTATTGGTGTTGTGAGACTAAGCACATGATTTCTTTTGAGTAATTATCAGTTAATCTAAAAGAATTCACTTCGGAAGTATTGGCGTTGTTATGTGTAGATGTGAAGTTATACAAGTGTGTGTGTGTGTATATATATATTATGTACCTAATTGTATATATTACAAAGACGCAAGTATAAGTATGGAAGAATAACCGGTTTTAATATTTCACCTTTTTGAATTGGTTGTTCGGTTTGATGTTTCTTAGAGATAATTTAGTATATGCTTGTAAGTTGTACTTACTGGGTCAGTGTGACTCATGGTACTACATTTTTCTCCTTTTCAGGTGATGAGTAGAATGCTTGGGGAAAATGGGATACGTCGCCTACTAAATAAACGAATTATTTTCTACTTGTATTTTGAATTGAATAAATGTAATGACTATTATTTTCAAAAACTTCTATATTGTAATATTAACACTTCCTCTTTTCAATAAATGTACTATTCAGACACTTTAATTTTTGAAATTATTTGAATTTCTTATTCACATCACAAATCCTTATACCATATTTCAATATAATATTGGTCCTGAATTTGGGGGTGTGACATATATATATATACACACACTTATATATTAACCAATATCAACTAAAAACTCTTAATATGACTGAAACTCCGGATAGTTGAGATATATCAGGAGTTTTAGGCATCTCTAACCAGGAGTTTGACATCTATCTCAACTAGGAGTTTTAGTCATATCGATCTCAACTACGAGTCTTTGTTTAGACCAGCCTCGAATTTTGAAGAGATTATTTTGCTTCGGAGAAATTTACTTCAAATTCCGTATCTTATTTACAACTATAAATATGAGCTACAAACAAACAAATAAATATATTACTGATTTACAGTGACTACCAATTTTGATCTCTATAGACATTTCGAAAAATGATCATCACTGATATTAGACCATCGACGTAACCCGTGCAAAATGACAAGATTTCAATGTATAGTCGTGAAAAACATTCCGGATGCCAATAAAACACCGACATAGATACCAAAATGTAAGGTTATCTTAGACAAGCTAACCTATCTCTAATTTCCTCTAATATTAAATTATTATTTTTTAGATAAATTTTTGCAGGCGTGTATGATCACTTTGACTTGATTGTGACTGCAAATATTATAAGTGATTGAATCTAAAATTTGAGACCATAATAACAAAAGCAATAAAAGCAGCATGAACCAATATTTAAAGAGTATACAGGCACAAAATCTGTTTTTGATGGTTGAAGAAGAAATACTGTTTTCGTTGAACTGAAAGATGATACAATGGTATGATCAAAATGAAGATTTGATCATCCAAGTCGCATGAAATGTCATAGTAATTACTCAAAATGTTTAACTATGGAATCTTATGAAGGTGGCTGTGTTAACATATTTAACACGAGTTCGAATCACATCGGACGATATATTTTAGTGTAAACATAATAAATCAGTTCAAGTAATAACTGTATGAGTGATTGACAATTCTGAACACTCCCATGCAAAGACTGAACAAGACTTTAAAACTAAGAGACATTCGAAAGGAACGCAGATGATTCAAACTAATTTCCCAAGCAATGTAATAGAAGCATTAAGATGACAATGATGATATATATGTAGCAATGGCATGTTGCACAATGCTGTTCATGTTGTACAATGCTGTTACAAGGAGAAGTAGTTTTAGAGATAGAAAGTACAAAAGGAAATCCAACAGTGGAGCACTATTTGGTGATCCAAGACAACATGATCATCAGAATAATCAAGGATATGAAGTTCTTTTTTCATTTACCGAGCTGCTCCTGCTTCTTGTGTCTGCTTCGTCGAGCCCAAAAGAACCTCGTCTTGTCATGCCTCTTAGAAGCATTGTATCACAAATTTAGGCCTCTTTAAATGAACAATAAACTCCTCTTTTAAAGGGATTTGTCCTCAATCTTCACGGTGTTTCTTATGCTTGCATCTTGATCATTTGGCGCTGAACCTATCCCACGGATTTGATGTTCCACAGATACCAAACCGGTTTCTGAAAGAAACCTGCAGCATAAATCCAAACAGCAATTTACCAAGGAAATATGTATCATTTGAGCAGATGACATAAAAGTAATCATTTTTCTAAACAATTTTGGAGACTTCTCTTTGCAGTTTGCAGTTTCCTTTAGAAAACTACTCAACATTGTCTTGTGATATAAAGATCACATTTCATTGATAGCCAATATGTATGGTACTCAGACTTGGAATATTGACTACTATACTACAAACAATACAAAGTAAATCTCAGTACGCATATAGCATTTGTTGGGTATCTATGAATTGATTCATAACAGCTTAAAGCATCAACCTTTAAGAGCCAATTGATCCAATGCCACACAGAACAACAAGCAAGTAGTGTAAAGCAAATGACTTTGATTAAAGATCAGTACTTCTATCAATAACCCACCATACAAATTTAGCTAACAAATATTGGGTACCAGTTACTTCATCAAAATTTTGAGCTAAAGATGAGTTGGGTACCAGCTAAGTAGCAAGAACAGAGTTGTAGTGATGAGGACCAAGAAGGCAACATGAAAAACAAGCCAAGAGTCACTGGAAGAGAAAGCCAAGCCAAGCATCACAGCAAGGCACACACCCAGCATCACAAACGCTAATCTTAGAGTTGTCCATGTGGGCCCCTGCAATTAGTTCCGTTCATGAGTTCATTCGATCGATTATCACATTATAAATAATAGTTAAAGAGAGAGTGAAGGAGTGAGTAAATCTTTACGTACGTTTACGCCGGGAGCTAAAGCTCCGAGAAAGACTGCCTGAGCGGACGAGATCTCTTCCGACGGTTTGTTGGTCATGCCGAAGTCGTCTTATTGGATCTGGGATTTCAAAGAGGAAAGAATAAGAAGACTGAGAGAGAGAATTTGTGAGAGTAATGAATTGAGAAGAGTCGGAGACGAGAACTTGAAAGTCTCGACTCAACTGTCAATTGGATGGCCAAAAAATAACTACGACGAAAATGTCATCGTCAAAGGCCTCCGAACCAAAAATTAAACACTTTAAACCTTTGCTGATGATAAATCTAGAGATCTCTAAATCACCGTTCAAATGCAACCATCACGGGTCGAGTGAGTGAGTAAGAAATTCAAGCTCCTTCTCATTTCTTTTATGTTGATTGAAGTTAATTCTCGATCTAGTGTTATGATGAGACATTTTGACCTGAAATCAGATGAAGGCACTAAAACTTGTCTTTGATAAATTTTCGTGTTCGAAACATGCACTCTAATTCCACACATGAAAATAAGGTCACATACAATAAAGTTCGAGATTCATGTGATTATATGCATTAATCCCCGGTAAAAAAACAAGTGATTACACGATTTACATATGATTGCTCACATCCATATCACGTTGAAGTTCATTTCTAGGATTATTGACAGCAGGAGTTCACAATTTCATCCAAGTTCATCTATCTACATATATTCAAAAAATGCAGAAGCATGCAGGAGAAGCATATTTATGCACATCGCCACCATTAACTACATACAGAGAACATCTCAGTTGTCCATTAACGAAGGACCTCTAACAGTTGGATCTCTCTGGAGCTGTGTCTCTCTCTCTTTAAGGTACTGCAGAAGAGGTGGCTGCTCATTCCTCAGGTCTGTCACAGCACCACACCCATATAGGCCTGTCCTTTGGTAACCAGAGATACCCGGAACTAGAGGGAAACCAGGAAGCAATGTTGAGTTGTCCAAATGCATTGTCGGATTATAAGCCGCAAGGTTTCCCCTTTGGTGAAGGAGTTTTGAAGTATCATAGCCGTAAACGTTTCCAAGGTTTCCAGGTGGATGAACATAACTAGGACTGCTATGACTTTCTCTATACTTTCTAAGCCATTCTGAAGACGACATTGGCTGCAAAATTGAGTATTTATCCATGAAACTTGGAATGCCGGGAGGCACTGGACTGTAATCAGGTAACCCTTGATTGACAGTCCAATGTGGATGGCTGCTTGCTTGTGAATATGATACATCAGAAGCATTATCTACCCTGCTGATCCCCTCATAAAACCAAGGAGTATAATCAGGCAGTGATGGAGGGGCTGAAGGCTCGGGAGCTGTATAAAAAGCCGAAGAGGAAGAGGTGCTTGCTACTTCGTTACTGCTCATAGAATCTTCATTTTCACTGATGGAAAGGCCATAAAAGGATTCTGAAGTTACTTCCTCAATAGGGCTTAGCCTCGAGCCATGTTTACTTGTACCGTTAATGCTTTTCTCCCTACTATTGCTCAAACTTCCTCTATCAAGGACCCAAGCATTGAGGGACGGAGGTCCAGCAGTGATAGGACTCATAGGAGGTGATGGCTGTGGAGCTGTATCCTTCACAGCATGCTCGTGCTGCTTGTGTGACATGTCGCGCACAAAATGTGTCATGTCGGCATGGAAAGAAAAATGGTCAGTCTGAGCCTGATTTTGTGATATAAGAAGTGAAGTAGAGCGGCGCAAGCATTCATCAGAAGGGACATTGTGATTCACTGCATATTTCGAAGAGGTTGGTTCCTCTTTCAAATAAAATGTATTGACAGGTGCTGAGTTTCGTCTGGTGAGAGGCCTGAAGAGAATAACCTCTTCCTCTTCCGTGGCAATAGAGCTTTGATGTTCCCTATCTTCCCCAAAATTGATCTGTTCCTCACATTCTTCCGGAGCTCTGTCAATCTTCTGACTTGGCATGTTCAGCTCAACACCGGAGATTTTAGACACCAGTTTTTCAGATTCTTTCCTTTCGGAATATCCAGTAGACTCTGTCGTGTGGCATTTGCAGAATACTCTTCCAGACTCGTCATACATAATCCACTTCTGAGATTCAGTAGTTCTGTTTGCAATTTTAATTGCAGCATCAATTATACGTTGAGTACGAGAATCAGCTCCACTTTTGTAGTTGTTTACATGTTCCCAATGAGACGAGAAATCTAGTGATGCATGTGACCGAGCTACTGGTGCATATCCCCTCAGCTCATAATCTTCCCACAAAGGAACACCTTCCGGATACTTGACATCAACAACATTGACATTCAATCGCCCTAGAAGATCAATTAATTCACCAAAAAAGTATGACATAGCACTTTTGCTTTTCTCATTGACCACATAGAGTTCTGCTTCATCAAGAATGAGGACCAACCATTCCACAAAAACAAGTACTGCTGGTAGAAGGGGGCAAGACTCGATTGCACTAGCCTTTAAACACCTTTCAACAAAGCGTCCCATGAAAATGAATGTGGCAGCTAATGCCAACTGTGTCAGCTCTATGTGCTGCATATCATTTTTGTTCTTCGAGTCTTCAATTTCTGGGCTTTTAATGACTAGACTCTGTATGATGAAAATTAGTACAGAAACAAGCTGGAGCACTCGATAAGGGCCACTTCTAACTGATTCCATAAATTGATATGACTCCAATGTGACTTCAAGCTTCAAGTCATCTACTGCCATCAATTCGTCAAACGCTCTCACAGTAGACGCAAAAGCACAAGGGAATTTATTCACGCTGTCTCACAATAAAAAGAGAAAGCAACACTCATCAGAACTATAGCAACAATGAAATTGATATATAATACTGAACCCTCGACATAACTGGCTTACATAAGCATAAGTCAAATGCAAAGAATTTCAAGCAATGAGATAATACATAGATGAACGGTTAAAACAAAATGAGGAGGATCATAATAGAGCTTGAGATGCATAACCAGATAGCTACAGTAGAAACAGTAATATGACACATTAAGTGAACCTAATGCAGTCTAACATAAATGAGTCTACCTCAATTTTAAGTGCAGGAAACTTAGTGTTCTGATAACAAGAGACCATAATTGTGTACAGGATTCAGCTTTCAGCATATTGGCATTGATGTCTTGTGAAGTAATCTGAGCACTGCGTCTTTTAGATGGATCAAAGAAATTGAATTGACCCTTGCTTGAAACATGTAAATTAGATGACCTGTTCTGCGAGAACATAAGAAGCAAATGAGGACTACTGTAGAACTGTATATGAAAGCAAACGGTGATATGCAATGCATCAATAAAATATCAAAACTTCCTGTACTACATCAAGCTTTACCTTTTCGAACAGTAAGGTAAGGTTATCCTGGGCCTCAGCAAAGGGACTTTTAACAGCTAAACTTCTTATACAGTGGTATAAAGCCAGAAATTCATCACCAATGTACATAGCCAATACAGCTAGCTGCATATATCATATAGCAAGTTAGTACTCAGTAAACAGCTCAAATGTAAAGATGAGAAAGACTTGAAGAATGTACCTGATTTTGGGGGTGTCCACTATCTGGCCAAATTCTTGTTGCTTCCAGGTAGTAGGTGGCTGCCACTGACCAATTTTGGCTTTGAACATCAGGTTTTTCACATTGCTCTTTGTATCTGGCAAGATCCCCAAGGCATACCAAAAAGCGATGGCACAAAAATTGACATTTCTGTATCTTCTTTTGTTCACCAAAAGAGATATTGGCTCCCAATCTACAAAATACTGTCTCTTTTGCTAGGCCATTAGATTCTCTTATTTTCACAATCAAATTTTGGTAGAACTGAATTCCTTCAGATAGGAAGAGTTTAAATCCTTCTACAAGACTGCCATTATGAGGAGCTGCGGAACTTCTCTTTATTCTTTTGCGGAATTCATCAATAAGCTTATAGTAAAGCTTCCACAAAGAATACTCGATTCCTTGAAGTTCCAGCTGCTCGTAATCATTCAGGATGAGATTCTCATATATGAACCTCACCTTCCGGCACAAGTCTTGAACATCAGAATGCAAAAGACTTTTTGCATGGATCAGTGCCCACAGCTGATTTTCTTTGCTTGCAACCTGAAAGAACCGCAATTTCAAGAACTAAATCAAAAACTGCAGAAACAATGATCAAGTAAATAGCATATGTAGCAGCAGAAAATACCTCAGTTTTTTGTATTTCTCTATTATCTTTGAGGTGAAAGGGTGACGTAGGCGTCATTTCTCCGCTGTTCAGGCAAATCGATTGTAGCACAAAATCACCTATTGGTGGACATGGCATATTAGTTTACTTTGCAGTAGAAAAAAGAGAGACACAAAGTGAACAAAAAATGGAGTCACTAAATTGATGTAATGAGTTGCAGTATCCAAGCAAATGTCTGATAAGTATTTGCCGCAGACGCAACCAAAATAACAAACAGAACATCCTAACACAGTGGCACTACTGATGTGGCTACTGATGATAACTTAAGAACATGAGATGAAAAAGGGATCTGGAGTTGAAATCTCGTCAGTTGCCAAGAATTTTAAGGAGGCATATATTCTCAAATTGATAATCAGTCAAAAAAGTCAAAGTGAAATATACTTTTATTCCAAAGGATCATCTCAAAAAAATAAAAAAGGTACAGAAGTAGACCTGCTATTGACTTTTAAGATTAGCATCTTTAGTTCTTTACCCAAACACCATGAAATAGGTACCAAAGCAAGAGTTTTTCAAACGTAAAAATTCTAACTTCAACTCCTTAACTATGTGTGACTGATCATAATAAGATACCCATTGTTTTCACTTGAAAGATGCCAAAGACAGAGTATTTCATTTCTTAAATCATTGGGACTGATCACAAGTTTAACCCATCTCGCATTCAACTAGATTACCAGTATCAACTACAACAACATAACCATTGTTTTTACTTCAAATATGACAGAGACAGAGAACTTTACCAGAAAGAACAGAAGCCAAGTCTTCCTGAGAACATACATGAACGAGCTGCAATTCAAAAGGAACCCATTAGTTTAAAACTTTCAATCAAGCAACATTGGAAATGGAAATTGTACCAAACCAACCAAGGAAAAGCACACACATGGAAGAAGAAGAAGGAGGCCCATGATTGGATTGAAGCTAGTGGAACTGAAGCTTCTCAGTTGTGAAACAGACAAAGGGAAAGGTGGCTGATGATGAGACTCCGAATAAGTGTTGATGTTTCTGCTATCCTACCCAATTTCCAATCTTTTTCTCATACTTGTTTTTTTCCACCAATTCCAAGTCTTTGGTTGGAATCGAATAATTGAACAGTAAAATCTTGCGAAAAGGAGAATAATTCATTGTATGGCCTTATCAACAATCAACATATCTATCTTCAATTTTTAATCTTGTACTAAATAGAGAGCAGAGGATCACTTGTGGTCCAAGCCAAGAAAGTAAAGCCCAACTTTGTCTTGGGTTTAATCGGGACTGTGGACACTACTGTTTACAGTACAATACGTGTGCAATTGATGGTGGCTGTTGTGGCCCGGATAGGTGGTTTGCGTTTGTAGTTCAGTCTTAAGCCATTGTCATCGACAATACTAATCTGATACAGAAATCGTAGTTTAGTGATCCCTTTGCCATAGTTGTAATGTTGACATTGGGGGATGGTTTGGAATTTTGGATTGATGATTTTAAAAGATAATGAGAGACAAATCAATGCCATCCGCATGTATCTGGTGAAAATGCTAAATTTTAAACATTTTCACTATTAGCGGTAAGTTTCAAATGTGATCAATAGTCCATTACGAACTATTAACCGCTCTATGAAAGTGTTTTCAATATAAGAAACTATTAACCGCTCTATGAAAGTGTTTTCAATATAAGAAAGTGTCGAACCTTGGAACGTGTTTTCAATATAATTTGTACGTCGAACCTTACAACGCAAGTATATATTCCTTAATGACAACTGTAGCAAGCTAATGTGTGAGCTTAGCTAACCTTATAGGATTAGACGTACAACAATACATACTTGACTCAGGAGTGACATGACTATACATAACCTTATGGGTACCCTAACCTTATATCTTTGCTCAAACCAAACAGTGCCCCATTGGATGCTTTGCCGTGATGCAAATGACACTATACTGTATCTATCTATCTAGCTCTTGCTGTGCAAAATGGATTAGTCATTAACTAGCGGCGACAGCATATACTGTATATGCACAGAACAGTGTCGTATACGCATGGAGAAGAAGACTCTAAAAGAGAGGGACGTGATCGAAGGGAGACAACGACCTTAGTCTAATCAGTGATCATTTTGATAGAGAAACCTTAGCCGTCAACGTTTAATAAGATTATACTCGTGACTATATTGTCTATATATCGAGCATACCAACAAAGCAAGAGCTGGGAAAAAATTCAAAGTGCAGTAATTAGAACAGGTCAAAGAAGAGGGGGAAGACATATCAGTCTACGTAGTAGTTGTTGGGTTCTGTGATAGGAACACGTTTGAGCAAAGATTCAAACCTAAAATGATAAAGAGAAACTGATTGATGTTTCAAACTGTTTCTGTACGTGAATTTACAAACGTTTTGATATCAATTTAATTTAGGTGAAAGCTCCATATATGCCTACAATTAATATGTGTAATGTGCCTGCCGAGTTAAAACCAAACTCAACTTGTTTCATCGCAATGTAAGCGTTTGCTCACAAACTTTTACTAGCCAAATATAAGGGAGTGATGTTCTAGTTATTTTTCCACCAAAATCGAGTTGTTTTAATTTATAGATCGAAATTCGAAAGGGCATAATCAGTGAAGTACATGGGCGATACATCATCCATTATTTTCAGAGATAATATAGAAGATCCTAGTGATGATACTCTTTTGCCTATTGAATTCAGTCTCTTGCTTCAAGTTTAGGGCACTGCATACTTATCTATTTTCATTAATTAACATGTCCACATCCCTGGGCGGCTCCAAATGCGAGCGATCTACAGTATTCTCTGATACGCTCTTGTCCGTCTCCTACTGATAAATATTTGGTACGTCCTGGCTTTAGCCTCATAATAAATTAGAGTATATATACAGAGCTAGTTTGGTTAGAAAACTCTGGAATTGTATCTATAAATGTATCGGATTATACATGCATCATATGTGGCACTAATTTGATAAGTCTCCTCCATTACGGCATGTTCAACGGTTTTTATATAATTTTTCTATTATAGATAAGCAAAAAATATAATTTAGGAAATATTTTTTGTTCTAACTTTACCAAAAATTTTCATTTTGAAGATTTTATTATTATTCCTCATTTTCTTCCCTAAAAGTTTAGAGATTGCTATAAATTTAGAGAATATTTTTTTTTTCTCATCATATTTTCTATTTTAGAGAATGTGTTTAGGAAATTTGGAGCAAAACAACCAAAATATTTTCTAAAATGAAGAAAAAATCAAATATAGAAGAGATGACCTTAGATATAGTTGACGGTTGAAAATTAATGAAACTTGTTAACTTGATCAATGGAAGGGAAAGTATAGAACAATTGGGAATGAAAACTTCATTAACTAATTAACATGCATCGATGAATGCATGCTAATTTTGATATTGATATACAATAAAACTTTTATAAATGAATAACTTCGGAACCGGAGAAAATTATTATTTTAGCAAGGTTATTATTTTATCAAGAAATAAATTATTTATTATTTTATCGATAAAATAATAAATTATTAATTTATCGAGATTTTAAAGATATTTCATAACTAAATTATATTTAGTAATAAAAAAAAATTATATATCATAGTGATAGTTGGTTTATATTTTTTTTTACTTAAACTTCAAGTTTACTACAGTATAAGGACTATAAATACATCTTTCATGGAGTTGATCAACTAAGATAGATCAAACTTCTATTGAGATATGAGTATCTGATCTTAGTCTGGTCTTTTAGAGTATCTCCAACAACATTACTTAAAATGTTGTTATTTTGCTCAAAATAAAGCCTCAAAGTCATTTTAGCTATAACTAATTTAAAAAATTTGCTCCACCAATATTAATTAAAATTTAGATATACTTCAACATATGCTTAAATTTGATTGGTTAACTGACATAAATCATTAATACATGTATTTAATTTATCACATTTGCAACTGAAAGGACCCAACCCCGATTTAGTTTCATAAACCGGAATCAAACCCCTTCTGAAAACACGAATTTGCAAAAACCATAAAAATTTCGGCAGAGTTTCACTATAGCGCGGAATTATCATTAACCTGCACCCGAAAACACACTTCATCCTATGCCACAAAAGCCAAACCGTGGGCACCAATCCCATCCGGATTTCTCAATATCATAACAATAATATAAAATAATAATCAAAACTGTACTTTACAGAAATCCGGGGGAAAATCATATAAAAGTATAACATCAGAGTATTCAGAGCGACCTCTAGTATGTACATATATACAAATAGTAGGCCAAACTAAGAACCTACCATAAAAGAATCATAGCTCGAATACTAAGCCTCCGACTGCGACGTGCGACACTAGAATCCGAACTGCAAACTGGGCACGGAAACCGAAAATCTCAGGGGAAAGGCAAATAAAATCGTTAGAGTGAGTGGACGAAAATAATCATATGCCTTTCACCATTTATATATATATCGTAAAACAAAGCGAGTTCATAAAATGAATGGAGGTGTCAGGCGAATCTCTCAAGCCCGACAGTGATAGACTAGGCGAATCTCTCAAGCCTAGTGGGCACATCAGGGGAATCTCTCAACCCTGGATCTGGACTACTGGTGATCAGCCAAGTAGCCAATGCATCGATACTAAGTAAATGTCATCACCATATAAAATATAAAACAATACCTCCAAAAACAGTAAATAATCTCAACATCGTACTGTAAATAAATACGGAAATCAAGAACTCGCTACGACAGTGTAAATAAAAAGGTCCACTCATAGATAAGCATAACGCAAAACGCGTTAATCCAGTGATCCGGCGGAAAATCCTTCGCCAAACGAACGATCACGATCCCCTGAATAATCATAAATTCCACTGCTCAAAATCATAATTCAAAACCTTGAACCACATCTCGAGAACCAACCATTCTCGGAAACGTATAACTCAATATCGACGAAATCGTCAAAAATCTAATAAACACACCATAAAATCTCGCTATGATTTCCGATGCTCAAATAAAAATATAAACCTCACCACTGCGATCGGTGCACGATTCCGAGGAAAACGACATAAAACTTGTCGAAAAAACATCTCGGCCGGAAAATCGCCGCCGCCGAAAAATGTCATCGGCCCAGAAAAATTCGACCTACACATGGATTTGAAGATCTCGACATTTCCAATAACTTTCTAGTTCAAAATTAAGCCCAAGTTTGACCGAAAAATGTCCAAATCTCACCTTGAAAATCAAAACCCTCGCCGGAATTTCTTCACCTCCGATCTCCCTCCTCCGGCCACGGCAAGGCTTGAAACCACTTCTAAAAGCTTCCTCTCTCCAAGGCTAACAAAACCCCTCAAACCCCGAGCTCCATCGCCGTCGGAAACGCCGCCTCCGTCGCCACCGATTTCTCGCCGGAAAACCTCCATCTTTGCCGCATCGATTCTCTCTCCTCCGGCCACCATACAAGGTCATCCACCTACCAAATTGAAGAGGGGCACGAGCCCAATACTTTTCATCAAGAGACCTCGGCCAACCGTGGCCGGAAAATGGCCCAACGACGGCAAAACCATCTCGGCCTCCAAACGGGTCGACCCACCCACGGTCAACGCGGGTCAACACCTACTTTCCCCTTTTGGAAACTTTCCCAATTCGTCACGTATTCACCCATATTTATACCGTACACGTATCGGAACACAAACGGATAAATACAACAAAATCTAACGGCCAAAAATATTCATAATTTATTCTTCGTGATTCGAAATAATCCTCCGGAAGTTTCCACGAGCTCGAAATTAAATTCTCTACAACTTTCGTGAAGGATCTCAAATCAAATTCTTACCCGATAATTTAGTCGTTAACGAGGCCGTCATATTAACCAATTACGACAAAATCGCGACTAATCGCGAAACTCGCAAATCAAGTCAATAAACATTCCATTTTCGGTTCGGGTTGTCACAGCAACATAAAAGAAAATTATTAATTACACTCTTGCTTATTCTCACCACCTATATTTTCACTTTTCGGTATAGGAATGAGGGATGAAAATGAAGTATTTAAGGATTCCCCAAAACAGAGATGGAGATAGGGAATCTGTTAGAGCTTATATTTGCTTAAAAATTTTATATTATTGGTAAATCTCTCATTTAGAGAATCTGTTGGAGTTGTTCTTATAAAGTCTTATTTGAAAGGACTAAAAAAATTTACGAGTATATATAACACATCATCTTTCTACTTAAAATGAAAAGAATTTATCAAATGTGATGCATGCATTGCAAAAGATTAAGGCCAAAGTTAAAGTTGGTCTACGTGTGATGAGATGAAAAAATAAGCTACAATAGTCTTTTTCCAAGCAACAGCTCGAAAAAATTAAAAAAATTAGCTGAAACTTTATATTTTAAGTATTTTATATATTTTAATATATTTTTCAATTAAATTATTATTTTATATATTCGTAGGGACATAAAGGAATTAGAAAAAAGTTATTATCGATCTTATGCATTTAGCGAGATTGCTAGTAATATGAACTCGTCCCGAGTCGCGATCAGAAAAAAATATTACTTTAACGAGATTATTAATTTATCGAGATTTTACAGTATATGTCAATTGGCCCATGTAAGTGATTTAGAGCATCATCAACAACAAAATCAAATTCTCTAGTTAAATTTGTCAAAAAGCAAAAACATACCATAAATGTAGGAAATTGAAGAGAGAGAATTTAACTTTGAGTCAAATTCTTTCATAAATATAACTAGGATTTAAAAAAAAACTAAATTTAGCTTATTTTTAATATATTTGTTATAACATTATGTTGAAAACTAGTCAAATTTAACTTTATATTATAATTAACAAACTATTGAGGATGCTCTTAGTTCGGTTGGTTAACACAAAGAATGAACCGATTTGAACCGTCAAAAATCTGCAACACTAGTAGATTGATCGAACACCCATTACCCATTTATACCCACAATACAACTAGTTAACTAGCTAGTATCCTTAGCCATGATGGCCGCAGGGGTTTGGTTAGGCCTTTGTTAACAGCAGACACGGAGTTAAGAACTAAATTTTGGGTGTGCTAAGTTTCCTTTGTTAGGAAGAATATTTTTTTTTTTCAGGAAAATCGATAGAATTTACTTTATTTGGATGAAACATTTGACCTAAAAAGTTTGAGACATAGAGAAGAACGGTAGACTAGAGAGCAAGCTCTTAACAGAGATGCACAAAAAGAACTATAGAACTCGGGAAGGGAGGGATTACCGAATTAAAATGAAAGCGAACAAAAAAGATTGAATTCGACGTTTGACATAAGATTTTTATATTTTATTTTGAGTATATATGTATTAATATATTTTTAACAAAAAAATTGGAAGGTGCTGCAGCACACCTTAGCCCCCACTGCATCCGTGCGTGGTCAACGGCATCAAGACCGGACACTAGATCATGAATAGAGCTTTGATCCACATTGGCTGATCCCATACAGCAAAGAATATACCCCATGTTGAATGCTACAATAACAACTTAACAAATCCTAAATTCATATAACTGTGGCTAGGATTCTAATTAAAGATTTCATCGGTTAGAAATATTGTTTGGCTCCATGTACGTCCTCAATAAAGCCATGCCATGCAATATACAAAACAAACGGGTACCCAAAAATAGCGCTAAACCAGAACAGAAACTCGTTTTCTTAACCTAAATAATTGAGCTTCAAAACCAAGCCTCCCACCCCTTTCTTTTCCATAAACTCTTTCCCTCCCCGAAGAGAAAGGACAGAAAAATCAGAAACCCTCTCTCCATACAAACCCTTTCGTGTTTGTGCGGCATTTGCACCTAATGAAATTCAAGCTCTGCCTTGTGGCCCTCCTTTTGGCCCTGGCCGTAGCGGCCGAGGGCTCTAAGCTTCATGATGCTGGCTTGGGTCTCGTCCGCTACAGCCACGACTCCCCCCTCCTCGCAGGTGTTAGCGTGGGGGAGATCATGGGAATGGACAATGAGATGATGCTCGACTCCGAATCGAACCGACGCACGCTAAGGGGTGGTGCAAGGTACATTAGCTACGGCGCCCTCAAGAGGAACCGTGTTCCATGCCAGCGCCGCGGGAGGTCGTACTACAACTGCGGTGGACCTAGACAGCAGGCTAACCGCTACAACCGCGGTTGCAGCCACATCACCAGATGCGCCAGGCGAAATGGCTAAGCCTCGAAAGAAAATATACATGTTGAGATTTATATAATGGTGTAATGTTGGTGCTGGTGCAAAAGGGTTTGCTTTCTCCTTCTTCTCGCTTACGATCCATCTGTCCGTAAATTTGAACTATTATATATGCATGTGTAAATCGAGAAGGGAAAAAAATGGCTTGGTATAACTTATATACGTACTTCTTCTCGCGTCTCCACATTACCCTTTCGAATGCCACAAGAGAAATTAGTTATTTTTCTCTCTTAATTCTTCTGATAAGTATTGCATGCATGCTTGCTATGTACAATGAAAGGGACACATACCTAAACATCTTCGATTCCTTAAGGTTATTCTAAAATTGAAAACAATTTGTTCTATAAGCACCAATCAAGTTACGTACTCACCAAAAAGTGAAGTTTATGTTTTAGGCCAACATTTAATTGACGAAGATAAGAGCTTGCGGATTTTCTTTTTAGGCTAAAGCTAGAGCGAGTTGGTGAGAGGCAAATTATAAAGTGGGAACTTTATTTGGAATTGTAATTTTGTAAAATACTGTGGGTGGATGAGTGGATCAAAGCTTAACATGGCTTGCCTCTCTCTCTTTTGTATGTTATTGATAATATGCTTAGATTAGTCATTTGAATTCCTAATCAATTTTCGGTTTCGTCCAACCTAATAAAAAAAAATTGTGATGAAGAATCCAACCTGATTCATTGACCAGATCAGTCTACAGGCCAAGCTCGAATCTAATGTTCTAAACATGTAAAAGTCAGCTTTATGAAGTCAACTTCATATAACCTGTTCCATACCCTGGTCCATACGAAAAGAGTCGGTGGGCAAAGTTGGTTTAATGGAGATGGGTTTGAGATTATTTTTAGAATGATTACAAGTGTTTTTGGATTAATAAGAATAATTAATTATAAATAGAAAAAAAAGTGATTTTAATGAATTCTGGAAGCACTTTGAAGTATTTTTAGAATTTAAAAACACTTCAAAAAAAAAATTCAAAAATGGTTTGAGAACTCTAGGAAGTAATCTCAAACAGACCTAATATCTTTGAAACTTTCTTTTTTTCAAAAATTATTAATTCTCTAAAAAGGCATTTTCATAATACTTTTTTTAGTGATTTATAGTCAATATTATTTTATCGATATAGTCTATCTATAGCCAATTCAAGTAGTCGATGCTCATTAGAGTTATCGAAAATCATAATCAACGATTTTGACATGATTTATCGAAAGAATAATCTATAAAACTTTATACGCAAACGTCTATAACATTTTTTCTATATTAATGTACGCAACGATAATATTGTATGTTTACGGTGATATCGTAACTTTGAAGATGATACTTAAAAGGGATAAAGGGTTCCTCAAACAGAGCACAAGGAAGTTTCAAAAATTTGCAATCAATTGGCCACCAACTTTGCACAACTAGCATTGTGTGCAATGTGCAAAGTCTACAAACAGCTCGCCCGCACAAGCAAACAAACAAACAAAGAAAGCACAAGAGGCCAACCCCACACCAGGTTTTCTGGCTTTGCTTCCTTTCTTTTCTTTCATCATCACAAGTCCCACTTCCCCCTCAGTCTTTCACTTTCTCATGTCTCAATTCCATTACAGTTCCTCTTCCTGGGTCTTTCAAAGTCAAAGAAGCAATGTTGGATTTCAACAAACGTGAAAAACCCAACTACCTTTGCTGGCTTTGCATGACTGCTTTTGCATCAATTCAACCAAGACTAGAGACTAGATAGAGTACAACAAGTAAGTTTCAAAGTTTACTGGGGACCCAGTAAAACAGTAACTTATCTATCTCCAGCCTTATCATAGCTCAATTTTCATTTCCTTTCATCCCCACACACATAACCAAAGGAAAGGGAAAACGGAAAAGGATAGGTCAACTATATACAGTGTGAAGTATGCGTAGATCAGCGTAGGCTGGCTAGCTTAGAGCATGGGACAATTTTTTGAACAGGACCAGCGTACATTAAGATGTCACTTTCTCTTCGATGAAGTCATGAACACTTGAAATTGTAGATCTACTAATCTACCATACTGGGTGCCAAGACCATGAATATGTACTACTCTGTTCTTATAACAGAGTACAATCAAACTACCCAAGCTCAAACCAACTTAAATCAAGTTAGAGGACCTAGTTAACAATCGGGTAGGTTTATGACAGTGGAAACAAAATCAGTATGAGTACAGTAGAAAGCTTTTCAGCAACTCACTTTGAGCTCTTGAGTAGCAGTTTTCATGATTTTGACTTCATATCAAACCCTTTCAACTTCTTCCTCCATCTTTTCTACACATTTCAACTTCCATGCAGCTGATCCACCTAAACTAGATAAAAGGTTAAACCACCCAAATGGTAAAAATCAAACTCGGTTGTAACTTTATAATAACAAGGCTACGAGACATAAAGGTGCTGCCTTGGGTTCCTCTGTCTTCTTTATCTTCCTTGAGAAAAACAGCACAAAAGGTCAAGATTCCTTGCCCATTCTTCTACTCTTTTCTTTGACAGCTATCCCTAACCTCATGCCCCTCTCACTCTTCCTAGTTGATCATCTGCACAACTCCCATGGCAACAATTAATACCCAGAAGAGGAGCGAGTTGAATCAGATCCTCCTATTTACTTCAGAATTTATTGAAAGAAAAAAAAAACAGTAGCCAGAACCAAAGCAGAGGCAGAGTCAGGAACACTTCCTCTGCAATTTATGGTGAATCATAATTCACATTCAATTTAGTCTCTCCCCCACTCTGACTATCTCCTCAGATTCAAGATTTCAAATTCCAGACGCTAAACTCTAAAGATGAATCATTATCCTACACAAAGTAAAACTTAAAATTTTTACTGCTTCATCCCAGAGCCACATTCAAATAGAAAAATAAAATTTTACAATTTGATGCAAACATTCTCTCTTCCATTCACTCTCCCTCGGATTACAATTTTGTTTTACCTCTCTTCCTCAATCTCGATCATCATCAATGTCAACAATACCATAATTAAAAATTACAAAGACTTCAAATTTTTTCAAGAAGAAGATGATGAACCTGAAGCAGCTCCAGCTCCTCTCGGCGAAGTGGTCGGAAACAGAGGCAGTAGCCTTGGCTCCGATGGGGTCCTCGGCGACGGCGGGTGCAAGTAAAATCCTTTCTCCTTAATCGCTCTCTCCTCTGCCTCCTTGTTCAAATGTTGATGACCCGACGAGAACCCGATATTAGCGGACCCGGAGCGGTCAAACGGGTCGGGTATGAGCGGCGTGACGGGGCTGAGAACGAGGGAAGGGAAGTCGAGAATGCTCGGCGACAGAATCTCCGTGTTTCGCGGCGAGAAATTCGACCCGGAAGCGGCGGAGTTGTTTGGGATGAGAGGGTTGAGGCGGAGATGGTTTTTGAGGTGGCTGCTGTTGCGGCGCTCGTAGAGCTTGAAGTGTTGTTGGTTTTGCTGTTGCTGTTTTTTCGGTGTGGACTTGATGGGAGGGATGTTGTGTTTCGATGATGATGTTGTGTTGTTGTCGGGTTTGGAAGCCGAGACGACAACCATGTTGGCGGTTTCGGAGGATCCGGTCAGCATTTGAACGACTTGCTTGAAGGAGTTGGTGTCGGCCTGGACGAAGGTGGTCGGGTACGGGTTGGCCGAGTCCGATCTGGTCATGGGCTTCGGTTGTTGTTGAGCCGTTGGGGTCGTCGGAGGAGCCAGAAGGAGTCCATTGTTGTTGTTGCTGTTGGTGCTGCTTGTGCTGCTGCTGTTCGGAGAAGGAAGAGGGTTTAGGTTTGGGTTGGTCTCTCTTCTCGGAGAGGTTTCCATTGGATCGGGTCGGGTTGAGTTTATCTGAGAATTTCAGAGAGAGAGAGTGAGGAGGAAGGAGAAGATGAAGAAGAAGCAGCACAAGAGAGATGAGATGAGAGAGACTTGAGTTGTAACCTTGTGCTGCTTTCGTTTGGTAAGAAATGTTTTGGTGGGTCTTACTGTCTGATTCCACACGCGCCTTATGTATAGTTGTGTGATGCAAAGCACTTGAAGAGTTTTGTGTTTGATCAAAGATAACTAACTATCGGATTCCAGTCAACACACGAAATGAATTGGAAATAAATTTGGAGATTTTCTTTTTCTTCTGCGTCCGTTTTTGCCACGAGGATAGAAATCATATATATTTTTCTTATTTGAAAAAAAATATACTTTTGTTGAAATAGAATGAAATAACAAAATAAAAATTATGGTCAAAAAAATTATCACGTGTGCATTTGATATATGCATGTGAGAGTTGATTCAATAACGATTTTATACCAGTGAATACAATTTTTTCGAAATTATTTTACACATTGCTCTTTCTACATCATGCACATTAATAGATTATTTTCATCATTAATTATGTTAGATTAGGGATATTAACCAAATTAATTAATAATTAGACTTTATTGCTTGATCAATGGTAAATATGAGAAAATAAATAATGTCGTTGAAAATTAATAGTGGTTACGAGATCATTTGGATCTATAATTAGTTACATTTAGTTAGGGGTCATCATTTGGCCCGTGGGCCTCGTGGGCCGGTGGAGGCCCGCAAGCCCGTGGGCTAAAAGCCCGGCCCGGCCCGCAAAAAAGCCCGCAAAAGCCCGCCAAGGTGGTTGGTGGGCCGACCATGGTTTAGAGATCTAAAGCCCGGCCCGGCCCGCGGGCCCGGCCCGCCAAAAGCCCGTCAAGGCCCGTTAGGCCCGGCCCGTCAAAGCCCGCACACATATTGACATATATCATTAAATCATTTAATGAATTTTAATCATTATACAATTTATACCTAGTTAATGTTTACCTACACACATATTGACATATATATATATATATAAAATATAGTGACTAGTAGTCTAATAGACTAATACTATATAGATATATATTTTACATTTGTGTATATATGTTAATATATTACATATACATGGATAGATTGAATATTTGAATTCCATATATAATTAAATTTGTGTATCTATTTTACTATTAAGTCATTATTTAAAGTTTAGCATAAGTTAGGGTTTAGGTTTAGGGTAAATTAGGGTTTAGGAGATTAAGATTTATGGTAAGTTAAGGTTTAGGAATTTGAGGTTTATGGTAAGTTAAGGTTCCGGTTCTAGGATTTTATTATAATTTTTTTAGGGTTTAGGGTTTGGGGTTTAGGTTTTAGGGTTTAGGGTTAAGGGTTTAGGTCCAAAATTTATAAAAATTAGGGACGGCCTACTTAGAATATTATGAACAACCAATCCGACAGTCAATTTTTTATATATATAAGATAGTAGTACGTATATCATTATACCTACACTTATATATATAATATAGTGACTAGTACTATATATATATTTTTTATATTTGTGTATGTCTATATTAATATATTACATATACATATATTGATCAAATATTGGAATTCCATATATAGTTATATTTGTGTATCTATTTTACTATTAAATCATTGTTTAGAGTTTAGGATAATTAAGTTAGGGTTTAGGTTTAAGGTAAGTTAGGGTTTAGGGGATTGAGATTTATGGTAAGTTAAGGTTTAGGAATTTTGAAGTTTAGAGTAAGTTAGATTTTAGGTTTTAGGAATTTTGAGGTTTAGAGTAAGTTAGGGTTTAGGGATTAGGGTTTAGGGGTTAGGGGTTAGGGTTTAGGGGTTAGGGTTTAGGGTTTAGGGTTTAGGGTTAGGGTTTCATTGTAATTTTTTTATCGATTTACACAGTAAAACAGTAAATATAATAGATGGTTCAGATTAGATATTGTAATTTTTCAATTGTGAGAGTTTAATCGAGAGTGTGTGAAATGACATCAATACCCTTCTCTTATATATTGCTTATTTTTCCATGGAGAAACTAGATAAATTAAATTTTTATATCAATTTTTTTGACACTATGAGATAGATATGTAATTTACAAGAATGTGTGTTAAAATTTTGATCTTAAAAAATTCCTTTAGGGATGGGTAATTTATGTTTTAGTTGTAAGGGTACTACGGTCACATTTAGCGAAACTCATAGATGTAGGTCTAAATCAAGTCCAAAATTTATAAATTTTTAACGGCATGCTTAGAATATTATGAACAACCAATCTGACAGTCAGTTTTGTAAAATGATGATACATGATCGATTACGTTTCACAAAGGACTTTCAACCCATATAACCAAAGAATAAAGGTAAGAACATTAGTGAGCATGTAGAGAATTCAAGCAATATAAGAATTAAAAATGTTTTAACAATAAAGAAGGCCATATATAATAGTTCACCTTGTAATAAAAGACACCGTACGTAAAAATTAGCATAATCGAAGTACGTTTGGATCCCAGTCAATACAATTAAACAAAATTTGTGAAAACACTAAAATACACTCATCTTATTTTCCTTATTTTCCTATGGGGGGAGTAGATAAATCAATTTTTTATGTCATTTTTTTTGATACTATGAGATAGATATGTATTCCATAAGAGTATGTGTCCAAAATTTGATGTTAAAAAATTATTTTCGGGAGGGGTAATTTCCGTTTTAGTTGTAAGAGTACTATGGTCACATTTGGCGAAATACATGGATCGATGTCTAAATCAAGTCCAAAATTTATAAAATTTTAAAGGCATGGTTATAATATTCTAACCAATCAATCTAATGGTCAATTTTATAAAATAATTAAACATGTCCGATTAAGTTTCACAAAAGTATTTCATTCCATATAACAAATGAACAAACGTAAGAACATTAATATACATATGGAGAATTCAAGCAATATAAGAATTAAATATGTTTTAATAATAAACGAGGACATGTAGAAAACTCCATCTTATAGTGATAAACATCGTACGTAAAATTTAGACTCGTCGGAGTACGTTTAAACCCCGGTGCATGGATGAAGGTTACGTTTATTTTGAAATGTCTTATTTTTTTAATAATTAAAGCCCGATAGGCCCGGCCCGCAAAAGCCCGCAAAGGCCCGGCCCGCAAAAGCCCGCAAAGCCCGCTTGAATGGGCCGGGCTCGGATCCTTATATAAAAGATAAAGCCCGGCCCGGCCCGGCCCGCATATATTAAAATGTTGTTGAGGCCCGGCCCGGCCCGACCCGTGCCGGCTATACATGGGCCGGGCCGGGCTTTTGCGGACCCCTACATTTAGTGTATTTCATGGACAAAAATGACTATATCGTTATATCTTGATTAGACGCTAGGCAAGTTTTGATGAGAGATATCGACACACGTATATAGACTATATGTACTGGGCTGACATTTTTCCAACTTCATTTATTTCATGTTGAGTCTATACATATAGTTTTCAAGGAAGCTTAAATCCATATTAGCTAAAATATCGCATGCATGTCCAACTATAATATTCTTATCTTTTAAAATATAAAATGATAGGTACCACTTTTATATAGTTGTAATCATTCCGTTAAAATATTCGTTTGTCGTTATCCTATCAACCCTATAAAGTTCTCCTAACAATGTCCTCACTCTCTTAATGGATACATGATGTTTAAACTTCAATCTAACATGACATGACATGTCGTATCATATAAACAAAATTATTTTTTGTAAATATATGAAAAAATATCTAACCTACAAAACTTATTTACTTTTTGAATAACTTATTAAATTGATATATAGAATACTAATCGAAAACAAGAACCTAACATAGACAAATTGTTAAACCCTTAAAAACTTTTGTGAGAAGTTCATTGTTTTGAGAAAAATCATGTTTAGCAATAAGAAGCAATTTCTTAACTAATGTTCCCAGGTAAGTATACTAGATCGAAAAAGACATTTTGAAACCACTACGGTCATCACTTGCGTTGTTCTCTGTTAGAGATCTTGTTGATATCAATCTTCTTTTTGACTCCTGGGACCCGAAATGCAAGTTGGATCATGTTGCATTGAAAATCTTAAAACATCATATATGGATCATGTTTAGTTGAAACAGATGGCTATATATTGTTCTTAAGGGTTGATTGAAAGAGGATATTTGAGAGGAAGGAATTGGGATTTCATTCTTAATCTTTTTCATGTGTTGGTTCGTTATTCATAATTCCGAATGACATTTTCTCGATCATTTCACTGATATAGTCTTTGATATGATCCTTGGGTATTTGAATCAAACATAGTTAATAGCTATTTATCTAATTAATTTGAATCAATAGAATTACTTATGTATAAATTTAATTCCTTTTATAGATGGAGTATTAATTCAATTCCTTATGTATGTAAAAGGAATTGTTGGAGACAAATTTTAATATATCATGTAAGTTTTAAGCCCTACACATGACATTATTAAAGTTTAAAATTATTATTATTATTTTTTGTTCAATGTAAATGCTATCGCCACGAAATTCCCTGCATAATCCAAAAATCCTGTGCATAAGACTAGAGAGAACACAAACAAGTGCAAGGAGAAGGGTGCGCGTGGGCGTGAGTTAAAAGAAGTGCACTAGTCCACTGGTAAGCTGCCATTGGTGGTGTTCGGAATTTCGGGGTAAACATCACAATGGGGTTGTGGCCCTCTTCGGCTTCCCTACTTTATTTAATCGTATAATACAAATTCAAACAAATTAATCGTCAAAAAGAGCTTCATATTTCCCATTGACTTCTCAAACCTCCCCATCGAACCTAATCACGGTATTACCATGCATAAACCATATCATTAGATCACTAACCACAACCTAAACATTTATGTGATGATTCGTAGGTCCAACCTCTTGTTAAATTACGGTTCTACCAGGCATTCGGGTCATCACCATTAGAGCACCCGCACCGGTGTTTTGCTCTTGCTCGAGCAATTTGAGGAGGAGCAGGCACTGTTCATCGAATAGGAGGTGCAGTTTCTGTTTTTCGCGCAGCGGTGTCCAAAAATAGCACATGCTATTACTGTTCATAAATTATTTTTGTATTAAATTTTTTTTTTATCTTTTTCAACCAATCCATAAACGACACGTGTCATTTTCGTATGAATAATTGAATAAGATTTCGGGTAAGATTTCCGACGAATGACGAGTTGACACGTGTCACGCCGACAGAAGGTTATCGGGTAAATAATTGTACAAAATTTCCGATAAGATTTTCAACCAATCACGAGGCAACACGTGTCATGTCCACTGTTCATTATCGGCTCTAATAATTGTATAAGATTCTCGGATAGATTTCTAACCAATTGAAAGCTGACACGTGTCATCCTCTTATCTAATCAGAATATCTACACTCGGCTATATATTTGTTGATCGGTGCTCATCGTTCATTCACACATTTCCAACCATATATTCTACATTCCGATAAGATGAATCCTTTTAGTTTTGAGAATTTTTTCCGGAGGAGGCGACAGCAACGTCGGCGAAATGCCGAAATTGCTAATGCTTTCATCACTGAAGCGGTCGTGGTCGATGCAATGTTCGATGACGAACCACCTCGCCGACGACCAAATGAAGAAAGAATGAGGGAGTCAAGGGGACATAATCTGATGGAGGATTACTTCATCGAACGGCCCGTCTTCAACGAACAAGCCTTTCGTCGAAGGTATCGAATGAGTACCAATCTATTCAACCGTATAATGACGGATCTATGCAACCACGACCAATTTTGGCACTAAAGAGCTGACGCCACCGGATTGGTTGGACTTCTTCCACAACAAAAGATGACAGGCGCTCTTCGTATGTTGGCGTACGGGGCAGCCGCAGATCAGTGTGCTGAAATAACAAGGATGGGTGAATCCACAACACTACAATGCATGAAGAAGTGGTGTATGCATATCTACGAGCTTTACGGTGACCTCTATCTCCGCGCTCCAAATGCCACAGACTTATCCCGACTTCTAAAGAGAGCAAGGCATCGCGGATTTCCTGGTATGATCGGAAGCATTGACTGCATGCACTGGGAGTGGAAGAACTGCCCCACAACTTGGCAAGGAGCATTCTCGGGCCGAAAGAAGCGTCCAACTATTATTTTAGAGGCGGTGGCCTCATATGACACGTGGATATGGCACAGCTTCTTTGGGGTACCCGGATCACAAAATGACATCAACGTGCTTCACCAATCGGACATATTTGATTCGCTCCTTGCCGGAAACAGTCCGAGTGCAACCTATAAAGTCAACGGTATGACTTACCACAATACTTACTATCTAGCTGACGGTATATATCCCAGGTACTCCTCGTTTGTGAAAACAATCTCCAATCCCCAAGAGCTTCCACATAAACTGTTTGCCAAGAAACAAGAGGCATAACGCAAAGATGTAGATAGGTGCTTTGGAATTTTGCAATCTCGTTGGGGAATTATTCGGCATGCAGCTAGGTGTCATCACCAATCGACATTGAAGAGCATCATGTTGGCTTGCATTATAATGCATAACATGATTGCCGAAGAAGAATTTGTGGAGGAGGAGTTCGAGGAGTTGGAAGAAGAAGATCTTCAAAACCCATCAACTGCTTTCAATGTTTATGATGGACCAGTAGATGAACAAGGTAATCGTATTCCTTTTGAGCCTGTTGGAAGGGATGCACAAAATGAACAACGATTTGCCGACCGTGTTGTAGATCTCCAATCTGCGTACATCCATGGAGAGTTGCAAAAGGACTTAGTTAAGCACAACTGGTATCTAGAGACCGGCGAACGACTTTAAATGATGTGTGTGTGTGTAATTTTAATTAACCTGGTTTGCAACATGTTTGCTTTATTTGTTTTTCATTTTAGTTGTTTGAGTGATGTGTGTTTGATTTTAAGTCATTATGTGTTATTGTACTGTGCGTGAGCTTTGATGGAATAAAAAGTGCGTTTTTATTACTTGGAAATTTAAAGTACATAATTTCAATCAAAGCGTAGAATTATTGGAAATTTAAAGTACATAATTTCATAATGGAAAAACAAATAAAGCACTAATGAAACAGTGGGCGATAACAATTTGAAAATGTTTCATCGCTACCATCTCCTTCCTTTTCCTCCATTTTCTTTAGGATACTCTCTTTTTTCTTCGAAAAATACCTCTTCGATTTTGGGGTCATAGCATCCGTATCCATTGCCATTATCCTTGAATCCTCCGCTTCGGCCCTCAATTCGTAGTCCTTCTCCTTAAGGGCGAGTTGTTTTTGGTACAAAGCTAGTTCAGTGGCATCACTTTATTTTTACCCGGCGAGATGCATTCTTTGATTTTCCATCATGCTTTTCAAAACCTCATCTCTTACCTCATTTGAAGATGAGCATGCTCTTTTCCCCTTTCGTTTGGCTTCCTTGGCCGCCTACACTCCGATTGGTCTAACCGGACTAGAGTACACTTCTTTTTCATTGCTTTGTGGTGTTGCAATGACTTCATCATCCTCCACGTTCACGGGGGGAGGCATTGAGGTAAAAGGAGGAGTAGTTGCGGAGTTGGAATATGAAGGAGGTGGTATAGTAGGTTCGACGGCCCGAAAATTTGGATGGTTTTTCATCACTTCCCAACAATCAAACTTGGTAAACTGTTTCTTTTTTTGTGCCACGTACCATGATTGAGTTTTTCTTATCTAAGGTGCCAAAAATTTGTATGTCAAAATAATATCTAGGAAATTGAGATGTCAACATTGATTAAAATAAATGTAATAAATAATTTATGACAAAATTATTAACACTTACCTCATCTTGCAAATTTGAGCCGGATTGTACATTCCTTCGTGCATATGCAAGAGCGGCACCCCAAGTTCTAAAACTCGGCTTCAACTTTGTAAAACGAGAAGAAACCGCGGTTTGGGTCCTAGGCTCTGGCCTTGATTCACCATGCGCAATCTCCCAATTTTTCTTATAATCGGCATAGACTTTTTCCCAAAATTTGTCGGACTTTTGCATGTTGCCGGTAATTAGGCAAACGCTAATGTGACAATAAGAAATACAAAGTTGCAAATCTTCGGAATCAAGCCAATTGGACATTTTGTGAGGAAGAGGAAGGAGATGATACATTTGTGTGAGATGTGAATGAAATTGATGTAGTATTTATAGAAAAATACTATGGTGTTATTTGCAATTTTTTAGGGATTTTTAGTAATTTTTAGGGGTTATTTTGCAAAATGGCAGAAAAAATCAGAAAAATCATATGTTACCATTTCGAATGAATCTGGACCGTCCGATCAGATTTTTTTATTTGAAATGGACGGTCCAGATCAATCTGACCGTTACTTTTTTTTTTACTTCGGCCTGCCACGTGTCATCTTCTTATTGGCCGGTAATTTTTTTTTTACTTTTACTGGCGCGTGGATGACACGCGCCAGGTAGAAAAAAATTAACCTTGCTGACGTCACCCACGCGCGTGTATGACGTCAGCAACAGAACGAGCAGCAGCTGCTCGTCCTCCGAGTCAACGTGCAGTCGCCGGCTTCCCTTCTCCCCGGTGCACATCTCCTCCTGCTCTTGCTCGTGCTGCCGGTGCCGGGGCCCGCCTGAAAGCAGCTGCTCGAGCTGCTCGTGCGAGGAGCGCTGCAGGTGCTCTTAGAACATGTCTATCTGTGATATGCTACAAACAACGAGGTTTTGTCATGGTCCCAATCATGAAGTACATGACATTATAGCCCAGGTTATTGTTGTATTTACCAAGCACACATCTTTTTCGAGTCCATGATTAATAAACCCGCAATACGAGTTCATGTGAACTTCGTTTACGTTGAACCGATTTCTATTTCACTATCGTATAGACGTCGATCTTCTTCTTTTTTGAGAGAATAAAACTAACCTTTAAACGCCTCTAATTCATCGTCCACTCGTCCAGATTATATTTTGAAGTTTACATACTAATCAAGGATTAATTCGAGTCCGTAGTATGAAGTATTTACTTCCTTACTTGCCTCACTAAAGTACGTTTCATCATTTGACCCGCTAGTTTCGGAGGTTCGCAAGATCTGAGAAGTTTAAGCCCAACTTGCCCCCAAAAAAGTCGATATTAAGTCCGGCTCATCGGCCATGGACCGGACCTGGGCTTAGTGTCTCAAGCCCGATCCAGCCTATAAGAAATCCGTTGTATTTTAATTTTTAATATTTAATATATGAATTTTAATTTAAACTTATATATAAAAAATTACAATAAAAAAATAATGTTGTAATCTCTTTATTAGTTCATTCTTCTCTTTATACAAGGAAACAAGATCAACAAAATAAGATTACAACAAATTAGTAGTTTAATCTTTTCTTTATATGTAGTCACTCTTTAAAGTGAGATCAAACTCTAATATTTGTTTTTCTTCATACTACACTTTTCTTGTCTACTAGGATAATTGGATTTGCTCTTAAATTCTCAGTTTCCCTACTTGGCTTCAATGAATAAATTTAATTTTATATATATATAAAATATTCTTTGTTTTGAAAATACTATATGAATTTTGATTTCATATTTGAATATTGATCTAATGTTTGCTGGGACTAGTGCATTAGAAGCTTGTTTTTATGTAGAAAATAATTAGGTCTGACCCAATCCGAAATGTACAGAGATACTCGATTTAACCCGCAATATCTGATTCCAAGAATCAAGTTTAGGCTTCACAATTGTGCTTAAAACCTGGTCCATAATTATTATATTTTCTCAAAAATCTGATCTGTACCGTTGACGACCCCTACCTAAAGACAGTGAGAGAGCTTTGATGGTGCATGCATGGGTTCACCGTTCACCAAATGTCAGAGGTCACCTGGTGATCGATGCTTGCAGCATTGCAGCTGAAACTTGATGGCAGCCGGATACTATGGCTAGCCAAGCTATCTGAGAATTTGATCGAGAAAAGTGAAAAGTTAATGAGAGGTGGTGAATCCCAATTGAGGATCGTGTAAACAAGAAGTTATCTACTGCTGCTGTAAGGAAGGTGGAGAAATTAGGACCACAGTCAATTATTTCCACACTTCTTCTTCCAAAGAGGCTTTATCCCAAGTGCTAGGTTAATTCACTTAATTGTCAGAAAGGTTTGCTCTTTCAGTCTTTCACTGTTTTTTGATAATCTTGATCGAGAGCAGATGGAAGAGTGTACAGAGTCGTTCAGCAACCAACTATATAGTTCATGTGGTGGTTCCCTGGTTCTGGTTCTGGTTCTGTCTCATCTATAGTTGCTTCTCCATGTGCTGGCCAGTTGGGTAGCTTGTTTACCTTAGCTTGAATACAATTCTAAAAACGCAGATACACTGCACTCATTCCACTCATTACAGTGTAAAATGTTGGAGGTAGGATTTCAATTATACTATTGTTGGGGACCCATTCACCAATTACCACTTACATAAAATATATGTTCCGTCTTTCACGAAAATATTGTAAGTTAAGTTGTCGTGTTACATGTCTGTTACGACTGGCAGTATAAAAAAAACTAGATACACTTTTAACATTTTATTAATGATATAAACATGATATTATGATGAGTGTAGAATTATGAGAATATTTGAAAACTATAGCATTTTTGTATAGAAGAGCTTTAACTGGTCAGCATCACATGGATGGCCTCATTCAACTCATGCTCCTCTATCATTCTTGATTGCTGTAAATTTTTGGCCAAATAGTGACCAAACAAAGATTGTGTTAAGCGGTTCAAAATAGTTGTTATCTGACTTGTTTCTATAGATACCTTAGTAGGGATACTCGGTAAATATGTATTAACTGTGACACCTACAAGACAAAAATGGATGGAAGAACTCAGCTCTTCCATGGTTTCACAAGGAAGGAAAATGGTTGGAAGAATTCTTAGATGGGATTGTGTCCTAATTTTACCTAGCTAGCTAGCTATCCACATTTGTAATATTCTTAGATGTATCAAAAAAATTTTTTTACCTACCTAGCTATCCGCATTTGTAATAGTCAAGGCCGAAAATGTGCGCAGTGAGCACGTTTCAGAAAACTTGCGAACTCAGTTACTTCAGAAGACGGCCGACAGTATATCAAATCTCGAGAATAAGTTAATAGGGCATTTAGAAGCCAGAAACTGAAAATGTCAGGAGCTGAAAGATCCAGCAATTATGCACATGCATGGGAAAGCTCTCACCAAGATTGGGCCATGGCCTATACATGAAAATGGGCTGGGCTGGTCACACCGCGGTACCTTCTCAAAATGGAAATATCAAGATTCAACACTTCACAGACCTCATCGAAGCTTTCTCTATCTACTAGGTTGTCCCATTCCCATTAAGCCCGACTAGAAGAGAGGAGGCCAGGTGATCACTTGAATGACTTGATACAGGTTACCTCAAAGTTTTGTGCACAGATAAGATGGGGCAGCAGCACAGCGAAATAGTTTAATGAGTTGCAGACTTAATTACATGCAGTACGTAGAAACTAATTTATAGGATCAAAACATCGAAGAACTTAATCGATTCAGGATCCAAAGCCAAAAGTCAATAAGCTAGGCATCAATCCACATTGTTTTGCATGCCACTACCAAAAACGTCTACTTACGTGACGAAATTTTTACGATTTCGTCGTCTAAAGTTTACTTAGGCGACAAACATTCACCTAGTCACCTAAGGTATATCTTAGGCGATGAAATAAGTGGTTCGTCGTCTAAATAATACGAAACTATCATTTTGTCGCCTAAGAAGAAACCTGAAACGACGTAATGTCAGTGACGTAGACGACGGCAGTGTAGCCATCACCTAGGTCGTCACTTAGGCGACGACATACTCTTTTTGTCACCTATATGATCACTTAGGCGATGAAACTAATGACTTAGGCGACGAAAGTGATCAATTATTAGTTCAATCACTCTCTCTCTCTCTCTCTACCCAGCAGACCGATCCCTACTGGAAAAAAATCATCACGAAATATCGATTGCAATTTTTCATCAACCCATGCATGCTCTCCTTCTAGGTGAAGGTACGTATTAACTCGTTTCCCATGAATCATTTATTTGAATTTAATACCGCACGTACGTACGTAAATCCGATGAAATATTCTGGCGAATACATAGTTTCCAGCGATCTTAGGTAGCTTAATTACTAGTTTGTTGTATGTATTGTATTGTTAATGTATGTAATTGTAAGGTAATTAATTGGTTAATTAGTTAATAATTAATATATAATAAATATTATTATATAATTAGTTAAAACATGTTAGCTAGCTAAATTAAGCTAATTGGTAATATATAAGTGCACTAATTAATGGTTTAATTAAGTTAGCAGGTAACACATTAAGGTTAATTAATTAATAGTATATATATATATTATATATAGAGAGAGACTAATTAATATAAGCTAGGTACGTAGTACGTTAGCTAGCTAGATTATAGCATATATAACTATATATATATATAGTTGTACGTATATTAGATTAATTAGTTATTGGTTTAAAAAATATAATTAATATGATATAATATATTTGTTAACTTATTACGCATGCAGAAATATAAATATGAGTTGGATACATTAGGCGAATAGAAGTAATGTGTGGTATATGGACAGAATCAGAGAGTTTGTGGTTTTTGCAATGGAACATGGTCATGGAAAGAAGTGTTTCAGGTGTCCTTGCAGGAAATGTCTTAACCATCAGTTTGTGACGGCTAATGTTATGTGCAACACCTGTACGAGAACATTATGATGTGGAGTTATACTATATGGAGCGAGTATGGTGAAGTAGTAGACTTAAGCTCAGGACCAGACTTCAGTTACCATGGTGCCTCATCGAGCAGTAGTGGCACCCCTTCGTGGAACCCAACTATGAATTTGGTCCATTATGCCTTTCTGAGATTTAGTCAAGGTGGACACCAATACCAAGAGGGAGGTTACGATACCACTCATGGGCATGATGGTACATTCCCTGCAGCTAGCTTGGTCACTGATACTAGTGAGATGGATAAGTACAACATGATGCTACTTGAAGCCCAGACCCCAGTATACCCTAGATATCTAGAGAATGTGTTGCAATATGTGATGCAGCAAATGCAGCTAAAAGTGAAGAACAAAATGTCACACAGTGCTTTTGACGAAATACAGGAGCAAATATGTAAGTTGCTTCCCGATAATCACAATCTTCCGAAATGATTGTGCAACCTCGGCCTAAAGTAAAAGATAATTCACGTCTGCCCAAATGATTGTGTGTTGTTTTAATAGTATGCACATTTGAACTATTGTCTCGTATGTGGCCAGTACAGATATGAGAACCGGGGGAATAATAAGAGTTCAAAAAATTAAATTCCTTTTAAGGTTCTTCGATATTTTTCATTGATTCCTAGATTGCAGCGTTTGTACATGTCTCTATACGTAGGAGAGGCGATGCGATGGTACGCAGAAAAGCGAATATATGACAATGTGCTGAGACACACTGCGAATGGGGATGCATTCAAATATTTCGACAGGGAATTTGGAGACTTTGCAGTAGAGGTTCGAAATGTTAGACTCAGACTTTCTACAAACGGATTCAATCATTGGGGTAGTAATAGCTCTGCCGTCAACACTTAGCTGGTTATTCTGATGTCGTACAACCTGCCTTCGTGGATGTGCATGAACAAAGAATTTAATTTTCTTACTCTGCTAATTTCATGTCATAAATCTCCGGAAAAGTGCTTAAATGTCTACCTCAAACCTTTAATCGACGAACTGAAACTATTGTGGAAAAATAGAGTCCCAACTTATGAAAAATTCACTGACACGGTGTTAATATGAGGGCAGCCGTAATGTAGACGATCAACGATTTTCCAGCGTATGAGATATTGGCAGCTTGCAAGATGAAAGGATACAATGGATGCCCTATATGTTTGGACGACGTGAGCTCTAGTTGGCACACGGGGAATGTGTGTTACTTGCGTCACCGTAGATGGCTTACTCACGATCACTCATGGCGACATGATGAAACTCATTTCGACGGGATGGTAGAGAATAATCCTAAACCCTGTAGTTGGTCTGCGCGAAGAGATTTTAGAGAGGTTGAGCTATTTCGATTTTGGTGTGTTGACCAATGACAAAGATGTACAAAAACATAATCCAATTCCTCCATAGGATCTCAGCTATTGGTATCACAAGAGTATATTCTTTGAACTCCCTTACTTGTTGAAGTTAAAGCTGAGAGACAAATTGGATGTGATGCACATAGAAAAGAATGTATGCGATAGTGTGGTGGGAATAATTCTCGGTATTAAGTTCAAGACTAAAGATACTCTCAAAGCGCGCAAAGATCTGGAATCTATGAATCTACGTCGTCCCTTGTGGTTGAGGAGGGATATAAGAGAAGTATACAACAAAATGCCAGATGCACCTTACACAGTGAATCCGACACTTAGAGGTTCTGTATTCTACTGGTTTAAGGGTGTTCGTTATCCGGCTACGTATGTAACTACTATAATTAAAGCAGTGGATGAGGTGCAACGCAAGTTTGTTGGTCTAAAGACACATGACTATCACGTTATACTGCAACGTCTGATTTCAGTGGTAATTTGGTCATATTTACCTCGTGACATCGTAGAACCAATAGTGGCATTGTGCAGATGGTGGCAGAGGTTATGAGCCAGAGAGTTGAAGAAGTCAGATGTGGTGGAATTGCAATAACGAATTGTGCACATGATCTGCAAACTATAGATAATTTTTTTCTCTGCTTTCTTTGACATCATGATTCACCTAATGATCTACCTAATCGAACATGTGCTCATTCTGGTGGTAATTCGGCCATATTTGCGCCAGAGGTTTAAGGGTGTTCATTATCTGGCTACGTATGCAACACTATAATTAGAGCAGTGGATGAGGTGCAACACAAGTTTGTTGGTCTAAAGACACATGACTATCACGTTATGCTGCAACGTCTGATTTCAGTGGTAATTCGACCATATTTACCTCGTGACATCGTAGGACCAATAGTGGCATTGTGCATATGGTGGCAGAGGTTACGCGACAGAGAGTTGAAGAAGTCAGATTTGGTGGAACTGCAACAAAAAATTGTGCACATCATCTGCAAACTATAGAGGATTTTCCCCCCTGCTTTCTTTGACATCATGATTCACCTAATGATCCACCTACCCGAACACGTGCTCATTTTTGGTCTGGTTCAGTACACTTGGATGTATCCTCAAGAGGTACGTACAACTAATTAATATATTATACAGATTTTTCGATCAATTATTTGTTCCTCTGAGATGACAGAACGTTGTCATCGTCGAAGTGGCCTATGAGATGACGGAACGTCTTCATCGTCGAAGTCGTTTCTTAGACGACGTCTGAGATGTCTCTTAGACGACGAACATGTTTTTTGCTTCAGAGGGACAATTTTTGGACGCCTAAGTACTTAGACGATACACTACTTTTCATCGCCTAAGATGGTACTCAGGCAACAAAATGAATCAATTTCGTCGTCTAGGTACCTAGGAGACAATTCTTAGGCGACAGAACCTGGACGACGAAAATACTTCGTCGTCTAAGTGCATTTTTCTTGTAGTGTGAATTTGTGTGTGAACTCAACGCAACTTGATCATCGAACACTGCATACGAGCCATTTTTCTAATATGATCTCATTGCTCATTTGAGGGTAAGCCCGATCGCTATAGGATTTCTATTAAACCTGTCAATGGATATGATTGGGTTTTAATTCGGACTCGCTCTAGACTCGTATTTATTAAACGGATTTGGATCTGATTTTTGGACCCATTGTTCTGTTTGTGACCCGAACTCGTCGATCCGTTTACTTAACGGATCTGATCCGAATTACAAATGATTCAATCCGTTTATGATCAGTCATGTTTATTCTTTTTAATTTATTAAATATAATTATTTTATTTATATATATGAAATGTTTATAACCTAAAAGTCCCTTTAAAAAAAATTAATCTATATATTTTTATCAAAGTTATATAAAAATATTAATCAATTAAATGATTGAAACCCAAAAATCATTTATTTCTTGTCAAGTTTCTTAATGTAAATTGAAAATTTATTATTCTGGTCTATCTTTAGTTAGCTTTAATGAAATATTTTGATTGTGTCACAAGGTCATGTGATATATTGATTATAATTAACATATTGATAAAATAAATAAGTTTATTAATTAGCATAACAATAAACGGATCTGGCTCCACTCCGTTGATTTACCGGATCCGAATTTGGTTATAAAAGATCTGTCGGATAAACGATGCGGATCAGATATAACTTTTTCTTTACCGAAACGAAACCGATCCTAAGTTGATCCGGTCCGATTCCGCTCCATAGAGAGGCCTACTTTCTATACCTTCTTAATTAATTATAAAATTACGAGCAAGATCTTAATTGCTTACTCGGTTGTTCCTAGTTCTGCTCATTGACATAAGCCTTCGCAGACCCGAATACTAATTTTCTTTTGCGGAAAATGAATTTGCAGACTAATTTACGAGTAATAGAATGGCAGTTCGAACGCAGCTACTCTAAAAGTCTAAAAGTATTGGGATATGGAGTCGGTGATTCGATCAGCTAGTGCCCTAAACTCGATGGATTGAGGGAGACGATATGGTCTGCGAGTAGTTGTTTGGGCCTAAATAAAGAATTTCATTTTGGGCTTGGATGGCCGAAGTCTATGCGAGCGGCCCATTATAATTAATGGTGCTTGGCGAAGAGTCACGTTATATAGCGTCTGGCGAGCTTCGCTAAAAGAAGACTTTGAGTTCTATTAGGACTATGTCTTATTAGCTGAGTCTATGCGGCTTAGATTCTGTCATAACTAGTTTCATTTTGAATAGAACTCTTGGAGGAGTTATGATGGGATTAGAAGATCTATGAGTGATTACGACACGTATGCTGGTGTTGGATTTAGACGGTGATTACAAGAGCAGAGGAATTTAACATTGAATGAATGACTGTTATTAAGCGAGTATATAAGGAAAGCAAGGATCTTATGAGAAGCCCCCCCCCCCCCCAATCAATCAATTAATCAATCTTGCTATACGCAAACAAACCTAGACGGACATCTCGTCCTCGAGATTCCTATCTTCTTTGCAACCAGAAAGTCTAAGTGCTTGTCACCTATCGAGTGAGAGTATTACGACTCCAAGGAAGCAATTGCAACCGGAAAGTTGAAGAGCGGCTCACTTGTAAGTTGGGAGCTTGAATACTCAAAGGGAGCGAGTGTTCTCAACACTCTGTTAAGAGATTGCTCTGCTTTGCACGAGAAAGGACGTGTGGAGTATCGATTTCAAGACTTAGCGAGAGATTCACATATCAAAGTCCTAGGTTTCTAGGCAAAAATGACCTATTCGAGTAGGGTTGGTGCTCTCCCTGTTCTAATCGCTTAATATAGAAGTCAGGCGGCTGTGATCAGTCCATATTCCGTCAAGAGACGGTGGCACGCCAGCATACGAAGCACATGCAAGATAGACCGGTCCACGCGGTTAAAACATCCGAGGTAAAAGAGACTGCTTCGCGAGAAGGATCTCTTCGCGAGAGATATTTTTGCATCGAACATTTTGGCACGCCCAGTGGGACAATATCTCTTTGCATCTATAAGCGACAATTGAAGATCCTTATCGAAGGGTCTATCCTCAGTGTCGCAAACATCCACGACCGGTTTACCGTGAACACACATCTACGGAGTGTCGTTCATTAAGTAATCAAGCGGTTGAAGTTATTTTCGCTAAAAACTTAGACACCATGTCTTTCCAATTTTTGAGTGAGGCGGAAATAACAGGGCTTACGCTCGAACAATACCTGGCTTATGCAGCCAGGCGAGATATTCACCAGGCTAATCATCATTTGGTACTCGAACAGAAAATCGAGCAACAGGCAGAACTTCTCACCACTCAGGCCCAATTAGTTGATACAGCAACAGTTGGATTCCAGGCACTATGGGCAGAGTTAAATCAGGATCGTGAGGAGAGAGAGGCCATGGGGGCCCAGGTGACTAGTTTGGTAGAAGGTCAAGATAGACTACGGATAGATATCATTCTCCAAATGGAAAAAGGATTGGAGGAATACCGCCAATACGCGGCGACTCTATCACAAAGGGTAGACAATGACATAGGATCTCTAACCAAATCCGTATCCGACTTGGCCAAGAAAACTAGGCAAGCGAAGTCTTTTCCTCTTGCCTGGGAGCAACGGTTAAATAAGTTCTTAGATGATTGTAACATACAACTATCTAAGATGCATGAAACTTACAAGACACCGTTTCCTCCGATGAAACATGACCCCAACGAGTGGCGTTGGCCAAAATTTTACAAACACCAAACCTTCCAGACTTTCTCTGGTGATGATGATGCAAATGCGGCAACACACTTGGCCTATTTTACTCTGCAGTTAGGCCAATTTGCCGAAGATGAAGGACTCAAACTAAGAGTTTTTGGTTCATCGTTATCAGGATCAGCCATTGTGTGGTATACTGGAATAGAAAAGGGTTCGATCAGTGAGTGGAAGGATATGGAGGCCTTGTTCATAGATCACTTTGGAACGGCAAAGCCAGAAACTAGTGTTGGAAAGCTGGCTTCCTTGAGCCAATCAGTGACAGAAAGTCCGGTCACCTTCCTGCACCGTTTCTGGTCAGAGTACAATCTATGTAAGACCCCTCTGAGCAAGGAAGAGATGGTCGAAATGGCCAAGAATGGTTTGGAGGACACGTTCCATCAGCTATTCTTAAACAGCAAGTATTACTCTCTGAATGAGTTCATCGCGGCTGTGACTAAAGCTCATAGCAACATGCAAGAGAGAGATAACAGAAGGAACGCGTCCAAAGGGACGTATACCTATGATAAGTTGAAGCCAAAAACAGTGGCTTATATTGAAGGTGTAGACGACTAGGATTCAGACTCTGATGGTGACCATGTGGGTGCTGTTGACTTATCAACAAACAAAGTTATAAAACCCCATAAGCTCCAGAAGAGTAGAGGTCCAATCAAGCTCTCAACAGTGGCTTTCACTAAGCCAGAATTCGAAAAAGTACACCTATGACGCCAACATGGCTCATGAAATTTTGGACGAGTTGTATAGTCTGCGTGTCGTCAAGGCAGACTTTGGACCCCTTCCCACAGCTGAGCAGTTAAAGGGTAAGAAGTATTGCAAGTTCCATGGAGCATGGAACCACGTCACCAAAGACTGTATTAAGCTTAAAGATCAGATCCAGAAGTGGATCAATGAGGGAAAACTAGAATTAGAAGGATCGTCCAAAACAGCTGCCCTAGTAGATTCCGAGCCGTTCCCTCCTCCACAGGTGAATATGGTTGAGGTGAACTGGTCATCACCTAATAGACTCCTTGAAGATAAGGAGGCTTGGAATCAATCTTCCTATTTAGCCTATTCCTTCAGATTGGATATGACAGAAGGATATTTCGATAGGCTAAGGGATATGGGGCTGATCTTCTTTTATCCAGTCTTCATACTCAGACACCTACGGTATACAGAGCCAGCCCAACACTTTTGCAGGTTTCACAATCACTTTGGTCATCGAACAGCAATGTGTTCGACCTTGAGAGATAAAATCCAGGGTTTGATCAATTGGGAAGTGATTGTGATCAACGACGGGGGCGAGATGGATTTTCACCCAAAATATCTTCATATAACACCATCTCCTCCCGTTACAACTCCTCCTGCCAGTGGTACTTCTTCAGTGGATAGTCAAAATAAATCGACTCACGCGAGGAAGAAGTCCAGGCGAAGAGCTAAGCGAAATATAGCGTTTGTCCGACCTAAGCGGACCCGCATAACATATGACGCGTCTTGGCGAGAGGAGATATTCAATGAGCTATGCCTAGATGGAATAGCTGTGGTTCCTGACAATTGGGGAGCACCTGACCCACATCCTGAGGAGGTTAAGGGTTTGCCTTATTGTCGATACCACCATAAATGGGGATGTCACACCACAAGTGCTTGTCGAGATTTGAAATTCAAGATACAGCAGTTGATTGACGAGGGAGTGATAGAAATATAACAAAAGCCCTTGTCAAACTTGACCACCCCCATGCCCATGGTTGGAATGTTATAATTGACACATGACAAATCAAATAAAAGAAAACAGTCCAACGACCAACCAACTACTGGCGAGAATCCATCTTACACACCAAGGAATAAAGGAAAAGAAAAAGTGGATCCCAAAGCAGAATCGCTAGTAGCCCTTTGTGCACATTGTCAACTCAGAAGTGGACTGAAGATCTCTTATGAAGAACTGGCTCAGGCAGCCAAGTCTTTCCCAGAACTATTCTCGAACACAGATCATCAGCCCCCACAAACAAGACAAAGGGATACTCCAGCTCCCAAGCGCTCGCGAGCAACAGACCAAGCCAGTTTGGCTAAAACACCTGAGTCTAAAGTTGCAAGTACGCTCGCGAAGCCATATATTCCTCCAGCTTCAAGAAATATTACAAAGGAGGATGTTTGGTACATAAGGGAGAAAGGAAAAACCGTAGAGGTGACTCCGAGCAAGAGGAGAAACCTTCAACGACGCTTTGGTAGGGCCAAGAGAGCATTGGATGCTTATGAGGCTGGCCTCATCAAAGAAGAAGACCTGGAGTTTCCTCCAGAAGTGTTGCAAAGGAGATTGAACACCCTTGCAGCAAACCCATTGGTGGTCTTTGGGAAGAAATCTCGCGAGCCTAAGGTGAGAGCCCAAAGACCAGGGGTTTTCGAACGAAACCCAGAGTTAGGGACTAAAGGTAAAGAGCCTGAATCTACTCAGGAGATTCATCGTGAGACTACAAAACGACAGCCAGTAAGGAGACGCCTCACCTTTGAGGAAGATACGATGAAAGCAGTAGGGCTAAAGACACCCCCTAAGGGAACAGGGGGCATGCAGAAACAGGACACTCTAAGCAAGCCTCCAGTCTTGCAATGGAAGCCCAGGCCTTTGGTTGTGGAAGAACAAGCGAATGCCCAAAAATTGATCCCTGCTCCCAAAGAAAAAACTCCACCACCACTACTACCAGCAGCCATTGATCCTATTCCTGAGGATCCAATACAGCAAGTAGCCCATCTTGAGGTAACTACAATGTCTAACAAAGATGGACATCTGGCTAAAGGTGATAACTTCGATGACGATGAGCAGTTGGTGGATTACGGCGAGGATGAAGATCTTGAAGCACTTGACTGCATCGAGGAAGACACTTCCACCATTAACATGGTGTATGTCTTATCTTCTAAATATGCTTTGTCTCCGTCAGCATCAAAAGGTGAGTCCAAGAACGTCAACAGTGTGGTATTACCAGATGAAGAACCAGAGCTACCAAATGACTCAACACTGGTTGAAGTACCAGAGATGTATTCATTACAAACAAAAGGGCAAATGATGTTCTCCAAGCCTACCATTGACATGGCCATGCACATGCAGCCGTTGTATGTCACAGGACAAGTCCAAGGGATTCAATTGAATAAACTCCTAGTGGACTCAGGGGCAGCGGTTAACATCATCACCGTTAAGGCAATGGTCTTAATAGGTGTTCCCAAGTCTGCTATCCAAGAGACCTCGCTTAGTGTCAGAAACTTTCAGGGTAGCATAACCAAGACCTTGGGAATTGTTTTCTTGCAGGTACACATAGGGCTGGCCTCAGGCACTTACACATTCTTTGTGGTAGAATGCACATCTCCATATAGTGCCATTTTGGGGCGTGACTGGATACATCGAAGCTACTGTGTACCATCTTCACTTCATCAGCAGATGTTACTCTGGAACATGGAGTCAGGCGAAGCAGAGCTTGTCAATGCTGACCCTCGTCCATATTCTGTTTCTGCTAATGCATTAGAGGCCAGATATTACCACAGTGACCTTAGGCCATTGGAGGTATGCGGCGTCGACGGTAAGGGCCGCCCAGTTGGTGTTACGGCATTTGAATTAGCTCAATGGGGTATACTTCAAGCAACTCAAGATAGTAAAAGACCCTACACCATTGAGCTACCATCCAAACGTTCTCCATGATTGGGTCTCTATCAGATATAGAGACCGAGGCTTGTCTATCTCTACACGAACGCTTTCATAATTTTCTATTAGAGAGCCAAGCCTTTGAGAAGGTTCCAATGGTTGCAGCCTTGGAATACGTGGATGAAGACGTTTTGCAAAAATTTGAGGAGGAGGACGAGATTAAATTAGCTCCAGCAGCTCTAGATGATTTACCTCCTAAAGTCAAGGATCTCATTGAACACATTAATATTGGGACACATGAAGAGCCAATCTCTTTGGCTATTAGTACCTTCTTGGAGCCTGAGGAGAGACTCAAGCTTATTGAATTGCTAAAAGAATATGCAGATTGTTTTGTAGAGAAATACGATGACATGCCTGGTCTGTCACCAGATTTGGTTTGTCATAATTTGCCCATCATCGAAGGGAAGAAGCCTGTAAAACAGGAAATGCGTCGCATGAACACAGAAACAGTAATTCTAGTCAAGGAGGAGGTCGAGAAAATGCTCAAGTCAGGGATTATACGTGTAGCCAAATATAATGAGTGGCTTTCCAATATAGTCCCAGTTAAGAAAAAGAATGGAAAGATGCGAGTATGCGTCGACTATAGAGACTTGAACAATGCAACCCCAAAGGATGCATACCCTATGCCAGTAGCTGATTTGCTGGTTGACTCAATTGCCCGCCATGAAATGTTAACATTCATGGATGGCACTGCTGGCTATCATCAAATTCCAGTGGCTGAAGCAGATAGACATAAAACTGCGTTTCGGTGCCCTGGCTTTGTCGGTGTTTTTGAGTACGTGGATATGCCATTTGGAATTAAAAATGCAAGGCCAACCTACCAACGAGCTATGAATTTGATTTTTCATGATCTTATTGGTAAGACCATGGAAGTCTATATTGATAATGTGGTAGTTAAAACGAAACACAGAAGTGATCATTTTGAAGACTTAAGGCAAGTGTTTCTCAGAATGAGGCAACATCAACTGAAGATGAACCCAGCCAAATGTGTGTTTGGCGTCCAGGCAGGAGATTTCCTGGGCTTTTTGGTTCATCAGCGTGGGATTGAGATACCGGATGACATGAAACAAGCAGTTCTCAATGCCGTCCCACCAAAGAGTAAGAAAGAGCTACAGCGTTTATTGGGAAAAATCAATTTCTTACGACGGTTTATTGCCAATGCTGCTGGGAAAACACAACCATTTTCCACATTGCTCAAGCTTCAAAATCAAAAAGACTTTGTATGGGAGCCTATACATCAAGAGACCTTTGAAACCATTAAAGCTTACTTAACAAACCCACCTGTCTTGGTTCCTCCAAGACCTGGGGTTCCTCTTAAGCTGTATATATCAGCTACTGAACTCTCCATTGGAAGTCTATTAGCTCAGGACGACACGGCAGGAGTTGAACGTGCTATTTTCTATCTGAGTCATACCTTGAACGATTGTGAGACGAGATACTCTCCAATGGAAAGATTATGCCTAGCCTTATACTTTTCAGGGTGTAAGTTGAGGCACTATATGCTTTCCTTCACTACGTGTGTTATTGCACAAACAGATTTAGTGAAGTATATGTTGTCCAGACCGATTCTCCGTGGACGCATTGGCAAGTGGATTCTAGCTTTGTCAGAATTTTCTTTGCAATATGTCCCTCAGAAGGCGTTGAAAGGCCAAGCAGTGGCTGATTTTTTGGCTCATCATCCCATGGAAGAGGTGGTTGAGGGGCCAGAACTGGATCTCGCTCGTATTGATTTGGCCCCTTGGTGTTTATATTTTGATGGGTCCAGTACGAGTACTATGGCTGGGGCAGGGGTAGCTTTGATCTCCCCACGCGGCCAAACTTATTCTTATTCTTTCAGATTGGACTTCAGATGCACAAATAATCAAGCCGAGTACGAAGCTTTAATCATTGGATTAGAACTTCTGCTAGATATGGAGATCATTGATGTGCATGTCTTTGGAGATTCCCAACTGGTGATCAGACAACTCAAGACAAAATACAAGGCATGTCCAATATTAGAGCCTTATGCGAGGAGGGCCTGTGACTTATTAAAGTTGTTTACAGAAGTGGAGTTGGGTCATGTTCCTCGCGAGAAGAACTATGCAGCTAATGAGTTGGTTCAACTAGCAACGGGTATCAGTTTGCAAGATGGGGTACGCGAACGTATATTAAAGGTTGAAAGAAGAACTCTTCCATCTTTCATTGTACAACAAGAAGATAAAAATGAATGGTACGTTGCTACACTTGATCACATTGACAAGGACTGGAGACAGGAAATCATCTCTTATCTCCAGGATCCTAATAATCCGGTTGACAAGCGGATTCGATTTTCAGCTCCCAATTATGTACTCAAGGATGCTGAGTTATATAAAAGGGGAGAGGAAGGAATACTGTTAAGGTGTGTCTTTGGACGTGACGCCAAGCGGTTAATGAGAGAGGTCCATCTTGGTATTGCAGGGGCCCATCAGGCTGGTCCCAAGATGAGATGGTTATTAAGAAGACATGGCTTTTATTGGCCAGGAATGCTCAGAGACTGCATCACGTTCGCCAAAGGTTGTGAAGAATGCCAGAAACATGGTCCAGTCAACCATATGCCCAGAATACCATTACAGCCAATAATCAAGCCTTGGCCAGCTCGAGTATGGGCTTTGGACTTAATTGGAATGATTCATCCTCATTCATCTGAAGGGCATAAGTTTATCATCGTGGCTACTGATTTCTTCACCAAATGGGTCGAAGCTCGACCTCTTAGGGTATCGTCTGCAAAGGCCATCCGCCAGTTCCTATTTGAAGATATTATTTGTAGGTTTGGTATCCCTGAGAGTTTTGTTTCCGACCGTGAGGCTGCATGCATGTCTGGAGAGGTAGATACTCTAATGAAGGATCTTGGGATCCATTTTCTTCACTCTTCTCCATACTATGCCCAATCCAATGGTCAAGCCGAAGCGAGCAATAAAATCATTATTCATATCCTAAAACGGATGCTCGCGAGCAATGCTAGACTGTGGCATGAAGAACTTTTTCATACTTTGTGGGCTTATAGGACTAGTAAGAGGACACCCACAGGTACAACTCCTTATGCATTGATGTTTGGGCACGATGCTGTTTGATCTACGCATTTTATGCTTGATTATTAATGTCTTTCTCTCTACATTTAGCTTTGTTTTATGCTTAGTAAATATGTTTCTAACTTGTTTTATGTTTTTAGGTAGAAAATAAAGGAGAAATAATAAAGGAGACGATTCGGAGAAAAATGTGTGCTAAGGAAGACGTTCCTAAATTCCGAAGAATATGATGCATGGAACGCATGGAGCTTAATTGCAAATACATGGTTGCTTGGAGATAATTGACATGGAGCATAATTAGCTTAATTGCATGGATGGCATGGTGATGATGCATGGAGCTAATGACATGGCTTAATTATATGATGAGTGGTGGTGTAATGCATGAAACGGCAAGAGACATAATTGCATGAGCAAATGGCCAAAACGGTAATGAGCTAAATGAGCTAATTGCATGCAACGGAGTTGAGCTAGAAGAATAAAACGGACTTGAGAAGAATGCTAGCAAACAAATTGCATGAACGGCTTTGCAATTAAGCTAATAGCTTTGCATGAACGGATGTATAATTGCAAATAACGGAGGTATAATAAGCTGAAACGGCATGGAGCTTAATGGCATGCATCTCAAACCATCTCCTGTATAAGGAGAACTTTGGGGAAGAGAAAGGTATCACATATTCTAGGCCTAAACTCTGCAAAAATTATTCTCCAACCTCTCCCTCAAACACCAAGACCAAGCACGGAGTTGACAATACCACCATCCATCATCACTCGGATCGCTTGCACACGTTAAGTCCATACAAGTGAGAACCACCATCCTTGGATCCATCTACACCTTGGGAGTTTGCAGCGTTAAGCGGGATTTCTTTAAAGTGTAACCATGAATCCTTTACTCCGTAGTCATATTTTGTTCTTGTACTCTTTTTGTTTAACGTTGGGTTTTGGTGAATATTTTTGGATTTTTAATACTTACTTGAGTATATCTTCCATGTGTTTATGTTCTTAGTTTTGTTTGAGGCATGCTATGTCTAGTTCTTAATGCGTTGGGTAGTGCGGGATGATTGTGTTTTAACCTTTCGCCTGGAAGTTATTCAATGATTCTTAGAATTTGAGGCGTTAAGCTTTAAACCACATGACATGTTAACAATAAGAATTAGGAGCATAAATTTCGAAGGTAGCTTAATTAGGTAGAGAAAATTGGTTAGGTTGAATATGATGATCACATGTAAATAATTAGCTTATGTTTTATTTTTGTCGAAATTTATGGTGGGATTTTTGGGATTCTTTTTATGTGTTTTGCTTGTCTATGAGTCGATGCATGTTAGAGTCCTAGAATTTCTTGCTATATTTTTCAACGTTTTTAGGTAGTAATTAGATAGAAAATTAGGTAATTAAAATCAACTCATACACCCCCCATATTACACAATAATTGCATGCACCCTTCAATCCCCGGTTTAGAACGATCCCTACTTGCTTATATTATACTACATCTATAGGGTTTTAAATTGTTTATGGTTGATTTATGTGTTTAATTTAAATGCATATTTTGGTAATATCAATTTTTGGCGCCGTTGCCGGGGATTGTTAATTGTTTGTGATTTTTGTGTGTATATATGTAAATTTATACTTGTGCATATTACTAACTATTTTTTTTCTTTTTCAGGAATTTTTGAAGTATATATGCTAATTTTACTTACAAATTTTCGATGCCTTGTATATGTGCCCTAATTGATTTAATTTTTTCGTAAATAAATACATGTGAATAAATGTTAGTGTAAATTTTAATTTTTGTAATTATTATTCATTGTTTGTATATATATATATTTAATAATTGTTAAACACGTTAAAGGATAGTCTTAAATTTACCTTGATTACATGCTTGATTAATTAGGTCTCACTCCTTGGAATAGATGGTGCCTCCTTTTCTTGTTTATCTCCTTAACCCCTTATGTTTTACACATAAGGTTGAGGGCGGAGTCTACAAGAACTATGAGGGAGTGTGATTTTTTGAAAGTTTGGCTGAATGTCGGACATGGTGTCTAGAAACGGGTTATGACTGGTGACAGGTTCTGGATCTAAGAAAGACTTACACCAATAGAGTATATACCATTGGTCTGGTTAGCCTCGGGGTGTATTGTCGAAATTAGTCCTGCCTCTCGCGTTATCTCTATCCCCAACTGGCCATGTTTTTCGATTAAACCAAGGCTGGACAATCGAGAGTTCATACTTTATCGCACGGGTCGCACGTCCTTGAAAAGACTGAAAAATCAATGCCTTGTAATTTTTGTAAATTTTTGGCGGAAATCAATTGGGACATGTTTGAAAGTTCTTGAATCTGTAAAGGCAATTTCTAACGTTTGCAGGAACATAGGCATTAACTCCCCTGCGGTTTTGTGATGCTCGGATTTCATCACCGGGTACCCTAACCTAAGTGAAGTTAGGGACATGAGACCAAAGGACGAGTCATTCTATTCATAATTGTTCATGTAACTTTGGTGTTTTCTGCAGGTTCTAACCATTTTCTCTTATGCATTCACACCATTTTATCATCTAGGTTGATCTTGTTTGATGCATTTAGTTAATTCTCATTAAGTAAATGTGTGATACATGGTAAATCGAAGTGTGACATTGTGTGAAAGGTGCCCTAAGAACATGTCCAACGTGTAAAACAAATTTTGTGTGTTTATATACTTAGATTTTTCATTGGTTACTATATTTCTGCATCATTTGCATTCACGTTTAAGTGTGTTTCTGCATTTAACATTGTATATTTTTGCATTTCATATGTATTCTGTTGATACTAACGCTTGATCTATTGAATTTTAGACCAGTTAATGAATGTCCATCCCTGCTCTTCGTCAACTTGAACTCAGAAACCGAACAGTTGTTAGACAGAATCAAGGGAATAGGGTTTTCACAGAAGGGGTTATTGAGGGTCCACTTTTCAAAAGTCCACCACACAGTCCACAAAGCCCACAGTCACCTATATCATCACGTGCTTCCTCACTAGATACTTCAGACATTGAATCCATGGGTGATAACAATAACAATGTTGCACAGTCCATCAGACAGCAGACTTGCTCGAATCTGGGTAACTTTGGCCCAATGTCGATCACTTATCCAACACCAGCAGAGGGCCAGACTGCACCAGAGCTCAAGAGTGGTGTCATCCATCATTTGCCACGTTTTCATGGCTACACAACGGAGGATGCCAACACACACTTGACCACATTTCTGTTTGTGTGTGATTCCATGTGTCCTACCAACACTGATAGGGATGCATTTCGACTGAGAGCCTTCCCATTTTCACTGGAGGAGAAGGCTAAACGTTGGCTCTTCAGTCTACCTGCTGGATCCATCACCACATGGAACGCTTGCATCCAAGCTTTTCTCACTAAGTACTTTCCTGCATCTAAGATCACAAACCTGAGGAAGAAGATAACGGGCGTTATGCAAGAAAGTGATGAGTCTTTCGCTGCTTACTATGAAAGATTCAAGGAATTGTGTGAATCATGCCCATCACATGGAATATCTGAGAGCAATCTCTTGACATACTTTTATGAGGGACTCAAACCTTTGGAGAGAGAACTTCTAGATGCTGCAGCTGGTGGATCATTTCTGGAGAAGCATGCAACTGAGGGGCGAACTTTATTGAACCAACGAGCCCTCAACACTCAGCAGTATGAGGGAATGATGTTGCAGCAGACTAGGAAAGTGAGTGAGGCATCATCTTCAAGTACTTCTGCCGAATTGGCCAAGCTCACCTCCGTAATTACCAAACTTTTGGAGTCTAAGTCACCTCAACCACAACCACCTGCAACGTTGGTGTGTGGTATCTGTCTACTGGATGGACATCATAATGATCAGTGTCCTCAGAATGTACCTGCTCAAGGGATGAAGGAAGTCAATGCCATTGGTGGATTTCAGAACAATCAAGGTGCTCCTCGCTACAACAATTATGGCAACTACAATCAAGGGATTCGAAATAATCATCCTGGATTTCAGTGGAGGAATAATGATGGTTGCCTTAACCCTGCTGCATCTCAGCCATTTCAACAACAACAATTGAATCAGCAAAGGCCCCAAAATGTTGGCACTGCCCCAGTTCAGCCTGTTCTTACCAATCCGGATTATGATAAAATGTTGTCACAGCTCTCATCATCCACACAGGTTTTGCTGAACACTCAAGCCCAACAAGGGAATGATATTGCTGAATTAAAGAAGCAAATGGGCCAAGTTGTTGAGTTCATGGGCCAAATTAAGGGATAGTCTGGAAAGTTGCCTACTCAGACAGTTCCAAATCCAGGAGGTGATTTCCGTTCAGCAAGTGTTGTAGCTACTAGAAGTGGGAAGCAACATAGCGAGTATCAACAGAAGAAGAAGCCAACGCCACATACTATTATTCTGGATGACGTTGAGCTTGATCCGGCCACCATTGAGGCCGAGAAAGAGAAGGTGACACCACCTGTCTCTATGGCACCTTCATCTTCACAAGTCGACCCGAAGCCACAAGGCATGAGCTCAATTCCTTCAAGTTCGACTCATGTTAATTCCCCGTTTGTTGTAGCACCATTTCCCAGCCGTCTAGCGAGCAAGAAGAAATTAGAAACGGATGAGGAGATCTTGGAGATTTTCAAGAAAGTGCAAGTCAATTTACCCCTCATCGAGTGCCTCAAGCAAGTGCCAAAGTATGCGAAGTTTTTGAAAGAGTTGTGCACCACGAGGAGACAAACGAGAGAGAAGAAGATTGTGAAGGTGAATGCGACTGTTTCAGCAGTCATTCAACGACGGCTACCCCCAAAGTTGAAGGATCCTGGGAGTTTTTCTGTTCCCTGCGTTATTGGTTCAAGATCTTTCAGCAACGTCATGCTTGACCTTGGAGCTTCTATAAACGTTATGCCCTATACATTGTACCAAGCTCTAGGTCTTCCTGCGTTGAAGAAAGATGATGTGATCATTCAGTTAGCCGATCGTTCTGAAACTTATCCACGAGGTTATGTGGAAGACGTTCTTGTCCAAGTCAATCAGCTTATCTTCCCAGCTGATTTCTATGTGGTAGATATTGAAGATAGTGACGTCAACACCACGCCAATGCTATTGGGACGTCCATTTATGAGAACTGCAAGAACGAAAATTGATGTGTTCAGCGGTACGTTCAGCATGGAATTTGATGGAGAGAGAATTGAGTTCAATATCTTTGATGCCATGCGACATCCTTCAGTTAGTGTCAATTCATGCTTTTCTGTGGATATTGTGGACACCTTGGCACAAGCTCATTTGGACACTCAAAGGAAGGAAATGTTGGACCTGGTTTTACAAGAAGGAGCTGGGTGGACTCGACTCGGGGATGATTCCCTTTTTAATGATCTATGGCTCGAAATGGTACCTGTAGCACGCGAAGTTTTGGCTCTCCTTGATGCAGCTCAAGCTGAAATTCGTCACTTTCCCCATATGCCTATCATTTTTGGTGAAAACAAGATGCTGCCTTCAATTGTTCAAGCACCTGAGTTAGAGCTGAAAGTCTTACCTGAACACTTGAAGTATGCTTACCTTGGAGAGAGTGAGACGTTGCCTGTCATTATATCAGCAACGTTAGAGGCTGAGCAGGAACACAAGCTTGTTGAGGTGTTGAAGAAACACAAGACAGCTATAGGTTGGACGCTTGCAGACATCAAAGGAATCAATCCGGCACACTGTGTACACCGGATCTTGCTAGAGGATGGCGCCAAACCTAGTAGGGAGGCTCAACGCAGACTTCATCCACCTATGATGGAAGTTGTGAAGAAGGAGGTGATTAAGCTCTATGATTGTGGAGTTATTTATCCAATATCAGATAGTCGTTGGGTGTCTCCAGTACAAGTTGTTCCGAAGAAGTCTGGGATCACTGTTATCAAGAATGAGGATAATGAGTTAGTGCCTCAGAGGGTTGTTACAGGACATCGAGTATGCATTGACTACAGGAAGCTCAACGCCACAACCAGAAAGGATCACTTTCCTTTGCCATTCATTGATCAAATGCTTGAACGGTTGGCTGGCCGTGCTTACTACTGCTTCCTTGATGGCTATTCCGGGTACAATCAGATTAGCATTGCTGAAGAGGATCAAGAGAAGACCACCTTTACATGTCCATTTGGTACATTCGTTTATAGAAGAATGCCCTTCGGTTTATGCAACGCCCCAGGCACTTTCCAGAGATGTATGTTGGCCATTTTTTCTGATTACATTGAGAAGATCATTGAAGTTTTTATGGATGACTTCAACGTCTTTGGGGATAGCTTTGACGCATGCTTGAGTAATCTAGAGCTGATTTTGCAACGATGCGTCGAAACGAAGCTAGTGCTTAACTGGGAGAAGTGTCATTTTATGGTGACGCAAGGTATTGTCCTTGGTCACATTATTTCGGCAAAAGGGATTGAGGTTGACAAAGCTAAAGTGGATCTTGTTCGACATCTTCCATCTCCAACAAGTGTGAGGGAAGTTCGTTCGTTCTTAGGACATGCCGGATTTTACAGACGCTTTATCAAAGATTTTTCTCACATAGCAAGACCTTTGTGCCGCCTACTACAGAAGGAGGCAACGTTTGAATTTGATGATGACTGTCAACGAGCTTTTAACAGATTGAAGGAGCTTCTGACTTCTGCTCCTATCTTATGTGCCCCGGATTGGTCCTTGCCCTTTGAACTTATGTGTGACGCATCAGATTATGCAGTTGGAGCTGTTTTGGGACAACGCAAGGACAAGAAGCCATACGCCATTTACTATGCCTCTCGGACTTTGGATGAAGCTCAGATGAACTATACAACAACCGAGAAAGAGCTACTTGCTGTGGTGTTTGCCTTAGACAAATTTCGATCATATCTTCTTCAGACTAAGGTAATTGTTTACACTGACCATGCAGCATTAAAGTATTTGATGGCAAAGAAAGATGCCAAGCCAAGACTTATTCGATGGATTCTACTTCTCCAAGAGTTTGACATTGAGGTTCGAGACAAGAAAGGAGTTGAGAATGTTGTAGCAGACCATCTGTCACGTATTGTACAAGACAAGGTGGAAAACGTGGACATCAAGGAGAGATTTCCAGATGAGCAACTTTTCAGAGTTCAGACTAGTTCACAGGAGTTACCTTGGTATGCAGACATTGTCAACTATCTTGTTACAAGGGAATTCCCAGCTGATATGCCTAAAGCAAAACGTGATCACTTGAAATATGTGGCACGTCAGTATGTGTGGGATGAGCCATACTTGTGGAAACACTGTGCTGATGCTTTGATTAGAAGATGTGTACCAGCCAGCGAGCATAGATCAATTCTTGAGTTCTGTCATAATGAAGCATGTGGAGGACATTTTGGATCAAAGAAGACGGCTTTGAAGGTTCTGGAAGCAGGATTTTTCTGGCCATCACTTTTCAAGGATGCTGCAGAACTTTGTGCTTCATGTGATAGGTGTCAACGCAGCGGCAATATTGGGCCACGTGATCAGATGCCAATGAATTACATTCTCAACGTTGAGATCTTTGATGTATGGGGGATCGATTTTATGGGACCTTTTCCTATCTCCAACGGTTTCATCTACATCTTACTTGCAGTGGACTATGTCTCAAAATGGGTTGAAGCTAAAGCTACACGCACTAATGATTCAAAGGTTGTTGCAGATTTCCTTCGTACAAACATCCTTTCCAGGTTTGGCATGCCTCGTGTACTTATCAGTGATGGAGGGAGTCATTTCTGTAACAAGACTGTGGCAGCTTTGATGAAGAAATATGGAGTTACTCATAAGATTTCCACGCCATATCATCCACAGACTAATGGTTTAGCTGAAGTTTCCAACCGTGAGATCAAGAAGATTCTGGAAAGGACTGTTGCACCAAACAAGAAAGACTGGAGTCAACGACTTGATGATGCTTTATGGGCCTACAGGACTGCTTACAAAACACCTATCGGATTGTCACCTTACAGATTAGTTTATGGGAAAGCATGTCATCTTCCAGTAGAGTTGGAGCATAGAGCTTATTGGGCCATCAAGAAGTTCAACGTTTGTTATGATGAAGCCGGCCTACATCGAAAGTTGCAGCTAGATGAACTTGAAGAGATTCGAAATGCAGCTTATGAGAGTTCTTGGATCTACAAAGAAAAAACAAAGGCGTTTCATGACAAGATGATCAAGAACAAGTTACTTGAAGTTGGGATGAAAGTGTTGCTCTTCAATTCTCGACTTAAGAACTTTCCAGGCAAATTACAAACTCGATGGATTGGACCATTCTTGGTCAAGCAGATATCTTCCCATGGTGCAGTCCAGATTCAAGCATTAGACACAGGGAAAGAGTTCATAGTGAACGGCCAAAGATTGAAACCCTATCAGGAGGCTTTGAAGAAAACGATGGAGGAGATGCCCCTCAAAAATCCAGCCATTCCCAGCGACTAAAAGTGCATCACGTCTAGGCTGTAAGACGTTAAAAAACAAGCGCTTGTTGGGAGGCAACCCAATGGAGGAGTCTACAACAGATTTGCATTCTCTTCCCTTATCTTTTTTTTAATTTTCGTAACTTTTGTTTAATTAGTTAGATTTTCGTAAATCCTAGCTTTCATGCTTGAATTCTATGACTTTCGTACATTGAGGACAATGTAGAGTTTAAGTGTGGGGGAGGGGTTTACAACTTTGTTGAGTCATAAAATAAAAATAAAATAAAAATTAAAAAAAAAACAAAAAAATCTGGCGGACAATGGAACTTTCCGACGGATGATGCCCTAAAAAAAAATATATATATTGTTTTGAGTCATAATTAGTGTATTTTTGAGTCTTTTTGTTTAACTTAGTGTTTTAAAGAGTCTTAGGATGCCCTTAGTTAGTCTATGATGAAAATGGACTGAATTTGAACATACATATGGCATTGCATTCATGATTTCTTGTGTTAATTGAGTTATTTTGAGTGTCATGACATGCAGTAGATATGGATAGTTAAACATGGTACAGATTTCGCATGTGAGAATAAGTTTAAGTCATATGAACCCTAAACGTGAGTTTTGAGCCTATACATTTCTTTTGAGTGAATTTCGTGCATATTAGTCTCAAAACTATGCATGTGCATCATTTGGTTACTTGCCATAGATCTTAATGAACTAGAGATTACTAGAACTTACTCATGTGAATTTGCAAAGCTTATAGTTAATATATACTCTGATTTTGGATATGATAAAAGGCACTTAGGTTTTCCACCACTTAGCCAAATAGCCATGTGTCCCATTATGTGCGCACGAGTTGCGACACCCTTAGATAAACCATTTGAGCCCACGTTAAGCTTTCTTTCATCACCCGTAATACCTAAACACTTTGCCTAGTGTAGGACTTCTTTACCCTATGTTCTGCAAACTTGGTGTGAAGTAATGTCGACAAGAGGAGAAGATGACAATTTTGGTGATGTACATTGATTGTTATGATGTGTGTATGGGGATAGACTTGTCCAAATAGCTTAAAAAAAATTGTGTTGTTGCCAAAAAAAAAAAAAAAAAAAAAAAGAATTTGAGAGAATGAACAGAAAAAGAAAAAAAAAATGTGTAATCTCTCATGGCAATGTGTTCTGTTTTGTAAATGTTTGGATTAATGTCCCCCATACTTGTGAATCTGGAGTATGCCACGAATTGAAGGCCCAAAGATGAAGAAATATGGCCTTTGTCCTATTCAAAAAGCTCAATGGGAGTTTAGAATGAAGTTAGGGTCCAACAAAATGAAATTTGGCCCTTGTTTATAGAAGATTGACCATGGGGGCGTGGAAAAGATGAAGGAGTCTGGTGTTACAAAGTTTGTGATATTTCGACTAAGTCTTTGGAACGTTTTTATCGCCACATATCTAAATTCCGAATGCCTTAGCCTTGCCCCATTACAACCCTTCGAAAGTCCTTTTTGATCCTTAAGATGAGTAGCAGTTAATCTGTTGAGTAAGTTGCATGAGTAAGCATATGGTTTGGTTCATTTGTGCAAGTATTTCATTCATGAGGTTTTCAATTATTTCTATCCATTTTTTTAGTGAAAATATGATGAGTGCATCCATGTGAGTTGATTTGAACTTTATACGAAACATGCACAGCCTTAACATCACCATTGTTTACACCACGTCTTACTTGTTCATTGCATGAATCATATCTTGGTTATCATTTGAAGTTATGTAATTCCATTGCCATATACATTAAGAAATTTCTGAGACAAATTTTGACTAAGGGCTTAGTGTTGTTTTACTTAGTATCTCTTACGTTTTCAAACATGATAACATGAAAATTTGCGGCTTTGAAACGTTGAGACTTCTAAGTGTTTTGTACATATAAGTGTGACGTTTTTCCCTTTGTTACTTTACCTTTATTATTTTTCTTTGTTTTTGAGTCCTTGTTTTGTTTTGTATTTGCTAGGGACTAGCAAAGTCTAAGTGTGGGGGAATTTGATCTACGCATTTTATGCTTGATTATTAATGTCTTTCTCTCTACATTTAGCTTTGTTTTATGCTTAGTAAATATGTTTCTAACTTGTTTTATGTTTTTAGGTAGAAAATAAAGGAGAAATAATAAAGGAGACGATTCGGAGCAAAATGTGTGCTAAGGAAGACGTTCCTAAATTCCGAAGAATATGATGCATGGAACGCATGGAGCTTAATTGCAAATACATGGTTGCTTGGAGATAATTGACATGGAGCATAATTAGCTTAATTGCATGGATGGCATGGTGATGATGCATGGAGCTAATGACATGGCTTAATTATATGATGAGTGGTGGTGTAATGCATGAAACGGCAAGAGACATAATTGCATGAGCAAATGGCCAAAACGGTAATGAGCTAAATGAGCTAATTGCATGCAACGGAGTTGAGCTAGAAGAATAAAACGGACTTGAGAAGAATGCTAGCAAACAAATTGCATGAACGGCTTTGCAATTAAGCTAATAGCTTTGCATGAACGGATGTATAATTGCAAATAACGGAGGTATAATAAGCTGAAACGGCATGGAGCTTAATGGCATGCATCTCAAACCATCTCCTGTATAAGGAGAACTTTGGGGAAGAGAAAGGTATCACATATTCTAGGCCTAAACTCTGCAAAAATTATTCTCCAACCTCTCCCTCAAACACCAAGACCAAGCACGGAGTTGACAATACCACCATCCATCATCACTCGGATCGCTTGCACACGTTAAGTCCATACAAGTGAGAACCACCATCCTTGGATCCATCTACACCTTGGGAGTTTGCAGCGTTAAGCGGGATTTCTTTAAAGTGTAACCATGAATCCTTTACTCCGTAGTCATATTTTGTTCTTGTACTCTTTTTGTTTAACGTTGGGTTTTGGTGAATATTTTTGGATTTTTAATACTTACTTGAGTATATCTTCCATGTGTTTATGTTCTTAGTTTTGTTTGAGGCATGCTATGTCTAGTTCTTAATGCGTTGGGTAGTGCGGGATGATTGTGTTTTAACCTTTCGCCTGGAAGTTATTCAATGATTCTTAGAATTTGAGGCGTTAAGCTTTAAACCACATGACATGTTAACAATAAGAATTAGGAGCATAAATTTCGAAGGTAGCTTAATTAGGTAGAGAAAATTGGTTAGGTTAAATATGATGATCACATGTAAATAATTAGCTTATGTTTTATTTTTGTCGAAATTTATGGTGGGATTTTTGGGATTCTTTTTATGTGTTTTGCTTGTCTATGAGTCGATGCATGTTAGAGTCCTAGAATTTCTTGCTATATTTTTCAACGTTTTTAGGTAGTAATTAGATAGAAAATTAGGTAATTAAAATCAACTCATACACCCCCCATATTACACAATAATTGCATGCACCATTCAATCCCCGGTTTAGAACGATCCCTACTTGCTTATATTATACTACATCTATAGGGTTTTAAATTGTTTATGGTTGATTTATGTGTTTAATTTAAATGCATATTTTGGTAATATCAATTGTTCTGCCTTTGGAGATCAATGTTCGGTCTTTACGTGTGATGGAGCAACACAACTTGATCGGTGAAGACTATGTCCAAGCGATGTGGCAGGAGCATGAAGACTTAGATGAGAAACGTATACAAGCTTATGATAGTCTACGTGCTGAGAAACAAAAATTGGCTCGTGCTTATGACCAACGTACAAGGGGCATGGGTTTTTTAGAAGGAGAACTTGTTTGGCGAGTCATTTTGCCTGTTGGCGAGAAGACTGAAGGACGAGGTAAATGGTCAGAGAAATGGGAAGGACCATACATTATCGATCGACTGTTGGGTAAAGGAGCAGTGCGTTTGCGAGATCGAGATGGTGCTATACACGCGAACCCAATAAATGGTCGTTACCTAAAGAAATTCATACAACCTGTGTGGGAGTATGATGATCCTCCAACCATAGATTAATCTTGTTTATTTATGCTCTCGCATAAGTAAACTACAAGGGCAACACATACCAAGGATCATGTACCTTAAAATAGCCTATTTATGGGGTTAAATTGCTAGGGCATTTACTCGAGCCCAAACTTTTGTAATTTTTTATGTTTTTTCTTCCAAGTCAAAGTTCATATTAGCCAGTTTTTGTGGCCTAAATTTTGAGCAAACTATATATGAGTTTATCAATACAAAGAACTTTTACACTTCAAATATAAAATTTTACATTCAATACTTGGAGGAATACAAAGGCTTTGCGGCCTCAAGCTCTGATACCATATGCAAGAACAAACCTGAATCAACAACAGAGAAAAAGAAAATAGTTTGTTCTTTCACAAGATCCTCTGCGTTGTTTGCCATCCTCTGGGGTCGAGTTATCAAATGAAGACCAAAACACCAAGTTAACAAAGAGATCGACCTCGGTGAGGGATGGGGAGGATCTGAAACGCAGGAGGTGATGTGCACCTGCCATGGCGTTTGTTGCCTTCTTCCCAGGGTGACACTCCCATCTTTCCCCATCTATTGCAGGATGCATTGAAGAGGCCTCCCTTCTCCAGTGCATATGGACACCGAACGGGTGCACTGGGGAAGGGTGAGGGAGTTTTCACCTTGGGATGGTGGCTTGTCCCTTCCGGATTCCTTTAATCTGGGACGAGCCAAGGCAACGCCTGGGCATAGATATTGCTATCTAGTCCAGGTTTAGGCATGGATATTGCTATCTAAGGAACACAACATGGAAAGATTTATCTAGAGGTTTCTTTAGATGGGAATACCAGAGCAAAAGAACAATGAGGTAGTTCATTCTCGCGAAAGGATTGGTTCATAATACAAAGGAAAGGGAAACCTTTTATAGACAGGAGTCACACCGGTTTGGTTTCGCGAGAGTAATTACGCTTGAAAATAGTGAATACGTGTCCAAATAAGAGTGGACCTTGAAGACGGTTTATCTGCTCGTAAGAAGTGCATGATAAATGAGGAGATCTTTGGGGCAGGTAAAACGTATTTCAAAGATTTTGATTGTTTGACGCGATACGGATTCCAAGGTTAAGAATTCAATTCCATTTATTGTTGAACGATCAAAATAGTCAAAATTAATTACAGCCTAAAACGGGGCTGGATCAAAATTAGGAAAATGGCTTATTAGAGAAGCCCAATTGGGTTTTTGGACCCAATTCAGACTTTGTTGTCAAAACGATGTGGATACATAAAAAATCTTTAATGTTTGGTAACAAATACAAAAGGCCTACATCAGAGGCCCAAAAGTTTTACATCTTAAGGAAGAAGCTCTTTATCGAGATCTTAGTCATCTCTGAGGCCACCCAGGCTTGATGAGCTGCTAAGCGAGCTTCATCGGCTTCATCGCGTGCCTTTTGCAGGAGTTGAGCTCGAGTCTCGCCTTCCACCAAAAAGTGATGCATTTCATCCTGATAACTGGGGATGTCAGTTTCCAATGCATTTACTTATGCTCTAAGTACTGGGAGATCAGCTTCAAGGGCAATTATCTTGGCACGTTTGGTTGTTAGGGTCTCCTCCTTTGTAATTTTTTCCTTCAGATGCTTCTCGATTCTCTCTGTCTCCTTGTGAGTTTTTTGCTCCAAGGTTTTCGCTGCTTCGTTCTTATGCTCAGCTTCGAGTGTTAGTTCTTAGAAGACTTCGCTTTGGTGCTGGAATTCAAAGAGACTTTCTTCTAGTTCATCCAAGCGAGGAATGAGGTCTGCTGGGATGTTGGCCTGCAGGGTTTTCACTTGTTTTTGAATGGCCTGAATGTCTTTTAGAGAATCTAGGGGCCCAGAGAGAATTTTGTGAAGCAGAGCTCTAGTGTCTGAAGGAGTGCTTAGTGTACTTAGTTTGCCCACAAGTTCTTGGATCTTGGTGTTTGACTCTTGTACATTGAGCAGTTGAGGATTGTCTCCTTGTGATGAAGAGGGGATGTGACTTCCCTTGGCCAGAACTATGGGATCTTCATCATTGACATCTGGAGTACTATCAGGCTGATCTTCAGTAGCTATCACAATTGGCTCGCCTGATGTGCTCGCTTGGTTCCTTGGGCTGTTAGGAATCCTCTTGCGAGCGTCCAGGTCCACAGGAACAAGTTTGGACTACAATATGAGAATAACAGGTCATGTCAGGACCAATTTAAAAATCATTAATCTAGAAGTAAGGGTACAGGGTTCTTACTTGTTGAGGAGACAATGGCTGTGTTTCTTCAAGAGCTTGAACTTGTTGCTCTGGCGAGGAGGGACTCGGTTCTTCGCCTTCTGGGTTATTCTCAACCAGGATTTGTGGTTGTTCAACTATGAGCTCTGGCGAAGGGATAATTTGTTGCTCAGGCTCTGGAGTGACTTGTTCATCCTGGGTACTGGGGCCCTCGCCTGAGGAGGAAGGAATAAAACAAGATTGCACTTCAATCTGCAGACGCCTAAGCAAAACATCAAGACCTACAAGTTTTTTCTTCTCTTCCTCCTCGAGCTCTGTTCGATGTATTCCAGCTAGAAATTGGGATATGAAGTCCTTGCAACATTCTTTGTGACTGTTGAGGACTTCATGGTCTGTAGTTTCATCTTCGTTGCTAAATATGATGCTGGAATCATCAAACTTCAAAATGAAGGCTTTACAGTGTCCTTCAGAGAGCCTCTCTCCTAGTGAGTCTATTATATAGTACGCTTTGTCTTCAGCCTTGAGGACAAAGAAGTGATCATTCCAACTCACTATGTAGACTTGTGGCTTCTGGCTCTTTTGAATTTGTTCCCACAGACTGTCAAAATAGGGGAAACCATCCAGGGCTGTGAACCTTTCAGGGTCAAAGTACCCTATGAAGGCGCCATCAAATGAGAATTGAAGTGGTCTGATGTTTGCCTTCAAGATGGTGTCCAGATCAAAGTGTTGGTCTGGGTACTTGCTCGCAAGGGACTCGTCCTTGCATAATTCCTGCAACTCCTTGGAACCTTGAATTAGGAGATCATCAAATTGGGAGAGTGTAGGGGTGCTGTCTGGATTTGCACATAACCAGTGTGCAATGATGAAGGATACAGTTGAACAAGCACTGGACCCTGAGGCTTTGTTGCTCATTTGATCGAACGAGGCAAGGAAGACTTGAGCAGTAAGGTTTGTTGGTTTATCCCTGCTGGGGACCGTTACCCCCATCCAGATTCCACTTTCAGGATCTTGGTTCTTCAATTTAAGCTTCTTGCGCTTTGGAGACTGTCAAGAGATTGGGATTAGTATCAAGATCAGTGGTAAGTCAATTTGTTCTGGAAGAATAGCAGTCTAAATACTTACAGGGGATCCAGAACGCTTTGATCTTTTCTTCCTAAAAGACTATTTGGCCACAGTCACATCCGGTTCAGGTTTGTGCTGTGCAAGGAAGAAAGAAGTGGTCGTTTATCATCAAAGGGTTGAAAAGTTGCTAATATATGTGGGAATTTTTTGATGAAACATACATGTGGCCACGGGGTAGAGCTGGTGCTGGGGTGTGTTTCAGTAAGAACAGCCAAGTCTTCTTTATGCGAGAATATGTGGCTGAATTCATGAAAAATTGCAGTAAAGCAGGAGTCTGGTCCCTGGTTTCGTTTCTCTTCCCAGAAGTGGGAGTACCATGTGAGATACGAGGGGGTGACCGACTTTGATTTTGACAGTGGCTTTGTAATTGTTGGAAGCGTTACCATTGGAAAGCCAAAGTTCTCGTCGCGTGTTTCTGCTGCAACAGGCTTGTTGTTTCCTCGCCAGAGAGTATACTTGTTAACAGAGCAGGCGAGGGGCATAGGAGCATCTTGACTGAGACCAAACTGTCTACAGAAATGGTTTGGGGCATAGAGCTCATACCCGGAGCTTACTGAGTCTGGAATTTGTAGGTCCTGGCAAGTGTTGAACCGAATGAATAGGTCCCTCGCGTGAACATGTTGTTCAGGTGAAGGCATGAATCCACTTGCAAGGAGTTCAGGATGGCGACGACTCAAATTCTTTCAACTGCTGTATAAGGGAAGTCCTTATGCGAGCAGAGGTGCTTGAAGCAGTTGAGGTAGGACCATTGTTTGGCCCTAGGCGTTGTGGAAACAAATGATTGGCCCAGTAGCTTGTGTTCTGCAAAGAGAGGGGCTGCTGAGGAGCGGAAGTATGGGAAGTAGATTTGCAACCAGAGTTCTACCATCCACAGTGGTCCTGGTTGGTTCAAATCAAGCTTCGATAAAGACACTCGCCTGAGGCCATAGTAGATATAGGCGAGGACGGACTCAACCAAGCTCAGTTGTTCTTTGTTGTAGAGGCGTTCAGCGAGGTTGGTCCATGTCTTGATAACCTTTGCAGAGGTTGAGCAAAACAGATACTTGGCTTGCCAATATTCCAGAAAGGCTATTCCTCTCTGTGGTGTATCTTTTTCCTCGCTTGTAAAGTATTTCACCCAGGCGGAGTAGGATGAAGAGCGTTCTGAAGAGGCTTGTTTGGGTGTCTGGCAAGAGTCTTGGGGAGCCCAAGTGTTTCCAAAGGTAGGAACTCCAAAAATGGTATAGAGATCAAGTATTGTGATGCCCACATCTCCACAAGGGAGACGGAAACAGTTTGTTGTGCAGTCCCAAAAGCACATGGCTGCAGCAAATGGGGCTCTGTTACCCCCAGCTGGAAGAGAGAAGCATAAATCTATAAGTTGGGCAATTTCGGTTGCCTCCCACCTATCAATGTCTTGTCCACGGCGGTGCCGGTACCAGGCGAGGTCGTCTTGGCTTGAGTGTGGCCACTTCCCAATAAGACAGTGAGTGTCTTTTTGAGTCCATTCTTTTGGGTATGCTTTGGGGTCTGCCTGGAGTATAAGGGATGAACTACAGATGGGCTTACGGAGGTATGTGAAAAGCTCTGGTTTTAATGGAGAGTCCAGAAATGGACCAAGCAGACCTGTGTTTTCTACGGGGTCTACAGTAAGAGTGCAGACGGTGTCTGGGTTGTGTCGTTTAGCGACTGCCTTGAGCTGTTTGGAGAATCTCTTGGCGTCAGGAGTTTCATAAAGGATGGAAATGTCTTTACGATGAGGCATTTTTCTATTCTGGAGGAATAAGGATTGACGGCGATGAGAAAGAAAGGTTTGATCTTTTTGACTGAGAGAGTTAGAAAGTGCAGGGTTCTGAGCAATTGAAAGGGTTTGTTGAAAGATGAAATTTGTGGATATGGACTGGTGATTTTATAGAGGTGTCAGTCGAGCGTCATACTTTTTCAAAGAGGTGGTGAACGTGGCGTTCGAGTGATGGTGTAGCGTTTCAAAGTCAATGGGTACACTGGTCAAGGTATATTCAAGTCTTTTCGCTTGTTCAGAAAGTTTCCAAGTTCAAGACCTGAGGGGCAATGTTTGGGCCTAAATAAAGAATTTCATTTTGGGCTTGGATGGCCGAGGTCTATGCGAGCGGCCCATTATAATTAATGGTGCTTGGCGAAGAGTCAAGTTATATAACGTCTGGCGAGTTTCGCTAGAAGAAGACTTTGAGTTCTATTAGGACTATGTCTTATTAGCTGATTCTATGCGGCTTAGATTCTGTCATAACTAGTTTCATTTTGAATAGAACTCTTGGAGGAGTTATTATGGGATTAGAAGATCTATGAGTGATTACGACACGTATGCTGGTATTGGATTCAGACTGTGATTACAAGAGCAGAGGAATTTAACATTGAATGAATGACTGTTATTAAGCGAGTATATAAGGAAAGCAAGGATCTTATGAGAAGCCCCCCCCCCTAATCAATCAATCAATCAATCTTGCTATACGCAAACAAACCTAGACGGACATCTCGTCCTCGAGATTCCTATCTTCTTTGCAACCAGAAAGTCTAAGTGCTTGTCACCTATCGAGTGAGAGTATTACGACTCCAAGGAAGCAATTGCAACCGGAAAGTTGAAGAGCGGCTCACTTGTAAGTTGGGAGCTTGAATACTCAAAGGGAGCGAGTGTTCTCAACACTCTATTAAGAGATTGCTCTGCTTTGCACGAGAAAGGACGTGTGGAGTATCGATTTCAAGACTTAGCGAGAGATTCACATATCAAAGTCCTAGATTTCTAGGCAAAAAGGACCTATTCGAGCAGGGTTGGTGCTCTCCCTGTTCTAATCGCTTAATATAGAAGTCAGGTGGCTGTGATCAGTCCATATTCCGTCAAGAGACGGTGGCACGCCAGCATACGAAGCACATGCAGGATAGACCGGTCCACGCGGTTAAAACATCCGAGGTAAAAGAGACTGCTTCGCGAGAAAGATCTATCCGCGAGAAATATTTTTGCATCCAACAGTAGTTATATAACTTAATTCTATATGATTGAGTGCAATCTAAGCATCAATGCTTGTTTTCTAAAACTCACATGGCTCGTATTAAATCCGCGTACCGGAAAATCGGCTCTATATCTTTTTGCCGGGAAACCAAGTTTAATTATGAGATTCTGAGTCAACACAAGAAGCCTTTTAACTCTAAGATGATAAAAAAAAAAATTATACCAAGCAAATACTAGCTTCTACACGTTTGTGTCTGGAAACTACTCGGTCTTGTTCTTGTACAGTATCTGCATTATTTGACATCATTGACAAGTAGTTAAAATAGGGATCGAGGTAAAACCCTACCTAGATGGCTTATCGGCCGGATGCCAAGTTGGGTTTAATCACACCCCGATTTCACGAACCCTTGTCTCCGCTATGTATGTTTAGGACTACATGGAATTGAAGCACAACATGTCCTCAGTTAGACCTTTCAACATTAAATCACTTACTTGTAGTGGTTTTCCAATAAATTATAGAAAAATCAACCTCCTGAACAAAAAAAGAAACTCAGCTTAAAAACTGAAACATTGCGATGCCTAATATACTTGAATAAAAGTCGATTTTTCAAGTTAACATTTACACACTAGAGGCGTGTTGAGTTTTATAATTTGGTCTAAAACAAGGTGTCATCTCTGCTCATCATCGAAGTTTGATTTCCTCTCCTATATTACAAAGTTAATATCTAAGACGAACTAAGTTTGCCTCGAACCAGATCAATTTTACAAAACAAACAAATGTGACCTATTTTTTAATGGCGCGTGTTTCCCACTCTCTCAAGCGTTCTTACCTCGTTCATTTACCTGGTTCAACATGAATCAAGTGCACACCAACCTTAGAGCATCCGCACCCATGATTGAAGCAAGAAGCAGAGCAAGAGCAAGACTTGCTTCAAGCAAGATGTATCCAAGATTTGCTCAAGCAAATCAAATTTTGCACACACCCATTCACTATTTGCTTCAAGCAAATTAGCTTTGTCATGTAGTGAAATGTTTAAAAATGAATTACCGGATAGATTTACCACCAATAATAATGTGACACGTGTCTTGATCGGTAATAATTATACAAGATTTCCGGTAAGATTTCCGACAAATTAAAAATTGACACGTGTCACCGCCATGTGTCATTGTCGGTAAAATAATTGGACTAGATATCCGGTAACATTTTCGACCAATTACGATGCGACACGTGTCACTGCGAGATAGCGTCGTCGACAAAATAATTGAACCAGATTTCCGGTAAGATTTTCGACCAATTACAATGCGACACGTGTCACTGCGAGATAGCGTCGTCGACAAAATAATTGAACCAGATTTCTGGTAAGATTTTCGACCAATTACGATGCGACACGTGTGTTCATATTTGACGATCGGATTATCTACAATTGTCTATAAAACGATCATCTTTCTTTCATAGTTACCTCACACCATTTCTCTCAACACTTAGCAACATTTCCTTGTTCATCACTCAAATGGATCCTTTCAGCTTCCCCCATTTTTTTCGGAGGAGACAACGTCAACAAGAAGAGGATGACTATATGGAGCAATCATTCATCAATCAGGTGGTCATTGCGGAAGCACAAGACGACGATGAACCCGATCGACCGAGCGGTTCACGTCGCGGTAAAAAACCGAATCGTGATCGACAGAGGCTATCAAGGGGACGCAATCTCATGGATGATTACTTCATCGAACGTCCCAACTTCGAGGCGGCAGAATTTCGTCGTCGATATAGGATGAGCAGAAACCGATTCAACATTATCATGACGGATCTATGCAACCACGACCAATCTTGGCATCAAAGACCAGATGCGACTGGATTGCTAGGGCTTCTTCCTGAACAAAAGCTGACCGGTGCTCTGCGAATGTTAGCGTATGGGGCGGCCGCGGATCAGTGCACAGAAATTACAAGGATGGGGGAATCGACTACTCTGGCATGCATGAAGGCTTTTTGCAGCCAAGTGTATGAAATCTATGGTCCAAGGTACCTCCGCAGTCCGACATCGGCAGACCTCACGCGACTCCTAGCTAAAGGCGAACGCCGAGGCTTTCCTGGCATGATCGGAAGTATCGACTGCATGCACTGGGAGTGGAAGAACTGCCCAACCGGCTATCAAGGGGCGTACTCAGGTCGAAAGGGTCGCCCAACTGTTATTTTGGAGGCAGTGGCCTCGTATGATACGTGGATATGGCACAGCTTCTTCGGGTGTCCTGGAGCCAAAAATGACATTAATGTGCTCCACCTATCGGATGTGTTTTCAGAGGTCCTTTCAGGAAGAGGCCCAACTGCCGTATATGAAGTCCATGGAGAGAGGTACAACCACGCTTATTATTTGGCTGACGGAATATATCCAAGGTACTCTACATTCGTCAAGACTATTTCTAATCCCCAGACGCCGCAAGATAAACTGTTCGCAAAGAAACAAGAGGCATACCGGAAAGATGTGGAGAGGGCCTTTGGCATCTTACAATCTCGATGGGCAATTATTCGTCATAGTTGTACATTGCACCACAAATCGGTAATGACTACCATCATGTTAGCTTGCATCATATTACATAACATGATTGTTGAAGAAGAGTACGTGGAGGATGAGGATGAGAATGAGGAAGAAGAAGACGTGCAAAATCCATCGAGGGCTTTCCGGGTTTATGATGGGCCAGTGGATCAACAAGGGAATCGAATTCCTTTTGAGCCAATTAGTAGAGATGGAGCAAATATACATAGGTTTCACGACCGTGTTGCCGATCTTGAATCTGGTTACATCCATATAGAGCTTCAGAAGGACTTGGTGAAGCACAATTGGAGGTTGGAAACCGGCGAGATACTCTAAATATTTAATGTGTGTTTAATTTCTGTATGTGTGTTTAATTTCTGTATGTGTGTTTCATTTCTGTATGTGTGTTTAATTTCTGTATGTGTGTTTCATTTCTGTATGTGTGTTTAATTATGAAGCTTCCGTTTTTATTTCAAGTGTATTTTAATTTCATCTTAATGAATAAATTGCATCTTTATTTCTTGAAAATTTAAATTACATAAAATTTAAATTACAGAAAATGACGAGCCAAGCCCAGATTTATTCTTAGTACAATACTATAACTTCTACGGAAAGAGCACGCGACTTGGGTGATAACAATCAGAGTATGTTTCATCGGTATGTTGATCTTGACTAGGTTCTCCTTCATTAAGGATGGCTAATTTCCTCTTTGTAAAATATCTTTTTGAGATTGGGGTCATTGCCTCCAAATCCATTGTCATGATCCTCGTTTCCTCCTCAAGTTTCTTCAATCGTAACTCTTCATCCGCCCTTGCTTCATTCCGCCTTTGAATTTCTATGTACTCCGCGTAATAATTAAGCTCACTCTCATTATGCGCTATCCTCTTGGATTGCCACGAAGCTTGGTCACTAGCAATGGTATGCAAAACCTCAACTCGTTGCTCAATAGGAGTGTTACCTTGTTTCTTTTGTCGCCTCGCTTCCTTTGCCGCCTTCGTTCCCATTGGTCTAGGCGGACTAGAGGGAGCGGGAGCGGGCACGTGGCTTTGAGGTGTCTCATTCACTTCTTCGTCATCCAAATTAATGGTTGGAGATGATTCGGCGGCGGAAGGAGTAGGTTGGTCACTACTTGCATATGGAGATGGAGTACTTGGTAGCACCGAAATGAAAGAAGGATGATTCTTAACCACTTCCCAACATTCAAAGTGGGTGAACACTTTCTTCATATCCTTATAGTAACATGATTGAGCTTGCTTGACCTAATAAAATAATTATATTAGCTACAAAATTATGCCACAAAAATAAAGTACATATATAAATTATGCTACAAAATTATGCAACAAAATTATGCTACAAATAGCTACAAAATTTATATAATATATGCTACATAATTTAAATTATAATATAACTCATCATTATGTTACAAATAAATAAACTTACCTCATCCATTAGCGAAGTGCCGCTAGCTATACGTTGTTGTGCCGCGTACAAACATTCGCCCCATTTTTGCAAGAGTCGCTTGAATTTGTTGTAGTGAGACGAAAGCGCGATTCGGGTCCTCGGCTCTTTCAGAGGATCACCGGGTGCTGGCTCCCAATTTTTGACATAATCCGCATGAATTGTCTCCCACAATTTCTCCCTCTTTTGTTTGTTGCCGTCGTATTCATCAACGCTATAACGCACAAAAGAAATACACATTTGTAAATCTTCGGAAGGAAGCCAATGTGTGCCCATTGTTTACGAAAAAAAGCTTAACGAAAGGAGAAAGGAGATGGAAGGAGAAGTGGAATGGTATGCTCAAATTGGTGTGAATTGAGCAAAACTTGAAGTAGTATTTATAGGCAAAGATTTGGGAGAGAACCAGATTTTTTAGAATTTTTTTACTATTTTTTTGAGTTATTTCCGTTGAAAAACCAGACCTGACTGAACAGTAACCCACAGTAGCCGTTGGGTTTAAATTCTAGCCATTGGATGAGGAGAGGGCTTCAAAATGGAGGGCTGAGATTGATTTAGCCGTTGAAGGCTGATGCAGGAGCTCGGTAAGCCACGTGGCACATCAGGATTGGTCCGTAAATTTTTTTTTAACTATTTACTGGCGCGTGTGTTACACGCGCCAGCTTTAAAAAAAAAGCCCAACGCGCCTGACGTCACCCACGTGGCGTGGGGTCCGCCAGGCGGTCGAGCAGCAGCCGGAGCAAAACGCGCTCGAGCGTTTGGTCGAGCAGTCCGTCGCCGTTGACTGGGCGAGCAGCAGCTCACCGGTGCGAGGCCGAAATCCCGTTTGCTCGAGCAAGTCGCCGGTGCCCCACCACCTGCTCGATCAAGAACTGCCCGGCTGCTCGCCGGTGCAGATGCCCTTACTAGCGATGTTAAGAAGAAGAAGAAAAAAACTCTCACTCTGGGTCTTTTAGCAACAGTAAAAAATTGAAATAGTGTCACATTTTACCGTTGAAGATTCGAGTACAACAATATACACAGAATCACACACATTTGTCACATTGTAACGTACAATATTCCCTCGTATACATCAATCTCTACAGTCTAGTCTCTATCATTGCCTCCCCTTTCCCCATCTCCCTACGTCCCAATACCCAATCTCCTAGCCTTTAGTCCTCTCCTTTCAAGAAATTACTTTAGGTAATTAAACTCCCTCAATTATTTTAACTTTTTACCCAAAGTTAAGCATATCATTGCTCCTCGTAAAGTCTCAAATTTACCCAATAGACAACAGCGGAACAGGCCCCATTAAATTATAAACCCGGTCCAATTCTCAAACGCCTTGGAAAACCACACTTCCTTGATATACGTAAAACCCAGAACCCCTCCCATCAATTGGCTCCGGCTTTCTGTGCATGTGAGCCTATCTGCCACTCAAACAGGAAATCAAAATTTTCAAATTCCAAATCCGGCTTCCGGTAACCCGACTCCGAAACCCGTACCCAAACCCACCAACAATTTTAAAAACCAGTTACACAAAGAACTGCCGCAGGAAGTTGCAGCCTAAACCGCTATATATTCCATCTCTCTCTCACTGACCTCCTCACTGTCTCTCTCTCTCTCTCTCTCTCTCTCGTTTCAACATGGGTTTAACTAAAGCTTTGGTTCTAGCTCAACTCTCTGTTCTTTTAATGAGCTGCTTCACCGCCCTAGCTGAGTTCACAGTTAGCGAAACCCAAGCTCCCATCCCGCCACGTCACCACGGCTACTATGCACACCCTGTAGCCGCACCAGCCCACCCTCCCACTCACGGCGGTCACCACCACCACCACCCAAAACCCCACCCTCCCAGCGCCGCACCGGTTCACCCTCCGGCCAAGGCACCCGTCCACCCTCCGGCCAAGGCACCCGCACACTCCCCAGGTCACCACCACCACTCTCACCCACCTTCCCACTCGCCGGCTCACTCTCCCTACTCCCACGCTCCAGTTCATCCACCCACCCATGCGCCACCGGCTCAGGCTCCTGCCCCGGTTCACCCTCCTACCCACCCTCCCAAGAAGCCGTTCCCCCGTAGTTACGTCGCCGTACAAGGCGTCGTCTACTGCAAGTCATGCAAGTACGCCGGCGTCCCCACTCTCCTTAACGCCACCGTCATAGCCGGTAAGTAACTAGAATCTCAAACCTACCGCTTTTCTTTAACCTCTGTAACAACAATAGTGACGTCGTTTTTTTTACGTAGGCGCCACCGTGAAGCTGCAGTGCAACAATACCAAGTACCCTCTGGTCGTGAAAGGCAAGACCGACAAGAACGGCTACTTCTTCATCACGGCGCCCAAGACCATCACCACTTACGGGGCACACAAGTGCAAGGTCTTCCTCGTCTCGGCTCCAACCACCGCCTGCTCCAAGATTTCCGACTTCCACGGCGGACTCAACGGCGCTCTTTTGAGGCCCACCAAGCCCTTTCTCTCCGAGAAGAATCTCTCCTTCCTACTATACACCGTTGGTCCCTTCGCCTTCGAGTCCAAATGCCCCAAATGATTAGTTTATTTACAGGCTCTGCCATTTGTGATGTCTAGGACTAGGAGTGTTAAGAATGAGAAGTGAGAACAGTGTTGTGTCTAAGCTAGGGCTTGGGGGTTTTCCCTCCAACATGGGTTGCAATGGACCGTTTAAATTTACTACTGTGTTGCTTAATTACTTGGGTTACAATAATGAATAGTGATCATTACCTAGACTAAAATATTTTATTGTTGGGGTAAATGGAGCTCGTCCTGGTACTTTTAACGTGGAGTGATGTGATTTGAAGGATCCAACGGTCATAAGTGGTGCAAGTGAGTTCTGTTTGTAAAATGGCAGACATGTAGCTTTAAGCTTTATATAAAAATTCGATGTACTCTTAACTCTCCATGAAGTGTTGTGTACTACTTTTGTGAAAGAGCTCTTTGATCATGTCATGTCGTTTTACCCAATAAAGGACTTAGGCATCTCCAGCTCAACGGTCAGATGTATCCCGAAATCAACAAAAAAATCATGTACAATCCATATAGGACCCTGATCTATATTTTTCTAGGAATCAGGATTATACTTAAACAATAAAAAAAAATTGATGTTATGATTGATTAGTATTAATTTTAATGAGTGTTAATGTCAATTTAAATGTTATGAAAAAATTATTTAATTAATTTATTTTAATTTTTTAACTTCAATAATAATCACAATATTTTTGTAAAAAAATATAATCAAAATAATAAATTTATCATGTGTAATACTTTAAAAATTATAAATATATCTTTTAAAATTTCAATAAATATAATATATGCAACGATAATATAGTAAATAAATGCAAATAATGTAATATTTTAAAATATTGATAATAATTTATTTGTTAAATAAACCATCAATGAATATAATAAATATAATGTAATTAAAACGTTAGTATAAATATTAATGGTAATATTTTTAACAGCTAAATTAAATACAATGGTAATTTTTCTTTAATAAATATACTGCTCTTATTTCTAAACCATTCCTCATATTTTCCCATTCGTTTCTCCAAATATGGCATCCACCATTGAATATATATAAATTTAAAAGTTTGAATTAATAAAATAATATAAAAATTAAAATTATAGTTCTTACGAATTAGAGATGACACAAAATATAATTCTGACTATTTATTAAAATAAAAGATTAAATTATACCTCAGGTCCAAATTAATATAGCCCCTAGCCTCAAGACTCGGAGATGAGCTTAGTCTCTGTATGGGTGCTATTTTTCTTGCGAAAATGACCCTTTTTACGAAATCCAAAACGAAGGTCCTACTCTGGACTAGTCTCGTAGAGGATAATGAAAGGACACACCAAACCGTGCCATGGCTAATTTAGGGTTTGAGATGTTAAAGTTATGATGTGCATAGTTGGGGTTTGAAGAGGCAAATATCATGTGGATAGTCTCAGATCTAGTGCATGATGTGTTGGAAGAAATCCAGAGAAAACCCTAGAGACATTGTGTGTTGATGATTTTCATAACCCACTCCATACCAATGTGGTTGTGTACCCTAATCGGATAATTGAACGTTGTTCATTGCACACGAAAATTCCAAAACTTCTTTAGGCCAAACAATTCTAATTAGTATTTAACATTCTAACCTTCGTTATCAAAGAGATTCTCTAGATGTATGATATAATTTTTGGATCTACTTTGCTCATGACAAAAGTCGTCTCAAAAGCTACTACACTGAGAAATTAATTATTTTTCAACCATAGATTTTGCAACTCTATTTTCTAGCTAGGAATGAGTTTTCTGAATGCAATATCAAATTCAGGGAGTTTATCTTGAATTATTTTGTATGCAGAAGTGATGTAAGGCGACGTTTATATAGGAAATGATACCATGTGGAATCATTACTATGATGACTGTCCTCGCAGGCGTAGAGATAAGCATACATTTAAAATCCAATTTCTGGATCGATCTGTTCTCATTTTGTTTCCCTTCCTGGTATTGAAACTCAGTTATTTATTTGCATCATGATGAGTTTGTGTAAAATTTGATAGACAAAAGTAGTCTGTGTATATCAGTATGTGTTACATAGCATGATTCACTTCTGTGCATCATGATCGAGCAACATTGCCATGATGAACAAGAGCTTCTCTTTTTGCTTTTTTCTTTTGTGTCACTATTTCTTTGTATGATTTGTGAAACAGTTCAGGCCAGCATATCCTTAGAGATCTGCGCCCGCGAGAGACAATCCCACACCAATAGTGTTAGGGATGATAAAAACTCAGCGACTCGGATTTGAGAACTAAATCTCCTACTACTATTTCACTTTTGTTTTTGAAACGATCATGGCAATAATGCTGTCTTTTATCTCTTTGTCTTCTACTCTTCTTTGAATTTTGGTGGCAAATATGGTGATAAATTTCAAAAGGAAACGTCGGTAGCTATCTCCAAGAGTCCAAAACCTAAAGTTGGACAAAAACAATTCACAGATCGAGGGAAAAAAGAGAAGAATATGGCCGATAGAAAAAAAAAGCTAATAACAAGAAAATGATCTCTTTTCGTAAACCAAACGAGCTCAACCGTATTTCCATGATACATCTAACAAAGTTCTTTAATCAGAGTTCAGTTAGTTACTTCTTTATTTATAACAATTAATACCCTCATTATCAAAAACAGTTTGATCTTGAACTCTTTTGTTCGAAATAGTTCATGTTATAGAAATATAACAACTCAACGAAACAAATAATCAATTATACCTTTCAAAAAAAGAAAAAAAATCATCAATTTTAAATATAATATTCTGTAAATGTTAACTAGTCTACATAAGACCAAATGTGATAAATGTATTGCTTTATTTCTCTATGTTTCTCCAATAATTTTGCGAAACAACATTATTTTGCCGTTCCACTGTATTTATAAACTATGAAGATCCACAAAATTGTGTAGAGCGAGCATTTGGGGTTGGTTTAGTAGTCAATACAGTGTGTCTTTTCGCTCATTATCTAAGTTCAAACCTCAATAATCCCCAAATTTCGTGAACTTATCAAAAAAAAATTGTGTAGAGCAAAGAGGCCTACGCTCTGCCCGTTATTATAATTTTCGACCGTTGCCATGATAATTTAGAGACGAGCAATACTGATCCAAGTTATTTGTTATGGTCCAGATTGCAATGTGGGGTAGTTATGGCAGGTCTGGCAATGTTCCTTGCCATGCGCGAACTATTACTGTGATGAGTGTAGGTTTGATAACAAGGATAGGTGTCAAAATACAAGTTCTCACAATAATATCTAGTTGTTCATGTTCGGTAGTCAGTAACTCAGACTCTGCATCATGACGGAACACTGATATCTTGTGTGAAATTTGAAGACACAAGTACTGATCCCTTCGGAAAGTCGGAAACTCTCTACATAGCTGTCATACGAAGCAATAATGTTATGAGCCTAATGATACTAAGTACAGGCTACAATAACCAGAAAGTTGGTAAAAACTTTTTAACAGGCCACACGGATGATAAAGCCCATGTAAGAGCCCAGAAAGCAAAGAAGAACAGATAGTCGGATAGTGTGAGACTGTGAGCAATGAGCCCGGTAACAGTGGTGAGCCCTGTAACTGTAAACATGGCATCAAACAAGCTAAAACAGTTCTGTATCAGAAGCACAGAATTGAAAGAAAACCTTCACTATATTTCTGAGTAACAATCTTAGCAGAGCTTCACTTACAATCTTATACAAAACGTAAAGAATCTATTACAAGACTATGCTTATATAGACAGTAAGATCAAGGAGAACTAGAAAATATCTAAACCAGGATCATGAAGAATGCACCACGTGTTAGATCAGATCAGGAATATCTCGGAGCAATTATGAGCTAATCATGAGCTGGCACACTAGCACAGTCAGCAAGTCAAGGCTATAGTCAACAGTAACTTGTGTTACAAAGCCCACTCAAGGCTCCAGCACCAGACATTCATCACGAAGCGGAGTAAAACGATGGCAGCGCAAAGATGACAGCATGCATGTTGAAGGCTTGGAGAGAACTGCGGCTACAAGCCAAGAACAAGCAAGCTTCAAAATATACTTAAATCAAGCCAAATCTGGAAGAGAAGCTCATACAATGGTATGGCAAGACTAGTTGCTTGATCGCATGGATTGGTGGACTCCTAAAACTATAAGGAGATTACAAACTCGTCCTCCAGAAGATAAAAGGGAAAATTTAAAGTTTTATAGAACAAGGCGTAAGAAATCCAAAACACAAACCAAAACCATGCCCATGGCTAACTAATTGTATCTAGCCAGTATAAAAGGTGGCAGGCTACAAGTGTCAGTGATGAATATAAACTTTGTTGCTAATGCAGATGCTTTGAACAGGCTACAAATATGGAAGTATCGGACATTAATCCAATCTGCAGTCACCAAGTTGCGAATAATATTACCATGCTGCAAAGGACAAGTGTTCACAAAAAAAAGTTTTGCCACCGACATCCTGATACGGTCATAAATGGAGAAGGCTCGATAGGTGATGATCTTGTGCTTATAATTGGAACCGAAGCTTACTTGGGTTCGATGGCTCGTTGTGTTTGTATGGTGTCCTGGATTGGGTCCGTTTGATCGAGGCTGCACGTTACAATTGACCAAGAGTTCCAGGTTATTGCTGTTGAATCAAGTTAATAAGGGGACAAGAGATTTAATACCCCATTTAGTTAAATTCCTTTTATAGCTTTCTTTTTCCCTTTCATCAGTTATAGCTCTTTATTTTATTTCATTAGGGGAGTCTGTTGAGCTGTTTGTAACGCCTATTATCTTGAAAATGGATCAATGATGATTCACAAACAAAACTTGCGTTAGCATTTCTTTGAATTATTGCGTATAATTCAGCCTCACCATTGCTTAGGACGCGAATCCTAATCGTGGCCTTGATTGTGAGTCAATAGGTCTTGATTTGCAGTCGTGTTTGTCAAGCTACAAGTCTAGCTTGCCAATCTACTATCCGAGCTCGCATTTCCGCTGCCAGCTTCGTATCATTTGTGGTATCAGAGCTTCGGCTCTTGATTTTACTAAATCAAAGAAGAAAAGAAAAACGGCCCTACCAAGAATATGGCAGAATTCGACGATGAAACGCTACTCAATCAGGTTCGAGATATGCTACGCAATCAACCTACAGGGAGCCGTTCTGGTTCTAGACCAAAACAAGTAGACGAGTTCAAAGTCACAGAACTCCCGGAGTTCACAGGAGGCACCAATCCAGAGGATTATTTGGAGTGGGAGAGAAAGATCGAGCGTATGTTCGATTTCAAAGACCTTATCGACGAAAAGAGGTGCAAATATGCCATTCTGAAACTAGGCAGGGGCGCATCATTGTGGTTCGAAGGAATGAAAACACGAAGGGTGCGAGCTGGAAAGGAAAAGATCACATCTTGGGAATCACTAAAACGAAAACTACGAAAGAGGTATGTGCCAACAACTCATAGGATAACTACTTATCGTAAAATTGCCGAGTTTAGGCAAGGGAAATTGAGCGTGGGCGAGTATATTGATGAGTTTGAAAATTTATCTTTGATGGGTGAATTGGATGAAATAGAGGAACAGAAAATGGCACGATTTCTACGTGGTTTGAACTTCAATATTGCTAATACTGTTGAGCTATATCCTTATGCTGACTTTGATACACTTTGTGGGCTATGTTTGAAACTGGAGACCCAAGGAAAGATGAGATATGGGGGAGGGTCGAGCTCGGATAGTAGTAAGACCAAACCTTGGTCTAAACCCGAGTCTGCCTCTAAATTAATTGCATCCGGTAGCAACCCGGTCATGTTCCCTAGCACCATAGGCCCTAGTAATCCCACGGCTGCCCCAAAATTGTCTAGTTCGGTTAAGGAAACGAGTCTGTCCAAGGTGCGATGTTTTAAGTGTCAAGGGTTTGGACATTATCAAAATGCGTGTCCAAATAAGTGAGTAGTAACCTTGAGGGAAGCCATTGAATACCGTGATGAGTTGTGTGAGGAGGAGGAAAGGCTGGGTGACGTCCTTGTGTTTAATGAGGGCAACGAGGATGAAGAGGTGGAAGGGTATGAGGCTCCATTGTATGATACGGCCCTGGTTCTTAGGACACTACAGACCCAGATTGTATCCACTGACTCGGACCAGTGAGACCAATTATTTCATACTAAATGTCAAGTCAAGGATAAGTGGTGTAGTGTGATTATTGATGGGGGGGGGGAGTTGCACTAATGTAGCTTCCAGTGAAATGGTGTCGAAATTGAGTTTAGTCACTACGGTTCATCCTAAGCCGTACTCACTTCATTGGCTCGATGATGGCAATAGTGTGAAGGTGTCGAAACAGGTGAAGGTTGGATTGACTATGGGTTCTTATGTTGACGAAATTCTGTGTGACGTTATTCCTATGAATGCTTGTCATATATTGTTAGGGCGTCCTTGGCAATTCGATAGGGATATGGTGCATAAGGGAAGGAGCAATGAATATGAGTTGAGGGATAAGGGCAAGAAAATCGTGCTGAAACCAATGTCATCGCAGGCGGTTCGATCCATGAGTACTAAAGCAAAAAAAAAACCGAATCTTACCATGTTGGTCAGTGAACGAGAGATTAAGCAGGCCCTTGATCACGGAGAAATGGTGTATTTACTCATAGCCAAGGAAAATTCAGCAAAGGACCAGATTTCGAGAGAGGACATCCCCATTGCCGATTTGCTGTTTGAGTACAAAGATGTATTTCCCGATGACTTACCTCCAGGTTTGCCTCCTATTCGCGGTATTGAACATCAAATTGATCTTATTCCGGGAGCCTCACTGCCTAATAAGGCTGCCTATCGCTGTAACCCGGAGGAGACCAAGGAATTACAAAGGCAAATTGATGAACTTGTGAGTCGGGGTTATGTTCGTGAAAGCTTGAGTCCATGTGCTGTACCCGTTTTGCTTGTACCTAAGAAGGATGGAACGTGGCGGATGTGTGTTGATAGTAGGGCTGTGAATAACATTACCATTAAGTATCGCTTCCCAATTCCGAGACTTGATGATATGTTAGACGAGCTCCATGGTTCGGTGGTGTTCTCGAAGATTGATTTGCGGAGTGGTTATCACCAAATTCGGATGCGTGAAGGAGATGAGTGGAAGACAGCCTTTAAAACAAAGCATGGTTTGTACGAGTGGACCGTCATGCCATTTGGTCTCACGAATGCTCCTAGTACGTTTATGAGGTTAATGAACGAAGTGCTTAAATCATTCTTGAGCAGGTTCGTTGCGGTTTATCTCGATGACATATTGGTGTATAGTAAGAGCAAGGAAGAACATTTGGTGCATTTGAGGCATGTGTTTGAAACCCTTAGAGCTCAAAAACTCTATGGGAAACAGGAGAAGTGCTCGTTTCTTGTTAATAATGTGGTGTTCTTGGGTTATGTGGTTTCGCGAGATGGAGTGTCCGTGGATCAGTCCAAAATCGAAGCTATCAAGAACTGGCCTAATCCTAAAACAGTGAGTGAGGTACGTTCCTTTCATGGCCTTGCAGCGTTTTATAGGTGTTTTATTCGTGATTTCAGTACCATTACTAGTCCCATTACTAGTTGTTTGAAGAAAGGCACGTTTGTGTGGGGTGACGACGCTCAAAAGTCGTTTGAATTGATCAAAGAACGTTTGTGTGCTGCTCCTATATTGGCATTACCTGATTTTTCCCAACCTTTCGAAGTCGAGTGTGATGCTAGTGGTGTGGGCATCGGTGCTGTTTTGATCCAAGGTAAGCGCCCCATAGCTTATTTTTCGGAGAAGTTGGGAAGTCCTCGTTTGAACTGCTGTACGTATGACAAGGAGTTCTTTGCCATTGTTAGAGCTCTGGATCATTGGAGCCATTATCTGCGTCCGAATCATTTCATCTTGCATTCGGATCATGAATCCTTGAAGTACATAAACGGGCAGCAGAAGTTGAGTCCAAGGCATGCTAAGTGGGTTGAGTTCTTGCAATCCTTTCATTTTTCTTCGAAGTTTAAGGATGGTAGGAGTAACGTGGTGGCTGATGCACTTTCACGCAGGTATACATTACTTGCTACCCTTGATGTTCGTTTACTGGGATTTGAAACTTTGAAGGATTACTATCATGATGATGTTGATTTTGGAGTTGCATTTGAGAGGTGCACGGCTGGGGCGGATGGAGAGTACATGATACAGGATGGGTTTCTCTTTAAGAGTAACCGTCTTTGTATACCCAAACACTCGGTTAGTGAGCTGCTAGTGCGTGAGGCGCATGGCGGAGGATTGGCTGGCCATTTTGGTATAGCTAAGACTTTGGAGGTATTAAGGGAACATTTTTTTTGGCCTAAGATGTTGGGGGATGTGACAAACATTGTGGGAAAGTGTGTGACCTGTCGTATGGCCAAGAGTTCGTTCAAGCCTAGTTTGTACTCACCATTACCGGTTCCGGTTCGTCCTTGGGAAGATGTATCCATGGATTTTATAGTGGCTCTGCCACGCACTCAAAGGGGTAAGGACGCTATCATGGTTGTGGTGGATAGATTTTCAAAGATGGCTCACTTTGTAGCTTGTCATAAGACTGATGATGCTTGTAATGTTGCTAATTTATATTATCGGGAGATTGTGCATTTACATGGGATTCCCAAGACCATTGTTTCGAATCGTGACTCCAAGTTCTTAAGTTACTTTTGGAATACGTTATGGAGGAAGGTGGGAACCAAGCTGCTGTTTAGCACGTCGCATCATCCTCAAACGGATGGGCAAACAGAGGTAACAAACCGGACCTTGGGGACGCTATTGCGGGGGCTGGTAAGTAAGACCCAGAAAGATTGGGATGTTAAGCTTGCTCACGCTGAGTTTGCTTACAATCGCTCTCCTACTTATGCTACGGGTCATTCCCCATTTGAGGTCGTATATGGGGTTAACCCATATTTACCATTAGACCTAGTTCCGATGCCAAAGGACGAGTTGGTTCACAAAGACGCCGAGGCTAAATTAAAGTCCATGATGAAGTTGCATCAGCAAGTTCGTGATCGTATTGAATCCGTTAATGCAGCTTATCAACGGAAATCGAATAAGAATCGGAAGCCTCGAGTGTTTGTTGAAGGAGACTTGGTGTGGGTTCATTTAAGGAATGAGCGTTTTCCGAGCAAGCGCAAGAACAAGCTTATGCCTCGCGCTGAAGGTCCGTACAAGGTAATTGCGCGTGTGAATGACAATGCATACAAAATCGAACTTCCAGGTGCTTCTGGTGTCCACGCTACCTTCAATGTGGGTGATCTCTCACCGTATCTTGATGATGACGGTCTTGCTGAATTGAGGTCAATTCCTTTTAAAGGAGGAGGGGATGATACGGTCATAAATGGAGAAGGCTCGATAGGTGATGATCTTGTGCTTACAATTGGAACCGAAGCTTACTTGGGTTCGATGGCTCGTTGTGTTTGTATGGTGTCCTGGATTGGGTCCGTTTGATCGAGGTTGCACGTTACAATTGACCAAGAGTTCCAGGTTATTGTTGTTGAATCAAGTTAATAAGGGGACAAGAGATTTAATACCCCATTTAGTTAAATTCCTTTTATAGCTTTCTTTTTCCCTTTCATCAGTTATAGCTCTTTATTTTCTTTCATTAGGGGAGTCTGTTGAACTGTTTGTAACACCTATTATGGCTGTTTGCTTGGACTGTTTATAGCCATTGTTATCTTGAGAATGGATCGATGATGATTCACAAACAAAACTTGCGTTAGCATTTCTTTGAATTATTGCGTATAATTCAGCCTCACCATTGCTTAGGACGCGAATCCTAACCGTGGCCTTGATTGTGAGTCAATAGGTCTTGATTTGCAGTCGTGTTTGTCAAGCTACAGGTCTAGCTTGCCAATCTACTATCCGAGCTCGCATTTCCGCTGCCAGCTTCGTATCACATCCAATCGTTAAAAAGAGCAATATAATGAGCCGTAGGCAGCGTTGAAGATACATGAGTTTAGTACTCTTATCTTCACTTGACATTTGTATAGAATAGCCACAAACAATGGAGCTATGATAAGTACACACCCAGAAACCAGTTTACTGTTCATCATTAGTCATTACTCAAGAGTATCAAACTACCAACCAACTGAACTCTCAGCCGAACCGAAAGACGGTGATAATTAACCGGATAATCACAAGAATGAGTATTTTATTTACTTCACTTGACAATTGTATAAAAGGGCCGCAAATTATGGATTACAGTTCATCTCTATTCAGTGTCTATCTACCAACTAACTGTAACCTCATCGATAGATGGTGAAAATTAGAGGAATATCATATTGGGTTTTAATGTTTCATCATAGATTGCAGGACTACTCCAAAGTCCAACTGTAGCCAGGGTTGAAGGAATAAGAGTTCACTACTTAATTTACTTGACATTTGCGTATGATAGTGGACAACATAATGTTCATCTCTAGTTCTCTACTCAGTATTGCATATTTGAAATGATCAGTGAATTTAACTCTGTGGACAGGTCAAAATCTCTATCACCAAGGCATGAACAGCCCTTTAAATTAACATAACATCAACAGAGCTACAATTGTACACAATAAGCAAAGCAATGAATTCAATACTTAAAGCTATACCATTACTTAAAACACTAACAAAATAGAAATGCCAAAACAGTACAGTAGATAATGCAAGTAGAACAATCACCTTTATGCTTGAGCCTCAACCACCTTATCGTCCACATCAGTTGCCGCAACATTCGGCTGAGCACCTTCACCATCCTCAGTTGGAGGCTGAACTTGCTCATCCTCGGGAAGAGGTTCCTCAACATAGTCACTCTCGAAAGCATCCGGTGGCACCTCATAAATCCTAACTTGCGGCTTCGCTGGATCCTTCACCAGTACATATTTGCCCTCCTTCATTTTCAAACACAAGTCAACAATCGACTTGACAATTCCCCACATACTGGCCTGGTTCAGATTAATTTGAGCCGAGAACTCCCTGGGCTTATATCCATTCACAGCCAAAATCGCATGGTTGAAGTGATCACGAGGATGCACCCTCGAAACATACCCCAACTTCATCATATCAGCGCCAGCCAACAGAGCTTGAGCAGTCCATTTGGCCAATTTGTTAGAATTGTTCTTAAGCTCATTGGCCAACACCGCACCCCTCTGAGTCTCCAATTTCTGCCTCCAATCAACACCCGAATACTTGGGATCAAACTCATTAAGTGCATTCAGTGTCAAAAACGACCTCTGTCCATTAACCTCCACAACACTCTGGACCTCACACCTCGCTATCAGAGACACCTCACTGTCAAGCTTCCACCTCCTGTATCGATACCCAACCGAGGCAACTTCCTCCCCCTCATTCGCAAACGGGTTCGGCTCATCAAACGTAACCTTGTTCCCATCTCTAACCAAAACCTGCTGCGAAAAATTCTGGTTAATGTAAGCCGCCTCAATGCTCAACATGTGAGCCGTGTTAATATCATCCTTCCCTTCAGGCAATGGCTCCTGCGAGGTCTCGTGTACTGAAAGCAAATCGAGCTGCGAGCCATCACGCTTGTCGAAAAACAGCTTGTTCCCAACTCTCTGAATAACAATGTCCCATGAATAAACAGACCTAGGGGCACACATTAGCGTGGAGAGGATGTTATCGGTGGCGAAAACCGTGGCTTTGTCTTCGTTTGCGAGGCGGCGAATGACGGGGTCGTCGGTGGTGGTGACTTTGAAGAAGTTCTTGTTCTTGAACCTATCGAGGCGGCGCTCGTTTTTCGGGGTGATTCGTTCGACGATGCGGTCGTAGAACTCGAGTGCGCCGCAGAAGAGGAGATCTTCGGGCTCAGGGACGGTGGAAGAGAGCTTGGAGAATGTGGAGAAGGGGATCTGATCGAGCATATTCCATTCGGGCTGAATTTCAACCGATGATTTGAACACGGCGGCCTCACGGCGGGGCACGTTGACGTTTGACCGGTTCATGTTGTAGAGGCGGTCGCGGCGGGCCCGGTCTTTCTCGGCCTCGCGCTTCTTGGCTTCGACTTCCTCGTCGCGGCGGTGGGGGAGTTGATGGCGGTGCTGCTGGAACCGCCACTTGGGCCCGAACTTGGGCCGCGGCGGGGGCTTTCCGTCGACGAGGCGGTACTCGCTGTTATTGTCGTCGTCGAGGAACGACTCGTCGTTGGAGAAGTCGAAGACGGCGTCGGAAGTGTTTTTGGACCGGGCCGGGTTGTTGAATGTGCGGGTCCAGTCGGCGATCCGGCCCAGCTTCTCCGAACGGGAAAAGGGAGCGAAGGGGACGTTGAGAGGGAGGTTGGAGGAGGAGGACGCGGTGGTGGCGCAGTCTGGTGGGCCCCATCCGTCCGGGTTGTACGGCACGCCGCTGACCTCGAAGCCTTCGACCATTGCTGGATTTCGATTTCTGAGACTGATTTGGTTGGCTTGTGTGTTCTTCACAGTGGAGGAAGCACTGTCTTTGAGGGATTAAAACCCGAGTTGAGGCACAGTAATTATATGAAATTACGTTTATGTGTCTGGGCCGTTTGGGAAGTGTTATTGGGCCAGAGAGGGTTTCGTATGAGGTGGGCCTTAAAATGGGGGACAAATACTCACAATAGCTATATCATCTTGCACGGTTTAGGGTTCCCAGAATTGGATTCATCATCTGTGTATGTAGGTTTTGATCTTCTTATTGGTGAGTGGTGAGTGGTGAGAGGAGGATTTGAACCTGATACCTTGGTTGTTTCAACAGTGCTGGTAAGGTAGGAGCTGGATGAATGAAGATTGGAACTAAATGAATGATGTGAGTGTTCATATATACTTTATATTATTGTTTTCTAATATGGAGCAGTACGTACGTACAGTATTGTTCAGTTGTTGGGTAGTACATGCTTTTGAGTACAATATATGATCAGTATATAAAAGATGAAGTTTGAGATGAAAGATAACTAGATAAGTTGTCTGATCTGAAAATTATCTGCATAATCCATTTATATCGATGGTCTGCTATATTTGAATTGTTCTTACTTGCCATTGGATTTGTATGCAATCATAATAACAGTGAGAGATAGATGTATCGATCATGCGTCTGTAATGCTTTGAAATGCGATATTATGCAGGTACTGGCATTATTCACAAACTTTCAATCTCCCAAATGTCCGTACAGTTACCGCTCTAGGTGCAGACTTGGCAATCACTCAGGATCTGGACAAAAACCATATCCTTCGAATTCATTTGGTTCAGCTAACTATGTATTTGCTTGCTTAGCCTAGTATGTATTATTGGTATCTAACTGAAATATTGAGTCTATTTCATTAAGATTTGGGGAATACAAGACAGTCTATCAATATCTAACAGCCATCAGATCGAATTAATTAACGTACTCTCTAGCTATAGCACTAGAAGAAGAAAAAGCCTTAGATCAGTAGATCACCGGCCAGCAGCCAAGTTACATTGTTACAATATGAACTCAAATGTTTGATCACAAATTCACACTCCTAATTAAACATACTATAACTAATGATATGCAAACAAGCCTGAATAGATAGAACCTAGTACTAGCTAGCTAGCTAGTACATAATATGTAGAAACAGTGGGTACGTGATCGATCATGTAAAGCTTGAAAATGCAGTTGTCGTACTAGCTAGCTTCATCTACAAATTTCCTTAGTCTCTCGGAAATCCTTGCAGCAGCTACGGTGGTTGGTGCAGACTCGCCTATCTACACATGATCAAGAACAAAAGTCGTATATACATATATATAATTAAGCATAAGTTGTCTTAGATTGTGAGTAAGTACTTGTTCACGGACGTACCTTGGAATGTATATTGTGGAAGATGGTATCCTTAACAACTGAGAAACTGGCACTTACAATGTCAGCTCCCTCCTCGAGAAGCACACGAATTGACCCCTCAAACATGAATTGGAAATCCAACCCGGTTATCAGAGAAACCTCTATAGCTGAACCTAACTCACGAATCTCGACTTGAGGTGATCTTAACCCGCCTCCATTTAGTCCACCTCCGAGACCTCCATTACTGCCATTGGTGATGTTCTGTACTCCCATCAGGCTATCTTTCTTCTTCTTCATTTTCTCCAAGTTCTCCTGCAATATCTTTATGTAGTGCACTGCTTCATCTAATTGATCCGGCATAGATGTCGCTTCCTGCAAAAGAAATAAGTTATCTTATTAATTCGATCAGTTAAGGATATAATCAATTTACTGCATATTAGTAATAGATTTTGTATGGGAAAACACACCGCCGGATCAGGATATATATGGCAAAGTGTTTGTAGAAATGTAACCAATGGCTAGCTGGACTCTATAAGAGTTGATCTGTTAAAGGAAAATGTCTAGACCCTCCAAGACTCACACACAAACACATTCAGTAAGTAACATATAGACAGAGGAATTAGATCGAGATGAGACCCTTGAGCGTTGACGTGGTAGAAGAGCATTGAGCCTGGAGTATAGGGCTTTCATCTGATACCTCCTGTTTTTCTGTCAATTCTAGATGAAGAACTACTAGGGTACTGCTGCTGATCCATCAAGGTGAGTGATGAAGCCGATAGAGCAAGCTGCATTAACAGGAATAACAATATCCACCTCCAGGTATTAGAACACCATATAACAAATCAATGTAATTCGTACCTCATCAGTTTGTTGTGGAGAGAAAGCTAAAGGTTAAAGTTGAAAGCAACATGTTATATGATTAAGAATTATTTAAGATGCTGTTGCTACTGAAAAAAAAGTGTATTCAGATTTCACTAGAAGGTGATCCCTGAATGCGCACCACAAGTATGAAAACACAGATAGAAGGATTCGAAACCTAACTAGCTGGCATGGTAGATTCCTAACTGTGTGTTTTTCGGCTTTCACACACCCTACTTCGATCTGACGCCAAAATGCTAAAAATATGAACTCTTCTATATTAGTCTAGGACAGTATATATGTATGATATACAATGCAATTATAATAAAGTATTGTGTAGTTTTGAGCTGCGATGAACGTCACACCTAACTTGGTGTTTCTTTAATTTGCCGGTTTGTCTACACCAGTATCCTTCTCTTGACCAATTTTCAGGTAATCGTCGAACACATTCTCCAACTTAATTAGCAAACCCATATATTGTAATTCTTAATTAACCATTTTAGGTAATTGTCAAATGAAATGTAATTCTTGCTCATTTTGCTGTAAATAAGGGTATGGCATACCCACATATAGTGTAATTTTCAGCATTTGATGTTTAAGTTACAGATCGATCAAGAAGTAAAATATATAAAGAAATGAGAGAGTTAGAACAGAGAGAATCGAAGGAACTTCGCGTACATGACCATAAGTATGAAACTGAGAAAAGAACTTCAATTTAATGAAGCTGAGAAGAACTTGTACAGAAAATGATACCGAGAAGAAAAATGCATGCATTACATGTCTACATGTATTCTTGACATCTTTTCTGGTTACTTCCTGTCTCCATTTTAATTTAAACTCTAACCAGAAAAGGAAAACTAGCTGAAAGATAAAACTGAAAACAACAACAAGCAGACCCCTAACCTGAGATATAAAACGTACATGCAGCGTCAATTACAGTGACCAAGTACGCTACTGTATGTGGATTTGCAATGATGCTGCTGTGTGGGAGTTTCTCTAAGTTGGAAACTTGCACTGGTTAATATATCTTATCCAAATCTTATCGAGCTAGGCTGAGCAACTGAGCATTCCCTATATATTCTACACGTGCTTAAATTAAAAATATCTAAAAAATATCTGGGTTCTTCAATGAGTTCATTCTACGTATTAAAGAAGTTTGATGTACTTAGGGCTTTGGTTCATTTGCATGTTCTTTTTCCAGGACCCATATACAGAAAGCGTCAAAAGCACTACAACAATCGATATTTAAAGTATATATAACCTAATTTAGGTCTCATTATTACTACAACCACAGATATATAGATACAGCACATTGCCACAGTTACATGCAGTGTTGTTCACTTGTTCTCCGAGAGTTGAACATCGATCACAGGTAAATCGACACGTTATCTGGCACTATGAGAGACAAGAATTGCCCTAACATATATATATATATATATATATATGTCTTAAGTTGTTGCTTTACATTTTGATCGATGAGTTCTTATCCCAATTAAGGACAAGGACAGTGCTCTCAAATTCGGATACAGCATTACTAGCTATTCTTGCTTTTATATATGTAGAAAAAGTGATATAACTGGTGAGCTTGTGCGCTGTTTTTCGATTTTGTCACTATAAAAGTTGTTAGACAAGTTTAAGGAGGGGATCATATATATCTATCGATGGATCATGGATCGATGTTCATGGCCTCTATGTACCTTATGAAACTATGAAAGTCAGTCACTTACGAAACCAACATCTTTATTTTTAAATCTACTGCCTTGAATTGTGCTAGGAAACTCATCAATGCCATGTACTAAAACCAGTAGTGGAGCTAGCTTATTCTGAGATCACGATCGAGCTAAATAGTTTAATAATTCACTGACTAGAACAATTTCGAGTGCTAGCTCTGACACACAAGTATCAAGCATGTATTCGTGATGAAAAGAACTAACCACAAAGAAACAAAATTTGTCAGTTTTTTAAAACAGATCCATGTCTTTTTTTCTGTTTCGTTAACCAGAGTTATCGATCGCGATGAATCGGTTGGAAGTTGCCAACTTGTCATACACATATCTGTAACCCTATTGGCTCTGTATATTTTACATAGCAATACTCATCGTGATTCTGTTATCGATATGTTCTGGTAAAGCTGTGTAATTTGTTCACATCAAGGTCCCCATTTCCGGATATAAATGAATGCATGGGACAAGTCTGCACGCGTCTACCACAAATAATAAGTTTGATGACAATCATATAAATTCTGTGGCGAAGGCTATTCTTCGATCTACACAAATATCAATTAGACAAAGTGAGTAAGCACAGTTGATCAACAAATCAAGGGTAGCAAATGCTGCAATTTCCTATTCCTGATCTAGAGAAAATTGGTGTGGCGTGTAACGATGCTTGTCCAACCCTTTTTTTCTGAGCATATCGATCAGGAGGAAATTGCTTGAATCATGCTCAGTGCATCTTGGGATAGATGAATTGAGTCAATTGACCATGAAGATTATATATATTAATGTACGTTAAGGGGGACACTGGGAATTGAATTGCCTGAAAAAATTGACAGGTCTTTTAGTCTTGTCAATAGAAAAGCAGCATCTAAATACGCCAACACATGGACCACAAATTCCTCACGAGGAGATATAATGGAGAACACTAGGGCTCTTACTTTTGAACTGAAAATTGGATAAAAAATCGACCTAAAATAAAAAATAATCGAAATCGAACAAAAAAATTGAATCGAAAAGAAAAAAATTGAACCAACCAAAAAATTTCGGTTCAGTTTCAGTTTTTGGTCCCATAACAACCAAACTAAACCGATTTAAACCGAATTAGTTTCATACGACGTCGTTTTGGTCTTTTGGTTGCCCAATAGCCCATTATTCCCTTTAGTTGCCCTAGCATTCTAGCAAAGTACCAACATTCGCGCAGCCCTCTTTCAGAAAACTCATCTCTCTCAACTCTCTCAATTCCCTGTAAAGTCGACTCATCTCGTCGGTCGACCCCAGCTCATCTCGATTCTCTCCCCGTTCTCACTCAGCATCTCAATCGAGCAACAAGTGACCTCGTGCCTAACCCGCTCTCAATTCTCGTCTTCTCGACGCCGACCAACCGAACCCACTTAATTCTCTCCCTCTCAATGTAAAACCCTAATTGTTTATGGTTCGATCTATTTGCTTTATTTGTATGGAGCTTTGATATGTTAATGAATTTGTTGATCTGAAAATCGCATGTAGTCTATCCTAGGATGAAGAGTTGAGACATTTGTTGTGGGTTGTAGATACGTTGTATTTGGTATATATGCTTATTGAGATAATAAAGAAATGGATGGTACGTATTCTTCCTATAAACTGTTCATTGAAGTACTTGAAAATTAGTTTCAACCCGTAATCAAACCAATTTATAGTCTTAATTTGACATATTCATCAATTTTTAATTTGATAGATTCATCGATTTCTAATTTGATAGGTTCTAATCCAATGTATAGTCCCAATCCTAATGCATATTGCAGTCGTAATCCGTAATCAACCTTGTTCAATTTGCTACTGCAAAGGTCGCTATGGAGCCTCCTAGCAATTTTATTCAAGCTTGATATTGCTAACTTGCTATGTTGGTATGTTGTTGCATCGTTTATTTTTGCTGTTGTGAAATGATATTTGTTGAAATATGTGCCTAGTTGGTACTTATCAACTATCATATGTTGTTGCTGTGGGTTGAAGAAGAAGAATGTTAAATTGTCAGAGAAACTTGTGCAAGAATGGTGGAGTATTGTTTGATAATGGAGTGTATATTTATTTGCATGGACTGTATACGGATAATCTGATATAAACTTGGTCTGTGGTCTTATTTGTTGTAGTTTGATATGGACTTGAATTTGTAGTTTAATTTTCTAGTAGCCTGCTAGGTTTGATATATAGATTGATATGAACTTGGATGAAATAATTATTAGGTACTAGTTTGTTGGTACTATAGTATGTACTATGTCAATATGTCATATGTATGATTGATATTTTCATTGAGTTTTTTAAAGAAAAGAGATATAGTTTTTTGAAGTCGTTAAAAATTAATTTCATTTTTTTAGCAAAAAAAACAAAAAAATATTGAACCAAATCGAACCGAATGTTATTGGTTTTTCGTGTTAAAAATGAGAAAAACAAACTGAAAAAAACTTTCAGTTTGATTTTCAATTCTGGCAAAAAAATTGAACCGATTAAACCGATTAAACCGATTAACAGCCAAAGAACACACCAAGACCAAGCAAGTCTTTGCAAACAAAAATATAATACGGCCATGTTTATGGTAGATTCGTAATTATGAGACAATTGACAAGGTTCAATGCATACAAATGGTAGTTGAAGACTTGAAGTCCAATTTGAGATATTGTGCTTCCGAAAAGAAAGTTTGTCCACAATAATTTCAAATCGACACTAGTGAATCGACAAATTTAGACGTTATTATTTCAATAGTTAGATGTCGCCAGATGACGGAATAAAAATATATATAAACAAATATTTTATCAAAGGATTTTACTGTTTTAGAATCGACCTAATTCAAACACAGAAGAATCAAAAGGTTTGTAATATAGGCGATGCCAGGGTTTTGCTCTCGGCTGCGCAACACCCTCTTTCTTGGGAGATAACTATCGACGTTTCAACTACCATGCTTCTGGAGTCCGACTTATGTTGGTTTACCTTCCCTCTACGCTCGCCTTGAGGAGGGCCTCTGGGGCACTGTTAAGGATGTTGGAGACGCTTTGGATCGCGGTGCTTGTCGACTAAGCTGTGTTGGATGGAAGTTTCTTCCTCGGAAGTAGCGTATGATCTGGGACAATGGTGGTTTTCGAGAGCGTGCTAAGATGGATAGGTCCTGGAGAGATCGAGGGCGAATATGGCGTTGCTTGAAGGTTGCTTCATCTACGTCTGCTCTGGGTCCGGGGGAGTGGAGATGGATGTAGCAAGGGTTGGGCACAGTTTTGGCGTTTTGTCGAGTGCCACGGCCTTCTTGTTTAAGTAGTTGGCAACAACGCCGGAGTCTGGTTGTTTTCAGGGATATTCAGGCGACGAGTGCTTCTTGGAACGACGAGATTGGCCGGCTGGAAGCAAACAGGGCCCGACTTAGTCAATTATCGGTGTGGGCAGTGCCGACGTTGATGAGTGTAGGTCCTTTGGGGCGGTGCGACTGCTTCAGATCTGATCCCATGAGCTTTTGTTTTCAGGCCCAACAGCCTGGTTCTTGGATTAGGTTGTCAACCTTCAGTGGGCGGGTCCTGTGGCCCATATATTGGCTAGAGGGTTTTGGATCTGGACCTGGGTCCAGGTGGTCGGGATTTGAGTATTAAGATACTAGTTCGTGTGGTGTCTTAATAGGAGTAGCAATTTTAGATGAGCATTACCTTTGTTTATTTGTGTAGGTGCTTGTCTAATTTTCGCGTGACAATTCCCCAGTTACTTTTCGTACTTCATTTTTATTACGATGTTCGTAAGTTAATATAGGAATTTTCTCTCGTACCCTAAAGGTGTCTATTGTTTATGCATTAATCAATATATTGTCTCGCGTTTTCCGCCATAAATTTTTTTTTTTTTAAAATAACAACAAAAGAATCAATTTTTTTTTGATACAAAAGGAAAGAAAAAAAAAGCTAGACCGACGCTCCTCTTAAGAGCCAATTTCAGATTGGTCAAGCAATAAAGCATTTCTTACACACGAGGGAAATGAATGATCCCAAAGATGAAGACTAAATTAGAATGTAAGTCGTAACGACATAGAAGCGACAATTTTCTTCCTTCAAATCGCTTTATCTTTATTAAAAATTAAATAGCTAAATTAAATTTGATAAAAAAGAATCAAATTGCTAAATTAAAATGCTAGTCCTAGCGACATAGAAGTGACAAATTTCTTCCTATGCTTGAATTCAAGAAATGAAAATCAACACTATTTAATACAATTCAACAAACACTTGAATTGCATCAAATGAAACGAATTTGTAACATGAATCTCTATATCAATCGCGATTAATAGTTTCACATGTTTACGGCTACAAATTGATGGCTCGCATGAGAGAAACCTAGCTTTCCCTCTAAAAGAAAGGTTCATAGGATCACGGATACAACTCATACAAAGGTTTACGCATAAGTAGCATAAAAGCAAGAAAGTAGAAACGCCCATCCTATGCAATGCATCTATATTCTGAATCGGGACTTCGCCAACGCAAGTGTCAAATCTCATCTACAACGCTGTTCCTTCTCCACAACGGCTGTTGTCTCTTTACATGACAGGACCAAACCCAGTTGTTGCTATTGACACAAGGCCAATGAAACAGACACAAGAAGGTTGTGAGAATTAATGTCAAAATGTCCTTCACCTAATTGGCCTTTCCAAAACACCATAGATACTTTTGCACCTATAATTCATCAAACTAATCAAACATTGCATAGAACAAAGAAAACCATGTCGACCAAAGCAGGCTATGTGATAGAAAAAAGTGTGTATAGCAATGGCAGAATACAATTCAGACAATTGGAAAATGATGTTCTAACTTCTTCCCAGAGTTGACACAAGTTTAGAAGAGATTTGAAGTTCGAACTTTCCCTCCCCGGGAAGAAGAAAGACAAAGACAAAAGGGACAGACGTGTTAAGGTACTCTACTCGAGTAGTCACCAAATAGAAGATCAAATTTGAAGGGTAGTACTGCAATATAAAGATAATGAAACAGAGCACCAATAATTCAAGCTATGAAAGTGACATGAAAACGAAATCCTCACTTGCATAACCCAAATCCTAAATAGTTAATGAGAAAGATAGCAGTATTGAATTGAGAAAACAATGAGAAGTTGTAACACATTATCCCTCCTGTGATTCATATTCAGTTAGAACATGCGTAGAAAACACGAGATACGCCAATTTTCCAGGAGTTCAAGACTTTATATGTGCTAAAATGCTAAATTGAGGACCCAGCAATCATAACATGGAATTTTTATATGCATGTGTCTGAGACAATGTGTATTGGTCAAAATATGCCAGCTTGCTAACCATTTGTTATGTTAAAGATGGAAAAGATATGTGCTTTACGTCAAAGCATGCCTAGCAATTTCTATTAGATCACTTTCAAACTGTTCCACATGAACGTGACATAGGAAGTATACAAATAGAAAAGGCTTTAGAAAACGAACCTTTCTTTTAATTACAATTTTGGCCCCGTGCCACTAGAAAAGTCAAGTCATAAGAAACACATTTAAGAGAACTTGGGTTTAGGCATGGGTGAACTTGAACTATTTGGATGCTGACCAAGCTTTTGAATCCAGTGAAGCATTCCCTTCTTATGATCTTGGCAAATCAAATTCTGTACAAGAGTCAAGGTTCCATCGCGAGCAAAGGAAGACTCAAACTGTTCTAACACCTTTACAACTTGCCAAAACTCGGGTCTTTTGTCTGGGTGCAACGACCAACACTGCTCGATCAAGGCCCGCACAGCAAGAGGGCAGTCCTTTGGGACAACAGGCCTCACATTCTGAAAATAACATACAACGCTTTCAGAATGTGTTTGATAAGAAATTCTATTCAAATTAAAGTGTACATATGAATTTTCGCAGAACAAAAAACAGAGTAAATGCCATTATGCGTTCAGCATTGTATCTGCAAACTAAAGATCAAGTGATGCAGCACCCTGAAATTGGTTGCAAACTCTTTCATTATTACCATCACCTTGAAGACTAAACTTCTTATGAACTCAATTTCATAAGGACGTCAAATAAAGAATGTAAATTTTGGTTTCAAATGAATTTTATGCATGAAGATTGCAAGACTAAACTAAGGAAAAAGCAAAACTCCCCAAAAAGTGTACCTTGTTCACAACTGCAAAAGCCGCTTGAATGGGATTCATCTCCTCATAAGGTATTGCTCCGGCTACTAATTCCCACAAGACAAGTCCAAAACTGTAGACATCGACCTTCCGCCCATAGGATTTACGCTTGATCATTTCAGGGGCCATCCAACGGTAAGTCCCAGGGTCATCAGCCAAAGAATCACAATATTGCTCCTCGCACGCTATGCCAAAATCCGCAATTTTCAAGCGAAAGTCTTTATCAATGAGAACATTTTCGGGCTTAAGGTCCCGATGAATGATTCCTTGCAAGTGGATATATTCCATTCCCCGTGCAATGTCCAAAGCAATGGCAATTAACTTCTCCAAAGGAAGAGTTTTGCATTCAAGTTTATGCAAGTAAGCCCTCAGGGAACCCTCGTCCAAATATTCAGTGACTACACAATATACAGGAGGCTTTCTACAAGCTGCAATGAACTGTTTCAATGGAAGAAAATATCAGAATACCATTCCCAACTATTCAACCCGAAAGAAGAATCAGTGGTCTCTAACAATATGACACTGACCATCATCTCTAATGTCTATAATTCATCAAAAACATTATTTATAAGCCAGTATCATTAAAGCAAATTTGATTTTGCTAGTGACATAAGAAATTGGCCATGGCAAGAAAGCTCAGTTACCTTTATGACATTCTGGTGGTGGAGGCGAGAAAGAAGATTGACCTCTCTGTTAAATTGTTTCTCCAACTTAGCTGCCAAGACTCCACCTTCATCATCCTCCGGCACCCTAATGATCTTAACCGCAACAGCTTCATCTTCGTAAATCCCATGGTAAAGCCTGCTATGCGCTCCATGAGCAAACTTGAGACCAAGAAACAACTTTGACAAATCAACACAGAACTCATCTGCAGCATCCACAGCATTAACTCTCCCCCCTGCATGATCAAAGTACTTGGCCCACGGCGATTCCTTCCTCTTGGATTTGCACGATTTGTCCTTGACTTCCATCGAAGCCAAGTGCCTGAGAGGGCTAGTACTCGAATTCAAATTCGACGACGAAGACGAATGCACCAGATTGGATCCATTGTTAGGCTGTGACTCCTTCCTGAACAACTTTCCCATGATTCCCTTCTCTGAATGTGTTCTCCTCGGATGCGGAGTTGAAAACCTCTTCGTTTCGGATTGAGCTTCCTTAAACACATCATTAACATGGCTGCCCTGCGGCACAGGAGACAGAGATCTCTGCTTGTTGGTGAGTGGATTTCTACGAATAGGTGACCCCGGCATGTGGCGATTCTTCTTCTGAATCCTTGAATGACAAGGACTAGAAGGAGCTGATGTTGCTGCTGCAACAGGCCTTGACTTCAACCCTGCCATCTTCTGCTCCTGCTGAAACTGTTGAAACGTTAAAGGAACCGAGGCCAATCTTGAATCACCGTACCGATGTGATTCAAACCTATGAGCAAATTTCGTTCTCCGAATCCAAGAATAAGCCTCCTCCTCCATATCAAAACAACAAACGCTACCACAAAACCACCTCAATCTTCTTCTCCTCCTCCTTCTCACTTGGAGAAGAAGGCTGACTACAACAACAATAACAAACTGGGTGCTCCTCGAACAATCTTATCACTAATACACAGTTTGAGAAACCATATCTCTCCAAGCCCATCAACAAAGATTCAAACTTTTTTTTTCTTCTTGTTCTCTAAACCAAACTAAACAATTCGGTAAAGCTTTTCAAGAACTCAGAGCTGGTGATTCAGACCCTATTGTCATCTCCATCAGAACCAAAATTCCTTGAAGCCCACCATAGCCCATCAAAAACACAAACACCCTTCCTCAGATCAAAACTTAACAGCAAATATACCAATAATTATATGGACCCTGAGCACCACCACCAAACCCTCCAACCTCTATCAACAACAAAAAAACAGAGAGAGCGCTTTGCAAAGTCAAACACCACCTTCCCGTAAAAGCCTGAAATCCTACACTGAGATATAACACCCATGATTACAACCTCCCCCAATCCCCATCGTCAGAATATAAAAATAGCCAGATACAACAACATCACAGAAGAAGAAAAGTCAATAATCCAATATTCAAATCAGGAGGGGGTAGATAAGTAAAATTAAACAAAAAAGTAAAAGGTCCGAGCTTTTTTGACGAGAGCTGCTTACCTGAACAAGAGGATACAGCTTGTGCTTGTTTCTCCATCATGGTGAAATTAAACCCACCACGATTTTGGAGTCTATATAATTTCACAATACCATTTCTGATATCCATAAAACCCAGAAGAAGAAGAAATAAAAAAATACGTAAGTAATGGAGATTCTATATGGGCCCAGAAGTCTTGGTCTTGTTGTTATAAGGCGGTGGTGCGGTGGTGGTGGTGGGTGGGGACCACGGAAGGAGGGGCGAAAATAAAAAAGAGAGGATTTTCATGTGTCGTTATCGTAGAGAATGAGGTTGTAGTGGTACGGAGAAGCGCGAAACGAATCTCTACGGTAATGGCGGGGGCGGGTGGGGAGGAGAGAGGAGTACAGGTACGGTTCGCACGGGGCCATGAAGCTCGTACGTGCTAGATTTTTGTTTTTTGTTTTTTGCGAAGAACGTTTTGTTTTTTGAGTACGATGAATCACTGGTTTTTTGCTATAAATATTTGGAGTTATTACTGTTGGAAAATATCAATGGTAACTGGGAGAGAGGTATGAATTTAGGATATGGTTCTAGAAGGAGTGACGGGTAAACTTTACATGTAACATTCAAATATCAAACTTGTAATGAAATCGACATGGACAAAGACGGAATTACACACGAGGTACGGTAGACTATATCTTCCCGTTAAACTTTAAAAATATTTAATTTTGTAGCTAAATTTTAGTGTAAAGTATCAAATTTTAAAATTAGCTCCCCTCCTAAATTTGTACACATGTTTAGTAAGTTTATTCGGAAAAAAAATTTAGTCCCTTAGCTCCGCCCTTGAATATGAATTATGGGGTGCTTTAGATGTTAAGACCAATGAATATAAGGTACATGTCAATTCAACCAATTTCAACTATTCAACCATCGAACAAATGCAATTTTAATCTCCTTTTCAGCATTCGGCAGTGTAGTTTGGTAATACGTAGACTAAATAGGTCTAGTTTTCTTTGATTGCTCACTTTTTATTTAGATGATAACAATTCACGTGTTCTTCCCTATTATCAAGTATCGAATAGTATCTCGTGATTTGGTCCAAATTAACTTTCTTATCTTTTATATTTGCTTCACTTCCCGCCTCCGTTGACACTTTCTACAAGTTCCGAGCCAAAAATTTGTGCTTGTCATATGTTTCACAAGGTATATGGCCTCAAATCCCTTCAATTTGATTTTAGTTTCCTTCAATATTTTAACTACTTAGTTGAGGTGTATGACATCAAGTTTTGATGTCGCACGAAACTATATATACAAAAATAACTATGAAAAGAGTATCATTTAATGTATACATAGATGCAAATTACGTGTTTTTCGGACTCATAAATATAGGAGATATAAAATAATTTTACATGAACTAAACCACACAAAATTGGTGGAACACGCAATAGTTCATATCTTAGTCATGTTTTATTGTTTTATGGTTAAACCAAAGAAAATATACATGATTAAGCGAGCGAATGAACTCGTAACAGTCATGAAATCTAGCTCCCAAACGAAAAACTTCTATACTCATAAATCTATACCATTAGCAAGGCAAACAAATAAAAATAAATAAATGAAATTAGAAAAGCATCCTCTTTTAAATTTCTCAAAGTCAGTCATTAGACAATATAATACTTAGAGATTAATGTTCTACCTGAAGTAATGTTCACGTCATCACATGGTTATATGCTCAACAGGTGCAACCAAATATACACTTGTAGCTGGTACTAAGATACATTCATTTTTACCTTCCTTGTACGAAAAGAAAGGAAAAGGTATCGACCAAAAACGCAAAAAGAATAAGAAAAGGGATAAGTGGAAATAAAGGAAGATCCAATTCGCTAAATGAATTACAAGGCCCAGTTAATTCGAATTGATACCGAAACACCTTAAACTGAGATCAGAACTTGGCCCAATGGACTACACGTAATAACTTAAAAGCTGCACAGCCCAAGTAAACTACACTGAACAAAATATGAGGTATATAACGAACGTGTTAAGTCACGGCAATTGGCAATGCTTTCTTAGTAAGAAACGGGAAAGAGCTAACAAGATTTGGTTTCTTTCCTATTCCTTTTTGTTTTACTGACTAACCTATTACGGTTAGGAATACCACACTGTTATGCTCATCTATATAAAAAAAACCTATTGCATGTGGTTTGGGAATTGAAAGTTGCAACTTACATCGTAGCAAGGCTGACAAAAATTATGGCGTGGTGTGAGCATTGCGGAGGTCATGCTCCTACACGATGTGAAGACATCTTTTTCATGTAAGGAACATTACTAATACATTTGTTAATCGTTAATGTGTAAATGGACCAAATTAAGTTAGCTTTTCCCGAATAATCTCCCGACCAGTATAGAATTGTGGGTTTAAGCTAGGTCTATTTGTTGTTTAAACAAACTTAAATGTAAGATTACTTCATCAACTAATGTCTTTGGTTTTGATTTTAGATCTTGTCTTAATTGTGGGAAAGTGCTTCTACATCAGTACGGACGTGGGAATAGCAAAAGCCCCCAATGGATATACTCAGGGAAGATGGTGCAAAGACTTTAAAGACGGGTAAGTAACTAATTTTGTTTCCTAGTCTTTTAAGTTGTGGATTGGGGTGGGGGTTAAGTGGTTAAGTAACTTAATTCAACTTCCAATTGTTCCAAAACTACAATGAACCTAATTTCCTGATTTTGCTGCCGGCCATTAGGATCTGAGGCGAAACTGACTGTGAATGCCGATCCTGTTGAAAATACGTTCTGCAGAAAAAATGACGTTACTCACCAAGGTTGATCTCGAAAGAAATTTAGTACATTGTATTATTAAGGGGATATACATTGTAATATTGTATGAACTCTAATAGGCTATGTTATGGGTCTAAAGTACAATGATATGTCCACACAAATTTAGATAGAGAATGCTAAAATTATTAAAATATCTAAACGGTTTGGATTCAACTCAACTTATCAATGCTTCACATTCCAAGTGAGATCAACAATATGGGTGGTCTTCATCGTCAAAATTCAATGTTCACCTCTGAATTATTAAAAGTAATAATTGATGGCATACTCCTGGTGCGGATATATACTTGCTAGATTCTAATATTCCCTATGTTCATCTTTTGGCAGCAGCATATTCCGGGGTCAAAAAAGAACCCGAAAGCACTGGTTCATGAAGGTGATGATGAAGCTATGCTGGCCAGGGCGGGCATCCATGAATGAGACGTGAGGGGCAGTCCTTAACTTTGAGGCATTATTGTCAAAATGCACAAGAGGTTCATTACTCATTAGGATGGTGGATTGGTTTTATGAATAATGACGAGTGTAATTTGTCCCATATATGCAAGCAGTGGTAGGGTTCATCACATCCCAATCTGTGTGAAAAAACTATGTCCCATATATCAGGCCTCAGTCTTTTTTGGTAATGACAAAATAAATATTATGATCGAGGTACGAAGAAGAGTATTGAAATGGGTCTCAATCCTGTCGATCTATTAGGTTTCCAGGCCATTACTGTTTTGAGGTATTGTTACATAATTAATATATGCCTTTGCAACACGATATGCCATGTCTCCGGTGTTTCGTTGGATTCAGAGCGAGTATGTACGTGAGACTGTGATAAACTGATAATCATAGATTGATACTGTTTCAGACATTGCATATAGAAATATCTTCAAAATCGAATGTTAAACTCGAGATAAATACAATTAGTCTTTTCAATTATGCGGTCATTCTCAATGAGTGTATAGTACATATTCTGTTTTTATCTCATCATCTGCTTAGGGTTTACGAATTCTTAAATTTTGCGAGGAGAACCTATCAATAAATTTTATTAAAATCCACGTGAATTTTACGGCAATCGTGAAGATAGTAAGTTGCTGACTGAACATGATATATGCAAGAAAGAATGACGCTAGAATTATTCTTCATTCAAATCAAACCTTATTTAAGGATGACAATCTAATTAGTAATTACGTACACTCTTTTCCCGTTTACATATATACATATACAAGCATGCAGTTTCACAGGTACTACGTCTCATCACTCTCATGCATTACGTTCTATATGTATCGATCAAACTAGCCAATTAAGCAAAAAGATCGATCATGAACAAAACAAAATACTTGCTAACTCACAAAACTGCAACTGCTGTGCAATGCATATTAGGCATCATGTCCCCTAGCAAATCAACCGTTAGCATCGATGCCTTTGGCCTTGGCCGTAGCCGATCAGATTGCCCCATTGACAAAGGTGGTGACGACGTCGTTCTTTTACAGGCACCAAGCCATTTTGCTTGCATGTACTTCTGCTTCCTCCATGGCCCCATGTGCATTTTCTTCTCCTTCATACATTTCTTGGCAGCCGAACACAGAATTTTAATCAAGCTTTGAAATCTTTCAACCTTGCCAACGAAGATTTCCGGGAGACGTTTCACCAGATTATTGTACTCGTCGCTTGCTCTCGCCATCTCGAATTCGGCTCTGAAGTTGAGTTCTACGATCACCCTCACCTCTTCTTTCCTTGAACTTGAATTGGCAACCACGTCTACAAATGTGTGCTCTCCTAAAAGAACATAACAAACAAATACTAATTCAATATCTTGTAATACATATAAAATGCTAGTATTTTTGCGTGTTACATGTGATTTTATTCAACGTGCTCGAGCTATTTCCATCAACTTGCATTAGACTATTCTATGATGTATGTTTCTGAATATTATAACAATGATGTTTTTGTCTTAAGACAGCAAATGATGTTTCCGAATCTAATAACAAGGCTACTCGATCTTGTCCTAAGCCAGATCAAGTGGTTGTACTTAACTCGTAATTATTGATATAATAGCTTTAGACTGCAGATTTAAATACTAATTAGCTAGGTAGATGGTCAAAAAAGATCGCGCTACGTCAAAAAAAGGGGTATATCATATATTTGTTGGTAATTATATTTTATTATGTCCTAGTCCTCTCCATCTTCCTAAATTATCTCCGTCTCCATCTTCCTTTTCTCGATTAGATTAGCTTACTATTATGGCGTTCCTAATTCATATTTCAATTAGTTAAGTCATTAATTAACTATCTCTTGATCGTAGATTGCTTACCTGAAGGAATATCCGGCGAGCTACTCCACTTGGAGTTGCATATGGCACTGTTGTAACCAGCACTGCATAGTCTGCCGGAAACTTCTCTCATAAGGCAGCTCCGGCAACCACTCGCCGCCGCCTTCCCACAACCACACTCCGCCACCCCTGACTTTCTCATTTCCTTTACTGCCTCCTTCGTCACGCTCCTAATCTTCGTCTCTATAGAACTAATCCTGCATAACGTCGCCTGCAAAACGATCACAACCAATTATAAGTCCACAATCTAAGTAGACACGGAAATGAAGAGCATAGAGATCGAGTAAAGAAGAATGGAGCTTTACATGTAAAATCTGGTTCTGATTCTCCCAGAACCACTTGTACTTCTCGTCCTCTTGTCCGGCGTCGACTTCTTCATCGTCTTCCATGTCGAACATAGCTTCGTTCTCTTGACTACTACTCCCGTCGCTGCTGCCGTACGCGTAACTTTGGTCGACGAACTCTTGGACGTCGCCATCATCGAGGAACCCAAAAACCATGCCGGAGAAGTTCGCCTCCAACAGCTCTCGTGCTCTGCTCGCCGGAATTCTATCCATCTTTTGTTTTACTAGCTAAGCTAGCTTGTTGGCTTCGCGAAACACAAATGGTGGGTGTTAAAATTAATAGGCAAAAAGTTAGCGGATAAGGATGCGTCGAAGTGATGCGTGAGGAAACACAAAAGCGTTTTTTTTTAAACTAATAAAAGTGGATACGCGAAGGAAGCGTCTAATATATAATAAAAAATTAATTATATATACATAAAAAAATATAATACGATAAGTAACATAAAACACTATTAAAATTTAATTTTAATTTAATTTTTTAAACAATTACATGCATAATAATATGATTCAAATATTAATAATACTAATTAAATTTCTCTCATGATTTTTTGTGAAATACGATTTATCACTTCTAATATGAAATATCAAGTTTTTTTAAAAAAAATATATTTTTGGAATCGTGCTTTCAAAATATTTGCAAAAGAAATATTTTTAGAATCATACTTCCAAAAACTTCTTACAAACTTTCTGACAAATTTTCGCTTCTAAAACAGGAAAGACTTTCACTTTGAAAGTTGTATGCAACCTAGGCAAAAAGCATGTGCGAGAATATTTCTTTGGGATTGCGCTCGGGGTTTTTAGATAGTCCTAAGATCATCTCCAACAATGAAGGTTCTATACCTCATAATAGAACCTTGTAAAATCACTATTCACTATAGGACCTTCCCATCTCCAACAATGAAAGTTCTATACCTTATAATAAGACTCATTTTCTCATCTCCAACCATGAGTCTTATACCTTATATCTTAAAACTCATAATCTTTATTATAGATTTCTTTTAATATTAAAATATACATATTGTATTCTATAATAATTTCTCAAACTATTTTAATTTAAAATAATCTATTATTGAATTTTTTAATTAAATTTGGTGCGTTGTTGTGCGTTTTTAATTTGGTGTGTTGTTGTGTGTTTTTAATTTGGTGTGTTGTATTGACCTTTAATTTTGTGTGCTATTAATAAAAGTGAGTGTATAATAAATGAAAGTTTAATCCACTATAAGAAAACAACAAAATACTCTTCATTAAAACAGTTCGGCCCTCAAAAATATACAAGGTCCTATACCTCATATTGGGTTCTATTTTAGAACCTTGAATAGGGTATGAGACCTAGATATAGGGTATGAGACCCAAATTTTTATGGGTTGGAGATGAATTTTTTTTTAAGGTTCTACTATAAGGTATAGGACCTCCATTGTTGGAGATGCCCTAAGGTTGTGGATGAGAGGTAGGGCCCTCGGAAGAGCAGAACCTCCCGCCGCGCACATGACGTGGATAGATTCGATTGGGGATGATGAATCGGACCGGAGTTTCTGTGGTTTTGGTAGATTCGGACCGGAGCAACGAGGATCCACGTCAGTCACCTCCAGTAATTGTTATATACTTACTGCTTATTTATCTGTCGAGGACTTGAGGTTTATCTTGTGATTCTTCCGATACAAAATTTGGCGTCCACTAACTAATTTGTGTTGTGATATAGCGTATAGCGTAAATTGAAACTAAATTTTAATTAGCATCTACGTGTTTTTTCCCAAGCAGGATTGATGAATTCACTCCATATATCCTTGTTGTGACTCAAATTCAACATACTAATCACCAAAAAAACAAAATCCAACATAGTTAAATTCGAATTGTGTTCAATAGTGGACTTCAAAATTGTTAGAAAATCGTGGTTTTCCACCATTTTAATATGATAATTTGAACAAAATAATTAAGTTTGTTGAACTTAAATTTGATGTGAGGGAAACATGGATTTGTGTTCTCCTACAAGAGTACATAAAAATTATATATTCATTTGTTTAAATTGGTTAAGGGGTGAACGAGAAATTATCACCAAAAGATAGCTACTTGAAACAAAATGAAGGAATGTGATCCCACATGGGAGAAATTAGAAATGTAGAAGTCTTTATATATGATTGCACCATAGTATACTTTAAGTGAGTGAGTAGAGAGACTCTCTGTCACGTGCGCATGGGGGTGCAAATCTTGGGTGAAATGAGTATGCGAAATGGACTTGTGTGCGCCTGCGTCCTGCGGACACGAATGTAGTTCCGATTTGGGACAGGCCGCACGAGCTTCCTTTTGCACTCAGAAAAGACTTTTTGCATTCCTCGAGACATTTCAACTTCGCTGGTTATGGTGGTTATTGGCCGAATTATGGTGGGTTTTCTCACCATTATTGGCCGGTTTATACCTTTAATTGGCCGGATTTATGTTGCATGGTTAATGAGTGATAACTCATAACCTTTTGGTGGCTGGCCATAATGTCATTCTCCATCTCCTCCATGTATAAATAGAGGCTCCATCCTCCCTCATTCCTCATCCCATCAGAACGCAATCTATTCTTCTGATCACTTCTCTCCATTACCAGAAATGGAGACATTACCGGCAACCTCCCGTCGCCGGCCTTGTCTATTTTTTCGCCGGAATTGTCATTACCGGCGACAAGTAGCCGGCAATGACGTCGCCGGAAATCCCCCGCCGGTGTTAACATTGCCGGCGACGGGAAACGGCGTCGCCGGTAATGTCCGAGACATCACCGGCGACGCAAGGCAATGGCAGCGCCGCCGTGGCCGGAATCTCAGACATTGCCGGCGACTGAGGTCCATGTCGCCGGCAATGTCTGGAAAAATTTTGAAAAAAAACGCGGTTCTGGATTGGGCCCAATTCCAGAACCTGCATTGAAAGACATAAACCGTACAATCATACAAGTTCAACAGTACACATAAATGTCCAACGTACAGTACAAATACCAACGACGATAAGAAAATTAACTACAACTACAGGTCAGGGTCGAGGAACTTGCGGGTCAGAGTCGAAGTAATCCATGTACTCATTTGAATTCTGGTGGCTTCCTTGGTCTTGCTCTGGCGTTGACTGGTGCGGTGGTGGTGGTGGATAGCTAGGGAACGGAGGGACCGGGACCGGGGGAGGTGTGGGGAACGGTTGTCCGGTAGTCTGAGCCTCGTACATCATCCGCATCCATGTGTACATCTGAGCCTGCATTTGTGTCTGCTGCTGGACCATGTTTTGGTACTCGGCCATCTGCCTCTTTTGCTCCTCCAACTCCTTCTGCGTCCTATGAAGCTCCGCTGCGAGGTTACGACTAGACGTTGAACTTCTTGACCCGGTAGAGTATTGTGAAGTGGTTTTCAATACTCATTCGCCCGCCGAGCCCATTCCCCTACAGTAGTAGGTATTCTTTCCAGTCCCGCACGCTTTTGCCATGATCTGAGCCGCTATCGGGGGATCAAGCGGATCGATCTGAGAGGCATACTGGGTGACTTCTTCCTCGGAGCAGTCAGGATGGTTAGTCCGAGCTATACTCATGGTCACTTCTGCGGTCGCCTCCTCCACTCTCGCCTAATTGAAAAGCGAAAATGAACAACGTATTAACTAACAAAATCTATTAATATCGAAAACGTTTGTATTATTAACACATGGAGAGGCGAAAGACTTACCGCTTCGTCAGGGCACTGCGGATAGAACTTCTGATGAATATACACCAAGGGGTTCACTTCTTGTTGTTGCTGCGCCTTAGTCGACCAACCCATGTAGTTGAGTGAACCTGCATGATGGGCCCTGGTGTTTTTCAATCTATTCGCCCGGTTCGTCTTCGAAATCGCCTTGTTTGATAAACATATGGAAAAAAATTAGTAACTAACTATTTCAATCTGATAGGATACATTAGGCTTGTATGATATATTAAGGATGCATACCCAAGCTTTGGGGTGCTCGAAGTGGGCTATCAGCCACAGCCACTCGTACTCCCTAAACCGGAATTCGCTAGGGGTAGAACCTCGGCCTAGCTCCTTGTATACAGTGTAATGGGAAGAAAGCTCGTTCTTCCACTCTTTATACCTATATTAAAACAAGGAAAAAAAGTTAGAGATATTAAAACACTTGATAAACAAAAATCTAACTCGATATATATTCAAATAAGTCGAAGCACATCACCTCATATGTAGTTGATGCTCTACCCACGTGTGAATAAGAACTTCATCCACGTCAAACCACACCTGCAATATGAATATATAAAAGGTAAAATTATATATTTAAGTGGACTTAATTAATAAATGTAAAATTTACGTAATGAAAATACGATTTTACTCACACTGAGTGCATTATGCACTTGCATCTTCACGTAGATAGGCACAGATTCCCAATCTGGCCAAAGCATTGGGACCTTGTCTCGCACGATCGCACCGGCCATGCTGACATATTTGCGCGTGGTGTCGAATGCCTCGATCACCTCGCCATCCTCATTGGCCCTTATGGGCGTTTTCCTTCCGCCGGTGGCCTGCTCAAGTCTCTTCCCGGTGCAGGTGCCTCTAGCCCCTTTCCGTTTTCCAGTCCCATTAACGAAATTGCCTAATAATACAATGTCAACAAATTGATATCATTAATTGAACCTATCGCAAGTCTTAAGTAATAATTAAGTAATCAATCTGATGTTAAATAAAATTTACCTGCATCGTCCGTTTGTTGGTTGGTGCACCTCACACTCCAAAGATACACGGGGTCGAACGGGAGGAAGTTATACGCTTCCTCCACGGTCAGGAACTCCGGCCGTCCTTCAACATAAACAGGCATCCCCCTATCATCGAATTCAGGGATGACAGGAATCTCGTCGGGTAGGAAGAGACAGGACGGCGCAGATAGACGAGGCCTGGACGATGAGGCGCCAGCACCACCATGTGCCTCAGATGATTCCCGTGAAATGGGAGTAGGCACCATCCGAATATGGGGCATTCAGATTGAGGGAGTTTCTGATGCCCCCGTTAACTGTCGCTCGTCTGAGGCTCTGCCACCGGAGGGACGTCTGCTGATTGAGCGTCTAGAGACTGAGGCTCGAGCCTCGACTTCCGGTTCCACGGCTCTTGATCGTGCAGCTTCCTCCTCAGCTCGCGCCTCTAGCAAGGCTCTCGTGCGAGCAGTCATCATTGGCCCACTAGACGTGTTGCTAACTGCGGGCGAGGAGGAAGCTTGACTACTGTTCCCTCCACTATTTCGGGAACCTCTCCGAAGCCAATTAGCCGCAAAACCTCCTGGACACCGTAATAGTCATGGATTCGGTTCAATAACAAATCGGAATCGGAACGGTTTGGAACCGGAACCGTTAGAAACCGGAACTGTTTGTAACCGGAACTGTTTGTAACCGAAACCGTTTGTAACATAACGGGAAAGGTTACAAACAATTCCGGTTCCAAACGGTTCTGGTTCCAAACCGTTTCGGTTCTATAACAAATCGGAACAGGAACGGTTTGGAACCGGAACCGTTAGAAGCTGGAACTGTTTGTAACCGGAAACGTTTGTAACATAACGGTTCCGGTTAAAAACAGTTCCGGTTCCAAAGGGTTCCGGTTCCGCGCGGTTCCGGTTTAAAACCGTTATGGTTCTAAACCGTTCTGATCCCGATTTCCACCTTCATTTATACGATTAATTAACAACTATATCACCTAAATTAACATATATACATTTTCGATGTATATATATATATATATACATCATGCATCTTAATTTAATTTAATTTTCACATATTCATCCAAATCACAAACCCTAATTAATTTTCCACATTTTTCACACATATATATATCATGCATCTTAATTAGGTTTAATTTCCACATATATATACATCACATATTCATCCAAACCACATATATACATAATTTTGACATATATATACATCACTTAATTTTCACATACCTAAATATATATATACATCACATATATTTCCATCGCATATAAATTTAGAACTTATCACACTAATTTCCAACTTAGCACCCTAATTAATTTACACATACACATACACATACACATACACATACACATACACATACACATACACATACACATACACATACACATACACATACACATACACATACACATACACATACACATACACACACACAAAAATAATTAAAAATTGAGAGAGAGAGAGAGGGAGAGAGAGAGGATCGGACCTGCCATGGATTTCCACCTACAATGCTTTGTCGACTACAATGGTGAGGGGAGGAGAGGAGGGGAGGAGGAGATTTTCGGAGGAGGAGAGGAGAGGGGATCGGTGGAGAGGGGGAGAGGAGGAGTAGAGGATAAGGAGGAGGAGTGGGAGAGGAGGAGGAGGAGGTGAGCTACTTTGAACTCACCGGACCGATTTGGGAGGAGGAGTTAACTCGTTGGTAATGACATTACCAACAACGAGTTAACTCGTTGGTAATGTCATTACCAACGAGTTGCTTATAACTCGTTGGAAATGTCATTATTTCCCGAAGAATATCCGACAACATTTTCCGTCTACGATTTCCGGCTACATTTTCCGACTACAATTTCGATTATCAATTTCCGTATACGTACGATTAACGACTACATTTTCCGACTACAATTTAGATTATCAATTTCCGTATACGTACGATTAACGACTACAATTTCCGTCTACGATATCCGGCTACGTACATTTTCCGACTACAATTTCCATTATCAATTTCCGTCTACGATTAATGACTACAATTTCCGTTTATGATTTCCGGCTACATTTTCCGACTACAATTTCGATTATCAATTTCCGTCTACGTACGATTAACGACTACAATTTCCGTCTACACTTTCGACTACATTTTCCGACTACATCATATTTCCGACAACAATTTCCGACTACATCATTAACGTACTAAGGATGATAATCGTAATCATCGTCATCACTTGAGTCTGACTCGGTTTCATAGGTAACCTCTGGCAATATGTGCCTCTCCTCGTCATCTGAATCAGCGTCAACTTCATATGGATTAACATCGAGAAGTTCTGCTCCAGTAATTCAAACCACACTCCCAGATCTCACATTATTAAGGCGAATCCTAGATGATTCCGGAATGTCAAAAGCGTTCGGCTCTTGGTATGCAGTAACTTCCTCATCATCTGCGGTATCACCAAGTGTAGCAGCACTGTATATGTTTCTATGAGCAACATGGTTAACCACCTTCCACGAGACTTTGTTAAGAAGATCGTCCAGGTAAAACACTTGTTTTACTGATGAGGCAAGAACGAAAGGGTCTTCTTCATACCAGGTAGTAGCAGTATTCACCGAAAATGTTCCGTGCTGATCGGTCCTTGTGTTCTCCGGGCTAGTATCAAACCATCTACACTTGAATAAGTGCACTTTCATGCGGTTCCCATAAATTAGTTCAACAACTGAATGAAGGACACCGTAATAGTCAACGCCATCCTGCCCACCATGAACCATCACCCCACAATTCTGTGTTTTCAGTCGGTCGTCTCTATTTTCACATATAAATTTCACGCCATTGACCTGACACATCGAGTAAACTTTTGAAGCTATCGGTTTCATCGCAAGGACCCTCAATTCGTTTGACCACTCTGGATAACCATCATCTGCTACATGGTTCATCTGAAAACGATAAGAAACCACACAAGACATTATGAACATAGAAACCACAAAACCACGTACGTACACACATGCTATATAAGGAAAATGGCAATAAAAAAAAGACATATACACATATACCCTTACCCATGGACCAAAGTAGTTTGCAAACGTCCCGTTGTGGTAATCAACATTTCCGGCAATAGCAGGGCAGTGAAGATGATAGTTTTTCCAATATTGTACTTCTTCACAGTTAATCAGTACCGACCAGTGGGCAATGACTACCTCATTTTCATCCAACTTGTATGACTTTGGCAAGCTTCCCTGTACTACAACGTCATTGGAGATGATAGAAAGGTTGAACTGAGGTTCATCTATCGACATCTGTTGTTGGGGGTCCTCAAGCGCTCCCAAATACACTTTGGTGTACGTGACACACTCGTGCGCAACATATGCTTCAGCGATACACCCTTCAGGTGCATATTTATTCTTCACATAGTCCTTGTAGGCTCCCAATTGTCTACAAGTTAACAAGTGCATGTTAAAAGGGGTAAAACTAAGACTTTACATATAAAAACAGAGGCAAACCAAATGTACCTTTCCATGGGATACATCCAAGTGTAGTGTACGGGATCGGTAAGCAACAATTGTTCGGGAAGATGAATCATGAGGTGAGGCATGATGTCGAAAAAATTTGGGGGAAATATCCTCTCAAGCTTGCACATGATAAAAATGATGTCATCTTGCATCTCCCTGAGATCTGATTTTTTAACTTCCCTGGTGCATAACTTCTGAAAGAATCTTGACAAGGCCACCAACGGCTCCACCACCTCCTTGGGCAGGTACCCTCGAATGAAAATTGGGAAAAGGCGTTGAAGCAGTACATGGCAGTCATGACTCTTTAATCCGTACATCTTATTGTCCCGGTAGTTAACACACCTGCTTATATTTCCTGCATAGCCATAAGGATACCTGCATGTATATATATATATATATAGCCATAGGCAACAATTATATTTCTCGCATATCACCATAATCCGGTAAAAATTAAAGGCAAACCAATTTCCGTACTGCATAGTCATATATAAGAATATTTACCTGACATTACTCAGCCACCGAAAAATTTCATACTTATGTTTCGGCTTGACGGTATAAGGAGCTTGCGGCATTTTTCTCTTACCATCTCGTAACCACAAATGTTTCCGCAGTCCCATAGCTTTCAGATCAATACGTTCCTTAGGGATGTCTTTTGTTTTCCCCTCCAAGTTAAGAACTGTGCCCACCACACTTTCACACACATTCTTCTCTATGTGCATGACATCTAGGTAATGTCTGATAAGCAACCTGGGCCAGTAGGGGATTTTCCAGAATATGCTCTTGTGTGTCCAAAACTTATACCTTTCGGGCTTGTCTGGAATTGACGCCACTATGTCAGGATGATTGCTCAGCTGGCCAAAATCATATTCATTCAACACTTCCAAAATTTCTTCCCCTGTCCATCGCCTGGGTGCCACACCTGTTTCCACAGTCCCATCAAACGTGTCTGGATCCTGCCTAAATGGGTGATCATATGGAAGCCAACAACGGTGACGCATCTGAACAATTTTACTGCAATGAGGACTGCAACAATCAACCGTCATGCACTCTGAACAAGCCCTGTAACCCCTGGTAACGTTGCCCGACAACATACCGCGGGCAGGAAAATCACTGATGGTGCCAACAAGCATGGCATGCATCTGGAACATCTCCTTTTTGAACCTATCGTAAGTGGGGTGGCCACACTCACTCAGGTACTTAAGCTCCTCAATCAAAGGCCTCAAATACACATCGAGACACTTTCATGGATAACCCGGGCCCGGAATTAACAGAGTGAGCATATTGTATTCCTTCTTCATGCACATCCATGGTGGAAGGTTGTACGGTACCAAAATAACTGGCCATATACTGTATTGAAGACTCATGTTGCCAAAAGGGTTGAATCCGTCAGATGAGAGCCCTAGCCAAACATTTCGGACCTCTGCTGCAAAATGATCAAACTCCCTGACCATGTGCTTCCAAGCCTCTCCGTCGGAAGGGTGTATAAGGGTGTCATCGTCAGGCAAGTTCCTCTCAGCCCACCATCTCATTGCCTCGGCCGTGAAAGCACACATGAACAACCGCTCCAGCCTATCAATAAGCGGGAAATATCGAAGTATCTTCACAGCTTTCTTGTTGCCTGCAGGAGTCAACTTATACCTTTCTGTAAAACATACCGGGCAGGCTTCAAGGTCTTCGAGATCTTTTCCCCAGAAGAGAATACAATCATATCTGCATGCATGGATTTTGATGTAGGAAAGCCCAAGATCTTTCAGGATATGTCGCACCTTATGATGAGTGGTAGGAAGACGATGACCGGGTGGCAGTAGCGAAGCAGTCCACTTCAACCAAGAATCAACAGCTTTGACAGACATTTTGTTCTCCATTTTGAGCTGCATCACTCCCATCACACTTTCAAGAACAGTCTTATTACAACCGTCGTACAACGGAGTCTGTTGCAATGTAATCAGGTTGTTGTACTTGTCCATACCGCTTGTGTTGACATGAGCTCCAGGTAATGGCTCGACTGGCTCGATATGGGGGAAACCCTCAACGACGGGAGGGACATTTGGTGCTTCATCAGCAAATACACCGCTCTCATGAGGAAACATATCATTGATTAACATCGATGTTGGATCATAGGATAAACTGCCCCTCTCAGCAAAATCTCCATGATCATAGCGTGGACTGGCCCTCTCACCAAATTGTCCATGATCATGCGGACCCGCTACCGATGTTTCACCGTGATAAATCCAACAAGTGTACTTATCCCAAAACCCGTATTTACTCAGGTGCCTCTGGACTTTATCAATGGGAAATCGAAATCGATCGCTGAAACACTTACATTCTTTACACGGGCAATAATGAAGTGTAGTGTCTCCACAATTAGCCTTCACAAAATCCACAAAACTCCTAATTCCCTCGTGATATCTGACATCCCATCTTTCGAGACTCATCCAACTCTTGTCCATCCTGAAAATTCTAACAAGTTTACGTATTAATTATATATATACACACACATTCACTACTAATAATCGACGTGATATCTCAATTCAACTCTAATTAAATCAACACATGCATGCATATATATATATATATATCGATCTAATCTCTGAATTCGATTCAGTACTCGATGATAGTATTCTCCTTTTTTCAATTCAAAACGTATTTGACTGGGTAGGAGGCTCTGTTAAGCCTGGCTCCGATAACAATACGATTATACCAGTCATTGATTCAGACACAAGATTAACTACAAGCTGTTTTCTCGTTTCGGTGACCGTATATCAACAACATTTCATATATATATATATATATATATATATCTCACGAATTGGATTTGATCAACACACACACACACATATATATACCACATATACGTATATGTACACCTACCTATATATATAGCTTCCCGAGTGATCGAGTTTTCGACGCGCGCCTTAATTTTGACAATATACCGAATGATCGATTTCAGAGCGTACGTTTTCCTTCTTTCGATTTCTCTGGATTTTTTTCGATCAAAATGATTGAATGATCGAGCTGCCGCACCCGGCATCTAATATAAGACACATTGCCGGCGACGGAGTAAGTCGCCGGAAATGAAGACATTACCGGCGACTTTACGCCAGAATCTCGCCGGTAATGTTTTGGAACATTGCCGGCGACTCCAACCGTCGCCGGCAATGTCTAGCCACACATTTCCGGCGAAATTCCGGCCGGAAAATCACCGGAAATGTTCGGCTTGACATTGCCGGCGACGGTTGGAGTCGCCGGTAATGTTTTGGAACATTACCGGCGACATTACCGGCGCCTTTTCCGGTCACCGGCCTTGTTGGCCGGAATCTCGCCGGTAATGTTTCATTTTCTTGTAGTGCTCCCTCTCTCAACAGCGAGAAAATCCAGTGATAGAGTAAGGTATTCTTCAGTTCGACGAGAAGTTCTTGTGCTGCGGTATAAAACTTTGAAGTTGTTTTATCCTGGGAGAACAACGTCATAAAAGCCTGCGGGCGGCGTAAAAGTTCTTAAGGAAAGCGTGTGACACACGTGACTCAACTTAGTTCATCTTCTTACCCATAATTTGTTCTTCGTTTAAATGTTTATATTTTACTAATTAATTAGTATTTGTTATATTATATTTAATTTAATATCACTTATTTTTCTTACAGAAATTCGTATTTCATCGACTCTTGCAAAAAATATGTTACTCGTAAATTAGTATGTGCAAAAGAAATATATGATAGAATACTCACTCCTCTAGAGTCATTAGAGATGGATTGAAACTGAAATTAAAGCAATTTCATCGACTCTTGCAAAAAATATGTTACTCGTAAATTATTATGTGCAAAAGAAATATATGATAGAATACTCACTCCTCTAGAGTCATTAGAGATGGATTGAAACTGAAATTAAAGCTCAAAGCCTAAAAGAAAACATTGATAAAATAATAAGATCTAGAGGCGGAATTAGAATTTTTATTCAGGTGGCGCGAAATTTTTTACTCTTCCCTAATTAATAATCTACATAAATAAGTTCAAGTTTACTCACCTGATATATATTACACAAAGATTCACATATTACGACTAAAATGGAGTTTATATTAATTGATTTAGAAAATTACAACATCAAACAAAAATGAAAATTCAATTATACAAGTAAAATTGATTGATAGAGCAGATATGTTGTGGATTTGAAATTTTTACTTTTAAACAAAAAAAAATGTATAAAAACAAAGTGGTTGAGAAACTTGTTTTGTTATGCTTTTACTTGGGACAAAACTAAGTAAACAAAAGGCTAATTATTTGGCCAGATTTGTAAACAAACCATACAGTACAATGATATATGATTGTCATTTTTGTGTCAAAGTAACTAATGATGTGAAATTAATCAAATAATGCAGCGATAGAGAGATAAGTAGCTAGGTTGGAATTAAGTAATACAAAAGGCATTTATTTTCTAAGCATTTACAACTCAATTCCTTATGGGCAAGAGGAATCGAGGTTACTAGGATAGAGTTCAGTAATTAATTGTTGTATAACCAATGATCAATACAAGTCACTGGCAAATGCCAATGCTGCTATGCAAATTTCAGAACTAACTAGTCACGTAAAAACCTACAACTAAACATAGGGATATACTCAACTTATAACGTACACCCGCCCCATTACACGCATAAGTTTTGATATTTGATAGTTGAGATGTGAACAATACCGAGAACAACCCTATAACTCATATAAGTATTTTTTTTCCTCCAAAATTTCAGGTGGAGCATTGGCTTTACCTGACCTAATTTTGGCTCCGCTCCTGGTAAGCAGGGCGGCCTTTGAGTATAGATCTGTGCCTAGAGCCTATATTGAAACGAGGCCCCAAAATAAGACCTGAATATATACAATATATGTATTTAAACTCTTATTTTTATATTTAACCTAAAATTTTATGATATTTTTCACATCTCAAGATCTTTTAATCCGAAGGTGGAGGGAATTTCCACATATGGAATGCACTGCTATCTTGCCAACTTGCATGGTTCAATTTTTTTCCTCGAAATAATATAAAAACAGAAAGTGATAATGCATCTCTATCACCAATTCATGCTCCTGTCAGTCCTGTGGGTGGTGGGACCCTTACAGACAGGAATGATTAGGGTGATATTGAAACATGGCTCGATCTCGACCGTAGATGACTGAGGTTAAGACATTACGTGGGGCCTACTATGCCCCGCACTAGACCCGCATTTTAGATCGTGAGCAGTAGCGGATTAAGATCGATAGAATACGCCGCGTCCAGTTATTGGGAAGTCATTAGTCTCTTTCCTCGTTATTTCTCTAGTTTGCGCATAAAGACGGAAGTAGGTTTGGCGACGACGCTGGGGAGAAATGAGGGTGTTTTTCGTCATTTGAGTATTGAAGCATTCAAATGTGGCCATGTTCAATTAGTCTTTCACCATCAAATTAAGGATTTTTTTGTATATTGAGAAATTTTATAATATACGAAATATAAATGGGAAAGGAAATAAATCAAAGAAATGTATAACCAGTTTATCTCATACATTAATCATCTCATAAATTATGGATTGTAATTAATTCTACACACTATAGCGAGGTACCTTCATGGACATATATTTGTCCTAATCATGCTCACTATTATGTCGGTAAATAGTGTGGCATATGTAGATTGTATTTGTCATTATCATTTTCTTCGAAAATTCTTGGTGCAAGTAGTTAAAATCTAATTTTACATATTTATCAAATCAAACAAATAAAGTGGCACTAACATCAAAATTAAAACCATCAAATTAATTAAAAAAAATCAACAAAATAAAATAGTAAAACATATATGGACCCACTCTATTTAATTTTCTTATTTTACTTTTCTATACCCAAAACCCATTTATTTTATTTATTTATCTAAACCTTAATTAAACCTATTTTGTTTTATTTATCTAAACCCTAACCCAATACCCATTTAGGGTTTACCTTAGACCCATTTTGTTTTATTTAAATTTTACTTATTTTACTATCTAAATCTCAAACCCCAAACCCTAAACCCAAAATCTCAAACCGTAAACCCCAAACCCTAAGTCCTAACCCCAAAATCACAAACCCTAAAACCCAAACTCTAAGTCTTAACCCCTAAATCACAAACCCTAGCTAGCCTACACCCTACTCCTTAATCTATTAAACTTTAAACTCTTAAATCTCAAATCCTAAACCTTAATTGAACGTTAAATCTTATACTCAAAACCAATTCTTTAAACACTAAACCCTAAACACAACCTCATAATTTTAGTTTCTCTTTAAAAATAAAGAATATTGGAACAGGTATTTATAAGTGTGCCTCCCCTCTTCACCCAAATTTTATGGCTACACCTCTAATCACATCTATCTCACTCTTTGACTTATTCGTCACATAACACATGACAATATCATTAGGCCTGAGTTCGGTTTAGATCAGTTTGGTATTAAGCCAAAACTCATTGTATTCAATAATAAATTATTCAATTTAATTTCTCGGCAAACCCGTCTTACATGTTTCAGTACCAACGGGTTTCAGATTATATTTACGACAAAATTTCAAAGGTACAGTATAGGCAATTATTTGAGTTGGTTAATATTTTAAGGAGGCAAAGCCGCATAGGAGAGGTACATAGAGTACGTTCGAGAATACGAGAGATATATAGGCTAGTATTTTCTATATATATTTGTAAAAAAAAAATCTAATATGAGTGAGTGCGTATTCATTTGCCTAAGAATGACTCACAGTTTAAAAAAATCACAATTTTTATACATATATCATTTCAATTCGGTACAATTCAATTTTATTTGAATTTTTCTATATACCATCTCGTACCGTATCTATTTTTTATTTTATTTTTTTGGTTCTGGCTCAATTCGGTTTGTTACCCAACCAACTCATCCCACATATTTAGGAATTTCCTGGTAAAACTACCCAATGCTATATATCATCGCAACTATAATACTCGAAATTAAAGCTATCACTACAAGAAAAAATGCACCAAGATCGCGAACCGTTTCCGTCGTCTAGGTGCGAATTTCAGTCGTCTAACTATTTAGACGACGGAACCTTCGTGGTTCAGGTTATGTCCTCCAAGTACCGTCATCTGGGTACTTAGACGACAGAAATGGAGGTCAGCGTGGACAAAGTGAGACTTAGACCGCGGTCTAAGTGATCACTTGGATCAAGAAAAATACAGTATCTGTCGTCTAAGTGATTACTTAGACCACGCATATGACTTTCTTTGTGGTCTAAGTGATTATTTAATTTTTTTTAATTAAATTTTTTATTTTAAAGTAAAATATTAATAATTTTATTCAAATGATAAATTCTCATTTAAATATTAATAAATTAATTGAAATACTAAAGAGAGCGGAGTCGCTGGAGGGAGGAAGTTGCCGAAGAGGGGAGTCGCTGGAGGGAGGGAATCGCCGAATTTTGGGTCGCTGGAAAGTTGCCGGATTATTGAGAGAGAGTGAGATCGAGTAAGAGAGAGGAGAGGAGAGGAGAGGAGGAATTAAAATACTAAGGAGAGGGGAGTCGCCGGAGGGAGGAAGACGTCAGAGGGAGGGAGTCGTCGGAGGGAGGAAGACGCCAGAGGGAGGGAGTCGCCGGAGGGAGGGGATCGCCGGATTTTGAGTCACAGTAAAATAATAAATTAATTTAAACTCGCGGGAGAGCGGAGTCGCCAGAAGGTGGGAGTCGCCAGAGAAAGGAGTCACCGGAGGGAGGAAGTCGCGGGATTTTGGGTTGCCGGAAAGTTGCCGAATTTTTGAGAGAGAGTGAGAATGAGAGAGAGGAGTGGAGGAATTGAAAATGGGATGAGGAAAAAAGATCTGATAGGTCCTTTATATAGAGTTTCACTTAGACCGCGGAGATGTTTTTTCCGTGGTCTAAGTGAACATTTTAAATTTTTCGAACCGGCGCCAAATTAATTTGGCGGTTCAATTTTCACCGCCGAATTTTTGGGGAACGGTTCAAATTTCACTTAAACGACGTCCAAGTGGTCACCTGGACGACGGAAATGTCCATCTCCATGATCTAGGCGAAATTTCAGTAAAATTAATTTTTAAAAATAATTCGCAAGGAAGTTTATGATCTGTCATTCGAATGAAATAGTCGTAAAATATCGATTAACAAATCATATATATAAACAATTGAATTTAAGACGACGAATAATCTTACGTCTTTAAACTTGTTAAATATTTACTAATGTGTATAACTGAAGTGTTATTAAGTATAGGCTCATTGCATATCGATATTAACGAAAATGAATTTGGACAAAATAACCGTTGGATACATTCGCCATAAGACAATATATAAATAGAATAATTTTCACAAAATAGTAAGTTCATTAAGGGTTTCATCGGCACAGTCAATCGCAAAACTGAAATTTTTACAAATCGAAAACGTGGATACACGAAAATCCGTAAGTCATATTTTAGAACCGTCGACGGTCACACTCCGAGAATTGTTTACTCTATGGTCTCGATGAAAAGAATATGCTATGGGACATGGTCTAGATGGTCGTTGTTTTTGATGAAATTACGAAACTTTCACTTAGACGACGCAAATGCACGTTTGCGTCGTCCAAGTACTCACTTAGATGACACAAACGTGCATTTGCGTCGTCTAAGTGAAAAGGCAGATTTTAGGGTTAAAGGCCTTAATTAGGGTTTAGGGTTAAAGTACTTAGACGACGGATATGTCATTTGCCGCGGTCTACGTGTCACTTGGACCGCGGAGACTTTCTCCGTGGTCCAAGTGGCCACTTAGATGACGAAGATGTCTTTTTCTGCTGTCTAAGTGTCACCTGGACCGCGGAAAAAGTTTTCGTCGTTTAAGTGTCACTTAAACCGCGGAACCTTAAAGATTTTGTGATCTAAGTATATTTTTCTTGTAGTGTAAATATTATCAACACGACACCGATACACATAATGAAACTTGTGGGAATGTGAAATCATCAAATCTTAAAAGTAATAAAGAAAAAGATACATTAATACAATATTATTATGAATGTATAAAGTAAAATTGTATATGTTTGTATGTATATATTTAGAGAATATATATAATACATGATATAAAAGAGCACATAACAGAAAAAAGGAGACTAAGAGGAACTAATTTCAGACACGTGCGAACGTAGATGAGAGGTGCCCACGTGATCACTAAAGCATGCCTTTATCTCCAGTTTCTCCACGATCCACGTTGTTTTTTTTGTTTCTTTTTCCGTTTGAACTCCGATCTTCATCCTTTTTACATTTCGCAGAACCACAGATCACAATGCACAATTGAATTATCAGCTCAAGCACGCAATGGAGTTCCACTCATCCTAGTTCACTAATTGAAGACCCACCCTCTTTCAAAGAGAAAAAAATTGATCGAAGACCCAATCCACATCATATGAGAACCGTGCCGTCGATGACACCAGCGGCAGTCGACATCGTAAAGCAGCGGTGGCGAGATCGATCCGAGGAAAATCACCGTCGTAGAACGTTGCTAGATAGGTCCTCGGTTGAGATAGTTAAAGATAGGTCGAACGAGGCGGCTGCTTTGTTAATTGACGATAAATAGGATGTGCCGCGAGATTGATTATGTATTCAGATTTTTTTTAAGGTTGGATCGATTATCTAGGTGCGGTGATTATTTTTTACTGCAAATCGATGTTTATGGTCAAAGTTAATTAAAACTAACAAAGTTATAGATCTGTTAGGGAACACATCTTAGTCAAACTATATGAAGCGTGTAGTCCATCCTTCCAAAGTATAAACTTAACAGTAGGCTTGTTTTTCATCAGCTTTTCAATTTTCATGTTCATAATTCGACTCTAGGCCATGTTGTTTGTTTATAATCTTCATATATGCATGCATGCCCATATGGTTCGTTTTTAATGATTCGATCAATTCATCGATCACCAATTCACCATAGTTTATCTCTAAATATCACCAAGGGCTAATTTCACTGAACAAATATATATCGTTATTTTTCTGGTCGTCATTCTATAATTGTTTAATGGAAAATGATATGAGGGCTTGAGGAATGCTACACTTTCGTGGCATTTAAATTTATGTGGCGCGACATGTCATTATTTCATTAAATCCACATATTTAAGTATAGACACATTATTGTGGCCAGATGTTTCGTGGCATTTAAATCTATGTGGCGCGACATGTCATTATTTCATTAAATCCACATATTTAAATATAAACACATCATTGTGGCTAGATGTTTCTAATATCCTCGTATGATCATTCTATATAAAAATCAAATTTTCTCAGATAAACATCACTCGTATAGGTATTTTTTTCATATATTAATATTTAGCTAGCCATCGAATATTTAGGGTTTATAAAACTTGCAATTTCACAAGACATCAAATTTTATATCATCAATCTTATGTATTAGGTTCAATTCTGATCCTCATCCTACTCGATCAATCATCAATCTTCTTTTTTACGATTCTAGTTGCACAAACACTCGTAATATGTGATGGTCATAAACACATTCGAATTAGGTCTTTCTGATAGCTCTTCAAGATACTGTACTTGGGACGACAACCATATATATTACCAGTCTTGCAATTTGAACGTACTACTTTTAATTAATTCTTGTGGAACCTTTGGTTTATTATTAATGATCAACATCTTTTGCCAAAATCAGATCGATAAAAGTAAAAATGATCAGATGCTTGTGTATTTGACTTTGCTTTTAGAGATCTGATTTTGTATAGAAAAGGAAGAAGGAAAAGAAGAAAATGAGCGTGCAAGATCAATAAACGATTAAATTACGCAAAGAAAAACAAACAAGAAGAAGAGGATCGAAGAAGAGAGAGAATAAACAGAAGAACGAAATAGAAAAGGTAGATCTAGTGATGATAATGGTGTGCCTGGTGCGTAGAAGATTGATATTGATAGTTGTATTTTTATGCAATGTTTATGTGCTTAACCGAACCTTATATTTAGTTCTTTTGTTACGTTTTTAAGCAACTTATTATTGTTATTTGTTTTGTAGGTAATTTGAGATTAATAAATAAAAGGCGAGTTATTGAGTTTTCCTAGCTCAACGAGTAACAAAGGATTGTCAAGAGATAAATGGATCAAGTCCAACTTGAAGATGAACTACTAAACCCTTATGGAATGTGGATTCAGCCCATTTGGGATTTATAACCTAAACCAAATTTGTTTTTATTAATTAAAGGGAAGACCAAATCAAATGAAGAGAGAAAAATCAGAAACCAACGTGAAAAAAAGAAGAGAGATGTGAAAGAAGAGAGGGGAAGACGCAAGTGATGCTGTGAGAAAAGGAGGAGGAGAAGACGTGAAGGAAGAATAAAAGGGAAGAAGAAAACGTAGAGAAGGGAGGCCATTCCATATTGTAATTTTTCTATCTTTCTCCCATACTCTTATGACTACCATGAGGAGATAAACTCCATTGTTAAGGGGCTGTTTTGAAGCCCCGTTCATGTCTTATAGATTACTTACGCTTGTTAATTGAAGATTATTTTTGTTATTCGAATGAGGTTTCTTTGTTGCTTATACGTTGATGATTCTTAATTGTGTATGCTTTGAGTGCACACTTAGTATGCATGTTTAAGAATTTAATTCTAAGAAATTTGATGGTTTATGATGATCATTACCTTCCTCGAGTTTCAATCGTAGAACTCATCCATGCTTGGTATAAGAAACCTTAGGTTTAGCGAGACACAACCGTAGTGTACTTGTAAAGCCTTGTAGATTCTCAAACCCTTTCTAAATATTAATGTTTTTTTCTTGGTAAATTTGGGTCACTGACTTCAGGTTCTTTGAGGGATAGACAATATTGATAAGCAGACCTTCAATGTTGTCAACGTGAAGATTGGGTAATAGGTTATGTTCATAGTTTTGAATCTTCCTGGGAACTTTCATTCATGACATTAATATATTTTTGGTTCTGCATTTGTGGTCTAAATGATGTGACGGTGGTGGATTGCACTTCCCCTTAACCATTTTTATCATTGATTGTTACTTTACTGTTAATCTGTTTACTGTTTCAGTTTTGTAATCTGTTTTGTATAATTTTATTCGGAAACCAAACCAACTCTGATTGCATTGATAATTTGTGTGGTAGTCCGCCACTGTGTATGTAGTGTCCAGTATTAATTTAGTGATTTTAGGTTAAGTATAGCTATTTTAATTAATTGCATTGGTGTTAGTCGTTGAGCCTGTCAAGTTTCTGACTTTCACGTCTGTTTGTAGTTTAGAGTATTGAGTTTCATATTTTCCTGTGGATTGACCCCTATACTATTGTACTGCATTGACAAGCATATTGAGTTCATTATAGGGTAACTTTGAAGGTGGTTAAACATCGACCAGATGTCCAAAAAACCAATGCAATGAACCCAACAACTACATAGAGAAAACCATAATTTTTAATTATGAGATAAAAATAAAAAGATGAAAGGGGAGGGATATGATTGGTATTCTAATGGTAATATTTAACTATGTAAATTTTCATATTTAATATATTTAGTGACATGAAATTTCATGTAGATTTAAGGCCATAAAATTTGGCCTTCCTTAAGGTCCACAACATTGCTCTTGTTTCATAAACTCAAATGCATGTTGAGTAAAACTAATATGAAAAACATGATATCCTTAAAGTTTTAGCCTATACATTCAATTTTATAAATTAAGATGCAATGTGTATGTATATATATATGAGGACAAAATGGAATCAAACTTGATCAGTAGGAATCCAGAATTCCAAATGCTGGCTCTCAGATCTGAAACAACTTTTGGTTGTTACAGAGAAATATGCATATCTATAGTGTACATTTTTTTTCGAAAAAATATGGATATGATTTTATTACGTAATATGATTAAAGTCATAATTGATGGCATATAGAAAAAATTTCGGAGCAGTACCAAACCATTCACAACGAAAGTTTTGATCATATGCATAGTTTGCCAAGATATGAGTTATTCTATTACAATGTCGTGGTGCAAAATTAAGAGATAAGCCTACATGATTATGAAGAACAAACTTGAAATCCTCGATGACAACTCCAAGAAGGGAATTATTTCTCTCCTCACTATTGCACCACTATACTGCCACCATACAATCAGATTCAACCTTGGCATTAGAGATTCCTAGTTTAGCTTGGAAAGTCGGGCCGTTTTGTATAGCAAGCAATTCGACATGCTCTGGGGAACTCACTGTATCATAATGATATGCAAAAGCTGGGATAAAAATACCTGTTGTACTTCAGAGGACTCCTCATCCTCCTCTAGTACCCGATTTAAAGGCAACATCTATATTAAGCTTTAACTTCACCATCACTTGGTGGATGCTAGTGCTTAAACTCCTTCATCCTTGGCCCAGGAATTTTGCTAGGTTTTGCATCAGCCTGCACAAACTCTTTATAATGTGTCATAGCATGAGTTGCAACCTGCTTTGCATCTTTTGTTGAGTCCTTCCAAAGTTTCTCATTTTGATTCAACCATAAGCTCCAAATCACCATTAACAATCTTTCAAAATTGACCAACATGTTCTAACAACCCTTCCTTAAACTTGAATGAAGGGGACATGAGGATCTGTAAGTTGAAAGTACAGATTGATATAATCTCCTTTGCAGTAGGACATGTGCAGAAGAGATGACTAGTAGATTCATACTACACATCGAAGATCTCCTGCATAACCTTTCATGCTCAAGCACTCTCTAGTTGGAAGGATATTGCAGGCCGCTCTCCAAATACATATCTTAGCCTTCCCTGGAATAGCCGCGTTCCAAATTGCCTTCCAAAGAGGTTTAAAACTATCACCCAAAGAAGAAGAAGAGAGTTAGACCCCATCACCTGATCTCGTGCACTGAAGCAGTCAAACTTGATGGTATAAATGCCTTTCCTATCTAGCTTCCAAACCCAAGTATCCTCTAGAGTCCTACTAGTCAAAGGAATCATTGTGATGTGATGAATGACTTACGACGAAAAAAGGAGTTCTAGTTTGGTGATACTCCATATCTTTGTCCCCGAAATAAGTAGTTCGCTTACTTTCTCCAAGGAGGAGTATGCCGGTCTAGTAAGAGAATGAGTAATAAGGGTGATATTTATCTTTATACATTCTTGCAATAAATAAATCTGGGTTCTTCAACAATCACCAACCCTGTTTTATGAGCGTATAAATTTTGAGAAAATAAATTTTTAAAACCCATACTTGCTTCATCTTTCATCATACACATCCTATCCAAAAGACCTCCAGTGGATCTTCCTAGCTAGCTGTTTCATCGTCAACCCAAAAGAATTGACAAAATAGTTGATGCATGTCTTCACACAAACCTTTTCGTATGAGGTAAAAATTCATGGCATAGGAGGGTATAGTCTGAGCCATTTCTTTGATGAGTACCTTCTTGCTTGCCGAACTCAATAATTTGTCCCTCAAACTAATTAACCATTTATTCAATCTCTCATTCAAATATGCAAATATGGTTGTTTTGGATTGTCCTACTAAGAGTGGGAGACCGAGATACTGACCATGATCATTTACCCTTTCCACACCTAATATTGATGCAAGGCTTTCCTGTACAATCAAGGTCACATTTTTGCTGAAAACCACTCTACACATTTTGAGATTAATACGTTGACCAAAGGTTTTCTCATATACTGTCAAGATTCTTTTGAAAGCCGGAGACTCCTTTATAGAGGCATCATCAAACAAAAAGGAATCGTCTGGAAATAAAAGATGGTGGAGAGTTGGGGTAGTAGGGCACATCTGAAGGCTTTATATATCTCCATACGCACGTATTGTAGATATCAAAGCCAATAAAACTTCAGCATATAATATGAAGAGATATGGGGAGAGAGGATCATCTTCACGAATACCACTTGAAGGAAAAATGTACCCATGCGCTGAGGAACGGTGTAGTATTAAGTAACTCACTATTTTCAAAGTACTCATGTCCACCTCAATCCATTTTAGAGAGAACCTCAGTTTAAGCATCATCAACTCCATAAATTGCCACTCAAGCCTATGATAGGCTTTACTAATGTCTAGCTCGAGAGAGAAGAAACCATCACCATTACTTATTCGAAGTTGATTCCAAAAGTGAGCTACTTCATTCGCCACCAAAGAGTTATCAGATATCATCCTACCGGGCACGAACGCACTTTGTAACTGAGAAATAATTTAAGGAAGGTGTCCCTTGAGTCAATTTGTCATAACTTTTGAAACGATCTTATAGGCAAAATTGCATAACGCTATTGGCCTATAATCCTTAGCGGTTTTAGATTCCTTTCCTTTTGGAAGCAGTGTGAGATGAGTGAATTTTGAAGCTTGAGGGATACTTCCTATAGTGAGAAAATTTGGAAATGTCAAAGATACATATTGGTGAACCATATTCCAAATTTTTTGGAAGAAGAACGGGGACATCCCATCTGGTCCCGGAGACTTTGATGGATGCATTTGAAAGAGAATTATTTTGATTTCCTCATCTATATATGGAAGAAGAAGTTCCTCATTCATTGCCGGACTAACGCGAGGGAAGATACCTGCCAATACCTTATTTAAAGCTTCATCATCTACTCCCTCGAATTTGAAGATATCTTCGTAATAACGAATCAAGATACTAGCAATATGTGATGAGTCAGTATGCTAAACCCCATTCTCGTCTTGAATTCCTTTGATAGTATTCATGTTTTTTCTGTTAGAAGATTTCCTATGAAAATAAGGAGAATTGCAGTCTCCTTTTCTAAGCCAAAAAGCCTTGAAATGCTAACACCAATATGTTTCCTCCTATAAGAGTTCATTATACCTAACCTGCAACTCGTGAAAATCATCAAATTGAGAGTCACTGTGAGGCAGGCTCACTAGAGTTTGCATCTTGCTATGAACTAGCGCCATCTCGTTTCTCCTTTGCCTTACTGTACTTTGGTTCCATTTCAAGAGAACCTTTCATGTATGCTTTATATTCATCCCTAACTACATCAAAAGATCTTCTGTTAAAGGAATAGCCCAACCCTACTTGATCTTGTCTACACATTCTAGATATTCTGCCTATATTTCTTCAGATCGAAATTGATGAATCTTTCTCTCATCTACAATGACCATCTTTGCAACTTCCACTAGTAGTGGGAGATGATCTTACTTGTCTAGAGGCAAGGTGAGAACACGAGCATGTAATAAAAAATGTAACCAATTTGGCGTATAGCACGCCTTATCTAGTCTCTCCTTAGTGGTTCAGAAAAACCACTTGAAACGGGAGCTAACATATCCCAAATCGCACAAATCACAGTCTCTCAGTGCCTCCCGGAAAAGCTTCATTGGTCTATTTGGTCGGAGATGACCTCTTGATTTCTCAGTATTACTCACCATCTCATTGGTAGTCTCTAGCCACGAGACATGGCAGTAAGATCCTTGCCCTAAGCATATGAAGCAAGTCCCAGGTCCGGACTTGGTTGTCATTCCCCGTATAGCCAGAGATCCCAATGAATCTCCACGCCTCCCTCGATCTCGGTTCACCAACTTCCACATCGATATGATTAGAGGAGTGTGTATCTACTCGAATCGTATCATTCTTCCTCCCGAAGAGAGCCATCCCTCGAGAATCTTGTGATCTCTCCTTACAGTATACAGCATCAAAACCCGTGTTCCTCATCACTATATCGATGACTGCCAGAGGGCCTAGGGTTTCTGACAGAAACATGAGATTAGGTTTGTGCCTCTTCACTAAAGAGAAGATATCATCCTATGTTTTTATATTAACAAGTCCACGACAATTCCAAACAATGACTTTGAAATCTGCCATGTTCCGCCGTTGGAGACGTCGACCGACGAAGAACTCGCCGCTAAGTAGTAGGGTTTTCAGGGACGGCGCTGGTATTCTCATTAGGAGAAGCTAGATAAACCAAGACTTTGCTATTCTAGATATAGTGTACATATCTTGGGCTAACACATAAAATTTGTTTACTTATGGCTAAAGTTGAAAATATATGTTACCCTTTCAACCAAAACGAAGACGAAAAATTATTCTTCACGATAGAACCAAAAGAGCTAGAATGCTCGTGATAAGAATATCAATTAGGTTTTAACCAAAAAAACAAGAATATCAATTACGTTGAACATAATGTACTATAAAATACTATAAAAAAAGGGGTTCACAGTGTCTGAATTAGTTTAAAATATCATATGTTCAGATGTTAAACTCATGGTTTCATGTATATATAAAAAACCAAGTCGGGGTTATCAAGCTAACTTATATATTTCGCAATAGTACATCGTCATAGTTAATTAAAGCCGATCGTATTTTGACATGATAACCTCGAATTAATGCTCATTGACGATGACTTATATATCATCAATTGCTTTTTTCATTGATTAATTTTAAACACTGGTGAAAGCAACACATATAAACGTGTGTCCAAATGATTCAATCGTACAGTAAATCCCAAATGAAAAACTTCAAGTAGCAAAAAATTACAGTAATATAATTGTCGCATGTGTACCGCATATAACTTGAGATTAGTTTAGAATTGAGGTGAAACTATTGAATTTTTAAAAAATACAGTTTTAGAAAAAATAACTATTCATTTATTTATTTTTAACCATAATTTTTGCGTTTAAAAAATAAAAATAAGTTTTTATTTTATTTTATCAAATACTTATTAAATTACTTTAATCCCAGAAAAAACTCAACCCAAACACACCTTAGACGTTAATTAATCAACTGTGGCCAGCTAGCTAGCTAGCTAACTGTGGTTAGTATAAGAAAACCACACGATAGATCTAACGGTTAGTCTATTACATATACATGCATTACGGGGACTTGACAACAATAGTTGAACATGGCCCGTTTAGATGAAAAGTGGCTAAGCTAGTGGACGAAGAAAAATGACAAGAACTTATACAATAAATAATAGAATGGTGATAACTGCTAAGCATACAAATGTGTAATGTGCGTGTTTAACATGCATTGTGCATATATGTTTGTCTTGATTTGTTAACCTAAGCTTTGCTTAGCGAAGGCTGTGCGGAGCCTTCTACTTATGTATATCTCAATATCTGCACATGTTCTTATCCAAAGCATCTTCCGGTCATTTTTGTATCTGGATCGAGCCAGTTTCTATTTCCATCGTCATGATTAGTAGCATAGGATCGGACAAGTAATCAATTTCGATATGCATGAGCTGGTCGATCTCTGTTGGTCACATTAGATAAGGTGCTTGCTCGCATGGTAACTAAAACCTAGCTGGTAGAAGTAATAAACTAATTAGAACGAACGAAGGTGGCAAGCTAAATTGTTCCAGAAGATATTCAAGTTTCTGGGAGCACTACAGCGAGCCAGGGCGGAGCCAGCACTAGGTCGGATAAGGTGAATGCCCCATTTGAAATTTTGGAGGAAAAAAAATATTTATATGAGTTATTGGGTTGTTCTCGATATTGTTCACAGGTTTATCGTCAAATATCAACTTATGCGTATAATGGGGCGAGTGTACATTATAGGTTGAGTGTGTCCCTGTGTTTAGTTGTAGGCTTTCATATGACTAGTCAGTTCTGAAATCTACAGAACAACATTGACATTTACCAGTAACTTGTACTGATCATTGGTTATACAACAATTAATTACTGACCTCTATCTCCTCATAAAATAAATATTTTTTGTATTATCTAATTCCAACCTAGCTACTTATCTCCCTATTGCTGCATTATTTGATTAATTTCACTTCAGTAGTTATTTTGGCAAAAGAATGACAATTTGGTTTATATATCATTGCACCGTATGGTTTACATATTTGTCCAAATAATTAAACTTTTGTTTACTTAATTTTGTCCCAAGTAAAAGCATAACAAAATAAGTTTCTCAACCACTTTATCTTTATATATATATTTTTTTGCGTTTAAAAGTAAAAAATTTAAATTCACAATTCTTACTTATCTGTTCTATTAATCAATTTTACTTGTATAATTAAATTTTCGTTTGGTTTGATGTTATAATTTTCTAAATCAATTATTACTCCATTTTAGTCTTATTATGTGAGTCTTTATGTAATATATATGGGTGAGTGAACTTTAACTTATTTATTTATGTAGATTAGTAAAAAATTTCGCTCCACCACTGGCAGCTAGCAATATGTGTTTGACAGAGAGACGTACACTTCGAGCTTGAGGCATTGAGCCACGTAATATGTCTTTCCGGCAACTCGAGCAGAGAAGATGACAACCCAGAGAAAATTTGTGGTGCGCGGAAGGCTAGCTGTTATACGAGTTAAGTTATGGATAAAATGCTACTAGATGCTGCTGTTGCACATATACATCGAGTTAAGTTAAGTTATGAATGAACTCTATGTATACGTGCGTCTGTTTATTTCATTAATGTCACATGTTTCATTTCGTACTCTTCCTATCAAAGCAGAATATATGAGGCAGGTTAATAGACGAATATCAGAGCAAATTCAATGATATTATCAATACTAGCAGGTAAGACCCACGCGCTGCTGTGGGATATTCTGTATGTTCAAATTGATGCCAGTATCCTTTTCGGTGTTATAAGTCAAATGAAGTATGCCAATTTCCCTATACCTAAAAGAATTGAGACTGATGAAACCTAAATGAAACTGAACATAAACTGCAAAAATCCTCATTGGTATAGATGAAGATATCAGTATTTGCTGGCAATGTGTCAGGTTAACTTAACATCTTGTATTCAAGCCCACGGTGGAGGAAAAAATAAGGATACACATGAAACGTAAACTTAAGACAACGATCTCAACTTTTTCAGAAACATGCTATCAAACAAAATCTACTAATGAAGTTTCTCCATGTACATTGAACTCAACACAAATTCATATATAATGAAGCTAAGGACTATAAAAGGAAACGAAGATTAAGATTATTGAGTTTGATCAATAGGTCTCTGCTATCAGTAAAACACAGCTCAATATGAAGTTTTCCATAACTCGATCACAGAGAGACCAAGTCTAAAAAATTCACCAATATAATCCCCTTTAAGGATGAGCATTAGAACTTCCACTAATTTATAAATGCACCCGAAGAGTTTCAGATAAAATAATGAACAACATTCAAATAGATTAAAAATAGCATAATCAGAATCGACACTCAAACAAAACAACATGCCTAAATCATTATATTAACTGATCACAGAGATCCTCTCTCTCTCTCTCCAAAACAAAATTTGGATCAGAATTGGAATTCTAAATTAATCAACATAATAAGAATCTGATTAGAGGTTGGTTCATATCAAAAACTGAAAAATCTAAGATCAGGATCGAAAGTTTGAGGTTGCTGATATCATTCGATGTGATACTTGATGCATGAGAGATTGGAGGATTAGTTAAAACGTGGGAGAGAAAGAGAATAAGCCGGTATAGAGCTGGAGTTTTCTTCATAGTGACATATATTGTAATTAACTAAATAAAGTTGGATAAAAATGAAAATCCACCATTCTTAAGAACAATACTTCCCACCGTCATTTCATATAGATATAATTAGCGTCGTAAATGTCTCACACACTATCTGTAATATCCTCTGTAATATCCCGATGTCAAACTACATTAAGACATAGTTTCAAATCTCAACTTATTCGTATGCCCCATGATTGGTCATATCCCTAGGCAAATAATGCAAGACGTAGACTCAAAGCCTATATATGGAACAGTGTACACATTTTTAGAACCTGATTATCACATTTAGTTTCCAAAAGTTGTCCTAAAAGATATATTTGACTCTCCTAATGTTCTATACATTTCACCCGTCCGAAACAAAACAACGAATGCTGACAATGATCGTAACATTCCATGGAAGTTGAGCATCAGAAGACAAAAACTAAGTGGATACAAATGCATCGATTCATAACCAAACAATATAACAACATCCATGTTTTGCTTTAATAATTGCCCATGCCTTGAGGAATTGAAAGACTCATCATGAGCATATGTCTCACTCCCACATGGACTGTCCATTCTGAATTATGATGCTTAAAATAACATATCCATATAGCTGGACTGCTGGAGGTATTAGTGCTATGGTTTCGAGTTGGACATTAGCTCAACCCAGTAATGTCCCCAAATGAGTGAAATGATTATCCTAGTCCATTAGATCCAATATACCAATTCAGAAGCAGTACAGGCCCAACTAATCCTCTATCCCCTATTTTCCTTTTATTTCTTCTTTGATAAATGGGGATCCTACACTATGGCACTATGGGCGGGCTGTATGGCCAATGGCTAAACAGAGCCCACCAATATTTCAACTTCAGTTCAGTTGTTTTTCAAGCAGATCATTCCTTCTTAACTATCATTACCAAAGGAGGCTCTCTGAAATTGTGAGGGAGATAATGATGCTCGTGTTGGAAATCTGTAACAGCAAAACTACACCTTTTTGTGTTTATATCGTAAGATCACCAAGATGGATTACAGACTTTACAGTATAAAGTATGTACATGCAAACAATTAACAGAAAACGAATGAATATGCACGAATTAACAGAACACCCAAATTTGTGTAACGAATGAAGATTCACCTGCCTTCGGCTATACTAGTATCAGACCAAGACAGAGACATTGATGCTGAAATAGACTTCTTAATATCTTCAAAAGTTGGGTGTGATGATAAGCCATACCCAAAGTTATGTGAAAACTCAGACCACATTTCCTTAGACTGCAACTTCTGAAGCAGATAAGCACCCACCTCTTCTGTTTCGGACTCTTCGCAGCCATCGTTATCGTTCTTCCCTTCCAAAACTTTCACCACTTGCCTCATAGATGGTCTTGCATTTGGGTCAGGATAAGAGCACAACAAACCCAAATGCAAAACCTTCTCCACTTCCTCTTCACTATACCCTAAACCTCTAGCCCTTAGTCTTCCATCAAATGCATTTAACAATTGCCCATTTGCCATGAGTTGCCAAACCCATTCCACCAAAGGTGGCTTCCCTTCCTCTATAGGCCTCCTCCCACACATTGCTTCCAAAATCAAGATTCCGAACCCAAAAACGTCCGTCTGCGCGGACGCTCGGCCCACGTGAATGATTTCGGGGGCTAAATAGCCCACGGTTCCTACCACGCGAGTGGTACCGAGCACGTCACCGTGCCCGTGCATTCTCGCCAACCCGAAATCACCTAACCTCCCATTCATTTCCTTATCAAGTAACACATTGCTAGCCTTAATGTCCCTATGTAACACTCTGGACTCCCATCCTTCATGTAAGTACAAAACCCCAGAAGCCACATCTCTCAAAACCCTCATCCTGTCTTCAAAACCCAACATCTTACTCTCATCACAATCAAACACCAACTTATCCAAACTCCCATTTTCCATGTAATCATAGACCAACATGAAACTCCCCTTCTCTCTTTTACACCAACCTCTCAACCCCACCAAGTTCCTATGCTTTAATCTCCCAATGCTTGAAATCTCAGCCAAGAACTCTCTCATTCCATCATTCTCATGTGAAATTCTCTTCACTGCAATCTCTGCCCCTCCGGTCAAAACACCCTTGTACACCTTCCCATTTCCTCCGATTCCAATCACATTCTCTTCATGAAAACCCTTCGTCGCGGTCTCGATCTCCGAATAAGTAATCCGGTGCGGCCAGTACTCCAATTCCCAGTCCTCCATTTCATCTCTCTCCCTTTTGATCCTCCTATTCCTCTTAATCAAAAACAGAGCAAACAGAGCAATCACACCAATAAAAAACAAACCTCCAACTACAACTCCAGCAATAAACCCTTTTGACTTGAAGATTGAATCTTTTGGCAGCACAAAATTAGGTAGATTAGAAGTAATCAAATTCTCACCCAAAGAAAAATTAGAGTTACTGAAACTCCAAGCCAAGATCATGTGCCTCTCAACTAATTGCCCTGTTCAGCTCGTAAACCCAACATACATTTCCTCCTCGAAAACATCAGAGAGATTATAACCAAAGCTCAACAATGGAGTTTTGGGCCTCTCCATTCCCGCCTTCACCATAGTCACATTAATCACATAATCCCTATAATCAATCCAAGCTTGATAATTCTCGCCATTGTTGAGCTTCAACTTCTTGAACCCTCCTCCATTCTCGCTCCAATACCCCGCTTCGTGCGAATCAACAGACTTCAACGAGTTGACATCGATTCCTACGTGGTTGTCGCTTATGTCGTTGAACTCCTCGTTCTTGAACACATCGAACTCGACTCCGAAGACGTGAGTGTTTGAGTTTTGGTTAGTGAAGTTGAACAACCCTAAGTGCTGGCTTGAGCTTGTGCCATTGATGCCCTCTGAGGGCGCGAAGATGAAGACCATGCCGTGGCCGGGGAGAATGTTCTTGAAGGGAGCGATGGAGAAGACGAATGAGGTCGAGAAAGGCAAGACTTGCGAAGAGTTTGGAGTCTTGGTTTGGATTTTGGACTTGTACAGAGCGCGACCGATTGAGAAGTTTGTGTTGTTTGTGAGAGTGAGGATTTGGGAAGAGACGGTGGCGTTGCCGAAGAGGAGGATAGAGGAGGAGGAATTGAAGCCGTTGAAGATGAAATCAACGGCGGATAGTGGCCGGAAGAAGACGAGGATGAGTAAAGTTAAGAGCTGATTCATTGGTGGAGAGGCAAGAGGAAATGTGAAACAGGGGAAACAAAGGAGTTGAGATTCTACTTGATAAGCTTTGGATTTTTCAAGGTTGAAGAGTCGGCGAATGTGACACTTCTTCGTAGTCCGTACCAGAAAAACGAGCAAAAAGGACAAAATCAAATGCCTGCTGAGAATTTCACATGCACTACTTGCCTACTTGGGTAGCTGTATTCCAGAATCCAGATGTTTCTGTAATCGTCTCCTACCATTTCTGTTGGATGTGAACGAGTTGTTTCGGCTCTCAAGCTAATGCGTAATGGTTAAGGAGTTTTCAAGGAAACGTTTTTTTGGAATTTTCTCGGAAGTCTCGAATTTATAAAATATCTAATATGATCTTTTATGACGGTAATTGTTTAATATGATTCAAACATTATATACTACAAAATTAACGAAATGGAAGTGATTTGTTTTCATTGACAATGCTCGAAATCATAACACATAAGAAAGCCATATAAACAGTTAGCATCAGTTCAATACTATTGGAAAGCAAAGCTTAACCTTGGGTAATGCCCAATAAATAAACATTTGTATGACCAAAGATGAAGTCATTAGTTAATTTGGGTCGTGATCATAGAGGTTGGTGACCTCTCATACTCAGAGCACCCGCACTGGTGTTTTGCTCTTGCTCGAGCAATTTGAGGAGAAGCAGGCACTGTTTGAGGTGGAGCAGTCACTGTTCATTGAATAGGAGGTGCAATTTCTGTTTTTCGCGCAGCGGTGTCCAAAAATAGCACGTGTTATTACTGTTCATAAATTAATTTTGTATTAAATTTTTTTTTAAATCTTTTTCAACCAATCCATAAACGACACGTGTCGTTGTCGTATGAATAACTGAAAAAGATTTCGGGTAAGATTTCCGACGAATGACGAGTTGACACGTGTCACGCCGACAGAAGGTTATCGGGTAAATAATTGTACAAAATTTCCGATAAGATTTTCAACCAATCACGAGGCAACACGTGTCATGTCCACGTATCATTATCGGCTCTAATAATTGTATAAGATTCTCTGATAGATTTCTAACCAATTGAAAGCTGACACGTGGCATCATCTTATCTAATCAGAATATCTACACTCGGCTATATATTTGTTGATCGGTGCTCATCGTTCATTCACACATTTCCAACCATATATTCTACATTCCGATAAGATGAATCATTTTAGTTTAGAGAATTTTTTCCGGAGGAGGCGACAGCAACGTCGGCGAAATGCCGAAATTGCTAATGCTTTCATCACTGAAGCGGTCGTGGTCGATGCAATGTTCGATGACGAACCACCTCGCCGCCGACCAAATGAAGAAAGAATGAGGGAGTCAAGGGGACATAATCTGATGGAGGATTACTTCATCGAACGCCCCGTCTTCAACGAACAAGCCTTTCATCGAAGGTATCGAATGAGTACCAATTTATTCAACCGTATAATGACGGATCTCTGCAACCACGACCAATTTTGGCACCAAAGAGCTGACGCCACCGGATTGGTTGGACTTCTTCCACAACAAAAGATGACAGGCGTTCTTCGTATGTTGGCGTACGGGGCAGCCGCAGATCAGTGTGCTGAAATAACAAGGATGGGTGAATCCACAACACTACAATGCATGAAGAAGTGGTGTATGCATATACACGAGCTTTACGGTGACCTCTATCTCCGCGCTCCAAATGCCACAGACTTATCCCGACTTCTAAAGAGAGCAAGGCATCGCGGATTTCCTGGTATGATCGGAAGCATTGACTGCATGCACTGGGAGTGGAAGAACTGCCCCACAGCTTGGCAAGGAGCATTCTCGGGCCGAAAGAAGCGTCCAACTATTATTTTAGAGACGGTGGCCTTATATGACACGTGGATATGGCACAGCTTCTTTGGGGTACCCAGATCACAAAATGACATCAACGTGCTTCACCAATCGGACATATTTGATTCGCTCCTTGCCGGAAACAGTCCGAGTGCAACCTATAAAGTCAACAGTATGACTTATCACAATACTTACTATCTAGCTGACGGTATATATCCCAGGTACTCCTCGTTTGTGAAAACAATCTCCAATCCCCAAGAGCTTCCACAGAAACTGTTTGCCAAGAAACAAGAGGCATACCGCAAAGATGTAGAGAGGTGCTTTGGAATTTTGCAATCTCGTTGGGGAATTATTCGGCATGCAGCTAGGTGTCATCACCAATCGACATTGAAGAGCATCATGTTGGCTTGCATTATAATGCATAACATGATTGTCGAAGAAGAATTTGTGGAGGAGGAGTTCGAGGAGTTGGAAGAAGAAGATCTTCAAAACCCATCAACTGCTTTCAATGTTTATGATGGACCAGTAGATGAACAAGGTAATCGTATTCATTTTGAGCCTGTTGGAAGGGATGCACAAAATGAACAACAATTTGCCGACCGTGTTGTAGATCTACAATCTGCGTACATCCATGGAGAGTTGCAAAAGGACTTAGTTAAGCACAACTGGTATCTAGAGACCGGCGAACGACTTTAAATGATGTGTGTGTGTGTAATTTTAATTAACCTGGTTTGCAACATGTTTGCTTTATTTGTTTTTCCTTTTAGTTGTTTGAGTGATGTGTGTTTGATTTTAAGTCATTATGTGTTATTGTACTGTGCGTGAGCTTTGATGGAATAAAAAAAGTGCGTTTTTATTACTTAGAAATTTAAAGTACATAATTTCAATCAAAGCGTAGAATTATTGGAAATTTAAAGTACATAATTTCATAATGGAAAAACAAATAAAGCACTAATGAAACAGTGGGCGATAAAAATTTGAAAATGTTTCATCGCTACCATCTCCTTCCTCTTCCTCCATTTTCTTTAGGATAATCTCTTTTTTCTTAGAAAAATACCTCTTCAATTTTGGGATCATAGCATTCGTATCCATTGCCATTATCCTTTAATCCTCCGCTTCAGCCCTCAATTTGTAGTCCTTCTCCTTAAGGGCGAGTTGTTTTTGGTACAAAGCTAGTTCAGTGGCATCACTTTCTTTTTGCCCGGCGAGATGCATTCTTTGATTTTCCATCATGCTTTTCAAAACCTCATCTCTTACCTCATTTGAAGATGAGCATGCTCTTTTCCCCTTTCTTTTGGCTTCCTTGGCCGCCTTCACTCCGATTGGTTTAACCGGACTAGAGTACACTTCTTCTTCATTGCTTTGTGGTGTTGCAATGACTTCATCATCCTCCACGTTGACGGGGGGAGGCATTGAGGTAAAATGAGGAGTAGTTGCGGAGTTGGAATATGAAGGAGGTGGTATAGTAAGTTCGACGGCCCGAAAATTTGGATGGTTTTTCATCACTTCTCAACAATCAAACTTGGTAAACTGTTTCTTTTTTTGTGCCACGTACCATGATTGAGCTTTTCTTATCTAAGGTGCCAAAAAATTTTATGTCAAAATAATATCTAGGAAATTGAGATGTCAACATTAATTAAAATAAATGTAATAAATAATTTATGACAAAATTATTAACACTTACCTCATCTTGCAAATTTGAGCCGGATTGTGCATTCCTTCGTGCATATGCAAGAGCAGCACCCCAAGTTCTAAAACTCGGCTTCAACTTTGTAAAACGTGACGAAACCGCGGTTTGGGTCCTAGGCTCCGGCCTTGATTCACCATGCGCAATCTCCCAATTTTCCTTATAATCGGCATAGACTTTTTCCCACAATTTGTCGGACTTTTGCATGTTGCCGGTAATAGGGCAAACGCTAATGCGACAATAAAAAATACAAAGTTGCAAATCTTCGGAATCAAGCCAATTGGACATTTTGTGAGGAAGAGGAAGGAGAAGAGGAAGGAGAAGAGAAAGGAGAGGATAAATTTGTGTGAGATTTGAGTGAAATTGATGTAGTATTTATAGAAAAATACTATGGTGTTATTTGTAATTTTTTGGAATTTTTATGGATTTTTTTGCAATTTTTTAGGGATTATTTTGCAAAATGGCAGAAAAAATCAGAAAAATCAGATATTACCGTTTCGGTTGAATCTGGACCGTCCGATAAGAATTTTTGATTTGAAATGGACGGTCCAGATCAATCTGACCGTTACAATTTTTTTTTACCTCGGGTCGCCACGTGTCGCGTTCTTATTGGCTGGTAAGTTTTTTTTAAAACTTTTACTCAGTAAAAAAAAAATTTGAACCAGGCTGACGTCAGCCACGTGTGTGGATGACGTCAGCATGGCTCGTGCAACAGAACGAGCAGGAGCTGCTCGTGCAGCTGCTCGTCTCGGGAGTCAACGTGCGGTCGCCGGAGCTCCTTCTCCCCGGTGCACGTCTCCTCCTTCGCTGCTCGTGCTGCCGGTGTCGGGTCCCGCCTGAAAGCAGTTGCTCGTGCTCGTGCTCGCTGCGCTGCAGGTGCTCTCAATGATGAATGATAGGCTCAATAATTAAAGGAAGCTTGCTTTGGTATAGAAGTGTTTAATTTAAACATTTAGCAAAAGATTATTATTCTTCACAGCCCTACATAATTTACTTGTACAGATGTTGGAGAAGATAGTACGTCATCAAGGAATTTAAGCTCAATTGGATGTGGCTTCCCTATAGGAGGTTACAATTCCTTCATTTTCGAAAGTCCAAAACATAGTTAGTTTCAATTTGAGATGGCAAGAGGTCGGGTTGAGGCCTGATTTTGGGTACACGAACTCAAAGTAAACCCGACTGATCGAATTCAAATTCAAACCCAAAATAAACCAGACTTATCGAAAGTGTCGTAAGTGATCAAGTTGACAAGAATTTCAAGTGTAAAACGGCTTGGCTTTAATTGAAGTTAAAATCTGAATATGTTTTTGGGTTACCAAGGAGGAGAAGCTTTTTGGCACGATCTCCCAACGGGTATTAATCTCTAGACATAGAAAGGATTTGGGAAATTATTTGATCTTGATAAAAGAAAAAAAAATATAAATGTAATACATAACTGCCAAAATACCCGGTTGTAATACCATGAAAATTAGTATAATAATTTAGATTAGTATATGACTCGTACATTTAGAATTACCATAATTTAGTTTAACTTTAGAGTCATTAGAAATTCAATAATAAATTGTCTAGCGAAGACAATATATAAAAACGAGTTTTAGAGATACATTAACGGAGTGAAGCAAATAATCCAGTGGATACTCAAGCTCAAGTCAAGTACTTTCTGATCTTGGGTTCGAGACCACGAAACTGGATTCACGAACAATCCATGTTGTAGGTTTGTAAAAATAATAAAAATATGTTTACTAGGGCTAGAAACGGTTAGAAAACCCTAATTGCAAATAGCCGGTTTTCGGAAATGAAATTTTAGCGAAATGACCAAATTCTTCTTGTTTGTATTTGTTTTCCGAATTGAACTTTGTGTTTTAAGATAACAATTTATACTTTTAGAGGTCATGCTTATATATCAATTCGATGATAGTTTGGTGCTAATTATTATTAGTTTATGAGTTTTTTATTTTTACACTATATTTCACTTTATTAGTAGAATCACACATTTTCTTCACACATCACATTATGTATTGCATTCACATGAATACATACACATTTCAATCTGATTTCCAACAACATTACTATTATTTTTACAAATAAATATTTACCCTAGAGAGTAGCCCAACTATTTCTTATCAACTTGTCTTGTGAAAGTCAATAGAAATGGTTATAAATTAAATTCTCATGTCTCTTCTCAAGGCCCATATATACATCTTCTTTAATCCAATCTGATCACACACCATTTTAATCAAGTTTTCACCGATTGAAACTCTCCCAAAGTTGTAATGCAACACACGTAAAGTCTTGTACCAAAAACCTTCTTATTAAGCATATTTTAGTAACTATTTCTTTACTCCAAGAAGACCATCTTGAGTTAATCAAACACCTTATTCACCTACTGCAATTCTTGAGTAAGTACATGAGTACATTCGTATACTTCTTTATCTTTAGGATTACATCAAAGTGCATGGCTAAGAATAAAAGGGAAACAATGAGGCTTAGTGTAATTTTTATATTTTTTTGTTTCCGGTAAAATTTTATTTATTTAAATATTTATACATAATTAGATTCTACACAAAAAGTTATTCAATTTTGGCTTGATTCACTCAAAAAGGTTGAGTAATAAGAAAGTTATAGCTAAAACAACTTTTGCTAATCTTTTTCATAATCTTGTTCGAAAACTCTTAATTAAGATGCTCTTAACTTGAAATATTTATATCTCACTCATTTCTTAACCAAATTTAGTGTTCTTTATATCAAAACGAAGCTTAGGAGTTCAACTATAAATATGAAAAGTTTTAAAGGCATTGGTTAACACTTAGTAACTAATTAATCTGTATAAATGAGCTTAATACCAAGCTAACCATTTCTGGACAGTTGCTAACCATCCTTGTTTATGGACTTAAGAACTCTCTATCAGACTTTATGATTATTGCCATTGGATTCCTCTTGAAAAACACTATGAGATGGTGTACTAAATTCTTTAATTTGGACATAATTTGGATTAATTATAAAACGAGTCAAATAGAGGATTTCAGGAGGACTACCGCCGAATGATACTTTTGATCCAAGGATTAATAAATTTTATCTTCTGTATTTTTATTTTGAGTTCAATTACTTGGTCATATTATTTACTTCTTATGTTTGATTTGGGATTAATGGAGGATTTCGAGTGAACTACCGTCGAATGAAACATTTGGACTGATGATAACTAATTTCACTCCTTGTACTTTCATTTCAAGTTTATTTAATCGCTGATTTACTTTCAAGTATAATCTGGGACAAATGGAGGATTTTCTGAGGACTACCGCCAAATGAAATTTTTGGACCAAAATTGTTAACTATCTAAATGCGTTTAAGTTTGATCATCATTTCTTTACGAATTCTATTACGTATATATTTATTACAAAGTATTTCAGTGTGTTAACACAATTTACAATAAAACACATGTTTATAAAATAACCATGAAATAGTAAACTAATTTACTTCTTTAAAATTAGTTTTCTCATAAGAAACGATACTAAACCTAAATAAGTAACTTTTTATTTTACGGTCGTGTTAGATCAAACTAAAAAAAAAAAATGAATGGTCAAAATTAAATTGTAAATTTTAAGTAAAAAGTTACTTATTTAGGTTTGGTACTATTTCTTATGAGAATACTAAATTTTGTATTACAACCTTAAAGAAGTAAATTAGTTTACCATTTTATGGTTATTTTATAAACATGTTTTTTTATTATAAATTGTGTTAAAGCACTAAAGTAGTTTCCATGATATAAATATATACTCTATGATCCATATATACATAGTCTTAATATAACTAAAGACTTCTTTGTGATCGTTATGGTTGATGTGTGAAGTCGGGTGTATAGTACGAATTAATTCGTGCGTAAGTGAATTGTTGGTAAATTATTTAATTACTGTGAGAGTTAGCCAAGGGCCCTAGTCCGTTACAGATAGTGCACTATTATACTCTTAGGAATGAATTGTGTCAAACAGAGAGTATGTTGTGGCTTTACATGTGTGTTGGTATTGTGAGACTAAACACATGATTTTTAAGTAATTATCAGTTAACCCACAAGAATTCACTTCGGAAGTATTGGCGTGTTTGTGTGTAGGTGTGAAGTTGTGCAAATACGTATATTATGTACCTATATGTCTATATTATAAAGACGCAAGTATAAGTATGAAAGAACATAACCGATTTTTAATTCACCTTTTTGATTTGGTTGTTCGGTTTGATGTTTCTTAGAGATAATTTAGTATATGCTTGTAAACTGCACTTATTGGGTCGGTGTGACTCATGATGCTACACATTTCTCTTTTCAGGTGATGAGTAGGATGCTTGGGGACGAGATTCGTCGTTCACTAAAAAGAATTATCTTTCTACTTGCATTTAGAATTGAATAAATGTAGTGATTATAATTTGCAAAACTTCGATATTGTAATATTAACGTTTTCACTTTTCAATAAATGTACTATTCAGACATCTTAACATTTGAAATTATTTGGGTTTCTTATTCATATGACAAATCCTAAAACCATATTTTAGTATAATATCGGTCCCGAATTTAGGGGTGTGACACCAACTTAATTTGGTTTTCTCATATCCTAAACCCAAGGGCCCAATTGACATGCATGCAGATCATCTGCACTTCCATGATGTCATTGGTACGAGAATATCTACAACTATGTTTTAATCTTCAGTGAATTCTTTGTCAGTCACAATTAATTACTGTTAAACATGCATTCAACATATTATGTTAAATTATATTCTAATTAATTTTTAAATATATACGGTTAGATACAAAATTAATGACAATAATTGACTACATAATTGACTGACTCATAATATCTATTACTTTTCGTTAAAGTAGATTTTGTCACTAAACTAAACTAGACTCAATAATGAAAAAGATAATAATGATGGTTCCCGAACATGAATAACATCTAGTCGTCCCAACCACAAAATCAATACGTCGCATAATGAGTAGAGATGGTGTCGAGGTCGTGGTAGTGGCTTTGGGACAGTCATGGCCGGCACATGGTTTCTTTCTTCGAAATAGAAATTGGGGTTAACAATTCGGGAAATGACTTGGCGTAAAAGGATTGAAACCGATAGAATTCGGACATGACTATCAAATCTAATTAATAAAGTGGTCCTATTAATTACCTATTCATAATTTAAAGGTTAAACTGAATTTGATGACGAATGTCTTTTAAGCCTTGTCCATTGTGCTTAATTAAGTTAATCAATTTGCAACTTGGAGGACACATTTTTTCCAAATGTGACGACAAAACGGAAAGAGGGGAAAAGAGACAATCTTTAATTGGGATTTGGTCATTTTGATGAGTTTGCATCAAATTAGAGGATGCTTGCCTTTTGGTTCAAGACTGGCTCGCTAGTAGGATGGCGAATTGCCCTAATTGTCGTAACAAAAGAGGAGCTCCGTTTGTATTCATCCATCATCATTATCGGAAAATTAACGGCTAAAATAAATGTAAAGGCAAATAACACTAAATTACATAACGCTAACATTATTATCAAGATAGTAACTAATCATTAAAATGATAAGTCCCAAATATTAACGTGTGAAACTTAAACTTCTAATTACTAATTCTCGTACATAGTATGGAACACCGGATGCAACGAAAGAGGTAGCCAAGGAGGGCCATGATATCCCCACAGCTTTCACTAAACCATGACTTATATATATGCCATCCTCTTTGGATTATGAAGAGTTGAAGAAGACTCGAGAGTCAACCATAGTGGTCTCCCTTATTTTATAACTAATTATATATAATCACATGTCTCTCTTAAAGTTTATTATATTATTTAATTATCTTTATATTTCTCTTACAATCAATTTTATTTTTATCGTAAATAGTTTCAGTTTTGGTTTGCCCATTGAAGATTTCAATTCTTAAAATCGGTTATACAACATGTATTATTTAAATCATAATTCTTAATTAATTAGCTGATTAGGCTAGGATGTATAAATCTCTATAAATAATTTTGTATATGCATGCTACCAATATTGATCAAAATTCAAAACCATAGTATGGGAAACTTTTTAGTTTTAAGAAGATGAAAAAAATAGTTAATGTATCAAAATTAGGCTACGCGAAAAATAGAAGATGACCATTTAACACGTACACATAAGTAAAGTAGAAAAAATTGTTGAAAGTTTAGCACAAGCTAATTATAAATTAAGACATGTGATCGAGAAAGACGAGTAGCATTTTAAAATTCTAGTCTACAAAATATAGTTTGTTATGTTTTTGATATCGTGTTATTATTTTGAAGACTTTTGGTTTTTGTTCATTTTTATATTAAGTAGCTAAATATATTTATATGAACATATTTCGGCACCCTCCGAAATATTTTTCTGACTCCGCCACAGATTAGATGTGATGTCAATAAGGTAATGTATATCATGGGAACGTTTCGTTCTCTTACGCATACATAATATGGTCAAAGAGTAATTGAGAGATTATGTGATTGAAATACATAAATGTATTATTGCACAGACCTTGAATATTCCATCATCCATATACATTCACCATTTTGAGAGATCATAACCGTTTTTCCGGTGGAAAGGTGGTGCTGGTCATGATACTTTATTGAATTGTGACAAGTACAATCATTTATACAGACTAATAATGCATTGTTTATTGAGAAAAGATAATTCAAGATTTCAGAATGAAGCAAATAAAGGTTCAATGTAACTTAAGATGGCAATGGAACATTTGATTCCGTACACAATAATTGATTGTAAATTGTTACATTCCGTATAATCTCAAGTAAACGTGCTTTTGAAATGTGATTTATTTGATATTATTCTTTATTAATAATTTGGAGTCGTACTAGAGAAGTTAATAATTTATAGATAAACTGTTAAGTACAAAAGCGATCGATGATGTTTTATCACCGTATAAATTCTTGACGCGAACGCATTCATAAGTATATATAAAATAATTTATACAAAAACGTATGTATCGTGTTAGTTACGTAATCATTGTAAATATTACAATTAGAAAGGAGATCTTAATATTTTGAAAGACATATCATGATGTGAAGAGGATATGTAAGCTCTCTCACCGGCACCGGCACGAGCCAGCACGAGCAGCTGCAAACCAGCGGGCCCCTCCTCAAGCAGCACGAGCAGCTGCACCTGGGACGTGCACCGGTGACGACTGGGCAAGGTGATCGCTTGTTGACCGGAACGGCGAGCAGCTGCACGAGCAGCCTCTGCTCGAGCCAGAGCACTAGCTGTGCTGGCGGTGCCCACGCACGTGGTGACGCCGGCCGGCTCCTTTTTTATTTCTACCTGGCGCCTGTAATACACGCGCCGGTAAATAGTTAAAAAAAAAATTAACGGACGAATGGGGAGGCGCCACGTGGCAGGACGACTGGTCAAAATTTTCTAACGGTCAGATTGATCTGAACCGTCCGTTTCAAATCAAAAATCTGATCGGACGGCCCAGATTAAATCAACTATATTTTTTTTGTTTAAAATTAAAATTGACTAATACATCTGAAATTCATAATTAATAGTTCGAGTGTCCGAAAAATTATGCGAAAATTTCTATGAGATCAGAATGAAATACTCTACAACTCTCACGAAAAAAGTGTAGTCAAATTTATTTATGAAAAATAGTCAATTTTAAAAGCTTGTATGAAATGACAAATTTGTCATTATCACTAATTGCGTAACGACGAAATTGACAAATATGTGTTGTCTTATTAGAGTAAAATTTTATTAGTTTTTTAAAAAAAAAAAATTAATTTATGAACAGTAATAGCACGTGCTATTTTTTGACACCGCTGCGCGAAAAACAGAAACTGCACCTCTTATTCGATGAACTGTGACTGCTCCACCTCAAACAGTGCATGCTCCTCCTCAAATTGGAAATGAGAGCAAAACACCGGTGCGGGTGCTCTAAGATAATGTATTGGAAATGAGAAATCTATCCCGGTTTCAATAGAAATCACTTTGACAAAAGAGTATAAGAAACATCGAGTACACTTATATCAATAAACAAAACAAAACTTCATTATTAGCCGTAGAATGTTGTGTTATACTTAAGACAATAAACAAGAACAACTCTGGATAAAGTTAATGTTAGAACTTTGAACACACAATGTGGTCTCCTAGCTAATATAAAAGTTATTACAATGCATCAAGCTTTGGACATTTCATATCAAGAACAAAATCTCGATAATATTTAAGGCATAGAAATCCCCTAAATTTGCCAAGCAACCTCTTCAAAAGCTTAAGGTAGCACGAAATTTCTACACACCCTGCAAAGGGAGAGACATCACCGTCTTCGCATCTACGGGGGGTCGCTAAAATCACCTCATATTGCACAAAATAGCCAATCACATGTTTCCAAATTTTGATTTTATATTAGTTTTCATAAATAAGATCCAAAGAACTCTTTTGGTTCCGCCCACCACCTCAATATTAGCAAAAACATAGGATGAAAAACAAAGCTTCGTTGTAAATTGTGATCCCAGATTTCATTCAGAAAAACACTCTCACACGCACAAGCGACTAAGATTTGTGTCATAAACCCTATAAGACCCAATTCACCAATCCCAGATTCCACGCACCCTCTATTTAAAGTTGAAATTTTTCCTTTGTTTGTTTCATGTTCATATTGATTTGAACATAATGATTCAAAGCTTAGATTTTTGGTCTGATTAGTTGTTTTACAGAGGCGGAATTGCTTCATTTCCCTGAGTTTAGTTTGTGGAAGATTGAGTTGGTGTAGTGTTAGTCATAGAGTTACAGTGCATTCTGGGACATAGTCGAGCTTGTGATTCTGTGAAATTTGGAAGTGGAATTGGAGTCGAGGGCAGATTTGGTGAAGTGGGTTTTGGAATTTGTGAGATTTTGGTTATTGGGTTGGTGAGAAATTTTGATATTGTGGGATTTGTGAATGAGAGGATTGAGGGGGAGATGAGAGGTGTGTGTCAGGATTTGGAGGAACAATGACTGGAGGATCATTGGGAATTCGGTCAGGTAGTTATGGGTCTTTGGATAAACAGCTACAGAACAGCATCATCAATAGTAACAACGGCATCAACGGAAGCAGTGTCAACGGAGGAGTCGTGTTGCCTATTCAATCTGCGAGAAAGCCTTCGAAAATGCTCAAGGAGAAGGAGAGGCTGTTCCACTCGATCTGCAAGTTTGCTGGCCGGAAGAAGGTGGGAATGCTGCTACTGTGTGTCATCTCTGCAGCGGTTTTCGGATGGGTTTTGTATGTAGGCAAAGGTTTGATTCCTAATGCTGCTACTCTTGTTGGGTTTTGTGTTGAAGCTCAATTTGTATTTTGCATTATAATTGCTTGTTTTGATGTGGTAAATGGATATTGGTTTGTTTGAGTTAAGCTGATCCTAGCTGGTTTAGAGCTTTAGATAAGTGATTTGGGAACAGAATTAAGAGTAATGTGTGAGTTTTCGATATCTAGAGGTCATTGTACTGCGTTATTACTTATTAGTGGCTGCCTTAACTTTGTTTTCAGTTAATACTGCCTATAGTGGTTCAAGTTCATTCTTTATGTGACTTGAGAAAGATGGGTCCTCACATAACGTTTGCAGTATCTAACTCAATATCAGCCACGTTTGCTATATTCCCAAGTTATCTATTTGACTTGTGTGAGGAAGTGATATGATTGGCTCATATACAGGTGAGGATTCACAAGAAGGCATCAATCGCCACAGCATTAGTCTTAACAACAGCGTCGTCATTAGAATACCTGAATCCTTGGCGGGCAAAGAAAAGCAAAGCTACAACGATTCAATAGCCTTGCCTCCTCCTCCCCCTGCCTTTTTCTTGGGTTACACTCTTCCTCCCGGACATCCTTGTAATATATTTGCGTTGCCTCCCCCACCAGCAGATAAGAAACGAACTGGACCACGGCGTAAGTTTCTAAATTTCATTTTGGTTGTATTTTATTCCGTACAAAATTGACGCTTGTTATGATCTTAATATCGTTTGTTATATTATGTCTTCTCTTTGGCTCAGCTTGTCCAGTTTGTTACCTCCCTGTTGAAGAAGCCATAGCCTTAATGCCAAAGGTCCCTTCATATTCTCCTGTTGTTCAGAACTTATCATACATTTATGAAGAAAATTTATCTAGCGAAACTGAATTTGGAGGCTCTGATTTTGGCGGATATCCGACTTTGAAGCAAAGGAGTGATTCATATGACATAAAAGAGTCTATGAGTGTGCACTGTGGGTAGGTTATCTCTGCTCTTCATTATCTTGGTCGGTTTTTAGTTGTTTTATGTTTCAAATGTAGTTGTCTTTCCTTTCTGATTTAGTAGAGTAAACATAAGTACTATACCACTGTCCCTTCAGTTATTTATGTCTAATATGCATTTGGTTGATGAACTTGAGCATCAATCAGATTTGTTAGAGGAAGTAAACCTGGGCGGAATACGGGATATGACATGGATGAGGTTGACTTACATGATATGGAGCAGTGTCATGGTGTGGTTGTTGCTTCAGCTATATTTGGTAATTTTATATACATTCCGCAATCATCAGTTCATGAATATGTTGGATTTTTTATTGATTATATGTGTTCCCATCAGGAAATTTTGATGAGATAAACCAGCCAAAGAACTTAAGTGATTATTCCAGGGAGACTGTTTGCTTCTACATGTTTATAGATGAGGTGACAGAAACCTATCTGAAGAATACTGGTAACCTGGGGGATAATAGAAAAGTTGGTATATGGAGAACTGTTGTCATTCGTAATCCTCCTTATAAGGATGGAAGGCGCACGGGGAAGGTAAGATTTTTACTTTCATTGCTGTAAATATATGTTCAGAAGTATGTCTTGAAAGTTCTATTGTTGCCTGAATTTTCCATTGTAGCTGTGAATGATCCCTAGACCTGCCAGTCATCATGTTTCATAAGCTTTTTGTCATTTATGAATGTTTGCAAACTTGTAAATATCACTCAAGCTTCTGTTTGAGGAACAAATGAGTCAGTATGAACAATTTATTTTACATGTATATATGATTAGAATTTATGGGGATATCTATTAAGAATGCTGTGTATATATGCATTCATAGTACTGGCAAGTACATTTTTCTTATGCCAATTACATTTTCTGCAGATCCCTAAGCTCCTAGTGCACAGGATGTTTCCCAATGCTCGCTTTTCTTTATGGATTGATGGGAAGCTTGAGCTTGTAGTAGATCCATACCAAATTCTTGAAAGGTATATATCTCATTAACTCTTTCTGCTGCAAAATTCCGGCTTACTACCAGTGGAGTTTAGGTTCTGTAACAATAGAAAAACTATCATATGTCTTTTGAACTTTTGAAATTGCTATTCAGTGAGTGCCCTGCTAAGTTATTGTTATGGACGTATGGTTAGTGCGGTTCTAATATATAGATATTAACTATCATATTGAAAAGTGTACGAGGCTGAAAAGCATACGAAGTGAGGGGATTTGCTCTTTTATGATGGCCTCAATTAACCTTGTGATACCAGCATCCTTACTTACGCATCCTTTAAATTATGTATCAGGTTTTTGTGGAGGAAGAATGCAACTTTTGCAATTTCAAGACATTACAAGCGTTTTGATGTGTTTCTGGAAGCTGAGGCAAATAAAGCTGCTGCAAAATACGACAATGCCTCTATTGACTTTCAGGTTGAGTTTTACAAAAAGGAAGGTTTGACCCCATATTCTGAGGCAAAACTTCCCATTACAAGTGGTAGGTGGAACTTCTTTTGGTTGTAGTAAATTGTACATATTTTGGTTTGCTAAGTTTTCTTTGTAACGAACTTGCTGCAGATGTTCCCGAAGGATGTGTAATAATAAGGGAGCATGTCCCTATCAGCAACCTCTTCACTTGTCTTTGGTTCAACGAAGTTGATCGTTTTACATCCAGGGACCAAATTAGTTTTTCGACGGTCAGAGATCACACAAAGGAAAAGACAAACTGGACTGTGAATATGTTCTATGACTGTGAAAGGCGTAATTTCGTAGTACAGGTAAGTTTGATGATATTGTTTGGAACTACGGCTCGTTGATATATGCTAGTTTATGTAGAGAACCATTCGCAAATTGTTCCTGCTTTATTTGGTAGAATCCTTTTTCACCTCCTTCCTGGTTTGGCACTTTTGGCCAAGTGTATTACTTTCCAAAAATATTAAGTTGATTCTTCCTCAAGTTTCTTTTTTTTCACCATCCACAGAAATACCATAGAGATGTATTAGAGCAGCGAGCTGCTCCTCGTCTTCCTGTTGCTGTCCTTCCACCACCACTACCGCCATCACAGCCACCGCCATCTTTGAGTAATGAACCACCAGTTAAACCAGTTGAAACGGCGCCCGAGAGGCCAGTAAGAAAGATCCTACCAGGTCGGCGGAGAGAAAGGAGGTCTGGCTCTAGACGTCACCGCAAAGTGGCTGCCGGCAATAGAGACACCGAATCAAGTTAAAGATATAAAACAAGTTTTGTTCGAGCAAATTATAACCATTCTTTTACCTCCCCCCCATTCAAAAGAAAACCATTCATGGTGGCAATTGTCAATTTCACTCCATTTTTTGTTGTATATATAAAAAATGATAGTATCAAATAATTCTCATCACATGGATTGCTTACCAAACCATCCTCTTCTTCTGTGGTTCGCTTTTTGTTACTCCTGTGTTCTCAGTCACATTGTATCCAGTCTCAATCAGACAAAGCTATGTATCTAGTCACAATCACATTGTATTCATCTCTTCAATCCAAAATCAATAAAGTCAAAGAAGTCTACTTGTCTTTGTTAATAAATATCTAATCTTCAAATTTTTCATGGAGCCATACACGACCAATGTTAGTAACACAATACATAAAGATGCATTAATTTGATGTAACGTAGTGAAGAGTAAAATTAAAGAGCGGGTTTAAAATCAAGAAGTGTGATTAGTTAATTGGTATTTCACGCTTCACTAAATTTGCTAGTTTGTTAGTCTCGAATGGCAAGGCAACATGTCGAGTTGAGCCGTCGAATCTGTTCGGTATAACATTAATTCGAGAAATCGAAATGAAACTAACTTACCGAAAAATAATAAATCGAAATTTAACTCCGCGGCATCACGTAGCCCCCACACAACCCCGTCGGCACTATCAAGATCTCGCCACGTGTCCAAATGATCGTTATCCTGATTCCCACCGTATCAGAAAAAGAAAAGAATCATAAATCCCCCAACGACTCCTCACAGCTCTGACTTCAGTCTCTCCGCGAGAGAGAGAGAGAAGAGCTCCGATTCCCTACGGCCATGCCTACGCTATCAACTTTGTGATCCGCTATGAAAACAATGTCTACGTCAACCTCGTCGGCGTTCTCTGTGATCTGCCTCCTCCACGCGGCGATCGCCCTCACGTGCGGCGCGTTCATGATGTTCTTCGTCACGGAGGTCTACACGTTCGGCCACGGCCTCGAGACGGCGCAGAAGCTACTCGGGTCGACGCCGCACGACCAGCTCCTGATCCGGACCTCCGACTCGTTCTCGGGTCTGCTCCTCTTCGCGATCGGGTTCCTTCTCCTCATGGTCTCCTTCGTCAAAGATCGAGACTTCCAAGGCTTCTTCGCTAAGGGATGTACGGTGCTTCATGTATTCATGGGGATCTGGAGATGCTATTTCGAGCGGAGAGTCGAGGATCTCGCCTGGGATTGGCTCCGTCAGACCGTTGGCGACGTCGTTTTGGCGCTCTCTTGGGTTTTCTTCTTGGTCTACTCGTGGAGAGAGAAGTACGATTAAGCCCCCCCCTCCCCTCCTTTTTCTTTCTCAGTAAGAAAGTAAATTTTGTATTTTTACACGGTAGTTGTCTCTGTTGTAAATATTCAGGGGTAATAATAATGCTTAGTATCTTTGGGCAGCTCAAGTTTCTGTGTTGGTTTTGTGTGAAATATTGAAGAAGTAGAAAGGAAGTAAATTTCTATTCTTGTGATTGAGTTTTACTTGCACGTACGATAGTGTAATGGTAATAATTTTTCATGTATGATGGTAATTCTTGTGTAATTGAAGATTTGAAGCTTAGAATTTGCTACTGGGATTGAGAGGATTGTTCTTCTTGATACGAAGGTGCATTCTACTTCCAAGTTTGTTCCTAATGTGCTCATCATCAATCTCATTTTGGCTTCATTGCTTTTGTTGTTTAACCTTGGTTTTCGCAATTTCGCATAGAGACGCGACGAGATCTTAGTTGTGTTCTGCTACATTTCCTTCACTAGAGTAATAACTTGTGTCAAAACCTCAGATTGTTATACTGTTAGGAACACCTCTGCTAGTAACCCCAGGTTGTGAGCTTGGCATGAGCAGCTCATATGGCGAAACACCTGCCCCGCATCTATTCCGAAGATTCAAGTCGGAGTTTCTACGTTCAATCTCTTTCTCAATTTTCCTCATCTCCACCGAAAACCTATAGAATGCCTCGATGATCACAGTGTCTGCTGACCAGCTTGATAAGTCCTTTCTCTCGCCAATGTACTCCTCATCGGGTGAATGTGCTGAAATGATGTCAATCACAGCCATGTACGTCGCTGCATCGGGTAGACTCGGCAAGGATGACATTAAGTACTGCTGAGGATCACTGATGAAAGAAGCATACTCAGCTGTCTCATTCTTGTTCGGGATTAGTCTCCTCATGTGTGATGGGTGGTTTGGGACATACCCGCCATAAGGGTACTGTCCATAGTTCAGTGCAGCGTGTTGTGCTTAAGTGATCCAAATGATGGTGGTGAGAATGGAGATGAGATCCTCTGGAGTAGAGAGTTCCGGCCATCAGCTAGCGTCGCGGACATCGGCATGCCCCAAATTGATTGTCTCATTGTACCAGGACTGGAGTTCGGTATCAGAATTGACCAAACTTGCATTGGGGTAGTAGTAGTTGACAAAGGTTTTAACCAGTGTCTCAATTTCTGACCAAATGAGAAGGCCATCTTGGGTCAGCTACAGCTATTCCTCTGTGAAGTAATAAACAAAAAACAGAGTCGATTAATATTGGAAATTCAAATTCAATACTGTATATGGGAGAGATACATAGTCATTGAGACATTAATTACCTTCTAATCAGATCTGCAGGAAGGCCTTCAAGGTCAAAGCGCCACCAATCTCGATAGGCAGCACAACTGATCTCCATGGAGTATTTGGCAGGAGTGAAATCGGACTCGATGATCCCTCCGGCGTTGATGAGATCCTTACGGAGCTATTGCATTAATCTTCAAGGTGTAGCGCAAGTGAGGTTTCAGAAGCTTGTAAATAGGGGGCATAACGCTCAGTTGCCTATGTGCTGCGATTATGAATGGTTCCATGGAGGCGTGGGTGCGCAACCTGTTCCATATATACATTAGAAATTGTAATACTTGAACGCTCATTAAACCCTAAATATTTGGACGATATATATTGTGCATATATACCAGTGATGAATGAGTTGATGAACACCAGCATCGTTGGAGCATACATGGGCCTTGGCCAGCTGCCAAAGCCAACGTGTAGTGGCATCAATCGGAGGAGTGAGGACCTGTTTGGATGCCGAGTCTGGAAGGCTGAGTTCAATAGCAATTGGCTTTAACGTGCCCAATCATGTCAAGAAGAATATTGTTCGTGTTGCATAAGCTATTTGGTCTGCTAGAGCGTTTATCTTGTCGAGAAATGGAAGGAAGATGTCATGGTATTCTAGTATGAATAGATGGTTTTCTTCCAGTGCCTGGAAAAATATTAGTCCACAACGTCTAGACGTTAGTCATTTTCAGTGCTCGACTAGCGTCTCAGAATATTGATCCATTTTCTAAGTTATAGAGATATGGAATTCCTATATATATATGTGTGTGTGTGTACCTGTTGTACAGACATGCCATTTAGTAGACCTATGATATGTTCTTCCTTCATTGCTGATTCTTGTGGACCATAAATGCAGGGATCAAGTTTGCTTACAGGTGGGAAAACCTTGAGCCTTTCTATGCTTTCAGGGTTTATGCCGACAACGGTTTGGCGCCCGAATTCATCGTCCGCCAAACAGAATGTGTCCCCTGATATGTATATATTTTTTTAGCAAATTAATTGCGGTTGTGCATGTTCTCTAGCTTTAATCTATGAAGTATTTACGTTATTTAATATATTTACTCACATGGGTTTAATTTTGGGGTCTGAAACTCAAGGAATTCTTCAACTTTGTTCAAAATTTGATTTTTTTTTCCTGGTCGGATCGATGAGAAGACGAATTTGTGTATAGAGGACCATTGATGTCTAATACCCCTTGACACTTCTGTCAGCGGTATTTGATGACACTGTCTGAATTATGTGCCGGACAATTGCTTTCAAGATTCCTCCATCAATAGCTTCTTGTTTGGGCTTCTCAAACTCTTCATCTCTAGGCACATAGATTGTCTCGAGTTTGCTCACCGGTGACTCCTCATTATCATCTGTTGCATTTTGGAAATGATCGACCAAAACAATGTATATATATACTCATGGTACCATGCTACTAGGCACATGACCAAATTGAAACAAGTACTTACTAGTGTTGGTAGGAGGTCGTTCAGTTCGGCAGCGTCGAGGGTGTGGGTGGTGATCACTGATCAGTGCCTCCAAGAGTAGGTCTCATGAAGTCAATTCCTTTGTCTGGATGTCCAATGTCATTGTTAGTGTCGTAGTCGTATATTCTATCCGATCGCAATCTAGTCCCCGTCCCATCGCCCCTCAGTTGAATCAACTCCATTTCTCTCAGCTCTTTTAGCGCGACTGGTGTCTCGCACAATTATGGTGGTCAATTATAGGTACGCCTGAAATAACAGTCATGTTCTGGTGATCAATTAGCTTCATGGTCACTGTTCGAACAAATTTTACTAGTTATATATGCTCTCTTCTTGATGTGTATGTGACAAGAACAAACGGACCTTAGTAGAGAAGAAGATTCTTTTGGCAGGATTAACAGATGGTTGAACCCAAGAGTTGCAGGGAAAATGAACCACACCTTGAATGTTGATGCTATCCAAATAGAATTCCTCATCATAGTTACTACTGGCTGTAATGGCCCCTGGCATCCCAAATGTTGAGTCCTCCATAAATTTAACTTGGTAAGTATCCTTCTCATTGACCGTTAATTTTGGTTTCTTTCTCCAATCCAATTCAGCTTCCTCGCTTAGTCTCGGATTCATTCCCTCTTAATAATTTCAACATGAGTCTAAATCATTGATTCTAGTTACTTGTTATTAGGCTAGGGAATTCAAAATAAACCATATATATATATATATATATACACACATACATACATACATACACACACACTTGCTTGGACCAAGTTGAGTACTAACAAGCTGCAGAATAACAACGCCCTTTTGATTGTCATTGTCATCAAGTGAGGTGTAATTACCAAGCAACTTCATAACATCTACCTTCAATTCACGTTTCCTTGCAATTGTGACTAGCGCTGTGAGTTCCAAAGGCACTGTAGGCTGCTGCTTCTCATAGTCTCCAGCAACTGCGCGAGCAACAGCTGCCGCCACCTTAGTTCTGATCTTGAATGCACAAAAGAAATTTAGAGTGGACGTTCTACTAGATGGAAGCATATAGTTAGTATACTGCTTAATTTTCAGCGGGGATCTTGAAATGTGATTGGAATCCAGTGCCATTGTGACGCTCCCTTCCATTGTTTTCAGCAACGTAAATCTGTAGCTAGCTGCTGCGTGCTTTCAAACTATAGAGTTGCATACATATATGCTCTACTGATAATACTGCATTGTTCAATAGATGAAGAAGACATAGGTACGTGGTGGAAGGAAACATCAAATCTTTAACCCAACTTAAACATGTTTTAGTCCCAGCACGCACTCGTGAACAGATAGTACTGGGGGAAGGGGGATGGGGAGGCAGATGAAAATTCAAAACTTCAGAAAAGAGTACTCAAAACCACATATTCAAGGAAGGACCACATATGCGTAGATCACAACTTAGAAAAGAAACCTACAAACCACACGGAATTATTAGTTCGTATCAGAATGATACATACGCCTAACTTTTGCGGACTAGGAATAAGGGCCTGTAAGTCTGTAACTATCAGGAAGATGTCCTATTAGACACAGCACAGCAGTACCTACAAAACATGTTCCCATTCCAATACAAATAATGTTGAGAGAAAAATACACCCTGGTAAGAGAGAATTCCATACTGTTGAATTCCGCAACATACGTAGCTACAAAGGAACAACGAGAACCTAAGATCAATATACAACTCAGCTCATCCCAGGCAAGGCTTGTATTCCAAAACGGGGAGAACGCACGTGTTCACCACAGAAGACATTCAAGAATTGAGAATTGCGAAAACAGAAATAGATACTGAATCGGAAAAGGGACATAATTCACTCTCCAGTATTCTGTGGTTTTCATAACCTATAGACAGCGTATAGAAACTAATATCGCACAGTGTCCTGGATGATATCGTAAAAATGATTGATGTTTATTTTTGCTTCTCCAGCAAAGATTGCCTGGGAAGATCCTCCTTGCTCACCCTGAGCTGCCATCTCAATGATCATATACAGCTTCTTGATAGTCATCTATAGAGAAAGTGGATGGCAAAGAGAGAGTCAGAAAACAAGGAAGAAAAATGTGTCATTACCAATCTACCATGCTGAACATGGAACTTGATCCTATTCTGATTAAGAGGACAACAACCATAGAGTTATTAATGGAAATTTTGCATCACCAATGACACTCAAAATACCATCTTATAAAGTAATAGAGGGTTTTCCTCTTTCTCAGTTTTATATTTTTTATAAATATATATTTTTGGGGAAATTGGTTAGTACACTAGAATTAACTTTTGATAGTTCATATAGAAATAGGAAAATTGAATCATGACAAAGGAAGGGATGTGAATGTTTACATCATTCAAAGCCTCAGCAGCTGCATCTATGTCTTCATCACCAAAGACATTTAACTGTTCTAGCACCTACAATGAGAAAAACAGCAACAAAAAAAGTTACAGATCTGAAAGGTTAAAATTGACCCCATTTGTTGCTGTAATATAATCATAGGTAATAATGCGAATGAGCAGTTCCTAAAGATACAAGAGTGGCTACTTATAAACAATCACACCTTGGTACTAATGAGTTCACCAACAGAAAAATATTTAACGAGGTAATCCAATTCCAAAGGCATTTAAAAGCTACAGCTGTGCAAGTAATACAAGCCTAAATCGAAAAACAACTGCGTACATACTCATATTTGAAATTGCCAAGGCTAGTATGGGTTTAAAACCCATAAAAGAATAGCACAATGGGAACAAATGTACCTTCTTTGCATCCTGGGTCCGTAATGTGGGAACATTGTAAGTGATAGAGAATGTCTCACAAAAACCAAGTGAGTCTAAGAAGCCCACTTCACTTGTTGTACCGAAAACCAGAAGCTTTTTACCCTAAAGAGAACAAGAAAACGAGATTATAATCCCCAGAATTCCGACATGGAAGTGATAGAAAGATAAAAAATATGATCACGATAATAAGTGCTATAGAATAGATCCAGCCAGTGAATACTAATCCAGCCTTCTTTGAATGTCAATAATAAAGGAGAAATGAAAAACCTTTGGAGGAGTTCGCTTAAGAAGAAGCATCAGCGTTTGAGATATCAAATTTGAAAACCTTGGACCAATGGCAACATACTCCAGTAATCTGCAGAACAGAATAAAGCGGACATCAGTGTCTGGGAGAGTAACCACTAACCACGATTAGTAACATAGAATAAGAAAACATAAAAGAATCAATTATAACCCGATCAGCAGTGCTTACCTTTCAATGTTATCAAGGATAATGATGCTTAGTGGTGATTTGTATGCATCTTCAAAAACCTATCAGATTTGGAAAGAAAAGAAGAGAATTATAGTTGCCATATCTATACGACTTCGCCCATCCACTGTGTGTACAAACACACAGATTCAGTAAACCAACAGATCATAATGGCTTGCTGTTTAATTTCCAAGAGGAATATTGGACAACAAGTGAAATTTCTAAACTTAAGCAATGATTATCCAAAATAAAATTTTCGAGGGTTCAGGAAGACCAACCTTTGCAATTTGTGCACATTTAGTGCTCTCTTGAAGACCAATCATTGTCTCAGCTGAGATCTATCCAAATAGAGAATTTCAAAGATTACCACAGGTTAAATAAAGGTGCAAATTCTTGAAAATCACATAAATATAAGAAAAATATACATGTGACATGAGCTTACAATCTTAACATAGGGGAAATCACTGTCGATGCCAACAGTCGCTGCTAATGATGATTTACCACTGTCCGAGATGTGAAACTATCAGAACCCTCACAATAACAAAAAGAAACTTAAACAGGAATAAATAGGGGAATGGTCACCTGCCGCTAGGACCTTCCAAAAGGCATGTTACAAGTGGGCTTCTGTCACTTGATTTAACTTGCTCCACAAGTAGCATAGCTCTTTGATAGATATGCTTGTTTCGATCCCCACAGTCCACCATGCCATTAAGTCTATAAATCAATTAAAATGAAATAAGAAACAAACTAAGATAAGATACAAGCACATCAAATATTTCTGCAACATGTAACAAAACTATTCTAGCTAATGACAAATCATAACAATATGGTCTTTAATGAAGTCTTTTTTACCCTGTTACTGAAAATCTAAGTAGTCCATAAACAAGTAAAGCTGTACCTGCATCTTTCAAGGTCATCAGTGGAGGCTCCAAATGCTGGTACAATCTCATAAAGTGCACGAAGAAAATCATTCATCGTAATCCTAATACTCTCTTCATCCACTGGCTTGGTAAGATCATCCAAACTGAGTTGTCTATTCAAAGCAAATGATACTGCACTTTTAACAACACCTTCAAGTTCTGCACCACTATAGTTCTTTGTACGAGCAGCTGCAAACACAAAATATATAAGAAATGCCCTCCACTAGGGATACACAGATATGGTCCAAACAATTATCCATATTTTTACAGAGCAACGGCATTTAGAAATCTAAGGCAACCCAAGAATATTTCAATCACCACATATTCATGATTTACAATTATATCCAATCCAATTACTAAGGAAAAACATAGAATTAAGTGACAAAATAAACAACTAATTAGTCTCCAAACAAATGCCAATTAAACCAGTAACACATAGAAGTATATCGGAAGTATATGCCAATTATGTACATACCAAGCTCTTGAAGGTTTACATCAGAAGCAAGAAAAGAGCTCTCCTTCATTTTGTTTGTATGGATTTGAAGAATCTGAAGACGACCGTTTTCGTCAGGAAGACTAATTTCAATTTGAACTTCCAGCCGTCCTGGCCTATAAACCAGAAGAAATGAAAACACTTTATTAATATATCAGCAATCATTAGACTTGATATAGAAGAATCTACTTATGCTAAGTAATTCCCACTGCATAGAGCTACTAACATTCAAAGTATATTATATTAATGCTTGAAAATCACCATAAAGTTTTAGTCTGATATAGTCAACTATCTACAGTAAGAAATCTTTGACTATAAGCTGTTATCCATTACTTTGAAGATATCATGCACATGAACAGTTAGATACAGAAGCAATGAGAATGGTAAGGGAGGGATTCAGATAGAGAAAAAGAGGAGCACCTCAAAAGGGCTTCATCAATCAGATCCTTTCTGTTGGTCATTCCAATAAGCAAAACATTATTCAGAGACTCCACACCATCAATCTGGGTAAGATAATGGCCTTTCAGTCATACTGATGACAAATAGCTTAGGAAACAAGATAACAAAATGTAAATTTTCTCTTTGCATTTTCTGACTATAACCCCAATTGCATATTTCACCAACCTTTGTAAGTAACTGGTTCACAATGCTATCATGAACTCCTGTGCCATCTCTAGTTGATCCTCTTGACTGCATGTGCACAATAGAGTTAATGTTATAGTCTGTGATATGTAATAACTTGTCGAAATAAAGCCAATAAAATCCAACATGCATTAAGGAATCTCAATATAGAGTTAAGTGGACTTTTTACCTTGCAAATGGCATCGATTTCATCAAATATTATGACATGCAACTCACTTTCATCTCCTGAAAAGACAAGGAGAAGATACATTAGAGATAATCGTTTTAAAAAAAAAAAAAACACAGATGTGCATTGGGGAGATATATTGCTCGTACCATGAGCTCTTTGGTCATTCTCAGCATCAGCAAATAGATCCCTAACATTTTTTTCAGTTTCACCAACAAACTTGCTCAGGACTTCTGGACCATTAACAATCTAGTAGATGTCACACAAAGGAAAACTTAATTTAAAAGAAATAATCCAATAATTGCATCAATTACCAGTCCAAGTAAGAAATTACAGTTTGATCATCCAGAGATGCTCAATTCTGAATTATTTAGACAAACCAAAAGAATGGAAAAAAAGAAAAGTATATCATTTCCAAACCTTTGGATCTTTTCCATTCAACATTTTTCCAATTTGACGAGCCATAAGAGTTTTTCCAGTACCAGGTGGTCCATAAAGTAGCATACCCTTCACATGCTTAATCCCTAACCTGGGACAGCAGAAGGTTTCAATTACAAATATGGTATACAGATAACGATAGCTACGAAAGCTTATGAGTCATCCATCTTACTTATTGGTAACATGTGCTGGAAAGACACGAGAGGCAAAAGCTCTTCGAAATATATCTGAAAACTCAGCACCTAAGCCACCAATGCCAAGTGATTCAAGGTTGAACTCTTTGTGCCTGAAGATACTGCTGCTCACAACTTCACGTTGGTTTACAATCTGGAGAATAGAAGCCAAAATATCAACTTTACATCCCTTATTTAGTATAGTTTGTGGTATAAATCATGGTAAAATTACAATGCAAGATGGTCATTTTCACCACTTAGCATTATGGCTGACATTATTTGACAAAATCTCACCTTTATTCCACTTGCACTTGGTGCCTCAAAAATGAAGTATGTTTCGCTCGTAATCATCCCTCTTTCAATAGGGACAGACTCTTCTGGTCCAACAGCTTGGTTGACTTGAAAGATGTAATTAATACCTTGGTAATCAAACGAAACTCTTTGTCCGATTGTCATAACCTGCATAAAGTACCGCCCAATATTTCATCCACTAAAGCCTTTTGCAAAAATGTAGTGTGACTAAATTGATACTTCGAAAGATTAAAACAATAAAATGATTATATATATAGGACTTCGAGAAAGAGAAATCCAACACGCCAATCAGGACTTCTGAATTATTTTTTAACCATGAATTACGCACCTAATAAGTGGTTTGATTAAGAAAAAAAAATGCAATTGCATGAGCCTACTCGAAGTTTGATCAGTTGGTTCATTACTAGTTCATTTACTTATACATTCTTAATCTCAGTATGACAGTACGGCACAGATTTCATTAACTGCAAGCAATGGACAATCCGCGGTTCCTAAAAGAAAAACAGTTCAATAAAAAGAAGCATAAATCATAACCAGCCAAAGTACAAGGCAAAAGCTACCTGGTTGATAAACCTCTTTTTCAGATGGCTCGACAGCTGAATAGCATCAATCTACAGAAACAGTTCAAAATATCTTATAAAATCCACATTTCTGGTCTATCTATATACACACAAAAGACGGTAAAACACGAAACGAATCTATATAGAAATACCTGTTCATTTTTATTTCCTTTTTTCACAAACTCCAATTCCAGGTTAAGCACGGTCAGGTTGAAATCATCCGGCGGAGTAAACCTGAACTCATTCACCACACACATAAAAAAAATAACAATCACACTCACCGAAAATCTATCAAGCTTTCTGTTTCGAGAGCTCGTAAAAGTCATCCAATCAGTTACTAACCTGCTCACAGGTATTTTTTCATCAGTAGAAACCTTAATTAATCGTCGTTGAATCGCATTCAGCGCAATGTGACCTCGCTCTATATTCTTATGAGGCGTTTTCATTCAGTTAAGGCCACCAAAAACCATCGAAATCGAAGCATTTTCAAATCAACATGATCACAACCCTAACAGTTTACACAACCGATCGAGTACAACAGAGCAAATCGATAAGCAATTATAGTAGTGATTGCGATGAAAATTATAAAACGAAGAAATGAAATGCGGAGAAAGAGTGAATGTAAATTTTAACACAAGATCGATGAAGCTTTTGGAAAAAGCAAAAGGATATGAGACTGAGAGGACGAACGAGTCGTTGACGAGAGCTAGATTGAGCTTGGTGCCGGGGATGGCGAAGTTCTGGAGATCGAGTGGACAGCAGTAGGCGAGGTTCGTGAAAGCGAGATCAGTTGACGGAGTACTACACACTTTCATCGTCGCCGAATTCATTTGATCGGAGCTCGGGGGAGAGATCTGGCCGGAGATTGACGATTCCGGTTTGGTCTTCCGTAGAAGAAGAAGAGAAGAAGAAGAAGAAAAGAATAGAATAGAATTTTTCTGTTTTGTTTTGGAGGAGCTTTAAATGTAAAGGCTTTTTATGCGGGTCTTGATGAAGCGGATAGCCCAACAGGCCCAAATGCCTTGTGAGAATTGAGACGGGTGTGTTCATGGAAATATGACACTTTGCACTTTTGGGGGTGCAGTAATTAAGATTTACATCTTTATCCATGCAGATTTTGCACACCTTATATATGACACACATTCAATGAATACAATGTGCTGACCAAAGCCATGGCAAGAATTGGTTGGAGATCTACTTTGTGTTGATTTGATTTCTCCACTGGTTTCGAGCTTTTGCGAGTTGTGTATATGTGCAAGATCGCTAGAATTGGTAGGAGATCCCCCTTGTGTTGATGTAAATATTTGTTTTTTCTACTAGGTTTGAGCTTTTGCGAGTTGTGTATATGTGCAAAATCACTTGATCACTTAATTACATGACACAAATAGATACAAATAGATGTAAATAGATGATGTTCATAATTAATTAGACCGTCCTTTGCCTATTGGACATCTGTTACAATATATCACTATTTTATATCAACTTATATTATACCTAGTATGTGATCGAGGTTTATATTTTACCCGCTAAAGGGGAAGAGAGACTGTTGGAAAACTAATTTTTGAACCTATGGTTTCTTTCAAACAAGACATAATTAAAACATAATTGTTTTAACAAGTGCTCAAACTAGTTTTTCCAAGTGAAAATTTTGATGGCTTTGAAGTTTTTTTATTATTTTTTATACACGATGATTTTGAAGTCTAAATTTATTGAAGTCTAGTAGTCTGAATCTAAATATGTGCTTTCATGTAATAATTTTTAGTTTCCTCTCATATGTCAATAAAATTGTTTAACGTCTATTTTTTGTGTTGTGTACAGAATATGACCGTACATTCAACATTATATGGAATAATTACAATAAAGGAAGTGTGAATGGAAAAAGAGGTACTTATATTATGTTCTAACTTCTAAAGTGCATGAGCAAATGAGCAAATCTTTTGCATGATCAAAGACAAATCCAAATTCCCAAATAAAACAAACCCCAAAATTCACCGGTCGAACCGTTGAAATAAAACCACCCAATACAAAATAATAATAATAATAATAATAATAATAATAATAATAATAAAAAAGTAAAAATAAACCGTCCACACCTCTAAACCCCCAAAACAGTAAAACCCAACGAGCTAAAACCCTAGATCCGTCACCCAGATTTCAAACTCCCAATGGCGAATCGACGGTGCTTCCAAGCCCTCACCCGCCGCGCCTCCGCCCTATTCTCAGCCAATCCTCCTCCTCCGCTCTCCGCCTCTCCTTACGAGCCCCTCAAATCCCTCATCGCCTCCAATACCCAACTCATTTCCACACCTCCTCCTCACTGGTCCCACCACCACCACTGGCCCCACCAGACTCGCTTCTTCTCGTCGGACCGAAACGACGACGTAAAGGACGATGAGGATGACAGCGAAGAAGATTTTGACGATGATGAAGAAGATGACGCGGGAGGAAGCAGCGACGACGAGAGAGCTGCGCGTGGAGTGTCGAAGAGAGAGTACACGGCGGAGGAGAAAGAGGCGGAGGCCGCGAGTATTGGATATAAGGTTGTTGGGCCGCTCGAAAAGCCCGATGGGGTTTTCAAGCCGTATGAGCCCGTTTTCGCTGTCATTCAGGTTTGGCCAATGATGATCCTTGTGTGTTGTGTTGGGATTGAAATGTTGGAAAATTGATAATGTGGGTTGTGATTGATCGATTTGTTTGTTGTTGTGGAATGTATGTAGATTGGTTCGCATCAGTTCAAAGTTAGTAATGGGGACTCTATTTTCACTGAGAGACTGAAATTTTGTGAGGTGAATGATAAGGTATGTAAATTTTATGATTCATCATTAGTGATTGAACTGATTTTGGAGTATGCATTTTGAGTGTAGCTTACAATGCACATGTGTTATGTTGTTGTTACGTTTTGTATGGGGTATTGTGTCTCGAAATTGTATTGGGACAATGGGACTGGACTGAGATTGGAGTTGACTTATTTGTCCAAATTGTTTCTTCTAATGTCGGTTTATGCTTTTTTAGGATAACCAGTGGTGTTTTGTTATATTTAGTTTCGGAAGCTTGAATGCTCTACTCTGTTTGTATTACTGGCTGTTCATTTGCCTATCAATGAAGCATATTTTACTTGCAGCTATGGACTTGCTAGATAAATCAAAAGAGCTACTTTTTGAATGTTGATATACATTATTGCTCTTATGGAACTAACATTAGTTCCATAAGGAATTATGTGAGTTCTAAGTTGCTAAACTTGTTGCTGATTCTTGTTAGTATATAAGACCTTAGCTAAATAAATGATAAAGAACCCAGTTCTTGGGGAGTTTGACACGGCAATGCTGCCATTGTTATGAATTCAAGTTAATTGCAGGGGACTAATTATGGTTTTGCATTTTGTCTCACATATGAATTCAAGTCTGATGCTTGGTTGGTTGTCTTTGGCAGTTGATATTGAACAAGGTTCTCTTGGTGGGCACAAGTAGTCAGACAATGATCGGTAGGCCAATAGTACCTGATGCAACAGTTCATGCAATTGTTGAAGAGCACGTAAGTGTCCTTTTTATTATCTTATTCTACATGTGTATGCGAGTGTGATTTGAGATCAACTGCTTTCTTGGCATAATCAAAATTGGTTTTGTAAGGCCAAAAAAAAAATAGAGTTTCAAAGTAAAGTATCCAGTTAAATTTAGATAAAGAGTTTAGTTTTTCAGTTGCTTCTGTCTTTGTTTCTCCTCCAGTAAGGATCATTGAACAACTAATGGAACATCACCAAAAAGATATCAGCCAATTATGATTACGCTTCCTATGTTAGACTCAAGATTTGTAATCATTGTTGGTATCCTTCTATTTGATGCTCCCTAAGTTATTTTGAATTGACATTATTCTTTTATGCTGTTCCTTTTTAACCAGGCATTAGATGCAAAGGTGCTTATTTTTAAGAAAAAGAGGAGAAAGAATTATCGTCGATGCAAAGGCCATCGTCAGGTATGTTGAGAGACCCTTTGTCTGATAGTTGTATTGCATTTGTCCTGGTACCTTTGATAGTCATGTTTCTTGGTATTCTTTTGCAGGAATTAACCAAGCTAAGGATTATTGATATTCAAGGTATTCAGAAACCAGAACCCGTAGTCACTGAAAAACCTTCAAAGGCACCTGTTAAGAAGTCAGAAAAGGTTGCAGTTGCGGCATAGGAAAAACATTCCATACGGTTGTTCATTGGTAATAATGGTGATCTTGTGCCTAATGGTGAGCACGATAAGATCCCTGAATTGCTTCAAGTACATCTCAGGATGTCAAATGAAATAGAAAGCTTACAATTGCTCCAAGTACATCCCTGAATTGTTGACATAGGTTTTGGGTATATGCATCTTCTGTATTTTTGTAGTGAAGATTATGAAACCATGAGCTGTATTTTCTGTCACGAGGAATCTTTTCGTTTTTGCTTTGATGCTCAAGTTTGCTGAAGTCTATTGATATCATAGATACAAGTTAAATCCGTTTTCCCAAATGCGGTACATCACTCTCAAATGTAATGATCCCGGTTCAGGGTCTTTATCTCCTTGAGCAGAATGGATTAGTGGATGTCTTGTTCAAGTTATGGTTCTCACCCATATAAGTTTTATCACTTTTATGTCTTCCATTCATAGTAAGGATTTGAGAATAGAGATGAACAGAAGGGTCAACGTACTCGAGTGCGCAACTGATACAGGAATACTTTGATGTTGTTTATATCACTTTTTTGGTGATTTTGTATGATTTGTTAAGGTCAAATTGCACACTTGCACCAAAGTCTCTATTCAACAGCTTACCATGTGTTACATGATTCTTCTGTTTTGCACTTTTGCTGAACAAGCTATATGAGTTTATTAAAATTTTGAAGCTCCATTTAGAGTTCAATGGAACCCAAGTAAGCTTGTTAAGCTGGTCTACATCTTTGGATAAGGACTTAGCTCCCTATGTTTATCATTCCCTATCAACAACAGTAGGAAGCAGTCTCGTCCATTCCTTACAGTAATTCATGCTTTATGCAAATGATAGTGTAAATGGGACTATATATACAAAATCAGCACATACCTATCTCAATTCCGTTGACCCGAAGCTTGATTTGAATGGAGCTTTTGGCATACGGTCCACAATCACTTTCAGGCTTTCAGCAAAAGCATTCCTATGCATGCCAGGTATGCTGAGCTTATCAAAGCCTGTTGGAAAAGTTTTGCTCCGAGTTGAGCCATTTGGAATATGATATCAAAAAAGTGAAGAATTATCTATTATCAATAAAGATTTGTACTACACGCACCAATATTAACTACCAGTGTAATCACTATAGCTGACGATTTTTTAAAAACTATCGCAGAAAAATTTTTTTTTCGTCGGCTATAGTACTATAGCCGACGATTTTTTTATTTTTATTTTATAAAAAGTCGTCGGCTATAGTACTATAGCCGACGACTTTTTATAAAAAAACTCGTTGGCTATACTATTATCGACGGGTTTTAGTTAATGGACTATAGCCGACGATATTTAGAAAGTCGTCGGCTATAGTCTGTTGGCTAAAACCCGTCGATAATAGTATAGCCAACGAGTTTTTTTATAGTGATTACGATGGTACTAAGATCTTTTGTGTTAAAAACTCTATACCCGTTGGATCACGGGTGATTAAATAGGGAAAATATCAATATTTTCGACCTCGTGTGTGTAGTATTCGTCACTCGCTTCCACACAACAATTTATCATAGCCCAAACATAATTTTGTAGAGTCGAGTTACAATTCGATGGTGCTTGTCTTTGTTCGGGAAACTTAAAACTCTTGGGAAGAAAATGGGTTAAATGTGACCGATGGAAGTGGAAGAAATAATGTTTATCGACAGCTGGGACTTGGTTAACGTTCTATTTTGGTGACCCCAATATTTCCACTTCAATATGATTTTGTTTTTTTGTTTTTGTTTTTTGGAAGTTGTGAGCTTTTCTGTTCGTGTTGTTCTGGGTGGTTGAAGGGCCAGGGTTAGTGATTTAGTAACACAAGAATATATAAAAACATTGAAAGTGAATCCCATTTCGGCACTTCCTATATATATATATAAAAAAACATTGAAAGTGCTTTACTAAGTGGGATTCACTTTCTTCTTTGCCAACCCTATAAATCTCCTTTCAACTACAAAGTTATTATATGCAAAGAGTTTGGGGCATTTTCCGAAAGCATGCACTTAGCTAAGGCATCCCACTTTCAGATTTTCTATGATTATGTATCAAAAAAAAAAAATCTATGATTATGCTAATGGGACTCCTTGTCACATTAATAGTTGTTCCACTTTCATGCATGGAGGCTTCTAATTGATCCACCATGTATTTACCCATTCCAACCTCTAATTCTCTTGTTTTCTCTTTTATATGTCACCATATACAATGGGATTAGCATTATATATTCCCTACAAAATAGTTAATCAGTTCTTGCAATATCGATTACCACTAATTATGTTATAATGGTTAAAGTTTTGGATGTGAGAAATATAATGAACAATGCAAAACAATCGATGAAGCATTAGCATCACCATCAACATCAGCTATTCGATTGCCATGTTAAACTCCAGTTCCCAGTCTCTAATTATAATATTTGAGTGCAAAAGGATGGAACTATTAACTATATACAGTATTTTGCATCCACTTTCAACGGTGAAGATAATTAGGAACCTAACTTTATTAAAAAACCATGGCCTCCACCGCTAATATAATCCGCATAACTAATCGAGTGAAAGGTTCTAGACAGGTACGTGAATATAAGCTTTCGAAAAGTCTAAATGTGCATGCATATATATTTAATTATATATTTATATTTCTTCAATCGAGCACAATCTCGGTCATCTATAGTACAAATCACACTGCAGCCAAAAGAAGATTTATATGTAATTGCAAAGATAGTACGTACAAGTGTATAACAAGTTATGAGCAGCTTCAAATCACTGTTCATGAGCTAAAATCAGCATACATGATGAGGAATTCATTATCATCAAATACAATACGTGTAATCTAGAATTACTTCATTCGATCATCAACCTGATATTTATCGAAATGATCATCGATCGACATTTCGGCCCTGATCGTGGCCAATCGTCAGTATTGGAGTATCCAATTATTCCAATATATATATATGTATATATATATAAACGAACTTGGATTAATTAAGCATGAGAAATTTTATGCATGCAGTACGTGTAGGTCTGAGGGGGATTGAGGCTGTGAATATTCCTTTGCAGATTGATGAACCTTTTGCTCTTCCATGCTGCTGCACATGTAATGTTAGTGCAAGTACGTAGTATACAGGTGCTCTTATAGCTAGCTAGCTAGTGCTCAACCTTTTCTCTCAATTCAAGCAATAATAATAATAGTCCTCTTGGTCCAGAGCGAGCTGGAAAATCCTCAGGTCAAATAGAACATACATGAACAGCAAAGCATATCCCTCAATACATTATACATGCAGTACGTAATCTACGTATTTAATTAAGAAACACAAAATCTTGGAGATCGAAAAAGAACAGTGCATATCAGCGAGTATATGTATATCCAGTCCAACAACAACATTGTGCCACTTAACATCAGCATACACATGATATCTGCCTTAATTAGTTAGGTCGAATCGGCCAGCTCAAACTAGATGACACTCACTCGGAATGTACCTTTGCAGTTTACATAGCTAAATTAATGAAACCAATTATCGTCAATGGACCTTTCGAACGAAGAATTGGTCATTTTTTGAGGGCACATTTTCATTATATTGCGTGCAATATAGGCTAATAAACTAGTAATTATATATGCATAGTGCAACATGATTTTGTCCACGAAAAAGGTGTAGCAAGAGAGGGACAAACATGACAAAAGGAAAAAGGCGGTACATTTACTTATGAAAAACAATTACATATGCTTGTCTAAGTAGGCCGGATAAAGCTTCAAAATTAGGAGTGAGTCATTTTCATTCTCATGGTGTTCTAAGTCTTTCCAAAAAGCACAATATTTTGATGTATTGAGTGGAAAAACTCTTCATAAAATGAGACTTAGTAAATTGCTTAAAATGTCAATGTTAAACATTTCAATTATACAAAAAAGAGAAAGAGAAGCGTGACGAAATTGAAGAAGATCATGACTATCCACTTAAACGCTAAACTCTAAGTTCAATATCATCCAAGTTTTGATAGCCAATTAGTTCGTGACCGAGTTGTCATCAACAACATTAGAGCGTAATGTGTGTGTATATATAAAATGGTAGATTTATTTATTTATTTTTTTGGTGAAACAACATAAAATTTTATTTAAATTTAAGACAATTACAATCAAATCAGCTTCTCTTTATGGTGTTGGATAAATACATAACAACCTCTTGCATTACGTAAGATCTTTTGAACAAGCTTATCTAATCTAAGACGCATAATAGACATAAAAGTACCACTACAAGAAATTAAAAATATGTATTTTGAGAACATGAATGCAATATTTGTTAAAGTAGCCTCTGGACTAGACTTCAACAAATTAAGCTACAGTCGTTGTCGACGACTGTGTATTCGGTGGCTGTTTTGCAAGTTGAACTTTAGAATGTACGGTGTCCCACTTGGTAATATTTGTCGGGACGAGCATTCCTCAGCCGATGTCCGAGTATGGTACGTACTTCCATTGTCACTGTAGTCATAACATGTGTCGTATAAAAATATGATAGTTGGGTATGACGAACTGAAGCCTTCCATTATTAAACCCAGTAACCTTTCATGGGTCCCAAACCCAGTAACCACAAGCAACAACATAGGCCCAAATACATCAAAGACCCACTTTAGCTATGATCCATAAGGCCTTCCAGTCAAACCAGGCCCGAATAGTGGTTGACCATGTTGCCCTACAGAAGACGATATGAGCCGTCGTCGGCCTCTCTCCCTCTTAGGTTGATCTGGTTGTCAGCCAACCCCGTGCCGCGCTGCCGTCCGTTAACAAACATTTTAATCTTGCTCACGCCGATCTCGATCGACCTGTCACCTAGATCTCTCAACTCGCGTTGGCAATCCTTAGAGCCCACCATTGGAGCTGTTTGACTCCACCAAATCTCGCCAGCAACAAGAGTGACCCCATGTAAACGGCCGACTCGATTAGAGACCGTTGAGAGGCGCGAATCCCCTTCGCGACCAAGCGAATATCAATTGACTTCGAGACCAGAATAACACACAGCACCATCTCAAGATCCATCTTCCTACACTGACACACTAACTCAACAGACTCAACACGACAACAACGCCGAATCAGAGGCCGTCACCCAAACAACCCTAATTATGCTAGGTTGCCCGGCCACTTCATGAGTATCAGAGCTGTTGAGGTCCCTTCATCCTTATATTACTGTTGTTAGAAAGCTAATTATCTTCTTTTTTCAAATAAAAAAAATGGTAGATCCCAAAATAATTTTTCTTTCCGATAATGTATTTAAAAATGGTAAAATAGTGTGTCGAAATAACCTCTGTACAGTTGGGAGTTGGGACTTGGGAGTGAACAGAATTTTCAATTTTGAGTCTGGATACTGTTGGTATATTCTTCTCCTCTGTATCTTCGTTTCTTATATGACATGTATCTAATTGGCCCTGACACAAAACACACACACTCTGATCTTCCAACGTCTCAGGCACACAACAACGCGAACGCAGTTTCCATAAACACCCAAAAAGAGAAAACGAAGCTTCACTTTCTCTGCTGTGAGTCAAATGGTTTCGAGCTTTGGTTGTATACTGGGCCTCTCTGTTTCTCAATTCCCAGCAGCTTTTTTTTATTGAAAGAAGAGAAATGAAAAAGAGAGAGAGCCCAGAAACTGAAGAAGAGGAGGAGGAGAAATGAGAAGGTTGATGCTGTTTATGGGAGTTGCTGTGTTGTGGGTTGATTTTCTCTTGTCAGCTTTTGGTGGCTTTCTTGCGTTTTCTGGGTTCCTTAGTCTCTACTCATGACTTGTTCCAAGACGGTCACTTTGCTTCTTGGAGGCAGCAAATGGTACACATTTTTCGTCTTCTTTTCATCTCTGAATATGTTGTTGTCTAATTGAGTCTTGTATGTCAGGGTTTATATATGATTTTGTTGTATAGTGGTTTTGTTTAATTCCAAATAGGACTGTTTTTTCACATGGTCTGCAACAAGTTTTGAACTTTGGTCAAAGAAATTGATGGGTTCTGGAAACTAGCTTTTGAATGCTAAGGTTTCTACTTTCAAGTTTCAAGTACTTACAGAATACAAACAGTATATGACTTTTGAAATTTGTACATGGTTTGGACTTTGGAGGCTGATCTGTAGACAAATTTGAAACTTGTTAATGGAATATAAGCTGATCTATCGTGTTCCAAATTATTTTCTTGGAGTAGAAGCTTTGTTTCTGGTATTAGTTGTTGCCCTTGTGTTCTGAAATGCTTCACATATATCATAATCTTGAGCAATCTCAAGAGATTTTGAAGCGCCAACTTTTTAGAATTGCAGCACCATATGACTTTTACCTATATAACGAAGTTTCCTCCATGTGAACATAAAATTTTGTTGGATTGGTTAATCATAAAGAAGAGATCAATGATATTAGATTAATATATAAATTATTGCACCACTATGCAGCACATAATAAAGCTGCAAACTTTCTTGAGAATCTTACTTTTTGTGAGATACAGAATCTCAAGATGTTGATCATCGTAAAAAATGCTTCTCAATTATCCTTATCTTATGCTTTACTTGAAATTTGGTACTTGCCATGCATGTAAATCTATTATTTATATCTGATATATGAATATATGATTCTATCGGTATGACCCTTCTGTTTTGTTCTTCCTCTATTTTTGGACACTATTGTTTCGTTTTCTGTCAGAATTTCTTCTCTGACTATAATTTGGAATGACGGTACTTTTGCAGGGTCCCAGGAAATCTTCTGTTGTTTAAAGAAGCTCTTATGTTCTGTGGTATTGAGAAGTGGATATTTGATTGATTTGTTAGGGTTTCCATGGCATATTAAGGCGGTGTTGTTACTGGGTGTCTGTAGTATTATACCTGTTCTTCACCTCTCTGAGTGATTTAGGGGTTATATTTTCTGTCGGGTGGATTGGACTTTGTTAATTTCATTTCTCCATTCTGGTGGTGATTTGATCTCTTTATGAGGCCAATCTTTTTCGACAGAAATTTTATTAGGGCAGATCTCCTTTGGCAAAAGAGTTTGATTCTTACATAAACACACTCTTGATCTTAGTTTGGTGTAGGTATTTATCTTAGATTAGTGAGAAACAAACAAACAAAACAAAACAAAACAAAATTCAGCTCTGTAGGGCAAATCTCCTTTGGCAAAAAGTTACTGAAGTTTTTTCCTTGGCATTCAGCTTGCTTCTTTGGGAAACTTCGTTTCAATTTTTACTTTGAGATCTTACTATCGCCTATTGGGCAAATCTTCTTTGGCATTTCGAGTCCTTTGTTGACTCTTTCAACCCTTTTAGGGCAAATCTCCTTTGGCATTTCGAGTCCTTTGTTGGCTCTTGTTACCGCCCTCGGGCAAATCTCCTTTGGCATTGTGAGTCCTTTGCTGACTCTTGTTACTGCCCTCGGGAAAATATCCTTTGGCATAGGATCTCCAGTTTTAGTGGTGAAATACCCTACTGGAGAATCTGACACATTATCCTGGAACATTTCCACCGTGAACTGTTGGTAGTTATAATCATTTCATCTTTGAAGGCTACACACATTACCGATCTTTAGCAGCATTCAACAGAAGACAATAGTACATTTTGAGGTAGAAGGTATGTAGCTGACATAAATATGGATTTACTTTATTGTTCTTCCCACATAGCTCTAACTTAGAACTAGACCTAAATAATTTCCTAGTCTCTGAAATATTTATGTGTTTTATACAGGTTTGTGTTCTTTCTTTGACAGCTCTGATTTATTGTAATTCAGTGAAGGTTATCCTGTTTTGCAAATTAGGTGAGAACTGTAGCAAGGAACTGTTACTCCTTTCATTTCTTTTCTTTTGTGTTATTCCTGTCTTATACTTAAATGTAGGCTAAATTCATACGCACAACTACTTTTCATCATACGATTGAATTAAAATTTTAGACATCGTGTCTGCTGACAGGAATCTGAACGATGGATGTGCTCCTTAGTGACACTGATTGGGACAGTTACAGTGAGGCTGGTAGCAATGAGGATCAAGAGGGAAACGACTACTTCTATGGTGGGCATGCCAGCAGCCTGTTGTCTAGCCTCGAGGCTAGCATTGGGAAAATTGATGATTTCCTCTCATTTGAGAGGGGATTCATGTATGGAGACGTAGTGTGCTCTGTAAGAGATTCATCTGGACAAATGGGCAGAGTGGTTGGCATTAACATGTCTGTTGATCTGGAGAGTGCGAGCGGAAATATAATAAAAAGTGTGAACTCCAAGTTTCTGTCAAAGATCCGTCCCATTTCTTTGGGGGATTTTGTTGTGTGCGGTCCATGGCTTGGAAGGGTGGACAGAGTAGTCGACTGTGTTGCTGTTGTCTTTGACGATGGCACAGAGTGTGTGGTCACTGCTGTGGATCCAGAGAAGCTCGTACCCGTCTCCCCAAACATACTTGAAGATCCACAGTACCCATACTATCCAGGACAGAGAGTACAGGTTCGGCTCTCAACTGTTTCAAAATCAACTAGATGGTTATGTGGTAACTGGAGGGAAAATCAAGATGAAGGAACAGTTAGCTCTTTGGAAGGAGGATTAGTGTATGTTGATTGGCTTGCCTCTGTTCTCGTAGGTCATGGTTCGAATGTTCCTGCTCCTCCACATCTGCTGGATTGGAAAAAGGTGACTTTGGCGTCATGTTTCTCTCATGCAAATTGGCAGCTTGGTGACTGGTGTATGCTTTCAGTTGCCGAGTGCAAAGATTTCTCGGAGCAGGTTTTTAACAGGAACTCTTCTCGTGAGCTCATTAACAAGATAAACACATCAGAAAGAGGGTTCAAGAGAAGGAATCCCAAGTCCAAAATTGATGAAATCTTTGTAATCTCAAAGACGAGGACCAAAATTGATGTTCTGTGGCAAGATGGTAGCCAGTCTCTGGATGTGGATTCGCAGATATTGGCTCCTGTCAGTGTTGTAAATGATCAGGAATTTTGGCCCGAACAGTTTGTCCTGGAAAAGGGAACTTATAATGATCCAAACTTAGTTAGCAGCCAAAGATGGGGTGTGGTGAGTGGTGTCGATGCAAAGGAACGGACAGTGACTGTGCAATGGAAGACTATCACTGCAACTGAAGAAGGTAATTCAGAGAGAGAGAATATGGAGGAAGTTGTGAGTGCGTACGAACTAGTGGAGCACCCGGATTACTCCTACTCTTTCGGAGATTATGTGTTCAGGATGGTACAGAATCAGTTTGATGAACTTGCTGAGAAGAACTTTCTGAACACTCCGATTGACAGGACTGAAGAGGTTGCTACGGAGGCTAAGAACTGTGGTGGGAGTCAGGATAACTACACTGATAAAAGTTATCTCTCTCAAATTGGCAATGTTTTGGGATTCAGAGATGGCACTGTAGAAGTCAAATGGGTCACTGGTCTTACAAGCAGGGTATGAATTAAGTCATCCTGGTTGCCCTGTTAATTTCTCATTCTCTGTGCCAAGTGATATTTATTTATCTGGTTTTGGTACCTCTGATCTCCATAATCCATTCTAGGCTATCTGTTTGTCCTTCTTACAGGTGTTCCCTTGTGAAATCTTCCGGATTGATAAACAAGAAGGTTCAGCTGAAATCCCTGTAGAAGATGTTGCCGAGGAACTGAACCAAGAGATGTTTCAACTTGAAAAGCAACCTAATTACCAGAAAGGAAAGGTAAAAAGCCATCTATCCTCTATGCCAGCAGTTGCAATCTATTAGGTTTTAATTCATTGATACATCTAATTAGTCATTGGAGGTAAATCTAGTAAGTTGTAAATCAATAGTTGCCAACATATCTTAATAGTTGACAAGAACTTTGGAAAACCCTTTGGAGAAAATCGATATCATCCAGACTTCTCACGAACTGAATAACTTTTCTTCATGCTCAGGATTTATTGGATATGGACGATGCTGCTAAAAGTTGCAAACAGCACACAAGCGAGCCTAATTCCTATTTCCTTCCTCAAGCTGCCATTGGATTTTTCTCAAGCTTGGCTGCAAGTCTCTTTGGATCCCATGGTTTCACATCACTTTCGGGTCCTTCCCAATCAGTGTGCATGTCTGAAGTTGGAAATGAATCCGAGATCTCCCATGAGAAAGGAACAGTAGAAACTCAGGACATCTGCACTGAGCCAAAGTCAATGTCAGAGTCAGATATATTTGGCAATGAAGATCACGAAGGTGCAGAAGTTGAGGGGGACAGAATTCTTCCACGTTTGAAAAATAGTGACAATGCAGATCAGTTTAGGCAGTTTGACATGCTTGCTGATTGCCCTGATCACCATTTTCATGGTGCCAACAAGGAGTCGGCATTATCTCAGGTGAGGGACTTGGACTCGATATTCCATAAACACCTCATTTATATATGTGTACCTTCATAGAGTCATGATACTCGTAACTCTTTTCCGCACAGGTGAAAAAAAGTTGGATGAAGAAGGTTCAGCAAGAGTGGAGCAGTTTAGAGAAAGATCTTCCAGGTTAGCACTTCTTCTTGTCAGACGTACTGTATGTTCTGTATCTTTATTGTAAGAACTTCACTATCCAACATATATATTGACTTTTCTTTTATCGACAGAAACAATCTATGTTCGTGCCTTTGAGGAAAGGATGGATCTCATGCGGGCAGCTATTGTTGGTGCACCAGGAACTCCATATCATGATGGCCTTTTCTTCTTCGACATTTATCTTCCGCCAGAGTATCCTCAGGTGCCACCTGTAAGTGTTACATATGACTAGTTGTGCAATTCTTATTTTACATTTACCATTTTATGGTAAGGGCCTTACAATTTAACGAGCCTGGAATTTTATGCAGACGGTACACTACATTTCTGGTGGGCTTCGTGTGAACCCAAACTTATATGAGTCTGGAAAGGTCTGTCTCAGTCTTCTGAATACATGGACGGGTACAGGCAGTGAAGTGTGGGTTCCTGGGAGCTCCACCATTCTTCAAGTACTTCTCTCCCTGCAGGCCCTCGTGCTCAACGACAGGCCTTACTTCAATGAAGCTGGATATGATCAGCAGGTGGGGAGAACCGAGGGAGAGAAAAACTCAGTGAGCTACAACGAGAATGCATTTCTGATGACCTGCAAGTCCATGTTGTACACTCTGCAAAAGCCTCCAAAGGTACATTGATTTATCCTGAAAATCTCTCATCAGATTTTACCATGTTCAGGTTCTAGTACGCGTTCTAACCATGACGTTTGTTTCTGCAGCATTTTGAGGGGCTTGTGACGAAACACTTCACTCAGCGCTCCGAGACTATCTTAATGGCTTGCAAGGCATATATTGAGGGAGCTCCAATAGGATGTGATGTTGACATTCATAAAACACAAGATACTCATAGCAAGGGAGGCTCTACTGGGTTCAAAATTATGCTCGCTAAGCTCTTTCAGAAGCTCGCGGAGGCATTTTCTGCCAGGGGAGTCGATTGCAGCCGGTTCATCGTGCCAGAGAAATGAAAATGTGTGTGTGAAGATTGTGATATAACAAGATACTCAAAGGAAATAAAAAATAAATAAAAAATCCTTCCATATGTATAATTGTATAAATAAGCTGATAGTATCGTTGTGTGTTCATAAAAAGTTTCCCAGAAGAAACAGGAAATCCCACGGTTGTTGATATCTGTAATATAAAGGAAGAACTGTAATCTTGTATCTGTATTGTACTTTGCTTTGCATGTAAAAAGTTTCTGAATAAAAAGCAAGAGTTGAGTTGGTGTGTAAAACACTTGCTGTATGGTATTTTTTTTGTTTGAAAGAGTGTGTGTTAATATTTTAACTCATGAACTAAGGAAATACCTTCACCGACGAAAATATTGTATAAAAAAGTATTTTACACTTTTACCGCACGAACTGTACGTCGGGACAGGGACTTTAGACAACAAACAAGTCGTGGAAAAAGCCTTGTATGAAACATATAAATAGAGAGCTTCAAAGTCAGTGATGCGTCATTGCTCTTCACAGCGATGATGGAGACGAATCCACATTCGTCCTTCTAATTCTTCTAGGGTTTCAATTTCCCCAAACTATCCTCCACAAATTCACAAATCCCAATCAACTCCCCAACTCTTCATCCTCATTTTGCTCTGCCTCACTTTCGCCGCCGCCACCGCCGCAACTCAACCACCTCCATATTTCGCGCCATTATACGCCAAGCACTGCAACGACGTCGTTCCCAAATCAACCACAGACCCATCCAAATGGTTCCTCACCAGCCTCTCCATCCAAGACCTCGGCTTCCGCACCAGCTACTTCTCCGACGGCGGCGGCCGTCTCTTCAACCAAACAACCTCCACCGCCGCCGTAGAGCTCTCGTCTTCCGCCCCATCCACGTCGCCAGAACCCTAGCCGCCGGCATCCTCAACGTCAGGGCCACCTTGCACATCGACTCCAGAGAAGACTCCTCGCCGGAATCTGAGGCTGGTCAACTTACGGGGAAGGTTTCCGGTCAACCGTGGAGTGGTGAATTTCTGGCTTGAAGGTTATTATTCTGAAAAGGATAAGAAACTGTTTATGGTTGGCAAGAGAATTTCTGTTTATTATAATTCAGGTAATGATTTTGAGCCTAGCGTTGTTCTTAAGCTTGATTATTCGAAAAGGTCTAGTATTTATGATTGTTTGATATCTGGGAGTTTGGATAGTGTTGAGGATGGTGGTGACAAGTATTTTGAACAGATTGTGGTGTTGGGGTTTTCGGTGAAAGCTAGTTATAATTACACATTTGTTGGGGAAGATGGGTTGAGTGGGTTTCCGAGTAGTGAGCGTAGAGGAGAGAGTATCGCGCTGAGGAATTTGAATGATTCGAGCCGTGATATGTGTAGGTTGCTTGGGAACAGGATTGAGATGTACGAGCTGGTGTATGGGAGTGATTGTGGGGGTGGTGGAGGTGTGAAGAATTGCAATGTCCTTGGTGGGGAGGATGTTGGATATGTGCCGAGCTCATTGGTTTTCTACGGGTTGAGGTGTAATGAGGGGAGGAATATGCAGATGTTGTTGGGGTTTACGAACTCTAGTGTGGATGAGTTTACAAGGTTTCCGTTTGTACCTAGTGCGACGTTTGTTGCTGAAGGGGAGTGGGACGAGAAGGGGAATCGTCTGCGCGCAGTTGCGTGCCGGATTTTGAATTTTACGGAGTCTTTGACTAATGCTGTTGTTGGAGACTGCTCGACTAAACTCAGCCTGAGATTTCCACCAAAGTTGTCTTTACAGAATAGGTCTGCTGTTGTGGGGCAAATTTGGAGCGACGAGAAAGTGAGTGATTCAGGTTACTTCAGTAAAGTTGGGTTCCAGGGTTTGTCAGGATGGTTAGTGAAACTCTTGGGATACAAATATGAATATTCTGTGAATGACACCGTAAAGAAAACTTGTGTGGAAAAGAGGGCAGGGAAAAAGGAAAAAAGTACCCTGAGGAGTATTCATCTGACATGAAGTTTGACATGAGAGTGACCAACAGCAAAGGACAGGTTGCATGGGGTTTTGGATCTCCATTATTTGTTGATGATGATTGTATTTATGGACGCCGGTTTTGGGATACACTGCAGCAGCAAACAGATGTACCAAGTCGTCCTAAGAAAATCCATGTCAGTCCAATGAACATTAGCTATAAGTTGAGCTTCACACACGAAGCCCAGCTTCTAAGTGATGTCTTTCCATCTAAAGCAGAACTAGCTGCTGAGGGAATTTATGATAGAGACTATGGTAACCTATGCATGATAGGATGCAGGCACGTACCATCAAGGGAACAGAACTTCATTAAAAAGAACATAATAGATTGTGCTATCAAAATTGGTGTTCAATTTTCTCCATTGGATGCCAAGAATGGCCAAAGTGTCAAGGGAACTATTGAAAGCACGAGGAATAAGTCAGACCCTCTTTATTTTGAAGGTATTGAGTTCTTTTCAACTCTAATGTACCATAACCAAGCTGCTGCATCCCTTACAAGAATCGACTTTGAGATTGTTATGGTTCTGCTTTCAAATACCCTTGCATGTGCTTTTGTGGGCTGGCAGCTCTATTTTGTGAAGAAACACCCAGATGTGCTCCTGTTTACTTCAGTTGTCATGCTCATCATTCTTGCTCTGGGTTACATGGTTCCACTTTTGTTCAACTTTGAATCAATGTTTGCACCACATCGTAGCTGGCAGAATACTTTTCTTGGGATGGCTGGATGGCTTCAGGTTAATGAAGTTATTATGTTGGTAATGTTGGTAACTTTTATCTTGCTACTGCGGGTTCTCCAACTGACCTGGCCCTCGAGACAAGTTGATGGAAGCTTGAAGACCTTGATGGATTCTGAGAGGAAGGTTCTTTATGCAACTTTACCTTTGTACATAGCTGGTGCACTGGTTACTTGTTTTGTCCACCAGTGGATGAATACTCACTCGTCAAAATACATGCCATTTCATTGCAACTACGGCAAGTTGCTAACCTCTGGCATCTGGTCCACCCACAACGCTCCCTTTGGGATGACCTGAAGTCTTATGCTGGATTCATCCTGGACGGTTTTCTGCTCCCGCAAATATTGCTTAACTTGTTCGTCAATTCGGGTGAAAGGGCTTTGTCGTTTGTCTTCTATTTTGGAACCACCATGATTCGGCTGCTCCCTCATGCTTATGATCTTTACAGAGCTCACTCTTACAGATGGTTACTTGCTTTCTCATTTATATATGCAAACCCTAAAACAGATTTTTTCTCCACTGCCTGGAATATAATCATACCCTGTGGTTGTCTGCTGTTCGCTGCCGTTATTTTCTTGCAGCAGAGGTTTGGTGGCCGTTGCTTGCTTCCCAAAATCTTTAGACAGTCTTCTGTATATGAAAAAGTTCCTGTTATCAGCAATGAGGAATTGTGAGAAAACATTAAGGTGAAACAATCTTTTTTGATGATTGAATTTATTCAAATACCATTCAATTTTGTAGTCAAAGTTTAGTAGATTCTCCAATCCTGCCTCTAGAATACAAGCAAGCTGTAACTATTATCCCAAGGTTATTTCGCCATTGTGGTAATGTATTTCTTGATGGTTGCCATTGCTGGTGCAAAACCTTTGGAGTCTATTAGCCTTGTTCCTCGTGATTTCATTTTTTTTGGTTCGATTTATTTGAATTCCAACTTCACAGAGAGAATATGAGACCTGATATTGAAGCAACATGCTTAAACGAAACCTGGAAATGAGGGCAAATGCATTTAGCATCCTCTGAATAATAATCTAGGATAGAAGCTACACTAATATGAACAATATGTACAAAACCTGATCCTGATCCTGAACACTCTACCAAAAAACTTGGGATGCACCCTGATTCAATTTCGTTACAATGTCTCTAATCCAGCCAACCGGAATCAGAACTGTGAAAACCCGATTGATCGAGGAAGTTGATGGCGTGTTGCCGACTAAGTACAAAATCAGCAGCTGAGTCCACCGATACAAGTATCAGGTATCCAACAGCACAGTTCATATCTGAAACAAAAGCAATCCAGTTAATAATATGATAGGAAGGACGAACATCGACTACAATATGAACTAATGAACATTATAAACAAATTTTACCTTTGGTCAGTAAAATTTCAGGTACAGCCATCTTCGTCTTTTGCCAGTCAGCAGACGATGGTGTTGCCGACTAAGTACAAATCAGCAGCACAGTTCATACCTATAACAAAAGCAATCCGGTTAATGATATGATTGGGACGACAGTCATCCACTACAATAAGAATTAATGAACTTAAAAATTAAATTACGTACCTTGGTCGGTAAAATTCTAGTAAAGCCATCTTGGTATTTTACACCTGCAGAGCCTACAGTACTCATGAGGACCTGAAACATGAAACAATCCAGTTAGATCTGAGTAATTGGTTGCAGTTATTGATGCATGTGCGGAAGCAACTAATGAAACGAACAATTAATACCAATGAGACGCCTATCTCACGAGTATCGGTGAGCAAGGTTGAACGCCAATTCGTCCTTAACTCAGAGAAAATCGAAGTACCTTCTCGATTTTTTTGATTACAACGAAACCTTGTTGAAAATCAGAAAACTGGTGCTTTTATTTCTTGAACTCTGTTTCTTTGAAATACAATTGCCTCTATTTAAAGCTAACTACTCCTACTCCTACCCGGTTTACAGTAACCGAAAGTACCTAGAATAAGGAAAACTAATTAAGGACATAAACCAATTCTGCTTGGACCCTTGATTCGTTCTATGCTAGGCCTTCGTTCCTTAACAATCCAACGCCAACCATGCTTCGTTGTTGTTCATGTGACTTAGATATTTCGATGAGTTTGTCCGGGCTCAAAATGACTTCCTCTCCCAATGCTTGATCTATACCTGTATCATCCCCTCCCTCTTGAAAAGGAATTGACCTCAATTCTAGCAGACCCTCATCATCGATGTATGGTGAAAGATCACCCACGTTGAAAGTAGCATGTACTCCATAATCTCCCGGAAGCTCGATCTTGTAAGCATTGTTGTTGATCCGACTAACCACCTTATAAGGACCTTCCGCTCGTGGCATGAGCTTATTCTTTCGTTTCCCTGGAAACCTTTCCTTCCGTAAATGTAGCCACACAAGATCCCCTTCATTGAACACCTTAGTTTGTCGATTTTTATTAGCTCTTCGTTTGTACCCTTCATTCACGGTCTCGATTCTGGCCTTGACTTGCTCGTGTAATTTCATCATTGCCTTCACCTTAGACTCGGCATCTTTATGAATCAACTCGTCCTTAGGTAACGGAACCAAGTCAATCGGAAAATACGGATTAACTCCATAAACTACCTCAAACGGAGAGTGTTTCGTAGCATATGTGGGAGACCTATTATAAGCAAACTCGGCATGTGCAAGCTTTAGGTCCCAATCCTTTTGCGTTTTGCTTACGAGTCCTCTTAGCAACGTACCTAGTATCCGATTAGTAACTTCGGTTTGCCCATCCGTTTGTGGATGGTGTGAAGTACTAAATAACAACTTAGTCCCAACTCGCCTCCATAGAGTGTTCCAAAAATAGCTTAGAAACTTAGCATCTCGATCCGAAACAATGGTCTTCGGCACTCCATGTAAACGTAACACTTCTCGGTAGTACAAATCCGCCACATTCACAGCATCATCCGTTTTATGACACGGTATAAAATGAGCCATCTTCGAAAATCTATCCACCACCACCATGATTGCATCTTTACCTCTTTGTGTTCGTGGCAGGGCCACGATGAAATCCATCGAAACGTCCTCCCATGGACGATTAGGAACCGGTAACGGCGTATACTCACCTGCCTTGAACGTGCTTTTAGCCATATGACATGTTACACATTTGCTTATCAAACTAGTTATGTCTCCTAACATCTTCGGCCAATAGAAATGCTCTTGGAGAATGTTCAATGTCTTGTTAATGCCGAAATGCCCAGCCATTCCTCCTCCATGAGCTTCTCGCATAAGTAACTCTCGAATAGGATGTTTCGGAACACACAAGTGATTCCCCTTGAATAGGAAACCGTCTTGGATAATGTAAACCTTACTCGAGCCACCTCCTTTGCAAGCATCAAAGATCTCACTGAAATCACCATCATCAGCGTAGTATTTTTTTAATAATCTGAAACCTAGCAAGTGTACCTCTAGTGTCGATAGTAATGTATACCGTCTAGACAGAGCATCGGCCACTACGTTACTCTTGCCTTCCTTGTACTTGGATGAAAAATTGAATGATTGTAAGAACTCCACCCACTTAGCATGTCGTGAGTTCAACTTACGTTGCCCATTGATGTACTTGAGCGATTCGTGATCCGAATGTACCACGAAATGGTGCGGCCTTAAATAGTGACTCCAATGATCCAAGGCTCGAACAATCGCATAGAACTCCTTATCGTATGTTGAGTAGTTTAGTCGTGCTCCACCAAGCTTTTCTGAAAAATAGGCCACGGGTCTTTTGCCTTGAATTAACACAGCTCCAATCCCTACCCCACTAGCATCACACTCCACTTCGAAAGGTGAGGAGAAGTCGGGTAAAGCAAGCACCGGGGCTTCACATAACTTCCTCTTTATCGTCTCGAATCCTCTTTGGGCAGCCTCACTCCACACAAACGTTCCCTTCTTCAAGCATTCCGTGACGGGACTCATGATGGTACTAAAATCCCGTATGAAACGTCGATAGAATGATGCTAAACCATGGAATGATCTAACCTTGGTCACTGTGGTAGGCGTGGGCCACGTTCGAATAGCTTCCACTTTTGATTTGTCGACGGACACGCCTTCTCCCGATATGACATAGCCGAGAAAAATCACCCTGTCCACAAGAAACGAGCATTTCTCTGCCTTCCCATAAAGCTTCTGTCTTCGCAAGACTTCTAGCACACCCCTCAAATGTTTTAAGTGCTCCTCCAAATTCTTAGAATAGATTAGAATATCATCGAGGTAGACTACCACACACTTGCCAAGGAACGGTTTTAGAACCTCATTCATGAGTCGCATAAATGTACTAGGCGCATTAGTGAGTCCAAACGGCATCACGAGCCATTCGTATAGTCCATGCTTTGTTTTGAACGCCGTCTTCCACTCATCTCCTTCTTGCATTCTAATTTGATGATAGCCACTCCGTAAATCGATCTTTGAGAAGATCGTCGATCCATGTAGCTCATCCAGCATGTCATCTAATCGTGGCATAGGGAATCGGTACTTAATTGTGATGTTATTGACCGCCCGGCTATCCACGCACATCCTCCATGTTCCTTCCTTCTTTGGCACCAATAACACGGGTACGACACATGGACTAAGACTCTCCCGTATGTAACCCCTCTCAAGTAACTCATCGATTTGTTTTTGTAACTCCTTGGTCTCCTCGGGATTACATCGATATGCAGCTTTATTCGGTAATGGTGCTCCGGGAACTAAGTCAATTTGGTGCTCAATCCCACGAATGGGTGGTAATCCGGGTGGTAGATCATCCGGGAATACGTCATCATACTCTTTGATTAGCTCCTTGATCTCCTCACGGTTGTCCTGGGTTTGTGAGGATACTTCGTTTACCATCAATGCATACACTGGCCCTCCCGCTTGAAGTGCTTCCTCAATCTCTCGTCCGCTAGCTATTATAGTCAAGTTCGGCTTCTTAGTTGCCTTAGCGTGTGCCTTTCGAATTGCTTCGGGGGACATGGGTTTGAGTGTAATCTTTCGACCCTTTATGAGTAGTGTATAAACATTAGTTCTCCCTTGGTGAGTCACATTCCGATCAAATTGCCATGGACGGCCTAACAAAAGATGGCATGCATCCATAGGAACCACATCACATAAAACCTCATCCTCATATGAACCCATTGTAAATCCAACCCTTGCTTGTTTCGTGACTTTCACCTTATTCCCATCATCGAGCCAATGTAGTGTATAAGGGCGCGGATGTGGGACTGTTATCAATGCCAACTTACTTACCAATTCGGTTGAGGCTACATTCGTACAACTCCCACCATCGATGATCACATTGCACCATCGATCCTTGACTTGGCACTTGGTATGGAAGATTTGATCTCTTTGCTCTTCGTCCATCACCTCTACCTTGGAGTGCAAGGTCCTTCGTAGCACTAAGGTCGTGTCATAGACCGGTGCCTCGAATTCCTCTCCCTCCACAGTCTCCTCGTTGTCGTCATTAAAGATGAACACTCCGTCTTCTTCCAGGGCCTTGTCGTGGAGATCCTCCCTCCATGTGATGGCCTCCCGTAGAGTAATGATACGCTTATTTGGACAAGCCGCTTGAAAGTGACCAAAGCCTTGACACTTAAAGCATCGTACTCTGGATACGTCACGAACTTGACTTGTCGTTTCAGGTTTATTTCGAGCCACTGATGTGGGTGCTACGGTAGTTCTCGAACTTGCCATGGTGGTCACGATTTTGTTGTCTTCCACACGGTTCCAGGGATTTGCTCTTGGTACTAGATTAGTGTTGGTACGATTTGTCTTTTGTTGTGCTTCTACCCGCAGACAGAGGTTACACAATTCATCGAATGAGGCATAATTGTGGAGGTCGACTACGTTGGCTATAGCTCGGGTTAATCCACGACAAAAACGGGCCATCTTCTGTTCCTCGAGTTCCTCGACTTCGCTCAGCATAACCAATTCTTCGAATTCACCGAGGTAATCTGCTATGCTCCTTGTTCCCTGTGTGAGCTCTGCCATCTTGCGATATAGTCCCAGTTTGTGATTGCGAGGCACGTACCGCTGACGTAACCTTTTCTTTAATTTTATCCAAGACTGGATCTTTTCTTTCCCCTCCCTCGCTCTTTGTGTCTTCAAGTTCTCATACCATAGAGAAGTGTTCCTGCTTAGTCTCAAAATCGCGTACTTACAACTCTTTTCATCGGATAGGTCTTTAAATTCGAACATGCGTTCGATCTTTCTTTCCCAGTCTAGGTAGTCCTCCGGTTCAGTGCTACCTCCGAACTCGGGTAGCTCATTGACCTTGAATTCGTCCATGGTTTTGTGTCTAGGGCCAGAACGGCTTCCTGTCGGTCTATTGCCTAGCATATCTCGTACTTGAGCAAGTAGAGTTTCGTCGTCGAAGTCAGCCATTAAACTAGGATCAGGAACCGGCAGCTCTGATGCCACTTATGATGCGTGTGCGGAAGCAACTAATGAAACGAACAATTAATACCAATGAGACGCCTATCTCACGAGTATCGGTGAGCAAGGTTGAACGCCAATTCGTCCTTAACTCAGAGAAAATCGAAGTACCTTCTCGATTTTTTTGATTACAACGAAACCTTGTTGAAAATCAGAAAATTGGTGCTTTTATTTCTTGAACTCTGTTTCTTTGAAATACAATTGCCTCTATTTAAAGCTAACTACTCCTACTCCTACCCGGTTTACAGTAACCGAAAGTACCTAGAATAAGGAAAACTAATTAAGGACATAAACCAATTCTGCTTGGACCCTTGATTCGTTCTATGCTAGGCCTTCGTTCCTTAACAATCCAACGCCAACCATGCTTCGTTGTTGTTCATGTGACTTAGATATTTCGATGAGTTTGTCCGGGCTCAAAATGACTTCCTCTCCCAATGCTTGATCTATACCTGTATCAGTTATGGACTACTAGAAAAGAATATGACTACGAATGATCAATGTAGGGCAGTGATGTTTAACAATTTTCACTGACTCCGAGTAACCTAGGACTCGATCTAACCACCTAATACCTACAAAAATACATACAGAAAACCATTATCACTAGTACTGAACACAAGATGAAGGATTACAGAAATTTAGAATGGCTAATGATTTAAGTAAGGATACGAGATATCTGGAGACCTCTGCTGAATGCTTCATTGAATAAGATCCTGGTCTGCATCGACTGAAACCCAGGCAACCATGACAGCAATGCCACAGGAGCCATAACAGTTATTCCAAGAAGCATATCATAAATTCGAGCCAAGGAAACCACGATATCCCAGACTACAGTGGTCTGCAGAAAAGGTCTGAGCACTTGAGCTATTAAAATTATACCCCAGCCTGTAGGGACAAATGCCAAGAGACTTGATATGATGTCAAGGAATTTGAAACCAGTGAACTCCACCAGTACCGTGATAAGAACTACCATAACCATTATGACAGAAAACTGAACTAGCCGGTAGTATATATGTTCCTTCGCTCCAATCTGTTCTGAGCCAAAGAGATGGTTATATAAATAGCAACAGCCACAACCACGTATATCCAAGACAGCAAGTAAACAGCTATACTTTTATTTCCACCAGTAATACCCAGTTGATACACAACTCCGTACTGGAAGAAGAAGAAACGAAGATGTAAAATAATTTCCAATAGCTTTCCCCATAGACCAGTTGTTCTCAGATGGTCCTGTTCCTCATAGCACCATGTCTCCCAGCTCTGTTCAGGTTTTGTAAATACTCCTCCAGAATACCATGACCACTTCATAAAATCATCAAAGTCATAGACACTTTTCAGCCAATCGAACCCAGAAGGGTTTAATATAAAGGGAGCTAGCATCCATGACACTACAAGAGACCAGCTTGAGATACTCATGGCAATGTAAACAAAGGTGCCTCGAGCCATAGAGCTATGAGCAGCATACACTACTAAAATAATCCCAAGCTCTTGTGCTGGATCACAAAGCCACGGCCAGTTGCTCGGTACTTTGCACCACCGTGAAGAATAGTACGACCAAATAAATGGGCACGGGTTCCCATGGCGAATGTGTAAAAGACTGAAGCAAGCTGCAACTGCATTGTTAAGAAATCCCACACCGCGGTAAGGAAACCATGTTCTAGAGAGTTCTCAACAATCATCGGAACGGCAGTGAAGAGTCCGAGCTGGATAATGAACTGCTGATTCAATATCACACCAACTGATTTATCATTGCTGGTCTGACTGTCCCCCACACCACTCAGAGCGAGAAAAGGGCGGCCCCACAAGAATGAATAGACTGTCAATACCCCCATCATCGTGTTGAAGTAGAACCCGACAGTTGAGTAGAAAAATGAAAGCATCCGAAAGAAGTCCAATCTATGACCCAATCGATACACCTCTCTGCTCAAAACCTGTTCACCATTCCCACGGCCTCAAACATAGAGGTTTGATTCAAACCAACATCCCTTCCCTTGCCAACCTGTATATATTCATGGCATGGTGAGTCACATTTCCACCTCGCAGTGTACAGTTGAAACCAGCATATATGTCCTCACTGATATTGATGACTTTAGAAGCCTTGCTGATGCCACCCCGCTGCAAGAACCAGAATCTGTCAAACACATCTGGATGACCATAGTGCATTCGCACCTTCAAAGGGTTTGCCAGAACACACTGGTTGAGGGTCACAAAACTCATCTCCTGTGCAGACATGAACCGAGCAAGAGATGATACAGAGCCGGTGAAGATATTCTCACCGACACCCAAGATAGTTGGCTTTCTGATGCCATAAAAGTTCGGAAATTCCTCCAGCAGATCCCGCATTTTGAGAGCCTCCTCGAAAGAATTGTCTTGGTTCATGTCAATTGTCAGAACTGGATCACCCCTGGTAAAGATCATGGCATGGTTCATTCCCACATCTCGCGTACATATTAATCAACGAAGTCCCTAATTCCACATTCATATACAACACCCCAACCCAACCGCTCCCAACTGCGAACACGCCGCCAACACATTCATGAAAGTAGTCGAATCCGCCTCAACCCCCACCTCCCTCATCTCACAAAACACTGTTGGAACTAATTCTAACGTGGACACAGCAACTCTATCTATCAAGTCCAACAATAATTTATATATTGTGAAATAAGTAAATGAGATTAAATGAATTGACCTGATCTAATGAATACCTAGTCAATCTGTCCAGGAATTCATTTGAAACTCATATCAGGTTATACAAAACCCATATGTTATCACGTTTAAATAGCTACATAAGTGGGATAGTGGTTCTTTGGGAGTAGGAGTTTGTTGCCTTATGCTAGTATAAATAAAGGGTCACTGAGTAAGCTCCACACTCGTTCTGATATACATAACCTCACATATAGAAAGAATTAGGAGAATTACTCAGAAGATTTTTTGTGCTGCTGCTAAGAAGGAAAAACATGAATCAAGGTATTGCTTAGTTTACAAGTACAACTCTATTCGTTGAAGTGTTTATATATGATGTGTTTTGTGATCTATTTTATGAATTAAGTGCATCAATTGGTATCAGAGCAAGTCATAATAATACACAAACTATCATTGTTAGTCATACATCTTGTTTGATTCATGTATGAAAATTTGGAAATTTTTCATCAAGCAACCCGTTTTTTGTTTATCGTGACCCGTTTACAAACACGCGGATCCAAACGACCCGATCCATGAATCAAGTTTTTTTACGTTTTTCGACTGTTATCATCCAAACGGTCAAATTTTTGGAGATTTCAGTTTTTGGGGATTTAGGGTTCTTCACCAAAATTAACTTCGATCATGTTTTGAATGTCAATCCTTGATGCGTTGCTCTCTGATTCAAGTTGAAATGTGTTTGTAATTCACATTTAAGTACATTTTGAACAACAAAGCATGTATTGTTTTCACTAATCCTTGTTTTGTAGCGCTGGAAGCATCCTGGTACGTTTTGAATGTAAAACTTGGAAAATCAGTACTGTTTTTTGTGAGATTGGTCATGCATATGAAACTTAGACTCTCCTGGGGAGTAGGTTGCCGCCCAGATGAAACTTAAATTTTGAATTGTCTGATGTTACATGCATGATATGAATGTCTGAATGATGTTTGATTGCAAATGATGTCTGATTTGAGTGTTCTGTGTAAGAGTAACCAATAACATTAAAAGCTTGTGAAAGAAATTATCAAACATGTATAGGTTCCTCCCAGATTTATATGTGTTGGTTAAAATCTTTTGAAAACAAGCATGATTGGTTGTCTGACCATTTTATTTTTGGGATAGCATCAAGTTACAATCACAAGTCTTGAGTTAAGATAAATTCTAAAAGACATATGTTGCTACAGCAAACTGTTTTGAGGGTATTTTATCTAAAACCATTGAGTTATAAACCTGGGAAAATTGCATCTTGTGTTGAAATAAAAACTGTATCATCCACAGATGGTCTAACTGTACTTATTTTGATTTTCAAAGGTGGTTCTGAATTTTACATATCCTTGATCATAAAGCACAATATGATTTCTTCTTTTTGCCTACAGGTATTGAATGATCATATTGTTTGATTTTGAATATCCAATAGTTCAGTTAAAATTAAAGATAGCTTGTGCTTTGCCATACAGGTAGACTAGCTATAAATAAAGAGTATGTTGTATACAAACATTCTGAAATGCTTTACAATTGTTGTGTGGGTTGACACTTGAAGTGTTGTATGAAATCTTGTGTTTTGGTATGGTTCTGGTTAAAATTTTCTTATGAAGATTACATATACATATAGTTAACCAGAAATACTATAACTTTGATTAATTTTCTTTTCTTCTCAGCTTTTGCTCCTGTCAGTTTTGGTGATATTGTTCCTTTGAATGATAGCAATTATAAAGCTTGGAGGGCTGATATTGAGCTGCACTTAGCTCAGCAGAATGTGGATTGATGTCTAACCACAGATATTCCTGATGAAACTATTGAGAGTGGCCTGTCTAGAAAGAAATGGGTTAGGGCAAACAAAATTTGCAAGTTAACCATCCTTAGAACCATGTCTGATGCAGTCAAATGTGGCATACCAGATAGGGAAACAACTAGTGAATTACTGACTGCCATAGCTGAGAGATTCCATGTGAGTGATAAGGCAGAGACTAGTACTCTATTAGATGAGCTTCATAGCATGAAATACGAAATGAAGATGAACATCAGGGAGTACATTATGAAGATGATTGAGATAACTACTAAGCTCACTACCTTTAATATGTCATTAGGTGATGACATGGTGGTTCTACTAGTCCTTAAATTCATGCATATGGAGTTTGACCAGCTTAAGACTGCCTATAATACACAGAAGGACAAGTGGTTCCTGAATGAACTCATAGATGTCTGTGTCCAGGAGTATGAAAGGATCAAAAGTGTCACCATTTACCTGCTGGAGACTAATTAAGCCACATGAAGCCAAGCCTAAACTAGAAACCAAACCTAGCTCCTCTAAAAAATTAGGGGTCCAAAGGAAATCCATGAAGAGAAGTGGGGGCAAAGGAAACTTTAAGTGTTTCTTTTGCAAGATCAAGGGGCACATGAAAAGGGACTGTGGCAAGCATAAGGCATGGAAAGCAAAAAGAGGTAATAAATCATTAATTAACTTTTATGTTGAGGTTAACTTAATTGGTGTTCAATCTAATAGTTGGAGTTTTGACACTGGTTCACCTGTCCATGTGACAAACTCTTTACAGGGGATGCAAAACCTGAGGAAACCAAGGGAAAATGAAATCAGAAATCATGTAGGAGAAGGCACGAAACTAGGAATTAAAGTTGTAGGTTCTGTTAAGTTAATTTTGAGGCCAAATTTTTTTATTTTTCTAGAGCAGGTGTATTATGTTCCTACCATGTCAATGAACTTAATTTCAGTTGCAGTTTTAGTTAGGAACAATTATCAGTTTGTTATTGACTCGGTTGGAATGAAAATAAATCGTGCATATGTTTATCTTGGTGTTGCTAAGCTAATTAATGATAACTGGACCTTACCTAATACTTGCCACAAGGAAATTCTGTTGATTGAAAGTGATGTTGCTTATGTTTCTGGGAATAAAAGAAAATTCAATGAGAAATCAGCTTTTCTTTGGCATAGGAGACTAGGACATGTCTCAAAAGATAGGTTGAAATTGCTGGTTAAACAATGGATCTTACCAGAATTAGACTTCTCTGATTTTGTGGATTGTATTGAGTGTGTGAAGGAAACTTTTTCTAAACAAACTAAAAAGGGAGCCACCAGGAGTACTGGTTTGCTGTAGTTAGTTCATACTGGCATATGTAGACCCTTTGCAATACAGACCATATGTGGGAATAAGTATTACATCACCTTCATTGATGATTATTCCAGATTTTGCTATGTTTACCTAATCTCAGAGAAGAGTTAAGCCCTAGACAAGTTTAAGATTTTTAAGCTAGAGGTAGAAAAGGAGTTGAATGCAGAGATTAAGTGTGTCAGAAGTGATAGAGGGGGTGAATACTATGGCAGGTACACTGAAACTAGGCAACACAAGGGTCATTTTGCATTGTTTTTAGAGGAAAATGGCATTTTGGCTCAGTACACCACACCTGGTACACCTGAGTAGAATGGGGTAGCAGAAAGAAGGAATATGACCCTTATGAATATAGTAAGGAGCATGATGAGTACATCGGGTCTTCCTAGATTTTTATGGTAAAAAGCTCTTAAAACAGCTAATTACCTAACTAATAGAACCCCCACCAAATCAGTGTCTGCTACTAAGACACCTTTTGAGTTATGGAAGAACAGAAAGCCTAGTGTTTATCATACTCATTTCTGGGGATGCAAGGCAGAAGCAAGGCCCTACAATCCAGATGAGAATAAGCTAGATTCTAAAACTGTGTCTGCATCTTTTATTGGATATCCTGAACATTCTAAGGGTTTCAGGTTTTATTGTCCTTCTCATTCACTTAGAATTATTGAAACCAATAAGGCAGTGTTTTTTAATGAGGTTAGCTTTGCTCATCCAATGGAGGATTTTGATTTTGAGGAATTATCATCATCTACAAAAGTTATAGCAGCAGTGACACCTACTTCATCTATATTTTTGGAACCTGTTCTTGATCAAAATGCCATTAATATAGCTCCTGCACTTCGTCCAGCACCACCACCACAACAACAACACCCTGAGCCAACAGTTTTAAGAAGATCTCAGAGAGAAAGAAGGTCAACTTTTGACTCATTATCTACTGATTTTCAGATTTATTTGAATGAAGTGGATTATGATTTTGTAGAAATTCCATGAGTGGGAGAAAGCTATGAGTTCATAAATGAACTCTATGCATGCGAATAATGTATGGGATTTGGTTGAACCTTCAAAGTCACAGAAGGCCATTGGATGCAAATGGGTGTTCAAGACCAAGCTCAATGCAAATGGCAGTGTGGAAAGGTATAAAGCAAGACTTGTGGCAAAAAGGTTTACTCAGAAAGAGGGGGTGAACTTTATTGAAACCTTTTCACTAGTTTCTACAAAGGATGCATTTAGAGTTATCATGGCTTTGGTGACGCATTTTAACATGGAGTTACACCAGATGGATGTCAAGATAGCATTCTTAAATGGGGAATTGGATGAAGAAATTTTCATGAAGCAGCCTGAGGGTTTCATTGAGCCAAGAAGTGAACATTTGGTCTGTAAGCTCAACGAATCAATATATGGACTGGAGCAAGCTTCTAGGCAATGGTACCTGAAATTTGATTCAGTAATTAGTGATTTTGGTTTCAATGAGAACATTGTGGATAAGTGTGTTTAAAATAAATCAAAAGGAAGTGATTTCATGTTTCTTATATTTTATGTTGATGATATATTGCTTGCTAGTACCAGCATGAGGATGTTACTGAAAACCAAAGATTTTTTGTCAAAGAAATTTGACATGAAAGACTTAGGTGAAGCTACTTATGTTCTGGGAATAGAAATTAAAAGGGACAGATCTAGATGTTTGCTTGGTTTGTCACAGGAAAACTACATCAGCAAAGTCTTGAAGAGATTTAACATGCAAAATTGTTCAGCTGGTGCAATTCCAATGTTAAAAGGAGAAAAACTTAATAAAAATCAATGTCCTTTTACTGAGAAGCATAAAACACAAATGAAGAACAAGCCATATGCACAGCTTATTGGGAGTCTCATGTATGCACAAGTGTGTACTAGACCTGATTTATCCTATGCAGTTGGGATTTTATCTAGATTTCAGTCCAATCCAGGTATGGAACATTGGATAGCAGGAAAGAAGATACCTCGGTATGATCTTGAAGGGTTTATAGAAGGGTTGATGATCTTGAAGTTATTGGCTACACAGATGCAGACTTTGCTTCTCATTATCCTAGTTCAAGCAAGTCTACCACAGGATATGTTTTTATTATGGCAGGAGGTGTTGTTGCTTGGAAAACGATTAAGCAAACCATCACAGCTACCTCAACTATGCAAGCTGAATTTATTGCAATATATGAGGGGGCTTGTGAAAGTTTATGGTTGAGGAATTTCTTGATTCAGACTAATGTTGTGGACAGTATCAATTCCAGACCAATGAAATTGTACTGTGACAATTCTGCAGCAGTGTTTTTCAGTAAGAACAACAAGAGATCAACCAACTCTAAGCATATAGATCTCAAGTATTACAACATTAGAGGCAGGGTTAAGCACATGGAGTTAGAAGTGGTCAAAATTGGGACTGTGGCTCAGCTAGCTGATCCTTTCACAAAACATATGACTGTGATAGCTTTTCTGACACATGCATCTGATCTAGGCATACATTCAAGATTAGATGGTTAAGCAATTCAGCGGGAGGTTTCTCAGATAGAAGCTCTAAGACTAGATTGTGTTTTCTGAATAATTTCATGTGGTTGTTTCCCATTCAAATTTTAATTTTGTTATGCAACTTTCGAGTTTTTGAAGTTGCTCAAATAAGTTCATTGACTGTTGCGTTTCTTTACAGTGATTAAACGTCATAATATGATTATACATTGATTGTTTATTGTCTGACAATGTTGGTTTCAGAGTATAGAACACATAAAGACATTTTTTCTAGAAAATGGTGTTAGATTCTTACATACAGAATCATAAGGAGGATCAGATTTACATGCTACGATGACAGATATATCAGGAAGCATACATGTAATTACAAGTGATAAATTGTGTTTGATTGATGTTGTGTGAAGTTGTTATTGCAGTGATCTTGAGAAGGCTGCATTGATTATAATACAACTGATTTCTTGGCTTTGCATTGCATCTACATATCTACAGATCAAATGTTTGAGTTTTTTGGTTCATCATTTATATCTCAAAGTGCACTAAAGATTTACTACATTCAGATTAAGTATATTATATGTTGTTTGAGTTATTCCTGGTCCAAGTGGGAGATTGTTGGAACTAATTCTAACGTGGACATAGGAACTCTATCAAGTCCAACAATAATTTACATATTGTGAAATACGTAAATGAGATTAAATGAATTGACCTGGTCTAATGAATACCTAGTCAAGCTGTTGAGGAATTCATTTGAAACTCATATCAGGTTATACAAAACCTGTATGTTATCATGTTTAAATAGCTACATAAGTGGGATAGTGGTTCCTTGTAGGAGTTTGTTGCCTTATACTAGCATAAATAAAGGGTCTCTGAGTAAGCTCCACACACGTACTGATATACATAACCTCACATACAGAAAGAACTAGGAGAATTACTCAGAAGATCTTTTGTGCTGCTGCTAAGAAGGAAGAACATGAATCAAGGTATTGCTTAGTTTACAAGTACAACTCTGTTCCTTGAAGTGTTTATATATGATGTGTTTTGTGATCTGTTTTATGAATCAAGTGCATCAAACACCCCAATCGCTTCCCTCAAAAATCCGTTCTGCTCGTACCCCGGAATCATCGAATTCCACGCCACCACACTCCTCTCAGTCATTTCGTCGAACACCTTCCGCGCAACCCTGAATTCTCCGCATTTGCCATACAAACTCACAAGCCCCGCCTGAACAAACCTCTCGGCCCCACACCCCAACACCACCACGTGTGAATGCAACCCTCCGCCGAGCCGCAGCGCCGACAGATCGGCGCAGGCTTTGATCACGGAAGTAAAAGTATAGCTACTCGGCTCGATACGGCACCCAATCATGTATCGATAGAAGAACAGCGAGTCTTGACTGAAGCCGAAGTGTGACGTGGCTTTGATTATGGAATTGAAGAGGAAAGCGTCAGGGTTTGGGACCGTGACGAAGAGCTTGTGAGTATAGAGAATCGAGAGCCGGCTTCGATAGCTAAGGTCATGAGCTTGGTGAGGAGCGATCTGCTGCGGTGAGATCCAGTGACTACGATGTGGGCGTGGACTTGTTTGAGAGGCTTGAGATTTGGACCGGCTTTCAGTAGAGCTCTGTAAGCTGGAGATTATTTTGGCGGTGAAGTCTCCATTTTGAGAATAGTGGGTCCCTTGAACGCAGCGTTCTGTATAACGGTTGGCGCGAGACTTGAGGCCTTTAAGTTACACAAAACGCTGCGTTTAGAGGGGTCGTTTTTTTATTTGAGTGAGGTCACGCGCCACCGTTGTTACTCAGATCTGGTGAAGAAACATGAGGGTGGGGAATTCGTCTGGGTCTGAGAGTTGTAGTACTCGGTCGTGGTTATTAGCCGGAGCGGCTGTAGCGGCGGTGGCGTATGCGGTGGTTTCGAGGCGGAGAGCGGCGAGGTTTCGGAGCCGAGTGGTCGGAATCATACCGGCGAGGTTTGCTTCGTCGAGGTTTCCGGGGAAGCCTCTGGCGCCGATACTCGGAAAACCCATGATTCAGGTAATTGGGTTTGGATTTTGAAAGTGAAAAAGATTATGTCTTTTTGTTTTGAATCCTAACAAACAAGTTGAAATGTACAATCGAATCATTTGTTAAATCATTTTTATTATTATACTTTGTAGAGGACATGGGAGAGAGCAAAGCTTGCAACGAAGCTGGACCAACTAGGTATGTCTAGTATTTGAGCTCAATGAATGTGTATGTTGTCTTTCATATATTTCCATTGTCAAAGTGATTTAGCTCTGAGGTTGTTATATTTTTTTTGTACTAGTTGTGGCTACGGATGATAAGAAAATAGCGGCATGCTGTTTAGAATTTGGAGCTAATGTTATAATGACATCAGAAACTTGCAGAAATGGTAAGCAGATTGGTTTTGTATTGTCTACTGTGATAATTGTTTGAAGGATAGAATTAATGGTTTGAATCTTGATCTGAAGGCACTGAACGCTGCAATGAGGCGCTTCAAAAGTTTACGAGGAAGTATGACATTGTTGTTAACATTCAGGGGGATGAGCCTCTAATAGAGCCTGAGATAATAGATGGGGTTGTCATGGCCCTGCAGGTAAAAGTTGACCCTTATTTCTCCTTCGACATCAATCAAGGGACACAAATCAGATAACATGTTTGACAGTCGATATATTGAATGATCTGTTCCCTTTTTAACTCGACTGTTCTTTTGATTAGAATATCATTTGTTTTTTCACCTTGAATGTTTATATTGAATTTATATGTTTTTGTTTCTGTTACATGACTGTTAGGCTGCCCCTGATGCTGTGTTTAGCACAGCAGTTACTTCTTTGAAACCTGAAGATGCCTTGGATCGAAACCGAGTCAAGTGTGTGGTGGACACTCGTGGTTATGCGATCTATTTCTCCAGGGGTTTAATCCCCTATAACAAGTCTGGTTTACAGCCTCTAAATTTGCAATACCACATTCCTAACTTAACTTGAGCTACTTGATAAACTTTATCATGCTCGTGTACTCAAAACAGGTCAGGCAAGGTCAACCCACATTTTCCTTATTTACTTCATCTTGGCATTCAGGTAATAACTTATTAATGCTTTACAGACTGATGAGCTGTACTATGGCTCTGACTCTCGAGACTTCTAACTGTTAACTAATGTTTCCATTCTTCTTAATTCCCAGAGCTTGGATACGGAGTTCTTAAAGATATATCCGGAGCTTAGTCCTACTCCATTACAACTAGAAGAAGATCTGGAGCAGCTTAAGATCCTTGAGAATGGATACAAGATGAAGGTAAGCATTGTTTAACCTTCTCTGTCTTCAGATAACTTTCTATTGATCATTTTATTGCGTTTGAACTTAATTGGGGGTGTCAAGTGATTTGCTTTATCACAGATCTCCGTTTATCTTTTTTTTTTCCTTCCCCAACTTTTCATGCAGATCATCAAGGTTGATCATGAGGCTCACAGTGTTGATACTCCGGAAGACCTAGAGAAGATAGAACGTCTCATGCGGGAACGAAATTTGACATAGTGAGAGATTTTTAGGTTCTCCTATCGTAGAACTTGATAGTTCTAAAATTTTGTTTGCTGTGTTTCATAATTTTAACTGGTGTCGCATTGTTGTCCAAGTGACTTTTGTTCTTTAACATAAAAAATAGTCTGGCAAATCATGGTTGAATAGAGGAACCAAGATCAGTGTGAAGAGTATAGACAAGAAGCCACCATCAACAGCAGTAGTGACATTCTTGCATCATAGTTTACATGATCTTAATTTTATTGTTACAATATAGAAGTTCAAAATCTATTTCTTGGACTATTTCTGTCTCACCATATATGATTTTCTAGATTAAGGAGTTTCATAAAGATTTCCACTATACATATGTATGTGTAAAACATATAGATATTTGATGAATACATAGACAAGGTACAGATGAAATATCAAATGTTTCAGCAATGGCAGATCGTGCAATCATGGTTTTACAACAAATAGAGGATGGAGAACAGTGTAAAGGGTATAGGTAACAAGAAGAAAATACAGTATCGCTGCAATGGAGCCAGCAACAAGAGCAGCAGTGACACGCTTGCAAAACTTGGGGACTTGTCCACAAATCGGAAGCCAACCAGCGTGACTGTTCCCAGACTTTCCCACACTAGCTATCGCCAAGGCAGATGACAAACTTGAAACAAGCATAACAGCTACAACCTGCACAGGTTCATCAACTTAAACACTAACTGGCAATGAGCCGAATAATGTTTCTGGATGTTGGATTTTCTGTTCTCAGAACTTACCACGTCGAGGATGATAACCAAGCGCCAAACCGAGCCATTGGAAGCAAGAAACAGCATGACAAGGTTGTAACCGCTGACAAGTGCCTCCACGATCACAAAGTACCTTCAACATAGTATGATAAGAAGTTAAGAACAGAATGTATGATATGAAGTGGCCAAGAGAATTACTTGGTTACATATACATATATACTCTAAGCAACAGATTGGACTTACTTGAAAGCTGGTGAGTTGCTGTATTTGGCGGTGAATGTTAAGTTGAAGACATTCGTGGAGTCCTTACTGGTCACCATTACAATGGCGGCAACTAAGGTTGCAGCCAAGGCTAGTAGCCTTAGTAGCGAGTTGAAGACCCTCCTGGTGGTGATCATTGTTACGAGTCAAATGAAGCAGTGTGAAACAAATGGTGCAGCTTATAAAGAAGTTGGTCGTGTTAGGAAGACAGATAGGGGGTTGGGGCACTTGTTATCTCTGTGTTTCAAAGGACAAGGAGTTTGTTTGGTTACCTATAACAGTGCTGCAAGATTGAACTTTTCAGGAGGAACTAGGAGATTATGACAGCAAAACGAGATTGCAAGTGTTAAACGAATTTACAAAGTAAATCGCTTCCTAATCCAACCAGGTGGTCTGATTAAGCTTCAGGTTAAGGGCTTATGATTAGAGGAAGTTGGAACTGGTAGGAAATATTGGGACTGTGACAATCACCTGGGTATATATTTATACAAATTATAAGAGACAACGGGATATTTATGTATGACTATGATCCGTTCAAATTATGTGATAGAATGATTTCAAGGCGTGTAATCCGCATGATCACCGTTTTTATGAAATGCGTGTTATGAACTTCCCATGCCTTCATGAAAATGTACTAGTTTTTGTCTATTGGTTTCTAATAAACCTAGAGTCATTAGATTGGTTAAAGCCCAGATGAAATGGGCTATCTTTATCCTAGACTCTGTAATAGCCTATCACTTCAGGTACGTTTTTGGAAGTTTGGATTTTCCACTTGGATCAGTTTATGTGGTTGTATAATAGGTTTTAAGTTTGTAATTATATCAGAACTCGTGACGTAGTTTGGGCTTTCCACTTTCATAGTTTGGTAGTATGTTGCAGTATACTGTTTATAATTATAGTGTAAAATTTTGAAAAATTAATAATTTTGAGATTGATAAAATTTATTAATTTAGTGAGGTTATTAATTAATCGAGTATTAAATTAATATTCGAGTCTCTAAGTTAAAATCGACAAAAAATATTATTTTAACGAAATTATTAATTAATCAAGTATTAAATTATTAAAGTTTTACTGTATTAAGAATGTATTATCTGTTTAAAATATTTATCGATTCTCCTAGCCAACCTAAGCCACAAGGCACACAACACTTAATTAGACACATTTTTCATAGTTTGAGCTTTCCACTCTGATTGGTTTGAGTCGATCATATCGGAAAGTTCGTGCTCGTAATTAATTATGTATGAACAATCTATTCACAATGTATATGGTAATATTGAGAATCAAGATATTAATTATCGACAAAATAGAAGGATTTAAAATTTAGACTCAGATCTTGTACATTCATACTTAACTAATAAGTGTCAATGCAGTGTGTCTTCCTGTTCACCACTTAAGTTCAAATCTTAATAGTCTTCAGTTTTTTTTATGGACCCTTATAAACAAAAAAATCTCATAATTAAATTTCTAAACTTGAAGAAGACAAAAAATCTGCGGAACACAAAACTCAAAAACAAAAATCATTGTTGTGTTTGTAAGAAACTAGCTCCATCCAATTATATTGATAATTGATGTGACCCAAAAAGTACTCAAATCTCCGAACAAGGCGGCATAGAAACACCGACTTCCTTACTCTAGCTCTAAAATCCCGGTTATACCCCTGATTACTTCGTCGCTCCAATATAAATAGCACCCTCCACCCTTCTCTTGGCTCATTTTAAAACCCTGAGAGGGACCGACTTGACAAACAGCTCCGCTAGGGTTTCTCTTTCACTCTCAAATCGTAAATCATCAAAATCACACTAGACTCTGTAAATCGAAATTCAAAAAGCTAAAGCCATGGAAGACGATGCACAATACGAAGAGCAGTACAACGACGACGACTACGACGACGAAGACGAGATAACGCAGGAGGACGCGTGGGCTGTGATTTCAGCTTATTTCGAAGAGAAAGGTCTAGTGCGTCAGCAGCTCGACTCGTTCGATGAGTTCATTCAGAACACAATGCAGGAGATTGTCGACGAGGCCGCCGACATCGAAATCCGACCTGAATCGCAGCACAACCCGGGTCACCAGCCCGATTTCGCCGAGGTAACAAGGGTCTCGGAATTCAATTCAATTCAATTTGAGTAATGCAGTGTTGAATTGCGTACTGAAATTCATTATATTGTGTGTGGTGTAGACTGTATACAAAATCAGCTTTGGTCAGATTTATCTGAGTAAGCCTATGATGACGGAGTCGGACGGTGAGACGGCGACGCTGTTTCCGAAGGCGGCGAGGCTGAGGAACTTGACCTACTCGGCGCCGTTGTATGTGGACGTGTCGAAGAGAGTTATAAAGAAAGGTCATGATGGTGACGAACTCACCGAGACGCAGGATTTTACCAAAGTGTTTATTGGCAAGGTATTTTAGTTTTCTTTTGTGTAATGCGAGGGGAATTTCGATAGTGCATTGGTTGGGGTTGACTAATTTTTTGGTGTTGTTGTTATTGGTGTTAGGTTCCGATTATGCTTCGTTCAAGTTACTGTACGCTGTATCAGAATTCGGAGAAAGACTTGACAGAGCTGGGGGAGTGTCCTTATGATCAAGGCGGGTATTTTATTATCAATGGGAGTGAAAAGGTGTTGATTGCTCAGGAGAAGATGAGTACGAATCATGTTTATGTTTTCAAGAAGAGGCAGCCTAATAAGTACGCTTATGTGGGGGAAGTGCGGTCCATGGCCGAGTCTCAGAACAGACCCCCTAGTACCATGTTTGTCCGTATGCTTTCAAGAACCAGCTCCAAAGGGGTAATGAGATTTGGTTGTGATTTTTGTTGTGGTGTTCATGGGGTTATGTTGCTTCAGTGATTTGTAACTTGTTATGCATTCATACTATTACAGGGTTCTTCTGGACAGTACATCCGTGCTACTCTTCCTTATATTCGGTCCGAAATCCCCATTATTATCATCTTCCGAGCACTTGGGTTCGTAGCAGATAAAGATATTCTGGAGCACATATGTTATGACTTTTCTGATACACAAATGATGGAGTTGCTTCGTCCTTCCCTGGAAGAAGCATTTGTTATTCAGAATCAACAGGTCATTTTTCTGAACAGTTCAGTCTGTCAGGGGTTCAATCTGAGGTGTCAATTATTTTTCTGACCGATGGCCTACTATTCTCTCATCAGGTGGCTCTAGATTATATTGGTAAAAGAGGTGCAACTGCTGGTGTACCTAGAGATAAGAGGATAAAGTACGTATAATCTTAGTAGTTTTACAAAGACCTCCATTGTTTGGCATAACCTTCTATAGTCCTCATGGAGATAATCTTGTGTATCCTCTATAAAGGTATGCGAGAGATATCCTTCAAAAGGAAATGCTTCCGCATGTTGGTGTTGGGGAGTTCTGTGAGACCAAGAAAGCTTACTATTTCGGGTATGGTTTCTCCAGTAAGATATGCATTAGCTTTGGTGCCGGCCTTTTTTAATGTGTACTAAATACACTGCTTTTGCACCAGATATATCATTCATAGACTTCTACTGTGTGCACTTGGTCGGAGGGCAGAAGATGATAGGGATCATTATGGCAACAAGAGGCTTGATCTTGCTGGTCCCTTACTTGGAAGCTTGTTTAGATCGGTTGGTTCTTATTTTCTTTTCATCTTTGTGTAATTAGGAGGGTGTTATGAATTTTTTATCTTTATTTTCATTTTTGTTGGCTCATAGATGGCAAATGTTTTGCAGCTATTCAGGAAGTTGACCAAGGATGTCAAAGGTTATGTCCAGAAGGTTCGTTGCTTTATTCATGGTTTATTTAGGTTTCTTTGAGTATTTGTTTGGGTTTGGATGTAATCGTTTAACATATGGTGCAGTGTGTCGACAATGGAAAAGACGTCAACCTGCAATTCGCAATTAAAGCAAAAACCATTACCAGTGGTCTCAAATATTCACTCGCTACTGGAAACTGGGGGCAAGCAAATGCAGCTGGGACAAGGGCTGGAGTGTCGCAGGTAGTTAACAGTAGTCCTGTTTACTGCTGTTGATTTTTAATGTCCTGTTGCCATCATACCGGGCTATGGTTGTTTCTATGCTAAGACAACCTTAGATTGTAGCCGTTCTTGCATATCAATCAGATACGACATGTAGTTAATTCATTACTGAAATTCAATGATTGTGACAGGTGTTAAATCGTTTGACTTATGCATCCACCTTATCACACTTGCGAAGGCTAAATTCTCCCATTGGGCGTGAAGGTAATGCGACTTTCTTGCTTCTGCTATGGTGTTTATATGTATTTATATTTTGTAGCCAGTTATTCTGAAATTTTCGTTTCATCAGGTAAATTGGCGAAACCCCGCCAATTGCACAATTCTCAATGGGGAATGATGTGTCCTGCTGAGACTCCTGAAGGGCAAGTAAGTATAGTTTCTTAAAGGCTTGAATATGCAAGTAGAATCGTCTCTTATGAGACTTAATAAACTGATCTATTGGTACCCCAGGCATGTGGACTTGTAAAGAACCTGGCATTGATGGTCTACATAACAGTAGGATCAGCTGCATATCCAATTTTGGAGTTTTTAGAAGAATGGGGCACTGAAAATTTTGAGGTATGGATTATGGGCTGTATGGATGCTGACACGATTTGTTCTCTCTATTCTTTCTATTGAGACTTGTGTTTATATGTTGATTTTAGGAAATTTCCCCTGCTGTTATTCCCCAAGCCACAAAGATTTTTGTTAATGGCTGCTGGGTTGGCATACATCGTGATCCTGACATGCTGGTGAAAACCTTAAGGAAGTTGAGGCGGCGGGTAATTATAACTTCTGACCTTTTTCATTACATATAATATGGGTAGGATGTAATGTGTGAAAGAACACGGAGTGTTGTAGTTTGTCTAAAAGATCAACTGTATGTTTATCTTTGCTTGGATATGATAACAATTTTCTTATTTATTCCATGTTCACATTCATGTGCACTGTTTTTACCCGTAAAAGTATTCTAATTGCATGCACACCTTATTTAGATTATTCGGACTAGAGAAATTTCCATTTGTACATGTCACCTGAATCATTATAAATGTTGATCATTCAATAATTTTGCAGGTTGATGTCAATACTGAAGTTGGGGTTGTTAGAGATATCCGTCTGAAAGAATTGCGGATATATACCGACTATGGTCGCTGCAGTCGTCCATTATTCATCGTGGACAAGCAAAGGCTGCTCATAAAAAAGAGAGATATTCATACATTGCAGCAGAGGGTGAGCTAGCTGAACTCTTCAAGTGATTACATCACTTGACATTATGTTCATTGTTTCTTTGTTATCTTCTTTTCAGGAAAATCCTGAAGATGGTGGTTGGCATGATCTTGTAGCAAAAGGATTTATAGAATACATTGACACTGAAGAAGAGGAGACGACTATGATTTCCATGACAATTAATGTAAGTAGTACTCCTTGCAAAGTACATCCTGATTTGGCCTAGGACACAAAAGGTGCAATTTGTGAAGTATAGAGTATTTACAAGTTCAGTTGTAATTTACCAGGATCTGGTACAAGCAAGACTGAATCCGGAGGAGGCATATTCTGACACTTACACTCATTGTGAAATTCACCCGTCACTTATTTTGGGTGTTTGCGCTTCCATTATACCATTTCCTGATCATAATCAGGTAGATTTCCTTACAGGCGAACTTTTCATGGTTTACTAGCTTTATTATTCTATTATTTCAATTGGTTGGACTCACTGAAATACTTGTTTTTGTTGTTGATAGTCTCCACGTAATACATATCAATCTGCTATGGGCAAGCAAGCTATGGGAATCTATGTCACAAATTACCAGTTCCGTATGGTATGATTTGGTTTTCATCATTTTAACCGAAGTTTATATTCTTTTGTAAATAAACAACCACTCACCTCAGGTTGGTTATTCAGGACACACTGGCTTATGTTCTGTACTACCCTCAGAAGCCACTTGTTACTACACGAGCCATGGAGCATCTTCACTTCAGGCAGCTTCCAGCTGGCATTGTAAATTCATAACTCATTTTAAATGGCTTTTCCTCTTTCACTACTCCACTCTGGAACTATGCTTATTTAATTTTTTTTTCCATCTCTTTCAGAATGCCATTGTTGCCATTTCCTGTTACTCCGGATATAACCAGGAAGATTCTGTTATTATGAATCAATCTTCTATAGATCGTGGATTTTTCCGGTCTTTATTTTTCCGCTCTTATAGGTAAAGCTTTTGTCGAGCACCAGTGCATGGATACAGAGTTTATATAATTTTCTATAATGTTGCGTAATTGTCCTTCGCTGACAGGGATGAAGAGAAAAAGATGGGAACCCTAGTCAAAGAAGATTTTGGACGCCCAGACAGAGCTAATACTATGGTGGGAATTCATTGCTTTTTAGATTTGTTTGGGCAGTTTCAGTTTCTACTTTTTGCTGCTCATATCTGATTTATATGCTAAGATTTGAGGTGATTTTCAGGGTATGCGGCATGGTTCTTATGATAAATTGGATGATGATGGGCTTGCACCTCCTGTAAGCATAGTAAAATATGTTTTACTTCGCATCCTGAGATCTCTTAGACTGTAAATATCTGAACAATTTGTCATTTTGTATCACCATAGGGAACTAGGGTTTCAGGTGAGGATGTTATTATTGGGAAGACCACTCCCATTGCTCCAGAGGAGGCTCAGGGGCAGGCTGCTTCTCGTTACTCACGGCGGGACCATAGTATTAGCTTACGTCACAGTGAAACTGGAATTGTGGACCAGGTGAACTTTTTAATATAATTTCTCTCAGCTTTAAAAAATGTAAATGGTTATGGGTAAAGAAAATGTCTTGTTTATGTGTTAAGCACATTCCCATCCCTTTATGAGTTTACCATGCTGAACCTGCTTTTTGCCATGTATTTTGTAGGTTCTATTAACTACAAATGCTGATGGGTTGAGATTTGTCAAAGTGAGGGTGAGATCAGTTCGGATACCACAAATTGGTGATAAATTTAGTAGTAGACATGGCCAGAAAGGGACTGTTGGCATGACATATACACAAGAAGATATGCCATGGACTGTGGAAGGAGTCACCCCTGATATCATAGTTAACCCTCATGCTATTCCCTCCCGAATGACAATTGGTCAGCTTATTGAGTGTATTATGGGGAAGGTTGCAGCTCACATGGGAAAAGAAGGAGATGCAACTCCTTTTACTGATGTGACTGTGAGTTGCCTTTCTTAAACATGCCTCCTATCAGACTGTCAATAGCCAAATATAGCTTCTCTATTTTTCTTTTGTTACTCTGATGTCTCTTCGTTAGTTAGTTGAGGTGGATTTCTCATCTGACTTTATTTTCTTCGCCAGGTGGACAATATTAGCAAAGCTCTACACAAATGTGGGTATCAAATGCGAGGCTTTGAGACAATGTATAACGGTCACACAGGACGCAGGCTAAGTGCTATGATCTTCCTTGGCCCTACATATTACCAGAGATTGAAGCATATGGTTGATGATAAGATCCATTCACGTGGCCGTGGTCCTGTACAAATCCTCACAAGGCAGCCTGCTGAGGGACGATCTCGTGATGGTGGTTTACGATTCGGAGAGATGGAGCGAGATTGTATGATTGCCCATGGTGCTGCTCACTTTCTCAAAGAGAGATTGTTTGATCAGAGTGATGCCTATAGGGTTCATGTCTGCGAGCGTTGTGGGTTAATAGCAATCGCAAATCTGAAGAAAAATTCATTTGAATGCCGTGGCTGTAAAAATAAGACCGATATTGTTCAGGTGAGTCTCGAGTTCATTAACTCTTCAGAGCTTCTATAAGCATGTTGCTTGAATTTTTCGGTTAGAAGTTAATGCAATGCTTTGCGGTCTGTTTATGCAGGTCCACATACCTTATGCATGTAAGCTGCTTTTCCAAGAGCTCATGGCTATGGCTATAGCCCCAAGAATGCTTACAAAGGAAGTCAAGCCTGTCAAAGGAAAGAAGGCAACCTGATGGATCATCTCCAAAAAGACTTTCCTCTTTTCAAGTTCATATTTGGATCTATTGGTGGTGTTGCCATGTGGCACATTTCTGATGTTAAGAAGCACAAAGCTTGGAACATAATGAATATCTGGAGACCCCCCCATTGGCTGAGGTTGCAAGAAAAAGCAGTGGCTGCTGCGCAAGAATCAATGGAGTATTTAGCCCAAGCACATTCCGGCCGAGTGCATCTGAGGAGTGTTTTTGCCTCACTTTAACACTGATGGTACTGGACTATGTTGTACTTGTTGGCAAACACTAAATCAAATCAGTATAGGATGACTACTTTTGTACAATATGTTGAATTTAATAGTCTTGGACAAGTCACAAGTGATACTCTATTGAAAAAGAAATACAAGATAAATTTTGTACATCATTTGTTTAACTTGCCAAACCAGAAATTTTTGTTTTTAGTAGGTGTGGGCATGAATCTCGAGTGGAATTGGGATGGGACAAAAATTTAAATTTTTACTCTGCTGTCTCCTTCTGGCCTATCTCCTTTTTGAAAGACGAGATCTGGTCTTGATTTTGAAATTTCGATTGACCCGTCCCGTCACACATAATATATTTTATTTATTTTATCACTTATTTTATTAAGAATTGACATATCAAATTATCAAACAATTAATAATATCCATTCTAAAAAATAAAATTACCTCGATATAAATTAAATGTATTAATTAAACATGAAATAATTAATAAATAAGTGCTTGTAGTTTTAATGTTATTATTTATACATCAAGTAAATGTTCGGGTGAGTTGATTACAGTATGAGTTCTTGCCATTGGATTACAATTTATCAACGGAAAACCTAAATTTATCTCATCTATTGATAGAGTAATGCTTGGGTGATGAGTAAATGTTCAGGCAATCAGTAATATCTGTAGGCCTAGCATTTAGGCGAATCACCCAGTAACCCACCCGTTATCTCCCAATAACAATCTGCCCAATAACTAATCGGGTTGTAAATAGATCGCCCATTAACAACTCGCTAACAAATGGATGGGTTTCGATTAACTCGTTAACCTGATAACAACCTGTTCAAATCTACTTGATCCCTCTCTCGACCACGAACGATGATGATGGACGCAACCCAAGTATAAATGGGCGGGTTGCTACTTGTTGTTTGTTCGATCTAAATCATCTCGTGTGTGTGTGTGTGAGAGAGAGAGAGAGAGAGAGAGAGAGAGAGAGAGAGAGAGAGAGAGAGAGAGAGAGAGAGAGAGAGATGAGGATCGATCAAACTGTGCTAGCTCTAGCTTATGCATCGATCTGGATTCTAAACCAGTGAGTATGGCAAGATCATGATCAGATGCTAACTAATCTATCTCTCATCGATGTGACTTAATGGATAAAAAAAATCAATAAAAAAAAAACTAATATAATATTTCAGCAAAGACTTAACGGATCTTATCGGGGTTCAATAGACAAGCTGTTACTTTGTCGGACTAACCCGTTATCACCCGTTAGCTTAACAGGTTATATCGGGTTGAACCCGTTAACGATCCGCCCGTATATCACCCGCCGGAATTCGCCCATTTGCCAGGTCACATCTGTTATCAGTTATTGTTGGACCTCAGACGGTGTACTACGTAATTTCATTACAGCATAGCTTAACGGTGGCCCAAGGTAGAAGCCTGTTATTAAGACCTCAAATACGACATGTCGTTTTCTAACCAGTTTACCTTATTCTCTGCAACTCCTTGACTGCGCGCGAGAGAGAGAAACGATGGAAATCAAAATACAAGTAGACAAAACGCCACCGCAACAACCGCCCCCGGAGTCTCAGTCAGTTGCTTCACAACCGCCGCCGGCTTCCGGTCAGTTTCATATGAATACTCAACTTCTTTTATCGATCAAAGTCTTCGATTCTGCTGCAGTCTTCATTGCATTTGAGTTTTCATTCATTCTTGAAACATACAATATAGAGATTGTGGGCTCCATAGTGATAGTTCTTTGAAAATATTGACCGAGAATTTGTACTGCTGGTAGTTATTATTATAACGTATTTAAGAAAGAACACAGATATTGGTTACGTCCACGGACATAAAGAGAACAATTTTATTATTTTGAGGAAACCAGATTACAGAATATCACACTAGTTAAATAACTTAAAGGATATCTATATACACACTCCCGAATGGTAGGTCAAACAGAAAACCAAAGTCCAACAACGAAACCCCGTATGCTACCGGCATACAAAACTGATTCAAGGCATATAAACAGTTATGAACTTACGAAAATTGTAGGAGTGAAATGGTTTATTAGAATAGGATTCAAACTATCAGATTCCATGGCTACTAGATGTTCAAATGTTCAATACAGCCTTTAGTTTATTGTGAAACGAATGGTAAGATTGTAAAGTTTGAATTTTTGGATGTAGGAGGAGTAGCTCAAATGGTTTGTGGATCTTGTCGCCGCCTGCTTACATATCCACCAGGATCCAAGCATGTTCAATGCTCATGCTGTCATACTGTCAATTTAGTGCTACAAGGTCTCTCTCTCTCTCTCTCTCTCTCTCTCTCTCTCTCTCTCTCTCTCTACCTTCTTCCTCTTTCGCCTAGTTATGGATTAATGTTCTGAATTTGTTCGTCTTTTGGTGGTTTTGCGGTATGAGTTTCCTGAAGAGGAGCTGATATTTTGTGTTGATTAAGTTTTGTAGTGCTTCATGCATAGGTCTGTGAGCTCTTCCTTCGTCTGGTGTATCCTATATATTTTAGTTCTCGGAGCTCCAATTTAGGCTTCCTTCAGAACCTACCGTCTGTCTATGGAGCTACAGTTATGCTATATAAAGTATGCTGTATGATGTTTACTGTGTCTTCTTTTACCAGCCCATCAGGTTGGCCAAGTCAAGTGCGATAGTTGTGCAATGCTGCTGGTGTACCCATATGGAGCTCCATCCGTTAGGTGTTCCTCTTGCAGTTTTGTGACAATAATTGGGGTAAGTAAATCCTATACTTCCAAAGTTATAGATACAGAAGTATCAGGCATATAGACTGTTATTGTTAGGAGACTTGGAATGCATGTGCAAGTGTCAGGAGAACATTGACCGGTATACTCAAATTTATCATACACGGTTTCCATCGTCATACCCTCCAAATCAAAAACAAAGTAATATAAGAGGGATAAGAAGCTACTGACAGATTCAAGTTTTGGTTCCATGAAGATCTCGTTTAACTCGCCTGATTGCTTTGATAAGATAAGAAGGCATGATTTGAAGTTCTATGTTTTGCTTAGTAAGAGTTGAATCTTACCTTCATGGTGTTAATTGTTAATAATAATCTAAAGGTTGCGTGATACGACAGAAAGAAGACCATGTTTTGAACAAATTATGTCATCTGTAATTTTCAGTAGATCTGAATTGAATTGCCCTGTTCATAGATATGACTAATGTGATTTGTTTCTCTGTAGGAGCACAACAAGCGCCCTCCTTGTTCAACAAGGACAACCAACTCTTACATCAAATGTTGTTCATTAAACAGCTATGTTGAGGCACATATGTGCACTTTATATAGAGAAACATGTTTGTGAACAAACATCATGTAAATCGTAAGTTTTGGTTGTTTTAATTAGTGTAACAATTTCTTCTTTTCATTTAGTGTAACAATCTGCGAATGTGATTCTCTATCATAGTTAGAGTAATCTATTGACATTTTCTGAAACATTTCTGATGGGAGGTAACCAGACAGATTTGAACATTACAATGACCGATTTGCTTGTTAGAATACCAGCAGGTCTCACATAGAGCAAAGGTCACTACGATCTATGCAAAAGTGAACTTTTAGTTACATTCATGAAAGTAATAACGATTATGCTATTCCACCTTACTGTCTGCAGGTCAAGTTCACTATCTATCAGCGGCCATAATGAACCTGAGAAACAGTATTTCTCACCTACAGGAGAACTATTTATATATACCAAACCATATTGAAATGGTTCAAAAGCCTAAAGAATTTTCTGGCAGACATAAGGTAACCCGAAAGTGAACCAAGTACAATGTGGTTGTAACAGCATGTTTGCAGTACTAATCAATTTCTAAAATTTCAATCATCAAGTGGAACATCCTCGTCTGAAGCATCATCATTGTCCAGAAATGAACCGAGACTTTTCCTCAAAATGCTGAAAGTTTTGTTATCCTGAGTTGGAGAACAGAAAGATGTGGATTCAATACATGTTTATACAAATCACACAGATAGATAGATATAGAAATAGAGTCTGCGAGAAACACTACCTGCTTCTTCTTTTTCAGAGACTCTTCTAACTTGGAAATTTTTTCGTTGCAAGCTTTCTCATGTTCTGATATCACACTTTTTTCTCTCTTTCCTAGTATCAGGACCACATAGCTTTAGAGTTAACATATTTTATTATGCAATGTAAACAGTGGGAAGTTTTGTGCTTACTTAGTTGCTCATATCGAGTGAACAGCCTTTCCTTCTCTTCTTCAAAGTTTGAAATGATACCTGTCAATCATATCAGCAGGAAACAACCTCTTAACTCTACTGTAATGAACAACATCCCTTTTCAATTAGCTAACAAGCACCAAGAAAGTCATTTGCATAATAATAAAAAACTTCTGTGATGAAAGTAACATTGCTTGATGATGTCTATCATTGATTCATTGTTAGCAGGGATTCCATTGCCGTATGAACTACACTCTCAGTTTCTGACATAAGTATATATGAATACATAGTCTAATTGAACAACACAGTTAATGCTAGCCAAAATACCTATCCAATTGAGGTTGTTACAAACATCTCATACTGTACACTGAACTACAAGTTAAGAAATACCTTTCAAAGATTGTAAATGGTTGGCTTGGTCTTTGCAGAATTTCTCATAAATGGCTTGGAACTTGGCAGCTTCAGTCTTCAAGCAATTCTCACACTGACATGTCAGAACCAAATAAGTCACCAAAGCAATATTCCAATCAAACTAAAACAAGCAGGGCAATAGTCCATGACAGAATGTTTACAAACCTCTTTCGAGCTCTTTGAAAGCGATTTAGCAAAGTTTTGCCTGAGATTGAGCGAGTAATGAACAAACAAGCACCGAATCAGTAAACACACATCAACAACTAAAGCAAACAGCCAAACAATGAGCTCTTGAACTCTTGATTTACCTATCCTTCTCAACTTTAGTCTTTAATTCATCGATCACAGACCTGACCTCACCAGCCACACTGTAACCCAAACACAAAACCAGTAATTAAGAACAGTATTTCGGAAATTATCAACTGAAAATCAACTGATTCAGCTCACTTGTCTCGGTTCAACTTTTTGGATCTACTGAAAATGTAAGCTAAACCTCATCGAAATTTGAGCATTTCAAATAATACAAAGGCACTGATAATCAGGTATGAACTGATATTACGAGCTCAATACAAACAGCTCCAAGAGAATTTAAACACACAGTGTACAGAAACTGAAAATCCATGATTAAAACGAACACAAATTCGAATTAAAACGCAGATCTACGACCGTATCACTCAGACGAGCTAGGGATTTCGAATTTCAAAGCCAATTTCGTTGAACCAAAGCAAATTATTTGGAATCTTCACCTGGAAATGGTCTCTTCGTTCTTCTTCAGGCCGTCCTTGTGCGCCTTCTCTCGGATCTGTTGCAGCGCCGACATGATTCCCTTAATATCGCTGCAAAAATATACCACCGGAATACGAAATCTCACAAATCCGTTGCCAAAAATCCACAAGCGAAAAACACAGAAGGGAATTAGGGGGGAAACGAAACCTGGAGATGTCGAGATCGACGTCGAGGTTGTCCGACTTGGAGAGCGGTAGTAGGTCCACCGCGCGCCGCTTCCTGGTGGCGGTGGTAGTGGTGGCTTTGGCGGTGGTCATTTCCGCGAGGATTTGGAGGTCTAGGTTTTGGTTTCGTAGGTTGAAGCTCTGTAGATCCCGCTCAAAATTTTGGGTGTGTGAAAATCAAAATTTGAAATGAGATTGTACAGTATTTATACTTAAGATGTGAGCCGGGGGATCATAGCGAGTTTGGTTTTGATACTTAAGCCCAATTCAATTGAGCCCAGCCCAGTTTTTTACTACCTAATTTATATTAGTCAAACCACATTAGGCTAGATTGTTCGAAATCCCAAAGTAAACGACGGTCGATTTCCATTCAAGGAGAACAGTCAGAATACGTTTCCAAATTTGAAATTTATATATGCTTATCTCCCAGAAGCTTCTATGAAGTTGGTCATTAGAAAATGAAAGCAAAATCACATTGATACTTCGAGACTTGAGATTTCATTGATCCATTTGGTCTAGAGACTGCAAGGGACTCCTCCGATCCACTCATTCATTGACTAGACTTGATAATCTTCTAATGTGAACATGTGATACAATAACGTTACACGATATCTTGTAGACTCTTGAATACGATGAGGTATCATGAATCGTTGTCATATCACAAGTGACATATTAATACTACATCAGAAGATTATACAGGTAGATGATCCATGTATTACTATAAAAAAGATGATATTTATACCAATATTGAAATTAGCTCTACTTATTGTCTAACATTGTCCCTATTACGGCTTTGGCCTTTAGTCCTCTGTTTTAATTTGTTTCCTCGACTTATTTTAGGCGATAAGATGATGTTTTGTGTGATTGAAATGCAATAAACTTTACTTTGTGAGTTCGATGGTTTCGTTTTAAAATTTTATTTTCAAATTAGTGGTCCAGATCGGTGGTGGTTAGATCTGTCAATGGAGTAGAGTTGGACCGGATCGACCTAAACTGGGATCCGTTTAAGGAGAGAAAAAATGAGACCCGATCCGCCCCGTTTTTCCAACATATTTTTAATAATCAAATCCGAATTCGGCGGATCAACGGAGCGGGTTCAAACCCGTTTATCAATATATTAATTATTAAATATATTTATTTTATCAATATGTTAATTATTACCAATATGTCATATGACCTTGTTATATAACCAAAGTATTTCAATTAAAACAAACTAGATAGACAAAAATAAAAATATTTCAATTTACATCGAGGAATTTAACAAAAAATAAATCATTTTAGGTTTTCAATCTTTTAATTGATTAATATTTTTTTTTTTAAATTTGATAAAGACATTTAAATTTTATGTTTAAAAAATAAACTTTCAGATTACAAACATTTCATATATGTAAATAAAAATAAATTATAATTAATAAACGAGACGGATCATAAACGGATTAAATCGCTTGTGATTCAGATCCGATCCGTTAAGTAAACGGATCAACCGGTCCAGATCACAAACGTAACAACGCATCCAAAAATTATATCCATATATGTTTAATATGTACAGGTCTAAAGCAGATCTGGATCAAAATTCGTCTCGTTGTCCCGTTGACATGTCTAGTAGTGGCAGTGACTTTGTGAGTTTGTGTGTGGCTGCAAAATCCAAATACAATATTGTAAGAGTATGCTTGTTACACTCTCTTATATTGCTTAAATAAGAAATAGTATATTTCTTATATTAAAGTGTGCTAAACAATGAGCAAGTATTTGAGCTCCTTATATACTTGAACTCATTATATAAGAAATACTATATTTCTTATATTAAAGAGTGTTATATAAGGAGCAAGTTTTTCGTATAAGAAGGTAAAAATAGTGTTTTCATCACTTCAAGGGCTTATATAAACTCATTTAAAATAGTATTTTGTGACACTAAGCATGAGATTAGACTATTGTTAAAATAATCTAAAAATAAGAAGATATACAAACATGACTAAAGACTTATATAAGCTCATTTAAAATAATCTTTTGTGATAACAAACATAAAATTTAAGTAATTTTTATCATAAACTAAAAATTCTAATATAAAAAAATAAAACAAACATAACCTGCTTATCTTGTTTTTAAAGTCTTAAAGACAACAGCTGGGATGGGCCTGGCCTGGTGGGCCTAATATCATGCTACTGTTCTTGCTTTGAGTCAACCAGTAGGACCAACATTGGAAACTCATAAAGCCGCCGGTCCTTGCCCTTGGCCTCGGGACACATTTGGATTTATCTCCATCTCATTTCCATATTTATTTTAGATAAAAAAATATTTTATTCTGTCTATCTTTTTGTTTTGTTTTTGTTTTTATATTATTTGTTTGTTTTCAGACCAACTGAAACAGCTACACTAGTAGTTTCAAGCATTTTCAAAAATGGTTTTTTTTCTCGAGCGAACATTTTCAAAAATGTTGATCAATCAAACTTGTTTTCAATCTAGAACGTACTATTTGGGTACTGCTAGTCACCCTAGAAAAGTATATGTGACCACTGATCCTAAACTCTCCAACTTTTCTTCACTTGTAAGTAGGTGGGGCATGACCGGCATGTGATGGTGAGGCATGAGAATCGCCTAGTGTTACATAAATGCAAGATATATAAAACACCAGTAACATTATGCATGCCCATTCTATACTCGAAGAAATCAGACAGATATAGTCTTTGATGAAATGCACGAGAAACTTTTCATATTTGTGTGCCACCAAATTCAGAAAGCCTTAGTCTAAAAGAAAATAGAGCTTTCATATGATCGAGGCCGGCCATCCATCAAATTTTTATCCCACCGACAAAACCTCAATGCCCACTACTACATATTCTCATCATCATTAAAACGGAGGTTGGTGTCCACCGAGATGTTTAGGTCCTCGTTTAAGCAAACATGCATGATATGCAAAGTTGCAAACTTCCTCTCTCTGCATCGTTTAGTCTTCATGTGAATGTTTGTGCGATTAGATGGCATTGCGATGAGAAAGATCATCAGATGGCATTGTGACAACAATTTCAAAATATTTTGATTATTTTGTTCCAACAAATTTTTTAATTACATTCCTTAAAACATAGAATACAATGAGAGAGAAAACAACATTCCTTATATATACAATAATCTCTGTATTTTTAGGGAAGAATGTTAAAATCTGAAGAGTAAGGAATTTGTTGAAGTTTGAATAAAAAATATATCGTAATTTATGTTTTTTGTTTCCTTCGATATGTACTAGTAATTTTTGACAAAAAAAATTTGACATTTCAGTCTCTTTTATCGATATATCAAATACACATGGATGTTTCAAACTATAAATGTCAAATTTAACAAATAATCAAAATGCTAACCTCTCACTTTCTCTTATTGGTTGGCATGTGGATCTCTTTATATTGCCAAGTCAACCTTCAAATTGATTAAATTTGACAAATTAGATCTGGCTAATCACTTCCTCTTACATTGCATTGTGGAATTGAAATTTTGTTAGAATCTAGCTAGCTAATTCATAAGATTAAAACAGATTTATATATACTAATAAAGGCAGAACTAATACGACATGGATAAGTAATTAGAGAGTGACATGCACATTGCCGTGATACTTTTCCTCCTCTTCTCTGATTCTAGATGAGAGCGATATGCTTCTAGAACAATTATACACGACAGATCCAGCAAGGGTAACATAATAAAGCTTTAAAAATGATGTTTGTAATTATTTTGGCAGTTTAATTTTTAAATTATTTTGCTCATAGTGATAGCTAACGACAACAATATTTTAGTTGTATCGAATGCCGTCTGACGGAGGAGAGTTTAACAACATAAAAAGAGTAATAGAAACAATTATATCCCGGCCAATGACGTCGTCACGTCGAGTTGTTTTTTTGTCATCGTTTTGTTTGGACCGATATCGTTTGTGGTATTTTCATCATTGCGTTTGCATCTTCTACAAGAAAAGAAGGGGGCACTGGGACAAGCACCTTTTCATTTTTTGGTACAAAATTTAATTTGATGTCTTGAGAATTATTTTGATTTTATTAATAACGATTTTTATATGTATTGTTTCATACCTTATAGAGCAACTACTTTTGTTGTATAAAAATAGACTCGAATTACTGTCATACATCTAACAATTTACTTGACTTGACATGAGGTGATTGATTTATTTTTTGAGAATTTCATAATTTTGAACCAATGCGTTGTTGGTCCCAACTATTGGTAGATGCCACTTACTCGAGCTAGTCTAATGTAAAGTGTGTGGTGTTAGAAAATTCTCAAAGAAAGGGGAATCGGATTCAAAACTTATAATCAATTGTGGTAAACTGGTAATGACGTCTTAATATCTCTATACACTATAAATAATCGTGGCTTCCATTCGTCGCATAAATCACTAATATTTTTGGATTTCTTTTCATCGCATACTTCGTTGTTTTTGAGGTTTTGATCTCTACCATTTCTATTTGGCTTAACAAATCATCATAATTTTCTTTTAGAAAATTTCTTTTAGAAAAATGGTTACATACTTTTGTTTGTAAGTTCCTGGAAATGAAGATTTTGTTTGTAAGTTGAAGAAATCTTTATATGGAATAAAACAGTCACCGAGGCAGTGGTACAAGAGGTTTGACAGCTATATGATGGAGATTGGATACAGCAGGAGTCCACATGATTGTTGTGTTTACTACAACAAGGTTTCAAATGAGTCTCTCATTTATCTGGTCCTGTATGTAGACGATATGTTGATAGCTGCAAAGGACAAGTCAGAGATTCAGAAGTTGAAGGGTCTTTTCAGTGCTGAGTTTGAGATGAAGGATTTGGGTGCAGCAAGGAAAATTCTGGGAATGGAGATCTACAGGGATAGGAGTCAGAAGAGGCTGTTCTTATCACAGAAGGATTATATTCATAAGATATTGTCAAGGTTTGGCATGTCTACAGCAAAATCCTTAGATACATCTCAAGTTCCCTATGGTAGTGCAGTAGGAAGCTTGATGTATGCTATGGTCTGCACTAGACCGGATCTTACACATGCTGTCAGTGTTGTCAGTAGGTTTATGGGTGAGCCTGGAAAGGAGCATTGGCAAGCTGTGAAGAGGATCTTTCGTTACCTTAGAGGTACGTCTGACGTTGGTCTCATTTATGGAGGTGATACAGGGGTGTTTAGTAACTGGTTACTCAGATTCAGATTATGTTGGGAATGTTGACACAAGAATATCTATGACTGGTTATGTTTTCACTCTTGGTGGGTCAATTGTTAGTTGGAAAGCTACTCTGCAGTCTTCAGTGACTTTGTCTACAACTGAAGCAGAATACATGGCATTGACAGAGGCAGCCAAGGAGGGAATCTGGTTGAAAGGACTGGTTAGTGACTTGGGTTTACATCATGATCAGGCTATAGTGTATTGCGATAGTCTGAGTGCAATCTGTTTGGCCAAAGATCAAGTTCATCATGAGAGGACTAAGCACATCGATGTCAGGTATCATTTTCTGAGGAATGAGAAGCGGATCAGGGTGAACAAGGTGGGTACTGCTGATAATCCAGCAGACATGTTCACAAAGTTGGTTTCGCAAAGCAAGTTCCAACATTGCTTGGACTTGCTGAATGTCAGAAGTTGTTAGTTGCCCGTTGGGGGGCAACACCTGGGTTGCTTCTCTGGGAGAAGGCAACGTCAGGGTCCTTCTCTGGGAGAGGGCAACATCTGGGTTCGTTTCTTGGAGGAACGACATTTGGGGCAGAGGAGAAGTTTGGTACTTCGGGTACATCTGATTACTTGGGAGAGAATTCAAGTCAAGGTGGAGATTTGTTAGTCTATGCCTTGAATCTTGAGTCGCGTCGGCGTACGCGAGGTGCGTTGGCATACGCGTGACACGTTGGCATACGTGTGGTACGCGAGCAAGGAAGAGTCTCTGGCGAGAGAGTCTCTGGCGAGAGAGTCTTTGGCGAGCGTTGACTTTGGCGAAAGTCTCTGGCGAGGAAGTCTTTGGCGAGGAGAGTTAGAAGTCCTTGGCGAGCAGGACTGATACTCAGGATTTCGCTAGGACTAGGGCATTAAGGAATTGAGTTTCCTTAATCATTCTGGTTTAGGTTTCCTCAGACGTGTGTGTCTGGGATTCCTCTGGTATTCAGGACTCTGTTTGGCTATATATATACATGGGTATTAGCCATATGAGGGTGTGTGATATCTGGTTCTATCCTGTAGATTAGGCTTAATCTAGTGTGGTAGAGAGATTAAATATTCTGTAATCCTAGGTTAGGCTTAACCTAGTGTGATATAGTTTGTAATCTGGTTCTCCAAGATAAAGTAATCTGTTCTTCTTCTGCCGTGGATGTAGCTAACTCACGTTAGTGAACCACGTTAAATCTGTGTTTGTTCTTACATTTATTTGCTTCCGCTATAACATCACTAATAAAGTTAGAGACAGTCTGATCCCAAAAAAGAAGGCCAAAGATACTATGATTCCAACCAATTAGATTATCAGTTAGAAATTTAATTTATTTGAAAACATGTTTAAAAGAATTTTTATGGAACCTGCAAAAATTTTAATGTCCAGAATAATGATTTGAGCTACATGGATGTTTTTTTCTTTTCTTTTCACATTAAGAACATTAAGAAGTATCATTTAATACTTGTGTAATTTAATTACATGAGATGTATATCAATAATGTGAGTATGATATTCAATCTATTACTCACGTTCTATAAAAAGTAATGATTTGTATTGTGGTGAGATGTATTATAACGTGTCAAGTGAGCTATGACTGAAGATTTTAAGGGAAACTCCTTTCCCCTAAACATACAAAATTTAACATAGTGTGCTTCTATATTCAACATCCACTCAATTAACATACGGGGAATATCAGAGTTAGGAAATTACCATGTAATATATTTTTTGAATTAAATGATAAAAATTAAAAGAGAAAAAAAAAGAGAAAGGGGAAAAATCAGCAACAAAGTGAGAGGTCAGGCATAGCGAGTGACTATCGTTCATTTTACAGTGAGAGGAATACTGGATTTGTCTATATAAGCAATACGAAAGCCACGCTCATCCCCTCTCCCCTATCCGCAACCCTTTGCGTTTCAAAAAAATAAAATCCCCAACCCTTTCATCTCTCTCTTCTCTTTCTCTCAAAATATCGCCGTCACAAGCTAGCTATTCCCGGTGAAGCTTCTCAAACATTCCGACCAATTTTCGCCGCCGGTCTTCTCCGCATCTCTCCGGTAAGCTCGATTCCATCGTCGCCTTCTTTGTTTTTGCTATGTTCGAATTTCATAAGCTTTTATTCGCTCTAAGCCTGAAGAAAACATTAGGATTTTATGATTCTATGATACGGTGGAAGATATATATGTCCTTTGGCTCACAGATCTACCTTGTTTCTTCTTGTGGCGAGCTTGTTTCATTTGTCTGGCTTTCGTGAACAGTAAATTCCGAGGTTTTGAGGAGTTGTTCTTTGAATCATTCACGGTTTCGATTCGTGTTTTGTTTGTGTGAGGAAATGGTCTGTGGTTGCAAGCTTGTATTGATAGAAGCTTAGGTTTTGTAGCCATTGAGGAACATGTAACCTTTAAGTGCTTGGTGATAGCCGAATTTGATTTGATAGATGTCAGTTTTGGTTCTAGTTCTACTTGTGGGATGGTGTAGGATTTGATTGGAGTAAAGAGGTCCTGTGAATCCCTCATTATAGATCCGGATGCTATTTCATGATGGCTGCCTTTGTTTGCAATGTACGAGTAGTCTAGAGTACACTTTTGTAGTGTTACCTTAAGAAACCTTGTTGTTCTTGAGGTTCATAGTTGTGTTTATATGTTTTATGCGAAATTGAAGAGCACAAGGGAACTGGTATTGACTGGTTTTTCTATCTTATCTCAGGTTGTAGAGTAAAAATTAAAAGGATAGGAAGATGGAAATGCAACAATACTATGCACGTGAATGGACATCTATCTCTGCCGCGGCAGCTGAATCCGAGAATTGTAAAGGCGGTTTTGACTGCAACATCTGCTTAGACTTTGCACACGAGCCAGTGGTGACCCTCTGCGGCCATCTCTACTGCTGGCCTTGCATCTACAAATGGCTCCATGTCCAGAGTGCCTCCCTTGCGTCTGATGAGTGCCCTCAGTGCCCTGTTTGCAAGGCTGAGATATCACACACCACCATGGTCCCACTCTATGGCCGTGGCCTAACAACTCCGGAAGATGAGATCAAGACAAAGGCACCCTCCCGGGGAATAATAGTACCGCCAAGACCATCAGCACATGAAGCACAAGCCCTTGTATCCCACTCACCTCATAGTGGTCAACAATTTCCATACCGTAACCCTTATCAGAACCAACAGTATAGCTCTCATCCATATGGGAGTTATGAGGAACACTCTTCCTCACCGCTACTTAGCCTCGGGGGCACAACGTTATCAGGTATCTACCATCCGATGGCCATGGCCGGTCTGTTTGGAGAGATGGTTTATTCTAGTGTGTTTGGTAATGCTGAGAGATTATATGCGTACCCGAATTCTTACCACCTAACGGACAGTAGCAGTCCGAGGATGAGAAGACAGGAGATGCAGGCAGACAAGTCTCTAAATAGGATTTCGTTTTTCCTTTTCTGCTGTTTGCTTTTATGCCTTGTAGTCTTCTGAATATATATATATATATATCTGTAGTATATAGGTTAGTCTCCCTCTCCAGCCATTTTGTATACTGTATAAAAACGTATGATCGTCCTCTTGAATATACATAGATGAGATGAGATGTGCATTGTATGAGTAATATTAGAGCTTCTGTTGGGATTTGAGTATCCTCTACATTTCCATTTTGACCTTAAATTTAACTCCTTCAATTGTCTACTGGTGTATATGCATGTTGTTCTCGTTGTTTCCATCTGGCAATAGTTAACTTGGGTCCTAGTCCACATCTGCAGAAATCCAAACGGTCCCGAGTCAATAAGACTTGTTTTGAGGAAGGTCCAGGCTCCATACTGATCCGTAGAGTTATGGACAAACCAGGAGACATATTTGTCAAACTAACTGGGTTCACATGCGGCATACAGAATGATTCCGTAAGCAACTTGCGGCAAAGCAAAAATGAGCTTATCAGGATCATAAGCAACTTCCTCAGACGTGAAAAATGAGAATGGACATAGACGAGTTAGTGGCACATTACATCTCTCCATGTGCTAATAAGCAAGCTCAAGTTTGGTACTTCGTCAACGGGTTCATCTCATATACATCAATATAGATCGTGAACATGCCTGTTTTGAGATGTCAAGAATATCATAGGGTTCTAGACTAGATAGAAATATAGGGGCCTAAATACATATATAGTACATATTTATGCTCAATTTTGAAACATCTTCTTAATGAGGATTCTAGGTGCAGGCCTATAAGACCTATACTGAGGCCGGAAATAGAAAACCCAATGAGTTAGACGAGTTCGATACGCTAAGTAGATGAATTTAAATTAGTCTACCTCCATATCAAATGAATGTACTTATATATCGAGCTAATCTTATTTAACGTATCGGTGCAAATCACTAGTGTTATTTGAGACTTAATTTGTTTTTCAAGACTAACACAATTTCATCCATCAACCTCAGCCAACTAGTCAAGTAGCTACAGAGTCGGTTTCGAACATAGATGGTAAGAGGTGACCTACATATCTATAAAATTCTTACCTAATGTTATAACCAAAGGTGTTGGCGACCAATCTATATGCTTTAGTGGTTGCTAACCAAGATGTCCAAACTAAACCGATTGTAATGTTGCGTAGATAGTATTTAAGCTCTTTAGTGTTAACCCTTAAGCCAATAGCATATATAGGAGTGTTGATGACTTCTGAACCAAGCTAGTTGTTGTGAAGAACCGAAGGAATGTATGGTTTAAAAGTCAACCAGAACAAATTAAACTACGAACCTAGCTAGCAACGTTCATTATTTTCCCCACATTTTTTTTTGAAATCGGGGTATTATCCCCATGTTTTATTAATAAGCTGATGAATAATAACTATGATCAGAGGAGGACATAGAGCCTTTTCCTCGGTCTACAAAACACAAATTTTTAAAGAGAACATTCTGAATAATCACAGGTGTCTTCTCACTTCATAAAACATCAATAGAAGTAGAACTAGCAAGATGTGCCAACCTATGGGCTGCACCATTTGCTTCATGAGGTATGTATCGCACTAGCACTTGCGGAATGGAAGCCATGTAATGCTTACAGTCCTCAAAGATACAACCAACCTCAGACAAATCCTCCACCAGTGATTGAACCCCAGCTACCACCGCCAAACAATCACTCTCAATCTCCACACCCATCCATTGATGGTAAATTGCCAACAACAACGCAACCCGACATGCCTCCGCCTCGGTGTGTAAAGCCGATCTCACATAAGCAACATGCCTCGCCATTCCTACTACAAAGCTACCATGCTCATCCCTCACTACCACGCCAAAGCCACCAACACCTTCCTGATCTTGAAAGCCACCATCAATGTTAATTTTAAGTCTGCCTGATGGAGGGCAACACCACTTCTGATTCCGTTGTGCCTTCCTCTTCCCAACTTTAACGTGAACCGCATGATAGTCAATCAAGTATTGACTAACCCTGCAGCTGTATTTTGAGGAACAAAGCTACCACCATCCCAGCAAACGTTATTGCGTTCGTGCCATACACCCCACATCAACATCAAGAAGATGTCAATATGCTTACTATCCGAACTCTCCATAACATTGAAAACCCACTCTTTAAATTCCATAGGTGACGTTGAGGCCACATGAACTTGCATGCTACTAAACCCCCACAACTCTTGCACCGTGCGACAGTTTTTAAACAAATGAATGGCGTCCTCCTCTGCCTCTTTACAAAAGCAACATAGCACTTCTTCCAAATCAACCCAACGTTGTTGTAACCCCATCTTAGTAGGAACAATCCCTTTTAACAAACGCCATACAAAAGATCGCACCTTAGGCGGAACCCTGGCCTTCCACACCATAGACCATAGCTTTGCCTCATCCCCTACCCCATTCGAAACTAGACGAAACCACCACCACAGCGTTATCCCTCGCCACATGATATCCACTCTTCACATTGTACCTACCCCGCTTGTCATAATGCCACACATACTTATCTTCATAATCACTCACACTTAGAGGTATACTAGGTATGATGTTTGCTTCATCCACACAAAACAACTCGTCAACCATGTGACTCAACCACTCCCTTTCCTCCGGGTCAATCAAATCTGCAACCATCAATCTCCCAGTGTCTTCCATAGGAGCTGAGAAAGGTCTAAAGCTATGCGGCAATGGAATCCACGGATCATCTTATACACTTATCTCCCTTCCACTTCCAACACTATGTCGAATACCTTTCTTTAAAAGTTCTCTCCCTGCCAAGATGCTATTCCAAGTATACGAGGCCCCTGCCTCCTTCTTGGCGTGCATAAAATCACACTTTGGATAATACTTAGCCTTCAATACCTGTGTTACAAGAGCATTAGGGTTATTCATTAGAAGCCACCCTTGCTTAGCAAATAAGGTCTGATTGAACTTATGCATATCACGAAAACCAAGTCCCCCAGCACTCTTCGAACAACACATCTTTTTCTAAGCTAGTCAATGAATCTTTTTGTCGCTCCCCTTATCATCCCACCAAAACCTTGCAATAGCGTTATGCATCTCCTGACACATATTGCGGAAGCACAAAACAACTCATCACATATGTCGGGATAGATTGCACCACTGCCTTAATTAACACCTCCTTCCGGGCTGTCGATAGTAAGTTTTTCTTCCACCCATCCACCTTTTTTCGCACCCTGTCCACGGTAAAATCAAAAGCCTCATGCTTCGAATAACTTACCTCGGTAGGCAACCCCAGAAAAAGATCATGTTTATCCACTCTTTCCACCTCCAAACAATCCGCCAACTTCTCTTTACCAGGGAAGGTAATGTTTTTGCTAAAAGAAACCTGAGACTTCTGGTAATTAATCCTCTGTCCCGACCTCGTTTTATATAAATAAAAAATATCCTTGAGAACTTGACACTCCTCTTCCTTTGCTTTGAAAAAAATAAAAGAATCGTCCGCAAAGAATAAGTGGCTGATAGACGGCGCCCTCGTACACACACTCACTCCATGTAAAAAACCCCTCGCCTCTGCCCTTTATATAAGCTGTGAAAGAAATTCAACGCATAGTAGAAATAGATACGGGGATATACCATCTCCCTTGGAGCAAGCCTCTAGATGGCACAAGTTGCCCTCTAGGAGTGCCATTGACATTAAAGGAATAAGTCACAGTGGTAACACAAGCCATTATCTACGTAATCCAAATCTCACAGAAGCCCATACACTTCATCACCTCCCTAACAAAGCACCACTCTACACGGTCGTATGCCTAACTCATGTCGAGTTTAAGAGCACCCTTCTTTCCTCTTCTCCTCTGTTTCAAAAAATATGACACCTCAAAAGCCAAAAGAGAATTATCTGAGATCAAACGACCCGAAACAAACACACTTTGATATGGAAAGATTAAAGAATGCAACAAAGGCTTTAAACAGTTTACAAGCACTTTGGAACCAATTTTGTAGATCATATTGCACAAACTAATTGGTCGCCAATCACTTATCAACTGTGGAGTCTTTGTCTTTGGAATAAGAGTGACTAGAGTATTGTTCACCTGACTCATCAAACTTTCAGAGCCAACAAAAGATCTCACTGCCTCCATCACATCATTTCCTACAATAGGCCAAAATTGTTGGTAGAACACCGACGAAAAGCCATCTGGCCCCGGGGCTTTAGATGGATGCATTTGTTTCAATGCTCCAAACACCTCAGCTTCAGTAATCGGTGCCACCAACCGTTCGTTCATCTCCTATGTCACCAAACATGCAATATAATTCTTCACTTCCGCAAGCCTCGTTGGCTGAGACTCCGTGAGTAACGAAGAATAGAACTTCAACACAATATTCTCAATCGCCTCATCTTCCGTACACCATTTTCCATTCTCATAAAACAAACCTTTTACGGTATTCTTCCTTCTCCTACCAGAAGCCAGATTGTGGAAAAAAGGGGTATTCTGATCTCCATCTTCCAACCACAGTACCCTTAATCTTTGCTTCCAGAACTCCTTTTCACACTCAAGTAGCACATTCAAGCGAGACTCCAAAGTAACCCTAACTGAATCAGGAGGGGATGATAACGCTGGATCGGAGCAAGTTGTGTCCGCAACTCCGTAATCTCCTTCCTCATCCCCTGGAGCCGATCATGACTCCATACCACCAATACATCCCTTGTACTCACAATTTTATTACACACTCGCGAAAAGGAGTCTCATCCTGATCCCGCATTCCAACCTGATTCCACCACCTCATTACAATCCTTCTCTCGAAGCCACATCGTTTCAAACCTAAAGCACCTCTGTCTCTTTCTCCTATTACTACTACATGTCCCTCTCCTTCTAACCTCGAGTAAAATAGGCAGATGATCACTTTCATTATGTTTCAAGTGTCGAACCCTAAAAGCATCAAATTGTTGTTGCCAATCTGAGGTAGCCACAAACCTATCAAGCCTTTCCTTAACCTTCATTCCATGTCGCTTTCCCCTCTATGTAAACTTCGTACCCACATACCCCAACTCATGTAAACCACATTCTTCCAAAGTTTCACGGAACGTAGCCATATAACTCTCTGCTCTACGCCGAACACCGTCCTTTTCATGCTGCCATGCAATTTCGTTTATGTCACGTCCAAGAACCCACATCACATCACTCTTCGACTTGGATGAATTTAATCAGTTCCCAAGTCAGCTCCCTCTCTTCCAATTTCATACTGCCATAAACACCAGTAAATCTCCACTTCGTCTGTCCCGGAGACTAAGACACTAACACGTCAATATGATGATGTGAATGGGATATCAGGGAGACCTCACACCCCTCCTCCCATAACAACGATATACCCCCCGATCTACTCCAACCATCATCACTTCGGATCCGAAACTCACACGACAACGAAAAGACATACCTTCATCCCAACTTCCGACGCATACCTACCATCTCACTCGTCGAACACCGAGTCACAAAAAAAAACTAGTTTGGGAATGGTGAGGGCAATCAGCCCTTTGAGGCCATCTACTGTCTAAGGGTTCCCAATCTCTTAGCAGTTCCATGCTAAGACCTTCATTTCTCGTGATAGGTCGAAGTCGGACCCATCACAGAGAGACGATCTAGAGTTTGCCCAAGACTCAACGTAGTACCATCCTAGCTCTAAAGTAAACGACAGTGGTTAAATCCCTATTTCGGTCACTTCACCGTCGAATTGGACTCCGACGAAGAAGGACAAGTTGTTTAGAATTACAAAAGGAAGCTAAACATGAAATTTGGGGATCGTCGGAGCTGGTCACTGGAGGTGGCGTGTGGCGACCACGCGCCACTGGCCACGATGGAGCTTTAGCGAGGCAGAAACTCAATTTTTATGAGTGGGTTTTCGGGGTTATTTACAAGTTATTTTCACTATTTTGTACACGATATTGAACTATTTCATGTGATTTGGAAATTACGATCACGACTTTGGCGATGGAGCTTCTGTCAGATAATTGGGCTAGCCGTATACTGTAAGTGGACACATTTCTTTTCACAGTCGTTATGCGAGTTTATGATTTGGTTATGATTCAGCTATTTCAGCTTCTCATTTTATTTATATTGGAGGTTATTCATGTGTTTCGGTATTTTAGTCATGTCAAAAGGTCATTTTAAGTAGTTTTCAGTCATGTTGGAGGTTGTATTATAGTCAGGTTGTTCGCATTGATGCGTCGGTTGCTCAGTTGATCCCCGAGTAGCTCCGGGTTGGGCCATGACAAACGCCCCAGGTGATCATGGGTTGGTCTTGGGCTATGATAAACTCCCGGACGACTCATAGTAGCTAGAGGTTGGAATACTCTAGTCACTACTTCCATTGGTCTTTTATCGTCTTTGGGCTACAATAAACTCCCTAGAAGATATTTCTTGTTGTTTACGGACTCGCATAGTACTTTACATTGGTGGAAAGGCACATGAGTTATTTTCACGCTTTTTTATTATAAATGGTTATTAGTTTTCGTCCACTCACTCTAACTGTTTTCATATTTTCTATACTTTTTCCTGGGTTTTTCGATTTACGTTGTCCAGTTTGCAGTATTTTTTTAGAGGTTGTTGGTTCACGTCGGAGACTTAGAGATCATATCATCTGCCATCAATAGTAGGTTTCCAATTCAGCCTACTAGTTGTGTCGTATGTAAATTAGAGTCACTATGATAACATGTTTTGTTTCCGTTGTGTTGTAAATAATGTTCAAGTACCTGTTTGAATATTTTTTCAGTACTTGGATTAGTAAATTTGTCTTCTCTGCCAATTATTACTTGTAAAAGAATGTCAAGATTATTCAGTTGGAGCTTTTGATGATGATTTATTTTAGGATTGAGGGAGTTGTTTAATATGAACGGGTTCGTTCTCATTGGACAGGTGACTTCATTAGTGTTCATTATCACTGGACAGTGGACACCATCAGTTTGATCACTTTGCTGCATGATTTTAAGGTTTAACATTGACTAGAGCATATTACATTTTCAGCTTGTAAGTTTTTATGCGATTGTTTCATGATCTGGTCGCATTCTCTAAAATTATTTTATAAATTTATTTATAAGGAGTTTCAAACAAAATTTGCTATGATTAGGTTTTGGTTATCTAGTTGCAGTGTGACAGGGGAAGTGTTTCTTATCATTTGCAGGGTGTCAATATGCGAATGAAAAGCATACAGGAAGAATATACCGATGTATGTATCAGTGTATCACTCTTATGCTTCATCAATATATTAAAGATGGTGTAGTGTGGCTTGTGTTGAATTGGAGGTCCCACATTGAAATATGGCAAATTGAAATACAACTTAAATGAAGAAGCACTATTCGTAATTGTACCGAGGCTTTTTGTAGATAAAAACCCAACACCTTAAAGGTGATTAAATTGGGACAATATCGGTACAATGACGAACCCCAAGTTAGTTTTTTCTTGTATTACAGATTCAAGTCATTCAACACTCTACTGCTATGGATCACTCCTAGCTGTCTTATACTCTAATCATGGTCTAGTTGGATCAAATCAATAAAATAGTTGTGAGGAGAATCCACCTCAGTTGATAAGGTTTGTTGCCCCTGCTGATGAGACTGACAATTCAAGGTGACACAGTTTGAGAATAGATCCAAGTCACATTTGTATATCCGGAAGTGATTTTTTGTATTGCTCATATGTGGATGGATATATATGTCTCAGTTACCTTTTGTTGAGTCTGCAAAAGAGTATGAACTCCATCATTTTGCAATCTGCATCACCATTATTTTCAAGCTCAAAAAATAAATTGAAATGAGAATTCGAAGTGTCACCATATAGCTCATAATTGATGAATTGTGAAAGATTCTGTTATTTCTGCAACAGCAACAGAGGTAGGTGGCACAGCATTCCCACTTATTGAGGGTATTTATTCAAATAATTAAGTAGGGTGATTGATCTAAGTGTCTAACTTCAAGGGAAGCTCAGCAGTGAGAAGATGAGTGTGTTCGATGCAAAAATATCTCTCACGAAGAGATCCTTCTCGCGAAGCAGTTTCTTTTATGATTTCGGATGTTTTAACCACGTGAGCCGGTTTATCCTGTTTGTGCTTTGTATGCTGACGTACCACCGTCTCTTGACGGAATATGGACTGATCACAGCCGCCTGACTTCTCTATTAAGCGATTAGAACAGGGAGAGCACCAACCCTGCTCGAATAGGTCCTTTTTGCCTAGAAACCTAGGACTTTGATATGTGAATCTCTCGCTAAGTCTTGAAATCGATACTCCACACGTCCTTTCTCGTGCAAAGCAGAGGAATCTCATAACAGAGTGTTGAGAACACTCGCTCCCTTTGAGTATTCAAGCTGTCAACTTACAAGTGACAAGCTCTTCAACTTTCCGGTTGCAATTGCTTCCTTATAGTCGCAATACTCTCACTCGATAGGTGACAAGCACTTTGACCTTCTGGTTGCAAAGAAGATAGAAATCTCGAGGACGAGACGTCTGTCTAGGTTTGTTTGCGTATAGCAAGATTGTTTGATTGATTGGGGGGGGGGGGGGCTTCTCATAAGATCCTTGCTCTCCTTATATACTCGCTTAATAACAGTCATTCATTCTGTTTCAAACTCTTTCTGCTCTTGTAATCACAGTCTAAATCCAACACCAGCATACGTGTCGTACCACTCATAGATCTCTAATTCCATCATAACTCTTCTAAGAGTTCTATCTAAAACAAAACTAGTTATGACAGAATCATAGCCGCATAGAACCAGCTAAATAGACATAGTTCTAATAGAACTCAAAGTCTACCTCTGGCGAACGCTCGCCAAGCATTATCTCACTTGACTCTTCGCCAAGCACTGTTAATATAATGGGCCGCTCGCATAGACCTAGGCCATCCAAACCCAAAATGAAATACTTTATTTCAGGCCCAAACATTGCCCCTCAGGTCTTGAACTTGGAAACTATCTGAACAAGCGAAAAGACTTGAATATATCTTGACCAGTGTGCCCATTGACTTTGAAACGTTATACCATCACTCGAACGCCACGTCAACCAACCTTTCAAAAAAGTATGACGCTCGACTGACACATCTATAAAAGCACCAGTCCATATCCACAAATTTCATCTTTCAACAAAAACCCTTTCAACTGCTCAGAGCCTGCAATTTCTAACTCTCTCAGTCAAAATGTTCAAACCTTTCTTTCTCACCGCCGTCAAACCTTATTCTCCAGAAAAATGCCTCCTCGCAAAGACATTCCCAGCCTTTATGAATATCATGACTCCAAGAGATTCTCCAAACAACTCAAGGCCGTCACCAAACGACACAACCCAGATGCTGTTTGCACTCTTACTGTAGACCCTGTTGAAAACACAGGTCTTCTTGGTCCATTTCTGGACACCCCATTTAATCCAGAGCTTTTCAATTACCTTCGCTAGCCAATCTGCAGTTCATCCCTTATACTCCAAGTAAATCCCAGAGCAGACCCAAAGGAATGGACCCAAAAAGACACTCTCTGTCTTATTGGAAAGTGGCCACACACAAGCCCAGAAGATCTCGCTTGGTACCGACACCGCTGTGGGCAAGACATCGACCGGTGGGAAGCAGCCGGAATATCCCAACTCATAGATTTATGCTTTTCTCTTCCAACTGGAGGTAACAGAGCCCCATTTGCTACAGCCATGTGTTTTTGGGACTGCACAGCAAACTGTTTCCGTCTTCCTTGTGGTGATGTGAGCATCACAATGCTCGACCTTTATACAATCTTTGGAGTTCCTGCTTTTGGAAACAATTGGGCTCCTCAAGACTTCCACCAAACGCCCAATCAAGCCTCTCCAGAACGCCCTTCATCCTACTCCTCCTGGGTGAAACAATTTGCTCGCGAGGAAAGAAATACACCACAAGGAGGAATAACCTTTCTGGAATATTGGCTAGCAAAGTACCTATTCTGTTCAACCTCTGCCAAGGTTACCAAGACATGGACCAACCTCGCTGAACGCCTTTTCAACGGTGAACAACTAGGCTTGGTTGAGTCCGTCCTCGCCTACATCTACTATGGCCTCAGGCGAGTACCATTATCGAAGCTTGATCTGAACCAACCAGGACCACTTTGGATGGTAGAACTCTGGTTGCAAATCTACTTCCCCTACTTTTGCCCCTCAGCAACCTCTCTCTATGAAGAACATAAGCTGCTGGGCCAGTCATTGGTTTCTACATTGCCTAGGACCAAACATTGGTCCTATCTCAACTGCTTCAAGTATCTTTGCTCGCATAAGGACTTCCCTCATACTGCAGTTGAGAGAATTCTGAGTTGTCGCCACCCTGGACTCCTTGCAAGTGGATTCATGCCCTCACCAGAACAAAATGTTCACGCGAGGAATCTCTTCATTCGGTTTAACACTTGTCAAGACCTGCAAATTCCAGACTCAGTCAGCTCCGGGTATGAGCTCTATGCCCCAAACCACTTCTGTAGACAGTTTGGGCTCAGCCAGGATGCTCTTATGCCCCTCGCTTGCTCTGTTAACAAGTATACTCTTTGGCGAGGAAACAAAAAGCCTCTCGCAGCAGAAGTGCGAGACGAACATTATGGCTTCCCAATGGTAATGCTTCCAACAATCACAAAGCCACTAGTGATATCACAGTCGGTCACCCCATCATATCTCACATGGTGCTCCCAGTTCTGGGAAGAGAAACGAAACCAGGGACTAGACTTATGTTTTGCTGCCATCTTTCATGAATTCAACCACAAATTTTCGCTTGAAGTAGACTTGGCTGCTCTAGAAGGACCACACCTCAGTACCAGTTCTACCCCATGGCCACATGTATGCCTTTTCATCAAAAATTGCCACACATATTAGCAATGTTTCATATCATAACTGACCACTCTTTTCTTCCTCGCACAGCACAACCCCGAACCAGATGTGACTGTGGCCATTCAGTCCTTTAGGAAGAAAAGATCAAACCTTTCTGGGTCCTCTGTAAGTATTTTAAACTGCTGTCTTTCCAGAACAAACTGATTTTACCACTGATCCTGATACTAACCCCAGTCCCTTGACAGTCTCCAAAACGCAAAAAGCTTAAATTGAAGACCAAAGGGCCTACAAGTGGAGTTTGGCTGGATTCACAGATCATCAGCAGGGACAAACAAGCGAAACTTACCGCTCAAGTCTTCGTTGCCTCATTCGATCAAAGGAGTGACAAAGCCTCAGGATCCGGTGCTTGCTCAGCCATAGCTTTCACTATTGCACACTAGTTATGTGCCAATCCAAACAGCACTCCCACGCTCTCCCAATTTGATGACCTCCTGATTCAAGGTTCAAGGGAGTGGCATGAATTATGCAAGGACGATACCCTTGCGAGAAAGTATCCAGACCAACACTTTGATCTGGACACAATCTTGAAGGCGAACATCAGACCGCTTCAATTCTCATCTGATGACTCCTCCATTGGGTACTTTGACCCTGAAAGGTTTACAGCCTTGAATGGTCTTCCCTCTTTTGATGGTCTATGGGAACAAATCCAGAAGAGCCAAAAGCCACAAGTTTACATAGTGAGTTGGAACGACCATTTCTTCGTCCTCAAAGCTGAAGACGAAGCCTATTATATAATAGACTCACTAGGAGAAAGGCTTTCTGAAGGGAACTGTAAAGCCTTCATTTTGAAGCTTGATGAATCCAGCATTGCATTTAGCAATGAAGATAGTAATACAAGCCCTGAAATCATCAACAACCACAAAGAATGCTGCAAAGACTTCATAGCCCAATTTCTAGTTGGAATCCATCGAGCAGAACTCGAGGAGGAAGAGAAGAAAAAGCCTGTAGATACTGCCATTTTGTTTAGGCATCTGCAAATTGAAGTTCAATCTTGCTTCATTCCTTCCTCCTCTGGCGAGGGTACCAGCACTCAGAATGAGCAAGTCATTCCAGAGCCTGAGCATCAAATTATTTTCTCGCCAGAGCCCTTAATTAAACAACCACTAGTTCTAGTTGAGAATAACCCAGAAGGAGAATAACCGAGCCCCTCTTCGCCAAAGCAACAAGTTCAAGCAATTAAAGAAACACAGCCAATGTCTCCCCAACAAGTAAGAACTCTGTACCCTTACTTCTAGATTAATAACTTCTAAATTGGTCCTGACATATCTTGCTATTCATATTGTAGTCCAAACATGTTCCTGTGGACCTGGACGTTCGCGAGACAATTCCCAACAGTCCAAGGAACCAAGCGAGCACGTCAGGTGAGCCACTTATAATGGCCACTGAGGATCAGCCTGAGAGTGCTCCAGGTGTCAATGATGAAGAACCGGTATCTCAAGTTCAAGAAAGTCCCAAACCATCTTCATCGCGAGAAAGCAACCCTCAGTTACCCAGTGTTCAAGAATCACTCAACAAGCTACAAGAAATTTTCAGCAAGCTGGGTACCCTGAACACTTCCTCGGACACCACCGTTGTGCTTAGAAAAATTCTCTCTGAACCCTTAGATTCCACAATAGACATTCAAGCAACCCACAAACGAGTGAAAACCCTGAAGGCCAACGCCCCAGCAGAATTCATTCCTCGCCTGGATAAACTTGAAGAGAATCTATCTCTACTCCTGAGCCAAAACGAAGCCTTCTTGCGTCTAAAACTTGAAGCTGAGCGTAAGAACGAAGCAGCAGAGACCTTGGAACAACAGACTCACAAGGAGAAAGAGAGAATCCAGAAAATATTGGAGGAAGACTCTAGCCAGGAGGAAACTTTAGCAACCAAACAGGCTAGAAGAACTGCCCTCGCAGCTGAACTCGCCTCCCTTGATGCCGAAATAAATGCATTAATTGAAAACTGACATCCCCAAGCGTCAGGACAAAATACATCAAGTTGTGATGGAAAGCGAGAACCAAGCTCAACTCCTACAAGAAGCATGCAAGAAAGCCAGTAATGCTCGCCAAGCAGTTCACCAGGCCTGGGTGGCCTTTGAGATAACTAAAATCTCAGTGAAGAACATTCTCCTCCAAATGTAAAACTTTGGGCCTCAGATATAGGCCTTATCTATTTGTCACAAAAAATTAAACTATTTATGTACTCTAATCGTTTTGACAAAGTCTAAATTGGGTCCTAAGACCACATTGGGCTTCTCCAATAAGCCCTTTTCTATCTTTGATCCAGCCTCGTTTTAAGCTGTAACTAATTTTGACTATTCTGAATGTTCAACAATAAATGGTATTGAATTCTATACTTGGAATCCGTATCGCATCAAACAATCAAAATCTTTTGAAGTACGCTTTACCTGCCCCAGAAATCTCCTCATTTATCATGCACTTCTTGCGAGTAGATAAACCGTCTTCACGGTCCACTCTTATTTGGACATGTACTCTCTATTTTTGGGTGTAATTACTCTCGCGAAACCAAACTGTTGCGACTCCTGACTATAAAAGGTTTCCTTTCCTTGTTCTATGAAATAACCATTTTTGCAAGAATGAACTACCTCTTTGTTTATTTGCTTTGGCCTTCCTATCTAAAGAAACCCCCAGATAAGTCCTTCCATGTTGTGTTCCTTAGATAGCAATATCCACGTCCAAACCTGGACTAGATAGCAATATCTACGTCCAGGCGTTGCCTTGGCCCTCCCAGCTTGAGTCAGGAGAAGAAGGGAGAAGCCACAATCCCGAGGTGAAGACTCCCTCACCTTTCCCCAGTGCACCCACTCGGTGTCGATAAGCATTGGAGGTGGTAGGCCTCTTCAATGTGGCCTGCAAAGATGGGGAAAGATGGGAGCACCACCCTGGGAAGAAGGAAACAAACGTCAAGGCAAGGGTAAATGGTCTTTGCACCTTCTACCTTGGCGTTTCAAATCCTCCCCATCCCCTCACCGAGGTCGATCTCCATGTATACATATTTGATACATCTACCTCAGGGGATGGCATTTAACGAAGAAGATCTTGTGAAAAACAAAATTTTATCTTTTTTTTTCTCTGTTGCTGATTCAGGTTTTGTTTTTCCATATGGTATCAGGGCTTGAGGCCGCAAAGCCTTTGTATTCTTCCAATTATTGAATGTAATATTTTATTTGAAGTGTAAAAGTTCCTTGTGTTGATAAACTCATATACAGTTTGCTCAAAACTTAGGCCACAGAAATTGGCTAACATGAACTTATTGACTTGGAAGAACAACATAAAAATTACAAAAATTTGGCCTCGGGTACAGGCCCTAGCTTTTTAACCCCATAAATAGGCTATTATAATGTACATAATCCTCGGTATGTGTTGCCCCTGTAGTTTACTTATGCGAGAGCATAAATAAACTAGATTAAACTGTAGTTGGAGGATCTTCATACTCCCAAACTGGTTGTATGAATTTCTTTAGGTAACGACCATTTATTGGGTTCGCGTGTATAGTACCATCTCGATCTCGCAAACGAACTGCTCCTTTACCCAACAGTCGATCGATAATGTATGGTCCTTCCCATTTCTTTGACCATTTTCCTCGTCCTTCAGTCTTCTCGCCAACAGGCAAAATGACTCGCCAGACAAGTTCTCCTTCTGCAAAACTCATGCCCCATGTACGTTGGTCATAGGCACGAGCCACCTTTTGTTTCTCAGCACGTAAACTATCATAAGCTTGTATGCGTTTCTCATCTAAGTCTTCATGCTCCTGCCACATCGCTTGGACATAGTCTTCACCGATCAAGTTGTGTTGCTCCATCACGCGTAAAGACTGAACATTGATCTCCAAAGGCAAGACTGCATCGTGCCCAAACATTAATGCATAAGGAGTTGTACCTGTGGGTGTCCTCTTACTAGTCCTATAAGCCCACAAAGTATTAAAAAGTTCTTCATGCCACAGTCTGGCATTGCTCGCGAGCATCCGTTTTAGGATATGAATAATGATTTTATTGCTCGCTTCAGCTTGACCATTGGATTGGGCATAGTATGGAGAAGAGTGAAGAAAATGAATCACAAGATCCTTCATTAGAGTATCTACTTCTCCAGACATGAATGCTGCCCCACGGTCTGAAACAAAACTCTCAGGAATGCCAAACCGACAAATAATATCTTCAAATAGGAACTGGCAGATGGCTTTTGCAGATGATACCCTGAGAGGCCGAGCTTCAACCCATTTTGTGAAGAAATCAGTAGCCACTATGATAAACTTGTGCCCTTCAGATGAATGAGGATGAATCATTCCTATTAAGTCCAAAGCCCATCCTCGAGCTGGCCAAGGCTTGATTATTGGCTGTAATGGTATTCTGGGCATATGGTTGATTGGACTATGTTTCTGGCATTCTTCACAACCTTTTGCGAACGTGATGCAATCTCTGAGCATTCCTGGCCAATAGAAGCCATGTCTTTTTAGTAACCATCTCATCTTGGGACTAGCCTGGTGTGCTCCTGCTATCCCAAGGTGGACTTCTCTCATTAACCGCTTAGCGTCACGTCCAAAGACACACCTCAACAGTATGCCTTCCTCTCCCCTTCTATATAACTCAGCATCCTTGAGTACATAATTGGGAGCTAAATATCGAATTCGCTTGTCTACCGGATTATTAGGATTCTGGAGATAAGAAATGATTTCCTGTCTCCAATCCGTGTCAATGTGATCAAGTGTAACAACGTACCATTCATTTTTATCTTCTTGTCGTGCAATGAAAGATGGAAGGGTTCTTCTTTCAACCTTTAATATTCGTTTGCATACTCCATCTTGCAAACTTACACCCGTTGCTAGTTGAGCAAGCTTATTGGCCGCATAGTTCTTTTCGTGAGGAACATGACTCAACTCCACTTCTGTAAACAACTTGAGCAGGTCACAGGCCCTCCTCGCATAAGGTTCTAATACTGGGCCTGCCTTGTACTTTGTTTCAAGTTGCCTTATTACTAGTTGGGAATCTCCAAAGATATGCACATCTGTGATTTCCATGTCCAACAGAAGTTCTAATCCAATGATTAAAGCTTCGTACTCTGCTTGATTATTTGTGCATCTGAAGTCCAACCTGAAAGAATAAGAATAAGTTTGGCCGCGTGGGGAAATTAAAGCTACCCATGCCCCAGCCATAGTACTCGTACTGGACCCATCAAAGTATAAACACCAAGGGGCCAAATCAATACGAGCAAGATCCAGTTCTGGCCCCTCAACCACCTCTTGCATGGGATGATGTGCCAAAAAATCAGCCACTGCCTGGCCTTTTACGGCCTTTTGAGAAACATATTGCAAAGAAAATTCTGACAAAGCCAGAATCCACTTTCCAATGCGCCCACGGAGAATTGGGCTGGACAACATATACTTCACTAAATCTGTTTGTGCAATAACACACGTAGTGAAGGAAACCATATAGTGCCTCAACTTACACCCTGAAAAGTATAAAGCTAGGCAGAGTCTTTCCATTGGAGAGTATCTCATTTCACAACCATTCAAGGTACAACTCAGATAGAAAATAGCACGTTCAACTCATGCCGTGTCGTCCTGAGCTAATAGACTTCCAATAGAGAGTTCAGTAGCTGATATATACAGCTTAAGAGGAACCCCAGGTCTTGGGGGAACCAAGACAGGTGGGTTCTTTAAGTAGGCTTTAATGGTTTTAAAGGCCTCTTGATGTATAGGCTCCCATACAAAGTCCTTTTGATTTTGAAGCTTGAGCAGAGTTGAGAATGGTTGTGTTTTCCCAGCAGCATTGGCAATAAACCATCGTAAGAAATTGATTTTTCCCAATAGACGATGTAGGTCTTTCTTACTCTTTGGTGGGAGTGCATTGAGAACTGCTTGTTTCTTGTCATCTGGTATCTCAATCCCACGCTGATGAACCAAAAAACCCAGGAAATCTCCTGCCTGGACGCCAAACACACACTTGGCTGGATTCATCTTCAGTTGATGTTACCTCATTCTGAGAAACACTTGCCTTAAGTCTTCAAAATGATCACTTCTGCGTTTCGTCTTGACTACCACATCATCAATATATACTTCCATGGTCTTGCCAATAAGATCATGGAAAATCAAATTCATTGCTCGTTGGTAGGTTGCCCCGGCATTTTTAAGTCCAAATGACATATTCACGTACTCAAAAACACCTGCAAATCCTGGGCATCGAAACGCGGTTTTATGTCTATCTGCTTCAGCCACTGGAATTTGATGATATCCAGCAGTGCCATCCATAAATGTCAACATTTCATGGCGGGCAACTGAGTCAACCAACAAGTCAGCTACTGGCATAGGGTATGCATCCTTTGGGGTTGCATTGTTCAAGTCTCTGTAGTTGACGCACACTCGCATCTTTCCATTCTTTTTCTTAACTGGGACTATATTGGAAAGCCACTCATTATATTTGGCTACACGTATAATCCCTGACTTGAGCATTTTCTCGACCTCTTCCTTGACTAAAATTGCCGTTTCTGTGTTCATGCGATGCATCTCTTGTTTCACAGGTTTCTTCCCTTCTATGATGGGAAAATTGTGACAGACCAAGTCTGGTGACAGGCCAGGCATGTTGTCGTATTTTTCTGCAAAACAGTCTGCGTATTCTCGTTGCAATTCAATAAGCTTGAGTCTCTCCTGAGGCTCCAGGAAGGTACTTATAGCCATAGAGATTGGCTCTTCATGTGTCCCAATATTGATGTGTTCAATGGGATCCTTGACTTTATGAGGTAAGTCATCCGAAGCTGCTGGAGCTAATTTAATCTCGTCCTCCTCCTCTAAGTCTTGTAAAACGTCTTCATCCACATATTCCAAGGCTGCAACCATTGGAACCTTCTCAAAGGCTTGGCTCTCTAACAGAAAATTATGAAAGCGTTCGTGTAGAGAGTGACAAGCCTCGGCCTCTATATCTGATAGAGACCCAATCATGGAGAACGTTTGGATGGTAGCTCAATGGTGTAGGGTCTTTTGCTATCTTGATTTGCTTGAATTATACCCCACTAAGCTAGTTTCAGAGGCCGTAACACCAACTGGGCGGCCTTTACTGTCGACGCCACATACCTCCAATGGCCTAAGGTCACTGTGGTGATATCTAGCTTCTAATGCATTAGCAGAAACGGAATATGGACGAGGGTCAGCATTGACAAGTTCTGCCTCGCCTGACTCCATGTTCCAGAGTAACATCTGCTGATGAAGTGAAAAAGGTACACAATATCTTCGATGTATCCAGTCACGCCCCAGAATTGCACTATATGGGGAGGTGCACTCAACCACAAAGAATGTATAAGTGCCTGAGGCTAGCCCGATGTGGACCTGTAAGAAGACAATGCCCAAGGTCTTGGTTATGCTACCCTGAAAATTTCTGACACTTAGCGAGGTCTCTTGGATAGCAGACTTGGGAACGCCTATTAAGGCCATTGCCTTGACGGTGATGATGTTCACCGCTATCCCTGAGTCCACTAGGAGTTTATTCAGTTGAATCCCTTGGACTTGTCCTGTGACATATAACGGCCGCATGTGCATGGCCATGTCAATAGTGGGCTTGGAGAACATCATCTGTCCTTTTGTGTGTTGAACCACTTGGTAGGTCTGGTTCTTCATCTGGTAATACCACGCTGTTGATGTTCTTGGATTCATCTTTTGGTACTGACGGAGACAAAGCGTATTTAGAAGATAAGACATACACCATGTTAATGGTGGAACTGTCTTCCTCGATACAGTCAAGTGCTTCTTCATCTTCGTCCTCACCGTAATCCACCAACTGCTCATCGTCGTCGTAGTTATCATCTCCAGCCTGATGTCCATCCTCATTCAACGTGGCAGTTAACTCGAGATGGGCCACCTGTTGTAACTGATCCTCAGGAGTAGGATCAATAGCTGCTGGCAGTAGTAGTGGTGGAGTTTTCTCCTTTGGAGCAGGGAACAATTGTCAGGCCTTCTCTTGTTCTTCCACAACTAAAGGCCTGGGTTTCCATTGCAAGACTGAAGGCTTGCTTGGAGTGTTTTGTTTCTGCATGTCCCTTGTTCCCTGAGGAGGTGTCTTTAGCCCTACTGTTTTCATCGTGTCCTCCTCAAAGATGAGGTGTCTCCTCACCGGCTTCCGTTGTGTAGGCTCACGATGAATCTCAGGAGTAGATTCAGGCTCTTTACTTTTAGACCCTAACTCTGGGTTTCGTTCGAAAACTCCTGGTCGTTGGGCTCTCACTTTAGGCTCGCGAGACTTCTTCCCAAAAACCACAAGTGGATTTGCTGCAAGGGTGTTCAGTCGCCTTTGCAACACTTCTGGAGGAAACTCCAGATCTTCCTCGTCAATGAGGCCAGCTTCATAAGCATCTAATGATCTCTTGGCCCTACCAAAGCGTCGTTGGAGGTTTCTCATCCTGCTTGGAGTCACCTCAATAGTTTTCCCTTTCTCCCTTACATACCAGACATCCTCCTTTGTAATATTTCTTGAAGCTGGAGGTATATATGGCTTCGCGAGCGTACTTGCAACTGTGGACTCAGGTGTTTTAGCCAAACTGGCTTGGTCTGTTGCTCGCGAGCGCTTGGTAGCTGGAGTATCCCTTTGTTTTGTTTGCTGGGGTTGATGATCTGTACTCGAGAATAATTCTGGGAAAGACTTGGCTGCTTGAGCCAGTTCCTCATAAGAGATTTTCAACCCGCTCCTTAGTTTGCAATGTGCACAAAGGGCTACTGGCGATTCTGCCTTGGGGTCCACCTTTTCTTTTCCTTTATTCCTTGGAGTATAAGATGGACTTTCGCCAGCAGTTGGATGGTCGTTGGATTGTTTTCTTTTATTTGATTTGTCACGTGTTAGTTCCAACATTCCAACCATCATGGGCATGGGGGTCGTCAAGCCTGGCGAGGGTTCTTATTCTATTTCTATTACTCCCTCGTTAATCAGCTGCTGTATCTTGTACTTTAAATCTCTACAAGCACTTGTGGTGTGACGTCCCCATTTATGGTGGTATCGACAATAAGGCAAACCCCTAACATCCTCAGGATGTGGGTCAGGTGCTCCCCAATTGTCAGGAACCACAGCTATCCCTTCTTGGCATAGCTTAATGAATATTTCCTCTCGCCAAGATGCATCATATGATATTCGAGTCCGCTTAGGTCGGACAAACGATATATTTCGGTTAGACCTTCGTCTTGACCGCTTCTTCGCATGAGTTGGTTTAGTTTGACTACCCTCTGAAGAAGTGCCACTGGCAGGAGAAGTTGCAATTGGAGGAGATGGTGTTCTGTGAAGATATTGTGGGTGAAAATCCACCTCGCTCCTGTTGTTGATTTCAATCACTTCCCAGTTGATCAAACCTTGGATTTCATCTCTCAAGGTGGAACACATTGTTGTTCGATGACCAAAGTGATTGTGAAATCTGCAGAAGTGCTGGGCTGGCTCTTTATACCGTAATTGTCGAAGTTTAGTAACTGGGTAAAAAGAGATCAGCCCCATGTCCTTTAGCCTATCGAAGAATTCTTCTATCATATCCAATCTGAATGAATAGGCTGAAAAGGATGGTTGATTCCAAGCCTCCACACCTTCGAGGTGTCCACCAGGTGATGTCCAATTCACATCAACCATATTCAGCTGTGCAGCAGGGAACGGCTCGGAATCCACTAACGCAGCTGTTTTGGACGAACCTTCCAACTCTAATCTTCCTTCATTGATCCATCTATGGAGCTGATCTTTAAGCTTAATACAGTCTTTTGTAATGTGGTTCCATGCTCCATGGAACTTGCAATAATTCTTACCCTTTAACTGCTCAGCTGTGGGAAGTGGTCCAAAGTCTGCTTTGACGACACGCAGACTATACAACTCGTCTAAAATTTCATAAGCCATATTGGTGTCATAGGTGTATTTCTCAAATTCTGGCTTAGTGAAAGCCACTGTTGAGAGCTTGATTGGACCCTTACTCTTTTGAAGCTTGCGGGGCTTTAAAATTTTGTTTGTTGATAAGTCAACATCACCCACCTGCTCGCCATCAGAGTCCAACTCCTGGTCGTCTATTCCTTCAATATAAGCCACTGTCTTTGGCTTCAACCTATTATAGGTTCGGCTACTGTACGTCCCCTTGGACGCATTCCTTCTGTTGTCTCTCTCCTGCATATTGCTATGAGCTTTAGTCACAGCCGTGATGAACTCATTCAAGGAGAAATACTTGTTGTTTAAGAATAGCTGATGGAACGTGTTCTCCAAACCATTCTTGGCCATCTCGACCACCTCTTCCTTGCTCAGAGGGGTCTTACATAGATTATACTCTGACCGGAAACGGTGCAGGAAGGTGACCGGACTTTCTGTCACCGATTGGCTCAAGGAAGCCAACTTTCCTACACTAGTCTCTGGCCTTGCAGTTCCAAAGTGATCTATGAATAAGGCCTCCATATCCTTCCATTCACTGATCGAACCCTTCTCGATTCCAGTATACCATACAAGGGCTGATCCTGACAACGATGATCCGAAGACTCTTAATTTGAGCCCTTCATCTTCAGCAAATTGGCCTAACTGTAGAGTAAAATAAGCCAAGTGTGTTGCCGCATTCGCATCATCATCACCAGAGAAAGTTTGGAAGGTCTGGTGTTTGTAGAATTTTGGCCATCGCCACTCGCTAGGATCATCCTTCATTGGAGGAAATGGTGTTTCGTAAGTTTCATGCATCTTGGACAATTGTATGTTACAATCAAGGAATGCAAAATCGATATTATCGGCGATATTTCGCCGATATTTCGATTTTTTGAACTTACCTGAAAAATCCGTGAATATATCTCCAAATTTTCTGAAATTTTCCGATATTTCCGATATTTTCCGATATTTACCGAAATTTTTGAAATTTTCAGTAACTTTTTTAATTTAACAAAATTAAAAGCTTGTCAAAATTTTGCAATGCCTTATCCTTCATATATCATGCCTTATGGTCTTCCAACAAGTGATAACTCATCGTTACAATCACAAACAAATGCCTCAAATGATGATAGCAATGAAGAAAGTCGAGCAATGCCTGGTTCATACTACGAGCTCCAAAATCTTCAAAGACCGCCCCCTGACCCATATGGTTGGCATGTAAGTTAATACGTGCAGAATTACATGGGAGAGCAATCATTTAATGAGTACTCTTCACAATACACACATGATTCTGCACAGAGAGATGAGGAAAATAGTGTGAATTTTGAACCTCATAGGTCCTCTATGTGGTTTTGAAGTATTTATATATTTGATTTTATAATGTGTGATGTGTAACATATTGTACAAAAATGTGATGGTCTAGCTTCCCATTAAAGTTTAGCCATCAAAAAAATAAAAATAAAAATAGAATTATTAAATTATATTTTAATAGTTACAAGCACTTAACACATACTAATTCATATAGTAATATAGCAAATTCATATGTTTTGATGTTTGATCAATATTTTCTTTTTACATAAGGTAGGTGATTGATCATATAACAACCTTCAAAAGTTTCATTACAAATTTCCATATATTTTTATTAGTTTCCGTCATTTCCGTCAGAATATTCAGTGGATCGATATTTCGTCGATATTTCCGTCGATATATCCAAATTTTGGACTGTCGATATATCCTCGATACCCGATATTTTACTCCTTGGTTACAATCATCTAAGAACTTGTTTAACCGTTGCTCCCAAGCAAGAGGGAAAGACTCCGCTTGCCTAGTTTTCCTGGTCAAGTCCGATACGGATTTGGTTAGAGACCCTATGTCTCTCTCTACCCTTTGTGATAGAGTCGCCGCGTACCGGCGGTATTCTTCCAAACCTTTGTCCATTTGGCGAAGGATATCTACCCGTAGTCTATCTTGACCTTCTACCAAACTAGCCACCTGGGCCCCCATGGCCTCTTTCTCCTCTCGATCCTGATTTAAGTTCACCCGTATTGCTTGGATTCGAGCTGTCGCTGTATCAATTATGTGGGCCTGGGAGGTGAGAAGATCTGTCTGTTGCTCGATTCTTTCTTCGAGTGACAAATGGTGATTAGTCTGGTGACTATCTCGCCTGGCTGCATAAGCCAGGTACTGTTCGAACGTAAGTCCTGCTATTTCCGCCTCACTCAAAAATTTGAACGTTATGGTATCGAAGTTGTTAGCGAAAATAACTTCAACTGCTTGATTGCTTAATGAATGACACTGAGTAGATGTGTGTTCACGGTAAACCGGTTGTGGATGTTTGCGACACTGATGGTAGACCCTTCGATAAAGATCTTCAAATGTTCGATGCAAAAATATCTCTCGCGAAGCAGTCTCTTTTATGATTCCGGATGTTTTAACCACGTGGGCTGGTTTATCCTGTTTGTGCTTCGTATGCTGACATGTCACCGTCTCTTGACGGAATATGGACTGATCACAGCCGCCTAACTTCTATATTAAGCGATTAGAACAGGGAGAGCACCAACCCTGCTCGAATATGTCCTTTTCGCCTAGAAACCTAGGACTTTGATATGTGAATCTCTCTCTAAGTCTTGAAATTGATACTCCACACGTCCTTTCTCGTGCAAAGCAGAGCAATCTCGTAACAGAGTGTTGAGAACACTCGCTCCCTTTGAGTATTCAAGCTCTCAACTTACAAGTGACAAGCTCTTCAACTTTCCGGTTGCAATTGCTTCCTTATAGTCGCAATACTCTCACTCGATAGGTGACAAGCACTTTGACCTTCTGGTTGCAAAGAAGATAGAAATTTCGAGGACGAGACGCCTGTCTAGGTTTGTTTGCGTATAGCAAGATTGTTTGATTGATTGGGGGGGGGGGCTTCTCATAAGATCCTTGCTCTCCTTATATACTCGCTTAATAACAGTCATTCATTCTATTTCAAACTCTTTCTGCTCTTGTAATCACAGTCTAAATCTAACACCAACATACGTGTCGTACCACTCATAGATCTCTAATTCCATCATAACTCTTCTAAGAGTTCTATCTAAAACAAAACTAGTTATGACAGAATCATAGCCGCATAGAACCAGCTAAATAGACATAGTTCTAATAGAACTCAAAGTCTATCTCTGGCGAACGCTCGCCAGGCATTATCTCACTTGACTCTTCGCCAAGCACTGTTAATATAATGGGCCGCTCGCATAGACCTAGGCCATCCAAACCCAAAATGAAATACTTTATTTCAGGGCCAAACAGAGTGTATGTATGCGTGGTGGATTAGTAGCGTTATATTTGAGTTCAAGGACTGCATATGAAACAATCTGTCCATTTAGAGCAGGAAATGAACTCACCAGTGGTTGACTTCAACACTGTAAGATCCAAAGGAAAGGTAATTCAAAGCGTTTCAACTTTCAAGTATAAAATTTCTGCAGGACTTTCTGACGTCAAAATGGGAGATAACTACGATGTCTTTCTTGTTCTGGTAGGAGTATATGTCTTGAACAGATACCAAGATCTTGCCAACCTCTAAATGTCACCGTCGTTCTCTTAGAGACTTTGTGCTCACAACATTCACTTGCTCAATCTGTTTTATGTAGGCTCTTCAAGTGAAACGAGGCTCTCTGTCGATATAAGTCATACAAATACAACGTAGCGCAGCTCATTTGCTACGTGAGAATTTAAGTGCAATTAAATTGAGCACCACAAATGAACAAGAGAACTGGACAAACAAGTCAAAACAAAATAATTAACATACATGATACATCATGAATTTAAGAACCTCCAGCAATGCCCTTTCAAAAAAAAAAAGAGAACCTCCAGCAATGAGAATTACTTTAACATGAATATCAGAAATGTTTAACTTCTATTCCATGGATAAGGACTTTTCAGAACATTTCCTTTAGATCTTTGATTTTTTTAATTTCATAAGCAATTGCGAAGGTAAATTATATTCAATGGATATGACATGAAATGTGATCCTTAAACTGAAGCACATACGTCATGGAAAAGACATTAAAAAAAAAATAGTAATGACATAATGAGACAAGGTGCATATGTTCTTGGTCATTTTACTGAACATGACAAACACAAACTTTAGGACTACAACAAGAAACATTGGAATGTTCATCTAAAATTGAGACCAGCTAGTCCTCCGGCCAGAAAATTTAACAAATTCTATTGCTCTTTTAGGTAAATCCTGCAAGTCTGCAACTATAAATAGTTACCTCCTCCAAATCCCTAGAGCATAATCCAACTACCAAACATCACTAGTCTTCACATTAACTATTCAGTCTATTCCCAAAGTTTCCAACCATGGCTTCAAGAACTTCTAGCCTCAAATTCTTCTCACTACTAATTGCTTCATTAGCCATTGTTCAAATGACAATGGCAGACCCTGACATCCTTGGTGACTTCATTGCACCTCCAAATGGAACAGTGGATGGGAACTTCTTCACATTCACCGGCATGCGTGTTCTAGTTGGCGAAGAAGAGCCGCCAAAAACCTTCACCGTGCTGAAGGCAACCATGGCCGAGTTTCCAGCTCTCAACGGGCAGAGTGTTTCCTATGCCGTCCTGGAATTCCCCTCCGGCACTACTAACCCACCCCACACTCATCCTCGCTCTGCCGAGCTCCTCTTCCTTGTTGATGGCACTCTTGAAGTTGGTTTTGTCGACACAAAGAACAATCTCTTCACCCAGACTCTTCAGTCTGGTGACATCTTTGTGTTTCCCAAGGGACTTGTGCACTACCAATACAATGCTGATACAGAGAATCCTGCTATAGCAATTTCTGCTTTTGGAAGTGCTAGTGCAGGCACTGTGTCACTCCCCGCCACATTGTTCGCGACCAACATCGATGACAATGTGTTGGCTGTGTCCTTCAAGACTGATGTAGCCACCATTCAAAAGCTCAAGGCTGGCCTTGCTCCCAAGCCATGATAACAGAACACTTGCATAATTAACCAGTGCTAGACTAATCTGTCCCTGTTCTTCAGTTGTTTTTGGTATTTTGTTCTTTCTTTCCATTTTGAATAATTATCCTTTGAGGTGTTTAGAGGATAAGTTGGCAAATAGAATCAGATAAGACATTGTTGCCACAAATCAATCATTGTTACGAGTTTATGATCGTTATGAATTTTGAGTGTAATTTCTCTATGTAATTCCATTCCACAAAATTGAGAGTGTTGTCCACATTTAGCAAGGTTACAAAGATAAAGTTGGTTTCCGTTGAATTTCAAAGATATGTTTCATCAAAATTACCCTGGATTCAGCGGTAGAGGGGTACCTCTCTCCTCTTGGTTCCTATCAAAAGCCAATAAAACTTTATTGTGTGTCGATTTTTTGTTCTTGCTTTCTGAATTCTGATCCCTCTAGTGTGCTCGAATCATTTGTGAGAATTTGAGATTGATGGAATGTAACCAAACCTGACATTGATCACTCAAAGATGTCCGAGCTAAACTGATTGTGATGTTGCGTATATATTAATTAACGAAGCTCCCAATAGTGTAGATAGTGTTGATGACTTCCGAACGCTAGATGAGAAGAACTTAAGGAATGAATGGTTTCAAAGTCATGTATAACAAATTAAGCTACGCAACTGTCAACCTTCATTCTTTTTTTCTTTCAAATCATGGACATGTTTACAAAAATAGTGTACGTGCCCATATTGAGGAAGAAAAAGAGAAGACAAAAACTAAAAAAAGTATAACATTTCACGTTTCACATTTACTAGTGAATAGGAGGTGCATTGTCTAGAAATCCTAGATTTTGTCCATGAATATGTTTAATTGTGATAATATTGGTGGGTGGCTAGGTCTACTTTTCTTTAATTATATATATTTTTTATAATAACACAAATTGCATTATATTCGATAGCATATACATCATACATCAAAAAATACTAAGGGGGTGTATTGTATCTGGAATTAGTGGCAATTTTAAACAAGTCCATGAAATCTGAAAGTCCAAGTGTATTCAAAACAGATTTTTAATAGTCCATAAAAGTCTAGGTGTATTCAATTAGGATTTTAAAAAATCCATATGAAGTCCACCAAAGTCTAGCGGTATTCGATTAGGATTTTAAAAAATGAATAGAAGTTTTAGGGTATTCAAAATTTCATTCATATTTACGGAATTAGAATGTCAAAGAAATTTGTGGACTTTGTAGGGTTTAGTATAAATAGCAGACTTCAACAATTTGCCAGCTGCTAGGGCAAAGATTTTGAGCGTGGGAAAAGTCTATCAAAGTTCATCCTTCTGAGCGTGCAAAGAGGTTGGTTCCCATCAATTCATCTGGATCTGTCTTTCGCGTTTGTTCTTTCATCGAAACCTGCTAACTAGTGTTTGGATTTTACAGGGGGGAGATTGGAAGATGGATTGCTTTCGTTGCTGTTATCATACGACTTTTCTTCCCTCAACGATTCCCACGTAAAGTGTTTTCTCTTTACAGATCATTGCATTTTTTTTCTTTTATGTATGTGTTGAAATTATCCAACTGAATCATCTATCTTGTTTGCTAAAAACTATTGCAGAAGTTAAAGAATGGATGGAATTGCCAGCTGCGTGTATTATTCTGGTGGTTGTGGCTCCAAGTTTGTTTGCAACGACTGTGAGGGACGGATGGATCGGTGTCGTGATATGTTTGGTCATTGCAGCTTACTTGCTTCAAGAACACGTCCGGGCATCCGGTGGCTTCAGGAACGCCTTCTCACAACCCCACGGCTGGTCGAATACTATCGGAATCATCTGTCTGTTCGTTTACCCTGTTTGGGCCTTGGTCCTTATCATCCTATAGATAGTTCCCTGGAATCCATGCACTCTACAATTTTATTGGGGTTTATGTTTTGTATGGACCCTCAAGAATTCGGAATTCATAGTGCTCGATCTTGTTGTATTCATAGCACTGCTAGTCTGATATGTATTCACATCCTGTTTGAAACTGTGAGTCTGTGACAATGTGAGCCAAGATTGTGAAAGCAAGACTTTGATTTCTTTGATGCAGAAGGGGAAAAAATATTTTCAATTCTCATGAAGCCTTTTTGTTAGTTATGTATAATAAAAGTCATGTCAGTGGACGAGAAAATGTGGCTATTGAATTATTGAATGTCACATGGGTTCTTGGATCATGAAATGTCAATGAGGTGATCAATGGGATCATGGATTTGGCTTCGAATTTCGGAGATGATGTTGCCAGCAATGCTCAACAGAAAAGAAACATTTCCGTTTCTTTTTTCTTCAAGGAAAATCGCCACATTTGATGTTAATTTGCTTTGGAGCTATTGATGGCACACATATTCCTGCAACAGTTATTGGACGTGAGGTAAGCAGATACAGAAATCGTCATGGGAAGATATCACAAAATGTGTTAGCAGCTTGTGACTTTGATTTACAATTCATATATATATGTGCTTAGTGGATGGGATGGTTCTGCTCATGATTCAAAAGTGTTAAATGATGCTATTTCTAGACGTAATGGACTCAAAGTACCACCAGGTATGGTTTTACATCCATGAAAAACTTTAGCAAGCATGTTTCAGTTTGTGTCATAAATATACTTACTAATTACATATGTTTTTCATGATTAGGTAAGTATTACTTAGGGGACTGCGGATTTCCAAATCGACGTCAATTTTTAGCTCCATTTCGAGGTACTCGATATCATCTCAAAGATTTTTGTGGCGGTGAAAGAAACCATCCGGTCAATGCAGTTGAGTTATTTAATCTTCGTCATGCTTCTCTGAGGAACGTAATTGAGAGAATATTTGGTATATTTAAGTCGCGGTTCACAATTTTTAAATCAGCACCACCATTTCCTTATAAGACACAAGCAGAGCTAGTTTTGGCATGTGCAGGATTGCATAATTTTCTTCGTCAGGAATGTCGTTCAGATGAATTTCCTCCTGAACCAGAAGAAGATGATCATGTAGACAATGGAGAAGATAATTTTGAATGAGACGATTTTCAAACTCAAGAGCAGCAAATGGATAACGCTAATCAATGGAGAATGAGTATTGCTAATCAAATGTGGGCAGAAGCTCAAGCAAACGCCAACAATGTAAACGATGCAGAAAGTAATCAACAAGAAGGAGAAGGATGATCATATCATTGTTGTTAAGGACGTCTGCTTTTCATGTTAAAGTTTTCATCAATGTTTTTTCATTCTCATGTTCGACCATGTACCTTTCAATTATTTTAATATATAACGTAAATTTCCCTTTGAAATCTGTATAAGTCGTTCATATAAAGTCTGTGGATTTTTATAAATCGTAAGAAAGTCTGTCGATGATTTTAGAAATGCTTAGAAGTCTGTGGACTATTTAGAAGTGTCTGTGGACTATTTAAAGAGTCTGTAGACTTTTCTAAAAGTCCATGGATTAAAAAAACTCCATAAAAATCCATAAAAATTCAGATACAATACACCCCCCTAAGTATAACCCTCTCTAATTCAATGAGAAATAAATCTAAACTAAGCAGTAATCATTGACCTTTGGAACACAAAAATTTGGAATCATAGCAAGGCTAGAGGATGCCAAACTTGGATCAAGGCCTAGTTTGAGAATGCTTTTAATTAAAAGCTGGTTTAGAAAAAATCTGCTGTGAGAAAAAACAGTTTTTAGAAGCAAATCAAAGGTTGCTTTGAAGTTGTTGTCACTAACTTGTAATTTGCATTAAAAGTTGATTTTTCATAATTTAACAAACACTTAGCTAGATACCTAAACTTTGTTTTAAAAGCTGATTTTTTTTTCAAAGCACAGCAATCCCAAACCAGTCCCAAGTTCGCTAGAAAAAATCGATACTGCACTAGTACAAAATTTAAAAACCATACGCCTAATAACTAGGCGTAGAAAAAAAAAGACTAGTTGAGGCTAAGGAAAAGACAACCCTAACTACTCAACTCACCAATCACAAACCCAAAGCAAGACACATCCGAGTTGAAACAAAGAGATCCGTCCTACGACCATTTTGAAAAGAAACATTGTATTCTCGTGGTAAACATTTTGAAAAGAAAAATTATGTTCTCGTGGTAAACAAAAATTTGCCCTAAAATTTAGTTCCATTCTTATGCATGAAATAAACCCTAGTTTTCACCCTAACTACGAGATATGTGAAAAGAAAAATTGTGTTCTTTTTCACTTAAAAGTTTAAGATCGAATCAAAATGCATGAAAGATTTGGACTCCTAATGTCCCAACACATAGAAGCTCGATGTCTCATCCTAGGAGGATTAAAACCAAAAGTCCAACCACTACAACACAAAAAACGACCCAAAAGAGGAGACTATAACCTAAAACCTAACCTGAGGTACGGTTGCACGTAGAAAACAAAACTAGTCGAGCCCTAACAAAAGCGGTGCAGTTAAGATTCCTAGATATCGTGGAGCTAGCTAGGGTTTTAGTAACAGGGAAGGAATCACATGGCGGACAGCGGATGGATTGGCGAGTTTGAAGTAGAAGATATGGTGGTGGAGATACTGGCGAGGTTACCAGTGAAAGCCTTGATGAGATTTCATTGCGTATGCAAGTCACGGCGTGCATGACCAACAACAGATTCCACCTTATGTTCTTGATGCAGCCTCTAGGATTGATAGAGTACGACGCCACCTCAGGTCTAGAGTTTTCGGTAAGAATCCTTTATTCTCGCGCTGTAACATTTTTTGGATACTGCAACGGCTTGGTTTTTGTTCGACTTGAACATCAATTGACAATGTATATAGTAAAATCTCGATAATTTAATGTTCGATTAATTAATAACCTCGTTAAAATAATATTTTTTGTCGATCCCAACATGGAGACTTAAGTATTAATTTAATACTCGATTAATAAATAACCTTACTAAATTAATAAATTTTGTCAGTCCCGAAGTTATTAATTTATCGAAGTTTTACTGTATATGGAACATAGTATTAACAAGGTTATTAATTAATAACTTCGATAAATTAATAACTTCGGGACTGACAAACTTGCTAGGAGAACGTGTAAACCCAGAGAAACTTTAGTTTCACCAAAAATAGGAGAAAAAGACATCTGAGGAATATTTACGTAGATGGAAGCTTCTTTTTCAGACGTCACTACCAGAAAAACCACATTAGGGGACACTTGGGTTTTGAATACTAGAACGGTATACATCAAAACTGTCGGACGTATTAATGTTTTGAAAATGTGCGTCAATAGTGCTTGTGTCGCACAAACTATCCTTTAGTCATGCGGCCACTCTTCAAGTATTGCTCAGGTTATACCTCGAGCTAGCGCTTGGTGGCTCCGACGACGAGCTCTCTGTCTTATCTCCAGATTTCCTCGAGGTGCTACTACCCTCGACCTCGCGACTTTAATTGCCATGTCGCACCTTCAATCGCTCCTCTCGCTTTCGTCTGCTAAGACCTGATTTGTATGCAAATTTAAATTTTGGAATTATTTTAGGGTTTTAAGGATTGGGGAAAATGAACATGCTGGGTATATATGGCTGTAGAGTACACTTCGTAAATTCAATTTTAGGAGGGTATTAGCAGTTTTATTGCAAATTCGGTATGTTGTCTGTCACTGAAATATGAAAGTTTACTTGCTCTGAAGTAGGCTTTTTCTTCGGAGTAACGCTCTTATCTCCACTTTGTTCAAAAGAGAGGTATGGTAAGGAGATAATCGCTATTATTCCTTGAATACTATTACGAGAACAAGTATTTAGTGATATGTCATGTGGCATTTTGTTTTTTTATACAGATGATATTTTGGTGAAATTGTAGGAATATTTGTCTCCAATTTCTTATAGTATGTGCTTTCGTTTTAATTGTGTTTTAAGACAAAGGGTTTCGCCCTACATGTTTATGAACTTCATATTGCATCAATCTAGTCGTTCTGTTAGCAAAACAGCATCAGTTTTGTATGAATTTCTAATAATGATGATAATAGTAGTTGTGACTCTAACCATTGCAGTGGCATTCTATAATTTGTTGTTGTGAGAGTGTGCGATAATGTGAATTAGGGATTTAGTATTCCAAGAAATGCTGCATTTAAAGGAACCCACTGAAGTTTTTTAATCTCTGGATGATGAAATATACTGTCTTTATTCTAATACATAGGGTTGTTATTACAGGTTCGTGGCGGTGGTTTCCCTGTCTACAAAGTGAATATAAAGCTGGACAAGGATGGCGTCGGACAAGTGTATGTTGATTGGCGTCTTTCTGATTTAATACAAATGAGAACTAGACCACGAGCAACTGCTCAAGCAGTAAGGTTTTGTTTCTTTTGGTCCAGATATGAAGGCAACACAAGTGTTTGTTGGAGTTTAAGAGTAAAGTCGATTTCTTTATGCAGAAAAAGATGAGGCTTACATTATTATGGCTATGTTGAGTACAATCCAATCAACTTCGGGGATCTACTTTTCATATGAAGCGGATTTGACATTGAGGTAATTTCTTATGTGGTTTCTTATGTAATTTCTTATGTGGCTATATTGAGAGGTAATTTCTTATGTGGCTATGTTGAGTACACATAAGTTATGATAATGTATAGTTGAATCCATTGTAAGTGGTATTTGATGCTCCAATTTTATTATATATTTTTTTGTTTGCTCGGAAGTTTTAAGGACAATTATAAGATGTCCTACAATAGAATTAAGGACATCCTTTATAGATTGGAGGGCTTTCTTTTAATGTCTTCGTAAACATTATATGACATTTTCATAACGTCTTAGTTGATATAAGAGGACGGTAGAATACCTTCCTAAAAGACATTAGAGGAAGTATAATTTTAGATACAAGGACTTTTTAAAAAAGGTCTTCGTATACATTTAAGGACGTCTTATAAAGTACCTACTAAGGCACCTCTATCAAGAACCTTTTGGCAAAATGTCTTAGTAAGTTTTTAAGGACGTCTTATAAAGGTCCTTGTTTGGGCCTGACATTGACTCAAACCAATGCAAAGCTCCGTTTAGCAAACAACCATTCCCTCTGAAACCGTAATCCCATCCGTCAAGGGTTCGGATTCTCCATGAACCTAATTTCAGTGCAAAAACATGAACCACCGTTTTTAGGGTTGGTAATATCACCTTGTAATCGTCATTAATAGAATCGTAATCGAATCCATAAAAGTTTCTACGGTTGAAATCAACATTAATATAAGGTTTTGGTAATACCCTGTGGTCTTGAGTACTAGCTAGGGTTCCATATAATAAACACAGATTGATCTAAGAGTTGAAAACAAACTAAGCCATTGCAGGATCCAATGCATCTTGAAATGCTAAAATCAAGGACTCTGACCGGAAACTCTAGCTCTGTGGTCGCCGGGATTATTCGGCTAAATTATTTCACTGGATATCTCCATGATAGTACGTTATTACGTACGTAATTAAATTCAAAAAAATTAATCGACATAAACGAGTTAATACCTTCATCGATAAGGAGATATGTGGGTAAACTTGAGCTCTAGAGGTAGGAAAACTGTATATATATAAATAGAATTTGTGGTCGAAGGTGGTGTTGAAAACTTTTTTTTCGATTAAGAGATGGTGTTGAGAGATGAGAGAGAGAAGACGAGCGATCTGGATAGGAAATCTAATCTAAATAATTGAGTTCCACTTAGACGACGAAATATTTCGTCACCTAAATAAAATATTTCGTTGCCTAAGTGTTTACTTACGCGACGAAACAGACTTTGTCGTCTAAGTTATTCTTTAGGCGACGAAAGATCATTTCGTCGTCTTAGATGTTTTACTTAGACGACGAGTTAGAAATTTTGTCGCCTAAGACCGACTTTAGGAGACGAAATATATATTTCGTCGTATAAATTGTGACTTAGATGACGAACTTGGCGACGAATTTATGTTTCGTCATCTAAGTCATAACTTAGATGATGAAACTTTTTTTCTTCGTCTAAATGCTACTTAAACGACAAAAAATTTACTTGGATAACGAACTAATTTTTCGTCGTTTAAATTTTACTTAGGCAACGAATCATTTAAGGTTTCGTCACTTAAGTGGATTTTTTGGTTATGTTAACTATAATTTTAAAAATTATAGTTTTTAACTACTTTATTAAAGATGCCCTAACAAATTTGGAAATATCTAGAATTAAAAGTAGCATAACTATCAAGTGTACATACATAGGTCATCATGAGTTGCTCTAAAAATTTTGTTTTCCGGCCAGGTGAGGTAGATAACTGAGGCTTTATCTTGTTCAGGTCACAACGACCTTTGGGTACACTAAGATCACAATTGAACTTATACATTTATACATTTGGACTTGGTTAATTATGTCTTCTTGCATGTGAGGTGATTTTTGTTTGCGCTTTATTGCTGAAAAGTTGTGGTATTAGGCAGTTAGCACTATTGTAATTAATTATTGTCGAATCCCTTATAAGTAGCTATGGTACGATCTTATAACTATTTGTTGATTTATCAATGTAACACCTTCAAAAATAAAAACTCTATCGATCTCAGCCCCATGCCGCGGGACGTACAAAAATAGAACAAAATTAATGGTAGTTAGATGAGGTTATGATATACGAACAATATAACATTTGGCAAGACAAACGTACTGAAGTATTGACCTATAATATATACAGAGTAGGATACTAGAAATCCAATCTTCATAAATAACGATCCAGTTAAGCATGCATGAAAATGATTTTGAAGACATGATAATAATAATGGAACTAAACGCAAATTTTCTTCTTTGAGTGATCGTCTGATCGATCTATATATCTCAAGATTCTCAGCGTTGGTTACATTATATCAATCTCAAACTCTCACAAATGATTCAAAAACACTAGCTAGAGGAATCAAAATTCAGAAAGCAAAGAACACAAAATAGAACATGCACGCATTAGTACACAAAATGGATTCAAGGACTGTTTGAGCTCAAAATATCTCTTGCGGAGAGATCCTTTCGGAAATAGTCTCTTTTATTGACTTCGGATAGTTTGACTGCAGTTGTCAGTTTATCCTGTATATGCTTCGTGTGCTGAAGTGCCACCGTCTCTCAACGGAATATAGAACGTAAAGCTGCCTGACTTCTTGATAAGCGATTAAGACAAGGAGAGCACCAACCTTGCCTGAATGGGTCATTCACACCTAGTCTAGGACTTTGGGTTTTTGTGTCTCTAGCAGAGCCCCAGAAATCGATACCTTACACTACCCTTTACAAGTGCAAAGCAGAGCAACTTCTCTGACGATGTGTTGAAAACACCACTTCCTTGGATGTTCGAACTCTCACTCGATATGTGACAAGCCCTTCTTCAACCTTCTAGTCGCGTTTACTCCCTTTGGATATCCGAACTCTCACTCGATCGATGACAAGCTCTTCAACCTTCCAGTCATGATACTTGCTTCCTCTGATCGCAATACTCTCACTCGTTCGGTGACAAACACTTTGATCGTCTGGCTGCAAAGATAGAATCTCTTGACGAGATGTTTAGGTGTACTTGCGTAAAGAAAATATTTTGTATTTGATCGGGGACCTTTTCTCAAATGCTCTTACTCTCTTTATATAATGCTCAGTAATCTTCTTTCAATTCTCTTGAATGTCTTCTGCTCTTGCTCTTTGAATCTCAATATAACTCTAACACCATCCAGGACACGGGTCTTTTCTTTATATAGTTCTAATGCTATGACAACTCCTTCATTTAAAAGAAACTTAACTTAAAAAAAAGGTATGATAGACATTAAGCCGCATAAATTAGCCATCCTGAATCCACAATCCTAAGTTGATCTGGAAACGGACTCTGTTTAACTCACCTGACCGCTCGCCAAGCTACATTTCTCTAACTGAGCCGCTTGCCAAGACTTCAGCTCTACCGGTTCCATCACATACCGGTACGTTTTGATCATCTGATTGTTCTTAAAAACTGTCTCTGTTTGCATACATATCTTCCCTCGAGCGAAGGTTTTAAGATATGGACGATGAAGGAGTATGATGTCAAAGAATCTTGGACTGAAGTCGTCAGGATTTATGGTAAGGGATACACAATACTGTAATCCCTTGTGCATTTTACAAGGATGTTATTTTTAATTTGCTGCATAGTCGCGAGTTTCAGAATGGATATATCTCCTTGGTATTGTATGATGCAAAAGTAAAGAGATGGAAGAATATCGTTAAGCTTCAGGAAGGCATTTCCACATTCGATAGTTTTTGTGGGCAATACAGAGAAACTTTAGTTTCACCGTTAATGATAGGGACTGCAGAAAACATCTGAGTCAACGGAAGCTAGCTTCGGTTAAACGATTTTCAGTCGACACTATAGCCGACGACACTATAACCATTAATATTTAGTGTGTGTCTATTTTTGTTCTTGCTTTTCTGAGTTCTCATCCCTCTAGTGTGCTCGAATCATATTCAGTTTGAGTTTTGAGATTGATGGAATGTAACCAAAGCTAGCTGAGATTGATCACTCAAAGGGGATCTGAGATTATTGCGTCAATTTGCGTTTAGTTGATTAGTTCCATCATTCATGTCTTCAAAATCGGTTTTAATTATGCTTCACTGGATCACAGAGATTGATGCTCGAGGTCAATACTTTAATTACTACATGCATAATGTTTGTCTTGCCAATTCTGCGTGCGTTCGTAAATCATTATCTGATCTTATTACCTATAATTTTGCTCTATTAAGTTTTGTACTGTCCGGCATGGTACTAAGATCAATAGTCTTAGAGAACCTTGTAATTATTTAGAGCTATCTAACTAATTAACCAAAGTCGCCCTGAACAAGATAAAGCCTCAGTTACCTACCTCACTTGGAAAAATAAAATTTAGAGTAACTGATCGATGATGATCTATATATGAACACATGATAGTGATGCTACTTAAATTCTAGACATTTCCAAACTTTGGTCAGAGATCCCGGCCCTTGATATTTCATTATCATTCAATTTGTTGTCTGGGATGCCTGAGGAGTAAAATCTCAAATAGAGCACGCACCCAAAATGCTTAATTATATATCTTTCGAGTTTTATGTTTTCATGTGAGTTGGTGCGTAAAATTATTATGACATCATAAGAGGACCTAATTCCATAATTTAATAATGATGATGCACCTAAATTAAAAGCAACTAAAATTTTGTTTGTGTAATTTGTAAGTTATATGTCTAAATCGAGATCAAATATGTATCACACTCAAGTCACATATTTAAAACTTATACCGATTTTTTTTTTCAAACGTAAATAAATCAAAATACATCAATTTCTCTTTGGGCCAGTCAAATAGCAGAAATTTTATTTGACTTCACGTGTCGAATTCCAATTTGAACAAATGAAATTTATAGACCGCCGTATCCCCCTGGCCCTCTTTCATCCACGTACCATTATGCAATACCCTTTTATAACGTCTAATAAGTTGCCTGCACTTATTTTCAGTCATCTTGGTCAATGTTACATGCACTTGATCAAGAAACTCGAAGAGGCAGCTTAAAAAGAAAGAGAGAAAAAACACAAAAAAGCTAAAAAGAACGGTCCACATTCCACGGCACTAGCTAGTAGTTTCCATAAAGCTACATAGAGTCTTCCTCAATTCTTTCTTATAAGTTGAACATTACAGAAACCTTTTAGCTAGCTAGTTTTATATGGCTGAAGTTCATGTGTTGGACATGAACCATCGCGCTACTACTTCAGGCCAGTCATCTTCCTCCTCCAAGACGAGAAGCCCCGCCCCATTTTTGTCGAAAACCTATGATTTGCTAGAGGAAGAAGAAGAAGAAGACGAAGGCGGGAAGAGATCAATTGTGTCTTGGAATGGAGAAGGGAATGGATTTATAGTGTGGTCTCCTGCTGAGTTCTCAGAACACTTGTTGCCTAAATACTTCAAGCACAATAACTTCTCCAGCTTTATTCGCCAGCTTAATACCTATGTAAGTAGTCTAGCTCTTGATTCCAATCTCTCTAGCTACCCTCGATTATCTTGGTATCTGTATAGAGTGCATGCATGAAATACCATATATACATGTATATAGATTAATAGATAGGTGGCTTAATCATAAATCACTATTGGGGTAGAGATCCGAGGCGACGAAACTTTATGGTCGCCTCGGATCATTTTTTGGTCGCCTCGATGAGATGTGACCAAGTTTTCGTCGCCAACGCCTCGTCGTCTGAGATTGGTCCCTTCACTATTGGGGTGACGAAGATTGATAAAACTTCGTCGCTTCATTTTAACTGACGCGACAAAGGCAATCTTCGTCGCTTCGAATTTGTGCTGTGAAAATAGGAGTTGTCGCTCCATTGTTTGAGTGACCAACATTGGTGAAAGTGGGGCGACGAAGATTGATCAATCTTCGTCACCTCATTTACACTGAAGCGACGAAGATTGATCAATCTTCGTCCCCTCATTTACACTGAAGCGACGAAGATTGATCAATTTTCGTCACCTCATTGACACTGAAGCGATGAAGATTGATCAATCTTCGTCCCCTCATTTACACTGAAGCGACAAAGATTGATCAATCTTCGTCACTCCATTGGGTGAAAGGGAAAAAAATAATTAAATATTAACGTACCAAGTTACGACAGTTTACAATTTCAAAACACAATATATGATAAATGAACTCATTCAACCACAAATCAAGTCATATAGAAAAATAAACCACAAATCAAAACGTACACAGTTTATACAAACCATAAATACTATTGTTCACAAAATAGACTCATGGTCGGGGACGGTATTGCAGCTGGATTGCGTGCCAGGTGGAGGAACTGGAGCTTGTTGACTCCCAGCTTGGATCGATCGCATGAAGTCCTCCATTTGTTGTACCCTTTGGGCGAGGTCATTATAATCCTCTCTGGATTTGCGCGCCTCCTCTTTGGTTTCAGCGACCTCCCTTTTCAGGGATTGGGTTTCCTCTATATTGCCGGTCACCCGGCCCCCTCCTCTGGGTTTGGGGTCTCGTGTGACTGCGCGCCCCACCCCTGTCACGTCGAACAAGAACAAATAAATATGTTTGAATAGTACACAAAAAGCAAGCAAATGGAGGACTTGCTTTTAAATCGAGATAAACGACCACAAATTTTATAGTATTACCTCTTATAGAGGTCCCGGGCCTTGAACCCACATCTTCCTCTATGATTTTTTTTTTGTGTATCAAGAGGAAGAGGATGGTCTCGGGAAACCATATCGCCGTCATTGTCACCCGCTGCACTATCTTGTTGCGACAAGATTTTGTCGAGCCTTCGCTTCACTACCGCCTGCTCAATTAAAATATATTAATTAAATAATATTACAATATGGTAAACAAAAATAATTGTAATAATGTAACGTAACATATTTTTGCTCACCACTTTCTCAGCCGCATTTTTTTCCGGCTGGTATACGTCAATCCAATTCTGGACGGCCGACGCTCTATGACCCTCCTTTTCTAACACCTCGCTTCAGTATGAGAGGGCGAAGGATCCCGAATGGTGGTTGAGCTGCTGCTCCTTGTTCTTGTTTCGGTTTCCTCGATTCCGTTCGCACAGTTTTTGCCACACAAAATAATTATTTTAAAATAAGAATAGATAAACATGTAAATTTTAAATCGTTGGCGAAAAACTGTGCAGATAGTTTATGAAGCTCACCAGGTAAGCAGGGTCTTCGAAGTGGCATTTTAACCACGCCCATTCTTCTTCCCTCCCTAGGAACTCGGCAGGAGTCTCCTGGCTGACGTGAAGATAATGATGATTACAATCATGCTTTCAGTCCTTGTAGATTGTTTGCGCCATCGCATCTATAAAGTTTCACATCTCCACATCGGTCGCCGGGATGTCATAGTTCATCTAGCACAAAAATTTAAAATGTGTTAATTAAAAGTTATAATTACATAAACCGTAAAGTAACAAACTAAGCTAAGCGCAGTAAGTATACCTCGATACCGGCATTTTCCGCGTATGATGCTACAAATATATCGGGACATCAGACTTCTAAACTCTCTCGTCGCAGGCCTCCGATGCCTCGTAGAGTAAGCCACTTGTAGTCGCTTATTGTTGTTTAGCCGGACGAGGTACTCAGTCTTCGTCCCGACAACGACCCCGCGCTGCATCGTCGTCGAGTTTCTGGTTGCCATGTCCACCATGTCAGGGAGTTTGGTCTTCTTGTACCGGATGCTGAGGGCGGAAGGGTGCTCTGAGGCGGTAGTGGCGTCGTTGTTTTCCACTAATGGAATGGCGTCCTCAAGCATTGGGGCTGACGTGAAACCCCCTAAACCCTCCGAATGATATCCCGACGGGGTCCCGGATTGTCCAGTGGGGCAGCCCGACCCGGAAGGATCCTCTCCGCTCAATGCTTGCCCCGCCTCCGCCGATACCGCTTCACGACGCTGGAGCGCCGCTTTCCTCTTTTGGTGACTTGCACTTCCGGGAGTCATTATGTTAAAACATTAAAAAAAATGTTCATGGAATGCATATTGTTTGTGTAAATTATGTACAAGTGCATATGTACAGTAGAGTATTGTGAGCTGTAACTCCAAAACGTATGAATAAACAAAATCCAAAATCCAATCAAACCCAGCAATATAAGCAATAAGGTCCTACGAGAACCAAATAAACAAAAGATCAGTGCATGACATGTTTCAACTTTCAAGTTTTGAAGCAATAGACATAATTGAAAACAAAAAAAAACAGCGAGACACTGGCAAAATCACTAACATGATTCCCAAGTATACCAAAGAATCATTACATAAATACTGTATTATGAGGGACATCGTTTTACATGATAGAGGTATATCCTATATAATTTCAGAGTCGTATACATTAAAAACAGTATTATCATTCAAAGCAACAACCCTATACAATTTCAGAGTCGTTTTACATGCATATGCATCATATCTTGATGATAGTAATGTTAATAATTTGCTCTCTGTGGTCGAGTCTCAACTACTTTTAGGTATAGTATTCTTCTAGCATGTGAATCTCCATTACCTACAATTTCAGAGTCGTTTTACATGCATATGCATCATATCTTGATGATAGTAATGTTAATAATTTGCTCTCTGTGGTCGAGTCTCAACTACTTTTAGGTATAGTATTCTTCTAGCATGTGAATCTCCATTACCTATGCGCATATATGTACTTGACTACTGATCATGAAGTCTGCAATTACTGGCCAGACTATGAAGTTGGTGAAGCCTACCATGCTCAACACCCTCAACTCACTGCCTATATATGTATAAGCTCTTGTACTTGACTACTGATCAATATATAAATCGAGTTGTGTTGACCCATTGAGTTGTTATGTGTTCGACCCCTATCTAGGGCTATGCCTTTGCCCCTTGGCTTGGGGACATGAAAAGAGACTACTAAATAGCTTCACTAGTCGAGATTTTAGATTTGTTTTAACAACTAGTATTTGCCTCTTTGGAGAGGTAAAACCCAAAACAGCTGAGAATTCAGTCAGAACACTACTGCCAACATATTTAGATTCAAACATTGCATGGGGCAGTGGCCATGCGAGTAGATCAATATAGCTAATAACTTTAAACCCTTAAACTAATATCAAGATGAACCATCACTTAGAAGATTAAGCTCTGGCCTTGAGGACTTTGGTGGTGTCACCTACATAAGTCAGTAAATCAGTGAGAAAAACTACTGCAGAAAGATATATATAAACATACAAAAACACCTGCCTTGCAAGTTCATACTTGCATACACCCATAAACACCTGCCTTGCAAGTTCATTAAGCTGTCAAATTGATTGTTAAACAAAAACAGTCCAAGACATAAACACCCATAATTCTATATGTCAATGGATCAACAACATATAGAGTGAGCAGATTCGGCAGGGCATTTACACAAACAAGTGGTGTGCAAAACTGAACACAACATCATCAGTGCCCAATCTAAAGATGAATGCTCTTTCCGGAGAACAAACATTTCAAGTGGTTCCAGAATCAAACTACTCTATCTATACAGTTGATACTTTTCATTACGAGCAATCTCAAGTAAAACACAGGACTTTCCGACTGTAAAACAATGCAATTAGTTTCTGTGTTTTCTCATGAAACTCGAAAAGGGTCCAAAACACAAGGAAGCAAATGGAAGATTTAACAAAACACATGTCAAAGAAACTCACCGGAGCTTTATAAATGTTGGGAAAAACAGCCGTCGAATCCAACAAAGCTGCTAAGTGAGGGAAAGAGAAGCAAAGATGATCCAAGGAAAATGGTACACTCTCGGGTTTCGATGATAGAAGAGATCTAGGGTTTCGATGATGAGATTGGGGATGGAGGAGAAACGAAGAAGAAGAGAAGAAGAGAAAACTGATTAGAGAATGAAAGAACAGATCTGTGATCTGGAATTATAATCACACCGAGGCGACGAAGAATGCAATATTGGTTGTTTCAATACATTGAAGCGACAAAGAATGCAATATTGGTCGCTTCAATACATTGAAGTGACGAAGAATGCAATATTGATCGCTTGAATACATTGAAGCGACGAATAATGCAATATTGGTCGCTTCAATACATTGAAGCGACGAATAACGCAATATTGGTCGCTCCAGTACATTGAAGCTACTAATATTGTATTCACAGGGTTACCTTGGGGATACATACTCGGTCGCCTCATTGACTATTAACCCTAATCGAATCGACGAAGTTGTCAATATTGGTCGCCTCATTGACTATTAACCCTAAAGGAAGATTGCAATCTTCGTCGCTTCAATGTCAACCTAAAATGACATTAATTGGGTTTCAAATAGAGGTTTCTATCATCATTCATACTATATTAAACCAAAAATTTAGGATGTATGAGCCAAACAACCACTGCACAGTGCTTTATGGAGTTGGCCAAACCGACAAATAACAAGATCCTAATCATGTTTCGATCCTAATAGAGTTTTGTCCACTTTGATACTATGTAATGTAACTAATTTCAAGCCGCTAGTTAGTTCTCCACCTCAGATTTCAAGTACTTTGGACTAATATATTTAAGATTTGATGCTCCTCTGTAAAAGAATATATATTTGATGCTTCAAATTCAAGGTTACAGATTGCTTCCAAACCAATCAGACGATCGAGTTAGTATATATTTTTCAAATAAATAAAAAAATATGTAGATATGTGTTCCAAAGATGTGTATATGTAGCTAGAAAGATTGATGATTCTTGAAGTACTTTGTAAAACCACTTCTATAATATATCTTTTCGAAGAAGAAGAAAAACAGTCAGTATTTATGTGTTCCAAAAGATTCGTGATTCTTGAAGTGATATGTAAAAACACTTTTATAATATATCCTCGAGGAAAATATGAGTTGCATACTTGCATGTAGTGTGCATACATTAGCTAATTAATTGGATGCATACACTAGCTTAAAAAACGTGGGCGACGAAGATTGCTCAATTTTCATTGCCCCAGATTGATCGAGGTGACGAAAACACTTCTCGTCGCTTCATATTGGTCGCCTCAGTTTATTGAAGCGACCAAAATCGTTCTTCGTCGCCCCAGTGGAGTTGAAGCGACATAAGTCATTTCTGAGGTTTCTTCGTCACTTCATTTTAACTGAGGCGATGAAAAAACTTACCTTCGTTGCCTTGGGAATTTTTACTACGTCTTGAACTTTTATTGCTCAAGAAACCCAGGATTTCACAAGTAGAACGTAAACTATTACAACAGTGGTATTTGTTCAAATATTGAGAGATTCATAAGCAAGTCTTTTAAGTACGTGTACAGTGTAACAGTAGTCAAATCTAAAGATTAATAAAGAAATAAATATCCTGTACGAGGTCAAAAATTGTGAGAGTGTATTGGTCAAAATAATCACGCTCGATCTGTGGACTATTTTGATATAGTATTTCCAGGAATTTATAGATCCGCAGTGCATGCAGATGGAGCCAATCTATTTCCAGTTGAATGCGTAGTCGATCATAAAATGTGAGCTCCGCTAGAAATCTGTGTTCTTAATTAGCTAGTTTTTCCATGACAACAAATTCCACAAGTAAAAATAATAACAATTAATTTATGATCTAGACCAATTTTGTGAGGTGAAGACTAGCTCCAAATAATATGAATATTGACAATTTTATCACGAATGGATATATGTGGACTTGGTACACAATATATATATATATATATGTTTGAGCGTCGATGAATTCTTAATCACGAATGTCACAATTTCTTTTAGAATTATAACTTGTATTAATAATTTAATTATCATTGTGTTTGTCTTTCTGCTCCAAGTTGACCTATGGTTAATTACCATTTGAATTGGACTTAGTTTTGTTACATATATACTTTATTCCGTAAGAATACGAAACTTCAAACAGGAAAACTTTATTACATTTTGGTCTAATATTGTAGGCTTTGTAGCACTGTGCAACATGATCGAATTGACCTAGCTAATAGATGATGTATTTATCATCCACAGAGATTCAAGAAAACTTCACCAAAAAGATGGGAGTTCAAGCATGACAAGTTTCAGAAGGGATGCAGGCATATGCTAGTGGAGATCACTCGAAAGAAATGTGAACCAAGTGCTTTTCCGGTGTTTTTAAAGGCTTTGGAGGAGACGAGTACTAGTGCTAATGACCTTAAACGCAGCATGAGCAGTGTAGCAGAGCAAGAGAGCCACACTTTGTTGCTAATAGAGGAGAACGAGTATCTGAGGAAGCAGAAGATGGAGTTGGAGGTGCAACTTTCCCAATTCAAAGCACTAGAAACTAAGTTGTTAGATTGTGTTGGTCAGTATATGCAAGACCATCACAATCGATGACACACAAGTTAATTATTATTTTTCATCATTGCCTGTTGACAAATCTTTGTGAAGTTTCGAAGTCGATTCAAGAAGAAGAAATTCGACAAAACTAGTTAATAAAATTTTATAACAAAGTAAAATGTAGAAGGACATCCAAGTTGTACGCTTAGTTAAGCAATGAGTCGGAACACAAGAATTAACTGAAACTCAAGACATATTGAAACCAAAATCAAGCTCAGTTTCCATATATCTGAATCCAACACTGTTCGTTGCAAAAATATCTCGCGAAGAGATCCTTCTCGCGAAGCAGTCTCTTTTATCTCGGATGTTTTAACCGCGTGGGCCGGTTTATCCTGTTTGTGCTTCGTATGCTGACGTGCCACTGTCTCTTGACGGAATATGGACTGATCACAGCCGCCTGACTTCTATATTAAGCGATTAGAACAGGGAGAGCACCAACCCTGCTCGAATAGGTCATTTTTGCCTAGAAACCTAGGACTTTGATATGTGAATCTCTCGCTAAGTCTTGAAATCGATACTCTACACGTCCTTTCTCGTGCAAAGCAGAGCAATCTCTTAACAGAGTATTGAGAACACTCGCTCCCTTTGAGTATTCAAGCTCTCAATTTACAAGTGACAAGCTCTTCAACTTTCCGGTTGCAATTGCTTCCTTGGAGTCGTAATACTCTCACTCGATAGGTGACAAGCACTTAGACTTTCTGGTTGCAAAGAAAGATAGAAATCTCGAGGACGAGATGTCCGTCTAGGTTTGTTTGCGTATAGCAAGATTGTTTGATTGATTGGGGGGGGGGGGCTTCTCATAAGATCCTCGCTCTCCTTATATACTCGCTTAATAATAGTCATTCATTCTATGTCAAATTCTTCTGCTCTTGTAATCACAGTCTGAATCCAACACCAGCATACGTGTCGTATCACTCATAGATCTTCTAACACCATCATAACTCTTCCAAGAGTTCTATATAAAATCAAACCAGTTATGACAGAAATCAAAGCCGCATAAAACCAGCTAATAAGACACAGTTCCAATAGAACTCAAAGTCTTCCTCTAGCGAAGCTCGTGTATAACTTGACTCATCGCCAAGCACCATTAATATAATGGGCCGCTCGCATAGACCTCGGCCATTCAAGCCCAAAAATAAAATTCTTTATTTAGGCCCAAACATTGCCCCTCAGGTCTTGAACTTGGAAACTTTCTGAACAAGCGAAAAGACTTGAATATATCTTGACCAATGTGCCCATTGACTTTGAAACGCTATACCATCACTCGAACGCCACGTCAACCAACTCTTCAAAAAAGTATGACGCTCGACTGACACCTCTATAAAAGCACCAGTCCATATCCACAAATTTCATCTTTCAACAAAACCCTTTCAACTGCTCAGAACCCTGCACTTTCTAACTCTCTCAGTCAAAAAGATCAAACCTTTCTTTCTCACCGCCGTCAATCCTTATTCCTCCAGAAAAATGCCTCCTCGTAAAGACATTTCCAGCCTTTATGAAACTCATGACGCCAAGAGATTCTCCAAACAGCTCAAGGCAGTCGCTAAACGATACAACCCAGACGTCGTCTACACTCTTATTGTAGACCCTGTAGAAAATACAGGTCTGCTTGGTCCATTCCTGGACATTCCATTTAATCCAGAGCTTTTTACATATCTTCGCAAGCCCATTTGCAGTTCATCCCTTATACTCCAAGCAGACCCCAGAGCAGACCCAAAGGAATGGACTCAAAAAGACACTATCTTTCTTATCGGGAAATGGCCACATTCTAGCCAAGACGACCTCGCTTGGTACCGGCACCGCCATGGGCAAGACACCAACCGGTGGGAGGCAGCCGGAATAGCCCAACTTATCGATTTATGCTTTTCTCTTCCAGCTGGGGGTAACAAAGCCCCATTTGCTACAGCCATGTGCTTCTGGGACTGCACAGCAAATTGTTTCTGACTCCCTTGTGGTGATGTGAGCATTACAATGCTCAACCTCTATACTATCTTTGGAGTTCCTGCCTTTGGAAACAATTGGGCTCCTCAAGATTTCCTCCAAACACCCAATCAAGCCTCTCCAGAACGTCCTTCATCCTACTCCTCCTGGGTGAAACATTTTGCTCGCGAGGAAAGAGATACACCACAGGGAGGAATAGCCTTTCTGAAATATTGGCTAGCAAAGTACTTGTTCTATTCAACCTCTGCAAAGGTTACCAAGACATGGACCAACCTCGCTGAACGCCTTTACAACAGTGAACAACTAAGCTTGGTTGAGCCCATCCTCGCCTACATCTACTATGGCCTCAGGCGAGTAACTTTATCGAAGCTTGATTTGAACCAACCAAGACCACTGTGGATGGTAGAACTCTGGTTGCAAATCTACTTCCCCTACTTCTGCCCCTCAGCAACCCCTCGCTATGAGGAACAAAAGCTGCTGGGCAAATCATTAGTTTCCACAATGCCCAGGACTAAGCATTGGTCCTATCTCAACTGCTTTAAGTATCTCTGTTCGCGTAAGGACTTCCCCCATACTGCAGTTGAGAAAGTTCTGAGTCGTCACTATCCTGGCCCCCTCACAAGTGAATTCATGCCCTCTCCTGAACAAAATATTCATGCGAGGAACTTATTCATTCGGTTCAACACTTGTCAGGACCTGCGAATCCCAGACTCAGCCAGCTCCGGGTATGAGCTCTATGCCCCAAACAATTTCTGCAGACAGTTTGGGCTCAGCCAAGATGCTCCTATGCCCCTCGCCTGCTCCGTTAACAAGTATACTCTCTGGCGAGGAAACAACAAGCCTGTTGTAGCAGAAATACGCGACGAACACTTTGGCTTTCCAATGGTGCTGCTTCCAACAATTACAAAGCCACTATCAATATCAAGGTCAGTCACCCCATCGTATCTCGCATGGTGCTCCCAGTTCTGGGAAGATAAATGAAACCAAGGACCAGACCTATGTTTTGCTGCCATTTTTCATGAATTCAGCTAGAAATTCTCGCTTAAAGTAGACCTGGCTGCATTAACTGGACCACACCTCAGCACAAGTTCTGCCCCATGGCCACAGGTATGTCTTTTCATCAAAAATTGCCACATATATTAGCAACTTCTCGGATCATAACTGACCACTCCTTTCTTCCTCGCACAGCACAACCCTGAACCAGATGTAACTGTGGCCATTCAATCTTTTAGGAAGAAAAGAACAAAACGTTCTGGATCCTCTGTAAGTATTTCAAACTGTTGTCCATCTAGAACAAACTGATTTTACCACTAATCCTGATACTAACCCTAATCCCTTGACAGTCTCCAAAACACAAGAAGCTTAAATTGAAGACCCTAGAGACTGAAAGTGGAGTTTGGCTGGATACACAAGTCGTCAGCAGGGACAAACAGATAAGACTCACCGCTCTAGCCTTCCTTGCCTCTTTTGATCAGAGGAGTAACAAAGCCTCAGGGTCCAGTGCTTGTTCAACCATAGCTTTCACTATTACACACTGGTTTTGTGCAAATCCAAACAGCACACCTACACTCTCACAGTTCGATGACCTCCTAATTCAAGGTTCAAGGGAGTGGCAGGAGTTATCCAAGGATGAGTCCCTTGCGAGCAAGTACCCAGACCAACATTTTGATCTGGACACAATCTTGAAGGCGAACATCAGACCGCTTGAATTTTCAGCTGATGATTCCTTCATTGGGTACTTTGACCCTGAAAGGTTTACAACCCTGAATGGCTTTCCCTCTTTTGATGGTTTATGGGAACAAGTCTAGAAGAGCCAGAAGCCACAAGTTTACATAGTGAGTTGGAATGACCACTTCTTCGTTCTCAAAGCTGAAAACGAAGCGTACTATATAATTGACTCACTAGGAGAAATGCTCTCTGAAGGAAACTGTAAAGCCTTCATTCTGAAGTTCGATGAGTCCAGCATCATATTCAACAACGAGGATAGGGATACAAACCCTAAAATCTTTAACAGCCACAAAGAATGTTGCAAGGATTTCATAGTCCAAATCCTAGCTGGAATCCATCGAGCAGAACTCGAGGAGGAAGAGAAGAAGAAGCCTGTGGATCTTGATATTTTGTTTAGGCGTCTACAATTTGAAGTTCAATCCTGCTTCATTCCTTCCTCCTCTGGCGAGGGCCCCAGTGCCCAGAATGAACAAACCATTCCTGAGCCTGAACAACAAATTATCTCATCGTCAGAGCTCATAGTTGAACAACCACAAATTCTGGTTGAGAATAACCCAGAAGGCGAAGAACCGAGTCCCTCCTTGCCAGAGCAACAAGTTCAAGTTCTTGAAGAAACACAGCCATTGTCTCCTCAACAAGTAAGAACCCTGTACCCTTACTTCTAGATTAATGATTTCTAAATTGGTCCTGACATGACCTGTTATTCTCATATTGTAGTCCAAACTTGTTCCTGTGGACCTGGACGTTCACGAGACAATTCCCCACAGTCCAAGGGAACAAGCGAGCACGTCAGGCGTGCCAATTGTAATAACTACTGAAGATCAGCCTGACAGGCCTCCAGGTGTCAATGATGAAGATCCCATAATTCTGACCAAAGAAAGTCCTATCCCATCTTCATCACAAGAAAACAATCATCAACTGCTCAGTGTACAAGAGTCAACCACCAAGATACAAGAACTTGTAGGCAAACTGAGTATACTAAGCACTCCTTCTGACACCAAAGCTTTGATTCGAAAAATTCTCTCTGGGCCCTTAGATTCTCTAAAAGACATTCAGGCCATTCATAAACAAGTGAAAACCCTGCATGCCACTGCCCCAACAGACTTCATTCCTCGCCTGGATGAACTAGAAGAAAATCTCTTTGAATTCCAGCACCAAAGCGAAGTCTTCCAAGACCTAACACTCGAGGCTGAGCGTAAGAACGAAGCAGCGGAAACCTTGGAGCAAAAAACTCACAAGGAGACAGAGAGAATCCAGAAGCTTCTGAAGGAAAGAATTACAAAGGAGGAGACTTTAGCAACCAACCGTGCCAAAATAATTGCTCTCGAAGCTGATCTCGCAACTCTTAGAGCAGAAGTAAATGCATTGGAAACTGACGTCCCCAGTTATCAGGACGAAATGCATCACTTTTTGATGGAAGGCGAGACCCGAGCTCAACTCCTGCAAGAGGCACGCGATGAAGCCAATGAAGCTCGCCTAGCAGCTCACCAAGCCTGGATGGCCACAGAAATGGCTAAAATCTCGATAAAGAACTACTCCCTTCAGTTGTGAAATTTTTGGGCCTCAGATGTAGGCTTCATCTATTTGTCACCAAACATTAAACTATTTATGTATTCAAATTGTTTTGATAACAAAGTCTGAATTGGGTCCAAAAACCCTAATTGGGCTTCTCCAATAAGCCCTTTTCCTAATTTCGATCCAGCCTCATTTTAGGCTGTAATTAATTTTGACTATTTTGATTGTTCAACAATAAATGGAATTGAATTCTAAACTTGGAATCCGTATCGCGTCCAACAATCAAAATCTTTTGAAATACGTTTTACCTGCCCCAAAAATCTCCTCATTTATCATGCACTTCTTGCGAGTAAATAAACCGTTTTCAGGGTCCACTCTTATTTGGACACGTATTCTCTATTTTTAAGCGTAATTACTCCCGCGAAACCAAACCGGTGTGACTCCTGTCTATAAAAGGTTTCCCTTTCCTTTGTGTTATGAACCAATCCTTTCGCGAGAATGAATTACCTCACTGCTTATTTTCTCTGGTCTTCCTACCCAAAGAAACCTCCAGATAAATTCTTTCATGTTGTGTTCTTTAGATAGCAAAATCCATGTCCAAACCTGGACTAGATAGCAATATCTATGTCCAGGCGTTGCCTTGGCTATCCCAACTTGTGTCAGTAGAAGAAGAGAGAAGCCACAATCCCGAGGTGAATTCCTCTTCGTCCTCCTCCAACGCACCCGCTCGGTGTCCATATGCACTGGAGGTGGAAGGCCTCTTCAATGTGGCCTGCAATAGATAGGGAAAGATGGGGTGTCACTCTAGGAAGAAGGCAACAAACGCCAGGGCAGGTGCACAGGTCTTTTGTCCTGATGCACTTCCTGCATTTCAGATCCTCTCCATCCCCTCACCGAGGTCGATCTCCATGTATACATATTTGATACATCTACCTCAGGGGATGGCACACAACGCAGAGGATCTTGTGAAAAAACAAACTTTTATTTTCTTTTTCTCTGTTGCTGATTAAGGTTTGTTTTTTCCATATGGTATCAAAGCTTGAGGCCGCAAAGCCTTTGTATTCTTCCAAATATTGAATGTAATATTTTATTTGAAATGTAAAAGTTCCTTGTATTGATAAACTCATATACAGTTTGCTCAAAACTTAGACCACAAAAACTGGCTAATATGAACTTTGACTTGGAAGAAAAACCATAAAAATTACAAAAATTTGGCCTCGAGTACAGGCCCTAACTTTTTAACCCCATAAATAGGATATTATAATGTACATAATCCTCGGTATGTGTTGCCCCTGTAGTTTACTTATGCGAGAGCATAAATAAACTAGATTAAGCTGTAGATGGAGGATCTTCATACTCCCAAACTGGTTGTATGAACTTCTTTAGGTAACGACCATTTATTGGGTTCGCGTGTATAGTACCATCTCGATCTCGCAAGCGAACTACTCCTTTTCCCAACAGTCGATCGATAATGTATGGTCCTTCCCATTTCTCTGACCATTTACCGCGTCCTTCAGTCTTCTCGCCAACAGGCAAAATGACTCGCCAGACAAGTTCTCCTTCTGCAAAACTCATGCCCCTTGTACGTTGGTCATAGGCACGAGCCACCTTTTGTTTCTCAGCACGTAGACTATCATAAGCTTGTATTCGTTTCTCATCTAAGTCTGCATGCTCTTGCCACATCGCTTGGACATAGTCTTCACCGATCAAGTTGTGTTGTTCCATCACGTGTAAAGACTGAACATTGATCTCCAAAGGCAAGACTGCATCATGCCCAAACATTAATGCATAAGGAGTTGTACCTGTGGGTGTCCTCTTACTAGTCCTATAAGCCCACAAAGTATTAAAAAGTTCTTCATGCCACAGTCTGGCATTGCTCGCGAGCATCCTTTTTAGGATATGAATAATAATTTTATTGCTCGCTTCAGCTTGACCATTGGATTGGGCATAGTATGGAGAAGAGTGAAGAAAATGAATCTCAAGATCCTTCATTAGAGTATCTACTTCTCCAGACATGAATGCAGCCCCACGGTCTGAAACAAAACTCTCAGGAATACCAAACCGACAAATAATATCTTCAAAAAGGAACTGGCGGATGACCTTTGCAGAAGATACCCTGAGAGGTCGAGCTTCAACCCATTTTGTGAAGAAATTAGTAGCCACTATGATAAACTTGTGCCCTTCAGATGAATAAGGATGAATCATTCCAATTAAGTCCAAAGCCCATCCTCGAGCTGGCCAAGGCTTGATTATTGGCTGTAATGGTATTCTGGGCATATGGTTGACTGGACCATGTTTCTGGCATTCTTCACAACCTTTTGCGAACGTGATGCAGTCTCTGAGCATTCCTGGCCAATAAAAGCCATGTCTTTTTAGTAACCATCTCATCTTGGGACCAGCCTGGTGTGCCCCTGCAATCCCAAGATGGACCTCTCTCATTAACCACTTAGTGTCGCGTCCAAAGACACACCGTAACAGTATGCCTTCCTCTCCCCTTCTATATAACTTAGCATCCTTGAGTTTATAATTGGGGGGTAAAAATCGAATCCGCTTGTCTACCGGATTATTAGGATCCTGGAGATAAGAGATGATTTCCTGTCTCCAGTCCTTGTCAATGTGATCAAGTGTAGCAATGTACCATTCATTTTTATCTTCTTGTCGTGCAATGAAAGATGGAAGGGTTCTTCTTTCAACCTTTAATATTCGTTCGCATACTCCATCTTGCAAACTGATACCCGTTGCTAGTTGAGCCAGCTCATTAGCCGCATAGTTCTTCTTGCGAGGAACATGACTCAACTCCACTTCTGTAAACAACTTTAGTAAGTCACAGGCCCTTCTCGCATAAGGTTCTAATAATGGACCTGCCTTGTACTTTGTTTCAAGTTGTCTGATCACCAGTTGGGAATCTCCAAAGACATGCACATCAATGATCTCCATATCTAGCAGAAGTTCTAATCCAATGATTAAAGCTTCGTACTCGGCTTGATTATTTGTGCATCTGAAGTCCAATCTGAAAGAATAAGAATAAGTTTGGCCGCGTGGGGAGATCAAAGCTACCCCTGCCCCAGCCATAGTACTCGTACTGGACCCATCAAAATATAAACACCAAGGGGCCAAATCAATACGAGCGAGATCCAGTTCTGGCCCCTCAACCACCTCTTCCATGGGATGATGAGCCAAAAAATCAGCCACTGCTTGGCCTTTTACCGCCTTCTGAGGGACATATTGCAAAGAAAATTCTGACAAAGCCATAATCCACTTTCCAATGCGTCCACGGAGAATCGGTCTGGACAACATATACTTCACTAAATCTGTTTGTGCAATAACACATGTAGTGAAGGAAAACATATAGTGCCTCAACTTATACCCTGAAAAGTATAACGCTAGGCACAATCTTTCCATTGGAGAGTATCTCATTTCACAATCGTTCAAGGTACGACTCAGATAGAAAATAGCACGTTCAACTCCGGCCATGTCGTCCTGAGCTAATAGACTTCCAATGGAGAGATCAGTAGCTGATATATACAGCTTAAGAGGAACCCCAGGTCTTGGAGGAACCAAGACAGGTGGGTTTGTTAAGTAGGCTTTAATGGTTTCAAAGGCTTCTTGATGTATAGGCTCCCATATAAAGTCCTTTTGATTTTGAATCTTGAGCAGTGTGGAGAATGGTTGTGTTTTCCCAGCAGCATTGGCAATAAACCGTCGTAAGAAATTGATTTTTCCCAATAAATGCTGTAGTTCTTTCTTACTCTTTGGTGGGACTGCATTGAGAACTGCTTGTTTCTTGTCATCTGGTATCTCAATCCCATGCCGATGAACCAAAAAGCCCAGGAAATCTCCTGCCTGGACGCCAAACACACATTTGGCTGGATTCATCTTCAGTTGATGTTGCCTCATTCTGATAAACACTTGCCTTAAGTCTTCAAAATGAGCACTTATGTGTTTCGTTTTAACTACCACATCATCAATATATACTTCCATGGTCTTACCAATAAGATCATGAAAGATCAAATTCATAGCTCGTTGGTAGGTTGCCCCTGCATTTTTAAATCCAAATGGCATATCCACGTACTCAAAAACACCGGCAAAGCCAGGGCACCGAAACGCAGTTTTATGTCTATCTGCTTCAGCCACTGGAATTTGATGATAGCCAGCAGTGCCATCCATGAATGTTAACATTTCATGGCGGGCAACTGAGTCAACCAACAAATCAGCTACTGGCATAGGGTATGCATCCTTTGGGGTTGCATTGTTCAAGTCTCTGTAGTCGACGCATACTCGCATCTTTCCATTCTTTTTCTTGACTTGGACTATATTGGAAAGCCACTCATTATATTTGGCTACACGTATAATCCCTGACTTGAGCATTTTCTCGACCTCTTCCTTGACTAGAATTGTTGTTTCTGTGTTCATGCGACGCATCTCCTGTTTTACAGGTTTCTTCCCTTCAATGATGGGCAAATTATGACAAACCAAGTTTGGTGATAGACCGGGCATGTCGTCGTATTTTTCTGCAAAACAGTCTGCATATTCTTTTAGCAATTCAATAAGCTTGAGCCTCTCCTCAGGCTCCAAGAAAGTACTGATAGCCACAGAGATTGGCTCTTCATGTGTCCCAATATTGATGTGTTCAATGTGATCCTTGACTTTAGGAGGTAAATCATCTAAAGCTGCTGGAGCTAATTTAATCTCGTCCTCCTCCTCTAAGTCTTGCAAAACGTCTTCATCCACGTATTTCAAGGCTGCAACCGTTGGAACCTTCTCAAAGGCTTGGCTCTCTAGTAGAAAATTATGAAAACGTTCGTGCAGAGAAAGACAAGCCTCGGCCTCTATATCTGATAGAGACCCAATCATGGAGAACGTTTGGATGATAGCTCAATGGTGTAGGGTCTTTTACTATCTTGAGTTGCTTGAATAATACCCCACTGAGCTAATTCAGAGGCCGTAACACCAACGGGGCGGCCCTTACTATCGACGCCACATACCTCCAATGGCCTAAGGTCACTGTGGTAGTATCTGGCCTCTAATGCATTAGCAGAAACGGAATATGGACGAGGGTCAGCATTGACAAGTTCTGCCTCGCCTGACTCCATGTTCCAGAGTAACATCTGCTGATGAAGTGAAGAATGTACACAATAGCTTCGATGTATCCAGTCACTCCCCAGGATTGCACTATATGGAGATGTGCATTCTACCACAAAGAATGTGTAAGTGCCTGAGGCCAGCCCGATGTGTACCTGTAAGAAGACAATTCCCAAGGTCTTGGTTATGCTTCCCTGGAAATTTCTAACACTAAGCGAGGTCTCTTGGATAGCAGACTTGGGAACGCCTATTAAGGCCATTGCCTTAACGGTGATGATGTTAACCGCTGCCACTGAGTCCACTAGGAGTTTATTCAATTGAATCCCTTGGACTTGACCTGTAACATATAATGGCCGCATATGCATGGCCATGTCCATAGTGGGCTTGGAGAACATCATCTGTCCTTTCGTGTGTGATGAATCCATCTCTGGTATTTCAACCAGTGTTGAATCATTTGGTAGCTCTGGTTCTTCATCTGGTAATACCACACTGTTGATGTTCTTGGATTCACCTTTTGGTGCTGACGGAGACAAAGCATATTTAGAAGATAAGACATACACCATGTTAATGGTGGAAGTGTCTTCCTCGACACAGTCAAGTGCTTCTTCATCTTCATCCTCACCGTAGTCCACCAACTGTTCATCGTCGTCGTAGTTATCATCTCCGGCCTGATGTCCATCCTCATTAGACATTGTGGTTACCTCGAGATGGGCTACTTGCTGTATTGGATCCTCAGGAGTAGGATCAATGGCTGATGGTAGTAGTAGTGGTGGAGTTTTTTCCTTGGGAGCAGGGATCAGTCTTTGGGCCTTCGCTTGTTCTTCCACAACCAAAGGCCTGGGTTTCCATTACAAGACTGGAGGCTTGCCTGGAGTGTTCTGTTTCTGCATGTCCCCTGTTCCCTGAGGGGGTGTCTTTAGCCCTACTATTTTCATCGTGTCCTCCTCAAAGGTGAGGCGTCTCCTTACTGGCTGTCGTTTTGCAGTCTCACGATGAATCTCCTTAGTAGATTCTGGCTCTTTACCTTTATTCCCTAATTCTGGGTTTTGTTCGAAAACCCCTGGTCTTTGGGCTCTCAACTTAGGCTCGCGAGATTTCTTCCCAAAGACCACCAATGGGTTTGCTGCAAGGGTGTTCAATCTCCTTTGCAACACTTCTGGAGGAAACTCCAGGTCTTCTTCTTTGATCAAGCCAGCCTCATAAGCATCCAATGCTCTCTTGGCCCTACCAAAGTGTCGTTGAAGGTTTCTCCTCTTGCTTGGAGTTACCTCAGCGGTTTTTCCTTTCTCCCTCACGTACCAAACATCCTCCTTTGTAATATTTCTCGATGCTGGAGGTATATATGGCTTCGCGAGCGTACTTGCAACTTTAGACTCAGGTGTTTTATCCAAACTAGCTTGGTCTGTTGCTCGCGAGTGCTTGGGAGCTGGAGTATCCCTTTGTCTTGCTTGTAGGGGCTGATGATCTGTACTCGAGAATAGCTCTGGGAAAGACTTGGCTGCCTGAGCTAGTTCCTCATAAGAGATCTTCAGTCCACTTCTTAGTTTACAATGTGCACAAAGGGCTACTGGCGATTCTGCTTTGGGATCCACCTTTTCTTTTCCTTTATTCTTTGGTGTGTAAGATGGATTCTCGCAAGCAGTTGGTTGGTCGTTGGACTGTTTTCTTTTATTTGATTTGTCACGTGTTAATTCCAACATTCCAACCATAGGGCCGTCAAGCCTGGCGAGGGGTCTTGTTCTATCTCTATTATTCCCTCGTTAATCAGCTGCTGTATCTTGTACATCAAATCTCGACAAGCAGCCGTAGTTTGACGTCCCCATCTGTGATGGTATCGACAATAGGGCAAACCCCTAACATCCACAGGATGTGGGTCAGGTGCTCCCCAATTGTCAGGAACCACAACTATTCCTTCTAGGCATAGCTTAATGAATATCTCCTCTCGCCAAGACGCGTCATATGTTATGCGAGTCCGCTTAAGTCGGACAAACGCTATATTTCGGTTAGACCTTCGCCTGGACCTCTTCTTCGCATGAGTTGGTTTAGTTTGACTACCCCTTGAAGAAGTGCCACTGGCAGGAGAAGATGGTGTTCTATGAAGATATTTCGGGTGAAAATCCATCTCGCCCCTGTTGTTTATTTCAATCACTTCCCAGTTGATCAAACCTTGGATTTCATCTCTCAAGGTGGAACAAATCGCTGTTCGATGACCAAAGTGATTGTGGAATCTGCAGAAGTGTTGGGCTGGTTCTTTATACCGTAATTGTCTAAGCTCAGTAATTGGGTAAAAAGAGATCAGCCCCATGTCCTTTAGCCTATCAAAGAATTCTTCTGTCATATCCAGTCTGAATGAATAGGCTAAATAGGATGATTGATTCCAGTCTTCCACACCCTCGAGGTGCCTGTCAGGCGATGTCAAATTCACATCAACCATATTCACCTGTGGAGTAGGAAACGGCTCAGAATCCACTAATACAGCGGTTTTGGACGAACCGTCCAATTCTAATCTTCCCTCATTGATCCACTTCTGGATTTGATCTTTAAGCTTAATGCAGTCTTTGGTAACGTGGTTCCATGCTCCATGGAACTTGCAATATTTCTTACCCTTTAACTGCTCAGCTGTGGGAAGTGGTCCAAAATCTGCCTTGACGACACGCAGACTATACAATTCGTCCAAAATTTCATGAGCCATGTTGGCGTCATATGTGTACTTCTCAAATTCTGGCTTAGTGAAAGCCACTGTTGCGAGCTTGATTAGACCCCTACTCTTTTGGAGCTTGCGGGGTTTTAAAACTTTGTTTGTTGATAAGTCAATAGCACCCACTTGCTCGCCATCAGAGTCTGATTCCTGGTCGTCTACACCTTCAATATAAGCCACTGTCTTTGGCTTTAACCTGTCATATGTTCGACTACTGTACGTCCCTTTGGACGCGTTCCTTCTGTTATCTCTCTCCTGCATATTGCTATGTGCTTTAGTCACAGCCGTGATGAACTCATTCAGAGAGAAATATTTGCTGTTTAAGAATAGCTGATGGAACGTGTCCTCCAGACCATTCTTGGCCATCTCGACCACCTCTTCCTTGCTCAGAAGGGTCTTGCATAGATTATACTCTGACCGGAAACGGTGCAGGAAGGTGACCGGACTTTCTGTCATCGATTGGCTCAAGGAAGCCAGCTTTCCTACACTAGTTTCTGGCCTTGCAGTTCCAAAGTGATCTATGAATAAGGCCTCCATATCCTTCCATTCACTGATCGAACCATTCTCTATTCCGGTATACCACACAAGGGCTGATCCTGACAACGATGACCCAAAAACTCTTAATTTGAGTCCTTCATCTTCGACAAATTGGCCTAACTGCAGAGTAAAATAGGCCAAGTGTGTTGCCGCATTTGCATCATCATCACCAGAGAAAGTCTGGAAGGTTTGGTGTTTGTAAAATTTTGGCCAACGCCACTCGTTGGGGTCATCTTTCATCGGAGGAAACGGTGTCTCGTAAGTTTCATGCATCTTAGATAGTTGTATGTTACAATCATCTAAGAACTTATTTAACCGTTGCTCCCAAGCAAGAGGAAAAGACTCCGCTTGCCTAGCCAAGTCCGATACGGATTTGGTTAGAGGTCCTATGTCCTTGTCTACCCTTTGTGATAGAGTCGCCGCGTATCGGTGGTATTCTTCCAATCCTTTGTCCATTTGGCGAAGGATATCTATCCGTAGTTTATCTTGACCTTCTACCAAACTAGTCACCTGGGCCCCCATGGCCTCTCTCTCCTCTCGATCTTGATTTTACTTTGCCCGAATTGCTTGGAAACCAACTGTCACTGTATCAACTAAGTGGGCCTGGGTGGTGAGAAGTTCTACCTGTTGCTCGATTTTCTGTTCGAGTGCCAAATGGTGATTAGTCTGGTGAATATCTCGCCTGGCTGCATAAGCCAGGTATTGTTCGAGCGTGAGCCCTGTTATTTCCGCCTCACTCAAAAATTGGAAAGTCATGGTATCGAAGTTGTTAGCGAAAATAACTTCAACCGCTTGATTACTTAATGAACGACACTGAGTAGATGTGTGTTCACGGTAAACCGGTTGTGGATGTTTGCGACACTGAGGATAGACCCTTCGATAAGGATCTTCAATTGTCGCTTAAAGATGCAAAGAGATATTGTCCCACTGGGCGTGCCAAAATGTTCGATGCAAAAATATCTCTCGCGAAGAGATCCTTCTCGTGAAGCAGTCTCTTTTATCTCGGATGTTTTAACCGCGTGGGCCGGTTTATCCTGTTTGTGCTTCGTATGCTGACGTGCCACCGTCTCTTGACGAAATATGGACTGATCACAGCCGCCTGACTTCTATATTAAGCGATTAGAACAGGGAGAGCACCAACCCTGCTCGAATATGTCATTTTTGCCTAGAAACCTAGGACTTTGACATGTGAATCTCTCGCTAAGTCTTGAAATCGATATTCCATACGTCCTTTCTCGTGCAAAGCAGAGCAATCTCTTAACAGAGTGTTGAGAACACTCGCTCCCTTTGAGTATTTAAGCTCTCAACTTACAAATGACAAGCTCTTCAACTTTCCGGTTGCAATTGCTTCCTTGGAGTCGTAATACTCTCACTCGATATGTGACAAACACTTAGACTTTCTAGTTGCAAAGAAAGATAGAAATCTCGAGGACGAGATGTCCGTCTAAGTTTGTTTGCGTATAGCAAGATTGTTTGATTGATTGGGGGGGGCTTCTCATAAGATCCTCGCTCTTCTTATATACTCGCTTAATAACAGTCATTCATTCTATGTCAAATTCTTCTGCTCTTGTAATCACAGTCTGAATCCAACACCCAGCATATGTGTCGTATCACTCATAGATCTTCTAACACCATCATAACTCTTCCAAGAGTTCTATATAAAATCAAACCAGTTATGACAGAAATCAAAACTGCATAGAACCAGCTAATAAGACACAGTTCCAATAGAACTCAAAGTCTTCCTCTAGCGAAGCTCGTATATAACTTGACTCCTCGCCAAGCACCATTAATATAATGGGCCGCTCGCATAGACCTCGGCCATTCAAGCCCAAAAATGAAATTCTTTATTTAGGCCCAAACAAACACACCACTAATTAATGAAGAACATACTTTAGTTTTCAATAAAAACCTAAAAAATATATGCATCCATGAACTCATATATTTGGGCTAGATTCCATTAGACAAAGTTATTGACCCAGCCCAAAATAGAATAAGAGCCTTAAATTAGCCCAACAAGCCCAATTATGTCATTCCTGTTAAACCCTTCGTTCGCATCTCTCTAAAACCTCTTAAACCCCTAAAACCTCAACAGCCATGGATTCGAAGCTCTCCTTCGTCAAAACTCTGATCCGAAATGTAATTTCTCAGAGGTCATGCTCCACCAGCGTGACGACCAAGAAGAAGCCGAGCCTGTACTCGATACTCAGTCCTCTGAGAAACCCAGAACAAAGTCAACAAAGGCTCGACGAGTGGGTCTCCAATGGCAACAAAGTCAGCGTCGCCGAGCTCCAGCGCATCATTCGCGACCTTCGAAAACGCAAACACTTCACTCCAGCTCTCCAGGTTTCCAATCCCACCATGCTTTGTTTCATTTTCTCCAGTTATTTGGCATCAATTTTTACTGAGAGACTGTAAGTTTTGTTAGTTTATGTAAATAGAGTAGGCATGTTAAATAAGCAAAATATCAATTAGTGAATTTTAAGTAGTGGGTGTAATGTAAAATTGTAGATTGGGTTGGTTTTGGTTGTAAAAAAGAGTACTTTCATTTTGGCTAATTTTGTTTATTTTGAGTGAAAGGAAATGTGAATATGTAATGATGGTGCAGATTTCTGAGTGGATGATTGAGAAAGAAAAGTGCAAATTTCGGACGACGGAGCATGCTGTGCATATGGATTTGATAGGCAAGGTTCATGGGTTTGTTTCAGCAGAAGAGTATTTCAGTAATTTGGGGGAGGAACACAAGGACTACAAGACACATGGTGCTCTTTTGAAGTGTTATGTCAGGCAGCTCGAGACTGAAATGGCCCTCGCTCAGTTACGCAAAATGCAAGAGATGGGGATTGCTAATTCGGCTCTGTGTTACAATGCAATCATGTCTTTGTATACGGAACTTGGTCGGCACGAAAAAGTCCCTGGCGTGCTGGCTGAGATGAAAGAGAATGCTGTTTCACCCGACATCTATAGCTATAGAGCCTGCATCAACTCGTGTGGTGCGAGATCTGATCCCGAAGGAATTGATGAGGTTTTGAAAGAGGTGGAGGCGCAGCCTCACATTGTCATGGACTGGAATACTTATGCTCTTGTAGCTGATTCTTATATAAAGGCAGGCCAGGCTGATAGGGCTATTGATGCCTTAAAGCAGTCGGAAGATAAGTTGGATAAGGTAAATGCACAAAACTACAATTTTTTGATTTCACTCAACGCTAGTGTGGGAAGCAAGGATTCAGTTTTGAGATTATGGAGTCTTGAGAAGAAAGCTTGTAAGAAACTTATAAACAACGATTATATATGCGTGCTGACATCTCTGATGAAACTTGGCGAGTTAGAAGAAGCTGAGAAGGTATTGAAGGAATGGAAAACATCTAAAACCTCTTATGATTTTCGTGTACCACAAGCTGTCATAGTAGAGTATACACAACGAGGATTGTTTGAGAAAGCGGAAGCTTTGCTGGAAGACTTGATGCATAAAGGAATAGCAACCAGCTTTAATTGTTGGGAAACAGTAGCTGTTGGATATGCCGATAAGGGTGAGATGGAAAAAGCTTTCAAGTGCATGAACCGTGCTCTCAGTGTGTGGAAAGAGGGAAGAGGGAGACTTAATGATTGTGCGATAACAACTTTACTGAGCTGGCTCGGCGATGAAGGCAGTATTGAAGATGCAGAAGCTTTTGTTGGATCACTGAGGAAGGTTATCCCAGTGAACAGAGAAATGTATCATGCATTGTTAAAGACGTATATAAGAGGCGGTGAAGACGTAGACGTAAATAGCGTTGTGGATCGTATGAAAGCAGATGAAATAGATGTTGATGATGAGCAAACAAGGAGCATCCTTGAGAAACGTTGTTCTGATTCACCAATTGCTTAGAAACCATGAAACTGTGTAGTCTGTCTTATTGTTTAGAATGAAACTGAATTGTTTAGTATGTCTCATTGTCATTGTTCAGTATAGTGAAATCTTCATGTCAAGCCCATAATACTGAAAAGGCCTATAAGTATAACAGGCCCAATTCTATAAAGCGCAATTCTGATGCTCTTAAAGTCTTAAACCCTTCGTCGTTTTCATTTCTCTGTAACCTGTCTTCAACCCTTCAACCCCTAAAACCTCTAGAGCAGAGTAGCCATGGCATCAAAGCTCACTTTCGTCAAAACCCTAATCCGAAATGTAATGTCTCAGAGGTCCTACTCTACCAAGAGCAAGCCGAGCTTGTACTCGAAGATCAGTCCTTTGAGAGATTCAAACGAAAGCGTGGCCCCAAAGCTCGACGAGTGGGTCTCTAAAGGCAACAAAGTCAGCATCGCCGAGCTCAATCGCATCATTCGTGACCTTCGCAGACGCAAGCGCTTCAGTCAAGCTCTCCAGGTTTCAAATCCCTCATGTTTTGTTTCGTGTTTCTTTAGTTTCGCAAATTTTGACTGAGACTGTAAGTTTAAGTAAGTAAAGAGGAGAGTGAATTTTGACTGGTGGGTGTAATGTATATTGGGTTAACTGTGGTTGTAGGAAATGTGCTCTCATTTAGTGTTGGAAAGCTTAAACTGAGTTTCGAAGAATTTAAATGATGATGGAATGACACAGTGTAGAGTGTTAGTGTTTAGTTTAGTTTAAGTGAACTAAGTGATTGGTGTGCTTTCATCGATCTGTTGTCGGAACGCTTAACTCAGTGTAAAGTGTTGGTGTTTTGTTCATTTGAAGGAAATGTGAATGTTGTGGATATGTATGATGTGCAGATTTATGAGTGGATGATTCAGAAGGAAGTGTGCAAATTTCGGACGACTGAGCATGCTGTGCAGATGGATTTGATAGGCAAGGTTCGGGGGTTTGCTGCAGCAGAAGAGTATTTCGATAAATTGGAGGTGGACCATAAGGACCTTAAGACACATGGTGCTCTTTTGAATTGCTATGCCAGGCACCTCCAGACTGAGAAGGCCCTTGCTCAGTTATGCAAAATGCAGGAGATGGGGATTGCTTCTTCGGCTCTTGATTACAATGCGATCATGTGTTTGTATACAAAACTTGGTCAGCACGAGAAGGTCCCGGGCGTGCTGGCTGAGATGAAGGAGAATAATGTCTCTCCCGACATCTTCAGCTATAGAGTCTGCATCAACTCTTATGGTGCAAGGTCTGATCCTGAAGGAATTGATGAGATTTTGAAAGAGGTGGAGGCGCAGCCTCACATTATCATGGACTGGAATACATATGCCGTTGTAGCCGATTCTTACATAAAGGCAGGCCAGATCGACAAGGCTATTGATGCCTTAAAGAAGTCGGAAGAGAAGTTGGATAAGGTAAATGCACAGAGCTACAATTTTTTGATTTCACTCAATGCTAGTGTGGGAAGAAAGGATGAAGTTTTGAGGTTATGTGGACTTCAGAAGAGTAATTGTACAAAATGCACAAACAAGGATTATATGTGCATCTTGGCATCTCTGGTGAAACTTGGTGAGTTTGAAGAAGCTGAGAAGATAGTGAAGGAATGGGAAACATCTGGAAACTTTTATGATTTTCGCGTACCACAAACGGTCATAGTAGGGTATTCAGTACAAAGGTTGTTTGAGAAAGCAGAATCTTTGCTGAAAGACTTATTGGGTAAAGGAAAAGCAACCAACCCGAAATGTTTGGAAACAGTAGCTGCTGGATATGCCCGTAAAGGTGAGATGGGAAATGCTTTCGAGTGCATGAAGCTTGCTCTCAATGTGTGGAAAGAGGGAGGACGGAGACCTAATGAGGAATTGGTAACAACCTTTCTGAGCTGGCTTGGTGATGAAGGCAGTGTTGAAGATGCAAAAGCTATTGTTGAATCATTGAGAAAGATTATCCCAGTGAACCGAGCAATGTATCATGCATTGTTAAAGGCATACATAAGAGGCGGGGAAGACGTAAAAAGCGTCGTGGATCGTATGAAAGCTGATAACATAGATGATGATCATGAACACACAAAGAGCATCCTTGAGAAACGTCGTTCTGATTGTGTTCATCCATTCATTCAATCTGTAATATATATATATGACTACTGCTGTAATACTTTCGTGTTCAAGAAGAAATGAAATGTATCAGTATTCTTTCTAAAACTCTCTAAAGCTTTTATGGTATCAAAAGCCACGGTCGGTCTGAATCTCCAGTCTCCGGTTGTCCTCTCCGGCAAGTTGTGTTAGCGGTGGTCAGGGGTTTGTATTGTGGTGATTTGCTCCATTTTTCAGCTAAGTTTTCTGTCTCTATCTCCTAGTTTGAAGTGTGAGTTGATATTTTAGGATCTCTAATAAAGTTGAGTAGTTGCTTCGAAGCTTTGGTTTGTGATTCTGTATCCATTGGTGTGTGTATTGTTTGAATTGGAGCAAGAAATTTTTGTAGATCTAAGTTTGTGTTACTGATAATCATGACACCTCTAAGTGTTACTCCTACTGCAATGTTTCTACCTAATGTGTTGCTGGATGAGTCAAACTATCCTGCTTGGGCGTTTAGACTTGAATCCTTCCTTGAGGCTCAGAAATTGATGGGATTTGTTGATGGTACAATACCCTGTCCATCACAGTTTAAAGTGTCTGAGACTGGTACTCAGATTCTTTCAAGTGCTTTTGTAGCTTGGAGAGCTCAGGATAAGAGCATTATGCATATGATAAGTCAAACTCTAGGAACTCCAGCTCTGTCATGTGCTGTAGGTAGTCAATCCTCTAGAGAACTGTGGTTTAACCTCAAAGAGAAGTTTGTTGCTGCTAATAGACAGAATATTTTGCAGCTGAAAACTAATCTTCAGAATATAACCAAAGGAACAGATAGTATTGAGGTGTATCTAGACAAGATTAAGGCTGCTAGGGATGCTTTACATACTGTTGGAGCTCATTTGGATGATGAGGATGTTGTGGTCACTGTTCTTAGAGGTTTACCTTCTGAGTATGCTGCCATTAAGACTGTCATTAGAGCTCAATTTACCAAATGTTCTCTAGGAGAGTTAAAAACTTTGCTTAAGGCAACTGAAGTTGATATTGCATCTGAGTATGTCACAGCACCTACATTACCTTTCAATGCTCTTGTAGCTCAAGCTACACCTCTGCAATCTCAGGTTCAAAAGACCACCACTACTGAATTAGCATTACCTACTCCATCTATTCCACCTGGTTTTGACACACAATCATACCAAACTCCAGCTCAATTGCCAACAGTCTCTAATTCCAATGTTAACACACCAGTTTCTACTGTTGACATCACTGCTGCTCAACTTGCATCACAGCTTGTTGCATTCTTAGCTAATGCAGGACAGAATGGTTCATCTTACAAGAGTAATTCTGGCTATGGAGGAAACATGTTTCATAATAATAATTTCAGTTCAGGAGGCAAGGATACCTATCAATTGTGTGGGAAGATTGGACATACAGCAAAAACATGCAGAACTCTTATGAACTACAATGTTCAGAATGATGGAGGAGCTGGATCAAGCACTGTTGTGTGTCAATATTGTGGAAGAGAAGGACATATTGCAGCTAAATGTTTTCATCTAATAAGATTTCTACCAAGAAGAAATGCTCAGAATGGACATAATGGTGTATATGGTCAGAATGGTCAGAATGGGGCATCTAACTCTATGACTAACAACCAGATTAGTCCTCAAGTTGCCAATGCAGCAGCTTTGCTTGCTGCAGCATATCCACACCAACCTCAGAATCATGCTCATCAGCATGTTGTACTGCTAGCTGGTGCTCAACAAATCTCATCACCTTCTTTCTGGTTAGCTGACTCTGGCGCAACCAATCATATGACAAATAATGCTCAGATGATGCATAAAGTCACTACCTATACTGCTCCTGACACTGTTCAGATTGGAAATGGTTCTCATTTGTCTGTGACTCACTCTGGTATTGCCTCATTAGGTAATCTTAAACTCAATAGTGTGCTCCTCTTACCTGACATTGTTTTTCATCTATTATCTGTGCATCAATTATGCAAGGAAAATAACTGTGCTATGTGGTTTGATGAATTCATGTGTATAATACAGGACAAGGTGCAAGGGAAAATTCTATTCAAAGCCCTGAGTGATCATGGTTTGTATCCCATACCAGTTGATGTTCCACTACAGATTGGTGAGTCCAAGAGAAAGGTTCAGGCTGCTCATCTAGGACAAGTCATAAAGAACAGTGTATGGCATCAACGGTGTGGTCATCCAACCAATGAAGTGATTCAATCAATGCTAAATAAATGTGGAGTAAACATTAACTCTACTGTTTCTACTACTTCTGTTTGTGAAGCTTGTTTGTTAGGAAAAACCAGTAAACTTGTGTTTCCTGTGTCTGAAACCAAAAATGTGAAACCTTTTGAGCTAATACACTCAGATGTTTGGGGACCATCACCTCACATTTCTCTAGCAGGGTTTAGATACTATGTGTTGTTTGTTGATGACTTTAGCAGATATACATGGTTGTTTCCTATGAAACACAAATCTGAGGTTTTTACATACTTCAAAAGTTTTCATGCCTTTGTTAAAACTCAGTTCAGTACTGATATTAGAACTTTTAGAAGTGATGGAGGAGGGGAATACATGAGTAATCTGTTTAAAGATTTTCTAAACAACCATGGTATTCATCATCAAGTGTCATGCCCTTACACACCAGAACAAAATGGTATATCAGAAAGGAAAAACAGACATGTTAGAGAGACAGCAGTTACCTTATTACAACAATCATCTCTTCCCCCTAGCTTCTGGTATCATGCCTGTGCACATGCCACATATCTCATTAACATAATGCCTAGTGCTTCTCTTCAAAAACTATCTCCCTTTGAGAAGCTTTATCATACCATACCTACTGTGGCTAATCTTAAAGTCTTTGGTTGTGCATGTTATCCACTCATGACTCCTTACAATTCCAATAAACTCCAACCTAAAAGTACTCAATGTATATTTTTAGGTTTTCCCTGTGGTTATAAAGGCTTTCTGTGCTACAATATGCTTACAAAGAAGTTCATTATATCCAGACATGTTATATTCACTGAAGATGTGTTCCCATTTGCAAGACTCAAGACTTCTATCAATTCAGTTCCTAGAGCAGTTGAGTCTTCAAGAACAACTGAGACATCAAATGGTATGGTGATCACTCAATGGCCTTCAACTTCATCATTTTTCCCTCCATCTGTCCCCAATGCACATGTTCACACCTCTGCACAACCAGGTCAGTTCTCTGATGATCATAACTATAATACTCAGGCTAATTCTGATAGCACTGGTAATACTTCAGACACTTCATCTTCTTCTCCTACTGATCATGATGCACCAAACACTAGTGTGCCATTTAGTCCTGATTCTCATACACATGTTATGCTTGAAGAATCTGCTGGAATGGTAAATGTTCAATCCTCTCCTGGACATGGTATTTCTCTTACTGTTGAGTGTGATCAACACAGGCTACCTAATGCCATGTCTTCTTCTAATATTCTTCATCCAGTAGAAGGTTTATATGATCCTGCCACAATTAATAATCATGGCATGCTTACCAGAAGTAAACGAGGCATTGTCAAAAAGAAATGTTTTCTCTCTTCCTTAACTAATGGTTCTGATACTTCTGATATAGAGCCTATTGGTTACAAAGCAGCTTTAAAGCTTCCAGTTTGGAAACAGGCTATGCAAGAAGAGTTTGATGCATTGACTAAACAAAATACTTGGACACTGGTTCCATTACCTCCTGATAAGAATTTAGTTTCTTGCAAATGGATCTTTAAGATAAAGAGACTTGCAGATGGAAGTATAGCTAGGCACAAGGCAATACTTGTGGCTCGAGGGTTTAGTCAGGAATATGGTGTGGACTATGAAGAAACTTTCTCTCCAGTGGTTAGGCACACTACTGTGAGACTTGTTCTAGCTCTTGCTGCATCATTTGGTTGGTCTCTTCATCAACTTGATGTTAAGAATGCTTTTCTAAATGGTAATCTGTCTGAAGAAGTATATATGGCACAACCAAGTGGTTTTGAAGATCCTCAACTTCCTTTTCATGTTTGCAAACTTCAAAAATCTATCTATGGTCTGAAGCAAGCACCTAGAGCCTGGAATGAAAGATTTACTCAGTTTCTACCTACAATTGGATTCAAATCATCACATGATGATCCTTCACTGTTTGTCAAGATTTCATCCAGTTGCAGAATTTATTTGCTGCTCTATGTTGATGACATTATTCTCACTGGAGATAATGAGAAAGCTATTCTACAAGTTAAACATTCTTTACAAACTGAGTTTGAAATGACAGACATGGGATTACTGCATTATTTTCTTGGACTTGAGATTCAGCATTGCAAGAATGGCATCTTTGTTTCTCAACACAAATATGCTCGGGATCTCATTCACAAAGCTGGTTTGGATGCTTGTAATAATCATCTTACTCCTTGTCAATCTGGTATCAAACTTCTAAAAGATTCTGGTTCTCCTTTGAAAGACAATGAAGTCTCCTTTTTCAGGACTTTAGTTGGTTGCCTTCAATATCTTACGTTTACCAGACCTGACATCACGTTTGCAGTAAACAATGTTTGTCAATTCTTACATTGTCCTACTATTGAACATCTCAATGATGTGAAGAGAATCATAAGATACATTAAAGGCACCTCTGATGTTGGTATTCTGTATCAAAGACAGAATCAGTCTTCACATTTTGTACTCCCTTTTCAGGCACATTGTGAGGCAAATTTATAGGCATTTTGTGATGCAGACTGGACTGGGAATCCTAATGACAGAAAGTCTACTACAGGTTTTGTGGTGTTGTTAAATGACATGCCTATTTCTTGGTGTAGTAGAAAACAGCATGCAGTCTCACGTTCATCAACTGAAGCAGAATATAGAAGCATGGCAGACACTACATGTGAACTTCAGTGGCTCAAACATCTGCTACAAGAATTGCAGATTCCTCTGAGTGCTACTCCATTGCTTCACTGTGATAATGTTTCTGCACTTGCTTTAGCTTCTAATCCTGTGCATCATTCCAAGATGAAACATGTAGAAGTTGATGTACATTTTACTCGTGACAAGGTTAAGGATGGATCTATCAAACTGGAATTTGTCTCTTCTCAAGATCAACTTGCTGATATCTTCACCAAAGGGCTGTGTTCTCCACAGCATTGGTTCTTTAGTACCAGCTTGATGCTTCAGAGACCTCCATCAAGCTGAGGGGGAGTATTAGCATAACATGACTGTTAAGCAGCATTGTTATTGCTTGATTCTGTTTTAGCATGCTGAATAGCAGCCATACACGTGTGTGTTCATCCATTCATTCAATCTGTAATATATATATATATATACCAGAACAAATTGCTATATTTACCAGAACAATTTATATGTAATATATATATATATAAATTGCCAGAACAAATTGCTATACTAAAGTTTTGGTCGTATTTACTAAAGTTTTGGTCGTATTTACTAATGCCATTTAAATATCCATGGCAATTAGTAAATATTCAGGTCCAACTCAGTCACCTCCAGTTCATCCAGATCTTCCCTTAGTGCGATCCCAAACATAGTAAATGAAGAACAAATTGAAATACAATCCCATAGTAACATTGATAGAAACGACTGGAATATTCCAAGAGTTCCTAATAATGAAATCTATAAGAAAAAATGGTCAATCACTTCTTTCAGAAGTGAACATCATGTTAAAACAGTTGAACAAATTTATGCTGTAAGTTCACAGCACGAAACTTGTCAATTGTTCAGCCCTGGGTCAATTAGAAAACATAAAAAAGATGGCCATAACTTCCTTCATATCGGCTTAGTCCAAATAGGAGTAAAACCTTTAACAAGAAAAGGTTTAAACGCCTCAGTCCTTCTCTGTCTCCGTGATGCTTGGTTTACCGACTTCACTGACAGTACCCTTGGTATAATCGAGTCAAGTTTATTCAATGGTCCAATACACTTTGACTGTTATCCAGATTTTACAGTCAGTCTGAGTGACCCTCACATCCTCAAAACTCTAACGTTAAATATTAAAACCTCAAGATACAATATCCTTGATGGATCAAAACCTTTAGCCTTGATCTACAGGGTCCATTATAAAGTCACTGGTACGAACATTAACTTTCAAGCCATTAGTAAAAGTCCCAAAGATCAAACTCTTTTGATCCAAAGCAGTCATGAAAATGCCAATGTCCGTGTTCCTCACGCTATCAAATGGTCAGATGTCCAGCTCCCTTCAGAATGGGCACTCACCAATGAAAACCAGCCCATAAATATCCAACATAGCCAAAGTGATTTAAACTGTATCCACCAATTCAATGATGGCACAGTAAGAATCAACTTCAGAAATAATCCCAGATTTCATGAACCAGGACAATCTTCCAGGCATTCCTTTGCTGGTTCCAGTACTGCTGAAACTATGTCAATGAGAGATTGTGACCTAGATAAAGAAATAAAGAACATTAGGATAAAAGAATTAGAAGAAGAATTGAAAAAATTAAAAATTAAAAGTACAAAAACTACTTCTCAAGTCACCTATCCTAGTTATGTTAATCATCAAAGAGACTCTGATGACGAACAAACTTCTCCCACGGCAACAGATTTCGAGGTTGTCAACCCCATTAATCCTCAGTTAAATGTTCTCAACAAATCCTTCACAATCAATTACCCTAAATTAGACCAACATCTTCAAAATGAAGAAAATATTCCCAGAAGAAATGTTTACAGAAATCAATTCCCCACCAAAGAATAGAGAATAGAATTATTCCAGCAATGGAAAAATTTTATGCTCGAAAATGAGTCTGGAATTTATTTCCTTGATTTCATAGATTTAATTAATGACAAGAGTATTCAGACCCTTTCAAAATCAAAATGGAAAACAGCTAAAAACACCCTAATTTCTTCTAGTCATCCCCCAGCTGAAACAATAATTCTAGACCATCTCCAATCTACGATAACAGCTTCTCCTTTCAAGTTACCCCCTACAGATAATCCCGAATTCAAGAAAATAACAGAACAAAGTAATTATACAAATCAAAGCTTAATAACTATAGGAAACCAATTAGATAAAATAGAAACAATAGTTGACAATGTCTTAGAAACAATCCAACCTTCTAAGAAACAAGAGTCACCTTTGGTCTATTTTAAAGACCTAAGTAAAACTACCCTTAAGCCTATCTCTACCACCCAAAAAATAGAACAAATGTTAAGAGAATTAAAACCTGAATCCAGCACAATTACAGTCATCCATACTACTGATTCTTCAGACGATAACTCTAGTACGATTTCCAAAGTAGACCAGAATCTTGAAAAACTCCAGTTAAACAGAATAGGACATCCAACCAGAAAACCTTTCCAGAAATGGAAAGAACGCCCTTTACCTGTAGATATTCAACCAAGTACTTATGCAGCCTCAAACCAATTTTCTGTTTCAGCCGATAAAACTTATGAATGGAACATTGACAATCTCTCAGAACAAGAAATTCTAAATAAACTTCACCATATGTCAATGACAGCCAATAGTTACGTAACAGCCTACAACTATTCCCAGCCTGAAATTGTTGAAATACTTTCTTCAGGATTCACAGGAATGCTTCATTCCTGGTGGGAAAAACATCTTACAATTGAGGCCAAAGAGTCAATCAAACATGCAGTCATGCATGATGAAGATGGATCCCCAATCTTTGATAGCAATATTGGATTGGGAATTTCAGATGCAGTAAACACCCTATTTTATACAATAATACAACACTTCATTGGTACACCAAGTCACATTACTTCCAGAATACATGACCAGCTCAGTAATCTTAGGTGTCCAACCCTTAGTGATTTTAATTGGTATAAAAATGTCTTCATCTCTCGAGTCATGCTTAGGGATGATAGTAACCAACCTTTTTGGAAAGAAAAATTCATAAATGGTCTCCCAAATCTCTTTGCTCACAAAATAAGGCAAGTCTTGAGTAATGAATTAGGACAAATAGATTATGACTCCTATACTTATGGCCAAATCATTACAATAATCCAAAAAGAAGGCCTCAAAATGTGTATTGGTTCCAAAATCAACTCTGCCGCTAAAACAGATAAAAAACTAGCTAAATACGAACTAGGAAATTTCTGTGAACAATACGGTCTACCTTCCCTACCTCCCTCCAGGAGAAAGCCAAAGCATGTTGAGTCAAACCACTACAAAAAACCCTTCACCAAAAATAGGTTTTTCCCAAAAAACCAATTTGAGCCAAACAAATTTTATTCAAAAAATAAATTCTAACCCAAAAGATCTTTTCAGCCTAACAAAAATACTACGAAAGGCAATTGTTTTAAGTGTAACAAACCAGGACACTTCGCCAATAAATGCCATTTAAAGACTACTATCAACCAACTTAAAATAAGTCAAGATGAACGTAACAAACTCATCAATCTATTAGAACTAAGAAATACAGATTCTGAAAATGAAGACTCTTCTGAACCAAACGATAGTAACTCAGTAAAAACTTCTTCAGATGTTTCTGATAGCAATTCCTCCCCTCATGTCACTTTTGGTTGCAGTGATGCTTTTCAATGTGATAATGATTGCTGTACCAAAACCATTAATGTTTTAACCAAGCAAGAAGAACAAGAAGAACTCCTAATAGACCTAATCAGCAAAATACACGACCCCGAACTAAAAGCTGATTACCTTAAAAAATTAAGAAAAGTAATTGCTCAGGAAAATACTGTCAATACTCCACAACCAAAAATCTGCCTGACCACAACTTTTCAAAAATTTCAAGACAAAAAGAAAAATATAACGTTACAAGATCTCCAACAAGAGATAAAAACCATTAAGACACAAATCCAGTCCCTCAATCACACTTACCAACAATTAAGTGTTGAACATGAGGAAATGAAACAAGAAATAAATATCATAAAAATTAATAACCAATTTCATCACTTAGATAATAATGATATCCCTGGTAATTCCGAAAACAACTCTCAGGATGCGATCATAAGTACAATCAAACAAATCCATCTAAAAAAGTGGTACACCACAGTTCAGATCAAAATAAAAGATTTTCAACTAACAACTATAGCCTTAATTGACTCTCGTGCAGATTTAAACTGCATACAAGAAGGATTAGTACCTTCTAAGTACTTTGAAAAAACAAAAGAATCTCTATGAACAGCCAACGGTTCTAAAATGAATATGAAATACGAACTTTCCAAATCACACATTTGTCAGAACAATGTTTGTTACAAAACTTCTTTTGTCCTCATCAAAGATTTAACAGATAAAGTCATTTTAGGTCTCCCTTTTCTTACCCTAATTTATCCCTTCACTACAGAATACGATGGAATCATCACCTACCCTTTTGATGAACCAGTCAAATTCTCCTTCCTCAGCAACCCAGAGATTCATTCACTAAAAACTTTCCAAGAAAGTTCAATTTCTAAAACAATTAATTCCATTCAAGCCAAAACAAGACAGATTACCTTCCTCAAAGAAGAAATTAATTTCCAGAGGATAGACAACCAGTTGCAAGATACTTTTTTACAAAGCAAAATAAAATCTTTTGAAAACAAAATAGTTACTGATTTATGTTCTGATATCCCCACTGCCTTTTGGCATAGGAAAAAACATATAGTCACTCTCCCTTACATCAAAGATTTTGATGAAAGAAATATTCCTACCAAGGCTCGTCCAATACAAATGAACCATGAAGTCATGGAATTTTGCAAAAAAGAAATAATGGATCTTCTTCACAAGAAAATTATTAGACCAAGTAAATCACCTTGGTCTTGCCCTGCTTTCTACGTCCAAAAAAACGCTGAACTTGAAAGAGGAACGCCACGTTTAGTAATCAATTACAAACCCCTCAATACTGTCCTTAAATGGATACGATACCCTATTCCCAACAAAAGAGATCTCATAAATAGACTAAACCATTCAGTCATTTTCTCAAAATTTGATTTAAAATCTGGATTTTGGCAAGTGCAAATTCATGAAAATGATAAGTACAAGACTGCCTTTGTAACCCCTTTTGGACATTATGAATGGAATGTAATGCCATTCGGCCTAAAGAACGCCCCCAGTGAATTCCAGAATATTATGAATGAAATTTTCAATGCTTATAGTCACTTCTGCATTGTCTACATTGATGATGTCCTAATCTTCTCTCAGTCAATAGAACAACATTGGAAACACTTACACCTATTTTTTACGATAATCAAAAACAATGGTCTAATCGTCTCTGCTTCCAAAATCAAACTCTTCCAGACCAATATTAGATTTCTAGGTTTCAACATCCATCATCTACAGATTCACCCAATAGATAGAGTTATCCAATTTGCTGATAAATTCCCTGATATAATCCTAGAAAAAACCCAATTGCAAAGATTCTTGGGATCCTTGAATTATATTGCAGACTTTTATCAGAACCTACGAAAAAGATGCAAACCACTTTTTGAAAGGTTACAATCCAATCCTCCCCCTTGGTCACCAATTCACACCTCTTTAGTTAAAGAAATTAAAAGGCATGTTAAAACCTTACCATGCCTTGGTATTCCCCTAACTGATTCCTTCAAAATTGTTGAAACAGATGCCTCAGAAATTGGGTATGGAGGTATACTTAAACAACAGGTTTCTCCCAGTCACCCTGAACAAATAGTCAGGTTTCATTCAGGAACCTGGAGTCAAGCTCAGAAAAACTATAGTACCATTAAAAAGGAAATTTTATCAATTATTTTATGTATTAGTAAATTCCAAGATGATTTATTAAATCAAAAATTTTTAATTCGAGTTGATTGCAAAAGCGCAAAAGATGTTTTAGAAAAAGATGTTCAAAACATTGCTAGTAAACAAATTTTTGCCAGATGGCAAGCAATTTTAAGTATTTTTGATTTTGACATTGCATACATCAAAGGCACCGATAACCATATCCCGGATTTCCTAACCAGAGAATTTCTCCAGGGCTCTAATGACGACAAGGCAGCTCAAGAGTTCAGTCAAAAAAGAACCAAAACTAGAGTCATCTCCAACACCAGTAGTCAAAACAGAAACACCAGATAATATGATTATCCCAGGTATTTCTCATCCTGTCCCAGTTAGATCTATGACACCAAACCAATTAGTCAACTACAACCCCCTTTTAGGCCCTATTTTAAATTCTCCAAATCAAATTCGCCCCAATTTCCAGTCAGTTCTAGTTACTCAATTTGACCCTTACAAATGTGACCCTTCCCCTCAGACAAATTTCCCAAAATCTTCCCCATATTATCTCCAAGTCAGTAAAAATCTGTTTTATGTTGAACCCCCTCATAGTCACCTCAAAAATCCCATGTCTCTAATAAGGGAATATTTTCCTCCAAATTTCCATTTCTCCCCAAGTCATCCCTCACAATCCCTCAACTTCTACAAAGACATTTTAATTAAATCTGGATCAATCTCTATCCGAGCCATTTATGATCAAAGAAACAGTACCAAAATCCTCTATCATTCACTCTACATCCTGAAAGTGGATTCTCTCGCTTGCTGGGGAGATCAACCCTACAATGTCCACAGTTGCAAAGACATAACTTACAGTTACAATGATTATATCAATGCATGGTCAATTATCTTCCTCCATCAAACAGAAGACTTCAGTCACTCCTGGTTCATTAACTTTGACAAAAACTTCAAGAGAAGCCTCCCAATGTGGTTCCTCAGGTGGTGGTCAACGCATGGTTTTCCCTATCATCTTCTTCCCCAACAAGTCCAAGAAGCAGTCACAAGATTCCAGTCAGTCATGAACTTTAGTAAATACGACCAAAACTTCCCGGCCACTTTACACTTTATGGCCAAATATAAATTGCCATGGATATTTAAATGGCATTATGAGCTTAATGATCACATCGTTTCTAGACAGTATTTGGTCAAGTGGTGGGACAAGTTTAATTTCGACAGAGTCTTATCTCAATTCAATGAAGAATTCCCAGTCATTCACCCTCAAGACAGTCAAATTAAGCATGAAGGACCTTCAGCTCAGGCCCTTCATCTTAACCAGATCAAGACTCCATCCAATAGTCAATTATCATTATTAATGCCCCAGTTACCTCCTTCTTCCTCAAGACAAAGAGTACCATCTACATCAAAGTCATCTTCCTCCAAAAGCAAAGGAAAATCATCGGCCCAAAGTAAAGAAAAATCTTCTTCCAAGAGTAAAGCAAAATCTTCCAGATCTGCAGAGTTAAAGGCTCTAGTTGATACCCTTCAGAAACAAAGCGATGTCGTTGATGCCCTCCTCCAACAAGTCAGCACCTAAGAGTCAGACAAAAATTCAGTTAATGATGAAGACTGTGATTCTTCCCAATCCTCTTCTTCACCCCCCAGTCAATCACAACCACCTGCAAGATGGTATCAAGATAGTCAAGATCCATATGAATAAATCCTGCTCCTATCACCAGTCAAATGCAAGCATTGGATGCCAAAAGTTACTATTCATAAATTGACTTTTTACTATTCATCAAATAGTAAAATGTTTCTCCCGTGATTTATGGCGCCACAGTAAAAAATAAACAGTAAAAGATTCCTCAGTGATTTATGGCGCCACAGTTCAAATACCTCACCTATATAAGAAAGGCTCCATTCTCCTCTCAAGCAGGCTTTTCTTCTCCAAGACTTCTTTCTCTCCTCTCTCCCCTCAGTTATCCCCATACCTCTAGTTTCATCAGAGCTCTCATGTGTTGAGACTAGTTAGCTCTGCCCTGTTTAGTTCATAGTTTCCTATTTTCAAAATAGTAAACCTTCATGCATTGAGCCCAGAGCTCTTACTTTGTAAGTCAAAATTCAATTATGTAACTCTGTTTTATTTAATACAAATTATGTTTCTACTTCCGCGGTTTCTGGTATCAGAGCCATTGATACCAGAACAAATTGCTATACTTTATGTAGCAACCGAATTTTGATACCAGAACAAATTGCTATATTTACCAGAACAATTTATATGTAATATATATATATATATGACTACTGCTGTAATACTTTCGTGTTCAAGAAGAAATGAAATGTATCAGTGTTCTTTCTAAAACTCTCTAAAGCTTTCACTGATCCCCCAATCGCTTAGGGACAAGGCTTTTATAACTTTCTTTATGTCTCATCTTTTGGTATGAAATGAATTGCCATTTTCAGTATAGAAGTCTCTCTATGTATCATTGGTTAGATTAGACTGAAATATAAGCCAAGTACATCTACACAGATGAAATATAAGGACAAAGCTCAGAGAATTTGTCATTCAAAGTAAAGAGCAGTATGCTATTAAACGAAAGATGAACTTTGGAAATTGATCATCATCATCAGAAAGAAACAAAATATGCACAAAACTCCTCATGTAAGGTCAGTTTGATACATGAATAATTCGTAAAGTTCACTATGTAACACCGAAAACTTGTAAATCTCCATTTTCCACCAACAATGTACCTCCTCCTTTCTATTAACATTCCATCTAATTTCGTTAATATCCCGTTTATTTTGGTACAATTTGGGACTTACTTGTCTTTCTTTTCTCGAGTTAAATGAATCAACTAAATTTTTGGGCCAACCCACAAACAAAAACGTGTAGTATTATTATTATTATTAGTGGGCCTTAAATAGCCCAATCGTATAAGCCCTCACTCTTCTTTCGTTTCATTTTCTCTGGAACTCTGAAACCCCTAAACCCGAAGAGAAGAGAGAGTTTAGAATACTAGTTAATTCCATCATTTTCGAGCTGTGCAGAACCAAGCGCTTCACTCAAGCCCTCCAAGTTTTCCAATAATCTCCATCCTTCAATTTGAGTTTTGAAGAATAATTTAAATGATATTGAAATAATAGCACAGTGTTAGTTATTTAGTTAGTTTCTGTTAAAAATTGAATTATGGAATTCTGTGCAGATTTTTGATTGGATGGATGAGAGGGGATGCAAATTTAGGACGGAACAGAATGCTTGGCGTATGAATTTGATAAGATTGATTCGGCACAAGAGTATTTCAGTAATTTGGGAAAGGAAGATAAGGACTATCTATAAGAATTGTAGTGTTCTTTTTAGGTGCTATGTCAGGGAGCGTCAGATTGAGAAAGCCCTCACATTTCTTCGCCAAATGAAGGAGATGAGGATTGCTTGTTCGGCTAATGATTACAATGCAATCATGAAATTGTATGAGGAGATCCCGGAAAATAATGTCTGAGATGAAGGAGAATAATGTCTCACCAAACATCTTCAGTTATAAATGCTGCATCAACTCTGCTCGTGCGAGGATTGATCCTTATGGTGGGGGGGAAGCCTCACATTGTCATGGACTTGTGTATTTATGATATTGTAGCCGATATTTATAGAGGCAGGCCAAACTGAAAAAGCTATTGATACCTTAAAGAAGTTGGAAGAGAAGTTCGATAAGCATACACACAGCTACAATATTTTGATTTCACACCATGTGAGTCTGGGATGTAAAGATGAAGTTTTGAGGTTATGGAGTCTTAAGAAGAATGCATGTAACGAATGCACAAACACGGATTATATAAGCATGTTGGTGGCTCTAGTGGAACTTGGAGAGTTAGAAGAAGCTGAGAAGGTATTAAAGGAATGGGAAACGTCTGGAAACAGTTATTCATTTGATGTACCAGAAACTGTCTTTGTAGGGTATTCAAGACATAAGTTGTTTGACAAAGCGGAATCTTTGCTGAAAGGCTTGATGGATAAAGGAAAAGCGACCCACCCTGAATGGTGGCAAAGAGTAGCTGCTGGATATGCCGATAATGGCAAGATGGAAAAAGCTTTCGAGTGCATGAAGCTTGCTCTCAAAATGTGGAAAGATGGAAAGGGAGCCAACATGGATAAAGTGATAAGAGCCATACTGAGCTTGCTTGGTGATGAAGGCAGTGTTGAAGATACAGAAGCTTTTGTTGGTTCATTGCGGAAGGTTGTCTCTGTGAACAAATTGATGTACCATGCATTGTTCAAAGCTTATATAAGAGGAGGCGAAGACGTATATAGTGTTGTGGATCGTTTGAAAGCTGATGGAATAAAAGCTGATAAAGTAATTAGGCACATCCTTAAAACCTCTGAAAAAAGGAATAGTTCTTCTGGTTCTCTCATTGCTAAGAAACTAGAATTTTACTCATTTTAGAACCTTGAACTGACAGAACTGTCTAGTGCGTTCCATTGAAAAGTGTTCACGTCTCGTTTAGATTATATTGAACTCAATTGTTAACTAGCAATGTCTATTTGGGTAAAAGATTAGCTCTAGAAATTTGCTTATCAATAAATAACCCCAAGTCTGCAAGCAGCAATTAAACATAAGACAAGATAATGAGAGAGTATCTAAAGCAAACCAGTCTAGAATTTTAACGAAACTGAACGAAAGATGAACTCTAGAAATTGCTTATCAGAAATAATCCCCAAGCCTGCAAACATCACTTAAACATATGACTCGGTATATTGTTAAAGTATCAAAAGAAAATCAAATGTCTAATCAGACACTTAAACATATCAGAATAAAAATGATTTTACAAGGTCAAGGTTTCACTCTGTCAGGGTAGCCTTGAGCTCTCCGCTGTTTTTCAGCTCCAGTATAATATCGCATCCTCCAATGAGCTCACCTTTGTAATACAGCTGAGGGAAGGTTGGCCAGTTCGAGAACACTTTAAGACCCTGCCTCACTTCCTCGTCGGACAAAATATCAAAGGACCCAAAACTAACACCGTCTTCTCTAAGTGCATTAACAACCTTGGAACTAAACCCACATTTAGGAGATTCCGGTGAACCCTTCATGAAGAGCATCACTGGTGAAGAAGATATCAACTTCTTCAAACGATCTTCAAGAGTATCTTTCTGAACAATTCCTTTCTCCGCCAAAACCTTGTTGAGTTCACCACTTTTTTGCATCTCCAACACTATGTCTGATCCACCAATAAGTTCACCCTTGATATACAGTTGAGGGTAACTGGACCAGTTTGAATGAACTTTGAGCCCTTGACGAACTTCCTCATCAAAAAGAATATCAAAGCTCTGAAACTCCACCTTTTCTTGCGTAAGAATATCAACTACCTTCCGGCTGAAACCACATTTGGGTTCATCTGGTTTTCCCTTCAAAAACAGTACAACTGGACTTGAATGAATTAGGCTTTCAAGTCGAGATGTAAGAGCTGCACTCAATCCAGTAGCTTCTGAGATTCCGCCCTTTCCACTTCCAACTTCAGTTGCTTTTGCGTCAGCAGAACCAATAGTATCAATAGCATGGTCTCTGAAAACGTCCTTTAGTTCACCACTTTCATGCATTGAAATTACTATGTCACAGCCACCAAGAAGCTCTCCTTTGCAGTAAAGCTGAGGAAATGTTGGCCAGTTGGAGTACTTCTTTAAACCCTCTCTAACTTCATTGTTTGTCAGGATATCAAAAGTTCCGAATTTGACCTTCTCTTCCTTCAATATGTCTACAACTTTTTGGCTAAACCCACATTTGGGCTCTTCAGGGTTTCCTTTCATGAAAAGCATGATTGGATTAGATTCAATAAGCTGCTGTAGACTCTTGTTCAATGTATCACCGGCTCCAATTTTTTCCTGGGAAGACCCATTTTGTTTTGCCATCTCTTGAACAGTTTCGAGGATAGTCGAACCAGCAGCCATCCCAAGCCTGGCAGGAGCTGCAGGTTCTCCAGGGCTAACAGATCCAGCAACCTTAGCAACTTTATTGGCCAAACTAGATGGATCAGCACCTTCCAATTTATCAGCAATCTTACCATTCTGACATATAACATGGATATATTAATATATAAGATATTTTTAATACGGAACAAGAAAGAAAATAGATACAGTAGAGAAACTGATTAACTGAAGAAAAGATACATCTACAGAAAAAAAAAAAATATATATATATAGCTACAAGTCCATATTACAGAACCATCTTTGAAGACGCCTCACAAACATTCCAGCATACTGTCGATCATATAAATTTATCAAATTATCTCAGTTGATCACTGTAAACCAAAATATTTTACGTACTTATATTACAAAACTTAGTATCATTATAGAACCTGAAACCTGAGTTTGAACTTCATCGTCACTCTTGATCATACATTGAATAATCTACACTAGCTTACTTGACTACTTTCCAACCACTGAGTACATAGTTTCACTATATCAGCACACCACAGTACCGAAATCTCTCGAATTATAAAGTAAAGAATCACTCTTTCAGTTGGATAATCGTTTCAAATGATGAGCGCAAGTTCTCTCAATCAAACCATAGTGTTCACCTTCCACAACCGATTATCAGTAGAGTCAATAGTACTAGCAAAAGCTTACTCTTACCAATTCCAACATAACAAAAACAAGTTGGAAACCAAACACCCATCATATCATACAAAACAAACATAATCCCACATAAACTTTACACATCAAAACCAAACCAGTAGCATCAAATTCACTAACCAAAAACACTTCAATACCCAATAAAGCACACACCTTTACAAAGACAAAGAACGGCACAGCCGAGACAGAATAAGCCTCAGATATCTCAGGCTGCTCCTCAGCCTCAACCTACAAAATTTCCACCACAAACTTTCAGTCTAAAACAACAAAAACTTCATCGTAGAAAACCAAAAAAAAACGAGGGAAAGGGTTTTCAGAGATGAGAAGAAAACGTACCCTTAAGAAATGGGCACGAGGGAAATCAGTAGAGAGATGCGAGAAGACTTCATCCATGTGCTTTGAAGCTTCACACCATGAAGCCCAGAAGTGAAGAGCGACCGGTTCGCCACTCTGGACCAACCCATCGAGCTCCTTCTTCGAACTCACGTCCTTCACTGACCCACCCATCAGAGACCCAACGACCTCTCCGAATCGTAAAAACCCAGAAGCTTAAACGCACAGAGAATCACAGAAAGGAAGAGGCCCTTTGGTTTTGAAGTACAGTAGTGGTTTTATGGCAGAGTGAAAAAGGACCTAGAAAGAGAGAGACGGACTGGGCCTTTTCGTATGGTGAGTTTTGGACCGTTGATTTGGTTGATTCTTTTCTTCGTTTTGGTTTGATTCTCTACGGTGGCTTCTACCTCAAGATAATAGATTTTGACTATATTATTCTCCCAAGAATTAGCAGCAATATTATCCATTTTGTATAATAGAAGAAAAATAGAACACAATCTACCTCCATGACATGAAATTCTCTCTAATTTGAGCTACAAAATGTTCATAACAAGTACAATTAGGATGTACCAAGATTTGTGAGACAAAGACGTCTAATTTGATTCAATGTCTTTACATTGCAAAGCCTCAATTTGGCATTTTGAGCTCAATCCTATCAATTTCCCTTTCCTACCACGGTTCAATTTTTTCTTGAGAACCATAAGTACAAAATATTTCCCTTTCTACCGGTTCATTTCTTTCAGGAACAAAAAAAATTTGGTAATGTCTTGATTTGCGAAACTTAGTTTCTTCCGGTTAATACTGTCCATCTGAATCACTACTGTTGCAGCATTTTCTCCATCTAACCATTTGATCGATTCTTCCTCGAGGAGCTTCAAAACCTGCGTTTGACAAAGAATACAAAAGTAAAGTACCAAGCATTTTTAAATAATGAGCAGCAAGTATAATATGATCAGGTCTTCTTACTGCTGATCGCCTACGGGATCCTTTTGAGATGTTAGCTTCACTGGTATCAAGAATAGCCCTCAAACGCTTGATTGCTGATCAGAACGACAACCGAACAACAATTCAAGTAATATGAAAGAGAAAAAGATTGATAAGAGATAGTGCAATGAGACCAATTACTTACACGAGATGCCAGAAAATGATAAGAGATGACACTTGAGCAGACGTACTCCCTTCATTCAAGTCGAGCACTATATCACCTTCTGACTCGGAATTTCTGATCAGGGGGATCCAATAAAATATAAACTATCAATGTTGGAGCCCATAAACCACCCTTAACCAATGACCAAAGAGAGTCAATAAAACGAAAGCACCATAGCGATTTAATTTCATAGGATGCTTACCTAGGTTTAAGGATCAATTTACTTGACTCCTCATCTGCTTCGCCTGCCATTTTCTGGAAAAAATGTTCCTGTGATGTCATAGTACATTAGAAATCATATATTCATCAGAACAGTATAAATTCTCTAGTTATAAACAGGAGGAAGTTTCTTTGGATATCCAAAAGAGAGACTACAGTTTGTTCAATTTCTGAAGCAATTTCCTCTTTAACATAGGTGATGAGAAATATTTCTAAACATAAGCACAGGTCAAGCTTATTCACTCCACATGCATAGAATCAGAGAACATTTAGAAGAAACTAGCATGGTCTCAAAACTGGAACCATTCTGAACCATATATGAAACTACATTTGAAAATGATAGCCATATTGACTATGAGATAACCGTGTTTTTGCTAACTATATTAACACTATTAGTACGATAATAGGATGACAATAAGCTATCACTTCAACAGTAAATTGAAAATTCACCTGTTCCATAAGTTTGTCTGTCGAACACTCGAACACGATCCCCCTTAAAAAATGCCTCTATAGCCTAACAAAAGAAAACAAATAGCTTTAACCCATAGTGTAAAAGCTACCGCGAGAAGTGCTATGCATGGTTATAAATTTCAAATGATTGCAATAAATAAGCCATAAAGAGCCACTTACTGCTTGGAAATATTCCTTCATCGTACTCCGATACTCCTTCACATTTTTGCGAAGAACCTGATAGGCATCTTCGTCACCTGCAATTCTAGCATCGTTATGAAATCTTACAGAAAATAAAAGAAAGAAGAAAGCAATGCAGGTGCCTTATAGATCCATCCTTAGGCTTAAATTTGGATTTAATAGGAATTGTGTCAAACCCTATTAGCAGCATCCCAGAGTATATAAAAAGGGGGCATACCATTATCAGTTCGATGTTGTTGATACACCACAGGTGTTTTTCTCTCTGCAAATGTTTCCTTTGGAGGTTCAACGACCAAACTTCCGTATGCTGCATATCCTCTGGTTGGTCGGACAATTCTTTTTCTTGGTAGCTCTGGTTCCTCAAGTATATCGGGAACACTAAAAAGAGCAGCCAAAACTTCCTTCTGGAGATCAATTCTCTCCTTTTCTTTTCGAGCCGATTCTACTCCACTAATGTTTGAAGACATATCTCCATAACTGCAAGACAACAAACATAGATAAGTCAGACTGATGGATATATAAGCTAACATACAATAACGGAGTATTAAATACCCGCCATCTTCTCCCATAACAAAAGTAGGAAAAATCATACCTTTCAGTCCAGTCCATGTCCTTCTCAGAAGATGCTGTGGATATCAGACAAGAGCCTGTAGACTGGACAGTAATTTCAATAAGACAGAGGTACTGGAGTAGCAATTACTTAGCTGCGCTGTCAAGTTTCAACTTCACCTAAATTTAACTTTAATTATGCATATCGTGGAATGACATAGATGGAAGGGCTACAAAAATGAGCCCTCTTTACAAACAAAACTGTCTTATATCTCCTCATATGAAGCTTTGGCATTACAAGCACAAAGCTCAACTGCAAGTTAGAGGAATAAAATTACATCTGAACCGCTTTTACAAAAGTTGAACAGTTCTTCAAAGACTAATTGAAGTATATGGCACTGAATCATCTTAAAATATTACTAATCAGAGAGCGTCAAATGGCTGGAAAATGTTACTGACCTTATCGTTGGAGTTACTAATGACCTTGTTTCCATCGTCCAAGGCCGATGTTGACAAGTTGATTAGACTTTCCATGCTCTGAAAATATAAAAGGCATTGCGTATAACCAGTTATATTATGTGAATACATCTAAGCACAGATTAATATGTATAATAGATTGCTGAAAAATTCATAAGAGCAATGCACAGCCTATACCAACACTACAAGACTTGGCCAAACTTAAAGAAAAGTCTAAGCTGAGATATTCCTTAGTAAATCACCACAACTAAATAGACTTAAAAACGAAATCCATACAAGGAAAGCCACAAAGGAAACGCTTGATAATGTTGTATACCTTCTCCATATCGTATCCGCAGCTCTCTGCACATTCAAAAGAAGCCAGATCAATATTCATACTTACATCCACCGACTAAAGTTAATTACGCAGTTTGAGTAAAGCGTCACACTCTGTTAATCGTCGTTGTTGTCTGATATGAAATAAATGTCACATACTTGCGTTTGGTGTGAAAGAGATTTTGTTTGGACCACATTAGAAACCGAATCGACTTGTAATTGACTTAGTTTGGTACGTGTAAGGCTTGAGAGCTCTTCAATATGAGAGCTTGAAGATCATGATGAACATGTGAAGAGAGAAGCTTAGCTTTACTCAGAGAGAAAATATCTGAAATTACAATTGTGCAGAATGATTAATCTCTCTTATAGCTCATTACAGATATAACAGTATCTATCGTTTATATGAATGAGCTACAGATTGCTGACACGTGACACTCATCCATCGGTTCAATATTAACACAGCGATATACTGATTTACTGACTCAGATAACAAGGCTTTATCGGTGAAAGGTAAAGCTAGAAATACTCTCGTAACTGGTGATTGATCTGATATTGAATTTTGGTATGACATTTCAGATTGAGATACTATATGTAGCATACTTCATTTGGCATGTCAAAATGACGAATCCCAAATTTTTTGATAGGGGATTATAAACCAAAAATGAATGACGCGTTTTAAGAAACCATTATGCAAGTGGGAATGCTCGAGCAGCAGCTCTCCAGCTCGTTAACGAGCGGTCGCCAACGACAGCATGTACCGCTACACGCCTTGCTCGTGCTGCTCGCTGGTCGGACCCGCCTTCCCTCCTCTCACCCACTCCGTGGCCACAACTCTGCTCATGCTCTCGCTCCAGCAATTCCTGCTCATGCCGAGCGGTCGCCAACGACTTTAGCGGGTCCCGGGCTGCTCGTGCTGAAAAACTTCCCCACTGTATATGCTCTTAGTAGAATGATGTAAAGCGATCACCTTTATAGTTTTATTGACAAAAGTTCATTCATTGGCAAAACTAGAATTACGCGAAAAGTGTCACACTCACACAAGATCAAACGCCTACTCTATTATTGTATTATGATTAGCATTATATCTATCGAGTTCTGGACTTATGAACAAGGTTTGAAACCCCCATGCGGCTATGCTTGCTGTTAGAATTAACAGCATGTAACAATCTCTGTTCACATAAACACCATGATCCCTGGTTTCCATGACTAAATGCACCAGACTCCTTATGCTTGCATTGTGCCTTGCTTCACAAACCAGCCATTTCTACTGCATTTTTCACTGCAACAAACTCTACAACGCAGCTATATAAACGCTATTGATGTGCAGGGCTAGAAGTAGTAGACAACATCAAATAGCTAAGGATGGCAGCACCAAAATGGGCTGGCTTAGCATTTCTGATGTTAGTTAGCTTGGGAAATACTGTTTCTGCTCAAAGGAAAGTTGCCGAGGAACCAAAGTGGAGGACTTACTCAGAGTTTGGGAATTCGAGAGCCAAGGACACCAAAATGGTTGATGATGAAAAGTTTGTCTTGGGTGGACATTTTAGTTTGGGACATGGCATTAAAATCGACCCCCAACCGGCCAGTGGCGGCTTTAAGGCCGCAGCAACAGGCGGTGGTTTTGGTTTTGGGGAAGGTGGTGGCGTAGGTGGAGGATGGAGCGTAGGCGGTAGCGGAGATATCGGAGGCGGCGGCTTTGTAGGAGGCGACGGTGGAGGATGGAACGTTGGCGGCAGCGGAAACATCGGAGGTGTCGGCTTTGTAGGAGGTGAAGGTGGAGGATGGAACGTAGGCAGTAGCGGAAGCCTTGGTGGCGAAGGTAGAGGATGGGGCAGGGGTGGGAGCGGTGGCAGTAGTTTTAGTGGTGGCGGCAATGTCGGAGGTGGTGGTGGTGGCAGGGGAGGCAGCTGGGGTGGTGTTAGTGGCGGCAGTGATGCCGGAGGAGACGGCGGAAATTGTGCTCGCCGAGGCAGCAGAGGCCAAGGAGTCATCCCAACCATTACAATTCCCGGCTTTGATATAGTTGGGGCTTTTGGCGGTCAATTCGGCGGTGGTGCTGCATTTTCCGGTGGCCTATTCTGCACACCACTTGATTGCTCTGGTAATGACTGCAGTGGGGTTCGTTTGCTGTTTGACAAGTCCAATAACCCCAACAATCCCCATACAGCTCCAAAGACCATGGCAGGAAGCAACGGTCACAAACAATACATCAACCATGGAATTGAGGATAGACACATTGTAGATCCCGTTAAACCTCCCCCAACCCCAAAACTAACCGAACCCCTGCCACCGCAACAAATCAATATGCCGCCGACACCACCGCCATCTCCACAGAACGGCATGGCAAAACTCACACCAGTAGCTGGCTAGGGAGACTCAGGACCTGTTTATGGTAATAAAGTAGCGCTATAAGCATTAAGCAGTACTTTGTAAGCTCAATAAGAACATGCACTCAGAAGTCAGAAACATGTTAATGTAAGCAAGCTGTAAGGAACCATCATTCATATAAATGGATCACATACGAGTTATCTTGTTCTTTAGCATGTATCACTCATAGTTCTAACCAGCAGGCTGTGGGGAAATTTGATCAGTTATCAGTCTTGTGACAGTTCTACTCTCCTTGCTTGACAGCATATGCATCAGACCAGTTTTGATCACTACCGGTGCGTGGAATGCTGGGGATTCGAGTGTAGAAATCAACCTGACAAACAACTCCAGAAATGTTTCCATTGTCGTCTTCACGCGCAAGGGCCCTTACCTTGTGTACTGGATGAACAAAGCTAATCAAACCAGTCACATTTGTGAATATGCAGCCTATTTAGACAAATTTTAAACGCTCAAGGCATTGACAGCTAAAGAAAATAAAGGGCAAAGGGAAAAAAAAAATATTAGAAACACTAATTCAGACCTGGAGGAGAAGGAGCATAAGATTTGCCGCAAGCTTCTCTAATGGCGTTGAGTTTGTGAGAGCAGACTAGAGATCCATCACCTGCCATTCCTCAGTGAAGTTAGACGCATCCATCTCGGTCCTGCATGCAATATATGTTGACTAGTTGAGTATGTTGGTGGGAGCAGACTAGTTATATATTTCATTGTCAATGGCTCAAGGTCATCTAGTAAGTCACCCTGGCTGCAAAGAGGGTAGCACATCGAGCATCGAAGAGGATAAAGGCGAATTTTCCTTGCAGATCTTTGATGACTCGATCAGGTGGGTAGGGTGCTCGATCTCTTAGGACCTTGTAGGCTTCAACAACGACCATGGCTTCTGTTGCTTGTCTTGGAAGGCCATAGAACCTCCTCAGGTCAGAAGTGTTCTCCAAAGTCCCAATGAATATGCAGAACACATCGTCTATGACAACAATGAACCTGCAAAATACCCAAAGTTTTTCTGCAGAACACTTCTTCACGAACCTGCAGGGTTTCCTTTGCCACAAGAGCTCTCTAGCGCATATCAAGATTTTCTGCCTCATATTGGATCTGCAATCATATGAAAGGAAAATGAGTAAAAATGTGTAAACACTCACAGTTGCATCTATTACTAGTGTGCCAACCTCCCAATGAATTATACTGAATAAATCATGTGAAGATAGTATTAGCTTAAATTACATAGCAAGACTAATTTACTTGCCAAACAATTGGAAACTAGCTTCATATTAAGACCTGGCTAGATTGAATTGGAGATCAAAAAACTAATCTGGACCATAATAGGTGGTACAGAGAAAAATATTCACACACAAAACAAAGAAAAAATCAATAAGATTCACAGGCTAGCAGCAGAAATAACACAAGCCTATTCAGAGCTTCCAGTCTGTTTCTTTCCTGTAACAATGACTGATATAGCAGACCTTTTTGCGCTTGCTGCTTTTCTGGCCTTAGCCTTTCCACCCATTTATGTGCACGTTCAATTATTTGTTGATTAAAACCAATCGATTTTGCAATACTCAAAGCATTCGAGTCACCAGTACTTCCCCATAGGACCCGATAAGTCGGTTGTAAGGTCTCTGAAGAAAATTCCATGGCCGCGTTTTCAAACTGGTGATCCTTTTCTTTTAGGAGACTTAAATCCGCATAATGAGTAGTCACAACAGCTAAATTAACACGATCTTTGAGATATTGCAAGATGCTGGTTGAAAGAGCCACACCTTCCGAAGGATCAGTTCTACTACCAATTTCATCAATCAGAACAAGTGATTCTTTTGAGGTCACTTCCAGAATATTAGAGATCCACGATATATGTCCACTAAATGTTGAGAGACTTCGCTCTAGAGACTTCAACAATTGAAAAATCAGAATCAGACTAAAGCGAAAAACTTTAAGAAACAATGATTTTCAGACAGAGAAAAGGTACTACCTGTTGATCCCCGATATCAGCCAGAACAAGATCAAACCATGGAAGCTTTGGGCGGTTTTCAGCAGGTAGATACATTCCAGCTTTCAACATGAGGGATGCCAAACCCAGAGTTTTCATTGAAGCTGTTTTCCCACCAGTATTAGACCCTGAGATTACAACCACCTCTGTTCCATATCCAATCTTGATATCTATTGGCACTGGAAAATCAGATACACAACTAGATAACCTTCCGGAGACTACATTTACATCATTTCCATTATTGGAGGAAAGTGCGCTCCTAGAACCGGATGCAAGCAAACAAGAGTAACTTTTAAGAGATGACTCAAGAAGCAGAAGATGTTGTATTCCTTCAATATCAACAGACATCCCAATTTCTACTCCACCACTATCTCAATCTATGCAATCCTTGGAACTGAAATTTGGACATGCCCCATTCATCCTTCGGGCATAAGCAGCTCTAGCAAAAGCAAGATCAACTTCTAAAATCCTATCCAACAAATACACCATCCGCGCTTCTGACTTTGCAATCTCCGATGTAAGGAAGCTCAAAATCCCTATCGCCTCAGCCTTCTCCGCATTCGAAAGCCTCACTTCCATGTTGTTCAACTCCACCGCCTCACCAGGTTCCACAAAATACGTCGCACCAGAACTACTAGCATCCAACACCACGCCACCCCGAACCAAATACTTGTACCCAGCTCTAACACCTACGCACATTCTAGCCCTGCGCTTTGTCACCAAAGGACTGTCTATCCCACTGGCCTTGAAACTCTTCGTCGATATCTCCTTCAACAAAACATCCAATTTCTCCATGTTCCTCTTCTTCTCTGACCTAATGATTTCCAAGTCTTCACTAGCCGTGTCACGAATCACTAACATCTCGCAATCTATACATAACCCTATCGTTCTCTCTAGCTTCACATGAAAACCACAATCCTCGAGTATCTCAAGTAATGGCAAGTACCTATGTATAGCTTGACAAAAAATAAATCATAAAAATTTGATTCAAATAACCTAAATTTATTACCATTCAAATCATATACAACAATCTCAATAACATCAATACCTATTAGAATCTTCTTCTGCTTTCGAAGCCAAGGCCTTGGGCTTCTCGAACAAAGCCTTTGCGGCGATGAGAGTCCTCCGCACGGCGCTGAGCTCGTTAACAGTGAGCAGATTTCCCTAAACGGCGTCGTTTAGGATCCCCGAGATGTCCTCGATCCAGCGGAAATCGGACGGCGGAGAACCGACCGCGGCGATGGCGGCGACGACGGCGGATGTCTGGTCGAGCTTCTGGCTCTCGGCCATGGATTTTCCGAAGGGGATACGGGCGTCGTGCGCGGCGGAGAGGTGGTTGCAGACGGAGGCCAATTCTAGGATTTCGAGGGTTTCGGATTGGAGTGAATCGGCGAGGAGGCTGAGTCGGTTGGGGTTTGACTCGGCCGAGTAGGAGCAGTGAGAGAAGCGATTGACGGTGGGTTTGGAGATGAGGAGGGTTGAGGATTTAGGGACGGAGATGAAGAAGAGGTTGGCGCTGAGCCTCAATGGAGTCAGTGAGGTCAGCATTGCTTCTTCTTTCTCATCCTTTGAAAAAATTATGGAGGCAATGAAACTGTGTATTTGGAATTCAACTGAATTCAACTGTGTATTTGCTTCTTCTTTCTCATCAACTGGAGTCAGTGTTGCATCTGAATTCAACTGTTCTAACAGCACCATTTACATCAAACTGTGTATTTGGAATTCGGAAAAAGCACACTATGTACAGTGATGCCTAGGAGGTGACACACATCGATAGGTAACCAATTATATACGCATGTTATTGGTGGAAATTAAGGAGATTTTGATAGGAATCAACAAACTGGGAATTGATTCTCAATCTTTGTAAAATTATTCAGAGCTGTCTTGTATCAATCAGAAAGCGGTAGAGCAGTCGAGGATGGAACAACGAGTCCAATATTTTGGTAGTAGAATTCTGAGAAAGTAAAAATGGAAGGGACTTCATGTTTAAGAGATTTACTTGGTAATTAGCTAGAATGGTGTTATGTCGCCAGAATCCGAACACCACAGGCTGCAGGAGCATGATCCTCTTCTTTGAAGACAGGGTTTCCTCTTACAAATGTAGCTAAAACTTTTCCTGATAGCTTTCTTCCCATGTAGGCTGAAATCCTCTATAAACACAAGAAAGAAAATGTTTTAACTCCAAGATGTAGGCAGACAACAAATGCAGTAAAATGAGCTCAGCTTTAAGATTTTCCGGTGTCTCCAGCCAACAGTAGGATATGACTGCTAATCAGAGATGGTCGACAAAGATGCTTTATGAACAATGTTGTAAGTCATGCTCAAACAAGTAGAGCAAGGCTGATACCGGATGCTTAATGTATACAGGATGGTCATCGTTGAGATCAAACTCAAAATCTGGATTCCATACTACGATATCTGCATAATTTCCAACTGCAATGGCCCCCTGCAAGACAATTAAAAAGCTTTACATAGATGAAAGCACAAGAGTTTTACACAAAATGGTCAGAAAAGCGCCATTTTCTATTCGATAGAGAGAATAAGACATTAAGACTTCAGTGAGTTCAGTGATAAACCTTTAGTTCTAGTCTGGCAAGTTTGGCCGGCCTTTCACTCCACCATAGGGCTAACTGTTCTAAAGTCACTCCATATTTCTGGCCATATGTCCATGTCACAGGAAGAACAAACTGCACGTTCCCTGAAACATTATACCATGTAAGATCCAGTGATGTTCAAAAGAAATTTTATCCTATATATCCAAGAAGATGAAGCATACTTTTTGCTTCCTGCATTAGTGTGGAAATTGAAGCAGCATAGTGATGACCGAATGTATCTGTGAGAGTAATATTACTGCAAATGATATAAAGAAATCTACCATAATAAGATCTAAAGAAGAGCTTGAATCAGACAAGTGCACAATACGAAGATGAGCTCCTTCTGCAGTACCACCGATCCTTGTCTCCTTTGTTAAGGTAACGAGATCCTTTATAGCTTCCTCTTCCCTAGTTTGGATATAGAGGAATAGTAACTATCAGATATGTCAACAATCTTAGATGCAAACCATTTTCTTGAACAATATGACAATATAAAGGTCCTAGAGGGGGGTGAATAGGCCTTTCCCACTTTTTCGTTCAATCTGTTCTCGGGATAGTAAGATAGTTATCTATCCCAAAAGCCAGAACACGAGTACTGTAAAGTAAAATGGTAAGTAAAGAGTAACACAAGATGTTTTTGATAACGCAGAAATCCTACAACCAGGATTAAAACTGCGTGCTCCTAACTCTTGAGGGACAAACATTTCCACTAACTGGTAACACACACAATTACAAGTTTCTGGCACTCTGGGGATACATAACCCGTATGCTATCCTGACTAGTCTACCCACCAGTACAAACAGAGTTACACTACTTTAATCTATGTGTTTACACTTTGGAAATTATACAGAAGTATAAACTCAGATCTTAACTACTCTCAAGTTAAATCTTCTTGATCAACTTCTTGGGTTGGGCATCTCCATACTTTATCTCAATGGAATGCACAATGCAATGATGCATATGAGTTTTGAAAAACAGTTTTTTATGCTTTAAGAATCCATGTCTATTATGCACTAAACAGAGCAACCAGAAGACATGGAAGGGGAAGAGAAGAGATAAGAGAAACTACACTCGAAAGTGCTCTCAAAGAATACCAAAACAGAATAACCAAAACCCCCAGAGTTTTCACTCAACCAACCAAGGATCCAAGACAGCAAAGGACTCCTTAAATAGGCAAGGTTATTCAGTGGTCAAGACAGCTCAACTAGGCACGTAAAACACAGCACAAGCATGCCTCAATGCAGACCTAAAACTGTCCTAATGCAGACCTAATCACAGACTAATGCAGACCTACAAAGACAGCTACCGAAGGGACACAACCGAGTCTAAACGGTGAGCCAAAAACAAGACAACTTTTTAGGTCATTCTATTTTGAGCTAAGGTTGTCTAAACAAGGAAAAGGTTCATGTGTTCTTGTACAAGAATAGCAATGGCAGTAGTCAAAGGAGAAGCACGCTTTTGCCAGCCAAAAGTAGACATTAGGAAAATCAGAGACAAGAGCACAAAGACAACCAGAAAAGGACAAACCAGTTACCTAGGTATCACATGTGAGCACCAGTCAACTCTCCTAGGGATCTTCATTAACTAAGTCAGTTTTTTCATGGTCAAAGATCAAACAGATTAATCACAAGTAAACTGGATTTTAGAAGTGATTAAAGCTATGAAATATCACACCAGAAAAACGTTCCAAAATGTCTGGGATACATGCTCAATGTTCTATCCTAGATAAAAAAACATGTAATGCACATGAATGTTATACCTGTTTTCCAATGAGATAAAGTATGTAATGTCACTTAAGCTTTGATGATCATTTATTACTGTGTTTTGTCATAGCACAAGAAATAGCCAATTGCAAGTGTATGCCTTCACAATACCATGAAGGTGGCCTAGTCTTGAGGTATGTCGAGTAAGAACGAGCATCATCACTATCATCTTTGACTCCCAAGTTAGTTTCAGGATCTGGTTGTTTCTCTGCATGTGCAAGCAAAGGCCTTCGATATTTTGCCAGTACAGACGGACCTTCCTAAGAAACAAATGTAGAAACGATATGCAGATATTTGAAACAAAGACATCAGCATCGTGATAAACAATAAGCCAATTACTATACGCTTTTTATTAACTGTAACTTAATCTCATGATACAAACCTTAATATGACTGCTGTTTGTCATAGGAAAGTCATTGATCCCTGATGGACACATGAAAGACTACAAAAACGGACATTATGAGTTTCATCAGATGACAATATTATTAGCGAATCGTGTACATGAACCAAGTGTTTTCAATGTTCTATAGAAGTATGTAAACTTCCATATAGTACCTTCAAACAAGAACACCGGCATCTAAGAGATCCTCAAGAGCAGATTTGTTATATGCATTTTCAGGAACAAGGCCTCCCCAGAAACCTGTTCAAAGTGTAGATAAAAACCATTAGTTCTCAAACTCCTAGGATAAAATGGTATTCCGACACAAAATTTCAAAAGCTTACCAACATCAACATGTATTCTGTTCTCTGCGGCCTTAAGCTTGAGCTCTAAAGTCTCTCTAGATACAGTTGAAGGAAAGCTATTTAATGGCATGTCAACCAAGGTTGTTATACCACCTGTACTGTAACAAGATTAAACACTCGTCCACTGGACTAATAATAGACAAAAACTACACGTAGTAGAGGCATACCGGCAGCAGCAGCTTTAGTCCCCGATGGAAATCCTTCCCACTCAGATCGTCCCGGATCGTCAAGATGTGCATGCCTGCATTAATGAAAGCATTTAAATTTCAGAACTTGCATTGTACTGCATTCTCCTCTGAATCTACATATATTAAGCCATCGAGAGAATCGTATCTTACACATCGATCAAGCCAGGCATGACAACAGCTTCTCCATAATCGATTACATTCCCATACTTGATTATTGCATCCTTGCCCTCTTCTTTAACAATGGAGACAATCTTCCCGGTATTTACTTCAACTGCTCATCACACATTTCGCAGTAACATCATCAAGTACTGAAACATACAGGATGCCTACGAAAAATTGCATAATTTCTCATAAACTTACCCAATCCGGAAATGACTCCCTGTGGTGTCACAATGCGCTTGCTCGCTATCCAATGGTGTTGGTATGGAAACAAGCTGCATTCTTTCTGGTTCAGCTGTAACATATAGAAGCAATTAAAATTGGATCAGTATCATGAATCCATGATGATCAATTAAGTTAGTCAATTTTTGACTTTACACATTTCCTACGTACATAGGCCTAGTGCGTCATTGCTTTTGATTTTTGAAAATAAAATCAGTATGTTTCGTCGCCTAGTACTATAGCCGACGATTTAAAATGTTGTCGGCTTGTTTTTTATAATGTCGTCGGCTATAGTGAAAATGCTGGTAGTGGCGACGAAATTATACATTTTGGTCGCCTAAGTAATTTTTAATTTTTGGTAAATAAATTTGGGGGGAAAAAGTAACCGCCTAAATTTTGGACTTGGGCGACGAAATCAGTTTTCGTCGCCTAAGTATTTTTTATTTTTTTTGAAAATAAAATAAGAAAATTAGTTTCACTTAGGCGACAAAACATACTGATTTCGTAGCCTAAGTGATTTTCTTTTAATTTTCTTTTAATTTTTTTAACAAAATAAAATTTAAAAAATAATTTCACTTAGGTGACGAAACTGATTTCGTCGCCTAAGTGAATTTTATTTAAAATATATATATATATATGTATATACTTAGGCGACGACATTAATAGGTTTTGTCACCTAAGTGAAATTTTTTTTTTAATATGAAAATTAATTTTGGGTAGTTGCTTAAAAATCATCAAAAATTAACCGTCAGATATAACAATTATATTTATATAATATTGTAGAAAAAAATTCAACGTAATTTGGATTAGTTTAGGATTTGATCCAATCAATTTAGTGATTATCGAAAAATAGTTAAAATACGAAAAAACTATCGTAAAAAATAATTCGTAAACTCGTTTCCGAAGTTACGGGTGTTTGTCTTGTCGTAAAAACTTAATTTATTAGTTAAATATAAATTAATTAAAATTTAACAAAAAAATAATTATTTAAGACTAAAAACTTGTTATATATCTACTAATGTTGTATAACTAAAGTGTTCGCATGTCTATATTCACTCCACATTAACATTAACGAAATTGAATTTAGACAAAACAACCGTTGAATATATTCATTATAACATAATACATAAGTGGATGAATTTTCATTAAAATCGGCGTAGTCAACCATAAAATCAAAATTTCAACGAAACGAAAATGTTGATATAATAATCTTCGTACCTCCGATTTTTGAACCGTCGACACTCACAGTCCAAGAATTGTTTACTCTATGCCCTCAACGAAAAAATATGTATTTTAAGGTGGTATACATTGTCGTGCTCTTAGAGGTAAGATTGTGAATCTTTACTTACACGACGCAAAATGTGTTTCGTCGCTTAAGTCTTTCCGGGTTTAGGGGTTAAGGCTTAGAGTTTAGTTTTAGGATAAGATCTTAAACGCCGAAATAAAAAATTTCGTCGTCTAAATTCAAACATAACGGACAAATTCTGTTTTCGTCGTCTAAGTCAGTTTTTAGACGACGAAAACAAATTTTTCGTCATCTAAGAACAATCTTAGACAACGAAAAGTCATTTCTTAGATGACGAAATTTTGTACTTAGGTGACGAAATATGATTTTTTCGGTCTAAGTGGCTTTATTTCGTTGCCTAAATAATTTTTTTTTGTAGTGAATATTATTCCTAATTTGTCTAGGAAACATATTTCGAGTAACTTTTTAGGGCGCGCATGCCAATGAGGGGAGTCAGATAGTGGCCATACTATTTATGATTTCTCATAGAAACATCTTTCGAGTGTCGGTTTAAGACACGAGTACAAAGGGTTTTAAGAGTCGTCGTACATAACTCATAATTCAAACTGGACGTATCAGTAGCATCAACAGTCCTATTTTACTCTTTGTAGATTTGGTTTAATTATTTCGGTGTAATCAACAATTTAAGAGATTTCAAGGAATGGCTAACAGTATCAAAGCTCGGCATCATCAACATTAAATTTGTACAAATTCTCTAAGGCATATTTGATAATACGCAACAAACATAAGTTAATTATAAGCAATTGCAAGTTATAGTTGTTTGGATGATACTCCATTCGTTTGCAATGGAGGTGGGTGTGATTTCATAAATCCACACATCCCAATCCAATGATCTACACACATGTTTACTCGCAAAACCCTCAAGATACATTTAATGAACCAAGATACACATACATATTTTATTAACTATATATGCCCCCGGTGACGCATGTGTGATTCAAGGAACACACTCATTAGTTGCGTATACTGACAACTGAGCAAACTAGCCAATAAATCACAACACACTCGCAAGAGGATCCCTTGCTCGCATTCTAATCTTAGTAAATTGGTCAATTAGAGGACTATTTTATTTTGGACGCCTCTATTTACACTTTTGATTTTGTCATTTACATCTCTCATGAAATTTTTTGTCCACTAACTTTCTAGTCTTACCCTTATTTTCTTTTCAACCATTATTTTGCCATCATCCATCTCCGTTCCTATTGGTTTTCTCAAACAAAAAATAAAATATATCTTCATTCGCCATTCACCAGGCAATACTCTTTCTTCCTCTTCCTTTTATTCTCCTTGGTGATTGACTATGTTGATTGAAGTTTGATCGAGCTTTTAATGAAAGAAAAAGATTAGACCTTTTAAAGAATAAAACTAGAATATTTGATTTGGGCATCTGGCTATGGAGATAATCTCATATCTTGCACAACCCATAAAGTTTTGAACTAAAAAGTTAAATCCAAAACTATCATTCCCATAACCATTTCTCAATGTGAAGAAGTATTCATTGGTCCAAGTCAAGGATCCCGACCTTTTCGAAGCGAAGATTACTCATGTTTCACTTCCAATTATTCTCGAATGACTGATTATATGAAACCTAAACAAATTCTAGATTTTCTCATTACCTATTCATTATTTTATTTTTCCAATTTCATTGTTAGCATGTCCTGCAAAATTTTAGTTCTAAATCTCTAATGTTGAATGAAGTTTATGCCTGGGGATATTCCGATTGATTTTTTTTTTTAAAATGACAAATATGGGTTTTAAAAGTTTCAAACAAACGAGGAGGTGTAAATGACATAAACGGAGATGTGAATAGACGCATAATTTTACTTTACATTTACCGGTTAAAACTTTAAAAGTCACCGCTCACCACAAAACACACCACTTTACTAATTAGGCCCATCCCTTTTTTAAGCCTAGCCCACAATCTGACTTGGTACCTCTCAATTTACCAAATCACCCTTTAGTATTAAGACCCATCAATCCCCTTTCTCCATTGGATTTTGATTGCCCTAAGGTTCAAACTCATCTAATTTTTATCATTTACGATTCGTAATTTTAAATTTGAGACCACTAATTCTATAAATTATTAGTAGAAGATGAACTCTGCAAAAAATGAAACAAAATAGATATCATTTGGATATCCGATCTTGCAAAACAAATGAACGGTTGTTATTGTAATGTTAAAATTCACCATAACCGTTCATTTGTTTTGCAAGATCGGATTTCCAAATGATGTCCATTTTATTTTATTTTTTGCAGAGTTGATCTTCTACTAATAATCTATAGAATGAGTTGTCTCAAATTTAAAATTACGAATCGTAAATGATAAAAATGAGACGAGTTTGAACCTTAGGGTCCCAATGCCTTTGGAGCCAAGTATTGTCATTTCTCCATTTCCACCGTTCTTCCCATTCACAGAGAAAAATGATGACGAATTCGCACCAATGGGGTCCGCCGTGCAATCACGAATGCACTCAAAAATACTCTGCGCTTATGCAAATTCCATGTAAACAAACCTTTCACTCGATCTTTGATTTCCTCCCCTGTTAAATTTATATTTATTTACTTCGTATTGCGATGCTCTATCTAGGACGATTATGCTGGCGCTCAAAATGATGCTGGTATCGAGTTTTGGCCACTATATCTGATATGATTTGATTCGAATAAAAAGCGGTCTAATCATCTCCCTTAAATTCTGTATTATATGATCAAAATTTGGTTGAAGATGTTTTTTTTTTCTTCTTCTTGTGGGATGGGATGAAAATTGCATGTTTGAAAATGTATGGAAATGATGCATCATAGCGGAATCACAATTGCTTTGTTTGAATGAGTGTTGAAGTTTCGTTTCGTAGTACTAACTTCGTGTATTTTCTTGTAGGGTGAATGTATTGCAAGAAAGGGTGTGATGCTGATGGAGATACGTGGGAAGAATGTGAGTATTTGTCCTGCATTTTGTCAAGATTGTTGTTACGAGTGTCTTGATGAGAATTGAAACACGATGATATAGGTATCGGCACTTCGTTGCACTCTATTGGTTACATTAAGGACTTGTAAGACTACTGGCTTTGTTTATGCTTCGGTAAACGAGGCATCTGGCGGTAAAGTGTGGACCGAATAGTAGTTCAACATGTAAATCTCATTAATACTTCAATGCGCAGGCTTGGAGGAGAGCAATGAGATATGCTACAAGGATCCTGTCTTAAAGGATCAACAATGGAGTGCTTGCATTGATCGCTCTCCTGGAGTTGAAAGGTACTCAGAGGTATTTTGTCCTGTACTGTCTCTTCTTCCTCTATCTCTCATGAAAACGCTTTTTAGGGATCAAGCTGAATTTGATCAGTGAATGATTTAATAAATATTGCTAACATAGAAGGACACTGATGTTGGGCAAAAACAGACATTTTTGGCATGTGTATAAATTCCGCACTTGACCAATTGTTTCCGGTCAACAAGATCCATTCAAGAGTATTGGAAGGGTCTCATATGAACCATAATCCTCAGATCACTAATTAATTTTGTCCATAGACTGAGCTGTAATGTTGTTAATGCTAAAGATAATGCGTTTAGGTGACGTTATTTGCAGTTACGCCGGTATGGTAGTTAATTTATAAGGTGTATAGTTGGAAAGTTTAAGCTCCACACGTGTATGATAATAGCCATAAATTGATACTGATAACTTGCAGCTAAATTCTTCACGATCTAAATTCTTGAATAGAATATCTGTCCGCGTTTAAATCCTGCATTTGACAGCTTATCGAACAGTCATGATGTGCACTTACAGATCGAGTAGTTGCTTATCCAATTGTATTTCCAGGAGTGTTTTCATGCTTGCGTATCTGGCCGTGGCTACAAGGTTAGCCTTACTATCAATTAGTTGAAGTTCTGGTTCCATTTAATACATTCTTGACTTTGATTGGCCATTGGTGTATATAGTTTTTAAACGCGGACTGTATTTTTCTTCATTGTTGCAGTTTGACAAACCTGCGGGCATAGCCAACAAAATTCGTGCAAACAGGCCAGCTAAGCCTCCCTCTGTAGAAAAGCCAGCTGCACCACTTGTTGAGTCCAAAGCAACTGCAGAAGACATACTTGCAACTTCTTCCTAGTGAGAGACAAAGCTAACTTATACAATGCCTTTTTACATTCAACTGACTTTTCACTTTTGGGTTTCCAGATCCATTTCACGAAAGAAAAAAAACACCGTGGAATTGTGAACTGAACTGGAGCCCTTTGTATTTTATTAAAATTACAGTACTTTGATCGATATTGATATTGACATTCTTGCAAGTTGAATATTAGAACATATGGGTTTAAACTAATAACGGAGGAATCAGTAGTTAGCAGAGCCGTTAAGTCTGTTAATAGAACAGTTAAGGTTGTTAGGCTGGCACTAAGCACGTGTTGCTTATCCAGCTAGATATTAGCTAGCATTCTACATAATTCTGCATCTGTAGTACTATATAAAGGCTGTAAGAACATTTCGTTCGATTCTTAAGGCAATACATCAGTAAAAGCTTTGTCTTGGTGCATACGAAAGCTCTCAATTCTGGTTAGAATTCTTGTTTACATTTCTTGCTTCAATCTGTAGAAATGTCTGTAATTCACCATGTTATCATGGTATCAGAGCTCTCATAGCTCCTGAGCTGCTTCCATTTCTGTTTCTGTACGGTATATTTGTTACGAATGAGATCTATTTGTTCTCAAAGTTAGGGTTTAGTAAGATCGTCTTCAATTACAGATCTGTTGTGTATCGAGTTCAGGGGTTTTGAATCACATCACAAATTCACTTGAAGTATTCAAATCGGACAAGTTCTACTTCTATTATGATGTCATGTGGTTTTGTTTCTTGAGCTTTACACTGTGATTCATGAGATTCAGTGCATTCTTACTTCAATATCTGATGTGATAGATAGTAAACTGTGAATTTGGAGCATATACATAGAGAAATTGAGAAACTGTGTGTATTGAGATATATGTGTATGAAGAAATTGTGATGTGCACTATGTGTGTTTCTTGAGCCTGAGAAAAACTATGAGGAGCAATTTATGTGTGAACAGATTTGTGTAGTCTTTAAATGTGTTGAACTCTGTGGAGCTAAGAAGAGAGTGAATTTGATACTGTGAATTTGATCTGTGAATTTTACAAAGTGTTGGTGCATTCTTGATATTGAATAGTGAAATATACATCTGCTGGTATAATATTGTCTGAGCAGAAATGGCAACTTCATCTACCACATCTGTTCAATCAACTGATAATGGTCAGTCATCTCGTGCACTGACACAAGCTGATGTAAATGCATTACTGAGCATGCTAACTGTCAAACTTGGTGACTCTAACTTCATCAAATGGAGCTTCCAGTTTCAGTCATTGTTAGAGGGCAATGGTTTGTTTGGTTTCTTTGATGGTACTGATGTTCAGCCTCCAAAATTTTGTCTCACTGAAGAGGGAGTAGTCACAAATGTGATAACTGATGCCTACAAACTGTGGAAAAAGACAGACAAAGCTTTACTAAGCCTGCTTATGGCAACATTAAGTGATGATGTCTTGGAACTCATCATTGGTTGCAGGACATCACATGAGGCCTGGACTGTGTTACTTGAAAGATTCTCTATTGTGTCTAGAGCAAACATTATGCAGCTGAAAACTGAACTTCAGACTATTCAAAAAGGAGCTGATAGTATTGAAAGATACTTATTGCGTATAAAGGCTGCAAGAGATCAACTTGTATCAGTTGGAGTTACTATAGCTAATGAAGACCTCATCATTGTGACACTCAATGGATTACCAGATGAGTATAATATGATAAAAATGGTACTAAGAGGTAGGGATACTCCTCTGTCCTTAAGAGATTTAAGGTCTCAGCTACTTGCTGCAGAAAGGGACATTGATGGAACAGTGTTCAGAGCTCATTCTTCAATGAGTGCTATGGCAGCCAGAGGTGATTCAAACATTGACCCTAGAAGAATTTGGACATCTGGTGATGGTAAAGCTAAATTCACAGGAGGACACAATAAGCCAAAGGGAAATGGTGGTACATCAAGTGAATGCTCTCACTGTGGAAAGAAAGGTCACACTTTTGACAAGTGTTATCAGCTTCATTCTTGTCAGATATGTGGGAAACGTGGACACTTTGCTGATACATGTTTCCAAAATCCCAACTACAAGGGTGGTGCTCCATATCAGACTAATGGAGCCAATGAACCATTTAAAACTAATGGTGGTCCTGTTCCAGAATGTCAGATCTATCATAGGAAAGGCCATACAGCTGTTAACTGTTTCTACAGGAATGACAATGGAGCTAATTCTGGTAATCCTTCAAGTGTCACTTGTCAGATATGTGGAGCTAAAGGTCATGTTGCTCTCAACTGTACTCAGAGGTCAAACTATGCTTATCAGGGCACAGAACCTCCATCCACCATTGCTGCAATGACTGCTCATGCTAGAGCAATGGCCTCTGGACATACAGCTAACTCTTCTCACAGCTCTTCTGACAGTGTTGGCTCAGATGTATGGATTGGTGATTCTGGTGCTACTCATCACATGACATCTGAACTGAGAAATCTATCCATTGCTCATCCATATACCAATGACAACCAGATCACTATTGGTAATGGCACTGGTTTATGTATCTCTCACATTGGCACCTCCTCTATTACACCTTCTACACATACCTTTAAACTTCAGAATGTCTTGCATGTACCTAAGTTAGCAGTGAATCTACTGTCTCTAACTAAATTGTGCAAGGACAACAAGTGTTTTATTACACTTGATGACACTGATATATGTGTGCAGGACAAAGCAACCAGAGCTCTACTGTACCAAGGAAAGAGTAATGCAGATGGCTTGTTCATGTTCAAAAATCCAAGACATTTCTTCTCTACATCTCCAGTCTTCTCAGCTTACCTAGGTGGTGTTGTCAAGTCCAATCTATGGCATCAACGTTTTGGTCATCCTTCTGCAGAAATTACAGCAAAGATGATGTCTCTTTCTAATATTCAGTCCAGTTCTGAATCTGTTAACTCTATGTGTGGTAATTGTTTACAAGGCAAAATGCACAAACTACCTTTTCCAAGGTCTGTACAACATAGTGAGATTCCTTTTACTAAGATTCATTCAGATGTATGGGGACCTTAACCATGTTTGTCTCTAGAGGGTTACAGATATTATGTCACCTTTATTGATGATTGTACAAGGTTCTGCTGGATATTTCCATTAATAAATAAATCAGATGTGTTTGCTACTTTTGTGAAGTTCCATGCCTTTGTGCTCAATCATTTTGGTTCCTCTATTAAATTCTTTCAATCAGATGGTGGAGGTGAATACATCAGCAAAGGGTTTCAGAATTTTCTGGCTTCAAAAGGCATTTTCTGAGCTCAACTCAGTGTTTGACATGAAAGATCTTGGTGTTCTCAAATACTTTCTGGGATTGGAAGTTCATTATACTTCTACAGGTCTTCTTATTAGTCAAAAGAAATATGCTACTGATCTTCTCATTCGTGCTGGAATGAGTACTACTAAGCCGTGTTCAACTCCATGTCTTCCCCATGCTCAAATACTCAAGCATCAAGGTACACTTTTACAGGATCCTACACTTTACAGAAGCCTTGTTGGAGCTCTTCAATATCTCACATTTACTCGTCCAGATATTGCTTATTCTGTCAATACAGTGTGCCAATTTATGTCATCTCCAACTGATGCTCACTTTACTGCTGTAAAAAGGATCTTAAGGTACATCCAGGGTACTTTAGATCAGGGTCTGTTTTATGCCTATGGAAATTCTCGTTCTCTTCGTTATGGTCCATGCATTCAAGCTTATTGTGATGCTGATTGGGCTGGTGATGTAAACACTAGAAGATCTACTACTGGCTTTGTTATTTTCTTAGGTAACAATCCAGTTTCTTGGCAGTCTAAGAAACAAGGTAGTGTCTCTCGTAGTTCTACAGAAGCTGAATATCGTGCTCTAGCTAACACTACAGCTGAGATCTCCTGGATACGCCATCTTCTGTGTGATTTGCAGATTACAATTCCACGCCCTCCTTTACTCAAAAGTGACAATTTATCTGCTCTTGCCTTGGCCTCTAATCCTGTCTTTCACTCTCGTATCAAACACCTTGATAATGACTTCCACTTTGTTCGTGAACATGTTCAGAAACAAGATCTATTGCTCCAATATGTCTCTACTGCTTATCAAACTGCTGACATTCTCACTAAAGGCTTACATGGTCCAGCATATCGTTCTCACATTATCAATCTCAGCATGGTTACCCTTGCTGAGCTTGAGGGAGGGTAATAACGGAGGAATCAGTAGTTAGCAGAGCTGTTAAGTCTGTTAATAGAACAGTTAAGGTTGTTAGGCTGGCACTAAGCACGTGTTGCTTATCCAGCTAGATATTAGCTGGCATTCTACACAATTCTGCATCTGTAGTACTATATAAAGGCTGTAAGAACATTTCGTTCGATTCTTAAGGCAATACATCAGTAAAAGCTTTGTCTTGGTGCATACGAAAGCTCTCAATTCTGGTTAGAATTCTTGTTTACATTTCTTGCTTCAATCTGTAGAAATGTCTGTAATTCACCATGTTATCATAAACATCAAAGTTGCAAGAGATCTCTTCCCGTTGGATTAGAGCACTAGCTGCTGCACACTTGTCATCCAATGTGATTCAGCGATTACTTAACGTTAGTTACTTTTGATATTAAAGGAGGCATTGTTCCTTTTCTGTATAGGATTTGATGTCACTTGTACGTACATCCTTATAAAGGGCCCTCTTGCATTCTCTTATTCTACTCGTGACTCTGTGAGAACAAAAGCTAATCAGGTTGTATAGATGGCTCTCTGTGGCGATGAACGAGAAGGAAAGAGAAGATGTGGAAAGACTACTATTTGTATAACCGAGTTGCCGTTATGCATTATGGAATCCATAGTTTTGTTCCTCCCTCTGTGAGACGCAGTAGGCGTTGTCCTAGCTTCTCAACAGTGGAGGCAGCTTTCTCATTCAATACTAACTCGGCGCAATCTCGAACTCAACTGCTTCAATTTGCTTGGGAGCAAATATGACTGCAGCTGGAGGATGAGTGCTCAGACAAGGGACTCGAGGGAGAAGAGGAAGCTAGCCACTGTAAGGCGTTGTGATGCATATTTGAAGCAATATAAAGGTGACAAGGTCGAGTCTGTGAATTTCGATATTGGTGTAGTTTGGTTGTCCAGGTATTATGAATGGATAAGGTGGGCTATTACGAAAGGATTCCAAGAGCTTCATCTTCGAAATAATCACTATAATTATTTTCCCCATCGTTTATTTGTTGGCTCAAATTTAAAGTTGAAACGTTTGCTACTGCAGGGATACAATCTAGGAGATCCTGGTACTAGTACTATTGGCTTTCAAGCGTACGGATTCAATCAGCCAACTGTTCTCAGTTTACATAAAGCTTACGTCAAACGATCTCTCTTGGCAAATCTCTTCTCTGTTTGTTTGGTGCTCGAAAGCTTGACCTTAAACAAGTGCAAGATACTTCCCTTTGTTTGGTGCACTTGTGAGTATCGTGGCTGGTGATCGACTAACTGAATTGGAAGTGTTGAACACCTCATTAGGTGATGAGGGATGCAAGGTCGAGATAAGTGCAGTTAATCTTGACTCTTTGGAATACATTCCAAGTTGGAATACGGGCTCTATCTCCATCACAACTCCACGGTTAACACGAATGTGTTATAGTTACTTCAGATATACAAGCGATGCATTGTCACCACTAACCCAACTTGCATCTTGCGCCGGCCTCCAGACTCTTCATCTGCAGATGAAAGCGAGAGAAAATTTCCCGAATTAGCGTACCAACTTTCCGAAATCTCAAGCAGATGAGGTTGGAGATTGATCTTTATACAGTTTCCATGAGAGACAAGAACAATGTCAATGTCACTTTTGTGTTAAATTCACTCAAGGCTGCACCTCTTTTAGAAGAGCTTGAAGTGATGGTATATAATTTATTTGATGTGGCCAAGCAATTATCAAAGATGAGGACTCATTCCAGATTCACAAATGATCATTTGAAAAAGGTTAAGATGCATGGATTCCGAGGTAATTGGTACGAGAGAGAGTTGGCCATTTGTATCCTGGAGACTTAACCAAAGCTAGAGATGCTGGAAACAGATCGCCTTCTAGAAATTTATTCGGGTGATCGAAAATTCAGGCGCGGCTCACGTGAAAGTTTCTCAGAATACTACTGGGCAGTCGCCAAAGAAAAATTCAAGGACGTAAAGAGTAATGGTCACATCATATTTATATGATAGAGGTCCTAACCATACTAGCTTTTCGTGTTAACGAACCCGTGGGAACTCTATTTCTACCTGATATATATGTAAGCAACTAGCTAGTTTATGATTATAGATTGCTCTGTGATGATCTGATTCAAGTTAAAGAAGCTGCCTATAGTTTGAGAACCTATCTAGTTTCTAGTATTAAAGTTAAAGTTAGCATACTACCCGGAGCACCCGTCATGATCATACTGCATTCTATTACCTTTTTTATATTTTTTTTTTTTTAAGAATTAAGATGTACGTGACAGCCCTTGAGTCTTAATTAATGACGATGTTTGATATACAGAAAGGGACATAAACCTGAACTCCATATTACAAAAAATTCAGATAGAACATCTCGAATAATAACATGACATCCTACAAAAATTATGTAAACAAACACGCACCAAATAATAGAGAATAATTTCCTTAATGACTATTCTATATGTTTTGAGACAATGCCAGTACATTGAAAAAGACAACCAATTTTTCCATCGAAAGTTGTGCATTTGAACCGGTTTTAGAACAACTTTTTCAATATGCTGCCAGACGTCGACATTGACTCTCATCTGAGTATTAAGAGGCAACGCCCATTTAATCATAACTCGTTACCATTTTAGAGTCAATAAGACACATAGAGTGCACACCGGGAGATTGGCAGACATTCTATTACCCTTTGTTATAAGTGGATTAAATGGGCGATGATTTATAATTATAAGGAGAGTTGTGCCTCATAGGAGAAAACACGAGAGTAAGGGGACCAAACAGCAAAATTTTCCTTGTATAAATAAATAGTTAACCAAGCAACAGAAATTACAGATTAATACCTAGCAAAGAAACTCTCCAACACTCTCAAGCTAAAATTTGCCAGAAAAAATACTCAGTGTGAGTCACTCAGAGAGTCAGAGACGAGAAGAAACCCTAGAAGAATCGAACGGAGGTCGCCGGCGACAATGCCTCAGGTGAGGATCATCGCGAAGAACTTCATGGACATGGTGGCTGCCTTGCTCGCCACGAAGCTCGACAGGCTCTACAAAAGCTCATTCATCTGCGAAGCCATTCTCAGGTCTTCAAATCAAACCTCATAGCATCATACTGTGTTTGTTTAATTTCTGCTTAGGTTAGGTTTTCTAGTGTTGGAATTTTCACACGGAAATGTTTTGATTGATTTTAGGGTTTCGATTTTAGGTCTCTGCCGTCGCTGGCGAAGAAGTACGTGTTGCAAATTTTGTGTGTCGAAGTTGCGGTCAACTCCAAGTCCATGGAAGAGTGGGTGTTGCCGGATGGGGTCTCCAAGCATCGAGTGGCTGTTGATCGATTAGTTCAATTGAGAATCTTTAATGAAACCAAGTAATTCAAGTTTACCATTGGATCAAGTATTTGTTTAAATGTTCAATATTTCAGTTTTAAGTGTGTGTGTTTTTCGTGTTCTTGAATTCGGTGTAGGAAAAAAGGGGAAGTAAACTATACATTGAATCGTACATTTCAGACAAATCTCAAGGAGCTTCTCGTACACGGGTGAGTAGTTGATCTTATGTTCATTCGGAATGAAGTTGCATTATGGTGGAAGATGGTGAGAAAACAAGTTAGTTGACGGATTATAACCTTAGATATGTGGGAACAATGCAGTGTAGCTTTGCCGAGAGAACCAATGCCGTTGAGTGTCACAGTGAGGCTCCCAAGCTTGGAGGAGCTTGAGGCTTTTGCCCTTGAACAATGGGAGGTATGAATTCATCTGTGCACCATTAGCCTTTCTGTGCAGCCTGCGTATTCAGGATTTCTGTTATACCTCTTGTTAACCAGGTCTGTAATATGAATTGGATTCCTAAAGATTTTCATTGTGTAGTTTTAGAGAACAGGTTTTTTCGTTCTTCTGACTTGCTGTCATGTTAAATCAGTGTTTCTTGCTGCAACTTATCAACGCATCTCAAACTGATAGGCCGTCCAATATCTGTTCGTCTATGATGAAAACTTTCCAGAAGGGTCTTTTGACTCAAAGGTCCATGGCTATCATATTATCATTTTCCTCTATATAATCTGTCTTTTTGGTAGATATAGAACACTTCATTGTCTCTCTTATCTGATCCATATTTTTTGCGCTTTACAGAGATAAGGAAGCTCCTAGGTTAACTGAAAGTGGTTTCCAGTTCTTGGTATGGAGCACATGTATCTTCAACTGCTTGCTGGCATAATGTTTTTTCGTACTAAAAGAGCAGATATGATTTCTGATTACTGTTCAAACCACAGCTGGACACAAACGCACAACTTTGGTACATCATCAGAGAATATATCACTAGCTCAGAGGTACAGATTAATATCTGAATCATTCTCTAGATTCAACCATGTTGCTCGTGGACCTGGATTCATTTTGTGTAAGTTCTTACAAGCATCAGATTACAGTTACCTTCCAATAAAAAATTGAAGTAGCTTAGCAAGAATAAGGATAAAAAAAGTTTTAACGAATTCAATCAAATTTGACATTCTCTTTGCAGAGTGGTTTAGATATTAGTACCAGTGTTTACTTATTTATAGAGATAACCAGAGATATATTATAAGGTTATTTTTCAACAATCTGTGGTCCCTATGTTCAAAAACAAAAAAAGAGCGAGACATACAATTATAGTTTGGTTCGTTAAGGACTGAGTTTGAAATTCAAAAAGTGATGACTGTACTGTTTTGTGGTGTAGACATGTATTGAGATGTAACTCATGGAAGCACAAAATGTTTTATTTAATGTTCTTGACTTTTATCTTATATCTGGTCTCTCAAAAGATAAATTGGGGCAGGAGTGTGGAATAGATTCAGCAGATTTGATTTTGTTCCTGCTAGATCTTAGCTTTCATGTTACAGGCGAGGTATTAGTTGTATATTTTGCTTAGCACATGTTTTATCTAATCGCCGCATTTTCAGTTGCAAACCTGAAATTATATGCATGTCTGTTATAATTCTCACCTTCACTTCTATTTCTTATTTCTGTGTTAGGCATATAACATAAATGCATTGACTGAGGTTCAGAAGAATATTATCAAGGATTTCACAGATTTGGGATTGGTCAAACTTCAACAGGTTGTACTTTTATGCTTCATACTTGCCATAACATGTCCTATAAGTTATCATCGATGATGGCTATCTGTTTCCCTTCTGAACTTCTAAACACTTTCTTTTGGGTACTCATTCAGGGTAGGAAAGAAAGTTGGTTTATACCTACCAAATTAGCTACTAATCTCTCTGTGAGCTTGACAGACTCATCATCGAGGAAACAGGTATGTTACTGTGAAGTATCGTGTATAGTTACTGTTCATTTTCTGATTCTGGATCCTTAACCTTTATGAGTTTCTACCATGAAGCATCAGTATCCGTAGAAACCAACATCAACTTGTTGAACAGTTTTAGTTCCTAATCTTACATGTCTTAACACTTATCAGAAACTGATCTGTACTTGAACCTTGTTTAATTTGTGAAAGGTGTGATGGGGTAGGAAGATATATCAATCACAAGTCTCTGTTTAAGGTTTTAGAAGATGGCAAGTAAACTAAAAAATTATAATGAATATTAGCAGACTTAATATTTGGCTTTCAGTTGCCATATTGATTGTTGCGATTTCTTTACTTTTTAAATATTATGTAAGATAACCCTTGATTCTCAGTTATGGCGAGCAATATCATGTTTGTATTCATATTTTATTTTATTTGAATTTGAATTTTCAGTTGTTGCTAGATATAATTATCCTGATAAGAAAAGTTGTGTCATTTCAGGGAAATATTTGGTCATTCAATTTTCTTCTCTTGCTTTTTTCTTTCAGGGATTTGTGGTTGTGGAAACAAACTTTAGGCTGTATGCCTACTCATCCTCTAAATTGCATTATGAAATTTTGAGACTTTTTTCAAGGTATGTTTTGAGAATAACTTGATTTGTTTTCTTCTGAGCTATGATTTTGTTGTCATTAGAATTTCTTGTCTTATATGTGCTGGGTAGAATATCAACTTCCAAACCTTATAGTTGGAGCAATTACGAAAGAAAGTTTATATGGTGCTTTCAACAACTGCATCACTGCTGAACAGGTAGATTCTTTTAGTTTCTGTCAGTAACTCTGTCTATACTGTCTCCTTCTCATTTATTATCCTGTATTTGCATCCATGTTGTCTGGAGTTGTACAAAAAGGTAGGTGTAGTTAATTGAGTGACAACCACTTGATTTGCTGATAGAGGCATTGGATTGTATGGGTTATTTAGCTCCAAAATCTTATGAATTAAGATATTTTCTAGCTTCCTATTGGGTTAATCTTTTTAGATCCTGTCTTTAACCGAATGAGTAAGATTTTTTTACAATAGAAAGTCTCATGTCCAAAGATGTGCACACTAAACCGCTACAGCACCTCACTTAGTATAATAAACACATTTCGCATTGCGATAAATAGCTGTTACCAAGTCTAATTGTTATATTATTCCTCTGCCAGATAATTTTGTTTCTTCAGCAAAATGCAGATCCATGTGTTGCAGAGAGAATACCTTCTGCACCTGAGAATGTCACAGATCAGGTTAGATTCTTCTCTATGCTGTGTATTCAGCAGACATAGTGGTTGTTCAGTATGCTTCTGTCTGATTGGCAACTGTTTGATTGGGTATGCAGCTAGCAATGCACTAAAGTTCTTAGCAGTACTTAGTAATCATTATTTCTTTATTCTTTGGTATTTTGAACTTTTGTCATTTTTGGGTTATGTGGCAGATTCGGCTGTGGGGAACCGATTTAAACAGAGTTGAGATGGCTCCTGCATTTTATTACGATGAATTTCCATCCAGGGTAACATTCCTCTTGTCAAATGATGTATTCTCTTGTTTTTGTAGTCTTCAGACTTATGTGGGTTTTATCTTTGTAATTCTCAGGATCTTTTTGATAGTGCTTCTGACTTTGCAAGAAGCTATAATGGTTTGCTATGGGAGGTTCCAAGTGATTCCAAAAAGATGCGTTTGGTGGTCAGGGCCGAAAACCACGTGCACATGCGAGACTTTCTTTCTGGTCAAAAGTAGTAGGCCTCTGATATCAAATCTGGAGAACTCGACATAACGAAATCCCAGCAGACCTTGAGCAACAGAAGTACAGCAGTAAATCCTGGCAACCTGGATTTTTATTCACTGGTTTTCTTGTTATAGCTGAAATGGCTTGCATTAGTATGATGAAATATTATATACACAGAGCATTTGTAAAGAAAGAAAGGGGAAGAAAAAAAGGCAGCTCTATGTATGATGATCTGCCAATGAGCTATATTTATGCTTTACCCAAACTTGTCTTCACAAGTTGGCTAAATTTGCCTACACAGAAGAAAGAAAAAGCTGCACAAAGAGCTGCACCAATATTTGTGACAGCTATTTCACAAGAACGAAGAACATATGATCACTGGGGGACGAGTTTTTGTTCCTTAAAAAATGTTTCTTTCTTGTTGGATAGCAGTAGTGGTAGTGTTCTTGTTCTGGAATTTTAGGCAAGAGATGGTTCACACTACACTAGTAGACAAAGAGCGAGCTCTCCCTCTAGTATCAGTCGAAATTCGAAAGGGTTGTATTAATAGCCATATTCAAGAGCATCGTAACACATATATGTGGTCAAATCCAAAGACACTAGGCGTTTGAATTACTGCCACGCTACTAGGGTTCGTTACAAAGTTTACAAATGCCCCGACGTAACAAAAAGACAGACTAGATAGTTTCCAAGAAATTTCCTGCTTGCCACCATATCTGTTTCCATCAGCATTTCGTTGTCTTCCAAGAATGCTTGCATGTACTATTTAGTTGTATCTCTGTAATTCTGTACAGTATGTGTTTAAAATCCATACTTAAAATCCCACATCAGCTACTTTGTACCAGCCACTTCCTTCAGGGTGTCTGCTTGATTTCATGGTATACTTGACAGTGTTCTTGGGCCTGTATACTTGAAGCAGTTCAAGCTGTGAAAGAAGAAGAAGAAGAAGCAATGGTGACAACAGTTGCAAGAGTTTTTCTGCAGTCTCTACTTAAAGCGATGAATTCAATTTTGGCAATGGTGGGGATTGCTATGATTCTATGTGGTCTTTGGATGGTTAGAGTTTGGGAGAGGGAAATGGATAGCTCATCATCTTCATTTGATCAATCTACTACTGCACCTTGGTAAGCTACAACATTATCTTAAAGATTATTTCTTTACAATTCTAGATGATCCGATAATACATTTGTGATGATTGTTTGTTTAACATGCGTAATTGCTGAAATTGCAGGGTCATATGCTTTTTTATTGGGGCTGGTATTACTTTGTGTGTGATTACATGCATAGGTCATCTTGCTGCAAATTGTGGAAGTGGGTTCTGCCTATCTTGTGTATCCTTTCTCATAAATTGTGTCTTTACTTTCACCGCTTTCAAAAATTTTGTTCTGTTATAGAAAGACTGTTACAAACTTGAGGGGGAAAATGTGATTCTAATCGAGATTGTTGATCTTGAACCGACTAGTATATGTTGATTATCTCGATGCTTCTTATTTTGGAGTCTGCAATGGCTACAGATATACTCATAAATTCTGACTGGGAGAAGGTAAAATCTTCATCTCCAACCTAGCATGATTAGTTTATTATCCTTCTTTTCATGCAACTTAGTTCTCTTCATTTTCAGGATCTACCCTATGACCCTACCGGAATCTTCAACGATTTCAAAGATTTTGTGGATTCAAACTTTGACATGTTCAAGTGGATAGGCTTGATGATCTTCTTAGCACAGGTGCTCTTGTGTTTGATGTTTATGTTAGTAAATCATGTGTGCTCTTCTTATTGATAGTAGCTAACATTGATGGCTCATTTACCTCAAACTCTTTGAGAAGGGTTTTGGAGCTGTGTAACAAAGTTCATGATCTGCAGGGGTTTTCGATATTATTGGCCGCGGCTCTAAGGTCTATACCACCAAATCAAGAATCGAGCATTGATAGCGATGAAGAATGTGCCCTGGCAAGACTCCCACTCATGAACCATCTCGTTAACCCGCCCGATTACATTGTTGTTGGCAAGAATAGTAGGAACTGGAATGTAAAAGCTGATTCCTAACATGCATGCCTCACTTAGTCACTGGTTAAGATGTGATGAGTCACTTTATCTGTTTATACTTCTCAGTTGAACAAGTGAAAAGAGTTGGAGATATGAGCTTTGGGAGTTGAGCTTCTGAAGTTGAATCCGCGGGCACTGTTGTACTTCTGTATACTATGGAGTTACTTGTTGCTTAGTCCTAACTTTGTATTTGTTTCAAACATTCTGGTTCTTAGAAGAACCGGTGTATAAGCTATCACATGTTTTGGTACCTAGTTTAGTTTTGTTTCCCTTTGATAATCAAGAGTTCTGCTGGTTCAATAAAGCCTCTTACCATATGAAGGATGAAGATCCATATAAAGATGAAATGATTCTATCAATTAGTGAAACAATTCAGTCAAGGGTTTTTTCATCAGGTGCTAATAATGAATCAAATACATTTGTCATGTTCAGTCTATACTACAAGATATGACTCGCTCAAAATGTGGGAAGCAATAGCAAAATAAGCATTATACAGTAAGCCATTTAGAACCAGGTGAGTCTACAAAAAAGGGAGTAATATTACAGAAGAGAGTGTCGTCTATTCAGATTTGCTCGGCTTCCTCTTCATTCGACTGAATGGCCCAACTGTTCTGTCCATTATATACATGTAGATGACCTGACTCCATGATTTGTAGGACTCCAATCCCTCATAGTATTCTGGCGCTATGGACTTCACCTTGTGGAGTTTGCTGCCTGGAATTCTCGGGAAGTCGTGGTGTTCGTTATGGTACCCTACGCTCCAGGTCATGAGATTGAGAGGTCCATAGTAAGAATATGTCTCTTGATCAGGGTTGAAGACATAGTGCTCGGATATGAAGTGACCAGCCATCGGGTGCATCCCACCCCCGACAAATGTAGAGAGGATCAAATAAGCAAAAGACTTCCATCCGCAGAAGTAAACCATGGATGCATCGAGAGATATCTGGACAAACAGGTTGATGAACTCCCAATAACCAGGGGGTTTCGGTTTCAGAAACACAGGCCGAAGAGCGTAGAAGAAGAGTTGCAGGAGAACCCATATGGCTTTCGCAACCACATTCGTCACCACGTGAGCCTCAACTTTGCTCGGGATGTCCATGTCAACGCCATCTACTCCTTGGAAGCGATGGTGCTCAAGGTGATACTTTTGGAAGGTGACAGACATGGGAACACCAATGGGGAGGTTGGCGAAGATACCAAGACAGCGGTTGTAGACTGGAGTTGAGAAGGCGAGATTGTGGCTGAGCTCATGGATGGCCAAGAAGAGGTTGTGGTTGAGGAAAGAACCAAAGAAGTAGGCAATTGCCAGAATCTTCAGCCAACCTGCATTGTGAAGAGCTGCAGCTGTGAAGAGCTGAAGCAAGACAACCACAGTAATCTGCAACAAGAAATGTAACTTTCAGATCACCTGACACCAGAACACACTATATATCACCACAAGCCAAATCAAATTTTAACTACTTTCAACTACAACATCAAGTAACACGCATTCGGTTCTGGAAACAAAATCAGAAAAATCACACTGAAACCGAAATCAAACACACAATTCACTACTACTTAGTATCAAATTCGCATGGATCGAAACAGATGCCATAAATTACACTCCCATCAAATCTCAATTCTTTGGTATGTGTATAACCGAGTTCGTTCATACACTGGTCTTTGATCACATTGGATCCAAAAACACAACTTTCATCAGCAAAGTTCCTCACTTGAAAAAGAAAGCATCACATACAAATTGCATTGCAGAATTCACAAAAGTAAAACAACAGAGCAAACAATGCAAGAACAATTGAAACCCTATATAGAATCACAATCAAGAACTCACCCACATTGCCCCAGATCCAAAACCCATCAAATAAATCCAATCCACACAAAAACCCATATAAAATTGCATAAAAACAAATCAAACCCAGAAAGAAAGTTTGTACCTTTAAAAAGGCCCAAGGGTCAGGACCAAAGAGCTCCTTGATCTGAGGATACTGAGAGAGAATCTGACGGCGGCGAGAAGCGTGAGGCTCATCTGTATATGACCAGAAGAAGTCCTTGGCCATCATAACTCCTTCCTCTCTTTCTTCTTCTTCGCCGCCATCTCTCCTCCTCGCCATTCTCTCTCTCTCTCTCTCTCTCTCTCTTCCTCTTCACCCGGTTTTTGTTTGTTTGGCTCTCTTTGAATCTGAGCTGTTTTTGTTTTGTTAATAAAAAGAGAATAAGAATTGGGGAACGCGGTGACTAAATTTAGAGAGAGGTGCGTGGCGCCACTGGTTTGAAATTGGTTTTGTTTATGGGCTTTCTCAAATCTAAAGCTAAGCTAGGTCCATGTGTCCCGGTGTCATGTGGAAATATAATTTAGTTTTTCGATTATTTTTTTGATAAAATTCATGTACAATATTTGACTTTTACGGGTTGTTGTATTAGTTTGATGTTCGATTTTTAAAATTATTAAAGTGTCGACATTATATATAGTTGATGTTTAGAGTCATTTTTTGTTACTGGCACCTCCAGAATTCATTTGGGCACCTCTCTCTCTGAGCTCCGTCCGCCCGACCCGACCCAAATCGTCCTCCATTGATCTGGTCAGATCAATTAGACTTTAGTCAAACTGTGTCCGTCTATAGTCTTTAAAAATGAATTTTTGGAGGGAACTCACCGCCGAGAAACCGTGGCTATCAGAGCTCCACCAAATCTCCACAACACAATCTTCCAGTTCTTAAACCCTCATCTTCTTTATCATCATCCACAAATATCTGAGCCTAATTCTGATTTTAAAACACGGATTTGTCTAGCTTAAGGTTATGAGTTTTCTGTTTCATTGTTCATTACATTTGTAAGTGCAGTCAGGATTCAATTGCCTTTCTCTATTGTTTTTGTTAATTTTAGTTTATTTTTATTGTTTATGAACTTAAGAGGATGATGATTAGTTTGTGCAAACGCAGTACCATGATTATCTTGTTTCAATGAGCGGCACGAGATTTCTGACTCTCCCTCCCATTGATTTAACACTCTTGTCCTCCTCTTTTTTCAATTGAATATATCAATACATCTGGTTTTCAATGTGATTTCCACGTTCTGGACTGGAGTTGCTGTTGTACGTGTATATTTATGTCAGTATTCCCATTTTACTGCAAGTGATAAATGAGATTCTGATATTGAGTTTCTTCTTGTAGATTTTTGAGAAGAATCCAACTACCATCAACAACTATGGAATCCGGCCGCGATACCAGAGTAGGACTGGTTATCACAACATGTACAAGGAGTAGAGAAACACAACTCTGAATGGTGCTGTGGATTGACATGTACACTGATCGAGATGGCATCCCGTCACAGGGTGGGATCTCATTGCTTACTATCCCAGCCAAACTCTGCAAGAGGGAGAGCACCGAGCAGTTCCACGACTCGAAGATCAAGTTCCCATTGGTTCTCAGGAAGCTCAAGACTACCTGCAACTACAAGGCATCCCGGCCTAACATCTTTATGTAATCCAGTTACCTGTCTTGCCCTTCATCGGAACCATTGTGCTTTAGCTAAACTAGATGAACCTAGGAATGGTGATCCAAATATTTCTGAATTTTGTTTGTTCTAGAGTGTTTCAATTTTGAAGATGATCTTGCTGAAAATGACAATTATGAGTATGGTACTTTGTTTTATGTTTTTCTTTGCCTGGAATTTTAGAGATTGCATCTTTCTTTGTGATTGGTGTTCCTAATCCCAAAATGTGATTTTATCCTGGTAGATAGATATTTGAGAATTACAGCGACTGTCTCCACTGTAAGTATACAACATTTAATGGAAATGAAATATTTTAATTCCGATTCTGGATTTCAATTCATCACAATTCTCAATCCAACTTAATAAAAGTGTCATGAGAGTTCTCGGTAACACGAACATAAATTCGTATAAAACAGATGGCTTAAGATAATAAGATTATGTATCAGTATACTACGGAGTGAAAAGTACTTGGCATTTTACATGAACTTTCAAGCTATACAGATGTACAAATGTGATTAAATAAAATTTAGATAACTCCTCAACTTCATCCACCAGCCTACGATAACTCGGGCTGGGATCACTTTTGGACAGAAGTGGGAAGATACTGATCCAAGCTTTACCGAGCGAATTCGGTTCCTTATGTCATTGAAGAAAATAAGCTAAATCAATGAATCACCACATGCGAGGCATAGCTTTGACCTTCATTGATCAGCTACCTTAGGTGGGAATCGTAAGGGTCAAAAAGGTTCTCTGGTACAACTAACGGCAACTTATCTATATATAGGAAGATCCTCCTGAGATTCTCCCTCATTACTGTTGCCATGTCAACTATGTCCTTGCTGTCAGTGTATACCCAGAGATCACCCGAGTTCACTCTTTTAAGACTGTCACGACAGAAAGGGCACGACTGGGACCTCGTTCTCCTGCAATATATCAGCAGGATTAATAGTTCTCTTATGCATACACATGACAGAACTAGAAGAGAGAAGGATGAAGTATTTCCTGGTATCATATAAAGGATTTGTAATAAACCACACAAGAACATAAAAATTCTTTTACATGAAAATCATGTAGACATTACACTGACTATTAGAGAAGAATTGGTTTCCAGCAGCTTAACGAAGTTTAAAAACAATGTCATGATTGGTTATATGACTTATATCCAGCCACGCAACTAAAATGACAGCTTTCATATTCCAATTAAATGGTAATGGAAACAGGCTATCCAAAAATGATATCAGAACTTAGACAGTTAACTAGTCACTGGGAGGGCACTACAGGACAGCAGAAGCTTGAAAATTGGCAAAAGGAAAATGGTAGTAGATCACAGGTCACAGACATTCCACACTTCCAGTGGAAAATCATAGGGAGGACATATTGAAAGGCATGATAAACAATTATTTTTGAAACTTAAAAATCTAAAAGAGAGATAGAGAGGGAGTATACCAATCACGGTAACATTTTAGGCACATAACATGATTGCAGTTGGGCAATACAATTTTACTATTTGTCTCCATGCATATACCGCATTCTTCTTCTCTTTCAATGTCTATATCTGAACACTGTCGACTCTCTTCATCATCTCTTCTTCTATACCTTTCCATGCATACTGCCTTTTGCTTTTTATCTTCACTATCCGTGACACCGCTTTGAAGTTGTAGTAAAGATGGATAAATAACAGCTAGGCACAAAACCACACATCAGTAAGACGTCAAATACTTATAGCTCAACAATAGCAAAATGTCCAAACTGTTGAAATCAGAAATTTACCATAGAAATCTCTGATGCTTGCTTTCCTTTCATGGGTAGACATGGTGGTTGTGCCATCCACATAAACCTGTACCATAAGGCAAGATGTGATGATCACCAACATCCATGATTGTAATCTAACTCCAAAAAAAGAGAGTACAAGCTTCCACCTTGTAAATTAGAATTCTCAGCAGACCAAGGGATCCAGCGAGGTTGCAGTCAGTCCATTGTACCAGAAAAAGGAAGAGGTGAGCAGCTGGACTGTATGACATTCTCATCTGAAGGCAAGCACCATCATACTCCCTCGGATAATCTGAAGCCCTGCACCTCATAATTCAAACAAAAACAGAAAACTAAGTATCAGATTAAGAATACAATATCACGATTACCAATCTACCAAACTAGCCCTCTGATTGCAACATCTCCATATAAAATTGTAGTCGTTTTTAGTTTTCTCGCAACTCATTGACATACTAATTCAACCACCTAAGAGCTCAAAATAACACACGACATAAAAAACCAGCAAGCATAGGAACCAAATGATGGTTGTGAAGTATAAGCAGCAACCAAACAAATACAGCCAACCCTACAAACAGGTGGAACCCCTTCACCACGTGAACTTATTTATCAACTGTCTGACAATTCATAAAGATGAGGATGATATCCAAAATAAATATCCTCTCAAACTAACGCTATGGAGTTCAAAAACAGTCTCATTCCCAAAATCACAAAATGTCAGTGGACATTATCTGAACCCCATACAAGGAAAGAGACCACTACTCAATACTAAGAACAATCTCACCACAATCAACTAAGAAACAAGAACGAACCCAAGAAAATATATGAGAAAACTCTGTCATTTCTTTAACCTCTTCATCAAAACTCATACGGAAATATCAGAACTCAACCAAACTGAAGAGGGGAACTTGCATTTGGAAATTAAAGTTGAGACCTTTAACATTTTATACACAGAATCAGCCAAAAAAGAAACAAATTTACAACAATTAAACAACGACAACAGCAACAACAAGCTGAACCGTTTAGAATTCAAAACAAAAACAGACCCATCATTAAAAAAACAGAGAAGAATAGGAACAAGATAGATAGATAATCACTCACAGAGTATTTGCATGCTGAATATCAGCTTCCAGAACTTTGAGAGAGTCCTTGAACGACTTTCGCATTGAAGCTATGTACATATCTCCAAAAAACCCAGAACCCGAAAAAAGAGTAATTTTACAAAGACAAATTTAGGATATTGAAAACGGAAGAACCCTAATTTCTTTCTTCACTGCCCAAAAACCCTCAGTCTTGTTCTTCTCTGCTCTTCTCTACTCTATTTTTGTTGCCTCCTCTTTCTCCGTCCCCAAAAGCCTTCGTGTTGCTCTGTCCTTGGTAGTGAAGACGAGACCACCACGCGACACGTGGCCACCCACTCTTATAAAAACGGGGAGTTTTATTTATTTCCTGGAAAATGGTAGTTAGAGCAATGTACTAAAAAGAGTGAAGTGAATGATAGTGGTTATGAGTATGAAATTATGATTGTGGAAGATGACTCCTTAATGTTTCTAACAACAATTGTACATTGATGCAAAGTTACCTCAATACCTGCTTAAAATTGGTCACACTTTTAAATCTCATAATTATTAAACGGTCACAATCACAATCACACTCACCCTCACATTTATATTTATTATTAATTTTAAACAAGAGTCGATATGATACTAAATTATTTTGTCAAACTACGTTTTTATTATTGTTGTTCATTGCTGCTCTTTAAGTAATAAAATCATTCTCGTATTTCCTATTAAAAACGAGCAAATTAACAAAATCTTTCTCGTTTTTAGAATAGTAGTTGGGGCACAGCTTGGTGTATACATCTTCTCCTTAAAATTTTCTGATAGTGATTATTATTATTTTTGTAATTTTCAAAAATTAAAAGCATAAACATGAGTTATTAACTTTTTTTATCCGTTTCATTTTTTATTGATCGAGAGGCGTTAAAACAGAGAAAAGCACGAATGAGGGAGGGAGAGGGGGGTTATGACTTATCCACTGTCTGCCACTTTTTGTTTTCGTTTTCGCTTTCTATTTCTTTTTTAGCTTCCCGTCCACGCACCGATGATGGCTACTTCCACTCGCACGCCCTCTTTACCCAACTTCAACCCCCTTTTCTTTCCTTATTTTGCTGCTAGTGCCCTTTGTCTTTCTCCTCTAATATTTTTGGCGGTTCCCTTTGGTCAAATCACGTACGAAGGTTAAGTGCAACCACCCAAAACTAGTAATGCACAAACCTCCAAAATTAGTAGGAGACTTACTTAGTTTGATGCATATCAATGAGCGGATCGGACCGGATCAACTTAGATTCGAATTTGTTTAAAAGAGAAAAAATTAGACCAATTTTGTCTCGTTTATCCGGCGAATCTTTAATAAACAAATTTAGATCCGGATCCGGCTGATCAACGGACTCGTTTATCAATATGTTAATTACTAAATTTATTCATTTTATCAATATGTTAATTATTACCAATATGTCATATAATTTCTTTACATAAATAAAATATTTTATTAAAACAAAGTAGAGAGACAAAAAAAAACTCCATTTACATCAAGAAACTTGACAAGAAACAAATTATTTTAGGTTTTTAATCTTTTAATTTATTAATAATTTTATATAACTTTGTTAAAGATATTTATATTTTATTTTTTAAAAAGAGAGTTTTGGATTAAAAATATTTCATATATGTAAATAAAAATAAATTATATAATAAGTTTAAAAAATATAAACGGGACGGATCATAAACGGATTGAATCGCTTATGATCCGAATCTGACCCGTTAAATAGCCTGGTCAACAGGTCCGGATCACAAATGGATCGACAGGTCAAAAAATTAAATCCAAATCCATTTAATATGTACGGGTTTGGAGCGGGTCCGGATCAAAATCTGCCCCATTGACAGGTCTAGATCAAACAGAATGTGAAGTGCGGATTTCAGTTCTGATCATCTATGTTATGAACACCTCGATTAACTTTTCGATAAGTGATGTTCGACTACTTAAAATGTGAAACGAAAATATGTTTAGTGTGCAGAATACATACGAATATGTAAGAATGTTTATGAACTGTTTTCATTTGAGCCCAAAGTAGTTGAAAAGCTGATACTGTGATATGTCATGCACACTTGTGCGGATGAGACTTGGTTACTCAACTATGGGTAACAAAATGTGCCCACGACCAATTAAAATTTGACACGTAGCATTTTTAGGTTAATCTTTTCAAATTTTTGGCTTTAACTCATATTTTTCTTCTCATAATTAACCCAAAAACATCACATGTCAAATTTTAATTGGCCGTGGACAGTGTTGGTATGTGATCCCATAACACATAATTACCGCACACTTAGCCACTAAAAACAGGTCAACACAGCCTAGTCCAAACGCAAGGCAACAATGCAGGCTTCAACTTCAACCAAGGAACCAACACCATTTGAACGTCCACGCGTTTGGTGCGACAACCGCAAATATTAAGATAGGCCATGTGCAAAAATAGGCAGGATCCCACATCGAAGGACAGCAACAACATCCATACTCAACCACCAATATAAATAACACATTTATGACAGATACAAGGTACGCATGTTACTCTACCAATACTACTGTTACACTCCATACATTCTAACTAGAGCGTCGAAGAGTCGAAGGCGGGAACCCCCCCCCCCCCAATCAAGACTCCTAACGTCCATTTGGTGTATTGTTCTTAATAGCAGGTAAATGACGACACACGCGCGATAGACCAGGTCAACCCGAAATAGCCTGACCCGCTCTTCTACTAAAAACCCATGACGAAATCTGATAGAAACAATTGGCACTGTCTGTGGGAATCAATCAATCGTAAACCACGTAGAAATACCGCAAAAAAAAGGCCCGAAAGCCAAAACCAGCAACAAAGGTGGCGACAGATCACATCACACCCAAAAGCAGGAAGACGAGAGACACACTCGTAGACGCAATCAGCAACATCAACGATCTAACGAAGGATGAAACAGCAACCCATCTCGTGAAGGAACTCCAATCAGTCAGGACCGAAAGAGATCAGGAACGTTAGGCCCGACAGCGATAGGAGGAACGACTCGACGCGTCATCCGGAGCCAAAAGACCCAAACGTGAGGAACCAGGACAGGCAAAGGAAGCAAGAGCGGGCAAGCAGGTCATCAGAATCAACCCACCATGAGGACTGCGAAATAACCATATGTCGAGACCACCCTCACCGCCCGAAAGAACACAGGAATACGATGACAAGGAAGCAACTGCGACAATCGAGGATGCCATGCTCCGACGGATAGAAGAGATGGAGGCCGAAATCATATCACTAAAGAAAAGCACGCACATAGGGCCAAAAGGAATATGCACGCCCCGCGTAAGCCCATTATCGGACGTCATCATGGCACAAGGCAGAGACCCATATTCCAAGACCGTCAAGATCAGCAGATTCAATGGGAAGGGAGACCCACGAACACACATCGACGAGTATCAATCCGCCATCGCAGGGACCTGGTACTTGGAGGTAACCCTCTGCTTCTTGTTCCAAGAGACGTTGATGGAAGAAGCATGAAGCTGGTTCTACGAGGTGCCCACGTGATCCATACACTCGTTCGAGGAGCTAATAGAGTGTTTCCTCAAACGATACAGACTGCAGGGCAAGTACAACACCGCCAGCACACTCCTTAAGATCTGTCAGGGAGACACCAAAAACCTGTATGGCTTCATCAATCGATGGAGATCCCTTGCAAACACATGTAGGAACCTCGACAAGAACGTGGCCAAAATGGCGTTACTGGAAAATATGACAGGAACCCCGTTTGTAGAGAAGTTGGTCAGGAAGGACCATCTCGAGTATGACGAAGTCATCGACCTGATTATACAGAAGGCACTGGTAGAAACCTGTGTATATGGGGCACAAGGTCTGAACACAACCGCCCTACCCTCGAAAGCACCCAACTACATACACAACCGCCCACCATCCCCTCACATAGCTAAAAGCCCACCACCGAAAAGACAGCCCGAATTAATCCCCCGCAAACTCGAGATCCACTACCGCGAACACAGAAGCAACAAACAATACCAACAAACGCATCGTGGATGCGAACCTCCAACTCGGCCAAATCCACCACCACCACCTAGAGATCTCCAACCACTCCGCGAAATCTTCTCGATTGCCCAGGCCTCGAACGAGGGGGTGCTCAAGCAAAATAAAAGCCAGATCCGCCCACCAATGCCAAGAGCACCCGGTATCGCGCCAATGTGAAATAACAGAGGAACGTGGTGCATGTACCATGATTCAAGCACCCACAACACAAATGGCTACGAAATCCTGGCAAGGGAAATCGAACGGTTGCACAACAAGGGAAAGTTAATCCTCCAGAGGCCGAACACCGAACGACAGGTTACGAACATACGAACAAGGGGCACAATCAACAACATCTCGGGAGGGAAGCAGAAGCCCGAATGCCCACGAGAATGGGAAGAGTCTAGCCCAAGGGACGTATTCATAGTACATTCCAGGAATCCACCAAAGGCAGGCAGGAATGATTGGCCACCAATCACTTTCCCCTGTAGCGAGGAAGAGGGAAACCGGAACAACACACTAACATTCGTCATTGACGGAATGGTGGACAGATACCTTGTCGAGCGTATCCTCATCGACAATGGGGAATCCGTTAACATCATCTTCTGGGAGGCATACGAGGGGATCAAACGCCCAAAATGCAAGATGACACAGAACCACGAAAGTATTGCCAACTTCTTGGGAGAAACCACATATCCTCTCGGGAGCGACTATATGCGATTTGGTGTCGGAACGCCAGGCACCCCCCAGAACGAGATCAAAACGAACTTCGTCATTGTAGACATTAACACGTCCAACAACATGATCCTTGGACGACCCGGAATCTCGAAGTTAAAGCTGATTATCGCAAGCCACATGCTCCTGGCTAAGTTCCCAATAGATTACGGAATCAGCGCGATAAAAGGATACAATTTCGTGGAAAATGTTGCACGACCGGACGAAGACAACACATGAATGGAGGTACTCACAATGGCAGGAAGCTCCCCCAAAGAACAGTAACCCGATGACCCAAGGGATTGGCTGAACGCCATCTAGCCAGCCATGAAATGAGAAAAGCTGCGAACGATACACCTGTCGAGCGAACACCCAGAGCGCACGATCCGCATCAGCACCAGCTAGAGCCAGACATAGCAGCCAAAATGGTTTAGATCCTATCGGGTTGCCAGTAGGTGTTCGCATGGTCTTAAGCACACATGCTCGGAATCGCCTCAAGCATCATCTCCCACAAACTCAGCATCAATCCAGCCGTGAAACCAGTCAAGCAGAAACGACATGCATATGACCAGGAACGATACACGGCCATGCACGCGGAGGTGGACAGACTACAGAACATTGGTTTCATCCGAAAGGCCGACTACCCGAAATGGATCTCCAACACCGATATGGTCAAGAAGAATAATGGGTCATGGCGCATGTGCGTATACTACAGCAATCTGAACAAGGCCTTCCTGAAAGACAGCTTCCCATTGCCCAGAATTGATCAACTGGTGGACGCCACTGTAGGACACGAACTGTTATCCATGATGGATGCGTATTCAGGGTACAACCAAATCCTCATGAACCACGAAGACCAGGAGGCCACCTGCTTCACTACTGACAAGGGACTCCACTGTTACGTAGTCATGCCATTCGGTCTCAAGAACATAAGATCCACCTACCAAAGATTGATGAACATCATATTCGATGGCCTAACGGGCGAAATCGTGGAAGTATACATTGATGACATACTGGTAAAAAGCACCAAGGCAGTGGACCACCCCAAACACCTACAAACTGTACTCGAGCTCCTGATCACGAATGGCATGCGATTGAACCCGACTAAGTGTTTATTCGGCGTAACGACAAGCAAGTTTCTCGGATACATCATCAGCCCGTAGGGCATCGAAGCCTCCGCCATTAAAGTCAAGGAAATACTAGACATGCAACCTCCCACAACCAAGGCCGAGCTCCAGAGCTTAACGGGAAAATTAGCGTCCCTGAATCGCTTCATCTCTCTCTACTCCGATAAGTGCACACCGTTCTTCAAGGCCCTCCGAACAACAAACAAATGGAACGTCATTTGGACACCCAATTGTGAAGCCGCATTCACATCCATCAAGCAATATCTGGCTTCATTCCCCCTCCTATCCAGGCATGTGAAATAAAAAATTTTATATGTCTACCTATCTGCTTCTCTAACAACCGTTAGTTCCGCCCTTGTTTAGAGGAAACAGATTCGGAACTGCCAGTTTTCTTCACCGGAAAGGGCATGACACCACCCAAGACCCGTTACCCAACAATCGAGAAGGTGACATTCCCACTCGTAACAGTAGCCAGACGACTCAGGCCGTACTTCCTGGCCCACAACATCCACCTTCTTACAAACGTTTCACTACGACAAGTGCTGCAGTCACTCGATCACAGCGGCCCTTTTGGCAAAATGGGTCATCGAACTGAGCGAATACGACATACATCATCGACGAAACTTGAGGAAATATTTCCACTAAGTCTTATCTGTTTGCGTTTGATTGGCATTGACGCATGTACATCCAACATTCGTAACTTTTTGTATGAATACGTTCGTGTGTTTTGTTTTTAATGACAATGAAAGTATTACTCATGTAAATCAAACGCATTCAGACAAACAGTGTAAACGAAGCATTGGTATTTAGATATATTTCACAAAAGTTGTACCTAGTTCTCACTCGGAGAACGTAAAAATCGCACGAAGACGCTATAACAAAGTTTACTACTACAAAGCAACAAAAAAAAGAAAGTGAAAGCAAAAGAGAATCAGCTGGCCCCAGCAGCATCAGCTCCACCCTCCCCGTCTCCGGCACTCCACCTCCCGGTTGCATTCCGACCTCAACACCGACCTCCGGCTCCTCGAGTGAACGCTTCAACTTTTCAGCCTCAGCGGCTTGCCACGTCTCGAACTCATCCACCTTGAAAAATGGGAGCACGAGCGCGAAGAAGTCCTCACACTGGACATTGGCCTCAGCTGCAACCAAGTCCTCGAACTCCTCCAAATTCTTGAAAGCCTCGACCACATCGGCCTTGACCTTTTCAAACTCGGACGACACCTTGAACTCGGCCACATCCTCCTTCGCAATCTGCATGCGAACATCCTCTGTCATCGCATGAGAACGAGCCTCAGCCAACTCATGCTCCAGCTACGCAATCCGAGCAGCACTGGATGATCGGAGAGAGCCAAGATCCGTTTTCAGGATTGCGACCCCGGACTGAGACTCACCCAGCTCCTTCTTCAGGTCGTCGAGCTCACGAACCAGCTCATACACCCTGGAAATCTTACGATTCGCCAGCTCAGTAGACTTCGTGAGGGCCTGCTTCAACATGAGGACCTCGACTGAAAGCTTCCTACTCTTGGCTTTCGCCTTCAACAGCAGGGTAGTCTGCAGCAACGACCTCTCTAAACCCATCATCCACGACCATCCGGGTCTGCCTCGCCCTCTCCATCAGTACCAGCATGCGCTGCTGAGCCGCATCCTGCTTAACGGAGGAACGGGACTTCTTCATTTTTGTTACAAAAAAGAGAGAAGAGAATGTCAGTCCTAAAGCCACACAGACATCACAGATAAACACGCGAAATAGAATCAAGTCACAAATATACTAGGAGGGCGCGAAAGACCGCAACGTTCAATTAGTTCCTAGTGATTGGCCGTTCAGAAGTTCCTCGCATCCAGATGAGGATCGAAAGAAAACTTGATACGATCTAAACACCGCTCCTTCAAATAGGTAAGGGGATACGATCGTTGATCTGCAAAACAAAAAGAGAAGGCATTAGCAAGCACGAACATGAACAGATGAAGAAAACAAACGCAGACAACCGGCAACACATCAAACACCACACCTAAAGGCTGAAGAATTCGGGGACTCGATGTATCTGATCGCGCCCGCGAGAAAGAGCATTATCAAGCTTATCGAACTCCCACTCACCCCCAACAAGACAATGATATCGGCGTCAGGCATTCGAAGAGGAGGGGACTCCGTTAACCACCACTTCGTTTGGGGCTCCACCGTTATCATACCCTTGTCCTTCATACACGGGGAATACTTCAAACGGAAGAAATACCTGATCTCCGCACGAGTGGGGAATTGCAACCCACTAAGCTTCCAAATGTTATGAAACTCGATCAACGCGCTCGTAAGCACGGGACCACACTGGTCCAACGTAATGTTAAAGAGGGAGAAGGCGTATTGGAAGAACGGGTGGAGTGGAAGCTTCAACCTAGCCTTGAGCTGGAACTCGCTCACGCAGACGTGACCGTGAGGAGGGCGCGTGAACGATTCGCCTTCACGGAGGGCCCTCAGCTTCACCATTCGGAGAATGTGGTAATCCCGGTACCACCGTTTGATCTCACGTATGGATGAGGACCCTTCCGGATCTTGAACCGCCTGCCCGTCCACAAGATGCCAAATCACGGGCCCGCCTCTGGGGAATATGGGGAGAGCATCCCCTGACGCTCGGTCACTGTGAGGCAGGATCACGTAACCCTGTGAGCACCTAGAAGAAGAGGTAGACGCTTCACCACTGGGCACTGCGAAGACACCTTGACGTTCGGACCGCTCTATGACAGACTGACTTTGCTCCATAATCAAGGTGGATGACCTATACAAAGCACCACCAGCATTAACGGATAGAGGGGAGATGCTCAGTACGCTATCAGACGAGGACTCCGAAACACTATTGGTGGGACCACTAGACCCTATATGGAACCTAGAGGTTTGCGGAGGGGACTCATCGCTTGAAACGGCTACACATTCCATGATCCTAAGAGAAACGCAAATGGGAGAATAAGCCAAACAACGAACGCATGGAGTATGTCACGACCCCAGCTCTTCAAACAGCAAAAACAGATACCCACCATTTCGCAACATCCAAAATAGATCAAACCCCATCCAAAATATATTACCTGTAATAAATACCTTACATATATAGGTGGTTGAGTTTGGAGCTCGATTGTGTTCTTCGATGTGGGACTGGTGCACTTGCTGGTGTGTGGTCCGCATGTTTGGGCATGCGCCCCACGGGCGCGTGTGCTCTCGGAGGGGGTCGGTCTGGTGAGTGAAGTTGAAGCCTCCTTCGTGGTCTTTCGGGTGGTCTGGTAGGTGTTGATTATCTGCTTAAGCGGATAAGTATACTAATCGTACAACTAATGATACAATACTAACACCCCCCCCCCCCCAAAAAAACCTCAAGAACAAGAGGTTGTTCTTTGCAACGCACCCAGAAAAGCCCAGAAAATAATACCCAGAAATTCTTTTGAGCACGAAAACAGAGGAACGCAATACCTTACCCAGCCAAACGTACTCCACACTAGCAAAATCTAGAATTTACCACAACAGTGCCACAAACAGTAACAAAAACACATGCAAACGCACCAAAGCAAAAACCACACGTTTTTAAGCAAACAAGAACAAGAAACTACCTTTAAGACGAGAGGAAGATTTACGAGACGTGTAAACTCCAAATTGATCACAAGTAGCGCTTTGGGATGTCATTTCGGCAAAGTTTCAGTTGAGAGCAAAAGTGAAAAAGTGAGAAAGTGAAAGCAAGGCTATTTATAGGCAACAAAACTTACCCTAGGTGAAAGCCTACCGTTCATTTCCAACGCTTCCTACCGCAGGATCACGACACGAGTCCCACGCACTCCCACCAAAATTAATTACCCTACTGCTTCGAATTCTGTGCACCACGCGTCACACATGCAGCAAACAACCGTTACATGTCTCTGACACACGAGCACATCAAACGACAGGTAACCGTTACGAAGTCAAAAGGTGAAAAGACAAGGGGGGGCCACTCCAAAAATAGCAACATCAAGTTTCGGAGTCCAACCCGATAGTCGAACAGCAACAACGTTCGCACTATCGTGGGAAGAGTAACAACATCACTTGTCGCCACTTATGTGGCTCCAAACAGCAACATCAAGTTTCGGAGTCCAACCCGATAGTCAAACAGCAACAGTGTTCACACTATCGTGGGACGAGTAGCAACATCACTTGTCGCCACGTATGCGGCTCCGAAAACAACAACATCAAGTTTCAGAGTCCAACCCGATAGTCGAACAGCAACAACGTTCTCACTCTCGTGGGATGAGTAGCAACATCACTTGTCGCCACGTATGCGGCTCCAAACAACAACATCAAGTTTCGGGTCCAAATCAGGCAGCCGCACGGCAAGAACATTCGACATCCGACAACCAAACGCACCAGCGAGAACTCGAACTCAGACCAGCTCTTCATCGAAGAGCTGGGGGACTTGGGGGTATAAGGGTGCGGGGCCCTCCCCGAGTGGCCACGTGTGCGCAACTGGAACAAAATTTTACAACTCCCCAATCAAGAGCTGATCCCCTTGACTTGGGGACTTGTTGGTGTGTGATCCCGTAACACACAATTACAGCACACTTAGCCACTAAAAGCGAGTCAACACAGCCTAGGCCAAACGCAAGACAATAATGTAGGCTTCAACTTCAACCAAGGAACCAACATCATCTGAACGTCCACACGTTTGGTACGACAACCATAAATATCGGGACATGCCACGTGCAAAATAGGCAAGATCCCACATCGAAGGACAACAACAACCTCCATACTCAACCACTAATATAAGCAACACATTTATGATAGATACAAGGTACGCCCGTTACTCTATCAATATTACTGTTACACTCCATACATTCTAACTAGAGCGTCGGAGAGTCGAAGGCAGGAACCCCCCCCCCCCCCCCCCGTCAAGACTCCTAACGTCCGTTTGGTGTATTGTTCTTAACAACAGGTAAATGACGACACACGCGCGATAGACCAGGTCAACCCGAAATAGCCCGACCCGCTCTTCTACTAAAAACCCAGCACGAAATCTGGTAGAAACAGACAACCCTTGCTACCCATGACTGGATAGCCAAGTCTCATCCCATGTGTGTGTTGTTACACTAAAGATGTAGGATCTAATAATCACATACCATAAACTGAAAAAGGTTTGGGAACAAAATACTTCTCTGGGAGATAGCTTGGAAGCACACAACAATGACATCTCTCCGACCTCTCGAAGAGCTACAAATGACTAGTTAATGGCTGGGCCATGTTGGGCCCTCACTGGCCTCTTTAGAGGCTTTGAGACTTATTGAAGCAATTAATAAACTGGGTTGGGTAAGGCAGTACAGCAGGCCCAAGCTCATAAGATTTGCCGCGAAATCGGTCATTAACTTAAGTATATTAACGAAACTACCCCTCCTCTTCAAATCCATCGATTCAGTTTGTTTAACCGTCACTGCTCAGCTCGGCAGTTTAGCTCCGTGAGAGCTAAGCACAGAAGAAATCCCAAAATGAAAGCCCTAGTTTCCCAACACTCAATCATCTACACAAAGCCTCAATCTTCACCTTCACCTTCTCTCTTCCACTTCCCGAATTCAAAACAAAGCTTCCTTCACATTTCCAGAATAAAACGATTCGCCTCCGTCCGAGCTAATTTGACTTCCGATTCGGCGAGCTGCGGCGGATGGGATGAGTTGTCACCCATCGGCGGCCTCGAGGAGTCGGATGATCTCCGTAAGTTTCTGGCTTGTGTAGGAATTGATGATAAAAAGCATGTGTTTGTGTTCGTGTTCATGTTAGGCGTTGTGTTTGCGTTTGCGGTTTCAAGGTTTAGGGTTTCGTCGATCGTTGTGGTTCCGGTGGCGGTTTTGGTTTTCGCGGTTGGGTTTTCGGTTGGGGTTGTTCGTAATAGTAGTGGTGTTGGTGGAGCGAGCTTGAATGGGAATAAGAGGAGGGTAAAAGAGGAAATTTTGGCTGAGAAATTGAGGGTTTTGGTTGAAATTTTTGATGGGTTTAGTGTTAAAGTGAATGATTTGAAGTCTGATGTACAAAGAGCTATTGATTCGAGAGAAATTACGGTTAGTGATTTGGAAAGTTATGTCGAGGCAATGGTGGGTATTAGAGTAATGGGCGAAGACGGTAAGAGGATTGTTGAGGAGTCTATTGAGAATTCGGCTAAGTTGAATCAGAAGGTAAGTAAGAGTAAAAAAGAGGCTGTTGAAATTGGATATGAGTTGTGGCAAAGCGTTGGGGGTTACTTTGAGAAAATGTTGGCTGGTTCGAAGACTAGTAGTAAGGTGAAAAGTAGTGCTAAGCGAGAGAGTGTTGAGAAATCGGTGGGTGATCAATCGAGAGGTGGTGATTCAGTTCTTAAGAAATCAGAAAATAATGCGATGGAAATGGATTTTGGTTCTGTGGATGAGAGTGTGGGGATCGCAGATTTGGGTCGTTCTCAAGATTCTTTATGGTCTGGTTTGAACGAAAGTGGAAATGGAAGAATCAAACGTGTGCCTGAGGAGGTGAGTTGGGGTTCTGACAGAGTTAAAGAGAGCATAGAGTATGATTATCAGAGTAACAGATTGCAGTTCATGAGCAATGGTCATATATCTTCAAAAACAGGCCGTAATCATCATAATGAAATGTGGGATTCTCATGAGAATCTGCTTGATTCTGTTGATTTTAGTGTCGGAATGAAACATGCAGAGAGTAAAGCTTCCTCCGTACAAGAACAGTCGTTCAAGGAATCTGAGGGTGATTCTGGCTCCTCTCTTCTCAGAGACGATAGTAAGGATGAGACTAATGAGCCTCAGATTAGAGCTGAGACAGTAAATCATGAAGATAATTTCCCTTTGGATGATCACCCTCCCGGACATGATAGTGAACTGCCTTCCTTTTCATCTTCATCAATTCAAGAGGATGTGTTGTTTGATAGGTATGTTACAGAAGCTAATGATCTTCTTAAACAAGCCAAGGAATTCATCAAGGCTACACATAATGATGAGTATGCAGAGATAGTATTGTACAGGTCGGCCAAATTGCTGTCTAAAGCTATCACTATGAAGCCTATGAGTTTGTTGGCTGTGGGTCAACTTGGCAACACGTACCTTCTTCACGGGGAGATGAAATTAAGGATTAGCCGAGAGTTGAGGATGCATCTTACTAGAAGGGACCCTTTATCTGTTGAGAAATGGATTAGAATGAACGACAAAATCACCAGTAAAGATGATATCGCGTCTGTCCTCATTAACGTATGTGAAGAGTGTGAAGAACTTTTAGTGGAAGCAGGCAGAAAGTATAGACTGGCATTATCAATTGATGGGAATGACGTTCGAGCCTTATATAACTGGGGTCTTGCCCTTACCTTCCGAGGACAGTTAGTTGCAGACATTGGACCCGTAAGAATTATTCTTTGGTTAAACTTCTCACATTTATTGAATTTTTGCTTATGATACTTATAATTGAGGAACTCATACGGGTAAACACTTGTTATAGCTTTGTGCATAGCTATGTGTGTACTTGTGTTCTCTATATACATGAATTTGATTAAACTGGATCATTGTCGATTTCAGGGAGCAGCTTTTGATGCTGATGAACTGTTCTTGGCTGCTATAGACAAATTTAATGCCATGATGTCTAAGGGAAATGCTTATGCACCCGATGGTATGTTTCTGATTGTGTCCTCCTGAATATATTTTCCATATTTCTTAAATTCTCAGTTTCCCTGAACATTTTTTTCTCTCTTAATCTCTTTTTCTCTTTTTCTTTTTTACATGTTCCTCGTATCATTTTATTTTGTAACCATCCAAGTTGCTTACACCAAGATTTTGAAATGGCAGCTCTGTTTAGATGGGGCATTGCTCTGCAGCAGAGATCTCACCTTCGGCCTAGAAATGGTAAAGAGAAGGTGAAGTTACTGCAACAGGCAAAGAGGCTATATGAAGATGCACTCAATATGGATTCAAACAACGTCCAAGTAAGACGAGCCTTATCATCGTGCATGTCTGAGCTTAGCAGTAGGCACCTTTACTATTAACAAAAGCCTAGATTGACCAGTTGCTGGTTTGTTGCTGCATCATTACTCCCTTGTATTTAGCACCGGCCAAATTTTGTTCATCTCTAATATATGCCAAATAAGTTGATGCATATAGCCACATAGGCTATTCTGTGTATCTGTAAAGATATAGAATAAAAAGTAAAAGTGTTTTAAGCATAGAGAAGTAGAAGATTACTTCTGGCTTAACATCACTTATTTAAGCACCTGTTTCTCACTAGGTTCACCAAGGAAACTGGATCAAAAAAATTGTCAAAGTGTAATATTGTTTTTTGTAAGAGCAAGGGCATTTTTGCTTATTCCTTATCAGAATTTCAGCCAGCTTTCTTGATATATATTTAGTGCTTTAGCCTTGAGTAAAATGTTGAGTAAACCAAAAGAATTGTGAAAACAGAAGCTAGGTTCCATTTTCAGAAGAAGCTGTATACAAAAATATTCCCCAAAGGAAACTGTGCACCATAACAGCAGCCCACTACAAAGTTATTTTCCTTCAGACCTATGCCGTGAACCTCAATTCCTCAAACGTTCCCGGAAAACTTTGAACATGCTCGCAAAGGTAGCAATACCCGACAATGTTCCATCCTCATCGACAACCCACACATAACTCACACGATGCGAAAGCGTCTGAATCATCACTGCTACCAGTGAGCTCCATGAGTAACACACTATTGCCTCTGACCTCCTCACCAACCTTGCCGAGTAGCCACCTAACCTCCAACTCCTCCCCTGGCCAAACTCCTCATCCGACGAAGTTGAACAGATGGAGGAAGATGACGACATTGTGAAGTCTTCCTCCATCAACTCCAAGAATCCCTCGTACTTCTTCTCCTTCAACCTCCGCTTCACCAATTGCACCAGGTCCTCCGTCGGCCCTCCACAGTCAATGTACGCCATCAGCTCCCCAGCTGATAGTGTCGCAATGGCAGCCGCCACCGACTCGTGGCAGGTATTCAACGTGTAAGGCGAGATCTCCCCTATCACCCTGTTGTCCCCATCCACAATGGCAACCGAAGTCTGCTGAACAAGCGACTGCGAAATGAGTGGCAATGCAGCTGAGGCAGGGTCGTCGTAATGTACAGCAAGCACATTCATATTGTCGATGATCTGGAGGGTGTCGATGGGCTGATTCGATATTTGGCTGAAGACGCCGATTGAGTTTAGAAGGTAGCGGATGACATCTTCCTGTGTCAGCCAGCAGTATTCCTGGTTGTTGTGGAATGTAGGATTGAAGGAGTCACTGTGTAATAGCTTCTTTCTCGCGCCGAAGTTCCTGCGCCGACCTCCGAGTGGTATCACAATGTTCTGCGCTCCTTCCAGAATCAAATCTATAGCCTCCACCAAACTGAGACTCATAACAAACAAAACAAAAACAAAAAGAGCACAATCAAATCAGCACATTTTGAAACTATTTTAAAAATAAAAACATCGTCCAATTCACACAGTTCTTCATAGTTCTTAAGCTTTGATTTACACAGTTCAATTCTGGCCAAAAATCGGCCTAGCTAATCTAAGTTTCTGGTTTCAGTACTTAAATTCAATTTTCTAACCGAGTTTAGATCATAATTCTTTTTCTAAAATGATCATGAATATTAACAAACACAAACTGGAGTCAAAATCATAATAAATTCAGGAGAAACTGACTTACCTGGCGTTTGGCTCCAAGTGCCGAACGAGACAGGTGGCGGGGCTCTTGGGAATCAAATCTCCGATCGGAGACTCGAGCGCTTTCGACGGAGACGAAAGATTCTCTTCTTTTCCCAAATAAGCAATCACATCGAGCATGCAAACCTTCCCGACGCACCGACACTCCTCCTCCACCTCCGACCCGACGTCGTTTTCGCGCTTAAGCTTATTCTCGGCGGCGTGGTTGCAGCTCCAGACGCTGAGGTAGGTCTCGCCGAGCCGCTTCAGCGCCGACAACGCATCGCCGACGCTGGCGGAGATCGAGAGCGACTTCAGCGGCGGCTTAGCTAAACACAGATCCGCCACCTCGTGCGTAAACAACGTACTCGTCGACGGCGGCGGCGGCATTATAATAATAATAAACCCCTCAACAAACTCACGACGGTTTATTTGTAGAGAAAAGATGAAGAAGACAGAAGAGAAATTTACAGAGAAGTTGATTTGGGCTGAGGAAGAAGAAGAGGGAGAGAGAGAGGTGAGATTTGTGAGGTGGAAGGAAGAAGAGAGTGTTATTTAGAAGCGCGTCTGTTACGGTGGGACTTATATAGGCATTGCCGCACCGGAATATACCCTCTCACTCTCTCTTTTCGCGCTCACGGTACGGATTCGGCGGTGAGGTGCTGACTCACACCGTGCCAGTCTTTAAAGATAAATTATTAGGTTGTCACCATGTGGCATGCTGGGTGATACTGTGTGTTGATTCATGTGTGTCGTATTTGTATTGGTTTAGACTATTATCTTAGTATGACACCGTTACAGTCCGGGACCACTTAATAATACCTCGTCTTTAAAAAGTTAAAGAGTGTACAGCTGACGAGTTACTGTTCGCAGCTGCCAGGACGCCACGTGGAGAAGCGAGGGTTTGTTGGAGCGAATAGAGTGGGGACAAGTGTTGAGTTGTTAATTTTGTTGGAAAAAGTGGATGAATGTAATTGTTACACGTGGCTAGTGAGTTGGAGAGTCATTGGTTGACCCATTTTTTCCTTTTAGTAGGGAACCGTGATAGGACAAGTATTCAACTCCGTGGAGCATTGGTATGTACACTTTGGTATCAAAAATATCTAAACCAAGAAAGATTAAAGTCTTCTTGTCGACATATATGGTATACATAAGATCAATGGAAATCTTACGTACATAGTTTATACTTTATAATGATCGTTTACCTAATTAATTAATCTTAATATCGATATTAATGGGCAGTAAAATTTGATCGAAGGTGAACTTCCGTAATCTCTCTAAAATAAACAACTGAGTATGTTTAATAATCATCTTTCTATACCACAATTATTTTTGTTTCTTGTACGATATTGCTTGATAGTGATTATTTATGTTGTTATATTTTGCGTAAAAAACTCCATATGCATTCGTTGGAGCAATGTCGTGAATAATGTACTAAAAATAATGGTTTCATCTCTACGTACTTGGCATCACTTGATTCCTTAATGAATATGATCACATCCATTATTTGATTCTCGAAAGTCAAGAAAATGAAGTTTAGTGGTTAAATTTCCAAAAAAGATTGAATCTTCTCATCTTACTCATGCCGATTGTATTAGTACTCTTTGTAATCTTCCCCTTTTCAATTGAGTTCTCTAACTTATAGGGTTAAATACAGAAGATTTGTTTAGATGTGGTAACACACACGTTTAATACTACTGCCACAAAAATAGTATATTACTACAATATTCCTAAAATAATTGCAACTTTCACGTTGTTCGTCCACACGTCCAATCTCTGCCTTTTACTAACTATACTTCTTCATCAAACGTTCATACCTATAATTCCATCGCATAACACTTTTCTTACCAATCAAACTCATGACTTCGAGATCGAAGAACTGTCGGTACAACAGTGGATTTAAACAGCTGCTTTCCATTACGTATATGATCGAGTTCTGGAAGTGGCAATCGTGTCTCATATGGTATTGCATATTTGCATATTGCAACTACCCACCCAGCCAGGCACTGAGTACTCAGAAAATACTGCACATTTGATCATTTTCATCACCCGGTGATATCACCAAAACATGTATCAAATTAATATTTAATATATCAATCAATCATACAATTTAAAATTCTATAAATGTAATATTTTAAATAATTAGGCATCGTTCTAACCGGAAATTAAATGATGCATACAATTATTGTGTAAATAAGAGGGTATAAAAAGATCGATTAATTACCTAAATTTTCTATCTAATTACTACCTAAAAACGTCACAAGCAAGAACGTGAATTCTTAGGACTCAAGCATACATAAACTCATAGACAAGCAACAAATGCAAGACCCCTAAAAACTCTAATTCGTGTTATAACAAAAATAAACCTAATTTACTATTTACAAGTGATCATCTTATTCCCTACTTTCGCTCAAACATGGCATATATACATCTCTCAACAACCTACAAAATTCTATCACTCAAATTCTCAAAACACATGCATATTTCATATTTTGTGCTCAGAATCTCCTATACACCATTGATTTAGACTCGACATCTCCTATATCTAAGATCAAAGCATTAAGAACCAAATACACATGCAAGTTTCTAATAAAAGTAATAAAACACATGAAAGATTTATTAAAAGACATATAATTCATGAAACCAAATAAAATCATCAAAAATACACAACCAAGTTTGATACACAAAAAGAGACTACGGAGTAAAGAGATCATAGTTACACTTTTATAGCTTCGGAATCCCGTAAGGCTACTCAAGAGCACTAGATTTCTTTGGTGGAAGACGCTCGGAATCCCCTATACGTCGGTGGAAGAACAGATGTGGCGTTATGATGGCGTAGTCGGCTTCTTGAGCATGTCGGCTTAATTTGTGGGGAGGAGGAGAGTGTTTGACAGAGTTTGGGCGTAGGAATGAGTGATGATCTGCTTTGAGGCCGAGCTCCCCTTTATATAGGAGAATGATAGGTTGTTTCCTACCATAACAAGAAGTCCATATTAATTTGTGAGAAATCTGACCTCCTGTAGTAAAATACGTTTTTCCTGAGTTATACATATCCGAATTGCATGATTCTTACGGCATTGGAAAGATCTTTTTGAGGGCTATAAAATATCTTCTTGATCACCTCAATCGGAGTTGATATGTGATTTCTACAGCCTGTTGAAGTCTGCTATCCTATAACTTCATATTTCCTTCCTTTTTAAGTATTAGGAATCCTAATCTCATAAACTCTTGGATTTCTTGCTCTCCAATTCTTCTTATCCGAAAATACCATTTAATTGCACATATTTTAGGCTTCAAATCATATCCATATCATCTTGGAATATTTTCCAAAAATTTGGCCCAATGGTCCTTTATTAATTCGGCAAGGATGTGCTTTCCTGGATCGTGCAGGAGAAATGTCTTCTTCTTTATTTGCATCATTTTCATTTGTTATTCTTCAAGATCCACGGAATTTCGACAACATTTCTTCACTCCTCTTTTTGCTCCATTTTGCCACGTCTCAAATGCTTGTAAACCTCTTTATTCCGTCTCTTTTGACAAAAACCTAAAAACAACGAAATGAATCAAAATTAATAAAATTAAGCAATTAACAAAATAAAAATATAGAAAAATATATTAATTAATACGTGTAAAATGCATAAATCACCTCATAGACTATGACATGTGTAATCTCCATTCCCGGCTACAATATCGACTTTCTTCTTTTGTGATGCGTATTATTCTTTACGATAAGATCTTACGATATTCGTGAGCATACAAAGAACACGAGGTTCGAAAAGCATGCGGCAAACATAAGCACACTAATCCATTGTGTCTTGGTCACATTTTGGAGCGGAGTATGCATCTCCCACAGATATATATTGTGGTGATCATCCAAAGTTAGCTAGATTTATGTGTTTAATTGGTTCTAATTGAAGATATGGGCAGTGTGGCACTCAATTATTAACACCAACACGAAGACATAATTTGCAAAAGACAACAAACCGGGTCAAATATTAATTGATAGTGTTTATATTGTGTCGGAATATTCTAGACTCTGTGGAAAGTTCTTGTATCCTCTATCTGGTTAGCCAAAAATAACCTCCTTCCATATATGAACCGAGCAAATTCTAAAAATGGTAAAACCTGTATCGCCTATTTGATCGACTAAATGTAAACCATATTTAAAATGAAACTTTGCTTCCATACTCTACGTGGGTGTAGGTTGTATTCGGAACAAGTCGGACCAATTGTCCAATATTATTGATTAAGCAACATTAAACATTGCTAATATATTTTCTTTCGTCGTGCAATGACCCTTTGTAAAAATAAAATAAAATTGAGCAATCATGTATGTATTGTCACCCACTATCTAAACTTCCAAAGAACATATTTAATGAAGCGTATAATTAGATGAAATCAATTTAGACTTATACTTCAGCATGCATCATTCACTTCGAGCACTTGACAACAATATGTAGGACAATATTTTAATCCCTTACAAAAAAATCATAGAATTAGTTCAAAATATCTGAGTGAAACAAGTCAACGACACGTTAATCTCGATGTAGCTTTTGTATTTTCTCTCATATCGGAAAAAAAAATGAAAAGGATTGATGAAAAGATTTACGGGCTCTCTCTCTCTCCATCTGGATAGACCAAACTCAGGCCCGTTTTCTATTACCCGTCAGAAGCAAATTGGGCCATTGAAACCAAGCTTAGTCCAAACACTGTAGAACGAGCTAAAATAACGTAATGATATTCACATAGCTCACTCAGATCCAGAGCTCGACGAAATTCGTAGCAAACTTCTCTGAGCTTTGTCTGGTTTCAGCAGAAATTCCAAAACTAGGGTTTGGACCTTCAGAATCGAGCAGCAATGTCTGACTACGACGGCGGCAAGGTCCTTATTCTAAACTGCATCGAATTCATTGACCTAAATTTTGAATATATGCCTGCTTTTTTAGCTTAAATTCTTCCCGAATTATATGAATTTGGTATCGGTTTTTATGTTGTAGCTATTCATTTGCTTATGAATCTGAATATGAACAATTAGAGAAACAGAAGCTATTTTTTTTTTTATGATTGTTGGAATTGTGGAAATGACTGAGTGATGATGCTTACTTGATTCAGCACAAGTCTCATGGATCAGAGCTTGAGAGCTCGTGGAGAGATCGAGAGCGAGGTCATGATAGGGACCGAGACGACGACCGGTGTTCGAGAGATACCAGGGACTACAAGGATAGGAGTGGAAGATTTGATAGAGGGAGGAACAAGTACAGTGGCTATAGCGGCCGTAGAAATCAAGATTACGACAGGTTGATTTTATATTACTCACTAACATTGCATTTTTGTGCGGCGGGAATCAGTATTTGAACAACTTCATTAGCTTGTGTTTTGCTTATGTTACGTGTTTTTGCGTGTAGGAGTCGTGATTTTGGAGACGATAACCGTCGTGATTATGATCAAGATAGAGATAGGAGGCATAGACATAGGTCTCCTTCGCCTCCGAGGGATGAAGATAGGGAGAGATCTTCCCGCTCTCGTTCAAAGAGGTGAGATTAAAGTTTATACTTGACATTCAGTTTGACTTGTTCATGTGTGTGATCATGACACACTTGAATATTGTTTCAGCGTAGTTGCATTTATGAATGATGTTCAAGAAGAGACTAAATAATTTATACCTCTACCGCTAATATTATGTCTTGAAAGCTGGATTCTAACTGCAATCTTCTTGCAATATATCTTTGTCTACAGCAAGCGTGCAAGCGGTTTTGATATGGCACCACCTGCTGGAGCTGTCCTGCCTGCTGCTCCTTCTTCAGGTTTGGATTGCACAACTAAATCACCAGTTCCATATCAAAGAATTTGTAGCACTTACAATCTGCTAATATCACTTCATTTACTTTTTTTTTCTTTTCATATCCATGCATATGAACAAAAACTAGTTTTATAATGGTTTTACTCTGGGAACTGAGAGCGATTGTTGTGTTGTTTGGTTGTTGTCTGTGGTTGTTTGTATGTGTTTGCTTTTATGGTTTGGGTAAGAAGGCGATGTTGAGTTGGCGTGACTACGTAGATTGGTGTTCAAGGGAGACCCAATGGAACGAATAGCCGGATCTTCTTCTCCTTCGACTGATACAGTTGCCATTTGGTAGACTTACAGATATTTCCCTACCATCTACAATGATGGAATTGGAATTTGTTTCTTACGTAAATATTTGATGGTATATTTTAGGTACGATGTATTAGCTTTCATTTATAATAAAACATCACTTTAGGGTTTTTGTTGTATTACAATACCAGTGTAATTGGGACATGTTTTGGCCTCTGGGGTCACACTACTTATCCTTGTGTTATTGCCTGTTCCCTTCTTGTTAGTAATAATAATGCAGGACAACTGTCAGGTTTTCCACAAACAATGCCAGGAGTGGTACAAAATATGTTACCGTATGCGACAGCACATGTATGAAACTTTCACCAGTATAAGCTTTGTTACTTCTTTGCAACACCATTTTCCATTTGTGATGTTCTGTTGTTGTCATAACTTCATATACTTTTGTATTGTACAGCTGACACTTCCCATGATGCCAGCCCAAGCCATGACTCAACAGGTAAATTTTGTATCATCTATAAGCATATCATAATCCTACACTTAATATACCAACGATTTCTTTCTTTCTTTTTTCTTTCTCTAATAGGCTACGAGGCATGCACGCAGGGTATATGTTGGTGGGCTTCCCCCTCTTGCCAATGAGCAGGTGATCTATGAATTTTTTTATTGACTTTTATTTGTTCAAATAATTTTTGTTTTGTATCTTTATATTAGACTTTGAAGCAGTGTTCTCTTTTTTGCAGACAATTGCTACATTCTTTAGCCAAGTCATGGCTGCCATTGGAGGGAATTCAGCTGGTCCCGGTTAGTAAACATAATCTGTCTTTATCTATATTTCACGTACTTGAATATCTATTTCATCATTGACGTTCTGCCTGTGACGCATTTATATAGTTCATGGGTTTTTATGTGAGAACTGTGTGTTTTCTAGTATCGGAACTCCCAGGTGATGCGGTTGTAAATGTCTACATAAATCACGAGAAGAAGTTTGCATTTGTGGAGATGAGGACCGTTGAAGAAGCCAGTAATGCAATGGCCTTAGATGGGATTATTTTTGAGGTACCTAATTGTTAGATTATTGGTTAATCTGTTTCTTTCATTAAAGGGGGAGTGTTCATGACAAAGTACTACTTTGGACTTTTGAGGTTATTATCATGTTTATCTGACTGTAACTTTCTCAATGATTAACGAGCCATATTAGACTAAATTATTAGAACTTCATAAGTACTTTACAAAGTTTGAGATTGGTGCATTATACTTGTTGGGGTTATCTATCTGTCAAGAAATGGGATATGATAGATGATATTTCTTTATCATCTAAGTTTTATTAATCATCTAAATCTAGTGGTTCCTCAGCAGTTGGTTGGTTGTCCGACAAAGTTCTGTAGTTATTGTGTCTGTCTGAGTGTTTTCTTTTTATTCCTTTTCTTTCTGGGTTCAACTTACATGTCCTGTAAGAAAAAAAATTCATTCAGCATACTCCTTTTAATTGCACAGGGGGTTGCTGTGAGGGTACGAAGGCCAACAGACTACAATCCTACCTTAGCTGCAGTACTTGGTCCTAACCAGCCAAGTGCTAATCTCAACTTGGCTGCCGTGGGGCTTACACAAGGGTAAGTATTAAATAATTATCAAACAGTATAATTATTATCTACTATCAAAATTTAGCTGGAAAGGTCTTCTGGTATGCTAAACTTGGATTTGTCTGGTAGGGCTGTTGGAGGAGCAGAAGGACCTGACCGTATCTTTGTGGGTGGACTACCATACTACTTTACTGAAGCACAGATAAGAGAATTGCTACAATCCTTTGGGTATGGATTACAAGTTAATAGTGATATTTGTGTTTGTTCGGGAATCTGAATTTTTATGCATCAATTATGATCTGCCATAATTGCCTGTTCTGATAGTAGAGTTGACTTCTGCAGACCTCTTCGTGGATTTGACCTCGTGAAGGATAAAGACACAGGAAATTCTAAAGGATATGGGTTTTGTGTTTATCAGGTAATCCTTGAGATGCCCCCCTAGCTCTAGATTATATATATCTTTTCTTTAGAGTGTGCTTGCTGCTTTATGGTTATTGGCATTTGTCAACTGACGTTAAAATACTTCAGGATCCATCTGTGACTGACATTGCTTGTGGTGCTCTCAATGGATTAAAAATGGGGGATAAAACTTTGACTGTCCGGCGTGCTACTGCCAAGTAGGTTTCTTTCAAACCACTGGCTCCTTTTCCTGGTTCTAATTATTTGAATCCTATTTATATAAATGCAATCCTTCTTGTAATAAATAGTTTTTGCAGCAGTGTGCAATCTAAATCAGAGCAAGAAAATATTTTGGTACAGGCACAACAGCATATAGCTATGCAGGTAACCAATAACTATCTTTGATTTTTCTTCGATATATAGCTATGTTGGACTTATTTGTCTATTCATTTGAATGTAGAAAATGGCGATGCAGGTCGTTGATATGAATCTTTTCGGGGTTGGGATGGCGTCTGCGACTACAGAAATGCCCACTAAAGTGCTTTGCTTGACAAAGGTACTATTAGCCACTGACAGAAATCAATCTTCTAATGAAAGTTATATTAACAAATATGCAGTCTTTTTTCCTAATTTTGAAATTTTGTTAATATTTGATGATTCAAATGGCTAATTTTCTTACGTCCTATAATGTAAGGCAATCACTGCTGATCAGCTAGGTGATGATGAAGTATACATAGAAATATTAGAAGACATGAAGGATGAATGCAGCAAATTTGGTATTCATATTACAATGATTGATATCTTCCCTATTTATATAGCTGTTTAGAACTTGGGACTGAAAAATGTCTCTTCTTTGGAATGGTTAGGAACTCTTTTGAATGTTGTTATTCCGCGTCAAAATGAAGATGGAGAAGAGATCTCAGGCGTGGGAAAGGTATTTGAACTACTCTCTGCACCACACCCGTTTCCTCCCCTTATTTTCACTATTCTTTTCTACTATATTCACGATTGCTCCCCATAAGTATGAACATGAGGACATGCCATTGCTTATTTGTAAATTTTCCCATTCACGATTTTACTTGGTCTGTGTTTCCGTTTCTGTACAAGGCTCAAGACCTTTCTTTAATGTAGTTAGCATGCTATGTTCTAGCGTAGCATCGTGAAAGTCATTTATAGTTTTGATACACAGGCAGGGGTTTCTCGGTCCTGTAGAAATTTCTCTATTTATAGCCCTGATAGGCAGGTGTTGTGTAATTACGTTCCATCACTCCATCTTATTGTTTCATTTGCAGGTATTCTTGGAATATTCCAATACCGGAGGTTGTGCCAATGCAAAGAATGTACTTGATGGGAGAAAATTTGGAGGGAACATAGTGAATGCATATTATTATCCTGAGGACAAGTACTATAGCAAGGACTATAGTGCATAGTAGCTACTATGGTCCACAACTTCAACTTGTGATGTTGTAAGATGAAATAAGACATCTCTGTATGCTTTAAAGAGAATTTAAAAATGCCCCTGTTAATTTAGTGTAAAATAGAGGGTTTGCCCTGAATGGCTGTCCTGTTAATTTTGATGGATATATACCTCTCTGTACCTTATATGTTTTTCGCTTAGTGATTGGCGATAATTTATGTAAACATTTCAAATTAAGGTGATTTTCTTCCGGTATATTGACCATGTAGGCATATATGCTGTACTGATTAAGTACTAGAGTTTTTTTCGATAGATGATTAAGTACTAGTTTTGGCTAGTAATTTGTGTACCAATATACAAAAGTATTTTGTTTGAAGTACTAGTATTCGGTTGATATTGCAATTTCAATCTTCACACCATCTTCAAAGCAATTAGAATGTTGTAACCTGAAACTCAATGTTCCTGGAACTCGAGCTAACGGTCTTTTCTGAGTCGTTTTGGGTTGGGCCTCGTCAAACAAACCAGCCCATGCTCCCGCATCCCTATAATATTGTAACCAGAAAAATAAGCAAAAAGGCAGATTAATTGTCAAAACATTACATTACAGAAAAGACAATAGTATCTCACCAGTCAAGCGTCACACTCAACGCAACTCTGCTCAGCTCAGCTCAGCTCAGCTCACTCCTCTTTCTCTTTCTTTTGTCTCCTCTCTCAGCTTTCTAGGGTTTTCCCTCTCCCTCCCAAATTTCCCAAATTGAAAATCTCTTCGTACCAATAAAAATATATATAAAAAAAGTTGCCACATTTCCAAACCACCATAGCCAGATGGCCAAAACTAAACCCGGCAAAAGAGACGTCGACTCCTACACCATCAGAGGCACCGCCAAAGTCGTCAGAGGTCAACACATTACCCTAAAAATAGAAACTTTCCTTATTTGTTTGTTTATTTACGGGTTTAGGCATGAATATTATGATTAGTGCTTGAAATGTTGTTGTTGTTGTTGTGGTTGCGGCAGCTGGGGATTGTGTTTTGATGCGTCCCTCCGACGTGGGCAAGCCGCAGTACGTGGCGAGAATCGAGAAGATCGAGGCGGACAGCAAGAGCAACATGAAAGTGAGAGTGAGGTGGTACTATAGGCCTGAAGAGTCTATTGGAGGAAGGAGGCAGTTCCATGGTTCCAAAGAGCTCTTCTTGTCTGACCATTACGATGTTCAGAGTGCCAACACTATTGAAGGGAAATGTGTGGTGCATTCTTTCAAGAACTACACCAAGCTCGAGAATGTGGGGGCTGAGGATTACTACTGCAGGTTTGAGTACAAGGCTGCTACTGGGGCTTTCACTCCTGATAGAGTTGCTGTGTGAGTTTGCTTGAGTTTGTGGGGGGAAAATGTGTGGTGTTTTTGTGGAATGTGGATAGGTGATTGATAATGTGTTTTGTGTTTTTTCGTGTTTTGAAGGTATTGCAAGTGTGAGATGCCGTATAACCCGGATGACCTCATGGTGCAGTGTGAGGAGTGCAAAGACTGGTGAGTTTCTCCGGGTTCTTAGCTTTTGAACTACATTGGAGTTTGTGGATTTGGGTTCAAAATGCATTTGTAACTTGTTTAGTCTTTAAAAAGGGTTCTGTTTAGTGCTTATATAGACAAGCATATGATTTCGTAAATGCATTTTGAACTTGCAGTGTGCTACTGTCCTGCAAGTGTGCAACTTTAAGTTGCACATGGAAAGCTTAATTTGCTTATGCTTATTGCTGTTCATTTATCGGTGGAACTCATCAGTGGTTAATGAGCCTCGGCTCAGAATATACTAGTGGAATCTTTTATGAATGAATTTCGGGTTATTTTTGCAGCAATGTAGAATCTCCCCTTTTCATGTCTAGGAACCTCATATTTACTCAGTTGCAGCTTCCGATAACGGCTGCTGCTATAATGATATTATAGTTCAAACTGAAACTTTATGGAGGAAATTTGAGCCATGCTATATTGGATCTTTTTTTACTTGACCGTATATCAGTCTGAATGTTCTTGAATTAAGTTTACAATTGCACTTGTAGGTTCCATCCTGCTTGTGTTAACATCTCAAATGAAGTAGCAAAAAAGTTGGAGCACTACATATGTTCAGAATGTTCAGCTGACGAGGACGGGAAAAAACCTTCTGCAGATGATGCCAAGGTAGATACTTAATATGGAGTTTAAGTAATTGACTATTTGTATATATGTATTACATGTGCATGTTCAACAATGTCCATGCTTGCCACTGGGAAACTATGTGCTTATATGAGTTGATATTTTGATATCATTTGGTAGTAGTTGGATGAACATGCGAGTCTGATTAATTTCAATTGAAAATCAAGATTTTTCTTGTTTTCAATTTGGGTCATCCTCAACAAAATTATGCCAGCTGATTACAGTTCTATAGGAAGGCATCTATTATATGATGCTAGATTACTGGTGAAGCTTTTCAGGATCTTAGCCAATAACTACTGATTTCCTGCAACTTAATGATTGATGGACCACTTTTCACAAGTACATATGACCAAATGAAGAATAAAAATGTGGCTAGTATCTTGCCGTTATATTCACTGATGTACTATTCGTCCCAAAGCCTCTGCACCATGATCCCTTTGTAGATAAAATCTCTGCTTGGCACTTCTATCAATTTTGGTTCCATTTTGTGATTTTATACTGCTTAAAAAGTTTACCGCTTGTTATATCCAAGTCTAGCCAGTTCATTTGTTCTCTCTCCTTTGTCTGGTTTGGGTTATTGAAGTTGTGAACATTTATAAAAAAATAAGTGTTTGTTAGCTATTTGGAATTATTTGCATGGATGGATTGTTGGTTTGCTAGTCATTATGTACTGCATTTTACTTTATCAACAGGGTTTTGCACTATGATGAGTTATGTTTTTCAGATGCGACTAAGTAGTGCTGTTTGCATACTGATTTCTCGATATCAAGTAATCATAATCTGTAATTTTTCAGGTGGACACTAAGCGCCGAAAGAAATAACTTCAATTTCAAGCGAGATCAAATGCAGTGGTGCTGTTGTTGTGTGCTGGTGTATTGGATGTCATGTGGATATAGAGTAGGGTTTCCAGAGGGTTTCAGTACTAGTTGTTCAAGAGATTAGCTTGTGTTGGAAGTTTGCTTTGTATCTCAAGTTCTCAACAATAAAACTGTAGAATCTCTTGGTATGACAAATTGATGGTTGCAACTTTTAACATTTAATCCATTTTCTCGGATTCATTGACGGTTTTTCTTTTGTGCATACATATTTGCCATGTAGACCTGAATGATTCTGATTCTGATGTCTGGGATGGATTAAATCAGAAGTAATTTGGAGTCCACTGGTTGCAGAACTTTGTTCATATAGGTACCTGTAGCCCTCACCTTCTTTTAAACGGATGCTAAAACTCCGTGTCCTTTTTGCTGCCTCGAAAATCTGATTCATTGCTGCTTTTCTGAACTGGGAGATGGTTTTTATGACTGCTGCTGTTAAAACTTAAAACTGCTGATTTGGGAATCATGAACTTCAGTTACACGCCAGAAGTTGTAGTTTGAATTGAAGTTCTCGTTTTCACTTCTATTCCCTATTAAACTCAAGGTTGTTTGGTGTGAGATGGCATAAACAACCTGCACATAAGCTGTGAGATTTGGAAATAAGCATAGCCAAGAAATGGTAACGCTCACAGATCATAACAGGTCGGTGCTCTTTTAGTCAGATACGTTCACATTTTTGTTGTGGCTGCATGTCTCTTATGGCAACCGCATTACTATTAAATCTCAAGTTTGACATCCTAATTTTTCACCAGAATTCAGACTGATATGGAAATCAGTTTGACACAAATGATGCAAATTTAAAAAGAAATTGGAATTAAACACCCCAACATTTTGTTCTCTGAAAAGCAATCAAGCATGGCAACTGCAATAACCAACATTTTGTTTCATTGCGCTTCTCGCTTCTGTGAGTTTAACTAGTTTGACAGCAGAAGATCACGCAATATACCTGGTTTTGATGGAAGGAGACTGTTGCATTCAATGGAGGCTCTCCATCTTCGCGGCTGGACCTAAACAGGTGGGAGAAAGAACCTGTTTTACTATTGTGTTGGTTTACAGAAAGATTATGTTCTCCTTACTTTTGTTTTTTTTTGGTTTTCATGCATGAAATAATTTGTTCAATGAAGCTTCGAAGGCTCATGCAAAGCGCTTGGCGGATTCTCATGATCAACTGCTCCAGAGCAACTTAGAGATTGGAAGCTACAGCAAGCTTTACAGCTTTAAACACATTGCAAATGGCTTTGCTGTCCACACAGCTCCTTCTCGGTACTTTCAGTTATTTCTGTATTTCCTGTATGATCTTACTGATCTATAAATCTAACTAAGAAGATGGAAACAAAAGCTTTCATGCAATTTCTTACTGAACTTGAATTATTTTACAAGGCTGAAAAGCTCAAATCTGCTCCAAGAGTCAAGATGGTTGAGAGTGATAGGGGGGCCAAGTTGATGACAACATATACTCCTCAGTTCCTTCAGTTACCTCAAGGAGTGTGGACGCAAGAAGGAGGACAGAGCAATGCCGGTGAAGGAATTGTGATTGGTTTTGTGGATACACGCATTAATCCTTTACATCTAAGTTTTGCTTATAATCCTCTGAGCCCTTTCACTTCCAATATTTCTCATTTCTCGGGTGCTTGTGAGACCGGTCCTCTATTCCCCCCACTTTCATGCAATGGTAAAATAGTTTCGGCCAAGTACTTCTCAGCCGGGGCACGAGCTGTTGCTACTCTTAATGCTACAAGGGATTTCCTTTCACCCTTTGATGCAGATGGACATGGCAGGTAGCTATAATGTCACTTTAGTTGCTTTTGACTATGGTAATTAGTACATCTCTTATAAACTACCCTTCAAATTAACAAACTAGTTATCCTAATGAAGAGCATGTATATGCTTTGTTCAGTCATGTGGCATCAATTGCTGCTGGAAACGCTGGTGTTCCTGTGGTTGTCAATGGCTACTTTTATGGACAAGCCAGTGGGATGGCACCGCGAGCACGGTATGATTTTTCTTTTGTTTAATTCAGAAGAGATATCAATATTAATTCAGAGTTTAATTTTACACAATTTCATGGCTTCATCTGAGTAACATGATTGCTGTATATAAAGCTGTGTATCCTACAGTAGCAACCTTAGCAGATGTAGTTTCTGCAATGGATCAAGTGAGCAGTGTAGATATACTAGCAAGTTATTCTACAATAGTATCACTCATATTTGTCTTATGTATTAAGTCCTTTGTTTTGCACTACAGGCAATTCGAGAAGGAGTGGACGTCCTAGTACTGTCGGTAGGACCAGATGAACCACCAGAGGATAGAGTGACCTTCTTGAGCATGTTTGATATTTTCATGTTACATGCTCGACGAGCTGGAGTTTTCGTGGTGCAAGCAGCTGGTAACCGAGGGCCAAACCCTTTGAGTGTAGTGTCTTACAGCCCTTGGGAATAGGTGCAGCTTCTTCTAGCACAGATAGAGTTTATCCATCTTCTATGATTCTTGGAAATGGCGCAAGGATTGAAGGTGTGGGATTGACAGGTAGACACTAATAACTTTAACTTCAAGATCATCTTAACCAGACCTAGTTCACATTTAATTTAAAATAAATAATGACATTATGTTCTTCTCATCCAGCACCAACTTTGGCACATGGACTACGACAACATAGGTTTGTTTTGGCAAGGGATGCAATTAATCCACTTGGGTTATTCCCAAGGACTGCTGTCAGTATCCACAAGCATTTGATCTAAGGTTAGTGGTAGGCAGTATTGTCATATGCACCTTCTCTGAGGGCTTCATCCACCATCAATGGCATTATCAACACGGCCAGAACTCTCGGATTCATGGGTTTTGGTCTGGTAGCAAATCCAGTCTATGGTGATTTTATTGCAGAACCTGTTCCTTTTGGTGTTTCTGGCATAATGGTGCCAAGTGTAGCCCAATCTCAGGTACTTATGAACACTAACTAACATATGCTACTGGTCACAAACCAGAGCTAACATATATAGTCTTACAATAGTGTATAGGTCATGAATGATATAGGCTCTATTACAATACTATGAACAACAAACACGAAGAGGATTTTGTCCTATATTTGGAGCTAGAGCATCAATCGGAGAAGGAAGAGCTGCGTCTTTCATGGGCCAAGCTCCCATTGTGAGTAGATTCTCTTCCAGGGGACCGGATTTTCTTGACAGAAACAGGAAGCCTGCTGATGTACTAAAGCCCGATATACTTGCCCCAGGGCACCAATTCTGGGGAGCTTGGAGCCCCATGAGCGCCTGAGAACCTTCATTATTAGGTAAGTAGAAGTAACAGTCATTTCCTTTTTGTGCTGTTGTGGAAATTCCTTGATATGCAAGTAATACTTGATAAAACTAACTTGGCTCTTTTGTTTTCTAGGACAAAGTTTTGCACTTCTATCTGGTACAAGCATGGCAACATCTCATGTTGCTGGAATAGCAGCACTTATCAAGCAGTACCATCCTTTATGGACTCCTTCGATGATTGCGTCCGCCATTTCCACCACTGCTGCAGTGCAAGATAAAACTGGACAACCGATAATGGCTGAAGGATCTAGTGTAGGCAGTCAATCACCCGCCTCTCCTTTCGACTTTGGGGCTGGCTTTATCAATCCAAGTCGTGCATTGGATCCAGGCCTAGTCTTATCTTCAGGTGAAAATAAACATGCACTAGCTTTTCGCGCTTATTTGAGTTGCCCTACATAATGCTACTGATTACACTGACCTTTTATGTGATAACAGGTTATGATGACTATATCAGCTTCTTGTGCTCATTGTATAATGATACCAATCCAGGTTTAATAAGAGCTGTCACTGGAGAATCCTGCACAAGCGCGCTTGAGCATCCAGCCAATCTGAACCATCCTTCAGTAACAATATCAGCACTGAACGAATCTCGATTAGTACGAAGAGTTTTCATGAGTGGAGAGACTACGCCAGAGACTTACCGCAGCACAGTGATGCCACCAAATGGGACAACAGTGAGCATATGTCCACCTTCGTTTACCATAGCTCCACAAGGCACTCAAGAGATAAGTATACAGTTCAATCCCAACCAATGAGTCGGTTCACCTTCGGTGAAATAGTTCTTAGAGGAAGCTTAAACCACTTTGTCAGGATACCTTTATCAGTTTGTGCATAAACCTCGTTGTAAGGACATAGAGGATTGTCTTCTTTGTCCTATCAACTCAAGTGTAATACAAATATGATGAGTAAAATCAAGTGATTTATATTATGATCGGAAAAATGGTTCGTTACTGCACTTTTGTCACTTTATGTAATCCAACTAGGACCCAACTCAGCTAGAAATAGAAAGCTTAATAGAGCTATAAGCCTATAACTGTTATCCTAGTTCGACTAGGAAACTAAATATGAGACACACATTGAGCTAGTATATACAACCGGTTACAAACTGAAACTTAACCGTCTGATCTGGAAGCTAGTCAGGTTTGCCTGATATCACTTGCTTGCTGTACCCTACAACCATGGCTGGCTATCAAAAGAAGTCTACAAACAAATATTTTGAGTCAAATTGAATGATTTGTATCGACGACCGGAGAAATGGTACATAATTTACACATTACAATTGAATGGGGCAACAATAAGATGACAGCTACAAGAACAATCAGCCATGTCATAATGTTATATTGCACATACACTGGTGACACCGCGGATACCTATAAACACTCCTTGCTTTGGGCCTTGTCTGGACATGTTTCGTTTGTCGAACTGCCTTTCTAACTCTCTGCTCAAAAATACGCCCTTCGATACTGTTATTTTTTGTAAAAATGTTGGCAAGCCTTCATTTGTTTGGTCGTATTGTTGGTGTTAACCCTCCGCCATAGTATATTCGAAAACCAGATACCAAAGATGATAGTTGACTTCCCGAATCAGTCATGGCAAATGCATCAGAAGCAGTGCAGGCTATGAAGTCCAATGCGGCTAACTACAGAAGAGATAACATCCATAATCAAGCTGTCAACCTTGTTTTTCCAAACAAGTACCCCAAAAGAACAGTCTGAAGCTAATATACAATTATAAACACAGAGACGCAGCGAGTATAATGGAAAAAGCCTGACCTCAAAACATTCATAAGCCAATGAAACTCCAGTAGGGACAAGTAATAGTGTTCAAGCATTAAATTACCTGAGATTTGAAATTAGGGTACAAGTTTTAGCAGGTGTAAGCAAGTTTTCTTTCGTCACCAACTTAGGGTACAAGCTAGTCAAAGCATTCATTCTTGACCTCCCTCCGTATATCTGCGAACCAGCCACAAAAATACGGGTCTTTCGCTTGAAACCAAGGGCAGCAAGCATAAGCACAGCTTCTTCAGGTGTCAAGGGACACAAGCCTTCCGACCTGAGTTCTGCAGGAGTAGGTGATAGTTGCACATTTATGCGTCTATTTGGTATTTAATTTGGTTCTTATGTTTAGTTTATTATTATTAATCGAGTGAATTAATTATGTTTATTTACTTTTAGGTATTTTAGAGATTAATGAAGAAAAGGAAATTAAATAATACAATTTATGAGTTAATTGGAGAAGTGGAGAACTTACGAGGTGAATGAATTCTAATTTGAGAAGGATACTAAATGCAGCACGTGCTCCGTTTTTAGCTAGGTTAATTAGCTTGGCGGGAGACATATATATAATTTGGCATGTGAGTTACTTGGCGAGGAAGATTTATTTATGTAGCTAGTAAGGAAAAGCCTGGCGAGGGGAGGCTTTGATTTGGTTCTTTGGCATGCAGCTTGGCGAGGAATGGTAGAGAGACCAAATATAAAAAGAAAAGAAAGGAAGAAGTAGAGTTTAAGTGGGATTTGGCTAGCACGTGGGCTAGGTCAATTAGTCAAGCTGAACATTAATATATATATATATATATAGCTAGCTAAAGGACAAGAAAAAGGACGGCTTGGGCTGGAATTCATGGGAGGAGAAAGAAAGAAACAATAAGAAATAAAAAGAAAGGGAAGTTCTCATGCAAGAAGCTTAGCCCGATTCCGTCGTCGTCAAGAGTTTATTATTATTTTTTTATTTAATTTATCTCTCATGAACTCTTTGATGTTATTATTTATGGCTTTTAGTAGCTAAACTCATTGTTGAGGGGTTGCTTGGAGCCCTGTACATGAAGTCTTTCTAATTCATACACTTTAATCTAGTTTTGCAAATTCAATTCGAATGAAGTTTCTTTTTCTATGTGACTCACCGTATGAATTATTGTATGTTTACTTTGGTGCGCAACTTAGTATGCATGCTAGGGTTCTATTGTCATAAGATACGGGCGACTAAAAATAATTTCTTTCACTGGATTCTCTATAGTGATACGCCGATTTTACTGTCGGGTGATTGAAACCCTAGGTCTAGTAGGACACGCCTATAGTGTACTTGTGAACCCTTGTAGATTCTCAAACATTTTCTAGATCTTAATGCTTTCTTCTTTGTAAACCTTGGGGTCCATGACTATGGGTTCAATAGAGGGATAGTTGTGGGGATGTCCATGACAAACTCACATAGGCATAAGGATTAAGTAATAGGAAGTGGTTGTAACGATCAACTCTTTCTGGGAACTTTCATTAATTGAATATGTGCATTAGGTTAAGTATGTGTTAGAAATGTGGAATGACGGTGGTGGATTGCATTCCTCTTAACTCATTAATCATATAGTTTAAATCCATTTGCATTCATTAGCATATTTACTTTCAGCATTTATTTTCTTCATTAGCTGTAGCTTAGCCGATTCAGTTCGGTACCCAAAACATTTTAGAAAACCCTCAAATTTTGTGTGGTAGTCCATCACTGTGTCTATATTATTGTGTCCAAATTTCGTAGCATTTGAGTCTGTCTAGCTTAGGTTCGTAGTGTCATTAGTGTACTGTAGTCGAGTTTGTCAGCATTTCAGTTGTGTTAGGATTTAGTTTCACCAATTTGTTGTATTCGACAACTCCTATTTATCATACTATATTGATATATTCAGGTTGCGAATAGTGTATCTTTGAGATGTGTTTATCCACATTGTCAGTAGGTAGTCTGAAACAAGTAGAAACTTTGATTAAACCATTAACCGACCTCACATGAAAGTGCATTCGAGAATTCTCCCACTAGTTTGCTCATTTTGTGCTCAAATGTCGTATGACCATCCTGAACCAGGACGCGTAGGGTGAGAGTTTTATCAGGAATGTGAAACAAGAGACGTATCCAAGGCACCGATATTTAGCCTTCATCAAGGCGGAGGTGAGCAGAAACGTACTCATGATCATGACCGTAAGTACCAAGTACTTGGAAAGTCAATCAACTAGAAACCTTTCATCTTACCAGTCAAAGTAGGAAACCACATTTACCATTCATACTGCGATCACTGCCCATGGCAGAAATTGGGGTTTCCTTATTCGACAAGGAAATGCACGACTCAATAGGCCGTAATGCTGGAAGAAGTTGAAAGATTAATTTCAATATTTGCAATGCAGCATTTTGACAGTGATTTTATAGCCATAATACTATGTGCAGATAATGTTGTGAATCTTAATTACAAATATTTCTCATCTAATTCAAGTGCATTTCCGATTTTCTGTAGCGTCTGTGATTTCGTCTGTACATAAGTTCTGCGATAGTCTCAAGGATGGCTGAGACACCACTACCAACTGGTGTAGTGGAAAATGGTTACCTCTCACTTGTCATGCTAGCTTGAGTTCGGGCAAACCCACAGCAGACTATAATATCTCGATGTTGAGAAAAATAAAAGACAACCGGATGGATGGCAGGAGCATTAAAAGGGCATGTCAATTGATTCATGATCAGGGGTCCTATATGCAAAACCAGAATCATCACTAGAACGTCTCTTGACCGCACTTGCTCTTTGTACTAAGCGGACCAGTGCTTGCACAACTTCAGACATGGGAGGCCGAAATTCAGGTTCAGGCTGTATAAAGAGACTAAAATATGAGAAATCTGATTTGCAGGGTAGTTACTACTCAAAAAAACTTCACCACATGCATCGATTAATCAATTTAATTCATGAAATCGAAAACTTGGTGTGGATATATACTAAACTTCAGAGAGGTCAATCCAATTTTAAGTTCATTCCCCACATTGACATGCTGAAATCACCCGTCTCAATTGAAAAGAAATGAAAAAAAGGAAGGAAAGAAATTATATATGGCACCATCTAATAAGCAATATTGATTTCAAGTCTTTCTAATGAGCAATCACTTTGATTTATGCTCTGGAAGACATGCGAGAAGTTGATTGAGAACATACTAGTGGATTACTTGATTGCGAAGAAGAAGAAGAAGAAGAAGAAGAAGAAGAAGAAGAAGAAGAAGAAGAAGAAGAAGAAGAAGAAGAAGCAATCACTTTGATTTATGCTCTGGAAGACATGCGAGAAGTTGATTGAGAACATACTAGTGGATTACTTGATTGCGAAGAAGAAGAAGAAGAAGAAGAAGAAGAAGAAGAAGAAGAAGAAGAAGAAGAAGAAGAAGAAGAAGAAGAAGAAGAAGAAGAATGTGACATGTCCTAAAACTAAATCTTTCCCGATCGTGTTCACTACGGTTTAGGATTCTTCCTTCTTATACTATAGGATTAAGCTGGGATTCCATATTCTATAGAGCTTTGGTAAAATTACTAAAAGCAGCTTCTGTTAATGAATGTAAAGAAGACTGAGGTAGTACACAACCATCTCTCAAATTGTAAGTGCTGGTATGAAAGAGCAAGATTGGAACTCTGTGTTAAGTTAATCATATTTTATGTACATATACCCGGCTTAATCACCTACACACGTGCTTAAGCGACTTCAATTATACGTTATAATATATCTCACCGCCACCACGACAGGACCCACCGCCGGGAAAGCTCCAACTTCGATGACCAAACCCGCCCGATATCCGATCAGGATAACGCTCACGCGCCGTCACCAATACCGGTTAGACAACATCCAGTAGAGGAACATACACACCAAGTCCCACATCGAAAACAAGAAGACTGCCCAACCTCCAACCACCAATATATGCCGATCAACTGAACATTAAATGGTACGCGCTCTCGACTTACTACACCGTTATTCTGTCCAATCTTCGGATCATTTCTGACTTAGGCATCGGAGGGTTGAAGGCGGGTCACACCGTCTCTCCTTAACCATTGTTGGTCTTAGCAGTATCAGAACCCGGGATCGACATCGCCCAACCTCCATCCTTCATCGACATCGCCCGATATCAAATCTTTCACCGACATCGCCCAACCTCAATCCTTCACCGACATCGCCCGATATCAATCGTGAGCCGCTATCGCCCAACCTTAACCGTCTCGAATCCCATCCTTTCCTGATCACCCGCCCAACGTTCTACACTCATGTCGCTGATACTAACCATCAACACTTGCTCATATCTTGAATATCCCTTATTCAGGATTTGAACATTGGCGCCGTCTGTGGGAATCGCACACAAGAATTTTTTTTTTCAAACCACGAAACTCTCAGCAAGCGACGAGCATGGACACCAGCCTGACACTGGGAATATCACCTGGTACCGGACAGCGGGAAACCCATCACGACAGCGAACATGACGATCAGACATTCCAGCGGCCAGGTAAACGCCACGTGGGCACTACGCGTAACCATATCGCCGACATGCAACGCCGATACGAGGCAGCCATGGAAAGATGCGTAGAGCTCGAAAAGGCCAGGGACTTCGAGCACCAGCGATACATCGGGGCATCCACGGGGCTAAGAACCACGGAGAACAGGAGGGCCAACCCAGGCCCATCATCAGAAACGCCCCAACCCGGCAACCAAGAGCCAGGATCACCGGACGGAGACCCCGGACTGCAAGTCGTTGACGGCCCAGAACCATATGACTTCGCCCGCTCACCAGTATCACCCCCCCACGCGTCGACAATAGAACGAATACAGGCGATCCACTCAGCGAACAGATGGCGGCACGAGTGGCCAACCTCGAAATGATGATACGACGGTTATCACAACCAGAACCCAGCTACCTTGACCGAACACTCCCGGCAGTGCGCAAGGAACCGTTCTCGAGCGACATCATGCGCCGCGGGCGACATCCGTTGGCGAAAATCAAAATAGAGCGATACAGAGGGAAAACAGACCCGTCCCTCCACATCGACGTCTTCACATCAGCGACAACCGGCAGGGGCTACGACGACGCCACAAGCTGTTACTTATTCATGGAGAGCTTAACGGGCGGAGCCCTCAGCTGGCTCTTTAGCATCCCGCCAAAATCCATAAAATCTTTCCCAGAACTCATTAAAGCTTTTTTAAAGAGGTACATTACATCGGCGAGTTGCTCACTAACTTACAATCAATTGCAGGCTATAAAACAGGAACCCACGGAGGGACTATCCACATTCGTTTCTCGCTGGAACACCGCCATCGCCAACTGCCGCGGCATATCAAGCGACTCGGCCTTCTGCGTACTCAGAAACGCCCTACAACCAGGATCGCTAACCTGGAAACTCAACGAAGACCCAGCCACCACATACGCCGACCTACTAGACCGCGTGACATCTCACGCCCAACTAGAACTGCAAACTTTCGGCTCCAACCCCACGACATCGCAACAGGTAAACACATTCACCCCAAACATACAGGAAGCGCTCCCCGCCAACGATCGATCACGGGTAACCCCACCCAGGAATAAGGGAAGGTCGCAGGACCAGGACCAACAGCGGTGGCGCCAAGGCGGACAACGGCACAACACCGGAAGGTACAATTACGCCAACAACGGCAAAGGTTACGCCAACAGCGGGAAAAGACAACGAGAAGAAAAAGCAAACTACACCACACCGCTACCACACCCGGTATTCAGCGTACTGAACGCCAAGTACGCCGACATCCTCACGGCTCACCCAGAGCTATTCACACTACCCAAAAAGTCATACCGAGCAACAGATTACAGGAACACGGGGAGGTGGTGCGACTTCCACCAAAACGAATCCCACGACACAGAAAGGTGCCACGAAGTAAAAAAGGCAGTACAAGCACAACTGGAAAAGGGAAACCTATCAGCATTCAGGGCGGGGCACAACGCTCAACCGGAGCGCCCAACAACGAACATCAATAGTGTAAGAAGAATCAACGCAATCACAGGCGGCAAGTCCAAAACGGAACGGAAAAACGAACGGGCGATATGCAACCTACGACAGGGACCGGCAAAGGCCGCCAGGACCGGCTGGGGATCCATAACATTCCACGAATTAGAAGAGCAGCAAAGACCCCCGGTATCGGAAGACTACCCCTTCCTCGTAGACGTCGTGATCGACCTATGCAGCGTCGGGCGATGCCTCATAGACACAGGCTCTTCAGTCAACGTCATATTCCGGCCGGCATACGAAGCACTCGAGCGACTTCCATCTAAACTAAAGAAGGACCACCACCCACTAGTAAGCTTCAACGGCGACCAGATACAGCCGCTAGGAAGTGACTACCTCAGGGTCGCTCTGGGGCAAGAGGGCCGCAGCGCCGAGACACACATCGAGTTCCTAGTAGTCGACGCCCCGTCATTCTACAACGCCATCATCGGATGCAACACCCTAAACAGAATAAACGCCATCGTATCGCAACGAATGCTAATAATGAAATTTCCAACGACCGGGGGAGTGTGCACCGTCAGAGGAACAACGCCCACCCTACCAGGATCCCCAGAGCACGCCAGCTACCCGGCGAGGGAGGTATGCGCACTAAAAGGAAACAGACTGCGCGAGGCCCCCAAGGATCCACGAGCGGGATCACTAACGGCCCGCCCATCAGCAGAGACAGCCACAAAGCCTATCTCCATCTCGGACGAACACCCGGAAAGGACCATCAAGATCGGGATCAACCTGGACCCAGCAATCGAGACCGCTCTTGTCAACATACTCAGGGAATGCGGCTCCGTATTCGCATGGTCATACGCCGACATGCCAGGAATAACAACGGACATCGTCTCACACAAACTAAATATCTCGCCCGACGCCATCCCAAAGAAACAAAAGCGACGAGCATACAACGAAGAGCAGTACAGCGCCATGAGAGAGGAGGTAGCCCGGCTACTGGACATAGGGTTCATCAGAAAGATCCACTACCCGGAGTGGGTCTCAAACGTCGTCATGGTAAAAAAAAGCAACAACACGTGGAGAATGTGCGTAGACTACACCGACGTCAACAAGGCATGTCCAAAAGATTCCTTCCCATTACCACAGATTCACCAACTCGCAGACGCCACCAGCGGCCATGAACTCCTATCAACAATGGACTGCTACTCCGGATACAACCAAATCAAAATGAACCCTGCGGACAGCGAAGCAACATGTTTCATCACCGACCGAGGACTATACTGCTACAACGTCATGCCTTTCGGAATGAAAAACGCCGGAGCAACGTACCAAAGATTCATGACGGAGCTGCTCGCGCCACTAGACAACGACACCGTCGCAGTCTACGTAGACGACCTAATTGTCAAAAGCCGACACCGGGAGGACCACGTAAGAAACATCAAGACAGTACTCGACACACTCATCAACAGCGGCATGAGACTCAACCCGGCAAAATGCATCTTCGGAGTAACAACAACGAAATTCCTGGGATACATGGTGAGCCAACGCGGGATCGAGGCTAACCCGGGAAAAGTCCAAGCTGTCCTCGACACAACTCGACCGATAACAAAACAGGAACTCCAGGCGTTAACAGGAAAACTAGCATCACTGGCCCGGTTCATAGCACGATATACAGACAAATGCGCCCCGTTCTTCAAAGCAATCAGACTCACCAAAAAGAGGGCAGTAGAATGGACCGACGAGTGCGAATCGGCGCTAACCGCCATCAAACAGTATCTCGCACACATCCCTTTCCTTTACGCACCAGTTCCGGGTGAGGTCCTATACATCTACCTCGCCACCTCGCTCACCGCGGTTAGCTCAGCACTAGTCAGACGGGATACCGACACCGAATTACCAGTATTCTTCACCGGAAAAGGATTGGAAAGCGCAGAGGCAAAGTACCCGGCGCTCGAGCAATTGGCCCTAGCGCTAATAACATCGGCGAGACGCTTGCGACCGTACTTCCAATCTCACACTATACACGTCCTAACGGACCAACCACTACGCCAAGTACTGGCCAGCCCCGACCACTCCGGAAGATTAACCAAATGGGCGATAGAACTCAGCGAGTTCGACATCGAATACAAACCACGAGGAGCAATAAAGGGACAGGCAATAGCGGATTTCATTGCAGAACTGACACCGACAATCACCAACCAACAACAGCCAGCACCCAGCGCATCACCCACAACCCAGGTAACTACATCCTCATACTGGAACTTATACGTCGACGGATCCAAAACAGCCATAGCGGCAGGAGCGGGGGCAATCCTAACCGGTCCCGGCAAAACATACGCCGAATACGCTCTACGGTTTGCATTTCCGGCATCCAACAACGAGGCCGAATACGAAGCCCTAATTGCCGGTCTACAACTCGCCCTGGATACGGGGGCCAGGAATGTTAATATATTCAGCGACTCCCAACTCACAGTCAATCACGTAACCGGGGAATTCGAGGCACGCGGGACACAAATGTCAGCATACCTAGGATACGTAAAGGCACTGCTAGGCAAATTCTCCTTCTACAACATAACGCACATTCCAAGAGAGCAGAACAAGAGGGCTGACGCCCTAGCAAGACTAGCAACCGCCCCAGAAATCGCGGCAAGAGGACACACAATGGTGGAAACACTAGAACGACCAAGCATATCCAAAAGCTTTCAGGAGATATTCACAATAACCACGGCAACGCCACCGGCAACGCCAGAGGAAGATTGGCGAACAGGCTTAACCAAATACCTCACTGATGGAACAACGCCAACCGATCGAACAGAAGCAAGACAACTCACCCAGAGAGCGGCATACTACAGCATGCAAAACGGCCAACTATACATGAACAAAAGGGGATTCCCAATGCTCAAATGTGTCACGCAAACGGAAGGCAGAGACATACTAAAAAACCTCCACGACTGCGAGTACGGCAACCACGGCGGACCAAATAACATCATACACAAACTACTCCGATATGGGTTCTACTACAGAGGTATGCGGCAGGACGCAAGAAATATCGTCGACAAATTCCAGGCCTGCGCCCAGCACGCACACCGGATACACGCCCCGGCAGCGCCAATGTCCATCATCGTTAGCCCTATACCATTCGCACAATGGGGACTCGACCTAATCGGACCACTGAAGGCGTCTTCAGGCCAATTCAAGTACATCATCGTCTGCATAGACTACCACACGAAATACATCGAAGCCAGGCCGCTCGTCCTCATCACCACAAAAAAGGTCATCAATTTCCTCTGGAAAGACATATATTGCCGATACGGAGCCCCGCTGACGATAGTCACCGACAACGGGAAACAATTCAACAACGATGAGATGAAAAGGTTCACCGGCAACCTGGGAACTCGCCTGGTATTCGCATCGGTGTACTACCCTCAGACAAACGGCCAAGTAGAGGCGGCAAACAAAAAGATAAAGAACGGCCTGAAAAGAAGAATGGAGGACTACAGCCACAAATGGGCAGAAAGCCTTTACGAGGTTCTCTGGGCGATACGGACAACGCCAACAGAGGCAACCGGGGACTCGCCGTTCTCACTAGTATACGGCGCCGAGGCCGTCTTACCATTAGAAATCACACACCGAAGCCCGAGGCTCGAGGGATACGACCAGGACACCAACGAGCACGGCTTAAACATGGCCAACATACTCCGAGAAGAACGGCAGGACGACACCGTTATCGCGCTCTCGGCAAACAAGCAACTAGTAGCCCGTCATTACAATAGACGGGTAAAGGCACGGAAGCTCCACGTGGGCGATATGGTCTGGAGAGAGGTCATCCCCAAACCTAAGGGCTTGGCACCAACATGGGAGGGCCCTTTTAAAATCACCGAGAGCGTCACGCCAACCACGTTCATCCTCCAAGACAAGAACGGCCTCCGGATACCGCGCACATGGAATACAGAACACCTCCGATATTGTCACCAGTAGCAGCACGGACGAAGGAGCCAATCGGTCAGCACCATCACACCGGGACCAATCTCGCTTGGTCATCCGACACCACCACCGATGAAACAAAAATTCTTCAGACCTTTGTCGTTTGACTATATCGCGTCCCCAGACGTCGATACCTGTAAAGCAAAAAAAAAAGAGAGAGCATAGTAAAAGCCCAGCGAGGCACGAGTGGAGTAGCCAAATTGGTGAACCACTATAAAAACACCCGTCTCACTTACATACGAGTTGCTAGGACACTTTGGTTATCTCGATAAAAACGCAAAACGCTATATCATTCTTAGACGTTATTAGAGTACACTTTGGTCACCCTAAACACTTTGATTCCACAAACAGACAAACGAATTTTTTTCAGACCTTTCATCGTTGGCGATACCGGGAAACACTTGGAAAAATTTTCATTTCATTCATAAGCCATCACGGCAGGAGTACAAAAGTTCAAATAGGCCTACACTAGGCAAAAAGTAAAGCGATACAACTGTAAGGAAAAAGATGCCCGAGCTTCATAGCAGATCTGCAGCGCCGTCTTCAAGAAACCGCTCCCGATACAAACCAGCCAACCTCTCACTCCGGGCCTGAGAAAAAAGTTCAACATCACGAATATGACGAGTTAGAGGGGTCGAAGGAGACGCACTAGGCGTTAATGGATGAAAACCATCAGGGGTCATACCTTGGGAAACATTCAACCGCTGCCGTTCTTCCTCCTCGGCCTGCTCCTCCTTGACCTTGATGAGAGCTTCACGCTTCAGGCGACGCTCTTCAGAAATACGCTTCAGGTCAGCGTCATACTTCTCGTTCACCCAGCCGTTGTCAAAGAAGCGTTTCTGAGTCTGCTGCAGGCCGTCCGTAAAGGCCTTCTTAACGGCAGCGTTATACTCAGGGCTGGCTCTGAAATCGTCCACGGCATCGATCAGCTCCTGCTCGCGCCGATCCTCCAACTCCTTTACCTGGCCGCGCAGGGCAGTAACTTGGCCCTCGGCAGCGCCCAAACGAGCCTTCAAATCTTCAGCCCGCTGCCGCTCCTCCCTAACTTCTAACTCTAGCTGACGACCACGGATATAGGAGGCATTCAGGCACTCGTCAGCGAGCTTCTTCTCGCTCTCCAAAGCCTCATGCTTCTGCTGCAAGGACTGCCACTCCTCGCTCGCTTTCACAAGTTGCTCATCCCTCTTCGACAGGAGGCAGTTGACGCGAGCCAGCTCCTCGGATGACGCCACCAGGGTATGACGTTGATGACACATCAGCTGGAGAGAAGCGGCAAAGGACCGCAGACACTGCTCGGCCCCACTCTCAACATCGGCCACGGTAGCCACGTCTGGAGGCAGGAGAGCGAGTATCTCGGTCGAATAAGGTGGCGGTCCTTCCCAGTTGCTTGATCGGGCAATGACGACGCGCCCGTCAACGGCAAGGTTTGGATCACCCCGGGGAACACCGTCTAAGAGACAATAAGGACGAATGTCAGAATCATCAACCTGAAGGCAAGTATCCTCCTTATCTAAGTACCAAAGATTATCGGCATCACCTATTTCAGCGGCACCGCCCCTGTCAGCAGCATCTGCTCCGGCACCGGGGACTGCAACGGTAACACGAGCGGCCTCCTCATCATCGTGAACGGGGATGGGAGCTTCAGGAACCGCGCCCGCTTTCTTCAGGCGCTTAAAAGGAGTAGCCTCGCCTTCCGACCTCCTCTTCGGACGAGCAGGAGAGCGAGGAGACCTCTCGGGTTGACCGTCAACAACCCGAACAGGAACAGAGCTTCCCACCATATCGGTCTGGGACTCAGGGGGAGGGGGCAGGTCCGTCTGCTCCGAGAGAACAATGTTCCTCCCAGAACGCACATCGAGATCGATCACTTTGGCGTTAGCAGCCTCCGCCGCAAGCTCGGCGAGAATCTCGTCAATATCGCCATAAGAACTCGACATTTTACGATCCCGCTTCTGATTTTTATACCCGACTGCAAGAGACAAGAAGAAAGATAAGACACCAAGACACAGCAAAAAGCACAAAACCAAAAAAGCAAGCAACACAAACAGACAAACAAGCAAGCAAGGGCGGCATACTGGGCGCCTTGGCGAGACCGGTCATCTCCATAATCCGGTAATCAGCAAGCAAGTACACACTCTTAAACTTTTCACTGAAACCGCTCTCAATCCTATGACAACGCCGCTTTTCCATAGCGGTCAAAGAGTACTGACGCGTAACTACAAAAATAAAAACAAGTAAGACAAAGCACGCAAACGACACACTGACGAGGATCACGTCGGCATAGAAGCGGCACCTCGGGAACGAAACCGAGCTGGAACACGGGTTCGGGAGAATGACGACCACCCACTCGCAAAGAAGTGTTCACTCCGCCAGTCAGGGCACGAACTCGCGAAATCGGTGAATCCCAACGAACTCTTACGTCGTTGACGGAGCGAGAGCGTCCCACCACAACCCTTCTTCGTGGAATACGCCACGTCAAAATAGTACAGCACCTCGTTCCGAGTAGGGTAGCCGAGACCGGCTAGCTTCCACAATGTGAACATCGCGCTCAACACTTGAAGCATCAGGGGCGATACCTGGCCCACGGCACAGCATAGCTCGCCGAATATGTACTCATGGAAGGGATGAAGAGGCAGGCGAAGGCCGTACCGAAGCTGAGCGCGATCAACGGCGATAAAACCCTTGGGTGGTCTAGAAAACTGCTCACCAGGAGCCGGGGACTTAAGAATAACACCAGCACCGATCTGAAACTCGGACCTCACCTTGTCCAACTCCGCCATGGACAACGCCTTAGCAGGCTCATCAACCTCCTGACCGTCACTGAGTGTCCATAGAAGAGGCCCGTCAAGCCCATAACGGCGAGATCCAGAGACGGTGTCGGCGTCGTTACGAGATGATGACATGGCACCTACGAAACAGCCACGGACAATGTCAAAACCTAAACGGTTCGCCAGCCCGCAACTAGTTTCCTAGGCGACATACCATCCCGGCAAACAAAACAAACAAGAGAAGAGAAAAAGGGCAAACACAGACAACCCAAAACCCAGAGCAAAACCAAAATATGAAACAACAAAAACCACAGATGACACTAAGCAGCAAGTCCTTACCAGAGGTTGAGGGAGAACTGGAGAACCTACGGCGGCGCAGCGACAGGCACGACGGAGGCAGAAGGCAAATGGGAGAATCCGACGACAGAAAATACCAAAGGGGTTCAGAAGCAAGAAAAACAGAAAAGAAAGGAAACATATGGTAAACAAAGCATATATATAGACAAAACGGCGAGATCGCAACCGTTGGAGAAGACACGTCGGTCAAGGGGATCCCGGCACGTGTCAGCCAGAAGTAGAAAGGTCTGGAACGAGAACCGGTACGCACCGTTTCGAGGAGAGACACAACTTTCGAAAAAACCATCATCACGCTTTATGGCTACGACGGGACGTTTGGGAACCCCAACACCCCTACTCGGCCACGTAGCATCACGACACTAGCCAGCATTTAATGATAGGCAGAACAGGCACACCTACCACACCAACCACGCCGATGAAAGTAAGCGAATAACCAAAATATGGGCGGTATCACCTGTTATTCTCCATCACCGATATCGCCCATCACCCTTCATCACCGATAGCGCTCCCCACTCGGCTTTACCCTTCATTATGCGGCTTCACTCTTCATTACTGGCCACTAGGAGGAACGGACTCGGGGACTTAAGGGTTACCAATTCAAACGAGCTCCCCCTACCATAGCGCCCACAAGCAGATAAACTATCACTCTTCATTATGCGGCTTCACTCTTCATTACTGGCCACTAGGAGGAACGGACTCGGGGACTTAAGGGTTACCAATTCAAACGAGCTCCCCCTACCATAGCGCCCACAAACGGACGAGAACGCTCAAACAACAAAGACCTCGGCAGAACGGTGAACTAGCTACTCACCGATCTCGCCCCAGGCCGATCTAAATGACATGTGCAGGTACAAGGGCACCCACAGCCAAGGCGCACAACCTAGGTCGCCAAGTTGGGGGACTATATGGCATGATACCCGGCTCCTAAACAAAGGTACACATCGCCGCCGAAGCACGTTATGGTGATCTCGCCCGGTATCACTTCTTTTTCAACTCGCCAACCAAGGTTGATCCCCTTGGCTGAGCAAGTTGGGGGACTTGTACATATACCCGGCTTAATCACCTACACACGTGCTTAAGCGACTTCAATTATACGTTATAATATATCTCACCGCCACCACGACAGGACCCACCGCCGGGAAAGCTCCAACTTCGATGACCAAACCCGCCCGATATCCGATCAGGATAACGCTCACGCGCCGTCACCAATACCGGTTAGACAACATCCAGTAGAGGAACACACACACCAAGTCCCACATCGAAAACAAGAAGACTGCCCAACCTCCAACCACCAATATATGCCGATCAACTGAACATTAAATGGTACGCGCTCTCGACTTACTACACCGTTATTCTGTCCAATCTTCGGATCATTTCTGACTTAGGCATCGGAGGGTTGAAGGCGGGTCACACCGTCTCTCCTTAACCATTGTTGGTCTTAGCAGTATCAGAACCCGGGATCGACATCGCCCAACCTCCATCCTTCATCGACATCGCCCGATATCAAATCTTTCACCGACATCGCCCAACCTCAATCCTTCACCGACATCGCCCGATATCAATCGTGAGCCGCTATCGCCCAACCTTAACCGTCTCGAATCCCATCCTTTCCTGATCACCCGCCCAACGTTCTACACTCATGTCGCTGATACTAACCATCAACACTTGCTCATATCTTGAATATCCCTTATTCAGGATTTGAACATTTTATATTAGCTTAACATGTCTCTTAAGCATGATTGTTATTACTTGATTCTGTTTTAGCATGCTGAATAGCAGCCATACACGTGTATGTTCATCCAATCATCCAGTCTGTAATATATATATATATATATATATAGGTCTGCTGCTGTATACTTTCGTGATCAAGAAGAGATGAAATAGTACCAGTGTTCTTTCTAAATTCTCTAAAAGCTTTCATGGTATCAGGAGCCACGGTCGGTCTGAATCTCCGGTCTCCGGTCGTCTTCTCCGGCAAGTTGTGTTAGCGGTGGTCAGGGGTTTGTATTGTGGTGGTTTGCTCCATTTGTCAGGTAAGTTTTCTGTCTCTATCTCCTAGTTGAAGTGTGGGTTGATATTTTAGGATCTCTGATAAGGTTGAGTAGTTGCTTCGAAGCTTTGGCTTGTGATTCTGTATCCATTGGTGTGTGTATTGTTTGAATTGGAGCAAGAAATTTTTGTAGATCTAAGTTTGTGTTACTGATAATCATGACAACTTTAAGTGTTACTCCTACTGCAATGTTTCTACCTAATGTGTTGTTGGATGAGTCAAACTATCCTACTTGGGCGTTTAGACTTGAGTCCTTTCTTGAGGCTCAGAAATTGATGGGATTTGTTGATGGTACAATACCCTGTCCATCACAGTTTGAAGTGTCTGAGACTGGTACTCGGATTCTTTCCAGTGCTTTTGTAGCTTGGAGAGCTCAGGATAAGAGCATTATGCATATGATAGGTCAAACTCTAGGAACTCCAGCTCTGTCATGTGCTGTAGGTAGTCAATCCTCTAGAGAACTGTGGTTTAACCTTAAAGAGAAGTTTGCTGCTGCTAATAGACAGAATATCTTGCAGCTGAAAACTAATCTTCAGAATATAATCAAAGGAACAGATAGTATTGAGGTGTATCTAGACAAGATTAAGGCTGCTAGGGATGCTTTACACACTGTTGGAGCTCATTTGGATGATGAGGATGTTGTGGTCACTGTTCTTAGAGGTTTACCTTCTGAGTATGCTGCTATTAAGACTGTCATTAGAGCTCAATTTACCACATGTTCTCTAGGAGAGTTAAAAACTTTGCTTAAGGCAGCTGAAGTTGATATTGCATCTGAGTATGTCACAGCACCTACATTACCTTTCAATGCTCTTGTAGCTCAAGCTACACCTCTGCAATCTCAGGTTCAAAAGACCACCACTACTGAATTAGCATCACCTACTCCATCTATTCCACCTGGTTTTGACACACAATCATACCAAACTTCTTTATACAACTCTACTGTACAATCAGGATACCAAACTCCAGCTCAATTTCCAACAGTCTCTAATTCCAATATTAACACACCAGTTTCTACAGTTGACATCACTGCAGCTCAACTTGCATCACTGCTTGTTGCCTTCTTGGCCAATGCAGGGCAGAATGGTTCATCTTACAAGAGTAATTCTGGTTATGGAGGAAATAGGTTTCATAATAATAATTTTAGTTCAGGAGGCAAGGATACCTGTCAATTGTGTGGGAAGTTTGGTCATACAGCAAAAACATGCAGAACTCTTATGAACTACAATGTTCAGAATGATGGAGGAGCTGGATCAAGCACTGTTGTGTGTCAATATTGTGGAAGAGAATGACATATTGCAGCTAAATGTTTTCATTTAATAGGATTTCCACCAAGAAGAAATGCTCACAATGGACAGAATGGTGCATATGGTCAGAATGGTCAGAATTGGGCATCTAGCTCTATGATTAACAACCAGATTAGTCCTCAAGTTGCCAATGTAGCAGCTTTGCTTGCTGCAGCATATCCACACCAACCTCAGAATCAAGCTCATCAGCATGTTACACTGCTAGCTGGTGCTCAACAAATCTCATCACCTCCTTTCTGGCTAGCTGACTCTGGCGCAACCAATCATATGACAAATGATGCTCAGATGATGCATAATGTGACTACCTATACTGCTCCTGACACTGTTCAGATTGGAAACGGTTCTCATTTGTCTGTGACTCATTCTGGTACTGCCTCATTAGGCAATCTTAAACTCAATAGTGTGCTCCTCTTACCTGACATTGCTTCTCATCTATTATCTGTGCATCAATTATGCAAGGAAAATAACTGTGCTATGTGGTTTGATGAATTCATGTGTATAATACAGGACAAGGTGCAAGGGAAAATTCTATTCAAAGGCCTGAGTGATCATGGTTTGTATCCCATACCAGTTGATGTTCCACTACAGATTTGTGAGTCCAAGAGAAAGGTTCAGGCTGCTCATCTAGGACAAGTCATAAAGAACAGTGTATGGCATCAACGGTGTGGTCATCCAACCAATGAAGTGATTCAATCAATGCTAAATAAATGTGGAGTAAACATTAACTCTACTGTTTCTACTGCTTCTGTATGTGAAGCTTGTTTGTTAGGAAAAACCAGTAAACTTGTGTTTCCTGTGTCTGAAACCAAAAGTGTGAAACCTTTTGAGCTCATACACTCAGATGTTTGGGGACCATCACCTCACATTTCTCTAGCAGGTTTTAGATACTATGTGTTGTTTGTTGATGACTTTAGCAGATATACATGGTTGTTTCCTATGAAACACAAATCTGAGGTTTTTACATACTTCAAAAGTTTTCATGCCTTTGTCAAAACTCAGTTCAGTACTGATATTAAAACTTTTAGAAGTGATGGAGGAGGGGAATACATGAGTAATCTGTTTAAAGATTTTCTAAACAACCATGGTATTCATCATCAAGTGTCATGTCCTTACACACCAGAACAAAATGGTATATCAGAAAGGAAAAACAGACATGTTAGAGAGACAGCAGTTACCTTATTACAACAATCCTCTCTTCCCCCTAGTTTCTGGTATCATGCCTCTGCACATGCCACATACCTCATTAACAGAATGCCTAGTGCTTCTCTTCAAAACCTATCTCCTTTTGAGAAGCTTTATCATACCATACCTACTGTGACTAATCTTAAAGTCTTTGGTTGTGCCTGTTATCCACTCATGACTCCTTACAATTCCAATAAACTCCAACCTAAGAGTACTCAATGTATATTTTTAGGTTTTCCCTGTGGTTATAAGGGTTTTCTGTGCTACAATATACTTACAAAGAAGTTCATTATATCCAGACATGTGATATTCATTGAAGATGTGTTCCCATTTGCAAGACTCAAGACTTCTGTTAATTCAGTTCCTAGTGCAGCTGAGTCTTCAGGAACAACTGAGACATCAAATGGTATGGTGATCACTCAGTGGCCTTCAACTCCATCATTTTTCCTTGCATCTGTCCCCAATACACATGTTCACACCTCTGCACAATCAAGTCAGTTCTCTAATGATCATAACTATAATACTCAGGCTAGTTCTGATAGCACTGGTAATACTTCAGATACTTCATTTGCTTCTCCTATTCATCATCATGATGCATCCATTGTTGATACACCAAACACTAGTGTGCCATTTAGTCCTGATTCTCATACACATGTTATGTTTGAAGAATCTGTTGGAATGGTAAATGTTCAATCCTCTCCTGGACATGGTATTTCTCTTACTATTGAGTGTGACCAACACAGGCTACCTAATGCCATGTCTTCTTCTAATATTCTTCATCCAGTAGAAGGTTTATCTGATCCTGCCACAATTAATAATCGTGGCATGCTTACCAGAAGTAAACGAGGCATTGTCAAAAAGAAATGTTTTCTCTCTTCCTTAACTAATGGTTCTGATACTTCTGATATAGAGCCTATTGGTTACAAAGCAGCTTTAAAGCTTCCAGTTTGGAAACAGGCTATGCAAGAAGAGTTTGATGCATTGACTAAACAAAATACTTGGACACTGGTTCCATTACCTCCTGATAAGAATTTAGTTTCTTGCAAATGGATCTTTAAGATAAAGATACTTGCAGATGGAAGTATAGCTAGGCACAAGGCAAGACTTATGGCTCGAGGGTTTAGTCAGGAATATGGTGTGGACTATGAAGAAACTTTCTCTCCAGTGGTTAGGCACACCACTGTGAGACTTGTTCTAGCTCTTGCTGCATCATTTGGTTGGTCTCTTCATCAACTTGATGTTAAGAATGCTTTTCTAAATGGTAATCTGTCTGAAGAAGTCTATATGGCACAACCAAGTGGTTTTGAAGATCCTCAACTTCCCTTTCATGTTTGCAAACTTCAAAAATCTATCTATGGTCTGAAGCAAGCACCTAGAGCCTGGAATGAGAGATTTACTCAGTTTCTACCTACAATTGGATTCAAATCATCACATGCTGATCCCTCACTGTTTGTCATGATTACAACCAGTTGCAGAATTTATTTGTTACTCTATGTTGATGACATTATTCTCACTGGAGAAAATGAGGAAACTATTCTACAGGTTAAACATTCTTTACAGACTGTGTTTGAAATGACAGACATGGGATTATTGCATTATTTTCTTGGACTTGAGATTCAGCATTGCAAGAATGGCATCTTTGTTTCTCAACACAAATATGCTCAGGATCTCATTCACAAAGCTGGTTTGGATGCTTGTAATACTCATCTTACTCCTTGTCAATCTGGTATCAAACTTCTCAAAGATTCTGGTTCTCCTTTGAAAGACAATGAAGCCTCCTTTTTCAGGACTTTAGTTGGTTGCCTTCAATATCTCACATTTACCAGACCTGACATTACGTTTGCAGTAAACAATGTCTGTCAATTCTTACATTCTCCTACTCTTGAACATCTCAATGTTGTGAAAAGAATTATAAGATACATTAAAGGCACCTCTGATGTAGGTATTCTGTATCAAAGACAGAATTATCCTTCACATTCTGTACTTCCTTTTCAGGCATATTGTGAGGCAAATTTGCAGGCCTTTTGTGATGCAGACTGGGCTGGAAATCCTAATGATAGAAGATCTACTACAGGCTTTGTGGTTTTGTTAAACGACATGTCTATTTCCTGGTGTAGTAGAAAACAGCATGCTGTCTCACGTTCATCCACTGAAGCAGAATACAGAAGCATGGCAGACACTGCGTGTGAGCTTCAGTGGCTCAAACATCTGCTACAAGAATTGCAGATCCCTCTGAGTACTACTCCATTACTTCACTGTGATAATGTTTCTGCACTTGCTTTAGCTTCTAATCCTGTGCATCATTCCAAGATGAAACATGTAGAAGTTGATGTTCACTTTACTCGTGACAAGGTCAAGGATGGCTTTATCAAACTACAATTTGTCTCTTCTCAAGATCAACTTGCTGATATCTTTACCAAAGGCCTGTGTTCTCCACAGCATACCTTCTTTAGCACCAGCTTGATGCTCCAGAGACCCCCATCAAGCTGAGGGGGAGTATTAGCTTAACATGTCTGTTAAGCATGATTGTTATTACTTGATTTTGTTTTAGCATGCTGAATAGCAGCCATACACGTGTATGTTCATCCAATCATCCAGTCTGTAATATATATATATAGGTCTGCTGCTGTATACTTTCGTGATCAAGAAGAAATGAAATAGTACCAGTGTTCTTTCTAAATTCTCTAAAAGCTTTCATTTTAAACTCCAATCTTTGAAGATGATGATATTAATCCTCCGCCACCTTCATTCGGTAAGAACTTGTTTGCCTCAAGTTCTCAAGTTTGCCTTTTCTCTTCTTTATTTCTGATGCTACTTTCCTATCCGTTCACTGCAGAACTGAAGGACCCATCTGAGATGGATATGAATGATGTTCAGCAAGATCTTAGAAGTTTATACGAGTACAATGTGATGCTTAGGGAAAAATGTGTAGAGGGTCAGTCTATGTTTCATTCTTTAGCTACAAAATCTACAACAGAAAGCCAAACATAGCCTTTCACATGAGGACACCTTTGATTTATCTCATGAAAATATGACTATAGTCTATATTCTGTGAAACATGTTCAGTTGCTTGTGGACTTTCCCAGTAACAGTGTCAAATCTGAACAGATCAACAGCACAGTTATTTGTGCTGTTGATTAACCACATCACCAACATTCATCGAATAACCACATCACTCTAGTATCAACTTAACAAAAATTGAGGATCGTGAAAATCAAAAGAGAGAAAACAAAAAGGTGTCACATACAGCTACAAAATACCAAGAGCAAGATGATATTTATGCTGAACCATAAACATCAAAGAGATAAAATTAAAGTCAGAGAAAAGGGTGCATCAACCGCAGCAAGTTAATTTTTTTTTTGGCACGATTCTGCCTAAATCAGCAAGTGAAGCAGCATTCAAACCGGTTCCAATAAGCTCCAATAATCAAGTACCCGAATTTAGTAGAAGATGTTACACAGTAAATGATAAATCAAGCACCGGTAAAAAAGATGAGAAGTATTTAAAAGCTGATCATTCAAACAGATAGAAAACAATTCAACACAAACAATTCAACAACATTAGTTAGCTATTGTAGGAGGTGTGACATACTGAATAGGCTGGAGCTAATGACTTGACACTCTGTTTCCTGCAATCCTGCTTCTCTTTCTTTTTCTTGATTGTTGTTTCTTCAACTTTGTCCTCTTGTCTCACCTGTTGTCTTTGATCTGAGAGCATGCATTTTGCGGTCACTCTCACTTCTTCTTTTGTTGGTTCAATATCATCAAATTCTGGACTACAGATAAAACCCAAACTAACAGGATGATCTTCAGGGGTCCCAAGTTCACAAATATTCGAATGTAACGTCCTGATATGCCTCTTTTTTTATCCTCCTCCTCCTGCAGTTGCATCTCCTTTTTCTTCAACCACGACTTGACATATAGTGATACAAAGTTGATGACGACACTCACGTATGGGGCAAGTTTTCAATTTTTTGACAATAAGAGATTGAACAACACAGAAATTCAAGTTCCCCAAATGAACCAAATATCCTTCTCTCTTCTCCATTGAAGGATAACGACCTGTTTCCTTCTCTCTTCTCCATTAAAGGCACTATTGACCTCCAAGCCACTCAAAACAGAATGAGGGCCAGCATAGAAGGTAAACTCACCATCCTTATCAATCTCCCACCAAAAGTTGAATGCTACAATAGTACCCCGCATATCGCTAAATGTATAGATAGTGTCACCCACAACCACCGCCCTCCCCTTAATGGGAACATGCCTAGAATAATACTTGGGCTTCCAATGTTGGATGTTATGCCATTTTTTTCTGGTGATATAAAAAACCAGGAGTTTGCTAAAGTGGTCACAATATGAGAACAAGTAAAGCATTACTGTACACACCTGTCGTATGTAGCCAACACCAGTCCACTAGGATGCAAGAATTAAAAGTTCAATATCCTCCAATGTTGTGGGATGGTCAGTACTAAAGAGCTGACAAAAATTTAGAAGGGCCAGTTGGTAAAACGACTAAAAGAAGCTTCTTTTAATGAATCAGTAAGTAAAGTATACTGAGGTAGTACACATGATGGCAAAATATATCCATTTGCCTTAAGCATCACTTACTGCTACCCGCTGCTGGTTCATCCCACCATTTGCAGTGACCAAAATATATCTGTTCTTTCCCTCTATAAGACATCACAAGAAGATGCATATTAGAGCTGGTTTACTCACCTGTGTTTATGAACTGCACAGATGCTGTGATGAACACTTTGAAATGCAAAGAATAAGCACTTGAATGAAAATATGTGCTTCCACAGAGAAGATTTGGAGGTATGTGCAGAGACAGAGGGAGAGAGAGAGAGAGAGAGAGAGACCATTGGGTTCCCAGTCGCGTTGGTCCGCACAAGGTTTCCAAGATGAAGCGTGAACAAATGGTTCCTGCCACAAACCTTTTGGCTCAGGCTTACTATCTCCCTGAACCATATACAAGAATCACTGAATCAGGAAAGGAGCCAGACTGAGGGGTCAGAGCGATCTTTCACGAATAAAATCCCTAGACTTAGAAAATATTCATATTTCAGTTAGCCAGAGGATAGTACCTCTGGCAAGGCATGAGCAGCTAAAGCCAACATCCTTTCGTAACCTTTCAGCGGCTTTTTGCCCTTACCTTTTCTCAACTTCTCCTACAAACAAGAAAAAATAAATATAGTAAAATCTTGCATACTAAACAAGAACTACACAGTAGAAACTAAAAACCAAACATCAATACTAAACATGAAAATACCTATCAATACTCCCCTCTGAATCTATTTGTTGCATTCACAAGTAGAAACATTAATCCCCAACGTCTACCCCATGGGCTCTTACCGTCAAAAATTTTACAAACATAATGTTCTTACAACTTAATCACATTGACGCATCGTCTATCCAAATCGTAAAGTTAGCTCAGATTCAATACAAGCTCCACCCTTTCCTAAGCACAAGCCATAATTCTCTATAAAAGGAAGCACCTTTACTTGAACACTAGTTACTTCCAGCTCAAATCACATTGTCTAATACAGATCAAACATATCTCCAAATAGATCACAACTCATATACAAGAAATGCAGCTCAACTATCAACACAGAAAGACATAAAGTTAGCAACTTTACACGAATAACAACCGTTACCGGCGCTGGAGACGACGAAGAGTTGCCGGAAAACCCAGTTTTAGTACGAATCCGATGGTGTTGTAGCCTCGAGAGCATGACCCAGTTCATAACAAAGTACAAAACCAACAATCCGATCACACCCACAATCCCTTTCACTCTCCTTTTGCTATACCAAGGCGTCTCCTTTCTCATCGGCGATCCCAGAAACGACGTCGGAGTTGGAGAGGAGTGGTGGCTCCGGTGGTGGAATGAACTCGATGTTGCCGAGGAGTTGGGCTCGGGCTGATCTGAGATGGGCCCATGTTCTAATTCAAATTCAGGGATGGTGGCTTCGCCGGCGGTGAAGGACATGATGACTCAAAATGTGAGAGATCTTGATTTGATAGATTTGGAAGCTCAAAAATAGAAGGCGCCAAGTTTTGTGGGACTTTGTCCGAATTATATTATCTGAGATTTATGTCCTAAACTTTCAAATTCTGTTATGTCCGAATTTAGATTTTGAGGACCTACATTCACTTTCAACGTAAACTGATTTATGTTTTGGTATAGTTATGTAAACATCTACATTAATATCGAATTTATTGTTTGTGCTTGAAATAAATATTTTATATTGGACTTGAAAAGTTGAAATTTTGACGAGCGGTCCAGAGTGAGCCGATGTCTTGGCAAGCGGCCCAATTAGAAGTGAAGCTTAACGAGCGGTCAAGTAGAGTTACAGAGTCCGTTTCCATGTTAACTTAAGACTGTAGAATTAAGATAGCTGATTCATGCGGCTTAATATTTATCATACCTTTCCTATTTCACTTAGGGTTCCTTCAATGAAGGAGTTGTGATAACATTAGAACTATATAAAGATAAGACCCGTGTGCTGGAAGGTGTTAGAGTTATATTGAGATTCAAATAACAGAGGACGTTTAAGAGAATTAAAAGACGACTACTGAGCACTATATAAGGAGAGTAAGAGCATTTGAGAAAGGGTCCCCGATTAAATACAAAACATTGGTTATACACAAGTACACCTAGACATCTCGTCAAGAGATTCTATCTTTGCACCCAGATGATCAAAGTGCTTGTCACCAATCGAGTGAGAGTATTGCGATCAAAGGAAGCAATGCGACTGGAAGATTGAAGAGCTTGTCGCATATCGAGTGAGAGTTCGGATATCCAAGAAAACAATGTTCACATACAGGATAAACCGATAACTGCGGTCAAACTATCTGAAGCCAATAAAAGAGATGGTTTACGAAAGGATCTCTCGCCAAAGATATTTTGAGCTCAAACACCTATATAATGATACCTAGATAAGTCGTTCAGTGATCGACTTAAAATCTTATATCATGTTCAATATAATGTTTTTGTAAAATTATAAATGTGGTCACAAAAAATGTTGAACCTAACCAAGGTTAGGTGCAATGATAGTTGCATATTTATGCAACGTTTATATGTTTAACCGAACCTTATATTTAGTTCTTTCGTTGCGTTTTTAAGCAACTTATTATTGTTATTTGTTTTGTAGGTAATTGGAGGTAAATAAATAAAAGATGTTTAATTGAGTTTTCCTAGCCTAATGAAGAGTAACAATGGGCTGTCAAGAGTCAAATGGATCAAGTCCAACTTGAAGATAGATTACTAAAGCCCTATGAAATGTGGATTCAGCCCATTTAGTATTAATAACCCAAATCAAATCAGTTTTTGGTTAAATGAGGAGAGACCAAATCAAACCAAATAGGAGAAAAAAAATCAGAAAATCACGTGAAAGAGGGAGAGAATCTCACGGGAGAGAGTGAAGCAAGGCATGAGATGTGGAGGTGAAGACGTGAAAAAGAAGAAGAAAAAAGGGAGGAAAAACGTGAAGAAAGGGGGGAGCTACTTCATTCTTTAATTTTCTATCTTTTCTCTTAGACTCTTATGGTTACCATGAGGAGCTAAACTCCATTGTTAAGGGGCTGTTTTGAAGCCCCGTTCATGTCATCTAGATTACTTATGCTTGTTAACTAAGGATTGTTTTTATTATTCGAATGAAGTTTCTTTATTGCTTATACATCGATGATTCTTATTTGTGAATGCTTTGAGTGCACTCTTAGTATGCATATTTAGGAATCTAATTCTAAGAAAATTGATGGTTGTTGGTGATCATTACCTTCCTCAAGTTTCAATCGTAAAACCCACACATGCTTGGTATAAGAAACCCTAGGTTTAGCGAGACACGACCGTAGTGTACTTGTAAAGCCTTGTAGATTCTCAAACCCTTTCTAAATCTTAATTTTTTTCTCTTGGTAAATTCGAGCCTTTGACTTCGGGTTCTTTGAGGGATAGACAATAGTGATAAGCAGACATTCAATGTTGTAAACGTAAAGATTGGGTAATAGGTTGTGTTTATAGCTTTGAATCTTCCTGGGAACTTTCATTCATGACATTAACATATTTTAGTTCTTCATTTGTTGTCTAGATGATGTGACGGTGGTGGATAACACTTCTCTTAACCATTTTTATCATTGATTGTCAACTTTACTTTTAATCCGTCTATTGTTTCAGTTTCGTAATCTTAATTGTAGAATTTTTTTCGATAACCAAACCAACTCCGATTTTATTAAAAATTTGTGTGGTAGTCCAACACTGTGTCTATAGTGTCCTGTATTAATTTAGCGATTTTCGGTTAAGTCTAACTATTTTAAGTAATTACGTTAGTGTCAGTTGTCGAGGCTGTCAGGTTTCTGACGTTCGCGTCTGTTTGTAGTTTAGAGTATTAAGTCGCATCTTTCCATGTGGATTGACCCCTATATTATTATACTGCATTGACAAGCATATTGAGTTCATTATAGGGTAACTTTGGTAGGTGGTTAAGCATCGATCAAATTTTTGGCGCCATTGCCGGGGAGAGATCTAGTCTTTATATTCTAACGTGCCTTTTGTTTTCAGTTTTTGTTTTGTTTTGTTTAATTTATTTTGTAGTATAACGTGTCTCGTGTGTGCAGGTACCTAGTGTATGCATACTCGAAGGTCAAGAAGAACTGAGCCACTATTGCTTGATTTAGAGGTTGAGCGCTCAGCTAAGCAAAACCGAAAGCAGAAGAGGCAAGCAAAACTGGAGGTTGGAAACACGAGTGGCGCAGTGTTAGAGCCTGAGATTGAGGTAGAAACAAGTTCGGATTCAGAAGAAGAAGTACTTTAATCGCCACCACAAGGAGCAGCAATGGGAGAACAACCAAGAACGTTGATGAATTCTTTTGTACCTAGTGCTCATGGGAATTCATCACCTATAGTGTTGCCAGCTCTTGAGACATATTCAATGCCTCCCACTTTACTTTCAGCCCTACCTCATTATAGAGAGGTGTTTTCAGAAGATCCTCAACAACATTTGGCGGAGATTGAAGCTTTAGCATCAACACAAAACTTACAAAATGTTGAATCTAATGTGTTGAAACTAATTTTATTTCCTTTTTCTGAGAAGGAGGGAGCAAAGATGTGGTTCAACTCTTTGGCTCCTAAATCTATACAATCATGGGATGAGATGAATGTGGCATTCATGAAAGAGTATTTTTCAGCCCAAAAGATTAAGCAGTTAAGAAGGAGATTAATAGCTTCATACAAAAATATGGTGACATGCTTTATGAGGCATGAAGTCATTTTAAAGAGCTATTGAGGAAGTGCCCACATCATGGGTATGATATTGAGGACAATATGACTTTCTTTTATGAAGGTTTAGAGCCAGCTAACAAGACAAGAGTGGATTCTGCGTGTGGAGGTATGTTTATGTACCAAACAGGTTAGTAAGCTTAGGACACCATAGAGAAATTGGTTGAGAACACAAAGCAGTTCTACGCAAGAGAGAGAACATTGGCTATCAAGAAACAGCAATCTGTATTTGAGGTCGCCACAAACCCAGATATGGATAAGAGAATGAAAGCAATGGAGAAGAAATTGGAGTCCATTGCTACTGCAATCAAGAGCCAAACAACATCATCATCATCTATATCTCAAGTATGTTCTGTTTGCTCTATGTCGGATCACACTAACGAAACTTGTCCCTTTATTCCTGAAGAAGAGCAGGTGAATTTTGTGAAACAACGGGTGTTAGTGTGTGATCCCGTAACACACAATTATTGCACACTTAGTCACTAAAAAAAGGGGTCAACACAGCTCAGACCAAACGCATGACAACAATACAGACTCCAACTTTAAACAAGAAAACTACACCATCCAAAAGTCCACGCGTTCAGTGTGACAAACAGAAGATACCAGGACTGGCTATGTACAAAAGACAGGATCCCACATCGAAGAGCAACAAAAGACTCCATACTTAACCACCAATATAAGCAACACATTTATGACAGATACAAGGTACGCTCGTTACTCTACCAATACTACTGTTACACTTCATACACTAACTAGAGCGTCAGAGAGTCGAAGGTGGGAACACCCCGTCAAGACTCCTAACGTCCGTTTGGTGTATTACTCTTAACAGCAGGTAAAGGACGATATACACGCGATAGCTCAAATCACCCGAAATAGCCTCATCTGCACTTCTACTAGAAATCCTCACAGAGTTTGGTAGAAACAACAGGCATCAAGAAATGATCCTTATTCAAACACATACAATCCGGGGTGGAGGAATCATCCAAATTTTAGCTATGGAAACACCAGCAATGTGTTGAACCCACCCACCGAATTCAAGGTAAGACCTGAATATCAGCAGGTACAACAGCTGGTTGCAGCTCCAGCTCCTGATCCCATCATGGTAGCAATATTGGCTAGGTTAGAGGGTATTGAGATTCACAACAAGAACTCTATCAAGGCATTCGAGTTTATGGAGAAGCAAATTGAACAACTTGTAGCAACAAGTGTCAACAAGAGAACAAGGTACTCTTGCAAGCAATGTGGTTAAGAACCAAGAACTCAACATGAAGCAAATGTGATCACATTGAGAAGTGGAAGAGTGGTTGAAGAGGTTGAAAATACTACAAAAAAAATCCTTAGAAAAAGATGAACCAGTCCTAGAATAGGTGTTACCGTTTCCCCCCATTCAGAAAAATCCGAGAGGAGCTTTCGATGGATCGAAGGAAATCTTCGACCCATCGAAAGCAGCAGAGAAAGGGCAGAGAGATGGCTTCGATGGATAGAAGACAATCTTTGACCCATCGAAGGAAGCACACGGGAAAAATTAGGAAGATGACCTCGATGGATCGAAGCCAAGCTTCTAAATTTTCAGGTACACTTATATGCATTGTAAAAGCTTTTACCCAATTCATATGGATCGAAGCCAAGCTTCTAAATTGTAGCTGAATGAGCTGGCGGAAATCAGGTACAATGCATATGAGTCCAGCAGAATTTACAAGGTAAAAGCTAAGGCTTTTCATGATCAAAATATCAGGAGCAAAACTTTTGTGGTAGGACAAAAGGTCTTGATATTCAACTCGAGGTTGAAACTGTTTCCAGATAAGCTTCAGTCTAGATGGATTGGCCCATTTGTGGTCACTAATGTTTTTTCTAGTGGTGCTGTAGTTGTGAAAAGTGACAGAACAGGAAAAAATTTCAAAGTCAATGGACATCAACTGAAGCCGTTTTATGAGTTGATGATGGAGCACACCGTTAAGCAAGTACCTCTCAAGGATATACCACAAGATAAAGAGTGATACTCGATACTGTCTGGTTGAAGGCGTTAAACTTAGCGCTACTTGGGAGGCAACCCATGTGGATGGAGAAGCTTGGACCCCAGATTTGATTTCTCTCTCTCTATCTTTCCTTTATTTTCTCCAATTTAGTGTATGTTGTGTCTCGATATGATTCTTGTTCATATTTGATGAATGTGTCACATGATATACCTTTGATACATTGAGGACAATGCATTTTTCAAGTGTAGGGTAAGGTTGTATCATATACTTCGTGTCTAGATAGGAATTTTCGGTTTTTGAGTCAGAATTTTCAATAATTGATTGTCGTGTGAATTTTCTGACATAGTTATATGTCTTAGAAAATTCTGAAATTTTTATTATGTTTTGTATGTGTGTCTAGTGTATGACCACAAAATATTAGGTCATTTGGATGTGTGGTTAATTCTGTAGAAAATATGCAAGTCAGAGTGTGTAGTTTCTTCGGCTTTGACAGTTTTTCATAAATTTCTAGTGAGGTACCTTTGATCTATCGAAGGGATCCTCGACCCATCGAAGCACACCCTCAGAGAAGACCAGCATGCATGCTTCAACCCATCGAAAGCTAGCTTTCGACCCATCGAAATTTTTTGTCAGTTTTGAGTGTTTTCCTTTGTTTTCTTATGTGTTTTTGAGTCCTTTTTGATAAAAGAAAATACAAAAGTTAAAAGTGTCAAGAAAATACCAAAAAAATAAGAGTCTGATGTGCTTATATCTTCCATTGTTGTGATTAAGAGTTTGTTATGTTACTTAAGTTTCTTTGGATGATTTTAATATATGTTGCGTATGTGGACATGTAGTGGATATAGAAACGAGTTAACATGGTATAGATTTTTGAGCATGCATAGACTTTATTGAGATTCATTTAATCGTGAGCTTTTGAGCCTTTATGAGAAATACATGTTGTTAGTACGTGATCCTGTAAACACAAAATTGTCGCACACTTAGTCACTCCAAGTGGGTCAACACAGCTCGGACCAAACGCAAGACAGCAATACAGGCTTCAACTTTAAACAAGGAAGCAACACCATCCGAAAGCCCACGCGCTCGGAACAACAAACGGAAGGTACCAGGACAGAACATGAACAAACAAGCAGTATCCCACATCGAAGAGCAACAAAAGACCCCATACTCAACCGCCAATATATACAACACATTTATGACAGTTACAAGGTACACCTGTTACTCAACCAATACTATTGTTACGCTTCATACACTAACTTGAGCGTCGGAGAGTCGAAGGCGGGAACAACTCGTCAAGGCTTCTAACGACCGTTTGGTGTATTACTCTTAACAGCAGGTAAATGACGGCATACGCGTGACAGCTCAGATCTTCCGAATTGACCTCACCCGCACTTCTACTAAAATTCCTACGGAGTTTGGTAGAAACACATGCTTTCTTTGATCGAGTGTCAATTGCTTGCCACAGATTAAGTTAATGGACTCTATAGGTTACTAGAACTTGCTCTTGTACATTTCAAAACTTATAATCAATACATGTTCTGATTGAGAAAGTGATAAAGGCATTTAGGGGATACCACCATAGCCATATAAGCCCGTGTCTCAATTTTGTGTACATAAGTTGTGCACCCCTTAGTTAACCACTTTGAGGCTACATGTTTAAACTTTTTGTTGTCACCCACATATCTCTGACCTTATTCCTTAGAATAGTTACATGTTTACCCTTGTTCTAGGACTTGGTGGAGCTATACATGAGACAGGTATGTGAAGATGGCGACGATGTCGAAATGTGATGCAAAGAAATAAGTGTGGGGTATCAAGCTTTGTTGTTTATAAAAAAAAAGCACAAAGCCAAAGAAAGAAAAAGAAAAAATTGTGATGTCTAGCTTGATACTCGAGTTAACTATTGATGAAATGAATGATGTGAAAGCCCAACAAGATGAAATCCGGCCACAATTATGAGAAGTTCCATGGTTGCAAGATCCGAGAAAAGTCTCTTATTTGGTGCTCTACTAGGTTCTAGGATTTGTTTTTGAATTCCAACCCTTGTTATTCTTAACCCTTGTAAGCCTAGACCCATTATAACCTATGAAACCCTTTTTGATCTTTAAGATGACAGCCTTTGATTTGTGGAGATTAGTTGCAAGAGTAAGCATATGGTTCGGTCTATTTGGCAAGTAATTTAATTGAGCATTAACCTTAAATATGTATGAGTGAAACATTTTGAGAGCATATCTTTGTGAGATTGAATCTTGATTTGTTTGTACATGCTTCAGCTCTTTCACCATGATTATGTCTTTATCTTACATGTTACATGTGTGTTTTATGTTGGAGTAATCTCTGGTAACTTGTTGGTAATTTAAAACTTGGTGTTGTAGTTTTTGGAAGATTGTTGAGACAATTTGTTAAGGGCATTAGAGTAGTGTTCGTAAATTACGTCTTTGTTTTTAAGTCATAGTTTAGTATTTTGCTTGAGGACTAGCAAAAGCTAAGTGTGGGGTATTCTGATAGTTGCATATTTATGCAACGTTTTTGTGCTTAACCAAACCTTATATTTAGTTCTTTCGTTAAATTTTTAAGTAACTTATTATTGTTATTTATTTTGTAGGTAATTTGAGGAAAATAAATCAAAGATGTTTAATTGAGCTTTCCTAGCCTAACGAGGAGTAACAATGAGCTGTCAAGAGTCAAATGGATCAAGTCCAACTTGAAGATGGATTACTAAAACCCTATGTGGATTCAGCCCATTTAGTATTAATAACCCAAACCAAATCAGTTTTTGTTTAAATGAAGAGATACCAAATCAAACCAAAGAGGAGAGAAAAATCAGAAAATCACGTGAAAGAGGGAGAGAATCTCACGGGAGAGAGTGAAGCAAGGCGTGAGATGTGGAGGTGAAGACGTGAAAAAGAAGAAGAATAAAGGAGGGAAAACGTGAAGAAAGGGGGGAGCTACTTCATTATGTAATTTTCTATCTTTTCTCTTAGACTCTTATGGTTACCATGAGGAGCTAAACTTCATTGTTAAGGGGCTGTTTTGAAGCCTCGTTCATGTCATTTAGATTACTTATGCTTGTTAACTAAGAATTATTTTTGTTATTCGAATGAGGTTTCTTTGTTGCTTATACATCGATGATTCTTATTTGTGGATGTTTTGAGTGCACGCTTAGTATGTATGTTTAGGAATCTAATTCTAAGAAAATTGATGGTTGTTGGTGATCATTACCTTCCTCAAGTTTCAATCGTAAAACTCATACATGCTTGGTATAAGAAACCATAGGTCTAGTGAGACACGACCGTAATGTACTTGTAAAGCCTTGTAGATTCTCAAAATCTTTCTAAATCTTAATGTTTTTCTCTTGGTAAATTTGAGTCCTTGACTTCGGGTTCTTTGAGGGATAGACAATATTGATAAGCAGACCTTCAATGTTGTAAATGTAAGGATTGGGTAATAGGTTGTGTTCATAGCTTTGAATCTTCCTGGGAACTTTCATTCATGACATTAACATTATTTTGGTTCTGTATTTGTTGTCTAAATGATGTGATGGTGGTGGATAACACTTCCCTTAACCATTTTTATCATTGATTGTCAACTTTACTTTCTGTCTACTGTTTCAGTTTTGTAATCTTATTTGCAGAATTTTGTTCGATAACTGAATCAACTCCGATTTCATTGAAAATTTGTGTGGTAGTCCTCCATTGTGTCTATAGTGTCCTATATTAATTTCGTGATTTTAGGTTGAGTATAACTGTTTTAATTAATTACGTTAGTATCAGTTGTCGAGGCTATCAGGTTTCTGACTTTCGCGTCTGTTTGTAGTTTAGAGTATTAAGTCTCATCTTTCCCTGTGGATTGACCCCTATTATTATACTCCATTGACAAGCATATTGAGTTCATTATAGGATAACTTTAGTAGGTTGTTAAGCATCGATCATGCAACCGAGAATTCTCCATCTAGTTTTTGCTCATTTCGTGCTCAAATGTCGTATGGACCGTCCTGAAGTGGGGTAAGTTTTATTTAGAATGTGAAACAAGAGATGTATCCAACAAACCAATATATAATCATCGTTATGGGATAGTGAGTAAAAATGCTCTGATCGTCGTAAGTACTTTTTTTTTTTTGAGAAGTACCAGACCCATACTCATTTTTATTAATGCTAGATGGAAAATGCCTCAAGGAGGATATAACACCTTTACGTCACCTTTACATGGGGCTACATGAGAAACATGATATAAATCCTTGAAGAATACGTCCTAGATAATCACAAGACTCCTCCGTCCAAAACTCATCTACTCATCTACACGATCGACACTAGCAAAGTGTGAAAGGAGATGATGAGCTGCACCAATCAAAGGAATAGGAAATTGAATTAACAAGAAACCTTACCAATCAAAGTAGATGACTACAATTACCACATCCGCCATTCATACTGCGATTACTGGCCATAGCAGAAATTGGGTTTTCCTCATTCGACAAGGAAAGACACAATAAAATTGGGCCACAATGCTGGAAGAAGTTGAAAAGGTTAATTTCAATATTTGCATTGCAGTTTCTTGACAGTCATTTTATAGCCATAATACTATGTGCGGATAATTTTGTGAATCTTAATTACATATATTTCTCATCTAATTCAAGTACATCTCCATCTCCGATTTTCTGTAGTGTCCAATTTCGTCCACCCGTCTACTCCAAACTGTGTACATAAGTTCTGCAATAGTCTCAAGGATGGCTGAGACACCACTACCAACTGGTGTAGTGGAAAATGGTTACCTCTCACTTGTCATGCTAGCTTGAGTTCGGGCAAACCCACAGCAGACTATATAATCCCTATGTTGAGAAAAATAAAAGACAACCGGATGGATGGCAGGGGCATTAAAAAGGCATGTCAATTGATTCATGATCAGGGGTCCTATATGCAAAACCAGAATCATCACTAGAACGTCTCTTGACCGCACTTGCTCTTTGTACTAAGCGGACCAGTGCTTGCACAACTTCAGACATGGGAGGCCGAAATTCAGGTTCAGGCTGTATAAAGAGACTAAAATATGAGAAATCTGATTTGCAGGGTAGTTACTACTCACAAATTAAACTTCACCACATGCATCGATTAATCAATTTAATTCATGAAATTGAAAACTTGGTGTGGATATATACTAAACTTCAGAGAGGTCAACCCAATTTTAAGTTCATTGCCCTCACTGACATGCTGAAAGTCACCCTTATTTCCTCCGTCTCAATTGAAAAGAAATTAAAAGAGGAAGGAAAGAAATGATTCTTGGCACCATCTAATGAGCAGTATTCATTTAAAGTCTTTCTAATGAACTTTGATTTATGCTCTGGAAGACATGCGAGAAGTTGAGAACATACTAGTTGATTGCTCTCCCTTATCTATTTAAATTCTGAATTTCTGACAGATATGGTACAAGCACTACTGAAGTTACCTGAACACAAAGGGCAATGATGTCTGCAAAGCGTGAAAGAGATTTTGCTGGATACATGCCATTGAGGGAAGGATCAACCATTTTTGCTAGAGCATCTATATCATGGAGTTGGGGAGTAGCCCATCTTACTAGTGATTGTTCTGACCTTGGCCTTGAACTATACAACAGAAGATTTGTTTTAGAAATTGGAAACCAATAATCATAACATTAAAATAAAAGTTACTTCATGGGTAAAGGAAACATGAAAAAGTAAAATGAAAAAAAGATATACCTGTCTAGTGGCTTGCGACCAGTCAACAACTCAAGCATCACCACCCCAAAACTGTAGACATCACTTTTTACAGTGTACACTCCTGACAAGGCAAATTCAGGAGCACTATAACCAAATGAACCTACCATCTGAGTTGTAACCTGCAAACAAAAAGTGAATTGAGTCATTCATTCCAGCACAAGGAAAAAATAACATGAAAGATTTGAAATCAGCTCGGGATCCATTAGAACATTTTAACTTCATTAATTTACCTGTCTCTCTGTGTTTGGCGTTAAAGCAGCTAAACCACAGTCAGACAAGTGAGGATTGAGCTCTTCATCAAGTAAAATATTTGCTGACTTGAAGTTTCTATGTACAACTGAAGGTAAGCACACCTCGTGCAAGTACCTGGGAGATAAATCTTTAACTTAGGAAGTGTTTACGGCAATGGTATGTGCTTTAACCTACACACAAACACTGAACGAGAGCAAGAGAAAGAGAGAGAATTTCTATACATACTCTAAAGCTCGAGCAGTACCAAGTGCCACCTTAACACGCGCATTCCATGTAAGGGTGCTACTGACATCCTCAGAAAAATGAAGAATGTCATGCAAGCTCCCATTCCCTATATGCTCATATACTAGAAGACGTTGTCCATGCTCAGCACAATATCCAACCAATGTAACAATGTTTGGATGCCTCAACCGCGACATATTTGAAACAGCTTCAAGAAAATTATCTTCCTCTTGTAGAGATAGTGCTGCATTGTCAATTTTCTTAATGGCCATTATCTACATTAAAAAGGGAAATAAGAATCAGTCATGTGGCACTAGTATTACAATTGCTATTGCAGATAAGTGAACCTCGGATAGAAAGAAACAGGAAATAGTGCTAGAAATTTGTTGATCACAATTACCAAGTGAAGCCAAGTATTACCGGACATTGTCGAGTTAACTTCAATTTACACTCTGAAAACCCAAGGTTAAGGATGGAAGGTAATATACCTCATTACAGTTTAATGTTTTACTTACCATGACATTTTGCACTTACACAACACTCTAGAATCACTTAAAACTCACAATAGGATACACTGTTTAGATTACTGACACTCCACACAACAAAGGAGAAGACAATTACATACATCAATTAAATCATATATATGCAAAGATTGTAGGGAGACAGAATTGGATGCAGGGATCTCTGCACCTCATTCCCACATGAGCAGCTGAGTTAAAAATCCCATAATCCTCTCTTAGTGAAATGTTTTCTAATCTAAATATACTCGTATGACATAGAACTAAGAAGAAAGAAACATTACCTTTCCATTGGGAAACTCTGCTTGGTAAACACGACCAAGAGAACCTTCACCAACAAGATGCTCTTGACTAAAGCTATTTGTTGCTGTCTGGAGAGAGGCAACAGTATAAGGCGTAGCAGTGATGGGTGACTTTATTCTTTTTATTGATCCATTTTTCCCATGTAACCTATCAACGACCAATATTTCTGCCGGTGGGGGCTTGAGATCAGTTACAGCAGATGTACTCTTTACCCTATGCTCTTGCATCTCTGTATTTACTGCAAGATAGAACAGCACATGCATAAGATTAGGATGATCAGGGAAGAGCTTCCAGCTCCATAGTGTTGATTAGAGAGTTTCAAGCATTTCTAAAAGTTTCAGTCTTGCACACAAATAGATTTTATAAAAGAAACCACATTGTACCAAAATGCCTACTTTCAATCAAGATTACTTTGAATTCACAAGCACTCTGGAAGAGATAATAAGAGGAAAGAAGTTCTACCATTATTTGTACCGACTAAGAGACTTCCCCTTGAAGGTCTTGCAACACTGCCTTCCCTCTTACTTTTGCGAATGCAAAAGGCAAGAACAAGCAAGAGAATAAGGACAGCAAAAATAGAACCCACAATGATCCCCACTAATGCCCCAACTGTCAATCCTTTCTTTGATTCAGATGATTTGTCATCAGTACTCTGTGGACGTGTACCAGATCCTGAATGATTGCCATTGCCAGTGGATTTTCCAGGTGGAGGAGGATGATACGGTGGCGGCGGAGGAGCAGGACCATTATCAAAGGAATTTCCATCATATCTATATCAACTTTAGGAGCTAAATTACATATAACGAAAAAGTGGACCACATAAATACAAATTCTGTAAACAAAAAAGGAACTTACATAAAAGTATGAACTGAACTAAGTTCTTTCGGTATCCATCCGCTGAAATGGTTGTTGGCAACATTTCTGTTCGAAATGCAAAAGAAGAATAAATACAGCAATAGGTAGTTGAATACTTATTAAATAATAAGAGGGGAAAGCACCCTTACAAAGTAGTCAAAGGCAATCCCGTAAGAGCATTAAGAGAACCAGTCAATTGATTGCTCTGCACATAACTGTGAAAAAAATTAAGATGTCAGTGCCTAAAATATATACAATATACAACCAGAAAAAAGAAAAAAAAGTAGCAGTGCAAACTACTCACAGTGAGGAGAGATTGGTCAATGAACTGAAGGAAGCAGGGATGTCACCAGAAAAGTTGTTTAGAGACAGATCCCTACATGATAAGACATGGTGACAACTCTAGGAAATTAGTATAGGTGAAAGTACAACAGAAACATGTGTGCATAAACGAATATTGAGCACAAATCTAAGCTCCAACAGTTGAAATCAGACAACAGAAGACATGACTTGTTACGATATACACTAACATTAGGGTGATACGAAAGATAATGCAGATGAAGCACTGACAACATAAAAAGAAGAGCTGAAGTATTGTAACTTACAGAGTCGTAAGGGCACTGAGATTGAGAAAAATGTCTCCGATTGACTGGGATAGCAAGTTATGGCTAGCATTCCTAAAACCACGAGTTTTGAAAATATATCAGAAAAATCTAATCTTGTTACTGAATTGCATAATGAGATATCACACATTCAAAACAGGTAACTCACAAATAATTAAGGGCAGCCATGGCCGCAATGGAATATGGAAGGTTCCCACTGAAGTTGTTCCTTGCAAGATTTCTGCGTGTATGCAAGAGCGAAATAGATAACAATTAGTTGGCATTCAAAACCAACTCCTAGAAACAAAAGAGTATGAAAATAGTTGTTGAACATTACAGGCTCGTGAGATTTGGAGGTAGTTGATACGGGATTGAATCATGAAAATTGTTGTCGCTCAAATCACTGTTAAACAAGCATAACAAGTCAGTACTTTAACACAGATCAACTAAAATGATAAACGAAAACAGATGAAAAAAGGCATAATAGTAATCTCACAGTTTCCTCAATGATAAAAGGTTAGAAAGCAAGTATCCCATAGTTCCACTGAGTCCTAATCCAGACATGTCTCTGTAAAGAAAACAATAAGCCACATTAACCATGCCCGGAGAACCAAAGGAAATGTGGGATTGAATTCAAAGCCTCATTAACCAAATAAAAAATCATACATTGCAACAACAGCTGTGCCCTCACAAGTTACCCCTTTCCATGACTCTCCACATGGATCACCGCCACTACTTTTCCAACCAGTTAGCTGAGAAGGACTGTTTACTGAGGTATACATAATCCCAAGAGCTTGAACTGCACCGTAAAGATCAACAACGAATAATCAAAACGAGCAAACCCATTTCTTTTAGATCATTTAGTAAATGAAAACATCTATAAAAAGACTAAAACCTTGATGCTCATGTCGAAAACTTGACCTAATACTCTTATTCTTTAGCCAATATTAAAACCAAATCTACATTAACCAGAAGAGAACAACACCAAATTTTCTTCATTTCCTACATTTTATCTCAGCATCCAATAATGGTCAAAGAACCAAACTTTGATGTTTATATCAAAACAACACCTACTATCTGAACTTCAGCTAATAAACATTTCCTAGTTTCCCAAACAATGAAATCAACACTAAGCTGAAAACAACCGTTCTACTCTTCCTTCAACCAAACCATGTCAAAAGTTTCAATCTTTCGCAAAACAATACACACAGCAAAACCCCAAAACTTAAAAACCCACAAGTCAAACACCCCAAACAAACCAAACCCATTACCAAATCCATAAAACCACAAGCTACCCATATCAAAGATCAAATTTTTACCCATGATCAAACGAATTGAAAGCAAGAAAAAACAAAAGTACCATCAGAATCATCAGTGGTGCCACTGATCAGAGGCAAAGCAGAAGCAAAGACCAAACCCAACAACACAAACTCAATGAGCAAACGATTCACAGAGCTTCGATCACCCATTGCTAGAGAAAGAGAGAGAGAGTTCAGGTGAGGTGGGGAACATGCAAAAGAATCATGGACACGCAGACCAATGTGAGCGAGAGAGAGCAATAAGGTTTCAGAAGCAGCAGCATTGCCATAAAAAAGAAAGAAAGAAAGAAAGAAAGAAAGAAAGAAAGCAGAGAGACTTGGGAGAGATTCGAAGCTTGAAGTAATGAAGAGAGAGAAGAAGAAGTAGACGAAGAAGAAGAGAAAAGTGAGTGAGTGTGTGCTGTGCTGTGCTGTGTCACTGTTTGTGTCGGCGAGTAAAAGTGGAATGTGAAACAGAGAGAGACGAAGTAGAGAAGAGAAGGGTTTGTTTGGAACAGGCAAAGCAAAATAATGACTTTTTTTCAATTTAGGTCTTCTCTTTCCTACTACTACTACTCCTCCTTGTTTAATGGGGATTTTCAATGCTGCCTCGCTTTCATAGTTTTTCTCTTCTTCCTGCTCATACCTGATTTTTAGATCCTCTGCTTTTTGGCCTAGCTTTTTTCTCATGGTCAACTTTCTACAGGCTTCTGCCACGTGGCTGATGAAATGTGTACACGACTTATATGTCGGTGTCAACCGCGACCGAGTGTACATACATAGTTAGAGTATCTGCCATAGTTTTTTCATCATTTTTGTAAAATAGAAAAATAAAAGTCAAAAAAATTTAAAAAAATTATACTCTAATTCCAACAGCTTGAAACTCACAAAATTTTACATGTTGATAATTCATTCTCTAAAATTTTACAGATTATTATAAATTTAAGGAATAATTTATTCTCTTTTATCTATTTTTTTATTTAAATAATAAAATTAAAAAAATTTATCGAAGTGAAAAAAATGTCTAATATTCTTTAAAATTTATTTTTTCTTTATTACAAGGAAATTGTAGGAATTGCTCTAGTTAAGTTTCTTAAAATAATTTACGTGAGAGTCGTGGCGTCACGCATGGATGTACATGGTTTACACGATAATGTTATAACACGTATGCCTTTGAAAAGAATTCTGATTAGATAACTCTGCATGTATTTAGAAAAACTATATGATTGTTTTCTGTAATTACATGTACTTATAAGCCTTCAACATCCATCAATCAATCAGTCATGATGCAGAGTTGAAGACCTTTAACGACACTGTATTTATTTATGAGTTAGTTGGGAGCAATTTGCAATCACATACATTGACTCATTTACTTCAAGGACCATCATTTATAGTCTACTGACATCTAATCTCACTGGTAGTTAAAGTTGTAAGTTTGTTGTTTTTTTTTCAAGTAAAACTTACGACTATTCTCACATTTTTATTAATAAAATAATATAATACAAGAATGAGACATAAAATATAAACTTCATCAAAAAATATATATCCGAAATATTATCAGGATATTCGACTAAAATATTGTATTATAAACGACACCAATTAACAAAGAGTACATCGTTGACTACTCTGATTATTCTTACAAAATAAAATAAATTCTTTAATCATTCAAAGTCGTAGCTGGAATCACAGTCACCTTACTGTTGAAGTCGAACATGCAAGTTATATTGCAATCTTCTTCAATGATCTCTCTGAATAAAAACAGCTCGATGAGCTCAACGTACAGAACAATACAAACCCTTTTTGCGAGGTTTTATCTCCATCTACGTATTGGTACTGTTCAATTCTTGTCATATGATCTTCCGACCTTTTATTCTCGTGGAAGATGGCAGCTTAGGACCCATTTCCTGGGAAAATATGAAAATGACAACAGTATCTGGTTGAGAAATGAGAAAGGGAGAGAGAGAGTAGAGACTAGTCACAGTCACACTGCTGTTTCTCTTGTCACTTTTGGCTATAGAGAATGAGAGCAAGGTATATATCCTAGCTAGCTCAGGAATCACAAATGATGGATCATATGAGTGTGCGCAATCCAAGCCTTCTGCAGAACCAATTAGCTACGTAACTTTGTGATCAACCTTCTAAATTATATTCCACTGGTTTCCAAATTCCTAGCTCCAAATGTGAGGACAAAACAGAACTGATCAATTTCTCGTGATCTGCTAAATTTAGATTCCTTTCAACCATATAAAATAAAAAACGGCCTCTTGTCTCTACTCGAGAAAACATATGAATGCATGCATGCATGTCAGTTTAATTTGGGAGACTCTCCCGTTCACTGTGAACAACACTCACAACCACACAACCACACGACAGAGGGGAGTGCTCCCCCCACAAATTTTTACAGAGAAAAAAAAAAGGGTTGAAACTGAACCCGTGCACATCAGCCATACTATTTAATTTGGTTAAAATCTATTCTCTCTTTCTCATTTCTTTTCTAATTTCTGTTACTCGAAAGATTCTAATATATTTTAACATATGACATACATTCACTTATAAATTAGTCCTTAAAGTTACAAAACGAGTATCTCGATTTGTAATGTTTTCCTAAAATTGTAGCATACATTAACTCATAATAACTTTTCCCGTTCCAAATTGTTATGGCTGCAACCTCTTGCTACTGCAGATAAGTTTGAGTTACTCTATGAACAATACTCGAAGGGAGAATAATTGAGGAATTAATATATAATTTCACACCGTATAATATATACATTAAATCTATATATACTTGTTTGTAATTGAAGACGTACTCGGATTTCTTTGCGATTTATAAACACACCACCAAAAAAGTACTAGACACATGACAGATCGATCGAGGGAGCAGATTTCCTTCTTTACTGCTGATTTATAGGCCAAATGAATAATAAAGAACAGTGGTTATTTGAGTGAAAGATGATCTCTCTAAACTTCACCATATTTTATATCACCCTCATTCATCTCGGTCAAATCCGATGTATATATGCTTCGTAAATCAAGAGCGAAAGTACGGAATACTCAATCTACACCAGTTACGCAGCTAAACTATAATAGTATGGCAACTGTATATATAAATGATAGATTAGATTCAATTCTGACAACAAATTATTTGAGGCAAGCAAAGAATATATAAAATCCCACCGGCCAGTTGTCACGTATAAACTTTCTTTGTCATTTCCTTAGATTATACGTAAGAGATGCTTCGACACTAGTCCATATCACATGATCACCATACATTTATACATACAGTATGTTGTATACAAATAAATGGTTTAGAGCTGGCGCTTTATAATGTATTTATATTTAAAAAAATAGTTAAAATGACCACTTAATTTTGTTACCGTCCAAATTTGATCACTGAATTTTAAAAAATATCAAAAATGTCACTGAATTTTAACTCTATCTATCAATTTGATCATTTTATCTATTAATTTGATCACTTTGTGTATTAGGCATAGTGATTAAATTGATAGTAAAAATTAAGGTTCAATAACATTTTTAATATTTTTTAAACTTCACTTATCAAGTTGTCGATTATGACAAAATTAAATAATTATTATAACTATTTTCCTTTATATTTCTATGTAGCACAAACATGTTAGAAACTGGTCAACCACGTGGAAATTGATTAAACTTTATGTAAACTTACACTAGAAAGTGCTTAATTTTTTTATGGCATACACAACAAGTGTTTAATTTGATTATGACATACACGAGAAAGTGTGTAATATGATGATGACAATCACAGGCTTGTGTTATGTAGTAGTCTTAGTCAGAATGATACATGATTTAGTGTTATTGTAATTCAGAGTTGGATTTTTTGATACACATGATTTAGTGTTATTGTAATCGAGAGTTGGACTCTTTGAGACTTATACTTTTAGTATCCGAAACATTGTTACAATTTCAACAGTTTTAAATTTAGATAAATAGATTGTACTAAATTTTTTTAGATGTTAAGGATAACCCAAAAAAAATTTAGACTTTGGACAAATTCCCCGACTCATGTGAAATAGTCTCACTGTGCATTACAACACAATGTTAAACCACGTTTATAATCTCTTACACACTTATATTTCTCACACCGTAGAATTTCTCCGTATTTCTATCCTAAATTAGACTAGAAAATCCTATCTATACTGTTTTCTATTTTTGTCACTTCTTCCAATTTTACCCTTCCTGCATAGGTATAATAAAATATTTCAAAATTAATACTGTAATTAACAAAATAAAAAAAAAACATTTTTTTTCTCCTGAAAGCAGTTTTCTCTCCTGTCTTCTCATTTTTAAGCAAAGTTGTAATTGTACCATTTGTACGTTTTCAAACTAATTAATTTACAGGGAAAAAAACGTAAACTTCCATACGTACGTAGTTATTTTAAAATAAAACTGCCATACCACCTATAAGTTTTTGTTTACAGAAGGCAAAAATTATTATAAAAATACAATTGTCCACCGAAAAGAAATAAAAAATTAAATTCACACGCTTTTCCTCTCATTTTTTTTGAAAACACACACTTTTCCTCTAGTATAAGGTTAAAAAAAGAGGGGTTGCTTTGTAACACCTATAATTTCATTACACCTATGAGCATAGGGGTTGTTCCGTTGGTCAGTACGTTAAACTTATCCACTAACGAACCAGATTTGAATCCCATTACTTCCTATTTGAAAAGAATTTTCTCTAAAAATAGCAAATTGAGAATTAGGGTTGTTCCATGACCAAAGCGTTGAACTATCCGTTGATGAGTCAGGTTCGAATCCTAATACTCCCTTCTATTGTCCAAATTTTTTTCTTTGGAACGCAACCTATAGTTTACCCTAGTAATAATATCTTCTCGTCCGACGGCCCCAGCGCTGGCTGTCACACCCCCAAATTCGGGGCCAATATTATATTGAAATACGGTTTTTGAATTTGTGATGTGAATAAAAACCAAACTAATTTCAAAACTTAAGATGTCTAAATAGTATATTTATTGAAAAATGAAAACGTTAATATTACAATATCGAAGTTTTTGAAAATAATAGTCATTACATTTATTAAATTCAAAATGCAAATAGAAAATAATTCTTTTATTTAGTGATCAACGGATCTCATCTTCAAACATCATACTCATCACCTGAAAAGAGAAAGATGTAGCATCATGAATCACACTGACCCAGTAAGTATAGTTTACCAGCATATAATTTATTATCTCTAAGAAACATCAAACCGAACTACCAAATCAAAAAGGTGAAATAATTGAAATTGGTTATATTTTTTTTCATACTTATACTTGCATCTTTATAATATATACGTGTAGGTACAAAATATGCGTACTTGCACAAATTCACATCTACACACAAACATGCCAATATTTTTCTGAAGTGAATTCTTTTGAATTAACTAGTAATTACTTAAAAACTATGTGCTCAGTCTCACAACACCAACACATATGTAAAACCACAGCATACTAAAATCACTAACCAAAGCATGTATACTCCCGGTTTGACAAAATTCATTCATAAGAGTATAATAGTGCACTATCTGTAGGGACTAGGGTTCTTGCCGAACACCCACAATCACGAAACACTTTACCAGTAATTCACTCATGCACGAGTTAATTCATACTTTACACCTGACTTCACACCTCAATCATAATGACAACATAAAAGTCTTTAGTTAAGACTAAGTGTGTGTATATATATATCTAACATAAAGTGTGTGTGTGTGTGTGTGTGTATTTATATCATAATATTGTAGTAAATATATATGTAATAGAATTCGTAAAGGAAGAATGATCAAACTTAAACGTAATTAAATAATTAGTCATTTCGGTCCAAAAGTTTCATTCAGCGGTAATCTGCACGAAATCCTCAATTTGTTCTGATTTATAATAGATAGAGTGATTAAGTAAATAAAGTTAAAATGAAAGTGCAAGAAATAAAATTAGTTATCATCGGTCCAAAAGTTTCATTTGGCGGTAGCCCGTCCAAAATTATTCATTAGTTCCAAATCAAACTTAAGAAGTAAATAATGCGAGCAAGTAATTGAAATCCAAGTACAAATGTAGAAAATAAAATTATTAATTCTGGGACCAAAAGTATCATTCGACGGTAGTCCGCCCAAAATTCTCTATTTGGTCCGTTTTATAATTAATCCAAATTTTGTCCGAATTTTAGAAATGAGTACACCATCTTGAAGGGTTTTTCGATAGAAATCCAATGGTAATAGTCATAAGGTCCAATATGAAATTCCCAAGTCCAAAAATAATGATGTTTTAAAACTGTCCATAAATTGTTATGCCTGGTATTAAGCTCATTTGTACGGATTAATTAGTTACTAAAAGTTAACCAATGTATTCCAAACTTTTCAGATTGATAGTTGAACTCCTAAGCTTTAATTTTATATTAAGAATACTGAGTTTGGTTAAGAAATGAGTGAGATATGCATATTTCAAATTAAGAGCTTATTGAGAGTTTTCAAACATGATTAGGAAAAAAATTAACAAACCTTATTTTAGCCATAACTTTCTCATTAATTAACCTTTTAAGTGATTTAAAAGCTAAAGTCGAATAACATTTTATGTAGAATCTAAATATGTAAAAATATTTGACTAATTAAAATTTTAACATAAATAAAAATATTGAATTTATACCAAGGCTCATTATTTCCCTTTATTCTTAGCTATGCACTTTGATGTAATCCTAAAGATAAAAAAGTATAGGAATATACTTATGTACTTACTCAAGAATTATAGTAGGTGAATGAAGTGTTTGATTAACTCAAGATGGTCTTCTTGGAGCAAAAAAAGAGTTACTAAAATATGTTTAACATGGAGGTTTGTGGTATAAGACTTTAGGTGTGTTGCATTGCAACTTTGGGAGAATTTCGATCGATGAGAACTTGATTGAAATGGTGTGTGATCAGATTGGATTCAAGAGGATGTATATATAGGCCTTGAGAGGAGACGTGAAAAATTAAGTTCATAATCATTTTTATTGACTTTTACAAGGCAACTTGATAATGAAGTTGAGCTACTTTTAGGGTAAATGTGCACTTGTAAAAATATTAGTAATATTGTTGAAAATCTGATTGAAATGTGCACTGGATGCTATAGACATGTACGTAGAGATATGTGAATGTGAATGTAGAATAAATGGGTGAAGAAAATGTGTGATTTACTAATAAAGTGTAAAAATAAAAAACACATAAATCAACAATAATAAGCACCAATTAGATTCAAATTGATATATAAGCATGATCTCTAAAAGTAGTAATTGTAATCTTAAAACATAAAGTTCGATTAAGAGAACAAATACGAACAAGGAAAATTTGGTCATTTCGCTAAAATTCTATTTCCGAAAATCCGCTATTTAGAATTAGGGTTTTCTTACCGTTTCTAGCTCGTGTAAACATATTTTTATTATTTTTACTAACCTATTGTATGGAATGTTTCGCGAATCCAGTTTTGTGGTCTCGAACCCAAGATCAGGGAGTACCTGACTTGAACTTAAGTATCCACTGGACCATTTTCTTCACTCCACTAATGTTTTCCTAAAACTCATTTTTATATATTGTCTTTGGTAGACAATTTTTTTTATTGAATTTCTAAAGGCTCTAAAGTTAAATTAAATTATGATGATTTCTATGTTTAACGAGTTATTATTATACTAATTTTTTGGGTATTACATTGGAACTAGCCTTTGGCCTCGCTGACGTGCGGTGGGTGTGGCCAGATGGGGCTATTATTGCCTTGTGGCTGTTGTGTCCGTCAATTGAAAGAGGGAGTTGCTGGAGTTCGATGGAGGTCTTGGGCTCTGTTTTGGTTTTTTGGTGTCGTTGGGATTGTCATGGAGGGGAACGAGGAGAAAGTTGGTAGTAGGGGAAGGGTTGGAAAGCGATCGATAGATCTTTTGTTTAGGGCGTGCGTCATAGATGAAGTGCAGAGCTTCACAGCTTGGAACATGTTCAATCGGTGTTCGAACGGTTTGGTAGTGGTTCCTGGGCATATCGAAAAGTGATGTTGGAAAGGAGGCGGGAGATCCAGAGGCGAGCAAGATCTGGCTGGATGGTGTTAGAGCTGGTCCGCTATGGTTCGTGGACGGGGAAGATGTGGATTGGTGGCGGTGGTACAACAGACAGGAGAAAAAATTTGGGCCTATTACCTTTTTTATTTTGGGCTCTGTTGGTGTTGGGCTAGGGTTGTTACCCTAAGCCTAGGTATTTTTATTTTAATATGTATTTTTTGTTATTGTTTTATGTTAGATATTAGTATTATTGTGGCAGTAATAAATCCCTACGCTATATGGCCAGGGCGAGTCAGGCTTCTTAGGTGAGTTGTCTGTGTGTACACTTTGAGTGTCTTGTCTGTCCTAGTGAGGGTGCGTTATATTAAATGAACTCATCATCCTAGTGGCAGGATAAAACGCAGTGCTGACGACTCAATTGTCGTTCAGCAACATACTAGAAAAGTTATTTCTAAATGGGTATCGATGGAATTCTTTCGCGGGAGAAGTAACAATTTGACATTTTTAATGTCGCCATATTTGTAAAGTAGATAGAATAGTATGGATGACATTCTCTCCTAAATGGTGCATATTTGATTACATAGTTATTGTTGGATGTTTTGTGACTATTTGGGATTTCCTATATATGTTCAATGTAATTTGAGGTTCAGGTTTATATCCCCCTGCGTACTTAACGATTTCATTACTAAAAACTTGAGGGCTCCACACCGCATTTTCTTTAAGAAAAAAGGTTAGAAGAAGGCAAGAAGCTATGACTCGCACTCGCTCCTAATTGCAACCCGAAATTGAGCAAAACTCAGGAGATAAAAAACGGGCCTTCGTTTAGGCTTTCAAATCTAAACTTTGGATCGGATGCTTTGTTCAAAAGCCCATAATGTTCATGGGCCGGCCCCTTCACATTATATCAGAACAAAAATTAAATCTTGGGAATTTCGTCTTGTCAAGGCTGGTGTGGAAAACGCAGTGTAAACTGACACAACGAGTCAGAGAAGGAGAGCTCAACCTTCGCTTTTGTATTGTCATCAGAATCATCATCACTATAAAACAACAAAGCCAACTTTGGTTTTAGACTTGGAATTATGAACAAGAAAGGTTTGGCCATTCTAATGCGAACCAGAATGAGACCCAACAACGACTCAGCTCCTCTCGCTTGCTCTCCTCTGGCCGTAAGTTTCTTCATTTTTCGATACCCATTTTTTACCGTTATCGGATTCTGATGGAAGTTTCTGGAAACAGAACTTGGTTAATCAGACTGTGATGGGCTCCAATGGAAACCCATCAAGTAGTAGTGGAACACAAAAGCTCAATGCTTTAAGCAACACGAAGAGGTCTGCTTTATTCATTAAACATATATAAAGATTGAATTTTTACGTTTTGTTTGGTGTGGTTATTAATTGGTTTTTACTATTAGGGAGTTTGAGCTTGTGAGTGAGTCTATGCACTCGGCGATTTCAATGAGCAAAACTGAAATCTTGGATTCTGTACTGAATGATTTCTCAAAGGTAATATTTTGTTGTTGATGTTGTTGGGATGTTGAGATAGGTTTTCTAGTGATACTTGATCAATGTGTATACTAAAGTTAGTTTCATGATTGAGTAGGGATATTTTCGCCTTTCCTATGAGAATCGTCGGAAACTGCTTGTAGAGCTTGCGAAAGAGTATGATCTTAATAGGAAACAAGTTCAGGATTTGATCAAGCAGTATTTGGGACTTGAGCTTCCTCCAAGTGAGTTTTGTGTTGATCATACGTTTGCGTTTGCGTTTTGCATTTGGTGTGTTGTGAGACTGAGTTGGTTTGGTTGGACATACGTATCTTTAGGTGACAATGCTCCCTCTGAAGAGGAGGCATCTCTTTCTGCTTTCTACCGTATTGAGCGGAACTTGAGACATGCTCTCAAGCCCATGTATGAAGCTCTGTTTGAGCGGCTCAACACGCATCCCGGAGGGTTGAAGTTCTTGTCTATTCTTCGAGCTGATATTCTATCATTTCTCGCGTAAGGTTATATTTGTGTGTTACACTTGTGCTGTTGAACCATACATTAAGTGTTTTGAGGTTTTGATATAATCTTCCGTATTTCAGTGAGGATAATCTTGCATCTCTGCGAGCATTGGATTCATATTTGAAGGAGAAACTTAGTACGTGGCTTAGTCCTGCTGCCTTAGAGCTCCACCAAATCACATGGGATGATTCGGCCTCTTTGTTGGAAAAAATTGTGGCTTATGAGGTATTCTATCTTGTTTCTCTTGCACTGTGTTTACTTATGATAACTTTATGACTTTAATTTATATTGAATAGGCCGTGCACCCAATCAGCAATCTTATAGATCTCAAGAGAAGGTTGGGAGTTGGTCGCCGCTGTTTTGGATACTTGCATCCAGCAATACCTGGTTTAGCCACTTATCTGATTGCCCCATCATTTTGCTGTTATACAATACATCACTTCTTACGTTTTAAATATACTTCATTATTATTATTTTTTCTTTCAGGTGAACCCCTTATTTTCATTGAAGTTGCGCTCATGAAAGATGTGGCTCAAACAGTACAGGTCAGTAATCTTTAAACTTTTTCTCTTATATTCTTCCATTTTCAACTTTCTGGTGATGTATATAGTATGTGTATATCAGGAAGTTTTGTGGGATGTTCCTCCTATCCCTGAGTGTGAGGCTACATGTGCATTGTTCTACTCCATATCATCAACTCAGGTCTGTATTTTGTTATAATACTTATAATCTGTGAAAGTAATAGACCACATCAAGTATTAATCTATTTATATATTTTCCACTAACTTTTAAGTAGCGTCCACACTTGTTTTTGTAGGATAGATATTATTGAGTTTCTATCTTTAAATATGATACTATCATCATAGCTTGATCTGAGTAGTTCCCCTATTGACAGCCTGGCTTGTCAGGGATCAACCTGGGAAAGTTTCTGATTAAACGTGTGATCACGCTGGTGAGGAAAGACATGCCACACATTTCTGTAAGTTCTGTCCCATCATTTTTACAAATTCAAAGAGCCCGACAAAAAATCCCACTGTCCATAACTTGTACTGCATTAGACTTTTCATGTGTCATATTACTTGTTCGGAAAACCAGCCATCACTCTCTGACACATGCTGTCTTAAAAATCAGACATTTGCCACTCTCAGTCCCATCCCTGGGTACATGCAATGGCTCATATCAAAATTGGCATCCCAGTCGAAACTTGCTGAAGGTGAAGACATGCCAAACTCGGTGGGTGATAAATCTGGTTCCACATTTTGGGAGAACATACTTGAGCCACAAGAGGACAAAGCCCTTATGGATGCTTCTGCGTAAGCCTCATACCTTGTAATGCATTGGCAATCTGTTAGCATCTGGAACGTTAAATAAAATTCCAAACATGCAGGGAGTTCACCGCTGGGAAAAACAGCATGGAGGTGATGCTGAACTTACTGACGTCAGCGAACCATGAGTGGACAAAGTCTGATAATTTGCTTTCAGTATTGAAACCTCCTCTAATGCGACTGTGTGCCAGGTATATAATAGTATAATTTCACTGAGTCATAATTGTAGTTTCCTCTCTTTTATGGTTGCTAAGCAAGTATAACGAATATGATGAGTCTGTTGTTTAAAACAGCTGAGAGTAAAATTGTATGTATTAGTGATGACATTGGCAGAAAAATACTTTGAGTCTCACGCAACACTTTAGTCTCTGTTACTTACACATTATTTCTTTGACTGAAGGTACCTTCTACAAGAAAAAAAGAGAGGGAAAGCTCTGGATTCTGTTGCAAATTTTCACTTGCAGAATGGAGCTGTATGTCATTTAACTCACTTTTGCACACGAGTTCCTATATGAGTATATGTATTTGTGTTGCATGGTTCTTATACATGTTTATAAAGATACATTCATTATATATGTAGAACTTTCAGTAGTTATCAGAACAGGAAAGCTGACTAGGGGAAGTATGTTTCAAAAGTACATGCTGATTTGAGTTTTCTTTCTGTGGAACAGATGGTGGAAAGAATCAATTGGATGGCTGATCGGTCAGAGAAGGGCCTTCGTCAAAGTGGAGGTATCATGGTGAACTATGTTTACAGGTAACCAAAACCTTCTCTCTCCTATTCTGGTGAACACCATCAACTGTGAATCCACTGAATCATATACCTGTCAAGCACTGTTGTGTACACCTTTTCATCTTGCAATGCCAGCACTGGTTTTAGTTGGTACCAGCTGAACAATTTGAAGCACACAGTTCAGTCTTAATAAATAAAGTTTAACTAGAATACTTGGGATCAAATATCATTTACTGAATAATATTGTTGAACAATCATCGCAGATTGGGCAAAATTGAAGATTACTCTCAGTCATATTTCAGTACAGGGCTCATTCATACTTCTAGTGATCTTAGCTGTTACGTTGAGGTACTCAGTTATGTACAGAAGTTACCTTTAGATATATACCGTGAAAAACACTTTCACGGGTTCATTTGGACTCCCAACTCACATTTTCATCTTTTTGATGCAGCCATTGAAGGAACCCCAGATTACAGCAGAATAGCAGGGTAGCAATGCGTTATTGTACGTATCCGTAGTGTTAATTTCATTCTAATATCGTTATTTTCTATAGTGGATAGGAGTTTGCATATGAATCTGGCTCCTAATCTCATCACCTTCAACCTTTGTAATATCCATAATAGTCAAACATATGTAACTAAAGACAAAACTATATGTATACATGGTAACTATTGATTGAGAAATTAACACTGTAAGCTTTATAGACTAGATGCTGCTTTAGCAAAACTGCTAGGATTTCAACTCCAAGTCTCATCTTCTTTCTTTGTAGTTTGTGCCATGGTGGAGGTGAATGTACCATGTTACATTAATTTGGCAATGGACTGATCATTTCTCACTTTCCATCATTTTCCACATGGCTTACTTCCAAGACATAATCTCTCATGAGTCTTGTGTTAGAGTCATCTACCATCTACACAGAAGCCACAGTACCAACAAATGAGAGAACTGTAAATAGAAGTAACATCTAACTGTGGTGAACCAACAGACATAAGACAATAACTTCACCTTGCAAGCCAATAGCTTTAGCTTATCCCACGCGAAATCTATTTTGCAATATGCAGATCGAACCTACACCAAATATCACACCCTATTTCAGTTTGACAATTTCAACAAAATTGTCGTCAACAAAACAAATAAGCTGAACACTGATTTGACAAATGACTTTCTTCATAGGACTGACCTCTAGAATGCGCAGAGCTGCCATATGGATCCCATACAACACTAGTTCCAATGCCCCAAATGTCAACAATCAAAAATCATATTGTCAAAGTCAGACTAGAAAGTAGAAACCTTTGGGGCTTGGTTTGTTGAGTGTGCCTAAAGTAAAAGCTTTACTAATTCTACTGATATCAGTATTGTCAAAACCTGGTATGTGTTGCCAATTGGCCTTACTGATCAGGATGCATGGTGAAACTAGAGATGATATACCTACCTAGAGCCTGATGCCGGGAAGATTCTCGCATCAAATCGGCACAGAATTGTCTCCATCATTCAGCGAGTTTCTACTCAGAAACTCCATCAGCTCTTCTTATGCCTCCGTGTTGTAACTCTGCTCTGGGAAGATACTGTTAAGAGATTTATATATCATCCAGAAACACGTGTCTGAGAATTCAAAGCTAGTGTCACAAGAAAATAAAAAAGGAGAGAGCAGGAACCTCAAGCTGTGCTGCTGTGACAATTTTAACTGCCACATAAGTGAAGAAACTATGTACGTTGTTGGCCGCCTTTGCTTCTGGTGAGGCTTCTCCGAATCCTGTATAAACATCAAACACCACTTTGGATCATAACGAGCGAAAAGTGTCAAAGTATCACAGATGATGCCGTAGAGAATGTAGTTAGTACTGGAAGTCAAGTACGAACCAGGGACAAACATCTTGTTGCAGTGTAGGCGAGTTGGCATAGAAATTCTTGGTTTGGATAGCCAAGAACGATGGGCTTTTCTAATTCTGTTGTTAAATCTTTGAGGGAAGAAAGATGGGAGCTGAGAGAATGGGACAAGTGCTGCAGAGGATTCCATGGATAAGAGAGATAAAGGAAACTTGGGTTTGTGAATTTGAGCAGCTTCTGTAGGCAGACCAAATATTTCTTCCAATCAAAAGTATCTTCAGGCTTCACTAGTACATTGTACAGCTACTGAACTGTCCAAAGAAAAATATCTGTGAGAGTAGCAAGTGGTAGTTCAAGTACAAGTCTTTCGGTTAGGGACAATCAGATATTACACGTGGCTCCGGTTCGGTTGGAAACCAAATCATATGGCTTGTCCGACCGTCCAATAACAAGCAGACTCATTTTACATCATTGGAAACCATATAGTTTTTGGTAATCATCATCACTAGTGACTAGTGGTCGAGATGGAAAAAACTAAAATTTGATTGAAGTTAAATCTCCATTTTTAAATGTTAATGTCTGTCGTGGAACCAAACCCGTCGTGTGTACATGCCATGTCATATATTAGGGCCATGCCTGCCACATTTTTCTTAAATTTAGTTTGGAAATGAATGTTCCTCTTAGGGCTGGGTTCGGGTCGGATCGGTTCGGGATTGGGTCTGATCCGAAATAGAAACCGAAATAATAATCGGTTCGGTTCGGTTCGATTTTAACCATCTGGATCGAATGAACCCGATCCGAAAAGTTTCGGTTCGGTTCGGCCCAATTCGGTACGGATCGGTTTACAAAATGGTCCAAATCTGTTATTTGACTTATTTCATATTTTAGGTGCACCAAGCCTAATTAGAGTTTTTACATTACAAAATCAAGTACACCTAAATCAAGTACATTTCAGGTTCATGTTGAATTTAGTAAATATGCAGATCAGCTCAATATGTACACATAAATCAAGTACATTTCAAGTAAATATGCAGATCTAAATACAATTAAAACCAAGTACAGTTCATGTTGAATTCAGAACTAACTACAGATACTAACAGTCCAAACAGATACTAACTACAGATACTAACAGTCCAAACAGTCCCAGATATTACAGTCCAAACAGTCCCATATGCAGTTCAAAGAATTACAGTCATTGCAGTTCATAGAATTACAGTCCAAAATGCAAAAAATGGAATTACAGTCAAATTTAGCATAAATACAGTCCCAAATTCAATTAGAGCATTCATCTCCAGCCTCTTCATCTTTACTGTCATCAGAATCTTCAATGAGCTCCAGCTGCTCCACAGTTTCAGAAACTCCACTGGCACTGGCACTGGCTCCAAGTCCAATTTCTGTGGTTCTTCCCAGCTGTGTAATGTGCTCTGCAAATTGACAAGCATCAACTTATATACTGATATACATTTGATAATCAAATTGCCACAGTTCACAAATGCAGATAGATTCAAAATGCAAGTTCACAAATGCAGAAACAAAATGCAAGTCACAAATGCAGTTCACATAATAAAAATGGCACAGTTTCACAAAAGCAGTTAAGTCAGTTCACCTTTTTCACAGGCCTCATATATCTCAGTAGCCCTAATGCTTGGAATATCATCATCATTATCATCTACTTCATTTCCCCTAAGCCAACTTTGAAGACAGATCAATCCCTCTACAGACTTAGGAGTCAATGAGCTCCTAAAATTGTCGATGACTCTCCCACCCGTGCTAAAAGCACTCTCCGAAGCCACTGTGTTGACTTGTATAGCCAGCACATCCCTAGCAATTCTTGCCACCACTGGATACTTGGCACCATTAACCCTCCACCAATCCAGAATTGGATACTGCTCACCATTCTCACATACCGGCTCAAGATCATCATCCAAATATCTGTCTACTTCATGGATAGGCCCGGACTCATTTGCCGAAGACACCATCTCCTTCCATTTACAAATAAGGGAGGATCTGAAACCAGTGGGGGCTGCCCTGCTGCTAGTAGTTGCCCTTAGCAGATTAGCCTTGCTCACAGTTGCTTGAATGTCTGCTGGCTCCACATATTGCGCATATAAATCCATGAAGAACTTCTTTGCCTTCTTTGTGTCTGCATCAATTTCCACCTCATCTTTCCCATCAATTTGAAACAGATGCACCAAGTGCACAAGCTTGAATCTCGGATCAAGAATCAAACCTAGCTGGATGAAAGGATTCACCTCAGCCTTTGATCCAAAATACTTGTTAAGCTTCTTCAGCATGTCATCAGCCATATCATTCATCACCCTCTCTACTGCAGTAGCACCTCGCATCATTTCAGGTTCCAAAATCAGCTTGTTGATCTCTGCATCGATGGCCATCACATCATGGTAGGTAGAGTGCACTGTAGGGTGTGTAGATGCACTAACTCTCACTGTCACCTCATAAAAAATCTTGAGGAACACCACAAACTCCTCCGCATTATCCCAATCTTCATCACAAGGAGGCCCACATTTTCCTCTAGCATTTGGCAAATGAGGAATCAGGTTACTTTCCTCATCAAACTCTTCATCCGGCTCCGCAAAGTATGCTCTATAGCATTCTTCATCTTCCACCATTCTAATGAAAGCAGCCTTGAACTTCAGGGCTGCTTCCGACATTAGGTATGTGGAGTTCCACCTTGTCGGAACATCCATCACAACCAGCCCTCTACAAGGTATATTTTCTTTTGCTATGCTATTTTTGAAGATATCTAACCTATGGGCAGAGGACCGGACAAACTTAACAGCATTTCTAATTCCCAAGACACCCTTATTTAATTTCTTTAAACCAGTTCCGACAATCAAGTTGCATATGTGGGCAGCACACCTAACATGCATATGTTTACCATCTAAGATATCTTGAGAATCCTTAATCATATTCAATCTAGCCCTAACATACTCAATAACACACTTATTAGCAGCTGCATTATCCACAGGTATGGTGAGAACCTTAGTAATACCCCACTTAAGCAAGCATTCCTCAATCAGGTTTCCTATTGAACTCCCACCATGATTATGGATAGTGATAAAATTAATGATCCTCTTATGCATTACCCACTTCTTATCAATAAAATGTGCAGTAAGCACCATGTAATTAATTTTTTGAACACTTGTCCAAGTATCAGTGGTTAGACAAACTCTATACTTGAGTAAACTCTTATTAAGGTCTTTCCTCTTACTTTCATACAGATTTAAAAAATTCCTATGGAGAGTTCTTCTACATGGAACTATAAAATCAGGAACAACAACTCTACAAAAACCCCTAAAACCCAACTTCTCAACAAAGCTAAAAGGCAATTCATCAACAACAACCATTTCAACACAGGCTTGCATAACTTCTTTAGGGTTAAAAATATGAGTCTTCAGCCTATTACCCATAATTTTATCCCCAACCAAAGTCTTCTGTTTTTTATCAGCATTCTGCCTTCCTTTATAATACATACATCTCTCTTTTATGTGTTTATTCATCCCTCCAGTTCCATTCTTTCTACTATTCGCAGCATAATCTCCTAAACTACCCTTAGGACAATATTTACATTTAGCTCTCTTTTCAGATATGGTTTGATCAGGTTTCCCTTTACACTTAACAACCCTAATAGCAGTATACTCTGTGAAATGATCCCACACCAAACTACGTTTCTTAGATTCGAAACAGTCTGGACTTACAACAGATGCAGCAGCCTCAGCTTCAACTACTAGAGCTGGAGTGGTTCCAATTGACGAAGCATTCCCACTGGGAGCATGAACCTTACTGGTTTCAGGGACTTCTCCTCTTTTCTTCTTAATATTTTTCAACTATGACAGAAAAGAAAACTAGTTAAGAACCTAAAATTACAAATTGGAGATCAAATGTTACACAATATAATAAACACAATGTCACTTCACTTGTAAAAACTTACACTGATCATATTCATAGTTCAAAACTTTCCTTGGGCCAGTCTCTTAGCTTGTGATAGTCCTGCCTGTACAGAAAAAAAAGAACAAGTCAGTAGGTTATAAAAAAGACAAGGCTTACATGTTAATTAACAATTCAAAACTATCATTCCATTTTCAGTTCAAAACAATCACAAAGGTTGTCTGTTTGACACTGTACCTTCAGGGTTCAGGCCACTTGAATTGCTTCACTTGCTTCACAGCCTACTTCTTCTACAAACAGGGTTCATGCCACTTGAATTGCTTCATGTCTCGCAAAAGTAAACAACTAGGATCAGTGGCTAACCTTTTCAGTTCAATTCAATCACAACATGCAACTCAATTAAATATTAAACTTTTAGATTTTCAGTTCATTTTAACATAAATCTAAGCTTGGTTGGGAGCAGAGGACAATCGGTGTGCAATGGTAGCCTCATGCATGTCTGGCCAGGTGTATGCTTTATCCAATATACCAAGCTATACCTAATTAGTTTTGCTTCAGTTCCAATTCACTTATTAAAACAGAATCATTTCAGTTCAGTTCCACTTATAACATGCAACATGCAACTCAATTAAATTAACACAAACCATTTCAGATTTTCAATTCATTTTAAAAAAACTAATCTTGGTACGGGAGCAGAGACAATCGGTGTGTAATGGCAGCCGTATGCATGCCTGGCCGGGTGTATGCTTAATCCAATATACCAAGAAACTTAGAAACATGCATCACATCTCAACATGCATCACATCTCACAAGTTTCTAAACAAGCATCACAAATTCACAAGTTTCAAAACATGCTTATTAACAGTTCAAAACTATCATTCCATTTTCAGTTAAAAACAATCACAAAGTACAACCAAAGCAAAAAATGAAAAATTAACAGTGTTTGAGACTGTACCTTCAGGGTTTAGGCCACTTGAATTGCTTCACTTGCTTCACAACCTACTTCTTCTACAAATCCAGTTATGGCCTATTTTTCATGTCTCGCAAAAGTAAACAACTAGGATCAGTGGTCAACCTTTTCAGTTCAATTCAATCACAACATGCAACTCAATTAAACATTAAACTTTCAGATTTTCAGTTCATTTTAACATAAATCTAAGCTTGGTACGAGAGCAGAGGACAATCGGTGTGCAATGGCAGCCTCATGCATGTCTGGCCGAGTGTATGCTTTATCCAATATACCAAGCTATACCTAATTAGTTTTGCTTCAAGTTTCAAAACTAAAAAATGAAAAATCCATTTTCAGTTCAAAACAACCAAGGCAGTGAGAAGTGAAATTCCATTTTCAAAGCAAAAAAATGAAAACAGAAAACTAATTAAAAATGAGACTGTGAGAGAGAGACAGAGCCTACCCTTGAAGATCAGATCGGAGATCAGATCGGTGAGGCTAGCAGATCGGAGATGACATGCAACTGTGATCGAGAAGAGATCGGAGATCTGTGAGGCTAGCAGATCGGAGATGACATGCAACTACGATCGAGAAGAGATCGAAGATAGATGAGGCTAGCAGATCGGAGATCGATGAGGCTGTGACTCCAGTGAGGGTTAGGCCGAGAGGCGATCGGAGATCGGTGAGGCCATGAGGGTCAACATCTCAACAACGTCGATTGAGGCGGCAGCGACGCTCGTTTGAGGTTGTGTGTGACTAAATCTCGACCTAGGGTTTGAGGCAGAGAAATCGGAGGCGGTACAACGTCGATTGAGGTGGTACAGCTAGCGTCGATTGGGTTGTGTGTTGTTACGGTTTCTTTGAGTATGAGAGACAGAGAGGGTGAGGCCGTGAGGGTGAGGGCCGTGAGGCCGTGAGGGTGAGTCTGAGAGAGAGAGAGATGAGAGAAAGGAGGCGAGAGCGAGAGGGTGAGGCCGTGAGGATGCGATTAGGTTAGGGTATTAGGTCGAACTTTCAGCTTATATAGTTGGACCAAGTGGGAGAGATTCAGTAAGGGAAGATGTATGGTTTGTAATGTGGATATCGAGTTCAGGCCAGTAGATTGGCGACACGTAATCGATTCGGTTTTAATTAGTTTTCGGTTCGGTTTAGGTGCGGTACCGAACCGTACCGAATCAAAGCCATTCGGTTTCGGGCCATTCGGTTTCGGGCCGAGAATTGGGCTGATCCGTTCAGTTCGGGCCATTCGGTTCGGGCTTCGATTTTCGGCCCATTCGGTTCGGTTTTATCGGTTTAGAAGCCCAGTCCTAGTTCCTCTTGTCCATTACTTGAAGCCAAAGAAATTCCTCTCCTTTAGAACCCCTTATTGATTGAGTGGTTCATGGCAGAACGAATCAAAGGCAAACAATGACGACAAAAATTAAATAGATGCTGTCACCTCGTTCTTTTAGTAACAACAAAAATGAACCTAATTAGCTAGTTTCATCATCCTAGTCTTCTACACTAATATAACATTGAAACAATAGTTTTCTCCAACACTTCATCTTCTCACATAAATCATGATTTTTGCGGAGGGAACTGCACAGTTTAAGAAGTTCTTAGCCTTCCATGTCTTGTTTCTTCTATCATTCGGAGCCGAAGCTAAGTGCAAAAGTGGCTGCCTTGCCTTAGCCTCATACTACGCCTGGGAAGGTTCCAACCTTACTTACATTAGCTACATATTTCGCCAACAAATCCCTGAAATTCTCGCGTACAATCCTCAAGTCAAGAGCTCTGAAACCTTCCTAACCGGTACTCGGATCAACGTCCCATTTTCTTGTGACTGCGTGAATGGAGATTTTTTGGGTCACACCTTCTCCTACATGACCCAACATAGTGATACTTACAACAAAGTTGCTCAGATTGCCTTTGCTAATCTCACTACAGAGATCTGGTTGCAAAGGGTGAACAATTATCCAGCAACTCAGATACCTGATCTAGTTCAAATCAATGTAACAGTGAACTGCTCTTGCGGTGTAAAGGAGGTCTCAAAGGATTATGGTTTTTTCGTGACATATCCTCTCCGTCCTGGAGAGAGCTTGTCATCTCTAGCCGCGGAGAGTAATGTTCCGGCAAGTTTGCTGACGAGGTACAACAAAGGGTCCAACTTTAATCTAGGGGAAGGATTAGTCTTTGTGCCGGCTAGAGGTTAGTACTTTTTATTTGCTTCATACACTAGTCCATATACATAATCAACGTGAGTAATATATGCATGCAGTCATTTAGATATAATGCTCAGTACCAACCATTTCCGCTTCCACTGCAAATAGGCTCTTTCTACTTGACTATTGTACTTGATTTCATTCACAAAAATAGCAACTGCATTGAGATTTTGGTTCATGTTTTTTAGAGTTCTGGAATGTGAACATGTGTTCGATAGCATTTCTAAAATTTTTGAGAGACCACTAGTCAACAAAAAGCCTATTTTGTATAGGGAAATACATCAGCGAGTGGTTAATTTTCATATTCTGAGAAAAGGAAACGAGAATAGAAAAGTAATTGCTGCTGGTGCATATTCCATTTGGACATGAGCAATGATAGATATAGACTAAGCAATAATTTGAGAATAAAACATAGTTTAATTGATGAAAATTATTATGCACCGTCTATTTGTGAAAGGGTGTGCCTGTTTCTTAAGGTATATCGATAAACGACAAGAGTCTGTACATGATTACTGGTTACTGTAAACTGCTAATCGATCATATAGCTTTCCGGTAGTGACTTAATTATTAGAGTAATATAATCATATAGGGCCAAAGATGAGCAGCTACATATATTCTTCTTTTATATGAGGGATAGATTATTTTTATCTTGCGCTTTGAATTTTTGGGGGGTGGTTGTTCTGGAGAATTTGTTTGTACATCGGTTACATCATTGCAAAATATTAAAAATGAGTCTATTGTAGGAAGTCCCACATTAACCAAATTTGCCTCGAAACCTTAGGAATTGACTAGGGTACTTTTGGTTTCTAATGTATTATAGCTTAACTACTTTATAGTATGTAACTATGAGTTTCTTACCAAGAGATTACTTCTGCCAAGACAGTAGATGATTGATAAGTTTTGCATCCTTCTAAGCAAACATAAGCCTAATTGACTGAATTTTGGCTTTACTTCTCTGCAGATCAAAATGGGACTTTCCCACCATATAAGTCGAGGTAAATCGATCATATAACCATTTAAATCTAAAGTAAAATATCTCTGATCAGCTCTGAATAATGCCTCATTCCTTCCTCTCATTTTTTTGCAGAACAGCTGGTAGGTATATAGTCTGTTCACTGCTACATTGATCTCGAAACCTATTGCGTTCGTGCTTGAGGTTAAATACTAAACTCTAAAATCGGCAGGCATAATGTTGTTGGCTTTCCTTGTGCTTCCATTTTCATTATCAGGTATCTCAAGAGGAGCCATTGTTGGTTTATGTGTTGGAGGAGTTTTGGCAATTTTTCTAGCTTTGGCAATTTTTCTATATGCTCAGGTTTATAGGAGGAAAGTGGTTGCAGCACCATTTCTTTCCACACCATCTGGAGAGCGCTATCTTCAAATTCAACATACACAAGGTAATTCGTCCAGATTGATCTCAACTCTCATCGGTATTTATGAATGAAAAGAAACTGAAGTACTGTTGGCAATACCATAAGTTTTCCTAAATGGGATAGGAAAGTTTCATGTGCTTCTCTCACTTCTCATAATCTTTGTATTGCAGTTTTAGCTTCTGGAATTACTGGTGAGACAACTTCTGATTCAGTTGCTCTATTTAGTGGTTCTTCTCCGGGCCTTATGGGCATAACTGTGGACAAATCAGTGGAGTTCTCATATGAAGAGCTTTCCAAAGCTACTAATGATTTCAGCATTAAGATTGGACAGGGTGGATTTGGAACTGTTTACTATGCAGAACTCCGAGGCGAGGTTTGTGTTATTACGCTGATCCATTAAACAAAATTTTGTGTGATATGCACACCCAAGTAGCTATGTAGCCTAATTTACATGTAATCACCAAATACTGGACTTCAAATAGGTGGAAGAGTGTACACTACCTAGTCAAATAGATCTCAACTGTTCTTGACCAGCTGACTTGAGAAACAACTGCGAAAAATTACTGGCTGATCCGTTTGTAACTATTATCACGCAGAAAGCAGCAATTAAAAGGATGGATATGCAAGCTACCAAAGAATTCCTTGCTGAACTGAAGGTTTTAACACATGTTCATCACTTAAACCTGGTAATTTTCTGTACTCTCCCTTTTTCATGGTATTTTTCAATGAACTTGGTCAGACTTGAAAATATAAATACTTGGAAACTTTTTTGAGCAAGCATTCTGTTCAGATCAGTTTGTCTGAGCAAGATTGTTTCATTATTTTATGGAATGCATCTATATCTTATGTCTTTGCAGGTGCGCTTGATAGGGTATTGTGTTGAGGACTCATTATTTCTAGTATATGAGTACATTGAAAATGGGAACTTAAGTCAACATTTGCGTGGCTCTTCTGGTCTAGTCCCCTTGTCATGGCAAACCAGGATACAAATTGCTTTAGATTCTGCAAGAGGACTAGAATATATCCATGAGCACACTGTTCCTGTCTACATTCATCGTGACATCAAGTCGGCAAATATCTTAATAGACAAAAACTTTCGCGCAAAGGTTGTGAAACTGTGCCTCCATTCTTAATTTTTTCTCTGATTTTTTTTTTCTCTCTTTCTAAATATATACATATTTCCATGCAGGTTGCAGATTTTGGGCTAACAAAACTGTCCGAATTTGGAAGCGGTTCACTGCAGACACGTCTCGTTGGTACATTTGGTTACATGCCTCCTGAGTACGTATTCATTTGCTTCTATTCATTCACTGTCCTTTAAAGAAAGTTCTCAATATTATTGAATTAAGTATCATATATATCTGTGAACAGGTATGCTCAATATGGTGATGTCTCCCCCAAAATTGATGTTTATGCTTTTGGTGTTGTACTCTATGAACTAATATCAGCAAAGGAAGCTGTAGTGAAGACAAATGAATATGTTACTGAATCAAGAGGACTTGTCGCTTTGGTAGTTTTTTGTTCCATGCTTTTGCTTTAAATCCCCATAAAGACTTCTGTAAGAAACTGAAGTGCTGATGTACATAATTTACATGATGTGATGCAGTTTGAAACTGTTCTTAATCTGCCTGAACCAAGAGAAGATCTCAGTAAACTGGTCGACCCCAGACTCACCGATGATTACTCACTCGACCAAGTCTACAAGGTGAGCTTTCAATAACTTCTCGAATGCATAATGTATGTCGCATCTAGTTAGAGCTAGCTAGCCTTCTTGTTGGTTTCTTATCAGCTGTGGTGGCTGCAGATGGCGCAGCTTGCGAAAGCTTGCACACAGGAGAATCCTCAGCTGAGGCCAAGCATGAGGTCAATTGTTGTTGCACTAATGACACTTTCATCTTCAACTGAGGAATGGGATGTTGGTTCATTTTATGACAATCACACTGATTTAGTCAAGCTAATATCAGGGAGGTAGCTAGTAGAGCAACAAATAAACCAAATTTTCCTAACTTTGCTGCTTCTGAAATGGTCATATATATGTAACTAATTAACAACAATGCATATCAGTTCATCTCATTCCAGTTCATAACATTCATAACATTGTGTTAGACAACGGGCCAACAATGTATATAAAGTTAACACTTTCGCTCACGTACAAGCCCAAATTAGATGACTTTTATGCCTCAAAATCTAAAGAACAAAAGAATTGAACCAATGCAATATTGCATAAGCATGATATGCAACGATCTTCATACAGATACATGAGCTCAATGATGAAAATAAAGAAAGTTAATGTCAACTATTCAACAACTTTATAGTAGAAACTTCAGAGATAATTAATGTAGCAAATTAACACTAGATGATATGGAAAACTCTACACCATATGTTTAAAGGCGTAGTCTTTATTCTATTTTTAAAGCAAGATATCATATTTTCACATGGGCCATGATATATCTTAATAGAACGGGAAATATGTCCTTTTCTCCTAAAGATTGAAGGGGTCTGCTGACCCATTTGCTACCTGCAAATGGCATCAGGAAAGCTCCACTATGTCTATTCTACCTCATCTAAATGTCAATATGGATGGCCTGAACAAAGATAAATATGAAAAGTTCTGTATTGAGTGTTTTAATCTGTACAGTTTTGCTGATATATATAGCCATCTACAAAGCTATTCTAGGAATGTAATTATGTACAGTATGAATGCATATCTTCTTTCCTTTAACAGCATGAATGCATATCTTCTTTCCTTTAACACTCCCCCTCAAGTTGGAGTGTGGATATCAATTACACTCAACTTGCTGAGGTGCGTGTGAAATGCTGGTGCTCGTAATGGCTTGGTGAATATGTCTGCAATCTGGCTACCAGTAGGTACGTATGCTGTTTTGACTTCTCCTCTTTCTATCCTTTCACGAACGGTGTGGCAATCTAGTTCAATATGCTTCGTACGCTCGTGATAGACCGGGTTTGCTGCAATGTGTAAGGCTGCCTGGTTATCACAAAACAGCCTAGCTGGTTGGGGATGTGAAACACGCAGGTCTTTCAACAAATATCTCAACCAGGTCAACTCACAAGCAGCTGCAGCCATTGATCGATACTCGGCTTCAGCTGACGATCGTGACACGGTTGCTTGCTTTTTACTTTTCCAAGACACAAGTGATTCTCCAAGAAAGATACAATAGCCGGTCACTGACCTACGTGTAGACGGGCATCGTGCCCAATCCGCATCACAGTAACCAATCAACTCAAGCGAATTGTCTGATGGATATAATATACCTTGTCCTGGAGCTGCCTTTAAGTATTGCAGAAGCCGTTGGGCAGCCTTGAGATGGTGCAATTTGGGTTCCTGCATGAACTGACTGAGTGTGTTCACAGAGTACGTAATCTCCGGCCGGCTGATTGTGAGATATATTAGCTTCCCAACTAGTCGTCTGTATCTAGTAGGGTCCTTGAGAGCTTCACTACCATAGTCTGTCAACACCAAATCAGGCTCCATAGGAACAGCTGCTGGTTTGGTTCCTAGTAACCCGGCTTCTTCCAAAATGTCCAACGTGTACTTTCGTTGACACACTGTGATTCCAGCTTTAGAACGTGCTATCTCAATTCCAAGGAAGTATTTGAGTAAGCCAAGATCTTTAATCTTGAAACAGCTATGCAGGAACACTTTGAGATCATTGATGGCTTGTTCATTGTTGCCTGTAATAACCATATCATCCACATACAGTAGGACTATGGTAATTGAGTTTCCACGAACCTGTGTAAAGAGTGAGTAATCGGCCCTTGACTGTTGAAAACCAATTTCCTGAATTGCACAAGAGAAGCGGCGAAACCAGCTGCGTGATGCTTGCTTGAGTCCATAGAGTGATTTGTTGAGTCGACAAACAACATTCTCCCCCTGTCGACGATAACCAGGAGGAAGATGCATGTAGACTGCCTCATGGAGGTCGCCGTGTAAAAAAGCGTTCTGCACGTCCATCTGGTGCAAGGGCCAATCCCGAACTGCAGCAATGGCCAGCAAGCAGCGCACTGTGATTAACTTAGCAACAGGGGCAAACGTATCTTTGTAGTCGATGCCTTCACGCTGGGTGAAGCCCTTAGCAACGAGCCGAGCTTTGTAGCGCTCCAAGGTTCCATCAGCATGATACTTGAGCTTGAAAACCCATTTGCAGCCAATGGGGCGCTGGCCAGGAGGCAGGGTAACCAGGGACCAAGTGTTATTGTTCTCAAGGGCCTCAATTTCAGAAGCCATTGCAGCAACCCATTGTGGATCATGGCGAGCCTGGGCATAAGTAGCTGGCTCTACCAAACGAGAGATGTTATGCACAAAGGTACGATAATGATCAGAAAGCCCAGAATAAGAAACTGACCGATGGAGCGGGTACCGAGTGCCGGACGGGAAGGAGGAGGCGTCAGGGCCGAGGAGAGTAGCATGATAGGTCTTGAAATCGCGAAGGTAGGGAGGGAGCTGGGAAGGGCGGGAGGAACGGCGAAGGACGGGGCCGGGAGCGGGGATAGGATTCAGAGGTGGTGGTGGTGGAGGTGGTGGTGGTGGAGGTGCCATAGGAGACTGGGAAGATGCCGATGGGGATAGTGGCTGTGGGAAGGGATCCGACGGAGCTGGAGGGTCAGGCTGGGTCGGCGGAACGGGCTCGGGTTGGGTCTCCAGCGTAGGTGGGGACGTCGATGATGGTGCTGGGTTGGGCACCGGCGATGGGTCTGCCGGCGGTACCGATGATGACACCGACGGGTGTTTGCATCGTCTGGTGTAGGTCTTCAATGGGGGTTTGGATGTGGGATCAGAAGTAGAAGCTTGGGAAGGCTGAGATGGATCGGGCTCAGGTAATGGTCTGGGCTCTGGTGGATGAGGTGGATCGATGGAAGCAGGTAAAACTGGGTAGTCATCTTGATCTTCTAAGGGGAGTTTGGTGAGAGGTAGGATATTTTCATGAAAAATGACATCCCGAGAGGAGAAAAACTTCTTTCCTTCAAGATCATAAAGTCGATACCCCTTCTGTCCAAGGGGATAGCCAATGAAAAGGCAACGACGTGCACGATGATCAAATTTGTTGGTGGGGGTGAGATTAGTGGCATAGCAAAGGCAACCAAAAACCCGAAGATCAGAATAACTTGGTGATTTGTTATGTAAAAGTTCATATGGAGATTTGTGAGAAAGAAGAGGTGTGGGTAGACGATTGATAAGGTAACATGCTGTTTGGACACTTTCCCCCCAAAAACGCAATGGAAGATTGGCTTGAAAGCGTAAAGCACGGGCTACATTGAGAAGATGGCGATGTTTGCGCTCAACAACCCCATTTTGTTGTGGGGTGTGAGCGCATGAGTGTTGAAAAATGGTACCGCGTTCAGAAAGGAAGGAACGCATGGAATTGGAGGTGAATTCTCCCCCATTATCGGCACGTAGAATCTTAATGTCTCTATCAAATTGAGTTTTAACCCAAGTGAAAAAAGATTTTAACAAGGATTGAGTGTTGGATTTAAGACTCATAAGATGCACCCAAGTGAAGCGGGTAAAATCATCGACAATTGTTAAGAAATAACGAGCCCCAGAGTGTGTGTGAGTTTTGTGGGGTCCCCAAATATCACAATGGATCAAATCAAACGGTGCATTTGTTTTTATTGAACTTGAACCAAAAGACAATCGAGTTTGTTTAGCAAAAGGGCAAATTTCACAAACATGCTTATTGGAACTAAAGATAATATCTGGAAAGACTTGAGAGAGATGGTGGAGGGGAGCATCTGATGGGTGTCCAAGACGTTGGTGCCAAAGGGTAGAGGTACGGATGATGTGGTTGACAAGATGTGGGTTTTGGGTTGGTGTGAGGTAGTAGAGACCATTAACATGCTTGCCCAGGCCAATCGTCCTCCTCATATCCACGTCCTGCACAACACAAAAATCCGGGTAAAATGTCACAATACAGTTCAACGCTCGAGTCAGCTTACTCACAGATATCAAATTTACTCTAAATCTAGGCACATGTAAAACTCCATCAAGAGGCAAATCTGGTGATAACTGAAATGACCCAACATGCTCTATAGTGGCACGATCCCCATTTGGTAGGCCAACAAAGTTATCAGATGCCTTGTGTTTATTGTGAGTAGGTGCTAGGTGCGAGACGTGATCAGTTGCCCCACTATCCACCAGCCAATATAAGGTTGAATGTGCATCATTGTCAATATGATTACAGCTAGGTGTGAATATACCTGTCACATTTGCAAATGATTGATTTTTACCCTTCTTTTCTTCGAGCATGGTCTGGTACTCTTGATACTCTTTGGCTGTGAAAGTGTAGCTGTCTGCCGATGAGTCCTTGAATTCAACATTGTTGGCAGCCTTGAATTCAACATTTTTGGCGGCATGCTTCCCTTTTCTAGGCTTCACGTTCTTTCCATGCCATTTATGTCCCACTGGAAATCCTTTGAGGAAATAGCAGCGATCCACAAGATGATTATCTTCCTCACAGTAAGTACAAAACAGGGGCTTTCGATAGGAAGATGAAGGTTTTGACGCAGCTGAGCGTGCTACCTGCATAGCATGGGAGATCGGTGGTGGTTCCCGACGATTTGCCGCTTCCATCTGTCTCTCATGATGAAGAATGAGGCCATGAACTTTTCTTGTATCCGGGAGGGGACTCATCATCAGGATTGAACCTCGAATTGTAGAGTAAGAGTCATTTAGCCCCATTAGGAATTGCATAACCTTTTCCTTTTCCTGCCGTTGTGCCAAAGTCTTAGCGCCATCACAGCTGCATATGATAGGATCCTGATGAGAGTCAAGCTCATCCCAAAGAGCCTTGAGTCTTGTGTAGTGGGAAGATACAGATTGAGAACCTTGTTGGCATCCAGCGATCTCTTGTTGAATCTCATATATTCTAGTATCGTTTCCCTGCGAAAATCTGTCTTCGAGGTCACTCCATACAGCTGCCGCCGAATCTGAAAAGATTACGCTGCGGGCGATGTTAGGCTGAATTGAACGGAGGATCCAGGTCAAGACCATGTCATTGCAGCGCCTCCACATGGGATATCTGGGATGTGTGACAGGAAATGGCCTGATGGTGCCATCGACCAATCCAATTTTGTTTTTGGCGCTCAGGCTGAGGCGCATCGCACGGCTCCATTCTCCATAGTTGTGTCCATCAAGTAGGGTGTCTACCAGTTTGAGCCCTGGTGTATTAGAATGGTGTAAAACCAAAGGGTCAGGTAATTGTTCCTCCAATGTGGTTGATGAAGAACTTGATTTGTTTTCGTTGGTTTCACTGTTGTTGGGTTCTGTGGGTTGGATGATTTCAACCATGGTGGATTCTGGTAGTGTTTATTTGTTGCGGAAGGTTGTGATGGGTTAGAGACACCAGGATTGGTGCTCTGATACCATGAACAAAGATAAATATGAAAAGTTCTGTATTGAGTGTTTTAATCTGTACAGTTTTGCTGATATATATAGCCATCTACAAAGCTATTCTAGGAATGTAATTATGTACAGTATGAATGCATATCTTCTTTCCTTTAACAGCATGAATGCATATCTTCTTTCCTTTAACATGGCCAATCCAAGACACAGATTTCAATGTATTGATAAGATATTGTAGTGGAGAAGCTTGATATATATACAGCAATCAGTTGAATAGTACGGTGTCGGCGACATATGAGTCCAAAACTTAGAAAGTTAGAATCAAGAAGAGTCCAAAACCAGAGATGTGGAGAAGCTTGAACACAAGTTTTCACTTTTTACAAACAAATGTGAAATGTTTGTTATTCTAAGGAAGGGAGCCACGTTTTCTTGTCACAAAAAAGATCGACCATAAGAATCGAATAAAGAGAAGCAAGTTTTGTTCTTTGAGGCAGTAGAGATGCTTGACTGACTAAAAATGCCAAACAAAACCAAAAAACACAAGAACACAAATTCTTTACAGCCTTGCACGTTGTTTGTAGACTAAGATCCAAACATAAAAGACGTCATTCTCCATTGGATTATTATTTTACCCACCATACTATTCTGAGTTGTGATATCTCAAAGATCCCATCCTTTGTGATCAGTGTGATTATGACACCCTTCTTCACCCTTGGATTCTTTTGTTATGGTTATAGCAAATCTCCACGCGTCACATTCTCAGATGAACTGTCACGCTCCAAGAGACACAGTTAAGTAATAGAATCATATTCGGTTGCCGTCGTTCCAATCCAAGTCGGGAGAGGGTCTAGCTGTCCCCTTTGCCTTTAACGCACGTAGCCAACGCGGTCTCGACGCTCATGACTCATGAGGACCGCGACTCCCAACGCGTACCAAACTTCATTATTCTCTTTAGAACTATTTTTAGCAAGGGGTGCCTTTTTAGTAATACGATGAATTATTTTTAAGAATAAATTTTGAAACCTTTACTGATAAGAGATGTCCAAATATGAGTCTCTGCGAAAGAAGTTAGCGATTCATTCAACTACTAAGAAGACGGCTGAAGAGTGGCATGATCTACTTTGATTTAGGGTGCATAACTACATAAGATGTGAGACCCGATTTTTTTTTCCAGTGTGTTCCTTACATCTAACACGTATAGTTGCGTAGTATGATAACGTTGTTGTGAGCACGATGTAGTATATGTTGTCTTAGGGAGTTTTTCTATTATATTAAAAATCGATGTACTCCTTTGTAACTTATCTGTTCGAATATATTTTTATCTTCAACTCAAAAAAAAATGTTTGCACTATATTTAAAAAAAATGGACGGAAAGACAAATCTGCGTTTGACAGTCTAATAAGTCGTTTCAACTTCCCCATTTAGTTGCCTCTCATACTCATGTAATTACATTACATCGCATGAGTGTTAAAACGTCTTCAGTTTAATCATTTTTATACTTGAACTTGATATATTGATTGAACAGCTCATTTATAACTACTCTAACTGACATTGTTATTCCGAAAACTTTGTTTGTTTAAAAGCTAGAAACATGTAGCATTTTGAAAGACTGTTGTTACCAACCATACAACAACCTCTAAAAAGTCAACTCTAAAATCATTTAGTTTTTTTTTTCTTTCCAAAATAACTTTTTCTAAAACAACATTTCTCAACAAAAATAGTTAGCAATAGCATAAAGAACAATATACCCTACCTAATAGGTACGTGCTCATCAGCCGCCAGCCCGCGCGCGTATAGAACCCGCCTTTTATCCTCTCTTCCCGCAAAAAGTAGCCGTTAAGGGTCACCGAAGGGCAGGCGTGGTTATTTAAGCAGCACCCCTTAATTGTTTTTATGACTAAAATCTTGACTTAAAATAAATCTCGAAAACGGAAACAAACTCCGCCGTAGTGCTTAAAACGTCAGCCACCAAAACTCCACCATAACCGCTTTTTTCCGGTGGAGAAAATTTGCATCGGAAATAGTAACAGTAGCGTGAGCTCTGGGTTATTTTCCGGCGACGAATATTCTCGCTTCTTCTTTTTTTAAGTGCTTCTTCGATCTGGAATTTCGGTAAGCTGCTTTTTCATTCTCCTTCTTCCTTTTCTTTAGTTCCACGTCTAATCTCGTCGACGAGGTTTCATGTTTGCTCTGATCGTTGATTTCAGCTCGGCCTTAGCTCCAGGTTTTAATCTTTGAGTACTAATTTGCGACAATGGAGTTAACAAATGAACAAGTAGATTTTGGATTGTTGCTGTGTTCAAGTGTTGTTATTGAGTCTGTAATTCTAATTGGTGATGGTTTTGTCGCAGGGGTGATGCGATTTTCGTTGTGACAGAGGCGTAAATGGCGACGCTCGGGGACATAGGGGTTGGAGCGGGGATCAATATACTGAGTGCTCTGCTGTTCTTTATAGTATTTGCGATTCTAAGGCTTCAGCCGTTCAACGACAGGGTTTACTTTCCGAAATGGTACTTGAAGGGAGTGAGGGACAGTCCCTCACGGGGTGGCACGTTCGCGAGTAAATTTGTCAATTTGGATTATAGGTCCTATGTGAGGTTCTTGAATTGGATGCCGGAAGCCTTGAAGATGCCGGAACCGGAGCTTATTGACCATGCCGGATTGGATTCTGCTGTTTACTTGCGGATATACTTGATAGGGTAGGCTGCAGTGTGTCTCTAGGATTGTCTTCTGTTTTAGTTTTCCATTCGGATCTGCGTTGTTACTTGTTAGCTTATGTTCACGATTCGGTTCTCCTTATATCAATGCAGGCTTAAAATTTTCATTCCCATAGCGTGCCTTGCTTGGGCTGTTTTGGTACCAGTCAATTGGACAAATAACACTTTGGATCTCGCAGGCAAGTTAGCCAATGTAACTTCTAGTGACATTGATAAGCTTTCAGTTTCCAATATCCCAGAGGAATCACAAAGGTGAGACACTTCCTTGTTTATCCGCGTCATCTCTAGATATTTCGGAACATTTTTGTACCCTTTCTGTACTCTTCTGGTTTTTTTGCTCATTTGTGGTCCAAGGATTCTCATACTGCTTATTTGATTGAATTTTACAGATTCTGGACTCATATAGTGATGGCTTATGCCTTTACCTTTTGGACATGCTATGTGCTACTGAAGGAGTATGACAAAGTTGCCAAAATGCGGTTGCATTTTCTTGCAACAGAAAAACGCAGACCAGATCAATTTACGGTGAGACTGACTCCATGCCTCGGTTTGTTAGTTCGGCTCACTGTTGTGGAACATCATTTTACTGATCATGCATCTACCAAATCAAAATGATAAGCGCTAGACATGTACTTAACTATTTTACTATTCACAGGTCCTTGTTAGAAATGTTCCTCCAGATGTAGATGAATCTACAAGTGAGAGTGTGGAACACTTTTTCCTTGTGAACCATCCAGACCACTATCTTACTCATCAGGTTTGTTCCTCCCATACAGTAAAAGTTTAAATCTATAATGACAAAAACGTGTTTATTCCAAGAAATATGATTCTGTGATTTGTAAATGAAGATTATTGGATTTGAAATCATTATTGCAGTCTATGCAATGATTGTTCTCCAACTTTCTTGAAGGAAGCGCTTGTGATGAACCTTTTTTTAACTCCAGAACCTCTCGAATTGATTTGTATGAAAGCTGATACCCATTTACAAATTATATGCAGGTGGTTTACAATGCCAACAAACTCGCAAAATTGGTAAAGAAGAAGAAAAAGATGGAGAACTGGCTTATCTACTATCAAAATAAACTTGAAAGAAGTAAAACTTCAACAAGGCCCTTGACAAAGGTAACTAAGTTTCCCTCATGCCTCTAGTATCTACATTAAAAGCGAGTACTTGATGTTTTTCTCTTACCTTGATGTTACTATCAGACTGGTTTCCTCGGGCTTTGGGGAAAGAAAGTGGATGCAATCGAACATTATCAATCTGAGATTGACAAGTTGTCAAATGAAGTAAGTGCCAGTTCCTTGAGTTTGTTGTCAAATTTCTTCTTCCAAGATCTTAGTTATTTCGAATCCATTTGTATTAATCTTAGCCCTATTTTTTCTTTCTCTTTGCAGATACATGAAGAAAGAGAAAGGGTTTCAAATGATCCCAAATCTATAATACCAGCGGCCTTTGTCTCTTTTAAAAATAGATGGTCAGCTGCTGTTTGTGCACAAACTCAGCAGACCAGAAACCCAACTGTTTGGTTAACTGAATGGGCTCCAGAGCCACATGATGTATATTGGCCAAACCTTGCAATTCCATATGTCAGACTCACAGTTAACAAGCTAATTATGGGTGTTTCGTTCTTTTTCCTCACCTTCTTTTTCATGATCCCCATTGCATTTGTACAATCTCTTGCAAGTATCGAGGGACTTGAGAAAGCTGCTCCATGGCTAGAGCCCGTTGTAGAACAGTACGCTATTTTGTCCTTGAACCTTTTATTTTGATGTGTAGTTTTTAGCAGGTACTGAATATATGACCTTGATTCATTTGCAGGAAGTTCATTAAATTGGTCATTACAGGTTTTCTACCTGGGATTGCATTGAAGATATTTCTGATCTTTCTGCCAACCATATTGATGATCATGGCTAAATTTGAGGGGTTTGCATCTCGTTCTTCTCTTGAAAGAAGAGCAGCATCGAGATACTATCTCTTCATTTTTGTGAATGTATTCCTTGGAAGCATTATTGCTGGATCAGCTTTTGAGCAGCTAAATACTTTCATTCACCAATCAGCATCAGAGTACGTGATTTTTCGAGTTAATTTGCACTGGCCTCCCATAATTTGGCTCTCATGTTGTCTTCTTGACGACTTGACCACATTTGTGTATATGTGTATATATATCTCTATGTATAGTGTGTGTGTTCATTTCATTGGTTCTATTTTTGTGATTACTAGCTTGGATGAAACCTTTTTTGTGGCTTGTTTTCGTGTATACAATCTTTCTTTTCAGATTATAAACTTAAGTTTCTTTTTATGGCAGCATTCCAGTGGCAATTGGTGACGCAATCCCAATGAAAGCAACTTTCTTCATAACTTACATAATGGTTGATGGGTGGGCTGGTATTGCTGCAGAGATACTTATGTTGATACCACTCATAATATATCACCTGAAGAATACATTCCTGGTGAAAACTGAGAAGGACAGGGAAGAAGCAATGGATCCAGGAGATATTGGTTTCCACACCGGGGAGCCTCGTATACAGTTCTATATCTTACTAGGCCTTGTGTATGCTCCAGTCACACCAATAATACTTCCATTCATTATAATTTTCTTTGGCCTGGCTTATCTCGTGTTCCGTCATCAGGTAAAAAACTGTTATACCCATAAATTTCTTCTAACAATTACTTATATTCGTACATTCACCTACACTTCTTGCATTACTACTATATCGGGAGTTACTTATGCACGTACATACTACTAGGTGTCAAGAGATTTCCTTTTACCAAAACAGATATTTCATCATAACATTTTTGTCAGACACATGACTTCCTTTGACAGTTGTAATTATAATTGCAGATCATAAATGTTTACAACCAGCAATATGAAAGTGGTGCAGCGTTCTGGCCTGATGTCCACGGCCGTGTTGTGGCTGCATTGATGATCTCTCAATTGTTTTTATTTGGACTGATGAGTACTAAAAAATTTGCTCTGGCAGCACCGTTTCTCCTCTCTCTTCCAGTACTGACCTTCGCATTCTATAAATATTGCCAAGGTCGGTTTGAACCTGCATTCAAAAAATATCCACTACAGGTATGTCATGGTTTCACTTGTTTTCTCTTCGAGCATACATAGCTACTCATTACCTCATGATATCTGATACCATGATCTTTTTTCGTACTTCTTTTCTGGGTTTAGGAAGCAAAGATGAAAGATACTCTGGAACATGCAAGAGAACCAAACCTCAACTTGAAAGGCTACCTCCAAAGCGCATACGTCCATCCAGTTTTCAAAGAGTGCGACGAAGATGACGAAGACCATTACTCTTTTGAAAAGTACGAAAATGAGAGCGTGACAGTGGCCACGAAACGCCAATCCCGGAGGAACACTCCGGTGCCTAGCAGAATGACCGGTGGATCCACGCCTTCCTCGCTACCTGATGCTACTGTTGCTGATGTCTGAGGAACCAACTGCCTTGAGCTGAGTTGTTTGTTAGTAGGAGCCGTAAATCTTAGCTGTAAAAATAGACCTTTTTCCGATGTTGTGTATAAGGTTCAAGATTACAAAACCAACTGTAAAAATAGGGATGCTCTGAGGGCATAGGAGGTTCTGTCTATAAACCAGCATGATGCTAATGATAGCGTGTTGTGAGTTTTGTTTTGCAGCCTAACGAGATTTATTAGTTCAATTATTTTTTCGGTTGTTTCAGGCCCAAGGTTGCGGCCCAAAATAATGAAGCAACCCAAAAATCGTTGGCCTGTCATCATCACCCAACTACTTTTGGCGCCATCCCAGTCGGTAAATGCGACAATCGACAGTTTGATACCCGCCTTTTTTCTATTCCCAGAAATGAACAAAACCGCCAAAAAGTAGCCGTTGGCCACCGGAGGCCTACCATACGACGTCGTCCCACTCATTATTAGAACTCCGATAAAGACTCCTGTCGACCACCCATTTTTTTAAAAAAAATTTAAAGAACAAGTTAACTTCATCACTCAACAACTCAGATTCTTCTTCTGGGTTCCTCTCAAAATTGATACATAGCCTCTATCCACCATTTGCAAGTACCCATCTTGACTTTCTTCTTTGACTTTTGTTCTTTGTTTCTTTACTTTACTGGGTTCATATTCCGATTTGTTTAGTTGAGTACTTGAGTTACAGAGATGGTTTTTTAGCAAAAAAAAATAATTTTTTTTATTTAGTAATCGGTTTTATGGTGATTTGAACTCTGATCTTCTCGTAATATTAGTGACTACACTACGGTTGTAGTTATGTATGTATTGCGAGGACGATTGACAAAGAGTGACGTATAGATGACTACACTGGGAGATATAGGTGTCGGAGCAGTGATCAATATCCTCGGAGCATTTCTCTTCTTTATAGCATTTGCCATTTTTAGACTTCAACCGATCAACAACAGGGTCTATTTCTCGAAATGGTACTTGAAGGGACTAAGAGACCATCACCCTTCACAGTCTGCAACGTTCATGAGTAAATATGTGAATCTAGACACTGGCTCGTATGTTAGATTCTTGAATTGGATGCCTCCGGCGTTGAAGATGCCGGAAGCGGAGCTCACTGAACACGCAGGATTGGATTCTGTTGTGTATTTGAGGATACATTGGATAGGGTAAAGCATCCGTCTTATTATTACTTCAGTTTATGTTGTTGTTACACAAAGTGTTTGAGTGTGTTTATGCTGTTGATGAATGCTGAAGGGTGTTAAATGCAGGCCTAAGACCAAGATAGATTGTTTTAATGGAACACTCTTCATGAAAGTAGATGGAGAGAAGATCCGTTTCAATATTTTCGAAGCGATGAGGCATCCTAGTGATAATGATTTGTATTCCTGTTTCTCTATTGATATATATGATAATTTTATGTAGGAGTTTATGCAGCACTCAGTGGATGAGAATGAGGATGCGTTGAAGAAAACGATTGAAGAAGGGGGGAAGAAATCTGAAACCTCCCCATGTTCTAAACTGTGGGATGAACTTGAAGATTTGATCATCCAAGTTCGATCCATGGATGAAGAAGAAGAAACAATGAGAATCAGCTCAACTGAAGAGTTAGTGATGGGAGAAGAGTACAATGACGTTGTGGCAACCCTTGAGTCAATGCCATACATAAGAGGTATTCAAAATCTCTTCCCCTTCCTATTACTAATGACACGCTTCTTTCCATTATAACAGCACCAAAGCTTGAGCTCAAGTCATTGCCTAAGCATTTGAAGTATGAATTCCTTGGAACTGGTAAGACTTTACCAGTCATTTTATCTTCAAAACTAACTGTGTTACAGGAAGAGAAGCTAGTCACTGTACTCATGGAGTACAAAGAAGCAATTGGTTGGACAATTGCAGACATTAAAGGAATAGATCCAACATTGTGTACTCATAGGATATTTCTTGAAGATGGAGCAAAGCCAACGAGAGAACCACAACGAAAACTCAACCCACCTATGATGGATGTGGTAAAGAATGAAGTTATCAAACTTTTCGATGCAGATATCATTTATGCAATATCTGATAGTAAGTGGGTAAGTCTTGTGCAGGTGGTGCCCAAGAAGTCAGGCATCACGGTGATTAAAAATGATGAGGATTTGCTGGTGCCAAAAAGAATTCAAATCAGATGGAGAATCTGTATCAACTACCGCATACTTAATGCCACAACCCGTAAGGATCACTTTCCTTTTCCTTTTATTGACCAAATATTGGAACGTCTTGTAGGTCATGCATATTATTGCTTTCTAGATGGTTATTCTAGCTACAACCAGATTGTCATTGACAAAGAAGACCAGGAGAAGACTACTTTCACGTGTCCCTTTGACACATTTTCTTACAGGAGGATGCCATTTGGGTTGTGCAATGCACCAGTTACCTTTCAGAGATGCATGATGAGCATCTTTTAAGACATGGTGGAGAAGATCATCGAGGTATTCATGGATGATTTTTCTGTTTTTGGTGATTCTTTTGATACATGTTTGAATAATCTGTCCCTAGTTTTAGAAAGGCGTGTGAAAAAGAACCTTGTGTTAAATTGGGAAAAATGTCATTTCATGGTTGAACAAGTTATTGTTTTGGGACATATAATTTCTGAAAAAGGTATACAAGTAGACAAAACTAAGATTGATGTTATACGTACCTTACCACCTCCCACTACTGTGAGAGAGGTGTGCTCTTTTCTTGGACATACAGGTTTCTATCGTAGGTTTATCAATGATTTCTCCAAGATAGCCCGACCTCTAAGTGCATTGCTCCAGAAGAGCATGACGTTCGATTTTTTTTAGGATTGCCTTATTGCATTCAACAAGTTCAAGGAGCTATTGATCATCGCCCCAATCATCCAAGCACCAGACTGGAACCTTCCATTCGAATTGATGTGTGATGTATCGAAATATGTTGTAGATGCTGTGTTGGGACAGCAGGTTGAGAGGCTACCACATGTGATTTATTATGCTTCTAGAACCCTTAATGATGCTCAGTTGAACTATTCAACCACTGAGAAAGAGCTTTTGGCTGTTGTATTTGTTTTAGAGAAATTTATATCTTACTTGTTAGGAACTAAAGTGATTATTTTCTCTGACCATGCTGCATTGAGATATCTTATGATAAAGCAGGATGCGAAGCCAAGGCTGATTAGGTGGTTACTACTCCTTCAAGAGTTTGATGTGGAAATCAAAGATAAGAAGGGAACAGAGAATGTGGTTGCAGACCATTTAAGTCGGTTGACACATGGATCCAATACGGAGGAAGACAACCCTCCATTGCATGAGAGTTTTCCGAATGAGCAATTACTTACTATCCAGGATTTTGAGTCGTGGTATGCAGATATTATCAATTACCAGGTTTCAAAACTGGTACCTACTGACTATACCCGAGCTCAGAAGGAAAAATTGAAGAAAGAGGCGAAATATTATGTGTGGGATGATCTATACCTATGGAAACATTCCCCAGATTTCATCATCTGAAGGTGCGTACCCGAATCTGAAATTTATTTTATTCTTTCTTTTTGCCACTCACATGTAAGTGGAGGACATTTCGGAGGAAAGAAAACAACACTTAAGGTGTTAGTATGGATTTTATTGGCCTAGCATCTTTAAAGATGCTCATGAGTTCTACAAGGCATGCCCAAGATGCCAGATGACATGTAACATAGGTCCTCGAGATCAAATGCCTCAACGCCCAATTTTGGTGGTTGAAATTTTTGATGTGTTGGGTATTGATTTCATGGGTCTTTTCCCTTCTTTGCATTCTAATGTGTACATACTATTAGCATTTGATTATGTGTCTAAGTGGGTGGAGGCAATTGCCACCCGAACTAACGATTTTGTTGTTGTGCTTAAAATTTTAAAATCCATATTTGTTAGATTTGGCACACCCAGGTACATCATTAGCGATGGAGGCTTTCACTTTTGCAATCGCACATTTGCTACGCTTCTGAGGAAATACAATGTCCAACACAAGGTGGCGACACCTTATCATCCTCAGACCAGTGGACAAGTGGAGGTGTCCAACCGTGAAATCAAGAAGATCCTTGAGAAGACCGTAGGCCCTACCAGAAAGGATTGGAGAGAGCGATTAGATGAGCCTTTGTGGGCATACCAAACAGCTTACAAAACATCTATAGGGATGTCTCCCTACAGGCTTGTTTTTGGCAAAGCTTGTCATCTACCGGTCGAGCTTGAGCACAAAGCTTATTGGGCGGTCAAACTATTCAATTTAGATATTGATCAGGCTGGTGGAAATCAAGAACAATGCATATGAGTCCAGCAGAATTTACAAGAAAAAAGCTAAGACTTTTCTTGATCAAAATATCAGGAGCAAGACTTTTGTGGTAGGACAAAAGTTCTTGGTATTCAACTCGAGGTTGAAACTGTTTCCAGGTAAGCTTCAGTCTAGATGAATTGGCCCTTTTGTGGTCACTAATGTTTTTCCTAATGGGGCTGTGGTTGTGAAAAGTGACAGAACAGGAAAAAATTTCAAAGTCAATGGGCATCGACTGAAGCCGTTTTATGAGTTGATGATGGAGCACATCGTTGAGCAAGTACCTCTCGAGGATGTGCCACAGGATAAAGAGTGATACTTGGTATCGTCTGGCTGAATGCGTTAAACTTAGCGCTACTTGGGAAGCAATCCATGTGGATGGAGAAACTTGGATCACATATTTGATTTCTCTCTCAATATTTCCTTTATTCTTCTCCAATTTAGTGTATGTTGTGTCTTGATATGATTCTTATTCATATTTGATAAATGTTTTACATGCTATACCTTTGATACATTGAGGACATTGCATTTTTCAAGTGTGGGGTGAGGTTGTATCATATACTTAGCGTCTAGATAGAACTTTTCAGTTTTTGAGTCAGAATTTTCAATTTTGGAGTGTCGTGTGAATTTTATGACATAGTTATAGATCTCAGAAAATTCTGAAATTTTTAGAGTGTTTTAGTATTTGTGTCTAGTATATGGTAACAAAATTTTAGATCATTTGGATGTGTGATTAGTTCTTTAGAGAATATTAAAGTCAGAGTTGGCAGTTTCTTCGGTTTCGACCGTTTTTCGTAAATTTTCAGAGAGGTACCTTCGATCCATCGAAGGAATTATCGACCCATCAAAGCACACCCTCAGAGAAGACCAGCAAGCATGCTTCAAAACATCTAAGTCTAGCTTTGACCCATCGAAGTTTTTTGTCAATTTTGAGTGTTTTCCTTTGTTTTCTTGTGTGTCTTTGAGTCCTTATTGATAAAACAAAATACAAAAGTAAAAAGTGTCTAGAAAATACTAAAAAAATAAGAGTCTTAGGAGCCCTTATCAAGTCAATGATGTACTTATATCTTCCATTGTTGTGATTAAGAGTTTGTTATGTTACTCAAGTTTTTTTGGATGATTTTGACATATGTTGCATATGTGGACATGTAGTGGATATAGAAACGAGTTAACATGGTACGGATTTTTAAGCATGCATAGACTTTATTGAGATTCATTTAACCCTGAGATTTTGAGCCTTTATGAGAAATACATACTTTCTTTGATTGAGTGTCAATTGCTTGCCACAGATTAAGTTAATGGACTCTAGAGATTACTAGAACTTGCTTTTATACTTTTCAAAACTTTTAATCAATACATGTTCTGATTGAGGAAGTGATAAAGGCATTTAGGGGACACCACCATAGCCATATAAGCCTGTGTCCCGATTTTGTGTACATAAGTTGTGCACCCCTTAGTTAACCACTTTGAGTCTACATGTTTAAACTTTTTGTCATCACCCACATATTTCTGACCTTAAACCTTAGAATAGTTATATCTTTACCCTTATTCTAGGACTTGGTAGAGCTATACATGAGACAGATATGTGAAGACGGCGAAAATGTCGAAAGGTGATGCAAAGAAATAAGTGAGGGGTATCAAGCTTTGTTGTTTAAAAATAAAAGAGCACAAAGCAAAAGAAAGAAAAAGAAAAAACAATGTGATATCTAGCTTGATACCCGAGTTAACTGTTAATGAAGAGAATGATGTGAATGCCCATCAAGATGAAATCCGGCCACAATAATAAAAAGTTTTATAGTTGCAAGATCCGAGAAAAGCCTCTTATTCGGTGTTCTACTAGGTTCTAGGATTTGTTTTTGAATTTCATATCCCTGCTATTCTTAAACCTTGTGAGCTAGACCTTATATAACCTATGAAGCCTTTTTTGATCTTCAAGATGACAACCTTTGATCTGTGGAGATTATTTACAAGAGTAAGCATATGGTTCAGTCCATTTGGCAAGTAATTGAATTGAGCATTAACCTTAAACACGTATGAGTGAAACACTTTGAGAGCATATCTTTGTGTGAGCTTGAATCTTGATTTGTTTGTGCATGCTTCAGCTCTTTCACAATGATTATGTCTTTGTCCTACACGTTACATGTGTGTTATATGTTGGAGTAATCTCTGGTAACTTGTGGGTACATTTTTAACTTGGTGTTGCAGTTTTTAGAAGATTGCTGAGACAATTTGTTAAGGGCATTAGAGTAGTGTTCGTAAATTATATCTTTGTTTTTGAGTCATAGTTTAGTGTTTTGCTTGAGGACTAGCAAAAGCTAAGTGTGGGGTATTCTGATAGTTGCATATTTATGCAACGTTTATGTGTTTAACTGAACCTTATATTTAGTTCTTTCATTATGTTTTTAAGTGACTTATTATTGTTATTTGTTTTTTAGGTAATTGGAGGTAAATAAATAAATGATGATTAATTGAGCTTTCCTAACCCAACGAGGAGTAACAATGAGCTGTCAAGAGGCAAATGAACCAAGTCCAACTTGAAGATGGTTTACTAAAGCCCTATGGAATGTTGATTCAGCCCATTTGAGATTAATAATCCAAATCAAATAAGTTTTTTGGTTAAATGAAGAGAGACCAAATCAAACCAAAGAAAGAGGAGAAAAATCAGAAATTCACGTGAGAAGAGGAGGAGGAGACGTGAAGCAAGAGAGGGAGAGAGATGCAAGGCGTGAAAGAGGGAGAGAAGACGTGAAAGAAGAAGAATAAAAGTGAAGAGAAAACGCAAGGAAAAGGGGGAGCTACTTAATTCGGTAATTTTCTATCTTTTCTCTTGAGACTCTTATGGCTACCATGAGAAGCTAAACTCCATTGTTGAGGGACTGTTTTGAAGTCCCGTTCATGTCATCTAGATTACCAATTCTAGTTAACTAAGGATTGCTTTTGTTATTCGAATGAGGTTTCTTTGTTGTTTATACATCGATGATTCTTATTTGTGTATGCTTTGAGTGCACACTTAGTATGCATGTTTAGGAATCTAATTCTAAGAAAATTGATGGATGTTGGTGATTATTACCTTCCTCAAGTTTCAATCGTAGAACCCATACATGCTTGGTATAAGAAACCCTAAGTCTAGCGAGACACGACCGTAGTGTAATTGTAAAGCCATGTAGATTCTCAAACCCTTTCTAAATCTTAATGTTTTTCTCTTGGTAAATTCGAGTCCTTGACTTCGGGTTCTTTGAGGGATATGCAATATTGATAAGCAGACCTTCAATGTTGTAAACGTAAGAATTGGGTAATAGGTTGTGTTCATAGCTTTGAATCTTCCTGAGAACTTTCATTCATGGCATTAACATTATTTTGGTTATGCATTTGTTGTCTAGATGGCGTGACGGTGGTGGATAACACTCTCCTTAACCATTTTTATTATTGATTGTCAACTTTACTCTTAATCTGTTTATTATTTCAGTTTCGTAAATTTGATTTGCAGAATTTTTTTTGGTAACCAAACCAACTCCGATTGTATTGAAAATTTGTTTGGTTGTTCAACACTATGTCTTTATTGTCCTATATTAATTTTGTGATTTTAGGTTGAGTCTAGATATTTTAATTAATTACGTTAGTGTCAGTTGTCGAGGCTGTCAAGTTTCTGACTTTCGCGTCTATTTGTAGTTTAAAGTATTAAGTCTCATCTTTCCCTTTAGATTGACCCCTATATTATTATACTGCATTGATAAACATATTGAGTTCATTATACGATAACTTTGGTAGGTGGTTAAGCATCGATCATTGCTGTTGAAGAACATGCAGCCTTGCATTATGTAAATGTGAGTAGGACACATGTAAATTTTAGCTCTAAATTCGACGTTTTTCGATATATATTTTCTGCTATACTAGCATGATATATAGCAAGCTTAGATTTTTTGTTTACAGCCAGCTGAGTGTTTTCATCAGTGTCTGCGCTGATTCTTTTGACGATTTGTGTGGGTAGGTAGAGATTTTGATCATTAATGTTGTGTGGAATTGGTATAGAGCTTATTTGAGAGTGCAACTATAGTTTGCGGAACACAAATGTGTCGGACACATGTCGCAATTTTTGTTGCATTAGATTTGAGTGCATTGTGTATAAAAGAAAATAGACCATCGATTACCGTCATGCACATTTGTATTCCGCAAATTGTAGAACAATTCCTTATTTGAGCTGCTTAATTCCTTATTTGAGCTGCTTAATAGTTGGGATTGGATCTGAAATATGATATGAACAGTTGAGTGTGTCATAATCCCATTATATACATGTCAGACTTGATATTTTCATAATTGCATGTTCATGTGTCATAATCTATTGCTTAATGCTAGGATCCCAAGATTACTCACTAATCAGTTTCCTATAGACCGAAATTCACGAAGAGTGTCGAAGAGTATTGATGTCTCTTAATCACCTGTTATTAAAAGTTTCTTACATCTTTCAAAAAAAAAAAGTCTCTTACAATAAAATGACACCCACGAAAAAGGGTTCAATAATTTAAAATTTTATGAGATTGTTCTCGGGTTTTGAGAACTTTGAGTGAAGAACGAGCTGACTTTGTCAAAAAATTAAAAACATTATTATCATCATTACATACTAAATATAGCGTAAAAAGACATTACTATTTTTGTTCAGAAATTATCGTTACTTAGTCTTCACCTTGAAATAGTAGTACACTGTGTTGTTTAGAGTTTATTCGGAAAATATAATACAGTCAATTTAAGTAGACAAACGAGAGAGAATCCAAATCCATACCAAAAAAATTGACAAGTCAATGTACAACAAAACAAAAAGGAATTGGAAAAGTATATGCAGAAGAACAATCAACAGATTTGTCATTCTTCACCAAAACTGGCTAGGTGAAAAAAATAAAAAAAAATTAAACACAATAAATGCAAAAGTAACCTACCCAAAATGAGCCTTGCTCTTTTTCTGATTCTGTTTTATTGGGGCTCAATTCTCGGAAATTCTTTAGTGTACCGGGTGCAATTGCACTAACACTTATAATATGATCTCAGTCATTCATTTGATCTGCTTTTTATATGACACTAACTCAAATATTAACACCCTTAACTATTAAATGAAAGTAAAATTTTAGTCAAATGGTAAAACTTAAATCGAGGTGAGTGATTAATAGGATTTTAATTGTTATTACTTTTTATTTTTCTTATAAATAGATCAATCTAACCCTAATCCCTAAAAAACTCTAAAACCATAACCCATATCCCTAAACCTTAAACCAAATCAAATGTATGTCCATGGTGTAGTTACATATACACAATTCATATATAAATGAAATATATATATAGATGATTCAATTGGACTTTACTCTGAGTAATATCTACAAATTACTTGCAAAATCTTGAAGTAAAGTTATGATATGTGCATAATTATGCAACGTTTCTATGTGTAATATTACCTTATATTTAGTTCTTTCGTTACGTTTTTAAGCAACTCATTATTGTTATTTGTTTTATAGGTTTTTGGAGAAAATAAAATGAAAGAAATTTAAAAGAGTTTTACTAGTGCAATAAAGATTGGGTTTGATTGGCTAGTTGAGAAATGCTTGGCGAGGGAGGTTTGGTCGTGGCGAGAAAAAGAGCAAGAGAAACCCACTTGCTAGTTGGTTTTGTTTGGCACGTGTGCTCTGCGGGCTAGGTTAATTAAACTAGTTGAGGACATTTAATTACTTAGCTAGTGGAAGAGACGTGGTGAACTAAGCAGCTTGGAATTGGATGTGAGTAGAAGTAGATTTGGAGTAGGAAGCTATACACGTGGGTTGTTGCTAGACACACATATATATTTAGCAAGCTAGAACATGAAGGGACGGACGGACGGACGGCCGAGATTTTTGGAAGAAAAGGAAGAGAAGACGGAAAGAGGAAAAAGAAGAAGAGAAGCCAAGTCCTTCCATCTTCCACCATTTCGTTTATATCAATTTCTTTCATGGATTATTTTAGTTTAATTTCTGATTCTATGAGGAGCTAAACTCCATTGTTAAGGGGCTATTTTGAAGCCCCGTTCATGATATCTAGATTGCTTATGCACGTTAATTAAGTTTTTCTTTTGTTATTTTGAATGAGGTTTCTTTGTTATTTATACGGTGATGATTCTTGATTATGTATGCTTTGAGTGCACACTTAGTATGCATGTTTAGGAATCTAATTCTAAGAAAATTGATGGTTGTTGGTGATTATTACCTTCCTCAAGTTTCAATCGTAGAACCCATACATGCTTGGTATAAGAAACCCTAGGTCTAGTAAGACACGACCGTAGTGTACTTATGAAGCCTTGTAGATTCTCAAACCCTTTCTAGATCGTAATGCTTTGCTCTTGATAAATCTGAGTCCGTGACTTCGAGTTCCTTGAGGGATAGACAATATTGATAAGCAAACCTTCAACATTGTAAACATAAGGATTAGGTAATAGGTTGTGTTCACAGCTCGGGACCTTCCTGGGAATCTTTCATTCATAATATCTGCATTGTTTAGTTAAGCATTTGTCGTCTAGATGGAGTGACGGTGGTGGATAACACTTCCCTTAACCTTCTTTATTATTGATTGTAAACTTTACTTATACTCTGTTTTCTATTTCAGTTTCGTAATCTGTTTTGCAGAAATTTATTCGACAACCAAACCAACTCCGATTACATTGAAATTTTGTGTGGTAGTCCGCCACTGTGTCTGTAGTGTCCAGTATTAATTTCGTGATTTTAGGTTGAGTCTACCTATTTTAATTAATTACGTTAGTATTCAGTGATTGAGGTTGTCAGGGTTCTGACTTTCGCGTCTGTTTGTAGTTTAGAATATTGAGTCTCATTTTTCCCTGTGGATTGACCCCTATACTATTATACTGCATTGACAAGCATATTGAGTTCATTATAGGGTAATTTTGAAAGTGGTTAAACACCGATTAAATTTTAGGGTTTATATCATATCCTTAGCGTCTATGTATAATTTTTCGTTATTTCGGTTTTGTGCAGTATGCTGTTTTGTGTCAATTATTTGACATAGCTTGAGGTCTCGTAATTTTCTGAAATTTTGAGGGAAGGTTTTTACATGTGTCTAGTTGATTCTCACAAAATTTCAGCTTATTATTATGTGTGATTAATTTTGTAAAATTCTTGCGAGTGGAGTTACACAGTACAGAGATTATGACGAGTCTGAGGGAGTCTTTTCCAATGACTAGTTCGTCGTGGAAGGGTTTCCTCGCCAAAGTTTGGTTATTTTCAGTTTTCTTGTGTGTTTTTGAGTCCTTATTGATAAAACAAAATACAAAAGTAAAAAGTGTCCAAAAATACCAAAAATAAGAGTCTTAGGATGCCCGTAACAAAGTCAATGATGATTCTATATCTTTCTAATTTGTGATTAAGAGTTTATTATGTTATTCAAGTTTATTTGGATGATTTTGATATATGTTACATATGTGGACATGTAGTGGATATAGAAACAAGTTAACATGGTACAGATTTTGGTATGCTTCAACTTTGTTGAGATTCATTTAACCCGTGAGCTTTTGAGCCTTTATGAGAAATACATGTTTTCTTTGATTGACTGTCAATTGCTTGCCACATATTAAGTTAATGGACTCTAGAGTTTACTAGAACTTGCTCTTGTACTTTTCGAAACTTATAGTCAATACATGTTCTGATTGAGGAAGTGATAAATGCATTTAGGGGACATCACCATAGCCATATAAGCCTGTGTCCCAACTTTGTGTACACAAGTTGTGCACCCCTTAGTTAAACACTTTGAGCCTACATGTTTAAATTTCTTTTTGTCATCACCCACATATCTCTAACCTTAAACTTTAGAATAGTTATTTATTTACCTTTGTTCTAGGACTTGGTAGAGCTATACATGAGACAGGTACGTGAAGACAGCGACAATGTCAAAAGGTGATGCAAAGAAACAAGTGTGGGGTATCAAGCTTTGATTATAAAAAAAAGTAAAAGAAAGAAAAAAATTATGATGTCTAGCTTGATACCCGAGTTAACTGTTGATGAAAAGAATGATATGAAGACCCAACAAAATGAAATCCGGCCACAATAATAAGAAAGTTCCATGGTTGCAAGATCCGAGAAAAGTCTCTTATTCGGTGCTCTACTAGGTTCTAGGATTTGTTTTTGAATTCCATATATTTTTATTTCTTAAACCTTGTGAGCCTAGACCCATTACAACTAATGAAACCCTTTTGATCTTCAAGATGACAGCCTTTGATCTATGGAGATTAGTTGCAAGAGTAAGCATATGGTTTGGTCCATTTGGCAAGTAATTGAGTTGAACATTAACCTTAAACACATTTGAGTGAAACACTTTGAGAGCATGTCAATGTGAAGTTGAATCTTGATTTGTTTATGCATGCTACAGCTTTTTCACCATGATTATATCTTTGTCCTACATGTTGTATGTGTGTTATATGTTGGAGCCATCTCTGATAACTTGTTGGTGCATATGAGACTTGATGTTACAGTTTTTGGAAGAGTGCTGAGACAAATTTGTTAAGGGCATTAGAGTAGTGTTTGTAAATTACTTCTTTGTTTTAGAGTCATAGTTTAGTGTTTTGCTCGAGGACTACCAAAAGCTAAGTATGGGGTATTTTGATAGGTGCATAATTATACAACGTTTCTATGTGTAATATTACCTTATATTTAGTTCTTTCGTTACGTTTTTAAGCAACTTATTATTGTTATTTGTTTTATAGATTTTTGGAGAAAATAAAGTGAAAGGAATTTAAAAGAATTTTCCTAGTGCAATAAAGATTGGGTTTGATTGTCTAGTTGAGAAATGCTTGGTGAGGGAGGTTTGGTCTTGGCGAGAAAAAGAGGAAGAGAATCCCACCTGTTAGTTGGTTTTGTTTGGCACATGTGCTATGCGGGCTAGGTTAATTAAACTAGTTGAGGACATTTAATTACTTAGCTAGTGGAAGAGACGTGGTGAACTGAGCAGCTTGGAATTGGATGTGAGTAGAAGTAGATTTGGAGTAGGAAGCTATACACGTGGGTTGTTGCTAGACACACATATATATTTAGCAAGCTAGAACATGAAGGGACGGACGGATGGACGGCCGACATTTTTGGAAGAAAAGGAAGAGAAGACGGGAGGAGGAAAAAGAAGAAGAGAAGCCAAGTTCTTCTATCTTCCACCATTTCGTTTGTATCAATTTCTTTCATGGATTATTTTAGTTTAATTTTTGATTCTATGAGGAGTTAAACTCCATTATTAAGGGGCTGTTTTGAAGCCCCGTTCATGATATCTAGATTGCTTATGCACGTTAATTGAGTTTTGCTTTTGTTATTTTGAATGAGGTTTCTTTGTTATTTATACGGTGATGATTCTTGATTATGTATGCTTTGAGTGCACTCTTAGTATGCATGTTTAGGAATCTAATTCTAAGAAAATTGATGGCTGTTGGTGATTATTACATTCCTCAAGTTTCAATCGTAGAACTCATACATGCTTGGTATAAGACGACCGTAGTGTACTTATGAAGCCTTGTAGATTCTCAAACCCTTTATAAATCGTAATGCTTTGCTCTTGGTAAATTCAAGTCCGTGACTTCGAGTTCCTTGAGGGATAGACAATATTGATAAGCAAACCTTCAACATTGTAAACATAAGGATTGGGTAATAGGTTGTGTTCACAGCTCGGGACCTTCCTGGGAGTCTTTCATTCATAACATTTGCATTGTTTAGTTAAGCATTTTTCATCTAGATGGAGTGACGGTAGTGGATAACACTTCCCTTAACCCATTTTATTATTGAATTCTCGTTTTACTTTAAATTTCGCTACTGTTTCAGTTTCGTAATCTAGTTTGTAGAATTTATTTCAACAACAAAACCAACTCCGATTACATTGAAATTTTGTGTGGTAGTCTACCACTGTGTCTGTAGTGTCCAGTATTAATTTCACAATTTTATGTTGAGTCTAGCTATTTTAATTAATTACATTAGTACCCAGTGGTCGAGGCTGTCAGGAATTTGATTTTCGCGTCTGTTTGTAGTTTAGAATATGGAGTATCATTTTTCCCTGTGGATTGACCCCTATACTATTGTACTGCATTGACAAGCATATTGAGTTCATTATAGGGTAATTTTGAAGGTGGTTAAACACCGATAAAGTTACCTTCAAAGAGAAGAATTTTCTATACACATTTATTGTTAAGAACATATAATCGATTGACAATGTGGATTATTACAATCCAAGACCTTACACAATTACCATTTTTGTAAGGTTAGTCACAATAACGAAATGTTAAATTAACTATTAATCATCCATTTTATTGCTTTACTTGCTTCATGGAAGCCGTAGAAAAAAAATCGAGCTCGTAGGAATTTTTGTAAAATTATTAAGACATCCGAGCTAATTTGTATAAATTTTCATGTTTTGTAATAAAGAAAAAGAAAATAAAATGACTATTACACATTAATTTCACTGTTGAGATCAAAACTTAGGTTCTATATGGCTGTTGATCAGATTTTCACCTACGGTATGAATAAAAAAGTAAAATTTTAAAGTAAAATCATAGCGCGACCTGGTTCCACCATCTCGTCTGACTCTTTTCACGTACATGTCAATCTGTCACCGGTTGGCCACCTTCACCCAGTGCACCGCCATTTTCGAACACTCTTCCTCTCGAATGTATTCATGTACCATCGAGGCGCGAGGAAGAGAAAGTTGAGCTACCGTGGAAGTGAAAGGGATTGTGTCATCACAATGATGGTGGCGGTTTAGGGAAGACCCTCGGTGTGCGGTCGTCACGGGTGGGTTGAGCTCATGACTTGCTCCAATGGACGACGCGATAAGGGTGGGTTGGGTTCGTAAACTCCAAATCCTAAATCACAAATTATAAACGCCAATCCCCAAACCCCAAGTTATACACAATCCACCATATATCGTAAACCCTAAACTATAATCCTAAACGTTAAATCCTAAACCATAGACATAAAGTTTAAAGCATAAATTATCATACTAATTTTTCACTCGCATTGTTGTTATAATGCTATCAGAATAGATATGTTTAATTGTTTATATATAGTAAAAACATTGACCATGATAATATATGTATCTATACTGCCTATTAAAGAAATACTCATTGTCAGCGATAACACAATTAGTTTACAAAAATGTCCCTCAAACAGTAAAGAACCTTATCAAAGTTAAATTAAATGAGGGCAAAAATGATATTATGTACACTAATGACAAAAAAAAAGACAATGTACTTGATCTTTCATAATTATCCTATTATTTTTCCGCGTGAAATTAACCATCTTATTATCAATTTTTTACTCTCTGTTTTTGTTTTGAGAAAAAAAAAATTTGATGAATTTTTTAACACGTACATATGGGAGCATTTTTGCTCACCTTCCTTTAACGGGGTTATATTCACCTCCCCCCTTGTGAGTTTGCCACCTGGCCAAGACTTAACCAGACTTTAAAATTATAGTAATAATTACAAATATAAGATTGGAATTAAAATGAAAACTGCATTGCCACACAGCCCGCACTGGAGTCATGAATTCATAGCCAGTATGGCAGTAACTTAAGCACTGAACTCCATCGACGTCGAACTTCATCCTTTTTTCTTTCTTTTTATCTGCCGGACTTAATCCAAAACATGTGATTTGTTTTTCTTTTTCTCTCTATTTCAGATCTCTTCTCTTTTCCTATATATTTGTAGCTCGGGGTTCTTTTTCTCTTCTCTCTTTTTACTCTCTCTTATCTGTTTGGGTTATATGCAGTAGTACTTAATAATGATTAGGTGCTTGAGATATTGGATGAAGAAATTTGGCTGGGTGCTTGATTTGCAAATCTGCGTGATGAAGAGAATCGCTTATTTTGGGTTTAATTTGGTTTGAGACTCAGATTGTAGTTTTATAAATCGATTGATTTGAAGGGTGATGGAGTTTCCTTCGAGCATTTGGATTTTCGTGTTGGTCTTTGTGTTCGAGCTCTTGATCTGGTTGACAATGGCGGAGTATGAATGTTTGATTAAAGTGAAAGAGAAAGATATGGGATAATTTAGTAATTATATTGAATATATTAGCTTTTAATAATTTATATTCTACATTAAATTCGAATATTTAACCTTGATTAAGTGTATGAGTTAACCTCAATACGTGGCAACCTCACAAGAGGGAGGTGAATATAACCCCCTCAGAGCAAGTTCACCACAGAGTGTTTGTCTAATTGTCATGTAGATGTAGATCCCAAAAGGAGAAAAAGTGAAAAAAACGCTCCAACGGTATTTTCTTGCCTGGGCCAGAACTTCCTTGGGTCAATTCCTGGGGCACTTCTAGCCTCTTGACCTGACCCAATTGTCATGTGACGCTCTTAATCTCGATCGTATATACTTCCACGTTATCATACTGATGTTTGATGACCATGTATACTTCCACGTCATTTTAAATGATTAATAAAAATTAAATAGAAATAAAATTCTGACTTAGACGCTGACGTAACGAGTAGAAACAACTATGAAGAAGTGAATGATACGTCACTGACTTATTGCCCCTAACGACCCTGACTTCGTGACTCAACGAGTGAACTTGCTCTTAAGGGGAGGTGAGCAAAAATGCTCCCCATACACACCCCCTATGGGTGCGTTCACTTCTAATTTTATATTTTTTAAAACAATTTTGTCAATTCATGCTATGGGCACCTAAGAATTACCCTGGACACTCTCCAAAATGATTTGGGCACCCATCACTTTGCTTTGGACACCCAAAAGGGAGAGAATGAGATCTTCAAGGCTGATGGGTTCGGCCGGCGCGAAATTCAGCGAGGCTCTCTATTTCCAGACGACGTCTGCAGGTCGGGAAAAGTTTTTTGAGCAAGATTTGATTGAGATAGGTGGTCAGCGAGGTTTCCTGGGTTTATGTGTGATTTGGCGTTCGTCGCTGTGGTCTCGAGCTCGGGGTTAAGAGGCGATAACAAATTTTGCGGCAGTCCGGCGGCAGTCAACCGAGAGTATCAAAGAGATCGGTGGGACGTCGCGGCGGTTCCTTTGAGCGAGAACGATTTCAACGAAATCTGTGCAGAGAGAGAAGAGAGAGAGGAAAAAAATATTATTATTTAGTTTTTACTGTAGTTAAATATCGTGGATTAAAATTTATTAACTAACGTGGATATAGACCTGTTAGTAAATCTGTTAATCGGTGGAAGTGCACCTGTGCACCGAAGATACTCTCCTCAATTCTTCTTCTTCTTCTTCTTTTACGTCAAAAGTCTCGGTCTCTCAGTCTCTCAGTCTCTCTCTCTCTCAGTCTCTCTCTCTGGATTATATACATTCTACCCAATTTCGGCTTCTTCGGACCCTTTTTCGGTTTGTCTGTTAACCGCATCATATTCTTGTTGTGGTTAGACAGCACTTAACATCGCATTGTCTTCAAACCCACCGGAGAATATTCCAATCAGTTTATCTCGGCGAAACTTCGATATCATCGTTTATTCAATGGCTGCCCAGAACACCATTCCCAGCTGAAAAAGCTATTCGTAATCGTTATTTATAGGTAAGTCCCATATTCCCAATATGATTTTTCTTCCTCTGTAATTTTTTTTTTGGGCAGGGTCGTGAAGATTGAATAAAAACCGTAGCTTTACGAAACAGAGCTTTTGAATTTGATCAGTGTTTGTTTTTACGTGATGGGATTGATATCAAATGTTGGGTTTGTGAGATTGAATTATGGGGTTATGATGGGTTTATGATAAAGGACCAGACTTATTGGGCTGACTTGAAATGTTTGTATTGAAGGTTTGATATTATCTTATTGTTTTCATGGAGTTTTCTTTTAACAATGATACCAGACTTGTATTGTTTCGGTTAAAGTGATCATAATTGTATATGGTTTTATATTGATTTTGATTGTTGTATTAGGTAGTTCAGATTGTGTTGTGTTGTGTAATATTACGTGGGTGAGGATGGAATTTTCGAGAGTGGAAGATGATGATGATACTGAAGTTGGTGGTAGTAAAAGAGAGTTTTCGGAGTTAATGGAGCATGAGAAGGAAGAGTTGCTGCAGGACCAGTCTGAAGAGGATGATGAGAAGGACAATATTGGTTCGCCGTGGGGTGGAACAGCATGTTTGTCTAGGAAGAGAGGGAGAGGCAGCCTAAAGAAACTGAACATAGCAAAAGAAAAGGTGGGAAAAAAGTTGTACCTGCAATCTACTACGATTTGATGTATGATATGGAAATTGCCCTTTATGATTAAGTCAAAATCACGGAGAAGGGGAGATCCTGGTAGTGAAAAGGTAGATGGAAGTTTCTCAATGGATTCCAAAGTTAAAGAGGAGACGAAGAATTTTACTTCATATACTTCATCTTCTTCACCACCGTCGTCTACTAGTTCAGCGGTTTCAGTTTTGAGATGGGAGGGTGGTAAATCCACTTCAAGACATGAAAAGGTATCAGTTATCTTGTTGTGTCTTTGAGCTGTGTGTCATTTGTTTCCTGCTGTAAGAAATGAATTTACTTTTAGTTGTTCTCTTGTGTTTTATTTTACTGAAAGCAGGACAATGGAGATGCTTGTTTTATGTGTCATCAGTGTATGCAAGAAGAGAGAACAACTATAGTTTCCTGCTCCATGTGTAAACAGAACTCTTATTGTATCCGTTGTATCAAGGAATGGTATGTACTTCCCATAGTATTATATGTCTGTCTGAGTTTGCAATAGTCACTTGAAATGCATCATGTGCATTCTTCTTGTGTATATAGGTATCCTCTCATGAAAGTAAAGGAAGTCAAGGAACTTTGCCCGTTTTGCCGCAGAAATTGCAACTGTAATGTATGCCCCCACTCCACCAGCATTCTTAAGGTTTGCTTTCTAGTATTACTCAGGTGCTCCTTTCATAATTGCATCCTCCACTTGATAATACATCATTGTTTTTATTGGAACTTCAGACAGCAAAAAGGGACATAAGCGACAATGAAAAGGGTCAGCATTTGGTGCATTTGGTTCGCTCTCTGCTTCCATTTTTGAAAGATATCTGTGAAGAACAAAGGAAAGAGATATAAATTGAAGCTAATATTCAAGGTAGACAGACTTTTAACTTTGGTTTCAGTTCCTTGCTTTCAAGTGCTACTGCTAACACACATCTCTGTCAGGAGAGTCACCTTCCAATGATGAGCGTGTCTATTGGTAAGCATCTCTTTATTAGTAAGGACATGTTATATGATTGCTAACTAACAACATGTCTATCCTCATGCTTGGAACAGCAACCGTTGTGCAACTTCAATTGTTGATCTACATCGCAGCTGCCCAAAGTGTCTATATGAACTATGTCTAAGCTGTTGTCGAGAACTACGGCAGGATGTATATTTGACCGTTCAGAAGGTGAAGTTTCAATATAGGGATATGGGTAGTGATTACATGCATGGTGGAGATCCATCACCTGAGTGTTGCTTCTTAGAAGCACCAGAGAAAAATTTCAAGCCTTTGACGGGGTGGCATGCAAACCATGATGCTAGTGTTACTTGTGCTCCAAAGGAACTTGGTGGCTGTGGGGAGAAAAACATGGTTCTGAAGCGAATCCTTCCCTGTGAATGGATTACAAATTTAGAAGTGAAAGCCAAAAATGCACTCGACATTGGCCAAATCGAATTCTCCACTGTCAAGCATGACTCTGCTGAAACAGATATGATGCGAAAAGCAGCTTCTAGGGAGGATTCTTGCGACAACTTTTTATTGTGTCCAGATTCGAGGGATACTCTGAAGGAAGGAGACCTCTGGCGCTTCAAAAGACATTGGATCAATGGTGAACCAGTTATAGTTCAAAATGTTCTTGAACATACAAATGGTCTGAGCTGGGAGCCAATGGTCATGTGGCGTGCTTTGAGGGAAAATATGGATCCAAATAGTACAGAAGTCAAGATCATTGATTGCCTGGCTGGCTGTGAGGTCTATTTCTGCACTTGACCTCTCTGTTTCCGTTTCTGTTTCTGATTAAATATATTTTCTAGTCCACTTTGAAGGTATGATCTATAAATATCTTCCGATATCAGTCTTGCCTTAGTTTCAGGGTAGACCAATCTGATTTGATATGTTGAATGTCTTTTCTACATCGTCGTACTATTCCTGTCTTGGCAACCTGAAACTAAGGCTGCACTCTGCACTATCTCCTACTTTTAGCAGTACAAGACTATGCTGTTAAAAGTTCTCTCACTTACACACTGACTCGCATATGTTACACTTGCTATTGCTTGTCTAAATAAAGTTGTCATGAATAATTGCTCTTCTGATTACTTTCGTGATCTCTTCCAGGTGGAAATCAATACACGGCAATTTTTTGAAGGATATAGCGAAGAACGAATGTATAGAAATTTATGGCCAGAGATGTTGAAGCTGAAGGATTGGCCCCCTTCTGATAAGTTTGAGAATCTTTTACCCCGTCATTGTGATGAATTTATTAGTGCCCTGCCCTTTCAAGAGTATACAGATCCTAGAGCTGGTATTCTTATCCTTGCTGTTAAGTTGCCACCTGGAGTCTTGAGACCAGACATGGGTCCAAAAACATATATCGCTTATGGGGTTGTGGAAGAGCTTGGAAGAAGGGATTCTGTAACCAAGCTGCATTGTGACATGTCCGATGCAGTATGATAAACAATTGCTAATGCTTACTTACATACAGAGCTATTAATTTTTTTCTATCATTTTTCATAATGGTGTATGCGTTGTACCACATATCTCTTGAATTTTCAATGTATGCAGGTTAATATATTAACACATATGGCAGAAGTAAAGCAAGGTGATATGCAGCAATCTGCAATTTCAAGGCTAAAAGAATTACATAGGGCCCAAGATGAGAGAGAGCTTCTGAGTGGGGTGAACTCTCATGTGGATCAGGCTGGAGAATCTGTTGAAGAAATAAAGGATGAAGAAATGTTTGACGCTAAAATATTTTCTGCGGAGAGATTCTTTCGCAAAACAGTCGCTTTTATTGATTTCGGATAGTTTGACTGCAGGTGTCGGTTTATCCTGTATGTGTTTCATATGCTGGCGTGCCACCGTTTCTCAACGGAATATAGAATGTAAAGCTGCCTGATTTCTTGATAAGCGATTAAAACAAGGAGAGCACCAACCTTGTCAGAATGGGTCATTCTCGCCCAGTAACCTAGGACTTCGGGTTTTTGTGCTCTAGTATAGCCCCAGAAATCGATACCTCACACTCCCTTAATCAGTGCAAAGCAGAGCAATCCCTATGACGATGTGTTGAGAATTCTCACTCGATATGTGACAAGCTCTTCAACCTTCCAGTCGCGATGCTTTCTTTGATCGCAATACTCTCACTCGATAGGTGACAAGCACTTTGATCTGCTGGTTGCAAAGAAATAAAACCTCTTGACAAGATGTCTAGGTGTACTTGCGTATAGCAAATGTTTTGTATTTGATCGGGGACCTTTTCAACAATGCTCTTACTCTCTTTATATAATGCTCAGTAGTCGTCTTTCAATTCTCTTGAATTTCTTCTGCTCTTGCTCTTTGAATCTCAATATAACTCTAACACCATCCAGCATACGGGTCTTTTCTTTATATAGTTCTAATGCTATCACAACTCCTTTACTAGAAAAAACCTATCTGAAACAGAAAATGTATGATAGACATTAAGCCGCATGAATCAGCTATCCGGAATTTCAATCTACAGTCCCAAGTTGATCTGGAAACGGACTTTGTTTCTCCACTTGACCGCTCGCCAAGACTTCAGCTCACCTTGGGCCGCTCGCCAAGACTTCAGCCTTTCAAACCCAATACGAAATATTTATTTCAGGCCCAAACATAATTAACAAAGAATCCAAATCTCCAGAAGCAGTAGATGAAGCAGCTGGTGCTTTGTGGGACATTTTCCGTAGTGAAATGTTCCTGAGTTGGAGGAATATTTGATGAAGCATTCTAAGGAATTCAGGCATACTTATTGTTCAATTGCCAAACGGGTAACTATGGTATCCATAACTTTTATAGCCATACCTTTTGCCTTTTGTTAAGGATGCTGATTTCGGTTTTTGTTCTTTGTGTTTAGGTTGTTCATCCAATTCATGATCAGTCCTTTTATTTGACAGTCGAGCATAAAAGGAGGCTGAAGGAGGAATTTGGTACGAAACAAGATAATCTCGTGCTTTTTATTTGCCAACTGTCCTCATTGTTATACCTCTGGTATTTTACTCTAACATGCCCTTTTGCACTTCTTAGGAGTTGAACCGTGGACATTTGTTCAAAACCTTGGAGAGGCTGTTTTTATACCTGCTGGATGCCCACATCAAGTTAGGAACCTGAAGGTCTATCTATCATGTTAATTTTCCCACTTTATTGATTGTTGGTGGTATAACTCTATACTACTATTTACCCCTGCAGTCATGCACCAAAGTAGCCGTGGACTTTGTATCTCCGGAAAGTGTCCATGAGTGCCTTCGTTTAACCGTGGACTTCAGAAAACTTCCCATGAATCATAGGGCTAGAGAGGACAAACTTGAGGTAACAATCATGCTTACCTTCTGACCATTTCTAGTTCCTCTACTTTTCTCCTTCATTCTTCTAAGTTTAATATCGGGCATTATCTTTTTTCTGTTGGAGCAGATAAAGAAGATGATACTGTTTTCCGTCGACCAAGCTGTTAAAGATTTGGAAAAGTTTCTATCAACCGAAGTTTAAAAATTGACAACTTTACAATGATTTTGCATATTCTTGACTGTGAAAGTTTTGTAGAGTCGGAACAAGTTTTTCCTTAACTCTTCCTTTTGGTCCATGTAAGTTGAAGCAATGACAAAAAGCTTCCTCCTGGTCCATTGTGTTTGACATGGTCTTTTCAGGTCAGCAATTTCGCCTTAAGGTATGACAGTGTTGATTCAGCTTGAAGGGTTCGATTCCTGAAATGAATATAAGTACAACAGCTGATTCAAGCAAAGAGTTGATGAGAACAAGGTTGATTGGTTGAACACTCCAAAGTCCAAATACAAGCAACAATACAAGAACCTTAATTTCACAATAAACATGAAAAGTAAATGCTGTTATAATAAAGCAGGTGTATGAAGATGAATTCCTGATTTGGAGCATTATAGTATGTGGCAGAGATGACAGCCAAACACTCACACTTTTATACACTATCAATTTCCCTCGCCCATCAAAGAGTCAATCATGCACTAGTATTGTCCTTACTATATTATGAGTTACCATCACTGAAAGGATACCAAATGTTTGTCTAAGAGCATCTGCATCGGTTGGTGGTTTGCTCGATTAAATGGTGAAGCCGGCCGAATTTCGTTTTGCTTGAGCAAGAGGAGGAGCAAAAATTGTTCAGTTAATTGCTTCAACAATTGGTTCTTGCTCTTGCTCCTGCATCCACGATACACTTTGCTCGTGCTCTTCTTTTGTTATCGAGCAAACTACCGACCGGTGCAGATGCTCTAAATAGACTAGAATATTATCAGCTGTCAACTTGCCATTAACTTGATGTATAGATAGTGAAAATGTTCATAGGGACTAGCATAACACAACTTAATCTGATGGTGAAGTCAACTCATATATAAGTGAGAACATCTGATTTTTTGTAGACTTTGATGAGATAAATAGAGTATCTTTATAGTATCCATCAAAGTTCTAAAATTGCTAGATGCTCAACAAACGATAAGAAGACTACGAGTAACTTACAATTATTCGTCTAGGTAGGGGCTCTACGATTATCTAACATAGTGAGAGACAAATCTAACATTAGGCAATAGTCATCAAACATTAGCCAAATTGGGGGCCAATGAAGGTTGGAATGCTTCTCCTATAGTCATCATACATTAGCTAAATTGGGGCCAATGAGGGTTGGAAGGGGCGATAAGGCACTGGCTTAAGTGGAACCCTACCAAGTTCAAGCGCCAACATTTACAAGTCCCTTATTGGTACCTTGTTGAGCCATCGCAAAGCTCAATTGTCGAATGCCTGCGGGATTTCCCATCTTGGGTCAGCGAGGTTTTACTGCTCTCATTGGAAAGAGGTTTCAACATCTAGTGAGTCTGAATCATCACAAGGCTCGATTGTTGGATGTCTACGAGCTTTCAAAGTGGGACGACCTTAGGTCAACGAGGTTTTAGTACTCTCATGTATATAGGATAAAAAACACAGCGAGTATAGATCGATATTATTCTCAAAGAAAAGATTCGGTGTTCGAATTAGTCAAAATCAAATTTTCAAGATTTGGTGCTCGGTAATTTTCTATTATGGAGATAACACGGTGTTTCCAAAGACTTTTAAAGCTCTGAGACTAATGTGCCCGCAGATGGCGTTATAACGCTTTCTCTAAGAGTTTTAGCCACCGAGAATAGATTGAGATTTAACTCAAATCAACTTTGACAGAATTTCAACACATATGACTCCGCACCTAAAATTCTTATCAACTCGATTGCATGTGGTGGTTAATTTGGTGATATATTTTAAGCCAAATAAGATCATGGCAAAATGATTTTAAAAGGAGGATGTTTCACATAGGATCACCACATTTAAAGTATTTTTCAAAAGGTCTATGAACAATAAATCTAAGGGTTTGGGTATTAGATAAAAAATAAAAGAAAAACCCACAAAAAAGATATGAACAAGTAAAAAGATGAAGAGAGAAAAACATACATGCTCATGAGATTCATCTCAACCATTAGTTGTGCCTTCGTTGCCTATTACCATGAAAACATGAATGAAACTGCTCCCAACAAATTGTGAGATCTCATGTTTCAACCAATAGATTTTTAAGAAGAAGGCCAAAGCAAAAGTACAAAAAGGCATTAGGTTTCATGTTGGTGTTTAAATAGCCCTCTCTAAATTCCAATCTAGGAATTTGCATAAATTATGGCAACTTATTCGGACCGGCAGTTACAACATCCAATAATTGCAAAACTTATATCAAATAAAATAAAATCTCCAATTCAAAAAAAAAAAAAATTCCAAAAACTAATTAGTCTCTGAATTAGCCACGATCATTTCGTCGTGAAAAGCTCTCTTATCTCTATTAATATAAAGCCAAGCATAGCTTTTGGTGTCATCCCATACCAAATTATAGAAACTCGAAAATACCCTTATAAAAAAATAAAAGCAGTCTCAAGAAAAAAAAACAGAAAAGAAAGAGAAAGAAAAGAAAAACTCAGGGGAGACAAAAAAAAAGGTGAACAACAATTTTGCCCAACAAAAATTGTCATAGAAGTGGATAAAGTAGTGGGTGATCTAATTTAACAAGTGTGTACAAACGGGTAGTTAAGCTAGTTAATAAGTAAAACCCCGCCAAACAAAAGACGTTATCTTCATCCATTGTTTCTGAGAGAGCTTCTCCTCTTCTTCTTCAAACTCAGCTGATGCGAATATGAACTCTACTCAAACCCAACTGGGTCTCCAATTCCAACCTCACTTAACCTTCTTCTTCTCCTCACTTCAACTCCCCACTTTCTTCTCTCCCAAATTCCACAGCTTCAAACGCTGCGTTTCCATCAGAAGCTCAGCTGCTCCTTCTTCTTCTAACGAACAAAACGACGTCGTACAGAAGAGTCTTCAATCGAAGAGGGCCTATCCGTTTAATGAAATCGAGCCCAAATGGCAGCGGTTCTGGGATGAAGACCGGACTTTTCGGACTCCGGAGGATGTTGACATGTCAAAGCCTAAATATTACGTACTTGACATGTTTCCTTATCCCAGGTTTGTGAAATCTTAAGGACCCAGTTTGTGGAATTTGATTTTTTTGGAGTAGGGTTGGTGAAAGGTTCGGTCTTTGATGTGGAAATGGTTTGTTTGAGTTACTGGGTAGTGATGAATTAGGCGAAATGCGAAGACCCAGTTTGTGTAATTTGATGTTTTGAAGTTTGAGGTTTGTGAAAATTAAGAGTCTTTAGAGGTAAAAATGGTTCTGAGTTTGGATGAAATGGGTTGATTTTGATAACAATGTTGAATTAGTTGAGCTTAACCAGAACATTTGGTACAGTGCATTTGTAGTAGTGGGATTTACTATGTTTGAGATTTTGTGAAGTTGTGAAAATGTTGAGGACCTGGTTGGATTGTATTTTGTGCTGTATGGAGTGGAGTTTATGATGAATGATACTTTTATGCTCATTTTGATGGCGAATGATTGCAGTGGAGCGGGGTTACATGTCGGTCATCCGCTTGGATATACTGCCACAGACATTCTTGCTAGGCTGAAACGCATGCAGGGTTACAATGTGTTACACCCGATGGGATGGGATGCATTTGGATTGCCAGCAGAGCAATATGCTATTGAGGTTTGTTCTTCAGTGGTTTTAATTGGCTTATAACTGTTTGAGTATCTGCTGTGGGTTTCAAGTTTGAACATTTGCTGATGAGTTGCCTTGTGTGTGTCTGACAGACAGGGACCCACCCAAAGATTACAACTTTGAAGAACATTGATCGCTTTCGTTCCCAGGTAATGTAATATTCTTTCTAAATTTTCAAGTGTAAAATCAGCAATGAAGAAATTGTGATTACATAAAAATTTCATACCACTACATATCTATACCAAATTTCGATATACTGAACATCAGTAAATTGCGACTAAAAATAAATTTCATACCACTATATATGTCCTTCGATGTAATAAACCTTAATAAGTGTTAGTGGCTCATAGGCTGGTTTAGCAGGCTTTTATTAGCACAAAACTTGAATCATAGGGCTTTCTACCCCGTTCCATGTTTTCAGGCTCTAATGTTATGAAGGTCGGATTAAGAATTGGAACATGTATTAACATTTTCTAAATTTTTTGCAGCTAAAGTCATTAGGGTTCTCATATGACTGGGATCGTGAAATTTCTACTACAGAACCAGAATATTATAAATGGACACAGTGGATCTTTCTTCAGCTAATAAAGAGAGGATTGGCATATCAGGTAGAAATAAGATATCGATGGAGTCATTGAGCACATTTTCTGTCACTTTTGACTACCAAACAGATCTGATAGTATGCCTATGCTACATTCAGGCTGAAGTGCCTGTCAATTGGTGCCCTGCTCTTGGTACTGTCTTGGCAAATGAAGAAGTGATAGATGGTTTGAGCGAGCGTGGGGGTCATCCAGTTATAAGAAAGGTACATGTTAATCTCTTGTATTTTCTCTTTCCAGACCATCTAAGTTATAATCTCCTTTTGGCTTGATTTTTGAATGGTTTTATAATTTTACAGTGTCATTGTTTATTGCCGAGCAGCCAATGAAGCAATGGATGCTCAAGATTACCGCATATGCTGATCGCCTTCTTGAAGATTTAGATGACCTTGACTGGCCTGAAAGTATTAAAGAGATGCAGAGAAACTGGATAGGGAAGTCAGAAGGTGCTGAGATGGAATTCTCTGCTCTTAGCAGTGATGGACAAGAGAGGGACATAAAGATTACAATCTATACTACCAGACCAGACACCATCTTTGGAGCAACGTAATAATCGTACACTGTATTACTATCTTCATTTTATACTGAAGATCCAGAGGTACCCGTAGATTATTTTTTGACATGTATGTCCTGGTTTTGTCTGTTTTCTTGTTTCTAGATATCTAGTCATGGCACCAGAACATCCCTTGTTATCATCATTAGTGTCAACAGTGCAGAGAGAAAGTGTACGTTCAATTGCTTCTTGCCCAGTTTTCTCAAAGGTTTCTTATGATCATAATTAGAGGGCCAACAATGTTGAGCACAGGTGGAGGAGTACATAGATCTTGCCTCAAGAAAGAGTGATCTTGAGAGGACTGAGCTTCAGAAAGAAAAGACCGGGGTCTTCAGTGGTTGCTATGCTAAAAATCCAGTTAATGGAGAAGCCATCCCTATCTGGATTGCGGACTATGTCTTGGGGAGGTTTGTTTGGCTTAATGCTTATTTCTTACTTTCTTGAAGACAATAATTAGGAAGATGCATGCATGCTTAAGGTGTCACATGTACCTTGTATTAGTTGTATGATGTTTCAAATGGAAATGTATGTGCTCATTATTTCTCCTTTAACTCATGACTTTGTTACTAATTCAGTTATGGAACGGGGGCAATAATGGCTGTACCTGCACATGACACTCGTGACCATGAATTTGCTTCAAAATATGATATCCCAATCCGATGGGTTGTGATGCCACATGATAAGAATCTCAGTGATTCCAGAAAGGCATATTCAGGCGAAGGAAATGTTATAAATTCTTCAAATTCTACAACAGGGCTGGATATTAATAGCTTATCTAGCAAGGAAGCTGCTTCCAAAGTCATTGAATGGGCTGCAGAAACTGGAAATGGGAAGAAAAAGGTAGTATTTTTTTTTTCTCCAGAACACAAAAGCCTTTTGTGTGTGTGTGTGAAAAAAAAACACTAAAACTTATAGTTGAAGATTTGACTGGCACATTATGATCTGATGTTCTGGGTTGGACTTGTCTTTTCAGGTGAACTATAAGTTGAGGGATTGGCTCTTTGCTCGCCAACGTTATTGGGGGGAACCTATTCCAGTGATTTTTACAGATGATGGTGATGAGGGCGTTCCCCTTCTTGAAACTGAACTTCCTCTCACTCTTCCAGAATTGGATGATTTTTCTCCCACCGGAACGGGAGAACCACCACTAGCAAAAGCAGTTTCTTGGGTGTGTTTCCCTCATTCTCTATTTTTCTCGACCTAGTTCTGTTTATTGATGGAACTTAAGATTTCTGATCTGTTAGGTGCATACTTTTCTTGTGCTAGCATTTGGATGATTTTTTCCGTACATATGTATAATAAATCTACACCTTTGCAACTTATTTTTCAGGTCAATACGAAGGACCCTTTGTCTGGAAAACCTGCTAGACGAGAGACAAGCACCATGCCCCAGTGGGCTGGTTCTTGCTGGTATTCTGCTGTTTATAACCTTCTATAGTTCAATCATGTTAGTTAATGCAGATAGGATGTCTCGAAATTTATGAGATTTGGGGCATTATACTTTCTTTGTCATTCCAGGTACTATTTGAGATTTATGGACCCAAGCAATTCAGAAGAATTAGTGTCAAAGACAAAAGAAACGTATGAAAGATTGTTCTATACAAATTCTATATTCACACTCTATTCAGAAGGAATTAAAAATAATTAGATTTGTAATATTAGGTGAGTTTAGACTTTTAATTCCTTTGTCTTTTTAAACTTCTTTTGCTGTAGGTATTGGAGCCCAGTTGATGTGTATGTTGGTGGTGCTGAACATGCTGTTCTCCACTTACTATATGCAAGATTCTGGCACAAGGTGTGTGACTGATGGTTTTTTTATTTGCGCATACAAGTAAGGTTTACGATGTGAAACTGAACCTTATCCAGTTGTCCATCATGATACAAAGCTATTGTCATGACCGTTTGTATGATCATTTTTGTTAGAGTGTTGTTTTGTACATCTGGGCATCTCATAACAGATGAGCCAGTTAAGTGTCCTCCGAAACTTGTCTTGCATGATATATCCGCCCTACATCAGTGATCCGGCTAATCACATTAGTCCAAAACTCACAAGTTGGCTCAACAGTATATTTACAAGCTTAGTAAGAAGAAATATAATAAGTTCAGTCATTCCATTCCACAAGTAATAAAGGTCGTTCATCTCCAGGCCACATGAACCATGGCAAGGAGTGATATTGCTAAGAAATTGATTAAAGTTGATAATGCGTGGGTGCTAAATTGAGAAGAGTGGTTACAGTCTCTCAACCTATTTAAATTTCCAATATTGATCGTCATCTTTGCTCATTATTTTTTCCTTTTGAACATTTGTCAGGTTCTCTATGACATTGGTGTCGTCTCCACCAAAGAACCCTTCAAGTGTGTCATAAATCAGGGGATTATTCTTGGAGAAGTAAGTATAGTTTTTTTATTTGCATACTGAAGCCATATTTTCCGATACTTGAATCTGACACTTGGATTTGCAGGTTCAATATATTGCTTACAAGGACTCGGAGGGGAAATTTGTCTCTGCAGACTCTGATGCATCAGTTGAGTATCAACAAGAATTGATACCAGAGGAACAGGTATTATTTTGAATACCTCACAGTTAGTTTCCTCTCCTGTCATGGCCCTATTTTGATTCCTTTCAGAAGGTTAAGAGTAAGAAAGAACTTCAAAATTGATATTTAATATTTTCTTTCTGCTTTAAGTTTTCTCCTGACATATGATTTCTTTTCTAGATTATGAAATCCGGGGATTCTTTTGTACTAAAAGACAATCCAGAGATCTCTGTTATTGCACGTTCTCATAAAATGAGTAAAAGTAGGGGAAATGTTGTCAATCCTGATGATGTTGTTTCAGAGTATGGGGCAGATTCACTTCGCTTATATGAAATGTTCATGGGGCCACTGAGGTAATTCTTTTTCTAAATTATATATTAACCATAAAGTGATAGATGCAATCATTAAGTATAAACAAATATTTACAAAGGTGTACAGCTTACATATATTTCCTATCATTATAATCTTCATCTAGAGACTCAAAGCAATGGAATACAAGTGGTATTGAAGGTGTTCATCGTTTTCTGGGAAGAGCCTGGAGATTAGTAGTTGGTTCACCATTATCTGATGGTACATTCAAACAGGGAACTGTAGTGACTGATAAGGATCCTACTTTGGAGCAACTTCGGTCTCTACATAAATGCATAGCAAAGGCAAGACATTTAACTTCTAATTTTTTTTAAATCAAAATTGTGCACCTTTACATTCTGGTGCAATTGTAATAATCTAATCACTTTATGCCTGCTGTTTTCCAATTGCAGGTAACAGAGGAAATAGAAGCAACAAGATTCAACACCGGAATTTCTGCAATGATGGAGTTCATCAATGTGGCATATAAGGTCCATGAACCTATATCTGTATCTTTTACTTGCCTGAGTATGTGCTGCACTTATTTTTTTGCTTTTTTTTGTTTTTGTTTTTTCGAATCTCTTAGATAAAGGTAGATTCTGATGATCCCACGGTTCCCACCTTGTGAGTAAATCTGGTAAAGTTGTTGGGTTGTAAAGCATTTCTCTAGGTGTATGGCTCTTTTTATAGGGGGCTACTCCACTTGTTTGTTGCAATGCACACAAAACCAACAACCGAGATCTTTCAAAAGCTTTGAACAGCCTGTTTAGCTTAAAATTATTCCTTTCAAAATGGTTTTTCTCCGGCAAGTATTTACTTTTTCTGTATCTAGTATTATGTGATTGTTACATGTTTTAACTTTTAAGCTATGCCTTTGGTACTTAAGAAAGTGTATGTTACCTGTCTCAAATAGTTATTATGAGGTTTGTTCTAGTTTGTTGAAAATAGTTACATGTTATATACCTTAACTGACTTAACATTTATTGCCTTCCAGTGGAAAAAACATCCGAAAGTGATTGTTGAAGCATTTGTTCTCTTACTCGCACCTTATGCACCTCATATGGCTGAGGAGCTTTGGGTTCGCTTGGGACACTCGAAATCATTGGCATATGAGCCTTTTCCTAAGGTAAAACTCTCTCTCTCTGTAGTCAAAGTCAAGATGTTTTGATTTAAATTTCAACTCCTGAGATGTGATGTTGAATGTATGCAACTCCTAGAAGACTAAATGGTAGATGGGGAGCAGTTATTATTTATCTTTCTTTGTTTGAAATGTAGGTCGATCCTGCTTACTTGGAGGAATCTACTATTTTGTTGCCGGTTCAAATCAACGGCAAGACGAGGGGTACAATCCAGGTTGAAAAGACCTGTTCAGAGGAGGATGCTTTCCAACTGGCATCAAAAGATGCAAAGCTCTCCAAATATCTCGACAGGATGTCAATCAGAAAGAGGATTTTTGTCCCCGGAAAGATCTTAAACGTTATCTTGGACCGTCAAAACACCAAAGCAGCTGTTCAGTAACCAATCAGTCTCATTCGACTAGTGGTTTCTTGCGGTGAATGGCCATCTACAGCCTATTTGGGAATGCCTTGTCTTAGATCATGTTTGCCTATCCAAGACCTTGAGAAAAAGAAACCACAGCTCTCCCATGCATAGGTCTCTTTGTAACAAATTCTTTGATATAGAGAGACTACATATGCCAACCTCACAGCTTCTTGTATGATCTAATACAACACAAAATGGCATTGTATATCCATCATTGTATAAGCCATAGATTCAATTCTGAGCGGCATATGTAAACTCAAAGGCGAAAAGATTAAGAAAATTCACTAACAAGAGGGAGAATTCTGGAATAAACACCCGGGGGCCAATTCCCAAAATGCCACGTGGCATGATATCAGTCGTCCATTTAGTCTACTGTTTTGCTCTTTGACTGAGCTTAAGATAAAGCATGTGTATGGGATCTCCTTTGCCCCAGAGAAAGAACTCCGTCGCCGACCCTCGCCGCCACCCACCGGAAATCTCTCTCTCTCTCTCTCTCTCTCCTTCCTTCCTTCCTTCTGCAACTCACTCTCCTCCACCACATGGTTCACGAAGCCTAGCTTCTCACCCATGTCCGCCGTCAACGACACTTTCCGCGCTTTATTGGCTCCTATGATCCTCGACAGCTTCTGCGACAAACCCCACGACGGGAATATCCCAATCGAAAAAAACAAAGACTCGGGTTTGTTTGTTTCAAGCTGACCTGGCCTGAGTGTTGACGAACTTGGCGGCGATGATGATGTCACCATCGACTTCCAGGCTCGAGGCGCCTTGTCTCGACTTTTCTCGGCGTCTCGCTCGCCTCAAGCCCCGCCTCTGCGAAAGCGAAAGCGAAACCCTTCCTTTTTTGCGATGTTCAATTACTCCTTCGATTTTCTCGTGGCCAAAAACCAGATCTCAGAAAAGCTATTGAGATGGGCAGTAACCATAACACCGACGTCGTTTCGAGATCGGACTTGGGCCACTTGGCCTCGTGCGCTTCAGAGCCACAACTGAGGCTCGCTCGACCAGATCTGTCTTTCGGGGGTCGCCGGTGACCGGTGGCGGCGGTTATTGCCGGCGAATTGAGTGGAAATAGTTTCAGTGGTGATGGATCGTATAGACTGAGTTCATCACGAGCTCAGTCAAAGATGAAAAATGTCTGAAAAATCAACCTCATAAATTATGACACGTGTCATAGTCTAAAAAATAGCCCAAAAGTTTAGCCTGTGCAACACCAGTCTGATCCCATCTCTTGTAGATTTACTTTACTCCCTTGAAAGAGTAATGTAATGTAAAAACTAGAAACTGGCACACATGTCATGCCATGCGTGTGAATTTATTTAAAATTAATATTTTTTTGAAGTTATTTGTAGTTATTTGAATTGTAAATTATTTGTTTTTGTTTTTTGAAAATTAAAAATTGTTTTATTAATATACCTATAATATGTCAACTTTTGTCTCTAATGGTTTTTTTTCTTTTTTATATTGGACATGTTTAGCCTTCTTAGAAATTAAATTAAGTATTTATTCTAAATAATTAATCCATGGTTTTAAGAATGAGTGACTGCTCTTCTCCGACCCTTACTGCCCAACCTGAAAGCGGACAGCTAACGCGGTCCGCTTATTGAACAGGGTTCTATGGTCGGTCCGCGACCCCTGGATGCCGAAGGCGTCCTTGGGGTGATCTCGTAGTTCCTACGGTGTGGAGACGATGGGGTCGGTCCATGGATTTTTTTCCTTTTGCCTCATTTCGCTCAAATGGTTGAAGGGAGATAGTACATCAAGCTGTTCGCAAGGTTGAAATTATTAATTTTTTACGTTAACTTCTCAAATGCTTGGTAACTGTACTAAGCACATTTCTGTTGATATACAGAGATGAAATGATCCAATGAGATTTATTTTTGTACCAAATTTTCTCTGCAATTTTCCACTTAAATTTAGATATTTCATTCCTAGTTGCACACAAACATTCCTAAACCCAAAAACAAGAATAGCATTTCCTCAAAAGCAAAAGAAAATCTTCCATCATACTCCATGATCAATAGTTCATAACTCCCATCTACCTTTACAGCTAAAACGACGACGTTGCAACCATGTGCTCGACGGTGGCACGGTGCCGTTTAATTAAAGAAGACGAAAATCCTCGCTGACCCCACACGCGCGCCTACCCCTAGCGCTACCTGTACGGCGAGGATCACTGCGCGAATCCAAACGGCGCCGTATTTAATCCCCTCCCCAAATAGTCCAGCAAGTTCTCCCTCTCTTTCTTCTCCGACCTCTACAAAATTTGAGAACAAAAGAAAACCTAGCAGAAAATTTCATTTCAATTTTTTCAAATGCTTCTTCATACTTTCTATGACTTTTGAGCTCGGAGATTCTCTCGTTTCGGTCTCGAAGTCGTCGGTTCGTTTCTCGCCGGTTCGTTTCACGCGGCGGCGATGGTGACGACGACGACGACGAGAAGGTCTTCTCCGGCGCGCCACGTCGTCATCAGGCGTCAACTGAAATGGAAGCTTCTGATCGTCTTCTCTGTCGCGCTCTGCGTTTTGGCACTCTACAGGCTTCACTCGCAGCCTTCTGACATCTTCTCTTCTTCGGCTTCGGCTTCATTATCTCGCGCGAGATCTCGAATTTCTCGCCACGGCGTCGGTTTCGCCGGACCGGCCAAGATCGCGTTCCTGTTTCTCGCGCGATTGGACCTCCCGCTCGATTTTCTGTGGGAGAGCTTCTTCGAGGTTCGAGGTTCAGCTCTTTCAATTTTTTGTTGTGCTTATCTTTTTTGCTCTTCATAAAATTTTGTTATCGGCTAATTTGATAATTCTGAGTTTTCTGTGTTCTTGTTGTGGTAGAATGCGGCTGCCGAATCGAATTTTTCTATTTATATTCACTCGGCTCCTGGTTTTCTGTTCGATGAGTCCACAACTAGGTCGCATTTCTTTTATGGCCGTCAATTGCCGAATAGCATACAGGTACTTATTCATTTAGCTGAATTGAAATGGAAAATTATGTATAAATTTTAGCTTTCAATGTACTATGGTATACGATTTTAAAAGAATGCAGCTTAAAACAATGAAATGAAACTCAGAATCGAGTTATGCTTCTGTGTAAGTTTGGGACTTGCATTGAAATGAGGTTTTGATGTTAATGTTGTTGCAGGTGGGATGGGGAGAATCAAGTATGATTGAAGCGGAGAGTTTGTTGTTTGCAACAGCTCTTGAGGATCCAGCGAATCAGAGATTTGTTCTTCTCTCTGATAGGTTCGTATAGTTTACATTGTAATAGTGATTGTTTTGTATAAGTGTAACTGGCTTGGGTATGTCTAAACTTTTTATTTTTTTGTTCTGCAGCTGTGTTCCTTTATACAACTTCAGCTATGTATATAGCTACCTGATGGCTTCTCCAAAGAGTATTGTGGACAGGTAGAGAAAGTGGCTTACACATTTATTGTCAGATTTCAGCCTTTTGACTGTGTCTAGAATCGATCTTTGAATACTATCAGAGCTGAGAAGTTAAAGGTAACTTATGCTGTCTCTTTATGCTTGTAGCTTCCTTGATGTGAAGGAGGGCCGCTACAACCCAAAAATGGCACCTATAATACCAAAAGCCAAATGGCGGAAAGGATCACAGGTTATTATTTAGTGCTTTGCGTTTATATGTTTGTAAATAAGTTTTGTTATATTGTCTCTGACGGCCTTCATCAAAAGCCAAAAGCTCTTGTTTGTGGGTTAAGGAGCTAAAGTTCTTGTTCAAAATGGTGATAAAACATTGTTCAGTATTGCTTCACTTGCTTAGGTAGTATCCATAGTTTCAGTATCATATGATTATGTGTATGTGGTTTATATGGATTCTCATTTAGTACTATGTTATATGTCTTGATTGATGCCCTAGCTGGATTATGATTGGTTGATTTCAGTGGATTGCTTTGATTCGGAGACATGCTGAAGTCCTTGTGGACGACGAAGTTATACTTCCAGTATTCAAGAAATTTTGCAGGGTACATAATTAAACTTTTGATGCTCGAGTTTATTACTTTTGTCAGTTATGATGATCTAGTCATTCTAGTGGTACTATGCTAAAGGGCAAAGTGGGTTTTGGATAATGGATCAATTGGTTTAAAACACCACTTAATTTACTTCACTGCCTCTTTACTTTGCAGCGCCGCCCACCTGTTGATATCAGAAAGGGAAAGCTGAATCTTGTAAGTTTTGATATTGGATGGAATAGATGATCCTTTTATATTCTGGCCATGTATCATATTAGCCAAGTGCTGTATAATTCAGAGACTTGAAAAGGCTATCTGATATGTCATTCCTCCATAGGAAATGTATAGTCATCGTGTTCTCTGTCAAGTCAGTGATGATAGGTTTTGATTATGGCTTGATACCGATTGCAGAAACTTCAGAAACAGCACAACTGTATCCCAGATGAACACTATGTGCAGACACTGCTTGCGGTAAGATAAGGAATTATGGTTTTTTTCCCCTTTTGTTACCGATTGTCTTGGGCTATTAGTGTTTCACTTTAGCCCATGCTTATATACTTCCTATTTGTTATTTTCCTATATTGATTCACCACTTTGTGTGCTGTAAAAGCTTTCTATGAATCATTGCCACTTCCACTAGTTCAAGAGTTTCTAATTGAGCTCCTGTTTTACCTGTTCTATATATTTTGTTAGATGAGTGGTCTTGATTCTGAGCTTGAGAGAAGGACAGTAACCTTTACATTGTGGAGCAATTCTGCAAATAAAACAGAGAGTAAAGGATGGCATCCTATGACTTTCAACCATGCCAATGCAGCCCCTCAGAAGATTAGGGAAATAAAGGTTAATATCATTTTAGATTTTCATTACCACTCTCAGATGTAGTTTTGCAGACGGTAACACTTATTTCTTGATTATTTCTCATCCTGCTATTGGTTTGACTTGTGCCTATTTCAACAGGACATCAACCATGTATACTATGAGACAGAATACCGAACAGAATGGTGTCGGATAAACTCAACTGCTGTTCCATGTTTTCTGTTCGCGAGGAAATTCTCCAAGGGTGCTGCCATGCGCATTCTGAGCGAGGGCATTGTTGGTCGCTTTAATACAGCTGCATTATTAGAACCACCGCCATGATCTAATTCTTGAGTTCTTAGGAGCACTAACTGTTCGCTCATCTGAAGTATTATCTGGGCATTTAACAAAAAGCCCACTAGAGATATATAGGAATCAATCACACTCTTACAACTGATTTTGGTACCGAGTACACCAAGGAGATCTACTTGTGCAAAACTGATGATTGTCACTTGTCAGAGACATGATGGAGAATGCTCAATTTGGGATTTCAATGGCTTTCTGCTTGTGGCATACATGTTGAAATAGTACAGTGCCGGGGCTTCAGTTAAGATTTTATGGAACGTTAACTTTGTGTAAGAGCTTTCTGTATATGTTGAAATAGTATATATGAAACAATACAGAAGGCAATTTGAGATACGAGTTTGAAATTCTTCAAAATTTCACCATGTATTATTAAAAAAAAACATATGACCATTGACAACATGTATAAAAAGCCTACACAAAATAAATTATTCCTAGCTAGCCAAGAAATTTGTCCCTAATGGACTGCTATTCAGCTACAGCATCATCTATATCCTTTCGGTTTGTTAGAGACTCGACAGAACACGAAATTCCAATTCCAAATATCAAAGTCAAACATTCTTCAATTTTCTCTCCTTTCACACTCAATTGGCGAGCTTCTTGAATTAATGGTTCTGAAATCTCTGAAACACGTCCAGGAAGAGTTGTTTTCACATAATTATGAAGATTGAAGTTGTCGCTAAACATGTGATTAGTAGGTCTCTTCTCAATAAACATTTCTAACAAAAGAATGCCAAAGCTGTAGAGATCCCCATATGTAGATGCCTCACTTCCCATACCATACTCTACAGTCAAGAAAGTATTCAAATATATTTGTGACTACATATATATGTGCATAAATCATATATATAGCTCTAATTGAAGAAATATGTAAGACTAATAAAGCCATGCCAGGGGAAGAGTTGAAGCATATATATGAGAAAAAAATTACCTGGTGCTGCATAACCAACCGATCCTCTAATTCCAATGGAGCTTGAATGATTTCCAGAAATATTAGCGGTTGATCCTTCGAGAAACCTTGACAGCCCAAAATTGGAAACATGTCCAGTCAGGTCACTATCTAAGAGAACATTACTTGGCTTGAGATCACAATGAACAACAGGTGTTTCACAATGGTTTTGAAGATAATCCAATGCAGAAGCGACATCAATGGCGATGTCAACTCTCTGGACAAGATTTAAACTTTTGGGTTCTTCGCTTCCAGCAGATGGATGCAACCACTCCTCTAAGCTCCCATTATCCATGAACTCATAAATAAGAGACTTAAAATCATTGCCATTGAAATCAATACTTGAGCATGCAGTTATGATCTTGACCAGATTTCGATGTTTGATGTTTCTCAATACCTCACATTCGAAAATGAAACTCTTAGAAGCTCCCCGGTGTAACATGTTAAACACCTTCACAGCGACAAGACACCATCTTCAGATTCAGAAAGAATTCCTTTGTAAACAGTCCCAAAAGCACCCATACCAATCAAATTAGCTGAAGAGAAACCATTAGTTGCTTTTCGAATAGCAGCATATGAAACTTGCAAAACAGAGTTTTCCAAAGTGCTTAATTTACTTCATTTCCTTTTCTTATCAACACGAAAAAGAGACAGCACCACAGCAAGGCCCAAAAGAGTAAATCCAGAAACTAGATAGATCATTAGTTTCATGCTACGAGATAATCCTCCTCCTTCAAACTCTTTAGACTTTTTGCACACAGGAAATCGAAGATTAGCAATACCGCCGCCGAGTCTAGCATTTCCAGCAACTGAAATCTTACTTGCGTTGATAAAAACACCACCAGTTGGTACTGCTCCCAAAAACTGATTGAATGATAGGTTTAAATTTTTCAAGTTCGCAAAGCCCTCAAAAAACTTTGGAATATCTCCTGACATATTATTGCGAGAGAGGTCTAATTCTTGAATCCCTCTCAATTCCTTCATGGATGAAGGAATGGGCCCCGAGAAGAAGTTGCCTTGCAAGTAGAGCAATTCTAAGTTCTGGGAACTGCCTAGGCTACTGGGAAGTTCTCTTGATAATAAGTTTTTAGAAACACCCAATACGCCTAGATTCTTTAAGTTTCCAATCTCCAGAGGAAGGGAACCAGTGAACCGGTTCCCATCCAATCCCAAACCTATTGATAACAATGTAAGGCCAAAAACTTGAGGAGGTATCGTGCCATTTAGATTGTTTCCAGAAAGAAATAGTTCCAGTATATAGCGGTATTTTCCTAGGATGGAAGGGATGCTACCGACTAAATAATTTTCATGCAAGTAGAGTAATGTTAACAATGTTAAGTTTCCAAGAGAGGACGGAATGCTCCCCGATAATTTTTTGTTTTTAAGAGCCAATCGCCCAAGCCTTGAAAATCTCCCAATATCAGTAGGAATGCTACCTGTGAAGGAGTTTTCCTCCATGTCGAGTATTTCCAAGTTGACAAGGAACCCTAATCCAGTTGGAATGCTTCCGTATAGTTGGTTTCCTCCAACACGAAGGAATTGAAGATTGATCGAGAGATTGGATACTGATGTGGGAAACGTCCCTCCAAAATTGTTATTAGCGAACTGCAACCATTCTAGCTCTGTTGCATTAATCAATTATGAGACAAAACTCAAGTTACTGGATTTACCGCTTCAAAGGTTATTGTGAAAATTACTGAATATCCTAAGGTTGTGAAGATTTTGTAAATTTGCCACCTGTCTAGTAAGTTTATTTTCTGAACAGTCGAAGATCAAAAGATTTGTTGCGTTGGATATAGATGAAGGTATGGCCCCGGTAAATTGATTAAAGGCAATACTAAAAAAATTGAAGTTTGGGAAGAGCATGGAACAAATTTGATGGAAGACTTCCTTGAATTTGGTTTTGCATTAAATAGAATAGAACTATAGAAGTGAGATTATAAATGCAAGAAGGGATTATACCATACAACTTATTCATTCCCAAAGAGAGAAATGTCAAGTTTTTTCACTGGCATAGAGAATTAGGGATGCTTCCTTCTAAGTTATTGTAAATGAAAAACATCGCCTCAAGAGACGAAATGTTCCCCAAAGAAAGAGGGATTTGTCCAGTTAAATTGTTGTATTCCAAATCAAAAATTTGAAGCTTTGACAAGAAACTCAATTCGGAGGAATTTTACCCACTAAATAGTTTCCACCAAGAAGAAGGGTGATGAGTTGGAAGCAATTAGATAGATTGGTATGAATGGTACCGGTAAGTGAGTTATTGGTTAGACGCAATACCTGCAACCTATGCAACTGCCCAATTTGAGGAGGGATTTGATGGGTGAAGCTATTGTTCTGGAGACGAAACTTTCTTAAGAAGCTTAGGTTTCCTATGTGTGGAGATATAGATCCCACCAACGCTACAGAGCCCAAATCTAGCTTTGTGACCCTTTGGCGATGTCCTAGACTGCAGATGACCATTTGCCAGAGGCAAAACTCAAGGGATACATTCCATGAGCTTGCGACTCTGTTCGGATGGTGTTGTATTTGAGCTTTGATTGCTAGCAGTGCCTGCTTATCCGTCTCATTTGCACCGAGTGACCCGGTTAAGGAATAGTGGTGTTTCAAGTTCATCATGGAGCTACTACTGCATAAGATGAACGTTGCAGAAAATAGAGAGTGTAGTAGGATCAATCTCACAACCAAAAACCCCATTTTGAATATATTAGCTAGCAGAGGAGATTGTATGTATAATATGGTGATTTCAACTGAGGTTGCTATCAAACTAATTTATAGAGGATGGAATGATTTAGAAAACACTGGGTCACTTGATTTCCTCTACAGATTAACTAGCGGTGCTTGTTTTCCAAAGACAATTGTTATTTTGTATGGAGGCCAATTCCAAGTTCCGAAGACCGTCTCTTACTTATAGTCTAGGTCTTCCACGAAAGTGCTATGTTTCTTGTGTGTAGCCTGCATCACAAGTTATATATATGATGTTGTTTTGTTCTTGCTGGAATTCATGACAAGGAATTTCCGATATGACTTGCTTTCCCAACTTGATTCAAGAATTTGCTTGCCACTAGGAACCATGCAATCGTGTGGAGGAAAAAAGAAAAGACAAGAGAGTGACTTCTGTTCAAAATCATATATTAGCATTGTGTTTATACCCAGTTTGTCACATCAAATAAGTACCTTGGTTTGGGCTAATAAAGAATTTGACTTTGGTGTGGCTATTGACTCATTTTTTTTCGAAGGACAAACGTGAGACGTCAGTTCACATATAATGGGAAAAAGTTTCAAATACAACCACGACTACTCACTTAAAGGCTCCGAGAGAAAAAAGCCATAGTGTAGCTAGATGTAACAACTAAGTTCTTATACCTAACCAAAAATTCGAAACCTAAATAATAAGCTCAAAGTTCGTAACTGGTGACATAGCAGATCCTGGGACGGTAAGTCATACCTATTTCAGGACCAACTGTAAGATCAAAACAAATAAAGGCTTATGCCAATACAACTCAAAAACCAAAACCAACTTAAAATCCAAAATTCGAAAAATAAAAGCAAAACCCAAAGGATCAAAAGTTACCCCGAGCTCGACAAGGGCGTGCCCTATTGCCGCCTGAGCATAGATCTGATTTAGCATGCCTCAACGGTGGGAGTGGCTGAGGCTCGCCATCATGGCCACAACCCAAAGGATCAAAAGTTACCCCACGCACCAAAACATCCCAGTCCAGTTGAATGAGTGGAGTGGAGTGGAGGAGGAAACAACCGAGGCCGTCCCTCGATTATCCGATGCTAGGAGAGACGTCACTTTAGCATCTCGCAATGAAGAAGCGGTTCCGAGCAAACGACCGAAAGAGGGGCGGTGAGATGCTAACCCTAGGAGAGCTCCAAGAGAGAAATTCATTTTTTCCTATCTTTACTCTTGAAGGAGGGATACAATTAGAATAAAATACTTGGGCTATTGACTCATAGTGCATAAGGGATTGTGATATAGTTTGTTGGATGCATATTTATCAAGTTGGTACGTAGCAGAAAATAAAAGAGTTCAAATGAACTTGGATCAACTAATGGCCTCACACCATGTCATTATATGGGTTAAAGCCGATTATACGAAGGAGTCTAGCAAGGGCAAGTCTCTATCAGTGTTTGATACAAGAAGACGTCTTCAGCTCGATCAAGTAACAAGCAGTAAGCCCCGGCAAGCCTACTTCTATTAATTGGAGCACAAGCAACAAAATTTTCACACACATCACCCGTCAAAAACTCCGTCATGGTTTCCTTTCATTTATCTTAGCTCGAGATTAATTAGTTTCTTACTTTGTAGTTTGTTAGCTCTACTAAATTTATTGTCAATCCTTTGTAACCTAGTATAATTTATAATATCATTGTTTATTTCCTTGTACTTTGATTTATTGCTCATTATTTTACTGTTTTGTTCTTCATTGTTCTTTAATTACTTTTTGTTCTTTACATATTGTTATCGTATTTTTGTTCTTTTCATTTGTCGCTCTTTGTTTCTTTGCTCTTCTATCTTAATTATCTTTCTCTCCAGGTCAGTCGTTGTTGGAGCATAAAAAATCGGCAAAGACTAATTACCTCAACAAGAACCAATCAACAAACACCAAACGCACTACGTCGGAAGTTGGCTCTTTAAAGACAAAATGTCTGTGTGTGTGTGGGGGGGGGGGCCCTCAAAAATAGGAACGTCCTCCTCTGAGAACACTCCTCGGCGGTGTCAGCCCAAGCTTATCAATTGTCGTCGCACGTTCTCCAACTTTTCCTCGTTTTCACCTCATTCACACCATATTTTCGTTAACAAACCTGACTGAGTCATTTTATCGCTCACATGTTTACCACATGCTTTTTTATCACCATCATTTTCTCATTGCTGACCATGTCTATATTCTCTCCTCATTTTTGGGCTTACGTTTCCCAATTTTCTAACCATTGCCTGGGCCCTGCCGAACCATCCCTTTTGGCCCATTATTCCTAATATTTCTTTTGACTCAAAATTTTATCTTTACTCAAGAGGCCATTGCCATTTGCATTGATTTACTTAAAGCTCTTAGCGTCGAGAAAATATTGAGCACCGAGTTATGGCGATTGATTCGATCCCAAACGACTGGAGGGGAAAAATAGTCAATTTTCTCGAGTTTGAAATTCAGCTTGAGGAATCTGTTGAGGCCTTTGTTGTGATGTATGGGACCTTGACAAGCCTAGAAAATAATGCAAGAAGTCCACGAGGGAGTGTGTGGAAGTCACATTGGAGGAATGCACACGCTTCCAGAAACATGCATTGGTGAGCCATGCACCTGCGCAAGAACTCGTTGCACAGTCTGGACCGTAGATATTTGCTCGTTGGGTAATGAACATTGTAGGGACATTACCAACCGCCCCTGGCGGATTGAAGTTAAAACTCGTGGCAACATATTATTTCATCAAATGGGTGGAAGTAGAGCCATACATGACCATTTCTTCAAAGGATGTGGTCAGTTTTGTGTGGAAGTATAATATATATATATATATATATATATAGGTTCAGGATACCATAAGAAATTATTTGTACTAACGGCACAAAAAAATTCGAGCATGTATGGGGGGGACTTGTGCAAAATCATCGAGGCTTATAGCCAGGGGGCATGTTGGCAAGAGAAAGTTAGCGTCAGGCGACACTTCCCGAGGCCTTGGAATGACGTATACTTGAAAGAGTATTACCTATAATCCTAGGGAGGTACGTCTATTTTTATAAATGCCAAAAGTCTAGGACAATGGCAGACTGATTGTGAATAAGTAAATTTATAATTATTTATTTAGTGCATCGATTAAATCTCGACCTTGAGAGCTCATTTTCCAAAGATGGAAAATTAACCAAAACTCTTGGAGAAATTGAGTTATCATTCAATGAAAATATCTGGGCCCCAAGGGTTGGGAAGCTAGACGGCGAGATAATGTTAGTATGGCCAAAATACTGAGGGTAAAAAGGCACATGCCAGAATACAAAGGGTAAAAAGGCGTAGGCCAGAATATTACTAAGGGTAAAAAGTGGTAGGCCAGAATACCAAAAGTAAAAAGGCATAGGCCAAAGTACCAAGGGTAAAATTACATGAGCGTAAAAACTAAAGGTGAAGTGGCATTAGCATATCCATAAAACCAAGGGTAAGATGACAAAAATATGGCCAAAACTCTTGAAGAGATGGCAATATTTTGTTTTAAATGGTCAAGACTCTTGGAGAGATGACATTGTTTTGTTTAAAATGGCCAAAACTCTTGGAGAGATGGCATTATTTTATTTAGAAAGGCCAAAACTTTTGAAGATATGGCGTTATGATGTTGCAATGATTATATCTCGGCCCAGAATTGAGTGATTACTTAACAAACTGAGAAATAACCATATTTTCAAAAAGTCAAAGGAAAAATGACATTAACTTGGCCAAAAAGCCTACGGAAAAATGACACTAACATGGCTAAGAACCTTAAGGCAAAATGAAAAAATTATAGCTAAAAGCTAAGGGCAAGATAACATTGACATGATCCAAAAATGTGAAAGATATGGTGTTAAGGTCGAGAAAAACTCAGCGATGAAGTTCTCGACTCAGTGGTGAAATTGTGAAAGGACCTCTTTTAAAAACCTTATGTTAACACAAGCAAAATTCAGCGATGAGGATGACATCCCTAAAGGAGGAAATGATTGAGTGATATGCAATTACCAATAGGAGTCGAGAATAAAGTCATTGGAGAAGAGAAATGGCACATCGATTATTGGATGAGCGTGACTCAAGGTGAATGTGCTGTTATGGAACTTTGGAGTATGCGATGAGGAAGAAGTGAGGCATGCAACATCGAGTTAAATTGAATCTCAAAGTAAGTTGAAAAGCAGCGAAAAGTTGTCATAGTTGAAGATTGAGAAAGTCTCAAAGCTAAATGAAACATCCAGTTGAACCAAGAAATATTGAGGGACAATAGTAAGGTCGGGATGAGATGATGTCGCTCCTTCTGCGAGGCAAGGGGGTGGGGGCACGAAAAATGCATGTGATAGAGATTGAGAGTAGCAACCCATGAAGCACTAAGATGGATGTGGTCCACGTGTGGAAAACAAGTATGCGGAAGAAAATGAAGGTGTAGAGGCTATAAAATACGAAAATTCTCTTTGGGCCAAGGACCTTGGGACCGCAAGAGAATTTAGGGAGCCAAAGCCAATTTTGTCAATTCGTCCGCTCGCTGATTCTCTTCTTGTGGTTTTTTCACCAACGAGATTTTCTCAAACTCCCTGATCATGTTACACACTAATCATCGATTCTCATACATCTCAGAATCTCTCGTTACATATTCATCATTCGACTGCTTGACTACGAGTTGTAAATATGAATGCTTCTGAACGCGGCTGATATATAGTTGTTTTGGCCAACTCTTATAGTCAGTCTCCACTTCCCATTCTTTTTAAATTCCTACGCCTCCTCCTCGGCCAACAATTCTCCTATCAAAACAGATACATTCTTTTCTCTGTCGAGGAACACAGATATATTCTTTTCTCTATCGAGGAACATCTCTCTGCTCTACTCCATTGTAAGTTACATTGGTGTTCATTGTCATTTTCTCCATCTTGTTCCCCAAAGCTTTCCTATAATTCCTATAACATTAATAGACCGGCATTTTCCATACTCTCACGACTTTGATTAGGATACTTCTTCCTTATTTCCATTGCGTACAAACTTTTTGACGGTGGCTGGTTCTCACATACTGACACAATTTACTTGCGATCCTCAGAGATAAACTTCAGCACTTGGTACCTTGTAGATGCCTCTGCTTCCATTTGGTGTAGCTAACCCTGCCCAAGCATCACATTGTACGCCGAAGTTTTATCAATGATAACAAAAGTCACCTCTAGTCTTTTTCTTGATGCGGCTATCGGCAAAGTAGCCTCTCCATAGGGCCAAGATTATGTGTCATCGTACTCCAACACAAGGGATTTGGATCTCTCTTTATCATCCTTGGATCCATTCTCAATTTTTCGAATGCCTCATAGTAAATGATATCCACATTGCTTTCAGCGTTGATTAATACTCGACGCACCATGCAATTGTCTATTCTAGTAGAAATTATCAGCGCATCTTGGTGTAGAAATTGAATTCCCACTTCATCTTTGCTAGAAAAGCTTATCACATGTTCAATATCTATTTTTTCTTCATTGATTGACCCCATTCTACTTGACAGATCATTCTTATCTTCTTAGCTTGGTGCAACTCACTTCTAATGTGAACCTCCTTTTCCCACATGGTTGATGGTCCCCCCCCCCCCATGTACAACGAGAATTTCTCACTAGAGGTTCCTTGTCAACATTTCTTCCTTACTGTTGGACTTATGTTTCCTCTTGTTTATACTACAAAAGTTTTTCCTGCCTCATGAGCTCCAGTATGGTTGTCTTAATGGCTTCACATGTATTGACGCCATGCCTTTTGGCCTTATGGAAGATGCAATAGCGCCTTCGCTCAAATATGTATGATGACTCGGGATATGGCGATGGCTCCTTGAAAATCCCCTCTAATTGATGCTTTTGAAAAATGTAGGCAGGGCTACATGTGAACTATGGTTCTCCATTGACTGACCGTACCCTTTCTCTTGTTTCCCTTGTTGTTTTGCCGATTTGTTCTTGCCCCAGCCTGAGTCTTTCCTCATTCCTGCCTTGCCGGTGATTCTAGCTCTGATTTATCCTTATTGTTCTCAGCCATCCTACTTCGTCGAGTATTTCCTACTATCTCTAACAATATCTCACCTTCCACCTTATCAAGGATGTCATCCATGTCCTTTGGTGGTCTTCTGGTCAATTCTTTAAAAAGATGAGACCCATCTAACAATCCTTCGCGGAATGCGATAACCACCACACTCGATTCACACTTGATTCTTGTCATTTATTTTTTAAACCAATCAAAATATTTCTCTAGCTTCTCACCACGCTTCTGTTTGACATTGAAGAACACCGACAAATAATTCCTTTGCTTCCTTGAGCAAAAAAATTGTGAGATGAACGCTTGAGCAAGCTCGTGAAAACTAGATATTGAGTTTGGCTTTAACTCCCTGAACCACTTAGTTGTCTGCCCTGATAAGCTTGATGGGAACAATTTGCACATCAGCCTTTCATCGACGGTTTCAATCCACATTACCCTGGTATATTCTTAAAAATGGTCAATAAGATATGTTATGCCCGTGTATTTGGTGAGCGTCGGTGTAGAGAAATTTTTTCACTTCCGCGCTCTCAGAATGCAGCTAGTGAATGGGGATTGAGTAATTCTCTTTGCAAGTTCAGTGACAATATCTCGTGGCCTGGTCTCCTTTACTTCTTTCATGGCCTCTGCTACAAGTTCTTTCAAATGGCAACCTCTGGGAGTCGGATTCCCCGAGTTTTTATCAGCGCTGACATCACCTCTCTGAGTTTTTCTTGTTGGTTCATAATCTTCATTGGAGGACTCGTCGTCTTCCCATATGTCGTCGTCCTCAAGTAAACTGTCTTCTGAGGCCTTGTCCTCATCTCTAACATTTTTAACCCGTCTCCGCCTCCTTTCCTTTTCTTTTTCCTCGGTGACAGTTGGGATGGAGTGCTGGGAGGCAAAAAGAATCGGGCCTTAATCTTCTTTGACATGGACACCGAGTTGTTCAGTTTCATTAAGTTACCTCAAGAATTGAGAGAGAAAAAACTCGATCTGTCAAGCTTGAAAGAAAACTCAGTTGCTCTCTGCGATGCAGAGTCTCGCTTGATGCGGTATTTGGATGTGAGGAGTGGGACGAGTGTTGAGTTTAGAAGTGTTGACATGACAAAATCTCAAGGTAGGCCAATATGTGAGATGTTAAATGGTAGGATTATGCTTTTAATGAAGACCAAGCTGGGGATCTATGGTCTGAAATGTGAGAGGGAAGTTCAAAAAGTTTGATTTGCGGGTCCTTCCTCCACGGTTGTCACAAAAAAATATGGTTTTTCTAAGACTCTCATGGCCATTCTTTAACCAACACTATTATCTTTTCAGCATTGATTTGGGTCACTTGCTAAGTTGCTCTACTACTACTCTCCTGGTAGTATTCTTTTAGGAAATGGAAGTACATGGTATTAAGTTCAATCGTTGTCTATTGTGTCATTTTACTCATTAGTGGGAAAGGGAAGTGCATCCGAAGGAATTATTTCAATCATCTATTGAGTCATTTTACTTTACTCATTAGTGGGAAAGGGAAGTACGTCCGGAGGATTGAGTTGATTGAGTTCAAACTGTTGTCGAATTGAGGCTTTTGCAGTATTGTAAAGACATCCTAATTGTAACAAAGAGTGATTCTTTTGCTCTGCTGCATTGCTTATGCTGGGTTTAAGGTCATTAACACTAGTACTCGTCTCCTCTGAAGCCTTAAGGTACACCGGAAAAGCGCTAGGTTCGCATTTCTATCAAGTGATGTCCTCTGGATAACTGGCAATTACAGATACAATTTGACAATGCAGGGGTCCTTTCAGATGGATATTGTATTTGGCTTGGGGAAATATCTAGTGGAAAGCTAGGAGGCAACAATAATAAGTTAGCAATCCTTTTCGACATTGAAAGCGAGGTTTTTAGTTTATCGAATTACCAAAAAGTATGAGAAACAAGAAGCTAGATCTATTTAGTGTGAAAGACAATTTCATAGTGATTTGGGATGCAGAGTCTGTTAAGTATCAATGTAATTTTGAATTCATTTTCTTCAGCCCATTTTTTTATATGACCAACTACTTAATCTAAACAAGAACAAGAACTAGGACTAGGAAAAAATGTGTTATGAGGTTCTCGGTAAGTTTCTTGGTGATTATGTGAACAACCGTAGCGTCGTCTAGGATTGCTCAACCAACGTGATTTTTTCACAACAACATCTCCAAATATTGGAGTTTTTTTGTGGTTTGTCAATTTCTAGTATAGTTTGATCTTATGGGCATGGGCGGAGGGACACGGGGGCTAGTCCGGGCCATGGCCCCTCCTGACATTTTAGAGAAAAAAATCAGTATATATATGTTTATATATATATATTATAATATATATAACTTGCATGGCAGTCTTATAATAAAATATAACAAATAGTGTAATTTTTTTTATACCAACAAACTTTGTAGTTTGCGTACGTATAAAACTGATTTGACAAAGAATATAATAATATATATTAGGGTATTCTATTAAGAATAGGATTCCAATTAAAGGAAGATTTTGAATCATGATGATTATCGGACACCAAATCCTGTTTAATCAAGGATTCTACAAAATAATACAAGATTTTTGTGTGTTCTATAAATAGGCATTAAGCCATTAGTTTTGTCTAAGCCGCTATTTATACATAGGTTGAGATGGAGAGATATTATAAAAGAAAAGAAAATTCTCTAAATCATGCAGTGGAAGAATCATCTCTTTTGGATTCAGTATCAGATTCACTGGAACAACCACCTGCAAAGATTCGAAAGATGAACCCGAAAAAGCCTTATGTTGAAGATAGTTCAGAAAAATATCCTTCTGATCTCGGTAAACGTCCACTAATTTCAAGTTATCATCATAACATTCGAGAAGAAGTTCAAAAATATTATTTACAAAAAAAGTCTTGTCAACCTAAAGCTCACAAGTTTCCTTTCAATAATGATGGGAAAAGAAAAAGAAGGTTTTTTAAGGATTGGTTTGATGAGTTTCCAGATTGGTTGGAATACAGTATCGACAAGGATGAAGCATTTTGTTTATGTTGTTATCTTTTCAAACCTGCCGTTGGACAACAAGCCGGTGGTGAAACTTTTGTTACTAAGGGATTCAATACTTGGAAGGACAAGAAAACTATATCATTACATTTTGGAGGATCTAATTTGACTCACAATCAGGCTGCGAGAAGTTGCGATGCCCTATTAAACTCAAGACAACACGTTGAAACTGTTTTGTTAAAATATACAAATCAAGACAGAATTGACTATCGAACTCACTTGAGTGCATCGATTGGTGTTTTCAGAATTCTTTTGAAACAAGGGCTTCCATTTCGTGGACATGATTAGTCTGAAAATTCTTATAATTGAGGAAACTTTCTTGAAATTTTGGAATGGCTATATGGTTATAATGAAGATTTCAAAGCTGTCACACTCAAGAATGCTCCTGAAAATTTGAAGTTGACATCACCAGATATACAGAAAGACATTGTAAGTGCTATTTCAAGCGAAATAATCAATACTATTGCTAGTGAAATTGGTGATTCTTTGTTTGCACTTCTTGTTGATAAATCTCGAGATATGTCATGCAAGGAGCAAATGACCATTGTACGTCGTTATGTTGATGGTGGTAAAGTAATTGAGTGTTTTATGGGGATTGAACATGTTACCAATACCAATTCAGCAACTCTTAAAGAAGCTATTAATGATTTTTTTTCTAGACATGGATTAAGCATATCTAGATTGCTGGGTCAAGGTTATGATGGAACAAGAAATATGCGAGGCGAGTTGAATGGTTTGAAAGCATTTATTTTGAAAGAGAATGAATATGCGGTTTATGTCCACCGTTTTGCTCATCAACTTCAACTAGCTCTTGTAGGAGTGGCAAAAAATCATGATATATTTCAGACTTCTTTGAATTGGTTGCTAATGTGGTGAATGCTGTTGGAGCATCGGCTAAACGAAGAGATATTCTCCAACAAAAGCATGGTGATGACATTTTAGAGGCATTAGATAATAACGAGCTTTCAAGTGGACAAGGCTTAAACCAAGAAACTAGTCTCGAACGATCTAGTGATACACGTTGGAGCTCTCATTATGATACTTTAATCAGCTTGGCTAGAATGTTCAATTCTGTGATCGTTGTATTGGACATTGTCAGAATTGATGGTGGACAAGCTCTGTTCAAAAACTAGAAGCAAGAGTTCTTATGGACTATATGCAATCATATGATTTCATATTTAGTTTATGCTTGATGAGAAAAATATTCAAAATTACAAATGATCTGTCAAAAGCATTGCAAAGAAAAGATCAAGATATTGTGAATGCTATGAGCTTGGTTACTGTGTGCAATAAACGACTCCAGGCGTTGAGGGAGAGCGGTCGGGATGATTTACTAACACAAGTTTCTTCTTTTTGTGGGAAGCATCATATAAAAGTTTTAAGCATGGATGACAGATTCGAGCCTCCTAGAAAATCAAAGTGAAAGTCTCGGGTAATAACAAACTTGCATCATTTTCTTGTTGATTTATTCTATACAGTTATAGATAAACAACTTCAAGAATTAGGTGATCGATTCAACGAGAAGAATATAGAGTTGCTTCTTTGCATGTCAAGTTTGAATCCAAGTAGCTCATTCTCAGCTTTTGATAAAGCAAAGTTAATTCGTCTTGACCAATGTTATCATCAAGACTTTTCTAAACATGAGAAAGAGGTACTTGATGATCAACTAGAGAATTATATTATAGACTTGCGCTCTGACATTGAGTTCTCTAATTTGAGAGGAATTACTGAGGTTGCAGAGAAAATGGTTCACCGAAAGAAAGATAAAACATATCCACTAGTTTACTTGCTTTTGACATTAGTATTGATTTTACCAGTAGCAACAACAAGTGTGGAGAGAGTATTTTCTGCAATGAATATTGTGAAGAGTCGTTTACGTAGCCGAATGGGTGACGAGTTGATGAATGATTGTTTGGTATTATACATTGAGAAAGACATATTTGTTACTATAAAGGATGAAGTTATCATGAAACGTTTTCAGGATATGAAACCTCGACGATGACAATTACCCTTGTAATAGATAGTATTTTTTCAAGAACAATGTAAAATTTTATATTATTTAATTCTATTTTTGAAGTCTTAATTTCGGTCCCCCTGACTCTAAATCCTGGCTCTACCACTGCTTATGGATGTTATTTATGTAAGAGATTTCTTAAAAGACATATATGACTTTAATCCCGGATGAGTAAAATAGTTCAGGTCATTGTAGATTCGAGGTCAGGGATGATCTATATTTTAGTGAAGAAGAATACGAGAAATAGTGATTATGTACCCGTCTTAATCAGGATTGTCATCAGTGCTCGGAATGTCTAGAAAGTTCAAATATTTTATCTACGGTCCGACCTTTATTCGAGTCAGACACAGCATGGCTTCAAGCCCAATATTTTAGGCCATCGATTTGTAATTTTTTTAATACATAAAGAATTTTAACAATATTCATTCAAGTCACAATAAAATATTTTAACGATCATAATAAACATTTTTTTAATAAGTAATGAAGTTCACCATAAAATAAATTATTCTTTACATAATCTTTTATTGAGCAATTGAGATATTTAAAGAATCTTAAAAAAAATGAAATAATAAAGCAAAAATAAATTTTATGTTGATAATACTATGACATCACTATTATTAATTTCTCTTATCAGTCTTATATGAACATTAAGTTTGAATGGGAATAATTTTTTGAGTTCGCAGTAAGTTTTATAATCTCAAGTCCGACTTTAAATGTACTCTGGAAATCTGGACATTTCAGACTACAGCGGTTTTCCAATTTTTAGTATAGTTGGTTCTTATGAGGTCTTATTTGTGTAAGAGATTTCTTGAAAGACATATGTTTTTAATCCCATAATGAGTAAAATGGTTCAGGTAACAGTGGCAATTTCTGAGGAGTAAGCTTATAACGCAGTACAGACGATCTGATTTTGGAAAATAGGAAAATCTCACACTTCAAGGGTTATTCGACAGGTTCGTTTCGATGGTTGTTAATCAACGTTTGTATCCAAGAAATATGGATATTCAAAGTCTCTGCAAGCCATTCCGTTCAAAAACACTGTTGTTTTTCTACCGCCATTTAGGTCACTTAGCCGTGCTTCATAGAGATTCTCTCGTGAAATTAGTATTCTTTTATTCTTTTTCTAGACAACAAATGTCATACGATGTAACCACGGACATATATAGAGTAGTACACTTTATAGATTGTAACTCTGATTGTAGGCTGTCAGTCAGTAAATTATTAGATTCAGGTGCATTGGTTGTGGAGGGATCGAAAATGTGGATGATGGATTAGAATCTAAGTAATGAAATAGTAACGTAGCGTATCATAATTCGATGCCCGCCATACCATTCAAACAGGCTGGATTTCTTCATTTCCTTGCTCAAAATTTTCAATAGTGACATTGTTTCATCCAATTGAGGATTTGAATTGTGCTCTGTAAAAAATGTAGTGATAGTCCCATGTAACTCAATAAAACTCCAACCGGGGAGTTTTCTCAAGCCAAGAGACTTCATTTGGTTCCATGCCTCACCAACGCCATCCCATCTGTTCAACGAAGCATAGGTATGTGCTAATTGCACGTAGTTTCCAGCATCCACAGGTTTCAGCATCAAAATTTCTCCTGCAACAATCTCCATGAGTTCTACATTGCCCTTAGTTCGACAGGCATCCAGAAGTATGCCCAAGACATCAACTGCTGGCTGCAAAAACACCCTCTTGTAGAACTCATACGCCTCTTCCACCCTTCCTGCTCGACTGAGGAGATCAACAATGCATGCTCGGTGTTCAAGGCTTGGTGCGATACTAAAATCTTCAGTCATTGACTGGTATATGCTCAAACCCTCGTCAACAAGACCATTATGACTACAAGCTGAAAGAATTGAGAGGAAGACGACATGATTTGGTTTGATTCGAGTCTGCAGAAGCTCTGAATACAATTTCAAAGCAATGTCAGCTTTCCCGTGACAGCCATAACCAGCAATAATGGTACTCCATGACACCAGATCCCGGTCAGTCATTTCAACAAAGCACTTGTGAGCTTTATCTACGTCACCACATTTTGAGTACATGTCAACTAGAACTGTGTCTACCAAGACGCATGGTCTGAGGCAACTTCTTATAGTAAAGTTGTGGAGCCACTTTCCCTGATGTAGAGCCCCAGTTGAAGCACAAGCTTGGAGCAGTGAGACCACGGTTAACGAATCAGGCTTCTGAAGAGTTGTCCTCATCTCGGAGAACAGAACCAAAGCCTCACCAAGATGACCATTCTGAGCATATCCACCGATTATAGCATTCCAAGAAACCAAATCTCTTTTGCTCATACTTTCAAAGACAGCGCGACTCTGATCCAAACGTCCACACTTTGCATACATTGTAACAAGGGAGTTTTGGGCAGGAATGTCAAGTGGCATTGCTTGCCTTAAAACATAGCAATAAATTGAGGCTCCTAGATTGATGGAACCCAGTTGCGCACAAGCTGCAAGAGCACTAGCTATTGTGGCAGTAGACAGTTCTGTTCCCGAATCCAACATCTGACAGAAAACCATCAAAGCCGTGTCTGCAGAATCATTTTGAGCAAGACCTGAGATCATGGCCGTCCACAGAACCACATCCTTATGCATCGTCTTTTCAAATATCCGAAACGCAAGATAAATGTTCCTGCAGTTCAAGTACATAACTAAAAGAGCTGTTTCAACGTGGGAATCAAGTTCAAATCCTGTTCTTAAAATCTGTCCATGCACAGACTTCCCCAATGTAAGATTACTCTGAGTTGCAGCCACAGACACCGCAGACGCATACGTCTGTTTATCAGGTTCCAAACCTTCAACCCCCATCTTATGCAAAAGCCGAAATACTTCTCCTACATTCCCACTCTGCGCATAGCCTGAAATCAATGAGTTCCACGTAACGGTGTCTCTCCCATTCATATACTCAAACAAGCTCCTTGCATCATCAACCCTTCCACATTTACAATACACATTCAACAGGGAATTCATCAAAGACATATCAGACGCAAAACCATACAATACAGCACAGCCATGCAAGCACGTCACATGTGCAATCTCACTAGCCCCGGAGAGCAAGCTGAGCAGAGTAACCGAACTGGGTTCAACTCCACCTCGTCGCATCTGCCCAAACATATCAAAAGCAACTCCAACACTTCCACCACGCGAATAACATCCGATAATGGAAGTCCAAGGAACAACATTTCTGTCAGGCATTGCGTCGAACACCTTACGTGCATTTTGGGCGTGTCCGAGTTTCGCATAGAAATTTACCAAAGAAGATGCAATGTAAGCATCAGAAGAGAACTCATTAACAACAATGCATTGATGAAACGAGAGGCCATAGGAGAGGAGATTTAGAGAAGTGCAAGCTTTGATGAGATTAGGGAAAGTGTGAGGGTCAGGAGGGATGTGGGTTTTGAGCATAGACGAGTATGTGAGAAGGGCTTCATAGTGAGAGCCTAGAGATGAGAGATGGTTGATGAGAGCGTTGAAAGCTCTGGTGGTGTTTGGTTGCTGGGTTTGGGGTTTTAAGGGGTTTAAGAAAGAGCTGTTTAGCTTGTTCATCACTCATGCTAAAACCCCAAAGGGACAAGTTGTCTAGAACAGAAATGAAAAGGTTGATTTTGACCTTAACCATGTTTTGTTTTCTTCTTTGGGCACCCATTGTATGACGTATATATCAAAATTGTCTCCAAAATGTAGTTGGTGCAAGTGTAACTGGGTATCTTGGTATCTCTAATAAGAGATAAGTTTTCGCTAATTAGACATGACGCATATTGCAATTCGTCTCATCTAAGTTGTACTTTATATAAAGTGAAACCCTTATACTTTTGCATTTAACGAGATTAAGAGTCGATCAATCTCCTATTTGAAAGTCATCATTCAACGTTTAACAAGATACTACTAATCATCAATTGATTCATACATTAGTGAAATAATTTTTCAAACTTGCATATTATCAAACTAGTCATTAACAGACCAATGAGACCATTGATGTTGTTTCTACTGGGAAACCAAACAACAAAACTAGAACTAGCTAGGTCTAGAAACTGTTAAAAAGTTCAAAACATGGACGGAAACATGTAATAATTAAAGAACTAGATGCAAGAAGGAGGGATGTGAGAGCCATAGGAGTTGCCAATGACATTGTCACAGAAGGCAGTGGCAGGTCCTTTGGGACCTTTATGAAGCAACTTAATATTGTCCATCACTATATTCTTGCATGGCTTGCTTCTGCTACATTTCAGAGTCACTGCTTCTTGGGAAGACGACGTCCCAAATATGTTCCTGAATGTCACATTGCTGATTTGCACATTCGATGAAGTATCCTACATTGAATATCAACAACTAAATTAGTAACACCCTAGCTTGCTTCAGTTAAAATATCATTCAAACTGGCTTATATACCTGTTCGTTGCAGAGATTATGAGGACAATATTGTTGATCAATGATAATGGGATTCTCGACATCAATCATCTTAATATTTTCATACACAATATTTGAAGCCTTCAAGGGACTCGAATCCCTTGCCCATGTTTTGATTCTCAGACCATTATCTGTCTTGTTAAACACACTATTCTTCACATAAATTCCTTCCACATCATATTCCGTATAAACATGCCCTCCGAGGCTTCCAATGCTAATGCCATGTCCTGGACCGCAGAACACATAAGAAATGTTGATCAGTCTACTTCCGGATATAATGGCTATGCAATCATCTCCGGTCTGAATGATCGAGCTTCTAATGCTGATCCGGTGAGAGTTTCCGATTTTTATGCCATCAGTGTTTGGACTGTCCTCCGGAGCCAATATCATAATATTCACAAAGTCTATATTGTGGCATCCATACACCTTGAAATGAGCATTTTGGCTGTTGATTGATCTCAAGTGTTGAACTCTTGCATTCGAAACGAAGTCGAACGTCATTGACTGATAGAAATGATCACACAAAGACAATGTTAGAACATGATCATATTATAACTTCAATTTTACGAGAAGAAAAAAATTAGTGAAAATATTACCAAAGAAAAATAAGAAATAAAGACAGGTTAACTTCCCACTACTTGAAACTACCCACCACTCACTCCCACAGTCCCACTCAGTTTCTGTTTTTCGTTCTCAACAATATTTAGAAACAACTTACAATTGGCAAAGCTTTGCAGTTGGGATTTGTGTCACAGTCGTTAAGAGGCCAAACCGAGGCTCCTCGGCCGTCCAATGTACCGCCTCCGGCGACGAGTAGTTGATTGATTCTCCTAAAGTTAATCCAACTTTCAGAGGCCAGTGCTGATCGACTAGTAGAAGCCACCAAAGTTCCATGAACAATAAAGGCAATGCGACCTTTGCATGGACCTGAAAATACAACTGGGAACAGCTTAAAAGTTCCTGGGGGAATCACAACCTTTGCTATTCCCTCCCATTTACATGCTTCACTCCAAGCTTCCAAGAAAGCCTAAAATGAATTAACAAAAATAGAGTCTATCAGGAATGTTCAGGCTCTCATGGTGACACAATGTCAATACGGTAAACCAATCACACAGTAAATAACTAAAAGCCGAAAGCTTTTACACCAATAGATCACAAAGATTTTACCTTGCTGTTATCAGTTTTTCCATCTCGAACAGCTCCATAACTATTCACATCGAAGACCTTGGCACTTTCAGTTACCAATGCTAACAATAGAAACAAGAAAACTCTAAATGCTCGAGACGACAGTGAACCCATGTTTGTTTAGTTCTCTTTTGTTCAGAGTCTGCAAGTTCTTTCTTCTTATATAGTAGTGCACCCACGATGAAATTATGCCTTAATTAATCGATAATTTTAAATAATGCAAAATAATGGATTATTATCAGATGCTACCGGAATCTGGCAATGACGCACTACTTTGGCTATGACGCACTACTTTCTCTCTTTGCTAAAACGTCAACGGGCTTACCAATAGACAACATTTTATAACCAAACTACGAAGTCCAAGCCTTAAAATGACTTCTGGACCTTTGCATCATCAATGCATAAGATTATATTACAAGAATATATCAAGTGTATCAGACTAGCTAAGTTGAATCTTTTTTTGGATACTCTCTTGGTCCAAATATTGTCGAACCAATTCTAACATTTGTGCTCCCCATTTCTATCTGCAAAACCGTCAAGCTTTCGATTAGTTTTCTCACTTATGTGAATGAGACTTTGAATCCCAGATACACATCATAACTTTATATAACTAGTAGGGGTACTTACAGCTTGCTCAAAGTCCGCAGACATGCCCATTGATAGCTCACATTTCTCTTCTGGAATTTCAAGTGCCTTGCAGACCTCGGTTCTGCAATAGGCTAATGTCTGAAACCAAACAATATGGTTCATATATCACCATGAAGCTCATAGAAATAAGATCATACGGAACGATTTATTATGTGATATATCAAAGTCTCACGCACGTTAAAGTTTTCTGGAGTAGATGTGTAGTCCAGCATACCAATGGTCATTAGACCACAAAACTCCAAGTGTGGACAACCTACAGTTACATGTTTTGCAAGCTCCACACATCCAGAGGGCTCAACACCAGATTTTGCTGCAACAACAGTTAAAGGAAGAAGTTGGATAATAGTTTTTTTTCCTTAGTAATCCTTTGATCTAATGACTTTAGATGTCCAATCCAAACCAAGACACCAAGCAGGGGCATAAAGAACAGTCAAAATGTATATGGAAGCCCTAACATTGTTGACTAGCTAATATGAAGAAGTACAGGTGCAAAGACCATGCTCCTCAAGCATGCATCTCCCACATATCTGTGAAGTTGCAACTTAAATCTTGTTAACTTACATTCTTCTCCACTAGTATTCACTTGGACCAAGACCTTTAATGGCTTTCTCCCAATGCTAGAAATAACAGTATTAAGACGGTTTGCAATCTGCAAAACTCATACACAAAAAACTTTAAAGTCAACCAAGCTGATCATTTTAAAATAACTGGATACATTCATTACAAAATCACAAAGCTCCATTCATAACTACATTGTACAAAGGCACATCACCACTAATCAAAGATGTCTTTCGAATTCAATATAGCACCAAGGATTAAGTGATCTTAACCATTTTTCACAAAGAGCGAAACTTGCATATACAATCATTACTAAATATCATTTCCAAAAAAAATCATTACTAAATACACCAAATTTCTTACAAAGTACGACTCTTTTCTCAACAACTCTAATCAAATTCCTCAGACTAGCTTTTGTACATGACAATAGTTGACATAAAAGCTAATACTAATCTAAGTGTTTACCTTCTCATCATCCACACTCTCTACCATTGCAAGGTTAGGAACCGCAGCTGCACAATTTGAAAATAAAATTTTTAAAAACAATAAGCTAAGTCCTATACAATATAACCAAATGGTTAAGTATATGAGATACTGAGTTAGATATGAAAATTCATACTTAGAAGAGGCTTTACTTTATTGCTCTGCAAGTTCCCAATAAAATGCCACTCAATATCTTCAGGAAGCTGCAATTTCAAACCCCAAAAAACAAAATATGTCAATTATAATCAAATCAAAACCTCAAAAATCAAATCTTTTCGAAACAAACTCGGCAGAGCAAGTGAGAGATCAAAAAACCTGAGGAGCTTTCTCGACGACTTCTTGGACGTAGTTCTCGCCAAAGCATCGGTGACCGGCGTAGTATACCTGGCGGAGCACGGCGGCCGGTTTCGTTTTGCTCACCGCCACCACCCGGATTTCTTCAGCCAGGCGCCCCGATTTCTCGGCTGCCAGCTGGACGCGGTGGAGAACCGAACGGAGCGCCGCGGCGGCAACGCCTTCGGCTGCGGCGGAGCTGGCCATGGCTGCTGCTTGGGTTTCTTGAGGCTCCTCCAGATTGGCTATCTGGTTCTGAAACGGTCCAGTTGTTTCTTGGTTATGTGGTTACTGCTCGGAAGTGACACAAGTGATGGACTGGAGTGTGAAACGACGCCGTTGTGCTGATCTCCTAAACGACGTCGTATAACACTTTGCGTTTTATCACAATGGGAGCCCAACGTACAGGCCCAAAGCAAAAAGGGTAGAAAACTAGTATAATAGGTATTCCTGGACGTGAAAATAGCACTAACTATCGAAAATAATGATTAAGAGAGCGCTCCTCTTTCTCCTCGAGGCGGAAAATCCTAGGGTATTGCTCCTCGAGAATCGGCAATGTTGTGGCGCATCCTTACCATCGTCTCCCCTGGAGTCGTGTGTATCATGCTTCCTTTTGGTGGTTCGCTATGGCGTCGGCAACTGTCGAAGTGAGTAGCGTCGCCGGAGTAGCGAGTTTAGCTCTCGGGTTCAACTTTGGGCATCAGAATGGGATCTGAGATCTCGTTGGTCGTTTAGGGATCGTGGAAGGCTCCATGATCGAGGCAAACTCACTGAGGTGCTGGAGGTAGGTGGGGTTTTCAGATCAGGGCAAACCAAAATCGGCGAGGTTGTGAGCTGGTACAGGCGTCCGGGTCGGGATCAGTTCAATTTTTGTGGTAGCTTCCCAAATCGGCTAACAGGCCTGGTTTCACCGTCGGTTGCCTTTTGTCAGCGTGACCAGCATACAATGTTTGGTCGGCGGCCTCTGCCCGATCAAATTGGTAGGGAGGTGATATGCGCCTATTTGGTGTTTAATTCATTCCCTATACTTAGTTTATTATTATTTAATTGATTATTTTAATTATATTTATTGTTTTATAGGTTTTGTGGAGGAATAAAGAAAAAGAAAATAAAAGAGGGATTCTAGCTCAATAAGGATTTAAGAAGAAGTTTTGTGCAATTATAGAAGCTTATTCTCACGTGGACTCTAGGAGATAAATTGGGGACATATATAAACCTATTTTAGGTTTTTGGGAAGGCTAATAAGAAATTAAGGAGAGAAACTCGAGCAGAAGAGAGAGCAAATGGCAAGGAACCCGAGCAACATTTTCAATCTATTGAAGAATCCTTTTTCGATCCATCGAAGCTAGACGGCAGCTTCAGTTCTTCATCTTTTCTTGATCTGTAAAACTCTATGCCTTGTTTTGATTCGATTTTAATTATGACTTTCAGTAGCTAAACTCATTGTTAAGGGGTTGCTTGAAGCCTCGTACATGAAGTCTTTCTAATTCATACATTTTAATCTAGTTTTACTTATTCAAATCAATTGAGGTTTCTCTTGCTATATGAGTCACAATATGAATTCTTGTATGTTTGCTTTGGCGGCCAACTTAGTATGCATGCTAGGATTCTATTGTCATGAGATACAGGCGACTAAAGATTATGGTTCTTCCACCGGGTTCTCTACAGTGATACATCGATTTTACCGTCGGGTGATTGAAACCCTTGGTCTAGCAGGACACGCCTATATTGTACTTATGAACCCTTGTAGATTCTCAAACCTTTTCTATATCTTAATTTTTTCTTCTTTTTAAACCTTGGGGTCCATGACTATGGGTTCAATAGAGGGATAGATGTGGGGGAAGTCCATGACAAACTCATATAAGCATAAGGATTAGGTAATAGAATGTGTTGTGTATATCGATCTTCCTAGGAACTTTCGTTGACTGGATATGTGTATTATATTAAGTATGTGTTAGATAGATAGAATGGCGATGGTGGATTGCATTCCTCTTAACCCATTAATCATATAGTTTAAACTCATTGCATTCATAACCATATTTACTTTCAGCATTTATATTCTGCATTAGCTGTAGCTTAGCCGATTCAGTTCGGTACCCAAAATAATTCAAAACACCCTCAAATTTTGTGTGGTAGTCTGCCACTGTGTCTAGTTTATTATATCAAAATTTAGTATCATTTGAGTCTGCGAGAGAATTTTCGTAGTGTCATTAGTGTACTTAGTCGAGTCTGTCAGTATTTTAGTCTAGTGTTAGGATTTAGTTTTACCAATTCTTCGTGTTCAATAACCCCTATTTATCATACTAAATTGATATATCTAAGTTGAAAATATGGTATCTTTGCATAGGTATTTACCCGCCTATCAAGAGGCAGACTGGAAGCATCGTGTGCTGGTTTGTATTAGTATTGGGTATGAACTTGGTTATGGGCTCATTGCCAAGATCCCTAAGTGATCAGTCCATCTTTTGGTCCAGAGGATGGGCTTGCTGGGATATTTGTTGGGTCAGGCTTATTTGGAATCCAGGAGGTTTTTCACATTTTGGGCCGTACTCCTATGGTCGTGGGCTTTGTCTGCTAAGGATTAAATCTAATTTTTAGTTAACCAATAAGTTTAAGCAGTATAGGTATTGCTTATCGTCCTGCATCGCGTAACGTCATGATACTATGTTTATGGTTTCTCGTTTTTTGGTTTACTATTTGAGCTTATTGTCTAGGCTTGATTCTGTAGGTTGTTTAGGTTGTCTTGACTTCCTAGAGAGCTTACGCAATATTTTAGTTTGTCATTCCTCTCAAGGGAACTCATTGTTTGTAATCTTGTCTTGTGCTTCACAGTTGATGATCTTATATATATGAGAATGACGTCTCACGTGTTCCCCCTAAAAAAAATAAAGTAAGTATTCCAGGATCCTCTAGGAGAAGATCGTCCTAGGAGTGAAAAATCTATCTAAGCTCTCAAACCCCTCTAAGAAATTTAACAATATTGTATATGCAAAATGTATATCATCTGATCAAGAAATTACAGTTTTGTTACGAACAAGATGAACAATTAATTCTACGGAAAATAATCCAACTTATTCTTTAAAACACAAAAAAGATGTATTTGTATCTTTCCTTCAAAATATAAATTTTGAATTTGTTTGCTACAATATTGATTTTAAATTGTTAATACTAACTTTCTAGAAATAACATCAATAATATTGATTGTCAAAGCACACTATAAAGACTTAATAATCAGAAACTAGAAATATAGACGTATCACATGATAGTATTACATTGTTGAACATAAAACACTTGGGTTGACTTTCGAAGTCCAAAATTAATAGTTGTCAAGCGAGACTTGCAAGTAACCTAAGTTGCAAGATGCAACCACAACTAACCGGAGAGGCTCAAAGTCCGGAAGTTGGCATGGCAATATATATGTTAGGCTGACAATCGCCCACGACATAAGAGTCACCAGGAGCTTGGGTACTTGGTATCTAATTTCACATGCATCGTCTCCAATTTTGCTTCCATCGTTCAAATTACTTCAACATTTCAAAGTCTTAATACAGCAACTCCTCAAATTGTTACGAGATACATTTCCGCTTATATGGATGGAGTGGAACTTAATTAGTTTATTTACCACTACACTCTACTTCAAAAAAGACAGAAAGTAAGAAGAAAAAACTACACTCTATATATAATCTATATGCATGGAGTGAACTTTTTTCCTATGAAGGTTGGAGAACGTAATATTATCGATACAAGTTAATACCGTGTGAAAACTGTTATTTTTTTCGTTATTTCATTAAAGTTTAAATGATCACAATGTGTTGTAAATAAGCCTGTATCTTCAGATATAAAGACTAAAGAACCCAACTCATGCATGCATAGATACTCTATATATATTCAGGGGATCATGGTCCGATCCTTGTATTTGAACTGAAAACTGAATCCCAGATTTCATCCCAATAATTGTGCAACTTCGCTATTTTTTAATTTTCGTATCAGATTTTATTCCCATATTAATTAAAAACTATTCCCTGCTTGGTCCCCAAACCTTTAGACACTCGTGTATTATAACTGAAACAGGCCAAGTCTATTGTAGAGTGCAAATCATTCGGGTGTTCTAGCTCGATCATGTGGGGTTTTCGAGTTCCATATTCTTGGGATGTATATACTATAGGTATATAGTATACTGTACGTGTGCGTTATGCCGTTATTTATATATGTATTATTACTTTCCCAAGTTGCCGGACTTAACGATGGGGAATTGGGGATACAGAGTATCGCTATCAACAGTAGGCTAATAATATGGCCACCTTTTCTTTCTGTTCAATCAAGTGGTAATATGGATCGCTTCTAAGAAGATCAAAGATCTTCAGTACTTTGCAAGCAGTTTTATGAATTTAGACCTTTACACGAATAAAGTAAATTTGCATATCAAGTTTCCGATTGTCAACCTTATTCCCAAACTGTTACTATAAAACCCACCTCCCATTCAACCCAAAAATACTAACCCTAGCTAGCTAGCTACAAGCTCATTTCTCCCTAGTCCCTACAACCTTTAACTGATCAGTGATCACCCTCTTCTAATCTACTACAGCTGCTTATATATACAACCATGAAGCTGCTTCACATCCTCTTCGCACTCCTCGCAACAATGGCCATTGTTTCATCAGCTGCATTTGACCTAGACGATTTCGACAGCGAAGAACCAGAAGTGCAGACTAGTGCTGATGAATCTGAAATCATGCAAGAGGCAACTACTTCTTTGAGAGGAGTTCACCGCCTTCTGGCTCAGAAGACCCTTCCGGCGAATTACACATGTGACAAGTTTCCTAGGGTTTGTCGATTGAAGACGAGCCCCGGACCAGACTGCTGCAAGAAGAAGTGTGTGAATGTGAAGAAGGATCGGTTGAACTGCGGGATGTGCGGGTACAAGTGCAAGTACACAGAGATTTGCTGCAGAGGGAAATGCGTCAATGCTTCGTCTGACAAAAGACATTGCGGTGGGTGCAACCAGAAGTGCAAGAAAGGAGAGTTCTGTGCTTTCGGGATGTGCAACTATGCATAATCGATCTCAAGTTCATGTCAAATGACAAATATCAGAGTGACAGTATATCACATGTTTATGTGATATTACTCACTCATACTAAACAAAGAAAAAGAGATCTATATAAACTTGTATAAACGTTGGCAATAAACTTAAAGGGTATTGTTTTGGCTCTTCCACATGGTTTTAACCTTCACCCCATCACAATATGGGAATTATCCAGCAAATTAAAAGAAGTATTATTATTTGTTTCTAGCTAGCTTTGGCCTCACGCAATTTGATCACTACTGCGACCCACACTCTGACTACTTTAGTTCCATATATTTCCAGAATTACAAGGGAACGTGTATATATCCGCCGTCCTCATAAAATGAATTGAATCATCCTAAATTTTTTACTTGTACGGTCGATCAGTCCCCTTTACTTGGATCAAAAGGGTATTTTATTCACGCCTGGTCGAAACAGCAACTCTAGCTGGTATCAAGTGTCAACTTAATTATTTGCTGCTGGCTAGGGCAAAAAATGGGTTCCTAAACCCTAAACCCCAAGTTCCTACTGTACGTATCCCTTAATCAGACTTTAAAACATTGAATCACGAATTGAGTAAAGTAACTAGCTAGTTATCGTGGCATACACGTATATATATTATACATGCATTTGTGTGGGTAGTAAGGACTAAGGAGAATACGAAATTAATCACCGGCCTGCCGGCTGCTATGGTTTTGGTCAATATATGCATATGCAAATGTTGATGTAATTTCATGTGATTATTCTCACCTTGTACAAATTGGAATTTTGGATTAATTGGGAACATAACTTCCATTATGTAATATGTACCATATTGATTATGACGTCTGTAGAAATTAAGCTCAGAATTTATTACACGTATCTTATAACTTGGATAGGGTTTTAGTTCTATAAATAGTACTAGCTCCCCTCGAATCTATATAAGTTTAAAGAGCATTTAAATAATCCCCAAGACTTCAACTCTATTTTTATTTTTCTGTCTCTGCTTTTTGAAGTGATCAAAACTAAGTTTTTATAATATATTGATGACAATGAAATCATCAAATATATTCTTCACCCTAGTGCTCGTGTTGATGAGCATAGCCATTGCCCTTTCAGCAACACCAACTGTTGAAGAGGAGCCCTATCTCAACCCTAACGATCTTCGCCACACAGCAACATCTCTACGAGGATTCAGTGACCGTTTTCTTGCCGAGCAAGTACGAGCAGCATCGAACACATGCGATCAGAAACCAAGTATTTGTCGGAGTAAGGGCAGCGCTGGGCCTAACTGCTGCAGCAAGATATGTGTCAATGTAACGACGGATGTAAACAACTGCGGGCGGTGTGGGATAAAATGCAAGTACTCTGAACTCTGCTGCAAGGGAGTTTGTGTGAATCCCTTGGTGAATGGCTACCATTGTGGCAAGTGCGGCAACAAGTGTGGGAAAGGAAGTTCATGTGTGTATGGCATGTGTAGCTATGCTAATTAGTTTTGGCTAGCTAGCTAAACTAATTTGATTTAAATCTACTGTGTTGGTTTATTCAAGGGACATTCAACATTATACAGAAAAATAAACATGTTTTATATAGCACATGCATTAGAATAAAAGAGTGTGAGATTACGAGCGCATGTACTAAGTTAGTAATAAGGCCAATTGGCCAACTCTGGATCTGATAGATTTCCCAGAATGATTTGTACCCGCTGAACCGTAATGTTTTGATGATCAATACTAAATTTATTCGACGAAATAAATTTTCGATATGTGTTGTCCTATATATGTCTCTTTTTATATGCACGAGTGCATGATAATTAACGTTCCATACATATTTAAAAAGAAGGAAAGACGAACCATGATCTTATATTATATATTCAGTCCATTTACAAAGGATCGACCTGTACATCATATCAGGTGTCGAAAATTTTATAGTATTCTGAAATACAAAAAAAATTCAATTTTGGAGCGTTTGATCACTTCTATACGTAGTTTCCACTTTTGGAGAAAAAAAGTGATCCAATGCTCTAAAATTTGGAAATTTTGATACTCCATAGTACTGTAGAAAACCTCATCAAGTGCAACGTTCTCCAATTAGTTAAATTAGTTGGAGGATTTAGAAAAATCAAACATATATATGTATATGTAGTTACATATTTATGCAACTTTATTATGCTTAATTTATTTCCATTTTTTATTATGCTTAATATTAACGTACTTTATGATTTTATAGGTATTATGAGTGAATTAAGATAAAGGAGTAAAACCCTAGATGTCTAGTTTTCATATCATCTTCTAGATTTTTGACGAGAATTCATGTTTTGAGACTCAAATCACACAAAGAAACCCATGGACGAATTTGTGTTTGATATACCCCTTTAATATGGATGTGGGATAAGTCTTGAAAGTCAAAAGGAAATAGAAGAATCAAGAAGATGATAGTTTTTCTTTCAAGACAAGGAATCTCTAACCTACAAAAAAAAATGATTAAAGGAGCAATATAAAACTTTATAAAAGAGCTTCTATCTTCTCCCTCATCTTGTATATTCTTCTTCTCTATAATGTTTAGTTAAGTTTTTCTTTAGTTCGTGGTTGATCGAAGCCCTAGATTTGTCTTCGATTTCAAACTTCTTTGTGATTTATTTAATTATTTAGATAAATTTTATTTCACTTTTATATCATTAATGATTTCTATGTTAGATGTTTGTTTATTGCACTTAACTGTAACTATAGTACTTGTTCAATGTAGTTTTGAATGTACAAGCTACTTGATCTGCTCGTTTTGATTTTACTACACGATTGACTTCATCCACTGTAAATTTTCTATATGATGCTTAATTAACCTTCGGATAACCATACCTAGCTAGCTAGTAGTCTACTATACTGTCCGTAATAGAGCACTACATACCCTGTCAACAAGTCTTGGCAAAGAAAATACTCTGTCAAGTGTCAACAACAGAAATCGATATGGTTTTGAAGTTCTCCTCCTTGTAGCTTCTTGACGCTCACGTATGTAGATTGGTCAATGGTAAACTATGGAACCGCCAAAGGTCAAATGGTCAATATAGGGTGAATTAAGCTAGTGCTTTTATAACCGTTTTCCTCCCGTTTGGAAAAATAGACCACTTTGGCCTGTTGGCATGGCGGAATTCGCATATTACATGACCACTTCGTTAGAGAGACTGAGAGAGCATGCAATTCAACATATGTACGTAGTACGTACGTGTTCTTGTAAATACTCTGCATAAGCCCATGGAAATATCAGAAGAGATAAAGCTCGCTAGCCTAACTTGGACTGCTATTGTCTGAATTCTGTACGTATGTATGTATCAATCTATGACTCTATGTACTATGTTTCTTCTGCATAATTACCTAATTTTTTTATCGCGTCTTTCTCTGAAAACCTAACTTTTCGAGCTATGGTGCTATACAGCGCGCCATTTGGAATAGACCACCTCACTAAGTTCTCATTATCCACACCCTAAGTTGATGCATGCAATCCCTCCTGGTCGTTGCCCTCTATATATACTTCATCAAACATATATGTTTCCTCATCCAAAACACATTCATATATATTTTCTCAACATTTTCATAGTACGTACTTCATCAACCTCCTCTTTTTCGAAAACCAAACATGAATAGCACCAACAAGGTCATCTTTCTGCTAACCATACTAATGGCTTTAGCCGCCATTACTCTTTCCGCAGCAACACCGCAAGAAGATCCAGAGGATATATTTGTCTCCGATGAGGAAAATGACGTTTCAGACGAGCCTATCTCGGATAGTCTCCCTGCTGCCTTAAGCCAAGAAAGGACTTCTCTAAGGGGAGCAAGCCGCATTCTAGCCACTAGGGCCGTCGCAACCACATGTAACAAAAACCCTAATGTCTGCAAAGCCAAAGGGAGTCCGGGGCGAGATTGCTGCAAGAAGACTTGCGTGGATTTGAGGACGGACAGAACCAACTGTGGCAAGTGCGGGAAGAAATGCAAGTACTCGGAGATATGCTGCAAAGGTAAGTGTTTGAACCCATGGTCGGACAAGAGGAACTGTGGGAGTTGCAACAACAAGTGCAAGAAAGGCAGTTCGTGTATGTATGGAATATGCAGCTATGCATAGAAAAACGACTCCAGCCAATCAACTACTACATACGTACGAGCTTATCGAGCCCATGCATGCATGATAAGGATAACATGCACGCATTCTATCTGTGCAGATATGCATACTTATTAAATTCATTATTTATTTGTTTCATTAGTTCAAATTAAGTACCAAGTACTTGAAATGTGGCAGGGGATAGATAAAGACTAATAAAGTCGATTATGAATTTGTGTACGTAGATGTGTGCAAGGAATAAGGAATAAGGGCTAGCTTGCTCGTCATGAGAATTACTTAATCTGTCTTTATTTGTTGTAAAACGACCATTATATATAAGAATTATTCTCTTAATTACCTGCTTTAATTTCTACTTACTAGCTAGTCTCATTAGACTTATTATAGTCCAGTTAAGAATCATCCACATGCAATTAGGTATTGAACAATATGTATATATAAGAAGTATTCTCCATGCGAAGAAATGGGAACTTAGAAACTAATTAATATAGAACTAATTTAATTATACATAGAATTTTTGCATTACAAATAGATCATTGGTTAAATTACGTATATATATATGTTCCAAAACAGTCGAATATATAATGTGTTCATGTTAATTTCAGAATTCAGACCAAATTAAAGAATCGCGTGTATGCGTGGCTACATATCTAATATGTATAATAAGCTAGAACATAACTAATTTTCCACCAATGCTACAAATTAGATGATCGTTCGGAATATAGAAAACCATTTTAATAACTCAACGAGCAGGGATCACATTTCAATTGCATGTTATGAAAGTACGTACGTTGGACTGCGCCTTGGTCAGTTTTTTGGCCCGTTGAAATATGATGCCTAATTATCACTACTGGAGGAGAGCTTCTAAGCGACCAAGGTAAGTTCTTTCGTCGCTCCAATCTAAATGAGGCGACAAAGAATAAAATCGTAGCCTCAGAAATGATCTACGTCGCTTCAACTTCACTGAGGCGACGAAGTTTGTTCTTCGTCGCTTCAATCCCCTGAGGTGACTACTTTTTTATATCTGAAGCGAAGGAGAGTTTCTTGGTCGCCTCAAATAGATCTGAGGTGACGAAGATTGATCAATCTTCGTCGCCCAAGTTTTTTAAAACTAAATCTGCTCTCCTTCTTAAAGTCAAACCCTTCATAAAGTTGAAATTTTGGGAAAATAGTTCATTCGCGTTCTGGAGCTGTTCTTGTGCGATTTTGGGAGAAATTTGAGGAAATTGAGAAAGAAGGTTGTTCTTGCCATTCATTTGATTCTTAAGTAAGGTTAGTTTGATTTGTATCTCTTTAACCCTCTTTATGACCATAATACATGTTAATTTAGAAGTGAAAATGAAGTTTATGTGAAATTTTTGAAGTTGAATTGAATTTGGTCTTATGTTGTAGTTTTAGTGTTTGAATCATTGAATTGTGATAAATCATGTTATGGGTTCATGAATAATGTTTGAACTTTGGTTAAATTTAGTGAAATTTTTGATGATTAGTGTAGATTAGGTGTATTGGTCTCAATTAGTGGTGTTATTAGGGTTAATCATGAAATTGAGTGTATAGTTAAATATAATTGTGATGTTTATCAACTTAGAACTCCCGTTTGAGAATCAACAACTCATCTAGTTGATCGAGTTGAGTTGTTAATTCTCGAATTGTCCCATTTTTGGACAATTTAGGTGACCATGACTTTATTGATCCTTTTGCTATTAATGTGGTTTCAGTTTTAGTTTTTGTATACGGTTTGTGTCTCCTTTCAATGTTCCCCGAGTGTAAATTAGGTTGTTTAGATATGTGTGCACTCGGGAAACTGTAGGGAGATGCTACAGAAATTTCCCTAAACTAGAGCTAAAACGCATGGGTGCAAAAGGGTTGACAAATGTCGTGTTCCCCTGAAGGGGATAGGACCCAACCCAGAGGCATAAGGCGAAGAAGTGTGGGGGCAGGTTTTGGTTGAATCGTAACTGTGGCGTAGTAACTTTGTTCATATTGATTGTTTATGTTGACAGGAAACATGGAAGGACACACAGAAAAAACTTGGATGGCATATCCTCATGCTGATCCAAGGTACATCATAGACATATTCGAGTTTATGAATTTTGCCCGGCGACATAGTAACTGAGCCAATTATCACTTCTGCCCTTGCAAACATGGTAAGAACGGTTCGTTCAAGGTTACTATGGATGCCATGTATCATCACTTGTCACATAGTGGTTTGAGTTCGGATTATACTGTCTGGCACCTTCACGGGGAAGCTTCAAGTGAACCAGCAATGCTCAGTCAATGAAGACAGTGGCTTCAAGACAGAGTCAGTCCTTCAGTGAACCCGCAGTTGAAGATTCTACATGATGCATATCCGTATTATCCTGGATACCATGCAGATGCACCCCAACAATTTGTGGAAGATAGTTCTGCCATGAACTTCAATGACATGGTAGAAGATGATTATAAAAAGTATGATAGATTATTAAGGGAGTCATAGACCCCATTATATGAAGGCAGTGAGGAAACTGTTTTGAGTGCCATCTTAGATGCAATGAAAATGAAAAATAAAAATGGATGGTCGGACACAAGTTTTGACTCTTTATGTATTTACATTAATAAATTTCTTCCTAAAGGGCACACATTTCCCTGTTCATACTCGAGAATTAAAAAAATCTTGAGTGATCTTTCACTCGATTATGAAAGAATTGATGCGTGTGAGTTCAATTGTGTGTTGTTTAGGGGGGCGCTTGTAAACGAGGATTTGTCTAGTGTGTAATTTTGAAAGATATAAACCATATACAGATGACATTCCCAAAAAAATGATTCATAACTTCCCTCTGACATCAAGGTTAAAGCGTTTGTTTATGTCCCCACACATTGTCAAGCATATGTGATGGCTCGGGGAGTGGATATGTATGGCTGGTAGCCTCAGCCACCCAGCTGATGGAGAAGCGTTTCAACATTTTGATAGAACTTTTTCAGGTTTCGCACGGGACTGCAGAAATGTGCACCTTGGAGTTGCAATAGACGGTTTCAATCCATTCAGAACAATGGGAACATTGCATAGTACATGGCCCGTTGTTGTGATGCCGTACAATCTGCCACCGTCAATGTGCATGAAGAAGGAATATAACATGTTATCGGTGTTGATTCCGGGCCCTAAATCTCCCGGAAAGTGCCTTAGTGTACTCATGGAGCCAATGATCGAGTAACTAATACATTTATGGGTCGTTGGAGTTCATACTTTTGATCGAGTAGACAATGAGGTATTTTTGATGAAGGTAGCAATGACGTGGACTATCAGCGACTTTCCTGGTTTATGGATGCTTGCGGGGTCAACGGTGAAAGGGTACAAGGTATGTCCAATTTGTCTAGATGAGCTAACTTCAGAGTATATATGTAGGAGGATAGTTTATGAAGGTCATCGAAAATGGCTCCACCAAGACCACCATTGGCGATTGAGTAAGGCATTTAACGGGAAAGTGGAGTTTAGCCGAAAACTCATTCCGAATAGTGGAGATGAAATTTTGTAGGACGCTAGGTCACACGCTTACCCCATTCTTAGCCAACATGATGACTTGAAAGTGCCATACGATCCGAATAACAGACAGTGTTAGACTCACGAAAGCATATTTTGGAAGCTGCCTTATTGGTCTTCATTGAAAATCAGACATTGCTTAGATGTCATGCAAATTGAAAAAAATGTGTGTGATAACATCCTTTGAACCATTTTTGCGATTGATAAGAGGTCTAATGATGGTCCAAAAGTTCGCGCTGCTTTGAAGAAAAAGAATGTGCGAAAAAACCAGTGGCAAAGAGAGGGTGACGAGGGAAGGGCAAAGGTTTCTCATGCACCCTTTTTAGTTAAAAAGGATGTTCTAGAGGATGTGTTCGAGTGGTTCAAGGATGTTAAGTATCCTCTGGATTATGCAGGTAGTTTGAGAAGTAAGGTGAAAGTGAGTTCCCCGTCATAGTTTTATGGATTGAAGACGCATGATTGCCATGTATTACTTCAACGTCTTCTTCCAGTGGTTATCAAAGGGTTCCTGCCAGAAAACGTTGTGAAGCCATTGATAGCACTGTCAAATTAATTTCGTAAACTATGCAGTAGGGAGCTTAAGAAGGAGGTTGTGCGTGACATAGAAATTGAGATAGTGATGATTCTCTGCAATTTGGAGTTCATTTTTCCTCTACATTTTTTTACATCTATGGTTCATCTCATGGTTCATCTGCCAGAACAAGTATTCCTTACAGACCCAGTACACTATACATGGATGTATCCAATTGAAAGGTAAAATATTTTTCATTGCTAATATTATGTTAGTTATGTAATATGTAGGCAATTAGGATAATATTGTACTAACCCTCTATGTGTTTTTTTAGGCAATTAGGAAAATATAAAAAGTCAATGAGGAATACACGTTATCCGGAAGGTAGTATTGTTGAACGGTACCTCGTACATGAGTCGGTGAGGTATTCTAAGTCTGATCTCAGACAGAAAGACCACGAGGATATCGACACATCCTCAAAGTGGAATATCAGCTGTGTTTCACTCTTAGTAAGACCAGATATTATCGAGACTCGTTGCCAGTTCAGGTTTAATGAGGTAGAGACTGCTGAGGCTCACTGGCAAGTCTTGGTGGAAACAGACGAAATTAAACCTTACCTAGAAGAACATCTCAGAAGGCTCAAGGCTAAAAATGGTGAAGATTTTGACGAGTTTCATCAGAGGAGGATTTTTCTTCGATGGTTCTTAACATGGGTACATCCAACTATTAATTGTTGTAAGGTTCTTTGATGGTTTATAACACTTATCTTTCATGTATCTAACACTTATCTCTCAGGTGTCTCTTAAGGATAAAAACTTGGACCAGAGCTTGGTTGCAGGAATAAAGTCATTAGCCCAACGACCTTAGCAATTCCAGGTTTATAAGTCGTGTTATGTGAATGGTGTCAAGTTCACCTCGTTTGATAGGGATCAAAGAACCGTGACTCAAAACAACGGTGTCATGATAGACATGGGTTCATCCAAGTTCTACGGCCATGTTAACTACGTAGTAGAAGTATTATATGCAGGCCGTATGCCAGTGGTGTTGTTTAAGTGCACATGGCACAACTCCGACGACGAGGACGATCTTAACACCGTTATAACAAATCATAGACTAATATCAGTGGATACAAAGAACAGTTACTATGAGGATTCACCCTTCATTATTGCAACCAAAGCAAAACAAGTATTCTACATGGACGATCCAAAGGCCGGTGGTACTTGGAAGGTAGTACAAGAAATGTCGCACCGCAATGTCTATAGTGCTGAAGTACTTGCCATAGATGAAAAAATGTCGCATACAGGAGATCATATATTCGAGCCTTACCAAGAGGACACTCCCACAGTGATACAATTTTACCAAGATCTTCAACTACTTTTGAATGAAGAAGGAGACGAAGACGAGGACGAGGACGAGGACGACGACGAAGACGAAGACTAAACTAATATTATTATGAATTACAAAACTAAATTCGTATTTGTTTTAAAGCATTCAAGTTGAAAACATTATTTCTATTTTTTGAATTTGTAAAAATAACACATGGATGAGGCGACCAAGATATCAAAGTTCGTCGCTTCAGTTATTCGAGGTGACCGAGATTAAATATTCGTCGCTTCAGTTATTTCAGGCGACCAAGTATCTTTATTCGTCGCTTCAGTTATCCGAGATGACGAAGAAACCAATCTTCGTCGCCTCAAGTTGATTATATTTCCAGGGCCAGGAATCATTTCTTTCTATCCTCTCGATTTCTTCTTCTTCGGTTCTCACCCGCCCCCAAATCAACTAATCCCTAAACCAAAAATCACCTCCCCCAAACCTAATTCCCCCCCTCTAAACCCTAAACCAACCCTCCCCGAAACCCTTAATCTCCTACTCTCCCCCATGGAAGAACCGTCTCCGGCACCGAAGCTTTTTACCTCATCAATTTCGGCGGTCTTCGCGTGAACTCTGGCGGCTTCACTTCAACTCTGGCAGACCTCCATCCCTCTTCTTCTTTGTTGAATTGCAAGGTAGTACAACGAGTGTACCTCCATCTTCCTTATGCTTATGCAAGTATTCATGCATGTGATGCTTTACTGTTTTGATGGGTTGGATGGCAGTCCGAAAATCAACTCCACTGAAGTACTATACAATTTGGGGAAAAATTGTTTTGACTATTGTGAATTGGTGGATGCTTGTGTGTTGAGTATGTTTGATATGTTTGGTTATGAAAATGGAGTGATATGTGTTGATGTATATGTTGTATGTTGAGTGATGTGGTGTACAGGTTCTAGTTTGTATATAGTGAACACAGTCTTTCTCTCCTGGCGTCTGTTTCATGGTGTAGGTTTTTTTTCCTCCTTTTCCTTCTGTTGTTGTTCTTGTAATGATGCTAAGATGGATGGATGTATTTATGGGGTTGGTTTTCATTAACAAGTATGAATGTATGATGCATGGATTTCAATGATAATGTTATTGATGATTCATGTTGATATTAGAGCAAACTATGTATGATGATCTACAATATATTTGCTCTCCTGCATTGTTTATCTACTAGATCAAAAGTTAATGAGATTTGACATGTAATATAACACTGAAGGTACACCCGTGTTTCAAACTATTTATCATCAATGACTAGTGATGATTCATGCATGTTTGTAAATAAAGATAAGGGGACCTTGACTTGAAGACAAAGATATAAAGGATAAGATTCTTTGATGTATGCATTGTTTTTATTGAAATTAATTAGTATCTATTGGTAGGTGGAGTCACTGGAGTGTCCCATAGATATAGGGTTAGATAGTGAATGCGATGGACTTTATAGAGGCTAACTTATTCATAAAAGTTTTGCATTATTTCAATCGTTAATTATTAGATGCTTCCAAAAGCATACCATTAGGAAGGTTGGAGAAAGAGAAAATGTCAGGCAAGATTAATTGAAAGAAGCTGATGCAGCTGTCTGCATTATACAGAAATGGTCCTGTACTTTAGTAGAAGCTTGTTTAGTGAGAGGGAGTTACATTGAGCATCATGAAGTTGTAAACTCAATTATTTACATTAATACTAATCCAGTTGCTAGTTTTTCTTTAAGACGAGAATAGTGATACTACTAAGCATTACACTTATCATAATCCAGTATCAGTTTTTCCATCACTCAATTTCTACAATACTAACTACTAAGCATTACACTTATCATAATCCAAGTCAGACTCTACTAAATTACTAGGGTCCGTGAGTGATGTGGTGTGTTCGTATGATTAGGTATTGTTTGTACGGATTTTGTTACATGAACATTTTTTTTAATGTTTTAACAGAATGGCTCCCGGGAGTACAAATCAACAAAAGAGAAAAGCGGCGCTGCAGCGCCGTGAAGCGGCAGCTGCCGCAACGAGTTGAGTGGGTCCTTCCGTCTCAGGCGCCCCCACGGGACAGTCCATGACCCCGTCGTAGGCTCGTTCGGAGGGTTTCATGTCGGCCCCACCGCTTGAGGACACTATTCCATTAGTGAAGGAAAGCGGTGCAGTATCCACTGGCGCCACTACCGCCTCAGAGCGCCCTCCCGCCCTCAGCATCCGGTGCAAGAAGACCAAACTCCCAGACATGGTGGACATGACAACCAGAAACGCGACGACGATGCAGCGCGGGGTCGTTGTTCGGACAAAAACTGAGTACCTCGTCCGGTTGAACAACAATAAGCTACTATAGGTGGCGTACTCTACGAAGCATCGGGGGCCTGCGACGAGAGAGTTTAGAAGTCTGATGTCCCGAGACATTGGCCGCATCATTCGCAGCAAAGTTCACATGCTTGCGCCTAGCTTTTTGTCACTTAGCGATGTGCACCGCGACGTCGTCAATACTGGTATTGAGGTATACTTTTTGCGCTTAGCTGAGTTTGTTACTTTAAGGTTTATGTAATTATAACTTTTAATTAACACATTTTAAATTTTTGTGCTAAACGAATTATGACATCCCGGCGACCAATGTGGAGATGTGGAACTTTATAGACGCGACAGCGCAAACAATCTACAAGGACTTGAAGTATGAATTCCATCAACATTATCTCCACGTCAGCAAGGAGACTCCTGCCGAGTTCCTAGGGAGGGAAGAAGAATGTGCGTGGTTAAAAAGTCACTCCGAAGACCCTGATTACCTGGTAAGCTTCATAAACAATCCGCAGAGTTCTTCGCAACAATTTTAAATTTACATGATTATATATTCATATTTTTAAATGATTATTTGGTATGACAAAAACTGTGCGAACGAAATCAAGGAAACAGAAATAAGAACAAGGAGCAGCAGCTCAACCACCATTCGAGCTCCCTCGCACTCTCATACCAGAGTGAGGTGTTGGAGAAGGAGGGTCATCGATGGTTTATATACAATCATCAGTATAGTTTGTATACATTGATCGATCCAAGTTGTAGAGTCAAATTTTATTCTATGATCTTGGATTATTAGATAAGATGAGAATTTATGCATATCTAAATGCATGAGACCAAAGAAATATGAAGCTTCTCCAATTTATTTATATATGCATGAGACTTTATGCATGTTTCTTGTTACTATTTACCTAATATATTCTTGGAAGTCTAATTTTGTTCACAGATTTAACGTTTTGCAAAAAGAAAAATCAATTCAATTAAGTATATATCCATTGCAAACCCATGATATATTCCTCATTTAAGTTGACTTACCCGTGCTCTAACTTCTATATATACCAAGCTACTCTACAGACTTATTCATCCAAAGCTGCACATTAGCATCCATCAGTTCACATAAATCTTCCTCCTTAACCTTTCTAATATTCTTCCCACATTTTAATCACACATAAATTCGTTCGATCAATTGCAACATGAAGTTCTTCAAGTCTTTCTTAGTGGTAGCGATGTTAATGGCTTTGACCGCTACGCTCTCTTCGACACTAGTCGAAGAAGAACTATTTCTCAATGAAGCAAAGACTGCAAAGGGTCGTGTCGATAGCCATGACAAGACCTCTCTCAGGGGAACGAGCAGTGTGTTCCTTGGTCCTCGGGCGGTAACATCATTTTCATGCGACAAGAACCCTAAGATTTGTAGAGTTGCCGCCACATACGGCACCAGAACACATTGCTGCCACAATAAGTGTGTGGATGTGAAGACAGACACACTCAACTGCGGAAAGTGTGGGGTGAAATGCAAGCACGGGGAGATATGCTGCAACGGGCATGTTGTACACATAATGACTGACAAGAAACACTGCGGGAGTTGCAACAACCATTGCAAGAGAGGTGGTTCATGTACGTTTGGCATGTGTAACTATGCATAGAAGAATGTAAGCAACTAGCTAGATGATTTCTCCTCCATAAGCATCCCAATTGTTTGTATTGGGAACATTGTCCTCTATTTCTATTAGTTTAAACTGTAGGGGTTAATTGTTTGTCTGAAATAAAAGTGATTTTGTTCATGTACATTTGTGGAGATATTGAACGGCTCACTATATTGATGTTTTGTTTATATATTTGTTGTCATGTTAACTTGTATATGTTTTTAAAAGATTATTGACTTTAATTATCGAATCAAGTTGTCAATTTTATGTAAAATATAACTTAACACTGAAGTTTCAGTGCGAAATTTTGCACTTGATAAAAAAATTTACTCTGTTAATTTTAACTCAGAAAAGTAATTTTTTTTTTGTTCATCATCATTTATCCGTTTGCAAACGCTTCATAAATAAATAAAATGATAGCCGACTCGGGCCTGTTGGGTCTCGTTTCAGTCGTTTGTAACGACAGAAAAACAAATGAAAGACGACTCACAGATGGGCTTTGCTAATGTTGGGCTGGCTTACTTTGGGGAACGGTTAGACCCAAAGGTATTAGTAACTGCATGTGACCCAAACGTAATAGTAACATCCTTTTATTGTTTCATAAACCTAACAAACACACGATCGCACGTAAAGTTCTAAAGACAATCGAGAAGAGCACCCAATTCACTTCGATATCGAAACAAATCGAGTTGATAAGCTCGCGACCGCCATCGCGACGGAGACACGAGACAGATCGGCGGCGCAATCGATTCCGGCCGGCGAAGCGTCAAACCACACTACTGATCCACGTTCCAACAAAACGGAGGAGATCGAAGAGTAATATTTTGACAATGAATGAGACAATGAGGTAAGAATTTGTGTGATCATTTCAAAGTCATAATAAAAATGTTTAAGCAAAAGATATGATAAAAATGTCTCAACTAAACTTAGTATTCTCACTATTCTCTTGAAGCAAGTATTCTCTCAAAAAAATCTTAGTATTGAAAAGACTCAAAAGAGGCATTGAATGATCGAGTAAGGATGTATAGAATACTTGCATGTTGTATCCACCTACTTCTGTGTCTCACAAGTCACAACCAAGGCAAGTACTAAATTTGTGATCCACCTACTCCTGATTCTAGACGTGGAAATCAATGAGATGTTCAATTGTTCTATGTACTTGTGGTATTTTGTATCTGCTTGACTTAGCTTGTGCTTATTTTGGATTCTCGATCTCCGTCAGCTTGCTACTTCACCTAGCTAGACCGGCCATATCCATTGTATGTATTGAAAGAAACCTAGTGACTCAAAGAGGAATCTCTATCTATTATATACATATTTCTTGTAAGCCTCATCAGAAACATTCTTCGATCAACTTTGAATGGTATGAAAGATACGCAGGCGTATCCATTGTAAATAATGAAGTCAACTTAGCTCGTGCAACCACGTTTTGTGTGTAGTCCCAAAGTTCTTGATCCAATAAACTAAATTAACAGAAACAATCTATATCACCCCTAAATCGTGTGCACCATCTTCTCAAATTAATCCAAACTCAAAAGTTCTCTATATATTGAAAATGAATCGTTCTCTTGTAAATTGCCTACACCAAACAAACAATGGCCTCCCTAACTCCTCTTGTACTGGTTTCATGTTTACTAACCTTGTTTGCTCCAACATTGCAATCAGGCTACACGCCGAGCTACTCCTACGCTCCCAAACCCAAAACCACACTGAAGAATGTAGTCGACGCATGTTGGCGCAACAATCCTAATTGGGCTAGGAATCGCCAAGCATTGGCTAACTGCGCTATTGGCTTCGGCAAAGATGCAATGGGAGGGAAATATGGGCGTATTTATGTAGTCACCAATTCGTTTGATGATCCCATAAACCCTAAACCGGGCACCCTTCGTTATGGTGTGATCCAAACGCAGCCGCTGTGGATCATTTTCGCCAAAGATATGGTGATCACCCTCAAGAATGAGCTCATGGTGAATAGTTACAAGACCATAGACGGTCGAGGGGCTAAAGTAGAGATTGCATATGGACCATGTATAACTGTGCAGGGTGTTAGCCATGTTATTATCCATGGAATAAGTATCCATGATTGTAAGCCAGGGAAGTCCGGCATAGTTAGGGACAGTCCCAAACATGCAGGGTATCGCAATGGGTGTGATGGTGATTCCATTAGCATATTTTCTTCTTCGCATGTTTGGGTTGACCATTGCTTCCTGGCTCATGGCCCTGATGGCCTCATTGATATCACCCATGCTTCCACCGCGGTCACAGTCACTAACAACTATTTCGCTCGGCATGACAAAGTAAGCAAGAAACTAGTATATTTTGATCTAATATTTAGCTTCGTCTCTCAGCATTTCTAATAACCATGATCTACCAATTTCAGGTAATGCTGCTTGGACACAACGATGGGTTTACTGCAGATAGAATTATGAAGGTTACTATAGCCTTCAACCGTTTCGGGGCTGGCCTTATAGAACGGATGCCAAGGTGAGAGGGACTACAAGAAGCATTTTAGTTACTTGCACTAACTAGCTAGTAGCCATGTACAGTTCCTGTTATTTCAATATAAACTAGTCTTAATCGTGTCCTTGATTTCATATAACAGGGTGAGATTCGGCTATGCCCATGTCGTGAACAATAGATATGACGAGTGGCAGATGTATGCAATTGGTGGCAGTGCTAATCCAACCATTTTCAGTCAAGGGAACTACTTCATTGCTCCCAACAATTATGGTAACAAACAGGTACATATCTAACATGCACAACGATTCAGTAGTTATATATGCTTACCTGGATAAAATATCTTAAGTACGTAGTACAGGAACATTCGACTTATGAGTGTGTTTTGGCGTGACAGGTTACAAAAAGGGAGGCCTACAATGGCTGGAAGAACTGGAAGTGGAGGTCTTCTGGTGATGTGTTTCAAAATGGTGCTTATTTCATTCAATCTGGATGGGGAAGTTGTACTCCAATGTACACTAGACAACAGGCGTTCAAGGTCTCGCCGGGAGCTATGGTTCCTGCTTTGACCGCTAATGCAGGTCCATTACGCTGCACTGTTGGCAGAGCGTGTTGATATGGGTTACCATATGAATGTAACCTAACCTTTCCTTCCGAAGGATCAAGAGAATCCGGCTTTTGTATGTTTTCTTTAACTGAAGGTCTGTAAATTTGCTTCTTCAATGTACGAAGAACTGAAGAAGCATGTTTTGTACATGGAGCACTTGACACCTTTGACAGTAGTGAGAACAACTTATATCTAACTAATGATGAATGATGATGTCACTAAGTTAATTACTAACCAAAGTAACCATATACTATATGTAACATATAAGGAATTTTTACGATACTGGAGAAGAGTTTAGTCCAGGCTCAACGGTTGATGGCTTATATACTTAAGGAGCCGACTTGCGAAACCTAGGATTTCTAAGTTAGTCAGCACCAATGTCGACGAATTCATCTTTGAATGTCCTTACATGGAATTGCCGTGGAATCTGTAACGATGCCACAGTGGAAGCCCTGAAGACTTTGATTCGACAGAATCAACCGGCCATGATTTTCCTATCGGAAACCAAGGTCTCAAACCCTACATACATGAACTTCTTACGTTTGAAGTTAGGGTTTCTTAATTGTGAAGCTGTTTAGAGTGTTACGAGTCATGGAGAAATCGGAGGCTAGTCAGGAGGGCTGGCATTTTTTTGGAAGGACGATCTGGATGTTGAGTTCCTCTCCAAGTTGTTGAACCACGTCGATGTCATCGTGAACCCGTCTAACTCTGCGGATAGATGTAGGTTTTCTGACTTTTTTTATGGGCATCTGAATACTGCAGAGCGCTACCATACTTGGAACTTGTTGAAAGACCTAGCGAGTCGACTGTCCTTACCATGGCTTGTTGCTGGTGATTTCAATGCAATACTCCATAATGGAGAAAAATATGGAGGAGCATGGAGGAGATCAGGGCAGATGAGCTTGTTCAGTTCGACGCTACAACTTTGTGACCTTCACGACTTAGGCTATCATGGAATCCAATATACTTGGTAGGGTTGTGGTATTCGAGAAAGGTTAGACAGAGCGGTGGCGACAAATTTGTGGTTTGATCTTTTTCCGGCAACGAGAGTTCTGAACCTCAAACCAATCAAAGGAGACCATGTAGCTATTTTGGTGGAGATTCAGTCTGTGGCCTCTCAACATGTTCCTCATAGACACAAGAAGTTTAAGTTTGAAAGCTTCTGGATTGCTAATGCTCAGTGTGAAACGGTGATCAAAGAAGGCTGGCATAAGGACCTGATTGGCACTCCAATGTTTGAAACTGAAGGCATACTTATGTTGGCTATCCCTTGAACTAGCCAAAACACAATAGATTGAAGGAACATCAATGAAGGGATTGAAGATGTTGACATTATCTATCTATCTCATAGAAAAACAGGTTGATCATTCATATGCATAACATGTTTTTTCATTTAGGATAACACACTATACATACATCTCTGCTATTCTGCAGTTATTCTAGAACGTGTTCATATGTGATATTATGCAGCTTAGGTTATCCTTTATTCAGAATACATGTGCTTTGTTGTACGGTAGTTGACCTTGCAAAAGATGTGTTTGAATTATGGAAGAACTTTTGGTTAATGTTGCTTTTAGGTTCACATGTGATTCCTTGGTTTGTGTGTGCTGGATATATGAGGTGCTTTACAGCCTGGACAGTCTTCTTTGCCTTCCCCATAGTCTGTCTGTGTAAACATAACGTGCTCCTCTTGCTGAAACTGGTTTGGCCATTTATGGCATATTGTTTGGAAAATCTTTTCCCTCCAAAACACTCCTTGCCTAAAATGGAAATACTGAAGTTGACCTTACATGTTGTCTCTTAAGCATGTTTGTATTCTTGAAACTGTGAACAAACTAATTTGTCTGTTCCGTCTCAGCTTCTAATCTGATATAGAGTAGCTTCTGAGCTGTTGTGCATGTTACTCTTTGCTATCCAACACGTGTTCCTTGCTGTCAAATGCTTCTGATTTGCCTTAGATTCCATATAAAGGAATCTAAGGCAGTTTTGACTCCTTGGTTGAGTGAAAAACTATTTTGTGGTGAGATACTATTTTCGGGTGACTCTTTGAGAGCACATAAATTGTGTAGTTTCTCTCTTCTCTTTTCTTCCCCTCATGTTTCTTGTGTTGCTCCTTGTTGTGCATATAAGTCATGGATTCACAAACATGAAAACTGTTTTTCAAAACCCATATGCATCATTGCATAAGTGCATTCCATTGAGATAGGTATGGAAATGCTCAACCCGAAGAAGTTGATCAAGAAGATTTAACTGACAAGTAGTTAAGATCTGAGTTGATGCTTCTAGATATTTTTCCAAGGTGTAAACACATAAGTCAAGTAGTGTAGCTCTGTTTAGAACTGGTAGTCAGACTAGTTAGGATAGCATACGGGCTATGTATCCCCAGAGTACAAGAATCTTGCAATTGTGTGTGTTACTTGATAGTGGAACAGTTTGTCCCTCAAGAGTTAGGGGCACGCAATTTTAATATTGGTTGTAGGATTTCTGCGTTAACAAAAACATCCTTGTGTTATTCTTTACTTACTGCTTTTACAATTAAAACACGCGTATCCTGTATTTTGGGATAGGTTGTACTTACGCTATCCCCGAGAGCAGTTTAAGCGAAAAAGTGATAAAAGACCTATTCACCCCCCCCCCCCTCTAGGACCTTTAGAAACTGTTCAATGTGTTACTAATACTCGAATAGCTTTCAATCAATGGAAAAATAGCACGTTTGGAAACAGAGGTAAAGAAATTGATGGCATTCGAAATCGATTGGAGGTTCTTAAGGCACTGCCCTTTGATGATGAAAATAAAAAAGAATCTGCTAGTTTATATGGGAAGCTCGATGCTTTATTGCTGGAAGAGCATGCATATTGGAATCAGCGTGCTAAGGTTCTATGGCTTACGGAGGGAGATAAGAGCACAAAGTTTTTTCATCGAAAGGCTTCTAACAGGAGGACCAAAAATTGAATCACTGGTCTCTTTGATGAAACTGGTACCTTTCAGGATTCGGAGCAGGGTATTGAGCAAGTTGTGCTGGACTACTTTGGGAATATTTTTTCAGAAGGAATTACTGACCAGTTACGTATGGAGAAAATAGTCAGCCTAATTCAACCAAAAGTAACGACTGATATGAATGCAAAACTTCTAGCTACTTCACTGCGGAGGAGATCAAGAAAGCGCTATTTCAAATGTACCCTACTAAAAGTCCGGGTCCAGATGGCATGTCGTCGTTGTTCTTTCAGAAGTATTGGGATACTATTGGTTCGAATGTGACTAAGGCTTTGGAAAGTTTCTTAAGTGCCGGGAAGTTACTAGGGCATATCAATTATACACACATCCGCCTCATTCCCAAAGTTGCGAAATCTACCAGAATGTCAGAGTTAAGGTTGATTGCACTATGCAATGTGATTTACAAAATCTGCTCCAAAGCAATAACCAATTGTTTGAAGAAGATCTTGGGGAATATAATCCCTCCGTATCAAAGCGCTTTTGTTCCAGGAAGATTAATTTCGGACAACACACTGGTCGCCAATGAGGTATCACATTTTATTCCTACAAATTCTTCTAAAACTAATGGAGTGTTCTCCTTGAAGCTTGATATAAGTAAGGCCTATGATTGGCTAGAATGGGGTTTCCTCGAAAAAGTCCTGAGAAGATTAGGTTTCGCAGACGCCTGGATCCTAATGGTCATGCAATGCATGACTACTATCTGTTATTCTTTCCTGATCAACGGTAAAGCGAAAGGTTATATTGCTCCGACACGTGGAATCCGTCAAGGGGATCCACTATCACCTTTTCTTTTTTTGCTAGGAACCGAAGCGTGTTCGGTAATATTGGAAGATAGGGCAAACTCTGGCCTACTGAAAGGTATAACAGTATGTGAGGGTGCACCAACTATACACCATCTTCTCTTCATCGATGATAGTCTATTATTCGGCACGGCGTCAGAGGAGCAATGCTATAACATTCATCACGCCTTATTGGATTATGAACATGCGTCTAGGCTAAAAGTGAATTTTATTAAGAGCAGTATAGCTTTTAGTAAAGGGGTACTAGTTGAACAAAAGAAAACGATGGCTAATATTCTGGGAGTGGAGGTTGTTGATAAACATGAGATGTATCTCGATCTCCCCACGTATATCGGACGAAAGAGAACAAAAACCTTTTCTCTTATCAAGGATAAATTGACAAAGAAAATTGAAGGGTAGCAAGGAAAGTTGTTAAGCAGTGTGGGTAAGGAAATTCTTATTAGGGTTGTTGCACAAGCTCTCCCGTCCTACGTTATGAACTGCTTCCTTCTCCCGAAGGAATTTTGTGATACTCTTCATCAATTATGCGCAAAGTTCTGGTGGGGATCTACTTAGGAGAAAAAGAAAATCCACTGGCTCTCTTGGGATAAACTTTGTATTCCAAAAGAAGAATGAGGACGCACACAATCTTGCTATATTGGCTAAGCAAGGTTGGCGCTTGGTCAAACACCCTGAATCCCTTGTATCACGCCTTCTTAGTGCAAAATACTTTCCTACGGGTAATGTAGAAGAAGCCACACTGACTTCTTCTCCGTCTCAAAGCTGGAGGTATCTATGAGGGCTTGAAAATTTTACAAAAAGGTATGGTATGGCGGGTTGGAAAAGGTGAAAAGATTATAATTTGGGAAGATTCTTAGGTTCTGAGATCTAGTCTGTTCAAGCCGATTTCTCAAAAAAAATCCTCTTTGCATTTGGTCAGTGAGCTTCTTACAAGCTCAGGACAATGGAACTGTGCCCTAGTTCAAGATAACTTCATTGAGGAGGAGGCCGAAATGATTTTGTCCATCCCTTTGAGCTCTAGAGAAGGGCAAGATAAGAAGGTTTGGTATTACACTTCGTTTGGACGATTCACTACGACTAGTGGGTATAACATGGCTGCCAAGATGATTCTGCATGCTGTTGAGACACCAACTTCATCCAGTGGTGTGTGACTACCCTGGAGGAAAATATGGCGGCTACCAAACCAACAAAAGGTATGAATTTTTCTTTGGAAAATCTGTCGTGTTATTCTTCCTACTACAATGAGTTTGAAACAAAAGAAGGATATTATACCTCATGCTTGCGTTCTCTGCAATAATGGTATCGAGGAAAGTATCGAACATATTGGAAGAGATTGCACCTTTGTGAGGACCGTGATACAGGGTGTACCCTCTCTGGTTGGCAAACTTGATATTTTTTAATGTAGTCGAATGGACAATTGGTGGTTGGATTGTCTAAACTCAGTTACACTAGCAGATTGTGGCTTGATTGCCGTTTTGGTTTGGTCTTGCTGGAAGGAAAAGAATATGAGGGGTTTGGAATGGTGAATTCCTGGAGCCTACACGGGTTGGTTTTCTAGCCTCCAATGCATACTCTCTTTATCTACAAGTTCAACAAGTCAAGATTGCAAAAAGGTTAAGATTGAAGCAGGTATAGGAACGTCCAAGGCATGGATGGATCAAAGTTAATTGTGACGGAGTCATGGATTGGAACACGAAAGCAGAGGTTTCCAGTTTTATATGTCGTGACGATGCAAGTGAAGTCGTCTCTGGTGGATGCCAATATATTGATCGAGCTGCCTCTCCCGAACAGATGGAAGCGGAGGCGCTTCAGATTGCATGTATGCATGCAAAGGAACTGATAAGGTTACAACAACATTGGATACAAATGTTGAAGAAGAGAAGCGAGCTTAAGCAACTGAAGCAGAGCAGCTATGAAGCCAGGACATAAAGGGTCTGGATTCAATTTGGAGATTGCATATTAGATTGGGACTTGTATCTCAGCCATACACGTGTTTTAATCCTAGGGAGTTTGTTAAATGGTTTGTTAGGCTGTTAGAGCTGGAGCATATATACTTCTTTTTCTGCTGTAATTGTATCCATCGAATCAATACCACAAAGTTTGTTCTCTCTCTTTTCTGGAGGATTCTTCATCTTCAACCTTGGATTTTAGGGCTTCTCTGGTTAGTTTTCTTCATCACCATTGTTATACCATGAATTCTAACATGGTATCAGAGCTTACGGCCTGATTACCTTCATCATCTTTATCTCCGCTGCTATTCTATGTCTGTTAAAGCCTTAGATTCCAAGAGTTTGTCAAAATTGAAATCGGTTACCAGATTTGAGCTTAGTATACAAAGCCTTAGACTCGATTGAAGGAAAAATCAAGAAAGTCTGAAAAAAAAAAATTGAGGTCACTGTGGTGTTTTCGTGATGAACAAGTCAAGATCTCTTTGTTGATCTTGTAGTATTGAAGAATTCAGAGGTCTCTTTGTTGATCTCAGACAAATTAAAGGTCTCTTTGTTGATCTTATTGAAGGAATTAGAGGTCTCTTTGTTGATCTCATAGTGTTTTGATTTCGTGGTGAACAAGTCGAGGTCTCTTTGCTGATCTCATAAGGTTTTGAAGTAGTTTGTGATTGTGATTGTTGAAGCTTACTACCTGATTCTTTGATTGAAGCCATGGCCTTCCTCACTCAAACAAGTAATGCTGTCTCGATTAAGCTTGATGAGACCAATTATCCTGCTTGGATTTTTCAAATGCAACATCATCTGCGAGGTCTTGGATTGCTGAAGTATGTTGATGGATCCTGTACTTGTCCACCTCAGTATATTGTTGGTGATGATGCTACTGTGACTGAAAATTTTGTGGCTCGAAACAAATGGATGGAGCAAGATAGTGCCTTAATCTCCATGTTGATCAACACCTTGTCATCTGAAGCCTTCACTCTGGTAACTGGCTGTAGCTCATCAATGGAGGTATGGATGGTACTCAAACAGAGGTATGCTACTGTATCTGAAGCTCACATTATGGATTTGAAGTCAGAATTACAGAGTCTTCATAAAGGAAGTGATTCTATAGAGAAGTATTTGCTGAAGTTTAAGGCCATCAGAGATAAACTTGCTGTGTTAGGAGTAAAAATGGTTGATCAGGATGTAAAGGTCCTTATTCTTGCTGGATTACCTAGTGAGTACAATGCTACTAGGCAGATAATCAGAGGCAAAAGCAACATTGATCTGGAAGAAGTGAGATCCTTATTGTTGTCTGCTGAAAGAGATGCAGAAATTGAGCAAAAGAATTCTCCTTTGTTCCAGCTTACTGCTTTGCTAAGTCAAACAATAAACAATGCTTCCACAAATGTACAGAAGGATTCCAACTCTCCAATTGCTCAAATTGCTGCTATACTTGCTCAAAGTGTGGTTGGAAGTATATCTACCATTAATACTAATGCTGCTTCTGGTCCAAGTAGCATAACTGGTCTTATTGCTCAGCCTGTCAGTAATGTTGTAACTGTTGAGAATGACAATCAGAATGTTCAGAATGCAGGCTTTATTGCTAATGGTGGATACAGAAATGGAAACAATAATGGGAGAAATGGAAACAACAATGGTGGGAAATTCAATGGTGGGAGTCCTATCATCTGTCAAATCTGTGAGAAGTCTGGACATGGTGCCTGGAAATGTCATCAGAGGAACAATCAGTCAAATGATGATAGCAGTAGTTCTTCAGTGGAATGTCAGATTTGCAAGAAACCTGGTCACATTGCCAAGACTTGCAGATTCAGAAATAGCAATAACAACAATAATTCTGCTGGGAATGCTAATGCTAATGTCAACAACAATGGTAATGGTAACAACAATGGGAACACTGCAATGTTTTCCAAAACTGCAATGTTCAACAACAACAACAATGAGAATACTGCAATGACAGCTTGTAGCAGCTCTAAATCTCATGAAGTGTGGCTTGTTGATTCAGGTGCAACAAATCATATGACTGCTGACCTGTCCAACCTTCAGAATGTGACAAGTTATTGTGGTAATGATGGGGTTCTAGTTGGAGATGGATCAAACATGTCTGTCAAAAATAAAGGGTCAAATAATCTGGTTACTAACAGTGGTTCTCTATCACTGCAGAATATTCTATATGTTCCTAATATTGCTGCAAATCTGTTATCTGTCTATAACATTTGTAAAGACAATGCAGCCAGGGTTATATTTGATGAGTTTGAATTTTGTGTGCAGGACAAGGTGACTGGCAAGATTTTATATAATGGACTGTGTGACAAAGGCTTATATCCAATTCCTATAAGTGTAGCATCCAAATCAGTCTCATCCAGCTCTCCTTCAGCTTTTCTTGGACAGAAAGTATCTCAAACCCTGTGGCATCAAAGATTGGGTCATCCCTCCAACATTATTGTGTCTAGTATGCTGTCTAAAGCTCAAGTTTCTTCTCTTTCTAATTCTGAGTCTGTAGTTTTTGAATCATGTTTGTCTGGTAAATTTACCAAACTCCCATTTAGATTGTCTCCTATCAAATCTAGTGTTCCATTTGAGATCATCCATTCTGATCTCTGGGGACCTTCTCCTAATATGTCATTTGAAGGTTTCAAATACTATCTCACTATGATAGATGAATGTACTAGATACACATGGATCTTTCCATTAAAAAATAAAAGTGAAACTTTTTCATTCTTCAAAGCCTTCTGTGCTTTTATTCATAATCAGTTCAGTGCATCTGTTAAGATTTTTTAGACAGATGGGGGATGGGAATATACTAGCAATCTGTTTAAGCAGTTTCTTCAAACAAATGGGATTATACACCAGATTTCCTGTCCATATACCCCCCAGCAAAATGGTTTAGCTGAAAGAAAAAACAGGCATATAGTTGAAACTGCTCTTACTCTACTTAATAATGCTGCCTTACCTCCTCATTTCTGGTATCATGCCTGTGCTGCATCTGTTTATTTGATAAATAGAATGCCTTCTGCTACATTGTCTATGAAGTCACCATATGAGTTGTTGTTTTCCAAGCCACCACTACTTGATCATATTAGGGTCTTTGGAAGTACCTGTTATCCACTACTTAAGCAATACAATGTCAATAAACTTCAGCCAAAAACTACTCCCTGTGTTTTCATTGGCTATGCTCCAGGGTACAAAGGGTTCATATGCTATAATCCTATGTCTGAAAAAGCTGTAATTTCCAGGCATGTTATTTTTGATGAGTCAAAATTCTATTTCAAACAGTCATCTTCTGCTCCTGCTCCTGTGTCTGTGTCTGTTCCTTCTTATCCTGTGTCTGTGCCTGTTTCTACTGTCACACAGTCCAATTCTCAGCTGCAACAGCCACACCTTGTCCAATCTTCAGTTGAAGTGACTACTTCCAGTGATGCTAGTGTACAGTCTAACAGTGATGTTTCTATCAATGCAAGTAATGATAATGTGATTACTTCTGTACAGTATATAGATACTCCCTATGTTCCAATCTCAGATACTGTGATTGATATTCATCCTCCTAGTCCTGCCTCACATACCAGAATGTCTGATTTTGTTCCTTTGTCAAACTTAAATGCCAATGATCATCCTATGATTACTAGAAGTAAGAATGGCATTTACAAGAAGAAGGTATTTTTTGCATCCAAGCTTAATGAAGTTGCTAGTGCAGTGGAAGAACCTACTTCCTATAAGTTAGCCATGAAGGTTCCTGAGTGGAAAAGAGCAATGAGGGAGGAATATGATGCTCTTCAGAGTCAAGGCACATGGACCCTGGTTCCTTCACATACTCAAATGAATGTGATTAGTTGTAAGTGGATTTTTAAGCTGAAAAAGAATCCAGATGGTACTATTGCTAGGCACAAAGCTCGTCTTGTTGCTCGGGGGTTTTGTCAAGAAGAAGGTATTGACTATGATGAGACCTTTGCACCTGTTGTGAGACATACAACTATGAGAATGGTTTTAGCTCTTGCTGCACAATTTGACTGGAAGTTACATCAGCTTGATGTGAAGAATGCATTTTTGCATGGAGTGTTGAAAGAAGAAGTTTTTATGGCTCAGCCACCTGGTTTTGAAGATTTACAGCATCCTACTTATGTGTGTAGTCTAGTCAAGTCCTTGTATGGATTGAAACAGGCTCCTCGTGCATGGAATGAAAGGTTCACATCTTTTCTCCCAACAATTGGGTTTGTCTGCTCATTTTCTGATCCTTCTTTATTCACCAGACAATCTGCTCAGGGTATGGTCTATCTTCTACTGTATGTAGATGATATTATTCTGACTGGGAGTAATGACCTTGACATTCAATATGTTAAGGATGCCTTACAAGTTGAATTTGAAGTGAAGGACTTATGCAGATTACATTATTTCCTTGGGTTGGAAATTCAGTACCCTACTTCTGGTGGAATCTTTGTCTCTCAGACTAAGTATGCTAATGACATTCTGGAAAAAGCAGGCATGAAAGACAGCAAGGCCTGCACTACACCTTGTCTACCCTATGTAAAGTTGTTAAGAGATGAAGGAGAGGCTTTCTCTGATGTCAAACATTACAGGAGCATTGTTGGTTGCCTTCAGTATCTAACATTTACAAGGCCTGATATTGCATACAGTGTGAATATTGTGTGTCAGTTTATGCAATCCCCTACTCATGTTCATTATGCTGCAGTTAAAAGGATATTGAGGTATATTATTGGTACTTCTGAATATGGAATTACATACAGGACTACTCCTCTTGAGTTGAAGGCCTTTTCAGATGCAGACTGGGCAGGTGATTCAAATGATAGAAGGTCTACTACAGGTTTTGTTGTCTATCTTGGCAATTGTCCTATCTCCTGGTGTTCCAAGAAACAGCACTCTGTGTCTCGGTCTTCAACTGAGGCTGAGTATCGTGCCATGGCAGACACTGCCTCTGAATTGTTCTGGATTCGTCATGTTCTTGAAGAGTTTGGTATTCAGCTACCCTATGCTCCAGTTCTCCATTGTGACAATATATCTGCCTTGGCTTTGGCCAGTAATCCTGTTTACAAATCCAAGTGTAAACATGTAGAGACCGATGTCCATTTCACCAGAGAAAGAGTCTTGAGGGGAGAGCTGACATTACAGTTTGTTCCTTCTCTTGATCAGTTTGCAGACATATTTACCAAAGGCCTCAGCACTGCTCAGTTTAAATACCTTTGTTGCAATCTAGTGCTTGGTAATCCCAGCACTAGTTTGAGGGGGGATGATAAGGTTACAACAGCATTGGATACAAATGTTGAAGAAGAGAAGCGAGCTTAAGCAACTGAAGCAGAGCAGCTATGAAGCCAGGACATAAAGGGTCTGGATTCAATTTGGAGATTGCATATTAGATTGGGACTTGTATCTCAGCCATACACGTGTTTTAATCCTAGGGAGTTTGTTAAATGGTTTGTTAGGCTGTTAGAGCTGGAGCATATATACTTCTTTTTCTGCTGTAATTGTATCCATCGAATCAATACCACAAAGTTTGTTCTCTCTCTTTTCTGGAGGATTCTTCATCTTCAACCTTGGATTTTAGGGCTTCTCTGGTTAGTTTTCTTCGTCACCATTGTTATACCATGAATTCTAACAGGAACGTGGTTGGCTTCAAGTCGAGTTCGAAATGAACTGTTTGAGTTTGGTTAACGCCATCAACATGGATGACAATGACGATTCAGCTATCGGACATGTCATCGAAGATGACAAAGTTTTGTTATAAAATTTCTCTAATGGTCTTATTAGACATGTTTATCGCGAGATCAATTGTGCGCCAGATCGCTTAGCTAAATATGCTTTATACTTACAAGCAAATTCAAGTACATGTCCTTGAGTTTTGCAATTGATTCCTTTGATTGAACAAAATCTGACGTCTTCCCCTCAAAAATAAATAAATATGTAACATTTAAGGAAGAAAGCAGATAAATTAATGAAGCATCTTGATGTGCAAAAAGAAATGAAAATATCAGAAAAGATAAAGAAAGAAGGTGTATGATATGATTCTCTATGATTTAGTCTCTTTCAGAAAAGCCTATTCTCATTGCTTTGTACCCCACATGTTACTGGTGCTTTAGTTCTAACTTTCCTAAAGTACCAAATTCCTGCCCCAATTCCAAAGGCACCCGCTACTGAGACACCAGCTGCTGTTCCTGCAATTACGCCGTTCCTCGTAGACTTTGTAATGCTATCATCTGCACAATGGGAGTCAAATTATGAACATGTCAACTTAGCCATAAGACATTAAGAACCGAAACAAATGCCTCATATATGCATACTTACCATTACAGTAAGTAGTCACATTCCCTCTCGCACATAGGCACAAAAAGCTTTGTGCTTTGGTGTCGAAGCCGCATGTTCCGCCGCCTTTGGATGTGTCCCGACACTGCAGGCAACGCGTGGTGACTGGAATATCAAAATCCACTCGAATCCCATATTCAGGGACTTGATCATCAGGCTGTGTTTCTCCGGTGTTTCTCCAATGCACGCTCGTATAGGTAGCACAATACTTCAACATCAACCTCAGAGATTCAGTAGCTTTGGGATAGTAAGAACAGCAAGTACTTCTAGTCAATGCCGAGGCGCAGTCGGGTAAGTGCCTGCAAAGATAGCTAGAACTGTCACACGATGAGTCACATTTTTCGGGGTACCTCTCGCAGAACATAGGCTTCGGCTGAACGATCACATTTTCTTCACTACAATTGAAGAAGAGGTAGTCATTTTGAGAGGAGAGTGACAAGTGTGTACTAGTGTCAAGGCTAAACGGCCTAGTTGGTCGAAAACTGTCACCGTCTAGGCAGTTCCACATGAATGGATCCGTGACGAGAATGTGAGGATCGGAGTAGCTTATGCTCTTGACTGGATATCTTCCGGAAGGTGTTCGGAGCTCGAGCTTATTTGAATCAGAGCAGGCAAGAAGGTGACTGTAGTAGGGGCTGCCACAGCCTTCATCAATGCCGAAAGGGTAGTTAATCGGAATGTTACCACAATAAGGTCTACATAGGCTGGTTTGAGCTGCTGTGAGGCTTAAAAATTGAAGGGCAATGAGTAAAATGGATTTGTAGGTGAAGAGAGAAGCCATTAGAGACATTGAAGAACAATCTAGCTAGGCTTAGCAATGGTGTCTCAACTTAACATTTGGAAATAAGTATAAGCAAAGGAGTTGGATGAGTAAAGTGAGGCGTCTTAGTGCAGTGGTGTTCACTTTAAGATCCCCCTCTCTTTTCCTTTTGCTTTTGTTCCTCTTAACAAATTCTATTGTCAGTTGTTCATTGCTCGGTGCTTTTGGCTTTCAGAGATGAATAGAGGAGTGGGCCACACTAATTCTTCGTGCAGTATAATTGAGCTACGTTAATTTGATAAAAATAAATGACAGCTGTGGGACCCACCCTTTCGGATCAGAGCCTAATTCTGGTGCCTTAGACCACTCGGCCAAAGTGTCTTGCTGTTAGTACGTAATCTAGTAATGATTAATCCCCATAATTTAGCTGGAGAGTTCCTTCCAACTTCCAAGGTAACACATGCTGACATGCATATATCTTCGGGTTATAGTCTGTCTTCATATATATGTGTGATCTTCCATTCAAACCATATAAGTAAGCGTATATTCGAGATTGGTTGTAAGAGTTTCAGGCCGAGTGATTTTTAGGTGAGATTAGCACTTTCGGGAGGGATTATTTTCAAGAGAAAGCATTTTATATCTGTTTCTTAAAAAAAATATTTTTAAAATTTGCAAGTGATTCTCTAAATTTTTTCAAAACATTTTTAGTTATAACTAGACGTTTATATATATAGTCTATATCCAAAACTCCACTTTGAAAAAACAAAGTTAAGTTTCGATTTTCAAGAGATTGATAATGTTTCTCGACATTATCAAAACCACTCATTCTTTGTATCACTATTAGACAATCATACTTACAAAAAAATCAGTTCAATCAGAGATGATTTGACCACTTGATTGTTGCATCAAATTTTTAAGTTATATCGGATGAACTGAATTATATTCATCAAAAATTAAATATTACGATCAAATGGCCAAATCATATTCTATTGAACTGATTTTTTGCAAGCATAATTCTCTAATAATAATCTAAAAGATGATTAGTTTCAATAATCGAATAATTTTTTCAATATTGTGAAAATCGAAACTTCTTTCCGTTTTGAAAAAAACGGAGGTCCGCTCTTAATATATATATATAGTTGGATTCAGAATTTACATACAAATTATAGCTCGCCTGCATAGGATGGAAGAGAATGCGTGGACAGTGGACGTACATATAGAATATATGCATTGATCTTTTGATCTCGAGATTTTTCTTGGAGGGGAACCCGTAGCTCGTTTTCCATGGAGCCGAGTCACAGTATATACTAAAGTATACACGTACACGACGATAGGTATACGTGTTTTTTCATCGCGAAACTGGGGCGACCTAGCTGTTACTGTACATTAGGCAGGCACAGGAAAGAAGCCGGCCTGTAATGGGCTTTGAAAAGTACTGCGTACGTGGTAAATTAGTCTAATCAAGGATGGCGCACACCATGCCTGCATTCTAGCTAGCTCTGAGTAGAAAATCTCTCGAGCGAACCCACACGAAGTCCTTGTCTTCAGTTCAAGTAGGAGCTAGTGAGTTGAAGAATAAGAAAGAACGAAGAACACCGCGCGGGGGGCGGGGGGGGGGGGGACCAACTTTAAGACCCGTTTACTAGAACAATACATGGTTTGCGTGTGAACGGCATAATGTAGTCTGTAAGACTGTAATGACTTGTGAGATTAGCTAGTCTCTTGTTAGTTAAAGTCCACCGGCATTCGGCCAAATTGTCTCCACAAAGTCCACGTGCGGCCGACCTTCGTTACAGGGTGGGCCTTGAGATTTTGGGAGTCCAAGAGCATATGCATCTATAAAATGGACGACAAATTCTTATTTGAGAAATTCCTCTCTAAAATTCTCACGAGTCGGGGTTTAGGGGCTAGGGGTTAACGCTCCCGAAGTTAAATATAATTTGAGTCATATTGGACTTAGGTTTTCTGTTGGGTTTACATTCGTAATAACAACGTGTTTATTATGATTCTTTATTTCGTCGCGATTCAAAATTGACATTTTTTAAGTTATGATTTTTGACTTATTTTCTTCACGAAAGTTATAGAGGACATTAATATGAACTCGTGCATATTTTTATTGAATAGTTCGGAGATCTGAGTTATTTATTATGATTTTTTTTAAGTTTCAGAGTAAATAGTTTATTTAAAATATTATAAATTATCAATATTTCTCAACCGTCGGATTAAAATTTTGAATGAAAATGGACGGCCCAAATCGATCTAACCGTTGGAGTCAGCTCTCCCGCTTTGTCACGTATCGCCGTTTGATTGGTGAGTTATTTTTTAAAACTTTTTACGGAGTGTGTATTACACGCGTCGAGTTTAAAAAAATTATGTCCCACCCTAGCGTCACCCACGTGCGTGGGGACCACCAGGGAGTACGTTCTCCCTCGCGTTTGATTCAGAAGAAGCCGACAAGAACATTTTCTCAGTCAACGTCCGATCACCCCCTCTTTTGGTCACTGCTGTACCGAATCTTGTCGTCGAATGTCCTAGTGCCGTGAGAACCTCAGAGAACATCTTGAAATTTTTCCCGCTGCTGCAAATGCTCTAAGGCAAAAAAAAATTTGGGACGTAATATTGCAGAACATTATGTATACACATAATAAAGTAACGTAAACAAATATTAAATATGTTTTACATATTAAAGAGTATATGAAATATAATCCAATTCAAATATTTTAAAAATAAAAATTATTACATCAAGAGGTTGTCACTAAATCATTTAAATAAAATTCGTCCAATCTTTTTAAATGTGGTAAATTAATCTTAACTAAATTTTTTCCAATCGATAGTATAAGCACTTCAACCTGAAAAAAAACACCTGAACAAAAGTACAAAACACAAGAAATAATGAAAGGGAACATGCCATGGATTGATTGATTAGCCTGGGCCCTTTCAATAATTTTTTTGAATAGAAGAAAGAAAATTGAATTCCAAATTAAATTGAATTCTCTAATACACCCTATGGCTTTTCAATAAATAATAGAGAAAGTTTTATCCAAAAAAGAATTAATTGAGTAACTAATTGACTGATTGGTTATTTGGCAGATTAGTCACGTCACTCGCTTGTCAGTCAAATCACTCAAGTGGTGTTACCACTTTTTCAATCGTTTACTTGGTTAGTGTGTTTGAGTGGTGAGACCTAGGGACCGACGGATGTTTTACCGAAAAATTGAACCGAAAACTGAAATAAACTGAATTGAAATTTGTTGGGCCCGAAACTCGTGAGACAGACTAATTTAGAAACCGAACCGAAATAAATCCGAACCGAATAATTTTTTATGGTACGGTACCGAATAAAATCGAACCGTTCCGAAATGATATATGTGAAAAAATGGTGCGTATTTCTTTATACAAATGAATATATATTCATCCATTTTAAATCTTTTTAGGACATATATATAGAAAATTCTTACAAAAATACTCTTATTCTCGCACATTTCTTCTATCTCTCTATGATATTGCTTTTTTCAAATAATAATTAACTTAAACAATTTTTTAGGCCTAGAAAATTTTATCGAAAAATCGATCCGAAATCGAAATATACCAATTCGAAATCCGTTGGAACCGAAACTCGTGGGACGGACTTGCCAAAAAACTGAACGGAATAGGATCCAAACCAAATATTTTATTACGGTACAGTACGAGTTCCGACCTAATACCGAACCGCTCCGAATCGATCCCACCCCTAGTGAGACCCGATAATCTGACTCTCTCTCGCTTCTTTTTTTTGTTTTGCAAATACTTGAGAATTTAAAATTTTGGGGAGCCTTTAAGTTTTGGGCCCTAGTCGTGAGCTTTGTCTGTCTTAGCCCAAGACTGGACCTGCCTTTTCATTTGAAAGGTCCAATCTATACCACTTTCATGAATCATGATCCGACCTACGTAGTACTCATGACCACTCTGCCTGTGATCGATCAAGTTGATGTTAAAGATGTTGGCCGGGAAAGATTGCCTCTCACCAATATGTAAGTTGAACCATACAGAGAGCTAAAGTACTTCAAGTTCATAGGCTTAATTACAAACTTCACGAGCAAAGAAAATTAATGAAGTAAGCTAATTAACTCTAAGCTTGTGCGTAACCAAAATGAGCTAGCTTGCTTAATTAGTAATTAGTAGTGTAGCTAGTGACCGTTTCCATAATTATGTTTCAATGAACTGAGCTATATGAGAATAGTACTTCTTAGCTGAGTGCACAAAGTTAATAAATTAAGTTCAAAAATTGGCAGATAAGATCAAAAATGGATAGGCAAGTACCTCGTTTCACTAGTAAGATCTAGCAGCCTTGCTTATATATGGCTAGGTATATTTATATTCATGGGGTCAAATTAGTTCTTAGCAAAAGAAAGGTCAAATTAGACACCAAAAGCCAAGGACTCTCTTCATGGGGGAATGATTGATCTATAGATCGACGTCCAAGTATTTTTCTTCAATGTGATAAGATTTGGACCTGAAGAAATCCTGCACCAATCGTACCTCAGAGCTTGTTATGGCGATGCCAAGGGCAAGGGAAGTGGTTCTTCCATCAACCATATCGATCACTTTCAACTTCTCAAGTATATATCACTTTCAACACCAAGCTAAAGTTTCATGATCAACTTGATTGTCCTCAACCTCATTACAATTTGAATGAAGCCACAGAAGACTAGCTCATTATAGAGCCACATTTGGACGTAAATCACGTAATCGAACTGCATAACAGTAATATAAGTAGTAAAAACAATTAAACAAAGGAAATGATTCTCATATTCTTCTTTTCTCTTTTATGTTTATTCTCACGCTTCACTTGTTTTTCTTCCATTTATTATACTATTTATTTATTAATCATTTACCAAACTATCCTTAACATTTTTCTTCTCAAACTTATATATTCAATGGTTATTTTGGTAAACAAAAAAAAAAAATTAAAAAAATGAAATAAATAAAAGAGAGAAAAATGAAATATGACATTACGAAAGAGAGAGAAAAGTGGAGTTTAAGAATAACTCCTCTTAGACAAATCATGCTTTAGGATATTTAGATCGAGAAATCTGAAATCCTCACTCGATGATTTGGAACTTCTAATTAAACTGTAACACTCACTACAAGAAAACTGCACCTAGACCACGGACCATTTCCGTCGTCTAGGTGAAGTTTTCCGTCGTCTAAGTACTTGGACAACGGAATCTCCGTCGTCCAAGGTCCGTGCTCCAAGTGCTGTCGTCCAAGCACCTGGACGACGGAGAATTAGTTCTCCGTCGTCCAAGTTAACTTGGACCGCAGACATTATCCGTGGCCCATGTATGCGCCTGGACGACGGAAACGCTAATTCTCCGTCGTCCAGGTGACTACATGGGCCACGGACATTGCTCGTTTCTCCGTGGCCCACGTGTTCACCTGGACGACGGAGAATTAGCGTTTCCGTCGTCCAGGTGCATACATGGGCCACGGATAATGCTAGCTTCTCCGTGGCCCAGGTGTTCACCTGGACGACGGAGAACTGATCCTCCGTCGTCCAGGTGAACACGTGGGCCACGGAGAATGGCAAGGTTTAGGGTTTAGGGTTTAGGGTTTAGGGGTTAGGGGTTTAGGGTTTTGCACCTGGACGACGGAAGACATAATCTCCGTCTTCCAAGTGACTATTTAATTTTAAAAAAAAATTAAATTGAAATTAAATATTATTAATTTAATTTATTATTAATTTAATTTAAATAATGAAAAATAGTCGAAAATAATTAATTAAACTAAATTTTTAATATTAATTAATGTATTAATTAAATAATGAATTAATTTGTACATACACATCCAAATTAAAAACCCACAAAAATTATAAAATATTGTTCGGAACTCAGAAATAAAGAAACGCGATAATTAACTAGCTAGCTAATACACTGGAGGAGCAGATGCGCCGCCGGGTCCTCCGCCTCCAGCCGGGTCGTTGTCGTCGGGGTATGGGTTCGGAGGAGGTTGACATACTTCTCGATTTTGGTTCATGAGCGCTATGAGTTGGGCTATTTGTGCTTGTTGTTCGTCAAGTCTTTGCCGCATTGACTCATTCTCCTCTCGTGCCAGTCGAGCCTCTTGAATGGCTGCTTCGACGGCCGCTGCCTGACTCCTTCTCCGCTGCCCCGAACCTCCCGTAGATGATGAGCCGGAGGTCGTCGACAAATCTCGTACCACCCTAGGCCCAAAGTGCCTAACCTCCTTGCCAGCTCTACGACCGTAGACCTCATCCGCGATTGCAATTTGGCTCTCTAAGGATAGAGGAGGCAGGTCTTCCGGCGGCACATCTGGGAACGCAAGCTGAGTGTTAGCCAACTCTTCATGCGCACGCTCTATCACCCTTACCTACAAAAGAATAATTAATTTATTATAATGAAATTATATTTAAATAATAATTACTATAATTAAAAGCACATAATTAATATATCACTTACGCCGCATTGACTCGCTTCATTATCGAGCCCTGGCGTCACGTACGCGCTTACGCTTGCATCAAGATAAGGGTGTTTGGAGCCCTTATCCTTGTGCTCCTTGGCTATTTGTGTGACGACCCGAACCAGAATCAGAGGTGCGTTTGGCACGATTCTCGAGATTTGAGTTTAGTCGCAGTTTTGCGATAATACGTGGTTTGCCGATTTGATTCGCGACTTGGTTTTCGGTTGAGAATTTGGGTTGAGAGTCTTCACGGAAATGGTAGAGTACGTGATTTCGAGTTCGTGGGTGGTTTTAGAAGATTTTTCCGATAGTCGAGGAATATTTTATGATTATTTGAAGTTTCGGGTTTCGACGAGTTTATCCGATTGTTTCGAGCTTATCCGAATCACATCGTATATTCATTCCGGACCGTTGATCGACCCGAGGGACGAGTATAAATATCGAAATGTCGAAAAATAATCGCAAAAACACGGAATTGCTTTGACCAGTCTTTGACTTTCCCGTTTTGGAAAGTTGACTAGGTTGACCGTGGGGAGAAGTTTCCCGTTTCGGCTTGCACTTTCCGGCGACCAATTCCGGCCACCAAAGACTTCATCAAGGGTATGAGTAGCTTCCTTAGGTGATTTCGAATTTTTTGGTGTATGAGTTGTTGGGTTTTGTTCACGTTTTGTTTGAACCCGATTGGGTCCGATTCGAGCTACGTCGCCGGTATTGGTGACGGTGGCTCCGATGAGTTTTGAGGGCGGTGGTTCGAGGGGTTTGACTCCCCTGAACCTTGTGAAGCTTCCCACATGTTTAGTTTTAGGATTGGTGAAGTTTAGGATCAAACCCGATTAGGGATTGGAGTTGGAATTTTTCGATTTGGTTTTGAGAAATTGAAGTGTTCCTTTGTGAATTGAGCTTAGTATTAGAAGGGTAAGATGTTCGCGTGGTTGAGAGGAACTGATCTGGAGAGTTTGGCCTTGTAATTCCACCGTTGACGGCGCGCCGCCGCCGGCGGCGGCGGTCAACGGCGGTCAAAAAGTCAAATTTTCAGATTTCGACGTTTTTAATGTCATTTTTCTCGTAATCGCGCCCTGATTATCGTACGGAGGTTTTCGAGTTGATTTGGTTAGCCGATTTTCAGTCGAGGTTTCGAGTTGGGATTTCGGGATTTCCGTTATACATTTTGTACCGCATTGCATATTTCCGGGAACGGTTGGTTTCCGTGCATCCGTACAGTGTTGTAGACTACGATTTTGATCAGTTATGTTTTGTGAATATTCAGGAGATCGTGATCGAGATCTGGATCGTGATCGTGCTTCAGGCGAGGGATCTTCCGCCGGACCACGAGTTTAGCGCGTGTGCGCATTTCGAGAGTCTGTGAGTGGACAATTTCTTTTCACGGAAATGATTGCGAGTCTTTTTATATGATTTTCGAACTTGAGCATGCATATGAGATTTCGGATTATATGAGCATATTTACGAGATTACGATTATTATGAGCATATGTTATATACGATTATGTTACCCATATGCATCTTTATGCTGTTTACTGTACATGCATCGAGATATTTGTGGCTTGATTTTCACAGAGTACAGTCGTAGTTCATGTTGTTGTATCGATACACACGCATTCCCGGCTGATCACCGAGGATGCTTACCAGTAGGGGTACCGTACCTTGTGCCGATGTAGTTCCGGGTGGGTACTGGTTTCTGTATCTTGTGCCGATGTAGTTCCGGGTGGATACAGATGTCTGTTTCTTGTGCCGATGTAGTTCCGGGTGGAAACAGATACCCTGATCTGAGGCCTTCTTGGCTCGAGTCACGTGTGGGTCTGGGATCCCGTGATTCGGACTGTACTAGCACGGTGTGTGTCCATGAGTGACCCCGTGGGATTTATACTTGCATGCTCAGTACGCTGGAGGATTATGGTTTACCTCGTGTACTTTATTATTTCTATTTACTTGGACTCGCATATGTTTTTATAACATATATACTTGGTGAAAGACATTTATTTTCGTCCACTCACTCTAACGTGTTTATTGTCTTTCCCCTGGGCTTTTCGGTTTCCGTGCCCAGTTTGCAGTTCAGGTTTGGTGTTTTCACGTCGCGGTTTGGAGGCTAGTGATCAGAGTTACCTGTGTTTTCCAGTAGGTTCTTGTTTCGCCTACTGATGTACATATTGTATATGTTTTACCCTAGAGATCGCTCTGATACATTCTGATACATGTTATGCGGATTTTCATGGATATATATATATACATAGTACAGTTTCTTTACTGTTGTTGATTATATTGATGTTGAGAAATCCGGATGGGATTGGTGTCCACGGTTTGCTTTTTGTGGCATAGGACGAAGTGTTAATTTCCGCGTGCAGGTTATGGTAATTCCACGCTAGTAACGAAACTCTGCCGAAATTTTGAAAATTTTTGTTGGTTTGTGTTTTCGAAAGGGTTTGATTCCGGTTTAGGTAGCTGAATCGGGATTGGGTCCTTTCAATTTGAATGAACTGCTTGGCGCCGGTAGTATGGTGTTTCTCCTTCTTCCCCCGGTTGGCTTTGTTGACACCGGAGAATTTCTGTTACACAACATAATTAAATCATTAAAAAATGAATAACTACAATTTAAATAATTCAATTATCTTAATTGAAATAAAAAAAATAAATTAATACCTTAAATTGTTCATCGGCAAAGTGGTTACACAACCACTCCCACTCATCTTCTCTCTCCCCTTGCAGCTCTACCGGGGGAGGCACGGGACCGGCATCTTGGAAGTACTTATGGAGCTTGTACTTCCAATCTTTGTAGATGGAGTTGGCGGTTTGGTTGATATGCCTCAACATAGCCGGTGTCGGATCCACGTCAACTTGTTCCTATCAAAAATAAATAGAAAATTATAATCGTATATATTATGAAATTTTAACTAATATTAACAATATTATATAATAACTAAATTGTACGTATTACGTACCGAAAGATCTTTGAAGACTTTCGTCTTCTCATGATCCGGCGCCTCCTTCCAAGTAGGGGCAGTGATACGAACCCGGTTACAGATGATTGACCCTATCCCATGCGCCGAGAGACTTGCTAGCTGAGCTGTGGGAGGGCCACCGGTGAATTCGTCGTACGGCAAGTCGATCTTTTTACCGGCCGCCTTGCAAATACGCTCCGCTTTGCCCCCTTTAACGAGACCCCGAGTCCTTTTCGGTTCCGGGTCAGTGGGGGCCCTCCTTTGCCTACGGCGGGCGCTGTACATGATTGATTCGGCGGTCGAGGACGCCTGACTACTTCCCGTTGAACCGGTAACGGGCGTCGGATATTGGAAGGGGTCGACGTCATCACCGCTCGAGATGAATGGGGGAGCGGGAATTTCCCAGAGGGCGCTACGGACGGACCAGATGATCTATCCGGATTGAGAGCGTCGTTGCCCTCCTGTTGAACCCAACCGACTTGGGCCGCCAACATTCGGAGCATGGCATCTTCTGCCTCCTGTTGGGATTTCTTCTTGCCGGATGTCGTCTTTGGCGGAGCCATTTAAACCTAAGAGTACGGTGTTAAAATACCTACTTACCATAATAATTACAACTTAAAAATTTACGCTAATTAATTAAGTACGTTTAAGATTTAAATAGAGTACACTAGCTTGGCATTTTCGGTCGTTCAATGGAAGTGCGACCCGCGCGATAAAGTGTAAATTTTCAATTAATTAGCCTTGGTTAAATCGAAAAACATGGCCAGTTAGGGATAGAGATAACGCGAGAGGCATGACTAATTTCGACAAAAGTCTTTCTTAGTCCAAATCCTGTCACCAGTCATAACCCGTTTCTAGACACCATTTCCGACATTCGGCCAATTTTTCGAAAATTTACACTCCCTCAAGTCCTTTGCAAACTCCGCCTTCAACCTCGTGTCCATAACTTCACTTAGGTTATGGTGTGCGGTGATGAAATCCACACATCACGAGGGGTTAAGGAGATAAGCAAGGAAAATAGGCGTCATCTATTCCAAAGAGTGCGACTTAATAAACCAAGCCTATGTACTAAATTTAAATCGAACACGTACTACTAATTAATTTACTAGAAAATAAACGTAAATATTAATTAATAATTTTTAATTAGATGCAATAATTTATATTTATTTATCATGCATTTAATAAAAAATTGATTCATTTAATAAATTATGAATAAGAATTTATTCATTTAATAAATTTAATAATAAATTCATTTAATCATGCAACTAATAATAAATAATTACAATAATTACAATAATTATGATTTAATAAATTAATAACAATAATTAATCATTTATTAAATATTTAAACTAATTAATCAATTAAATTCTATTTCTAAATTATATTTAGAATTTCATTAATTAATTAAATGAAAATTATTTTAATAAGGGAAAAATAGAAATTTACCGAATCGGAGTTTTCGGGAATATCGCCGGAGTTGAGTCGTCGGAGAGGAGGAACCACGCCGGAAAAAATGTCGTCGGAGCGTCGCCGGAGGAGGATCACCGGAGGAGGAGAGGAGAGGAGAGGAGAGGAGAGGAGGAGATGGAATGATGACAAAATGAGGGGGGGGTGCAACACTATTTATAGAGTTTCACCTAGACGACGGAGAACTATTCTCCGTCGTCTAAGTCCACTTGGACGACGGAAACAATGTTTTCCGTCGTCTAGGTGGCGGTTTCAAAAAAATTCAAGCGGCGCCAATTAATCGGCGGGACGTTTTGAACCGCCATGATTTTGGACTTAGACGACGGAGAATGAATTCTTCGTCGTCTAAGTGAAAATTCAAGCGGTCCCAAAAACGGAAGCGGTAAATTGAACCGCCATAAAAATTGGACTTGGATGACGGAGATGGTCAGTCTCGTCGTCCAAGTGAAAATTACATGAAAAAAATAAACAAAAATAAATTTGAACCGCCATGGTTTTTGAACCTGGACGACGGAGAATGACCATCTCCGTCGTCCAGGTTCAAATTACGTAAAAAAATTTTTTAAAAATAATTCGCTAGGAATTTAGCGATCTGTCATTCGAGTGAAATAGTCGTACAATATCGATGAATGCATCGTATATATGAACAGTTAAATTTGAACCGACGATTTATTTTACGTATTGAAACATGTTAAGTATCGACTAATCTTTACGACTTAAGTGTTCATGAGTAGACGCTCATTTGCAGCAGAGTATTAACGAAATTGAATTTGGACAAAACAACCGTTGGATATGTTCGTCGTAACATAATATATAATTGTCTTCAAAGGACCATAAAATAATAAGTTCGGGAAGGGTTTGATCGGCACAGTCAACCGCAAAACCGATAATTTCACAAACCGGAAACGTGGATAAAAGGCATTTCGCAACTCCGATTTTCGAACCGTCGAAGCTCACACACCAAGAATTGTTTACTCTAAAGTCTTGATGAAAAGACTTTGCATTGGAAGAAGGTCTAGATGGTCGTTGCCTTAGAAAAAATTACGATATCTGCACCTGGACGACGGAAATGAGCGTTTCCGTCGTTCAGGTAATCACCTGGACGACGTATATGAAGTTATCCGTCATCCAGGTTCTAACCTGGACGACGGAGAATGACATTCTCCGTCGTCCAGGTGTATAGACCCTGAATTCAGGGGTTAGGGCCTTACTGTTTAGGGTTTAGGGTTTGTGAACTTGGACGACGGATAATGACCATATCCGTCGTTCTAGTATGTACCTGGACGACGGATAATGACCATTCTCCGTCGTCCAAGTTCTAAACCCCGATTTCAGGGGTTAGGGCCTTAGGGTTTACGGTTTAGGTCGTCCCCGGTCATTTGTGTGTCCGTTCAATTATTCTGATTCAAAAATATAATTAAAAAATTGATCGATCGATCCGAACTGCTATATTTAGGGTCCAGGATTTAGCTAGGGTTTTATATGAGATTGAGATTTGGCGACAACCTGCAATTAATTTCTCCGTTGTCCAGGATATATAATTCGGATTAATTTCTTACCGTAAACCGGCATCGATCATATATATATATATATTACAATAATTACAATAATTAATTACCAATTAATCTCCCTCGTCGTATGACCGTACTCTTCGTCATAATCATCATCGTCCTCATCCCCGTTAGACGACGGCTCATCCTCGTCATCGTACTCAACATCGTCCGACGAATAACCTGAGTCGTCGTCCGCGTCCTCTTCCTGCTCGTCTTCTTCATCTACCTCATCGATAATCTCATCTTCAGTTAGATCTGTACAACCATCATGCATGGGTAACCGTTCACCATCTTGAACCAGGTCCATTATATCAGAGCGGATGACAGAAATATTAGGCTCTTGATAGGCAGGAATGTCTCTTTCTGGTTCAGCAGCATCTTCAGTCGTCGCCGGTGTCCCTTCAATTATCTCTGTATTCCATATTCCTCAGTGAGATATATGGTTCACTATTTTCCACCCTTCACCGGCTTTGGGATCGTCGAGATAGAACACCTTCCGAACTAAGGTGGCGAGAGCGAAATGCTCATCCTCATACCAGTGCGAGTTTGTATCGACTGATAATAGTCCCAGGTCTTCCTTTGTACGCTTGAACCAACTGCACTTGAATAGGAAAACGTTGACATTATTCCCGTGACATAGCTGAACCACATATACAATAGCCCCGTAATATAGATCATTGTCTTTCCCAACCGCTACCCCACTGTTTTGTGTTCTTCTTCCTTCGTCCCGGGCCAATGAATGGAACTTTACACCGTTCACAAAACATCCGGGATAAATATAGTGTTTAACCGGCTTCCCTGCTAGCAAGTGCTTTGGCCATGACCACCACCCTCCGTGGTTATCAGATTTTTGCAGATCAATCATCTGTGAAAAATGGCAAATTAATATAAGGGTTTACTTTCTACAAACATGAGCGATATGTATTTAAATAATTAATACTGAGACGTACGTACGTACCCATTGGAAGAAATAATCGGGAAACTTCTTCTTAACCATTTTCTCAATCCACGCCGAACTCTTGTTTTGATTTAACGCCTAAAGCCTCTCCCTGTATGACAACATGTACGGCTCAACTTCGTCACAGTTTCGCAACACTACCCAATGTGCCTCAATAAGTTCTTCCCGTGTTAACGATTCCTTTAATACTCCTCTAAACGGTCGGACGACATTTCTCACGACAGAAAGATTGATGCGGGCACTGCGATCGGAGGCAGTGGGAGGGGGTGGATCTTTGAGGTACCTGTTGCAGTAAGTAACACACTTATGCATTAGGTATGTCTCTGCTATGGAGCCATCCGGGGCCGACCTGTTTTTGACGAATGACTTATACTGTCCAAGCTGTCTACAAAATCAAACGTACAATAAGAATAAGTACATATAGCTAGCTAGTAATCTCCAGTGGAACAAATTAATTAAGTAGTTGTACGTACATTTCTTGAGGATACATCCAAGTGTACTGGACCAGACCAGAAATGAGCACCTGCTCGGGCAGGTGGATCATTAGGTGAATCATGATGTCAAAGAAAGCAGAGGGGAAAATCCTCTCTAGTTTGCAAATGATGTGCACAATTTGTTGTTGCAATTCCACGACATCTGACTTCTTTAATTCTCTGGCGCATAACCTCTGCCACCACCTGCACAATGCTACTATTGGTTTTACGACGTCCCGAGGCAAGTATGGTCGAATTACCACTGGAACCAGACGTTGCAGCATAACGTGATAGTCATGTGTCTTTAGACCAACAAACTTGTGTTGCACCTCGTCCACTACTCCAGTTATAGTAGCTGCATATGTAGCCGGATAACGAACGCCCTTAAACCAGTGAAATACAGAACGTCTAAGCGTCGGCTTCACTGTATAAGGTGCATCTGGCATCTTGTTGTACACTCCTTTCCTATCCCTCCTCAACCACAAGGGACGACGTAGATTCATTGATTCCAAATCTTTGCGCGCTTTGGGAGTATCTTTAGTGTTGAACTTAATACCGAGAATTGTTCCCACCACGCTGTCGCACACATTCTTTTCTATGTGCATCGCGTCCAAGTTGTTCCTCAGCTTCAACTTCGACCAGTAAGGGAGTTCAAAGAATATACTCTTGTGATCCCAATAGCTCATATCATGTGGAGGAATTGGATTGCATTTCTTTACATCCGCGTCATTGCTCAACACACCAAAGTCGAAATAGCTCAACCTCTCTAAAATCTCTTCGCCCGACCAACTACGGGGTTTAGGATTGTTCTCTACCGTACCGTCGAAATGAGCTTCATCCTGTCGCCACGGGTGGTCGTGAGGAAGCCATCTACGGTGACCCAAGTAACACACCTTCCCCGCGTGCCAACTAGAGTTCACGTCGTCCAAACATATAGGACATCCATTATATCCTTTTGTCCTGCAGGCTGCCAACATCCCATAAGCTGGAAAATCGCTGATCGTCCACATTACGGCAGCCCTCATCGTGAACATTGTGTCAGTGAATTTGTCATAAGTTGGGACTCCATTTTCCCACAAAAGTTTCAGCTCGTCGATCAAAGGTCTGAGGTAGACATCTAAGCACTTCGATGGAGATTTAGGACCTGGAATTAGTACGGTAAGGAAATTAAATTCCTTGTTCATGCACATCCACGGAGGCAAGTTGTATGGCATCAGAATAACTGGCCAAGTGCTGACGGCGGAGCTATTACTTCCCCAAGGATTGAATCCGTCTGTAGATAGACCGAGTCTAACATTTCTAACCTCTGAAGCAAAGTCTCCAAATTCTCTGTCGAAATGTTTGAAACCCCCCCCATCCGCGACGTGTCGCAGGACATCGTCATCTATTCGCTTTTCTGCGTACCATCGCATCGCCTCTGCTGTGTGTAGAGACATGTACAGGCGCTGCAATATGGGAATCAAGGGAAAATATCGAACAACTTTCACAGGAAATCTCTTTTTCGAACTCTTCCTATTCAATTGGAATCTGCACTGGCCACATACGGGACAATAGTCCAACTCTTCATACTCTTTGTAAAATAGCACACAATCATTCGGACATGCGTCAATTATCCTGTACTTTAGGCCGAGGCTGCTCATGATATTTCTAACCTTATAATGAGATTTAGGAAGATTGTGATCATCAGGAAGCAACTTACATATTTGCTCCTGAATTTCGTCAAAAGCACTCACTGACATTTTGTGCTTCACTTTTATCTTCATTGCTCCATCACATATTGCAACACATTCTCTCGACATCCAGGGAACACCGGGGTCTGCGCTTCAAGTAGCATCCGGTTGTACTTTTCCATCTCACTGGTGTCAGTGGCCAAGCTAGCTGCGGGGAATGTGTCATCATGCTCATTAGTGGTACTGCAACCTCCGTCTTGGTGTTGGTGTCCACTATGACTACATCCCGGAAACGCATCATGGACCAAATCTGCAGTTGGGTTGCAAGCTGGGGGTCCGGCACCACTGCCGCTGGATGAGGCACTATGGTAACTATACTCTGAGTTAACGTCTGCTGCGCTAAACTCTACTGCTTCACCATGCTCGCTCCATGTAGTGTAACTCCACATCATACCATTTTCGTACAGGTGTTGCACCATAACATTAACCTCCGCATACTGACAATCAAGACATTTCTGACACGGACACCTGAAACGTTTCTTTCCCTGACCGTGTTCTATCGCAAAATTCACAAATTCGCTAATTCCATCCATATACCGGACATCACATCTATTCTTCAACTTCATCCAACTCTTGTCCATACTGCTACAAAATATTATAATTATTTAATTATTACATATATATATTTGTCCATTAATTTACGCTTAATTATACGTACTCGATCTACATCGATCCATCAATTACGTACGTACGTAATTTAATCGATCTGTACATATATATATAGCTAACATCCTTGCATGTATGTACGTACGTTTTCACTAAATATATATTAATTAAGTAAATTTTAACTGCGTACGTACGTACATGCTGGCCTTCTCGATATCTGTACGTTAATTAAGCTCGCTAGCTAGTCAGCGGAGATCCATTATCGATCCTGATTCTTCTCGGCCTTCTAGCTAGCTAGCTCCCTTCTCCTTCTCCCTTCTCCTTCAATTCTTCTTCAAATGGAATGAAGAGATCGAGGAATGAATTCAGTTTGGCATCGGGCTTATATAATGCTTCACTTAGATGACGGAGGTGTCGGTACATCGTCTAAGTGGAAGTACGTTACGTACTCGGACGACGGCGTGTCGGTCCATTGTCCAGGTGATTACCTGGACGACGGAGAAGACTCCGAGGTCCAGGTGATCACATGGACGACGGAGAATACCGTATCCGTCGTCCAGGTGATCACCTGGACCTCAGAACAGACTACGTGGTCCAGGTGACCACCTGGACGACGGAGATGGTATTCTCCGTCGTCCAGGTGGTACTTGGACCACGGAGTCTTTTCCGTGGTCCAGGTGTCACTTGGACCACGGAACAATTACGTTTCCGTGGTCTAAGTGCTGTTTTCTTGTAGTGACTAGGTGTCTTAATTAATTAACGGGCCACTATCATTGGTAGTTCCTTATACTATCCACCTAATATTACTTCTAATTGAAGATAACGTTAGTGGTTCAATTTACCGAAAACCAATTCCAAGTGTTCGAACTTTTTAAAAAACACATAGAGAAACTTCTTGATCAGTGTAAGTGAATAACCTTATGAGCCAGTTGAGAGGAGTTCGCAATTTTGGATGATACAAAAAGATGAACTAATATACTATTCAATCCATTCTCAAAAGAGTTAGCATGAAGACCGCCAAGTCGCAACTAGCTTGAAAGACATCACTCGCATCATGAATATATATATAACGCAAGCATTTGGGATCAAACCAGTACGCTTCCCCTAGCTTCTTGAAGTATTATTTTTCTTACAACGAAATTTCAATACCTCATGCTTGTGATGAGCTGACAATTGATGGCTAAAGGTGTTTGACGCTAATATATCTCTTGCGGAAAGATCATTCCGTAAAACAGTTTTTTTTATTGATTTCGGATAGTTTGACCGCAGTTGTCGGTTTATCCTGTATGTGCTTCGTATGCTGGCGTGCCACCGTCTCTCAACGGAATATAGAACTTAAAGCTGTCTGACTTCTTGATAAGCGATTAAGACAAGTAGAGCATCAACCTTGCCTGAATGAGTCATTCTCGCCTAGTAACCTGGACTTCGGGTTTATGTGTCTCTAGCAGAGCCCTAAAAATTGATACATCACACTACCCTTTACGAGTGCAAAGCAGAGCAACTTCTCTGAAGATGTGTTGAGAACACCGCTTCCTTGGATGTCCGAACTCTCACTCGATATGTGACAAGCCCTTCAACCTTCCAGTTGCGTTTACTCCCTTTGGATATCCAAACTCTCACTCGATCGGTGACAAGCTCTTCAATCTTCTAGTCGTGATAATTGCTTCTTCTAATCGCAATACTCTCACTCATTTGGTGACAAGCACTTTGATCGTCTGGTTGCAAAGATAAAATCTCTCGACGAGATGTCTAGGTGTACTTGCGTATAGCAAATATTTTATGTTTGATCGGGGACCCTTTCACCAATGTTCTTACTTTCCTTATATACTGCTCAGTAGACGTCTTTCAAATCTCTTGAACTTCTTCTGCTCTTGCTCTTTGAATATTAATATAACTCTAACACCATCCAGCACACGGGTCTTATCTTTATATAGTTCTAATGCTATCACAACTCCTTTACTAGAAGAAACCTAACTGAAACAGAAAATGTATGATAGACATTAAGCCGCATGAATCAGCTATCCGGAATCCATAATCCTAAGTATCTGGAAACGAACTTTATTTTTCCACTTGACCGCTCGCCAAGCTACGTCTTCTAACCGGGCCGCTCGCCAAGACTTCAGCCTTTCAAGCCCAATATGAAATATTTATTTAATACCCAAAAATTGCCCCTCAAGTCTTGAGCTTAAATTACCTATGCAAGCGAAAACACTTGAATATTACCCGAATGACGCGCTGTTAAACGAAACGGTAACATCACACGTAAGTGCCACGTTACACAACTCCTCTAAAAAGTTGCGTCACTTGACTGACGTAATATAAAAGCACAAGTCCACATCAACAAAATCTCATTCCCCAACAAGACTCTTTCACTTGCCTTGATCTTAATCTTTCAACCTCTTTAGTCAAAAGTTAAAACCTTTCATTCTCGCCGCCATCCATCTACTCCGATAAAAAACATGCCTCCACGCAAAGACATCTCCATTCCTTACTCAGACCATAACGTCGAGAAATTCTCTAGACACCTCCAAGTCGTCGCTAGTCGACAGAACCCAAAGGCAATCATCTCCATAAATGTCGACCCAAGTGAAGACACTGGCCTACTTGGTCCCTTTCTGGATACTTCAATCAATCCAGAACTTTTTCATCTTCTCCGCCATCCCTTTTGCAACTCAGCCTTGATATTCCAAGAACATCTTAAGGCAGAACCCAAAGAATGGACAAACAAAGATACTCTTTGTTTAATTGGGAAATGGCCGCACCCAAACGCAGAGGATCTTGCTTGGTACCGGCACCGTCGCGGACAAGACATTGAATGATGGGAAGCGGTCGACATCACCCAACTCATTGATTTATGCTTTTCACTCCCTGCCGGTGGCAACAGAGCACCGTTCGCCATAACCATGTGCTTTTGGGATTGCACCGCCAACTGCTTCCATCTTCCCTGTGGTGATGTGAGCATTACTATTCTTGATTTATATACCCTTTCTGGAGTTCCAGCCTTTGAAAACTCTTAGTTACATATCCACCAAATCGGGACACCAGTTCAGGCCTCCCTCAATTGTCTCTCCTCCTACTCTTCCTGGGTTAAGCATTTTGCACAAAAGGAGAAAGATACCGATCAAGGAGGCATAGCCTTTTTGGAATACTGGCTATCAAAGTACATCTTCTGTCCTTCTTCCGCAAAGGTCAACAGATGATGGACCAACCTTGTCGAACGCCTCTTCAATCGTGAACAATTGGGTTTGGTTAATTCTGTTCTCGCCTACATCTACTATGGTCTGAGGTGAGTCGTCATTTCAAATCTCGACCTTAATCAACCAGAACCACTCTGGATGGTAGAGTTCTGGTTGCGGATGTATTTTCCTTTCTTTTGCCCTTCAGCAGTCCCTTCTTTTGAATAACACAAGCTTTTGGGCCAGACCTTGATATCTTCACCAATTAGGACTAAAGCATGGTCATATCTAGCCTGCTTCAAGCTCACATAAAGACTTTCCAACAGCAGCAGTTGAAGTAATTCTGAATCGTCGCCATCCTGGTAGCCTTGCGAGTGGATTTATGCCCTCGCAAGAGCAAGATGACCTTGCGAGGAACCTTTTCCTTCAATGTCACACATGCAAGGACCTGCCAGTCCCTGATTCTTCGAGCCCCGGGTATGAGCTCTATGCTCCAAACCATTTCTCGAGACAACTCTGGCTCACTCAAGGTGCCCCCATGCCCCTCGCTTGTTCTGTGAACAAATATACTCTTTGGTGAGGGACAGGTCATCCCATAACACTAGACATGCAGGATGAACACTTTTTGGCTTTCCAACGGTGATTATTCCTGAATTGTTGAAGCCACTTGCGATCTCTCAATCGGTCACCGAGTCGTACCAAGTATGTCGCTCCCAACTTTGGGAAGATATACGATGCATATGACCGCTTGCTCGTTTTTCCAACATCTTTTGCGAATTTTGCAAAAAAATTTCGAATGAAGAAGATTTGGGGGTTGTTGGGAAGCTGTACAAGAATGCAAGTAGAACTCCCTGGCCACAGGTATAATGCTTAAATTCAAAATTTCCACATGTATTTAGCAATTCCTCATATTGTGTCTGACCAATCATTCCCTCTTATAATCAATAGCACGCCCAAGACACCGACGTGACCATTGCCATACAAGCCCTTAAGAAGAAAATGTCTAATCCTCCTGGACAAACAGTAAGTATTACAAATCCTTTACCCAGAACAATTGCTTCTTCGATTTTCTCACTAAACCATAGCTGACCCAATCTTTTGATAGTTTCATAAGCGCAGGAAAACCCACTCTAGGCCTGGGGTGCCCCCAAGTGGTATCTGGAAAGCTACGGAGATCAATAACAGAGATGGACAAGTCAAGCTTCAAGCTCATGTCTTCCACGCCTCTTTTGATCAACAGAGTGACAAAGCCTCCGGGGCAAGCGCCTGCTCGGCATTGGTTTTCACCATTGCACACTGGCTATGTGCAAATATAAACACCATGCCCACGGTCTCCGAGTTTGATGACCTCATAGTCCAAGGTTCTTCGAAGTGGCAGAAACTATGCAAGGACGAAGCCCTCGCCAGCTCCTACTCGGGTCAACATTATGATCTCGAGGTTATTTTGAAAGCCAACATCAAACCCTTGAAGATTTCGTCTGATAACTCCTTCGCTAGGTATTTCAACCTAGAGAGGTTTGCAGGGCTGGGTATTTCAACCCAGAGAGGTTTGCAGCGCTGGGTATTTCAACCCAGAGAGGTTTGCAGCCCTGGGTGATCTTACATCGTTTGATACAATATGTGACCATATCAGCAAGAGCACCAAGCCTCAGGTGTACCAAGTGAGTTGGAACGATCACTTCTTCATCCTCAGAGCTGAAGATGAAACCTATTATATTATCGACTCACTCGGAGAAAGGCTTTTTGAAGGATGTTTCAAAGCCTACATTTTAAAGTTTGGTGATTCTAGCATCATGTTTGGAACTGAAGATCATGAAACAAGGCTCGAAGTCATAAACAATGGTAATGAGCTAGTGCTGTAAAAACTTCATAGCCAGATTTCTGGCTGGGATCATACTGAAGGAACTCGAGGAAGAAGAGGAGAAAAAGCCAGTTTATATTGATATTTTATTTCGGCGTCTTCAGATTGAATTCCAATCTTGCTTCATTCCTTCCTCCTCTGGCGAGGGCACCAGTTCTCAGAAAAACTATACCATTCTAGAGCAAGAGACTCAAATTCCTTCCCCGCCAGAGCTCCAAGTCATAGTTGAAGAACCACAACCATTGGTTGAAGTTATTACAGAACCAAAGGACCAAACTCCTCCCTCGCCAAAGCCTAAGCTTCAAGCGACTGAAGAAATACAAAAATTGTTCCCCGTCTAAGTAAGATTTCATTCACTTACTTTGTTCTGTATATTAATTTCTTTTTTGGTTGGTCTTTTGACTTTTTCTTTTTCTTTTTTGTCCAAACCCACTCCTCTGACAAGCGATCAAATGGTTCTTGATTCATAAGCAAATTCAGAGGACCGAGCAAGCTCACAAGGCCAACTTCATTCTCCTGAGCCTTCCACAATGGCCGCCATGGACCAGCATTCCAGCTCATTATATGCTATTGATGAAGAACCTCAAACTTCTCTTGAAAGAAACAAAGCTCCGTCTTCATCAAAGAGACCTCCCTCTTAAGCACCCAACCCACAAGACGAAATAATAATCCTGCGAGGGATTTCAACAAAACTGAATGCAAAGAGTCTCCCTACTGCCATTGATATTGCTCTCCAGAAGATCCTTTCTGGTAGTCTGGATTCTCCTCAAGACTTCAATCGCGTCAAAGAACAAGTTAGGAATTTAAAAGCCACTGCCTCTGTTGAATTCCTCCATAATATACCTGATCTTGGGGAAGAACTTCATGAATTTCTTGGTCAAAGCGAAACCCACCACCATCTGAAACTTGAAGCTGAATGTAAGAAAGAGGTGGTGGAGACATTGGCTCGCCAGACACAAAAAGAAAACCAACGAATCCAGACCCTTCTGCAAAACATAACAACTCAGTAAGAGGCTTTAGCAATTAAAGAAGCTGAATTAGCTGCCCTCCAGGTTGAGGTGGACCGCCTAAGGTCTAATGTTCACTCAAATCGAACATCTGTCCGCCAGCTTACGATTGAAGAAGAGAGTCAAGCTCAACTACTACAAAATGCAGAAGAAGAAGCCAACAACGCTCTACACGTGTATAAACAATCCTAGTGAGGGCTTGAACATGCAAAGATGTTGTTAAGGGAAAAAACCCTCGTTTTGTAATTATTGGGCCACAGAACTTGGGCCTTTTTTTATGTTATTCATGGTATTCCAAAACTTCTTGAGTATCTGTCTGTCTAGTTTAAATCTTGGAATCAGTGTGTTAATTGGGCCTTGGACACCATATTGGGCCTCAGAATCAAGCCTTCCAAGAATTAATTGAATGAAACTAGTTTCATTTATAGAACCTAACCGCTCGCCTGCCCTGATAATCCAGATTAAATGGACTTTAATTCCAGGCTTGGAATCCATATCGCGTCAACCATCAAATCTTCAAAATACGCTTTACCTGCCCCAAAAAATCTTTCTAACATCACGCTTTTCTTTTAAGGGTAGATAAACCGTAACATGGCCCAATTTCCATTAGCCTGGTGTCCTCTATTAACGGGTGCATTTACTCTCGCAAAGCCTTACCGCCATGACTCCTTTCTATAAAAGGTTTCCTCTTCACTGCTTAATGATCAAACCTTCCAAACTTCTTTGCGAGAATGAACTCCCCTTTTGTGTGTTTGCTCTGGTTCTCCTATCTGAAAGAACCTCCAGATAGAACCGTCCATATTGCAGACTCTAGATAGTAATATCCATGTCCAAACCTGAACTAAATAGTAATATCTATGTCCAGGTGTTGCCTTGGCTGACTCACTTTGTGTCCCTACAGGGTGACAAAGCCACAATCCCAAGGGACAACTCACCTCGTCTTCCTCGCAGGCACCCGCTCTGTTTCTAGATGCATTGAGGCTGCAAGCCCTGTGGACACGGCTACACTGGATAGGAAGAACAGGGAGTTCAACTGGGGAAAGACAACAAACGCCAAGCCTAGTCTAAATGGTCTTCTAATCTGATGAACTACCTTCATTGGCATTTCAAATCCTCTATTTTTTGTCTTTTGAGGTCGCTCTCTCTTTTCAATGTATCCATATTTGATATGTGGACCCAAGGGCCGGTTATCAACTGTTTGAGGATTTGGAAAAACAAACTGTATTTATCTTTCTGTTCTATTGTTGATTGTAGTTTGTTTCTCATATGGTATCAGAGCTTAAGGCCGCAAAACCCTTGTATTCTTCTTAACAATGTAATATTTTTCATTTAGAGCAAAGAGTTCCTTTATGCAAGCAATAAATTTATATTGATAACTCAGATGTAATTTCTACATAACTTTGGCCACAGTAATTGGCTAGTGTGAACTCTCCTAATCCAGAAGACAAAACAAATAAATTTTTTAGCCCCAAGTATAGGCTATTTTGTTCCCTATGTCTTGCCCCTGCAATTTAATCATGCGAGTGAATAACATGAGCATGGATAAACTGGATTAGTATGAATGGTTCGATACTCCCAGACTGGTTGTATGAACTTCTTAAGGAAATGACCATTGATAGGATTAGCATAAATGGTTCCATCTCGATCAAGTAAACGAACTGCTCCTTTACCTAAAAGTCGATCGACAATATATGGTCATTCCCACTTTTCTGACCACTTACCTCGGCCTTCAGTCTTCTCACCAACGGGCAAAATGACTCGCCAGACCAATTCTCCTTCTGCAAAGCTCATGCCCCGAGTACATCGGTCATAGGCACAAGCCACCTTTCGTTTCTCAACACACAGACTATCATAAGCTTGAACTCTCTTTTCATCTAAGTCTTCATTCTCCTACCACATTGCTTGCACATAATCTTCACCGATCAAGTTATGTTGTTCCATCACCCTTAAAGATTGGACGTTGATTTCTAAAGGCAGGACTGCATCATGGCTGAACATTAATCTATAAGAAGTGGTGCCTGTAGACGTTTTTTTACTTGTTCTATAAGCCCACATGGTGTTAAATAATTCTTCATGCCACAATCTAGCATTGCTCGCAAGCATCCGTTTAAGGATATGTATGATGATTTTCTTGCTTGCTTCAGCCTGACCATTAGATTTGGCATACTATGGAGAAGAATGTAGGAAGTGTATTCCAAAATTCTTCATAAGCTCGTCTACATCTCCAGACATGAACGCTGCCCCTCGGTCTGAAACAAAACTCTCAGGAATGCTAAACCTACAAATAATATTTTCGAATAAAAATTGACGGATGGTCTTTGCTGATGATACTCTGAGAGGTCGAGTTTCGACCCATTTTGTGAAGAAATCGGTAGCCATGATGATGAATTTGTGCCCGTCTGATGAATGAGGATGAATCATTCCAATTAAGTTCAAAGCCCATCATCGAGCTGGCCAATGCTTGATTATAGGCCGTAACGGTATTCTGAGCATATGACTGAGTGGACCATGTTTATGGAATTCTTCATAACCTTTAGGAAACGTGATGCAATCTCTGAGAATTCTTGGCCAATAATAGTCATGTCGTTATATTAACCATCTCATCTTCGGACTGGCCTGGTGTGCCCCTGCTACCCCAAGATGAACTTCCCTCATTAATCGCTTAGCTTCACGTCCAAAGACACATTGCAAGAATATGCCTTCTTCTCCTCTTCTATACAACCTATCATCTTTGAGTATATAATTAGGAGCTAAAAAATGAATCCGCTTATCTACCAAATTATTAGGATTCTGGAGATAGGAAATAATAACCTGTCTCCAATCCACATCAATGTGATCGAGGGTAGCAACGTACCACTCATTTTTGTCTTCTTGGCGAGCAAAGAAAGATGACAGGGTCCTTCGTTCAACCTTTAATATACGTTCGCGTACACCATCTTGCAAACTCACCCCCATTGCTAGTTGGGCCAACTCATTTGCTGCATAATTTCTCTCGCGAGGAACATGGCTCAACTCCACCTTGGTAAACAAGTTGAGTAAATCACAGGCTCGCTTAACATATGGTTCTAATACTGGTCCAGCCTTATACTTGGTTTCAAGTTGTCGGATCACCAGTTGGGAATCTCTGAATATATGCACATCTGTGATCTTCATATCTAATAAAAGTTCCAAGCCAATGATAAGAGCTTCATATTCCTCTTGGTTATTTGTGCACCTGAAATCCAACCTGAAAGAATAAGAAAATGTTTGGCCGCGTGGAGAAACCAATGCTACTCCCGCCCCAGCCATAGTACTCGTACCGGACCCATCAAAGTACAAACACCAAGGTGCCAGGTCAATACGAGTGAGTTCTAGCCCTTCGCGAACATCCTTCATCGGATGATGAGCCAAAAAATTAGCCACTGCTTGGCCTTTAAACGTTTTCTGGGGAACGTATTGCAAAGAAAACTCTAACAAAGCTAGAATCGACTTCCCAATCCGTCCCCGGGGAATGGGTCTCGAAAGCATGTATTTCACCAAGTATGTTTGTGCTATAACACACGTGGTAAAAGATAACATGTAATGCCTCAACTTGCATCCTGAAAAATACAAGGCAAGGCACAGTTTCTCCATTGGCGAGTATCTCGTTTCACACTCGTTCAAGGTACAACTGAGATAGAAAATAGCACGTTCAGTGCCTGATGTGTCGTTCTGAGCTAATAAACTCCCAATAAAAATGTCAGTAGCTGAAATGTACTGCTCGAGAGGAACCCCTGGCCTCGGAGGTACCAAGACTAGCGGGTTTGTCAAATATGCTTTGATGGTTTCAAACGCCTCTTGATGGATAGACTCTCAAACAAATTCTTTCTGATTCTGAAGCTTGAGCAAAGTTGAAAATGGTTGTGTCTTTCCAGCAACATTGGCAAAGAAACGTCGTAAGAAATTGATTTTTTCTAATAAGCGTTGTAGGTTTTTTTTACCGTTTGGTGGGGCTACATTAAGAACCGCTTCCTTTTTGTCTTCCGGTATCTCAATCCCATGATGATGAACCAAAAATCTTAGGAAATCTCCTGCTTGTACTCCAAACACACATTTGGCTGGATTCATCTTTAGTTGATGTTACCTCATCCGGATAAACACTTTCCGCAAGGCTTCAATGTGATTGCTCCTGCATTTCGTTTTAACCACCATATCATCTATGTAAACTTCCATAGTTTTACCAATAAGATCATGGAAGATTAAGTTCATTGCTCGTTGGTAGGTTGTCCATGCATTCTTGAGTCCAAATGGCATGTCCACGTACTCAAATACTCCTGCAAATCCTGGGCACCGAAACGCGGTTTTATGTCTGTCTGCTTCTGCCACTGGGATTTGATGATAACCAGCAACCCCGTCCATGAATGTTAACATCTCATGACGAGCCACTGAATCCACCAACAAATCCGCTATTGGCATTGGGTATGCATCTTTTGGAGTTGCATTATTCAAGTCTCTATAGTCAACACAAACTCGCATTTTTTCCATTCTTCTTCTTGACCGGAACTATATTGGATAGCCACTCATTTTATTTGGCTACTCGTATGATTCCTGACTAGAGCATTTTTTCTACTTCTTCCTTGACTAGAATTGTTGTTTCTGTAATCATCCGACACATTTCTTGTTTTACCGGCTTCTTTCCTTCTATGATGGGTAAGCTGTGACAAACCAATTCCCGTGACAGTCCTGGCATGTCGTCATACTTTTCTGCAAAACAATCAGCGCATTCCTGTAGCAATTCAATGAGTTTCATTCGTTCTTCAGGCTCTAAGAAGGTACTAATAGCCACAGAGATTGGCTCCTCGTTGTTCCCAAGATTGACTTTTTCAATGGGATCTTTGACTTTAGGAGGTAAATCATCTAAGGTTGCTGGTGCTAATTTGATCTCTTCCTCCTCATCCGAGTCGTGTAATACATCTTCATCCACATATTCCAATGCTGCAATCATTGGAACCCTCTCGTAGGCTTAACTCTCCATCAGAAAATTATGGAAGCGTTCGTACAAAGAGTAACTAGCCTCGGTCTGTATACTTGATAGAGACCCGATCATTGAAAGTGTTTGGATGGTAGCTCAATGGCGTAGGGTCTGTTATTATCATGATCTATTTGAATAATACCCCACTGAGCTAGCTCAGACGCCGTAACACCAACTGGGTGGCCTTTGCTATCAACGCCACATACATCCAGTGGCCTGATGTCACTATTGTAATAACTGGCTTCTAAAGAATTAGCAGACACAGAATACGGACGAGGATCGGCGTTGACAATCTCTGCCTCACCAGACTCCATATTCCAAAGTAACATCTGTTCATGGAGGGACGAAGGTACACAATAGCTCCTGTGGATTCAGTCACGCCCAAAAATTGCATTGTATGTGCATTCTACTACAAAGAACGTGTATGTGCCAGTGGCTGGACCGATGTGCACCTGCAAGAAAACAATGCCCAAAGTCTTAGAAATGCTACCCTTAAAGTTTCTGACATTAAGGGTGGTCTCTTGGATAGCAGACTTGTGAACGCCTAATAAGGCCATTGCTTTGACTGTGATAATGTTCACCACCGCCCCAGAATCCACTAAAAGTTTGTTGATCTGAAATCCTTGGATATCTCCTGTCACATATAGCGGCTGCATGTGCATGGCCATGTTCAAGGTGGGCTTTGCGAACATCATCTGTCCCTTGGTCAATGATGGATCAGTCTCCGATGTTTTGGAGAGTGATGATTTTTCCATCAATATTGTTTCATCTTCTGGTACTACCAAATTATTAATGTTTCTGCTCGAGACTGATTCATCCGTTGATTTTTGTGAAGCTAAAGCATATTTGGAAGATAAGACGAACACCATGTTTACATTGGTATCCACCTCCACTATGTATTCTTCTGTTTCTTCGTCTTCATCTTCACCGTAATCCAATAACTCTTCATCTTCTGCGTTATTGTCGTCTTTATATTTCCGTCCCTCGAGATCCATGGTTGCAGTGACCTCCAGAGAAGCTACATGTTGCAGCTGATCCTCAAGTGTAGGATCTATGGTTGTTGGCATGAGTAGTTCAAAACTTTGTTCTTTAGAAGGGGGAAAAGACTTGTTAAGATTAGCCTTATTTTGTTCCTCTATGATTAAAGGCTTTGGTCTCCATTGCAAAATCCTAGTCTTGCCTGGAGTGACATGTCCTTGAACATGCTCCCCTTCCTTTGGTGGTGTGTGTAGCCCCAATGTTTCCATCGCTTCATCATCAAAACTAAGACGGCATCTTGTTAGTTTACGTTTTGTGGCTCCACGACGAACCTCATGAGCAGGTTCGGGCTGTTTGTCTTTGGACTATAGTTCTGGGTTACGATCAAAGACACCTGGTCGTTGTACTCGCACTTTAGGCTCGCGAGACTTCTTCCCAAAAACTGCTAAGGGGTTCACTGCAAGAGCGTTCAATCGTCTTCGCAGCGTTTCTAAGGAGCAGACCAGCTCTTCTTCTTTGAGCATGCCCGTTTCATAAGCCTCTAATGCCTTTTTGGCTTTTCCAAATCGTCGTTGAAGGTTCCTTCTTCTACTTGGAGTTACGTCAATGGTCTTTCCCTTTTCCTTCACGTACCATACATTTTTCTTAGTGATGTTTCTTGAAGCTAGTGGAACAAATGGTCTGGCGAGCGTGTCAGCAATTTATGATTCAGACTTCTTTGCTTCACTGACCTTCTCTGTCGCTCGTGAACACTTAGGTGTTGGGGAATCCCTTTGCCTTGCTCTGCGTGGGCTATGGGGCTGATGATTTGTTTATGAAAATAACTTCGGGAAGACCTTGGCGGCTTCAGCCAACTCTTCATAGGAAATCTTCAACCCACCCCTGAGTTTACAATGAGCAAAAAGGGCTACTGGCGACTCTGCTTTCGGATCCACTGTTTCTTTTCCTTTATTTGATTTTGTCGTTTGCTTGCTTAGTGGACTCTTGCTAGTAGTTTGGTGATTGACGGTCTGTTTGGGTTTACTTGGTTTGTCCCTCGTTAATTCTAGCATCCTAGCCGTCAATGATATTTCAGTCACCAAGCTTGGCGAGGGCTCTTGTTCTGCATTGTCAATCCACTGTTGAATCCTGAACTTCAAGTCATTGCAGGCATTTGTGGAATAGTGACCCCATCGATGATGGTACCAAGAGTAAGGTAGACCCCTAACATCCTCAGGATGTGGGTCTGGTATTCCCCAGTTGTCAGGAACTGTTGCTATCCCTGCATGGATTAGATCTTCAAATATCTCATCTCGCCTGAATGCATCATATGTTATCTCAGCCCGCTTAGGTCGGACAAATGCGATATTACATCTAGGTTTCTGCCTTGATCGTTTTCTTCTATGTGTTGGTTCAGATGCGTTACGAGATGGAGAGGTGCCTGGGGAAGTAAATGATATATCAAGAGGTGGTGATGCCTGAGGATTTTGCGGATGCCATTCCACCACACCCCTGTAGTTAATTTTAATCACCTCTCAGTTGATCAATCCCTGAATTTTATCTCTTAAGGTTGAACACAATGTTGTTCGATGACCAAATTGATTATGGAATCTACAGAAATGTTGAGCTGGTCCTTCATACCGTAAGTGTCTGAGTTTGAATACCGGGTAATAAAAGATCAACCCTATTTCACACAGCCTGTCCAGGATCTCTTCCGTCTTATCAAACAGGAAAGAATAAGATAAAAAGACTGGTTTATTCCAATCTTTCACACCTCCAACACAACTATCAGTTGATGACCAACTGATATCTATCATATTAATGCGGCTGCCTTGGTCGCTCCCTCTAGTTCTAGTCTTCCGTCATTAATCCACTTTTGGATCTGATCTTTCAGCTTGATGTAGTCCTTCGTAATGTGGTTACATGCTCTATGGAACTTGCAATATTTTTTTTACCTTTTAACTATTCAGCTATAGGGAGAGGTCCGAAATCTGCTTTAACAGCTCGCATGCCGTAGAGCTCATCCAAGATCTCATGGGCCATGTTAGCGTCGTACGTGTATGTTTCGAACTCTGGCTTAGTGAAAGCCACTATCGAAATCTTGATGGGGCCCTTACTCTTTTGAAGCTTGCGGGGTTTTAAAACTTTATTTGTCAATAAATCCACAGCTCCCACTTTTTCTCCATCAGAGTCTGAGTCCTGGTTGTCTATGTCTTCTATATAAGCCACAATAGACGCATTCCTGTTGTCTGTGTACGTTCCCTTAGACGCATTCCTTCAGTTGTCTCGTTCTTGCATGGTGCTGTAAGCTTTAGTTACAGCTGTGATAAGCTCGTTCAAGGAAAAGTACTTGATATTCAAGAATAGTTGGTGGTACGTATCCTCCAAACTATTCTTGGTCATCTCTACTACCTCCTATTTGCTAATGGAGTCTTGCATAGATTGCATTCTGACCAAAAACGGTGCAGGAATGTGACTGAAATTTCTGTCGCCGATTGGCTCAAGGAAGCCAGCTTTTCAACACTGATTTTGGGTCTAGCCATTTCAAAGTGATCTATGAATAAAGCCTCCATGTTCTTCCACTCGTTGACCGAGCTCTTTTCCAATCCCGTATATCATGCGAGGGCCAATCCTGACAAAGATGATCCAATGACTCTTAACTTGAGTCCATCATTATCGGTAAACTGCCCTAATTGCAGTGTGAAGTATGCTAAGTGTGTTGCCGCATTGGAATCATTGTCACCAGAGAAATTTTGGAAGGTTTAATGTCAGTAGTACCTTGGCCATTGCCAAGCATCTTGATCATCCTTCTGCATGGGAGGAAACGGTGTCTCGTATGATTCATACATCTTGGCTAGATGTATCGCAGTCCTTAATGAACCTATTTAACCGTTGTTCCTATGCAGGTAGGAAATACTCCGCTTGTCTAGTCTTTCCGGCGAGATCAGAAACGGATTTCGTTAGAGACGCTATGTTCTTGTTTGTCCTTTGAGACAGTGTCGCCGCATGTCGGCGGTATTCATCCAAACTTGATCCCAAGATTTGCATGATATCTATCCATAATTTATCCTGACCTTCCGCGAGACTCGCTACCTGGGCTCCAATTGCCTCTCTTTCCTCCTGATCTCTATGGAGTTCTACTCGTAACGCTTGGATTTCGGCTAACGCTGCGTCAATTTTGTCGCCTTGAGTAGTGAGAATGGTTGCTTGTTGTTCAATCCTTTCACTGAGAGACGTGTAGTAGTTAGTCTGATGTTCTTCGCGCCTAGCCGAGTAAGCTAGGTACTCCGGGAACGTAAGTTCTGCAATCTCCACTTCATTTAAAGATTTGAATGACATAGTTGAGTGATATTCCTTAGCGAAGATAATTTCAACCGCTTCATTACTTAATGAACGACACCGAGTAGATGTATGTTCATGGTAAACCGGTTGTGTATGTTTGTGACACTGAGGGTAATTCCTTCGGTAAGGATCCCTTATTGTCACTTAGAGACACAAAGATGGTCCCACTGGGCGTGCCAAAATGTTTGAGGCTAAAATATCTCTCGCGGAGAGATCCTTCCGCAAAGCAGTCTCTTTTATTGACTTCAGATAGTTTGACCGCAGTTGTCGGTTTATCCTGTATGTGCTTCGTATGCTGGCGTGCCTCCGTCTCTCAACGGAATATAGAACTTAAAGCTGTCTGACTTCTTGATAAGCGATTAAGACAATGAGAGAATCAACCTTGCCTGAATGAGTCATTCTCGCCTAGTAACCTGGATTTCGGGGTTATGTGTCTCTAGAAGAGCCCCAAAAATTGATACATCACACTACCCTTTACGAGTGCAAAGTAGAGCAACTTCTCTGAAGATGTGTTGAGAATACCGCTTCCTTGGATGTCCGAACTCTCACTCGATATGTGACAAGCCCTTCAACCTTCTAGTCGCGTTAACACCCTTTGGATATCCAAACTCTCACTCGATCGGTGACAAACTCTTCAATCTTCCAGTCGTGATAATTGTTTTCTCTGATCACAATACTCTCACTCGTTCGGTGACAAGCACTTTGATCGTCTGACTGCAAAGATAGAATCTTTTGACGAGATGTCTAGGTGTACTTGCGTATAGCAAATGTTTTATGTTTGATCGGGGACCCTTTCACCAATGCTCTTACTTTCCTTATATAATGCTCAGTAGTCGTCTTTCAATTCTCTTGAACTTCTTCTGCTCTTGCTCTTTGAATCTCAATATAACTCTAACGTCATCCAGCACACAGGTCTTATCTTTATATAGTTCTAATGCTATCACAACTCCTTTACTAGAAAAAACCTATATGAAACAGGAAATGCATAATAGACATTAAGCCGCATGAATCAGCTATCCGGAATCTACAATCCTAAGTTGATCTGGAAACAGACTCTATTTTTCCACTTGACCACTCGCCAAGCTACGTCTTCTAATCGGGCCGCTCGCCAAGACTTCAGCCTTTTAAATTCAATATAAAATATTTCTTTCAGGCCCAAACAAAAGAAATGACGTGCTTCTGATTAATTGACAATGAAGTATGGGTTTTTCCTCCTTCTATAGTTTCCCTGGACTATAAAATATAAACTAGTATTTAAACAATTTAAACCCAATTATTCTGGCTTGTTTTATCGCAAAGTATAAATCTATATAGCTGTAATCGATCGTAATGGATCTGTCGGCCATTGACGGGTCTGAATTAGAAGAGAAGTCTGTTTGAACTGCTTGAATAAAAAAAACAAAACTAAAATCAAAATCCAGGCAGAATTGTTGAAAAAACTCATCGAATAATCTACTAACTTGTTATATCTACACGAAGAAATATCAAGGTGACTGCCTTGAAGAAAACCTTAGAAGACCCCATAAAACAAAAACCAGATATCCAAATCCTTTGTGTGAAAGGCATAGTTGAATTATAATATGACCCGCTGTGCAAATCGTTAAGTTTCAGTGCAGTTTGCAGCATGGTTTTTAATAACAAGTCTGCTAAGTTTTATAAAATTCTTTAATCAATCCCTCACTAGCTGTCCAGACCTTACTAACCATTCATCAAATTTATACGTCATGGGAGTAAGCCACGTGGGAAGTAATGGATCGTCAACTCACATCTTAGTCAACTTCTGTCTTTTTCTTCAATGCTGATTTTGTTTTTTCCGATTGGTGTGAAACAATTAAGTAATGCTTAGTTTAATGTTTAGGTGGACATGGCTGTTGACATTTGGAAAATGCCAGCTAGTTTGGATCCTTTCCCTGACATATGATTCAATCTCTTGTATAGTATTCTCAATCATATATTCATATATTATACATAATCATATCGATCATTTTTATGTGGATTACAAGAAGGCCGGAAGAATGGGGTAAACGCTCCAATAATTACAAATATGGTTCGATCTTGATATACAATTCTCAAAATTCACAGCCATGTATCTTCGAGAGTTAAACAATAATAAAAGCAAAATCGATCGCGAAGATCAAATTCGATCGATATTGTGGAATAGTGTGCTAGATGCCTAGATCCATACATATATAGATGACTTTAGTATACATAATTAATATATATATATTAACTATAAAAGTCATTCATTGTACAATTCGATCATATCTAGAGCGAACGTTTCTACATAATTAAAAAATAATGTCTACAAGTGAGAGAAGACATTTATATAGATGAGATAGATGGGATTCGAAATTAGAATTTGGAGTACTTTTTCAATTCTTATTAACTTTTAGAGTTAGTAATTACTTGACAATATTGGCTGTCGAATGCAAAACTTTGTCCATAGAATTTATCAAATTTAAATAAAAGTTTCTCATTTTCTTGTCTGCATCCAAGCACAACTTTAAGTGAATCCAATACGATTAATTTGATCGAATGTGTGTTTCTCTATGACTAGGCTCTGATCTTGCGCGCCTTATTGTTGTGCCGATCATCTAGCTTTCTTTTCAATGAAATTGAACCATTTCCACATCGTTTCTTATAGCTAGTTTGACAATCCATGGCCTATCTCATGTATTATTAGTGCATGTAATGTGGAAACTAGCTAGATGGCTGCAAGCTCTACCAAACCATAGAGAAATACGGCACCACTACGTAGGTAGCTAGCTAGCTAAGATAAATTCCAAAGTAATATGACCATGTTTAAAACCTGTTAGCTACGAACAACATATATTGACAGATAATATGGAGATCGGTAACAAGAAGTTATGTACCAACTACCACACTTGAATGCTTGCAACCCATAGCTTTGCTTGTTAATTTCTTGAGGCGGCGTCTGCTTGAAATTAAACTTGAACACCAGAAACCTAATCCTTTCCAAGTTAATACAAAGTAGAGAATTTTTCCACGATTTCCTTGCTGGATATAGTTAGGCCAAACAGCAAGAAAACAATAAATGACATGAAATCATGATCGAATGAACAGTGAAAAGTGTGTGAATGCATGCATGCATGCATGGATCTAATCGAATAATCAAACTCCAGCCGACGCGACTAAGCTTTTTCCATTCGAAAAAGCTTTAAAGCCTAAAGGGAGGGAAGACCAGAGCAGCTGGGAAGGAGGGTCTCAAAAGCTGGATGGTGAAGTTTCTTCATTTTCTAAAGAAAAAACGAACTCCGCCTGACGCCCTGCCTGTCTCTTTCTACGTGTTTTAATTCCATGGTCAAGGTAAAAGAAGGAATCTGATCCCACTGGGTATAATGGTTATGTTTTTCTTTGTTGGGTATACGAATTAATACGATGCAAAACCCTAGCAAGTTAAAGCCTCCATCAGCAGCAGCTATAGTTGTCAAAAGGAGACGTTAAGTTAATTTGCAGGGAAAAGAGTTGCGGGGACTGAAGCAAGACAACGTCACAAGAACTTGAAAATTGGTACACTAGATAAGAAAAAGTAGGTACACTAGAGTTAACAAGAAACTAGATTTATTAATCAAAAATGAGCTTGCTAGCCGTACTTGTAGGGTGGAAATTCTTATGTTTCATCGACCGGCAACCATACATTGAAATTTTCTCTCAGTCTACCATGCAATAATACTGAATAGATTACCCTACTCAGCTACAATTAGTGACCACATAATATATACAAAATTTCGTTGTAATTTTTACACTGTACATATATTTTAAAGGGAATGATCAGAATAATTACATGTTCCACTGCTATCTAGATGACACTCGTAAGATCGAATTGACGTGTAGACCATTAAATTTGTAATTGTTGGTTTACACCTATTCCCCATCTTAAGCTTAATGACAAAGAAAAAATGGTTTTGAGTATCTTGATTAGCTAATGATAAAGTCCAACCATTTTTAACTCATCCTTGTGTTAAGATTAAACAAAGCTATTACTTTGTCAATCAACGTTCCAGAACTATAAACAAATGCTTGGACTTTGAAATAGGAAGCATCTACGTATATGATTTGGCGTATTACATCATCCAAGTTCAGGTATTATATACAAAAAAAAGAGAGGCACAATTGTGAGCTTAGTGAAGAAAAAGACCAAGTAAACAGTCAAACATAGTTCCCCGGCGCGATCTGAAACGTGGGTAGTAATGTCACGGCAAGTAGGGTCCAACAGAGACTAGGCCGCTGCCTTCCCCAGTCATTTGTCATCCCCTTAGAAAAAAAAATAAGTGTGTAGAGAAGAAAAAGTGTCTGAAAATTAAAATATGGATCACGACATATTTGATATTTCAATTCTAGTTCATATGTACATAAAGAGTAATTAGAAATATTTGTTTGGTCAAGAGCATCCATTAGGTAGAAAGTATATACCAGTCTAAATATAGAGATAAATCGAGATAACAAAAAGTGTCAAGTTTGATTTATGTGAAAAATTGATCATGAGATTAAAAGTAATGTCTGATAATTAATAATATTTGTAGTCAATTGTGTTTAATTGTTGTTAGAATAATTAAAAAATAATACAAATATAATTTATTAAAATATAAATCTAACGTGTTGACCGACTCAAAATATTCAAAAAAATAAAACATTTTTCGACGAGTGGTAATACATTTTCCACCTATATCCTAGTATCAAAATTATAGAAGTATTGTATTGTATTTTTATTTTAGGAAAAAGAGTCGGGCCGTCAAAAGCATTGACTGGGCCCTAATCAGAGCTTTTTTGGCTGCCTACTTTATTTCCCTTTATATTTTCTTATTTCCTCACGTGCAACGCGCCGCACACTTCGCGTCGTTGCGATTGGATTTCCTTTATAAGGATCTAGTCAAACTCATCCTTGACTAAATATGACGAAACCCCCACCACTTTGTTTCGGGTCCCCGGGTCGACCCGTGCTTACGCACCAACTGACGTAACACCCCTAGTTTTATTATGTTAACTTAGTAGTCATCTCTCTCTCTTCATTCTGGTCTACGTCCCAAGAGTCATCCATACCCTTTTTATAAGCGAACACATTGCACCGGTAAAACACTTCACAGATAGACTCTCTTCACACCCACACACCCCCATCGACACCCTCTTCTATAATTCTCTCCAAATCTCCAACCTTTTCTTTCTCGATCGATCTTGCTACTCTTATATCATCATCATTCCCTCACAGCTCGGAATTACTTGACCTAGTTCTGTTTGATCGTGCTCTTCTTCTGATCCCTTTTGGTCGATTCAATTATATGGACAAAGGATGGGGACTAACTCTTGATTCCGACTCCTTCGGTTTCTTCAACAACAAGGCTCAGCACGGTACCAGTACTGCCGCCGTTAATAATAACAACCGGACGACGACGAGGATGTTTTCCGGTATTGAATTTCCGGTGAAAGCACGTCCTGTTGATGAGGTGGACTTCTTTTCTGACAAGAACAAGATTAATGATGATCAAGAGTCAAAATCCAACAACAACACTACTAGTTTGAGTGTCAAGAAGGAGAATTGGTCTGGTTTGGATGCCGTAAACGTAAGCAACTACTCTTTAATTTCGTGGTTTTTGAAATTCTCTGTAGTCTTTGTTTTTTTCATCTATTTTTGGTAAAGCAATTTCTTAATCTCGTATCTTAATATAGACTGGCTTGCACCTTGTCACTGTAAACACCGGAAGTGACCAATCGACGGTGGAGGATGGGGTGTCATCTGATCATGCGGATGATAAAAGACCAAAAAACCATGAGGTAAATTTAGGAATTAGATATATCGATCATTGATGAAATTATTAGAAGTTAGAAGAATCGATCATTAGGATGTGTTCTCAATTTTCTGAGTAGTTAAATTTGACCCTTTGTATTATTGATCATCAGCTGGCACAGTTGCAAGTGGAGCTCCAGCGTATGAATGCTGAGAATCAGCGACTGAAGGAAATGCTTGGCCAAGTGACCAACAACTACACCGCTCTACAGATGCATGTTGTGGCAGTAATGCAACAACAGCAGCAAAATCAAGCAGCAGCTGAACAAACCTCACAGCACCATGATCAGGTAAATAGTAGTTCTTTATACACCGTGGATGTAAATATTGGTGGTAGATATACTAGTCAAATATAGTTGCTTGACTCTTATTTTGTTTACTCAGAACGTTGAAGGCAAGGCTGAAGAGAAGAGACATGAGATTGGATCCTCAGGAGTAATTGTGCCAAGGCAGTTTCTGTTGGGTGCAAGTGAAGAAACAAAGACGGATAATGAGGTTTCGAATTCTTCATCGGAAGCTAGAACTCGTTCAGCTTCACCTCAGAATAATAATAATGTTAGTACTAATGGAAAAAGAGTTGGTAGGGAAGAGAGTCCTAAATCTGAAACACAAGGATGGGTGCCTAACAAGGCCTCCAAGCTCAATTCCCCACCTAGGCCGACTGATCAGGCAACCGAGGCCACCATGAGAAAAGCTCGCGTCTCAGTTCGGGCCAGATCAGAAGCTCCTATGGTAAGAAAAACCACTCTATACCTGAAATCAAAACCGAAATGATCATAGAACTTTGGATCAATTTTCATAGAGATTGTAACTTAACAAATTTACATCACTTATGTCAGATATCGGATGGATGTCAATGGCGCAAATATGGCCAAAAGATGGCGAAAGGAAACCCGTGTCCTCGTGCTTATTATCGGTGCACCATGGCCGTTGGCTGTCCAGTTCGCAAACAAGTATGTTGCTTTGAGTATTTACTACTAACGTTGATTTCAATATAATGAGTTGAGATACATTTTGGAGTGCATAAGCTAAACAAGAAGCGTTTATTACTATAGGTACAACGTTGCGCGGAAGACAGGACCATATTGATAACAACATATGAAGGCAACCACAACCACCCACTGCCACCTGCGGCGATGGCCATGGCGTCCACCACCACGGCAGCCGCAAGCATGTTGCTTTCGGGGTCCATGTCCAGTGCAGACGAGATCATGAACCCTAACAATTTGCTAGCAAGAGCCATTCTTCCATGCACATCTAGTGTGGCTACAATCTCAGCCTCGGCTCCATTCCCTACAGTTACATTAGACCTCACCACCTCTCCGCCATTACAGTTCCAAAGACCACCACAAAGTCAGTTTCAGGTGCCTTTTGGGTCATCGGCGTCAAACCCTCGACTGCCCCAAGTGTTTGGACAAGCCCTATACAACCAGTCTAAATTCTCCGGGCTTCAGCTCTCTCAGGAACTCATGAGTTCTCATTTAAGCCACCAAGGACAACAACCACAACAGCAACAGCAACAGCACGGTCAGACATCTTCGTTTGCTGACACAGTGAGTGCTGCCACAGCTGCCATCACAGCTGATCCGAGCTTCACTGCCGCCCTAGCCGCCGCTATCACATCCATTATCGGCGGATCGTCGCATAACAACAATAACAGCTCCACAACATCAAACAACAGTAATGGCGCCAACAACAACAACAACAATAACAACAACAAAATCAACAGCTTCCTAGGAAACTAAATTAGAATTAGCGGGGAAATTGTTTAATTTGTTCTATTTGTTCAGAGCGTCAATCAGGTTTTTGGATGTCACCATGTTGATAGCTTTTGTTCTTTTCTTGTGGGGGAGGGTTAGATCGATCACTAGTCACTACAACTTCCATTCTTTCTTTCTCGTTTTGTTTCGAATAATTTGATTCAAATTTTTCAGTAAATACACACACAGAAATAGAATAATTAGCTTATATAACTACCCTCTGTATTCACCTTAACTCTTCCAATATGAATGACAAAGTTCTTCTACGTTGTGATTTTGTTTTGTGTACATAGTTTGATTCTTCCAGCTTTACTAATATTTCGACGAATCTATCCCGAACACATCGTTAGAAAAATGGATAGATCGATCGAACAGTTTTAGTCTTTGCACAGAATATTCTCTCTAGTTGTAGGCGACGGTCAACTAATTCGGCCTTTCGAATGTGACTAAAATATGGTGTACGTACTAAGCCGTGGACCTAACTAAAACCATAGACTTAGGAGAGACTTCCAGGCAACTACGTATGGTTTAATGAAGGCATGAATCTTAGGAGAAGGAGAGGTGGTCAAATACATACCAATAAGAAAATATGGCTGCCAATTTCTGTTGGGGAGTAAGTTTCATGGGTTGGTGTTGTTAATATTCAATTCGATGCGTTGTTGACTTTCTGTGCACTTAGTTTGACATCATGTCACTATAGCATTGAATCCCAATCCCAATCTCCATCTCGTCTTATCAATCATGTGAGTTCCTTATAGGATTTGGATTTGTATAAAAGTTTGTGCTGGATCAAAACGTGGAGCATTGTGGGATGCACCGTACCTCATCCACCGTACAAAGCATCTTCTACTCCCCTCGTGGACTCGATCAACCTTCATGTTCAATGTTCTTCGGTGCTTTGAACCCTAATTTGCCTGCATATATTTCGTGTGCTCGATACTAAGCGTGTACAACACAAAATCCAGATCTTCTTTTCTTCTTAAACTCTTAAAACTATATATACAAGCATTATTATAATGGGGAAAATAAAACTTTAAATCGTAAGCGAAAAGATATCAAATGATAGAGTACTAGTAATCATACCATTTTGATTGGTAGAAGTGGGTAGAGCTAGAGTTCAAGTTTTATAATGAGCCTTGGAGGTTTGCATGTGAGGAAGAAGACGTACTAGTTGCATCTAGTCTATCTCATCCTGTTTTCCTTACGAAATGATCTCTTTTGTTTTTGTTAAGCAACTTGCAGCCAGTCTTGCAAATTGGATTGTATCTTTCATGAAAATGATATATTTGTTCATACTAGCAGTCTTGCATGTAGATTTCTAGAAATTGTTGATCGACCTATAATGAAATTGAAATACTTTGACAAATGGAAGTCGTGGAAACGACTTCCCTACTTGCATTTTCACCAGGGGCGGATTTACATATGGGCGAGGTTGGGCAACTGAAATTTTGGTATTTGGCTTTTTAGTATATATTTATAGTGCAAATCTGGAAGAAAAAAAAGAAAAAAAAGGGGCAAAAACTAGAGGAAACTCGGGAAGAAGACGATGAACAGTGATAACTGTGATAACAAATTAACAAGCACGTGCATTCTGTTCTACTAGGAATGAGTAGGTATTGGACTTGGTGGGCTAGTCTAGTAGTCTTATTCCTAATCTAACATAGTATGATGGCCCATTTACTCAATCACGTGGGCTGTGGCAGACATATAGCCATATAGGGTTTATATATAGCCTTTATTGGCTTTGTTAAATAAAAAAATCAGAACTCACAAACTAAGTTTTCTCCCCTCTCTGCAAACGCAAAGGCCACGTCCACTCCCCACTCGCAAAGTGCAAACTTAAAGTCAAAGGTATGAACGGATGAACCCAGAACTTAATATATAAATAATATATAATTGCTTAATAGTTCACAGCTTTGATTTTTTATTTATTAATCAATTAGAGTTTTAAAGTTTTTTTTTATATAGACGATTTTGATTAGGTTTAGTCAATTTTTTTTGTTTACTTTTGGATTGATTCTTAGTTTCATATTCGTCTAAATTTTTTTTTTCTATGTTCATTAGTGATTTATCAGTTCATCAATGAAGAATTCATCATTGAAAAGATATTTCAAACCATTGCCAAATCCAGAGGAAGTTTCATCTTCTAATAAAGATGAGCTTGACTTAAAAAATCTTCCTTCAGATCCTGCACTTCGACCTCGTATTATGGATTACAATCCAAATATTCGTGATCAAGTTCGAAGACATTATTTACTTCAGGGTGCTTGTCAACCTGAAACTCATGACTTTCCTCAGAAGAGTATATATGGAGTAAAACGACGTTTTGTTCCTGCTTGGTTTGATGATCATCCTTGGTTGGAATATAGTATAGACAGAGATGCCTTATTTTGTTTATATTGTTATCTCTTCAAACCAGATCACGGTGATCAAGGAGGCGGTGATAAATTTATCGGGAAAGGTTTTGATAATTGGAAGAATAAAAAATGATTGGAAGATCATGTTGGATTTGTTGGTAGTGCACACCATCAAGCTTCACAGAAATGTGAAGCTCTAATGAATCAGAAACAACATCTTGAATCTGTTATCAGTCGTCAGGTGGAATCTGTGAAGCATAATTATTATACTTTATTGAATGCCTCGATTGACTGCATTCGTTTCTTGTTGCGTCAAGGTCTTGCCTTTCGTGGGCATGATGAATCAGAATCTTCTGGCAATAGAGGAAATTTTCTTGAGCTTCTTGAATTTCTTGCTGACCACAATGATAGTGTGAAAGCTGTTGCCTTTGAAAAAGCTCCTGGAAACCTTCAGTTAACATCTCCTGTTATATAAAAAGATATTATAAATGCAGCTGCAATTGAAACTTTAGTTAACATCTCACCATACTCTTTAGATAATTCTTCTAGTATTATCAAACTTTTATGAACATAACAACACTATATTAACACTATATTAGTTCATTATTTATCCTAATGAATCTTTAAAATTAGGACAAATATTAAGCTTTTTATATTAATTAACTAACTACTCCATATAAAATTTGATCGAAACCTGACATTTGTGTAAGCATCTTGAAATTGTTTCTCAAATTTGAATCCACTTTCTAGTTCAACACTTATGAAAAATGTATCAAATTCAGCCACCTCTTCTTTTTCAATTTTATCTGTCATGAGTGCTCTATATTGTTCAACAAAAACCTTCAAACTAGTTGTAGACTTGACATACTTGTCAAAGAATGAATTAATGTTTTCACGACGTTGAGTAGTTGACATTCCAACCCAAAATGTATCTTTCAAGTATATAGGAACCCATCAATGTCTTTCTTTATACAACACATCTAACTAATCATCTCCATTAGGAAAATACGTCTCACACATAAATGTCTATTGCTTCTCAAAATCTTCAATACTCAATGCTTCACATACCGCATCAGCCATATAAAACTTTATGTCCTCGTATTTATACTTCCTGAGCTTTTTAGGAATTTTGTCCATAATGTGCCACAAACACCATCTATGTTTAGCATCTGGAAACACATCTCCAATGTCATTCTTCATTGCCAATCAATGTAATTATACCTTTGAGAGATTTACCTTCCATACATGTCTTCCACACCTCAAATAACCATGTAAACGACACTGTAGTTTCATCATATTGTTAGTCAAGCAGGTTGTGTCAAATGTGACAACATCTCCAAAATCTTCACAAGCTGCTCTATTCCTAGCATCAACCCAAAAAAGATTTCTTAACCGACTATCTTCATCTAAATCCGTGGAGTAGAAGAAATTTGGATTATTTTTCTGCATTGTGATGAAATATTTATGAAGAGCATTGATAGTCGCATATTTATGCCACTACCAGAAAAACGAACTTAGGCGACGCAATCATAAAAGTGTCGTCGGCTTACTGTCACCTAGTCGACGTCACAAAAATTATGTCGTCTAAATGTTACTTATCCGACGCAAACTCTTTGCGTCGTCTAACTGTTTACTTACTCGACGCAAACTCTTTGCGTCGTGTAAATAAAGTGTTAGGAGACGCAAAGTCAAGGTCGCGTCGTTTAATTTAACATTACAACGACGTTTACAGTTACGTCTTTATAGTTTGTGTTAAATGACGCATCGAGAGTTGTTAAACGACACATCTGAAACCCTAACCCTAAGTCCCTTTACCTAAACCATTTTCCCTAAATAATGAATTCTTGGACGACGCAGGCATCGGGTTGCATTGTTTAAGTAGCACTTAGACAATGCAAGAATTGTGTTGCGTCGTCTAAGTAATACATAGACGACACAACTCGATACTTTCGTCGTCTAGGTAGAGTTTCACAATTTATAAGAGCACGACCTTGTGTACCATCTTAAAATGCATATTTTTTCATCGAGGGCATAGAGTAAATAATTCTTGGACTATAAGAGTCGGTGGTTCAAAAATTGGAGTTACAAAGATTCGTATATCAACGTTTCCGTTTTGTTGAAATTTTGGTTTTATGGTTGACAAAGCCGATCAAACTCTTAACGAACTTTGTATTTACTGAAAATTCATCCACTCATATAATATGTTATGATGAATATATATCCAATTTATACTACCACATATTGACTCATTGCCGGCGACTTTTAAGTCGCCGGCAATGTTTTTGGACATTACCGGCGATTTTTGCCGGAAAAATCGCAGGTAATGTCTTTTTTTTTTTTTTTACATTACCGGCGATTTATGTCGCTGGTAATGTCCGTCGCTGGCAATTTCTCGATGGTAATGTAAAAAAAAAAAGACATTACCGGCGACTTCATTTATGTCGCCGATAATGTCTTTTTTTTTTTTTTTTTTTTACATTACCGGCGACATACATTTATGTCGCCGGCAATGTCTTTTTTTTTACATTACCATCGAGACATTGCCGGAGACGGACATTACCGGCGACATAAATCGCCGGTAATGTAAAAAAAAAAGAAGACATTACCGGCGATTTTTCCAGCAAAAATCGTCGGTAATGTCCAAAAACATTGCCGGCGACTTAAAAGTCGCCGGCAATGAGTCAATATGTGGTAGTTACGGTTGTTTTGTTCAAATTCAATTGATTTAGTATTGATGTGGAGTGAACACAGAGATACGAACACTTAAGTTATACAACATCAGTAGATATATAACAAGTCGGTTGATTTAAATTAATTTTTAGTGTTAATTTTTAATTAATTTCTATCTAGTTGTTAAATGAAGTATTAATTTACGAAAAATACAAACACCCGTAACTTCGGAAACGGGTTTACGAATTATTTTTTACAATCGTTTAACTATTTTTTGATAATCACTAAATTTATTCGATCGAATACTAAACTAATTCGAATTGGGTTGAATTTTTTTCTACAATATTATATAAATATAATGGCTACATCTGACAGTTGATTTTTGATAATTTTTAAGCAACCACAGAAAATTAATATTCAGATATTTATAACAAAATAAATAAACTTAGGCGACGAAAACTGTCATTTGCATCATCCAAGTGTAATTTTTATTTTTTTTCCCAAAATTAATTTTCCAAAACTAATTTTCAGAAATTTATTACAAAATAAAGAAACTTAGGCTATGGAAAAAGTCATTTACGTAGTGGAAGTGTTTTAATTTTTTTCCAATATTAATTTTTCAGATATTTTTATAAAAAATTTAATTTATACGTACACTTAGATGACCCAAAGGTCTTGGTTGTGTCGTCTAAGTCCAAAATTTTTGGCGGTTTTTCAAAAAGTTGAAACTACTTAGGCGACGGAATTAATTGTTTCCGTCGTCTAAGTAAAAAAAAGTTCGGCAAAAAATCAAAACACTTAGGCGACGCAAATTGTTAGTTTCGTCGCCTAAGTGAATGCCTATAAAATCAAATTTAGCCACCATTTTTCACAATATCTCTATCTCTCAAATCATTCACACACACACTCTCTCTCAAATCTTTTTCTCTTCATCACCATTGCCACCGCACACACTGCCACCACCACCACCACACCATGCCGCCGCCGCCGCCACCACCACCACGACACCACCAACACCACCACTTCTGCACCACCATCACCACCTCGGCACTACTACCACCACACACCAATATAATTAGTTTAGATTATTTTATTTTAATTTATTAACTAATTATATAATGATTTTGTATTTAAATACAAAATAATTTAAATAATTTATATATATTATGATTTTTATAATAATCAGAATTTTATTATACAAAAATTAAATAAAAAATTCAATGCTAATTATTTAATTAATTAGTATTTAATGAATTTTTTATTTAATTTTTTTTAACACAATCAACCACTTAGACGACGAAAAAAATATAATTCCGTCATCTAAGTTGTTAAACCTTAAACGACACAATATATTTGCGTCGGGGTATAGTACTGCAACGACACTTTTTTTTGCGTCGGTTAGCCTCACCGTTTGCATTGTCAAATTAGTTAGACGACGCAAACATATTGTGTCGTTGTAGTGTGAACTACAGCTTCAACGTGCTACTTTTATGTCCGTTAAGTAGTTCCTCGACGGCAGTAACCCGACGGATCTACACCGACGCCATTACTGTCGAGGAAGTACTTAGCCGACACCAAAGCTCACTTAGTCGACTCTTTTGATGTGTCGGCTACGTGAGTTTTTCTGGTAGTGTGCGTCTATTCGGTGTTTAATTCATTATCTATATTTATTTTATTGCTATATATTTGAGTATTTATTTCTACACCAACGGACTAAAAGAGACAGTTTGCAACGTCTCTAATCGCAGCGACCTGACTGGAGAAAAATCGAAGCCAAACAATAAGCTTGACTGCTTGAGAGTTGTTGTAGTCAACAGTGGCGGATCCAGACAAAAGTTTGAGGTTGGGCAAGATTAAAATAAAAAGAGTGCATATAATATTATAATAAAAACAACAAAACCAATAATCCAAATGCAAAATCAATAATTAACTCCAAAATGTAAATTCTTGAAAATTTGATCACAGTACTAAAAAAATAAAAGAATTAGAACTATCATTCTCCATTTATCTATGAGATGGTAACTGTCCACGTCGCGTCTTCATATTTTGAAAACGTTGCATAATAGCATCGTTACTTATGCTATTAAATATGTCTTTCTCAATATATACCAACAAACTATCACTCATCCATTGATCTCCCATTCTATTACGTCGTGGACTCTTCACAATATTCATTGCTGAAAACACTCTCTCCACTGAAGCAGTCGCAATTGGTAAAACTAAAGCCAAAGTTAATAGCTTGTAAACTGATGAATAAACTTTATGTTTTCCTGTCTTCACCAACTTTTTTGCAAGATTACCAAGTCCTTTCAGCTGACAGAATTCATTGTTGAACCGCATTTCACTCAGATAAATATCAAGCTTGTCCTCAAGTGATAAGAGATCTCGTTTAGAGAAATCTCTTGGATAAAATTTGGCAAGACGAAGTAACTTTTGCTTGTCAAAGGCTAAAAAAGAATCATCTGGACTTAAACTTGAAATACAAAGAAGAAGCTCAGAGTTTACCTCATTAAAACGATCATTTAACTCTGAAAGTTGTCTATCAATCACAGTACAAAACACCTCAACTCGATAATGATGAAGGTTTGTTACCTTTTCAGCTTTACGTTGCGGTTTTCCTTTGGCGACAAAAATATCAGCCATATCGGGAATACTAATATGATGCTTGCTGCAAAAGCTATACACTTTGTCAAGAAACTCATCCCATTCGCATTCATCCTCCCTCATTGTTTGCAGTTGTTGCTTACATACTTTGACCAAATCAATAGCATTAACAATGTCTTGATCTTTTCTCTGCAGTGCTTGAGATAAATCGTTTGTGACTCCTAATACTTGTCTCATTAAAAAAAGACAAAATATGAAGTCAAAAGATTGCATTTATGAAACCAGAAGATCACATTCGCCTCGATTATCAGTAGAAGTGCCATCATCAATAATCATCTCAATCACTTTAATAATGGAAGAAAACATAGTGATGATACTCAATAAAGTGCCATAATGGGAACCCCAACGTGTATCACCAGGATGTTTGATACTAGTTTCTTGATTCAACCCTCTTCCACTATGGAGCTCATCATCTTGAAGAGCTTTCATCACCTCAATTTGTTGTTGTTCTCTCAGAAGATCACGACGCTTACAGGAGGATCCAACAATGTTAATAACTCTTGTTATTAAGAAAAAGAAGGTAGCAACTGGAACACAATTTTTAGCCAAAGAAACAAGGGCAAGTTGAAGCTGATGTGCAAAACAATGAACATAGAAAGCACAATCATTCTCCTTCAAGATAAGAGCTTTGAGACCGTTAAACTCACCTCGCATATTGCTAGCCCCATCATAGCCTTGACCTCGAAGATTTGAGATACTCAACTTATTTCTAGAAAATAATTCATCAATTGTAAGCTTTAATGAATGGGCATCGGTACCTGTGACATGTTCAATACTAACAAATCGTTCAATTACTTGTCCTTTGGTATCTACAAATCGAATAACAACCGCCATTTGCTCTTTTATTGAATTATCTCTCGCTTCATCAACCAAAATAGAGAACGGTGAATCGCTAATTTCAGAGATGATTGCATTCAAAGTTTCAACTGCAGCTACATTTATAATATCTTTTTGTATAACAGGAGATGTTAACTGAAGGTTTCCAGGAGCTTTTTCAAAGGCAACAGCTTTCACACTATCATTGTGGTCAGCAAGAAATTCAAGAAGCTCTAGAAAATTTCCTCTATTGCCAGAAGATTCTGATTCATCATGCCCACGAAAGGCAAGACCTTGACGCAACAAGAAACGAATGCAGTCAATCGAGGCATTCAATAAAGTATAATAATTATGCTTCACAGATTCCACCTGACGACTGATAACAGATTCAAGATGTTGTTTTTGATTCATTAGAGCTTCACATTTCTGTAAAGCTTGATGGTGTGCACTACCAACAAATCCAACATGATCTTCCAATCCTTTTTTATTCTTCCAATTATCAAAACCTTTCCCGATAAATTTATCACCGCCTCCTTGATCACCGTGATCTGGTTTGAAGAGATAACAATATAAACAAAATAAGGCATCTCTGTCTATAATATATTCCAACCAAGGATGATCATCAAACCAAGCAGGAACAAAACGTCGTTTTACTCCATATATACTCTTCTGAGGAAAGTCGTGAGTTTCAGGTTGACAAGCACCCTGAAGTAAATAATGTCTTCGAACTTGATCACGAATATTTGGATTGTAATCCATAATACGAGGTCGAAGTGCAGGATCTGAAGGAAGATTTTTTAAGTCAAGCTCATCTTTATTAGAAGATGAAACTTCCTCTGGATTTGGCAATGGTTTGAAATATCTTTTCAATGATGAATTCTTCATTGATGAACTGATAAATCACTAATGAACATAGAAAAAAAAAATTTAGACGAATATGAAACTAAGAATCAATCCAAAAGTAAACAAAAAAAATTGACTAAACCTAATCAAAATCGTCTATATAAAAAAAACTTTAAAACTCTAATTGATTAATAAATAAAAAATCAAAGCTGTGAACTATTAAGCAATTATATATTATTTATATATTAAGTTCTGGGTTCATCTGTTCATACCTTTGACTTTGAGTTTGCACTTTGCAAGTGGGGAGTGGACGTGGCCTTTGCGTTTGCAGAGAGGGGAGAAAACTTAGTTTGTGAGTTCTGATTTTTTTATTTAACAAAGCCAATAAATGCTATATTTAAACCCTATATGGCTATATGTCTGCCACATCCCACGTGATTGAGTAAATGGACCATCATACTATGTTAGATTAGGAATAAGACTACTAGACTAGCCCACCAAGTCCAATACCTACTCATTCCTAGTAAAACAGAATGCACGTGCTTGTTAATTTGTTATCACAGTTATCACTGTTCATCGTCTTCTTCCCGAGTTTCCTCTGGTTTTTGCCCCTTTTTTTTCTTTTTTTTCTTCCAGATTTGCACTATAAATATATACTAAAAAGCCAAATACCAAAATTTCAGTTGCCCAACCTCGCCCATATGTAAATCCTCCCCTGGTAGCCAAGAATACAAAATCCGACGAGAGGAGAAGCCAAGCGTATGCGTTGTCGGTATTCACCGTCTTGTTAGAGGAAGTCATAATGCAGAACCTTACACGCAGCAAAATCGAATTCATCACAGAAACCAGCCGCAGATTATTGATGATCGACACTGTGAAAGTAAATGGCTCCATGTTAAAACCACAGGTAAGGTGTAAAAATTTAGGGTTTAGTTTCTTGGTGAAGGCTAAGATTGATAAACTCGATGAGTTTCGATCGACCACGAGGGAATGGATCTATTGTACGTAGACTCGTAACTAAGTAGGGTTCTTTATATTTTTCCAAAGAGAGTACATATTGGTATTAATGGTATATACTATTGGTAGATTTGCTTCAAAGAGAATTATACAAAGTGCGTCAGATAGAATCTTGAGATGATGATGTGATTCATGTGAATGAATAAAACTGTGGCACAAGGAATTTCTTTGAGAACTAGAGACCGAGCCTGGCCACCGACCCATTTCTGCCTTAAAATTGCGCCCATATAATTTTTATTAAAAATAAAATAAAATATATAATTATTATCATGTTTTTTTATTTTCTTAATTTTTTTCTCTTATTCTCTACACCAAAATATATTTTTAAAATAAATATCATAAATCAATAATTACAACCCCTTCAACTTTTGATATATTAATTTTTGTTCAATTTAAGGCCCATCTTATCTCGGCTTATATAGACCTTAAATTCACGGTCAAGGTCGGCCCAACACAGCTCATGATGACTCTTGAGTTCTAAGTGCTTATAAAATTCAACCAAATCATTTTTTTTCCTATTTAAAATTAATTATTCTTATTAATCCAAAATTACTTTTTAATCCCAATTCAAACACAGCCATGAAAATTACACCTACAAGTTTTCATTGTTCAACTTTGTTTGTTTAGCATACAAATATATATATGATAGAATGATATAAGTTCCTATGAACCTTATTGCCCTATACTGAATGTGAAAATCTCCGCGGCAATGATCTCAACTGATTCTTAAGAATCTCGTTTCCGTCAAGTAGTGTATCGTACTCATGAACAGGGGACTCTTCCACTTGCTTCTTTTGAGCAACATGATTATCTTTTCGAGCATTAAATTCCTTAAGCTTTAATTCCTAGAGTCTTACAGCGGATGCAGTCTCCTCTTTTGCCTTCCTCACACGTTCGAGCTCTAACTGCTCGAGTCTTGAGTCAAAAACACTAGCTTCTTCAACCTTTGTCTTAAGTTCCGATTCTAGTTGCTTCATTCTTGTTTGAGTTGTTTCCCATGTAGTAGTCTTTGACGCAAGTTGTGCCTCTACGTGTTTGATGTTTCTGCTCAATGCATCCATCTCTTTCATCTTCTTCCCGAGTTCAGATTCCTGCTGCTCAATTCTTTTGCATAGCACCTTCGTCTCTCTTTCCTTCGCTGCAAGTTCAGAGTCTAGTCTCGACTGCAATACACCCAATTGAAACTTCAAAGCTTTATTTTCGTCCAGTAACTTTTTACTTTGAGCTATAACATTAGCCTCTGCATCATTGACTTCTTTTCTTTCAAATTCTATCTGTTTGATCCTTTGATGCGCTACAGTCAACTCCTTTTTTCGAATGCAAAGCTCTACCGCATAGCGGTGTAGCCTGTTTATTGTAAACGCCAGGAAAATAATAGCTCCTGCAAGTGCAATCATCACATATGAAATTAGGGTTTAAGGGGTTGCACTAGCTCAACATTCAACATAAAGGTATAAGGGAATATAAATGAATATATATTACCTTTGAAAGTTTCGTCTAGAACGTTGTTGTCGATATGCCGGATGTAAAATTGAGGCATGAGCTTCAGCAAGAAGATGAACAGGAGAAGCAAGAAAAGCACTGTTCTCGCGAAGGTCTTCATGAACACTCCTAGTACCTTGATCACCATCTCCATCAAGGCCAGTGGGTTCTTGATTGACAGTATCACCATGATCATAGTGATCTCTAATAATATGACAATAAATAGTAGCTGGATCATCACTATAATGCGTGTAGAATTGTAGGTCTTTTATGTATTAATGGATGGCTTGGATATAAAGTAGCTAATAGTATTCTTGAAGAGGTTGATTCGGTCTCAAGAAACCCCAAGAATGAGAGAGACTTACGGCTCAGTACATGAATAAGGATTAAGGAGTCAGATATATATTGGGAAATCAATGGATATAATAAGTCTACATATTCCTCGTTGGACTCCAGTTTATTTCCTTTTTTAGTTAAAAAAATCTAAGTTATATGGTAAGAAAATTAAACACAACACTCGCGGAAAATTTCAATACAAGAGAGTGAAGAACTGAACACCAATCAAGTAATAATAAGTCGAAAAACAAGAAAATAGAGTACGGCGATTTGCTTCAGTTAGTAGCAGCTGTTGCCAGGTCTGATCAGATTCTGTTTCATATTTATCTTATGTTATCATCTTGTCCATTAATCCTGGAGGTTAGACAAATAGGCAACCAACTGTAGTCTAAAACTCTAAATCACTATTAAATTCATGTGATTTGCACAAGAAAAACAAATCCAAGCTGAGAGAATCTGATAATTGACAAGATGAGACATTGATACAGCATACTGGTTGTCCAATGTCCTGTTATATACTGTGAGATTGCAGCGAAAAGCCGAGTAACATGCATCTCTAAGATTGCATACTCTTATAACTCTCAGATATCAAAGGTAAATATGCAATCAATACAATCTTTGTTAACCAAGCACCATATATTCATCAGCTTTTCTGCCCTTAATGAATCCAAATAGTTACACGCGACTTGCAAAAATCGACCATACTGGAAAAAGAACAAGGAAATATAGTGAAGACTCTTCTATCAACTTATTACCTTCAAAATGTGTCACAAATTTTCAAGACAAAATTGATCCATTCTACTTCAGCACTCCACTACATATACGTTAATCCGATACCAACTTGCCAAGTAGTAATCTAACTAACATTCTCTCCTTTTTCATTTTCACTTTTCTTTTTCTATTCCATTTTCTCCAAGCGGACAATGCATATATGACAACTGAAATGTAACAAATAACTCCATCATCCGGAAACTACCAAACAGCTAGTATGTGAAAAGTAAGGATCTTAAGATATGAATAAAAGTTCCCGAAAGATGGACGTGTCCTTATGAATCTTTCTTGCTACCTGGACGTGACATTTTTGGGTCCAATGATCGCAACTGGCTTTTCAAATTTTGGTTTTCTTCAAGTAGTCGATCATATTCGAGGAGGAAGCCTTCGGACTGTTTCCTTAGAGCAGCAACATTGGCATCTGCATCATGAACATCTTTTGTCTTTGTCTCAATGTCAGATTCTAATTGCTTGAGCCTTGCACGTGCTGTAGCCATCTCATTCTCCAATGCCTTGATATCGTCCAAACTACCAGCATTTCCATCATCAGATCCTCGGCCCTGTTTCTTAATAGCTTCCATGGTCTTCCTTCTTACACGAAGCTCTCTAATGTAGTGGTGGATTCTGTCTATCATAAGAACAAGGAAAAGGAAGATCCCTGCAAATTGTAACTTAACGGGGTTAACCAATAGCTAACTTGAATATCAATGAGCAATTTCAGAGGCCAAATTTAAAGAGATACAAAGAGAGTGCCAAAGAAAATCAAAGAAGAACTCATATAATTAAACATCAGTTATATGTATAGCTAACATTTGATATCTTACCATTTACCATCATAATGATGCCAGTTATGGCAGAAAAATAGATGATGCATTGTTGACCAATACAAGGCATGCAAGAGTTTAAGCATATTTCGAGTCATTCCACTGAGTTTAGAAAGATGAGTTTGATTTCTTGCTCTGAAGGATTCCGAGGTGGTAAATAGTAGTAGATAGTCTACTGACTCATGATTTTACATCACAGTGCAACCTTAGCCATATCAAATTTCACCGTCCAATGAAACAAGATGGTGTCATAAACAAGTATTGTCACCACACTAAAGTAAACAGTCCTGTGATTAAGTTCGTGTATCCTATCGTCTGGTGAGTATTGCGGTATTAGTACCTGTCTGATTGCAAGGGTAATTCTGAACAGCCAGAGAACATATAAACTTGAAACCCACCAACCATCACAGCAAATCAGATTCAAATCATAATCCTAAAGCAGCAAAATGAGCCAAAATATCTCACCAATTGCAAAAATTCAATCAGATGCAGAAACAATATCAATCTTCACTGCCTTATTAACAACATAAATCTCAAAAGTTCCAATCTTTATCATCCACATCATTTTAAAACCATCAAAGCAATCAAATTTGAATACCAAATGTACCAAAAGTCACCAATTCCAAGTTAACATATCTATCTTCACTTCCAAACTTCCAAGTTAATATCATAAGTCTCAAAGTAACAATCTTTACCATCCAAATCAGTAAATTCACTCCCAAAAAACAATCAAAGCAATCAAATTTTCAACATCAAATTAAACCAACGTACCCATTAGAGTGGCTTCGAGGAGGTGCTTGGTCATGAGGACCTGATCCGTAGGACTAAGAATCCCAACCGCATCGATCCCACTCTTCTTGAACTTCATGACGCCGTAGAGGCTCGTCATCAACACCACAAACACCGTTCCCGCCATCGTCTTCACCACAATGGGCCCACGTCCCCGCTTGATCTGATCAATTCCCATTATCGCCAGCTTCCTCAGTGGCGTCTTGAACAGACTCGCCAGAATGAGAGCCATCTCTGACACGATCACTATGAACAGTAGCTGAATCATCTTCTCTTCTAGAACAGAGGAGCATGCACCAAAATATATGTCAATTGTAATATGTGTCACATAAAATGAGAAAGCCTTTTTGGGTTTTCGTATAGAAGGATGAACTGTACAGATCGGACGTGGAGTGTGATATAAGAAAAGAGAAACGAACTAATCCTCGACGAACATGAAGTTTAGTAAGAAGAATATAAGGATAATAATATAAAACTGTGTTATCTTTTATAATTCTAATTTTCATTAATGCCCCCCAGTTGCCATTTGGGAGTCATCATGTAGACCACGTTAGGCAGCTAGCCATAGAAATAAAGGGTCTTTGGATCTCTGATCTTTTCTTTTTCTTCTTTATTGGCGTAGATAACTTTTTATCACTATTCGAAAAAATGGTTTGACTGGCTGTTTAACACCGTTTGCCGTTTAAACACCGGTAAACGTTTAAACACTTTAAACAATGTTTAAACGATAAACGGTAAAAAAGATGAATGTTTTTGGCTTGAATGACTCATTAAACGGTTGGCCGTTTAATAGCCGACTAAACTGTGAAACGACCGTTTAAACGGTAATTAAACGTTCAAATCTCCAATTAAACAGTCAACTAACTCTTTTTTTCTAATTAATTGATTTTTTTAAAAAATAATGAAAACCAAAATTATGCTAATGGAGGGTTTGGCAATATAGAGTGATTTTCTTGTTTCAAAGACATTTTGTTATGCACGTACTTATGCCTATGTGTTGAATACTTGAACTATGTGTTAATTATCTTGATCATTTTCATAATATTTTCTTTTGACTTAATTATTTTATATTCTAATTAATGATATTTTATATTATTATATATATTTTTAATATATAAAAATATATATAATAATATAAAATATTATTTTTAAATAGAAATATCATTTTCGTTTACTCCCATTTAATCACCGTTTAAACAATTAAATAGTAAAAAGGTATCAAAATGTTTCGTTTTCATTTACCGTGTTTTTGAACGTTGCTTTTTACACATTGGTTAGTTGGTTGTGGGTTACCAAGATGCATCATAAATGTGTCGTCCGATCCGCAAAGCAAAGAAACAAAGATGTATACATTTGGCCTTTTAGGGATGTGGCACTTTTAGGAAAATATCCAAGGTAGGTGACGAAATATTCATCCTTGTTTTCTTCATACTAAGCTGGATTGAGCCAGAACCTCTAATTTTCGAGAGAAATATTGTTATTTTTAAGTCCTCTCTTAGAAATTGAATTTTAATTTAAAAAAATTAAGCCGAAGCAAAAGTACATATATTGTGTCCAAAGAAAAAAATATATATCTTAATTAACACTCCTCACAACGAAATAAATACTACTCTTTAAACATCACTAAATTTGACAAAAGTTAAGCTTACTAGCAATTTATATCATTTTACATCAAGTCAAATTAAGGTGAATGGGGCACTCAATTATGGTAGGCAAAATAAGCAGCTCTCCATAATCTACTTAGACCGAGAGGAATTGATAAGAGAGAGGCACAAGTCCTCATCGGGATCTTAGAGGGCGAAAACTCAAATAGTCCTCATTTCAATATATCGATCACTTTGGTCACTCCGTCAGTTTTATACATCAAATTTTTTATATATAAGAGGTAACATAGTGACTAAAGTGATATATAGATAATTAATTTTAAAGTAATATTTTAAAAAATAGAGTGATTAAAATGTCAAACGTGAGAAATAATTATTTGAATAATTTCCTCTAACAAAAAACCCAAAGATCAACGCAAAAGGAAAGTAGACCAGAGCCCAGCAACAAGCCCATCTAGAAAGAGGATAAATCTTTATCTTCTATTTGTTGCCTTGTATTATTCATTTAAGCCGAGACGGTGACATATCTTCTGCTACACACAGCCTACACTGAAGATGCAACTTCAATCTACATCATGTGTGCATAAATTTTACCTACACATGATCGAGCTAAGCTTTCCAATTATTATAAGCACATGCACGATGTGCATGATTCAGACATACATTCTCAAGAGTACTCGCTAATTCCCCACTCTTCCGATTTTTAAAATGATAGGGTAGTTGACAACATTCTGTCCATCTCCCCCATCAGCAGTCCAAGCTTGCTTAAACGTCTCCACCACATCCTCCTTCAAAAGCTCAACCCCATTCTCCTTAGCCGTCTGATAAGCCGACCACGATCTAATGTACGTGAAGAAATCATCCAAACACATCAACCTCTCATTTGCAAACTCGAACGGCCCCGTACTCTCTTCTCCGATCACCGGCTCAAACGGAAAGTCTAGTGTGCTGTACTTGTTGTCCACTTGTTTACGTGGCGGTTCCCAGTAAGGTTCGGCATCGATGGAATAGAACCGGTCGAAGATTGTGTCTACGCTGTGGTTAACCCTAGGCGAAGTGTAGCACCATGCAGCAATGACCCCGTTGGGTTTCTTGAGCACATATCTGACATTCTTGTAGAAACTTGGGAGGTCAAACCAGTGGATGGCTTGAGCAACTGTCACTAGATCCACACTTGATTTTGGGGTTAGTTTCTGTTCAATCTCGGCTACGGACATGACTGGAGCAGTGTGCACGTAGCGGACATTGGGGAGTTTGGGAGCACATTCAAGTTGCTTTTGGCTTGTGTCTGTGGCTATCACATTCTTGAAGATCTCAGCCAGCTGAAATGAGTACGTAAAATTCATATATATCGAAGTTGAAGCCAACATTTAGAAGAAAGACTACCGAGAATGGCAAGTAGTGAATGTTTAATTACTAGTAACACATTATCGGTTGACCTTGTATAAATTTTAGTATTTATACTTTGACAGATAGCACTCATCAACTTACAACTACAACGAAAATTGATCTGGTAACTAGTAAGAGCATCTTCAGTGGACGTACTCCAACAAATTTTAACACGAGTATTTTTTTTCTTCATGTAAATTTAGTACTTTAGTAGTAACGTACACTTTGTTACAACTTTAGGACATTGCTTCAACTATTCACCAAATTAAACAAAGACCACACAACATCCACACAGCTTTACGAGAAGGGATCGGATGGAGCATCATTTTTTTGGAACCATGCCAATCTATATATCTTAGATCAATAACACAATTAATATAGGGTGAGAATTTTGGGTGTCTGGACGAGAGATTGACTTACAGATCGGGCAGCCTGGCCATTACCGGTGCCAACGTCCCATGCAAGATCGTGAGAGGCAGTCTTGGAGGCAATGAACTGAAACAGTTTTTCAGGGTAACTTGGCCGAGCCAAAGAGTACTGCTTTGATTGTTTGATGAACAGATCCGCCATATATCTCTATCGTCTACTCTCAAACTTAGGTAGAGGCACTAGTTGAGTTTTACGAAATTGGAGGCGAGGTGAAGCTATGAAGGTCGAGACTCAAGACTCACAAGAGGCGCGTATATATACAGCTCTCTTCAGCATGGGTTACATTTAGGGTAGCTAAGAAATTGACCAATGGTAGCGGACTAGTGGAACTGGCCGGGCCTAAGTTTGACTTATTCCTTGACCATTTGGGCATGGGAATTCAATTAGTACACTTCCACTAGGTAACTTCTAGGCAAGTTCGATTTGGCTGATGGCATACCTCGATATCACTTCTTAACCGAGTTTAATTAAGGGTGAAACCAACTTAATGCTAGCTAGAAGCTTAGAATAGTTTGCTTCCGTAAGAGAAAACAGAAAGATGCTTGAGGTCTGATAAGCTTCTTCCCAGCTGCAAAGCCACCTTCATTTCAAGAATTCTACCATTCTCCCTTCTCTCAACTTCGTCTTCTCTTAAACTTTCTTCTATAGTCTCTTGCATTAACCTAAAGAAACCAGTTTTGCTTCTATCCTGAAAAGTTGGAACAAAAGATTTTTGGGTGTGAAAGAGGTACGAAGTTTTCTTTTTTACTTTTGACAAGGTACGGAGTAACATTAATAGAAGTGGCTCTATCACGGTACATTCTAGGATACAGAGGATCTCATTAACAAAAGTTAGTGACCGCTCTGATACCAATTGAAGATCCTAAATGAGTGTATCTATCCTGAATTACTAGTAATGATGTAGATAAAAATGCGATAAGTAAGAAAATAATAAATGACACATGGATATTTGTTACTCACAGAAATTAGGCATGGATTTGGTTCGGATCTAGTCAAAAAATTTAAGATCCGAATCCAGAACCATTTGCTTGCATTTAGTTCGGTTCCGTAACATTCATGAGTGGAACCGTTTGGTTCCAGTTCTAGCGGTTCAAGTAGTTCTTGTAGAAGATCCATTTGGAAAAAAGAACCGAAAAATGAAAAATAATATTTTTGTAAATTGGACTTCAAAATCCTCTTACTTTATGCTTGACATAGTTGCATATATAATCTATCTATATAAAAATATATAATTTGCATATTAAATCACATGTGGTCCTCAACATATCAACTTGTCATTCATCAAGATCATATTTGCATCATATCAATCATCAAATTAAATTTCATAGGCCTAAACAAATTGTGACAAATTGAAATTAATTGAACTGAAAAAAAGAAGAGTATGCATTTGGGTTGAGCCGACTTATTTGGATTTGAGTATTTAAGATTTATATAGTTGGGCTTATATATGTGGGTTGTGTTAATTATAAAACGGTTCATTCGAATCTGACTGTCTTTTGATATCGGGATCCGGAACCGAACTGAAACTGTGACGGATTCGGAACTGAATTTTAAAAAATACTATTTTTTTTAGATCCGGAACCGAACCATACGGATCCAGTTCTTTCGGATTGGTTCTTCGGTTCTTCGGATCTTGTGGCCAGGCCTAACAGAAACTCTGAATTCAAGGAGAAAAACTGTGTGGTCTTTATTCTTGAAGACCAAAATTTTCACTATGTAAACACCATTCTTTACAAGACAATAGCTCTCAGGATACAAAGACACTCTTCTATCTTCACTAGTATTCGCTCAACTAGTATAAGATCTATTTCTCTTTTTTTCTCTAGAACAAGTGTTTAAACCATAAGTGGCAACGAAACTTCTTATAAGAACTTAGTTATTGCCCAACTAATTCTCCTAAGAAGACTTCCGATGAGCTTGCACTATCACTTCTACCCCATGATATGCAATATGAAAGAGTATGAGTTTTGAAAGGTTTTTCTATGCTTGCCTAGAGATATGAAATCTCAAGAAAAAAGCATTGAATAAAACCTCCTAACAAACGTAGGAGTTTTGAAGAGTTTTTCTATGTTTGCCTAGAGATATGAAATCTCAAGGAAAAAGGCATTGAATAAAACCCCCTAACAAATGTAAGAGTTTTGAAGAGTTTTCATGCTTGCACAGAGATATGAAATCTCAAGGAAAAAGGCCTTGAATAAAATATCCTAATAAATGTAGGAGTTTTGAAGAGTTTTCATGCTTGTATAGAGATAAGAAAAACTCTTAAAACAAAAGGGAAAAACTCTTAACAAATGTAAGAGTTTAAAAGACAATAGAAGAGACTTTTGAATAATGAAACCATGACCTATTTTTTCAAGGTGCCGAATCCTTCTGATTGTCATGGTATTTATAGGCCAGCAAAGGTGGCAAGTGGAAAAGCAAAATGTATCTTGGCCATTCATTCTTAGATCTGAAAAGGATAAATCAATGGCTAGGATTCATTAGGCTGTCAAGGGAGACATCGATTCTGGTTGCTTGTCCATAAAATAGGGAAGAGCCATATTCTTCCAATACCTACCGAAACTTAAAGAGGAAGTAAATTCATGTTTTATCAACAACTCTCTTTTCAAAAGCTTTGGATATCTTTTTCAAAGGACATAGAGAAAAATAAAATATATTGATTTAAATCAACTTTGACTTATAATGATGAAAAGAGGTATGATATGTATGTGCATGTTTTTACCTTTACCATGGGGACAACCTATTTTGAATGAAGATCTTGAGACTTTGATTCTTTAACTTGTAAGAGTTGTTTTGCTTTAGTTAGATCATGTTTTTGTTTACAAAGAGTAATATCAATACTTGTGGTGTCAAGATGCCAATAATCTCCCCCTTTGCCATTCTTTACCAAAAACATATCTTTTTATCATTAAAGGTTTATCAAGACTAAACCATACTTTCTTGGAGAAGGAACGTACCTACAAGAAGAAACTTTTATTTTCCCACAAATAACAAGATATAGTAGGTTTCAATCCATACAAAAAAGTCTTTCAAAGCGATTGACCTACAACATTAATAACATCAACAAGACTGTTTTTACAACCATTACATACATACAACAATGAACATTGGTTCTTCCCCTGTATGGCAGAGTATGCCAAAGGGTGTCGTCGTCGTGGATGGGGACGTGGAAGCTCAGCTTGGGGGAGCGGACGATGGAGCCGTCACTGTACACTCGAAGAACACCACGACATTCTTCGTAGGGAAAACTAGTTTCAGTCATGTCAGGCAAAATTATTTCTAGTTGTGATTAGTTGTGGTGGTGCATGGTGATATATATAAAGGTATAGAACATAGTGCATGGAGCTGGTGGGTATATGCATCGTAGGTCTTGTCGTTATGAATGGATCATATTATATATCGAGTGGTTAAAATGTCATTAGTCACTGGTGTAGCTTATAGTGGCATGTCCTGTGTTGCGGGTGCTTTACTTGATTTAGGTGCTTTCATTAATTTAATGTCATACACTGCTTATAACAAGTTAAAAATGGGAGAACTTATTCCCACAGGTGTCACAATTAAACTTGCAGATCGGTCTAACTGTTACCCTCGATGTATTATTAAAGATGTTTTAGTACAGGTGGGAGATTTGATATTTCCAGTAGATTTCTTTGTGCTGGGGATGGAGCATGAGCCAACACCATTAGAAATACTATTGATTCTTGGGAGACCATTCTTGAGAACAACGCGTACAAAGATAGATTGTTTTGATGGATCATTGAGCATGGAAGTAGTTGAGGAGAAAATCCACTTCAACATTTTTGAATCCCTCAAACACCCAAATGATGATGATATATACTCTTGCTGTTGTATTGATGTGTTTGAAAGCTTTGTGCAGGAGTTCATTCAATATTCATTGGAGGATGATCCCTTGAGAAATGTCATAGAGGTAGCCGAAAAAGAAGAAGCTTTAGGGGCATATTTCGACCCGTCAAAAAAGAGGCACGAGAAGCGGCAGTGGCTTTACATCGACCAGTCGAGAAAAATTCTCGACCCGTCGAAAACGACTCTCGTAACGATCTGGTTTTGGACAGTGGCTTAATCTCGACCCGTCGAATTTGAGTATGTATTTGAGATTGCTTCAGCTGAAGACCTTGAGATGGATGATGAGTATTATGCCATGGAAGGAGCACTTAAATCCCTGTCAAGCATAAAAGGTAAATATTCTAAACCCATTTCTCTTCCGATTTCAGATGACGTTCTTATTCCATCTATACAGGCAGCACCCACATTAGAGCTGAAACTTCTACCCGAGCATTTGAAGTATATTTTTCTGGGGAAGAATGATACATTTCCAGTTATCATCTCTTCCAAGCTCTCAACATTATAAGAGGAGAAGTTGCTGAGTGTACTTAAGGAGTACAAGATCGTCATTGGATGGACGGTAGTCGATATCAAGGGAATCTGCCCAACATTGTGTACTCATAAGATCCATCTGGAGGAGGGAGCTAAGCTAATAAGGGAAGCTCGACGTCGTCTCAACCCTCCAATGATGGAACTAATCAGGAAATAAGTAATTAAGCTTCACGATGCAGGTATCATTTATGCTATTTCTGACAGCAAATGGATTAGTTCTGTGCAGGTGGTGCCCAAACGTTCAGGAATCACAGTGGTAAAGAATGATGAGAACGTGTTGGTTCCTTAAAGAGTCCAAACGGGGTGGAGAGTGTGTATTGAGTACTGCAAGCTCAATGTCATCACAAGAAAAGATCACTTTTCATTCCCATTCATTGATCAAATGTTGGAAAGGTTGGCAGGTCACGTATACTTTTTTTTGGATGGTTATTCAGGATACAACCAGATAGCCATACACAAGAATGATTAGGAGAAGACCACCTTCACGTGCTCATATGGTACTTTTGCATACCGAAGGATGACCTTTGGTCTATGCAACGCATCTACCACATTTCAGAGGTGTATGGTGAGTATTTTCTCCGACATAGTTGAAAAGATCATTGAGGTATTTATGGATGACTTCTCTGTTTTTGGTGATTCTTTTGACATATTCCTTCATAATCTAGCTATGGTTTTAGAGCGTTGTGTAGAAACTAATCTTATGTTTAACTGGGAAAAATTTCACTTTATGATAGAGCAATGTATAGTTTTGGGACATGTCATATCAGTTAGGGGCATTGAGGTCGACAAAGCTAAAGTTGATATTGTGCGGACCTTACCACCTCCTTCTACTGTGAAGGAGGTGAGATCTTTTCTTAGCCATGCAGGTTTGTATCGCAGGTTTATCAAGGACTTTTCCAAGATAGCCCGACCATTGTGTGAATTGCTGCAGAAAGATATAACATTTAACTTTACAGCTGAGTGCCTGCAAGCATTTAATAAACTTAAGGAGTTGCTCACTACAGCTCCCATCATTCGGGCCCCAAATTGGAGCCTTCTATTTGAGCTTATGTTTGATGCTTCAGATTATGTTGTTGGAGCAGTTCTAGGCCAACGCCCAGAGAGGTTACCTCATGTCATCTACTACGCCTCCAGGACTTTAAATGATGCACAATTGAATTACTCAACTACAGAAAATGAGCTCTTAGCAGTGGTTGTGGTTTTTGCTTTTGAAAAATTCAGATCTTATTTGTTAGGAACTAAAGTTATCATCTTTTCTGACCATGCTGCTTTGAGATATTTGATGACTACGCAGGATGCTAAACCCAGGTTGCTTCAGGAGTTTGATATCGAGATCAAAGATAATAAGGGCACTGAAAACATGGTGGCAGACCACTTGAGTAGACTCACTTATGGGTCTAAGGCCGAAGATGACACTTCCTCTCAGAGATAACTTTCCAGATGAACATCTCTTTGCTGTTCACACTGTGGAGCCCTGGTATGCTGATATTGTAAACTACAAAGTGAGTAAATATATTTCACCAGACTTCACTAGAGTGCAGAAGGACAAGCTTGTCAAGGAAGCTAAGTACTATGTTTAGGATGAGTCGTATGTATGGAAAAATTGTCCAGATTTGCTGATAAGAAGGTATGTGCCTGAAATTGAATTTCGTTCCATTCTATCTTTTTGTCACTCACATGTAGCATGCGACCATTTTTCTGGCCAACACTATTTAGTGATGCACATGAGTTTCATAAATCATGTGCTAGATGCCAACTAACAATTGATCATGTTTCAAAGTGGGTTGAGGCAGTGGCCACTCGAACTAACAATGTTGCGGTTGTTTTGAAGTTCTTGAAATCACTGTTTGTGACATTTGACACTCCCAGGTACATAATCAGTGATGGCAGTTCACACTTTTATAACAAGTCATTTGCAGCGCTGCTCAAGAAGTTTTATGTGCATCATAAGGTGGCAACACCTTATTATCCTCAGACGAGCGAACAAGTAGAAGTATCTAACCGACAGATCAAAAAAGTTCTGGAGAAGACTGTTGAACCAACAAGGAAGGATTAGAGCCAGCATTTGGATGAAGCATTGTGGGCTTACAGAACAACTTTCAAAATGCCGATTAGAATGTCTCCATATCGGATGGTTTATGGAAAAGGCTACCACCTTCCAATGGAGCTTGAACACAAGGCATATTGGGTAGTGAAACGGTTCAATTTTGATAATGATAATGCCGGTGTTCATAGGAACAACTAAATAAGCTTACTGAGATTCAAAACAATGTCTATGAATCTAGTCGCATTTACAAGGAAAAGAAAAAAATTGTTCCATGACAAGATGATCAAGGGAAAAACTTTTGTCATTAGACAGAAGGTGTTGTTATTCAACTCGAGGTTGAAGTTGTTTTCAGGTAAGCTTCGGTCTCGATGGACTGGTCCTTATGTTATCCGTAATGCGTTTGCTCATGGTGTAATCGAAGTTTTGAATCTAAGAGACGACAACATACTTAAGGTGAATATACATAGACTCAAGCCATTTATGAGTTGTCTCAAGTGAGAGATGTGGAAGAGATACATCTTCAGGATCCTACACTTGAGGATTGACTTTGATGTGTACTATCTGGCTGAAGATGTTAAACTTAGCGCTACTTGGGAGGCAACCCATATTGATGGAGAAGCGTGAGATACCAGATTTACTCTCTTATCCATTCTCTTTTACTTTATTTTTCTCTATGTTTAGTATGATTTATGATGTGTTATGTGTCTCCTTCCATGTTTATGTGATGTATTGCGTGATTTAGTTTTGTTTTACATTGAGGACAATCCAAATTTCAAGTGTGGGATGAGGTTTATATCATATCCTTAGTGTCTATGCATAATTTTTTTATTTGTTGGGTGTTATTTCGGAACTGTGCAGTATGCTTTTTTGTGTAATTTATTTGATATGGCTAGAGATCTCAGAAAACTCTGAAATTTTGAGGGACTGATTATATATTTGTCTAGTCTATGCTCATAAAATTTTAGCTCATTCTGATATCTGATTAATTCTGTATAAATTATGCGAGTGGATATATGCAGTCAGAAGACCCGTTTCGACCCGTCAAAATTTTTATCATAAAATCGAGCACTTTTTGGCTTTCTTTTGACCCGTAAAAAATGTACAGATTCTTGTACAAGAGCATGTCATCGACCCGTTGAAAATTTCCCTAAATGAAATTTCGGCCGGTCGAATCCAGGACCTTTTCCGACAACCAGTTCGTCGTGGAAGGGTTTCTGCGCCCAATTTTGATATTTTTGAGTTTTTCTTTATTTTTTCTGTATGTTATATGAAAAACTAAATACAAAAATAAATAGTGTCAAGAAAAATAAAAAAAAGAGTCTTGTTTTGAGTCTTAGGTGCCCTTAACTAGTCGGTAATGTGTTTATATCTTCCTACTTTGTGACTACAAGATGATCATGTGACTTGAATTTCTTTGGTTAATCTTGATTTATGGTGTATATGTGAATATGTAGTGGATGTAGAAATAATTTAACATGGTACAAATCTTTGAGCATGCATAAACTTTATTCAGATTCAATTAACCCGTGCGCTTTTGAGCCTAAATGTGATATACATGCTTTCTTTATTGAGTATTAATTACTTACCACAAATTAAGTTAATGGACTCTATATATTACTAGAACTTGCTCTTGTATTTTTCAAATCTTATAGTCAATACATGTTTTGATTGATGAAGTGATACAGGCATTTAATGGACACCAACATAGCCATATAAGCCAGTGTCCCGACTTTATGTATACAAGTTGTGCACCCCTTAGTTAACCACTTTGAGCCTACATGCTTGAACTTTTTGTCATCACCCATATATCTCCGACCTTGAACATTAGAATAGTTATATTTACCTTTGTTCTAGAACTTGGTAGAGCTATACATGAGACAAGTATGTGAAGATGGCGACAATTTCGAAAGGTGATACAAAGAAATAAGTGTGGGGTATCAAGCTAGTGTAAAAAGAAAGAACGAACGAAGGAAGAAAAAAAAAGAGTTGTGATGTCTAACTCAATACCCCAGGTTAGCTGTTGATGAAAAGAATGATGTAAATGCCCAACAAGATGAAATCCGGCCACAGAAGTGAGAAAGTTCATGGTTGTAAAGTTGAAGAAGGTCTCTACATTTGGTGCTCTACTAGGTTTTAGAACTATAGCTTGAATTCCATATCATTTTTTTCTATTAACCCATGAGCCTAGCCCCATTACAATTTTGAAAAAACCTTTTTGATCCTCAAGATGAGTAACCTTTGATATGTGGAGATTAGTTACAAGAGTTGAGCATATAGTTCGGTCAATTTGGCAAGTAATTGACTTGAGTGAATACCTTAGACATACTTTGAGAGAAACACTTTTCAGAGCATACTTCTGTGAGGTTACATCTTGACTTGTTTATTGCATGCTACAACTTTACATTCACCGTGATTATATCTTCGTCCTACATATTACATGCGTGTCATGCATTGAAATTAACTTTTGAAACTTTGTGGAATATAAATGTGGATTCATACTAATCTTGGTGTTACTTTTGTGGGAAGATTGCTGAGATAATTTGTTAAGGGCATTAGAGTCGTTGTTGTAAAGTCTTTGAGTCTTTTCAGAGTCTTAGTTTAGTGTATTACTCGAGGACTAGCAATATCTAAGTGTGAGGTATTTTGATAGTCGCATAAATATGCGACTTTTGTGTGTTTAATTGTTCCTAATATATAGTATATTTGTGATGTTTTTATTATTATTAATTGATTTTATTGTTTTTAGGTATTTTAAAATTAATCGGAGAAAATGAGATTAAATATTACAATTTAGAATTTATTGTGAGAAGAGGAGAGTACATACGTGGGATAAGTCCAAAGGCAAGAAGGACTTCTATATGGTGCAGCACATGCAGCACGTGAAGAAGGGAAACCTAATTAAAGGAGGGCATATATGTACAGCTTTTGGGACGTGAAGAAGAAGAGGACGGGGAGAACCAAAAAAAACGAGAAAGAAAGAAACAAAAAGAAAGAAGAAGGAGTCGAACAGGAATAAGAAGATTCAAACTGTAAGTCTATGATTTCGACGGTAATTAAGAGTTTATTCATTCTCTATCATTTAATTTATCTCTTATAGATTATTTGATGTTATTATCTAAGATTATGAGTAACTAAATTCCATGAGTTAGGGGTTGGTTGAAGCTCTAGATATGCTTACGATTTTGAACCTCTTTTGATTCTATTAACTATTTGGATGAGTTTTGTTTCACTGTTTTCTCACCGGATGATTTATATGTTCATGTTTCTTTGAGTGCATGACTTAGGATCTAGAGTCTTAACTGTGTACATGACCACCTTATCATTCCATATTCGTTAGAGACAAACATGTATTTGTGTGAAACAATCCTTAGTAATGAAAGTGTGACCACCTTATCAACCCTTGAAGTTTTGTTGTTCTTCAAACATTCTTAAAACATAATGACTTCAGTTCTCTATGCTTACATCACCATATGTATAAGTCGGCTAATTGGGGATCGAGATTGAGCAGATTGTCCATTCCTCTTTCATACAAAGTAAGAGAGTATAATACAGAAGATGACTTAACCAAAGCTCTTGTATGAGAAATATTCATCCATGGTTAGTCAATTATATTGGGGAGGTTGTAAGTATGTCTAGGGTGGAGAGAATTCCTTAACGCTCATGTCTCATTGATTTTCTTCAACAATTTACTTTATGCAATTTACTGATTTCTGCAATAACTATAGTTTAGCCGATTTTTTTGGAAACCAAATCAACTCCAAACACCCTCAAATTTTGTGTGGTAGACCATCACTGTGTCTAGTATATTGTGTTAATATTTCGTGTCATTTGAGTGTCTATTTAGCGTAGGTTCGTAGCGTCATTAATGTACTGTAGTTGAGTCTGTCAGCATTTTAGTTTCGTGTTAGGATTTGGTTTCACCAAATCTTTGTATTCGATAACTCTTATTTATCATACTACATTGATATATCCAAGTTGAGAATATAGTATCTTTGCATAAGTGTTTACCCGCCTATAAGCCACGCACGCGAACCGGTACAAAAACTGCTGCCGTGGATGTAGTGGAATATTGGGAGCTTAGCCACCAGTTCAAATGTTTTCGCGGAGGCCAGCTTGTAGAGGCGGGGCTGACGTCGGTGAGTGAGGTCGAAAATGACGTCCATCCAGGCGACGGAGCCGTCGTCGTGGACGGGGATGTGGAAGCTCGGCTTGGGGGAGCGGACGATGGAGCCGTCACTGTACACTCGGACAACGCCACAGCATTCTTCGTAGGGAAAACTAGTTTCAGTCATGTCAGGCAAAATTATTTCTAATTGTGATTAGTTGTGGTGGTGCATGGTGATATATATAAAGGTATAGAATATAGTGCACGGAGTCTTGTCGTTATGAATGGATCATATTATATATCGAGTGGTTAAAATGCCATTAGTCACTGATGCAGCTTATAGCCCTGTGTTTTTGTCTCAGCAAGTGTAAGTGAGCTAGAGTGATAAAAATAAGTAAGGTTTGAGTCGTCGTTGTCTCGTTGAGATTGTTCTCTTTGTTGCATGTGTATCTGTACGTTCGTATACTTTGTCTGAAACTAAAACATTAAACAAAACAACTTCTGCAACATTGCGTGTTCTTCTGCGAGCAGATTTCACATTAACTCCAAATCATGAATCATGGCTTATTTGCAACACAAGCAAGGATTTTAGTCTTCTCTAATTTCTACAAGTCCCCTGCATTAAGCTTTGAGCATTCACATGCAGCTGTAGTCTCCAACCAAACGAGTAAGCAATACAGCATTAGGTTTTGGCAGAGGGGGATTCCCTTGGTAGCTTGGAAGTCGTGCCCCTATTGATGAGGGAGGTCTGAGTCTTAAACAACTTGTCCTTTTAAATCGTTTTTATTGCTGAAAAGATGTTGGGAGATCTACTCTTCTACTTCTGAGGGATGCACTTTTATTAGAACAAAGTTTTCTCAAAGGCGTTTTTATGCACCCTCCTTTATATGGCCTGGTATTCGCAAATTCTGGTCTACAGTTCATAGTAATGGCCAATGGTTGATTGGAACAGGGAAGCAAGTCTTATTCTGGAGGGATAATTTTCTAGGCCACCCTATTATCAATTTATTTGGAGATAATGCAACTATGTCGGGGAATTTGTACGAGCATGTAGCTGATTTTCTTGACAATGGATCGTGAAATTTTCCTAATCTTCTACAACTTCATTATCCGACATTGTGTGATCTAATTTCTAGAGTACCTTTTGCATCTGGCCGAACATTTGAGGACAAGCTTATTTGGTCTCCGTAGATTTTGGTGAGCTTAGCGCTAAATTGGCATTCTAGTTCTTAAGACAACCTTATCCAGTAGTAGATTGGGGTAAATCTTTTAGTTGCTTCACATTGTGAACTATGTGGGAATAGTTCAGATTCCCTTGATCATGTTTTTCTGCAATGGTCCTTCACAACTGAGATATGGAAAAAATTTATTTTAGTTTTTGAGCTTGGCATTCTTTCTCTTTCTATTCTCGTTGTCTTTGCAGTTGGGTTTGATTGATCGTAGTCCTCAGCTCAAGGAATTATGGCTGCTATGTTTTACAGCTGTCTTATGGTTCGTTTGGTATGCCAGAAATAAAATCAGATTTGATGGAAAGAGCTTCACTATTGATACTATGTATAGATTGATTGCTGGCCATATTTAATCAGCAAGTAGGCTAGCCTCAGGTACAATGAACAATTTCATCTTTGATTTAGAAATCTTAAAGAAGCTTTGGGTCCAATGTCGGCCTAGACGTGCTCCTTGTGTTACTGATGTTAATTGGCATTCTCCTTTAATTGGGTGGATTAAGATTAATTCGGATGGTGCTTGAAAACATGAAGCTGGGATTGGTGGTTATGGTGCAGTATTTAGAGATTATAAATGTTGTTTTATGGGTGCTTTTGTTGTAAACCTGGAGATTCCAAGTTCAGTGGCAGCGGAGGTTATGACAGTCATTAAGGCTATTGAACTTGCATGGGTTCGTGACTGGAAGCACATCTGGTTTGAGGTGGATTCTTCTCTAGTCATTCAATATATTCAGACTCCTTCTCTTGTCCCGTGGCATCTTCGAGTTTGTTGGATGAATCGCATACATAGAATTTCGCAAATGACGTTTCGTTACTCGCACATATTTCGGAAAGGAAATAGAGTAGCTGATGCTTTGGCTAATTATGGATGCTTATCTTCTGACTTTGTTTGGTGAGACCCCACCAAATTTTATTGTTTCTTTGTGTAATGAAGACTTTTTAGGTCTCCCTCAATTTGGCTTTCCTTGAAAAATTTTGGATTGTGGAAGACTCTTAATCTTTCTCCCTTGTAATCTTTTTTCTATTTTATTATTTAATAAATGGTAGTTAGGCATCATGCGTTCTACCTTTGTTCTGCCAAAAAAAAACTTAATTGGAAAGGATAGCAGTATCTCTTTGATTGCACCAAGTCAAACTCAAATCACACTACATTAGTTAAAAGAAGAAGAAAAAACGAATACATAAAACACAGATGTGCTGCAAGACTACAATCGAGTACTAAAACGGATACAAATGAGAAAACTAGTTCAAAGGGAGGCAGGATATTACACATCTGTGAGCTATACAAAATGGGATCCATCACTTATTCATGGAGTTCATTATTTCTTGAGAGAAACCATCTGTGAGCTAAACTACAGGTAAATCATAGGCCAAACAAACTATCTTGAGGCCGCCTAGAAGTTTGTACCTTTACTTGGCCTTTGGTAATGCCACAGTTCTTGCTCGTAAGTTAAGGAATATTCCCCTGAAAATAGCAAGGGAGGACAATATACAAGAAGCATAACGAAACCTACTAAAATTTTAGCCATATTTTTTAAATAAAGATCGCATTGTACAATTGATTTATTAAAAATATATTACTTTTCACCTCAATCCTCACGGTCAACCTAGACCGTCATTTATTTCCATATTTTCAGTAACTTTGAATCACAAAGAAAAACACTACCACACCATCATTTGAGCATAAAAATACTTATTCAAACATATAGAGGTACCAAGTGGGATGTCATGATCACAGAACTATCTAAAATTCAACAATTGAAGCACCCAATAAGGCAAACTCGGCAAAAATAAATAATAGAGGAGTGAACGACGATGAAATTGATCGCGCGGATCGAGGTCAAAAATAATATATTTTAATAAACTGACCGTATGATGCGATAGTTGAACAATTTTAAAAATATGGCTAAAATTTTAGCAGGTTTCGTCCTGCTTTCCGTCTCGATCAGTTAGGTCAAACGCGACGGTTGTTTATGCCCATATTTTTATTTTCGCTAATTTTGTCTTATCAACGACTTCGACAATTCAATTTTAGTTCTCCTTGCGTCCATAACATCATAATTGGTGCCTCTGTGCAAATGTATCACATTTCACTTTCACAAATAGATGTGTGATAGTGTTTCCCTTTGAGACTTTTATATAACGAAAATAGGGGCATAAATGACCGTTGAGGTTGACTGCGTGGATCGAGATCCAAATGATGACCAAAACGGCTCAAATTTTTACACTACGTATACAATAGTGGTAAGTCCCCATCCTGTGGTCTATTTTTAAATATTCCATTTGGTTCTAATTTTTTTACTTACAAAAGGTCTTACTAATTCAAAGCATTCAACAAATTATACAACACTAGTAGACATATCATCATTTCGTTCATTCCATTGACACGAATTAACGATTTCACTAATATAAGAAATTTTTAATGAAAATAAGTACCATAAGAGGACCGTACATATTTTTAAATAATTTTCTCGATGATCGAGCTATTTTTTTTAGTTTTGAGTGTATCGAAGCGACAATTTCGTTCCAAAATTACAGTCGAGTATGTCAATCGAGCTCAAAATGGTCACCGAATTTGGTCCAATTTTTATTGGTGGTTCGAAATAGTCCATAGGTCTAATCGTACGGTTCATTTTTTGATTTTTATTTTTCAACTATTAATAAATTTTTAAAACAATTATAACTTATTATAATTAATTAATGATAATTGAACGACACATTTGTTCTTAAATTATTTTCATGTTTGATAATTTTAGCATGACATAGATACCAAATCGATTCAGTGAAAATTTTTGTATAATTTTTTCGAGTATTAACCTATTTTTTATATTTATATTTTTAAAAAAATTTACTATAAATTTTTTTTGGGTGGATTTGAACAGTCAAATTTATTTATTTTTCTCAAAATTTGTGGGCCGTCAATTTGGATGGCGGTGGAGTGCCTAAGACGGGCAGAGGACGAGGTGGAGTGACCGAAGGGCAGAGGACGAGGCAGAGGAGCTCATCGGTGTTACCGGACTTGGAGAAGAGGATGAGAACATCTACAAACTGAGGGAGCAGCGAGAGAGAGAAAGGAGAGAGAGAGTGCGGCGACATGAGCAGATCCGAGGGAGAGAGTGGAGAGAAAGGTCATAATTTCGTACATTGAGTTTATTGTAAGCTCAGTCAAAGTTGAAAAAGAGTAGTCAATAGAAATGCGACACGTGGCTACTTTTCTATATTTCTAAAGAGTATCAATTTGGAACGTGAAAATGAGCCGAACCCATATTTATCCTTGGTTTCTTCATACTAGGCTAGATTGAGCCGGAACTCTTAACTTTCGAGAAAATTTTATACTGTAAGCGTAACAAAGTAGAGAAAACGGTAACATATCTTCCTCATATCATAGAATTTAATTTCTCATACTTATTTGCAGCTAATCTTAGGAAACTTCGTGGTTTAGAGAGAATTTTCTCTCGCTGAGTCTTTCCGTCCCTAAACCTTAGTAGTTGCTGAAAATTTCTTTTCCCCGATCTACCATACACGTCGTCATCCTCCCCAAAATTACCCTATTACTATTCCCTAATAACCTATTCTATCTTGACTAGGTTTTCTAGTCTTCTTTGGTTTGTGTCTGTTCATTTTCTAGCCAAACCCTAGCTCGGTTTGTTTGGTTCTCTTTGAGTTTTCTCTTGACTTCGTCTCTCTTCTATGGCGGCATCTCCATCTTGTTTCCCTTGTGAGGAGATGTATCTCTCTCTTTTGGTGCAGCAGAGGAGGCCGCGGATTACGACTTTGCTGTGATTCGCGTCTTCTCTCCTCGTGCACTTACTAAATCTGTGGCTTGTTCCTTGATGCGTTGGATGATCCAACTATGGCATGGTTTGTTCGACTCGAGAGCGATTAAGATCTGGCAATGCACTCCAGATCTTTGACAAGCGTGTAAACACCTATGCAAAGATACCTTATTTTCAACCAAGATATATCATTGTAATAGTTAATTATAAGGGTTATCGAATACAAGGAGTTGGTGAAACTAAATCCTAACACTAAACTACAACGCTGATAGACTCGGCTATAATACACTAATAATACTACGAACCTACACTAGACTACTTTAAAATATATGAAAAATTAATACAATATACTAGACACAATGGTGGACTACTATACAAAATTGGAGGGTGTTCTGAATAGATTTGGTCGCCGAAATAATTCGGCCAAGCTACAGCTAATGCAGAAAATAAATGCTGAAAGTAAAGATGCTAATGAATGCAAATGGATTTAAACTATATGATTAATGAGTTAAGAAGCAAGCAATCCACCACTGCCATTCTACCTTTCTAACAAATACTTAACATAATGCACATATCCAATGAATGAAAGTTTCCAGGTAGAGCTGATCGTTACAACCGCATCCTATTACCTAATATTTATGCCTATGCAGGTTTGTCATGGACCTCCCCTACATCAATCCCTCTATGAACCCATAGTCATGGACCCCAATATTTACAAAGAAAAAAACATTAAACTCTAGAAAAGGTTTGAGAAGCTACAAGGATTCACAAGTACATTATGGGCGTGTCTCGCTAGACCTATGGATTTCAATCTCCCGACGGTAAAATCAATGTATCACTATAGAGAATCTGGTGGAAGAAATTATCTTCAGTCGCCTGTATCTCATGACAATAGAATCCTAGCATGCATACTAAGTTGGCCACCAAAGCAAACATACAACAATTCATACGGTGAATCATTCAGAGAAAGAAACCTCATTCAAAGAATATGCAAAACTAGATTAAAGTGTATGCATTAAAAATATATAATGTACGGGGCTTCAAGCAACCCCTTAACAATGAGAATTTAGCTACTCATAGTCTTAGATAATAACATCAAAGAATCCATAAGAGATAAATTAAATGAATGAGATATAATAAACTCTTGACGACGACGTGACCCTCCTAGGCTTGATGCAAGAGTACTTCTCTTCCTTGTTAACTTCTTCCGTTCTATTTTTTCTCTATCCAGCCATCCCCACCAAGTCTGCTTCCACTAGTTATATATATGTCTTTGTTTAGCTTGATTAGTAAACCTAGAAGTAGCTCACGTGCCAAGCTACCAACACCAAGCCCACTTCTTCTTTTTTTTACTAAGTCAACGTCACATGTCAGACTCCAACTCCAACTCCACTTCTCCTTTCTGTTCCTCGCCAAAACTGCCTCGCCAAGCACAAGTATGCTTCTTCTTTCTAGCTGTATATATCTCATTTAGCTAGAGCTAATTATCCTAGCAAAACCCACGTGCCAAGCAGGTTTCCAAGTACCTCACCAATTAGCTAAAAATATACCCTTCTTAAGTTAAGCTAATTAACTTATCCAAACTCCTCGCCAAGCTTCCTCCTCCATACTTCCTCACCAAGCTAAGCTTTCTGTTTTTATCTCTCTTTTTAATCTCTCTCGCCAGGCTTGCCACACTGCTCCTTGCCAAGCAACTCCAAAATATATTATTTAAATCCATTTTTCTTCATTAATTTTCAAAATACCTAAAAATAAATAAACATAATTAATTCACTCAAATAATAATAATAAACTAAATATAGGGAAGAAATTAAATGCCGAATAGACGCATAAATATGCGACTATCAATCGTTTCATGGGACGCTTCAAGGATATTGATGCTCTTCGTAGGGTTGTTGTTAAGGGTCTGTGGCTTTATCACGATATGACTGTTCTGGCGGTGGAGACACAATCGTTTTGTCCCACCACATTTGGTACATGTGCACAAAGTTTGTGTGTGGGCACGGGCGGAAGTCTTTAGTGGTGATTTCACCGATGGGGTTGAGATCAAGCAGTGGTGGAAGTCTCTGGGTTACTATTTGGGTTGCTATATTGATTATGACCAAACTCAGCTCGAGAATGAACATGAACTTTTTTTGTTTGTGGAAGTGGATATGGCTCACCCACTTCCAGTAAAGGTAAACTTAGTCTTGGGTGACCTTTGCTATTGAATATATTACTCTGTATGGCTATTGTATGAGTTGTGGTAGTCTATCACATTCTATGAATGATTGTGCTATACACTGTGCGAAGTTGGAAAAGCTGGAGGAGGCTCACAGGAAAGAAACTATCTAGGCCGAAGAAGAAGCCAAAGCTAAGGAGGAGGCATGGGGGATGGCACAAAGATCAGGTTATTCAGGTTGAAGTTGGTCATGGAACTGGTGATGTTCAGGAGGAGGTGACAGATAGTATACAACTGGCACCGATAACTCAGACACCTCCTCTGGAGCCTCCTGCTATGAGTTTCATGGAGCTCACTCCCCCGAAAATGCTGAGGAAAAAGAAGAAGTATGCTTAGGTTGAGAATGGGAAAGTTCAATACCTTATGGCAAGGAATGCATGCTGATGGGGCTCGAGTGAGAAACCCTAGCTCCAACTGATAGCAAGGAGGAGCATGGATGACGAGGAGCTATGTCACCTAGCCCGCATGTGTGGAACGGGTGAATAACCTACTTGTGAAGCAAATGTTGGAGTGGTGAGACCAATCCGAGGAGAGTGAAGCAGAGGAGGCTTACCCGGATATTGTGGGAGAGTTTGTCTAAAGAAGGTGCCTAGCCAGTTAAAAGAATGATACTCCCTTTTGATTACCGTGCTATCCTGGTTTGCTAGTCTAAGATATTGAATCAGAACCAGTTATTAGTATAATAGTGCGCGTAGGACTGCGTTTTATCTGACCAGAAAATACGATAGAGTCCTTGTATTACTATCACATTATCAATCCAACTTTTATCGACCTTCTCAAAAACATTTGCAGCTAATCTTTTATTTATGCGCTCAATCTATCATCATTTGTGCAAAAACTTAGAGCTACACATGATAGAGTAGCTAGAACAATACATTTAGAACGAAGCTCTCCAAATATTATATGCACATGGACGACGTGATTTGGAAATACATTCTCAAGAGTACCTAGTTGATCCCCACTCTTCCGATTCTTAAAATGATAGGATAATTCACAGCCTTCTGTCCATCTCCCCCATCACCAATCCAAGCTTGCTTGAACGCCTCCACCACATCCTTCTTCAAAAGCTCAATCCCATTCTCCTTAGCCGTCTGATAAGCTGACCACGACCTAATGTACGTGAAGAAATCATCCAAACCCATCAACCTCTCCGTCGCAAACTCGAACGGCCCCGTACTCTCTTCTCCGATCACTGGCTCAAACGGAAAGTCTATTGTGCTGTACTTGTTGTCCACTAATTTACGTGTCGGATCCCAGTAAGGTTTCGCATCGATGGAATTGAACCGGTCGAAGACTATGTCTACACTATGGTTAACCCTAGGCACAGTGTAGCATCATGCAACAATGACCCCGTTGGGTTTCTTGAGCACATATCTGACTTGCTCGTAGAAACTTGGGAGGTCAAACCAATGGAGGGCTGGAGCAACTGTCACTAGATCCACACTTGATTTTGGGGTCAGTTTTTGTTCAATCTCGTGTATGGACATGACCGGAGTAGTGTGCATGTAGCGGACATATATTGGGGAGTTTGGGAGCACATTCGAGTTCTTGTGTCTGTGCCTATCACATTCTTGAAGATCTCAGCCAGCTGAAATGAACACGTATAATTCATATATATCGAAGTTGAAGCCAACATTTAGAAGAAAAAGTACCAAGAAGTGCATGTCTACTCTCAGATTGGTAACACATTATTGGTACGTTGATCTTGTATAATGTTTAATGTAACTTCAACCTATAATATTTTTTTTTAGTATTTATGTGTTGAGTGTTGACATATTACAGTCATCAACTTACGACTATAACAAAAATTAATCCTCGAGTAGTAACATGAGTATTTTCTTCTTCTAAATTTAGTACATTAGTAGTAGTTACACAATTGACCATTTTGTTACAACTTTAGAACATTGCCTCAACTATACACCAAAATTAGCATAGAACAAATACATGTAACATAATTGATGCTCGAAAAAGAGGAATAGGCCATAAGAGTTTCTTGTGGCTGAGAGGAAATTAATCAACATCCACACACACAGCTTTACGAGAAGGGAGCTTCATTTTCTGGAATCATGCCAAATTACCAATCTATATCTTAGATCAATGACACAATATATTTAGCTTGAGAATTTGAGGTGTGGGGTGAGAGATTGACTTACAGATCGGGCAGCCTGGCCACTACCGGTGCCGACGTCCCATGCAAGGTCGTGAGAGGCAGTCTTGGAGGCAATGAACTGAAACAGCTTTTCAGGGTAACCTGGCCGTGCCAAAGAATACTGCTTTGATTGTTTGATGAACAGATCCGCCATATTGGGGAATCGTCCTCTCTTTAAGTTAGGTAGAGGCACTAGTTGAGTTGTTCTATGAAATTGGAGGCAAGGTGAAGCTACGAAGGTCAAGACTCACAAGAGGCGTATATATGCACCTCTCTTCAGTATTGGTTACATTTGGGGAAGGTACGTAATGGACCAATCACCAATGGCAGTGGAACTGGCCTGGCCCAAATGAGGATAATATACCATTTTTGGTTCCAGTTTTTGACTTTTTTCTTGACCATTTGGGCATGGTAATTCAATTACTACACTTCCACTAGGCAACTTTAGGCAACACATATTAACACCGGGGAAGCTCTGTTGTCCCCAAAATTTTATCCCTTTCCCTGTCCTCTATTAAAAATTTGACATGTGTACTCCATGTCATCATACATGACAACAAATGTAACAGAGTTAGAGCAACTCCAGCAGATTCCTTATAAGTCATTTCTAGCTAAAATATAAAGATTTTCTCTTAAAATTTACTCCAGCAGCTCCCTTATCTTATTAGCCAATTTAGGGATTCCCTATATTTCATGTTTTCATCCCCTATTCTTATACCGAAAAAATGAATTATAGGTAACGAAACATTCAATATTGTAATTAATTTTTTCTTTCTAGATTGTAAATGTAATTAATAATTATATTAATAAATAAATATGTTATTATCAACCAATCAAAACTAAGCATGTGTTTAGGTCTAACTACATTTTAAGTAATATTATTAGAGTAAATTTATACAAGTGATTAGCTAAAATAGGTTTCGGCTTTATTTTTGAACAAAATAAGCAAACTTTTCGTGACATTGTTGGAGTTGCTCTTAAGATCTAAGAGCATTGATCAATTTAAATTTGAAGGCTGAATAGGCAACATGTTATTTTGTCAAATTTCAAATCTAACGGTTATGTCAAAATAAAAAGGCACAAATATCAAAATGAAGAGATCAATTGCCAAAGAAAGAGAGATAGAAAGAGAGTTTGACATATTAGTTTTTGATGTCAAATTTGACATTCTTGGTTAGATATGTCATCCACGTGAATTTGACATATCGGTTGGAGAGGCTAAAATGTCAATTTTTTTGTCAAAAATTATCAGTATCTTGCCATGGTGAATTTTGACATAACCATTAGACTTGCTCTAATGAGAGACTAATACTATATTGAATAATAGAAAAAATATCCAGGTGAAGGCATGAACCCATAATCTTGCTTCCTCATAATCCTTCCTAACCATATTCTTCTGTTTCTTCTTGTGGGAAGACGACACACATGAGGAATGGACTCATGTTCAACCAATATCATATTCCAGGTTTAAACGATCTAGCAATTCAAGTGGATCTTAAGTTTCTTGACGAGCATATGTAGTATATGATTGCAATTTCTTTTCCAACATCACAATAATAATCATTCAGATCCAAATCATCCAATGATTCAGTCATGCAAGAACTAATAAAGGGAATACGGGCATTAGGCCAATTAAATCAGTTGAATTTGGTGACTGCTCTATGACTCGGTAATTGATCTAGGATTCGAGACAGAGAGAAGTCATTCCAAGTTGAACCCAGAATTCGAACTTAAAAAAGGGATTTCTTCTAACTTTTGAATTTCCCGATATTTTTGTTTTGGAAATAAGAGTGAATTTGGTAGAGTTAACAAAGTTAGATAAGTGTTCGGTTATGTGGAGATAAAAGACACATGTCACTGACTGACTGGAGAGACAGGGAAAGAGACAAGATTTTGGGACAACAGATCTTCTCCCATTAACAAGTACCATAGAGACTAGTTTCTTAGTTCGATTTGGCAGATGAAATACATCACTTCATAACCAAGTTTATGGGTGAAACCTGTTAACATTACTATGGTTATTAAATCAAAGACACTACCGCCGCAAATATTATAGCCGACGGTATATGTAAAACTATAGCCGACGAGATAAAAATCTCGTCGGCTATAGTGGAAAAAATGATTTTTTTTTTTTAATTTTTTTTAAAAAAAATCGTTGGCTATAATACTATAGCCGACGATAATGGATAAAAATCTCGTCGGCTATACTATTACCGACAGGTTTTAACCAACAGACTTTAGCCGACGATATTTAAGGGTCGTCGGCTAAAGTTGGCTGGCTAAAACCTGTCGGTAATAGTATAGCCGACGAGGTTTTTATCCATTATCGTCGGCTATAGTACTATAGCCGACGAGTTTTTAAAAAAAAAAATAAAAAAAAATTCATTTTTTCCACTATAGCCGACGAGATTTTTATCTCGTCGGCTATAAATTTTACATATATCGTCGGCTATAGTATTTGCGACGGTAGTGAGAAGAGGAAATGAGAAGAAAATGAGAAGACGAAGAACAAAGGAAACACGAGAGAAATGTTAGGACTGTATTGTGAGTTTGTGACTTTCTTAATTATGAACAGTGCAATTACAAGCTTATATGGAGAACTAAAATTTACGGAAAATGATATAGGGCATTAAGAGCATCCCCAATGGATACCCTATCTCAAAATAAAAGCTAAAATTTAACAAAAACTTAACAAAACAAGGCTTCAACAAATACCTTAAACAAAAGTTAAATTTGACATTTTGTTAAATCTCAAGCTATATTTAACAAAATATTTAACTTAGTGCTAAATTCTCTTTCTCGATTTCCCGCTTTTTGTTTGCAGATGAATAACTAAAACAATTCAAAATAACTTAGAAATAAATTGCACTACTGGAGTGAAAGATAAAAAACAAGATTGCTAAATTTAACTAATATTTATAACCTTATTATTGAGGATGCTCTAAAGAAAGTCACACTTTTGTGGCCTTAAATTTATGTGGCATTACACGTCACCATAATACTAATTTCATGTATATACGAACGCCACATCATTATAGTTAACTATCTATCATACCCTTTATAATCCTACAGCTGGAAAAATTTCTCTATATCTATACACCTTTTAAAATCAATTCAATTAAAAGAAAAGAAATAATAGATTAATATATGCATGATCTATTGACGAAAGAAGAAGAGATCGGTGGTGCAAAAGTAAGGTGGAGCAGGGATAAATTAAAGGCTTCTTGATTAAACGTACTAATCGAAGGGATTGAATTCAGATGACTAGCTAGATTGCACCTTCATCTTTCAAACATATATAGATGATCGATTTCTGTGTCCACCCAAATTTTGTTTCTGCAATTGATAATGCCATTACATTAGGGAGCTTGATGCAATTCACTTCAAGACTTAGTTTGATCAGTATGTTCATTCAATAGCTCATAACTAAAACATTGTATAATTGAAAATTTGAATTGTTAGATTGTTTTGTAACCATATCTGAAACCAATGGATTCTTACAATATAAATTCAATGTTTAATTCGAATTCGAAGTGCTTGAATTCTATCGATAATATTCATGGCATCAACTTTTGAAATTTGGGCAAGTTCTTAAGATAATGATGATTTATAATTTAATTGTTACCTTCGTCTATATACGGGTGGATGTTCTTCTTTAAGTTCTGAGTTTTGATCTAAGTACGTACTATGTTCTATCTAAACAATGGAAAAAAAATTAATAGTATAATAAAACAATATAGAATCAAAATAAAAAAATACAGAGAATGATAACTTTGGTGTTGTATAATTGTGATGTGACAATTTGTATCTACGTGGAAATAACAATATGGTGATGTGTAATGCCACTTAGATTTAAGTTCACAAACTTAGACCTTCCTTGAGGCCCTGCTCAACATTTACTCTAATAAAAGTATAAAACCAACATAATGCTAGAAGCCTAGAACAGTTTGCTTCCATGCATAAGAGAAAACAGAAAGATGCTAGCTAGAAGCTTAGAATAGTTTGATTCCGTAGGAGAAAACAGAAAGATGCTTGAGGTCTGATAAGCTCCTTCCCAGCTGCAAAGCCACCTTCATTTCTAGAACTCTACCATTCTCCCTTCTCTCAACTTCATCTTCTCTTAAACTTTTTTCTATAGTCCCTTGCATTAACCTAAAGAAATCAGCATTGCTTCTATTCATTTCACCACCATTCCAACTTGATCCCCATGCTCTATTGTGTTCACTGCACTTGCTAAAGCTCCCCCTATCAGTCCTACCATCCCACTCCAAACCCCAAAAGTACTAGAACCCAAAAAAGCGGATCCCAAACCTGCAAGGCCTGTTAACATAGGGCCAGAAATAGCTAAACCTCTGTTAATTTTCAAGGCTATCTTAGTCAACCTCAAGTACTCTGGCACATCCTTGCTGTTTAGTACATCAACAATTTCTCTCATTTCCTCTTCGAGTTTTGGAGTCCAACTATTTACCGGGCTTCCTTCACTTCCATCAAGTAGTACTCTTCCGCGGCGCTTCTTTTGTTGTGGCCACCATATCGCAGGCTCCACGGTTTTGGAGAACTTGTCAAGCATTTCACCTAGTAGAGGAAGTGGATAGGCCCTGTCCAATGCCAAAACTTTCTCTATTGCTTCATTGAGTTCATTTACATCAACTGCATTAGGGTTTTGAACAGACAGTGTTGCTTGAATCTGGGTATGAAGCTGTTTGAACAATCTAGCTGCATTTCTCTGCTCTTCGGCTAGTTGTTTGGATCATGTTCATCACCACCAACATTCCGGTAGCTGATACGTAGAGAAGAGAACATGACACCTTGAGTGCAGTGTATGCTACACCATCATGTGCAGTAGTGCTAGCTGCAATTCCTGTCATGATTGCAGCAGCGAGAGTAATGACATTGATGAAACTAAGAAGGAGGCGGTTCCAATTGTCGCGCTGTTCCCCGATGTTCTTGTGCATCTCCACTCTATCTGCAACTGCCTCCATGATTGCATATAGCTCAGACATCACAAAGCAGTGTCAGCTTGTTTTTTGCTCTACTAGTACTATGTCTTGCAAGATCACTAATAATGTGAATGTGAATGTGATTGGTAGAGGTTGAATCACATTCCTTTTGGGTAGTGAAGCGTGGAATCTTGTAAGCACTATGTTTCATGTCCAAGCCCTTAACCGAACTTCTCGTTGGAATTTTGGAAGAGAAGTAAGTGACCTAACCTCATTGGCACTTGGTGTATTATTGGTTGCTCCAATTACTCCTCTAGGAAAACTGTTAAAATTTGAGACACTGACGAAAGGAAATATTTATTTATTTATTAAAGGAAACATATATGGTTGACTTGTTGAGGCTAGCTTGAAAGGTTGCCATTGTTTATCTGGTTCGGTATATCAAATCATTATTTCTTACTTCCTATGAGTTGGGTTTTGTGAGTAATGGATGGGTTTGAGCTGAGGAGAACGGGATGGGATCGAGTATGAAGTATGTATCTAGTATTTACATGTATGATTCTGTACGATACTAGAGAGTAGAGAGCAAAAAAATGGCTATGGCAGGTTAAAACTAGCATTCTGTTTGGCCATTGTTTCATACTAGGTGGTTGTCCGCCCTGTTGGGCCGGTGTTATCACTACTGTTTCATCGAGTAGTAGTACATGAACACCGCTTCGGCAAGTAGTACTACTTGACTACTGTTTTGGTGAGTAGTAGTACCTGAATTCAAATAATAGTTGAGATGAAAGAGGGCAGGAGAGATTCGTGGATATATGAAAAGCAATGTTCTATTAGTAATAGATTAGTACTTTCTTTATAGGCCAGTTGATTTACCTGCCAAGATTGTCTGTTTATCAATTTGATTAGGTAGCTTTTCAAGTTTCAAGATGCGGAAAACGTGTTCTGGAAATTGAGGAAGGTGTTCCTCTACTCTCTCAAATAAGGTTTTCTCCGTGAAAGAAAGTGTTGTCTTGTGCATGGGAACTCTGTGGTTTGCATAATCCTGCTTGCATGCAAAGAATCCGATGTCGTATATTCTCCAACTTCCATTATCTTTGACATGTAAGGATAGTAGATTTCATCGATGACGACATGGATGCTTCCTCTCTGTATTTTTATGGTGTCCTCAGTATCAAACAAATTAGTACATAATTATTGACAGATTGATGATGTTTTACTCACTTGGTCACCTATCAGAAGGTAGTGTAAGCCGGCATACTCATAACTTTCAAATTTACTTGGTCTCCATTTTCTTGATGCTCGAGCTCTGATTCTAATATTGATCATATAAGATCGGACATCGATCTCTGATGTTTTGTGATGTTATTTCTAACAATTCTGAAGTTGATGTAAAGTGGAGGAAAGCAATTTTATCTAAATAGTAGGGGATGAGATGATTACCAAGACGTATGCATTGTGAAATATCCATGTTGATCTTGTGTTTTTTCAACTCTTGTACAGATCTGAAAATAAGATTCCATTTGGCCATTGAAACTATAGTTAGATATCAATTTATTTGACTATGACTTAAGATGGAGAGCTGACAAATAGTAGCGATCTTTGTGACAACAATAACCCAAGCCCACTGAGCAAAAGCTCGATGGCGTAAGCAGAGTAAGGAAAGAGGACAAACTTAAACCTAAACTCATTGAAGGATGGCCAGTTCACAGCATGAATTTAATTTAGTATAGTTATCAACACTACCTATTCGTATGTAAACAAAATTCAAATAAGCAGACAAAAAAAGTACACATTCTAAACAGGCTTCATTCAAAAGCAAATGTGTGAGATCCTTAGAGACCAATTCTATTTCTGAAGGGTGTAGAGGTGAGGACATCTTTCATAGCTTAAGCAGTGCATATTTACTTTTTATAGAAACGACATACAACTCAAATTCAGGAAAATTGATAGAAGAAAACTAGAGCAAATTTGATGTTTACCCAAAACAGAAATTTTAACAAACAGTATTCGGATTTACCTTGATTTGAATCGATTGCACCGTTGGATCATCATGAAATTTGAGTATGGCATAGACTACACAGTTCCGAGAAACTTTCATGATGACACCAAGTACAATTACAAACTCTATCACTCAGATTTTTGCCATGGAACGAAGATGATGGAAATGATAATTTGGGAAAATGTGAACAGTAACTATGAACAGTATGCTTCATGGTTGTTATATAGTAAATATCACTGACTCCCAATAACGAGTTGAGTCTGGGTCAAGTGCTAGTTTTGATGACGGTCACTTGTTTGATTACAATAATTTACCTAAACCATTAGATTGCAAGAGTTCATCACACTTATGAATGTAAATTAGAACTATTTGTCTATTTCATTGCAAAGATGATTTATTTTATAGGAGAGATTTGATTTGTTACCTACAGGTTAGGTCTACAATGTTTATTTCGAACTCTTGCTTGTTCTCCGGGAGCTTTCTTTAAAATTACATTGACTTGGTTGTCTACTATATGACCACATGTACATATGTTAGACAAATTTATGGAGTTTATATCAGTAATTGTTAGTTTCTTGCATATCTCAACTAAGATGGCAACACCGACATATAAATAATCATCGCAGAGGAGTTGTCCGAAATTATACGAAAATTACCAAAACCTAGGTACGTACTCATATCTATATAGGCTGTTATCATGTAAAATAAATCGACGCAGCGGTCTCCGCGTGCTAGCTAGATAGAAGAAAAATGATGTGTTGCAGTAAGGAACTACTCCATTTTCATGTAAATTTGACCTGAAAATTTATAGTGCAGATAGAAATATATGATCTGCAGACCCGGATATAGTATGATCTGTATGACTGCACTACCTCATCACCAGCTCACCTAATTAGACTACTCAATTATTCCGTTGGGTTACAATGTAAAATTCATTCAAGTAGTTCGACAAGTTAATACCCCCAAAAGCATGTGTAAAATTCAACTCCTGCGAAAACATGTCCAGCTTAATCTATAATTTTTTATTTATTTAGTTTTTCCGGATCATATGCTAATATGCATGTGGTTTTAATTTTATCGTATACATATCCTGATAGCTGTTTTAATCCTGGTGATTTATAGTTCCAGAAAATCTTAAGAAATCTGCACGCAAACTTTATATTTGTCGTAAACTGATGAGCCTAGAAGCCCTTTTTCTTAATCTAATTTCTCAGTTTTGCCAATGGCAATCAGGCGCTGTATAATTTGTATCCACTGGCCCTTCAGTGGGGGCAATAACACTGACCGGTGTCCTCCTCATCCTATATGATGTCAAAGTCTTGTATTTGGTTTCATTCAACTCAGCCCTCTTGTAAAGTGGTTCTCTTTGTGCATGCTTCATAATGTGCAGACTGCTTCTGCAACATTGCGTGATCTTCTGCGAGCAGATTTCACATTGACTCTAAATCATGAATCATGGCTTATTTGCAACTCAAGCAAGGATTTTAGTCTTCTCTAATTTCTACATGTCCCCTGCATTAGGCTTTGAGCATTCACATGGAGCTGCGGTCTTCAACCAAACGAGTAAGCAATACAGCATAACTTAATTGGAAGGGATAGCAGTATCTCTTTGATTGCACCAAGTCAAACTCAAATCACACTACGTTAGTTAAAAGAAGAAGAAAAAACGAATACATAAAACACAGATGTACTGCAAGACTACAATCGAGTACTAAAATGGATACAAATGAGAAAACTAGTTCAAAGGGAGGCAGGATATTACACAATTTGCTGCATATACAAAATGGGATCCATCACTTATTCAGCGCAAAGTCATCTCGAAGTAAATCACAGCTGTTGATGAAAGAAACGTGTTGTTGGGGGATTGAACGATACGACGGTTCGTCCTTTTCGAGTCAAAAGAGCCATAGTTAGGGACTTCTGAGTAGTTAAGCATGCCTGCTAGAAATGTGAGAGATTTGATGCGACAGGGTGATACGATCCGGATTTTAAAATAAAATTTAATCCTATAAATATGCAGATCATCACTTATAGGATATGACTTTGTGCTGAATAAGTGATGTAACACTAGGGATGACTTTGCACTAGCCTCCTCGCTAGCAACAAATCTGCTTTTGTTTGCATAGATGTTGCAGCCTTGCAGGTCCATGCGCGTAAGTGCTCTGGCGAGGAAGGCCAAGGAGTTATGTGTGCTACCACTCCCTATTTTGCATGAGGAGTCAATTCAGGGAAGCACATGACAACTTGCTTCTAATACTTGGTTCGTTCCTGGGGAAGAGGCGCCAAGGTGGAAACTAGTACATCAGTGCTAATAATGAAAGATGAATGAGGGCTATTTCCCTCCATTCCTTTAGTCCTTCATCTGCTGAACTAGTTTTCAACACCCTCAAATTCCTCTTTCTTTTGTCTCTTGAAGCCCTTCTGTCCATCGAAAGTTCTTCAGGATTTCTTCCCTATGGTAACTTGTATCTCTAATATACAAAATATTTTATGTAATCTGCTTGTGTTTGAAGAATAACATTTTTCTGAAAAACGTTGTTCATATTGATAAACTTAAATATTGTTTGTGCATGAATCAATACACTTTGTATTTGGCCACAGAAATTGGCTAGTACTGATTAACCACTAAAAAACTTAAAAATTTAGACAAAAGGTTTAGCCACAGAGATTGGCCAATACTTAGCCACTGCTACTAGCCTTGTGCTGAAACATATGAAGTCCCTATGTTATGCCCCTGCAGTTTATTCTAACGAATAGCTACCAGGGAGCCTGGATAAACTGAATTATTCTGCTGCTGATGGGTCATCATATTCCCAGGCTGGCTGTACATACTTTTAAAGGAAACGACCATTAATAGGGTTAGCATGAACTATGCCATCTCGGTCACGCAGGTGAACTGCTCCACGGCCTTGAATACGATCTATGATGTACGGTTCATCCCACTTTTCAGACCACTTTCCTCGTCCATCAATCTTCTCATTAATAGGAAGTATCACTTTCTAGACTAAGTCCCCCACTGCAAAACTCTTTCCCCTAGTGCACTTGTCATAGGCACGAGCAACTCTACGGTTCTCGGCACACAACTGCTCGTATGCCTCTAGTTATTTCTCATCTAAGTCCTCATGCTCCTGCCACATTGCATGCACGTAATCCTCACCTATCAAATCATGTTTCTCCATAACTCGTAAGGACTGCACGTTAATTTCTAAGGCAGCACTACATCATGGCCAAACATCAATGTATAAGGAGCCGTCCCTGTTGGATTTCTTTTGCTTGTGAAGTATGTCCATAATGTGTTAATAACTCCTCATGCCACAAATGAGCGTTGCTGGCGAGCATTCTCTTTAGGATGTGTAAAATTATCTTGTTGCTTGCCCTTGCCTGACCATTTGACTGGGCATAGTATGGAGTGGAATGAAGAAAGTGTATACTGAGGTTCTGCATCAAGCTGTCTACCTTGCTCTGATATAAAAGCTGCCCCTCTGTCAGACACAAAACATTCTGGAATACCAAACTAACAAACGACATCTTCAAACAAGAACTGGCGAATGATTTTTGTTGAGGCCACTTTTAAAGGCCTAGCTTCCACCCATTTAGTGAAAAAGTCAGTTGCGACAATTATTAACTTATGTCCCTCTGACGAGTGAGGATGAATCATCTATATAAAGTCCAAAGCTCATTCTCGTGCTGGCCAAGGCTTAATGATTGGCTATAAAGGGATATTGGGCAAATGGCTGATTGGGCCGTGTGCCTGACATTCCTCACAACCCTTAGCAAACATATTACAGTCCTTGAGCATTCCTGGCCAATAGTTTCCATGATGGCGTAGTAACCATCTCATCTTTGGGCTAGCTTGGTGTGCCCCTGCTGCCCCCAAGTGTACTTCTCTCATTATTTGTTTGGCATCGCGTCCATATACACACCGTAATAGCAAACCTTCCTCACCTCACATATACAACTAATCATCCTTAAACACATAATTAGGAGCTAAAAAACGAATCCGCTTGTCCGCCGGTTCGTTATGATTCTGGAGATAAGAGGTAATGGGTTGTCGCCAATCTATGTCAATATGATATAGTGTGGCTACATACCATTCATTGTTTTCTTCCTAGCGAGCAAAGAAAGAAGGCAGCATTCATCGTTCAACCTTCAGGATCTGCTCACGTACTCCATCATGTAGGCTTACCCCCATCGCTAACTGTGTCAACTTGTTTGCTGCATAATTCTCCTCGCGAGGGATGTGACTCAATTGTACTTCAGTAAACAACTTGATTAGACCACATGCTTGTCTGGCATAGGGCTCTAGAACTGGACTAGCTTTATACTTCTGCTCAAGTTACTTTATCACCAGTAGGGAATCTCTGTAAACGTGAACGTCTGTAATCTCCATATTCAGCAAGAGCTCCAATCCTATGATAAACGCCTCATATTCTGCCTGGTTGTTTGTACAATGGAAGTCCAACCCGAAAGAATAAGAAAAAGTCTGGCCGTTTTGGGTAATTAAGGCAATTCCTGCCCCAGCCATGGTGCTAGTACTCGAACCATCAAAATATAAATACCACGGTGCCAGAATAATCCGAGCTAACTCCAGTTCTGGGCCTTCATGAGTATCTACCATCGGATGATGGGCAAGAAAATCAGCCACCGCTTGGCCGTTTATTGCCTTCTATGACACATATTGCAATTAGAACTCTGAAAGAGCCAATATCCACTTTCCGATTCGGCCCCTTAGTATAGGCCATGAAAGCATGTACTTCACCAAATTGGTCTGCGCAATGACACAGGTGGTAAATGACAACATGTAGTACCTTAACTTACATCCTGAGAAATACAAGGCTAGACACAACTTTTTCATTGGTGAGTATCTCATTTCACACTCTGTCAATGTACGGCTCAGGTAGAAAATGGCTCATTCAGCTCCTGCCATATCGTCTTGTGCTAATAATCTCTTAATAGAATGATCTGTAGCTAAAATGTACAACTTGAGGGGTACACCTGGTCTTAGAGGGACCAAGACTTGTGGGTTCGCTAGATATGCTTTGATGGCATCGAAAGCCTCCTGATGAATAGGCTCTCATATGAAGTCCTTCTGATTTTGCAACTTGAGTAATGGTGAGAATGGTTGTGACTTGCCTGTAGCATTTGCAATAAACCGTCGAAGGTAATTGATCTTACCTAACAACCTCTGTAACTCCTTCTTGTTCCTTGGTGGCATAGCTTTGGGCACTGCTTCTTTCTTATCATCTGGGACTTCAATTCCTCGTTGGTGGACCAAGAAACCTAGAAAATCTCCTGCTTGCATTCTGTTTTTGGCGAAATATGTAAGGATCACGTCCCGAAGAGAGGAAGATATTGGATGCAGTTTCACTCCCAAGCATCCCGATCTGAGACCTGGAACACTTGCTTGTCCTACAAAATAATAATCTTAGCCTAAGAGATCGAGACGGGGTCGGCCTACCTTCGACGCTCTGATGCTTAAGTCAGTAATGACGTAACTGTTCGGGTAACGTAACAGTAGAAATGATTAAGATTACCCTTTCCTTGGAGCGGTTGCCATCTATTTATGGTTAGATGATTTTTGACAACTCGAAGTGATTCTCGATGTGGGACTAGCTCTCCTGCCATTTTGGTGTTTAGGAATGACTGATTCCTACATGAGAGTGGCTAAGGGGTATGCTGGTCAATGATCACTTTGTTTCGTACAACCTACACGTGATGTGCGTTGTTCTCCATCACGTGCGTCGTACAAAACTGGGCTGTGATGACCGAACTGCCCTTGTTCGTGTTGTGGCTTCGTCAGGGGGGTATGCTGGTCATTTAACCTGGTTGATCGGTATGGCCTGCATGTGACGCGTGCTGGTGCACCTTTCGTGCGTTGTATGACACATGGTTATGATGACTAGACTTCCCCTAAGCTTAGCACATAGCCTCTTGCCTGGTGTTTCTAGGCTTTTTGAGTATTTTCGTCCTAAGTAAAGTATGTTTTTTGGGTTTAGCACGTCACATACTAACAAGTCCCCCAAGTCCCTAAGTCAAGGGTAAACCTTGGTTGGGGAGTTGACTAGAAGCATTTTTTTTCAGAAAACATCTTTACTTAGCGTCGTTTCGTTCCAACCCGACTCGCTCGGGGTGGAGTAGGGCGTATTGGAGTCCCCCAACTTCCTGACCAAGGTTAATCCTCAACGACGCCAGCGTTCAATGCCTGCCCCGAAGTCATGGCTTTTTTAGGGATGAACGGGGTATAGTGGGAACTTGTATTTGGAATGGGGGTTGCCCCTAATGTGTTGAACGAGATGGTTCATTGAGTATATTGTGATGGATGTGTTGCGTGGGTCAACGTTGTTTATGCCATCTAGAGGCATCCTACTAGAGTTATGCTGAGCCAGCGCTTTTTCGGGCTCGAGGCGAGTGAAGTCCCCAGGTAGCGAATGCATTCTAGGTCAATCATTTCGTGTTTAGGGGATATCCATGAGGATCAGTTGCTGGGGAGTCCGTTATATAGAACGGCGTGCGTGGTAAAATGGACCCACACGCGTTCCGACCGTTGGGGGCCTCTTGATGTACAACAGATAGGGTTTTTTGGGGCTCGAGAGGAGTTAAAGTCTCCAGGTAGCTAATATCTCTAGCAGTGTGCGCGATCGGGGAGCATCGCGTTCAGGGTGATCGGCCGATGACGGCGCCCGTCGTGATTAGTTGAGACTTACTAGTTACTGCGTTTTAAGGAATTTTCCTGGATTGGTACTTTTCTATTCTTTTGCAACCTGATATATGAGGTTAAAGAATTGGTTCGTTTGACCATGGTGGTGTGAAGCGTCTCGTGTCATGGTATATTACCATTTTGGTTGTCGATGCATGCTTAACACTTGTCATCAAGCGCGGGGCTCAAGGAGCAGTGGCTTAGTTCAAAGCACGTGTTTTGGCTGTCATAATGGTGTGACAGTTAAGAAGAGATGTTTAGGTTTTGAATTCGAAACGCTGCCTGTTACGTAGCGTGCATCGGTGGTGAGTTGGTCAAACGGATTGACGGTTTAGACGAAGCGATGCTTTCAGAAACCTTGCTATATACGACCTTGTTTTACCCCACTTGAGGTTTCTTTACTTTACTTGAAGAGTTGTTTCCGAGAGAAATTTGATCAGAAAATGTTCTTGCTACATTCGTCTGAGAGTTATGGGAAGAAAAGTTTTGAAGGATTTCGAATCTACCCTTGTAATCTTTTGGTAAGGCTTTCAGACTATTTCTACTTTGTTGTGGATTTCCTTTGTTTGTTGTCGTTTCTGTGTTGTTCTTCGTAATTTGGGCTTTATTTGATTCTGGGTTTGTGTTATTGTTGTAGTGGTTTATGCAATTTGAAATTCCAGTACACATGGTTGTCTTTTAGCAATTTCAATCTTGTTTAGATTTTTCGGGTGTGTTTCTGGAGTGCTCAACGCGATCTCTGACGTATTTTCCTTTGTCAGGCTATCGCGTTGAGACCATGAATTCGTCATCTCCTATATATGTATCCAGTGATGAAAGGCATAAGGTAGTTGATGGTAAGAGGAGGCGCCCTAAGATTTATGTAGGAATCACAGAGTTGAATCAGAGACTAGGGCTTTCACTGGAGTCGTTCAGCATTAGTCAGACGCTTTCCTCTCCGTCGTCTTCATCGTCGTTCAGTAGTATAGAGTCTAGGCGCGTCGTGCTTAGTCCAGACCCTCTTAGTTTTATTCCCCCTGACGCTTAACCTCTCTTATTGACTGCAGCGTCAGAAATGGCTTCTTCCAACGGTGGAAGGGTTGAGGCGTCAGAGGACTCTTAATGCCAGCAGAGCGGGGCCAGAACATCGACATCCTAGATTGCAGAAGACAAGCTGCAGAATCTGAAGGGAGGTGCTATTCTGAGGTTTTTTTAGGATGACATGCATATCCAGGAGCCCGTCGCGTCGTACTCGGAGGTGGAGTGTGAGAGTTTTTACTATAAGTATGGCGTGCTTCGAGGTAGCGTCGTAATGAGGTCGTTGGGGCCAGGTGAAACCTTTACCCCCCCCCTCCCCGAAGGTTTCACGTGCGCGTACGAGTGGCACCTGAAGAACGGGATGAATCTGCCTCTCCATTCGTTTTACCAGTTTGTACTTTCCCATTGGGGAATTTCTTTTGGCCAATGCGGGCCTATCTTTGTGAGGATCCTGACTTGTCTGTACAACGTGTTCAGACTCCCCAAGATGGGTTGCCCTACTATTGCAGAAGTTGGATAATTCTGTAAACCCGTGTACACTCTACGGGATTTTTACTTGGAAACAGTAACCATGGCACCGAAGGAAGGAAAATGGTGGTGGTTCCAGAATGTGCAGTCTTCCGCTGGAGGATGGCGTAAGAGAGCGGTATTCGTAGGTGGGAAATGGGAGTTTGGTGATTGTGATGGTGTTGATTTCTGCCCGAATGTCCTGACTGGGTTTGAACCGTTAGGTTATTTTTTTGAATATTTACTTATTGTTGTTTTTTTTATGCACTTCTCCTAGTCGTCTTGCTTCATTGCGTCGTGCCACACTGACTCATTTATTGTTTTTTGCAGTGGAGTACTACTTTCCTCTGTGTGAGAAGGAGCGTTTGCGTTTAGAGCAGGTGTTATACTATTGGGACCGTCCTGAAGCCTACTGCAATTATTGGGCACTGTTGTATCCTGACATCGTAGCAAAAACAACCATCTTTCGCCTACCCGGTATATGTATATTGGGTGTGTTTGTTTTGTGTTGGACTTTTGCTTTTGATGTTCCCTTGTTACTGCGTTGCATTGTGATTGATTGTTGATGTCGTCCTTGAGCAGAAAAAGGAACGTTTAATACTGAGGGAGCGATGACGAAGGCTAAGCTCGGTAGGATGTTGAACCAGTTTCTGCAGGAAGGAACCAAAACTGCAAAATTGGCTCGAGATACGAGTGGGAAATTTGTGCGGACCTTCGTTGTCCAAGAAAAGGTCCCCTACCTACAGCACGAGGAGTTGAATGCTCGTTAGGTGGTGATTCCTCCTGTGGGCGCTTCTGAGGGTCCCTTCGTGCCTGGACGCCGTCGGGCTTACTAAGATGGTTTTTTCATAAGCATATATGGCTTGTTTTTGGGTCAAATTTAGCTTAAACACATTCTTAATGTAGATTGAGTTCCATGCAACTACAACGATCTAACAGAAAGAGCACAACTAAGCTAGATACATCCAGGCACGGAGTCAGGAATTAAATCTTGGGTGTGCTAAATTTTCTTTGTTAGGAAGAACAACTTTTTTTTCTTTTGAAAAATCGATGAATTTTACTTTATTTTGACTAAACATCTGACCTAAAGAGTTGAAAACATGGAGAAAAGCGGTGTAGATTAGAGAGCAAGCTCTGAGCGGAGATGCACAAGAAGAACTAGCTAGTTTTTGAAGAAAAAAAATATTTTCGTGTTTTCTGCACTAGTTTTTGATGAAGTTTATGCACAACCGATAAAGTTTACTTTATTTTGATGAAACATCTGACCTAAAGAGTTGAAGACATGGAGAAAAGCGGTGTAGATTAGAGAGCAAGCTCTTAGCGGAGATGAACAAGAACTAGTTTTTGAAGAAAAAAATACTTTCGCGTTTTCTCACGCTTCGCTTCCACATACCTAGACCCGTTTTCATACAACTTGGGTCAGTTGTTCTCAATTGTTTTCGAATTCGACTTATTTTAAAGGTAATGATAATTTCATATCCTTATCACCTTATTTCTTTGACCATTTTATACCAATATAATCTTGATCCTTGAAATGGTATCAAATGCACAACAACTTCCATGCACACTCACAAATCATACTAAAATTAAAAAATAAATCAAAGTGTTTAGGCCCAAAATAAAATATTTTGTTATTGGGCTCTGGAGATTAGATCAGGCGAGTGGCCCGAGAAGTATTCCTTAATCAAGTCAAGACAGACTGGAAGAGAGGAAGAGGCCGACTCCCGCGGCCCATTAATGAATAATAATCGACCTTTCCTATGGAAGAAAGGTTTCCTGGCGAAACTTATCTCTAAGAGTCTTAGACTCCGAGATAAGGTAAAAGACATGGGAACCGAGCAGTTAGAGTTGCTTAGCAAGTTTAATTGTGAGGAGATTCAGTTGAACTGAAATACGAGCATCGTTTCCTATATATAGAGGAGCATAACACCGAAGAATGGATCCTTTGATCACATACAATTTGCTATCGACAAACTACCTTCTTATATCGAGAAACCCTTGCAACCAGTGATCAATAGAGTTGTCACCCGAAGAACGTGAGATTCTTGGGATTCAAGGGCGCAAACAACCACAGCCGGCGATCAAGAGGCTTGTCACCAGGAGGAGTGAGAGTCTAGAGATTCAAGAACGCAACTACTGTGTTCTCAACACCGTGACAAGAGGATTGCTCTGCTTTACACCAGGAGGAGTGTTGGGTATCGATTTTCGTGGCTTAGCTAGAGACGCGAAAACCACATGTCCTAAAGTTATTTAGGCAAAAAGGATCCATTTAGGCGGGATTTGTGCTCTCCCCGTCTTAATCGCTTTTAAGAAGTCAGATAACAGTTGGCCTATAAATCGACTATTCCGTCACACGACGGTGACACACCAACGCACGAAGCACAAAATCAAGAAAAGAGACGGTTTGAATCTTTCTCAGAAACTTTGAAAGTTTTTGGTGCCAAATACAAAGCATTATAAGTTATAATAGAAGACACTCTCCACTATGTAAATGATTCCGGTGATGAGGAATGCAATGCGTTTTGATTCACCAAAAAACAAAAGAATCAAAGAAAGACTAAATATTTATTGTACTCGTAAGCTTTGACAAGAAGGTAGTTGTTCACTAGGTCCACCAAGGACACCAAGTAGTGAAGGTACTCAAGGACCATTTCAAATTACAAGTTGCACATTAGATTTATATCTAATTAATCTGCCAGAGTACAACACAACCAATGCTATAGATTAGAGATTATTACTGCATTGCATGAAACACTGAAAGAGAGAGACTGAGGAAACTAAATAGTGGATTAAAATTTTGAACAGGAAAATTAAAAATGGTGAATTGGTCATGTTGGTCAGAAAATGGGCCAAGTCTACTAATTCAATTCAGGCTATTCAGCCGGTCAATAATTTCCAACTCTGACCACGTCTTCCTATTCCTTTCCATCACTATATATACCTTCACATTGCTCCATCTTCTTCCATTCTCAACTCTCTCTTCTCATATCTCTTCTTTCTTCTACTACAACAAAAGAACAAAAAGCTCAAATCTTTTGCCAAGAACACAAACAAAGCAACAACATCAAAGTGCAAAAACCACCTCAGATGGCTTCTTTGCAAACTTCAAGTTTCACTACAGCTTCAACTCTTTCTTGCTCATCAAGGAGAATGATCAATGCTGCAATCAATGTCCCTAAAGTTCCAAGGATCCGATTCACAAACCCGAAAACTGCAACGAAGTTGATTCTTGAAGGTCTACAACTGAAGGACACATACTCAGTAGCGCAATCAAAGCACCAAGAATCAACTCACTTTCTTTCTACTACTACTACTACTAGCTCTAGTACTACTACTACTTCAGCTACCATTCAGCTCTATGCAATCCTAGAGGCAGTAGCAGACAGAATCGAAATGCACATCAATATTGGCGAGCAGCGCAATAACTGGAACGTGCTTCTGTTGAACTCAATCAACATGATCACTCTTACAGCTTCAATCATGTCTGCAATTGCAGCAACAGTTGGTACTGGAACTCCCATTTTGGCCTTGAAGTTGTCTTCAGTAGTTTTGTTCACTGCAGCTTCAGGAATGTTACTTGTAATAAACAAGATCCAACCTTCACAACTGGCTGAGGAGCAACGCAATGCTACAAGATTGTTCAAGCAAATGCAGACTCAAATCCAAACCCTACTCGCTCTTCGCGAGCCAACAGAACAAGATGTGAAGGAGACAATGGAGAAGGTGTTGGCTCTAGACAAAGCCTACCCACTTCCATTGTTGGGAGCCATGCTTGAAAAGTTCCCTAAAAAATTTGAGGCAGCTGCTTGGTGGCCTAAAAGTCATGAACTTCAAAATGCAAGCGAAACCAAATCCATGATAGGAAAGAGTACAAATGGATGGAGTGAGGATCTTGAAGAGGAAATGAGAGAAATTGTTCAAGTGGTGAAGAGCAAGGACTTGGAAGACTACGAGAGATTAGGTAACTTGGCATTGAAGATAAACAAGGTGTTGTCTATTTCAGGGCCTTTGCTTACTGGTGTTGCAGCCATTGCATCAGCTTTTGCGGGAAACAATGAGGTGGCAGCCATTGCTGCAGTGACTTCTGGTTCATTGAGCACCGCAGTCAGTTCATTTCAACATGGTGGGCAAGTTGGGATGGTGTTTGAGATGTATAGGAACTGTGCTGGCTTCTTCAACAAATTGGAGGATACAATTGAAGCCACACTTGGAGAGCAAAATTTGGAGAAAAGAGAAAATGGGGAGTTGTTTGAGATGAAGATTGCTATGGAATTGGGAAGAACCTTGCCTCAGCTTAGAGAACTTGCATTGAAATCAGCTTCATGCAGGAGAAAAGGAACGGTTGTAGATGAAATGGGTTCCAAACTTTTCTGATTAATTTCACATTAGTTCTGTACAAACCAAAGGAAAATTTCCTTCAGATTTTTTGATTCTTTGTACAAAAAACATGTAACATTTAGAAGAAAGATTAATGATAGTCCTCATTTGTTGACCACAAATTTTGCAGAACAGTGTGTTTAATTTACTATGTCTCTTGCATCACTTCTTGTCATGCCTGACACAGAAACATAAGATTTTTGGTGTTTCGTGCTTGTCTGATTAAAACTTTATTTACTGTTTGTTTAGTGACCAAAGTTGGCGTTTAATTAGTCATTGACCTCCGTAAAGAGACTATGTGAGTAGTTGAGATTTGAGAGAGGGAGTTTTGTTTTTTTAATAAGGACTGGTGTGGCTAATTTTCTGGAGTTTTAATGGTTTGGAATGCAGAATTAGAACAAAATGAAGTTGTTAATATGCATAATCGAATATTAATGTCATTATGTAAATGAAAACGGTTTGGATTGGATGGCTAAGGTTATCTTGCACTCTTGACTTTTCACGCAGAGTCTTACCTTGAAGGATTGGACTTGGCTCCCCTGGTGTAGATTGTTTCACATCTAAAATTCCTCCTGGACACAGTGGTCAATGTAATTCTCTAATTGTGACCTTGTCACGTACTAAATTAAATCTTGTGTTAACTTGTAAAAGAGCACATTCAACGGAGTTGAGAATTCAATGAGATTCAACAATGAGGTGATAACAATTTGAGAAAATTTTAGCAACAATATCTTAAATATAGGTCATTCATCATTTATGTACTTCAATTTTTGAAACTATCAAATATATACCTCATGTCTTCAACTTTGTAAATTTATACAAGAACAGTATATGGCGTCAACTTTGGTGTTAACTTTGTATAAGGTGTTAAACTTTTGAAGGTAAAATAGTCCAACCAACTCTTGGTACCAAAACTATACATTAGTATTTAATTTTCTCCAAAAATGTAGACAACTCATCTTTTTTCCTCCAAAATTAAAACACATAATCTATTTCTCTCCATACAACCAAAAGACTTAAAATTTAAAAATAAGTGTACTAAAAAATAATTTAAAAAAAAATTAGAGTAGTTGAATTTTTAATTTTCATATTTTGAACTAAAATTAAGCTATGACAAGGTTTTTTTTCTTGTTTTTTCAATTTTGGTGGTTTGTGACACATCGTAATCCAAGTATAGCTCCGTCTTTGCATATAACAAAAGTCATACTTGTTAATTACTATTTATCTTTCAGATCCATGCTTGTAAATTTTCTCTCATTCTTATGACATTAAAATGTAACATACTATAACATGAAAATGCAACCTAAATAAATGTGGTAAACAACATACATTACAACAATCTCATGTTTGGCATGCACCAATTAATGTCTTGAAAACATACAATTGAATAAATAGACATTGTAAGATGATTTCACGACTTGACTATCAATTTTTAGAACTTAGTGATTTTACAACTTGACTAAAATGTCACTATAAGTTTTTCTTTTTTAAAAAATGAAAAGTAGGGTTTAAGTAGGATATTGTCTGTTTTACCCTTAAAAGTTTAACCCCTTATAAAAGGTTAACACTGAAGTTGGCGGCAGATATTGTTGTTGTATAAGCTTACAAAATTGAGGTACATGTCTATTAATTTTAAAAGTTGAGATATATAAGTGATGAATGACCCATATTTGAGGTAGCATTCCTAAAATTTTCTAAAAAATATATTATATTGTAGCTTAATTTTAGTTCAAAATATGAAAATTAAAAATTCGACCACTATAAATTATTTTTTAGTCCAACTATTTTTAAATCTTAGGTCTTTTGGTTGTATGGAGAGAAATAGATTAGGTGTTTTAATTTTGGAGGGGAAAAGATGAGTTGTCTATAGTTTTGGAGAAAATTAAATAATAATGTAGAGTTTTGGTGTCAAGAGTTGATTGAACTATTTACCTTCAAAAGTTTAACACCTTATAAAAAGTTAACACCAAAGTTGACGACAAGTACTGTTCTTGTATAAGTTCACAAAGTTAAGGTACATATCTGATAGTTTTGAAAGTGAGATACATAAGTGATGAATGACCTATATTTAAAACACTATTGCTAAAATTTTCTCTAACAAAAATGTATAAGTTCTGAACTTTTGTCCGGTAATATCTTATATCTACATTTGAGATGTGAAGTTTTCAAATTTCTCATCCATGCGTGTTTTGATGAAAAAGGAAATTAAATGAGACAGTCAACTACCTCAGGTGAATTGTCATAGATGCATCTGTGAGATTTAAACTATGAATACAGCTCTACATCTTCTGGTATTGCTTTAATAGTTTTCTTCTTAGAACATGGTTTGTCTGATAAAACAGCAGTAATGCAGTTTGCCAACTTGTAATCTGCTCTCCGTTTCTTCATATTTATTGAGATATGAATCTCACATTGAAAAATTGAGACCTTGTTTGTAAGAGCAACTCCAACAATGTCACGGAAAGTTTGCTTATTTTGTTCAAAAATAAAGTCGAAACTTATTTTAACTAATCACTTGTATAAATTTACTCCATCAATATCACTTAAAATGTAGTTAGATCTAAACACATGCTTAGTTTTGATTGGTTGATAATAAAATATTTATTTATTAATATAATTATTAATTACATTTGCAATCTAGAAGGAAAGAATTAATTACAATATTGAATATTTCATTACCTATAATTCATATTTTCGGTATAAGAATAAGGGATGAAAATATGAAATATAGGGAATCTCTAAACTGGCTAATAAGATATGGGAGCTACTGGAGTAAATTTTAAGAGAAAATCTTTATATTTTAGCTAGAAATGACTTATAGGAAATCTGCTGGAGTTGCTCTAAGTTAATAAAGATTTGGGATATTCCCACCATTGCCAATTAGTTTTAATATGGAACTCCAAATTACTTCATTATGGTATCAGGGTGAGTTATCCACGACACGTGTGAATCTGTAACGGTCACATGAACTCCATGTCACCCAAATGTTGTCTACGTGTTTGGCTTGAGATGTTGCCACACGTGCGGATGCATGTTGAGATATGAATCCCACATTGAACAATTAGGTTACTTGCATCATTGCCAATTAGTTTTAGTATGGAACCCCAAATTACTTATCGATATAAATATTGATATGTATTTGCAGTCAACTTACTTGGTCTGATTGTTTATTTGGTCTGACTTTCAGTGTCAATCTTTACGTTGTTGAAAATTGAGAGGAAATTAAGAAGTCAACACTCGGCGACATTCAGCCTTTGATATCAAAGTAGAGATTCTCATTTTACCTTGGTGCATATAGCAACTTATCATGTAGGGTACTGTATCTGGAACACTCTAAAGCTAACTGAAAGCAAAGAAGAAGAAAATGAGGGATTGATTAATGGCTGTGAAATTCAGTGGTAACCATTTAAGGTATAAATCTCTGTCAATCTCCAACGATTGTATTGCATAGAAATGAAACAGCCAAAGCAATACATTCCAAACATACTCCATTTCATTCCAGATTCATAGGGAAGCGGAGAAGGGAAATCGGCATTGATAGCAACAGTAGGATTTTATGAAGAAGTCAGCAGATGAAATGCCGCACCTGAATTAGGTCGGCTTGTAGTATTTTGTTGGTACAAAAGGCATTTTTGTGACAGTTCCATCATAGGCCTTTCCTCGGACAACAATCTTAACTTTTGTTCCGGCCTTGTGGTTTCCAGATTTCACGTACCCCATGGCAATATTTTTCTTCAGGCAAGGGCTGAAGCCTCCGCTTGTGACTTCTCCAATGGTTTCGCCTTTCTCATTTTGAATCTCGCTGTGGCCTCTAGCAGGTGGGCCTGAAGAGATGAAACCAGCACGCCTGATCGACGGGCCATTTGCAAGTTGTTTAAGTATTACCTCAGCTCCAAGAAAGCCACCTTCTGCCCTTCTTCTCTTGCCAATAGCCCATGTGAGTCCAGCCTCCACTGGTGTTATGTGTTGTTCCATGTCATTTCCATATAAACACAAGCCAGCTTCCAACCGAAGACTATCACGAGCTCCCAATCCAGTCAGCCTCACCTTTCCCTCAGATTTCTCCAAGATGGCTTTTGCAAGATCCAACGCATTCTCATCAGGAACTGAGATTTCAAATCCATCTTCACCAGTGTATCTAACATTCTCAGTCAAAAGAAAAATCAAATATTTCATCAATGAATCAGTCACTCCAATAAGATGGTAAAAATGCCAGTTAGAAAAAGGGAATCATAAAATTGGAACAAAACAGAAAACGTATGGGAATTTAAAAGCTTCAATTTCTGATTTCACTAAGGAAAACACAGGACATGATTAAAATGCTTCATTCATTTTCATGGTCATTACAAAAAGGCATATGTGGGCAATGAGAAATTACTCAAATGGGTAACAAAGGTCAGATATAATATATGATATGATATAGAACAAGGTTCATCAGCTGAAAACATGGGTAGAAATGTTGCAAAATTACTCTTGCAAGTGATTACTTTGGAAAGACTAGAGAAATATAAAGATTATCCACTTACCCAGTCCTTGTGAGAAAGCAGTGTGCCCCATTGATATCTAAAATTCGGAACTCTCCAAAATAAAACTTGCTCAAATCCTCTTTTGTCAAGTGTTGAAGAGTTGGAGCAGCAAGAGGACCCTACACAGAAAATTTAATAAATCTCTTGGTATAAGCCACTCTTCAGATGTGAAGTCAAAATGTGTACAATTGTGAGCATACTGCTCTTCACTTACACAAGTATGGAAGTGTTATAATGCATCACTACAACCATAATATTACAATCTCAAGAGCAGTTGAATTAAATAAGGACAATTAGTTCTATACTTCTAGGAAATAGGCATATTCTAACAATCAGAACAACGAATCAAAGGCTCACCTGGAGAGCTAGAAGAGATCTCTCATCATGGATGTGCCAAGAGACATCTCCCCCTTTGCTCTTGAATGCCTTCATGTGCACCTCAATGTGAGCCAAATCTTTATCCCTACATCCAGCATTCACCACCAGATATATGTGGTCATCCGTAACCTTTGTAACCACGGAGTCATCAATTGCTCCACCCTTCTCATTTGTGAAGACAGTTAGTGTCCCCGTTCCAGGAGAAAGCGAAGCAACATCGGCAATTACAAGCTTCTCAAGGAACGGAATGCAGTCTTTCCCTTTGAGGCTCAGTCCACACATATGGGAAACATCAAAAAGACCACCATTCTCCCTACAGTTCACAGTGGAGTCCATGATTGAGTCCTTATACTGAATAGGCATGCCCCATCCAGCGAAAGGCACCATCTTCCCACCATTAGCAACATGGAAGTCATATAGAACCGTCTTTTTGAGCTCGGCTTCTGAGGCAAAGTATCGACGAGCTACACCCTTCTTATCACCCTGAGCAAGACGTCGAGTGATTGACTGACCAAGCTGCCACAGACTAGCTCCTCTCATCTTAGCAGTTATATCTGATCAACAAAAACCATACCCGCTCTTTAGATACTAATTCAAAGCAAGACCCTCCTATCTCTCACATACAATGATCAGTTTATCCAAACATGATGCATTGAAGCAATAACATAATCACCCCACTTTGTAAATGAGATACATGGACTTAAACACACTCACAATGACACGAAAACACGGTTGAAATCACAAAGCTGAAGTCTTCACAATCACTTCTGTATAAAGTTCCAAACTTTGAAGCTCCCAATTCTCTTAACCACTCGAGAATTCTACTCAATCAATCCGATTCAATCGAATCAATTACAATTCATACACAACGAAAGTACGCATTCCAATAAAAACAAAACAAATCCAATGAGTACACAAACCAATGAGTCATGTAAGAGCACGGACCTCGTAAACCCAATCTTACATTACCACGATGAAAGCAATCACAGAACAAAGAGACTGAAGGAGAAAACTCACGTAGTGTAAAAGGGTTCCTCCAATGCAAGTGAATCTGAGAGACCAGAAGAGCCTCAACTCAAAAAAAAAAGGTGGGCTTTTGATATGTTTGAGTGCAACTACGAAACACAGAGACAAAGATTAAATTTTTTTTTCTTGAAAGAAAAAAAAAAGTGTTGGTGGTATGTAGTGGGTGGAGGAGGGTTTTCCTTTCCTAATCGAGAGTGAGTGGCGACCGCAGCACCAAAGTGACCAAGCCACTTCTAATTCTGATTCTAGCATTCTCTTCACTCTCTACAAGTTTACAGTACATACCAGTGTTCTACTGCTTCTCAGCCTCACAGTAATTACCGTGGATTTGAGTCATCTAACGGCTGTTGATGTGGCGGAGTCTGACGAGACAGTACCTTTGGCGCTTAATTTGTCCGAGGTTTGTCTTGACGAGACGTTATGTAGCAATATAGTGGAACTGAGGGTCAGGTGATTATGGAGTTTATTTGGTGAGAAGAAAAGAAAAAATTGTTGGATAAAAAATAATCGACCACAGTGGGAGTCGAACCCACGACCTTCTGATCCGAAGTCAGACGCGCTAATCCACTGCGCTATGCGGTCTGGTATTGACCACTTTCTTGCTACATTTATCATATCAGAAAGTAATTCTTCTGGCCAAGTAGATTAGAAGGGTTCTTAATTTAGTTTAGTTGAAGCAACTTATTTCAATTTTGAGATGCCAAAAAAATAGTAAGCAATCGAGTGATTTTTTGCATGTGTCTAGCCAACTCTGTTGAATATCATGTGTCAACAAAGCGACATAATAGGTGAAAGTTCGCTACAGTTTTTCGACGAAGTTATATCCGAATAAAAACTAAAAAATTTCTTTATATATCCAATCATTGTAATGTGTACATCTTACATATTAAGAATGAACAATTGAGGTATGTGTAAATAAATGTAGAGAAGAGGAATGCATTCCTGTAAAGACATGGGAGGTGAGAAATGAATGTAGTTCTTCTCAATGTAGAACTATTGGTTATACCAAAAAGAATGATTCTAAACCTAGTGAGGAAATACTGGTAACCTCATTTGCATAATCTGCTGGCAGAACTATATACTGTTGATTACAAACCAATGTTCACCGACTTAACATTCAATAATAAACCATGGAAAATTGTTGCAAGAATAATAAAGGAGCTATATTCAAGTCAATCAATGCTAAAGCAATTCAATCAAGCCTTTTTCGATGAAATGATCACGGTGTTCTTCCTGTAGCAATAAGTAAACATACAATGAAAGTAAATCCACAAAAGTATTGAAAAGAGGTATGTGCCCTCCAATTTCACAAAAGAAAATGCTGAGCTTCAAAAATGAAAAAACCAAACTATCCAACTCAGTAGTTAAAAACTGAAAATATCCAGTAAAGTTTGGCAGGCTTTTGCTCATAGTAGAAAAAAGGCCATGCAATTTACTTCTTAATAAATATGAGAAATAAACCTTAATCTACCTGCTCATATGCTTATTCTATCGGTATCAATCAGGTAGTAAGAGATCAGGTAGTAGCCGATCTCCACACACAATCTGTAGATCAACAAAACTCAAAGGAAAAATTGTTACTTTGGTCACTCATGTTTGACAGTTGAGACGGATTGATCACTCATGTTTGACAAATATCAGATTGGTCACTCATGTTTTATTTTATCATTCAGATTTGCCACTTTATTTATTTTGAACATTAAAAAATCATTTTTTTATTTGTAAAGTATATATAAGTATGTTAATTAGCTTGGTAATGACAAAAATATCAATTCAAGTAAAGTATGTGTATGTTACATATGTGTTTTTTAACATCTAAAATGAACAAAGTGACTATTCTGGATGACAAAGTAAAACATAGATGACCAAAGTGATATTTGTAAACATGAGTGATCATATCGTATCATCTTTCAAACATGAGTGATCAAACTAGCAATTTTCCCAAACCCAAAATTGGAATGAAAATCCCATAATTGTTGCAGAGAGACAGAGAGACAAAAATCTCATTGTTGAAAGAGAATATTAAAGTTTACAGTCCAGTATATTGAAGTTTAAAACTGTAAGCTTTGTAGTATATATGTTACATTTTTGTAGTGCCAACCTAGCAATAAATTTATGCTGCATCAATTCTATTACATTGAGGTGAGCATAGAGACGCAAAAGTGACCATGAAAGAGCCTATAAATTCAGAAACAAATATTGAAATAGATAAATAAAACCACCAAAGAATACACAACCAAATGGAAAACCAAGAGAGCACAATCCAAAGAAATGAGTGAACGCTAAGAATACATATTAAAAGTGGCATCTTTATGATCTCTTCTCATTTTTGTCCAAGTATGTACGCTCGGGCTCACTTTAGCTTATTCAAGCTAAAGTAAATAAGCTATTGAACAAAAGCTCCAATGGCAAGAATTAGAAACATACACCGGCTCGTTGGCTCTCTACCCCATCATGCACTCCTAGACTTGGCTGGCAAAGAAGCATGGACCCCTTATGCTTGCTTCAAAAATCTTGTTTTATAGTTCTACAAACATTGTCTTTTCTCTCTATGGTGATCACTGGAAATAAAAGTTTGTTGGAAGTAAAGAATTCTTCTGCATCTTTGATTTATTCTTTACAATATTTTGGAAACTAAAAAAAGAGAAAAGATTAATTTCCTTCTTTATTAGTACATTACCTGCTGGGAGTCTTTGCATCAGCAAATGTAACTGAAATATTGCAAGATGGTTTGAAAGCTCCAATGATGTAATTCTATTATGCAACAAATTGGAACCATTACAAATCAGCCTCACGAAAATTTCATCACTGAAAAGACTCCCAACCGGAATCAAACCCCTTCTGAAAACACGAACTTGCAAAAATCATAGAAATTTTGGCAGAGTTTCACTATATCGTGGAAGTACCAATAACCTGTACCCGAAAACACACTTCATCCTATGCCACAAAAGTCAAACCGTGGGCACCAATCCCATCCAGATTTCTCGATATCATAATAATAATGTAAAGTAATAAGTAAAACTGTACTTTACAGAAATCCGGGGAAAAACATAAAAAAGTATCACATCAGAGTAATCAGAGCGACCTCTAGTGTATATATACAAAAATATACAACAGTAGGCAAAACAAGAAACCTACTGAAAAAGAAAGGTAACTCGAACACTAAGCCTCCGACTGCGACGTAAGACACCAGAACCCAAACTGCAAACTGGGCACGGAAACCGAAAAATCCAGGGGAAAGGCAAATAAAATCGTTAGAGTGAGTGGACGAAAATAATCATATGCCTTTCACCATTTATATAATATATAAACAATGCGAGTTCTTAAAATGAATGGAGGTGTCAGGTGAATCTCTCAAGCCCGACGGTGATAGACTAGGCAAATCTCTCAAGCTTAGTAAGCACATCAGGGGAATCTCTCAACCCTGGATCTAGACTACCGGTGATCAGCCGAGTAGCCAATGCATCGATGCTAAATAAATGCCATCACCATAAAATATAAAACAATACCTCCAAAACAATAAATAATATCAATACCGTACTGGAAATAAATATTGAAATCAAGAACTCACTATGAAAGTGTAAATAAAAGTCCACTCACAGATAGCACAGCGCGCAAACGCGCTAATCACGAGATCCGGCGGAAAATCCCTCACCCAACATACTATCTCGATCCCCTGAATAATCACAAAATATAACTGATCAAAATCACAATTCATTACTCTGTACCACACCTTGGAAACCAACCATTTTCGGAAACATATCACTCGGATACAAAATAATCGACGAAAACCCCGAAATACTCCACATAAACCCTCGACTTAAAATTTGGTATCCAAATCAACTCGAAAACCTCAAGGCGATGATGGGGGCACGATTACGAGCAAAACGACATAAAACTTGTCAAATTTCAAAAAGTTAACGGGGTCGCTGGAGCTCCACCGTTAACCGCCGCTAGCGGCGGCGGCGCGGCGTCAACGGTGACTGATTCCGACCAAAATTTCCAGATCACAAGTATTCTTCAAGCCCAACAACTTTCTCTTCTACACCGAGACCCAATTCCAAGCCCACCAGCTGGAATTGAGCTCGAAATTCACGGAATTCATTGATTTCGGCGAGATTCCGGCGAGCCTCAAACTCAACCAAACCAAAATCCCTTCACCCAAAAGCTTCACAAGAATGAGGGGGACCTTTCCCCCCACCACCTCGACCCCAAAAGTCACAGGAGCACCTCACCCGATTCCGGCGAAATCCCTAGATTTCCACGAACTCGTTCTCCCCCAAATCGTGATCAATTCAACTCAAATCAAGTTCTAAACCATAGGAAATCAAGAGGAGAAGCTAACCATACCAAAATCAAGGCTGGAGGTGGCTGGAAACGTGAAGTCCGACGGCGAGTCAATGACGGTCCGTTTTGAACTCGGTCAATGCGAGTCAACGGTCCCTTTTTTGGTCAACGACGGTCAAACTTCCCGAACAGTGTTTTTCGACAATTTTCGACTATTCCGATATTTATACTCGCGGCTCGATACGATCGACGGTCGAAATCGAATCACATCCATGTTTCGGATAACTCAAACTCAAACGGATAAACACGACAAAATTACGCGATTTCAAATATTCATAACATATTCCTTGGTTATCGAAACAATTATCCGAAACTGCCCACGAACTCAAAATCACGCATACTACAATTCTCGTGAAGAGACTCAACTCAAATTCTCGCCCGATAATTAAGTCGTGAACCAAACCGCCAATTCAATTAATTTACGAAAAACTGTGATTACTCGTAAACTTGCAAACTAAGCCGATTAATGTGCTAATTCTGATTCGGGTCGTCACAATCACAACTAAATTATTTGAAAGTACAGTACATCAACTGTAAGCTGTTCCATGAAACCTTACCATGTTGACTCGGGCCAAAACCAATCTTCCTCCTAATAGCTCCTAATAGCACCGAACAAACTTGCACAATACAATTGCCACAACTAAAATTTCATGGTCTAAAAATCTGGCTTACATTACATATTCCAAACTATAAACAAAAGCTTCATCACAAACCCACGACTTTCAACTCGAAAAAAAGTGAACTAAGACACAGGGTGACATGCATTTGATCTAAATTCCACAACCGCTAAAATGCACTACAACCCAGTATTCTAAATCTCGAATCTTTCAAACCCAATTCAGCTTCACAAAATCTAATCAGCTGTAAGTATGAACATTAGACAATCAATCAATCGAAATTTATCTCAAGCAAATCATGATATTAATCAATCGAAAATTAGCTCAAATTGAGTGAAAAGTTGAAATCTTGATTGGAAAAATTTACCACAATGGAAAAGAGCTGGAGACTGAGACATAGTAGTAACTTACAATCTGAAACATAGAGTCGATGTAAGAGGATAGTTTAAGCGCGACAAATTGTACCCAATCGAAACACAGTGAGATTGAGGCCACGATTGGCTGATTGGGTTGGAGTTCGTTTGGTTCTTCGTCGGCAAACTAAAGTCGTCGTAACTACAACTGTCTGTGGAGAGGGCCCCACTCCCCTCAAACTCCTCCTCCGCTTATAGACGATTGCAAGAGAGCCAGAGAGAAAGAAAATTGCGACATTCTAAGGTTAGAGAACGGAAATGGCCAAGAGAGAATGGGACTGAAGCTAAGACGTTCTATGTTTGCATCGGTTAATGCACCTGGCTACGTGCTCTAACTTTGAATAGATACATGTTAAAAAGATTTGTTTGATGATATATCATATAGATTCCTGCAATGATGCAATATATGGTACGTACTGGAGGAGAATATTGCAAAGAAATAAGGTAGATTTGCTATTTGTAGTTTCCACACGACCACACTGTCTCTTTCTACATATACATGCATATGTCCAATGATGATGATTTTATCTAAGACAGACTAAGTTCAAGAGAGACATGATTTTCTGATGAAATTCCAGATTCCTTTAGCCTGCGTCTCTGGGAATAATAAGCTTTTGATGACGACGAGCTCAGTGATAGAGACGTGGAGGCATCAATATCATCATCATCATCTCCAGTTTTTGTTTCACCATCTAAAGTTTCCGGTTTACTATGATTGCTCTCCTGAAAAAGTCACATGTATATGTATAGAAGGAATAAGTTATCTTTCCGTTCAAAGCCAAGCAATAGAGATCGAGAGCATATATTAGTACCTGAGCATTATCATGAGTGCCTCTTTTGACTAGATCTGCGAATATGATGTAAGCATTCTGTTTCGAATTCTCAATGTTCCTGTAAAAGAGACCCAGCAAAGTCAGAAAGAGCTCCTACAACTAATTAGAGAGCAAAATGGAAGCAAATGAATCACAGACCCTTGAATGTGGCAACTGCTTCTGTTGTTCTGGTAGGGTACGTTGTTGTATATGTTTCTCATCATCCAGGCATTTCTTTGGCAATAATTAGTAGATTGCATAGCAATATTATTCGTTATGGGATTTGTTAAGTGTGAGTCGCTTGAATCCGAGGCCTTTGCCCTATCGTTCATCTGCGCTACCATAGCCGCTTCTGCGATGAATTAAACTTCAATTTCAGAGAGGCTTCAGAGAGAGCTAAGAAATTAACGTGCACGAGTCACAATTTCGGATATGAATGTTCAAACGATCATATAATTAAGAGTTCTGGGGCGAATTTTGGGGAACCGATATACATATATGTCTACAATATATACATCACGTAGACTAACATGTCAAGTTAGACATATATACATAAAGTATTCTTTTTGAAAAAGTCTGTTTATATGTTGAGCTAGTTTCTACTACTTATCTATAGTTACAATATAAATGGATTTGATGTTTTTGTTTATACTTTACTGATCATATACTACTTCAAATATTGGATATGTATACATAAATTATTTAATTAAGGAGCAGTACGTACTCCTAATTTCGATCATTTGAGAAAATGCATGCAGGAATAAATGGTGTACATATGTACCTTGTATGCGTTTTTCATGCTTCATGCTTCTGTACATCTGACCATGGAAAATCTCAACGTTAGAAACAAGCTGGAAAAATGAAGTTACAAAAGTTTCTCCAAAAATTAAACGTATAGCTTCCTTATTCAAAGAAGAATTTAGAGAAGCTCACCTGAAGATGGCTTTTTATATGAGATATGGTCAATCCCTTAACATTCATTATCTGTAAAATCAACTTCGGAGTAGCTCCTGATATGTGTGAACAAAGAAAAGAAATAAGAAGACCAACACAAGATGTTGATAGAACTTAGTATATAGGAGAGATCAGCTTAAAGAGTTATACTGTCTTCTCCTCCGAGCAGTTCAACTGCATGAACAAAACACCGGTGAAGATCCGGCGACCAACGAAGCCGAGGCACTTTGGAACGAACATAAGGTCTAATCGCAGTTGTTGATGATGATGATGATCTCAGCAGGCTCGTCTTCTCCGCTGACAAACTAGTATGGTGAAATCTCATCCTTTGTTGAGCTGTAAATCTCAGGACATGATCCATAAACTGTGGAGAATAAACCTCTCCATTGTCAAGTGACGAAGATGAAGGGGAGCTCATAACAGAGCTCAAACTATTAACTATCTCAGCTCTCTTCATTTTTTGGAGACTACAGATATAGAGGGGAGCTAGCAAGTTTACAAGTTTGCAACAAACAAAAGAGAGAGAATATATAGCGCAACTCTGTTGCACCTTGTGTGTCCTCTAGTGACAGCTTTTCCCAGTCTCAAAGGGACACTTAAGTCCTCAAGAGTGTCAATTGAGAACAAGAAAAAAAATCTCACAAAGCACAGAATTTCAGGGCTGCCCAGCACAACGTCAGGTCGGTTGTGGTTTACATTCAAAAGCACTCTCATAATTGGGTGAAAAAGTAAGATAAAAAAGTGAAAATAAAGAAGTCAAATATCTGCATTTAAGTCTATCAAAGGGGCGGATCTAGACCGGATCAACCTAGATTCAGATCTTTTTAATGAGAGAAAAAATTAGACCCGCCCCGTCCTGTTTATCTGACGGATCAACGGATTAACGGAGCGAATCCGGACCCATTTATCAATATGATAATTACTAAATTTTTTTTTTCAATATGTTAATTATTATCAATATGTCATATAATCTCTTTACATAAATACAATATTTTATTAAAACAAACTAGAGAGACAAAAAAAAACTCCATTTACATTGAGGAACTTGACAAGAAATAAATTATTTTGGATTTTTAATCTTTTAATTTATTAATAATTTTATATGACTTTGCTAAAGATATTTATATTTTATTTTTTTAAAAGAGAGTTTTAGATTAAGAATATTTCTTATATGTAAATAAAAGTAAATTATATAATAAGTTTTAAAAAATTAAACGGGGCGGATCATAAACAGATCAAATCGCTTATGATCCGGATCCAATTCGTTAAATAAACGAGTCAACGGGTCCGGGTCACAAATAGATCAACGGGTCCAAAAATTAGATCCAGATCCGCCTAATTTGTACGGGTCTGGATCAAAACCCGCCTCATTGACAGACCTACTGCATCTAACCGGGCCTTGTTACTCTTTACATGTTCTTCATATCCTATCCAGGCAGGTAAACACTTATAAAAATGAAGAAGAGAGTCAGCTAGCAAAGTAAACATACGTTACAATCAGGGGCGGATTTATTCATGGGCGAGATTGGGCAACTGAGATTTTGTGATTGGCTTTGTTAATATAAGTTTGGTAGAGTTGATTAGAAGAAAAATGACAGAAAATACAAATGAAAATGGTAGAAAGTCGAGAAGAAGTTAAACAGTTCCTTTTCTTTTGTTCGGCGAAAATAAAGCACAAGAACGACATCATCTCAATTAAAGATTTTAATGAAATGTTGTTGTTTATCTGTTTGTGCTAGACCCTGCCTACTAGCCTTACTTTTCTTTTTCTCTATTTGTTGTGACATCACGTGCCACTGCCAGTTGTTTTGTTTCCTTTTTAAGCTCTACATTTGCATATGTGAGATGCTTAATTGTAGATTTATAACTCTGCTAATTGTTTCCTATTAGATTTTTATTCAAATATGATTAATTAATTGAGAATTTAGTTTTTTGGTTATCTTTTTTTGAATTTTGATTCTCATATTAGAGTCAAACTTGATTATTATTGTTGAAGTATCGATTTTTAGTTTCTTACTTAGTGTATATAATTTTTCTCTTGCACATTGTTGAATGATCGATCAGTTTATCAATGAAGGCGCGGCGTGAATAATTGTTAATTTTATAGATTTTTTTTTATAAATTTATCTATTTGAGGTGAATTTTTACTTTTACAGACATTTTTTTTGCAGTACTTTTTTTGCAATATATTTTAGATCCACTGCTTATAAAATGCATCAATTTTTTGCTATTTTTTAAAGTTTTTTTTATTCGTAATATTATACATATGCATATATTTGGTCTTGTCCAACCTAATTTTTTTTTCGGATCCCCCACTGGTTACAATGAAGTGAATGTGCATGACAGTAGAAAACAAAGAACTCAAAGACGTTTTGCGAGTATAAATGTGCATGACACAAGCAATGCATGTCCTGAAGGAAGCATACCAAAAACCCTTATAAATTTTTGAAACCTCCTTTGTCAGTAACCAGTTCTCGATCAATATTCCGGAGAAACTTTCTTTTTTATCAATATTTTACAAAATTGAAACCTCCCTCCTTGTATCCAACAGAAAATGTGAGAAGAAAGAACTTTCATTCTTTTGTACGTTCACATTGAAACCCTATCAGAAACGAGCACGAAACAGAGCCGGAGCTTTGTAACGTAGACATGCTTTGCATGTCGGGCTTTGCTGGCTCGGAGACACGTCGGGGGGCGGAGACGTCACGGCGAGTGCCAATGGTCGCGGTGGTTGTGTAAGCAGCCATGCACATGGAGCGGTAGAGTTCAAATTTTTGGCTGGAAGGTTCTGCTTGAATGTAAAGGAGAAGAGGCCAAAGCTAAGAGACTTCATGGCGGAGACGAGGCCTCCATTGGCCTTGGTTCTCAGGGAGAGTTGCGTCACCGATTACGTTGATCAGGAAGGCCGAGCAGTAACTTTGTCTTGTTTTAATTACCGCGTCAGTCAAAAATATCTATGATCTATGTCAGATGTAAAAACATCTGATACAATCTGAGCTATATTGATCCTGTTAACAACATGAACTCGATATAATCTGCTACCAACATGGATTAGCACGTAGGTAATTAAGTTAGGCTCTAGTAAGTTGCACTTTTAGATCCCAACCTAATTAATTAATAACAAATTAAACTAACTAATAACCCTTTAAAATGTGACTAACATATAGATCATTAGATTATTCCATGTTACGTAATGCTACATCATTTATCCAGTGTATCAGTGTCTGCATAAATAAGTAGGTATTCAAAATATTATTGAAATTTACGTCCAGTAGTTACTTCAACAATTTTCTTTTTACATTACATATAGATTTTGACTTTAAAAGACGGTGTGCAATAGTTTCTATTCATAAAATGATCTTGATGTATTAAGAAATTATTATTTTCCTTTCTCTAAAATCTCCGTCCTCTGGTGTCAATCAAACCTTCGCTCTGGTCTATTTTCGTTGAGAGTTGGTGGTGCTATCACCACGCTCGACGGGTGCCTTTGTCGAGCTTATGCTCACATTCAAGTTTTTTTTTTTTTTGTATTTTCATAATCAGTTTATTTTCTATGTTCCTTTGATCTATGCACCTTTCTTTTGTTTCTGATTTTATTTTTAAAAAAGAATCGCGGTGTTCTAGTATTTTCTCTTTGAGAGACACCGGTAGCTAGCCCTACCATATTTTTCGTGGCCGGGTTTCATTTTTTTTGGCTACTAGATCTGTTTATAGAACCCATTTTCAAAACCCTATTTTGGTAAGAAATCAATATACTTGATTAATTTCAAGAAAATTTGTAGCTTTGATCTCTTCGCACGGAGAGTCATCAACGTCCTACTCTTTTTCATTTTTGTTTGTCCTTAATTTATGTACACATACTTGGCTAAATTATCCCATACTGTACGTACTTAACGCCCTTTAATACTTTTTAATTATATCTCACCGCTTACATAACAACACTCACTGGGAAGGGACCTACAACTTCGATGACAAACCCAAATTCTATCTCGGCATGGTTACCGCTCACGCGCCCACCAAGGAGCCAGCCACGAAGCACCTCAACAAAGGAGTAAGAACATTGATCCCACATCGAAGAATTCATAAGATCTCTGGTTCTAACCACCGTCATAAGCCTGGTGGTTCAGCACTAATGGCACGTTCCTGATTACACTTTTATGTTGTTACTCTATTCAAATACTATCTCGTTTCTGACTTAGGCATCGGAGAATTGAAGGCCAGCACACCCAATCTCTCCTTAATGGTTATCATTCGTAACAGCGAGAGCGGTTACGTTAGAGCGACAACGATATCGACTACACTATAGCGACAGCGATATCAACTACACTAGAGCGACAACGATATCCACTATACCCGAGCGACAACGATACCATCCATGTTCGCCCAAGCGACAGCGATACCATCTAATCAAATCCCAGCGACAACGATATACATATAGAAAGAATTGTATTAGTTACTTCTGTTCAATATTGACTACCTTACGGTTTTGAATATTAACATTGGCGCCGTCTGTGGGAAGCTACATCGGAAATTATTTTCCTAACCACGCAGCATCCAGTGAGCGGCGAGCATGGATACCTTCCTGACACTTGGCATGACACTGAGCACTTAGCAAGAACTTCTCCACCAAACACCCGCCATAAACGAGAACACCGATGAATCTGCCTTCGCACAGTGATCGGGAAAGCAACATGTTACTCAGGACCAGCAGGCATCCACTAACATTGAGAGGCATGCCACCGATATGGAACAACAATACGAGCTAGTGATGCAGAAATGCCTTGAGCTCGAAAAAACCCGAGAGTTCGAACATCAGCGATACATGCAGTCTGAGTCGAGACTGAGGGTCGTCGAGCGAGGACGGTTTAATTCAGAATCCACGGCGGAGTCCCTGAGCATGGAGCCTCACGAGGTGGTCCGTCAGTGGGAGATACTCATCTGATCATCATTACGCCCTCCGCACCTACGGAACGTGGGACCACAGCCGACGCCGGAAAGACTACAATGAAACCTGGAGCCGGAGTTAAACAACGCCGCCTATATGTCTCACCCGCCTATTTAGGTACAGCCATTACCTTCGCCACCCCCGCTTGTGATCGCACCAATGGTGCATCATGAGGATTTGGGGGTAGCAGCAAGGATCACCGAGTTGGAAGCCATTGTGCGACAGCTGAAAGTGCATCACGACAAGAGAAGACCAGGAGCTACTGGAAGACGTCCACGGATGTAGGTATGGGAACCGTAGCTGGCCAAACATCATCGTCCACAAGCTACTCCGATATGGGTTCTACTATAGAGGAATGAGGGCAGACACGAGGAAAATTGTAGACAAGTTTGCATTATGTGCCCAATACGCGACCAGAATACACGCCCCGGCAGCACCAATGCCAATTATCATCAGCCCCATCCCGTTCGCGCAATAGGTTCTGGACCTTATTGAGCCATTAAAGGCGTCATCATGCCAGTTCAAGTACATCATTGTCTGCATTGACTATCACACGAAATACATCAAAGCGAGACCACTTGTACTCGTCACCACGCAGAAGGTAATCAACTTCCTATGGAAAGACATATACTGCCGATATGGAGCGTCACTGACAACGGGAAGCAGTTAAATAACAAGGAACTGAGGAAGTTTACAGGTAACCTGGGGACTCGATTGGTGTTCACATCGGTATACTACCCCCAGACTAACGAAAAAGTGAAAGAGGCCAACAAGAAGATCAAGGTGAGACTAAAGAAAAGAATGGAGGACTACAGCCATAGATGTGTGGAATGCCTCTACGAGGTGTTATGGTCCATCAGAACTACACCAACCGAAGCAATGAGCACCTCACCATTTTCGCTCGTCCATGGAGCAGAGGCGGTCCTGCCATTCGTGCACCGTAGCCCTCGTTTTAAAGGATATGATGAAGATACCAACAAGGAAGGGCTCAACATGGCAAACATATTACGAGAAGAGAGGGAAGATGAAACCAATATTGCGCTGATGGCGAACGAGCAAAGGATCACTCGACAGCACAACCGCCGAGTTAGAACGCGGAAACTCCTAATCAGCGACATGGTCTGGAGAGAAGTCATCCCAAAACCAAAAAAACTAGTGCCAATATGGGAGGGACCGTTCAAAATCATCGAGAGCCTAACACCAACCACATTCATCCTCGAAGACAAAAGCGGCACCAGAGTGCTGATATGACTAAAATATGCATCAAATAGCACTTAACACATAAATCAATCATACAATTTAAAACCCTATAGATGTAGTATTTTATGCAAGTATGGATCGTTTTAGCAGGGGATTGAAGGGTGTATGCAATTATTGTGTAAATAGAGGGGGTATAAAAAGATCGATTAATTACCTAAATTTTCTATCTAATTACTACCTAGAAACGTCACAAGCAAGAACATGAATTCCTAGGACTCTAGCATGCATAAACTCATAGACAAGCAACATATACAAGACCCCTAAAAACTCTAATTAGTGTTATGACACAAATAAACCTAATTTTCTATTTACAAGTGATAAACTTATTCCTTACCTTCACTCAAACATGACATATATACATCTCTAAACAACCAACGAAATTCTATCACTCAAATTCTCAAAACACATGCATATTTCATATTTTGTGCTCGGAATCCCCTATACACCATTGATTTAGACTCAGAATCTCCTATATCTAAGATCAAAGCATTAAGAACCAAATACACATGCAAGTTTCGAATAAAAGTAATAAAACCCATGGAAGATTTATTGAAAGACATATAATTCATGAAACCAAATAAAATCATCCAAAACACACAACCAAGTTTGATACAAAAAAAGAGACTACGGAGTAAAGAGATCACGGTTACACTTTTAAAGCTTCGAAATCGCCTAAGGCTACTCAAGAGCACTAGATTTCTTTGGTGGAAGACGCTCGGAATCCCATATACGTCAGTGGAAGAAGAGATGTGGCGTTATGGTGGTGTAGTCGGCTTCTTGAGGATGCCGGCTTAGTTTGTGGGAGAAGGAGAGTGTTTGGTAGAGCTTAGGTAGAGGAATGAGTGATGATCTGCTTTGAGGCTGATCTCCCCTTTATATAGGAGAAGGGTAGGTTGTTTCCTACCATAACAAGAAGTCCACATTAATTTCGGAGAAATCTGACCTCCTGTAGTAAAACGGGATTTTCCTGAGTTATATATGTACGAATTGCGTGATTGTTGTGGCATTGGAAAGCTATTTCTGAGGGCTATAAAATATCTTCCTTGATCACCTCAATCGGAGTTAATACGCTGTTTCTAAAGCCTGTCGAAGTCTGCTATCCTGTAGCTTCAGATTTCCTTCTTTTTTAAGTATTAGGAATCCTCTTCTTGCCATAACTTATTCTCCACGAAATTGTCTGCCTTGTTCTTCAAGTTTGGACTTTTCAAATGGTCTTCTAATTAATTTGGTCCATTTTCTTTTGTTCTTCTTTAAGATCCTTCCGGAAGCTTTCAAATCCTAGCCAACATAGGAAAGGTTTTCCTAGTCAACAAATGATTTCTTTTTCTCTTCTATTTTTCTTCTTTCTTCCTTGGAATTTCAAACCAATTTCTTCTCTCCATTATTTTGCTGCGTTTTGTGTGTTTGTAGACTCCTTTACTTTGTTATTAACAAAATAACAAAATAAGTCAAAACTAATAAAACTAAGCAATTATCAAAGTAAAAATGTAGAGAAAATATATTACTTAATACGCCTAAAATGAGTAGATCAAGTGCCAAGAACCTAGAACGTGGAACACCTCCGATATTGTCACAGTAAAGCAGGTTCTACTATTTTGGCAATACTAGGGATTAAAAAATAATTCCCCACCACACCAGGGACTATCCCCGACCACGTGTGATTACATACCGCAATCAAAGAAACAAAAATTCTTCAGAACTTTGCTTGTAAAAACAAAAGAAAACACGCTCGAGCCCAAAGATCTGTTAAAACCCGAGATACATAGTAAAAGCTCAACAAGGCACTAGTGGAGTAGCCAATTCGGTGAACCACTATACTTTGTGTGTTTATTTACTTATTGCATCAGCATGTTAACTATTTTTTAATTCGACTGTCCGGTCTAACACTGTGGTAGAACCGACATACGGTACAAGCAAATGAATTTCGTCCAGACCTTTCATTGATCAGCGATATGTAATCATGCTTGGGATATTGACAAAAATGTATCTCCTCATTAAAATCATAGCATATCGATCGGGAGCAAAAAGCCTTCGCTACAAGGAATACTATTACAGAATGACTATATTGTTCAAGAACACTAATGCTATTACAAAAGGACACCAGGCTTCACGCTGGGCCATGAGCTTCACCATCTTGTAGGTCCTACTCTTGCTCATTATGGCGTTGACACTCACGATAATTGGTTGCCAGCTCCAGACTCCGCTCCTGAGACACACCCTCAACATTACGAATATGACGCGTTAGAGAAGTTAACGGTGATGATTTAGGAGTTAAAGGATGAGAGCCATGAGATGTCATACCTGCTGCCACGTGCTCACGCTAGCACTCCCTTTCTTCTTCCTCCTCTTGCTTTCGCCTCTCTAGTGCAAGTCGGTCGGCCTCACAGTTTGCCCCGACGCTCTTCATTTATCCGAGTGGTGTTCGCATGATACTTCTCGCTCACCCACCCGTTCCGGATAAACTGGTTTCGAGTCTCTTGCAGACCTCGTTTGAAGGCCGACTGTAATGCCTCGCAATATTCGGCGCCGACTTTGAAGTCCTCAACAGCGTCGGTAAGCTCTTGTTCCCGACGTTCCTCGAGCTCCCTAACCTGGCCCCAGAGTGAAGTGAAGTAGCTCTCAAGGATGGAGCGTGCCGCCTGGACATCCCTCATCTGCTAAAGCTCGGCATCCTTCAACCGCTACCTCTCCTCCTTCAGCTCGAGCTCGAGCTCTTTTGATCTCTTCCAAACGCGCCTCCAAGCTCTTGCACTTCTGCTGGAGCTCTTGTCATTGCTCGCTGGCCTGCACTAACCCCTCTTCCTTCTTGGCCAGTTCCCCACCGACCCGGGCCAACTCCTCCGACGATGACACCAGAGTTTGCCGCAAGTGACACATCAGTTGGAGAGCGGCGGCAACCAACCTGAGGCACTTGTCACCGCCCGCAGCAATGTCGGCCATAGTGTGCACCCCTGATGGAAGATAAGACACTATCTGAGCAGAATACGGAGGTGGCGCCTGTCAAGTAATAGCGCAAGGGATCACAACGCTCTCTAGGTCATCCCCCGAACGGGGTTCAGGCGCAAAGCTTCTAGGCTCGTGATCGGGGAGAAGCTCGACGTCAACAAAAGGACGACCCTCAGGAATATCCTCTATGCTGAGGGTCCAGTGGTCATCAGCATCACCCATCTGCTCGACAACGGTGAAAACAATAGGAGCAGAAGGAGTAGTGGGAACGGTCCTCTTCGCCGGCCTCTAAGAGGTGCTGGAAGAAGCAAGCTTTCTCTTTTTCGCGCAACCGGGGGCCCTAGCAACAGTGGAGGCAGCAATGACCTTCGCAGGGTCGTCACTCCCTAGTCAATCGGTCTCGGCCTTATTGGGGGGTTCGATAGTGGTGGGTTCAGAAAGAGTGACGGTATTGCCCGACCGCATATCAAGATTAATCAACTGAGCTTCTTTTCCCTCCTCCTTCAGTTGGGCGATCATGACGTCGATATTGCCATAGAGGTCCTCCATTTTTTTGTCCCGTTTTGCATTAGTATAACCAACTGCAGATACACAGAAACAAGAAGTGTTACTGCCAAATGACAGAGTTAAAGTGAAGGCATAAAAGACAAGTATAAAGGCATAACACTACAAACAAAACACCAAGCGACCGACAACATACTGGGAATTTTGGCAAGGACAATCAACTCTATTATGCGGTAGTCACTTAAAAGGTACACGCTCCTAAACTTCTCGTTGTACCCATTTTCTATTCTATTACAGTGCTGCTTTTCGGTAGTGCGGAGAGCGTAGTAGCGGGTAACTATAAACAAGGGAAACGACAAAAAAGGAAAAATGATCACCGCTAGATAAAAGGCTAATTTCAAAACGACTGATCACCTCGGGGGTGAAATCTATTGGGCACACAGGTCCGACCCCCGACATTCCCAATCTGGACTAGGAACTGCTGGCAAGGAAATGTTCAGACCGCCACTCAGGGTTGGACATTCGGAAGCCGTGAAGGGAAAGAGAGCTACCTCGGCGCTGAACTAGGTGAAGCGTCCCGCGAAATCTCTTCTTTGTTGAGTACAGCACATCGAAATAGTGCAATACTTCATTCCGGATGGGATAGTCAAGCCCAGCAAGCTTCCATAACACGAACATAACATTCAAGGATTGCAACATCAAGGGGGAAACTTGCCCAATCGCGCACCGCAACTCGCCAAAAATATATTCATGAAACGGACGGATGAAGCAGTAACCTTATACCAAAGCATAGCTGGGCGCGATCCAGGGCAATGAAGCCTTTAGGCAGCCTAGTAAAGGACTCGTTCTTGCCCAGCGGTCTGGCAATAACGGCCCCCGGGATTTGAAACTCCGTCTTCATTACCTTAATGGCAGAGTGGGACAACGACTTGGCGGGCTCATCTACCTCTTGCAAATCACCCAGCGTCCACGACCTTGGGCCACCTAGTCCCAGCATCAGCGGGTTGGAAGGAATGTCGGATAACGACCCAGGGGGCGAGTTCGTTGCTCCGGTATCACCGAGATCAGTTTGAAAGGATGACGCCATGTTACCTACGGAATATTTACTGATAAGGTTAGCCCAAGATTTACCCATTTCAGCCACCCCATCCGTAAACGACTTCTCAAGAGACATGCCTGGTACCCCCAGCACCAGGGCAGGTTCCCTATGGTTACGAACCTACCAAACCAGCCCCGGACTAGGGACTGAACCTAGACCCGGGAGCACAGGCCAAACGTGGCCCAGGGCAGAAAGGACTTCAAAAAATAAAAATAAATAGCAAAAAAAAAGCAGCAAAAGCAAGGCAGTGACCAGAATCCCTCTGACCGTTGTAAAACGACAAACGATGCAACGCTAAGACTCTACATTTACTCCGGCAAGCAAGACCACCATCAATAAACACGAACATAATATACAGAAGCAACCAAGAATTCAGGGTAAACGAGGATGGAATGGGCAAGGAAATACTTACTTGATCTTCGAGAAAAGCGATTGGAAGACAAGGACAGCAGTGGAGCAGGAAGCAACGATGGCGCTACGACAACGATGGATGAATTCAATCTCTCTCTGGAAAACCTAGTTCAGAATTCTCAGAAGTACAAAAAGTTTGGGAAGAAGAGGGAGAGGGGGTTTTAAATACGCCAACTTGGGGTGTGATCGCAACCGTTCAATAAGACACGTCGGTTCCTCAGATACAGTTACGTGTCTGATGACATCATAGAGCACATAAGAGTCGGGAACACGAAGTGATACGCACCGTTTCCACAATTATGGTCTCCAAGAAAAGTAATGATCACACTTTAAACCTACGACGTGACGTTAGGATAATTCGAGACAATTACGGCAACACGTGGCAACGAGGGAATTGGCGGAATTTAATGAAGATAGGAAACGGGTTCGCCTACCACCTCGAGAGGAAAGGGTAGCGGGGAAAGGTCTTGCCCAAAATGCAAAACGTACGAAGGTCTCCAAAAGGGGCGTCACAGCATAGCCCTCGCCCGCTATAACGATTACAACACCAGAACCAACCAACATCACCAATGAACTACGCCGTAATACCAAAAGATCTCCGTTATCGGCCTAAGTGCCATAAAGCCTCACAGAGAAATCGGACTCGGGGACTTAAGGGTTACCAATTCAAATGAGTTCCCCCTACCGTAGCGCCTCCACCGGTTTGAGCTACCCGTGACGGAGCAGTAAAAGCTACCGGATAGGGTAGGGCCGAGTGTTTGAATGCCTAAGAGCGTATCCCTCGTTTGGTGCAATGTAGCCGCTCATTACATCCTCCGGCACTGAACAGTTACGGAAGAGTATGTCAGTGACCGGGAAGGGCTCCATTAGGAATGAGCCTATTGAGTTAAACAGTTACTTGGAGAAACCCTGATATGAAGTCATGACTCATTCGGGAGGCAAACAAGCCTACGAGAATTATCACCATTTACAATTTGTCTATTTCGGGAGACGATAAACTAGCTACTTACCGTTCTTGCTGCTGCTAAGCATTACAACCTTGGTGGCCGAGCTGGGGGACTGTATGGTACAGTATCCGGCTCTAACAAGTAACAACGCCCGTTAAGTACATATGGATAATATCGTCGATATCCGATTCTACAACTCACCAACCAAGGTTGATTCCCTTGGCTGAGCGAGTTGGGGGACTTGTACACATACCTGGCTAAATTATCACATACCGTACGTACTTATCAACCTTTAATACTTTTTAATTATATCTCACCGCTCACATAACAGCACTCACCGGCAAGGGACTTACAACTTCGATGACAAACCTGAGTTCTATCTCGGCATGGTTATCACTCACGCGTCTGCCAAGGAACTTGCCACGAAGCACCTCAACAAAGGAGTAAGAACACTGATCCCACATCAAAGAATTAATAAGAGCTCTGGTTCCAACCACCTTCATAAGCCTGGTGGTTTAGCATTAATGGTACGTTCCCGATTACACTTTTACACCATTACTCTATTCAAATATTATCTCGTTTCTGACTTAGGTATTGGAGGGTTGAAGGCCGGCACACCCGGTCTCTCCTTAATGGTTATCATTCTTAGCAGCGAGAGCGGTTACGTTAGAGCGACAACGATATCGACTACACTATAGCGACAAAGATATCAACTACACTAGAGCGACAACGATATCCACTATACCCAAACGACAGCGATACCATCCATGTTCGACCGACAGCGATACCAATAAAATCTCAGCAACAACGATATACATATAGAAAGAATTGTATTAGTTACTTGTGTTCAATATTGACTACCTTACCGTTTTGAATATTAACAATCTATATAACCCATACATGACAATTTTCTTTCTCGATTACTTCATTGTTTTGGTCATTTGAGAGAGTAGAATTGCTCTATTCGTCCTCTACATCGAATTGAAACGACATCTTCACCCAATTATACTAGCCTCATCGATAATAGATATATTTATGCACGATGTGAAGGGCAGGTGATGATCGATGAAACCGAAATCTTACATCATTTCGAGATTTAATTTTCTTGGTAAATAAATATATGATATGCTAGCTAGCTTGTTACAATTATGTTGTGATAGGAGTACAACTTTACAGCTTATTTTGTGTTGTGATACCTAGAACACTTGTGTCAACTTCCTTGTGTCCTTTGGAATTTTGTTTTGTCATTCGTGCTTTCGCAGGAGGTATATTGTATATATATGATCTAATTTCATAGTCATAAGATTCTTCAAGTAATTAACACACTCAAAATCACTAATTAGAAAGAATGTTACACTGTTACAAGCTCTAACATCATACATTCATATTTCACATGTTACATGCAAATCATAACTAATTATGTGCATGAATGAGCTATAGCTAGCCAGATTAGCCAAGATTAACTTCAAGATTAACTTCATTCACATCAGAACTACTTCCCCCAGCTTCAGTTGGCCCGACTTCACTCATATTAACATCAACCCCATGATCATTCTCTTCCTGTAAGCCAAGTCATATGCATGTGCACATAGAATTAGTTCACAGCAAATAGATTTAGGGAGCCATAAGAACAAAGAGAGAATTGAAATTAACGTACTCGAGAATAGATTTCGGTTTTATCGGTTTATCATCTTCCCAGTAAACATTTCCGGCCAGATCGAGAAGTCAGAAAAAACGTACTGCAGATTCTTATGCATGCTCCAAGGTAAACTTTATTTCTAACCACATTGTTCTACGGGATCGATCCTTATTTTGGCAATACCTGGGTTGAGTAATGTAGCTGCAATATTGTTGTACTGGTACATCTATTTCAGGTACATACGAGTTGTTTGGGCTTGATGATGAGGCATTTCCCTTGTTCACCTCTGCTCTGGCCTCTTTGGCCTCAATTTCTGCAAAAAAAAATTAGGCTTAGTTCGGAATTAAAGTGAAAATATTTAATTTTTATAAAATACAGTTTAAAATAAGCAGTTACTCATTTGTTTATTTCTAACCGTATTTTTTTTGAACTAAAAATTTAAAAATAAGTAAATTTTCTTATTTTACCAAACACTCATTCTATCAAAATAGTTAAAAATAAGTTAATTTTAGTCGTAAGTTAAATTTGAAAGTCCCAAATAGGCATGTACATGTACGTATACATGTGTATATATAGTCCCCTTGACTTTAATTTCGATTTTGTTAGTTTCATTGTTAGTGAGAGTTACAGTGTTTGTTCTCGATGTATTCGTCACCATTTCTCATATTAGCGAAGTAGATCTATGTCTTCTTAAACATCCCTTGCACCATCGAAAATCACCCAAAAAAAATCGTCAATGGCTCATATTAATTTGTATAATCACTTCAATTACTGTTCAAAACAAGGAGACTAAGGTGTGCACAAGCCATGCAAGAGCAAAATGTAAACTACTATTTACCTTGTTTTTTTATGCGTTCCTCATGACGTTTCATGGTTCTGTACAACTGTTCATAAAAAATCTCAAACCGGGAGAGGAGAAAATATGAAATAATCCAAAGGCTTGTATACGAAATCGGATCTTACTACATATAATTACCTGAAGATGGCTTTTGATATGAGCGATGGTGACGCCTTTCACATTCATCATCTCGGTGATATGCTTCGGTTTAGCAACTGAAATCGGAGACAGAAAAACTTCTAGAAAGAAAAAAAACAAAGACATGCACATAGACATATATGTATGAGAGTGGTTTAGATGATCACCTTCTTCTCCTCCGAGAATGTTAGCTGTATCCACAAAACAGCGGTGAAGAGGAGTCGTCCACCGAAGTCGAGGCTGGTTCGAGCGAACATAAGGTCTACTGGGAGCACATAGATGCGTTATCCGCGGTAGAATCAACCTTTCTGCAGCGGAGTGAGGCGAACGCATTTGCATTTCATGATGAGCAGCTGGAATTCCCATTTCAAGAGAGCTTATAGTTCTAGAGAACTGTGAGTAGGTTGTGATGATTGTATACCATTTTCAAGTGATGAAGAAAATGGACACCCCTTACCGGAGGAGCTCCCTTCACCTAATTCAACTCCGTTCTTTGACATATTTTGGCTACTGAAAGACATTCTTTTTCTTTCTTTTTTGCTTTGATTGAATCAGAAGAGATGTATGAGAGAGAACTACAGAGGGAAATTGCAACAGATACAGAAACACAAGAGTAGAGAAGAGAATTTATAATGGAAGATGACCACTGCGTGCTTGTTTTCTCTGTGTCTTTTAGTGTTACCTAGCTCATTAGGGTTTCAAATCTTACAAGGAAAAAAAAACTCGATCATCAACACAGAATTTCAGGTCTCTCTGTTCATGCCAGCAGGCAACTATGTGTTCAAAAATGCTTCCATGGCTGGGTGAAAGTGAAAAGTGAAATGCACAGAGCTACATATATAGTTCTTGGTGTTGACTCTGTCATTTTTATTTTCACTTGGGTCGTTTTCTAGACATTCTTTATCCAAAAATCCAAAGCGCTAGCTTTGGAAACGAATCTGGCGCAAATGTTATCCAAGAGAGAGATAGAAGCCAGTAAAGCAAACGTTATAGGAAGAGAGAAACTTAAATGGGATGATACAAGAGGCCAAAGAAAGGCAGACGTTATATGCGTATGCTAGTGAAGGTGACAAAAGCCATGCATGTCTTCAAGGAAACATCCCAGTTAGTCCAATAAATTTTTACAACCTCCTAGAAACTCAGCAGTCAGACCTCTTCTCCTGTATAATATTTCTTCCAAAAAAAAATCCCTAACTTCAGCTGAAAACAAGAGAGTACTTTCACTCCTCCGATCATTTACTCGAGCGCAAAGTAAAGCTCGTTCACACTGATTCTGACACAACTCTAATCCGACACGAATATAGAGCTTCTAAAATGTGAGGATATATATAAGATTTTTGCATGTTGATCGATGGTCGCACACCAACCAAATATAATATCCTATTCAGTATATACTTGAGATGAATGCAATATAGTGCAGATAGGGATCGATCCACAGGGAAAAGTAGACTCTATACTCTAAACACAAACTAAGACGCGAATATCAGAAATCTGACAGACTCGACCAATGGACGAAAACACAATTAACTAAAATACCTAGACTAAACCAAAAATCACGAAATTTATACAGTACACTATAGATACAGTGGAGGACTACCACACAAATTTTCAACTCAATCGGAGTTTTTTTTATAGTCTAAATAAATTCTATAAACTAGATTACGAACTGAAAACAGTACAGTAAAACAAAGATTTAATCAAAGTAAGAGATCGTTAGACACTTCTCTCCACCCTAGATATTTCCAATCTACCCCAATCAATTCACATAACCTCAAATGAATGTTTCCCATGTATGCGCTGTGATTAAGTCGTATACACCTTACACCCTCGTGCTTGGCATGCTAAGCCAGTTGATGTACCCTAGCTCAACTTGATCTTAACTTAAGAGATATGGTACTTCTTCGATCGGTCCAAAATCAACATAAACTAAGTCATTACGATCTGTAGGATGTCTGAGATAACAACAAGACTTCTAGAGCTACTATGGATGAGTGCCCTTGCATCACCTTGGAACTAATTCACACAACGTATTAAGCTGCTTATCTCTACAGAATATGCACTGATTGATCGTCACCTACACATTCAAGACAATAGATCCTAACAAATATGCAAGAAATCATACGGTGATAAAATAGTGAATAAATTCTCATCAAAAAGTTATTTAAATCACTGGGGTTCAAGATCAAACCATGTCTAGGGCTTCGATCAGCCCCTAACAAATAAAGTTTAGCTCCTTATGCTAACCATGGAGGCTAAAAGAGAAAATAGATGAAAGAAAATTACAAAAAATATGGTGAATGATGGTGTGTAGGGAGCACGAAATTCCTCTCCCTTTTTCTCCTTGTATGCCGTGAGTTTTTCCTCTTTCCAACCGTGAGTTTCTTCTCTTTCCAACTCCTTCCACTCTCCTAGTCCTTGTGAACTTATTCTTCTTTTATTTCATCCCCAAAGCTGATTTGTTTTGGATTAAATACATAAATTGGGCTGAAACCAAATGACTTAAGGCTTTGACAATCCATTCCTTCATTGGACTTGATCCATTAACTCTTTGCTAACCCATTGCTTCTCCTTGTTGACCCAGGAAAGTCCAATAATTCAGCTTTTAATCATTATTCTCCATAAACCTATAAAACAAATAAACATTATTAAAATGCTGAAAACATAACAAAATACACTAAATATAAGGTAATATTAAACATAGAAATGTTGCATAAATATGCACCTATCAGAATACCCCACACTTAGCTTTTGCTAGTCCTCGAGCAAAATACTAAACTATGACTCAAAAACAAAAACACACTATGTACAGACACAACTCTAATGCCCTCACAAATTTGTCTCAGCAATCTTCCAAATATCACAACACCAAGATCAAATCTTTTATACAAAGTTCCAATGGTTAAAATTCAATGCAGAGTAACTATGTAACATGTAGGACAAAGACATAATCATGGTGAAAAACTGTAGCATGCAACAAACAAATCAAGAACCAACCTCACAAGATAAACTCTCAAAGTGTTTCACTCATATGTATTTAAGGTAGACACTCAATTCAAATGTTTGCCAAATGGACTGAACCATATGCTCAACTCTTGTGACTCATCTCCTCATATCACAGACTGTCATCTTAAGAATCAAAAGGGCTTTAAAGGTTGTAATGAGGCTAAGTTTAAGGCAATGGAAATATTTAGGATATGTGATGATACTATATTCTCCCCATACTAGGCAAAGATCCCTCAACTTCACCAAAGTCACCATGGTTTTTCATCTCCCTGAGCTTTGCAACAAGACAAATGCCAAATTTTCTTTGTTGGGCATTCACTTCATATCATACTCCATATTACAAATATATGGGACATTAATTCAGAAATCTATATTGCCTTCGAGAGTATACTGTTTTTTTTTCTCTCACTTTTTTTTTCGAAATGTTTTTTTTTATAAGGCACTTGCATCTTATTATGCAGTTTGAACAAGTCTTTCCCTATACAAATACATCAAGCCACCCATATTCCAACTCAACAAACAAAGTAACACATCCCCTCTTGTCGACATTACTTCACACAAAGTCATGGCCAGTAACAAAGGGCAAAGAAGTCCTACATTAGGCTAAGTGTTTAGGTATCCCTGGGTTATAAAAGAAATGCTAGATGTAGGCTCAAAATGGATACTCTAAAGGGTCTCAACTTGTGAGAACTAATCATAGGGACACATGGCAATATAGCAAAGTGGTGGTACATCCTAAATGCCTTTATCATCTTCTCAATCAGAACAAATAGTGACAATAAGCTTTGACAAGTACAAGAGCGAGTTCTAGTAATCTCTAGAGTCCATTAACTTAATCTGCAGCAAGCACTTAAAACACTCAAGAAAGAAAGTATTCAGTTCAGGCTCAATCGCTCACATGTAAAATGATTCTCAACTTGTTTAAACATGCAAATAATCTGTACCATGTTAACTTATTTCTACATACACTACATATTCGCATACTCACCATACATCAAAATTAACCGAAGAAACTTAATTCATATAGGCACAATTAATCTCTTAGTCACAACATAGGAAGATATAGAATCATCATTGACTTTGTTACGGGCATCCTAAGACTCTTCTTTTTGGTATTTTCTTGACAATTTTTACTTTTGTATTTTGTTTTATCAAAAATGACTCAAAAACACACAAAAGACCAAAAGAAAACACTAAAAACTGACAACAGACTTCGATGGATCTAAGGTACCCCACTGGAAATTTATGAAAATAGGTCAAAACCAAAAGAAACTGCACACTCTGACTTGCAAATTTCTACAGAATTCATATCCGATTGATCTGAAATTTTGTGAGCATAAACTAGACATATAAACACACATTCCTCAAAATTTCAGAATTTTCTAACACCTCTAACAATATGAAATAATTCACACGATACAGGATATTGCCCAGTTTCGAAATAACACTAAAAAAATAAAAAATTTATACATAGACGCTAAGGATATGCTATAAACCCCACCCCACACTTGAAATTTGCATTGTCCTCAATGTAAATAACACTAAAGCAAGCAACACATCAGCCAAATATGAAGTAAGACATATAACACATCACGAAACACACTAAATGGAGAAAAACAAGAAAAAGATAAAAGAGATAAGAGAGAAAGAGATGCAAATCTGGAATCCCGCTCTCCATCCACATGGGTTGCCTCCCAAGTAGCGCTAAGTTTAACGTCTTCAGCCAGACGGTGACATTCAATCTGTGTTAAGCTTTGGTTCCACAATGTCAACTTCTTCTACCACGCGCTCACCCACAAGTTCATGAAAATGCTTTAGCCTGTGCCCATTGACTTTGAATGTGCTGCAATTTCTTGGATTGTATATCTCTACTGCACCATGAACAAACACATTAGTCACAGTATAAGGACCATTCCATCTAGACTGAAGCTTACCTGGGAATAATTTGAGACGCACATTGAATAGCAAAACCTTCTGTCCTGCAACAAAAGTCTTACTCCTAATTCTTTTATCATGAAAAGCCTTAGACTTTTCCTTGTAAATTCTGCTGGATTCATAAGCATTGTTTTAGATTTCATCCAGCTCATTCAGTTGTAACTTCCTATGCAACCCAGCATTATCTACATTGAAGTTGAACTTTGCTATTGCCCAATAGACTTTGTGCTCAAGCTCTACCAGTAGGTGACATGCTTTTCTATATATAAGCCTATAGGGAGACATCCCTATTGGAGTTTTGTACGCTGTCCGGTATGCCCACAAGGCCTCATCCATTCTCTCACTCCAGTCTTTCCTAGATGGGCTGACAGTTTTCTCTAGAATCTTCTTGATTTCCCTATTAGATACCTCCACTTGCCCGCTGGTCTGAGGATGATAAGGTGTTGCCACCTTATGTTGGACATTATATTTCCTCAGCAGAGCAGCAAAAGTATGGTTGCAAAAATGCGATCCTCCATCACTGATTATACACCTGGGTGTACCAAATCTTGCAAATATGGACTTTAAGAACTTAAGAACAATAGCAGAATCATTAGTCCTGGTGGCAACTGCCTCCACCCACTTAGAAACATAATATATTGCTAATAAGATGTACACATTCGAATTAGAGGAAGGAAATGGACCCATAAAATCAATGCCCCACACATCAAAGATTTCAACAACCAATATTGGGCGTTGAGGCATTTGATCCCTGGGACCGAGATTACCTGTCATTTGACACCGTGGACATGCTTTGTAAAACTCATGAGCATCCCTGAAAATGCTAGGCCAATAGAATCGGCATTCGAGTACCTTCAGTGATGTTTTCTTCCCTTCAAAATGTCCTCCACCTACATGCGAATGACAGAAAGAAAGAATAGGATAAAATTCAGATTCGAGCACGCACCTACGAATGATGGAGTCTGGGCAATGTTTCCATAGATATGGATCATCCCACACATAATATCGGGCCTCCTTAATCAGTTTGTACTTCTGAGCTCTGGTGATGTCATGAGGTAGCTCTTTTGTCACAAGATAGTTCACAATATCCGCATACCACGGCTCTAGATCCTGGATAGCAAAAAGTTGCTCATCCGAAAATCTCTCATTCAATGGGAGGTTATCTTCCTCCGCCTTTGACCCATGTGTCAATCGACTCAAGTGGTCTACAACCACATTCTCAGTTCCTTTCTTGTCCTTGATTTCCACATCAAACTCCTGAAGAAGTAGTAACCACCTGATTAACCTTAGCTTTGCATCCTGCTTTGTCATAAGATATCTCAATGCAGCATGGTCAGAGAAAATAATAACTTTAGTACCTAGCAGATATGACCAAAATTTCTCTAAAGCAAATACAACAGCCAATAATTCTTTCTCAGTTGTTGAGTAATTTAACTGAGCATCATTTAATGTTCTAGAAGCATAATATATAACATGAGGCAGCTTCTCCACCCGCTGTCCCAAAACAGCACCTACTGCATATTGTGATGCATCACACATCAACTCAAATGGTAAGTTCCAATCTGGTGCCTGTATGATTGGGGCAGTGATCAATAGCTCCTTGAGCTTCTGAAATGCGATGAGACATTCTTCTATAAAACTGAAAACTGCATCCTTCTGGAGCAATGCACTAAGTGGTCGGGCTATCCTGGAAAAGTCCTTGATAAACCTGCGATAAAAACCTGCATGTCTAAGAAAAGAGTGCACGCCTCTCACCGTGGTGAGAGGTGGTAAGGTACGAATAATATCCACTTTTGCTTTGTCTACCTCTATACCTCTTTCAGAAATTACATGTCCCAATACAATAACTTGTTCTACCATAAAATGACATTTTCCCCAATTTAACACAAGGTTCTTTTCCACACATCTTTCTAAAACTAGGGACAGGTTATTCAAACATGTATCAAAAGAATCACCAAAAACAGAAAAATCATCCATAAATACCTCGATGATCTTCTCCACCATGTCTGAAAAGATGCTCATCATGCATCTCTGGAAGGTTGCTGGTGCATTACACAACCCAAAAGGCATCCTCCTGTAAGCAAACATGCCAAATGGACCCGTGAAGGTAGTCTTCTCCTGGTCTTCTCTGTCAATGGCAATCTGGTTGTAGCCAGAATAGCCATCTAAAAAGCAATAATAGGCATGACCTGCAAGACGTTCCAACATTTGGTCAATAAAAGGAAGGGGGAAATGATCCTTACGGGTTGTGGCATTAAGCATGCGGTAGTCTATACAGACTCTCCATCCGGTTTGTATTCTTTGAGGCACCAGCACATCCTCATCGTTTTTAATCACTGTGATTCCTGATTTCTTGGGAACCACCTGCACAGGACTCACCCACTTGCTGTCAGATATTGCATAAATAATACCTGCATCTAGCAGTTTGATAACCTCATTCTTAACCACATCCATCATAGGTGGGTTGAGTCTCCTTTGTGCCTCTCTTGTTGGTTTTGCTCCATCTTCAAGGAATATCCTGTGAGTACAAAGTATTGGATCTATTCCTTTGATATCCGCAATTGTCCAACCGATTGCTTCCTTGTACTCTCGAAGTACAGTTACTAGCTTTTCTTCCTGTGACAGTGTTAGTTTTGAAGATAAAATAACTGGTAAAGTCTTACCTGCACCGAGGAATGCATACTTCAAATGCTCAGGCAATGGCTTGAGCTCTAGTTCTGATACTGTCACAATAGAAGGCAAAAGCTTGTTATTTGAAATAGGAAGAGGGAGAGATTTCGAGTTACCCTTAATATATGGCAATGATTCCAGGGTAAAGGTCCTAGAGGGGGGTGAATAGGCATTTTTGCCACTTTTTCGTTTAATCTGTTCTCGGGATAGCAAGATAGAGACTTATCCTGAAATACAGGATACGAGTGTTAAAGCATAAAGACAGAAAGTAAAGAATGACACCAGATGTTTTTGTTGACGCAGAAATCCTACAACCAGGATTAAAACTGCGTGCCTCTAACTCTTGAAGGACAAACCTTTCCACTATCAAGTAACACACACAATTACAAGTCTCTCGTACTCTGGGGATACATAACCCGTATGCTATCCTGACTAATCTAACTACCAGTTCTAATAGAGCTACACTACTCAAACTATGTGTTTACACTTTGGAAAGTATTCAGAAGCACCAACTCAGATCTTAACTACTTTCAAGTTAAATCTTCTTGATCTACTTCTTGGGTTGAGCATCTTCATACCTATCTCAATGGAATGCACTATGCAATGATGCATATGAGTTTTGAAAACAGTTTTTATGCTTGAAAATCCATGTCTATTATGCATAGTTATGAGCAACCAAAAGACATGGAAAGGGAAGAGAAGAGAGAAGAGAAACTACACAGAAATGTGCTCTCAAAGAGTAACCAAAAGAATAACCTAACCCCAAAATATTTCACTCAACCACACATCACGGCTTCTGTTTTTCCCTTATATAGGCAGTAGACACAGCAGCAAGAAGCAGCACATAAACAGAGGTCAAAACAGCACTGAATCACGTGGTCAACAATCACAAAAAGAAAGCCTATGGCAGACCTAGAACAGACCCAGTTTTGACGAGACACATTGAACACAGTTTGCAATCAAGGCAATATGTAATGTCAACATCAGTTTTCCATTTTGGGCAAGTTGTGTTTTAGGAGGGAAAAAGCTATACACAGCCTAATACCAGAAATGGCAAAGACAGTAAGCAGTATGCAGTAGTCACGTGAAGAAAGAGCACATGGGAAAGGCAAAGCTAACTTTTCAGACTGTAAAGCACATGCATAAAGCAACACATAGTTCTAAGAATCACATGTTGGCTTAACACACCTTTATTTGAATTGTAAAGTCAACTATCATGAACCAGGGTACATGCATAAAGATTAACCTAGGCTACTGTAAATCACGTGCATACTGAAACAAGATTAACCTAAGTAACAGAACCCAGTTATGAACATGTTTACAGAATCATACCAGAACAGCAGTGATACATGCATACTAACGTATCCTAGATGAAAAACATGGTATGCAATGAATGAACTACCTGATTTTCCAAAGAGATAAGTAGGTGATGCCAACAGCCTCAATCTCTTATCTGGATGATCTTCTGGTCTATTGTGTTTTGTCTAATGTCAAGGAGTTGCCAATCATCGTGTATGCCTTCACAGGGCTTCAACTGCATTATCGTACTCTTCTCCCATCACCAAGTCCTCAGACGAGCTGATTCTCAAGGCTTCTTCCTCATCTTGGGATCAAACTTGGGTGATCAATTCCTCAAGTTCATCCCACACTTTCGCACCTTGGGAGGTTTTAGATTTCCTCCCACCTTCTTTGATTGCTTTCTTCAAAGCATCATCCTTGTCATCCACTGAATATTACATAAACTCTTGCATGAAATTATCAAAAGTATCTATCGAAAAACAGGAATGCAAGTCCATATCACTAGGATGTTTCATAGCATCAAAGATATTAAAACGTATTTTCTCCCCCATCCACTTTCATGGAGAGGGTACCACTGTAGCAATCAATCTTGGTCCTTGCTGTCCGTAGGAATGGACGACTAAGTATCAATGGTAATTCAGAAGGTTGAGGCTCTGCCTCCATTTCCAGTACAAAGAAATTAGCTAGAAAGATCAATTTGCCCACCTGCACAAGAACATCCTCAACAAAACCTTGAGGGTAGCAGTTAGATCTATCAGCTAATTTAATAGTAACACCAGTTTGCTGAAATGCACCAATATTTAAAATTTCATAAACTGAATAAGGCATAAGATTTATTGATGCACCTAAGTCTAATAAAGCTCCTGTAAAGTTAGTGTTACCGATTGTACATGGGACGGTGAAGCGTCCTGGATCCCCTATTTTGGGTGGTAGCTTCCTTTGTAACACAGCAGATACTTTCTCACTCAGCGCTACCGTCTCAGTCCCTGTAAACTTCCTCTTCATGGTACAAACCTCCTTGAGGAACTTTGCATACTTCGATACTTGCTTGATTGCATCAAGTAAATGAATGTTTACTTGGACTTTCCGGAATGTGTCCAAAATCTCTTGCTCCGCTATGTCATTGTTCTTCTTCCTGAACCTGCTAGGAAAGGGTGCATCAAATGGAATAGAAGAGCAAGGGCTAGAAATTATTTTACCTGATTTTTGTCCTCCGAAATTCTTCTGCCAGGTGCCCCTTTTGATGGGTCGAAGATTGGCTTCGATCCATCGAAGCCATCCTTCGGGTTTTGCTGTAGTGGGGGAAAAGGCAGCACCTGTTTTAAGACTGGTTCATCCTCTTCTAAAGACTTTTTAGTAGGCTTTTCAACCTCTGCAATCACTCTTCCATTCCTCAATGTAATCACATTGGCTTCATGATTGGCCCCTCTTGGATTCTGCACAACTTTACCCGGAAGGGTGCCCTGTTCTCTAGTAGACATTTGTTGTTCCATGTTGTTCATCCGTTTCTCTAGTATTTGGAATGCCTTGCTAAAGTCTCTGTTATGAACCTCTATTCCCTCAAGCTTGGCCATGATGGCGACTAAAGCGGAATCTGGTACTGAGGGTGCTTCCTTTTGTTGTGGCGGCTGGTAATCCTGTCTTACCTTAAAACCTAGGGGTGAATTTAAGATGTTGTAATTGTTTCCATAGCTGAAATTCGGATGATTCCTCCACCCCGGATTATAAGAATTTGAGTAAGGGTCATTCCTCGCTATCCCTCAATAATGTCATGGGCCTGCTGTCCTGTTTGATACATGAACATACCTCCACATGCAGAGTCCACCCTTGTTTTGTTGGCCAGTTCTAGACCTTCATAAAAGAAAGTCATTCTATCTTCAAGATCATACCCAAGATGTGGGCATTTCCTTAGCAGTTCTTTGAAATGACTACATGCTTCATGTAACATGTCTCCATCTTTCTAGATGAAGCTATGGATCTCCTTCTTCATCTGTTTCGTCTTCTGGGCAGAGAAGTATTCTTTCATAAATGCTACCTTCATCTCTCCCCATGAGGTGATAGACCTAGAAGTCAAAGAATTGAACCACATCTTTGCTCCATCCTTCACAGAAAACGGAAATAGAATTAGCTTTAACACATTAGTTTCAACATTTTGTAAATTTTGTGTAGAAGCTAAAGCCTCAATTTCAGCTAGATGTTGTTGAGGGTCCTCAGAAAATGTCCCCCTAAAATGTGGGAGAGTTGAAAGTAAAGCAGGGGGTACAGAATAAGTGCCAAGAGCTGGCAGTACAATAGGTGATGAGTTTCTATGTACACTCGGTACAAAAGAATTCATCAACGTCCGTGGTTGTTGCTCCCCCATTGCAGAAGCTGGTGATGATGGTATATCCTCTTCTGATTCTGAACTTGTCTCTACTGTTATCTCAGGATCCGATAATGTACTTGGACCTCCAATCTCCAGTGCTGCTTGCCTTTGTTGCTTCCGGTTCGCCCTTGCGGAGCGTTCAATCTCAAGATTTGTCTCTAAAAGTTCAGTTTTCTTTGAACGCCTAGTCTGCATGCACTAAGACACATTAACTAGAAGAAAAATAAAAATAAAATTTAAAGAAAAAAACCTGAAAATTGAAAACAGTTCTTCGATGGATCGAAGCTGCTCTCAGGACACCTACGAAGCAGAAAACAGAAAAACAACGTTAGTTTCAGAATATAAAGAACACGTTTTTCCCCGGCAACGGCGCCAAAATTTGATCGGTGGTCGCACACCAACCAAATATAATACCCTATTCAGCATATACTTGAGATTAATGCAATATAGTGCAGATAGGGATCGATCCACAGGGAAAAGTAGACTCTATACTCTAAACACAAACTAAGACGCGAATATCAGAAATCTGACAGACTCGACCACTGGACGAAAACACAATTAACTAAAATACCTAGACTAAACCAGAAATCACGAAATTTATACAGAACACTGTAGATACAGTGGAGGACTACCACACAAATTTTCAACTCAATCGGAGTTGTTTTTATAGTCTAAATAAATTCTACAAACTAGATTACGAACTGAAAACAGTACAGTAAAACAAAGATTTAATCAAAGTAAGAGATCGTTAGACACTTCTCTCCACCCTAGACATTTCCAATCTACCCCAATCAATTCACATAACCTCAAATGAATGTTTCCTATGTATGCACTGTGATTAAGTCGTATACACCTTACACCCTCGTGCTTGGCATGCTAAGCCGGTTGATGTACCCTAGCTCAACTTGATCTTAACTTAAGAGATATGGTACTTCTTCGATCGGTCCAAAATCAACATAAACTAAGTCATTACGATCTGTAGGATGTCTGAGATAACAACAAGACTTCTAGAGCTACTATGGATGAGTGCCCTTGCATCACCTTGGAACTAATTCACATAACGTATTAAGCTGCTTATCTCTACAGAATATGCACTGATTGATCGTCACCTACACATTCAAGACAATAGATCCTAACAAATATGCAAGAAATCATATGGTGATAAAATAGTGAATAAATTCTCATCAAAAAGTTATGTAAATCACTGGGATTCAAGATCAAACCATGTCTAGGGCTTCGATCAGCCTCTAACAAATAAAGTTTAGCTCCTTATGCTAACCATGGAGGCTAAAAGAGAAAATAGATGAAAGAAAATTACAGAAAATATGGTGAATGATGGTGTGTAGGGAGTACAAAATTCCTCTCCCTTTTTCTCCTTGTATGCCGTGAGTTTTTCCTCTTTCCAACCGTGAGTTTCTTCTCTTTCCAACTCCTTCCACTCTCCTAGTCCTTGTGAACTTATTCTTCTTTTATTTCATCCCCAAAGCTGATTTGTTTTGGATTAAATACATAAATTGGGCTGAAACCAAATGACTTAAGGCTTTGACAATCCATTCCTTCATTGGACTTGATCCATTAACTCTTTGCTAACCCATTGCTTCTCCTTGTTGACCCAGGAAAGTCCAATAATTCAGCTTTTAATCATTATTCTCCGTAAACCTATAAAACAAATAAACATTATTAAAATGCTGAAAACATAACAAAATACACTAAATATAAGGTAATATTAAACATAGAAACGTTGCATAAATATGCACCTATCACCTGTCAGGAATTTTTGGGTGGAAGACACATAGAGATTTAAAGGTCCTAGAGGGGGGGGGGGGGTGAATAGGCTTTTTGCCACTTTTTCGCTTAATCTGTTCTCGGGATAGCAAGATAGAGACCTATCCCGAAATATAGGATACGAGTGTTAAAACGTAAAGACGGGAAGTAAAGAATAACACAAGATGTTTTTGTTAACGCAGAAATCCTACAACCAGGATTAAAACTGCGTGCTCCTAACTCTTGAGGGACAAACCTTTCCACTATCAGGTAACACACACAATTACAAGTCTCTCGTACTCTGGGGATACATAATTAACCCGTATGCTATCTTAACTAGTCTGACTACCAGTTATAACAGAGCTACACTACTCAATCTATGTGTTTACACTTTGGAAAATATTCAGAAGCATCAACTCAGACCTTAACTACTCTCAAGTTAAATCTTCTTGATCTACTTCTTGGGTTGGACATCTCCATACCTATCTCAATGGAATGCACTATGCAATGATGCATATGAGTTTTGAAAATAGTTTTTATGCTTGAGAATCCATGTCTATTATGCACTGTAAAGAGCAACCAAAAGACACAGAAAGGGAAGAGAAGAGAGAAGAGAAACTACACAGTTTTGTGCTCTCTAAGAGTGACCCTAAAAGAATAACCTACCCAGAAAATATTTCTCTCAACCAACCGCTTATCAAAACAGCCTTAGACACCTTATATAGACAAGCAATACAGCAGCAAACAGCAGCAAGTAGGCAAGGTAAAACAGAGGTCAAAGACTGCAAGAAAGCACATGAAAAACCAACTTTAGAGTCACCCTATGGCAGACCTAAAACTGTCCCAGATTTGACAAAATACTTTGAACACAGTTTATAAAACAGCAGCATGCTTAGAGGCAAAATGTAATGTCAACATCAGTTTTCCATTTTGGGCAAAGACTGTTTTAGGAGGGAAAAAGCCTTTCCAAACCTTATATCAGAAATGGTAACGAGTGCAACCAGTGAACACGTGAAGAAAAAAACTGGGGAAGGCAAAGATAACTTTCCAGGCTATAAAGTAACACACAAAGGCAACACACAATCCTAAGAGTCACATGTGAGCTTAAGACCCTTAATTCAAACACACCTTTTGTAAAGTCAACTATCATGAAACAAAGCACATGTATTCTGAATTAAGGATGACCTAGGCTGCTGTAAATCACGTGCATGCAGAATCAAGAATAATCTAGGCAACAGAAATCAGTTATGAACATGTTTCTAGAATGACATCAGAACAGCAGGGATATGTGCATCAATTGATATCTTATATGAAAAGCATGTTATGTAATGCATGAACAACCTGGTTTTCCTATGAGATAAGTATTTGATGCCCACATCTTCAATCTCTTTCCTTGATGATCTTCAATCTATTGTGTTTTGTCTATTGTCAAGGAGTAGCCAATATCATGTATGCCTTCAAGATTAAGATGTCAGCTGTGATGCTTGAGAATGACAATTAGCAAAGTGATGCATGGTTAAAGCATTGCAAGTGGTTCGGTGAAAATATCAAGTCCAAACCACTGAAACATTCAAAATATGTGAAAACCTAAAATCTTTCCTAATGACGTCAAAATGAATTTAATGAATTACTAACGAGCTACAGAAAAGGTTTAAACGCCTGTTATCGCCCTAGTAAAATGACTTTTTGGGCCAAAAGCCTTAAAATTCGATAGAGCCTTGAAATAGAAACATCTTTTCCGAATGGGTTCGGACCCAAAATCAATGAGCCCAAAATCAGTGCACTTTGACTGAAGGTCACAACTCAGTGAAGTCACAACGCGGAACAGCCTTGAGTGCCTCGGCGACTCTGCCTCCTAGCTCTGCCGCAGCTCCACCTTACAGATCAGCTATCATGGTATGTACTTGATATCTTTTTACATATCTATATTAGCTGTTGTTGAAAGTTTTGTGTTCGATCTGTTAAAACTGTTACATATATATGTACTAGCTGTTGTTGAGTTTTGTTGTGAGAGAGAGAGAGAGAGAGAGAGAGAGAGAGAGAGAGTTGTTCATCTTGGGTTTATACTTTATAAGAATGCGAATGAAAAGATATGAAACCTAAAACTCTAATCCAAATGCACTCTGTGGACTTCTCTATGATTATTTGAGACTAGAAACTCCTGCAGCTGCAGCTGAAAAATAGCCCTAAAAAGTTTATACCTATTCAACAGAAGTCTGGCCCGGCCCATGTTGGCCTTTAAAGAAAGCCCAACCCATTTCATTTCAAGCTAAAGTTCGTATTAACACACACATTCGTTGTAATTTTTTAAGAAAATAGAGATGGAACTAGAGATGGAAGCAAAGATAGAAATGTTCACTCATGGTTTTTTGATTTTCTAATTCTATTTAATTTCTATCATTGCAAATATTGTGTTTTTTAAGGGAAAAACGTCAGAATTTATTCAAAAAAGGAATCAAATACAAAATTCAAGGTCACACCATTGCAGCTGGTTAGGTAGAGGACCTAGTCAAGACGAAGAAACCTTCGTAACCATAGCAAATCTAGTTAAGCGATGAGCCCCACAATTGGCCTCGCGAAATACATGTCGAATAATAACATTAGGGATATGATGAAGTAGCTCCTTGACGTCCTCAACAACCTGCCCTATTTAGAATCATCTTTCTCTTGTGCTTGAAGAGCATTAACAAGTCCCAAACAATCAATCTCTAACTCGAGATGAGACCATGCCTTCTCGGCTGCATGGCTACAAGCAATACGTGCCGCTTCAACTTCTATTAATTCTGGTGAATTCGTAATCAGGAAGAACTTGCAACCACCAGCTATCACCTTCCCAGCATCGTTTCTACACACAAAACCAGCAACCCCTACCCTATTAAACCAATCGAAACTTCCATCACAATTGGCCTTTATCCAACCTCTTTGAAGCTTTTCCTACACCTGCTTTAACCGAAGTTTCTATGCTACCTTGATTGGTTAAACCTGTAGGTACGTAGAGTACTCTGTAAGGACCATGAAGCTAACCCAGTCTGCCCTCAACATCATCGCATTCTACGCTCTTCTATTACATTCTTTCCAGCAAGATTACACCCAAAAAATCAGCATGCCACACTCGGCCATACTCAACACTTTGAAGCATTCAGACCACCAAATATCGATCCTAGAAGCCTCAAATCTAGCTATTGTGTTAGCTAACTTTGGTACACCACCAATGAATTCTTTGACAAAGGCACAATCCCTACTCATATATTCGATGCTCTCTTCAAAACCTCCTTCACATAGTTCACAAGCAGATGAAATAGACAGTTTTTTCTTTTATAAACTCATTGAAGTAGGTAGAATGGAGCAACAAACCTTCCATAAGTGAATTTTAATTATTTGTTGGACCAGCATATTCCATAACTTCCTCCATGGAAGAGAATCTCCATTAGAAGCACTTGGAAACTCCACTGCATGTAAAGGTTCCTTCGCTGCCACTTTGTAGGTGCTAACAGTAGTAAAACATCCAGAGGGAGTTGATAGTTGCATATTTATGCAACGTTTATGTGCTTAACCGAACCTTATATTTAGTTCTTTTGTTACGTTTTTAAGCAACTTATTATTGTTATTTTTTTTGTAGGTAATTGGAGGTAAATAAATAAAACATGATTAATTAAGCTTTCCTAGCTCAATGAGGAGTAACAATGGACTGTCAAGAGACAAACGGATCAAGTCCAACTTGAAGATGGATTACTAAAGCCCTATAGATTGTGGATTCAGCCCAATTAGTATTAATAACCCAAACCAAATCAGTTTTTGGTTAAATGAGGAGAGACAAAATCCAACCAAAGAGGAAGGGAAGAACTGAAACCAACGTGAAAAGAGGAAGAAAGAAACGTGAGGAAGAGACGTGAAGAAGAGGAAAAGAAGAAGAATAAAAGAGAGGAGAAGATGTGAAGAAAGGGGGGAGTCAATTCATTGTGTGATTTTTCTATCTTTCTCTTATACTCTTATGGCTACCATAAGGAGCTAAACTCCATTGTTAAGGGGCTGTTTTGAAGTCCCGTTCATGTCATCTAGATTATTTATGCTTGTTAACTAAGAATTGCTTTTGTTATTCGAATGAGGTTTTTTTGTTGTTTATACATCGATGATTCTTATTTGTGTATGCTTTGAGTGCACGCTTAGTATGCATATTTAGGAATCTAATTCGAAGAAAATTGATGGATGTTGGTGATCATTACCTTCCTCAAGTTTCAATCGTAGAACCCATACATGCTTGGTATAAGAAACCCTAGGTCTAGCAAGACACGACCGTAGTGTACTTGTAAAGCCTTGTAGATTCTCAAACCCTTTCTAAATCTTAATACTTTTCTTTGGTAAATTCGAGTCCTTGACTTCGGGTTCTTTGAGGGATAGACAATATTGATAAGCAGACCTTCAATGTTGTAAACGTAAAGGATTGGATAATAGGTTGTGTTCATAGCTTTGAATCCTCTTGGGAACTTTCATTCATGACATTAACATGATTTTAGTTCTGCATTATTGATCTAGATAATGTTACAGTGGTGGATAATACTTCCCTTAACCATTTTTATCATTGATTGTAACATTTACTCTTAATCTGTTTACTATTTCAGTTTCGTAATCTGTTTTACAGAATTTTGTTCGCCAACCAAACCAACTCTGATTGTATTGAAAATTTGTGTGGTAGTCCACCACTGTGTCTATAGTGTCTTGTATTAAGTTAGTGATTTTAGATTGAGTCTAGCTATTTTAATTAATTACATTAGTGTCAGTTATCGAGGCTGTCAGGTTTCTGACTTTCGCGTCTGTTTGTAGTTTAGAGTATTGAGTCTCATCTTTCCCTGTGGATTGACCCTTATATTATTATATTACATTGACAATCATATTGAGTTCATTATAGGGTAACTTTGGTAGGTGGTTAAGCACCGATCAAATTTTGGCGCCGTTGCCGGGGAAAGATCTAGTCTTTATATTCTAACGTGTCTTTTGTTTTCAGTTTTTGTTTTGTTTTGTTTAATTTCTTTTGTAGTATAACGTGTCTCGTGTGTGCAGGTACCTAGTGCATGCATACTCAAAGGTCAAGAAGAACTGAGCCATTATTGCTTGATTTAGAGGTTGAGCGCTCAGCTAAGCAAAATCGAAAGTAGAAGAGGCAAGCAGAATTGGAGGTTGGAAACACGAGTGGCACAGTGTCAGAACCTGAGATTGAGGTAGAAACAGGTTCGGATTCTGAAGAAGAAGTACCCCAATTTCCACCACAAGGAGCAACAATGGGAGAACAACCAAGAACGTTGATGAATTCCTTTGTACCTAGTGCTCAGGGGAATTCATCACCTATAGTGTTGCCAACTCTTAGGACATATTCAGTGCCTCCTGCTTTACTTTCAGCTCTACCTCATTATAGGGGGTGTTTTCAAAAGATCCTCAACAAAATTTGGCGGAGATTGAAGCTTTAGCATCAACACAGAACTTACAAAATGTTGAATCTAATGTATTGAAACTAATTTTATTTCCTTTTTCTATGAAGGAGGGAGCGAAGATGTGGTTCAACTTTTTGGCTCCTAGATCTATACAATCATGGGATGAGATGAAGCTGGCATTCATGAAAGAGTATTGTTTTAACCCAAAAGACTAAGCCGTTGAAGAAGGAGATTAATAGCTTCATACAAAAATATGGTGACATGTTTCATGAGGCATGGAGTCATTTCAAGGAGTTATTGAGGAAGTGCCCACATCATGGGCATGATATTGAGGATAGGGTGACTTTCTTTTATGAAGGTTTAGAGCCAGCTAAAAAGACAAGAGTGGATTCTGTGTGTGGATGTATGTTTATTTACCAAACAGGTCAGCAAGCTCAGGACACCATAAAGAAATTGGCTGAGAACACAAAGCAGTTCTACACAAGAGAGAGAACATTGGCTAGCAAGAAACAGCAATCTGTATTTGAGGTCGTTACAAATCCAGATATGGATAAGAGAATGAAAGAAATGGAGAAGAAATTGGAGTCCATTTCTACTGCAATCAAGAGCCAAATAACATCATCATCATCTATATCTCAGGTATGTTCTGTTTGCTCTATGTCGGATCACACTAACGAAACTTGTCCCTTTATTTCTGAAGAAGAGCAGGTAAATTTTGTGCAACAACAGGCATCAAGAAATGATCCTTATTCGAACACATACAATCCGGGGTGGAGGAATCATCCTAATTTCAGCTATGGAAACACCAGCAATGTGTTGAACCCACCCAGCGGATTCAAGGTAAGACCTGAATATAAGTAGGTACAACAACCGGTTGCAGCTCCAGCTCTTGATCCCATTATGGCAGCAATATTGGCTAGACTAGTAGGAATTGAGATGCACAACAAGAATTCTAGCAAGGCATTCGAGCTTATGGAGAAGCAATTGAATAGTTTGCAGCAACAAGTGTCAACAAGAGGACAAGGTACTCTTCCTAGCAATGTGGTTAAGAACCCAAGATCTCAACATGAAGTGAATGTGATCACATTAAGAAGTGGAAGAGTGGTTGAAGAGGTTGAAAAGCCTATAAAAAAGTCCTTAGAAGAAGATGAACCAGTCCTAGAACAGGTGCTACCATTTCCCCCACTTCAGCAAAATCCGAGGGGAGCTTTCGATGGATTGAAGGAAATCTTTGACCCATCGAAAGCAGCACACGGGAAGGGGCAGGAAGATGGCTTCGATGGATCGAAGCCAATATTCGACCCATCGAAGGCTGCACGCAGGAAGAATCCAGAAGATGGCTTCAATGGATCGAAGCCAATCTTCGCCCCATCGAAAAGTGCACCTGGACAAAAAAAATTCAGCAATAAAAAAATCAAGTAAGTCAATCTCTAAACCTTCTCCTTCAAATCCTTTATGTGTTCCTTTTCTTGGTAGGTTGAAAAACAAGAAAAAGGATGTGTTGGAGCAAGAGATGTTAGATACATTCAGAAAGGTGGAAGTGAACATTCTGTTGCTTGATGCGATTAAGCAAATACCGAAGTATGCGAAGTTTCTTAAGGAACTTTGTACAATGAAGAGGAAGTTCACAGGGGCTGAAATAGTAGCCTTGAGTGAGAAGGTGTCAGCAGTGCTTCAGAGGAAGCTACCACCCAAGATGAGAGATCCGGGATGATTCATTGTCCCATGTACAATTGGGGTAACACTAACTTTACAGGATCTTTACTTGATTTGGGTGCATCAATAAATTTAATGCCATACTTTGTGTATAAAACTTTGAATATTGGTGCATTACAACAAACTGGTGTTACAATTAAATTAGTTGATTGATCTAACTGCTACCCCAGAGATTTCATAGAGGGTGTTTTAGTCCATGTAGTCAAGTTGATCTTCCCAACTGATTTCTTTGTATTGGAGATGGAGGCAGAGCCTCAACCGTCAGAGCTACTACTGATACTTGGTCGTCCATTCTTACGGACCACTAGGACCAAGATACATTATTTCAATGGTACACTCTCCGTGAAAGTAGATGAAGAGAACATCTGCTTCAACATTTTTGAAGCGATGAGGCATCCTGGTGATAATGATTTGTATTCCTATTTTTTTATTGATACATTTGATAATTTAATGCAAGAGTTTATGCAGCACTCGGTGGATGAGAATGAAGATGCGTTGAAGAAAGCGATGGAAGAAGGGGGGAAGAAATCTGAAACTTCCCCATGTTCTAAAGTGTGGGATGAACTTGAGGATTTGATCATCCAAGTTCGATCCATGGATGAAGAAGAAGAAACAATGAGAATATACTCAGCTGAAGAGTTAGTGATGGGAGAAGAGTACGATGACGTTGTGGCATCCCTTGAGTCAATGCCATACATAAGAGGTAATTCAAAATCTCTTCCCCTTCCTATTACTAATGACACGCTTCTTTCTTCCATTGTAACAGCACCAAAGCTTGAGCTCAAGCCATTGCTTGAGCATTTGAAGTACGCATTCCTTGGAACTGGTAAGACTTTACCAGTCATTTTATCTTCAAAACTAACCGTGTTACAGGAAGAGAAGCTAGTCATTGTACTCAGGGAGTACAAAGAAGCCATTGGTTGGACAATTGCAAACATTAAAGAAATAGATCCAACATTGTGTACTCATAGGATATTCCTTGAAGATGGAGCAAAGCCAACAAGAGAACCACAACGAAGACTCAACCCACCTATGATGGATGTGGTAAAGAATGAGGTTATCAAACTTCTCGATGTAGGTATCGTTTATGTAATATCTGATAAAAAGTGGGTGAGTTCTATGCAAGTGGTGCCCAAGAAGTTAGGCATCAAGGTAATTAAAAGAACTCAAAGCTATTGGAGAGTCTGTATCGACTACCGTAGGCTTAATGCCACAACCCGTAAGGATCACTTTCCTCTTCCTTTTATTGACCAAATGTTGAAACGTCTTGCAGGTCATGCGTATTATTGCTTTCTAGATGGTTATTCTGGCTACAACCAGATTGTCATTGACAAAGAAGACCAGGAGAAGACTACATTCACGTGCCCCTTTGGCACGTTTGCTTACAGAACGATGCCATTAAGTTGTGCAATGCACCGGCTACCTTTCAGAGATGCATGATGAGCATCTTTTCAGACATGGTGTAGAAGACCATCAAGGTATTCATGGATGATTTTTCTGTTTTTGGTGATTCTTTTGATACATGTTTGAATAATATGTCCCTAGTTTTAGAAAGGTATGTGGAAAAGAACCTTGCGTTAAATTGGAAAAAATGTCATTTCATGGTTGAACAATGTATTGTTTTGGGACATGTAATTTCTGAAAAAGGTATAGAAGTCGACAAAGCTAAGGTTGATGTTATACATACCTTACCACCTCCCACTACTGTGAGAGAGGTGCGCTCTTTTCTTGGATATGCAGGTTTCTATCGCAGATTTATGAAGGATTTCTCCAATATAGCCCAACCTCTTAGTGCATTGCTCCAGAAGAGTGTGAAGTTCGATTTTTCTAAGGATTGTCTTAATGAATTCAACATGCTTAAAGAGTTATTGCACTACCCCAATCATCCAAGCACCAGACTGAAACCTTCCTTTCGAATTGATGTGTGATGCATCGAAATATGTTGTAGGTGATGTGTTGGGACAGCGGGTTGAGAGGCTACCACATGTGATTTATTATGCTTCTAGAACCCTTAATGATGCTCAGTTGAACTATTCAACCACTGAGAAAGAGCTTTTGGCTATTGTCTTTGATTTAGAGAAATTTATATTTTACTTGTTAGAAACTAAAGTGATTCTTTTCTCTGACCATGCTGCATTGAGATATCTTATGACAAAGAAGGATGCAAAGCCAAGGCTGATTATGTGGTTACTACTCCATCAGGAGTTTGATGTGGAAATCAAAGATAAGAAGGGAACAGAGATTGTGGTTGCAGACCATTTGAGTCGGTTGACACATGGATCCAATGCAGAGGAGGATAAACTCTCATTGCTTGAGAGTTTTCCGGATGAGCAACTATTTGCTATCCAGGATTCTGAGCTGTGGTATGCGGATATTGTCAATTATCAGGTTTCAAAACTGGTACCTACTGACTATACCCGTTCTCATAAGGATAAATTGAAGAAGGAGACCAGATACTATGTGTGGGATGATCTATACTTATGGAAACATTGCCTAGATTCCATCATCCGAAGGTGCATACCCAAATATGCAATTTATTCTATTCTTTCTTTTTGCCACTCACATGTAGGTGGAGGATATTTCGGGGGAAAGAAAACTGCACTCAAGGTGTTGGAGTGTGGATTTTATTGGCCTGGCATCTTTAAAGATTCTCATGAATTCTACAAGGCATGCCCAAGAAGCCAGATGAGAGGTAATATAGGTCATACGGATCAAATGCCTCAACACACAATTTTGGTGGTTGAAATTTTTGATGTGTAGAGTATTGATTTCATGGGTCATTTCCCTTCTTCGCATTCTAATGTGTACATACTATTAGTAGTTGATTATGTGTCCAAGTGGGTGGAGGCAGTTGCCACCCGAACTAACAATTCTGTTGTTGTGCTTAAATTTTTAAAATTCATATTTGCTAGATTTGGCACACCCAGGTACATCATTAGCAATGGAAGCTCTCACTTTTGCAACCGCACGTTTGCTGCACTCCTGAGGAAATACAATGTTCAACACAAGGTGGTGACACCTTATCATCCTCAGACCAGTGGATAAATGGAGGTGTCAAACCATGAGATCAAGAAGATCCTTGAGAAGACCGTAGGCCCTACCAGAAAGGATTGGAGTCAGCGATTAGATGAAGCTTTGTGGGCATACCGAACAGCTTACAAAACACCTATAGGGATGTCTCCCTACAGGCTTGTTTTTTGCAAAGCTTGTCATCTGCCAGTTAAGCTAGAGCACAAAGCTTATTGGGCAGTCAAACTGTTCAATTTTGATATTGACGAGGCTAGGATTCACAAAAAATTACAACTGAATGAGCTGGCGAAAATCAGGAATAATGCATATGAGTCCAGCAAGATTTATGAGGAAAAAGCTAAGGCTTTTCATGATCAAAATATCAGGAGCAAGACTTTTGTGGTAGGACAAAAAGTCTTGGTATTCAACTCGAGGTTGAAACTGTTTCCAGGTAAGCTTCAGTCTAGATGGATTAGCCCCTTTGTGGTTACTAATGTTTTTCCTAGTGGTGCAGTAGTTGTGAAAAGTGACAAAACAGGAAAATCTTTCAAAGTCAATGGACATCGACTCGTTTTATGAGTTGATGATTGAGCACACTGTTGAGCAAGTACCTCTCGAGGATGTGCCTCGAGATAAATAGTGATACTTGGTACCGTCTGGTTGAAGGCTTTAAACTTAGCGTTGCTTGGGAGACAACCCATGTGGATGGAGAGCTTGGACCTCAGATTTGATTTTTTTTTTTCTTTTTTTTTCCTTTCTTATTCTCCAATTTAGTGTATGTTGTGTCTTGATATGATTCTTGATCATATTTGATGAATATGTTACATGCTACACCTTTGATACATTGAAGACAATACATTTTTCAAGTGTGGGGTGGGGTTGTATCATATACTTAGTGTCTAGATAGAAATTTTCAGTTTTTGAGTCAGAATTTTAAATTTTTGAGTGCCGTGTGAATTTTATGACATAGTTATAAATCTCAGAAACTTCTGAAAATTTTATAGTGTATTAGTATGTGTGTCTAGTGTATGATCACAAAATTTCAGACCATTTCGATGTGTGGTTAATTCTGTAGAAAATATGCAAGTCAGTGTGTGCAGTTTCTTCGGTTTTGACCGTTTTTCGAAATTTTCAGTGGGGTACCTTCGATCCATCGAAGGGATCCTCAACCCATCAAAGCACATCCTCAGAAAAGACCAGTGAGCATGCTTCGACCCATCGAAGGCTAGCTTCAACCCATCGAAGTTTTTTGTTAGTTTTGACTATTTTCCTTTGTTTTCTTGTGTGTTTTTGAGTCCTTTTTGATAAAACAAAATACAAAAGTAAAAAGTGTCAAGAAAATACCAAAAAATAAGAGTCTTAGGAGCCCTTAGAAATTCAATGATGTACTTATATCTTTCATTGTTATGATTAAGAGTTTGTTATGTTTCTCAAGTTTATTTGGATGACTTTGATATATGTTGCGTATGTGGACATATAGTGGATATAGAAACGAGTTAACATGGTATAGATTTTTGAGCATACATAGACTTTATTGAGATTCATTTTTGAGCATGCATAGACTTTATTGGTAGGTGGTTAATCACCGATCAAATTTTGGCGCTGAAAGTAAAGCAGGAGGCACTGAATATGTCCGAAGAGCTGGCAATTCCATAATGAACTCAATACTCTATTCAGTGCCAAAATTTGATCGGTGCTTAACCACCTACTAAAGTTACGCTATAATGAACTCAATATGCTTGTAACTGCAGTATAATAATATAGGGGTCAATCCATAGGGAAAGATGAGACTCAATACTCTAAACTACAAACAGACGCGAAAGTCAGAAATCTGACAGCCTCGACAACTGACACTAACGTAATTAATTAAAATATCTAGACTCAACCTCAAATCACGAAATTAATATAGGACTCTATAAACACAGTAGCGGACTACCACACAAATTTTAAATGCAATCGGAGTTGGTTTGGTTGTCGAACAAAATTCTGTAAAAAATATTATGAAACTAAAATAGTAAACAGATTAAGAGTAAAGTTGACAATCAATGATAAAAATGGTTAAGGGAAGTGTTATCCACCACCGTCACATCATCTAGACCACAAATGCAAAACTAAAATTATGTTAATGTCATGAATGAAAGTTCCCAGGAGGATTCAAAGCTATAAACACAACCTATTACCCAATCCTTATATTCACAACATTGAAGGTCTGCTTATCAATATTGTCTATCCCTCAAAGAACCCGAAGTCAAGGACTCGAAGTTACCAAAGAAAAGCATTAAGATTTAGAAAGGGTTTGAGAATCTACAAGGCTTTACAAGTACACTACAATCGTGTCTTGCTAGACCTAGGGTTTCTTATACCAAGCATATATGGGTTCTACGATTGAAACTTGAAGAAGGTAATGATCACCAATAGCCATCAATTTTCTTAGAATTAGATTCATAAACATGTATACTAAGCATGCACTCAAAGCGTACACAAATAAGAATCATCGATGTATAAACAACAAATAAACCTCATTCGAATAACAAAAGCAATCCTTAGTTAACAAGCATAAATAATCTAGATGACATAAACGGGGCTTCAAAACAGCCCCTTAACAATGGAGTTTATCTCCTCATGGTAGCCATAAGAGTATAAGAGAACGATAGAAAAATTACACAATGAATTGGCTCCCCCCTTCTCTTCACGTCTTCTCCTCTCTTTTATTCTTCTTCTTTTCCTCTTCTTCACGTCTCTTCCTCGCGTTTCTTTCATCCTCTTTTCACGTTGGTTTCAGTTTTTCCCTTCCTTTTTGGTTTGATTTGGTCTCTCATTTAACCAAAAACTGATTTGGTTTGGGTTATTAATACTAATTGGGCTGAATCCACATTCCATAGGGCTTTAGTAATCCATCTTCAAGTTGGACTTGGTCCGTTTTTCTCTTGACAGCCCATTGTTACTCCTCGTTGAGCTAGGAAAGCTCAATTAATCATCTTTTATTTATTTACCTCTAATTACCTACAAAACAAATAACAATAATAAGTTGCTTAAAAACGTAACGAAAGAACTAAATATAAGGTTCGGTTAAGCACATGAACGTTGCATAAATATGCAACTATCAGGAGTGAAGTACCTTGTCCTATCCAGCCCTAGAGCTTAACGACATAGCCAAAATGAGATCGGATTCATCTTCATTAAAGGTGTCATTAATTAACCATGTGTTCCACTGCCCCAAAGCAGTAAGCAGATCACTTACTAAAGTAATCGATGGCACACATGGAGATAAAGGCTTGAACATGCTCAATCTTGGCAGCCAGGAGATAAAGGGGTCCCTTTCTTTAAGAGTTTTTGTCCTTCAAAAGTTCCTCTCCAACTCTGAGAGGGTGAGTTTGTAAGAGTAGCTTCCCACAGATTCCCATTCGGAAAATACCTTGCCCTTATGAGCTTATAAACTAAAGTATTCCGCTGCTTTAGGAGTCTCCATCATTGTTTAGCTAGGAGAGCTAAATTGTGAGCGTATAAGTTCTTGAAACCCATGTCTCCTTCCTCTTTAGCTAAACAATGCTAATCCCAAGACAACTAGTGAATTTTCTTCTTCTCTCCAGTAGAAACCCACTAAAACTTTGCATATAATTGATGGAAAGTATCACAAAAATCTTTATGTAACAAAAAGCAGCTCATCGTATAAGTTGGTAGGGCTTGCTGTTAGGCCTATAATTACATTCTAATTATGTGCCTAACCTTATGCTTAATGCTTGCCTTCTTGGAATAAAGCATCGTTTTTGATACGTTTCCTTGTCAAGCTAGGAAATGGTGAGTTTACGTGGAAACGAGCTTAAAGAGGAAGATTAACTACTTTTTGAAGAAGCCAAGCAAGTTTCCTAAGAATTTGGAAAAGAATGACCAAAACCAGGAAGAAGACAAAAGTCAACCGTCGGTCAATGGTCAACTCCGGCCGGTCAACAGCCAACTCCGGTAAGTCTTCGCCGGTCAATGACATGGTCAAGATATGATGTCCCAAGACTTCAAGGGCCAAGCCCAAAAAAGCCCACATGAGAAGATATTTTGGTGTGGAGACATGCACATGCAACTCACATGACATGGGTAAGTCATCTTATGACCACCACTTATAGCCTAAAAATGTGGATCATGTCTAAACTTCATTTTTGAATTATTTGCATCCAAAATATCTCTCCAAAATAGATAGGGTCGAGCTCCCCCTTCTACACACACATAACTCACCTCATTTTCATATTTTTCATATTTTTAGTCTTTCTCTAGACCTCTTATCCTTATCCCAACCCTCTAGCACTCTATTCTACCTCTTCTCTTCCCTTTCTAGGCCAAAACACCTCCATAACCATCACTATTAGAGAACTAGTTCTTCCTTCTCTTGGGTAGAGCCGAACCTCTCCACCACCACACCATTACTTTGGCCTATTTTGGGTGTTCATCTTCTCATCTTTGTCTCTAGGGTTTGGTTTGGTCTTTAGAGTTCAAAAGAGTGGAAAGTAATCCCTCTTTCCCTTGGATCCTTGGAATCCTAAGGACTACCCTTACCTCCTCTTGAAGACTTGGTGCTAGCTTGGAGTGAAAAAGTGGAGCAAAAAACCTTGGAGTCATTTGGTAGAGCTTTGGCTAAGGGGACTCTTGGTTATTTCTTTCGTCTTCTTATTTTGAGCATGTATCTAGTCTTCCTTTATATTATACTTAGTGAGTAGTTGTCTTTTGGAAGAGCCCTAGCCAATTTGATGTACATACAACTATGTTTTGAGTTACAGATTTGAATTTGGTTTAGTTTACTACATGTTGTGAATGAGTTTGATAGCTTGTGATGTGATTGTGGTATGTTTGCATATTTGGGCTTGATTCAATGTTTTCATACTCATGTCTTAGTCATGACTAAGTTGAGATATGTTTAAGGAAGCTAAAAATGAACCTAAGTGAATTAGTCACTCACCTAAGAAAGATAAGCATGTAAACATGACTTAGTTTGCATTTGAGAAGATGGGATTAAGGTTTATTTTTCATTAGACTTGAGCATGGACCAAAGCCTTCTTGAAGTCCAAATGACTCAAGGAGCTTTGGTCAAGCTTATATTGACTCGAAGGGACTTTGTAGCTAATTGTTACTTCTTCTAGTTTATGTTCTAAAATGTGTGAATTAGGGAAATCATTAGAACTTACTTTCATGTCCTCTAATAGGGACTTAAGAAGGAAAGTCATTCACATTCATCATAAGTGAACACATATTGAACTCATTAAGCATGTGGTATGATTAGGATATGATTCGTAATTGAGTTGCATTCTAGTTTTAGTTTGCATTATATTTGAATGTTGGATCGGAACACTTCTAGTGCCCAAATGGCCTAAGAGATTCGGTTCACAACCAATGGTGACTCCAAAAAATTAAAAGTTGGATAATCACGTGTGAATCAGACTAAACTCATAATTTGGACATATATTGTTGGTACAATGAGTTGGCTAGTGGCGATATCTCTAGCCTACTAAACATTTACATTTTGTGTTGCCCTCACTTTATATTTTCACTTAATTTAGTTAGTAGTAAACATTCAATCAACCTTTCGTTTAACCGCTCATTGTAGTTCAACCATCCCTTACAATGCTAAGTCTTCAAAGGACTTAATCTTGTGAGATACATTTCCATATTTTTCTTTAGTTTTAGTGTCATGTCTTGTGTCTAGTTAATCCGTGATTTCAAGTGCATAATCGAGTTCAGTTAAGAGTTTAAGTGGTCAATCTTTGTAGATTCGACACTCGACTTCCTTACAAATACTATAACTTGACCACGTATACTTGCGGATAAGAGAAATTCACTTAGCCTTCGACTAGTCAATAGTCGAAAGGTTGAAGGGATAAATCTCTCGAACACTTGCGCAACAACTCGGATCAAAATTTCTTTGCATGCACTGCTTAACAACTTTCCTTGCCACCCTTCAAGCTTCTTTGTTAACTTCTCTTTAATGAAAGCAAACGTATCAACTCTTTTTCTCCCTACATATGTAGGAAGACCAAGATATTTCTCGTGTTTCTTCACCACCACTACTCCTAGCACAAAAGCTAGTAATTGCTTCTGCTCTATCGACACCACTTTACTGAAAGCTATACTACTCTTCTCAAAATTCACTTTCTGACTAGAAGCTAGCTCTTAATCCTTCAAGGCCTGTTGAATACTCAAACACTCTTCCAATTATGCGTTCCCAAAGAGCAAACTATCATCCGCAAAGAGAATGTGATAAATAGTAGGAGCTCCATCACACACTGTAATCCTCTTCAACTGACCTTTTGCTGCCCTATTCTCCAAGATAGTTGTGAATGCTTCGGTACCTAACAAGAAAAGAAAAGGTGATAATGGATCCCCTTGTCTAATTCCTCTTGTTGGAGCCACATACCCTTTCGCTTTTCCATTCAACAGGAAAGAGACACACTGCATCACAATCTTTATCCAAGATTCAGCAAACCCTAATCTTCTCAAAACAGCTTCTAAGAATTTCTATTCCAATCGATCATAAGCTTTACTCATGTCAAGTTTCAAATAAAATACCCCATTAGTACGTGATGTATTGGTATGAATAAAATGTGTTACCTCATTAGCTACCAACATATTATTGGAGATAAGCCTTCCGAGGACAAAGATACATTGAATCGGTGATATGATCTGTCCCAAAATCTTCTTCAAACGGTGAGCAATAAATTTTGAGCAGATCTTGTATATTACATTGCAAAGGGCAATATGCCTCAAATCAGTCATCATTGTTGGTTTAGGAACTTTAGGTATCAAGCATATATGAGTGTAGTTGACTTGGCCAAGCAAGTTACCTGTTCAAAGGAAGCTCTCCACTGCCTTAACCACATCAGTTCCAAGAGTATCCCAATATTTTTTAAAGAATAAAGGCATCCCATCCGGCCCCAGACTCTTTGTAGGATACATTTGAAACAATGCTAGTTTGATTTCCTCTGCAGTAAAGGTCTCAAGAAGGCCGACATTCATGTCCTCGATCACTTTGGTTGAATAAGATCCACCATGGATCCCATATGTGTGTGATCAATCTCCCCCTCCGAATAAATGCCACTAAAGAAATCCAGCATAAATTTCTCCATCTCGTTCTCTAACTCATGAAAGACCCCCTTATCATCATAAAGCTCCATGATCCGATTCTTTGTCTTTCGATTAGAGGCTTTGCGATGAAAGTACTTTGTACTTTTCTCCCCTTCGATAAGCCACAGTACCTTGGCTCATTGACTCTAGTAGCCATGCTCCTCTAAGAGAAGTTTATCCAACCTCCCATACAAAGTAGACATCTCCTCCCGAATATTGTGTAAGTTAGGAGATATGGTCAACTAAATATACACAAAACTAACTAAATAGTCGCATTATAAATGATATTAAATAAAGATTGCAAGTCAACTTCTTTCTTACAAATAGAATTTATAGAGAAATTCTCCATAGAAAACCATTATAATGAGGACTTGTGGGTACATTCTCATTGAACCCAATTTTTTTTATATATTTTGGCAAATTCATTGTTGGTTAAATAGATAATGATGAGTAGATCACTAGTACAAAATTTCACCATTGAAAATTGTTAAGTCATTCATAATCATTATTTATCACTTATGAACATGAATGATGTATGTTTGACAGTTTTTGTTCGTTCATTTATTTGATCTTATTCAATACCTTCACGATTTTTAGTTTGCATGAAAATTTGTAGAAATAGTCTACTCATCAATATTTAAATATCTAACAGTTAATTTTGTAAAAATATTATTGATAAGTGGTTATTACAATCATTAATTGAAATGTACTCACTCATTATAAGGTTCATCAATGAAAAAGTTCTCTAGGTTTATAACTTATATGAAATGCTTTATAAGAACAAACATTGCATTTAGGTTTATATCAAAGATTGTTCACAAATTTAAGCATATGAAGTCTTGGTATACATAAGTCATAGACTCATAATTCCATTCGTAACCTTACCGTGCCTCCATCAAAGTAAAAACTACGAAACACAAAAGATAGTTATTCCATCTGACATTTTTTTATCTAAGCCTAGGCATAAATAGTCTTATAAGTGAAAAAAAAAACCACCATCTATTTTACTTCACAATAATTTTTGCTGTTTTTAGATTGAAGTTTGTCGTTCGGCTATGAGCTTTGTTGCGAAATTTGGGATGGATGCACATAAGGTTTATGAGTACCTCTGCAAAATCCATATTGGACTTTGTGTAATATTAGAGACCATTAGTGAGACTCATCTAAATAGGATATGTGTGGTATGGTCATTCACTTTCTTATTCTAACCGTCGTGTTTTTTCTTTGTACAAATTCTTAATTTATGTTGTTTACGTGCAGGGTAATACACATAATTTGAAGATTAGCAAGACAACCCATCCAATATTTCCAAGTGTAAGTTTCATTAATGAAATTAAAAAGATCTTTGATGTTTCAGAAGGTGATATTTCTATCATTCTTGCTGGGGATTTTCATAGCACTTTAGACATGTTACTAATCTAGACTAAAAAACTCAGGTTGAAACCTTATATTCTCATCTTCAATTTTTTTTAATATTTTTTTATCATGCATCTTCGGTTTTTGATGTATTCTATTTTATCCTATTTTGAGAATTATGAATTGATAAAATTTTAAAATTAAATTGCTTTGTTGTTGGAGCTGTGACTTCCAATTTATGTTGCGTGATATTGAATCATGGTATTGCTATATGATTGTTTTATTATCTATAGAGACATATAGACATTGATAATTTCCGAAACATAAAGAACTTAGTAGACAACTTCCAAAGTGAAGGTTGTGTTAGGTTCTTGCACACCAAATTATAAAATGGACCACAATTGCATTAGAAGTTATTTTTCAGATTCAAAATAATGTAGCCATTCCAAGATCACTAACATTACAACCACAAGCAATATGAATCAAGCCAGAATATCAATCTGACATACATTTTTTTCTTCTTTTTTCAATTGTTGAAATTAAAAAACAGAAGTTACAACGATTGTTTATAGTGGCAACCGCCACCTTGAATATCAAAGAGTACAACTCTGATTATATTACAAGGAAATTTTGTGTCCAGGCAATGACATCATGTAAATGGCTATAGTAGGCTATGACAGGCAACTCTATTATGATTGTTAAAGACTGAGCCATCAAAATTTAACTTCATAAAAGGGCTAACAAGGGGTTTCCATCTCAAAACTTCATTATTTGTGCTCTTTTTAGCATTAGGAAACATATATGCTTTAGTTAAAGCTTTTCTATAGTTGATACAAAGGCAACTATCTGAGGTATAGTTTTAGTAGTGTTCCTGAAAATAGTATCATTTCTTTCATGCCAAATAAGATAACAAATGTAAAGAAAAGAAGTCAAAAGAAAAGGAGGATTCTTATGGCAGCTAATAAAATCAATCTACCTCATAAACAATTTGTTATAATCATGTAATTAAATAGTAGGATAAGCAGTAGACCAAATCAAATCTATTTAGCAAAATAACAAGGCCAGAAGATATGTTCAATTGTTTCTAAATGAGAATGACATAAAGGACAAGATCTATCAATATGCAGATTCATAAAAATATTATCCCTAGTTTTTAGTCTGTTCTAGTAAGGGAGGATCTTATGTTAAAGCTAGTGGACGAACTTTCCTAGTGATAAGATGAAACATAGTATTCATTTTTTAAAAGGAAAATTACTGAATATATTGATATCGCTCTTTTATCCCTTATGAGTCATTTTGACTCCATAGGCCCAAATCGCTTGGGGCTTGATTTTTTTTGGTTCATTTTATCTGTGTCTATCATTTTTCTGTCCCTATTTATATCTTTGATTTGACTTTCATGGCTTGCCATCAAACTGCTGTAAAAAAAGTCAAACTAAAGATGTAAGTAGGGACAGAAAAATGATAAACACAGACAAAATGAACTGAAGGAAAGTTGACTTGCAAAATTTTGATTCTATTTTGTTTCACCTGAAGTAAAGTTCTGTGTCAAAATCATAGACACCAACCAAAAAAATTTGTGTCAACTTTTTTTACGACTGTTATGCACTAATCAAGTAAAGTGTTGCATGCTTGATACTATCAATTAGCCAACATACATAAAATACTTGGTGTAAAAGTTGTTCTGCATTTTGTGTCAGAGAGCGAAGATGAAAACTCTTTGATAGATGTTATTTTGAGAAGTATTCATAGAGAGCCATGTGGGTTTTTATTGCAAATGATGTTCAGCAACTTAGAAAAAAAATGTTGATAAAAGTATGGAATGTGAAGAAGCTTAAGAGTAGTGAGTTTTGAGACATATTCAAGTTGATAAATGTGTGGATGAGTTGTCTCAGTTATTTGCTATCGAGGATTTTTATGAATTAAGGATGATCAGCAAGTCTGCATACTTTTCTAACGACATCATGAAGTATGATGCAAAAGCTGGACAATATCATATGTTCAGAGGAGAAAGTTTCTCACAATTCTTTGAAGATATGACTCTAAAGTTATCATTCATCATTCCAAGGCGTGTAGAGTTTAAAGATGGCTTTACACGACCTCTTAGAGATGTGAATAAGTTTGATACCACATGCTTTCCATATTTTCATAAAGGGAGGAGTTTCAAACTCCATCTCTATGCACATTCTAGTACGTAGATCATGAAATATGGTGCTGGTTATGTTATGATATGTTTCCTTTGGAAAAAGTTTGGGAACTATTGCTCTATTATTGTCGAAACTAGGAATCACCATTTGGCCTCAAAGCCTCGAGCCTCCTTTTAGCTCGCCCGACCCATGAGGCTGAAGTCGCGTCTGGTCTCGTGTTAGGGTGGGTCGGCATATCCTCATTAAAATTAGGGTAGGATTTGGCAATGCAAAACCCAAACTTTTTTAGTCCTAGAGTCCAAGCCTCGAAAGCCCCGCCCATTTTGGCCTTGAAAGCCCAGCCCATTTTGGCTATTTTTTTTTTAAAAAAAAAACATGTAATATATGATTATTATCATATTTCTTTATTATTTTTCTTTTATTATCTTTACTCTTCTCTCCTTACAAATATATTTTTAAAATAAATATCATAAATCAATAATTGTAATACCTCAAACCTTTTATATATTATTATTTTTTCAATTTAAGGCCTATCTTAACCCGACATATAGGGCCAACCTCTTTGACCTAACCTTAATGGATGGGATAAGGCTTCTGAATTATGGCCTCGACCCGGTCTGGCCTGGCCTCTTTTTGTTTGATTTTTGACTAAATTCAACCAAATTCTAAGTCTTAAATTTAGAGCCGAGGCCGACCCAGTTGTCATCAACGCATTGATACGTTACAACAAAATCTATGCTGCTTATTGGAGAACATGTTATCAACTCATGTTGGATCATGCATTGGCGTTGAACTCTATAAATCTTGGTTGAGACTTACTGAGGTTGACCACATATAGGTAAGAGAATCCATGGTGTTTAATTAAGGTGTCTGTCACGTACTTTAAAAAAATTATGGAGTATTCAGAAAGAATACTCTCTGTTGCTTGTGGACACTATAATTTTCAATAGTTGTGACAATTTATACCAGGGTATTAATGCAATAAGAGACCACACTTGAAGGAATTCGAAAGTAAAATTCATTCAGCGAAAAAACATGATAATGAATGTTGTACTCAATACTCATAAAATTTTGTTCAACTACCGCAACTATAAAAATATAGATCATCAAAGTATGAAGTAATAAAAGTTTAAGAGTATGAGTTTTGTGATTTACTCAATGTTGTGGTAGTTGAACAAAAAAATGTTGCGGTTGTCAGGAAATATTGTCTCAATAACTTAAGAACTTTAATGAGACTATAATCAACAAAACGGCTCACTTTCTTACTGATATCATCAAATAATTTGTAATGCAAAATAGTTATTATATTATGAGATTGAGAGAGAGCGTTTAATATATTTATTTATTTTAAATTAATTAACATGACATTTTCATTAAAGACTACAAAAAATCGCAAATCAAATATTTTTTTAGATGAGCTAAATTTGGTTTGCTCTATGAGAAAGACAAGTGGAATTAATTTTCGTATTTGATTTCTGTTTTCGATGTAGTAGATATTTGTCATCATCGGTTTGTAGTTATCGTTTTCTTACATCAATGAAAAGATCCCCACTGTGAGATATTCGCCCAAAAAAAAGAACGATTTTGTCAAGTTAAACATATTGCTTTGAAAGATATAACTCTTAATGCAAAATCATGTAAGTATTACAACTCTTGACAAACATCGAGTATAACACAGATGTTATGTAGCCGCTGAGACAAATTATATACAAGCTAGCTATCTTTCCGACTTGTTAACATTTGTGTTATACTCGATGTTTATTAAGAGTTATTATACTCAACCTAGAAAATATTGAGACAACTCATCTGCCACATTTATTAGCTTGAATATGTCTCAAAACTCACTACTCTTAAGCTTCTTCACATTCCATACTTTGATCAGCCTTCTTTTTCCAATTTGTTGAACATAATTTGCAATAAATCTCACGGTATCTCTCTTTTGAACATCAGCCTTCCTAAACCCTAAACATTGACTCTCTTTTTTTTCTTTTAGTTGCTGGTCAAACTCAAAGGTACTACAAATTTTGGGTTTGTATACGAAGGTGGAGTAGTACTTGGCGCAAATAGTAGATCAAGTGTTCACGAGGAAGTGGGTGGTCAGCAATCAGATTATATAGGTAATAATGCAAATTTAATCACTTAATTTGTGTTATAAATTTTTTATTATTATTAGACTTAATTATAAACTTTATTATTATTTATGTATACAGCTATAGATTACGAAAGAAAAGTAAGAAGGATTAGTATCAAGCACAACGCCACAATCTATATCACTCTCTATGATATGACTAAGAGTTTTCGTCTTCGCTCTCTGACACAAAATGCACAACAACTTTTACACTGAGTCTTATGTATGTTGTCTCTTTGATAGTTTCAAATATGCAATGTTCGACTTGGCTAGTGCATAAACAGTGAATCTGCTTAATATAGAAATCCATGATGGATTGTCAAATACCTATAAAGTCAATACTGATTATTCGAAATAATATTCATGATTTTGTGTATCAGGTGCTCTTCCAGGTTTTTTAGGAGTGAATATGCATGGCTAGATAGTCCAATCTGTTTGGTTACATGTGAGGGTACAATCTGCTCAACCTTTAAACACATCGTTCTACATTTAAGGTAGTCATCAATTGTGTTATGCACTAAATGGAGCAATAAGTTTGATAGAAAAAGAAATTCTATAACATATATGGTATTAGAATAAATAGTACTTGATAATACTAACTATAAATTCATATTGAAAAGCAATCAATATGTAAAAGCAAACAGCAAGTTAAAACACGATGTTGTTGTTCATAACTTTTGAATATTACACTACACTGATTTATCTTGTCATCCAAGTTATCAATATCAAGCATTTGCATTAGCATTTATATATTTAAGTTTTTTCAATATCTTTAGCTATTCTTGCATACACACAATATCTCAAAGTTTGAGTTTTCTGTCATATCTTTTTTGGGTACATATTGTAAGAAATGTTTCTTTAGCCTTTTAACTCATGTGTGTAATTAATGATTTTTCTAAAGAAACATTATTCTCATATTCTCATGAGAAGAAAATATGAGAATAATATTTTTTTAGCCTTTTACCTCATGTGTGTAATTAAAATTAATCATTTAATAGTGTTAAATATTAGAAATGAACAATAAATAACCGTAGAAAAAATTATCTAATAATTTTTTTTTTTGAAACTTCTAATAAAATCATTTTTAATAAGCTAAATGATCGATCGTAATTGTGATATTTTTATAATGACAATTCAATAATTTAAGAAAAAAGAAGCACGTGAGATAATACATGATTATATTAGAGACTAGCTAGTGTATTTAGGGTCCGTGTTAAAGAGACATATATATATTAAGATAGTTGTCGGTGAGTTTATAGTCAACTGGTAACCACTCATATCGTGATCACTTAAATCATGTGTTCAAATCTTATCAGACACCAATTATCGGAGAAGATTGAAATATACATTAAGATAGTATGAGTTAATACTATCATGCACATATGCCGACATAACACCTTCTTTTCATCGACAATTCATTCATAAATGACCTAACAAGTCTACTGACATTCATGGATGATTTAGGTTATTTAAGCAGTGATTTTTTTTATGGGAAAAGTTGAGAGCTCTGTATTCTCAGGATTACCAATAAACCCTAGCGAGAGGTTCACTAGTTTTGACGTGCGGCAGATCGGTGGCCGCCTTTTCGAGAGATTCGGTTGAGATGGGGTAGTGTCGGAGGGGATTTCTATCATGGATCCTCCTGGGTTTTCTTGCAAGTCTGGGTGGCGGCTGTAAAAAAGCGGTGTTGGGTGGGACTGTCTAAGGGGCGAGGCTCTGATCGAGGGCGACCGAAATGTGGTCGTCTCAAACCAGAGAGTGCTTGCTTCTCCTTGTTGGTGTGGCTGCGAGCGGGGTTGATTAGATCCGTTCTTGATAGATTTTGGTCAGCCTCGGCTAGGCAAAGGCAGCGACGGAGCGCTCCAAGGCAACTCGGGGGTCCTGGGCCGAGTGCGTTTCCAGACTGGAGACGGCAGGTAGCGGCGACCCGTGTTAGCGGGCTGATTGTGAGGCAGTGACCGCCCCGAACGTGGCTTCTTCTTGGGAAGCAGAGAGATGGCCTCAACGGTCTTGAGCCAGCAGCTACTAGACAATGGCGATGGAGAACAGACATTATCGATGAGTCTATACCGACGGGAATCCAAGGAGGCCAATAATGGATTTTGGCTAACATACTTTGTGAGAGTGGGCTTTGGTTGTGGTGAGGTTTATTTCTATATGGGCAACTCTCACGTGGATGGGCAGTTGGGCTCTTCCCACTATGCCTTGTGGATACCGGATTTGAAAACCAGGCTTCGTCTAGGGAGAGTTTCAGAGTCACCCACCGCTGAGAATTTTGGTTGAACTCGGGAAGACAAAAGCTGAGGAGCGCCAGATAGTGTTGATGCAATTTTTCGAGGTAGCATAACTAGATAAGGCATGGGACCACCGATTTATTAGTAGTTTACGTTCTACGTGTAGACCGTCTAGTTATGTTATAAAAATCAGATCGAATTATAATAGTGTATGTTACTTATAATAGTATATGTTACTTTAAGAGTTCTTTTTATCGTGTCGTTAACCGACAAACTCCTTATAACTTACGAACTCCTAGTTTATCAATTCACCTCAAAAAAAAGTAGTGATGTTTTAAGTCGTGTCCTTTGAATGAGTCATTACTTATAATGTTCTTATTTTATTAATGGAATTAACTCTCCAGCTTTACTTCACTTCAAAAAGCAAAAAGCAACTGAAGAACAAATTTCTAAAAGAAAATTTGTCCTTTCGAATGATATTCCTAAGCTATTCAAGTTTGCGTTATATTATACTTTCAATCTAAGTAAGCATAAACACTACGTACCGTACATACGTACAAAATTTGAAGGCAACAGCCACCTTCTATGTTCAAAATACAGTACCATGCAATGCAGGACTGCAATTCTACCGCAGAAGAAAAACTAGGATTACTGTCCACAGATTGTCAAAAGCAAACCATAATGATCACTAGGCAAAACAGGGAGCTCCAGCTTCTTAATCTCCCCTTTCACTTTCTTTTCCTTGATATACGAAACACCAGGTATTGCTTTGGTACCAATCATTTCAATGTTGCTCACCCTGAAATCATGCAAACAGCAAAGGAATCGATCTAGTCGCTTTCGCAAAGACCTGTTGCCAGTCAACATCTGGTTGGACTTGGTATCATACGTCATTCCTTCTTCCTCAGGTCGTAACTCTACCCAAGCATCAACCCATTTTTCAGGTAGAGGAACTTCACCGTCCAACTTGTCATCCCAGTTCATGTCACCACAAAATATCACATTCTGGTTCTTCTTCAAGAAAGTGAGGGCCTCCTTTGCCTGATCTACACGCTCTTTGCTGTACATCTGATCCCATTTTGGAGGGCCTGGGCAAGGACTCTCAAGATGGCTAGTTGCAACAACCAGATGCTTTTCATTCGCCTGAACTTCAGTGACACAGAGTTCTCTTCCCATCACAGAGAATGAAAACGGCCTACAGCTGAAGGCTTTCACGTGCAATTTGCTCAACTGTAGAAGTGCATATTAATTCATCTGTCAGATTATCTCATGAGTACTAAAACATGCAACTCATGTAATCAACAAAACTCAATCAACAACAAAAGAAACAACTTCGTAAGCAAGATAATCAAAGAACAGCAAAAGAGATCCTGTATCAAAGTTTCACCTGCATGCAAAAGTAAGGCTGTGAAATTGCCATCTGATTTGGAATCGAGCATTGATACATTTTCCACCAGTTAGATCGTTGAAAGATATCATATATATCATGGGTAACCTCCTACACAAAAAAGATAGGGCATCAGAGAAAAGTTGTAAAGAAGGAAGACAAACGTCATTTGGTTTTAGGGAGAGGGAAACCTGAAAGCAAATGACATCTGGACTATGCTGTTGGACAAGGTCACCAATAGCTTTCATCCTCTTGTGCATTTCTAAGTCTTCCCTGAACCAGACATTGTAAGTTAATACTTTTAACGTACTCAAACCCATTCCTGAAGATACTGTAGTAGTGCTCTCTGCAAATATCAAACTTACATTATGAATAACCCATGTGTTTCACAGACTACATGTGGGGAACAATTTAGAAAGAAAACTCAAGCACAACAATGTTCAAATTCAAGAAAGGCATACGAAATACAATTCTGAGTAGTTGAAAATCAGTCCTTCCAAACAAAAAAGTCTTTGAGTTAAAATTGTCTCCAATGGACTCATTGTAGTACCTCAACAAAGACATACAATCATCACTTATAACCAGCAAACTTTGATGGAACATATTTCTTTTCATTGACTGTTACTGAAATCTTGACAAAGAATGTTCAGTTCTATATTGTATTGACTGAAAGTTACATATAGAAATGACAATACACAACTCCAGAGACCTTTTGCTGTAGAACAGAGCAGGGATAGGTTGTGATTGAATATGGTGGCTAGAAATATAGAAAGATAAAGAAAAATAAGAGTTTCAGACAAAAGTGAAGGTTTGAAGCAGCAGAAGTCGAGAAATAGAAAGAGGATAATGGGAAAGAATTCCCCCACCAAGCTTTTGATAAGCTCAACTTTTATTCATTCCAACCTGATTTGGCAAAACAATAGCTAACCATATTTATAGGCTTACACTACATGTACCTTGGACTGCTAGAATATAAGAAGACTCACTGAAGTCTTATTAATAACTGAAGACCCTTGAATGGCATTGCACTCAACTTAGGACTTAATACCCTTGAAAGCAATAAACCCAAATAATACTCTTACTGAAACTGAGTCTTGGTTAATTATTACAACTCAGACTCTTAAGCTCCCACAGACACTTCACTTTGGACCAAAAGTGGCTGCGTTTTACGCTTAGGCTTCCAAAGAGGGTAGCTCTTATCTGACCAAGTTGTGGCTGCTGCATTACCTTTGCTTGGAGGAACTAGAGTAGCCATTGGACTAAGTGGAACAAGTCATTGATAAAATCACTAAAGTCACATCTCAGTACCATAATAAATCGATGATAGTCTCCAATTTTCACAGAAGAAACCACCCATCTCAGGATAATTTGCAGACAGACATAGATGTGCAACATCACATAATAAATAAGGTAAAAGAAGTACAATCAATGAGAAAAAAGTTCATAGCTTAACCATTAACCCAGTCAAAATATTCACATCTGTAGCAATTAGAGCAGGAAACATAGCAACCCCAGTTAAACCCAGAGATCACAAATTCAATACAGACCTGATACAGCAGCCTTCTTATCCGACACCTTGACTCCTCGAAACAAACTGAATTTGGCATCATTCTTCAAAGACACGACTGAACTACTGCTATCTGCAAACATTAAACATAGTCATAGTTGGGATTTAGGAACCAAACACGGTTTCACAAATTACATATCAGGGACAGTTTACTATGGAGAAACTTGACCACAGCATCTTTTATTTTCAAGAAGAGCATATGAAGTACAACTCTGACAAAGAAATCCAAGTAACTCCAGCCAACTAATTGCAACTCCTAGATACAGGCTTACAATTATCAATTAAAACACGCAACTCTACTCAATGCAAGAGTTGTTTAATTAAACACATGGAGATAGTAATAGTAAAGTTCTCAACTTCCACACACCTTTCTTTAATGAACAAATTCATCTTTGTTATACTAATACCAACCCAATATTTTAAAATTCACATCTTTACCAATTATAGCAGGCAACAAATCAAACCCAACAAACCTAGAAATCAAACAAACCTGATAGACTAATCTTCTTCTTCTTATCCTCAGCAACCTCAACTGGGTCTGTCGAAAAAGGAATCAAAATCAAACATCAATAACCAATGAAAAGTTCACATCTTTACCATACTAACACTAAACAAATCAAACCCAATGAGCTAGAAACTGATCAAGACCCAACCTGGTACACTAATTTTCTTAGAAACCACAACTGGGTCATCAACCCTCTTCCTCTTACACCTCTGCAGAGGCAAGAAAACAGAACCCACTTGATCACTCTCCTCCTCCAGCTCTCCACCATTGTTGTTCTCAAGGTCGTCGAAGCTCGAGATTGGGGCCCTTGTGTCGCAGACTTCACAGCTCGAGCGATTGTAAGGGTTCAAGAAAGTGCAGGCCTTGCAGGCCCATTTGGGAGCCGAAGAAGAAGAAGATGATGAAAATGGTGAAGAAGAAGAAGAGGAGAGGCAGATTTGGCAGGAGGGTTTTTGTGAAGGTGGGTTTAGAAAGGTGCATTTTTGGCAAGTCCAGGAGGACATTGTTGCTGGGATTGGAGTGAAAGTGAAGGAAGAGGAGGTTTTGCTAGGGTTTAAGGAGTTGTGGTGGTGATGGAGAATTGGGAAAGTTAGTGGAGGTTTTATGGGTAACAAGAACAGTTTCCTAGTGATCAAGAGCATTGTGGGGAGGCCCATTTTTGAATATTTAGCGCTTTGGTACTGAAACTCTGAAAGTCCTCTCTGACAATCTGACTTGTGTTAGTGTATTGTGGATAGTTTTATGATCATGTAAAGTAAGTCTGCAAGAATGCGGGGATAGCTCAGTTGGGAGAGCGTCAGACTGAAGATCTGAAGGTCAGGTGTTCGATCCACCTTCACCGCATTATTGTTTTTTATCTTCGATTCTTGGCTAGTTTGTGATTTCAGCCTCACAAGATGAGTTGGTAATCTTCTGAGGATTATATATGGGATAGTGACAACATTTTTGACATGATTCAGACACATTTCAGCATGATTGCAATAGATAGAGGAGCTATATATGCCTATATCATTAGAGTTGGAAGTTTGAACCTTGGAGGATCTAGTGAACTTCCCTTAAACAAAGTACATCAGTCAATTCACTTCAAATCCAATGAATGTTTAGAAGTCCAACTTTTTACTTTCTGTTTTTCCTTCTGTTGATTGACTTCATGAGAAAAATAGTAACATTCCTTAATATCTAAAAGACATATGTGGAACAAAGCCCTCTATTACTAACTATCAACAAATACAATTCACTCCTAGTATGGAGAAGAGTACTGCTAATTCTAATTTACTTGTAAATAATATTACATTTGAAAAATAATTCTAAGGCTACACCTCAGCAGGGAGTAAAGAATAACAAACTAGGGAAAATTACAGCAAAAAATACATATAACACCCAGCTGATTGCACTTGGTCTTCTACTGCTGAAGCCTATGAATTTTAACCTCTCTACCGCACCACTTACATCGGTTGAATTCACCACCTGCCTTGTTACATTGCTCACTTGTTTACTGCAAATCACAAACAAGAACAGTTACTTATTAAAGAACTTTTGTTGGTGAACAACCTTGGTATATAAAACCAAACAGTAACCAACAAGAACAAGTCCGTCTTTCAAGTCTCACCTTCCAGGAAATATACAGCTCCCTTTACCTGCAAGTAAATTCCCACCAGAGAAAAGGAACTGCATTATTATCAAATTTTGAGGAAAAAAAAAACAAATTTTGAAATTTAAGTGGAGCCCCTTTGGCCCAAGACAAGATTTAGTAAATCCAAGGTGACATATACTATTAAAGCAATTTTGTCTACATGAGTACAACAAGAAAAAGACACCTTTTTTGAGGCAATCTTCTTGCCCTGGTCTAGAATCTAAGGGAAAACATCATATCTCACATTTTCCATTCATATAAGAAATGCAAAATTACTCACAACAGCCAACTTGCCCTGTCAGAGAGGCACCACACACCTCCCCTTCAGTCTCACAGATCATCAGAGTTCATGAGTCATTGTACTATTCCTACAGCTTACAACCGTGACATGACACCAGGCAATGAAATCTAAGGTTTAAGTTATAAGTTGTGTGTTTGCTACAATTTCATTCTAACCAAATTGAGTCTCTCATTAGTCACTAATAAGTAACAAAGGTTGTATTACTTGTATCAATGAAAAATTTGCAAGCTTGAACCATAATGCAGAAGTAGAACACTTACTTGGGTCAGTGGTGGTAATGGTGGCTACACCTTTGAAATCACAAGACCCTGCAGCCCTCCCTTCCATCTGGTAATAGCTATCAAAAGCATACGAAGCATGGTTCTTCACATTGTTAGGAGAATAGCAAGCCTCCCCTGGCTGAATCTCCGAGCAATTAGACCGTCCCGGTCCACACGCCCAATCCAAAGCCGCTTGCAAGGTCTTTTCATCAACACCATCCACAACAATGCAAAATGTCTGATTAGTAGTATCATTAGCCAAAAAAGTCCCACTCCCCGAAACATGAAGCAAGTACACCGCACTCGAATTCCCATAGAACAATCCCCAATTAGCCTCCGAAACCGGGGGAGACCTCAAATCCTCATTGAACAACTCATAAACATACACACTCGAAGTAGTCTCCGGATGCAATGGCGTCCCACTCCTATCCACCACATGCTTAATCAAATTCGAATTGTACGTATCAGCATTGTCGACCGTAGCATAAGGCTCCTTCGAATCACCCCTCGAAGGCCAACCACTCTCAGTCACAAGCACCATAACATCACTCACATTCAAATTCATCATAGAGAAATAAGCCGAATCAATCATAGCATCCAACACATTAGTATAATGCAACAGAGTGTTGGGATCCACCATTTCCTTAGAAGGCGTCAGAGGCTTGAACAGCGCATTGTCCAAAGGCACAACTCCTTTGTTCTGCATAAACACATAGTAAGGATACAAGTTCATCATCAACGGCGACCCTGTTTTCGACAAGAACTTCAACAGAGGCAACACAACTTCATTCAAGCTCTGGTTGAAGAAAGCCTGAGACGGCGGAAACGGATCGAGAATTATCGAAGCCGCATTGGGAGTCGAAATCTTGATCTTTGTGTGAAGATTTGCTGCCACTAGTGCACCATATAAGGACTCAATTGCAGGGACGAGCAATGGAGCCGAAGAAGGGACTGTAGTGAGGACTTCATCTCCTACAGCAATTCCTGTGATTAGAGTTTCAGGGTAGAAAGCGACGACGTTTCGTCCGACCCAAGAAGCGGCGGTGGTGTTGGAAGAGCCGATTGCGATGAGCTGGTTATTGGGTACGCCGATGATGACTCGGATCTTGGACTTGGCTAGAGCTTTGAGAATGTCAGGGTCTGCATCGTAGAGACGGACGTGTGTGATTTTTTGAACTTGTAGAAACGAAACTAGCTCCGAAGGGGACAGCAAGTTTGTTACATCTGTTCCTATGTTAATACCGACAAAGGGCTCTCTGTCTTCGCCTTGAGCTAAACACAGAAGAAGAAGTAGTGTTAGATTTTTGAGTAATTAAAGTTTGAAGCTTTGGAGAAGTAAAGATGGTACCTTTGGATGTTGTTGTGATGAGGAGAGTGAGGATGATGAGAAAGAAGAGAAGCTTAGTGGTGAGAGCCATTCTTCTCTTCTTCCTCTGCTGCTGATGCTGCTTCTTCTGTCTCAGCTGCTACAGAGGAACCTTGCATTATCTTCTCAAGCTTTCCTGGTCTATCTTTTTGTGTGGGTGTGTTATGAAATGTCGCTTCTTTGTCATTATTATTATTATATTGAGTGCTTCTGGGTTTTCTTGTGGTCAACCCAGAGAGAGAGAGATTGAACAGTGTGGAAGAGAATGAAAGCCGGTGAGTGATGCAAGTGCTTTGAAGCTTTGAGTCGGTGAGTTGAGTATTGGGGGAGTTTTTTGTTTTTACAGTGGGGGAATGTCTAGATTGGCCTTGGGTTGTATTTGGACAGGATGTTAAGGTAGGTGGTTGAGACTTGAGAGTTGAGACCTTCCTTGATTCTTATTCCCTCTTGTAAACTGGTTGGTGTCCCAAATTGGCCAAATAGATGAAAAGTCAAGAGCTTTTGCTTAAGGAGGCATTTAAGCACCTACATTACAGGTATAAGGAGTATAAAGCAATTAGCTTTTCTTGGTTACAATGTGGTGATAGTCAAGTACAGTATATAGGTTTCAAGAATGAAGAATCAAACAGAACAGAAGATTGCTTGAGGATTATAATTAGGGCCTAATAAATATACCAATCTGCTATTAGATAATAGTATCAAGGCAGTGGTGACCGGTGAAAATGGGAGAGACAATGCCAGCCAAAAACTGCAGAAGCACAGAGTTCTCAGGTACTGATAGCACCAGAAGGAGCGAGTCACGAGCACAAGTTAGAGAAGTGGGTCACCAACAATGTCTTCAGATTCGATCGAATAAATACTCAATGTCAGATGTGGTTTCTGTAATGTGCTCCTTGTTTGTAATTCCTTGTACAAACAGTTGAATTAGCGACAAGCGTGCCGTGTCATCCGTGCCACCTGAACTCTTAACATAATCGATATTATCCTAATTTGAATCACCTTTAAAGTGTTGGGTTTTATCTAAAAGACCTCGGTTATATTGAGTTTGGTACATTCACTTATTAGTTATTTTCAACTTGCCTCTTTTTCAATATAGAATCTCCAATCCAACACGTCCTCGCACGTATAACTTAACTCTAAGTTAGCACGTGAAAATACATTCAGGAGCTAACGCATTTTTTCAAATGCACAATTCATTCATTCAACTAGAACCAATTCAATTTGGCCCAGATTTCAATTCGAGCCTATCGAGCTCACGACATGATTGGAGAGGAACCTGCTCTGATACCAAACTGAATTAGCGACAAGCGTGGCACATGGACCCCTAATATAACCGATATTGTCCCAACTTGAACCACTTTTAAGATATTGAGTTTATCCAAAATGCCTCGATTTATATTGGATATGGATCGAAAGATGCTCTCGGGTTCGTCTCCTGAGTAGGTTTCGATGGATCGAGAGTTTCCTTCGATCCATCGAAGGAGGTTCTCGGGTTTGCACCTGAATTTCTAGCTTCAAAACTTTCCACTTTAAAACTTCTCTCCAAGTTCTCTACTTCTTCAAATTCTAGTAGATTCAGGGAATTTCCTTCACATACATTTTTATCCCCCCTAAAGGGAAGACTCTGAAACTCCCTCTGAGTAATATGGTTCAGATTCAAGCGACATCTTCATGAGGGCCATCTCCTCAAAGGTAAAAATTAATAAATTCAGGGTGACATAATTTTTCGGTAGTAATTTTCAATGGTGGTGGAAATTTAGGGTTTTTCAGTGGTGGTGTGAAAGATTTTTTCAATGGTGGTGGAAATTCAAGGGTTTTCAACTTCAATTCGGGGTTTTCCAACATCAAGAATTCATGTTCAATTTCAAGGGTTTCAAGGTTTGGGATTTCAAATGCAACGAAATAAAAATTAGTGGTAATAATTTAGGGAGTTTTAATTCAGAGTTTCAATTCAGTGGAATAAAACAATTCTAAGATATGATGGTGTGCGATAGCCACACCTCCTTCGGAGAAGGTGTGGGTGTAACGTGCAATTCTCAAGATTTTCGACTCTTATACCAAGTAAAAAAAATATTTCATAGAGAATTCAATGATATTGTGTTGTATTCATTCGCTCCTAAATTGAGATATATATATATAACATTTTACAAAGTATATTCCTAATAAAAAATATATTTTTAATAGAAAACGATATCTATACTAAATCTTATATAATTATAAATTAGATATGAAAATATTTCTAACATAAACAGTGTGCATTTCTGATTTCTCAGTAGAGAAAATTTAACAGAGCATATTAGTTAAAGTATTAGAAAATATTGTTCATTATTATTATACTAGGAAAGGGAATGTAAATGCAGCTCAACCAAGATCCAGATATTCTCAACTGTAACATAGAAAGCTAATACTGTATGTCTGTATCTGAGCTTGAGTAGAGACAGCTGGAAAACGTGTGTTGGTGCCTTTCACTATGACAATAAAAAAATAAGGTAGAGAATCTGAAGATAATGATATCTGGGAAGCCCAGAAACTTGTAACTAGAGGACACCATCGAGTCCAGAGCAACAATCCATCTCTGTCTTCTACTTTGGAAGAGTAACTTTTTCTTACCAAACCGTCAAAGTGAAATGCACTTGCACAAGATGAAAACTTAGGTAATCTACATGTTGAATATCTGGGAATTCCTATCAGAAAACATACTGAGCAAAACAAGAAGATACGTTCCATTTTCAACATTCAAAAATGATAGACAGAACACGATATCTACCTTGCGAAACAGAAACCCGAAACAACACAGCACCCACCAAGGCCACCATACAAGCAACACAGAAGTCCAGATACAATTTTTTAAACATCAACTCATATAAGAATCGACGGTACTTCTTCTTTAGCCTCCAGAAGTCCAGATGGTCCGCCAACTGCACATTGACTTCACCTTCGAGGCATAAAGAGATTACTGAGAGCTTGAGATTCGGGTGTTCTGGAATAGCTAGACTAGAATCTATAGGAGGTTTCAAAAGTGGCATAAAGAGATTACTGAGAGCTTGAGATTCGGGTGTTCTGGAATAGCTAGACTAGAATCTATAGGAGGTTTCAAAAGTTGCATCACCGAAGGGCATTGATAAAGGCCATCAAAGAATCGACATCCCTCTTTTCTGATGGGTACTTGATTGGCCGAGAAGAGTGTTTGGGGAAGAAAAGGATTGTGGGGAAGCTTTCGAGTTGGAGTTCTTTCTGCGCAAACTCCTTCTGCCCACCATCTGCTCTGAACTTCCCTACCTTTACACCACTACCGGCCAACTTGTTAGCCAATTCATCATATGATGCTTCCATTGCCTGACAGAACTGGCACCAGGGTGCATAGAGAACAACAATCCATGGTTCTTGCCGGTTCTCAAGTTTTGCCAAGTTCTCAATTCCGGGCCTGCTTAACGTGACCAAATTCTGGGAAGTGAAAATGTCGGCTACTGCAGTTCCGTTGGCATTGGCAGCTCCATTTCCATTGGTTTGACCCTCTTCTTGTTTAAGATTGCCTTTATGAAGGCCGCACTCCTTTGCCTTGGCATCCTCCCACCACCACCTTCCTTCTCTCTCGTGTTGTCCTGGTAGGACTGACCTTGTGCACGGCTCACAACCAATTGAGATGTATCCCTGGGAGTGCAGAGAATTCACAGGCACATTCATGGCTCGAAGGAAGTTCCATACGTCTACACCCTCGACATTTGCAACTGGATTCCACTTCACTAGGCTGCCAACTCCACCATCCAAACCCTCAAAAACAGGGTCAACTTGGACAACAGGAACTTCAGACCTGGTACCTGGAGATTGATCTTTCCTTTGGCCCGTGATCCAGGCACGTAGACCCTTGAGGGCTCTTCGAAGCGGTCTCACCTTCCTCACACGGCAGCATTCCTGGTGCCCGTCCTCATAGAAAGAGAACAACCCTTTGCTCCTTACTAACGCCTGAACCTCAACAGAATCGGGGAACATGTATTCAATGTGGATACCGTAGTGCTTCTCAACAGTGTCAAAGAACTGATATGTTTCAGGGTTCAGCCTCCCAGTATCCAAACTAAACACTCTATAGGGTCTACCGGTTAAATGTGCATACTCAATCAGAGCAACATCCTCAGCACCACTGCACAAACAAAAAATCTCGTTACTAACAAAACTCAAATAACTACTATTTAATGGTTGCTTGTACTAATTCTGACCAAGTACCACTCTTTTGCTTTCAGCAATTATCAAAAGGCATAAACTCTTAATGACCTTTTACATTAAGCTAAGGTGTACATCAAAAGCTTCATAAGATCTTACTGATACAATAGGAAATGGAAAACTACATCTCAATCATAAGTAAGATACCAGCTTTAATCCCATCTCATTCTACAAAAAAACTGTGCAGTCCTTCTACAGTCAAATAAGTCTTAGGCAGTCTTAGGAAGGTCTCATTTGATTCATCATTACTTATTACTATTCTTTCAATAATCTTTTAATTGAAAATTAATCATACTGGTAATAACATTTTAAGAATTGGATCATTCAACTTCTTCACACACAAATCTTCAGATGAGACATTCCACTACACCTACTAACTAAAAACATGAAACACCATAGTTTCTACATATAAAAGTCTCATAAATCATGTCTAATCTTAATCCCAAATCTCACGGTAACAAAACTAATGATCCAAACTGTTGACACATTTCACTCATAATGATCAAAACAAAGAAAATGAAGTACCTGAATGCAATAGCAATGTCGTTGCCGAATTTTTCAAGCGCCTTGTCCATAATCTGAAGCGGCGAAGCATTCTCAAGCTCCTTCGCCAATTGGTCATAGTCCTCCACCTCTACTTTCTCAACCTCCTCTGTTTAAAAATCAAAAATCAAACACAGTTCTCCAAAAATAAGACAAAATTTCAACGCCTCAACCAAAAATCTAAAATCTGTACCTGGAGCAACAATCGTCGCCGCCATCGGAACAATCGAATTGCTCCGCTTGGGCTGAGCATTCACCGCCTTCACGGCGCCGCTCCTTCTCTGGCTGAAACTCACCGCCTGGCTCTGGTTCTGTGTCTGAACGGCCAATCGGAACGAACCGAGCTGCGGCGACGGAGCTGTAAAATAACCACAAAACCCTAATCAACTTCAAAAATCCACCTGAATTGTAGTAATCTCACAATTCCAAATGAGAAAATGTACCTTTGAGATCGGAGGAGGAGAGAGTTCTGGCGGAGATCGCGGCGGAAGACGAAGCAGCGAGAGCCATATCTGAAAATTTTGAACGATCAAGCTTTTCTTCTTCTTTGTTTGAGGATTGTGGTTTGCTCTCTTCTCTTGGTTTATTGGAATTCTGTCATTGAGATCAGCAGTGTGGGGTGTGTAATTGTTTATATAACAAAACGTTTAAAGGGGCGGCCTTTTAGGTTCATTGAACCTGGATGTGTTTCTATGAAAATAGTAACTGACGACCCCGATTACGTGGCGAAAGGACGGACTTAACTCTGCTTTGTCATCGCTTTCGTCACGTGGTCACCGGTGGGGCCCTCCTCTCTCAGCGCCAAAGCCAAAGGACGGAAGGCTCCTGGAGGATGTAAGCTTAGGAAGAGGGAGGAGTGTGGACTACATCCTCTCCCCTATCTCTCTTCTATGTTTATATCAGATTCGATCTTTCTGGTTCTTTTGTATGAGAATTGGTAATAGGGTAATAATGTGTGTTACATTACATGATTTACGTCGTATAATTTGTATTAGCTCATATATTTGTTCAACTTGAAAAAATAATATTCTAGGTTTTCATTAGGAATCGAATTTTCTTAAGAATGTTACTTTAAACTTTTTCCGTACTCTTATAGGAGTTTGTAATGTTTTCGGAAAATCATTTCATATATATGGTAGGTATATAACATCATAGCCCTCGTCTCGTTTTCTTTTTCAAAATGTTATATGTGAAGTGGGTGGGGTTTTGATGATGAAATGTGAATATATATGAGGAAATTTGTTTATGTGGGTGGGAATAACACATTGATTATGTGGGTATAAAGCCTTCAATTTTATTGAATTTTTGTCCTTGAAAATGTTTAATCGAGGGATGTGCTGGTATATTCTGTTCTAGTGGGTGCAATAATTCATCCAGGCGAATTTGATTCTTCTGCGGAACATGTCAAAACTATTACAACATGGTCCGCCAATTTGAATTGAAAAGTACGATATATTGACATATATTACTATATATATATAAGCATAATCAAGAAATGACTGGAGTACTAAATTCGATCCCTTTTACAAGCCGAGAAATAATGATCTTAGAATCGAGTTATTACAGGTGGTATTCATCCTCGAGGAAGTTTTTAAACTTGGGCTCTTAACCCTAGAGGTGGCGACTTCGGTTTGTACTAGTCTCGTCCGGTGGCAAATCTAACTTGATCTCGGTCTAGTTGTGATCTTGTTGTCGGACGAGAGTTCAGGACTTGGGCTTCCCGAGTCTGGCTGCGGTGGGTATTTTTGTAGGTTTTCTTGGTGGCTTCGAGTGGTCGGCATACTTTGTGTATGAGATGCGGTTATGGTTGGTGCAATGGTTACTCTCGGCAACAATTTACTTTTTGGGTCGTGGGTCGTTGATTGCCCGATCTTCCATAGTTTTGAGGCCATGTGGTGGTGTAGTTGCTGTTAGAGCGGCGTTTTAGTGGCGGAGTGGGAGCATCAGCGTTAGCAACAAGCACAAATGATAAAGGTTGAGGAGGTATGGAGGGTGGATCATGGCTTGCTCTTGGTGTAGCGTCGCCGACAATGCTTGGCAAGGAGATTTTGCTAGGCTATACTTGAGCCGGCATTTTTAGGGTTGCTTAATGTGGGCTCAATATTTCAATAAGTTTCTAGTCTGTTAACGGGTTTTGACTCGAGAATAGTTTTAATTCTATTTTTATTGTGTCTAAGAATGCATAACTGCTTATTAGTTTTGTCTATTTCTGAGAAATAGGTGTTGTATAAGTACTTTTCGATGTATTATGACTAGCTAATATATGGCACAATCGTGCATATTTTTTGTTAAAAATAAAAATTCTGGGAAATGATGAGATCATAATTAATAATAATTTGAGAGCGAGTCTTGAATGAACTAGATTGGGTAGCTCTTGGAGTCTAGGAAAAGGAAGATCGAAGAGGGCATTTTAGTACGTAAATGGCCGGGGTAAGAAATGTATCTTTGACCAAGTCATATTGTGCGTTCTGTGTCATTAGCATTAAGAAAGCTACAAGATGGATTCATAGTGCATTTGATAAGTAAAAGAGGCATGCAGCCATGCACCACCTTACTCGAAAATACTAGCATTGATCGATAATCGATCTGCTGGGTTTGCCCTGTCTGTAATGAGTGGGATCGAAAGAGCCAACTTGTCTAGTGGGATTGTGGGAACAAGAAACAAAACTACGATAATCACATATGTAGTGGAAAGCTAGACATGCACAAAATCAAATGCGCATTTTGTAGAGCTAGCGACTCTTGAAAAAACTCGTGGCCAACACATGAACAAATACCTGAGAGCGATCCCAAAGCTGATGAGCCTGATCAAAGTGAAGGTGTAGTTAGGGATGGGAATTGGACCGAAGGGTTCGATTTTTAGTAAAAATTAAACCAAATCGTAATATATCTTTTGATTTGGTCCGGTTGGGTTTTTGATTTTTCAAAAGAAAAATCGCGACTATTCGGTTCGGTTTGGTTCGGATTTTTCTCCAGATTTTTTCGGTTTCTTTCAGTTTTTTACATAATGTATAAAAACTAATTTTGTCAAAAAATAACTAAAAAGTTGTCTATAAAAATCTTATTTTTAAGTCACATAACATTTTAATTCGTTTATATAAGAGAATTTATCAAGAATTGCGCATAATGAGATTAGGATTTTAGAAGTTCAAGTTTATTATATTACATATCTTTATATAATATATTACAAAATATCCAAAATGATGTCATTTTTTGCATACATCGTTTTTTCGGTTTGGTTCGGTTTTGGTAAATCAAAAATCAAACCAAACCAAATATTTCTGTTTTTATCAGTTCTCTTTGTATCGGATTCGGTTTTTTTCGGTCACGGCTCAGTTTCGGTTTAAATTTTTTCGATTTTCGGTTACAATTTCTCACGCCTAGGTGTAGTGTCATCAAATATCCTTCCATATACAAAGTAAAGATGCATAACACTGCTTCGTGTGCTGATCCAATTTATTAGATTCACGGACTCGTAGCTAGCTTTAACTAGTTCCGCTCTCGACCAGTCGACCCCTCGTAGTTTATGTATTTTTAACCTCCTTAGGGCATCTCCAATCATGAACTCTTATAATGGGGTCTTATACTTATTTTGAAACCTCATTTAGACACTATTCATATAACACTTCAACTATCTTCAATTGTAGGGGTTTTAAGTCAAAGTCTTAACTTTATATATTTGATTTTTATTTATTTTGTGTTGTAATTAATAATAATTTATATTTGTAAACTATTATTGTACATGATAAATAAATATTATCTTATTATTTTTTTTAAAAATTGAATTTTGTCCACTTGCGTCTTTTCTCTCCAATTTCGTCTTTTTCCGCGTCTTCTCTCCACCCTCGTCTCTTCTCGCGTCTTCTCCCTCCAATTTCTCTCCCCTTTACCAAGTGGCCCCAGCCCAAAATTATAAGACCAAATCTCATATGGAGTCTCAAAATAAGACTTGGTCTCAATAAGACTTGGGATGAGACCAAGTCTTATAAATATAGGGTTTAAGACTTCACAAAACTACCATTGGAACCCAATTTTTTTTAGTACTCCAGAATTATAGAATTTAGGATCTCCTATTGGAGATGCCCTTAGATAGAATTGAGGCATATCTCGAGGCTTGAGTACCTTCCCGTATTTCTTCATAGAAATGAAGCTTACTGCATAAGTGCACAACTGAAAATCTCCATCCAGACACTTTGAGTAGTTCTGGAGTAGATCGAACTGGCAGAACGTACTAATAAGGCCATGCCAATGCTCCCACGCGCCACCGACAGACGAACAAAATGGATGTCTTTCTTCCATATTGTTGCAACGCATACGTCTCAAAAACCAAGCTTGTAACCCCAGTAAATTAAGAAACTGCAGCATATATATATGGTGGAAACGAAATTTGTCGAGGCATACGTCTCAAAAACTATATAGTGGAAACGAAATTTACCAATTTCACGACTTCTATTGTTGATAACCTTAAGATTACTTTATTGTACTTTCCACCCTATTCCATGAACCAAACAAGGCCTAAGGCGAGGCGGTACGTTCTCCATGTATTGAACGACAGACTCATACCACAAAAGAGGATGTCAGTCAGGTCCATCACTATGCACTCGCCATATTTTCTTTTTGTTGGTTACATAAAGAGGTCCAAAGGACCTAAACAAAGCAACTAAAGCATAAGACTCCATATTTTCATGTAGTGACGATCTGATATTATTCTCAATTCAAGATTCAAATCACCACCACAAAGAACAAAAAAAATTCTGAGAGGGTTAGTATAATTAAGCTTGTCATTCAAAACATCATGTACAATTAATATGAAGATCATATCGATCATACCATAAATAAAGCGTGAGGTCCTTTTACTTATTTGGAGAAACCTAAGAGCATCTGTACCCGCAACACTCTTGCTCGAACAAATGGTGGGGTCGGACAGAAGAATCTCGAACAAAATCACAATATGTAGTGGTGGAGGAAGAAGCTCAAGCAAAATACACAGAATTTACGTGGACTCCATCAGTTGCTCAAGCAATCACGAGAATAAACTTTGCTTCCTTCCTTACTCGAGCAAATCCTCCTAATACTGTTTTAGTTTTCGTCTTTTCAATCTGTATTAAGAGTTCTACATGCAGTAAATATTGAATATGAAAATATACTCTTTCTACCTGATGAGAACATTATATACAATTTTCTTCAATGGTTAACAAACTGCGTGGAAAACGTATTTTTTTAAGTTCGTAGAGCCAAAATTTCTAACCAATAAATTAGATGCCTGATGTTTTGTGTTTTACAAGTTTAAACACAATGGGATTTCTCTCTGGAAAAATGTAGTATATAACTCTATATGGAGAAAAAGATAATAAAAGGAAAAAACAAATTGGCTAACGTAACCAAGAACACGAAGAAGCCGGACCGGGCATGGCCCAATTCTTCTCAGCCCAAATGGAAAAGAACCCAAAAACGCGAAAACCCTAGCGGCTATATAAACATAAAATAAATTTGGACGAACAGTCCAAAACCTATATCCGCCCAAGCTTAAGCTCGAGCAGACGAGAAGAGAGATGAAGGTTGTCGCTGCTTATTTGCTCGCCGTTTTGGGAGGCAAGGCCAACCCCACCGCCAATGACGTGAAGACCATTCTCGCCTCAGGTATCTCATCGTTTCCAATCTCATAAGATCTGTATTTTCTTTTGTTCATTTTAGCTTCGTCATTTCAATATTGTATACTCGATTCAGCTCGATTAGGTTAATTTCGGTACTTTAAGAACAAACAATTTTGAAATCTAGAGTATTGAGCTCGAGTCACGTAGACGCTGATGGTTTAGTGGTTGTAGAAATGAGTTGTGATCTATTGGATGTGTCGTTGGGAAATGAGTTGAATTTTGTGGATTTGGTTGCAGTTGGAGCCGAGGCCGATAGCGATAGGATCGAGTTGCTGTTGTCTGAGGTCAAGGGGAAGGATATCACTGACCTCATTGCCTCTGGAAGGGAGAAGTTGGCGTCCGTGCCATCTGGCGGTGGCGGAGTCGCTGTTGCTGCAGCTGTTGGTGGTGGTGGCAGTGGCGCTGCGGCACCGGCTGCTGCTGAGCAGAAGAAGGAGGAGAAGGTAGAAGAGAAGGAAGAGTCCGATGATGTAAGTTTCTAAATTTTAATCTCATCGCGCAGCTGTTGTTTTGTTTAATGGTTTAATGTTGGTATGTGTGAGTTCGATTCTAATTGCATTGTTGTTTTGATTCTGCAGGACATGGGATTCAGCCTCTTTGACTAAGAGATTTCAGGTTTTGGTACACGCTGGTATCAAGGCGAGTTAGGTCTTTTAGATAGAACTGATGTCATATGTTTTCAACTGGTTTGTAGTTGGATATGGTTCTAGACTCTTAAAACATTTTTGAAGACAATGTTGAGCCAAGTTTCTGTATTACTTTGATGGATCTTATGGCATTGTGAACTTACGAATTAGTTGCTTGCCTTTGGTTTATTTCTATAGTCTGCATATCTTCTCTTAAATTTTGCATTATGTATCAGTATTAGGTTGGAAAGCACCCCATAGACTTTTTTTTACTCCTAAGTGACATGCGGCACAATCTTAGCTATCTGATTTACGATAAACTTAGTGTATGAGATAACCTCCTTTCCCAAATAAATCTTCTCTCCCTGACTGTGATTCTCGTTGGACATACCTCCGTCGCCACCGCGCCGCTTGGAGCCCCGTGCTTCTCCCTTGCCGAGCGACGCCTTCCCTTGGCTCATTATTGTGCGACACAATTTTGCATCGTGGCCTCCGTTAGAGCATCCGCAGCGGGGACAAGGAATTCCTCGAGGAATTCCTCTCCCGATTCTTCAAATAGGAATTATAAGAGGAAAAAGATATCCAAAATTCCTATTTACTGGCGGGGACCACCGTTTTTGGGAGGAATTCCTACGAATAGGAATCCCCGCTGCGGATGCTCTTACAGCCGCTGTCCATCTAATCAAACTCTGCCGACTAACTCATCTACGACGTCTTGGGCCGCATCAGAGGTGCGGAAGGCGACGTGGTCGACGACTTCATTGTAGATGCGAATGCGGGAGATTGGGTCGTAGGCAGTCGAGGATGGGAGGAAGTTTTGGGAGGTAATGGGATCATCGAAGATGTCCTCGCCGGCGAGGTGATCGGGGCGGTCGAGTAAGAGAGGGATGGGGTCCACCTGGAAGATAGGCTTGCAGAGGCGAACGTGGTAAGGTGTGACCGACGGAGGAAAGCAACGACCACGACAAAGTTATGAGGAGCGTCAGATGTGACTGCTTCAAGCAAGAGAGAGAGAGAGAGAGAGAGGGAATCACATGTAGTGATCTCAGCATAAGCTCAATTAACACAAAAGAAAGAAGACAAAAATGACCAATCAGGTTGTAATACGTGCCACTTTCTATTTTAGACCCTAGGGCGAATAGTTTTGGAGTATATTCCCGAATTTTTCTATGTATCATTCCTATGCTTGGGTTGATAACAATGGGGGATGTCTACTTTGGTGTCAAATATACTCGTCTCTAGACTCTGGATCATACTGGTTTATTGGCATTGTGATCTGTGAGGCTGGACATATCGAAGACCCGTAAGTTTTTGGTTTCCCATGGTTTTTGTCACTTTTGTGATGCAGTCATATGAACTTGCCATCTGAAATCGGCTGTGTGTGTTGAATAAATCAGTTGTTGTTGTGGTATTGGCCCATTATACTCCATTGTCACTGTTGTGTTAAATAGATAAAAATGGCCTTGTCATTGCAAGGTGAAATGCATAATGGTTGGACCAGTTGGTGAATGGAACTCAGAAATTGAAGGAAGAAGACTAGTATCATTCTTACAAGTTTTATGATTATGCATGTAACGCTAGATAACGACGCTCCACTAACCAAAGTGCAATCTCGCGTGAATATGTCTAAAACGATTCGAAACTCTTTCCAATTTGTTCCAAAAGCTAAAGGAAAAAAGTGGCTCATTGCTAGCCACAACTCTTCCCATGTGGTCCTTTTGATGTCGCATTTCATATACCACAATCTGAAAATGGAACCCTCTACATAACGGTCAGGGATCATAAGTAATCTAACTTCGATCAACCCTAAAAAAAATTGGTTCGTATTTATTTTACGGAAAAAGTCATCCACAAGGTTTGAATTTTCGTCGATGTATCAATATGATGTCTGAACTTAAAAAAATATCAAAATAATGCCTAGACTCTCAAATCTATATCTACGTGATATCTACCGTCAATTTTTCGTCTTTGCTCAATTAACTTTGCTGACGTGTCATTTTTTTGTTTGAAAATAAGATAAAATGACTTTAATACATTTTTTTCGTTTTTTTTTTCTGAACCTCTCTCTCTCTCTCTCTCCAACTCCTCCAAACCCTCGAGTCCCAATCCCAAAACCCATCTCCATTTATTCCAATCTCACAAACCCTATTTACCCAGGACGACCCCAAACAACAAGACCCAACACCTTCCACGTCGAATTTAGAGAACCAGATTGCAAAAGATCCATCTTTGGATCCGAATTCACCGACCAGATAGCAAAAGACTCATCTCCTTCATCGAACCCACCAACCCAAAACAACGTTGAGAACAATTTTGATGATGATGCAGAGGCAGTGCCTCCTTCGCCTGAATTGGTGTCTTTCTGTGAGAAAATGGATGTGATTGAACCAAGGAAAAAAGGCTGGAGGTGGGAGGCTGAGGCACGAGGGTACTGGTGGTCTCGCTTGTTCTGAAATCGTGAGAATCGGCTAAGTGCAACGCTCGAACGAGTTGAGGTAGGACATCAATGGAAAGATCGAGGATAGGGTGAGAGTCGAGGTCAGAGAGAAGGATGCTGAAGGAGGCGACGAGGTTGTGGGTGTTGAGGGAGGTCGCGATTCTGATGATGTTGTGGAGCTTGCCGAGGTGAAGGAGCTCCCCGATTCGGTCAACGACTTGGGTCAAAATCGAAAATGAGTTGAAGATTCTGGCTTCCATGATTTAGGTTTTGATTTTTCTGCTGCAATTTTCAGAGTGTGTGTGTGTGTGTGGTTTGTTTTCGCTCTACAATTCTTTTGTTTGTGTGTATAGGTGTTGCTCCAAGTTTCGCTAAAAGTAAATGTGATGCTTATAGGCTTTAATGGCAATAAAAGCTATAGATAATCGGTGGATGCTCACAATTAGAGGAGCTGCTCAAGGTCAACTTTCCTTGGCAGAGTGGTGGAGGTTGGAGGAAATAAAAAAAGAAGGAGAAGAAGAGTGGTGGAGAGACATGTTTAAGAAGACCAAGAATAAGGAAAAAGAGCGGCGAGCCCACCAATATCAAAGGAGGAGGGAGCTTCACTAGTATGGTGAAAGTTCTTACATTGGGGGTGACTTTTTCTCTTCTGTTTTTTGGTTACATTTGGTTCAGATTTCTAATGCTAAGAGCAACTGCACCCGCTGGGTCACGGGATCAGGGCCGTTAGGGCTATAAGGCAGTAGGTCAGTGATGTGTCATTCACTTTTTTATAGTTGTTTCCACTCGTTTGGTTAGGGTCACAGTGAAACATTATTTTATATTAGTTAATATCTTGTTATTTATTTTTAACAAATTTTAATGATATATATAATAAATTTTAATGATATTAAAATTTAATTGAACAATATTTTGATGATGAATTGAAGAAAAAAATATCAATTATTCAATAGTGTCACATGACAATCAAGTCAAGATAAATGGCCGGAACTAACCTAAGGATTGACTCGGGAGTGTTCTTGTCTAGATAAAAAATAATGGGTGTAAATTATATTTTTTGAGATTTTTAATTTTTTAGGACCAAATCTATGTGACAATTAGGCTGGAATAGAAGAGTGAACATGCTCCGAAAGAATTAGTATGTAACGAAATGCTCCATTAGACTTATGGTCCAAATTGGATCGCAAATATTGTAGTCATCATGTATAGTGCCGCAAACAAAGTCAGAAACAAAAACACACGTGTAATAATATGCAATTACTCTACTGAGGTGGATTCATCACATGTTAGAACATATGAGCAAACATATACATGCTAGAAATACAATATGAATTTATGCAAGTGTTACTAACCTGATGATGATGCCATTAATACGCGAAAGACACAAGTCTTCTATTCTCTGTAATTCCTTATGCAATCTATGATGGGGTTAGACGATTTGCTTGATTAATTATAAGAACAGGGACCTGGCTTTATATAAAGTTAATGATCTTATAATCCTACCCATAATCAGATTCCTTAAAGATCATGAATTCAACTCTCCGCAAAACATACCATACTCCATGCCAAGTACCATAGATAATTCCCCATTAAGTTTTCAGTTGATGTTTTCCGCATGTTCACTCCTTGACACCACACGGATGACCTTATAGAACCTACGACATTTGACCTTGATGCTTCCATGACACATTTCCAGATTAGCGCCGACACTACTTCAACTCGTGTAGGGTTAAGCACGGAAGCAGTGGCAGCCTTGAACTTGAGAGCAGCGATACTTGTGGCATTAAACACAAATCTTCTAGTTGTGCACTTTTCTTGAGCAAATTCCAAAACATGCTCTGGAGAGGAATAGATTTTGAGGTGGGAAAGAGAAGCTGCAGCACCAAACTATATAGGAAGTTGCACTTGATGATTAGTCCTACTACTACTGAAGCCAAAGGCAATTGTAGCCCAGGTTTTAATGAATGTGCTATAGGTAAATGCGTCGAAAACCTTATGTGAAATGCTGGCTCCGATTGCCATTCCACCACACTCAAAGAAGTTAACCTGGAGAAGTAGAAGATGTCCATTCACTTCTTGTGTGGAATTATAAGCAGCTGGCAACAGATGTTGTAACATCACAGGATCTAGATTTTCTAGAACCTTCGATAAGGGACAACTTACCCTAGTTTCAATGAATGCGCGCAACCCCATGATCATTGCAACATATTGAATCTTTGAATAGGAATCTCCCTCAAAGGGATAAAAATGAGTTAGGGTTTTGGATAATGACACTTTTAGAAGGCTTGAAAGGATCCAACCTCGATTCAGTTTCCTAAACCGGAATCGAACCCTTTCTGAAAATGAGAACTAACAAAAACCATTCAAAATTTCGGTAGAGTAACGTTGCTAACGTGGAATTACCATAACCTACACCCAGAAAATAACACTTCATCCTATGCCACAAAAGCCAAACCGTGGGCACCAATCCCATTCGGATTTCTCAATATCATTCAATATCAATAAACAGTAAACGAAACTGTAATATATAATATATCCGAGAAAATCCGTATAAAAACATGTATCAGAATGTATCAGAGTGACCTCTAGTGAAAATATATACAATATATACATCAGTAGGCGAAACAAGAACCTACTGGAAAACACAGGTAGCTAGAATCACTAGCCTCCAACCGCGACGTGAGACACCAGAATCCGAACTGCAAACTGGGCACGAAAACCGAAAACCCCAGGGGAAAGGCAAATAAAAACGTTAGAGTGAGTGGACGAAAATAAACATATGCCTTTCACCAGTTATATACATAATCAATGTAAAACAGTGCGAGTTCGGAAAGCATATATATGGAGGTTGTCAGGCGAATCTCTCAAGTCCGACGTCAGGTGAATCGCTCAAACCCGGCGGTGATAGGCCAGGGGAATCTCTTAACCCCGGCGGTATACAGGGGAATCCCCCAACCCTGCCCAGAGGAATCTCTCAACTCTGGTCCAGAGGAATCTCTCAACTCTGGCCCAGAGGAATCTCTCAACTCTGGCGGACTACCGGTGATCAGCCGAGTAGCCGAAGCATCGATGCAGTAATGCCATCACCAATAAATATAAAATAATACCTCCAAAAATAATATATATCTCAACATCGTATAAAGTAAATACGAAAAAACACAATAAATCACGAACTCGCAAACAACTGTGAAAATATAAACGTGTCCACTCACAGATCAGCAAGCGCGCACTCGCGCTAATCTCGTGGTCCAGCGGAAGATCCCTCGCCTGAAGTACGATCTCGATCCCTTGAATAATCATAAACACATCTGATCAAAACCATAGCCCACAACACTATACTTAACCACGGAAACCAACCGTTCCCGGAAACATATAAAACTGTATAAAATAATCGACTGAATTTCCGAAATCTCCACTCGAAACCTTCGACTGAAAATCCGATACCCAAATCAATACAAAAACCTCAAGGCGACGATCAGGGCGTGATTACGAGAAAAATGACATTAAAATCATCGAAATCTGAAAAGTCAACGGTCTCGTCGGAGCGCCGCCGTTGACCGCCGCCGCCGGCGGCGGCGCGCCGTCAACGGAGACTTTCTCCGGCGAGGAAGCTCCAGATTTGAAGTCCTCCTCAAGTCCAGTCTTTTCTTCCACTATGGCATCACCCAATTCAAACCGGAACCCTTCCAATTCAGCAAGAAACCGAACGGAAAACAAACTCCGGCAACCTAATCGGGTTCACCTAAAACCTCCATTTCAACTAAATTCAAGTATAGGGGAAGCATCACTTGGCCAAGGGGAGGCAAAACCCCCACCTCCCCGCCACCATGGCTCGCCGGAAAACCCCAACCGTCACCGGCGAAAATCTCAAACCAAATCCGATTCGTTCTCCTTCAAATCACCATCAATTCCCATAATTTCAATTGCAAAACAACTTAAAATCACAAGAGGAAGAGATTCATACCCTTCACGTGGCCGGAGGTGGCCGGAAAATGCAAATCGGCCGGCGAAGCTCAAATGGGAAAGTCCTCCCTCTCAGTCAACGGGGCAAACTTCCAAAAATGGAAAGTCAACGCTGGTCAACTTCAAACAGTGTTTTTGCGACTATTTCTCGACTATTTTCGATATTTATACTCGCCATCGGGTCGATCAACGGTTCAAAACGAATAACCAAAATGATTCGGATAAACACGAAACAAACGGATAAACTCGTCGATAATCCGAAACTTCAAATAATCTTATTATATTCCTCGGTTATCGGAAAAATCATCCGGAACCGCCCTCGAGCTCGAAACCACGTGCTCTACAACTTCCATGAAGAAACTCAATTCAAATTCTCGGTCGAAAATTAAGTCGCGAACTAAATCAGCAATTCACATAATTAACGACTAATTGCGAATAAGCTTAATCTCGTGAATCGTACTGATTACTCTACTGATTCTGGTTCGGGTCGTCACAAATCTACACTCCTTAAAAAAAATTTTGACCTCGAAATTTACATACTTGTCAAGTGAACAGATGAGGATACTGCTCCCGCATACGCTGCTCAGTCTCTTAGGTGGCCTCCTCAACTGAGTGGTTCTGCCACAAGACCTGCACTAGCGAGATCACACAGTGCCTCAACTCCTGCTCACGACGATCGAGAATCTGCACAGGCTCCTCCACGTACGTCAAATCCTCTCTGATCGGCAACTGCTGTGGGGCTAACACATGTGAAGGATCTGAGATGTACTTCCGCAACATCGAAACATGGAAAACATCATGAACACGAGCCATCTCAGCCGGTAACTCAAGTCTGTAAGCAACAGCTCCAATCCTCTCTATGATCTCGTACGGACCAATGTACCATGGTTGAAGCTTGCCACGCTTCCCGAAACGCACAACTCCCCTCCACGGAGATAGTTTCAGGAAGACCCAATCGCCAACCTCGAACTCTAAACTCTTCCTTCTCACGTCCGCATAACTTTTCTGACGATCATGGGCGATCTTCAATCTATCCCGGATAATTTGGACGTCCTCCATAGTGCTCTTCACCAGATCAGGGCCAATAAGCCATCGCTCGCCCACCTCACTCCAACACAATGGAGTGCGTCACTGCTTCCCGTACAGAGCCTCGTACGGTGCCATCTCAATACTGGCCTGATAGCTGTTATTGTAGGCGAACTCTATCAAATGTAGCTGCTGGTCCCAATTCCCGCGGAACTGCAACACACATGCCCGCAACATATCCTCAAGTGTCTGTATAGTCCGCTCGGACTGCCCATCGGTCTGAGGATGAAAAGCTGTACTGAATCGCAACTTCGTGCCCAAGGCTCACTGTAATGCCTGCCAAAACCCAGAAGTAAACTGACTATCTCGGTCAGAAACAATAGACACAGGCACACCGTGCAGGCTAACAATCTCTGATAGGTACAACTTGGCCAATCTGCCCACTGATATCTTCCCCGGAAGTGCGAGAAAATGAGCGGATTTCGTCAGTCGATCCACAAAAACCCAAATACCAGTGTTGCCAGCCGAAGTACGCGGCAACTGATAAACGAAATCCATTGTAATGTGCTCACACTTCCAAACCGGAATCTCAAGTGGCTGCAGCTTCCCTGCAGGTTTCTGCCTCTCTGCTTTAACCTGCTGGCAAATCAAGCATCGGCTCAAATACGTGGCAGTCTCCCGCTCCATGTTGCGCCACCAGTAATACGCTCGAAGTGTACGAAACATCTTCGTACCTCCGGGATGCATTGCATACGCTGAACTATGGGCCTCATCCAGAATTTCCTTCTTCAGACTCTCGTCTCTGGGTACACATAACCTGCCTCTAAACAACAACGTACCGTTGTCGCTCAATCGAAACTCTGTAGGCACACCATTCCGTATCATGGTCTTCTTGCTCAGCAAGTAGGGATCTGAATCCTGAGGCTCTCGTACCTGATCAACCAATACGAGTCGAACCTGAAAACTGGCCAACAAAGCTCCCTCATCATCCCACTCAAACTCGGCACCCGTAGCCCGAAGCTCGGCTAACATCGACACTCTAGCCACACACACATGGAACAACGAAGCTCCGGATTTTCGGCTAAGTGCATCAGCTACAACATTGGCCTTCCCTGGACGGTACTCGAACGTGCAATCGTAGTCGTTGATCAAATCCATCCACCGGCGTTGCCTCATGTTCAGATCTGGCTGCGTCCGCAAGTAGGTAAGACTTTTGTGGTCGGTGTAGATCTTACACTGAGCTCCATACAGGTAATGTCTCCAACTCTTCAACGCTAACACAATAGCGGCTAACTCCAAATCATGCGTCGGATAGTTGACCTCATGTGGTTTCAGCTGCCTGGAACCATAGGCCACAACTCTACCATGCTGTATCAACACACAGCCAAGCCCCAACTTCGACGCATCACTGTATACTACGAACTCACCACTGTCGTCTGGCAATGTCAGAACCGGTGCAGTAGTCAATTTCTCCTTCAGGAGCAGATAACTCTCCTCACATGAATCAGACCACTCAAACTTGACGCCCTTCTTCGTCAATCTGGTCAGTGGTGTAGCAATCCAAGAGAAATCCTGTACGAACCGCCGGTAATAGCCTGCTAGACCCAAGAAACTTCGGATCTCCGGTACAGTAGTAGGTCTACTCCAGTTCAGCACGGCCTCGATCTTGTCAGGATCAACACTGACTCCCTCAGCCGATATCACGTGGCCTAGAAACTTCACACTATCCAGCTAAAACTCACAATTGCTGAACTTCACAAACAACTGATGGTCCCGCAAAGTCTGCAACACTGCTCGCAAATGCCTTTTATGCTGGCCCACACTCCTAGAATAAATCAAAATATCATCGATAAACATAATCACGAACTTGTCCAAGAACCGTCTGAACAACCGATTCATCAAGTCCATGAAAGCTGCGGGGGCGTTGGTCAACCCAAACGGCATAACCAAAAACTCATAATGCCCATACCGCGACCTGAAAGCTGTCTTGGCCACATCAGAGTCTCGGATCCTCAACTGGTGATATCCGGATCGAAGGTCAATCTTCGAAAAGACTGATGCTCCCTTGAGCTGATTGAACAAATCATCAATCCGCGGTAACGGATACTTGTTCTTCACTGTAACCTGATTCAACTTCCGGTAGTCGATGCATAAACGCATAGATCCATCCTTCTTTCGCACAAATAAAACCGGGGCACCCCACGAAGAAACACTAGGTCGAATAAAACCCTTCTCCAACAACTCCTAGAGCTGAACCTGCAACTCTTTCAACTCCACTGGCGCCATACAATACGGTGTCTGTGAAATCGGTCCTGTACCCGGTAACAACTCAATAGTGAAATCAATCTCCCGCACAGGGGGTATACTAGGTAACTCCGCTGGAAACACATCCGGAAGCTCTGAAACAACCTCAATACTACCAAGATTTGGCACAGCTGCTGTAGTGTCCACAACATGGGCTAAGTAAGCAACACAACCCTTCTTCATCAACCGATCCGCCCTCATCACGGAAATCAAACACGGTAGTGAAGTGTTCTTCTCGCCGCGAAACAGTATCTCGGGAAAACCTGGTCGCGAAACGCGACCTCCTTCTTGTGACAGTCAAACATATCCCAGTGCGTCTCCAAGAAGTCTATACCCAAGATCAGATCAAAATCCACAATATCAAGCAACAACAAATCTACGGCTAATCCATGGCCTCTAATGAACACCTCACAGTCTCTGTATACCCAACCGATACTCACAATCTCGCCTGACGGATATAACACTCTCCACAACCCCGGAAGTGGAGATGCAGGTACCGTAGCTAATGATGATAGTCTATACGACATGAATAAATGCGTGGCACCTGGATCTAATAATGTAAGTACTGGAATACCAAAGACATGTAACGTACCGATAACGACCTCTGGTGAAGCTCTTCCCTCTCGTAGAGTCATGGCATGAACCCTCGCCTGCCCGGCTGGTCGTCCACGCTGAGGCTATCCCTGCTGTCTGCCCTGGCCCGCAAACTGTGCTGGTCGAGTTCCCAAAGTGGCACCACGCTCTCCTCCGGAACTCTGGGCCGCATGTCCATCAGCACTATCAAACTAGTAACACTCCCTAGCATAGTGACCCACCTGGCCACAACGAAAACAAGTGACAGGGCCCCGCTAACATGGACCAACATGATGTCTGCTGCAGAGACTACACAACGGGTACTCCCTCGGTACAGCAAATGAGCCACCAGTACGCCGAGGATAACTGGAACCGCTGGAACCCCCACTAGCCTGTGGTCGCTGTGGTCGATCTCTCCTCCATCTCGATCTCTGTCTCGGTACACCAACTGGTGGGCGATAAGATCCACCGCCTGAGGATGAAGCCGAACCGGAAGTATCAGAACTCTGCCTCTTTGAAGGCCCCTGACTCGGTCCACCTTCCTCAAACCGTCTCGGCTGGTACCTCTGCTGCCTTTCCTTCTCGATATCCTCACCCCGGAGTGCTGCACTGACAAACTCATCAAAGTTGTTTCGAGGCATCGTAGTCAGAGTCCCCTTGATATTCAAGTTCAAACCCAGCTCAAACCTGCGACACTTGGCTTCCTCAGTAGCCACCATGTCATGCGCAAAACGAGATAAGCGGGTAAACCTGTCCTGATACTCAAGCACAGACATACTGCCCTGTCTCAAGTTCGTAAACTCCTCATACTTGCGCTGCTGGGTAACCTGATTGAAGTATCTCCATATAAACAGATCACGGAACAAAGTCCACGGAGTATCAACTGGAACTCTGTCGGTGCTAACCCACAAGAAATATGCATCAGACTCAAGTAATCCGACTGCTGCCACTATCATCTGCTCAGGGGTAAACCGCAGACGCTCACATACATGTTCAACCTGAACCACCCATGCCTCACATATCTCTGGGTCAACTGAACCCGAAAACACAGTAGCACCAGCTGTACGAGCTTTGACCACAGGGTCAAAACGCTCTTCCAAACGCAGCACTCGCATCAGCAAGTCGTGCGTCTGGCAATCCTCATCAGGATCCGCTTCCCGATCAACACGGGGACCACCTCGAGGAGGCATCCTACTGATACAAGACAAGCATTAGGTACAAGCAGAAGGAATGTAATCATGAGACCTTAGATATTTGAGAACACACAACACCCGAAGTATTGATGAGTACCGCTGGCCAGTCGGGTCATCACTCCAGTCATGCTGTACAAACTCAAATACCCTAAGCGTCACAACTACAAGAGTCTACAGAATCTGACAACCTAATGCTCTGATACCAAGCTGAAAGGACCCAACCCCGATTCAGTTTCCTAAACCGGAATCGAACCATTTCTGAAAATGAGAACTAACAAAAACCATTCAAAATTTCGGCAGAGTATCGTTGCTAACGTGGAATTACCATAACCTGCACCCAGAAAATAACACTTCATCCTATGCCACAAAAGCCAAACCGTGGGCACCAATCCCATCCGGATTTCTCAATATCATTCAATATCAATAAACAGTAAACGAAACTGTAATATATAATATATCCGAGGAAATCCGTATAAAAACATGTATCAGAATGTATCAGAGCGACCTCTAGTGAAAATATATACAATATATACATCAGTAGGCGAAACAAGAACATACTGGAAAACACAGGTAGCTCGAATCACTAGCCTCCAACCACGACGTGAGACACCAGAATCCGAACTGCAAACTAGGCACGGAAACCGAAAACCCCAGGGGAAAGGCAAATAAAAACGTTAGAGTGAGTGGACGAAAATAAACATATGCCTTTCACCAGTTATATACATAATCAATGTAAAACAGTGCGAGTTCGGAAAGCATATATATGGAGGTTGTCAGGCGAATCTCTCAAACCCGACGTCAGGTGAATCGCTCAAACCCGACGGTGATAGGCCAGGGGAATCTCTTAACCCCGGCGGTATACAGGGGAATCCCCCAACCCTGCCCAGAGGAATCTCTCAACTCTGGTCCAGAGGAATCTCTCAACTCTGGCGGACTACCGGTGATCAGCCGAGTAGCCGAAGCATCGATGCAGTAATGCCATCACCAATAAATATAAAATAATACCTCCGAAAATAATATATATCTCAACATCGTATAAAGTAAATACGAAAAATCACAATAAATCACGAACTCGCAAACAACTGTGAAAATATAAACGTGTCCACTCACAGATCAGCAAGCGCGCACTCGCGCTAATCTCGTGGTCCAGCGGAAGATCCCTCGCCTGAAGCACGATCTCGATCCCCTGAATAATCATAAACACATCTGATCAAAACCATAGCCTACAACACTGTACTTAACCACGGAAACCAACCGTTCCCGGAAACATATAAAACTGTATAAAATAATAGACTGAATTTCCGAAATCTCCACTCGAAACCTTCGACTGAAAATCCGATACCCAAATCAATACGAAAACCTCAAGGCGACTATCAGGGCGTGATTACGAGAAAAATAACATTAAAATCATCGAAATCTGAAAAGTCAACGGTCTCGCCGGAGCGCCGCCGTTGACCGCCGCCGCCGGCAGCGGCGCGCCGTCAACGGAGACTTTCTCCGGCGAGGAAGCTCCAGATTTGAAGTCCTCCTCAAGTCCAGTCTTTTCTTCCACTATGGCATCACCCAATTCAAACCGGAACCCTTCCAATTCAGCAAGAAACCGAACGGAAAACAAACTCCGGCAACCTAATCGGGTTCACCTAAAACCTCCATTTCAACTAAATTCATGTATAGGGGAAGCATCACTAGGCCAAGGGGAGGCAAAACCCCCACCTCCCCGCCACCATGGCTCGCCGGAAAACCCCAACCGTCACCGGCGAAAATCTCAAACCAAACCCGATTCGTTCTCCTTCAAATCTCCATCAATTCCCATAATTTCAATTGCAAAACAACTTAAAATCACAAGAGGAAGAGATTCATACCCTTCACGTGGCAGGAGGTGGCCGGAAAATGCAAATCGGCTGGCGAAGCTCAAACGGGAAAGTCCTCCCTCTCGGTCAACGGGGCAAACTTCCAAAAATGGAAAGTCAACGCTGGTCAACTTCAAACAGTGTTTTTGCGACTATTTCTCGACTATTTTCGATATTTATACTCGCCCTCGGGTCGATCAACGGTTCAAAACGAATAACCAAAATGATTCGGATAAACACGAAACAAACGGATAAACTCGTCGATAATCCGAAACTTCAAATAATCTTATTATATTCCTCGGTTATCGGAAAAATCATTTGAAACCGCCCTCGAGCTCAAAACCACGTGCTCTACAACTTCCGTGAAGAAACTCAATTTAAATTCTCGGCCGAAAATTAAGTCGCGAACTAAATCAGCAATTCACATAATTAACGACTAATCGCGATTAAGCTTAATCTCGTGAATCGTACTGATTACTCTACTGATTCTGGTTCGGGTCGTCACAGGCTGCAGGAGTTTTCAGCAAATGATGAAGAATTGGGATCAATATGGCCATCAACATTGGGGTAGACGAGTAGAATAGGGACATAAACTTCAGAAGGAAACTGATCAAAAATAGAGAGGCACAAGTTTCTTAAGTGAAGAGGAGTCGGAGAGGATGGTGCAACTGTTTCTCTATGAACGACTGATAGTCGCATATTTATGCGTCTATTTGGTGTTTAACTCATTCCATGTACTTAGTTTATTGTTATATAATTGAGTGATTTAATTATCTTTATTTTTTTATAGGTTTTGTGTAGGAATAAAGAAAAAAGAAAGAAAAGAGGGATTCTTATCTCAATACGGATTGAAGAAGGAGTTATGTACAATTATTGAAGCATATTCCCATGTGGACTCTAGGAGATTAATTTGGAGATATATATAAACCTATTTTAGGTTTTTGGGAAGGCTAATCAGCATACTTGGAGAAAAATTCGAGCTAGAAAAGAGAGTAGCCACAAGGGAACCTGAAGGCCGGATTCGATCTATCGAAACATAAAGCTTCGATCTATCGAAACATAAAGTTTCGATCTATCGAAACATAAAGCTTCGATCTATCGAAACTGGACGGCAGTTCCAGTTCTTCATCTTTTCTTGGTCTTTAATCTCTATGTTTGTTTTGTTTTGATTATTTTAATTATAATTTTTAGTTTTTAAATACCTTGTTAAGGGGTTGCTTGAAGCTCCGTACATTAAGTCTTTCTAATTCATACACTTTAATCTAGTTTTGCATACTCAATTTGAATGAGATTTCTTTTTCTATGTGACTCACCGTATGAATTCTTGTATATTTGCTTTGGTGGAAAACTTAGTATGCATATTAGAATTCTATTGTCATGAGATACGGGCGACTGAAGATCTTGGTTATTTCATCGGATTCTTTATAGTGATACACCGAATTTACCGTCGGGTGATTGGAATCCTAGGTCTAGTAGGACACGCCTATAGTGTACTTGTGAATCCTTGTAGATTCTCAAACTTTTTCTAGAACTTAATGTTTTATTCTTTGTAAACCTTAGGGTCCATGACTATGAGTTTCATAGAGGGATAAATGTGGGGGAGGTCCATGGCAAACTCACATAGACATAAGGATTGAGTAATAGAATGTGTCGTGTCTATTGGTCTTTCTGGGAACTTTCATTGATTGGATATGTGAATTAGATTAAGTATGTGTTAGATATATGGAATGGCGGTAATGGATTTTATTCTTCTTAACCCATTAATCATATAGTTAAACTTAATTACATTCATAATTATATTTGCTTTCAGCATTTACTTTCTGCATTAGCTGTAGCTTCGCCGATTTAGTTCTGTACCCAAATCAATGTCGAATACACTAAATTTTTGTATGGTAGTCTATAACTGTGTCTAGTTTGTTTTGTCCAAATTTTGTGTTATTTGAGTCTGTCTAGAGTAGGGTCATAGTGTCATTAGTGTGTTGTAGTCGAGTCTGTCAAAATTTTGATTTCGTATTAGGATTTAGTTTCACTAATTATTCATGTTTGATAACCCCTATTTATCATACTACATTGATATATCCAAGCTGAAAATAGGTTATCTTTACATAGGTGTTTATCAGCTTATCAAATTTTGGCGTCGTTGCCGGGGAGTTGCTTAATTCTAAGTCTTAACAATCTAATTGCGTTAACTTGTATGTTGGTTTCTAACTTTTGTATATAATGTATTTTGACTTTGTGGTTAGTTGTACGTGTTCAATGACAGGTTGCTCAACTGATGAATGTGCATATATGCCATATCAAAGTTATCCCACCATGCAAAGTGACTACTTTACACCTTATTACACTTCAACATGGGATGATCACTCTGATTATGACTATCCTTAGAAATCAAATGATGCAGAGCAAAGATTGATGCACATGTTGCAGCAATTAATGCTCGACAAAAAAAAAAGAGAGAGTGAGGAAGATCATGCTTTTATGTAGGCGATGAGGGTAACAATGTACGAGCGTGGTAAGAAAATTGACTTGTAGAAGCGATAAATGAGCCAAGTTCAGCAAACAATGGCTCAAGTCAACACATGAGGACTCCCCAGCAACACTCTTTCCAACCTCAAGGGGCAATATGAAGCCCATGCTATGACTTTGAAGAGTGGGAAGGTGTTAGAAGAATCTCCCAAGTTAAAAAGCCCAAGAAGGAAGTGGGAGGAGCCCGTGCTTGAACAAGTTATCCCTTACACACTGGACAAGTAGTCAGAAGATTATGCAGGAACCCCAATTCGAGCAAGCGAAAATGCACCTGAAACAGAAAAACTGACAACTCAAAGATTAGGACAGGTATCCTCTACTCCCTCCCCTTCAATTACTCCTAAATTGCCTTTTCCTAGCTGGTTAAAGAAGCAGGTGAAGGTTGACAAAGAGAAGGAGATGTTGGATGTGTTTAGAAAGGTAGGAGTAAACATCCCCTTGTTGGATGTGATCAAGCAGATACCATAGTATGTAAAGTTCCTAAAAGATTTGTGCACAACAAAGAGAAAATTTTATGGAACTAAGACTGTGGCTTTGGGAGAGAGAGTATTTGCAGTTCTTCAAAGAAAGCTCCCACCTAAGTTGGGCGATCCAGGACGTTTCACGATCTTATGCACTATTGGTAATCACAGGTTTGCAGGTGCTCTACTTGATTTAGGTGCATCAATAAATTTAATGCCATATAATGTTTATGACAGGTTAAAATAGGAGAACTTATTCCCACAGATATCACCATTAAGCTTGCAAATTGGTCTAACTGTCACCCTCAAGGTATTATTGAGGACATTCTGGTGCAAGTGGGAGATTTGATATTTCCAGCATATTTCTTTGTGCCGGATATGGAGCATGAGTCAATGCCATCAGAAATACCATTAATTCTTGGGAGACTAATCTTGAGAATAGCGCGTACAAAGATAGATTGTTTTGATGGATCATTGAGCATGGAAGTGGTGGAGGAGAAGATCCACTTCAACATTTACGAATCTCTAAAACATCTCAATAGTGATGATGTTTATTCTTGTTGTTTAGTTGACACTTTTGAGAGCTTTGTGCAGGAATTTATTAAGTACTAATTGGATGATGATCCTTTGAGAAAAACCATTAAAAAAGCTGGAGAAAATAGTGAAACCAGAGTGCATGCTTCGATGGATCGATGGATCGAGGAGAAAATCTTCGACCTATCGAAGACCAGTTTCGATCCATCGAAGCTGAGCTTCGATCCACCGAAATGGAGCCAGTTTTCAAGAATGACCGGATCAGGGAGGAATTAGATGAACTTGAAGCTAAGCTGGGATACAAACCTTTAAGTGTGGGGTTGGAGGAAGAGTCCTATAAAGAAATCAATGAGCTTGAATCTCCACCGTTCATACAAACAGGTAGTATCTTATCAGTTAGTTTTTCTTCAAAGCTGACAAAATTACAGGAAGAGAAAGTATTAGCTGGCAGCAGGGAGCACCATGCAACAATTGGAGGGGGGGTTCACATGGAACATCAAAAATCTAAATGCGACAAAGCATAAGGATCACTTTCATCTACCCTTTATTGATCACATGTTGGAGCGTTTTGCAAGTTTTTATTGTAGGTTCATTATGGATTCCTCCAAGATACCTAGACCGTCGAGTGCACAGCTTGAGAAAGACATAGCGTTAAATTTCACTGAGGAATATCTACAAACTTTCATCAAGTTAGAAGAGTTTTTGACTACAATTCCCAACATCCGAGTAACAGATTGGTGCCTACGTCTTGATGAGGCGTTGTGGGTCTTCTTGATAACATGGAGAACATTCAATCACGCGCCTCCTATGGAGAATTAAGTGGATTCGTCGTCTGGCTAAAGACGTTAAATTTAGCGCTACTTGGAAGGCAACCCATGTTGATGGAGAAGTTTGTAAATCAGATTTTCTCTATTATCCTTTCTCCTTTACTTTATTTTTCTCCACATAGTGTACATGTTTTATGATGTGTTATGTGTTCATTCCATGCTTGTTTGATATATTACATGCTTTAGTTTTATTTTACATTGAGTACAATACGAATTTCAAGTGTGGGGTGTAGTGTATATCATATCCTTAAAGTCTATGTATAATTTTTTTATTTTTTAGTGTTTATTCGGAATTGTGCAGTATACTGACTTGTGTAATTTATTTGACATACCTAGAGATTTTGGAAATTTCATAAAATTTAGTTTATTCTCATAAAATTTCAGCTGATTCTGATGTTTAATAAATTCTGTACAAATTATTCAAGTGGGTATGCACAGTTTTCCAATTTTCGGGTCTTTCCTAGAGCTTTCAGAGACGACCCTTCGATCCATCAAGGAATACCTTCGATCCATCAAAGGGTTAACCCAGAATAAGACGCGAGAGCATGCTTCGATGTATCAAAGAAAAAATTCATCGAAGCTTAGTGTTAGTTTTTGGTGTTTTTCTTTGTTTTCTTGTGTGTTTTTGAGTCCTATATGAAGAAAATAAATAGTGTCAAGAAAATACAAAAAGAAGAGTCTTAAGAGCCATTAACAAGTCAATGATATGCTTATTTTTTCTAATTTTGTGACTAAGAGATGATTATATGACTTGAGTTTCTTTGGTTAATTTTGATATATGATGGATATGCGAATATGTAGTGAATGTAGAAATAAGTAAACATGATACAGATTTTTGAGCATGCATAAACCTTATTGAGATTCATTAACCCGTGAGATTTTGAGCCTTAATGTGATATACATGTTTTCATTGTTGAGTGCCAATTGCTTGCCGCAGATTAAGTTAAAGGACTCTAGAGATTATTAGAACTTGCTCTTCTGCTATTCAAATCTTGTAGTCAATACATGTTTTGATTGAGGAAGTAATAAATGCATGTATGGGATACCACCATAGTCATATAAGCTTATGTCCTGATTTTGTGTACACAATGTGTGTATCCCATAGTTAACCACTTTGAGCCTACATGTAAAACTTTATGTCATTATCCACATATCTCCGACCTTGAACTTTAGAATAGTTATATCTTTACATTTGTTCTAGGACTTGGTAGAGTTATACATGAGACAGGTATCGGCGACAATGTCGAAAGGTGATACAAAGAAATAAGTGTGGGGTATCAAGGTAGTGTGAAAAAAAAGAGTACAATGGAAAAAAAAAGAAAAAAAGAAAAAAATTGTGATGTCTAGCTTGATATCCAGGTTAACTGTTGATGAAAAGAATTATGTGAAGCCCCAACAAGATGAAATTTGGCCACAATAGTGAAAAAGTTAATGGTTGTGAAGTGTGAAGAAGTCTCTTATTTGGTGCTCTACTAGGTTCTAGAATTGTGTTTGAATTTCATATCCTTTTTACTCTTTAACGTATGATCCATGCCCCATTACAACCCATGAAGTTCTTTTAATCCTCAAGATGACAGCCTTTGATCTGTGGAGATTAGTCACAAGAGTAAGCATATGGTTTGGTCCATTTGGCAAGTAATCGAATTGAGTGATACCTTAGATACATTTTGAGAGAAACACTTATGAGAGCATATCGATGTGAGGTTGAATCTTGATTGGTTTTGTGCACGTTCTAGCTCTTTATTCACCTTGATTATGTCTGTGTCCTACATGTTACATGTGTATTATATGTTTGAGTTATCTTTGGTAACTTGTAGGTACATATGATCTTGGTGTTACAATTTTGTAGAAGAATGCTGAGGCAAATATGTTGAGGGCATTAAAGTTTGTTTTTGAAGTTTTTGAGTCTTAGTTTAGTGTATTGCTCGAGGACTAGCAATGTTTAAGTGCGGGGTATTTTGATAGTCGCATATTTATGCGTCTATTTGGTATTTAATTCATTCTCTGTACTTAGTTTGTTGTTATATAATTGAGTAATTTAATTATGTTTATTTTTTTTATAGGTTTTGTGGAGGAATAAAGAAAAAAGGAAATAAAAGAGGGATTCCTAGCTCAATATGGATTGAAGAAGGAGTTTTGTGCATTTATTGAAGCCTATTCCCATGCGGATTCTAGGAGATTAATTGGGAGATATATATAAACCTATTTTAATTTTTTGGGAAGGCTAATCAGCATACTTGGAGAAAAACTCGAGCTAGAGAAGAGAGCAGCCGCAAGGGAACCTGAATGCTGGATTCGATCCATCGAAACTGGATGGCAGTTCCCGTTCTTCATCTTTTCTTGGTCTTTAATCTCTATGTTTTTTAAAATTCTTTTAATTATAATTTTTAGTAGCTAAATACCTTGTTAAGGGGTTGCTTGAAGCCCCGTACATGAAGTGTTTCTAATTCATACACTTTAATCTAGTTTTGCATATTCAATTCGAATGAAGTTTCTTTTTCTATGCGATTCACCGTATGAATTATTGTATATTTTTTTTGGTGGCCAACTTAGTATGCAGGCTAGGATTCTTTATCATGAGATATGGGTGACTGAAGATCATGGTTCTTCCACCGGATTCTCTATAGTGATACACCGATTTTACCGTCCGGTGATTGAAACCCTAGGTCTAGCAAGACACGTCTATAGTGTACTTGTGAATCCTTGTAGATTTTCAAACCTTTTCTAGAACTTAATATTTTCTTCTTTGTAAACTTTGGGGTCCATGACTATGGGTTCAATAGAGGGATAGATGTGGGGGAGGTTCATGACAAACTCACATAGGCATAAGGATTGAGTAATAGAATGTGTCGTGTCTATCGACCTTTCTGGGAACTTTCATTGATTGAATATGTGAATTAGATTAAATATGTGTTAGATAGATGGAATGACGGTAGTTGATTGTATTCCTCTGAACCCATTAATCATATAGTTAAACTCAATTGCATTCATAACTATATCTACTTTCAGCATTTATTTTCTGCATTAGCTGTTTGTGTGGTAATCCTTCACTGTGTCTAATTTGTTTTGTCCAAATTTCGTGTTATTTGAGTCTGTTTAGAGTAGGGTCATAATGTCATTAGTGTACTGTAGTCGAGTCTGTCAGCATTTTAATTTCGTTTTAGAATTTAGTTTCACTAATTCTTCGTGTTCGATAACCTCTATTTATTATAATACATTAATATATCCGAACTAAAAATATGATACGTTTACATAGTTGTTTACCCACTTATCAATGACTTCCACCTTGAAGTATTCTATACCCATTTTTGCTACGTACGGTAAGCTATTCCAAACGTACTGCATGTTGAGTTTCGTAACCAACACCTCGTTTACCATTTATAGGCTCATTTTTGCCACATAATTACAGCTCTTGTGCCATATTAGTCAACCCAGTGGCGTAGCTATGCGAGATTATGCAATGTGAAATGACATGGCTCAATCTAAAACAGTAACTAATAATTCAAGCAGAAGTTTTACTTTTCAAACTTAGATTACATATTTACTTTGATTCGTAATTTCGTACATAGCACCAAATTTAGTTATCGGAAAGGTTGGAGATAACAATTGTTACTTAATTAATTAGTTATCTTTTCATTCATAAGCAATTATAATCGGTTTGAATTATAAAAACGTTTTTGACATGTATTTCGTATGTATTAAATTTGACCATATTATTTAATAAAGAAATTGTTTAATTAAAAAATTTATATTTTGACACAAATGACATTTTTGACTATCTAACCAGCTAATAGCCTCAAATAGTGTATGTACGTTATGCACGAGTTAATTGGTTGTCATGCATACGTCAACTTTTCCTACCCTTAATCATACTACGCAGTACGCACATACTGTACGTGACGATCCCAGTCCTACGTGCATGGCTGCTAATCCTGGTTTGCAACTCTCTAATTTACATTGTTCGAAGGTTGCATTAGATACGTAGTTTATCTATTGAATTGTCTACATTTGAATTAGGAGTAGTCTATGCCATCATAGTACGTATGTAGAATTTTTCCTTTTGAGGAAATCTCTTGTTGTACGTCTTGAGTTGAACACTTGTGATACTTTGCCATATTGCTTTACCCATCCAAAATTGAGAAATTTTACAATGTGCCGGCTCACTAATCTGTGGTTCGTTTTGATGAGTAAAATTGCACGTGCAAGACAGAGACATACATATGAGATAAAAAATTAGTGGAAATAGGTAGGCAGCACATTGAAAGTGCACTCTTCAAAATTGTCACGTAAAACAGGTAAAAAAGTCGGCGTCTAGCACGAGCTTCATTGTTAATTAGTTTACTTAGTCAACTAATTACAAATTTAATTGCATAGGCAGAGAGCTCTTGTAATTAAAAACGGTGGCATACCAAAATAAAATCCACTTCAAGAACCATGCCTTAAGAATGGAGTAGGTGTATTAGCTCTCATAATTAACCAGAGGCTAAAGTATCAAAAAGAATTTACCAAGGGAAATAAACAATCCTGTTCCTTGTAGGATTGCTTCACTTTCTTTAGGAATTCTTGTCATGTAAGGAATGGACTAATACATTGGAATTGAGAGCGTGTATAAATGCATTCACTATCTCAGTTTTTTTGTACTCCTATCTTTGTTGATGGTCAATATTCTTTAGTGATCATGTATTAGGGTTTTCTGAGTTAGAATTGTTTATCATGCTTCGACAAGCTGACATAGTTCCGTTTCAGCAAGTAGTGATTTCTGGTTTATCGTCCCGGATGGTAAGTGAGATGAGGGCAGAAGCAGCAGCAGAGAGTTTGAGGAAAGAAAGTGCCAGAGACCTAATAAAGACCTTGAAGAACTTCAACTACAGCATCTACCGAGACTTCATCAAGCTCATGACAGACATCAAGACAAAAGATAATTTCCATGTTGAAATCTTGATTCCAAAGGCGAAGAAGTTGTTCGAAAATTGTCCCCCGGAGTTTCTCCTAGATTTCGATGCCTTCTTGCCAAAGGGGATACGAAATCAACATCCCACTTCCAATAGTAACTTTTCGCAAGATGAAGCGCGACGATGATGGAAGTAGTAGTACTAGTACTAATGGCGATCATGAAGTTGATGTTGTATCTCAAGACTGCTTTAAGCTTTACAAAGCAGTGAGCTTTGTCAACAATGTTGGTGATGATGTTTTCCTGTCTTTCTTAGACGTTTTCTTGAAGCATCAGTGCAACAAAAGAAGCAGAACACCTCCCAACAAGAAACCAAGTAAGTTTAATGAAAAAGAGCGTCTCATTTACAAAGAGGTTAAAGCACTTATGAAGGGCTACCCTGACTTGGTTATAGAGCTCGTCAACCATTTTTTACCAACACTACCTTTACCTGCACTCTCCTGCTTCATTGACTCTAACTGCGAAACTTGCACACCAAGCTATTGTCTTCGGCCAAAGTATTACCCAATTCCTGCTACTACTCAAAGACAAGAGCTCCATTCTCGACTTCTGAATGATTGTTGGATATGCATTAACAAGATTTACTTAAAAAAACTGCGTAAAGCGGCTTACTTAAGAAGGTGGCGCAAAGGTCTTAATTCAAAGCATGAAGAAGAGCTGTTCAAGTGGGAAGAAGACAGGTTCGCACTTGACAGAAAGGTAAGTTGTGCGAATTCGGCCTCAGACAGTGTCGAAAAGCTGTTGAAAAAGATTGAAGATGATAATCCATCGATAGTCTGTATCGAAGATCATCTCTCCGAGCTGAACTTGAGCTGCATTAGGGACTTGTATAATGAGCTGGGGCTTAGAGTGTTGGTTGAGGTGAAGAGAAACATAAGAGCGGCTTTGCCTCTGATGCTGAACCTGTTGGAGAGACAAACAAAATCTGAGACAAAACCAATCAATGTTTAACCAGGAGTGGCTGAGTTTAAGAGAGAAAATAATTGGAAGTAGATTATAATAGTTCCTGAGGAACTATTTCAAGTATATGTATCTGATGCTTAAACTCCTAGTACATGCTGTAGTTTTTCTAAATCAGGGGTTTAAGAAAGCAAAAGGCTCATAACTTGTGCATGTGGGATAAGCATGATGTTTTTCTTCTCTTTATCTGATAATGAATAGAAGAATATGAAAGATGGACCTTTGTCATTGGCTTTCCTGTTCAAATATGTCTGCATTCACTTGGCCAAATTGGCCATAAAAACTTCCATCTATCCTCCATGAAAATGCAATTAGATCAACACTTCCTGGTGAAGAACAAAGTACTTTTTATCAAGTTTCTGTGTCCACAATTCAAGTTTCCAAGACGTTTTACATATTTTGAAAAGCTTTAAAACCATGTCATCTCTGTAGTTTCAGTAAACTAAATCTTACAAGCCACAAGTATGTAACCACTAGTCTGTACGTACACGTACATCTTCTAAAGATGTACACATCTAAAGCTTGTGCCCTTTGTTGCAGCAAGATATTATGGTATTCCACAAACAGTACACCTCCATTCGGAGGACAGAAAGAATAATGAGGATTGTATAACAGATGAAGCTTTGAAAGGAATTTCCAAACTCGGAGAGTTTTCTCCTCATTGAAAGCTCCTCAGTTTGCCTAAGGATATCTTTTCTAGTTTCAGCTCCCGCTATATACAACATTGAAGATTGGTGAATCTTCCATGTATGTACTTCTATGGAATTGTGTCCGTTGGATAGCAGCCAAGAACACGAAGAAAACTTGCAAATTCCTGTAGCCACAAAAACAAATACTTAAATCACTACCATCCTACGTCCTTGATTTTCTTTTATTGTGCGGTTACGAGTCAGAAGAAGTGTGAGGAAGAGACTTTTTCCAACATCAGTGTCCCCATGTAGTAAACCTCTAGTACAAAACATGTCTTTAGTTTCTATTACCCAAACTATAACAGACTGACCTGCAAATGTCCCAAAGCATATTGGGCACGGGGATCTGCCATAGATGCTTCAAAGTCAATGTAAAAGAGGTAATCAAAGTACCTGGAAAAACAAATGAGTCAATTGTGTAAATTGGCTTTATATATGTAACTTTTGGCAGTCTAGTTCTATCAAATATTGTTCTCATTACATGCATATCCATTCCAAAAGAGAATGAACTCACTTGGCACGTCCTTCATTAGAATCGTCAACAACCCTTAATGGCCGCTGTTTTTGGGGACGACTTTCAATCTGAAATTGCTCCAAACCAAGAAGAGAGGAGTGAATATATAATTGTGAAAACAGAATAGAAGTGAGATATTTATCTGAGAGGGTTACCTTTGTCAAATTAATGTCCCTAAGTGCAAACACTGCCAATGCTTTGAATAGTACACCAGGACCTTCTTCTAGAGTAAAAACAACACTCGTCTAGGAACAAAGTTCATAAATAATTTAGTACATTAACGAAACTCATGGATAGATGTAAGACTGTAAGTAGAACATAAAGAAGTTAACCTTATAATGCTTCTCAGTTCTTGGAATAATTGGTTCTCTTGCGAGTATCAGAAAGCGAGTGATATTATCGTCATCATCCTGTTAATACAAAGAGGGAGTAAACTGAGTCAAAATTTAAAATCATCCTTTAGATCTCAGAACAAATGACATTAGAAGTAAATGCTATTTAGGATAATAGCATTAAACAGAGGGTGATGCAGCTTTGGTCCTTGCAATAAATTTCTAATCAACTGTAAATGCTCCAAGCGAAAGCAGTTTAGACATATGCAACTCAGGGTAAATTTGACTGAACTTGCTTTTCAGCCACCCGGTTAAAGTATATATATGACACAAAATGGTGAAATAAATCTTCTCAAAAGTAAATTCTTGTGCCATATCAGTAACAATTTGATAATGAAAACATAAGGGTGATTTTACTATACACTGAACCCAAAATAAAACTTAATAGAAAGAATAGTCTTACCTGAACTCTATTTGCAAGAATCTCAAGCCCATAGATTTCTGCAGCCCGAGAACTTGCAACAGCTCCAGTATCTCTTATGCCATTTGATGCTACCATCTGTACAAAATGTCAATCATTTGATTTCGAAAAGTTTTCATGCCTTTGAAAAATGTGTACATTGGTGGACTACAAATAAATGCAATGATAACCTGGGCAGCAAGAGCAGTGTCATCGGTATTGACTCGGGTGATACCTAAGCTGCTGAGTGTCATCTCACATTGAGCAAGAGCCTGCAATCGCAAATATCCGCAACAAAACTTTGAAGACCTGGGTCTTTCATTCGAAAGATTAGATTGTAAATATGCATGCATGAGAAAATCTACTGGTGTCCATCAAAATTTTAAGCAGCAATCCAACCAAAAAGAAGATAGCTAATAGGTGCTAGATTAAGATCTCTAACTCAACTCTTGACGTCTTCAACCTTAAGCAACTAAATAGAATATGACAAAGCATCTAGATGACTTCAACAAAGGAGAAATAAAAGAATATTGAGCATGGGTCACTGACAATCACTGTGGTTATTGACTTCCTTTGTTACATAATAAACACTGCTAATCCCAACAATTTGACCATTCTATGAAGCTTTTAATGTAGAAAATAGGCATTTTGATGGCACATTGACCAGCATTCTTCCGTATGTATTGGACACCAGACAACACATGCAACATATACCAGAAAGAAAATATCACATGTAAGAAGCGAAAGACTAACCTGAGGATGGCTAAAGACACGTTTTAGCTCCTCTTTCCTTACACCAGGCAATCCCAAGAGACAATGGTTCACTTGCAGTTGTACCTCTCTAACTATGTGTAATCTATGGCGAAGGAGCAAGTCATAATTACGATGGATGCTTCCACCAACAGAATTCTCAATCGGAAGAACTGCTTTATCCACTAACCACAGTTCAACAGCCTGTACATAGAAACTAACTAAATCACAACCAGTTGACATGAATGAAAGTAATCATGCAATTTCACAGAATACTGCATTGAAATTAATGAGTATTCAGAATGGTTAACCTTAAATGCAGCTTCAAACTGGTCACATGGAACAGTTTCACACTTTGGATACGCTTTTAGGGCAGCGGCCTCACTATATGCCCCTGGTTGCCCCTAGAACAGACAACCCAAATAAGAATTACAACAAAAAGAAAGCAGAAAACACCAAACAGAATGCAAGCAATAAGAGGGGCTACCTGATAAGCAACTCTAACTTTTGAACTATCCTTTGACGAAGGAGAAATATCGGCTGATGTCAATGGTTCTGCAAATCACATTGTAGCCTTTAAGATACGAGAACAGAACAATTGTAAGGAAAAAAACAACAAATGATCACAGCATGGAGAAAATTAAAATTCAGTAATTCTCGTTGTCCTGGAATAATATCCCATTAATTATAGCATTGTGCTCTTAATTCATTTGATTCAGTTCATTTTAACAAAATTTATGTATAGTATTGAAAACTCAAATCAATCCATCTTCTTCATGATAAAATACAAATACCAATGATACAAACACAAAGCCGTTTGTACTTATAAGGATGGACTAGAGCTATAAAGCACTGTCAACGAGCCAAATTATTCTACATTGCTTCAACAATTACTCATACTCTAAAATCTGTTCATCAACTTTCAAATTTTTATTGTTGAGTCTCCACTCTCAACTCTCAACAGACAATTAGACTGCATAACCATTTGACAACAATTAACCACATCAAAATGAATCAAACAACACACAAAAAAAAAAAAACAGTTAAGATCTTTCTGAGAAAACTCACTAGGAAGAAGGTTCATATCCTTATGAAATCCCCTGGATTCCATATCCTCAACTCTCTCAATTGCTCCTGCAGATTCCCTCCCTGGCAAAAAGTTTGGCTTCTCATCTTCAACTGGAGTTATAGCTCTCTGAGCCAAAGAAACCTCCAAACAGCAACATTCCCAATTCCTCGAACTCAAATTCAAAGCCAGCCCAGAACGAGCAGACCCCAAATCTGAGAAACACTGATGAGAACTTGAAGGGGTTTTAGCACAACACCAAATTGGTGCACCCTTCACAGCCATGACCAAAACCAGAATATCCCAATAAAAAACTTCACAAAACCCAGAAAAGATTAAAACTTTGAAGCAAATCCAAGCTCATAGGAGAGGGTGTGGGTTTGTGAAAGGTTTGTTTAGGTGAAACTCAGTAGCACATTGTCAAGGTGGACGACAATGGTGATTAGGTTATCTGGGCCCCCCAACAAAACAATATGAACTGTAATCAGTTTTCGGTGTGTGTGATGTAATCACTGATGAGATGGAAAAAAAAGCTTGAAACTTTGTATTGGGTATTTCGGAAAGATTGAAACTTTCAGGGGAGAGAAGTTAGAGACCGACAAGTCTGGGTGAGTCGTAGACGAGAAAGAGTTTTTAAGAGGTAGGTGAGCCAGAATGTTGTTGGCCACAATCTACCTGGTTTTGTTTGGAAACTTAATAAAAAGGGAAGCGAGGAAAAATGTGACGAAAACAAAGATAGGAGATATGCTGGGTCAGTTTGGTCTTCAGAAGTATATATATGTACACGTTTTTGTAGAATACAATCTTTGTATTACGGAAAAGCTGTTATCTGTGACTGTTACTAAAATGAGTTTCTCTACATTTTTCAATGACTCAGAAAAATGGAGGAGGAGGAGGTTGAGTGGGAAAGAGGAGAGTGGAGAGGCTAACACTAGGGTTGTGCTGGGCCAGACGGCAGTCACTGTTTCTCAGTTCATATGAGTTGTGTTATCCACTGTTTGACGGAGAAGTAGAACCTAACAAAGGTAAATGGAGATTCCACTTCTTTGGGAAGTTTCTCTTTTCGGCTTTGATGTAGTATTTTATTGCGTAGTGTTAGATTCGTAACAAGATAAAAGATAATGACGAGTCACATATCCGTCAAATTAAAGATATCAAAGATATTTGATTTTGATGTAGATTATTTGTTTTCTTATACACGTGTTATGTTTTCTTTAGATTGACGTTATTACGGTATAAGTCTTTGCATACACGAGTAAATCACTCATTATGCATCATCTGGAGGAGATCTAAATTGTGTTTGTTTCAAAAACATACACGCAATGATGAGTGGCATAATTGTTGAACTAAAAATTAAAATCGTGATTTAATTATATAACTTATAAATGATTGAACACGTCTCATACTACAATTTTTATAAAGCATGGTCTTACAATCAATACTCAAACAGCAAGTAAAGCGTCTATCTAGATTGTAACTTCGATAACCAACACGTGAATTATATAAAACATAACGCTCGATCGAAAGATTGATATTCCACATCTAATGGTATTCCAATCAATTCATCTCACCTTGTATTATCAAACTCTGTCTTTACTACCTAAAAATACCCTATTTCAAATAATTTATGAGGAACAGAGGGAGGACAAAAAAATAGATGAAATTATGGTCGGTGATGCTCTTGCACTAGCATGTGTATGGGGGTGAGCACGAATCTCGCAAAATTTGATCTCGTCCTGATTTTGTTCGGGACGGGACCAAAAATAAAATTTTCACTATTGCGTCTCGTCTCGTCCAGACCTGTCTCGTGTTTTAGGGAAATCATCGGATCTTGATTTTGAAATTTCGACAGACCTGTCCCGCCCCGCATAATATATTTTATCATTTTTTTTTATTAAAAGTTGACATATTAAATTATCGAACAATTAACATTATTCAACAAAAAAATAAAATTACCCTATAACGATCAAAGTATTACATTACTTGTAATATGAATTAAATGTATCAATTAAATATGAAATGAAATTGCTTGTAGTTTTATTTATTTAATTAAACATTAAATAAAACGATATTACTTTGTGTAATTGTAAATTTCTAAGTCTTATCAATTTTGTTTATCTTATATTGAACCCAAAATTTGGTTCGTCTCATCTCGTCTAATTTGAATTTTTGTTGTTAAATGTTCTATTAAATATTCATTTTAAATTAAGCCCGAAATTAGACTCGTCCCATCTCGTCCCGTTCGAGTTTTAGGACGATCGGGATGAACTTTTAAGATACAACATCTTGTTCTGTTCGGAATAGGGATATGAATGACCAAAAATGAACCCGACCTGTTCCGTGAAAACCCCTAAACATGTGTTAGTGAAACTGTGATACCAAATCAAAGTGTGGTGCTACCTTTCTGGATTGGCCTCACCATACTTAAAAGGTGAGGACAGAGTAATATGCTAAAATTTGAGGTATCTGGCATTCTGTGGGTAAGGTATTATAATGGGTACTAATTTGTTGTATTGCTGCTTGTACATAAAACTCACAATGACTTATTCTCATTACTGTGTTGGGCTGTCACTCCATAAATAAATACGGAAATACCAGCTTGATTGCTTGAACATGATGAAGAGACCAGACTACCTAAATGCAGGGCGGAGCCAGAATATCAATTCAGGGGGGATCCCATATACAAACTTGAATATATAGATAGCCTAAGAAAAAAAAGACTAGAAAGCAAAACTTGAATATATTTATAGCATAAGAAGAAAAAATAGACTGAAAAGCAAAAAACCCAGCCTCTAATACACAAACTCGAGTATAATCTGGAAAGCAAATTGTAGGTTCTAAGGTTAGAACCAGGACCCAACACAAATACAATCTCTTCATTACCACTGTGATAGCTTGAAAAACATGCTAAAGATACTCACAAAATGTACTTAACCAAATCTCGGTGGGGGGCATGGGCCTACACTGACTCCGTCACTGCCTAAATGTGTACAAGTTGGTATGAAAAATCAACATCCATCGATCTCTTTTTCTTGTGTTCTAAGCAAAAATCATAACGATGATTCTGGTTTGGTTCAGTCAAGACTTGTCTCTCTTCCTGCTTCCTACCAAACTCTACTATGACTCTTTTTGTCTCATATACTGCTACCAGTTGGGCTTTGAAAGCCATTGACACTGTGGATCTTATGGGCCTGTATCCAAAAAGCAAAGGCCTGTCTCTTTTAGTGAAGGTTGTTGGACAGACAAAGTGCCTGAAAAGTGAAAGAGACATGGGTTTGCAACTTTTGTATATTGGATGCCACAATATAATGATTACGTGTATATGCAACCTTTGCAAAGATAAGAGAAATGGCTAATCCAATTGATGGTGTTGGAGGAATTGTCTTGAAAGATTGAAGAATGCAAGCAAAACACTCTAGAATCTGGAGTGAGGTTTCCTCACAAAAAATTCATTGAACTTGATGTCAACTCACTCGCATAATAAGACTTATAAATCATTTATGGTAGCATCCAAACACTCAATGCATCATTCTCATCACCATAGAAGAGACACTCTAGAATCCGGAGTGAGGTTTTCTCAAGGAAATTCATTTGAACTCGATGTCACCTCACTCGCATAATAAGACTTATAAGAGCATGTCCAATAATTTTTTTATAATCATTTTTTATTGTAGGGAAGCAAAAAACGCAATTGCACTTTTGTTCAAACTCCAATAAATTTCTCATTTTGTAGATTTTAACATTTTTTTTTATTTTCTTTCCTAAAATTATAGAGATTATTGTAATTATAGATAATGTTGTTTTCTCTCTCATCATATTTCCTAATTTAGAAAACGGATTTAGGAAATTTGTTTGGAGCAAAATAACCAAAAAATTTCTTAAAATGGAGAAAAACTCAAATATAAAAAAATTATTGAAGTTGCTCTAAATCATTTATCGTAACATCCAAGCAGTTTGGTCATCGTTCTCATTACCATAGAAGACTCGTTTAGAAGAGAGAAGAGAGGACGAGATTCAATACCACATGAACTATTTTTAACCGACTATCACACGTAATCAGGTTGATAAATTGAGTAACTTTGTACACTCGAACTAAGCTCTCCCTATGCTTATTAAAACTAGACTATTTAACACTAAACATAAATAACACATGATCCACAAGGTTCTTGAACTTGTGGCCTCTAGAAAGAAATAAAAATACTTGAGATCCAACTTCGATCGGGGTCCAAATAAGTGTAACTCGGTGTTGATGTCGATCAGTGTCTTTAGGGTCTTTTCCACTTTTAACAGTAGCTAATTGTAATGTAGTGGCATGGGTTAGAGTGAAAACGCAGTAGGGTTTGGTCCAGGTTTAGGCTATGCTGTGTGCTGTTCTGTTTATTCACGACAAACATACCCCCATGCTTCGAGCCTTCGGACGCGTTTACTACAGCAACTCCCCACCCCCCGTGCCACCAATCATTCCTCTAGATGGGCAATGTTTTCTGAATACTTTCCTCAAACAAGCGTTTTTTATCATAAAAGACCAAAATTTGTTCTTACAACTCAAAACAAAATTATTGTTCAGCAAATAATATAGCCAAAATTAAGCAACTGTAATCTCTTAGTGTTTCGACCAGGTGGTTGGCTTTTTATAAGTTTTTTTTTTTGGAATGAGATTGTTTTGTCCTAAATGGCGAATGAGATTTTACGATATAAAGTATACCAGTGTGGTAACATATTTCATGCCACTACATTACCATTAGCTACTGTTTCATGACCCAAAAGTTTATACAACAAAAGAAAAATTTAGATAAAATTTAACATGCACATGTGCGCAGCAGTTACACTTAAAATGCACACACCTAGTAATTCTAAATCTTTTATACTTTCACTTGAGTCATTCTGTAAAATTTAAGCGAAAAACTTTAGCTAATAAATTGAGTTTAAAGCCAAAATCGGATAGGAATATAGAATTCAAACGAGATTCATACCCAAACTCCCCTAGTTTCTTACAATAACCTCTCCGTTTGGATTGAACCGATTTGTGTGTTAACGTACTCCAAACAAACTTGTAGTAAATACTGACAAACCTCACTAGTTTTATGTTTTGTATTTCAATTCCAAAACTTCAAAAATTAGAAACAAGAAAAATAACGACAAAAAGAAACGAGAAAAAATCAAAGAAGAAACGGAGGGAAAGCAATAAAAGTGCATAAATATCCCGAAGCCTAGAATCATCAAAAGTCGTGTCCCGCTCGATTGTGTACAGTTTCTAGACCAACACCCACTCTATATATTAAATGACCAAACTATCCCCCTCATCTTTCTCCCATAATATTATCCTCCTCTATATTCTCTACTGACTGGTCATCTCTCACTCTCGAAGAGCTGAAACTGAATTCGTCGCTACTTCGATCACAAAATGGCCAAGGCATATTTGACGACGTCGTTTCAACCACTCAAGACAGACGACTACCTCCATAGTCGTCCACTACGCAGGGCCGGCCTGGACTAAGGCGAGTTAGGCTCATGCCTAGGGCCTCCAACCTAATAGGGGCCCAACAATTTAATTTTGCATATATTGGAGAAGCAAAAAAAAAATAGAATTAAAAAAGGAGTATACAAGCGACATGCGCATGTGTGTGCTGAAAAAAAGAAGGGAAAATCGCGTCCAACAACCAATACATGTATATCAAAATTGCAAAACTGGATAACTAATTTGCCAAAAATAAATAAAAGAAAATTACAAAACTGGAAACCAAAATACCAATACCTAACGTCAAAAACTCTATACTTTTTTTTTGGAACAACATTTTCCAAGTATTTGTCTAGACTTGATTATTATAAGTTCAATTAGCATATTTGCATCTAAAGAGATATAACTATATATAAGTGATTTTCGAACGCTGGTGGTGTCAAAATGTATTTGCATATTTATAAATGTGGTCAGACACTATGCTGCAATACACAGTTGGATAATTTCACATGGGTCGGGAGAATTTTCTTGGGCTTAGGAAGCTTTTGGGTTACCCTTAATACTTAAAAAAAAAATGATTTTGAATTTGACAAATCAATTTTTTTCTAAAATGTGTTTCAATTTCGATTATCTTTGATCATACCGTATTTTTCTATTTTGCTTATGGTAGATCGTTTACCCATTTAGTATTCAACTCATTCAAGATTTTTTATTTGTTCGTTACTTTGTTATATACAAAGAATGAAATATCGATAATATCCTCTATATTTCCGTGATATTTCTGTTTTTTTGACTTCCCGATATTATCATTACATATCAATATCTTTCGCCCGATATTTTTCGAAATATTCGATATTTTCCTATATATTGCCGAAATCCAAGATATTTTCAAATTTATCCAAGATTTTGAATTTACATATATGTTAATCGCACTAAATCCAAAGCACAAAATTCACCATGCCAATAAGCCAAATGCACAATCAAATAATCTCTATTAAAAATCAACAAAACACAAGTTACAAGTTTTAAAACATATATTGATCATATAAGAATGTCATAAAATTTTAATAAAAATTTTCATGTATTTATTTAAATTTCCGTCGATTTTTTACTAAATCGATATTTCCATCGAAATATCCGTATTTTGGACGATCAATATATTTTCGATATCCGATATTTTAATTCTTTGTTATTTCAAAAGCGTGGAGTCCCAATTTTTTTTTCACTTAGGACTTCCAATTTCTTAGGGCCACCCCTGCCATTATGCCGTCGTTTTATCCTACCACGCAACCTTATCTCGAATCGTCTCCACTCTCCCTCGCTTATCCGATCCGACTCAGATCTGAAGAGAAGAAGTCAAGGTTTAGTTAGAGTTTTCCTGAAGTTTAGTTAGTGTTTGTTGAAATAAGTCCTAGTCTTTAGGATATGCTTGTTACTGCTTTCTGATTTGTTAGTTGGCTGCTGTAGTGCAGTAGTGGTAAACGTGAGCTAGTATTTCTCACTCTTGTTAAGTTGTACAGGCTATTTAAAGAGCCTGAGTCTGTTCAATAAGATGATGAATCATTCCCACAATCTGTTGAGTCTATTACTGTTTTAGTTCTTGATTCTTAACATTGTGGTATCAGAGCCCCACAGAGGGGTCTGATTGTGAGAGAGGTTAGGAACTGCAGTATCCTAACAAGAGAGAAAGAGTGTTTGAGTGAAACACAGTGAAGGAAAAAATGGCAGCGGAGGGAAACTTTGTGCCTGCTGCAATTCCAAGGTTCGATGGTCATTATGACCATTGGGCAATGCTCATGGATAATTTTCTCCGTTCTAAGGAGTTTTGGGGCATCATCGAGCATGGAATTCTGGAAGATACACAAGGGGCAGCAGGAACATCCGAGTCAAGAACTTTTTCTACAGTAGTGGCAGAGAGAGCACAACTTACAGAAGCACAACATAAGCAGGCTGAGGATCACCGTAAGCAAGTCGCGGAGCAGAAATTAAATGATTTGAAAGCGAAAAACTATCTCTTTCAAGCCATCGATCGCACCATCCTTGACACCATACTCAAGAAGGACACTGCTAAGAATATTTGGGATGCCATGAAGAAAAAGTTCGAAGGAGATACGAGGGTCAAGAGGTCTCATCTTCAAGCTCTTCGACGTGACTTTGAAACTCTGGAGATGATGTATGGAGAAGGAGTGACAGAGTATTTCTCTAGAGTCATGACTGTAGCAAACAAGATGCGAGTGTATGGAGAAGATATGCAAGATGTGAAGATCGTGGAGAAGATCCTACGCTCCCTAACTGAAAAGTTTAACTATATTGTTTGCTCTATTGAACAGTCAAAAGATATTGTTTCTCTTACTATTGATGAGCTACAAATCTCATTAATAGTACAAGAGCAGAAGTTTCATAGACACACTGGTGAAGAGCAGGTCTTGAAGGTTTCAAGTGAAGAAGGAAGAGGCAGAGGTGAAAGCGGACGAGGTCGTGGTGCTTATAGAGGTAGAGAAAGAGGAAGAGGCAGAGGGAGGCAATCATACAACAAAGCTGCTGTGGAGTGCTATAAGTGTCACAAGCTTGGTCACTTTCAATTTGAGTGTCCGAGCTGGGATAAGGAAGCAAATTATGCTGAATTAGATGAGGAGGAAGAGATGCTACTCATGGCTTATGTAGAAGAGAATGGAGCTCGAAGAGAAGATGTTTGGTTCTTAGACTCGGGGTGCAGCAATCACATGAGTGGTGACAAGAACTTGTTCTGTGATTTCGATGAGAGTTTCAAACACAGAGTAAAGTTGGGAAATAATACAAGAATGGAGGTGGAAGGCAAAGGCAATGTGAGACTGAAGGTACAAGGTATTACTCATGTTGTTAGTGGAGTTTATTATGTACCTGAATTGACAAATAATCTGCTAAGCATTGGACAACTACAAGAAATGGAGCTAGCAATTGTCATTCAACATGGAAAACTCAAGATATATCATCCAAAGAGAGGGCTAATTGTAACAACCGATATGACAGCAAATCGGATGTTTGTGTTGATTACAAATTCTCTGGAAACCTGTCTCTATGCCTCTACACTTGATGTGGCGCAACTGTGGCATCGTCGTTATGGACACTTGAGTTACAAAGGGCTAAAGACGTTGCAAGACAAGAATATGGTAGACGGTATGCCTCACTTCAAGGCTCCATCAAGTGTGTGTGAAGGCTGCCTAATTGGGAAGCAGCACAGGGATCCAGTTCCAAGGAAGAGTAGTTGGAGAGCTACAGAAAAGCTTCAACTTATTCATGCTGATCTCTATGGTCCAATCTCTCCTACCTCCACCAGTAAGAAGAGGTATCTTATATGTTTCATTGATGATTTTACTAGAAAAGCATGGACTTATTTTTTAGTAGAAAAGTTAGAAGCATTGAGCATGTTCAAACGTTTTAAGAATTATGTTGAGAAAGAAGCAGGAGGATCTATTAAATGTTTGAGAACAGATCGAGGAGGAGAGTTCACATCTTCTGAATTCAATGAGTTTTGCAATCAACATGGAATCAAAAGGCAATTGACTGCAGCATATACCCCTCAACAGAACGGAGTAGCTGAGCGGAAGAATCGAACAGTGATGAACATGGTACGATGTATGCTATATGAGAAGGAGCTTCCCAAGACTTTTTGGCCAGAAGCAGTGAATTGGGCATTCTATGTTCAAAATCGATGCCCAACATTAGCTGTGATGAATCAAACCCCCGAAGAAGCTTGGAGCGGAGGAAAACCCACAGTAAAGCACTTTAGGGTTTTCGGTTGTGTGGCTCATGTACACGTCCCTAAGCCAAGAAGAAAGAAGCTGGATGATAAGAGTATTACTTGTGTACTCTTGGGAGTGAGTGAAGAGTCTAAAGCATATAGACTATATGATCCTGTTGCAAAAAAGATCGTAATTAGCAGGGATGTGGTCTTCGAAGAAAGCAGGAGTTGGAATTGGGATAGAAGCTATGAAGATCAAGTGGTGGCTGACTTGGAGTAGAGAGATAATGAGGATGGTGAAGTGGTTGAAGAAAATAACGAAGCTGAGAATGAGGGAGGGGTTCAAGATGTTGCTGAAATAGTGGAAAATAATGATGGATGTACGTTATCTGATCATGAAGAATCTAGGAGAGTTAGAAGAGCTCCTGTGTGGATGGCAAATTATGAAACTGGAGAAGAATTTTCAGAAGAAGATGAGAATGTCAACTTAGTGTTGTTTGCTTCTGCTGATCCAATTCACTTTGAGGAGACAGTGAAGCATGAAAATTGGAGGATGGCTATGGATATGGATATCAAGGTAATTAAGAAGAACAATACATGGGAGCTCACTGATCTGCCTACTGGTGCAAAGAAGATAGGTTTGAAATGGGTATATAAGACTAAGCTCAAGGAGAATGGAAAGGTGGACAAATTCAAAGCGAGATTGGTGGCTAAAGGGTATGTGCAACAACAAGGGTTGGATTACACAGAAATATTTGCACCTGTTGCAAGGATGGACACCGTGAGGATGATTGTGGCCCTAACAGCTCAGAAAGGATGGAGTATCTATCAACTTGATGTTAAATCTGCATTACTGCATGGAGAACTCAAGGAAGATGTGTACGTAGAGCAGCCAAGAGGTTATGAGTTGGAAGAATGTCCTCAGAAGGTGTACAAGCTAAAAAAGGCGTTATATGGACTGAAACAAGCTCCACGAGCTTGGTTTAGTCGTATTGAAGAACACTTTGTGAGTCAGGGGTTTGAAAAGTGCTACAGCGAGCAGACTTTGTTCATCAAGAAGAAAGAAGAAGGTAAAATTCTCATTGTCAGTTTATATGTAGATGATTTAATATTTACTGGCAATGATGAATTGATGTTCGCTGAGTTTAAGAGTTCTATGTTAAAAGAATTTGATATGACTGATTTGGGAAGAATGAGATTCTTTCTTGGTATTGAAGTGTTGCAAAGGTCAGATGGAATTTACATATGCCAAAGGAAGTACGCACTGGAGGTATTGAGGAAGTTTGGAATGGAGAACTGTAACTTGGTTCAAAATCCAATTGTTCCAGGTAGCAAGCTGTTTAAAGATGAAAAGGGGTTTCAAGTTGATGAGACTTTGTACAAGCAGATGGTGGGATGTCTTATGTATCTCACAGCTACAAGGCCAGATTTAATGTATGCTGTGAGCTTGGTGAGTAAGTACATGTCAAAACCAACTGAATTACATATGTTGGCAGTCAAAAGAATTATGAGGTACTTGAAGGGAACAACGGAGCTTGGAGTCTTTTACAAAAAAGGAGGAGATGAGTGCTTGGTTGGGTTTGCAGACAGTAACTATGCAGGGAATTTGGATGATCGCAAGAGCACATCAGGTTATGTATTTAAGCTGGGATTAGGAGCTGTGGCTTGGTCCTCAAAGAAACAATCAATTGTCACTCTATCCACCACAAAGGCAGAGTTCGTAGCTGGAGCTGCATGTGCAAGTCAAGCCATATGGATGAGGAAGATATTTGAGAGGCTGAGCTTGAAGGAGAGTAAGTGTACTGCAATCTTCTGTGATAACAGCTCCACTATTCAGTTATCTAAAAATCCAGTACTTCATGGTCGAAGCAAGCACATTGATGTGCGCTTTCATTTTCTTCGTGATTTAACTCGAGATGGAGTTGTTGAGTTGGTATATTGTGGGACTAAAGATCAGTTGGCAGATGTGATGATGAAGCCTCTGATTTTAGATGCATTCCAGAAGCTCAGAAGTCAGCTAGGAGTTTGTCAGGTTCCAAGTTAAATTAGTTCGTTGGGAACTAGTTTAAGGGAGGGAATGAAGAGAAGAAGTCAAGGTTTAGTTAGAGTTTTCCTGAAGTTTAGTTAGTGTTTGTTGAAATAAGTCCTAGTCTTTAGGATATGCTTGTTACTGCTTTCTGATTTGTTAGTTGACTGCTGTAGTGCAGTAGTGGTAAACGTGAGCTAGTATTTCTCACTCTTGTTAAGTTGTACATGCTATTTAAAGAGCCTGAGTTTGTTCAATAAGATGATGAATCATTCCCACAATCTGTTGAGTCTATTACTGTTTTAGTTCTTGATTCTTAACAAGATCCACACCGAGTCCGACTCCCTCTCCCAGGAGCGACTCGCCGACAAGATCTCTGACGTCCTCGACCGGCGCGACGTCCCCCACAGCGAAACCCCCCTCCATTTAGCTGTCAGGTTGAACGACGCTGCCGCGGCCATAATCCTCGCCTCCGTTGGCGCCGACGTGTCACTCCAGAACGCCGCTGGGTGGAACCCGCTTCAGGAGGCGCTGTGCCGGCGGAGCTCTGAGATCACGCTTGTCCTGCTCAAGCTCCACCACCACTCTGCCTGGGGCAGCGATGTCGTCACGGTGCTGCGGCGGATATGGGATTTCTACATGGAGATCTCGTTCCACTTTGAGAGCTCCGTAATTCCCTTCGTTGGAAAAATCGCGCCGTCCGACACCTATAAGATCTGGAAGCACGACGGTAACCTACGTGCCGACATCTCCCCCGCCGGCTTCGACGGCCTGAAGATCCAGCGCGCCGACCAGAGCTTCCTCTTCCTCGGCGATGGCGACGGTGACCAGAGCCACGACGTACCTCTCGGATCTCTTCTAGTGCTCAACCGTGACGACCAGAAAATCTTCGACGCCTTCGAGAACGCCGGGTCGCTGATGACGGAGTCCGACATCTCCGGATTCTGCTCCCAGACGAGCGTCTACGGCCCCGGCATGGACGTCACAAAATCCGAGCTCGTCGGCCGGACCAATTGGCGGCGCCAGGAGAAGACCGAGAGCGTAGGCAAGTGGAAGGCCAGAGTCTTCGAAATGCACAACGTCGTCTTCAGCATCCGGTCCAAAAAAGTCGCCGTCGATAATTATTCTGCCGCTGCGGCTGCCGCTGCTGACGCGGCGGCGGGAAGTGAGCAAGTGTTGCCGTTAGAGCTCGACGAGGACGACGACGGTTTTCTGGTGGCGGGCGGGGAATCCGAGCTTCAGATTCCCTACCTCCGCCGCAGACTGCGGCCGGAGACACAGAACTTCGTCAGACAAGACCGAGGGTTTGTCACATTGGGCCGAAAAAACAGTGTCGATGCCACGTCGATCACTTTCAACCGCCGAGGAGATCCGTTGCCGTTTCCTCCGTCACGGCGCCGTTACTCGTTCAGACCAAAGATAAAGAATTCGTCAAGAGCCACACCCTCCGTCTGGCTGACGGAGTAGCTTCTGCCGTTACTGGACATTCTCGCCAATAAAGTCAAGGCGGTTAGGAGAATGAGATCTTCTCACCACCAAGTTCCCGCCAGGAAATTTTCCGGTCAAGGTAAAAACCGATTTTTACGACATGTCGTTTTTAAATTTAATCAAGACTCCATTTAAGATTTTGGATGGGGTTTGGTATGGGCCGAGGTCTCGGAGTCTTTATTGTTTTTTTTGTTGCTTTTCATGAGCTCTGTGACAATAGAGAAGCTCCGGGTGGGGCCCTTTGTTCTGTTATATGTGAATCAGACCGTTCTGATTCCACGGTTTAGTAAGGACAATTCATGACCCCACGTAGGGCCCCACCATCCCTCTTAAGAGCAAAAGAAAAAGGTTTACTTTGGACAAATTTGACACAGAATGTAAGGATGAACACTTTTACGATTATTATAATTTAAAGATATAAAAATTATATAGAATCGTGTTAATTATTTTTAATCACAATTATTCGAACGTGGTTTCTATATTTATATTATGTTCCACAGGAGAACTAGTCTCTTATTCGGAAGACATTGACCTTTGATTTCGTGATGTGACATTATTGGGGGAGGAGACTATTGTTTGACTGTGTGTTTGACTTCACAGTTCGTTCGTGATACCGGGGGTGCCAACAGTGAGAGTGGTGATAACATTTACAAAGTTCGTCGAGTTATAACCTACAAAGCAGTTTTTTTACTCCAATGTCGAGTCCGAGGCAGTTGTCATCGTTACGCCAATAATACGAGGAGGAGCACAAGAGCAAGGCGTAGCAGAAGTCGCCCTCGTCGTGGCTGAGGAGAATGTCGGTCAGAATGGGGCGGCTTCTGCGAGGAGCAAGCAGCAGCAGCAACAACAACAACATTCTAGTACGGAGGCAGGGTGGCTAGAGGCGGATCCTTTTGCTATACCAAGCGGTTATACATGGACTAGCATCGACGACAAGTCTAGGAAGATGAGGAAATTGAAATCGATTAGGAAGAATGAAGAGAAGAAGGAAAATAAAAGAAATTGGTAGATAGATTCATTCATGAGAGTTGAGTCACTTGAGTGTACGTGTAGTTCCTGAAGTTACATAGATCGATGAATGTAGATAAACCATCTTGTAATTTCGGGCATGTTCTTGTTAACTGTGGAGTTAAAAAAGTTATAATGGGTTAATTCAAAGAGTTGGGGCAACTATGTACCTCCTCCAATGATGTACTCAGCTACTATCACTCATGTAGTTGAAAAGTTGTCCCCGGTTTTGTTTTGCACACACCAATTTGCTTACATTGGGGTTTTCCTTGTGCTTTTGAAAGGCCTCTCAAACCATGGTCCTAGGCCACTTAAGAACCAGGTGACTCGTCTTTGAAATTTCCGTAATTGGGCCAGCTTTAAACAACTAATAATTTCAAACCCTTGAGTGGCTTGAAGAAGACCAAATTTAAGATGAGATGAGTAATAGAGTTTTCCTAATTGACTATTTCTATTATTCTGATGCCTATATCTACATTGTTCAACAAATATAGTGTGCCTTTCCCTCTTTTGGTTTGGGTGATTATATGTGGTTTTCTCAAATTCAAATCACCATTAGGGCCTCATTAGGAAAGAAAGACGAGGAATAATTAGATGGAGTAATGGAGGTAATGAAGGCATAAAGGAGGCAATTAACAATCAATAACCTCCAAAGCTGTGGATGCTGAGCACCTTGGGTTGCCTTGTTGAGTAAGGAAAAGATGCTCTGCTGCCTCTCTGGAAAACAGCACAAATTTAGGGAAAATGCCAAACGTGCTTGCTTTGATTCAGTGGAGGAGTTGATGTGAAACTCGAACTAGATGAGTTGGCGAGTCCCTTTTAAAAAGAGAGAGTAGCTGTGCATATAAATGTGATAGAGCAGCCAGCCCATCATCCACATGTCCTCTTCATTATTGGAGCTTCCCCTCAAACTCTCTAGGCACTCAACTCCTTCATCTTTCTGCATCTCCACGCTAACAATCTTCAGGTAACTCTCTCTCTTTGAAGACCCATGTCTTCGTTATTGCTTGGTTTTGGTTTTCTTGAAGGTTCAATCTTGTTATGTTTGTTTGCTGCAAACAAAACCTTATTATATGTGTATGCAAATTGTTCAGATCTCCGAGGAATGATTTGGTTCCAGCTTTGAATACATAGTCTTGATTGTGTTACAAATTAATCTAGGAAACTATTAAAGCCAATATGGGGTCAGATCCACCTTCCTTTAGTTATCACAGAAGCTATGATGTAGCAAGCTTTTTTCAATGTCCCTACTTTTGACATATGAGTTTCTAACATTCAAGAAAGTAGATGGCTTTTCCTTTGTTCAAATAACAATGGCAAACTTGTATTAGAAAGGCAGTAACGTGCTGTTTTACTTGTGGCAAGTGTTCATTTTTCGATTGATTTGTGGGAAACAGGGCAGTGAAATGGCGACGGAAGCACCGGGGTGGGCGGATCAATGGGGAGCCGGAGGCATCGGCGCATTGGATGATGAGGACAACAAGAACAAGAGCGTTGAAGACAACAAGAAGAAGGCAGATACCAAGTCTGGACTAAACAAAGCAAAAGTTGCTGCAATGGCTAGCGCTGAGAAGATAAAAAGCGGCACAACCAATGGCATCAAATGGATCAAAAATCAGTGCCAGAAGAAGAAATCCACCAAGACACCAACTGAAACTTAACAATGTATCTAGTTTCAAATGGATTTGCTCGTGATTCCAATTGTTTCTGTTTCAAATTGATCGGGTTTAATTGTAGTACTGTGGATGACTTCAATCATCTTCTATTTTCAACACATAAGCTCATAGTAATATGCCATTCTGAATGATCAAATGCATAAACTCATCAACAAGAATCCAGAAACCAATTCATTCCAATCCCTCGAGATGTCATAAAACTAAAATACTTCTGTCAACGGTATCAATACTAGAAATCGGGAAGAAAAATCAGGATAAGCTACAAACTAAAGTAGATTAAGCCGATGCCTCGAGAAAATTTACATTTTAAAAGTTCTATTTGCACAGGTCTTCTTCTAAAAGGGATCCAAAGGCACTCTCCCCGCTGTAGGTCAGGTAAAGGAATCCATCATCATCCACGTTCTCTTCATATATCGAAGACACCAAGGCAGCTGTAACAAAAATTCCACAAGGATCAACATGAAATTTCAGTACAACAAAAATGAAAAGCAAAGTAAAAATTGGCTCACATTGGGGAGGTATAATGTTCTTGGGGGTAAAGATAAATACAGCCATATCTGCGCTGAGCTTGATCCTCTTGCGAACAACGTACATAAATTGTCCAGCAGTCAAATCACCAGGGACAAGGTATCTGCAATCAGAAAAGAAAAAAGAAAGACAAGGTCAAAACCCCTTAATATAGTATTAAGTCATAAAGTTACATAAACTCAGTCACATACGAAGTTAAAAACACTACAGGCACTGGCATTAGAAAAATTACATATATCATGAAAGATAGAGCAATATGCCATTGGACATAGACCAAGAGCAGATTAGCAGTTGTAATGTATTACTTGTAAAAAAGAAGGAGAAACTCACTTCTTCTCAATGTCAGGCAAGTTACATTTTGCAGCCTTCTCCACAATCACCGGTAATCTTTTGGGATGCTTTTCCTTGATTCGACGAGCTTCTTGTTGCCTCCTCTCTAAAAGTACCAAGTAATCACATCAGAACATCAACATATAAAGATGAGCCAGATCCTATAATTTTCTCAACAAATTCTCAACTGATCTCCTAAGCATTCACATAAACAATGATGATTCTAAGCATACGACTCACCCTTTATCCAGCAAACTCAGAATTTCATCATCAATTATACAAGAAGAATTCATAAAGAGCCAAACTTTTAAGTATCAAAGCAAAACCAAATAGGCATATTACATATCACATACCACACATCAACACAATTGTCAAGACAGAAAAAGAAACAGTGAACATACCGAGAGCATTTTCAGACTTGAACGAGCCTTTGGCCATGGCGAAAGTTTCAACTACGATCCTTCCGTTCAAAACAAACCAAATGTCATCACAATCGCATCAGTGTACCCAGAAATCACAGAACAAAAAATCAAAGTAAAAACCATAAAAGATCAAAGCTTTAAGCTTTTCTGGCAAGAAACAACATACCCAAATAACAGAGAAAGGTGAATTGATTAGAGAGTTTCGATGATATGATATGGAGTTTATATGTATTAGGGCAAAGGAAGAAGCTTTTTGCTTTATAATGTTAGAATCTTTATCCCATTCTCTATAATTTAATACGTTATTCCTATACTTTTTGATTATTTGTATTTTCAATAATGAGAGAGAATGATCAAGAAGAGAAAAGAACGAGAGAGAAAAGAACGAGAGAGAAAAGAGAAAATTATGACGTTAAGCATTAAAATTTAAATTGTTTTATAATTTTAAAGTTTAAAATTTTTCTATACATATATAAAAATTTTGTTTTTTTCTTTACCTACTTTTTTTATTATAAAGAATAATTTAAAGTGTCTGGAGTACCTCATTTTTCTTCAAAAATAATGAAAATCCCTATTATAGAGATGCGGTGGCTTTGTATACCAACATGAAATCAAAAACTTTGTAATCCTTCTCTATCTATATCTCTTTTTCTCGTTTGAGTTTATGCGTATTGCAAGAAAACTCCCCATACTAAACGGCGTCCATTTCTCAAAATTGGGCTTTAGATACTCAATCTTTAAGTGAGCCTATAATTTTGTAGTGTATCCATACCCATTAAATGAAGTATGAAGTATGAACATGGAAATTAGACTTGTTAATAAGTCGTTAAAGAACATACCTTTGGCTTTGGAATTGTTGGATTTCCTCGAATGGAGAGTGTCTCAATATCAAGAGCAAAGGCAAAAGCAAAAGTTAGAGAGACAGTTTTAGGGTATAAGACTATATATCATAGCAATTATAGGCTATAGAAATCTCAGATAGTTGATGAGGAAACAGTGTACTCTGATTAGTGTTGAAGGTACGATGGTTGAATTCGTAAGAATTTAGGCGTCGAATCCCCACCTTCGGTTTGAATCCAGTTGACGTTGGTATGTTAAAAGGAGTAAAAATTACATTTTCTTGGTCAGAGGACGAAAACATTTGACACATTCATTGATCTTTGAGTGTAGATAGCATTTGAAGATTTTGTGAGATGTCAAAGGAAAAATTGTTCCTAAAAAATAAACGGTAATAACGGGATTACGTACATATATTTTTACAAAATTTGGACTAAATAGAACAAGCATCAATCATATCTCCTTTTTAGTGTTGGTGAGATTTTTAAGATGATCTCCACGAGTTGATGAACATTGGTATTGTTTGGGTCTGAAATAAATATTTTATATTGGACTTGAAAAGTTAAAGTCTTGGCGAGCGGCTCAGTTGGAAATGAAGCTTGGCGAGCAGCCAGGTGGAGTAACAGAGTCCGTTTCCATATCAATTTAGGACTGTAAGTTAAAATAGCTGATCCATGCGGCTCAATGTTTATCATACCTTTCCTACTTCAATTAGGTTTCTTTCATGGAAGGAGTTGTGATAACATTGAAACTATATAAAGATAAGACCCGTGTGCTGGAACGTGTTAGAGTTATATTGAGATTCAAAGAGCAGAAGACGTTCAAGAGAATTAAAAGACGACTACTGAGCATTATATAAGCAGAGTGATAGCATTTGAGAAAGAGTCCCCGATCAAATACAAAAGCTTTGCTATACGCAAACACCTAGACATCTTGTCAAGAGATTTTATCCCTGCAACCAGACGATCAAAGTACTTGTCACCAATCGAGTGAGAGTATTGCGATCAAAGGAAGCAACGCTACTGGAAGATTGAAGGGCTTGTCAGATATCGAGTGAGAGTTCAGATATCCAAGGAAGCAGTGTTCTCGACACATCGTCAAAAAAGTTGCTCTGCTTTGCACTCGGAAAGGGTAGTGTGAGGTATCGATTTCTGTGGCTCTGCTAGAGCCGCACAAACCCTAAAGTCCTAGGTTACTAGGCGAGAAGGACCCATTCGGACAAGGTTGGTGCTCTCCTTGTCTTAATTGCTTAACCAAGAAGTCAGACAGCTTTACATATCTATATTCCATTGAGAGACGGTGGCATGCCAGCACACGAAACACATACAAGATAAACCGATATCTGCGGTTTAACTATCCGAAGTCAATAAAAGAGATAGTTTGCAAGAGGATTCCTACGCACTCCTCGCCAGAGATATTTTGGAGTCAAACATTTTGGCACGCCCAATGGGACTGTCTTTGTGTCTCTAAGTGACAATAGGGGATCCTTACCGAAGGAAATACCCTCAGTGTCGCAAACATCCACAACCGGTATACTGTGAACACACTTCTACTCGGTGTCGTTCACTAAGTAATCAAGCGGTTGAAATCATCTTCGTTAAAGAATATCATTCGACCATGTCATTTAAATCTTTAAACGAAGCGGAGATCGTGGAACTTACATTCTCAGAGTACCTAGCCTACGCCGCTAGGCGCGACGAACATCAGACTAACTACTACACGGCTCTCGGTGAAAGAATTGATCAACAAGCTACACTGCTCACTACTCAAGGCGAGAAAGTCGACTCGGCATTAACCGAAATCCAAGCGCTTAGGGTAGAACTCCACAGAGATCAGGAGGAACGAGAGGCAATCGGAGCCCAAGTAGCAAGTCTTGCAGAAGGTCAAGATAAGTTACGGATTGACATCATGCAAACTTTAGGAGCAAGTTTGATGAATACCACCAGCACGTGGCAACACTGTCTTAAAGGATAGACAGAGATATAGCGTCTCTAACGAAATCCGTTTCTGATCTCGCTAGAAATACTAGACAAGCAGAGTCTTTCCCGCCTGCATGGGAACAAAGATTAAATAGGTTCATGAACGACTGTGACATACATCTCGCCAAGATGTATCAATCATACGAGACATCATTCCCTCCCATGAAGAAAGATGATCCAGATGCTTGGCAATGGCCAAGGTACTACCGAAATCAAATCTTCCAGACTTTCTCTGGCGATGATGATTCCAATGCGGCAACTCATTTAGCATACTTCACACTGCAATTATGGCAGTTTGCCGATAACGATGGACTCAAGTTGAGAGTCTTTGGATCATCTTTGTCAGGATCAGCTCTCGTATGGTATAAGGGATTGGAAAATGGCTCGATCAACGAGTGGAAGGACATGGAGGCTTTGTTCATAGATCACTTAGGAACGGCTAGACCCGAAACCAGTGTTGGAAAGCTGGCTTCCTTGAGCCAATCAGTGACAGAAAGTCCAGTCACCTTCTTGCACTGTTTCCGGTCAGAATTTAATCTATGCAAAACTCCATTAGACAAAGAAGAGGTAATATAGATGGCCAAGAATCGTTTGGAGGATACGTACCACCAACTATTCTTGAATAACAAGTACTTTTCTTTGAACGAGCTTATCATGGCTGTAACTAAAGCTTACAGCACCATCCAAGAACGTGACAACGGAAGGAATGTGTCCAAGGGAATGTACACTGCTGGTCTTACGACAGACCAAAGACAAAAACTGTGGCTTATATAGAAGACATAAACGACCAGGATTCAGACTCTGATGTAGAACAAGTGGGAGCAGTGGATTTATCAACAAACAAGGTTTTGATACCCCGCAAGCTTCAGAAGAGTAAGTGCCCCATTAAGCTTTCAACAATGACTTTTACTAAGCCAGAGTTCGAAACATACACATATGATGCAAATATGGCCCATGAGATCCTGGATGAACTCTACAACATGCGAGCTGTCAAAGTAGATTTCGGACCTCTCCCTACAACCAAGTAGTTAAAAGGTAAAAAGTATTGCAAATTCCATGGAGCATGGAATCATATTACGAAAGACTGCATCAAGCAGAAAGATCAAATCCAAAAATGGATCAATGATGGAAGACTGGAATTGGAGGGAGCGACCAAGGCAGCAGCATTAGTAGATTCCAAATCCTTCCCACAACCTCAATTTAACATGATCGATATCGGTTGGTCGCCAACTGTTAGCCGTATAGGAGAAGCTGAGGAAGAAAACATACCGGTCTTTCCATGTTATACTTTTCGATAGGATAAGGTGGAAGAGATCTTGGACAGTCTGTATGAGATGAGGCTGATCTTTTATTACCTAGTATTTAAACCGAGACATTTACGGTATGAACGGCTAGCCCAACATTTCTGCAGATTCCACAATAAGTTTGGTCATCGAACAACGACGTGTTCGATCTTGAAAGATAAGATTCAAGGTTTGATCAACTGGGCAGTGATTGTAATTATCCAAGAAGGAGTGGTAGAATGGAATTCGCAAAATCATCACGCACCACAGCCTTTCGTTACACCCCATACTTCCCCAGAAACATTCTTTTCTCGCGATGCACCTGAGCCTACACAACGAAGAAAAAGATCAAGACTGAGGCCTAAACGCAATATTGCATTTTTCCGACCTAAGCGAGCTGAGATAACTTATGATGCATCCAGGCGGGAAAAGATATTTGAAGAGCTATTCCAGGTAGGGATAGCAGTGGTTCCCATTAACTGGGGAACACTAGACCCACATCCTGAGGATGTAAGGGGTCTTCCTTACTGCCGATACCATCACCGATGGGGTCACCATTCCAGGAATTACTGCAATGACTTGATGTTTAGAATTCAGCAGTGGATTGACGAGGGAGAAATACTGATAGAAGATGAGCCCTTGCCAAGGTTGGCGACCGAACAATCATTGACGGTTGAGATGTTAGAATTGACTAGGGGCAACCCAAGTAAACGCAAGCAAACTGTTGATCTCCACACTACTGGCGAGAGCCCACCTAAGAAACAAACGACAAAATCAGATAAAGGTAAAGAAAAGGTGGATCCAAAAGCAGAGTTGCTAGTAGCCCTTTGTTCTCATTGTAAGCTTATAAGCGGACTGGAGATTTCCTATGAAGAATTGGTTGAAGTAGCCAAGGTTTTCCCGGAATTATTTTCAAATTTAGATCATCCTCAGCCACGTAGCCCACGAGGAGCAAGACAAAGGGATTTCCCAGCACCTAAGCATTCACGAGCGACAGAGAAGGTTAGTGAAGCAAAGAAGTCCAAATCAGAGATTGCTGACACGCTTGCCAGGCTATACGTTCCACCAGCTTCAAGAAACATCACTAAGGAGAACGTGTGGTACGTGAAGGAAAATGGAAAGACCATCGAGGTAACTCCAAGTAGAAGATGAAACCTTCAACGGCGATTTGGAGAAGCCAAAAAGGCATTAGAAGCCTATGAGATGGGAATTCTCAAAGAAGAAGAACTGACATGTTCCCTAGAGACACTGCAGAGATGGTTGAACACTCTTGCAATAAACCCTTTAGTGGTTTTTGGAAAGAAGTCTTGCGAGCCTAAAGTGAGAGCACAACCACCAAGTGTCTTTGACCGTAACCCAGAACTATGGTCCAGAGACAAGACACCAGAACCTACTCATGAGGTTCATCGTGAAGTCCCGAAGCATAAATCAGCGAGACAACATCTCAATTTTGGTGATGGAGCAATGGATGCAGCGGGGCTAAATACTCCTCAAAAGGAAAGAAAACATGTCAAGGGGCATGTCACTTCAAGCGAGACTAAAGGTCTACAATGGAGACCGAAGCCTTTAATTATAGAAGAACAAAAGAAGGCCAATCTCGACAAGACTTTTCCCCTACTCCAAAAACAAAGTTTTGGGATATTCATGCCAACAACCATAGATCCTACACCTGAGGATCAAATGCAGCAGGTTGCTTCTCTCGAGGTCACCGCAAACATGGATTGCGAGGAAGAGAAACCTGAAAATGACAATAACGAAGACGATGAAGAGTTGTTGGATTATGGTGAAGATGATGAAGAAGAAATAAACAAATATGCAGAGGAGGTGGACACTAATGTAAACATAGTGTTTGTCTTATCTTCCAAATATGCCTTATCTTCACAAAAGTCAGTGGATGATCCAGTCTTGAGAAGAGATATTAATACTTTGGTAGCACCAGAAGATGAACCAATATTGACAGAACAGTCAACGCTCGCCAAACAGCCAGAGACTGATCCACCATCAACCAAGGGACAATGATGTTCGAAAAGCCCACCTTGAACATGGCCATGCATATGCGGCCACTATATGTGGCAGGGAATATCCAGGGAATTCAAATCAACAAGCTTTTAGTGGATTCTAGTGCAGCGGTGAACATTATCACAGTAAAAGCAATGACCTTATTAGGCGTTCCCAAGTCTACTATCCAAGAGACAACCCTCAACGTTAGAAACTTTCAGGGTAGCATTTCCAAGACTTTGGGCATTGTCTTTTTGCAGGTACACTTTGGTCCAGCCACCGACACATACACGTTCTTTGTAGCAGAGTGCACAGCTCCATACAGTGTAATTCTTAGGCGTGACTGGATCCACATGAGCTATTGTGCACCTTCGTCCCTTCATCAGCAGATGTTAATTTGGAATATGGAGTCTTGTGAGGCAGAAATCGTTAATGCAGACCCTCGTCCATATTCCGTGTCTGCCAATTCTTTAGAAGCCAGTTATTACCACAGTAACCTCAGGCCACTGGAGGTACGTGGCGTCAACAACAAAGGCCGCCCAGTTGGTGTTACGGCCTCTGAACTAGCTCAATAGGGTATTATCCAAGTAGATCATGATAATAGCAAACCCTACACCATTAAGCTCCCATCCAAACCATCTCAATGAGTAGGTCTCTATCGAGTATAGAGACCGAGGCTTGTTACTCCTTGTACGAACGCTTCCACAATTTTTTGATGGAGAGTCAAGCCTATGAGAGGGTTCTAATGATTGCGGCATTGGAATATGTGGATGAAGATGTATTAAACGAAGTAGATGAGGAGGCAGAGATCAAATTAGCACCATCAGCCTTAGATGATATACCTCTAAAAGTCAAAGATCCTATTGAAAAGGTTAACCTTGGGAATTCAGAAGAGCCAATCTCTGTGGCTATAAGTACCTTCCTAGAGCCTGAAGAACGACTACAGCTTATTGAATTGCTACAGGAGTACGCTGATTGTTTTGTAGAAAAATACGACGATATGCCAGGCCTGTCACCAGAATTGGTTTGTCACAACTTACCTATCATGGAAGGAAAGAAGTTGGTGAAATAAGAGATGCGTCGGATGAATACAGAAAAAACAATTCTAGTTAAGGAAGAAGTAGAAAAAATGCTTAAGTCATGGATCATACGAGTGGCCAAATACAATGAGTGACTATCCAATGTTGTCCTAGTCAAGAAAAAGAAGGGTAAAATGCGAGTTTGTGTTGACTACAGAGACTTGAACAACGCAACCCCGAAGGATGCATACCCAATGCCAGTAGCGAATTTGTTGGTAGACTCAGTGGCTTGTCATAAAATGTTGTCATTCATGGATGGGACGGCTGGCTATCATCAGATCCCAGTGGCAGAAGCAGACAGACATAAGACTGTGTTTCGGTGTCCAGGTTTTGCAGGAGTATTTGAGTATGTAGACATGCCGTTTGGACTCAAGAATGCAGGGGCAACCTACCAACGAGCAATGAAATTGATCTTCCATGACCTTATTGGCAAAACCATGGAGGTCTATATTGATAATGTGGTAGTTAAAACGAAATGCAGAATTAACCACATCGAAGACTTGAGACAAGTGTTTATCCAGATGAGGCAACATCAGTTGAAGTCGAACCTAGCTCAGTGTGTATTTGGAGTTCAAGTAGGAGATTTCCTAAGATTTTGGGTTCATCAGCGTGGGATTGAGATACCGGATGACAAGAAGGAAGTAGTTCTTAATGCAATACCGCCAAAGAGTAAGAAGGAACTACAATGCTTATTGGGTAAAATCAATTTCTTACGACGGTATATTACCAATGCTGCTGGAAAAGCACAACCATTTTCGACTTTGCTCAAGCTTCAGAATCAGAAAGACTTTGTTTGGGAGCCTATCCATCAGGAGGCTTTTGAAACCATCAAAGCATATTTAACAAATCCACTAGTCTTGGTACCTCCAAGGCCAGAGGTTCCTCTCAAGCTGTACATCTTAGCTATTGATCTTTCTATTGGGAGTCTATTAGCTCAGGACGACACATCAAGAACATAACATGCTATTTTCTATCTCAGTCGTACCTTGACTGAATGTGAAAAGACATACTCGCCAATGGAAAAATTGTGCTTAGCCTTGTATTTTTCAATATGCAAGTTGAGGCACTACATGTTATCTTTCACCACGTGTGTCATAGCACAAACTGATATGGTGAAGTACATGCTTTTGAGACCCATACTTAGGGGCCGGATTGGGAAGTGGATTCTGGCTTTGTCAGAGTTTTCTTTACAGTACGTTACCTAGAAAGCAATCAAAGGCCAAGCAGTGGCTGATTTCCTGGCTCATCATCCAATGAAGGATGTTCGCGAGGGGCTAGAACTAGAAATCACTCGTATTGATATAGCACCACGGTGTTTATACTTTGATGGGTCAAGCACGAGTACTATGGTTGGGGCAGGAGTAGCATTGCTTTCTCCACGCTGCCAAACATTTTCTTATTCTTTCAGGTTGGATTTTTGGTGCACGAATAACCAAGCGGAATACGAGGCACTTATCATTGGCTTGGAACATCTGCTAGAAATGGAGATCCCATATGTGCATATATACGGAGATTCCCAATTAGTAATCTGACAACTTGAAACCACGTATAAGGCTGGACCAGTATTAGAACCATCTGCTAAACAAGTCTGTGAATTACTCAAGTTGTTTACCGAGGTTGAGTTGAGCAATGTTCCTCGTGAGAGAAATTATGCAGCAAATGAGTTGGCCCAACTAGCAACGGGGGTGAGCTTGCAAGATGGAGTACGTGAACGTATATTGAAGGTTGAACGAAGGACCCTGCCATATTTCTTTGCTCATCAAGAAGAAAACAATGAGTGGTATGTTGCTACCCTCGATCACATTGATGTGGATTATAGACAGTCTATTATTTCCTATCTCTAGAATCCTAATGATCTGGTAGACAAGCGAATTCACTTCTTAGCTCCTAATTACATACTTAAGGATGATGAGTTGTATAGAAGAGGAGATGAAGACATGTTCCTAAGATGTGTCTTCGGACGTGACACTAAGCGATTAATGGGGGAATTTCATCTAGAGATAGCAGAGGCACACCAGGCCGGTCCAAAGATGAGATGGTTGATACAACATCATGGCTATTATTGGCCAGGAATGCTCAAAGATTGCATCATGTTCGCTAAAGGTTGTGAAGAAAGTCAAAGACATGGTCCAATCAGCCATATGCCCAAAATACCATTACAGCCTATCATCAAGCCATAGCCAGCTCGAGAATGAGATATGAACTTAATTGGAATGATTCATCCTCATTCATCAGATGAGAACAAATACATCATAGTGGGTACTGATTTCTTCACAAAATGGGTTGAAGCTCGACCTCTCAGAGTATCATCAGAAAATGCCATCCGCCAGTTCTTATTTGAAGATATCATTTGCATGTTTGGTATTCTTGAGAGTTTTGTTTCAGACCGAGGGGCAGCTTTCATGTCTGGAGATGTAGATGAGCTGATGAAAGATTTTGGAATACATTGTCTACATTCTTCTCCATATTATGCCCAATCCAATGGTCAAGCTGAAACAAGCAACAAGATCATCATACACATCCTCAAACGAATACTTGTGAGCAATGCCAGATTGTGGCATGAAGAATTATTCAACACCTTGTGGGCTTATCAAACAAGCAAAAGAACCCCCACAAGCACCACTCCTTATGCATTAAATGTTCGGCTATGATGCAGTAATGCCTTTGGAAATTAACGTCCAATCTTTAAGAGTCATGGAGAAAAATAATTTGATCGGTGAAGATTATGTGCAGGCTATGTGGCAGGAACATGAAGACTTAGATGAAAAGAGAATACAGGCTTATGACAGCCTATATGTTGAGAAACGAAAGGTGGCTCGTGCCTATGACCGCTGTACTAGGGGCATGAGTTTTGCAGAAAGAAAATTGGTCTGGCGAGTGATGTTGCCCGTTGGCGAGAAGGCTGAAGGCCGAGGAAAGTGGTCAGAAAAGTGGGAAGGACCATACATCGTCGATTGACTCTTAGGCAAATGAGCTGTTCGTTTACGAGATTGAGATGGAACAATTCATGCTAATCCCATCAATGGTTGTTTCCTTAAAGAAATATATACAACCAGTCTGGGAGTATGAAGACCCTCTAACAGAAGCTTAATCCAGTTCATTCATACTCATCAATACACTCGCATGATTGAACTGAAGGGGCAACACATAGGGATTATAGGGATTATTTATAGATAGCCTATACTTGAGGCTAAAATTTTATAGATAGCCTATACTTGAGGCTAAAATTTTGTTTTTATTTCTTTTAGTCTATACTTGTGGCTAAATTTTAATTTTTTTATTCTTCTGATTAAAGAGTTCACGCTCGCCAACCACTGTGGCCAAGTTATGTACAAACTACATCTGAGTTTATCAATATAAATTTATTTTTGCATAAGGGAACTCTTTCTTTAAATAGAAATAAGATTACATTAATCAGAATATTACAGAGGTTTTGCGGCCTTAAGCTCGGATACCATATGAAAACAGATTACAATCACCAACATAACAGAAAGAATACAGTTTGTTTTTCCAAATCCTCAAACAATTGATAACCGATCCTTGGGTTCACATATCAAATATACATACATGGAAAAGAGGGACCTCAAGAGACAAAAAAGAGAGGATTTGAAACGCCAAGGAAACTAGTCCAGCAGATCAAAAGACCATTTGAAGTAGGCTTGACGTTTGTTGCCTTTCCCAAGTTGAACTCCATGTTCTTCCTCTCCAGTGCAGCCACGTCCACAGGGCTTGCAGCCTCTATGCAGTTGGAAACTGAGCGGGTGCTTGCGAGGAAGACAAGGTGAGTTATCCCTTGGGATTGTGGCTTCGTCACCCTGTAGATAGTTCGGGTGAGTCAGCCAAGGCAACACCTGGACATAGATATTACTATCTAGTCCAGGTATGGACATGGATATCACTATCTAGAGTCAATAATATGGAAGGTTCTATATGGAGGATTTTCCAGATAGGAAAACCAGAGAAAACATGAAAAAAGGGAGTTCATCTCGCGAAGAAATTTGGGAGGTATGATCACAAGCAATGAAGATGAAGGCCTTTTATAAAAAGAAACTACAATGAGCTATAGCGGTAAGGCTTTGCGAGATTAAATGCACCCGTTAATAGAGGACACGCATCTGATGGTGATTGCGCCATGATATGGTTTATCTACCCCTAGAAAAAGGCGTGATGAATGACAGATTTGTTGGCTAGGTAAAACGTATTTTGAAGATTTGATGGTTGACGCGATACGGATTTCAAGCTTGGAATTAAAGTCCATTTAATCCAAATAATCAGGGCAGGCGAGCGGTTCGGTTTTATAAGCGAGACTAGCTTTGTTCGCATGATTCTTGGAAAGCCTAAGTTTGAGGCCCAGCAGGATATCTAGGGCCCAGTAAAAATCTTTATTCCAAAATATGAGTTACGAAAGAAAATACTTAAGAATTTTTGGAATATCATCACAATACAAAAAGAAGGTCTAAATCTCTGTGGCCCAATAATTATAATAGGAGGGCTCTTTCCCTCAAGGATGCTTTTGCAAACTCAAGGTCTAGCCAAGATTGTTTGTATATTTGTAGAGCACTTGTGGCTTCTTCTTTTGCATCCTGCATCAGTTGAGCTTGGCTCTCTCCTTCAATCATGAGTTGTTGGATAGAGGCTTGATTTGAATGAGCGTTTGTATGTAAGCCATCTACTTTAGCTTGGAGAACAGCTACTTCAGCTTGAAGGGCAACTAATTTAGCTTCTTTGGCTGCTAGAGTTTCTTGTTGGGTGGATGTGTCCTACATAATGGCCTGGATTTGTTTGTTCTCTTCTTGTGACTGGCGAGCCAATGTCTCCATCTCCTCTTTCTTACGTTCAGCCTCAAGTTTCAGACGGTGATGGGCTTCGCTTTGACCTAGGAGTTGATGAAGTTTTTCCTCAAGATCAGGTTTAGTCTGGAGGAATTTAGTAGGGGCAGTGGCATTTAGATTCCTGACTTATTCCTAAATTCATTTGATGGCTTGAGGGGAATCCAGGTCGCCAGAGAGGATCTCTGAATGGCAATATCAATGGCAGAAGGGGAGCTTAATGCACTCAACTTGGTCAAAATCTCTTGCAAGATTAGAATCTCATCTTGAGGGTTGGGTGCTTGAAAAATAGGTCCTTTTGATGAAGACGAAGCAACCGTTTCTTCAGGAGAAGTATCAAGTTTTTCATCGATAATCTTTAGCGAGCTAGAAGGCTGGTCCACCGCGGCCGTTTTTGGAAGATCAGAAGATCGATGACTGATCGGAGTGTGAAGTTGGCCTTGCGAGCTTGCCTCTTTCTCTAAATTTGCTGGTGAGTCAGGAATTACTTGGTCGCTATTCAGAGGGGCAGGTTTGGACTAAAAGGAAATACAAGATGTCAAGGTTCAATAAAAAAGAATCTAATATTCGAAACGAAGTAAGTAAGATGATGTGTTACCTGAACAGAGGACAAGTTTTTAAGCAAAACCAATTGCTGTGGTTCTTCAATCACTTGGAGTTGAGACGCTCGCGAGGGAGGAGTTTGGTCCTTTGATTCTGAAGTAACCTCAACCAGCTGCTGTGGTTCATCAACTATGACTTGGAGTTCTGGCGGGTGCTGAATCTGAATGTCCTGTCCGGAATGACTTGGTCATTTTGGAAGCTGTTTTCCTCGCCGGGAGGGGGGGAGGGGGGGGGGAGGAAGGAAGCAAGATTGAAATTCAATATGAAGGCGCCGAAAGAGAACAATGGGATCAACTGCCTTTTTCTTTTCTTCTTCCTCAAGCTCCCTTAGTATAATTCCAGCCAGAAACCTTGTTATGAAGTTGTTACAGTACTCTTTACCACTATTTATGACTTCTAGCCCTGTTTCTTGGTCTTCATCTCCAAACATGATGCTGGAATTATCAAACTTCAAAATGTAAAGCTTTACAACCCCCTTCGAAAAGCCTTTACCTCAGTGAATCGATAATATAATAAGCTTTAGCTTTAGCTTTAGCTTTAATGACGAAGAAATGATCGTTCCAACTCACTAGGTACACCTGAGGCTTAGTGCTCTTGCTGATATTTTCCCATATTTCATCAAATGATGCAAGGTCACTCAGGTTTGCAAACTTCTCTGGGTTGAAATACCCAATAAAGGATTCATCAGTAGAAATCTTCAGGGGTCTGATGTTTGCCTTCAGAATAACTTCAAGATCAAAATGTTGATCTTGGTTGGAGCTGGCGAGGGCTTCATCCTTGTAGAGCTTCTGCCATTCCAAAGAACCTTGGACTATGAGGTCATCAAACTCGAAAACCGTGGGCATAGCATCTGGATTTGAACATAACCAATGAGCAATGGTGAAAACCAATACTGAGCAGGCGCTTGCCCTGGAGGATTTTTCACTCCGTTGATCGAAGGAGGCATGGAAGACATTGGCTTGAAGCCTAGTCTGTTCATCTCTACTTGTGATCTCTGTAGCTGTCCAGATACCACTTGGGGGCACTTCCAAAGCTAAAGGAAGCTTTGAGACATCTTGGCAAGCGGTTTTGAAACCTCAAGCCTTGGTCGTTTCTCTAGAAGAAGAGTCAGTCCTCCTGCTCTTTTGGGACTAATAAAGAATATGTGGGTCAGTTACATTCGGTAAGAATGCGTAAGATACAATTGTTCTGGGTAAAGAATTCTTGATACTTATTGATTGCCCAGAAGGATTGGACTTTTTCTTCTTAAGGACTTGCAAGCTAACAACTACGTCTGTTTCCTGGACATTCTGTCGATTAGAAAGAGAAGAATTTGGTCAAATACTACTAATTGCTAATGCATGTGGTAAAGTTAAATGGAAGGAGCGTACCTGTGGCCAGGGAGTTTTACTAGTGTTCTTGTATAACTACCCAATTGTTGCCAAGTCTTCTTCATTTGAAAACCGTTTGCTAAAATCACAAAAGATGTTGGCAAAACGAGCAAGCAGTCATATGCGTCGTATGTCTTCCCAAAGCTGGGAACGGCATACCAAGTACGTCTCGGTGACCGATTGAGAAATGGCCAGTGGCTTCGACAAATCAGGAATCATTACCATCGGAAGGCCAAAATGGACATCCTGTACATCGAGTATGGAAGGATGACCTGACCCTCGCCAAAGGCTGTATCTGTTCAAAGAACAAGCGATGGGCATGGAGGCATCTTGGGTGAGCCCGAGCTGTCTCAAAAGAAGATTTGGAGCATAGAGCTCATACCCGGGGCTTGAAGAATCAAGGACTGGCAGGTCTTTGCATGTGTGACTTTAAAGGAAGAGGTTCCTTGCAGAGTCATCTTGCTCTAGCGAGGGCCTAAATCCGCTCGCGGGGCTGCCGGGATGACGATGATTCAGAATCACTTCAACTGCTGCGGTTGGAAAACCCTTATGCAAGCAGAGGTAGTTGAAGCAGACTAGATAGGACCATGCTCTAGTCCTAGTTGGTGCAGACACCAAGGTCTTGCCTAGAAGTTTGTTCTCTTCAAAGGAAGGGACTGTTGAAGGGCGAAAGAATGGAAAGTACATCTGCAACCAGAACTCTACCATCCAGAGTGGTCCTGGTTGATTAAGGTCGAGCTTTGAAAGGACAACTCGCCTCAAGCCATAATAGATGTAGGCGAGAACAGATTCAACCAAGCCCAGTTGTTCACGATTGAAGAGGTGTTCGGCAAGGTTGGTCCAATATTTGTTGACCTTGGCAGAAGTAGGACAGAAGATGTACTTAGATAGCCAGTACTCCAAGAAGGCTATGCCTCCCTGATCGGTGTCTTTCTCCTCTCATGCAAAGTGTTTAACCCAAGAAGAGTAAGAGGAAGGTCGATTTGTAGAGGCCTGAACTGGTGTCCCGATTATGTGATTGTGTAGCCAGGAGTTTTCAAACATAGGAACTCCAAAAAGAGTATAAAGATCAAGAATAGTAATGCTTACATCACCACAGGGGAGACAGAAGTAGTTGGTGGTGCAATCCCAAAAGCACATTGTTGTGGCGAACGGTGCTCTGTTGCTACCAGCAGGAAGTGAAAAGCTCAAATCAATGAGTTGAGTGATGCCAGCCGCTTCCCATCGGTCAATATCTTTTCCGCGATGGTGATGATACTAAGCAAGGTCTTCTACATTTGGGTGTAGCCACTTTCCAATTAAACAAATGGTATCTTTGTTTGTCCATTCTCTAGGTTTTGCCTTTGGATGTTCTTGGAAGATTAAGTCTGAATTGCAAAAGGGATGGCAGAGAAGAGGAAAAAGTTCTGGATGGATCAGAGTTTCCAGAAAGGGACCAAGTAGGCCAGTGCCTTTACTTGGGTCGACATTCAGATAGATGATGGCCTCTGGGTTCTATCGTCTGGCGACGGTCTTGAGGTGTCTTGAGAAGTTCTCAACTCTTCGTTCTGAGTATGAGATGATGATGTCTTTACATAGAGGCATGATTTCTGGTCGGAGAAGATGAACGACGGTGAGAACGAAGGTTTAGCTTTTGGTTAAGGAGGCTGAAAGATTAAAAGCAAGGAAAGCGAAGGAGTTTTATTGGGAAATGAGATTTTGTTGATGTGGACTCGTGCTTTTATATTACATCATTCGAGTGACGCAACTCTTTACAGGAGTTGTGTAACGTGGCGCTTGCGTGTGATGTTATCGTTTGGAATAATAGAGCGTCATTCAGGTAATATTCAAGTTTTTTCGCTTGCATAGGTAATTTAAGCTCAAGGCTTAAGGGGCAATGTTTGGGCCTGAAATAAATATTTCATATTGGGCTTGAAAGGCTGAAGTCTTGGCGAGCGGCCCAAGGTGAGCCGAAGTCTTGGCGAGCGGCCCAGTTGGAAATGAAGCTTGGCGAGCAACCAGGTGGAGTAACAGAGTCTGTTTCCAAATCAATTTAGAACTGCAAGTTAAGATTGCTGATCCATGTGGCTCAATGTTTATCATACATTTCCTACTTCAATTAGGTTTCTTTCAAGAAAGGAGTTGTGATAACATTGAAACTATATAAAGATAAGACCCGTGGAAGGTGTTAGAGTTATATTGAGATTCAAAGAGCAGAAGACGTTCAAGAGAATTAAAAGACGACTACTGAGCATTACATAAGGAGAGTAAGAACATTTGAGAAAGGGACCCCGATCAAATACAAAAGGTTTGCTATACGCAAACATCTAAACATCTCGTCAAGAGATTCTATCCTTGCAATTAGACGATCAAAGTGCTTGTCACCAATCAAGTGAGAGTATTGCGATCAAAGGAAGCAACGCGACTGGAAGATTGAAGGGCTTGCCACATATCGAGTGAGAGTTCGGATATCCAAGGAAGTAGTGTTCTCGACACATCATCAAAGAAGTTACTCTGCTTTGCACTTGTAAAGGGTAGTGTGAGGTATCGATTTCTGTGGCTCTGCTAGAGACGCAAAAACCCTAAAGTCTTAGGTTACTAGACAAGAAAGACCCATTCGGACAAAGTTGGTGCTCTCCTTGTCTTAATTGCTTAACCAAGAAGTCAGACAGCTTTACATATCTATATTCCGTTGAGAGACGGTGGCACACCAGCACACGAAATACATACAGGATAAACTGATATCTGCGGTCAAACTATCCGAAGTCAATAAAAGATACTGTTTGCAAGAGGATCTCTACGCGTTCCTCGTCAGAGTTATTTTGGAGTCAAACAGGTATAGTAAAAAATTTCGTTGCTTGCTTGCTTTTCCAGTTTGGATTGGCGGAATAGGTGTTCTTTTGAGGGTCACAAAACAAAAGGTGCGTGCGTATAAAAGATGTTGGCACTATACCTAACATGGCTACCCAATGCCCATCTTCTTCAATTCAATTCGATTCTATTCTATTCATATCCTTTTGAAAAATTGAAGTCTCTCCAGCTCTTTCTCACTTTGCTTCACTGACCCACAAGCAAAACAACACGCAGAGATGGACAAGGGTTGCTTTATTATTACTCGGATTCTACAGGCACACCACAGTCCACAGTTAGCTTTTATGTTAGTTTTGTGTGACTTATATTCGGAAATTAAGAGCAAGCAAAGGAGTACATGTAACATGTTTGATGTTTCAATGCATTAACCTTTGCAAAACGTGGATTCTGACACTGCATAATAAGTGCAATATGGCAAGTGTAGGTAGGTAAGCAAAGATATAGTGCTATACTACAACTCAAAGCTAATAACAATGTCGATTCTATGCCCTCTATCAATGACTCCATCCTTCCAGTTCATTCATCACTCAAACATGCTAGCATTTTCTTTTCTCAACTAGCTAGCATTACTTCAATAGGTGTCTAACATGATACCATAGTAGTATTTGCAAGAGGGGTTCTGGGATTTGTGTCAAAACTAGGATCAAATTCTATGCTTACTTTTGACTTATATAAGTTATAATCCAGGGAAAGAGTTGATCTTTGAGATCCCCAGTTTGAAATTTGGAACCATAACCGGAATTGTCTCCCACCCAATTTGTAAAAGGTGGTCCTTTTAATGAATGTGAGGTTGGGTTTGGAGAGGAACAAGAATAAATGTTAACACTTCATCTAGGACCTAAAAGATTCTTTTGTTGGATGTAATTAATATAGGCTTATCATGGAGGACAGTCATGCATACAGTGCAGACTGAAAGATTCTTCTGGTCATATTTATAGTATGATTTTGTAGCCTTTGGATTAATCTTTCTATCCCAACTTGTGTAAATGAGAACTGAGAAGAGTTGAGATGTTTGTAAAATGAGAAGAATGTTTCATAGTACATTGTATGATTAAGCATTCAAGCATATGGAAAATGGAACATTGTTAGGCAAGTAAGTAACCAATCATTTCTAATAATGGAGGTTTCTTGCATCTTCCACTGTTTGGAAACTAAAGGAATTGATTCAAAAGAAACAGACACCAGAAGCGCTATGCAAAGAGGTATGTAATGAATGAGCATTGTCCATATATAACATACTATTCAGCCTAACCAATTAATCAATGCTGATAAGAGGAGGAATTCAAATGAGAAGAACTGAGGAAGGAAAAAAACAAACACAAAAGCCCAACATCACATGCAGTCTCCTATCTCCATCAACTAGCTCAAGGCTAGCTATTGCCATTCTCCTCATTTTTATTTTCTTCTGATTTAAATTAGCTTCCAATTTAATGTATCCATCTGTTTTTTGTTGTAGGGTTGGTGCCAAATTCAATGCCATCATCTCCAAGACCACTACCTTCTGCCATCTCCTTCTCATATTTAACCTATGAGCTACAGATTCTCTCTCACACAACTCAGAAAAAAAAAACATTCATCCTAGTTTCACTAAAACAAAGAACCATGGCTAGTTATGCCCTTCTTGTTGTTTCTTGTGCATCTTTTAGGCTAATCACTGACCACTGCAAACCCTCTTCCTGTGTTTCCCACATATGCTTTGTATATATCGATCAGTTGCATATATATCTAGTTTGAGGTAGGACCTATATATGTATATATATCTGTAGCATGTGTTTATGTTACTAGAAATGATTTCTCAGGTGCAGAAATGGTAGTGCATGAGATATTGGTGCGGTTCAATCAGAAAAGTCAGCTCTTTGATCTTAAAGTTCTGTTCTTTTGATTGAGCCGTGCCAATATCACATTTCTTATACAAGCCTCTGATTCTCCGAGAAGTAGCACATTCTTCTTGAATGAGCTCGATTCGAGTTGTACGTGCATTCTGGTAATGTGAGCAAGATGTAGCTTCATGGATAAGTTAGAACCTGATATGAAGCTTGTTCTTGTATAAGGTTCGAGCTTATGATCTTATCTGGGTTAAACTGATTTCTGAAATTGGTTTGATGTGAGAGGAATCACTGTTTGGTAGGTAAGGTAGAAATGTACTGTTTTGGAAATTCGTTTTTGGATTTACTTTTACGTAAAAGATCTTTACTTTTGTAGACAGATTGAAATCGGGTAGGTGACAAGATTCTATCTTCTTCTCTCAATCACATTATTGCAGTTTCTGTTATCTGTTTGCAAGCAATGTTCCTTTGCTTATTTGCTTCCCAGATTCAGTGTGGTGCTGCAAGAAATATGAAGTATGGTTCTGCAGGAATGGTCAAATGGGGATGGGAATCTAAGTTACAGTTGTACAAGTAACAAGTATACATTCCAGATTATAGATTTATAGTGCATTCATTGATGTATAAATGTATAATGTATCCTTTTTGTTGTAGAACAATGTCGAATTGGAAGTAATTTGTGGTTATCTTATTTATAATCAAGGAGCTCCTTATATAGGAGATTACAACAGTTACAGTTACAAGTTACACGAAGAGTTTTAAGAGCCATGATCATCACCATGATCACACATTAACTACCCATTATTCTCCCCACTCTCTCCACTATTTGTAACTGCCATCACTGACATAACTATCTATTAACTGTGTAATTATCTACCATAATAAGGTACATAAAACCTAATATTCTGTAACACTCGCCCTTGTGCCGTTTATGGTAGATGATGCTTCCATTATGCCTCCTTAAAAATCTTGTTGAGCTAAAAACCTTTTGCATGAGAGAAAGTGATCTCGAACAAGTAAAAAGAGTGCATATCGTCATAGACGATGATATGACACTTGTCTATGTTGCTTCATTAAAACCTTGTCAAGTAATAAAATTCTTTGAGATAAAAACAACCTTGGTCAAGGAACAAGAGTATAACGTGTCCTTCACATTTAGAAGCGCTCATGTGCATATCAGACTCTCCCTGAAGTCTACATCTCCCCCTGATATCAACAATCAGGGTGGCTTATATAAGCTGAGCAACCATATGTTCTTCACATGGTTCTCAAATGTGGTTTTGGCCAATGACTAGTAAGTAAGTCTGTCATTATCCTCATATCGAACTTAGTTCATTATGATCTTGAGGAAACTATTGATGTTGCTGATCGTAGAAGAACTTATGCGATATATGCTGAGTGTTGTCATATTTGATGTAACCTAGCTTCATCTACTTGATGTAAGCAACATTATCTCCATCAATACATGTAGGTTCATCGATAGTTTATTTTAAACCAGTTGATCTTAGAATATGTGCATCTATGGTGCATTTTAAATAGACTTTTGTCGCTACATCTTTTTAATAGCTACATGTTGCTACATCTTCGATTCATGTTAAGATTATTTTAAATATCGCGGCGTTTTCCATGGTAAAGACATAACCATTTTGAGAATCACCTTTGTGTGGGTCAGAGAGATACTCAATATCAGCAACTAACAACACATCACAATGATTGTTGATGTAGGGGGTTAAGGAATAAACAACACCATTCCTACATGTGGTGTCCTTACTTCCTTAATTACAATGACGAATGCCTACTGTCATGTCTCTCTGTTTGGATAGATCAAACCCATATATATCATACTCTTTAAATATCGAAAGGCTATCTTTATGCCAGCTTAATGATATTGTGTGGGTGCAAAACTAAATCTAGCTTACAAGTTCATCACATATGTCTAGCCGAGTCTTGTGTATTATGTTAAGTACTCAATTGCACTTAGATTAGACTTTGGCCTCTAACACGTTACAGTCGTCATCCCTTGGACGAAACGAATCCCTCTACGGGTCAAGACTTCAGTTGATCATGGGATTACTCTTAAGCTTCACTTTCTCATCAAAGTGATAATATCTTAGAGTATAAGCCGATTGATGGAAAACTCCATCATTACGGTGCTTGAGTCCTTTGTTCGAGACAAAACCGTGTCTTCCCAAGATCTTTTATCTCAAATTTGGATTTCAAATACTTGCAAATCCGGAACTTGTCCTTTGAATCAACACGCATGAGTAATGTTCATCATATCCCTTCCAAATCAAGTATTTACTTAGTGAGTGTTTTAATCTCATTACAAATACACTATGTGGTCTAGCACCACTTGATTTGGGTAAATGAAGTCCATTTGGGATCTTCATGAATATCTCTTAGTCTAGATCCCTATAGAGATACTTTATGACCACTCTCATATGTTGCATGTCAAGTTATTCATAAACTACCAAACTGAGAAGGTAGTGAAGTGTTATGACATCCATTATGAGATAACTATCATCTCGTAGTCGATTCCAAAGCATTGTGAGAAACCTTGCGCCATAAGGTGAGTATATATCTCTTTATTCTCATTACGCTTTCTAATAAAGATCTAATTCGAGAGGTTTTATACTTGGGTGTATTGACATCACCAACCCCAATTACCTTTCTCGTTGTTAGTGAATAGAATTCAATCCGGATCTCTGCTTTCCATGTAGGCGAATTCTACGTTTAGGAGTTTCAATGTAGTGTGGTTCGATAATTAGTCTCAATATACCATGTCCTAATGTACACTAGTGTAATTTATATTTTTGTAGAGATCTCTATATTCTCAGAATTTGGGTTTAACATTAAGGCATCCCTCAATGATAACCATAATCCACAAATATTCTCATGAGATGGATATTGAGTATCATGATCAATAGATCAGATTGTGCCAAACTCGTTTCCTTCCTTAGACGAGTATTTATTGAACCTATGTGTCTCATACACTCTCCAGCGGAACCTATGGTGTGTGACAACACTATGCTACTTTTGTGATGTCACTGTGCCGCATTCCATGGCGGCTACGCCATGCCCAACTCCTTTGGGTGGCTCCATGTCCTCTTGAAAAGACATGAATCCTTATAGGCATGCTTGCATCCAATAATATAATCCTGTCACTTTAATGATATCATAAACGCATCAGGCATCGAAATTGCTACGTTTTATCATTTTGGGGATCGAGATGAGACAAAATGGGAACATACCACAACAATTCCTGTCGTTTTGTTGAAAATGCTTATTCTTATCTCCCCTTAACGACAGGAAGACTGTCTCATCAAATTGACAATCCGTAAAATTTGCGGTAAAAAGATCGCCTGTTAAGGTATTTACATAGCGGACAATAGTTGGAGACTCATTTCCAACATAAATACTCATTTGTCCAAACGAACCCACATGGTGTGTTGTGGCAACACAAATTTGGCATATAAGTACGTAAGTGTGATATATCATAATTCACACACAATCACTAGCTGTAACACAAATTTGAGTTGTGATGGGTCGTAAACAAATTAGTATAGTTACACACAATATTGCATAACCATTAGCAATAATCATCAACTTTTTTTGATGTAAATTCTCTAGCATTATCAAGTCAAATTGATTGTATGGGATGATCCGGGTAGTGAGCCCACAATTACATAATTTGAGCTAGGAATTCATAAGCAGCAATACCAGTGGAGGAATACACAACACATGACCAGTCAATCAACACCATAATTCATCTAAACATTCCTCTAGTTGGTTGAATCGTTCCATAGAATCCCCTTGGATTCGTTGTAAGAATGAAATATTTTCTTTAGCGTATGATGATCTCAATCTTATCTTGGCTAAAGAGCAGGCTTTACAAAATGAGTGACAAGTGTATTTCAAAACCAATGAGGATGTTGGTTTAGATTTGGCGTCATTAATGACTCGGGAAGCATAGGGAACTGGGACACTACTTTTTGTGTCCAGTTGTTGTCGTTAGGGGGAACGACACCAGCCACTCTGGCCTACATGGCTAATGGCGCCACCACTCGAGGTGCCCATCGCCATTCCCTTTTCCGAACTGACTTCTTGGTTCTTGCTTACTTTCACTCGAAAGACCAGATGTTCATTACAGATCATCACGTCACGACCTGGTTATCCCAATTTGTCGTGTCAAACCTTATATATGTCAAAATCTTAGAGGTCATATCTTATAACATGATTAGATTTAACAACTCAAACAGTTGTTATGCATAGCCCATTTGGCTGACATATAATTTCTCTAATATTTGGTTTCTTCCATAATCATTAGAGGTGTTGCATAATAATGCAATTCCATTCTCACAATTAGATTCTAAATTAAATCTGTTGGCTTGTATATCTTTAAAACTCAAGAGATAGAATCACATATGATCGATAAAGCACAAAGTTGATAAATAGTTGTCTATAGCACAACATAGTATGAGTAGTTCTACTATCGATGTGAAATTCATGTTTACCGGGAAGCATACATACAAATCTTGTATCAGAAAACATGATTTTCCAGAAATCATTTTCTGGCCTTTGTGTACTCAAACAAGCATAACTTCGTCTAAAAAATAGATATTGATGAACCATATAAACTTTTGAAAACTATACATCTGTAGCTTTCCAACCATATAAAGTTCACAATCTGGCTATTTCTAAGCTGTTCACAAAGCTCAGTCAAATTTGACTAATCTGCCTATGCAGATTCGTGTTTCGCACTTTATGTGATTTCTTTCTGTTTTGTGGTTATTTCATGGATTCAAACATTTTGCAATCCAAAACAGTACATAGAACGACTTTGCTAGTAATTATGTAATCTATAATCATTCGGGTAGCTCTTTTCACTCATAACCAAGTGAAGAGAAATCAATGTAGGCGAGGCGTGGCCTACTTAAGTACTTATATCGAAAGTCTCTTTTTCTAGACATTATAAGTTACTAAGGTGAAGCCTATTAGAATATAGAGTTATAAAGATTATAAATCGAGTACTTTATACAGAATTATAGCTAAGCTTGTATCAATACAATATTCCCTTTGTCAATTGTTTGCCAACGAAATGCATCAAGAGTTTTGTTAATCCAAATTACAATATTGATGAGTCATCAATTGTTAAACTAAGGTATGAGAGCCTTTACATAATATTCTTGGAAAATAGATGTTCTAATCAAAATCTGCAGAATCCAATGAATCTTTGCTAGTTTTGAAGTTTGCAATTGTGAGATTACCGTCATTGCTATCTCCATCTTCTTCTTTAGTTGCATGGTGAGTCTCTTACTCTTCTGCATCTGTATATGCTTTGTATTTTGCAACCAATATGATATTTCCCTTGCAATGTCTAAACAATGCTTATTAGATCAACGTCTACAGCATACCTCTTTTTTATCTGTAAGTTTTACTTCACAGATTCTCATTAGAAGTGAGAAAATTCTCAACGTTAAGTATAGTAAATTACAACCTTTGCATGTGATTTCTTAAGAAACAAGATGTATTAGTTTTGCAGTCCCAAAGACTTCCTCGACAACTAATTATTCCAAGAAATTTGGATTAAACCAACTCTCTTTGTTCATTATCGATGGTTTTACGAACTTCTTTGTTCGAATCGATAGTGAATTCTCTTGATTCACATGGACTCTCATTATACATTTAGGAACCTTGTTCTAAGTTCTTAAAGATGAAGAAGGGGGAAAAAATTTGTTGGGCCCAAAATAAACCTAAACATTTTACAACATTTTATAGGCCAAGAAGGATACAGGCCGACCTCTGCGGCCCACAAAAGATTGTTGCGAATCTAAGAAAGAATATCACATACGAGTTTCCTAAGTAAACTAGGAAGATTTACAAAAGATACATCCCTTCTTTCGTAGTTCTACTTGTTTCCTAGAGTAATTGGAGAGAGAGAGCATCACAACCTATAAATAAACGAGCCTAAGAAGATTTCGGGACATCTACACACACATGAACCTGCATACAAGCAATTCATTAATCAAAGCGAGTAAACAACGACAACGACAATCAAAAGAGTCTGGTTCACCCGATAGAGCGTGGAGACTCCGGCGGTTTACGAGATCACCCAACTCAGCGACAGCGGACTCAGAATCTTGTTCACCCGACCGAGCGTAGAGATTCGAAGATTCACTTTAGCTACCAAATCGACGATGACGATCAGAGGATTCTGGTTCACCCGACAAAGCGTGTAAATTCAGAGGATTCAAGAAGTCACCATATCCAGTGTTCTCAACACTTGCCTTAAAAGATTGCTCTGCTTTGTACTCACAATGTGTATAAAGTATCGATCCTTTTGTGACTTAACGAAGAGACACAAAACCTAAGTCTTGAAACAATTTAGGCAAGTAGAACTCAACGAGCGAAGTTTGTGCTCTCCTCGCTCCAATCGCTTGTAAAGAAGCAAAGACATCACAGCGCAAAACACATCAACTACATTCTGCCCTTGGCAGGTGGGCCAGGAAAACTGATTTTGGTAATACATACATTTTCTATCGCAGTGTAAACTTAGATCAGTATGTATATGTTTTCTTTCTTCTTGTATCTGCACATCATTTGTGTCACGCCAAATACCTTGCCGTCCAAATAGCATTCTTGTCTTCACCACAATGCTGATGAACGTCCACCATCCTATCCATGGACCTGCAAATTCCGCTGCAACGCCAATCGAATGAAGCAGCACAGGTGTGGTGTTCCAAACCCTTAACACAATCTGGAGTACAATTATACTACCATCAACTCCATGGAAATTTGTATACATTGTCAAGCTAAACTGGAATTAAACCGGTAAACTTCTCAATTTACCAGATGGAGTGCCACAACAGATTCTCCTATCATCCACTTGGTCCACGTCTAGGCCGATAAACCAAGATCTCAATGAAACATCTTTCATTCGCATATTTCTGCAGCACATCCCTTCGAGCAATCATGCACAAAAGGAGCAACTTACAATTAGCAACTATGAATTTAGGACAACATAAACTCAATGCTGTCTAATTAACATTGCTATCTATTCAATCATTAAAGAAAAAGCAGGAGCTTACTGGTTTACTGATATGTAAGTTGCCTAAGTCCTTTGAAATAGCATATAATTGTCCTGTGGCATGACGAAAGTACTTGTTTCCCACATCCCCAAATTTCCAGTACTCCGGCTCATGGTACTTCACTCCCCTACCACAATAAGGACACTATGAATAGTGGTGTTCACCAAATCTAAATATTCTTTCACCTAAAACATTATAGCAGTCTGCTTACTTTCGAGCAAGGACTGGACCTGACTTCATGCATCCAGTGCAGACCCTGGGTTTTGCACGGTGTGTAGACAGAATGATCCCAAGTGTAGCTGTGGTAAATGAAGAGAAAATTTCTGGAATCATCGAAATCTGAAAGTTATGTTACCTAAATTCACATGAACATCATCATCAACTTTAATATAAAATTCTGCATCCCACATAGCAACAGATGTCAAAAAATAGGTCTTTGTCTTGGCTGATAGTTAATGGTAAGCCTCAACATGGTTCTGCATATAGTTATGGTATGAATGAAAAATTATGCGGACTTGCTAGACACCTGCTTATAATTACTGTACTCTACACAGACTAACAAATCAAAACAGTACAGCACAAAATAGAACTTAGCTAACCGTAGGGGTAGCATTTACCAGCCTCAAGAAGTCTCCATGGACGAGCTCTTCTGCCTCTACAGCTTTATTAAGAATACCACCAGCTGTAGGACTACAACAAAAATAGAGAAATGTTCATACGTCCCAACTAAGAAACATGCCCGTAAATGATACTAGATCAGAGGAAGAAGAGAAAAACTTACTTGTGACCTATAACAAAGCGTATTACTATTCCCTTCTCTTCTTCTAGCTTCTTTCTTTCCTCATCTGGTAAGGACTTCGAATGAGAAACCACTATCATAACTAGAACTACTGAACTAGGCATAATGTACCAAAGTACTTCATACTGCATAATGCACCTTGTGGCATCCAAGTTGCCCATACTGAATGTCTTCTTTTTCGGCTATTGAAAGCTGTATTAATCCCTATAACCATAAAGTACTTTCTTTTCGAAGTTGACAGAGCCACCGTATTCAAATTTCCAGACACATGAGAGTCATGCTGTTCAGATGATTCTTTCATTACCCTTGCGGCTGCTATCTGTAGAGAATTGCATGAAGTTTAACAAAGACTTTGATACGCTGTCAAAACTTGATCACATTTTCAGAAATGATTCATTTATTGAGAGTACGTCATGATATATAAACTTACAAGTTTCTGATTACAATCCTCAGGTTCTGAATTTAACCTTTCAACTGCAATTCTAGATGGCCATGATTCAGGAACCATCCACAACCTGAGATATAAGACCATTATTTCGGCACATTTTCTACACTAATCAATGTCAAGCTATCTAGACACATAATCTTGTAAGAACAAACACACACGAGTCAAGTACAGACAAGCAGCGCATTGTGCATAAAAGAAAGAAAATCTGATATTGAATATAAACAAACAATATGTGGAGGGCTGCATTACTCTTATGCACAGGAAGTATAATCCTATAATGTAGAGCTTATTGTTTGCCTAAGTCGGACACAATAGCCTCTACAGATACTCCATAGTGCATAGTTGCAACTGTTTTGAGCACGATATAGCATTTAGTCTCAAATTCTATAGTCTATACATTGTAGTCCCAAGTTCATTGCCAGAAGACCCAACTCAGCTAAACTTACTATTATTAGCAACTAAACCACATATAATAAACTAAATTTAGAATAGTTTCCTCAAGATTCTTCCACAAAACCCAAGCAATCTGGGTTTTCGGAAGATACCAATTTGTCCAATATGCATATTGCATAATGTACTTGAACCAATCAGAATGGTAACTAAAAATTAAAAATTTAAGGCAAGCAATAAGAACCCATCAAAGAAAGTTTACCTGTTGGTAAATAATATTCCAGCAAAGAAGATGCACAAGCAGAGCAGAAAAGCCATGTTCCTTGAGATCACATTCTTTATTGTGATCTCTCCTCCCCAACCTCTGCTCTTCATAAACATTTTGCTTGCTGCAAACTCTACTCAAATTTAAACACAAAACACCAAAACAAGGAAACAAACTTTAGAAAAACATAAAAAAATAAAAATAAAAAGACAACCCAATTTGAGAAACAGCCCAGAAAAGGGTTTCAACCTCACTAAGACAAGAGAGGTGCTTTGAGAAAGACCCACCAACTTTCCCCCTGTGTTATGCCATATTACTAAACCGTCCATTTTGTCACAAAAACGTTTATCACCATGTAAATTGTAAATGAACTAATGAAGATTAACAGTTATGCAAGATTGTTGGCAGAGATGGACCAGGAAGCTCAGGTGTGGTTTGAAATCAAAACCCTTTTAAGTCAACTACATTTTAAGAAAATGTTGACTTATGACAAACATAAACCGTTTTATATCATTCAATTAGTCTTAACAGTTCAGTTTCAGCTTCTGCAAACGTGTTTTAGAGCGGTTTCATATTGAAGTAATTACTTGAATTAAATTGAAGCACATTTATAACTCTAGAGCATCTCCAACAAATAGAGAGAGAAAAACCAAGTCAAATTTAATTTTTAATTAAACCTTCTAGTTATATTTAATAAAAATAGAGAGGGAAAAAGACTTGAAGTCATCTTCTCAAACTTTCGGTTTTCATTGTTTTTAAATTCAATTTTTTCTAATTTAACTTATAAATAATCTTTTAGTGACATATCACAAGTCAAATATTAACTAACTAAATTTAATTTTTAAACACTCTATTGCTAGAGACGCTCTGCATCAAACATGGGAGCAGCTAGCTCTGAACGTCATCGCAAAGACATACTTCCATTTTTCTGATCAAAAGGGACAAAATAAACTTGTAGAGAAACCGAGAAAGAAAACAACCATTTTTTTTTGTCTGTGAAAATGACGGATTGAACACCTGCTTCCAAGTTCTAACATAGAAAGAAACTTACAATCCAGTCACTTATTTCTTTTAACTTCGATACTTCATGTAGTACAAACTAGGAAATCTCAATCAAATGAGATGAACAATACCAAAAAAAAAAGTGTATATTCAAAAAATGCATAAAAACAAGAGGTGGGAAGGAATAGAGGAGCTCTTTGCAACCAAAGAAAAAAAGAGAGGCGTTGATAATAATTTTTTTTTTTGAAAATAAAGGGTGGTGCAGGATTCCTCGAGTCTTTATTAATGAAACCGTTGAGTACACAGGGAAGAGGTAAAACCTGAACCCCATATTACAATGAGCACATACAGAATATTCTGGATAGTCACAGAACATCCTATAATAACTATGTAATCAAACATGCACCAATTAGCAGAGAATGTCGTACATGCTACTCTATCTTCTTTACAACTACAACGACACACTGGAAAAAACAAACTATTGCTTTCCCCGCAAAAGCATTCCATTAATACCCATTTGCAAACCACTTTCCCAGTATGCTGCCGAACGACAACTCAATCGTCAGCACTATGTTTTATCCTGTCACTAGGAGGATGCGACCACTTCACCATGGCACACATCATCCATAGGACACAATAGACACATAAGGTGCACACATAAACAGATCGTCTAGATCGCCCGACTAAACTTACTCATAAAGGACAAGAAATTATTATCGGCATATAGCCACTGCTAAGAAGAAGAAAAATAATCAACAAAACACTAAAAGTAATAAAATATGGGCTAAGGGCCCAACAAGCTAAGAGCCCAAAGGATACCAGACAAGCCCAACTCTGCCTCCAAACAGATCTCACCGCCAACCAACCCCAACGCCGCAATCCTCCACCGGTTGCCGGCCAAACTGCTATCGGCCACCTTGAACCACAGGTCATGCGCTGCTCATCGTCGGAGACGCACCACCAAGGAGTGTTCGCATAGCAGCATTTGACCGCCCCCATCCTACCCAGACCTGCCTCTAAACCTTGCCACTATCCCCATTGAACTCTCTGAAAATCAGAGTTGAAAACCAGCCCTTAACTCTTGGACCCTAACTTATTCCTACGCCCATCACCGAAAGAGACATCATAGGAACCCCGACATACTTGTCGGGCCACACCCTAACGCGACGACGAAGCCAAAGGTCACCGCCGAGCGCAGAGCCGTCGGACGAGCAAAACTTGCAAAGGTTTTCGATAGCGCGTTCTGGACACGGCTAAAGTTTTAACAAATATAATTCTGAGGTGCTGATAATATTAGTGTCGGCAAAAGGGGAATCATATATCAACCATTTGCAGAGTGGTGATATGAATCTCTAGATCAAGTTATTGTATTCCTAGAATCATGGATACCAAATACACTAGAATCTTCCATGAAAGAGGGAAAAGAAGGTGATTCTCTTTAATTTAGATCCTCGCCATTCATCTCGATCTTCTTAGTTTTGAATTATGGGTTAATAACTAAAGACTTGATCATGACTTAGTCCGAAAACAAATACTCAGTTCCGATCATATTATTTTACATTTTTCTTTGTTTTTAAGTGATTGTACAACACACTTGCAACAAATTAAAGTCGAAATTCTTTTTAAGTAGTTAATCTTGATTGAAACCAAACAATGTCATCATGATGATAACATTGAACTGTTCAGCAAAGAGGGATGTTTAGACTTGGTACACAGCACCACTATAGGGTCCCTTTCATGATGTTATCTTCAGCATCAACTATAAAGACAAAAATTATACTAAAACGCCAAGATAATTCCATAAACTAAAACAAATGAGAAGGACAAGGTTCTTAAGAAAGATTCAATAATGGATCATTGGATAGGACAAAGAGGGTGCAAAATATAAGTGCAATAAAATGATCAAAACATAGCGCAAAGTAGAGATTGCCAAATTCCGATTCATACTACTCCCACCTAAATTAAAATTCCACAACAACAACAGATGTTACTCAACTAGAATACAAAATCTCAGAGGCCGCCTGCCAATAGTTTTTTAAACATTTCTTCTAGAAAAGCACAAAACAGTAAAAAAAAGGCACCTCTGACTTCTTTTGGGAACTCTCTCTATCCAGGCAGTCACCCCCTAACATACTATATTTGTTAAGAAACAACATCCAAATTAAGCAAACCCAGAAGAACATTAAAGAAGAAAACTTACATGGAACCCAATAACCATAACAAACCTAATGCATTTTACTACTCTAGGAAACCAGTCTTGCTCAGAATAGCATTCCTTACTTTGCTGAGGTCTCTTCCCTTGAGAGTCCTACCAATTCCTTCACAAACTGAGAAAGATGAAATCTGGCTCCTTGCTAGCTTTCTGGCCAACCATTCATGCGGAGGCACTACACCATCATCATCTTCATCTCCATCCTCATCATCATCACCACCATGAAAATTGACATACCCATCATCTTGATCTTCATCATTATCATTGTTGACCCATGAAGCATTAGTCTTGGTAGCAACACCAGTTGCACTTTTCCCATAAATCTTTGACCAATCAGGAATGCTGAGTGGAGCTGATTTCTGAATCACCATGGCTTCATGGGTACTTGGGTTGTTGTTGGTGTTGTTGTTGTTGTTGTTGTTGTTGTTATTGACCCTTGGGATGGTTCTTGGAGCTGTACAGAGGCGCCATGCAGAAGATGAAGAACCAGAGGAGTGGAACTCCTGCTGCTTAGAGTTGTACTGCCTCTCATTCCCAACATTCCACACATCTGCTTCCTCAAATTCTTCACTCGATCCTCCACCACCAAAACCACTGGCTTTGCTCACCATACCATTCCAGTCCGCCATTTTTGCTCACTTGCTTTGCTCTATAACTGCAAAAAACATATTCAAGTTATGTGCTTTAGTAAGATGCCAAACAGAGAGAAACAAAGGAAAACAGAGCGCTATAGACTATAGTTTATAACAGAAAGCACTACTTTGAGTATAAATAGAAGGTAGATTATATATAATAATTCCAAATGGCTAGCCATAGAAATATCAACATTTAAATACCCTTTTCAATTTCTTCACAAGAATGAAGGGTGGAGATAAAAAAAGAAGCTGGAAAAGCCAAGTGCTTTGAGCAGAACTTAAACAAAGGAAAACAGAGAGAGGGAAAGAGAGCTAGAAGAGGAAAATGAGTTTCCTAAATTTTAATCTAGCTAGGGTGGGTGAAGAGATAAACTTTGATTTTATCTTTTCTTGGGAATCAGAAACCAGAAAGGTGGATGGGAATAATATCAAAGAATCTACCTGGCTATTGCGTCAATACTCAACAAATTAAAACCCTGGTTCACAAAACAAGCAGGGGCTTTTGAAAACCAACCAGGAAGAAGCAGAAGCTGTGGGAAGGAAGCCCTTTTCTCCTGCTTGGCTTCTTATTATTACCTCCAAACAAGATCACAATTTTCAATGCAATGGTACTACACTGCTGCAGTGAGGGATCACAAAACGACAAGAAATGAGTTCTCATTCTTTTCTTTTACCATTGTGGTGTGCAAAAGCATTAAGAAATTTGATGGGTTTTGTGACGAGAGAATCTCAGTTGTATATAGACCCTCACTCACTAGTTTCTAAAACTTACCTGAAAACGGGTCAGTGTGAGGTTGGTTTCTGATCAACACAAAGCACCAAAAGTGAAGCCCACAGAAAAGATGAGTCACTGAGATGACAGAGCTGTTATGAAAAGAAAGGAAGAAAGAAAAGAAAAAAGGAGTAATATTTTTTAAGTGATGATCTCAAGTGAGGATGCATTGGACCAAACACAGAAACCAGTTTCTTGATCTGATCTTGATCAGAGCATTTTTACCATCTGTGGCAATGAGTCAAGACTTTTCTGCTGCTGAGATTGAGACTACTGGTTTTTATTTATAAAAATGGGTGCCACTGAAGATTCAATCTTTAGTTTTGTAAAAGCATTACTTGGGGTGGGTAAGAACGATTGGTGTCTCCCAATTTTAACTCAACTCTCTCAGCGCATCAGTGATTTTCTATCTGCAAACCTTATCTCAAACTGACCACAGTACTATCTATACTAGCTCACCTAAGATCAGCTCACAAGTGATTCACTCCATGAGAGAAAAAGGAATCAACTTTTTTTTAATGGATGCCTAGGAGGAGGTGCTTATGGTGTCAAAGCACTTGGTTGATTATGCAGTGACTTATTACTCAGCCAAGTGACTGGTGTAGGCTTGCCCAGAGGGGCTTCTCTGTGATCTTCATTTTTTTATCAAAAAAGAAGAAGTGGTTTTACTCAATTCAATGCTTCCTTGGCTTATGGGATTATTGCAAAATGTGCTAGAGAGAGAGTGAACTGAAGGGTCTTCTCAGTCTCATATCAGTAAGGTCCATTGGACAATGACCCTAGAGAACTAGGGACAGCTTCAAGTGCCTTATTAACTTCTATTGCTTTCCCTCGGCTTCTTGTACAGTTTGTTCTCATTAATCTCTTTCCAATAGTTGCAATCACATCCCTCGTACTGCATCTGATTTTTGCAGTTTTTGCTATCTTACCCTCATCTCAAAGAAACAATAAAATTGTGGCTGTTGAATCTTGATGCATTGCAATTTTGCCCAAGTTGATAACTTTTTAGGTGAAAACTGTAAGTACTAGTAGCCAAGTTTTTTTCACAGTACTTGGAATTTCTGTCTGAGTTAAAATAGCCAAATAGGTAGGTTCTGTCCGAGATGATCACACTATTATTTGCTTCGAAATTTTAATATTTTGTATTATAGAGATTTTAATTGTTCGTGCTATCCTTGACGTTGTTGACATGTTCTGCAATATTTGGCAAGTAATGGTTAATGTAACTAGCTAACTTTATAGCAAGTACAAGAGACCTTATAAATAATCCTGAGACTCGTCGGATGGTGGTAGGTCTTGAATTGATTACTCCAAATTGATGTTCTTGGTTCTTTCTTAAACTTAGAAACAAGAAAAGAGGAAGCACTGAATGAACTAGATGAACACATGTAACTTTTTTTTACCTCAACTTGAGAATTCTAAACGAACTAAGTTTCTGTATGGAGACCATAACATCAAGCAGTGACAATGCAAGCCGGTTTGCTTATCCCTCGGAGCTGTTCTAGTTGTCCAAAAAGCAATGTGATGGAATCGACGAGCACCATTTCCAATTCTAACAAGCAATGTGATGACATCGTATGCTTGAAGTATTACATGCTTTTCTACTTTCTAGTTCATTATTCAGTTGAATAAACTAGGATGGATTGAGATGGAAAGACTTATACGTAGGAAACTAGGATAGAGGTTAAGTTAGATTCTGCTTTTGCTTACGAGGATTTCAAACTTGAATGTTGAAGAGTGCAAGGCAATCATATATATGGAATCCTAGTAAGAAGAAATTGATGGAGATTGTTTGGGCCCAAAATAAAATATTTTTTATTGAGTTTTAAGGGTTGGATTAAGCGAGCAACCCGAGTGAAGTGTACAAGATCCAGGTCGTAATGGGCTCAAAGGGAATAAGGTTAGAAGCTGATCCGTGCGGCTTGTTTTTATCTAACATTTCCTATAGCGAGTAGGACTTTGTTGTGAGAGTTATTGATAAGATCATGGACGGGATTGTTGATCAATTAGAGTTTTATTGTGAGTTTAGTTACCGATACCGGAAGAGTTCCAAGTGAACATGAACGCGGATACGATCTTCTATATAAAGAGTTGAAAAGCGATTGGAAAAAGATCCTCGATCAATTACATATTTTGCTCCCAACAAACTATCCTTCTCGTTAGAGAAAACCGGCGATCGATAGAGTTGTCACCAGGAAGAGTGAGATTTTTTGTGATTCAAGGATGTAAAACCCTACAACCGGTGATCAAGAGGCTTGTCACCAGGAAGAGTGAGAGTTTCGAGATTCAAGGACGCAACACCCTTATGTTCTCAACACCGCGTCAAGAATATTGCTCTGATTTACACCAGGAGGAGTGTAGAGTATCAATTTTCGTGGCTCAGCTAAAGACACGAAACCCACAAGTCTTAAGTCATTAGGCAAGAAGGATCCATTCAGGCGAGGTTTGTGTTCTCCTCGTCTAAATCGCTTATCAAGAAGTCAGTAGCCGCTAGATTACAACTCAACATTCCATCGCGAGACAGTAGCATGCCAGCGCACGAAGCACGATCGAGAAAAAATACAGTTTACAAGATCTCTCAAGTCCGCTGGGAGATTTTGGCGTTAAACATTTTGGCACGCCTAGTGGGACTTGATCTTAGTGTCTCTAAGCGACAATTGGGGATCCCTATAAAAAGGAGTACACTCAGTGTCGTAAACACCCACAACCGAAGTACCGGGAACACACTTCTTCTAAGTATCATTCACTATCCGAGAAGGTGGTTGACATCATCATTCGAGTATGAACATCAACTTCTTTAGTGAAGGTGATATTAATCACTTAGGTTACGAAGAGTATCGAGCGTACGCTGCTAAGGGGGATGTACAACTTGGAGGTTACTTTGAATCCATTGAGCGAAGGTTTGAAGAGTAAGCAGACTTGCTCGCTTCCATTAGCGTGAAGACAGACATGGCGATAGCCGAAATCAAAGCTCTAAGGCTAGAATACAACAAGGTCCTGGAGGATCAGGAACTGCTGAAGGCGCATATAGCAACCCTCGCGGAGGGTCAGGAAAGGATGCATGCGGAAATCATGCATACCCTAGATTCAAACCTAGCGAAGCAGACCAAGGCGGTGGCCACGCAATTTCAGAGAGTGGAGAGAGACATTTCAACCCTTACTAAGTCTGTCTTCGATCTCACCAAGAGAACACGGAAAGCAGGGGCTTTCCCGGCTGCATGGGAAGAGCGCTTAGAAATGTTTATGGATGAATGTGATATTCACATCGCCAAAGCACATGAGCCGTATGAAACTCTTTTCCTGCCTATCCAGAAAGGCGACACCAAGGCTTGGTAATGACCAAGACATTATAAACCAATCAACTTTTAGACCTTTACAGGGGATGATGATGCTAATGCAGCAACACATTTGACATACTTCACCCTGCAACTAGGGCAATATGTTGAAGACGAGGAGCTCAAATTGAGAACCTTCGGTTCATCATTGTCTGGATTAGCCCTCGTCTGGTATACAAGTTTGGAAAAGAGGTCCATCACGGAGTGGGGGACAATGGAAGCATTGTTCATAGATCATTTTGGGACAACGAGACCAGAGACCAACATTAGAAAGCTAGCAGCCATGAGTCAATCATCATCAGAAACACCAGTAGCTTTCCTTCACCGTTTTCGATCTGAGTACAACCTATGTAGAACCCCGTTAGGGAAAGATGTAATTTTTGAGATGGTCATCAATTGCTTGGAAGACCAGTACTACAATTTATTTTTCAACAACAGGTATTTTACCCTAAACGAGCTTATCACGGCGGTTACGAAAGCTCATTGTGCCATGCAAGAGCGTGATAACAAACGTAACTCATTAAAGGGGACGTATACATCAAGGTCTTACGATAAACACAAGCCAAGAATTGTGGCTTATATAGAGGATCAAGTTGAACAAGAATCAGATTCTGAAGAAGAATAAGTGGATGTTGTCGAGTTAGCGACGAACAAAGTATTGAAACCCCACAAGCTTCAGAAAAACAAAGGTCTTATAAAGCTCTCTACAGTAGCTTTTGCAAAGCCAGAATTCAAGACGTACACCTATGACACCAACATGGCTTATGAGATATTAGACGAGATTTTCAGCATGCGAGCCGCCATTTTCACCCTTACTCAAGTTGCAGAATCAGAAAGACTTTGTATGGGAGCCTGTTTACCAAGAGCCTTTTGACACCATAAAAACATATCTGGAGAACCCACCAGTCTTGGTACCGCCAAGACTAAGGGTCTCTCTTAAGCTATATATATATATATATATCAGCTACAGACCATTCTATTGGGAGTCTATTGGCTCAAGACGACATGGTTGGGGTCGAACGTGCTATTTTTTATCTTAGTCGTAGGTTGATAAATTGTGAAACGCGATACTCACCAATGGAAAAATTGTGCTTGGCTTTGTATTTTTCAGGATGCAAGTTGAGGCACTATATGTTATCCTTCACCACCTGCGTAATTGCACAAACTGATCTTGTGAAGTATATGTTATCAAGGCTCATACTAAGGAGCCGAATTGGGAAGTGGATCTTGGCACTTTCTGAATTTTCACTTCAGTATGTACCACAGAAGGCAGTAAAGGGCCAGGCAGTGGCCGATTTTCTTGCCTATCATCCAATGATTAATGCTCACGAAGGCCCAGAACTGGACTTGGCTCTTATTGATCTTGCCCCGTGGTGTTTATACTTTGATAGCTCCAGTACTAGCACCATGGCTGGAGCTGGAGTCGTCTTAGTTACCCCACATGGCCAAAAATTTTCGTATTCTTTCAGGTTGGAATTCCAGTATACGAATAACCAAGCGGAGTATAAAACACTTATCATAGGATTGAAGCTCTTGTTGAATATGGAGATTACAAATGTGCATGTATATGGAGATTCCCTTTTGGTAATTAAGCAACTCGAGAAAAATTATAAAGTCGGTCCAGTGTTAGAGTCTTACACCAAGCAAGCTTGTGATTTACTCAAGTTGTTTACTGGGGTAGAATTGAGTCATATTCCTTGCGAGGAGAATTATGCAGCAAACGAGTTAGCACAGTTAGGAACGGGAGTAAGCCTTCAGGATGGAGTACGCAAGTGGATTCTAAAACTTGAACAACGAATACTTCCTTTTTTCTTTGCTCGCCAAGACGAAAACAATGAATGGTACGTCGCAACACTTGATCATATAGACACAGATTGGAGACAGCCCATCATCTCGTATCTCCAGAATCCTAATGAACCGACAGATAAGCGGATCCGGTTTCTGGCTTCCAATTATGTGCTTAAAGAGATGCGTTGTACAGGCGAGGAGAAGAATGTCTGTTATTACGATGCGTATATGGATGTGACGCTAAGCGAATAATGAGAGAAGTACACTTAGGGGCAGCAGGAGCACACCAAGCTGGTCCAAAGATGAGATGGTTGTTACGGCATCATGGTTACTACTGTTCAGGAATGCTCAAAGATTGCAATACGTTCGCCAAAGGCTATGAAGAGTGTCAAGCACATGGTCCAATAAGCCATATGCTCAATATACCTTTACAACTAATAATCAAGCCTTAGCCAGCACGAGGATGGGCTTTGGATTTAATCGGGATGATTCATCCTCATTCATCAGACAAACACAAGTTCATCATCGTTGCGACTGACTTCTTCACCAAATGGGTAGAGGCTAGGCCTTTAAAAGTGGCATTCGCGAAAGTCATTTGCCAGTTTTTGTTTGAAGATATCATCTGTAGATTTGGTATTTCGGAATGTTTTGTGTCAGACAGAGGGGAAACTTTCATGTCTGGCGAGGTAGATAAGCTGATGAAGGACTTGGGAATACATTTTCTTCACTCTACCCCATATTATGCCCAGTCCAACTGTCAAGCTGAAGCAAGCAATAAGATAATCATACATATCTTGAAGAGAATGCTTGCCAACAATGCCCACTTATGGCATGAAGATTTTTTCAACACATTATGGACATACCGAACAAATAAACAAAGCCCCACCGAAACGACTCCTTATGAATTAATATTTGGTCACGATGCAATTTTACTGTTGGAGATAAATTTCAAGTCATTGTGTGTTATGGAGCAACATGATTTGATTAGCGAGGATTATGTGCAGGCGATGTGGCTGGAGCTTGAAGATTTATATGAGAAACGTTTGGAGGCTTATGACAACCTATGCGTTGAAAAATGAAGAGTAGCTCGTGCTTATGATAGGTGTACAAGGGGCAAAAGTTTTGCAGAATGAGACTTAGTCTGGAGAGTGATACTTCCAATTGGCGAGAAGATAGATGGACGAAGAAAATGGTCTGAAAAGTGGGAAGGTCCATATATCATAGATCATATTCAAGGAAAGGGAGTTGTTCATCTGCGCGATCGAGAAGGTACAGTTCATGCTAACCCCATCAATGACCATTTCATTAAGCCATATCTGCAGCCAGTATGGGAGTACGAGGACCCGCCAGCAACAGACTAATTTAGTCCATATAGGCTCAAAGGCAATTCCTCTCCTGAATAGACTGAAGGGGCATAACGTAGAGACTTCTTTAGTACAAGGCCAATTCTAGTGGTTAACTATCGTAGTGAAATTTTCCAAAGCCAATTCCTGTGGCTAAATTCTTTGTCAATATTTAGTTGTTAATCTGTACTCGCCAACATCTGTGGCCAAATTCATAAGTGTACTTTTCATACATGAACAATGTTTGAGTTTATCAATGAGAACAACCTTTTGCAGAGAGAAACTATTCTTTAAACACAAGCAGATTATATTAAAGCAGAAGATTACAAAGGCTTTGCGGCCTTAAAGCTCTGATACCATATGAACATAGGCTATGGCTGACAAAAGAAACAAAAAGGGAAAAATAACGTTTATCCCCCAATTCTTCAAATAGTTGACAACCAGTCTATCTACCCTGAGATAAAGGTGCCATAATTATAAATTTTTTGGGTAGTTAAACGTATGGAGATTTGACAGATGTGACGGGCACATTCTGGATTTCAAATTTGAGATAAATTTCATTCAAGAAGGAGTTTGACTAAAAAGGTCGAATAACAACAGTAAAAGGATAGGTAAATTTCTTAGCAAGCTAGTTACTGTTGGATTTTTCTTAGCAGACCTATATCTGATGCCCATTAATGGATTCAAAATCTAAGCGGATCATAATAGTGCCAAGATAATTAAATTATATTTTGGTTCACAAAATACAAGACGTTGAGCTTAATACTAGTGGCCCAGAGACTATAACAGGAGAGCCTTTATTTCAATTCTACTTTGAAGAGCTCAAAGTATTTCCAAGCCAAGCTATATGAGTCCAGGAGTTCTGAAGCATCATCCTCGGCTTCAGCAAGTTGGTTCGCATGACCAAAGCTTTCATCCAGAAGTTGTTGAGTGTTAGCATGAGTAGAACTAGCGTCAGCCTGCAAGAGTTCTACTTTAGCCTGAAGAATTGCTAGTTTAGCTTCCTTGGCGGCTAGAGCTTCTCTTTTGGTTGAAGCGCTCTTCAAGAATTCTTGAACTCAACCCTGATCTTGCTGCAAATGATCGGCCATCTTGGCTACCATCTCCCATTTGTGGTCCACTTTATGCTTCAAATCATCTTGGTTGGTATATAATTTGTGGAGCTCGTGAAGTTCTTGCTCAAATTCAGAGATGGTATCTAAAAATTAGCTAATGGCAGTTTCTCTCAAGTCTCTGACTTTATCCAGGGAGTTGTTGATGTTCTCGAATGAATCCAACTTGGTTTGAGAAAGTTTTTTTAGAGCGGCTCGAGAGAGAGCGATATCAGCCGGAATTGGACTCAAAACATCTAGTTTGGCATAAAGTTCCTCCAAGCTCAGGACTTGGTCTTGAGGAACGGCTACTTGGCTGGCGGGGCCTAAAGATGATGAGGCCCATGGAGATGCTTCGTGGTTTTCTGGGGGCTGCTTTGATGGTAGCAATAGGAGTTGAACATTCTAGTAAAGCAGGCTGAGTATCGGAAGTAGTAGAAGAAGTTTGAGGCCAAGATTTATGTTAAGAAAACATTTGATTCAGAGTAAGTGGTGATGCAGTGTGTAAAATAAAGAAGAGGTTGTTATAGTAAGCATACCTTAGGCTCGCCAAGCATATGCGATTCAGGCGAGTGAAGAATATCAAGTACTATTTGCTCCAGAGCTGTGTTAAGCTCGCTTGAGGATTCTGGAGCGAAGATAGGTACTGTGCACTCTTCTGCCATGGCTTGTTGTTCCTCCATAGTGTAATGTAAGGAGTGATAAGAGAAAGAGGCGTTACCACCTTCATTTGTGGCGTCTTGCTCCTCAGACTCATCAGCAAAATTCAAGAAATATTGGTATTTGGGTAGTCTGAAATTTGGAGCAGGTTCATAGATGGGCAGATCAGAGGTGTTCACCAGAAGAGCAGGAATGTTCTTGATGATGATAACTTCAGGATCGATGGCGTTGCTCTCTTCAGTAACGGTAAGCGAATCCTAAGGGCAATGAATGGTTAGAAGTATAAGGATGTAACTAAATGTTGCCTAGGGTGTTAAAAGATAATAGCAGAGTTATCTTACCTTGAGAGAAGATGAGAGGTTGGGTTCAACCAGCTCATGTGGTTGCTCGGCGGAGATAACATCAGTCTGCGGTGACGGGACAACAACGGTAGGTTGGGTCTCTGGCGATGATGAGAGATTTGCTGTTGTAGTAGAAGGTATAAGCTCAGTTGTTATTTGGCGAGGAGGTTCATCCCGTACCACTTGCTCTTTCGAGTCGATCTCAATGATGACTTTACGGCGGTGCTGTTTACGTTTACTTGAACCATCGACTGACAAGTCGTTTTGAGTCCGCTTGTGAGGTTGCTGAAATAAAGCAAGTCAGTTATATTCTCTTAAAGCTTAAAATGGTGAGATATTTGGAGAACGGAATGCTTACAGATCGTGGGGGTTCTTCTTGTTCTTTTTTCGTCCTCTGGCGAGGTTCCTCGTTGACAGCTGCATCTTAGGCTTGAGGTTCTTCGGAATACTATTTAGGTCCAGCCAAGGAAAGTTGAATTAGAATAAAGCAGAAATATTGCCAACATCTGTGGCAAAAGTTTAGCAAGGAAAGAGTAAGTAAGTAAAACTACGTACCATTGGCCAAGGGGTGTCATCAGTATCCTCATGGACCATGTGTAGCAGTTGTCAGTCAAAGTTATCCATAAATTGCTTCTTAAAATTATGGAAGATGGCAGCAAAAAGGGCTAGTAGTCATGTAGGTAGCCAGAATTGAGCATCAAATACCGTCCCAGAATTGAGCTTTCCAAGCTAGGTAGCCAGTAGTCATGTAAAGGGATGGTGTAATAGGGTGCTCAAAATCTTGTTCAAGAAGCATTACCAGCGGGAAGCCATAATAAGTATCGATCAAGTTAGTAGGGTTTGAACGGGAAGTGGCTCGCCAGATGTTATAGCGATTCACTGAGTAAACAAGAGGCATGGGGGCACGCAGGGATAGCCCAAGTTTCCTGGCGAAGTGATTCAAGGCATATAGTTCATGCCCAGGTGTACAAGGATCAGGAACCAATAGATCGCCACAAGTGTTGCTTTGGAGAAAAATAAGTCTCGCCTGATTATCTTGTTCTGGCGAAGGAAGAAAGCCGGTGTCAAAGTCTAGAGGGAAGTTGCGGCTCAGAATGGTCTCATCTGCGGCGTCAGAAAACTCGGAATACGACCAAAAGGCGGCAAAGCATGTTTGGTAAGTCCACCCATCAAATGATTTGGTGGTCGCCAAAGTCTTACCTAGAATTGCGTCTCTCTCGAATGGTAGGATTTCGGGATGACGAAAAATGGGGAAGTACATTCGGAGCCAGAGCTTTACCATCCAGAGTTGTCCTGGTTGGCTGAGGTCGAGTCGCGAGAGCACAATCCATCTTAGGTTGCGGTAGATGCTGGCAAGGATGGGCTGTGCAAGACCCAATTTTGTACCCTCAAAAAGACGCTCGGCGAGGTTGGTTCAGCATTTATTGACTTTTTGGGAAGAGGGGCAGAACATGTATTTGGACAACCAGAATTCATGGAAATCTATCCCTCCTTGATCAGTTTGGTCGTTGATGAAATTGTTGGTCCAGGCGGAATATGAAGAGGGGCAATATGAATCAGCGTGAGCGATGCATTCTATTTGGTCACCTTGTTTCCAGACAAGGTTGGCTATGGGAACTCCAAATAAAACATAGAGATCCAGGAGAGTAATACTTACATCGCCACAAGGCAGACGGAGGCAGTTGCATGCTAAATCCCAGAAACACATGGCGGTGGCAAAAGGGGCACGATTCCCACCACTAGGGAGTGAGAAGCATAGGTCAAGGAGATGGTCAATGTCAGCCGCTTGCCATCAAATCAAATCCAGTTCTCGGCGGTTGTTGTATCAGGCACGGTCCTTTTTGGTGGTGTTAGGCCATTTACCGATTGAGCATAAGGTGTCCTTTTTCGTCCATCCCTCGGTGCTGGCTTTTGGGTTGTCTTGAAAGATCAGGGCTGAGTTGTAGTAGGGACGACGGAGCATATGGAAGAGTTCTGCATTTATTGACGTTTTGAGGAAGGTCTAGGTGGCCGATGTCTTTGGAAGTGACTCTGAGAGTGAGAGTGGCGTCTGGTTGTCTTTGAGTAGTAACAGCGCAAATATCAGCAGTGAGGTGGTTTTCTTCGGTTTGGGTAAGATTCGGGTATCTTTCTTTTTGAGGAGGCATGATTGTAATCGAGGAATGACGGCGGCGGAAAGACAGAAAGATTGGCTTAGAAGAGAAGCTTAAAGTTCAAGTTGATGGAAGCAAAAGAGTTGTGTTGGGAAGTGAAGATTGACGCGAACATGCACTTTTTATATGACGTCAGCCGAAGTGGCGCAGTTTTTCAGAAGAGAGAAAACAACGTGGCTCTTGCATATAGAGTTACTGTTTGACTACAACAGCGCATTGTTTGGAAAATCAAGCGTTTTTAATTGCATTAGTGAATTTAATCTCAAGGTTGAGGGGCAATGTTTGGACCCGAAATAAAATATTTCTTATTGGGCTTCGAGGGCTGGATTAAGCGAGCGGTCCGAGTGGAGTGTACAAGGTCCAGATAGTAATAAGCTCAAAGGGAATAAGGTTAGAAGCAGATCCGTGCGACTTGTTTTTATCTAACCTTTACTATACCGGGTAGGACTCCGTTGTGAGAGTTATTGATAAGATCATGGATGAGATTGTTGATCAATTAGAGTTGTATTGTGAGTCTAGTTACCGATACCAGAAGAGTTCCAAGTGAACTGGAACGCGGATACGATCTTCTATATAAAGAGTTGAAAAGCGATTGAAAAAAGATCCTCGATCAAATACATATTTTGCTCCCAGCAAACTATCCTTCTCGTCATAGAAAACCCTTGCAACTTGCGATCAAGAGAGTTGTCACTAGGAAGAGTGAGATTCTTGTGTTTCAAGGACGCAAAACCCTACAACCGACGATCAAGAGGCTTGTCACCAGGAAGAGTGAGAGTTTCGAGATTCAAGGACGCAACACCCTTGTGTTCTCAACACCGCGTCAAGGAGATTGCTCTGCTATACACCAGGAGGAGTGTAGAGTATCAATTTTCGTGGCTCAGCTAGAGACACGAAACCCACAAGTCCTAAGTGATTAGGCAAGAATGATCCATTCAGGCAAGGTTGGTGCTCTTCTCGTCTAAATCGCTTATCAAGAAGTCAGTAGCCGCTAGCTTACACGAAATGGTGGCACGGTAGCGCACGAAGCACGATCGAAAAAAGAAACAGTTTACGAGATTTCTCAAGTCCGCTGGGAAATTTTGGCGTTAAACAGAGATATATGGACTTATCACTTTTATCAGGGCTAACTTTCTAATGATTGAAGAAAGAACTCAGTTCTAGCATCCATAGAGCCCAGGATCGGCTTGATTTGTAAAGTACTTATAAGATAAGCACAGTCAGACTTGTTTGATTCCCAACTTTTTCCTTTCGAGGACATAAAGGAGGGTCTTGGAGTCCTATTGGGAAATGAAAAGCAGCCACTCAACGTTGCATGTGTCCCAAATCAATCTCAATATTTAGTCGAGTCATGAGACTTTCATGGACAATGAGGAAAAATTGCCTATCAAACTTTTAAGTTCCACTAAGCTAGTTCATCTTCCAAGTACTTCATCATTGTAAATTTACATCATCTTGGTGATTGAAACCATTGGTGCGTTGGTGGTTTTGGTAAATCATTGTGCCGTGTCTACATTTCACGGATATGAGAATCTCAAATTTGTACAACTCCTTTAACTTTCATTTCTCTTATTAATCTTCTTCTTTTATGGCACATTGAACTGTAATACTCAACAACTTATTGCCTAATACAAAATAGGCTAGAATGCTGTACAACTGATGTCACCTATTAACACATGCAACAGAAACCATATTTCGGCTATAGCTGATGCCACCATTTAGCATCACTTCACTGTGGTGAAACTATATGTTGCTAAGTAAGCTATCGAATGAGAAAACTGATCGAACTACACTGAACCTGTACAATACTGTCTCTGCAGATTCGACTTCTTGTTTCACTTGCATGCTGCGTGATAAAGCTCCATATAGTCAAGAGCTGGCCGGTTCCAAGACCAATCTTGCTCCATCACCGACTTGCACAATGAGTTAAACCAAGTCCGATCATCATACCAGGCAGTGATAGCTCTGAAAAAAACCATTCATGAGTACTTTGTATCAAGTGCAAGGAACAATCTTTGAATTTCTGTTGGACAAAACAAAGGACTCCCTAGTCATCAGCAAAATATGTACTCACCTATTTAGAGCATAATCAACACCAGCAGCATCAGCTCCGTCAAAACTGAACCCATTTGGTTCAAGACCCTCCCCCTCTGCTCTCTCTTTATCATGGTCCACATCAAATACAGTGTCGTAAAGTCCTGTCATGAAAATGGACAGTCAAAATCAGAGTACGTTAAGACTCTACTGACATACTTTGTAATGTGTTACACATTTAGGTGTCAAACAGAGTCAAAAACAATGTGAGTGGCCGGATGTTTTGACTTTTGAGGTCTTAACACCAAAACAGAGACCATAAACAAGTCAAGAAAAAACATAAACACATTACAAAAGCATGAACATCAAATGCTGATAAGGTATGTGCATACCTCCAGTTTTTCGAACAACAGGTATTGAACCGTATCTCATTGCTACAAGCTGGGTCAGTCCACATGGCTCAAAAATTGAGGGAACCAAGATGAAATCAGCACCAGCATATATCTACAACAAAATGCCATTAATATGTTATTATCATATTGCAGATACAAGAGACTGACATAAAAAGACAAGTAAAGCCGCATTCAGAACACAAACCAAATGTGAGAGTGGCTCATCATAAGTTAAACAAAGACGAGCATGATCACCATGAGAAGAATGTAACTGATTGGTCAAATTTACAAACTCATTTTGGATACGAGGATCTGGAGCTGAACCAAGCAATACAACCTGCAACGATTTCATTTTACTTCATTACTTGCTTTGATAGACCAACAAATAATAAAAAAATAAAAAAAGGAGGAGTGTGTTGATTATGTACATCAAGTCTGTTTGAGTTTTCATTATTATTTATTTACATCTTATATAATCTGTAGCCAAACCAACCGATAAGGTAAAACTTGGAGAGACCAAGTTTGTGTTAGTAATTGATGAGAGGTGGAGGAGATGAAAGATAACCTGTCCATTGCGTTCCAAGGTATGCCAAATTGCATGCTTGATAAGATGGATTCCTTTCTGCTGAGTCAAGCGAGTAATAATACTTACTACAGGTAGATCTGCAGTTTTCAGACCAAGCCTTTGCTGCAAGGCTTCCTTGGCAGCTTGTTTGCCTTCAACAACATTTTCAGAAGTATATGATATCTGCAATGACAAAGATCATATTTGTTAGCCACAACTGTGTTGCCAGTTGACTGAGAAGGGATAACAAGAGAGAAAAGAAAAACTTCTTACAGGTAGGAATCCATCATTATAGGGATCCCATATATCTTGGTCAATCCCGTTTATTATGCCATGGAACTTGTGAAGGTGTGGAGCTATTACAGCATTTCCAGCAACCTCCTTAGCATAAGTATGGGATACCTGTAGATAGAAAGACAACAAGCTGAGTCAAGATGACAATGACTGCAAAGATAAGAAAACAATCCACAAACTTAAAACATAGACAACTTCAGGGAAGTTAAGTACTTACAGTAGTGGTCTTGTCTGAGTATGCGACAGCTTTTCCAATAAATTGTGCTCCGAATGCAAGGTTATGAATTGTGAAGACAATGCGAGCTTTACTAAGACCATAATGCATGTAGTGATCTTTATATAACCAGGCAACAGGTGCACTCGACCAATCATGGCAATGAACGATATCCTGTGATCATAAAAGCACCAATCTTTAAGTGATATCTTTAAAACCACTCAATTGGATTTTATTTTTTTTGCCTACCCCAGTGCCTATACCTTTGCACAAGTCTATATACATCCTTCTACTAGTAAAACCACCCACAACCACATTTAGTAAAACTATCACTTTGTTAGTTCTGTACAATCTATCGTTGTACTTTCAGTTAAACTTGTATAGTGATAAGACATGACTACTTCTCAAAAATCAACTGGATCACGAGTACTCACAGGATGAGATCCAGTTTGGAGTAGATATTCTAGCGCAGCATGGCAAAAGAAACCAAATCTCTCTGCATCATTCTTACAACCATATATGCACCCTGTATAGAATAATCTGCAAATAGAAAAATGAAAAGAGTTATATCTAGTATAGTTGTGTTCATGCATCTGTCAACATGGCAGTTACCAAACTGTCAACTTGTTCTAAAAATGAGTGTAATACATACCTATCTTAGAGAAAGAGAGAGTAAAGTATACTTGATAAGAAAAGTTAGGAAACAGATACAGACAATATAGTGTAATGCTTAAGGCAGCAAGAGAATAGTACCAATTTTGAGGTTCCAAAAAGTAGACTGGAACTCCCTCCACTTTCCCAAACCAAACTTTGATTTCAGTCCCACCCCAAGAATAGCTTGTTTTAAACTGAAATTCCTTCACCTGTACCAGCACAAAATATCAACTTCATCAAAATAAGGTTGAATATGAAGTCAAGAACAGAGAGAAGGTATAAAATTGGACACAGGAAAGAAAAGAAGACAGGTTTCCGTGAAGATAACTTGCCACCATGAAGAGAAAAGGCAGCAGAGAAGATAGACATAAATGAAATGAAGTAATGGCAACAAAGCTTACATTGCTAAGGTTCAGACAGTCATACTTGGGAAGAATGACGTCAACATGGTGATTTAAGTCTTGCACAGCTCAGGATAGACTGGTAACCACATCACCAAGGCCGCCAACCTAGATATATGTTACACAAACACAGAAATAAACATCATCGCTGGGATTCTTGTAAGACAGTAAATGCTGAATGTATATCAATAATCAAGATGAATAGATATCAGGCTGTGAGTTCTACTAATGCCAAATATAACACCACAAAATGAGTAGTTAGACACCTCCGAGACAGTCTAAATTTTTGGTAGGACAAGACTGAAAAAACTGTGAATTTAAGATTAAATGTAGAAAAGGTTTTGTCCAACAATGATTAATCTGTAGACTTGCCTTTGCAATGGGGGCCATTTCAACGGAAATATGCACAATGTGCATAGGTGACTCCTTGGAAACTCCTCCAGATACTGGAATGTGGTAATCCATCTCATTTTTGTTGTCAAAAAGTCCACCTTCTTCACTCTCAGAGAAGACAAAATCCATCGCGTATGCATCCAGTGGAACCATCACTGCAGAAATATATGTTATATTAACTGCTAATAACATGGTAGAAATAAGTTCCTATGATCCTATCATTATTCCTATAATAACATTTTAGAGTTATGCTACATCTTATTGCAATAGATTTTTTTAAGTAAGCACCTTTTAGAAACTTCTTTCTTTATCTCAAACAAGGCTTGCAAACCAATAAGTAAGTTTGGCAGATTACTTTACATAATCAAAGATCATCCGGGAGATGTATAATTTAGCATATGTTGTCTTGAGCGAGGAGTGAGAAGAAGAATAAATGAGGACAAGTCGACAAGGAAATATCTAACACCTTATAGAGTCAGACCAGGTCAAAGTAAAATTCCAACTCACCAGTGGCCTTGACATGGGTACCATTCTCTGCCGGTACCATTTTCTGTGGTGGCAATGGACCATTTCGGTGGGCCCAATGATTGAAAGAGCATCTGAACCGAACCTCAGGCTTTCTGTACAAAGCAGTATTGGTAGGATTGTAGAACACTGTCACCATGCTTCCAGCTTGAACTTCAAGAGGCTCAGTGTAGATTACATGCTTCTGAGACAGCAGATACCTTCTCAAAGTTCGTTCCTTCATTTCTGCTTTCATTAGTGCTGTTTTCTCAGCCTACAGAAAGAGAAGAAAAATTGGCATGGGAATTACTACAGATACAAGAACAGGTCTTGGTTTACAACATGCAGGCATTCATCTGATCATACTGAATCTAAATATTAGTACACTCACCTTGGCACGTACTGCCTCTTCCCTTAATCTTCTCTCCTCCTGGAGCTTCCTAAAGATCTGGTGTTCTTCCTCAACCCAATATAGTTCCTCAGGAATGGACTTCGGAACTATAGCATGGTAATCATGACGATGGTTGTTATCATACACAGTGGCTTTTTGAGGTGGTCCATCAGCAAAAACCCCATCCAATACAACAGCTTGATCAGGTACAGCAACTACAAGAAACAAAAGTGTATCACATTGATGTTATTCACAACACGCTATAGACCTATAGCTCTACTGGCACCAAGCAGAAAAGAAGTTCGGATCTCTCAGAGAGATTGACGGTAAAAACGAAGAAGGAAAAATAGCCACTTCCAAGAATTTTGACACATTTTATATATGTTGGAGAAAAATACAGAATAGCAAGCACTTTCTTCCATGCACATACCTGTGGCATACCACAGTCACCATCTTTTACCTCAGATCTAACAAGAGTTTCAACTAAAGACAAGCCATCATTCCAACCATTATGCCCTCCATGAATCCATAATTCCATAGCATGAGCAAGAGGACCTGATCTTCTGTTATAATATAACCACACCAAGTCCCCAGCCTTAAATTCACTAGGCTCTATGTACCAATCATCTGGAACAGACCTTACAGCCTTTTTGGTCAACTCTTGCACCAATTTTCGTCTCCTCTGAGTCTCTGCCTTTGCTTCTGCTCTGTCAGAATTTCTAGCTGCTTTCTCTGCTTCTATTCGCCTTTGCTCTTCTGCTTGTCTTTCCTTCTCAGCTTGCTCCTTTGCAAGTGCCTCCAATTCTTTACACTTCTCCTCGAGCAAAAAATCTTCAAATGCAAAGGCATCCATTCTACTTTCTACATCTATGCAGAAATCTTTCTGATCATTATTGTCATAAACTTCTTTTCCGTTGAAGAACACAAAGTCTATCTTATATGCTTCGACGGGAACATGCAACTGACAAGACCACCAATCCCCTTTGAGACTTGTTTTGACCAACCTAAATTTAAAGGATTTCCACTGCCAATTGTTAAAGGCTCCCATGATGACAACATCTTCTTCATTTTGTAAGGTGGAAAGACTTCTATTAAGGAAAATTTCTATATATTGATCAGGTTTCACCACCTGAGGGTATACAAATAATTTATTCCCTCTTGAAAAGTTCTGCCCAGCTAATTTCTCAATCTCCTCTACACGTAATTTTTCTTCTATCTCCAATTTTAGTTTCAAAGAAGCTTCATCAGATACCTTCTTCTCAAGTTCAATGCCTTTATCTATACTCCCATTTTCTACATCTTGAATGCTTCTTCCGACACCCAACTTTTTGCTAACCGATGAAGATTCCTCAACTTTACAACTAGCTTCATCACTATTTACATCAAGTTTCGGTTGAGCAAGTTGACTGGCTGTCGAAGACGCTAAACCCTTTTTATCCCCAGCACTTCTTTGATTTGTCGTTGGGACATTAGTACTTACTGGAGTTTTAGGAACAATTGCCTTCGGACTAGGGCCATTAGGCCTTGAACTTGACACTGCCCGCTGTCTCCTCCTAGAAAAATCTACCAAGTAACAGTACCATATTAAGTCAAAAACATTACAACTGAGCTCCACATAATCAACTCCAAACTAGAACGAAACCACCTCATCAGCAACTCACCTGCTGAACTAGCAGTAATTTTACATGGAAACCCCACTTCTCAGATCTCCTTTGAACCATGAAGAGTACTGAAATCATGAGAACGACCATAGTTCAGTGATTATGTTCATACCAACTCTCTGGAAAAGCAAAAGCCATAGTACATAGTACATACTCAAACAAGAACTACCAAAAGTTACTAAAATCTAGTCAACCACATAGTGACGAACTAAAGAATAACCCCACTAGTACAAAGCAGATTCATCAACAAAACTCTACACTTCACACAAAATCTCTAATCAAAAACCCAAAGAGAGACCCTTTGCAAAGAGCCAGAAACCAAGTTACATATTTTAACCATAAAACCAAACAAACCCACAATTCTACTACATGGGTCTGATCAAATTCAACCCCAAACAGCTCAATGTACATGAATAAGCACCAGAACAGAATAAAAATCCAAACTTTTAAATTTCACATGCTGCAAAGATCAATACTTTCTTGTAATAGAATGACTTACTCTTCCATGTGGGCAAAACCCAATGAGTGGTTTGAGCTTAAAATTGCTCCTGCTCTCTAGGAACACTGGTCGACAAGTGAGTGGCCTATGTGTTTGCAAAGTGACCTCCATGACTGTAAAAAGAGAATGTTTGTTATGAAAAATGCTTTCTTTCTTCTTCTTCGTCCTTTAAAACCCAGAATTGATCAGCAAAGCCATCCCTCGAAAACTGTGCTAATTAATTTAATGGGATAAAGAAACCATATAGAAGATCTTGATTAATATATAAAACTCATAAGGCTCAGAGCAGGTGAGGCATTGACAAGACATAAGAGGGAAGTGAAGAAAGAAGGTCTGAGAATCTCAGCCGTGCGTGCGTGTGAGGCATTGGAGGTTTTTGGAAATTTTGATGAGGGAATTTAATGTGGCCAGGTTTTTGTCTTTTTGAGAGAAGCCATTTGCCGGCAACAACTATAGTGCTCCGTGCACTGATGCTCGGGCAGGGCTCTATATGCCAGCACAACATCTTTAACAACTTAACTTGGCTTTTGAGTTTTAAACACCCAGCCAGTAATCGGTAAATAAAAGACAAAATAAATATTTCTCAATTTCACCCGAGTACATTTAACCCACTAAAGTCAAACTGTTCCTTGACCAGGTTCAAAACCGAAATTGAAATTGAACAGTATAGTAAAAACTGAAATGAAAGTTACTGTACAGTATTCAACAATTCAACAAGGTTAATATTCTACTTTGGGCACCCAACTTTCTGCTCTAGGAACCCATGTCGCACACCTCCGTCGTATCCATGATTCGAAAACTTAAAGTGGTCGGCTAGAAATTTACTTGGGTCTCAAAATTTTAAGTTCGGCATGGTACGTTAGTAAATGTATGTCAAAACATCTTTCTTATGGATCAATCGTGTTATCTCAACGACTTTCTAGTTTAACTACCAGTACGTTGGAGCTTAAACGGCTAACAAGAACGTTGCATTATTGCATCCACCTTTATACTACTCAAGGTTATAATTAATTCAAAGATTATATTAAACGACATTCAACGTTCAAACATGTGACTAAATATTTACGTTTTTACAAGTGAAAGCAACTTAATGTATCATTGTTTACCGTAGTAATCAATCAATGATAGTAAAATAATCAGAAAACTCTTTCTAATGTGTAACTTTTTCACATTAGGACCAAGTGAAATGCATGAGAACTTGAGAAGTATGGTAGATTATGATTAATGGCCATGGCGACCATCCGCGCCTTTCCTAGTTTGCAATGCACCTCTTCATAGACCGTTGCTTCCCGCCGGAAAACTTCCCCTTTAAAAACCATCGATCGCCATGTAGCAAACCATTCATCTCTCTCTCTCTCTCTCTCTCCCAACATGAAGCAAAGTCTCGGAAATGGTGATGGAGGCTCTACATCCTCGTCACCGTTGAAGAGATCACACGAAGGGTTTCACAAGTACCTAAAACCGGGTACACTTGCTCAACTCAGAGACTCGAGAATCACCGCAAGAATATCTCTGAGACTATTACTACAATAACATGGTGACCTTGAATCTCAGGTCTCTCTCTATCAACTTCTTCTAAGCTCAGTATCCTCGTCATCGCCTCAGAATAATGGAGACAACACTCAAACCCTAACTCATTATTTTCCTCATGCAACAGTTCTGAACCGCCCTCGGTGTTTTCTTGGAAAGAAATTTGTAGCAGTTGCACCTGTTTTCTCAGATAACTGATAGAGAGTGATACTATATATGTCTGTATGTTAGTCATACAATCACATATATATACTACTGTAATCAGCGATATGCAACTTTTTCTGATTAATTTTCTGTTCATACTTTCATAGTGTAATGGTGTTTTCTTGGGCCTCTACCAATTTGGTCATAGATAATCAAGTTGTAGAGCAATGAAAGGAAAAATATGTAGTTGAATTGGTTTGAAATTGATGCTTATGCAACTTATTCATTCTGGTATTGATATCAAGTATGCGTAACCAAAAAAGACACTAGGACTCCAACAACGTCCTACCAAGCAATTGCAAATCTATATTTGATTGATGAGCGTAGGGATCCTTAATTACATTAGCAGAAAGTATTATTATTAACTATGATATAGAAAAAATGACGTATATATGTGGTGGAATGGAATGCTCTTAGTTTGGTTCCAAAACCAGAATGCATTGGCAATTTGGCACTTTTTCTCTTTGTGCACACAAAGTTTATACGCAGCCCTGAAAATTACAATTGAAGTATGAAGAAATCTGGATATGATAACGCAAGCAGTGGTAGCCATGTGAGTACCTACTTAGGTCAAAGCATCGGCACCAGAAACAATCTCCAAGATCTCCCCGGTGATCTTTGCCTGACGCTGCCTATTGTACACCCTAGACAAGCTCTTCTTCAACTCCACGGCATTATCAGAGGCATTGCTCATAGCAGTCATTCTAGCAGCAAGCTCACTAGCTAATGACTCCTGCAATGCCCTCAACACCTGACTGTTGAGGTACAAAGGCAGCAACGCGTCGAGAATCTGAACCGGATCTTGTTCAAACTGCAAAATCGGAGAGAAGTCCACGGTGGCGGTTGTGGTTAAATCTCTCTCTACTGTCAACTTCCCTTCTTTGGTTGTCAACCTGAAGAACTCATCATCAGCAGCATCAACACAAGTACCATTGATGTCACAAATTTCTCCCTTCGGTGAGAGTGGGAGCAAGGTGTGAATCACAGGATCAGACTTGACCAACGACACGAATTTTGTGTACAACAGCTCCACCTTGTCAACTTCCTCACTAACAAAAAGAGAGAAAACATCATCGGCGATGGCCTGTGCTTCCTTGGCAGTTGGGAGATTGGTTCCTTCGATGTACTTGTCCACAGGAATATGAGGCCTACGTAGGAAATAAGAGTTGCCCTTCTTGCCTACGCTAATAATAGTGTACTCAAGACCAAGTGCCTTCAATTCCGCAATCCTCCTCTCGGCTTTTTTAAGGATCTGATTGTTGTAACCTCCACAAAGACCACGATCACCTGTCACGACAACAAGAGCAACCTTCTTGACAGGTCTAACCTTGGTGAGAGGAGCATCAATATCTTCTACTTGGAGCTGCTCGTTGATGTTGTAAAGAACTTCCACTAGAGTCTGCGAAAAGGGTCTTCCGTTTACCACAGCTTCTTGAGCTCTCCGGACCTTTGCAGCGGCCACAAGCTTCATGGCCTCAGTGATCTTCTTGGTATTCGACACGGATGCAATGCGATCACGAAGCTCACGGAGTCCACATGTCACAGTGGACGATCTTGTGGTGTTGTTGCCGCTAGTGTGTGAGTTCTGCGAAGGAAGCTGAAAAGGGCTGACACAAGTGCGGAAGGAGAGCGTGGAGGTATCTGTGAGAGCAGGCTTTGAAGACACCCACATTGTTACATTGGAACAAGACATGGTTTTGGCCTAGTATGTTTCTGAACTAGGCTAGCTACCTCTCTGCTTTGTTGAACAGAGAAACAGGGGGGTTTGGTTTCTGAGGTTTGGTTTTTCTTTTAGATGTGTTCCTGGTTTGTGAAGAAGAAAGCCTTATCTTCATGTGGTGTGTTTTCTCCTAGTGGTGAATGGAAGCGAAGGAAATGAACGAGTGGAGGGAATGGGAGGAAATAGATCAGGTTTTGGGATAAGGATTTTGACCGTTGGTGGATCACTTGGGGCAGCTATTTGCTTCTCTCTTAATCATACATTATTCTCAGTAGGGTCCCAAATCCGACGTGCCATGATCTAGAGGCACATGATCAATATCAGTAGATTTTTCAGCACTAGAAAGACTCCTATCTTTGGTTCTTGAAAGGTATTTATGCGGCTAAACGAGCAAGAGTTCCCTCTGTAAAACCCAGTTCAGTTTCAGTACGTTTAAACAGGCTCAAACAGACCCTACAGGGACATGTATAAATGTATATACAAAGATGTATGTACAAAGGGAACTCATACCTCTACAAAAACTGACCCTCATTTTCAGGTTTCTCGGGCCTCGGACACCGCTGGCTTAAGAGAGCGGGTGAGATCCGAGAAGGAATGGCTCTTCTATATACTATAGTACATCGTCCCGAGTAACGAACAAACAGAAACTGTATGGTTAGCTATCACTGTTGTAGTTTTCTACTGTCAAAGCTATGTTCAAGTTGGGTCTGCATACATGCTTCCTGGGTTTCCTTGCTGGCAGAGGTGCTAGAGGACCCAAACTCAGTTGCTGCGCCATGTCCACCGCATTTTTCTTTGCATTTTCTCTTGATCTCGGTCTAGGTTTCTTGCAAGATCTCACGGGGCGTGATGACGCCAACTCTTTCACAGCCACATCCTCGCTCTCCTCACGTTCTGCTCTATACGTATCCAAACTAAACCAAGAGCAATTACTAGCATCATCCATTCCTTGATTTGATAATCCCAACTCTAAGGAAGGGATCCTGTGAATCTGAATGTTGTCATCACGCTCTGCCATCGCAAGTCTTTTCGTTGCATAACTTGAAACGTCCTATGCACAAGAAATAGAAAGTCAAAATATGAAAACATTATGCCCATAGGGTGTTATAGGCAACAAAATAAAGGAAACAGTCACCTTATTTTGCATCTCAGAAATTTGTTCACACGCCGACCCATCTTCCTCTCCCTCAGAATCAGCCATCTCTTCGCACTCAAACTCAACATTTTCTTCACTTTCTTCAGCAGAGTCACTTAACTCTTCATGTTCCATCTCAATATCAGGTTGAGACTGGTCATCCCTTTCTTCTGGGTTGTATCTACTTATGTTATTGCTTGGTATGACCACTCTATCACCAACCGAAACAAACTCGCCACGATTTGCACCAGAATTTTCATCATGCTTATAAAATGGACGTCCAGCATTTCTTGCTTTAAACAAACTATGTTGATTCAAATCTGTACCATTCAAATCTGTTTCCTTGATGGATGTAGAACTTAGGTGGATCTCCAAATCCAGTTCATTCGCTGCGATCGTCCCAGTAGGATCTGGATCCGTATTGACTTGCAACTCGGTCTGCAAAGAATCAGAAGAATGTCGAACTCGATTACAATTTCCTGCTGAACCATCAGAAAGGGGTGTAGTTGAGCATGTTGTTACTGTGACATTATTTCCATAGTCAGTTCTTTGCATAAGTGGATGGAAATCAATGCCACGTGATATTACGTTGGAGTTCTTCTGTGATCTGACAAAACCATCAACCTCGTTTCCTTGGTGAGAAGTATGTGAAAGAGACAAATGTAGCTGAGGCTGATTTCCTGATAGAAAACCGTAAGAACTTGAACTGCTTGTGCTGCTGTTCAATGAGTAATATGGCAGACGTCCATCTTCAGGGGGCTGGAACAGCAAAGGATGCATCTGAAGATCAGAATCAGTATCTCCTCCTTCCTCTATGCTCTTTTCCTTCAAAATTTCAGAATCAGTGTCTCCTCCTTCCACTATGCAATTATTCTTGGAAACTTGTGATTCTTTTGGGGGCAAACTTGTAACGAGTTTTTCTTGGTAATGACTTTTATCCTGTGAAATTGTTATTGCGTTGATGATTCCAGACTTTGCACCTTGAGAAAATTGAGAGACTATATTCTTTTTTGTGACAGCACGAAAACCCCCTCCAGCACCAGCAGCATAGGATGCTCCACGTACATATTTTCTGAAGGCAGATTGTGAGACTACACGAACTGATCGTGGAAGATTTACAGGAGGCAAGGCCGGTGCCAGTTTAACTAAGTGTGCACCAGTACTTCTACGAGCTCGATATGGCCGAAGACAAGATTGGGATCCGAAGGTCCTTACAGTCTTATAAGAAACAGGTTGATTCGGTTTCATGGGGCCAGATGCAAATTGTCCAACTGTAGTCATATTTGAGACAGATAAAAGTCGGTGCATATCACCGATCTGGGAATGTGGGGCATCCTTATTGACAAGACGGGTAAACACCTCTCAAACATACCCTATTCACAACCTGGATATATCAATGTAGTAAAATAAATAGGGGTTGTCGAACACAAGGAATTGGTAAAACTAAATCCTAACAAACTACTATGCTGACAGACTCGACTACAATACACTAATGACAACGCAAACCTAAGTTAGACAGACTCAAATGTTACGAAATTTGGACACAACAATATAGACACAGTGGCGGACTACCACACAAAATTTGAGGGTTTTTTTAAGTTGATTTGGTTACCGAAATAAATCAGTTAAGCTACAGCTAATGCAGAAATCAGTAAATTGCAGAAAGTAAATTGTTGTATATAACCAATGAGATATGAATGTTAAGAATTTCTCTTCACCCTAGACATACTTACGACCTCTCCAATATAATTGAACTAAATATGGATGAATACTCCCCACACAAGAGCTTTGGTTAAGTCATTTTGTGTATTACACTCTCTTACTTGGCATGAAAGAGGGAGGGACAATCCGCTCGATCTTGATCCTCACTAAACCGACTTATACATATGGTGATGTAAGCATATAGAACTGAAGTCATTATGTTCTAAGAATGTTTGAAGAATAACAAAGTTTCAAGAGTTGATAAGGTGGTCACCCTTTCATCACTAAGTCTTGTTTCACACAAATTCATGTTTGTCTCTAGAGAATATGCAATGATAAGGTGGTCATATACATAATCAAGACTATGGATCCTAAACCATGCATCTAAGTGTGCACTCAAAGAAACATGAACATAGAATCATACGGTGAGAAAACAGTGAAACAAAACTCATCCAAATAATTAATAGAATCAAATGGGTTCAAAATCGTAAGCATATCTAGGGCTTTAATCAACCCCTAACAATGGAAATTTAGCTACACATAGTCTTAAATAATAACATTGAAGAATTCATGAAAGATGAACAAAAGAAGGAGAAGAAATAAACTCTTGATCCCCGTCGGGATCACAGACTCGCAATACAGCTCCTCTTTTTCTTCCACTTCCTCTTCTTTCTTTATTCTCCTTTTCTCCTCCTTTTTGTCTTTTCTTCTTACTCTCTCTCTTCTCTCGCCAAGCCACCGTACATGCCTATCTTTTCAGCCCACTTGCCATATATATGCATGCAACATAATTAAGTACTTAGAGCAGCTGCACCGGCAGCATCCTCACTGAGGACGTCCTCCGAAAACACGTCGGGCCCGCCGAAAAATAGGACGTCCGGGGCTGGGGGGCGTGCAGCGGGGAGAAAGGGAGAGGTTGACCGATCGTGGACCACGAGGACGTCCTCCCAGCCGTCCCAGAATCGATCGCCGGAGAGGAATTCCCCCTGGCGGATCCCACGCTCGTGGGTGAAGTCAGGCGGGAAAAAAAAAATTGAATATGGCGCGTGTAATACACGCGCCAGTAAAACTGTAATTTTTTTTTAACTTTTTCACGGACCAATGACAGCCCGCCACGTGGCAGGCTGTCGGCCCACTAAGCTGGCAACGGCCAGATCAATCTGGTTCGTCCATTTCAAACATGATTGATGAATCCAACGGCCAGAATTTAAGCACAACGGCTACTGATTCATACTGAATTTACAGAACGGCTAGCACCAAAAATAGGACGAAAAAAAATTCAAAAAAATCCCAAAAAATACCAAAAAATTTCTAAAAACCCCCTACTATTTTTCTATAAATACTACTTCATTTTCTCAAATACTTCACACCCCTTTTGTGCAAAACAAATTCTCTTCCTCCTCCCTCTCTACTCTCTCTATCTCACAATCTCTTTATTTTTTTTGGCGAAAAATGTCCACCAATTGGCTCATGTCGGAAGATGTACAACTATGCATATCATATTGTCGTCATAGTGTATGCCCTATCTCCGGCAACAAACAAAATGTCGACAAATTGTGGGAAAAAATTCACGGCGATTTCCAACAAAATTGGGTGATGGGTCAAGGTGAAGCGAGGGCGGAACCTAGGTCCCAAAATGCACTTGCCTCCCGTTTTGCTAAGTTGAAGCCAAATTTGTCACAATGGAAAGCGGCTCTTGAATTCGCGAGAAGGAATCCGGAATCCGGCGGAAATGTGTATGATGAGGTAATGATTTTTTTATGTTGGTCCTTTCATTTTTAATTAATATTAATTCGTAACTTGTAATTATATTTTTTTGTTGGTCCTTTCAATTGATGCCAAAATGAAATATTAATTTCGATAACTTGTAATTTTTTTTTGTAACTTGTAATGTATATTTTTTTGTAGTTAAGGAAAGCCCAAACGTTTTATGTGGGGAAGAAAAAGAAGGAGTTTGCACACTTTGTGTGTTGGGAAGTGGTCAAAAATCATCCTACCTTTAGAATCGTCGAAACTACCACTCAACCTTCTTACAATTCATATTTTGAAGAAACACCTACCGTTAATGAAGTATCTCTTAGCGTCAACTTGGATGAAGATGAAGTGATGCCAACATCACAAATCAACCTTGGAAATACCTCAAGCCCGCCTAGACCTCAAGGAGTGAAGGCGGCCAAGGAAGCAAAAAGAAGAGGAAAGAAGGCCATGACACCATCGAATGAAGTTAGAGATGAGACTTTGAAGAGCATTGCGGCTAATCAAAAAATGTTTGCCGATTGGACGAGGGCAAATGATGAAAATCAACGAATACTTGATGAGAAAAACTACAAATTAAGGGCACGAGAAGAAGAAACAAGAATCATGACAATGAATTTCGAGGCTATGACCCCAAATTCAAAGAAGTACTTCATGAAGCGGAAATCAGAGATCCTTCAGCAAGTAGATGACGATGAATGAGAAGTTGGCGATGCTAGCTTTACCGGTTGTTATCGTCCCCGCAATCTTGATTTTAGTGATTAGTTTAGTAATTTCAATTCATGTAATTTCAATTCATGTAATTTCAATTTCAAGAAATAAAAACGCACTTTATTTATTGAGAGGGAAACACACATACAAAAGGGAAACACACAAATTCCAAACACACATATCTCGCGCACATTATTTAGAGACGTTCACCGGTTTCAAGAAACCAGTTGTGCTTCACTAAGTCCTTTTGAAGTTCACCATGGAGATAAACTGATTGTAAATCGATGAGTCGGTCGCTAAACTGTTGATGATGTTGATCTCTTCCCACTGGCTCAAATGGAATTCGGTGACCATTTTCATCCACCGGCCCATCATATACTGTGGAAGCAATCACTGGGTTTTGTAAATCTTCTTCCTCATTCTCCTCAAAATCGTCTTCCACAAATTCTTCCTCGACAATCATGTTATGCATTATGATGCAAGCCAACATGATCATTTTCAATGTCGATTTGTGATGACACATGGCTGAGTGACGAATGATAGCCCAACGAGATTGCAAGATGCCAAAGCACCTATCCACATCTTTACGATATGACTCTTGTTTCCGTGCGAACAACTTCTGTGGTTGATCTTGCGGATTGGAAATTGTCTTGACAAACGAGGAATACCTCGGATATATTCCATCCGCTAGATAATAAGTGTGGTGGTAAGTCATACCGTGGACTTTATACGTCGAAGGCGGACTTCTTCCGGCAAGGAGCTGGTCGAAGACATCCGAGCTGTTCAACACATTAATATCATTTTGTGCTCCAGGCGTCCCAAAGAAGCTGTGCCATATCCACGTATCATATGACGCCACCGCCTCTAAGATTATGGTCGGACGAGCCTTTCGGCCCGAGTATGCCCCTTGCCAGGCTGTTGGGCAATTCTTCCATTCCCAGTGCATGCAGTCGATGCTTCCAATCATACCAGGAAATCCCCGTTGCCTAGCCCTTCTTAAAAGTCGAGTTATGTCAGCCGGATTTGGAGCGCGGAGGTAACGGTCCTTGTAGAGCAAGACCACTTGTGTGCACCACTTCTTCATGCATTCCAACGTCGTTGACTCCCCCATCCGTGTGTACTCAGTACACTGATCTGCGGCTGCGCCGTACGCCAACATTCGTATAGCACCGATCATCTTTTGCTCGGGGAGGAGTCCTTGCAATCCAGTGGCATCTGCTCTTTGATGCCAAAATGGGTCGTGATTACAGAGGTCTGTCTTGATCCGGTTGAACAAGTGCGTGCTCATTCGGAACCTCCGGCGAAAATCTTGCTCGTGGAAAACAGGGCGTTCCACGAAGTAATCTTCAAGCAGATTCTCACCCCTAGGTTCCCTTTGCCTTGGATGGTTTGGAAGGCGGCGGCGGGGTGGCTCATCATCAAACGTGGTAACTACCATGGTTGCATCATTGATGAATGAATTCATCATTGTGGTAGCTTGCCGACGTTGTTGGCGCCTCCTCCTGGAAGACTCTTCATAATCGTTATGATTCATCTTCTGGATGAGAAAAACGGAAGAATTGTGTTTAGGTGTTGCGTGTTGTGAGGTTTCAATCTTTAGGAGCCAGAGATGATGATTTTATAGCAAAATTATGATAATCTGATGTTGAAGGATGAATACACGTGTCACATCCTCATTTGTCGAAAATCTCACCGGAAATCTTCAATCGATAACTTATCCGACATGTACACGTGGATGTGACACGTGTCGCATTATCACTGGTTAGAAATCTCACCGGAAATCTTCATCAATAATTTAGCCGACAGTGACACGTGTCACAATATGACTCGTCGAAAATGTTTTCGAAAATTTGGTTCAATAATGTACACGATAATTACATGTGTTGCCTAGTTATTGGATAAACATATTACAAATAAAAAATCAAAATTTAAGTTTATGATTATGAATAGTAATAGGAATTCCTATTTGTTGCACTGCTGCGCAAAAAAACTGAATAGGAAGTCCTATTTGCTAAATAGTAACAGGAAGTCCTGAAAATAGGAATTCCTCGTCAATAGGAAGTCCTCAACGGGTGCGGATGCTCTTAACCTAGTAAGATCACATGCACCAGTATGTCTCCAATTTCAAATGAAATTCTTCCCAAAGTTCAAGTCAAATACCACTTCTTTTGATCTTTAATTGTTCGCCAAGCTCTTTTAATGAACATCTGCGCTATTGTTCTCTCCACCAGACTTTTCAGCCTGACAGTTCTGCAGAATATAATAGCAGGATTTCCATCACATAGCACACATGCTGAGCTGAAGTATAAGTAAAGGGACAACCTACAATCTTGTCCATTCCAGAAAGACAAATACCACATTCATGATTACAGGAAGACTCAACAGAAAGCTGTTTCCCCCACCTAAGCTTTTTACTAAATCATCACCCTTTCACCAATCCCCACCCCCAATCTTCCTGAAACTTGTCTAATGTACATGATCTAAGACTCCTAAGCCTCGACATATTCAAGAGTACTGAGGAATCATTCAATATCAAGGAAACATCATATTTTAAAAGATATAAAAGTATGTCCAATATTTCAAATTTTAGGGGCAGCATACCTCTTTCTCGAATGAACTTTGGAAACTTGACAGATCTGCTTTTTTACGATCTCTTCTTTTTGATTCATATAACCGCCGCTTCTCCTTTTTTGCTTCATCCAGCTTATATGACTTCTGAGTTCCAATAGCAGTACGCCACTGCCGGGGAAGCAAGGTTGGATCTCTATGTGGGACAACGAATTTCCATACAGCCATCAGATTTTTTTTATAAGCCTTGAGTCCCTGATTATTTGGCATACAATAATCACATAGCTAATCATGTAGAATCTAATAAAACAAATATGCATGCATGCAAACAAGCTAAAATTTATGGGCCTCAGGGAAATTAATACCTCCTGAATACAGGATATCTCTTGTGCCGTCAAAGGTGAGGTTTTCATCCTCCGAACTGCCTGCATGAAGCAATAGAAACTTCAGATTCACTGAAGAAAAGGCGCGCAGCTACAGATAGGTAGAAAAGAACAACCTGTTGTATTCATAAATCTGAGAGAGTCTAAACTTTAAACCCTATTGCAAATGGCAATATTCATCCTAGGATTGTGGACATCCCAAAACCATTACATAATTTCTTTTGGACCTCAATCAGAATCATGACCAATGAAGAGAAGAGTAATGAATCCTTCATGTACCTTTATGGGATTTTCTGGTGCTTTTGATGAGCAACGGTTTTTCTGCCTGACAAATATCTGAAACAGAATCAGCTTTCATGTCAAATAAATAGGCCATTCTTGCTTAACCAGACCATGCTGCACTGATCCCAAAGGACCATTCACATCATCATACTGCCCCTACTTCCATTTAAAATTAGAGATGCACCACTAAAAAGAGCTTGCCTTTCAGTCACATGATTTTTTCATCACATCAACAACAAGAAACTCACATCCGCCACAGATATATAACAATGAACAGATCATTGAGCCATATGCCCCTATCCTACATATAAATTCATTTATTAATTAAAGCATCAAGACACACTCAATTGATTGCAGTTCTGATTTCCTTTGCATAGTCAAGGCAATGGAGGGCTAGTGGGTTTCATTGTAGATGTTCCGCATCTAGAGAAACTATACTTAGAATGTGCTAATGAGATAAGAATACAAAGTATAGGGTAGTAGAGTGTTTCCTTTATCTAAAATGTGGTTCTACATCCTTTCGTAGAGGGAGTAGAATAATGAAAGGAATTTGTAGCATATATATCCCAGTAACATTATGTTCACAATACAGTGCAGAAAAAGATTACCTGGTGTTTAGATTTGGTTGGAATAAACGTTGCTGGATTGCCTTCCAATCCATATTATATTCTATCAACCCCAACACTAATAATCTGTGAAATTCCAAAAGAAAAATATCATCCTAAAGGCATAGTATAAACTTCAAAGGTGCAGTTGTCCATCTTCTATTGTACTACAGATGCCAAAATATAGCATGAGGATATCAGTGAAGTTACATAAACTACTAGTACTGTTTTTTTTTTCAATTTCTTTTTAACTACTAGTATCTTTGATTGAACTGTCTAAAATTGTTTTTAATGTCCAAATCTAAGTTGTCTTCTTATATTTTAAAGTATGCAGCTCAACGAACAAACTTAATGCACACACATTAACAACTCTGGATTAGACACCAACTCAATAAGGTAGAAAGCAAGCAACTCACTCATCTTCTGCATCAGTGAAAAGGATTCGGTTTGTGACCGCTGCTAGGGGTGGCTTGTGGGGAAATAATGCTGGATTGAATAAAGGCAAAAATCTCTGTGTTACGTTTGCAATTTCCCTTGGAACTAAAGCAACTGTTTGCTTGGTGCTTTCAACAATTGCAGCAGCGAGTGATTTCTTAGGTGGTTGACTAGGTGAAGATGAATCCACATTGACCGCAGTAGAACCCATCCCACTTGCAACGTTACTGTTGGCTTGAACACTTAATGGGAAATTGTGAAGGGGAAATAGAGGCACTTTGCTCAGTACACTGAGTCTGGGGAGCTGCTCGCCAGATGTTGATATTTTTGAGTTTTTCTTTGTTTTCTTAGGGTATTTTAGTGACTTATTTGAAAAAACCAAATACAAAAGTGAAAAGTGTCAAGAAAAACATAAAAATAGTCTTTTGTTTTGTGTCTTAGGTGCCCTTAACTAGTACATGATGTGATTATATCTTCCGTAATTGTGACTAAAAGATGATCATGTTATTTAAGTTTCTTTGGTTAATCTTGATATATGATGCATATGCGAATGTGTAGTGGATGTAGAAAAAGTTAACATGGTACAGATTTTTGGCATGCTTAAACTTTGTTGAGATCCATTTAACCTATGAGCGATTGAGCCTATATGTGATTACACATGCTTTCTTTATTGAGTGTCAATTGCTTGCCACAGATTAAGTTAATGGACTCTAGATATTACTAGAACTTGCTCTTGTGCTTTTCAAAGCTTATTGTCAATACATGTTTTGATTGAGGAAGTGATAAAAGCATTTAGGGGACACCACCATAACCATATAAGCCTGTGTCCTAATTTTGTGTACACAAGATGTGCACCCCTTAAGGATTTATCGCCAAACTTAATTTTCGTTAACTTAAGAGTTTAGCAACTCGTCTTAACTCCCCGGCAACGGCGCCAAAATTTGACAAGGCGGATTAACACCTCTCAAAGATACCCTATTCACAACCTGGATATATCAATGTAGTAAGATAAATAAGGGTTATCGAACACAAGGAATTAGTGAAACTAAATCCTAACACACTACTATGCTGACAGACTCGACTACAGAACACTAATGATATGCGAACCTAAGCTAGACAGACTCAAATGCTACGAAATTTTGACACAATAAACTAGACACAGTGGTGGACTACCACACAAAATTTGAGGGTATTTGGAGTTGATTTGGTTACCTAAATAAATCGGCTAAGCTACAGCTAATGCAGAAAGTAAATGCTGAAAGTAAATATGCTAATGAATGCAAATGGATTTAAACTATATGATTAAAGAGTTAAGAGGAATGCAATCCACCACCGTCATTCCATCTATCTAACACATACTTAATCTAATGCACATATTCAATGAATGAAAGTTCCCAGGAAGAGTTGATCGTTACAACCACATCCTATTACCTAATCCTTATGCCTATGCAGGTTTGTCATGGACCTCCCCTACATCTATTCCTCTATTGAACCTATAGTCATGGACCCCAATGTTTACAAAGAAGAAAGCATTAAGTTCTAGAAAAGGTTTGAAAAGCTACAAGGGTTCACAAGTACACTATGGGCGTGTCTCGCTAGACCTATAGATTTCAATCTCCCGACGGTAAAATCAGTGTATCACTATAGAGAATCCGATGGAAGAAATTAACTTCAGTCGCCCGTATCTCATGAAACTAGAACCCTAGCATGCATACTAAGTTGCGCACCAAAGCAAACATACAAGAATTCATACGGTGATCATTCAGAGAAAGAAACCTCATTCATAAAATATGCAAAACTAGAATAAAGTGTATGTATTAAAAAGACTTCATGTACGGGGCTTCAAGCAGCCCCTTAACAAAAGAAAATTAGCTACTCATAGTCATAAATAAAAACATCAAAGAGTTCATAAAAGATAAACAAAATAAAGGAAAAAGAATAAACTCTTGACGACAACGGAATCGGGCTAGACTTCTTGCATGAGATCTTCCCTTTGTTTTTGTTTCTTCTTGTTTCTCTCTTTCTCCTCCCAAGAATTCCAGCCCCCAAGCCGTGCGTACCTTATTCTTGTAAATAGCTATATATATAAGCATGCAACTAGGCTATCAAGCTAACCCACGTGCATGTAGGACTTTAATTCCCACTCAAACTCTAAGTCTTCTTTGTACTAAGTCAAGGCACATGTCAAACTTCAATTCCACTTGCACTTCTTCTTTATTAATCTCCCCTCTCGCCAAGCTTTCCAATCCTAATTAAACTCCACTTCTGTCTCTCACCAACCTTGCTCGCATAGAACGTACGTACTCTCCTTTTGCATCACGTCTCGCCAAGCATAAATCACATCATTCTTAAAATTCCTTCGCCAGGCAGTTCCTCGCCAAACAACTTCAAAATATATTATTTAATTTCTTTTTCTCCATTAATCTCCAAAACACCTAGAGACAAATAAACATAATTAATTCACTCGATTAATAACAATAAACTAAATATAGGGAACAAATTAAATACCAAATAAACGCATAAATATGCGACTATAAAAATACAAAATTTGACAAGGCGGGTAAACACCTCTCAAAGATACCATATTCACAACCTGGATATATAATTGTAGTAAGATAAATATGGGTTATCGAACACAAGGAATTGGTGAAACTAAATCCTAACACACTACTATGCTGACAGACTCGACTACAAAACACTAATGATATGCGAACCTAAGCTAGACAGACTCAAATGCTACTAAATTTTGACACAATAAACTAGACACAGTGGTGGAATACCACACAAAATTTGAGGATATTCGGAGTTGATTTGGTTACCTAAATAAATCGGCTAAGCTACAGCTAATGCAGAAAGTAAATGCTGAAAGTAAATATGCTAATGAATGCAAATTGATTTAAACTATATGATTAAAGAGTTAAGAGGAATGCAATCCACCACTGTCATTCCATCTATCTAACACATACTTAATCTAATGCACATATTCAATGAATGAAAGTTCCCAGGAAGAGTTGATCGTTACAACCACATCCTATTACCTAATCCTTATGCCTATGCAGGTTTGTCATGGACATCCCCTACATCTATTCCTCTATTGAACCTATAGTCATGGACCCCAAGGTTTACAAAGAAGAAAGCATTAAGTTCTAGAAAAGGTTTGAGAAGCTACAAGGGTTCACAAGTACACTATGGGCGTGTCTCGCTAGACCTACGGATTTCAATCTCCCGACGGTAAAATCGGCGTATCACTATAGAGAATCCGGTGGAAGAAATTATCTTCAGTCGCCCGTATCTCATGAAACTAGAATCCTAGCATGCATACTAAGTTGCGCACCAAAGCAAACATACAAGAATTCATACGGTGAATCATTCAGAGAAAGAAACCTCATTAATAAAATATGCAAAACTAGATTAAAGTGTATGTATTAAAAAGACTTCATGTACAGGGCTTCAAGCAACCCCTCAACAAAGGAAAATTAGCTACTAAAAGTCATAAATAATAAAATCAAAGAGTTCATGAAAGATAAATAAAAGAAGGAGAAAGAAGAACTCTTTGCGACGATGTGGTCGGGTTTTTCTTCATGCACAAAACTTCTTCTCCAACTCTTCTTTATTTTCTTCTCTCTTATTCTCTCTCTTGCCAGCTCTACATACGTTGTTCAGCCTCCCACTTGCTATATATATATGTTTAAGCTAGGTTAATTGTCCTAGCAAGTGGAGCACGTGCATGACTCTTTATATACTCCAATTAGGACTCTTTATTTATTGCTTCCAATTTGATTTCCAAGTCCACTTCCTCTCTCACCAACTTTGCTCGCCAAGCATATATAATTGCAATCATTAAGCCCATCTTCACTTGCATAAATTCCCTCGCCAGGCAGTTCCTCGCCAAGAACCAAAACCAACGTACGTAATCTCCTATAATCTGCTCGCCAGGCAGTTCCTCGCCAAACTGCTTCAAAATATGTTATTTAATCTCCTTCTCTCCATTAATCTCCATAACACATAAAAACAAATAAACATAATTAATTCACTCGATTAATAACAATAAACTAAATATAGGGAACAAATTAAATACCAAATAGACGCATAAATATGCGACTATCAAAATACCCCACACTTAGACATTGCTAGTCCTCGAGCAATACACTAAACTAAGACTCTGAAAAGACTCTAACACCCCTAACAAATTGTCTCAGCAATCTTCTACAATTGTAACACCAAGATAAGTGTGACTCTAAATTTATATACCGTAAAATTTTAAAAGTTAATTTCAATGCATGACACACATGTAATATGTAGGACGAAGACATAATCATGGTGAATGTAAAGCTGTAGCATGCGACAAACTTGTCAAGATTCAACCTCACAGGTATATACTCTCAAAAGTGTTTCTCTCAAAGTATGTCTAAGGTATTCACTCAACTCAATTACTTGCCAAATGGACCACACCATAAGCTTACTCTTGTGACAAATCTCCACAGATCAAAGGCTACCATCTTGAGGATCAAAGGGACTTCATGGGTTGTAATGGGGTTTGGCTCATAGGTTAAAGAATAAATGGATAAGGAATTCAAAAATAATTCTAGAACCCAGTAGAGCACCAGATAAGAGACTTCTTCAAACTTTACAACCATGAACTTTCTCACTTTTGTGGCCGAATTTCATCTTGTTGGGCCTTCACATCATTGTTTTCATCAACAGTTAACTCGGGTATCAAGCTAGACATCACAAATTTTTTCTTTTCTTTTCTTTTCATTCTTTTTTTTTCTTTCAGAAAACACTAGCTTGATACCCCACACTTATTTCTTTGCATCACTTTTCGACATTATCGCCGTCTTCACATACCTGTCTCATATATAGCTCTACCAAGTCCTAGAACAAGGGTAAAGATATAATTATTCTAAGGTTTAAGGTCAGAGATATGTGGGTGATGACATCAAGTTTAAACATGTAGGCTCAAAGTGGTTATCTAAGGGGTGCACATCTTGTGTACACAAAATTAGGACACAGGCTTATATGGCTATGGTGGTGTCCCCTAAATGCCTTTATCACTTCCTCAATCAAAACATGTATTGACAATAAGCTTTGAAAAGCACAAGAGCAAGTTCTAGTAATATCTAGAGTCCATTAACTTAATCTGTGGCAAGCAATTGACACTCAATAAAGAAAGCATGTGTAATCACATATAGGCTCAATCGCTCACAGGTTAAATGAATCTCAACAAAGTTTAAGCATGCCAAAAATCTGTACCATGTTAACTTTTTCTACATCCACTACACATTCGCATATGCATCATATATCAAGATTAACCAAAGAAACTTAAATAACATGATCATCTTTTAGTCACAATTACGGAAGATATAATCACATCATGGACTAGTTAAGGGCACCTAAGACACAAAACAAAAGACTCTTTTTATGTTTTTCTTGACACTTTTTATTTTTGTATTTGGTTTTTCAAATAAGTCACTAAAATACACTAGGAAAACAAAGAAAAACTCAAAAATATCAACATCTGGCGAGCAGCTCGCCAGACTCAGTGTACTGAGCAACACTCCTCGCCAGAATTTTAAAAACAATAATCACTCATCGTCATGGGCTGAAATTTTGGGACCAAAAACTAGACACATATAAAGACACTCCCTCAAAATTTCAGAAAATTACGATCCCTATAACTATGTCAAATAAATTATACAAAACAGAAGACTGTTTGCTCGCATGACTCAAAACTACCAACTCTCGCGAACAAACCTCTCTCGCGAGCAACTCTCTCGCGAGAATTTTACAAAATTCATCATACATCTAAATGAGCTGAAATTTTGCAAGCATTAACTATATACATTTAAAAACCTGCCCTCAAAATTCCAGAAAATTACGAGACCCCTAGCTATAGAAAATAAATGACGCGAACAGGTTACTGCTCAGTACCGAGAACTGTTGCTCGCATGACTCAGCTCCACTCGCAAGAATTATATAGAATTAAGGACAAAGTGGAATGAGCTGAAATTTAGAGAGAACAAACTAGACACGTTTATATACATCCTCTAAAAATTTCAGAAAATTACGAGACTTTAGATATGACAAACAAATCACACAAAATATCAAACTGCACAGTACAACATGCGAAGCTTGCCAGAGACCCATTCCCCTCGCAAGAATTTTTCAGAATTGATCATATATTGGAATGAGCTGAAATTTTAAGAGCACAATTTACACAAATGTAAAAACATCCTCTAAAAATTTCAAAAATTTACGAGACTTTAAACTATGTCAAATAATTGACACGAAACAGCATACTGTACAGTACCGAAATAACGAAAAATTTATACATAGACACTAAGGATATGATATAAACCCCACCCCACACTTGAAATTTGCATTGTCCTCAATGTAAAACAAAACTAAAACATACAATACATCAAACAAGCATGGAATGAAACACATAACACATCACAATTCACACTAAACATGGAGAAAAATAAAGCAAAGAAGAAAGATAGAGAGTTTAAGAATTTCAAATCTGGTTTTCCACGCTTCTCCATCAACATGGGTTGCCTCCCAAGTAGCGCTAAGTTTAACGTCTTCCGCCAGACAGCAAGTCTCAACACTCCACACAAAGAGATGCGTCTCCAAGGGTTGCATCCTCAAAGACATGCTCCACAAATGACTCATAGAATGGCTTGAGTCGATGTCCATTCACTTTAAATGTCTTCCCTGTTTTTGAACTTACAATCTCTATGGCACCATGAGGGAAAACATTAGTGATAACATAAGGTCCAGTCCATCTACTTTTTAGCTTACCTGGAAACAAGCGTAGACGACTACTGAAGAGTAAAACTTTTTGACCAACAACAAACTCTTTTCTCTTAATATTCCGGTCATGAAAAGCTTTAGTCTTTTCCTTGTAAATCTTGCTGGACTCATAGGCATTGTGCCTAATCTCATCAAGCTCGTTCAGCTGCAACTTCTTATGCAAACCCGCATCATCTATGTCAAAATTGAACTTCTTGACAGCCCAATATGCCTTGTGTTCCAACTCCACTGGAAGATGGCAAGCTTTTCCATACACCAACCTATAAGGAGACATTCCAATAGGTGTCTTATATGCTGTCCTGTAAGCCCACAACGCTTCATCCAAGCATTGGCTCCAATCCTTCCTTGTTGGTCCAACAGTCTTCTCCAGAATTTGCTTGATCTCCCTATTCGACACTTCCACTTGCCCGCTGGTTTGAGGATGATAAGGTGTGGCCACCTTATGTGTTACACTGTACTTCCGGAGCAAGGCATCAAAGGTTCTATTGCAAAAATGAGATCCTCCATCGTTGATAATGCATCTAGGTGTTCCAAATCTAGCAAAAATATCTTTTAGAAAACAAAGAACAACCTTAGCATCGTTAGTGCGGGTGGCTTTAGCTTCCACCCACTTAGAAACATAATCCATAGCGAGAAGAATATACAAATAACCTTGAGAATTAGGGAATGGTCCCATGAAATCAATACCCCACACATCAAATATTTCAACAACAAGAACAGGGTGTTGAGGCATTTGGTCTCTTGGGCCAATGTTACTTGTCATTTGGCATCTCTCACATGATTTGTACATGATGTGGGCGTCATGAAACAGAGTTGGCCAATAAAATCCACTCTCAAGCAGTTTAAGAGCAGTCTTCTTCCCTCCAAAGTGTCCACCACCTGCATGTGAGTGACAAAAAGATAGAATAGATTGAAATTCAGACTCAGGTACGCACCTGCAGATGATGGCATCGGTACAATGTTTCCAGAGGTATGGCTCATCCCATACGTAATACCTTGCTTCTTTGACCAGTTTGTCCTTCTGAGCTCTGTTGAAATTGGGTGGAATGTACTTACTCACCTTGTAGTTAACAATATCAGCATACCATGGCTCCATAGCTTGAACAACAAAGAGTTGTTCATCGGGAAAGCTATCTTTGAGAGGAAGGGTGTCTTCTTCTGTGTTGGAACCATGGGTGAGTCTACTCAAGTGATCCGCCACCACATTTTCAGAACCCTTCTTGTCCTTGATCTCAATATCAAACTCCTGAAGTAAGAGCATCCATCGAATCAACCTGGGCTTGGCATCCTGTTTAGTCATCAAATATCTCAAAGCAGCATGGTCAGAAAATATTATAACTTTAGTTCCTAATAAATAAGATCTAAACTTTTCAAGAGCAAAAACCACTGCTAAGAGCTCCTTCTCTGTAGTTGAGTAATTCAACTGTGCATCATTTAAAGTACGGGAGGCATAATAGATGACATGTGGGAGTCTTTGTGGGCGTTGACCAAGAACAGCGCCAACAGCATAGTCTGAAGCATCACACATGAGCTCAAATGGTAGACTCCAATCCGGTGCTTGAATGATGGGAGCTGTAGTGAGCAACTCCTTGAGCTTATTGAATGCTTGCAAGCACTCATCGGTGAAGTTGAAAGCTACATCTTTTTGGAGCAATGCACATAACGGTCTGGATATCTTGGAGAAATCCTTGATAAACCTGCGATAAAATCCTGCATGTCCAAGAAAAGATCTCACCTCCTTCACAGTGGAAGGAGGGGGTAAGGTACGCACAATATCAACCTTAGCTTTATCAACCTCTATACCTCTAACTGAAATAAAATGTCCCAAAACTATATCCTGCTCCACCATAAAGTGGCATTTTTCCCAATTAAGTACAAGGTTAGTTTCTACACAACGCTCTAAAACCATAGCTAGATTATGAAGACATGTGTCAAAAGAATCACCGAAAACAGAGAAATCATCCATAAATACCTCAATGATCTTTTCAACCATGTCTGAGAAGATACTTACCATGCACCTCTGAAATGTGGCAGGTGCGTTGCATAAACCAAATGGCATCCTCCTATAAGCAAAAGTGCCATAGGGACATGTGAATGTGGTCTTCTCTTGATCATCCTTATGTATGGCTATCTGGTTGTATCCTGAATATCCATCTAAGAAACAGTAGTATTCATGACCTGCCAACCTTTCCAACATCTGATCAATGAATGGGAGCGGAAAGTGATCTTTTCTTATGGTGGCATTGAGCTTACGGTAGTCAATACACACTCTCCATCCCGTTTGGACTCTTTGAGGCACCAACACGTTCTCATCATTCTTTACCACTGTGATTCCTGAACGTTTGGGCACAACCTGCACAGGACTAATCCATTTGCTGTCAGAAATAGCATAAATGATACCTGCGTCTCGAAGCTTGATGACTTCTTTCTTGACAACTTCCATCATGGGAGGATTGAGACGACGTTGAGCTTCCCTTGTTGGCTTAGCTCCCTCCTCCAGATGGATCCTGTGGGTACACAATGTTGGGCAGATGCCCTTGATATCGGCTACTGTCCATCCAATGGCGGCCTTGTACTCCCTAAGTACATTTAGTAACTTCTCCTCTTGTAACGTTGAGAGCTTGGAAGAGATGATGACTGGAAGTGTATCATCCTCCCCTAGGAAAGCATACTTTAAATGCTCGGGAAGAAGTTTAAGCTCTAATGTAGGTGCCACCTGTATAGACAGAACAAGAACGTCATCTGAAATTGGAAGAGAAATGAGTTTAGAATATTTACCTTTCATAATTGGCAGGGATTCAAGTGCTTCTTCCATAGCATAATATTCCTCTTCCATTTCAAGATCCTCAGCCGAAGCTATCTCAAAAATAGGTTCAACTTTTTTCTCCTCGCCAAGCTTCAGACCTGAAACATCTTCTTTTCTGGATACCTCTATGACCTTCCTCAAAAGATCCTCATCCAATGAATAGTGAATGAATTCCTGCACAAAACTCTCAAAAGTGTCAACTGAGCAACATGAATAAGCATCATCACTATTCGGATGTTTGAGAGCTTCATAAATATTGAAGTGGATTTTCTCCTCAGCTACTTCCATACTCAATGATCCATCAAAACAATCTATCTTTGTACGCGCTGTTCTCAAGAACGGTCTCCCAAGAATCAATGGTATTTCTGATGGCATTGGCTCATGCTCTATCTCCAGCACAAAGAAATCTGCTGGGAATATCAAATCTCTCACCTGCACCAGAACATCCTCAATAATACCTTGAGGGTAACAGTTAGACCGATCATCAAGTTTAATGGTGACACCTGTGGGAATAAGTTCTCCCATTTTCAACCTGTTATAAGCAGTGTATGGCATTAAATTAATGGAAGCACCTAAATCAAGTAAAGCACCCGCAAACCTGTGATCACCAATGGTACATGGGATTGTAAAACGTCATGGATCACCTAACTTAGGTGGGAGCTTTCTTTGAAGCACTGCATATACTCTCTCTCCTAAAGCCACAGTCTCAGTTCCATAGAATTTTCTCTTTGTTGTGCACAAATCTTTCAGAAACTTTGCATACTGTGGTATCTGCTTGATCACATCCAAAAATGGGATGTTTACTCCTACCTTTCTGAACACATCCAAGATCTCCTTCTCTTTTTCAACCTTCACCTGCTTCTTCAACCTGCTAGGAAAAGGTAAATTAGGAATAGTGGAAGGAGAAAGAGTAGAGGATACCTGACCTGATTTTTGATTTGTCAGTTCTTCTGTTTCAGGTGCATTTTCGATGGCTCGAATTGGGGTTCCTGCAGAATCTTCTGACGGCTTGTCCAACGGCTTGTCCAACGGCTTGTAAGGGACAAGTTGTTCAAGCACGGGCTCCTCCCATTTTCTCTTTGTTAACTCGGGCAGTTCTTCCAACACCTTCCCACTCTTCAAAGTCATGGCATGAGCTTCATATTTTGTGTTGGGATTGGGAAGAGTGTTACTAGGAAGACTTCCTTCCTTGACTTGAGCCATTGTTTGCTGCATTTGGCTCATTTGTCTCTCAAGAAAGTCAATTGCTTTTCCTTGCTGTAGAGCTGTAGCTTTGAGTTCTTAAGTTGTGGCCTTGAGTTCTTGAGTTGTGGCCTTGATATCTTGGCGAAAGGCACTACTCTCCTCTCGTTCCTTCTTGTTATCAAACATCATTTGTTGCATCAGGGCTGCCAAGGTAGAATTTTCTGATGATGTTTGAGCTTGAGCTTGTTGTTGCTGAGGCAAACGCCTTTGGCCAAACTGCTGCCCATCTCCTGTAGGTTGTCTCTGCTGAAATCCAGGTGGAACAATAGGAGGATTGAGCACATTGTTGCTCCTATAGCTCAACAGGTCTCTATTTCCACCATATGTGTTGGGTTGTCTCTGGAAGTAATTTGCTTCTTCCTCTTGATCAACCTCTTCATCTGCTCTGAACTTGGGACAATCTTCTGCTAAATGGCTTGTAGCTGAACATAAAGTGCACACAACCTGAGCTGCAGCAACTGTTGTCTTCTTGCTCACTTTCAGACTACTCGCAATCAGAGCAATATCATTCTCCATAGAGCTTAATCTTTTTTCCATGGCTCCATCGATTGCAACTGCATTGAGAGACCTTCTACTTGCTCCCATGGATCTATCCCTTGACTGAAATTGCCTTGAATTTTCTGCTTGATTCTCAACAACTTCTTTGGCTTCAACTCCAGTCATATTCCACCAATTTCCCCCACAAGTTGAATCAAGCTTTGACCTGTTGAAAGAATCAAGTCCTTCATAGAAGAACTCCATTTGAGTGTTGAGGTCAAACTTATGGTGAGGACATTGTCGAAGAAGACTCTTAAACTGGCTCCAGGCTTCATGTAATTCATCACTGTCTTTCTGCCTGAATGTGCTAATTTGCTTCTTCAAGTTCTTGGTGCGTGAAGCAGAGTAGAACTCTTTCATAAATGCAGAGCACATCTTCTCCCATGTGTCCATAGATAAAGGAGCTAAAAAATTATACCATGCTTTTGCTTGCTCCTTCAAAGAGAACGAAAACAAGAGGAGTTTCATAGTATCCTCTTCCACATTAGTCGATTTCTGGATTCTGCACAATGCTGTAAACTCATTGAGATGGTCCTGAGGGTCTTCAGAAGGTGTTCCTCTGAAGTGTGGCAGATTCGATATAAGTGATGGGGGAATAGCATAAGCCCCCAAATTCTCTGGTAGTACGAACGGTGAATCTGCTGCACCTGTGCCCGGTATAAAGGACTCTCTCAGCTTGGTTGCATTTGCCATTCTTTTTGGTGATGGTGGTGGTGTTGGAATACTTTGTTCTTCCTCAAACTCAGACTCTGAACCTGAATGTATTTCTTGCTCAGGCTGACCACCACTGTTCACGTTTAGGGACCGTTGTCCCTGCTGCTTCCTGTTTTGCCTTGCTGAACGTTCAATCTCTGGATTAAGTAATAATGGCTCAGCGCTTCTTGTGTGCCTAGTACGCATACACAAAGCTCATGCACACAGAAGAGACAGTAAGACTCAAAAGAAAAAGAAAACAAAACAAAACAAAACAGAAAATTAAAGACTCTATTAGGACTTAGAATTAAGCAATTCCCGGGCAACGGCGCCAAAATTTGACAAGGCGGGTAAACACCTCTCAAAGATACCATATTCACAACCTGGATATATCAATGTAGTAAGATAAATAGGGGTTATCGAACACAAGGAATTAGTGAAACTAAATCCTAACACACTACTATGCTGACAGACTCGACTACAGAACACTAATGATATGCGAACCTAAGCTAGATAGACTCAAATTCTACGAAATTTTGACACAATAAACTAGACACAGTGGCGGACTACCACACAAAATTTGAGGGTATTCGGAGTTGATTTGGTTACCTAAATAAATCGGCTAAGCTACAGCTAATGCTGAAAGTAAATGCTGAAAGTAAATATGCTAATGAATGCAAATGGATTTAAACTATATGATTAAAGAGTTAAGAGGAATGCAATCCACCACCGTCATTCCATCTATCTAACACATACTTAATCTAATGCACATATTCAATGAATGAAAGTTCCCAGGAAGAGTTGATCGTTACAACCACATCCTATTACCTAATCCTTATGCATATGCAGGTTTGTCATGGACCTCCCCTACATCTATTCCTCTATTGAACCTATAGTCATGGACCCCAATGTTTACAAAGAAGAAAGCATTATGTTCTAGAAAAGGTTTGAGAAGCTACAAGGGTTCACAAGTACACTATGGGCGTGTCTCGCTAGACCTACGGATTTCAATCTCCCGACGGTAAAATCAGCGTATCGCTATAGAGAATCCGGTGGAAGAAATTATCTTCAGTCGCCTGTATCTCATGAAACTAGAATCCTAGCATGCATACTAAGTTGGCCACCAAATCAAACATACAAGAATTCATATGGTGAATCATTCAGAGAAAGAAACCTCATTCATAAAATATGCAAAACTAGATTAAAGTGTATGTATTAAAAAGACTTCATGTGCAGGGCTTCAAGCAATCCCTCAACAAAGGAAAATTAGCTGCTAAAAGTCATAAATAATAAAATCAAAGAGTTCATGAAAGATAAATAAAAGAAGGAGAAAGAAGAACTCTTTGCGACGATGTGGTCGGGTTTTTCTTCATGCACAGAACTTCTTCTCCAACTCTTCTTTATTTTCTTCTCTCTTATTCTCTCTCTTGCCAGCTCTACGTACGTTGTTCAGCCCCCCACTTGCTATATATATATATATATATATGTTTAAGCTAGGTTAATTGTCCTAGCAAGTGGAGCACGTGCATGACTCCTTGATATACTCCAATTATGACTCTTTATTTATTGCTTCCAATTTGATTTTCAAGTCCACTTCCTCTCTCACCAACTTTGCTCGCCAAGCATATATAATTGCAATCATTAAGCCCATCTTCACTTGCATAAATTCCCTCGCCAGGTAGTTCCTCGCCAAGAACCAAAACCAACGTACGTAATCTCCTATAATCTGCTCGCCAGGCAGTTCCTCGCCAAACTGCTTCAAAATATGTTATTTAACCTCCTTTTCTCCATTAATCTCCAAAACACCTAAAAACAAATAAACATAATTAATTCACTCGATTAATAACAATAAACTAAATATAGGGAACAAATTAAATACTAAATAGACGCATAAATATGCGACTATCACACTTTCTCAGAGGAAAAAACGTAAATGGTTCGAGTGTAACGCTGTCTATTCCCTTGGATAGCTGTCAAAATAATTCCAAAATGATGCCGATACCAGAAAGATACACTTCTGAATAAAAATACAATAAAAGCATGGAGGGATAAAAGAAAGAAAGAAAATCAGGAAATGAAACTTGAAACCTTCTTTACATATCGCTATCAATATCCTCCATGTATTTCCCTATCAAGCGAAGTGGAGCAATATCTAGGACAGATAAAACAGGACCACTTATAGAAGGCACCCAGAAATGAGAAACATTTGGGGAAACTAACATGTGACAATTGAATGGAGCAGAAGCTGCATCTGCATTAGATGTGAAGAATGATGCTGAAGTGTTTTGTGTTGGGTAAGATATCGGCGCTCCAGTTGGCACTGATGGACAGAAGCAATAATTCGGATATGGTATATTTTTCCATACCAGTGTTTCATCGCGCTTGTGAAGCATCTCAGAGATCAAATTCTGAACCTGGGAGGCAACATGTTGCCGAAAATGATCAAGTACACAGAGAGAAAATACTTGAATAAGCAGCTGCACATGTTCATAGATCAAATGGTGCAACTGGCCTATCTGGTGAGCAGTGAATCCACTCATAGAACGATCATTTATTGTGGACGACAAACCATTTGAGGCTTTCCCAGGCACGGAAGTGCATATGTCGTGAGTATAAAAAGTCGGAACTGAACCTCGCAAAAATGGTAAAAGGGGGCGTAATGACCTCTTTCTTTGTCCTAAATTCTTCTTAGACCTAACGGAGGACTTTCTCTCTGCCTCGTCTTTGGTCTCCGTCCTCCTTCCTCATAATCTGTAATTTTGTCCCTTGTATCCAAATCCACATCACTGTCAAGAAGCTCTTCTAGTTCTAATTCAAAGTCCGCATCATTCTCCCCATCTTCATCATCATCATCGGCAGCATTTCCATTCTCTTTCGTCAACTTACCCTCACCTTCTCCACCATGTAAAACAGCGGTCAGAAATTTCCTGTACTCCTCTTCATCGTCCACATTTTGTAAATCGTCGTCATCATCTGTGGAAGTTGGTTGTTTTGGATTGTTTCTGTCTTTTTCTATTTTTTCTCTTTTATCTATTATATTAGATTAATTTGCCCAATAATTCAACTTCGGTAATGTGTTACCTGAAATTATAAAGTTATCAATGTAGTATCTAGACTCAATTTTTGTTATAAATTTAATATATTTTTTTCTTCAGTTTTTCATTACCATCTTGTTAAAATGTTGAGTTGGCTTGTGCTTTCCGTCAGTGTATGAAAAAATGACCAAAATATTATAATGCATTAATTATTATTTTTTAAATAAAAATGACAATTCAGGCTCTTCCTCTCTTTACTACTTTCTCTCTCCGCTGTCCCTCTCCGCCCAGTCTCTCTCACGAGCAAATTCTTATTCCCCCAAATCCACAGCTCCGGCAGAACTTTCAGGTGTCGTGCATCGTCGGCGATTGGAGTTCTTTGAGAATTGAGTAAGAGAGGGAGAAAGAGAGATTGGGATCAGAGTTCTTCCACTCAGAGTTGCTGCTACACCCCCTTTATCTTTTCCTCTTGTAAGATTAGATGGTTGCATTTATAATTCTATTACATCTTTTGAAGAGAAGCAGCTTGCAGAGGCCAAACCCTAGAGGGCGGCGACCCAGATTCTCATATCGGCCCAATTGCTTCTGCTACTCCTGAAGTTGTTGCACATAAGGTGTTCGACGAAATGCCAACAGAGGAAGATGAGGAGATTATCGAGGTTGTGGTGGGTGGAGTCATTCCTTCCTACTCGCTCGAGTCGAAGCTCGGAGATTGCAAGAGGGCAACTTCCATTAAGCGTGAGGCTCTGCAGAGTCTCTCGAGGGTTTGCCATTGGAGGGTTTCGATTATGAGTCTATATTGGGTCAATCCTGTGAGATGTCGGTTGGGTATATCACCATTCATGTTGGGATTGTTGGGCCTCTTATGCTTGATGGAAGAGAGTTGTCGATCATCTGGGTTCCTATGTTCACAAGTGGTAATCTCATTTTGAACCCGCATAGGTAAACTAGTTTCAGTTACTAAATGCAAGGCATCTCGTCTCTTCTATTTCTTCGAAAAGCCCTCCAAATTAGTTGGGACTATAATTTGTTGATGTGGCACTTTATCTGTAGATTTTACAGCCTTTCGTTTCCATGTATCTTCATTATGTGTATCAATCATATCTGTATCCAAACCTAAAGCTCTAGTAATGACTTCTGAACTATGAACTGAAAAGTGAAAATCATCAAGGTCTACAGTAGACCGTCTACTACTTAATCTGCTCAAACTGTAAATCTCTAGTGGGATTTTTTCGGTGAGGCAATTTTGAGAAAGTTTAAGATCTCAAGGGACTTGGCCGATGAAATCAGAGGTGGAATTTAACCAGCAAGTTCTAGATTTGATGGGAAAGACAGCTTCAACATCAAAGGCATGACCGTCGTGTTCTATGATTTTGAGAAGAACGTCGGCGGAGGGGCAGGGTGGTTGTAGGCGAATGGCGACAAGGAGAGATAGTGGTTGTAGGCGTTATAAAAATATTAAGTTTATAACAAAAATTGAGTCTATATATCATATTAATAACTTTATAAGTTTGGATATCACATTCACATTATTCAGGCAAAGTAAAGTCGAGACAGTGTATTGGCAAATTAATCATTATATTATATACCCAAAAAATTCCTCCCACCTCACAAACATAGCAAACCCCAAACTAGGACCTCAAGGGTGTAAACTAGGGTCACCATTTAGCCATATATACCCCGAACAGCCCAAACTGTGAAAAAAAAACACTTTGTATTCTCCCAATCCCAGCGGCTTGCTTTGCTTGCTTGTCCCCTAAAATCCTAAAGATTATCTATTTCTCGATCCATTCAGCTCTGGCCGACGATCAACCAAGTAAGCTCTCTCATTTTCTTTTCCCACTTCAATTTCACATATTTGTTTGTTCAACACTGTATCAGATTTACCTTTATATCCATCGATTGCGTGTAGATATTGAGTTTCGTTTGTAATCTTAAGAAAACCAATTGTTAGATAAAGATATTCGGCTCACATTGTTTAGATACTTGGTTTTATTGTCCGAATTAGTATTATTGTGTGTTTTCAGATCTGCATAATAACCCTGCCCCAAAACTGACCAGTCGATGGAGAGCAGCTGGCAATTCCAACTTACCAATGGTGTAATTTGTGTGAGACCCAACTTTACTGTAGAAATTGTTAACCCGCAGTCGGTGGTTAACCCACAGCTTCATCTGACGTTTTTGGATTGTCTCGACCATTCGATTAAGAAGTGAATCACCGATGTCGGAGAAGCACTATGTCATCGTTTCTTTACGGGTGATTGGATAGGGTTTTTAGAAATTGGACAAGTCAGGGTCGTCCATGGATTCGCGAGGCTACCGTAGTTTCACCCGCCGACAGCCCTAGTCCAGCTGCCAGGAATTTTAGATGTGTTCTGCACTAATGTTTTGGGAGCTGCAACCGAGTGGAACAATGACAGAGTAGGTCATTTCTTCATGTTACTCAGAAATGTAGTCATAGTTGGACCACATCCTCGGGTATCAACACTCTGCTTGAACAAGCTTCTACTGCATAATAGTTTGAGCAACTCCAGCAACAACCTGAGTTTCATAACTAAAGGAGCTTAACTTCTCAAAAAGACCACCACCACGAATATATGCACCTTGCAGGATTTGATTGAATTAGAGAATACAAGCACTTCACCCTAAATATGTTTAGTGGAGACCAAATCAGCTATCAAAACCACTACCAAATCCAAGAGAGGATCCAAGGAAATTTGGATTTGAAGGATGTGTACTGGTTTCAGGACCGTGTGGGTCAGGCCCAGAACACTCGTCATACTGGGGCTTATGAGGATAATTGTTGTGACACATTACTGTCTATGACCAATGTAATGAAACACATCAATGGCTCAAGGAGGATGAGAAATTTACCTTTGTTGACAGATCAATAAATCGAGACGGTCATTTATTTTTACTTCGAAAGTGAAATGTGTCATGTCTTTCAGTTTGTCTGGGAATACGGCTTGATAGTCGATTGGGGCCACAATCTAAGGCTAGGTTAGTAGTTTAGGGTTTAGAGAATCCTAACATTTACTTGTTGATGTTTGTTAATGTGTGATATTGTGTAATTGACAGATTTAGGGAGACTTCAGGATGGTCCTTAGCTCCACGGTATGTATTCTTTCTAACCCTTTTGTGAGTGGTTACCAGTGGAATACGAACTCACCGACAACTAGCTTAATATACGTCTCTATAATACAGACCCTAAATGTATTAGTCACTAATTTAATCATATATTATCTCACAAACTTCTTCTCTCTTAAATTATTAAATTGTCATCCTCAAAACATCACAATTGCGATCTATCATTTAGCTTATTAGATATAATATTATTAGATATTTTCTATGGTTATTTATTGTTGATTTCTAATTTTTTTTTTTTGAATATCAAATGAAACCAAATCATCCAACGTTAGAGAGACCAATTCATCAAGTAACCTGTCATGTTGTTACTTCTCCTACTCAAAAACAGACATGTGATTTCCTTCTCCTACTAAAAAAATCTCAAAGTCTTGTAATCGAAAATAAAATCTCGAAGTCTCATATGACGTTAGATAGATACAACTCAACGCAATCCGGATAGTGAGTCAGTTTAGGTACTTTTGAAAGACTTTCTCCCCACTCCATAGTTGAAACACTTCTATGTAGACCACCATAAACAGGTACGAAAATCGACTAGGAAAATAGTTGTTAAATCTTCAGGTACTCCCAGGAGTGTCATGACCGGAGGATCAAGTTCTTCATAGTGGCTACATGTTCCTTATTGCCCGCAAGAAAGGATAGTTTGTCTCTGGACTCCAAAAGAATGGATGGTGCAAGACTTCAGCAGCAGCCGACCTTTTTCTAGGTCTGGGGTCAAGAAGTTTGTCGAAGAGATCCACAACCTCTTCATATTTGTTTACCCAAGTACTATAATATTTCATGTCATTCGATATGTTGTCGTCAAGCTTACGAGGTACTTTACCATACGGGTGGTGACCCCCTGTGACACAGTAATACAAGACAATCCCCAAGCTGAATACATCAATAACACATGTTTGGATCCCTTTACCATCAAGTACCTCTGGTGCTTGCCAACCGGAACTCCAACCACCAATAGCATTTCGGGGTATGGTAGATCTATCTGTTTAATTGGGTTTGCTGATCTCCATATCAGAAACCTTGTCACATAACTTCATATTGTCCGTTATTATCAAGACATTCTCAGGTTTTATATCCCGGTGTACAATTCCAAGTGAGTGTAAATGTGCCAGTCCAGAAACAGTACCCTAATCAAGTTGAACAACCGAGGTGAAAGGTTGGCTTTTGACGTCCACAACTCCACGTTCATGTTTCTGATGATCTCCGACAATTGGGTGTGATTGTCGGCAACCACATACTGATAGTTCACTTGACTAGGCCTTGGTGAATACGTAATCAAGTCTTAGAGGTTGCAAATAAATTTCTCAATAAATATATTAACAAAATGTTCTTCATATGTCACTCCATAATAGAGCACGATGTTCGAGTGTTGATCCAAATCTGTAACCGAACTAAAAATTATACACAAATCGGCACGAATTAGAATTATCATTAATTAATCGTATCGTGTGATTTGTTAACGACTTTTTCATTGAGCAAAAATTAGACTTTATTTCTTTACGGAAGTTGTAGTGTATTTTGTTTCGAGCTCGTAAGAATTTTTGAAGAATTTTTCGGATAAGTGAACTATTTTTTATGATTATCGGAAGTTGATGGGAGAAAATATTTTAAATAATTGATTTTTAGGTCGGTTTAATATGAGCCGTTGGATCTTGATCAGATTGAATTTGAGCCATTGATATTGTCATCTGCTTAAGGGTATAAATAAGTTTATTTTTTAAAAAAAATAATTCAAAAAAATCAGAAAATCCAGCTCGGCTCTACCCATTTTTACCCCCGCGACCTAGTTCCTTCGACTCGACCCAAACCTTCGATTCTAGCCACCTCTGACGATGGAAAAGGTAGGAAAACGAAGCCCTATGCTTTCTTGATTGTTTGGTGTGATTGTTTTTGGGATTTGCAGGTGTTTAGTAGCAACCCGAATCGGGTTTAGTTCCGCTGAATCGTCATCGTCGGTGGCGGTGCTCCGACGAGGTTTTTGGCGTCGAGGGTGGGGGGCTTTTGAAGCTTTCCCCCTCCTGAATCTTTCTGGATAGGTGGTGTTGACCAAGGAAGCTCCACGGCGGAGCTTTGTCGGCCGAGTTCAAGCTGAAAAGTTTTGAGGCCAATTCCGGCAATTTGAGGGCGAGTTGGAGCGCGTAAGGTTAGGGAATATGTTGTGCTTGATGAGAGGAAGGTTTTGAGGGGTTGACCACTGCCGTTGGTGGCAGTCATCGGAAAGTGGATTTCCGGTCTGTTTCGGTTAATTCTGGTCAAATGCTGTTGATTCAGACTTCGGTCCAGTTACGATAATTGTAGGTCTTGTCAAGAGATTTCCAACGAGGGGTCGAACGCCCCAATTAGAGCACTTTAACCGGAGGCGCGTGTGGCTCACGCGCCGCTGCATGTGGAAGCGCGTGAGGGCCACGCGCCGCCGTCCAAGGCGAGGCTCTGGCAAGGCAAAAATCCAAATTTGATCGGGGGATTTTCGGGGTAATTTCTGAGTTGATTTTCACACGTTTGTGATCTAGATTTTGGCAAGGGGACTTCCGCCGAACCACGAAGCTAGCTGTGTCTTGTGAGTGAACACTTTATTTTCACAGTTGATTAGCGAGTCTATTTATTATTTATATTCAGCTCAGTTTTTAGTTTCAATTCAGTTTATTCTTTCAGTATTCAGTATATATTTTGGAGGTCAGTTTCAGTTAGTTGTGTATCGATGCATTGGTTACTCGGCTAATCCCAGAGTGACTCCAAGGAAGTAGCAGCACTTACCCTCTGACATTCACATCGTCTTTGTGTCAGAAGTCACTGGACTAATTTAGGTGACTAGAGGTTCTAAGATTCTTGTCACCGCCTCCACTAGCACATGATACTCGAGAAAGGTTAGGTGTCCCCTTCGGTGTATCTTTTATACTATATTTACAGTATTCTTGACTCGCTACTAGGTTTAGTAATTTTATTCACAGAAAGGCATAATATAGATTTTATGTTACATATCTTGGATTTATTTTCGTCCACTCACTCTAACAGTTTTATTATTTTATGCGCCTTTCCCTCGGCTTTTCAGTTTCCTCCGCCCACTTTGCAGTTTATATCCTGTGTTTTCACGTCAACGAAGGAGGCATAGAGTTTGTGTCACTGTACTCCTCTAGTAGGTTCTTAGCTTAATCTGCTAGTCCTGTGTATTATGTAAATTAGAAGTCGCTCTAAATACTATATAGAGTCTACTTCCATTGTATTGTATTTTCCCATTTAGTCTTCGGATTTCTTATTACCTTCTGTAAACAAATTATATTTCTAGTGGATTTAGTGTTTGGTTGATTTGAGAAATTCAGATGGGATTTGGTGCCCACGGTTGGTTTTTGTGGACATTTTAGAAGTGTGTTCTCTCCTTGCAGGTTTTTTGGGTTTCTTGATTTTAGAAGAAACTTTGGCAAATTTTTTGTAGATTTTGTTGTCGTTAGGGCTTAATTCTGGTTTAGGCAACCAAATCAGGGTTGAGTTATTCCAGAATCCTTCACAGTATTTATCTCTTTCAAAGCCAAATTTTCATAGTTTTTTAGAATGCGCATCAGGACTACTGAGCGACCACACCATGTTCCCTAAAAAATGATCGTACTATGACATTCTTTTCCAATTTATTTAGGAGAAATCGTATGTCCCTCATACCGTGTTATAAGCCTAGTTTCTTTATCGGAAAGAGATTTTTCAAACTTAGGAACATTTGTGTCTTGATTAGCCACAACCACTGAATCAAGAACATTAGTTTCCACAGCTGCCATACGGGTCCATGAGCGGTGATACATGTAGTATCCCACCATAATGGATGATATGTTCACAAGAAATAACACTGATTGAAGAGAGGGAAAACCAACCACTTTTGAGCCTTCGTTGTTGTGAGATGGAACAGAACCTTGGCCTAAAGAAACATTTTTCTTATATAGAAGAAAAAAGATTGGACCTTCTTAAAATATGTACACAAAAAAGATATGAAAAAAAAACTCAATCACTGAGATATTGTGTGTAAAATAGTTAAAGATATTTAAAAAACTCAAATATATAAATGCTAACGCAAATGTCTAATATTGACTACTTGGATGACAAGATAAATCGATCAGTGTGTGTAATATTCAAAAGTTATGAACAATGGCATCGTGTGTTGTTTAACTTGTTGTTTGCTTTTACATATAAATTGCATTTCAATATAAATTATAGTTAATACTATCTAGTATAGTCTATTCTAATACTATGTCATCGAGTTTTTTTTTCTATCAAACTTATTGCTCTTTTCTGAAGAACACAATCGAATGACCACAATAAATGTAAAATAACGTGTTTAAAGTTTGAGGAGATTGTACTCTCATATGCAAGCAAAATATTAGACTATTTAGCCATATTCACTCTTGAAATACCTGAAAGAGTCCCTAATTCACAAAACCATGAATGATATTTTGAATAATCGGTATTGACTTCATATATAGGTATTTGGCAAAGTAATTTGGCAAGCCATCATGGTTTTCAGTGTTAAGCAGATCCACTGTTTATGCACTAGCCAAGTAGAGTTTTGCATACTTGAAACTTTCAAAGATCTAACATACATAATATTTGGTGAAGAAGTTGTTGTGCATTTTTTGCCAGAGAGCGAAGATGGAAACTCTCAGCCATACCATAAAGAGTGATATATATAGATGATGGAGTTGTGCTTGGTACTAATCTTTCTTACTTTTCTTTCGTAATCCGTAGTTGTATACATAATTAATAATAAAGTTTATAATTTATTCTTATAACAATAATAAATTCATAACACAAATTAACCGAGTGAAATTACATTATTACCTATATAATCTAATTAGTGACTATCCACTTCCTTTTCAACACTTAATCTAATTACTCCACCTTTGTATGCATATCCAAAGTTTGTAGTACCTTTGAGTTTGACCAGCAGCTAAAAAAAATATTAGGGTTAAAGGTTTAAGAAGGTTGACGTTCAAATGAGAGTCACCATGAGATTTATTACAAATGATGAGTTGTCTCAGTTATTTGCTAGCTCGAGTGTAACAACTCTTAATAAACATTAAGTATAACACAATTGTATTGAAGTCGCAAAGACAAATTTTAACTAGTTTGTATCTAATTTGTCTTTGCGACTACATATCTTATGTGTTATATTCGATTTTTGTGACCAAACATCATTGATCACGGTTCTTATTCTTTAAAATTGATATTAGTGATCATGAATTTTTTATTGGTCATCTCTTGTCTCTCTTGTAGATGACATCAATTGAGCCGAAACGGCCTGAATTTGATATCCTTGATCTTCAAGGAGTAGAATACCATTGTTGAGTGTCAGATGTTAAGAACGCGCTTCTCGGTATGAATCTGACGAATACAATCCAACTACCACCACCTGGTATTGAATCACCAACTCCAACTCGCAACGCTCAAGCCCTCATGTTCTTAAGGCGACATATGCATCTAGTTCTACAAAACAATATTTACTGAAGAATGACCCCACGGTTTTGTGGGTGACTTTATAAGATAGATTCAATAATGTGCATAATGCACAACTTTGAGAACTGCAAGAAAGATGGGATTCAATCCGGCTATTGGATTATCTAAAGATTGATGCATTCAATCCAGCTATGTTGGAGCTACAATCGGAGTTGAATATTTGTGGCATTGTAAAGGCCGATCCAGCTATGATCGAGAAGTCTTTAAGCACATTCCCTACTTCCGTGGACACACTTGCTAGCCAATATCGCACAGATTATGAGCAAGGAAAACTAAGATCATTCAGTGATCTCATGAATGTGCTGGCCAAGAAAGAGCGGTATCGCGAGATTCTTCTCAACTATAATGCTCGGCCAGCCAGTACTAAAATGGACCATGAGTCATATAACAAAGTTAGGAAAGCACGTAAGGATAGGAGGAATGGCCATTCTGAGCCTTACAATAATCATGGTGGAAGAGAAGGACATGGCAAAGGTTGTGGTAGAGAATATAGTCGGAACTTGACTTGGACTCACCAAGACAATAGCCATTACTCCAACAAGAATCATTCCGGTTCTAGGAATAGGAGAAATTATTCAAATTCTTCTTCTAACTTCTTTTGCGGTAAAACCAATCTTATAATAGCAGACAATACAAAAGCAAGTCTGGAGACTGTAGTTTTTTTAGTAGTCTATGTATTAGGCTCATGCTTATGCGATGTCATGATCATCAAGTTTAGCTCTATTTTTGGACTTGGTTTCAGTCTTGGATTCTTTTTTTAACATAGTTTTAGTCATAGTTTAAGACTTTGTTTTAGTCGATTATGGAATAAGACATCTATGATGTAACCTTTAATTGTTGGAGAGTAATGAAATTTTCTCTATTTTTTTCGGTATATGAAAGTGTTGAGAAATATTATTTTTATACAAATTCAGTGTATGGTTCGATATTTACATGAACATATGGCATAATGACAAAAAAAATATAGTCAAAAAAGAGACATAAAAGAGAGGATGTTATTTTGATCTCGGGGGTCCTTCGGTCCATCGAGGACTTGTTCTTCGATCCATCGAGGACTTATTCTTTGATCCATTGAAAGTATCCCATAGGTCGGTTTCTGAGATTTTCGATCCATCGAAGGTCGTCCTCGGGTCCTTAAACTATCATTTTTGATCCATCGAGGATTCCTTCTTCGATCCATCGAATGCATATCTCGGGTCCTTAAACTGCCATTTTCGATCCATCAAGGATTCCTTCTTCGATTTATTGAAGGCTGTCTCGGGTCAAGTGCTTTGATCCATCGAAGCGTAATTCTTCGACCGATAAAAAATCAGTATCGAAAAATCATGTTTTATTTTGGATTTATTTGATCCATCGAGGGATTGTTCTTCAATCCATCGAATGTATCCATCGGGTAGGTTTATGAGATTTTCGATCAATCGAAAGTGTTACCCTGATTGTGGTGTTTTTGATGTGTGTTTACATCGGTTTTATTGACAAATAAAGGTTCAAAAAAAAATCGATTATACACCAGAAATGCAAGTTTTCGGTCTGGTAGTGCTATGTCCACCTAATGTTAAGCCAGTTAGACATAAATACATCTTTATTCGGAAGCACAATAAGAAGAACTAGTGGAGCAAAGTTTTCTCAACGCCCTGGTATTGATTATGAGGTGACGTATTCTCCAGTCATGGACATCATTACTTTAACATTAAGAGCTATATATCTTTCAAAACAATATGTTAAATTTGACAAAATTATCCTTTTTTCGGCGAGTATCTCACAATGAGGATTTTTTTATTGATATAGGAAAATAATAACTACAGACTAACGACGGCAAATATCTACTACATTGAAAACAGAAATCAAATGCCGACATAAATTTCACTTGTCTTCATCACTGAGCAAACCAAATTTAGCTCCTTTAAAAAAGATTTGATTTGCAGTATTTTTTGTATTTTTAATAAGAATATCAAGTTAATTAATTTAAGAAGAATGTCAAATTTCTCTCTGAATCTCATTCCCAAATTTTGTCCTAAGAAAACATATCACAACACAACTAGCACTATATTCCATGATCTACGTACTAGAATGTGCACAAAGATGAAGTTTGAAACCCCTCCCTGTATGATAACTAATATGTTCATGTCTCAGAACCATCTTTAAACTCCACACATGTCTCAGAAGGTGTAGAGTTTAAAGATGGTTTCAAAATGAGCTGTTTAGTCTAAATTACAGTCAAATTGAACACAAGTGTTTGAGAAATTTTTTGATATATTGATCAATCCCGAATTGGATATATATACAAGCACACTTATAGTTCTAAAAGAAAACCTAATTAATTACAAAATTCTACTCAATTACAGAATATACACCTAAATATACAAGGAGTGTGACTCACTCTAACACTTCTCCTCAAGTTGGTGTATACAAGTCTCGAATGTCCAACTTGTCAAGTGAGTCACTGAAGGTCTTGGACAAAACATTTTTAGTAAGGATGTCATCTAATTGCTCTTCTGAATGAACAAATGGGACTGAGATAATACGAGCATCTAGCTTCTCCTTGATGAAATGTCTATCAATCTCTACATGCTTTGTCTGATCATGCTGAACAAGGTTATGTGCAATCTCAACTGCAGTAGAGTTGTCACAATAAAAAGGCATTGACTGTTTCTGCTTGAAACTCAAATCCTTTAACAAATATTTCAGCCACAACAATTCACAAACTCCTTGAGCTGTACCTCTATACTCAGCTTCTGCACTGGACAAGCCACCACATTCTGCTTCTTGCTTCTCCAAGTAACTAGATTTCTACCAACAAATGTGAAGTAGCCAGAAGTAGAACGTCGACCAGTGATGTTCCCTGCCCAATCTGCATCAGTGTAACCACTAACCCCTAAATCTCCATGCTTTCAAAACACAAGGCCTTTACCAGGAGCAGACTTCAAGTACCTTAATATCTATATCCACTACAAGAAAACATCACTTAGACCACGGAAACGTAATTGTTCCGTGGTCCAAGTGACACCTGGACCACGGAAAAGACTCTGTGGTCCAAGTACCACCTGGACGACGGAGAATACCATCTCCGTCATCCAGGTGGTCACCTGGACCACGGAGTCTTTTCCGAGGTCCAGGTGATCACCTGGACGACGGATACGGTATTCTCCGTCGTCCATGTGATCACCTGGACCTCGGAGTCTTCTCCATCCTCCAGGTGATCACCTGGACGACGGAGATGGTATTCTCCGTCGTCCAGGTGATTACTTGGACAACGGACCGACACGCCGTCGTCCGAGTACGTAACGTACTTTCACTAAGACGACGTACCGACACCTCCGTCATCTAAGTGAAGCATTATATATATAAGCCCGATGCTAAACTGAATTCATTCCATTTGAAGAAGAATTGAAGGAGAAGGGAGAAGGAGAAGGGAGCTAGCTAGCTAGAAGGCCGAGAAGAATCAGGATCGATAAGGGATCTCCGCTGACTAGCTAGCTAGCTTAATTAACGTACAGATATCGAGAAGGCCAGCAGGTACGTACGTACGCAGTTAAAATTTGCTTAATTAATATATATTTAGTGAAAACGTACGTACATACATGCAAGGATGTTAGCTATATATATATATGTACAGATCGATTAAATTACGTACGTACGTAATTGATGGATCGATGTAGATCGAGTACGTATAATTAAGCGTAAATTAATGGACAAATATATATATATATGTAATAATTAATTAATTATAATATTTTGTAGCAGTATGGACAAGAGTTGGATGAAGTTGAAGAATAGATGTGATGTCCGGTATATGGATGGAATTAGCGAATTTGTGAATTTTGCGATAGAACATGGTCAGGGAAAGAAACGTTTCAGGTGTCCGTGTCAGAAATGCCTTAATTGTCAGTATGCAGAGGTTAATGTTATGGTGCAACACCTGTACGAAAATGGTATGATGTGGAGTTACACTACATGGAGCGAGCATGGTGAAGCAGTAGAGTTCAGCGCAGCAGACTTCAGCTCAGGGTACAGTTACCATGGTGCCTCATCCAGCGGCAGTGGTGCCGGACCCCCAGCTTGCAACCCAACTGCAGATTTGGTCCATGATGCATTTCCGGGATGTAGTCATGGTGGACACCAACACCAAGACGGAGGTTACAGTACCACTAATGAGCATGATGACACATTCCCCGCAGCTAGCTTGGCCACTGACACCAGTGAGATGGAAAAGTACAACCGGATGCTACTTGAAGCGCAGACCCCGGTGTTCCCTGGATGTCGAGAGAATGTGTTGCAATATGTGATGGAGCAAATGAAGATAAAAGTGAAGCACAAAATGTCAGTGAATGCTTTTGACGAAATTCATGAGCAAATATGTAAGTTGCTTCCTGATGATCACAATCTTCCTAAATCTCATTATAAGGTTAGAAATATCCTGAGCAGCCTCGGCCTAAAGTACAGGATAATTGACGCATGTCCGAATGATTGTGTGCTATTTTACAAAGAGTATAAAGAGTTGGACTATTGTCCCGTATGTGGCCAGTGCAGATTCCAGTTGAATAGGAAGAGTTCGAAAAAGAGAATTCATGTGAAAGTTGTTCGATATTTTCCCTTGATTCCCAGATTGCAGCGCCTGTACATGTCTCTACACACAGCAGAGGCGATGCGATGGTACGCAGAAAAGTGAATAGATGACGATGTCCTGCGACACGCCGCGGATGGGGAGGGTTTCAAACATTTTGACAGAGAATTTGGAGACTTTGCTTCAGAGGTTAGAAATGTTAGACTCGGCCTATCTACAGATGGATTCAATCCTTGGGGAAGTAATAGCTCCGCCGTCGGCACTTGGCCAGTTATTCTGATGCCGTACAACTTGCCTCCGTGGATGTGCATGAACAAGGAATTTAATTTCCTTACCGTACTAATTCCAGGTCCTAAATCTCCATCGAAGTGCTTAGATGTCTACCTCAGACCTTTGATCGACGAGCTGAAACTGTTGTGGGAAAATGGAGTCCCAACTTATGACAAATTCACTGACACGATGTTCACGATGAGGGCTGCCGTAATGTGTACGATCAGCGATTTTCCAGCTTATGGGATGTTGGCAGCCTGCAGGACAAAAGGATATAATGGATGTCCTATATGTTTGGACGACGTGAACTCTAGTTGGCACGCGGGGAAGGTGTGTTACTTGGGTCACCGTAGATGGCTTCCTCACGACCACCCGTGGTGACAGGATGAAGCTCATTTCGACGGTACGGTAGAGAACAATCCTAAACCCCGTAGTTGGTCGGGCGAAGAGATTTTAGAGAGGTTGAGCTATTTCGACTTTGGTGTGTTGAGCAATGACGCGGATGTAAAGAAATGCAATCCAATTCCTCCACATGATCTGAGCTATTGGGATCACAAGAGTATATTCTTTGAACTCCCTTACTGGTCGAAGTTGAAGCTGAGGAACAACTTGGACGCGATGCACATAGAAAAGAATGTGTGGGACAGTGTGGTGGGAACAATTCTCGGTATTAAGTTCAAGACTAAAAATACTCCCAAAGCGCGCAAAGATTTGGAATCAATGAATCTACGTCGTCCCTTGTGGTTGAGGAGAGATAGGAAAGGAGTGTACAACAAGATGCCAGATGCACCTTACACAGTGAAGCCGACGCTTAGACGTTCTGTATTTCACTGGTTTAAGGGCGTTCGTTATCCGGCTACGTATGCAGCTACTATAACTGGAGCAGTGGACGAGGTGCAACACAAGTTTGTTGGTCTAAAGACACATGACTATCACGTTATGCTGCAACGTCTGATTCCAGTGGTAATTCGACCATACTTGTCTCGGGACGTCGTAGAACCAATAGTAGCATTGTGCAGGTGGTGGCAGAGGTTATGCGCCAGAGAATTAAAGAAGTCAGATGTGGTGGAATTGCAACAACAAATTGTGCACATCATTTGCAAACTAGAGAGGATTTTCCCCCCTGCTTTCTTTGACATCATGATTCACCTAATGATCCACCTGCCCGAGCAGGTGCTCATTTCTGGTCCGGTCCAGTACACTTGGATGTATCCTCAAGAAAGGTACGTACAACTAATTAATTAATTTGTTCCACTGGAGATTATATATATACTAGCTAGCTATATGTACTTATGTAATGTGTACGTTTGATTTTGTAGACAGCTTGGACAGTATAAGTCATTCGTCAAAAACAGGTCGGCCCCGGATGACTCCATAGCAGAGACATACCTAATGCATGAGTGTGTTACTTACTGCAACAGGTACCTCAAAGATCCACCCCCCTCCCACTGCCTCCGATCGCAGTGCCCGCATCAATCTTTCTGTCGTGAGAAATGTCGTCCGACCGTTTAGAGGAGTATTAAAGGAATCGTTAACACGGGAAGAACTTATTGAGGCACATTGGGTAGTGTTGCGAGACTGTGACGAAGTTGAGCCGTACATGTTGTCATACAGGGAGAGGCTTCAGGCGTTAAATCAAAACAAGAGTTCAGCGTGGATTGAGAAAATGGTTAAGAAGAAGTTTCCCGATTATTTCTTCCAATGGGTACGTACGTACGTACGTCTCGGTATTAATTATTTAAATACATATCGCTCATGTTTGTAGAAAGTAAACCCTTATATTATTTTGCCCTTTTTCGCAGATGATTGATCTGCAAAAATCTGATAACCACGGAGGGTGGTGGTCATGGCCAAAGCACTTGCTAGCAGGGAAGCCGGTTAAACACTATATTTATCCCGGATGTTTTGTGAACGGTGTAAAGTTCCATTCATTGGCCCGAGACGAAGGAAGAAGAACACAAAACAGTGGGGTAGCGGTTGGGAAAGACAATGATCTATATTACGGGGCTATTTTATATGTAGTTCAGCTATGTTACGGGAATGATGTCAACGTTTTCCTATTCAAGTGCAGATGGTTCAAGCGTACAAAGGAAGACCTGGGACTATTATCAGTCGATACAAACTCGCACTGGTATGAGGATGAGCCTTTCGCTCTCGCCACCTTAGTTCGGCAAGTGTTCTATCTCGACGATCCGAAAGCCGGTGAAGGGTGGAAAATAGTGAACCATATCTCTCACCGAGGAATATGGAATACAGAGACAATTGAAGGGACACCGGCGATGACTGAAGATGCTGCTGAACCAGAAAGAGACATTCCTGCCTATCAAGAGCCTAATATTTCTATGGTCCGCTCCGATATAATGGACCTGGTTCAAGATGGTGAACGGTTACCCATGCCTGATGGTTGTACAGATCTAACTGAAGATGAGATTATCGATGAGGTAGATGAAGAAGACGAGCAGGAAGAGGACGCGGGCGAGGACTCAGGTTATTCGTCGGACAATGTTGAGTACGATGACGAGGATGAGCCGTCGTCTAACGGGGATGAGGACGATGATGATTATGACGAAGAGTACGGTCATACGACGAGGGAGATTAATTGGTAATTAATTACTGTAATTATTGTAATATATATATGATCGATGCCGGTTTACGGTAAGAAATTAATCCGAATTATATATCCTGGACAATGGAGAAATTAATTGCAGGTTGTCGCCAAATCTCAATCTCATATAAAACCCTAGCTAAATCCTTAATCCTGCATGGACCCTAAATCTAGCAGTTCGGATCGATCGATCAATTTTTTAATTATATTTTTGAATCAGAATAATTGAACGGACACACAAATGACCGGGGACGACCTAAACCGTAAACCCTAAGGACCTAACCCCTGAAATCGGGGTTTAGAACTTGGACGACGGAGAATGGTCATTATCCGTCGTCCAGGTACATACTAGGACGACGGATATGGTCATTATCCGTCGTCCAAGTTCACAAACCCTAAACCCTAAACAGTAAGGCCCTAACCCCTGAATTCAGGGTCTATACACCTGGACGACGGAGAACGTCATTCTCCGTCGTCCAGGTTAGAACCTGGACGATGGATAACTTCATATCCGTCGTCCAGGTGATTACCTGAACGACGGAAACGCTCATTTCCGTCGTCCAGGTGCAGATATCGTAATTTTTTCTAAGACAACGACCATCTAGACCTTCTTCCAATGCAAAGTCTTTTCATCAAGACTTTACAGTAAACAATTCTTGGTGTGTGAGCTTTGACGGTTCGAAAATCGGAGTTGCGAAATGCCTTGTATCCACGTTTCCGGTTTGTGAAATTATCGGTTTTGCGGTTGACTGTGCCGATCAAACCCTTCCCGAACTTATTATTTTATGGTCCTTTGAAGACAATTATATATTATGTTACGACGAACATATCCAACGGTTGTTTTGTCCAAATTCAATTTCGTTAATACTCTGCTGCAAATGAGCGTCTACTCATGAACACTTAAGTCGTAAAGATTAGTCGATACTTAACATGTTTCAAGACGTAAAAGTAATCGTCGGTTCAAATTTAACTGTTCATATATACGATGCGTTCATCGATATTGTACGACTATTTCACTCGAATGATAGATGTTAACCTGGACGACAGAAAATGCCCATCTCCGTCGTCCAGGTTCAAAAACCATGGCGATTCAAATTTATTTTTGTTTATTTTTTTCATGTAATTTTCACTTGGACGACGGAGACTGACCATCTCCGTCGTCCAAGTCCAATTTTTATGGCGGTTCAATTTACCGCTTCCGTTTTTGGGACCGCTTGAATTTTCACTTAGACGACGGAGAATTCATTCTCCGTCATCTAAGTCCAAAATAATGGCGGTTCAGAGCGTCCCGCCGATTAATTGGCGCCGCTTGAATTTTTTTGAAACCGCCACCTAGACGATGGAAAACACTGTTTCCGTCGTCCAAGTGGACTTAGGCGACGGAGAATAGTTCTCCGTCGTCTAGGTGAAACTCTATAAATAGAGTTGCACCCCCCCTCATTTTGTCATCATTCCATCTCCTCCTCTCCTCTCCTCTCCTCTCCTCTAATCCGGCGATCCTCCTCCGGCGACGCTCCGACAACATTTTTTCCGGCGTGGTTCCTCCTCTCCGACGACTCAACTCCGGCGATATTCCCGAAAACTCCGATTCGGTAAATTTCTATTTTTCCCTTATTAAAATAATTTTCATTTAATTAATTAATTAAATTCTAAATATAATTTAGAAGTAGAATTTAATTGATTAATTAGTTTAAATATTTAATAAATGATTAATTATTGTTATTAATTTATTAAATCATAATTATTGTAATTATTGTAATTATTTATTATTAGTTGCATGATTAAATGAATTTATTATTAAATTTATTAAATGAATAAATTATTATTCATAATTTATTAAATGAATCAATTTTTTATTAAATGCATGATAAATAAATATAAATTATTTCATCTAATTAAAAATTATTAATTAATATTTACGTTTATTTTCTAGTAAATTAATTAGTAGTACGTGTTCGATTTAAATTTAGTACATAGGCTTGGTTTATTAAGTCGCACTCTTTGGAATAGATGACGCCTCTTTTCCTTGCTTATCTCCTTAACCCCTCGTGATGTGTGGATTTCATCACCGCACACCATAACCTAAGTGAAGTTATGGACACGAGGTTGATGGCAGAGTTTGCAAAGGACTTGAGGGAGTGTAAATTTTCGAAAAATTGGCCGAATGTCGGACATGGTGTCTAGAAACGGGTTATGACTGGTGACAGGATTTGGACTAAGAAAGACTTTTGTCGAAATTAGTCCTGCCTCTCGCGTTATCTCTATCCCTAACTGGCCATGTTTTTCGATTTAACCAAGGCTGATTAATTGAAAATTTACACTTTATCGCGCGGGTCGCACGTCCATTGAACGACCGAAAATGCCAAGCTAGTGTACTCTATTTAAATCTTAAACGTACTTAATTAATTAGCGTAAATTTTTAAGTTGTAATTATTATGGTAAGTAGGTATTTTAACACCGTACTCTTAGGTTTAAATGGCTCCGCCAAAGACGACATCCGGCAAGAAGAAAGCCCAACAGGAGGCAGAAGATGCCATACTCCGAATGTTGGCGGCCCAAGTCGGTTGGGTTCAACAGGAGGGCAACGACGCTCTCAATCCGGGCGGATCATCTGGTCCGTCCGTAGCGCCCTCTGGGGAAATTCCCGCTCCCCCATTCATCTCGAGCGGTGATGACGTCGACCCCTTCCAATCTCCGACGCCCGGTACCGGTTCAACGGGAAGTACTCAGGCGTCCTTGACCGCCGAATCAATCATGTACAGCGCCCGCCGTAGGCAAAGGAGGGCCCCCACTGACCCGGAACCGAAAAGGACTCGGGGTCTCGTTAAAGGGGGCAAAGCGGAGCGTATTTGCAAGGCGACCGGTAAAAAGATCGACTTGCCGTACGACGAATTCACCGGTGGTCCTCCCACAGCTCAGCTAGCAAGTCTCTCGGCACATGGGATAGGGTCAATCATCCGTAACCGGGTTCGTATCACTGCCCCTACTTGGAAGGAGGCGCCGGATCATGAGAAGGCGAAAGTCTTCAAAGATCTTTCGGTACGTAATACGTCCAATTTAGTTATTATATAATATTGTTAATATTAGTTAAAATTTCATAATATATACGATTATAATTTTCTATTTATTTTTGATAGGAACAATTTGACGTGGATCCGACACCGGCTATGTTGAGGCATATCAACCAAACAGCCAACTCCATCTACAAAGATTGGAAGTACAAGCTCCATAAGTACTTCCAAGATGTCGGTCCCGTGCCTCCCACGGTAGAGCTGCAAGGGGAGAGAGAAGATGAGTGGGAGTGGTTGTGTAACCACTTTGCCGATGAACAATTTAAGGTATTAATTTATTTATTTTATTTCAATTAAGATAATTGAATTATTTAAATTGTAGTTATTCATTTTTTAATGATTTAATTATGTTGTGTAACAGAAATTCTCCGGTGTCAACAAAGCCAACCGGGGGAAGAAGGAGAAACACCATACTACCGGCGCCAAGCAGTTCATTCAAATAGCCAAGGACCATAAGGATAAGGGCTCCAAACACCCTTATCTTGATGCAAGCGTAAGCGCGTACGTGACGCCAGGGCTCGATAATGAAGCGAGTCAATGCGGCGTAAGTGATATATTAATTATGTGCTTTTAATTATAGTAATTATTATTTAAATATGATTTCATTATAATAAATTAATTATTCTTTTGTAGGCAAGGGTGATAGAGCGTGCGCATGAAGAGTTGGCTAACACTCAGCTTGCGTTCCCAGATGTGCCGCCGGAAGACCTGCCTCCTCTATCCTTAGAGAGCCAAATTGCAATCGCGGATGAAGTCTACGGTCGTAGAGCTGGCAAGGAGGTTAGGCACTTTGGGCCTAGGGTGGTACGAGATTTGTCGACGACCTCCGGCTCATCATCTACAGGAGGTTCGGGGCAGCGGAGAAGGAGTCAGGCAGCGGCCGTCGAAGCAGCCATTCAAGAGGCTCGACTGGCACGAGAGGAGAATGAGTCAATGCGGCAAAGACTTGACGAACAACAAGCACAAATAGCCCAACTCATCGCGCTCATGAACCAAAATCGAGAAGTATGTCAACCTCCTCCGAACCCATACCCCGACGACAACGACCCGGCTGGAGGCGGAGGACCCGGCGGCGCATCTGCTCCTCCAGTGTATTAGCTAGCTAGTTAATTATCGCGTTTCTTTATTTCCGAGTTTCGAACAATATTTTATAATTTTTGTGGGTTTTTAATTTGGATGTGTATGTACAAATTAATTATTTATTTAATTAATACATTAATTAATATTAAAAATTTAGTTTAATTAATTATTTTCGACTATTTTTCATTATTTAAATTAAATTAATAATAAATTAAATTAATAATATTTAATTTCAATTTATTTTTAAAAAAAAATTAAATAGTCACTTGGACGACGGAGATTATGTTCTCCGTCGTCCAGGTGCACAAACCCTAAACCCCTAACCCCTAACCCCTAAACCCTAAACCCTGCCATTCTCCGTGGCCCACGTGTTCACCTGGACGACGGAGAATTAGTGTTTCCGTCTTCCAGGTGAACACCTGGGCCACGGAGAAGCTAGCATTATCCGTGGCCCATGTATGCACCTGGACGACGGAAACGCTAATTCTCCGTCGTCCAGGTGAACACGTGGGCCACGGAGAAACGAGCAATGTCCGTGGCCCATGTAGTCACCTGGACGACGGAGAATTAGCGTTTCCGTCGTCCAGGTGCATACATGGGCCACGGATAATGTCCGCGGTCCAAGTTAACTTGGACGACGGATAACTAATTCTCCGTCGTCCAGGTTCTTGGACGACAGCACTTGGAGCACGGACCTTGGACGACGGAGATTCCGTCGTCCAAGTACTTAGACGACGGAAAACTTCACTTAGACGACGGAAATTGTCCGTGATCTAGGTGCAGTTTTCTTGTAGTGATCACATCATTCATATGATTTCCACTAGAATTATGCATATATTGGCTCACCACACTAATAACATAAGCAAGATCAGGTGTCGTGTGTGACAAGTAAATTAATCTTTCAACTAACCTCTCATACCAAGACTTGTCTATAGGAACTTGATCAAGATATTCTGCAATCCAATGATTCTGTTCAATGGGTGTATCAACTAGTTTGCAGTCAAGCATATCAATTTCTGCCAACAGATATAGTACATACTTCCTTTAACTTAACATAATGCAACTTGTCTCGGGCTACCTCAATTCCCAAGAAGTACTTCAACTTCCTAAGATCTTTTATCTCAAATTCAGAAGATAACTGAACTTGTAACCTCTTGATTTCATGAAGGTCATCACTTGCCACCACCATGTCATCCACATAAATAGTCAAAGCAGTTAACCTACCCTGTCGATGCCTCAAGAACAAGGTGTGATCTGAATTGATTTGTTTGTACCCAATCTTTCTCAAGAAAGCCATGAACCATCTAAACCAAGCTCTCGGGGACTGTTTCAATCCATACAAAGACTTCTTCAATTTGCACACCATTTTTTCACTTGTAGAAGTACCATAACCTAGAAAGAGATCTATGTAAATCTCTTCATTCAACCTCCATGAAGAAAGAAATTCTTCACATCAAACTGTTGCAAGGGCCAATCCAGATTAGCTGCCAAAGACATAAGGACTCGAATAGTATTGATCTTTGCTACTGGTGCAAATGTCTCATCATAATCTACTGCATATTTCTAAGTGTATCATTTTGCAATCAACCTTGCCTTATATATGTCAATTGAGCCATCTGCATTATGCTTTACATTATAAATCCATCTACACCTAACAATCTTCTGTCCAGGTGGTAATGGTATAAAGTCCCAAGTACCATTCTTGTTCAGAGCATTCATACCAACCTCCATTGCTTTGGCACATTTTTCCTCCTTGATTGCATCATATTTTTTGAAAGGTTAACCACGAGTTGACCTAGCAGGTAAGACTCTTTTAGGGACATTAGAAATGGACAAATGAATACTACTACATACCTCAGGTAATGACAAGACAGAAGAGATTGTTGATGAAGAGGGAGAGACTAAACTTGCATGTACATCTTCAACAACTTGTGGCTGATTACTGATTAATTATTCTCCTTTTGACATGTTGGACACTTGTTCGACATGTTGAACACCTTCAGAATTCGGAATAGATCCACCAGCCTGAGTATTTTCGGTGGGTCGAGCCACATCTTTGACCCATCGAGACACTACTTCAAGACGATCTTGAGTGCTACCTTTGACGGGTCAAGCCTTATCCTCGATGGGTCGAAGGTAAGCTTTGGGTTGGTTCTAGGCACCATTCTTGATGGGTTGAGGCTCTTCCTTGATGAGGCGAAGGTCACTTCCAGGTGCAATATTGTCATTTGGAATATGAACTTCTGGTGCCCTAAACTGGTCATCATAAAATACATTCTTCTCCTCCTACTAAGAGTTGCTGAATGAGAGAAATAACATAGGTCTTCACTAAAAGCGACATCTATGGTGACATAGAACCTCTGAGATAGAGGATGATATCAGTTGTATCATTTCTAGTAAGTGTCATAGCCAACAAACACATATTTAAGAGCACGAACCTCCAACTTAGATCTCTGATTCTTATGAAGATGAACATATGTCACATAACCAAAGACATGAGTAAGAAGTTTATTGAGAGATGGGATGGTCATATGTTTAGACAATACCTAAAATGAAACTCGATTCTGAAGAGTTGCAGATGGTAGGTGATTGATGAGGTGAGAGGCACACAACACAAATTCTCCCCATAGATATTTGGGCATGTTGGCACTAAGTAGGAGAGCTCTTCCCATGTCCAAGAGATGACGATTCTTTCATTCAAAAACTTCATTCTGCTCCGGTGTCTGAGGACAAATAGTTTGATGGATGATTTCATGTTGCTGAAAATAGTCTTGGAAAGAGTGATTGACAAACTCCCCACCATTGTCAGATCGAAATATTTTTACACAAGCATCATACTGAGTACGGATGAGACTATGAAAAGTAGTAAAAGCAGAGAACACAATATCCTTCTTTTTTAGTAACACAACTCATGTTAATCTTGTGAAGTCATAAATAAACAAAACAAAGTATTTCATTCCTATCAGTGTTGAATTTTTCGAAGGCCCCCATATATTAGAATGAATCAGCTCAAACGGTGTTGAACTAGAGAACAAAGTAGGAAAATAACTGGACTTATGACTCTTAGCAAAAACATAAGTTTTACAATGGAGAGTTGACTTCTTTATTCCTACAAACAAAGATGACATATTCTTCTTCATAACCCTATAATATGGATGACCTAATCGACGATGCCATAGCCAAATCTCCTTCACTCTATCAGAACTTAATGTTAGGGCAACATTTGGTGACGATACTCTTGTCTCGCCATTATACATGCAATCCAAGTGAAACAGTCTCCCCCTTAGATCTCTCTTGCCTATTATCACCTAAGATGACAGGTTCTAAAAGATGGCATATATAGGAAAAAAGGTTATAAAGTATTTATTTTGTGAGTTTAATTCAGAGACAGATAATAGGTGATGACATAAAGAAGGAACATAAATGACATTATATAACGCAATCGTTGGAGTAACTTGGATTGATCAAATACCTAAAACTGAGAAAGACACACCATTTGCATTAGATACTTCAGGGATGGGAGATGAAGATAGACTCGAAAACATAGACTTATCAAAAGTCATATGGTCAGACGCACCAGAATCAATTATCCATGTATCACTACCAATAAAGCTAGAGACTTTTAATGCAATACCAATTTTACCTCTTTTATCATGAGAACAAATATTGTAGTGAGATCTTATCCCTCTACTCCATAGAAGTTAGGTTCTTGAATCAACTGAACTACAGCCTTACTACTGCGACTCTTGTCGTAGGTGTCTCCTTTACTTACTTTCTAAGGACACGAGTCTCTGTAGTGTCCAAACTCTTTACAGTAGAAGCATTGTACCTTACTAAGATCTGGTCCACGAGCCGGTTGTATGTGAAGTTGATTGTCTTTAGGCTTCCAACCTTGTTGAGGCTTCGATTGTACTGTGAGACTTGAAACCTCAGAGTGAAGCTCCTTAGGCTGATTGGACTCATCTTTGCAAACATAGGCATATGCTTGTTCCAGAGTTGGTGGTGTGGCTTATCGCAGTAGTTCTCCCTTGGCAGTGGCAAATCTCGAATCCAGCCCCTTCAGGAAGATGTAGACACACATCTTATTTGTAGACCTGTTGTGTGTAGCAGTATCAAGGTCACATGTCATAGGGTTTGGATCATTTTCATCCAGTTCTTGGCAGATAGCTTTCAGATTTACATAGTACTCTGCAAGAGGTTGCCCATTCTGGGTAGGTGTGCAGGCTTGGCATATCAACTCATGTACTTTGACAAAATCATTCCTATCATAATATGTGGTTGCAACAACATCCCAGATGACATTTCGAGAAAAGTAGCCAGAGAACAACATCATAATTGATCTTGTCATAGATTTCAAGAGAGTCATCATCGTATGGAATTTATAGTATCCCACAAATCTTGCTCTTTTCTAGCATCTGTAGGTCGCGGTAGAGTACCCGCCACATACGGCCACTTTCCAACACCTCCAAGATGCACCTTCATTAATCTTCGCTATAACTAGTAATTTGTGTCATCTAGTTGTACTCCACATCATGTGTTCCCAGTCTGAAGAGTCATCAATTGTTCACAAATAACTTCAGGTTATTCAAAGATTGCAAGATCCATTGCAAACAAGTTCAGATGTCAGATCATATAACATAATTTTCAGAAGAACAGATTCAAGTCATCAGGTTTCGACGGGTCGAGGGCAGTCTTCGACGCATCGAACAAGGTATAGGTTCAGGTCATGCAACGGAATTCAGGTCAGGTCAGATTGCTAGGATAGACTTAGGCTCTGATACCAAGTCTAACTGAACACAAGTGTTTGAGAATTTTTCTGATATATTGATCAATCTCGAATTGGGTATATATACAAGCACACTTACAGTTCTAAAAGAAAACTTAATCAATTACAGGATCCTAATTAATTACAGAATATACACTTAAATATACAAGGAGTGTGACTCATTCCAACAATTACTAACCTGTCTGAAGTGCTATTATAATTCCTAGCAAGAATCACAAAACATCACCTTCTTGAACAACAAGGATCTTTTTAATTTTATCAATGAAGCTTACAATTTGGAAATACTGGATCGGTTGTCTTGCAGGTCTTGGGATTAGGTATGTATTATTCTGCACATAAACAACATAAATATAGTAAGAGCTTGTACAAAGACAAAACCACGAGGGTTAGAATAAGAAAGTGGATGACCATACCACACATATCTTCTTCAAATGAGTCTCGCCATTTACTCCTACGTTGGAAATGAGGAGTTTTGTTAGTAGGTAATAAGGATTTGTGCTACTTCTATCATTGTCAATTGGTTATGAGGTGGTATAGATTTGCTTATTTTTCCGGGCTGTTGATGAACAACTTGTTGCCATACTTCGGGGTCACATCAGGAACATTGACGTATGGCTGTCCAATCTCCCACAAATTTTGAACCATCTCGCAATGGAACATAGGTTAGATCACCAAGTTGTGTTTCTTTTCCTGGAGCATTTAGGAAACAAATATTTTGCATTTTTATTGTCTTGTGTATTTTGTACTTAGTCATTTGAACTTAGAGTACCTTCAGAAATGGTGATTTGTTCTCCATAAAGGTAATCGCCTATGAAACTAGGAACCCAGCCATGAAGTCTATATACTCCAAGGATTACATTCTTGATTGTGAAGTTTCCATTTGAATCTGTTTGTATCCAAAACTGATAGCCCTGCAAAGAACCACGTTACATCTCAAATGTCAAATAGCCAAACTTGAAGCTCCATCCTACTCCAATTCTGCAGTGTCTGGTATGTAAGTACCTTGCTTTCTAGTTGCCATGATCCTTCGGCTGTTGCAACCGATAGACCAACATATGCATTTTTTGCAGGAATGAGAGAACTCGCAATATACCTGCAGGAGTTATGTACACTTGGACAGTAACAAACAATAGTAGTTGGCATTGAAATGAAACATAGGGTGACTAACTTCGACCAGAGTGCTCACCTGTCCTGCACAAACAATCTTCCAGAAACCGAACCGCGCTCTTTAGCAGCAATGTAATCGGATGTTGAGACAAAATCATAAGGCCACAATGTCTCTTCAAACAATCTCTAGGATGAGCCAAGTACAACATCAATCATTAGGCACGCTGAACTGAAGCAGCAGCAGGCATGGTTAGCCATATGTGAATGATTGGTCCCTGGTTTTTTGCATCTGTCCATAAATTGTGTGCCTTTGATGCATCTGGTGCTGAGTCGAGGTATATAAAGACAGGTCCTAACACCTTCTTCCATGTTTCTCCTTCTTCGAATTGAGCTACCATATCCAATCCGAGATAATGTGTTCCATGAAACATCTGTTGCACCACTTAGACATTAATAACTTATTCTAGTATCATCTTAGTTAGTTGATGTAGATAGTTGAAGAGTGATTGCTTTTACTGCAAGGCAGGTTGGACCGGTGTGAACTGTAAGGTTTTGCTTTGTAGGTCCTCCATTGCGGAACTCCTGGCTTGGAAAGATTGTCCAAAATCCGATAATAGGGATAGAGCTGATCCAACCATGAAGTCCACTGTCTTTGTTGTCCATCGAAATGATCGAATACATATACTTGTCATCAACCTGCATTAGGGAAAACTGGAGATAAGTGTACTTCATTTTATTGTTAGAATTCGATGATTTGAGGCCGGTAGCTAGGTATGTACCTCGCCTTTAAGATCTGGATTGATAGGATTTACAAGCAGAACTGATTCTGGTACTATTAGTTGTTTGCCTCTATCTGGAAGTAGATCCTCAGGCATAGGCATTACCCTTTGCTTTTCATCTGTTATTGCCATGTAGTGGAACCTAACTCATGTATGAAAATAACCAAAAATCAATACAAATTACTCTAACAAGGAACAACTCAACTTGGGAAACTAGCTAGATAGAGATTTTACTTCTCTCTTCTCAGCTTGAACACTAGTCTTGTCTGAGCAAGATCAAAAGCGAGAGAGCCGGATGGCCTCTCATAGATGCCATAGCAGTAGAAACCTGAAACACCAGTCCTCACTATGTACCTGAAAAGTATTCATGTCCTCATTTAGAATACTGGCATGAACAGAAAGATGGGAATTAATTTTGAATTTACAACCTTATGTCTACGGTGAGAGGCAAATTTGTGCCTCGAGCTGAAGATGGATGATAGGTGCATATTTATGCAACGTTTCTATGTATAATTTTACCTTATATTTAATTCTTTCGTTACGTTTTTATGCATCTTATTATTATTTATTTGTTTTATAGGAATTTGAAGGAAAATGAATAAAAGATGTGTAATAAAGCTCTCCTAGTCCAACGAGGAGAAGAAATGGATTGTCAAGGGATGAATGGACCAAGTCTAACATGAAGATGGAATACTAAGGCCTTATGGAATGTGGATTCAGCCCATTGGGAATAAATAACCCAAACCAAATCAGCCTTTTGGTTTAAATGAAGAGAAACACTAAATCAAAGGAAGAGAGGAGAAGATCACGTGAAGAAAAAAAAGAAGAAGAAACTAACGTGAGAGACAAAGGGAAGGAAGACGCAAAAGAGGGAGAGAGAGCCGGGAGTAGAGACGTGAAGAAGAGAGGAAGAAAGAAGAAGAATAAAGAGGAGAAAAACGTGAAGAAAAGACGGGGGGATACAAAGAGAAGGAGGACGGACGTACGGGAAGAAAAAGCAAGAGCAAGGAGGCTGCAAGCTTCTCCTTCATCCGTTTGTATCAATTTCTTACATGGATTATTTTAGTTTAATTTATGATTCTATGAGGAGCTAAACTCCATTGTTAAGGGGCTGTTTTGAAGCCCCGTTCATGATATCTAGATTGCTTATGGACGTTAATTAAGTTTTGCTTTTGTTATTCGAATGAGGTTTCTTTGTTATTTATACGGTGATGATTCTTGATTATGTATACTTTGAGTGCACGCTTAGTATGCATGTTTAGGAATCTAATTCTAAGAAAATTGATGGTTGTTGGTGATTATTACCTTCCTCAAGTTTCAATCGTAGAACCCATACATGATTGGTATAAGAAACCCTAGGTCTAGTAAGACATGACCGTAGTGTACTTATGAAGCCTTGTAGATTCTCAAACCCTTTCTAATCGTAATGCTTTGCTCTTGGTAAATTCGAGTCCTTGACTTTGGGTTCTTTGAGGGATAGACAATGTTGATAAGCAAACCTTCGACATTGTAAACATAAGGATTGGGTAATGGGTTGTGTTCACAGCTCGGGACCTTCCTGGGAGTCTTTCATTCATAACATTTGCATTGTTCAGTTAAGCATTTGTCGTATAGATGGAGTGACGGTGGTGGATAGCACTTCCTTTAACCCATTTTATTATTGAATTCTCGTTTTACTCTGAATTTCGCTACTGTTTCAGTTTCGTAATCTAGTTTGTAGAATTTATTTCAATAACCAAACCAACTCCGATTATATTGAAAATTTTAGTGGTAGTTCACCACTGTGTCTATAGTGTCCTGTATTAATTTTGTGATTTTAGGTTGAGTCTAGATATTTTAATTAATTACGTTAGTATTCAGTGGTCGAGGCTGTCAGGTTTCTGACTTTATAGTTTGTAGTTTAAAATATTGAGTCTCATTTTTCCCTGTGGATTGACCTCTATACTATTGTACTGCGGTGACAAATATATTGAATTCATTATAGGATAATTTTGAAGGTGGTTAAACACCGATCAATAGATCATAAGGGCTCTTGAATGAAACTTCTAAGCATTCTTTGTTCATTTGGATAACGCTATATTCAGCTCCGATCCCTTCAGTCTGTAATGCACAAAAATCATTTACTCTGTAATGTTTATTGGACTATTTGATCTATTCATAGTGTAGAAGTCAAGTCGTAATCAGAACTGTCAAGAAAACTGAACCAAAAACCATACAAATCATATCTGTCTTGGAATAGAGTTAGAATCCAGTAATACCTGCACAGTAATACAGAATTAGAGGTAGAGTCTATCAGATGGAAATGTCTACTTATGTTTGATGTTGGGGCTTTCTTGGGGGGTTTTGCGCCCCATATTGCAGCTAATCGATAGTGTAATTTAGGCTGGAACATGCGGTTTATAATTTAAGCTGTAGTTATGAATTAGCTTTTTTTCACTCCCCTTGACTTTTTACTTTAAGTTACTGCAAATGCAGCAAACCGATTGCGTAAAACTCTATAATGTAACTGTGGGTAAATGCGCGAACAATTTTGGGCCGTTATGACCAAATATACCTTATGTGACCAAAACAAATTGTAACCCATTTTTGTATGATAAACTCACGAATGCTCAATCATTAAGTTGTAGACTTGTAGTTCAGTGATAAGGACTTTTAGAAAAACTAACGAATGTTCAAATCTCTTCGATTGTCATATACAAATCTGTTGAGACCGTCTTTGTATATGTGTGAAGGTCTATTATATGCATGCATGATATTGTAAATATTGGGTGAAAGTGTGAAACAAATATACTACACAAACATTAATGAAACGAATTTTGGTTAATTAATTGGAGTGACTGAGTGAGGGTCATGCCATAATTTGGACCAAAAAACCTAGCGAAGTTGGATTTCCTATGGCAGAAGGGAATGCCAATTAATCAGAAACATACTTTGTAATATTTTTAGGCAAGTATACATTAGCAGGGATTTACGTAAGCTTCGATCCACAAAGATATACATTTTCTGTTCCAGTCCTTTTACTAGTTGGATTTACCTTCAATTCTTTAGGCTAACATAAACATACATTTGATTTGATACATATATAAAACCAAGGCAAACTGATAGCTTGATATATTACATATTTGGTAAAAACAAATTTGTTTAGAGTAGTAGTGTAGGGTTTCCTGTGTTAGAACCCGTTGCTCATCAAGCATGGCTCCGATACGACGCAGAAAAGAGTGTGATCAATCAAACATGGCGAATAATGTTAGCACAGGAGAAGAGACCACCTTTAGCAGCAGCAATTGGTTAGTACAATACCGGAGCATCTTATTTCTGGAGAGGTTGAGGTGCTACCCCTGGTACGAAGACTTTCAGAACATCATGAGACACTACAAGGCCAAAGAATATGATGTCGAAATCGTGATGAACAAGGTGGGGAAATTGTTCCAACGGCGTCGAGAGTTGATAATAGAATTCAATTCCTTCTTGCCGGAGGGATATGAAATTACATTACCACTAAAGAGGAAGCACGGCGACGACGACGATAATGTTGTCGTCGATGCTCCATCTACTGATGAGTTTAAACTTCAAAAGGTTACCGGAGTAGTTGAGAACAAGAACAAGGTCAAGGATGTGTTAACACCGTCTAGGGTTGAAGTAGTTTCGCGGAAGATGAAGTGTGACATCGATGAAGATGATAGTACTACTACTACCAACGGTGACGACGATGGTGAATCTTTGGAACATAGAAAGCTAAAGGTAATCGATTTTTACAACAAGATTGCAGAAATAAATCCGGATGGACTCGACATGTGCGAGTGTTTCGTACACATTTTCATGGATATGATCTCCAAAAGAAACAAATCATCACCCAATAAGTCTAGCATCCTTACCCAGAAAGACGAGCTTCAAATTTACAAGAAGGTTAAGAAACTTTTCCAAGACCACCCGGACTTCATTGACAAGTTCACAAGCTACTTAACAAAAGTTCGTCCACTCTTCTCCACTGTTGACAAGGACAACAAGACTTGCACTTCAAGCTACCGTCGTAATTTGCCGAAGACTAGTGAAACAGATCTTACTAGTGAAGTACTGATTTATAGGCCATGCATTGGAAGCCCTAGTAGTGCTAATTCAAGAGAAGGAGGACGGATCAAAACCGAGCATGAGAAAAAACTATTCAAGTGTGCAGATAGACAGTGCGCATATGATGTACTCCAAAGTCGTGTGAAGTCGGCCATGAGGAATATGGAAGAGCTACGCAGAAGCCTTGAGAGTAGTACTACTACTCCGTCAACGTCGGCGGCGGCGGCCATTGAATTGGTTAACAAGTACCTCACGGTGATCGACCAGTGTGAGATTAGGAGAGTGTGTGTGTGCAAACGCGGGAGAGAAGAAGGGCTTGCAATGATGGATGCGTTGATGAAACTAGAGCAATGGCCTTTGCTACTTATATTAGGATGGTTGAAGCAAGACGAAGATAAACTGGTACGAAAGCGTCGTGAACTCAAAGAAATGTGGGCTGAGGTATATGGTGATCATGACAAAGACCAGAAGCGTCGACGTCGTTAAGTGCAGGCGATGCAGCTACTTGATTACGAAGCTAAACTTTGTTCACACATCATAGTTTCCATTCATTGGGATGCAATTGTGTAAGCAAAGTTAATGAACATTATTTTCTACAAATATGATTGATAACGTTACGATTTTTGGATATTATTTGGTTAATCCGAAGCCAAATTTATTTTTCTTAATCAAGGTGGAAAAGCTAGCTAGCTAGAGCTACAATCACCTATTTCCCTTTATAATCGAGGTGGACAGAACATAGACGTATATGTTGTTATATGCAAGGCGACTCTAGGCGAAGGAAAAAATGGAGCTTGTTAATTATTACGGTCCAACGGTCTTCTGTGTGTGTCTATATATAAATATATATATATAGGCCCTTCTAATAAAGTATATCTATTTTTGGTTATTTTTAGGTATAGAGCACTATATAAACTTTTCGATCATATTTTAACATCTTCATGGTCCAATTATTAGGTCTATATGAGTAGATCATTCCTGTAAATTTTCAGTCAAAATGGTGGTCGTTAAAGTATCGAATTAGGTTAAATCAAGGGACAAACCAAATCTGTCAAACATGAACCGTTCATACTTATAAACTTCAATTATAGTTTTGAATACCTTAACGATCACCATTTTGGCCGAAAATTTACAGGGTTGATCTACACATTAGAACTTAAGATCTGAATGGTGGAGATGGTAAAGTATTATCGAAAAGTTGGTGTAATGCCCTATACCTGAAAATGACCCAAAAAAAAGTATACCTTGATATATATATATATATGAATTATTTTAGGTAGTTCAATTGATAAAAGTAGAATTTTTCCAAAGTCCAGATTTTGAGAAATCTTTTCCCACTAGCATAAATAAGATCATATAATTATCACTCACCCAACACTCTTAAGAGATTTATTCCCACTTACCCATCTTTTCCATTTACTCCTTATTTCTATTTCGAATTCGCCCTTTTCATATATCACTCTCACCACTGAAACACACACACTCTCTCTCTCCTCATTTTCTCTCTGGTTGACAATATCACCAGTCGAATGAAGCTTTCCGACCACTGTCGTGGGCTCGCAGTCACCTTCCGACCTCCGTGCCGTCGTCGCAGTCAACGAGATCGACTCGGCTCAAGCCTGGCTCTGCCTCAAGATCTGTCGTCTCTCTCTCTCAGCAGATCCATCCTTCGATCGACTATGCCTACTCGTATTAGTCGCATCAACGAGGTTGTTAATGACTTTTTCATTCAGTGAGAATTTGACTTGACAGTCTGTGACTTCTTTCAGTAAGCTAATTTATTTTTAGACTGATAGGTCATTATGCCTCGACAACCAGTCCAACGAGATGATACCAAGTCTTTGGCTCAACAGATGCGTGAATTAATTTCATGCATGATGCTAGGGTCGTAAGGATTTAATTATCAGAGCTAACAAGGCTGGAGACTGACTCCTATGACCCTGAGACTAGTGAGAACTGACTTGTTGAGATTGGATGAGGTTGTGATTGTTGCATCCCAGTTGACCCCTGAGCAGAGGACGGAGGTAGCTGCAGGATTATTGTAGGACCATGCATATCGTTGGTGGCAGGGGACTGGGAGGAATGAAGCCATCACTCCAAGGACAGAGTTTACATAATTGTTCATGAGTTGCTTCTTCAACGAAGCATCAGAGCAACGGAAGTATGAGAAGTTTTTGAATATTCGGCAGGGAGACATATATGTGATGGAGTATCGGAATCGTTTCACACGCTTGGCTCGTTTTGCGCCAAATTCAGTCAGGCTAGTGAAAGAGAAGTTTTGGAGGTTTGAGCAAGGTTTGCGGTCAGAGATTGCCCCATACTTATCTGGTGTGCCACATGCTGATTCTGATGATTTTGTTAGTGCTGCAATAAGATGCGAGGATAGGCTTCGATTTGAGCAGGGCTAGACTCGACGATTTGAGGAAGGTGGGCCTAGTCAAGATCCTTCAAAGAGGGGAAGCTCAAGTACTTCTGGTTCTACTGTATCTTCAGGCGAGGGATCTCACACTCCTACTCCTTTTGCACGTTGTCTTGATTGATGCAAGTTGTAAAGTCAAAAATTAGAGCCAAGCATCGAAGTTCATAAATGAGATGCTAGAGGCAGGAGTTAGCTTGAATATTATAAATTATATGGTATTACTAGATGGGCTGTGTGAAGATAGGAAGATAGAGGAAGAAAAAAAAGTATTTCGGGAAGTGCTGCGCTCTGAAATAAGGGAACTCCTAACCACAAAATACGTGATGTTGTTTAAAGTACTCAAATTAAGCAACTCAATGTTTGAGTGATGATGATTTTTACTTTACTAGAAAATATATTAATTTTATCATGCTTGATTTCTTTGTATGATTGTGATTGGTGTATTTAGTTTTCGGCTATTTGATTTTATCACTTGACGTCAACTGAGTGTCAGTTGAACGTCAACTAAGTGTCAGTTGAACACCAACTGAGTATTAGGTTACCCTCAACTGAGTATCAGTTGAATGTCATATGGGTATCAGTTTATGGTTAACTGAGTATCAGTTGAGGGTAAACCGAGTATCAGTTTAGGGTCAATTGAGTATCACAGTTGAGGGTAAACTGAGCATCAGTTTAGTGTCAACTGAGTATCAGTTTAATCTCAATTTATACACAGTTTAGACTAAACGGTCAACGACCAAAGTTGCCAGAATCCAGTCATCGCTGGTCAACGGTCAACGCCGTCAGAGTAAAGTTAATGGTCAATGGAGAGGTTATGAGAGAGTAACGGTATTGGGTAATTCATTAATTAAAATAAGGGTAAGCTTATCTTTTTACCTAATTAGTTGGCTAGAGAAAATTTTTAAGCTTTTACTTGGCTGATGTGAATTAAAAATCTTATTCTTGAATTTTGGAAAAAAAAGCCCCTGATAAAATACAATTTTAGTGCTTAAAGGGTTGAATGACTTTAGTCAACCACTTAACTAACAAAAAAAAAACAAACAGAGAGAAAAATTACATTGAGAGTTTATGGTAATTAATGAATCAACTCTAATAGGTTATGATAATTAATGAATTAAAAACTATTGGGCAGAAAGAAGCAATTATTTTTCTTTTTCTTCCTTGTAGTTTTTCCGAAAAATTATTAAGTTCTTGAGTTAATTCCATATATTAAGGAACAGTCGAACATTAACTTTGTTTTAATTCCTCGTTTATTTCTTAAATTAGTAAACATTTAATACTTAATTATTTATTAATTTTTAATTAAATACACGTAGAAAGATTATAAAATTTTGTGGCCCTAAGCTCAGGCCTATAAAGCCTATAATCAGGGCCACCCCTGGTTATATGTATTGAAAACTTGGTCCTAACACTACAAAAAGTATATGGGGGGTTCTATTTGCACCTCCAAAACTACTGAGTGTACCTCCATATTTTTTTTGTTTTATTTGACTTTGTCAACTAATGTAAAAAGACATACAAGGACATATGTATATATTAATTTACTTTTTACACCTACATACCAAAATAGATAACAACACGACTACTTCAGTTTTTCTTTTCACTTTCAAAGCATGTTCTTCGTCAGTTTCTCATAGTTGAACGTGATATTTCACTTCGTAGAAATTTTCAAATCCTTGTTGTTTCTCATACAGACACTTTTATTAAAGTCATAGAATCAAGTGTTGTTCATCTTCTTCATTGTTATACCTTGAAGCGTGTTCCCTGAAATAGCAATCAAATTTGAAACCCTAATATAGCGTCCTATGGAAGAAACTGAAGATGCACCAGTGGAGATGCAAATTGTGATGGAAGAGTCTCAGAATGATGAGGTATATATAAAGCATATTCATGTCGGTTAAACATATTTGAGTATTGGTATGAGTATTTTCTATCTTCTCATTCCGTTCATGAGCTCGCAGTCAATATACTGCATAGATAGCATATGTTTTTGCAGTCAAGTAATAACATAGATTTGACTTGGTATATATATCAAGCATATTTGTTAGTGTACTCGATTATACTATGAACATAGGCACTAGTGTATAATTTATTGGTATGCAGGATTTCCATCAAGATGACGATGAACATACAAACACTAATGGGTTTGGACATGAAAGCATGGAAGATCATACAAAATATAATAGGGTTGGACATGAAAGCATGGAAGATCATACAGACCTATTCGTGACAAACCGGGTATGAGTACACTTAAACAGTTAAACCTCTGTGTTTTTCTTTTTTGCATTTGTTTCCTTTGAGATTAAGGACATTAGGAGTGATTTGTATTCAGTCAGTGTGTATTTAGGAATAGCAGATAGGGCACTAGGTTTGTTTTCTTTAGTAGTAATAAAACTTTTGTTGTCAATAACGGAAGCAAAGATGCATTAGTTAGATTTTATACAGTAGTATGGTTTTGTAGGTCTTCGAAAGCAAAGATGCATTAGTTCAGTGGGTTCGTTCTGTTGGAAAAAAAAACAATATGGTGATCATTATTCGGAGGTCAGATTCTGGAAGTATTGGGAATAAGAAAAAGAGACCAAAAATAGAGTTTAGTTGCGAGCGTGGTGGTTATTATAGGCGTATTTTGAAGTCTAATGCTCAGTGTGAGAAGAGTCATAAGCAAACTGATGGAGATGGTAAGCGTAAGAAGCGTCCTAAGGCTAGTGGTACAAAGAGATGCGGGTGTCGATTTGCATTGAGGGGCATTAACAATATTGGGGATGAATGGACATTGAAAGTTATCTGTGGTGTACATAACCATCCTTCTTCTCAATCCCTTCATGGTCACTCCTATGCTGGACGTTTATGTAAGGAAGAACATGCAATATTAGTAGATATGTCAACTAGCTTGATGAAATCCAAGGATATATTGACCGCTATCAAGAAACGGGATAGAGAAAATGTAACAATTATGAAGACAATATATAATGCCAGATCAGCACATCGGACAAAGGCCATGGCTGGGAGATCACAAATGCAATGTCTGCTACATAAGTTAAGGGAACACAATTACATTGAGCATCACAGAAGTGAGGATAATGTCATCACTGACTTATTCTGGTGTCATCCGTATTGTCTTGAGATTCTACGTACATTTCCACATGTTCTTATCATGGACTGTACCTACAAGACCAATAGATATTGTTTTCCTCTTTTTGAGATTGTTGGGGTAACATCCACAGAGAAGACCTTCAATGTTGCATTTGTTTACATGTCAAGAGAAGCGGAAGACAATTATACATGGGCTTTGAGCAGATTGAAGACTCTTTTGCATGAGGACTATGCTCCGGGAGTAATTGTGACTGATCGAGAATTAGCTTTAATGAATAGCATTAGTAAAATATTTCCTGATTCTCGTCATGTTTTGTGTAAGTGGCATATCAATAAGAACGTGATGAAAGAGTGCAAGAAGAAGTTTCCAAAGACAGGAGGGTGGGAGGCATTTATTGATGCTTGGAACACTGTTGTTAGTTCTACAACCGAGGGTGAGTACTTGAAAAATCTCAAGCAACTAGAGTCAAAATTCAGTACATACCCCAGTGCACTTGATTATGTGAAGAACAGTTGGTTGAACAAGTATAAAGATCTATTTGTCGCTGCATGGACAGACACTTGCATGCATCTTGGTACTACTACTTCGAATAGGTAATGTTCGAGCTTTATCATTTTTCCTATGGTATAACACTACATTTAATTTAATTGAACTATATATCATAAGTTTGCATGTTTTCTTTGTTTTATGAGTAGGGTGGAGAGTGCTCATTCGAAACTAAAGAGACAACTAAGGTCTAGCAAATTAGACTTTAATGTTTCGTGGGACTATATACATTCATTGATGGAGCTGCATCATACTGATATCAAGGCTTCATTTGAGAAAAGTCGATGTTTCCTGCAACATGATTTCAAGCATGATTATTTGAAGGAATTAATAAGTTATGTATCAATTACGGCCTTGAACAAGATCGTGTGTGAAGCTAATAGGTAATTTTCAGTTTCAATTATTACCTGTATATATAGATATGTGTGTGTGTGTGTGTGTGTGTGTGTGTGTGTGTGTGTGTGTGTGTGTGTGTGTGTGTGTGTGTGTGTGTGTGTGTGTGTGTGTGTGTGTGTGTGTGTGTGTGTGTGTGTGTGTGTGTTGTAATTGTTCTAATCTATTCATCAAATGTAGGGCTGTTAATATCAAGGACTTGGCTTGTTGTGATTGTGTTATACGTGTTACACATGGTTTGCCATGTGCACATGAGATTGCTGAATACAAACACTCTAATAAGCCGATTCCTATTGATGTGGTTCACAAGCATTGGAGACAGTTGGGTGTTGGTCAAACTATGCATACTAGTGACGCCCAAGAAAAGGTTCCAGTAAAACAACATATGGTTCGACTGGAGGAATGGGTTCAACAACAAAATGATGAAACAAGACGAGAATTTTTGATAAAAATTGATGAGCTGATGAATCCAGGTAGTACGTTTCTTAAAGAGCCTGCAAAAAAAGTGAAGACAAAAGGGCATCCACGAGTTGACACTAGTACTCGTCGTTTTCCGTCTGCATGGGAGATTGATGAAGTTATTTCAAGTCAAGACAATAATTCTGCACCTACAGTTTATGAAGTTGGTCAAGATGTTCCTCGATCATGGCCCTATTGTTCCTGTTCGTCCTACCACATCAGATAAACCTAAGGATGTCCCAAAGAAAGTGCAGGTATGAATGTCTTTTACAATACTAATTAAATTTCTATTTAGTTACTTATTCTACTGACTAACTATTTTACTTTACAGAGCCCAAATGATTCTCCATTTGCAGTACTTACAACGAAATATAATTGCCAATTCCGACTTGGAATGCAGCCATATGTTATTGGCGCCTTTGATGTTGAATCCGATGGTAATTGTGGTTACAGAGTTGTGGCGTCTGCGATGGGATTTGGTCGAAAATCTTGGCGTCGGGTTCGTAAGGATTTATTGAACGAATTGGACAATATGCCACAATTGTATGAAGTAATCTTTGGTACTGGACATGTTAAGAGGGTTAAGGATGCACTTAACCATTATGGCTCTGGCTTCGCACCAATAAGATGTTGGATGTACTTCCCAGAAATGGGGCATCTAATTGCAACTTGTTACGGTGTGGTGGTGATCAATATATCGCATGGGCAATGCTTAACATTTTTCCCTTTGCTGGAACACCGTGCTGGACATCTGAGCAGCAATGACATTAAAGAGATTGTAATTGGTCATGTGAATAAAAATCATTACGTTCATGTATGTATTTCAATCAAATACATGTATTTATGTTTTAAGTTTACTTATATTGATGCTAACAAGGTGTTTTACATTTTTCAGCTACAAATGGCACCAGGACATCCTTTGCCATACCTTGTACCAAACTGGGAGAAGAATGCAGACGCCAAAGTTATACACTTGTATTCAAGATATCAGAAGCGTCTAGAGCAATACAGAGAATGTTGTCCTATTACTGTAGTTCCGGGAATTTTCACAGTAGATGATTGAATAATGAGATATGAATTGTTGAAGGGCATATGTCGACATTGTTGAAGGGCATATGTCCCATGTTTGTGTCATTTTCTGGTTTTGAGACAATGATGTGTATTGTTACTTGTTTTCTTGTTTTAAATTGATATGTGATTGGTTCTAAATATCATGCTTGATGAGATTGTCGGGGTTTCAGTTGGAATCCAATATTTAATTGGATTTAGAACTTGTCTTTTGTCATGAATAAAGATCTACGATTTTCTATTGAGCGCAGCTCTCCATCTGATAATTCTCATGAAATTTGTAATTCGGATAGCTTGGTGATCAATCTGGACATGGACATTGAACAAATCTACTTGAAGGGTATTTCCGTAAAGCTGAAGAGGTATACTTAGAGATTGGAATAAGTTAAAAAGTGAAATGGAGGTGTACTTAGTAGGAGAGGTACACTCAGTAGTTTTGGAGGTGCAAATAGAACCCCCCAAAATATATATGTGTGCATCCAACATTCAAAAAATAATTAATAATTAATGTCATTTCAACAACATTACATGTTATTGAATCCAAACAAAGAATCAAACTATCACTTTGCACACAATTCACTATACCTAATTAGTATTGACTCTTCCATGTCAGGCTCTGTATTGCTTTAAATTTTATTTTCCTTTAGTCAAACAGCCTCTCTTTTTTCTGCACCAACAAAATAACTCTCTATTTGATTGGTTAGTTACTACATACCAAGCCTGTTTCATTTCGGTTTTGGATTTTGTCATGTATATCTAAGATGTAAATAACTTTTCTAATTCATCCTAGAAAAATGCTGAATTTGTTTGAAATTTTTTTTGAAGCGGAATTTTAGTATCAGTGTTCCATACAAATACATAATTAGATATGTGAAAAGTTCAACAAATTACTAACATGTTGTTCTTTCTAAATACATATTTAATTTTCTCTAACATCTTAAAACCACAACATACAATAGCATTGAAATTTTTTTCCAACCTTACAACATGCTTGTAGTTTGGTATGAAATTGCAACAAATCTATAAATTAAGCTAATGTGAACACATACCGTGATCAAGGCTAATTATAAGAACACAAATCGTGACTCATGACAACATGCAAAAATGCCCACTCAAATTAGACCTAAACAACATGAACAAGTGATATTCCAGTCATCCTTACCGCAAGCATTGTAATTTGTAAACATAAAAATAGTGTTCCTTCACCACACGTGTGTAGATGAACAACACAAGAATGAGACACATGTCACTATGTAAGCAATCTTTGGCCCAAAAAAGCAATCTTGGGCCTAGATGAATAGTAGTCCAATAGGGAGATAAATGGTGGATCATTCTTCGGTCCAAACACTAAGAAATGGCCCAACTCAGTTTTGTCGCCTTGTTTCTTTTAAGCCTGAGACTTTAGCAGGGTTTAAGGAGTAGATCGAGAATCTTAAAAAAATCTCAAAGGAAAACTAAAACATTGTCGTTTGAGATGTTGGATTGGAGATCCCACATTAAAATAAGATAAAATGAAATACAATTTAAATAAATGTGGACTATTCCTAATTATATAAATGTCTTTTGTGGATCAAATTAAACACCTTAAATGTGGTTAAGTTGAAACAATACTAACTTTACGTGCCACGTTTGCCGTTATTCAACACGATACTTGCATTGGAAGTACTAGTAGTAGTGCCAAGTGAACTCAAAGAAATGTGAGCTGAGGTATATGGCGATCATGAGAAAGACGAGAAGCGTCAGCGTGGTTAAGTGCAACGTAGGTATATACGAAGCTGGACTAGTAAGTCAGTCCAATTGGGATGTAAGTCACAAAAATAGCGTTTCCTTGATAAGTCTGTAGATGGACACAAACAAGTATGCAAAAACATGTCACCATTTTAGATGTCTTGGGCCTAGATGAACAGTCCACATGGCCCAACTCAATTCTGTAACAGTGTAACGTTCCGTCGTCTTGCTTCTTCAACCCTGAGACTTTAGCAGGGTTTTTGTTGGGAGAAAATCTGAATCCCAAAGAGACCACAATGTCATTCAAGAAACGAAAAGTGGCGACGCTTGCGTCATTGAGTTCAGAATTGACGGACAAGTCGCCGAAAGCCTCGGTCGACACTCCAATCATTCCTCTACTCGACATCATCAATCGTCACCCCAACTACTTCACCACCAGCTCCTGCTCCGGCCGAATCTCCATCCTCTCCCAACCCCCCGCCACGTGTCGCCAAAAGAAGACAACGACGAAGAAGAAAGCTTGCGGCGGCGCGTGGCTCTACATCACGCACGACCCGGCCGACCCGGACTCGGTCCTCGAAACCATCTTTCACAAACCCGACTACCCGGAAAACAACGATAATAATAACGACGTCGTTTTTAGATTCGAGCCGCTGATAATCGCCGTGGAGTGCAGTGACGTGGCGGCGGGTCAGTCTCTGGTCTCAAAAGCCATAACGTCCGGGATTACAAGTTCGAACAAGCGCGTGATTATCGCGATGCGATGCTCGATGAGGCTGGAGGTCCCGCTCGGGAGCCGCCGCAAGATTTGTTAAGTATTGTGCTTGTTTGATTTTGATTAAATAAATTAGACTAGTATATAGTCCATGTAGTCTGTTAGGAGTCGTGGATTTGATTCCTTAGTGTTTACCAAGTCTTTAGAGAATTCCAGATTTTTAGGATATTTAGGATAGTTGATGATGTATTGAGTAGTTGCTGGTTTTTAGCAGTAGTTGGTTTTGTATGCTCTCTATATACAGAGCTTTCTTGTTTAATGAAATCATCCAGTTCCAATATCTCTCTGATTGTTATTCACTTACAAATTCTTACAAAGTGGTATCAGAGCCCCCACTGGGCCTGAGGTGAAGCAGCAGCTTTGTGTGCATTTTGCAGCAGCAAGAGTGATGGCAGAGAACAACAATTATGTGCAACCCTCCATTCCACACTTTGATGGTCACTACGACCACTGGCGTATGTTGATGGAGAATTTTCTGAGATCGAAGGAGTATTGGAGCTTGATTGAGACAGGTTTTTCTGAGCCTGCAGCTGGAGAGACGTTGACAATAGCACAGAGGAGGACGTTGGATGAGATAAAGCTGAAAGATTTAAAAGTGAAGAATTACCTCTTCCAGGCAATTAATCGCAAAATTTTGGAGACTATTCTTCAGAAGGAAACTTCGAAGCAGATCTGGGAGTCTATGGAGAAGAAGTATTCAGGGAACGCGAGGGTGAAACACGCTCAACTCCAAGCACTAAGAAGGGAGTTTGAGATTCTTGAGATGAAGGTTGGTGAGTCCATTACAGACTATTTCTCAAAAGTCATGTCTGTGGCAAATAGAATGCGAACTTATGGTAAACAGATGCAAGACGATGTTGTGGTGGAGAAAATACTTCGATCATTGACTGAGAAGTATGATTATGTAGTATGCTCCATTGAAGAGTCGAAGAATATTGATGAGATGTCAGTTGATGAGCTGCAGAGTTTGTTGCTTGTTCATGAGCAAAAACTCAATCGACACAAAGGGGAGGAGCAAACTGCTTTGAAAGCAACAACAAATGGAGGTGGTAGTTCGTCAACAAGAGGAAGAGGACATGGTTCATAGAAAGGAAGAGGCCGAGGAAGAGGAGGTCGAGGATATGGAGAAGGAAGCAGGCAGCCACATGGAGATTGGAGCAGGCAGTCAAAAAATTTCAGATATGAAGATCATTCTCAAGGTCGAGGTAGAGGTCGAAATTAATATTTTGACAAGTCTAATATTGAATGCTTTATATGTCACAAACTTGGTCACTTTCGATCTGAATGCTACACCAAGTTGCTTGGTGACAAAGAAAGGGAAGAGAAGTCCAACTTTACTGAGAACAAAGAAGAAAATGAGACACTTTTGATGGTGTTTCATGCGAATGAGGAGCCTGAAGCAAACACATGGTATTTAGACTCCGGGTGCAGCAATCACATGACCGATAGTAAGTCATCTTTGTCTGCTTTAGATGAAACATTTCGCACTGTTGTGAAGTTTGGTGATAATTCTACAGTTCGTGTTATGGGGAAAGGTGTGATTCCAATTAGAACAAAAACAGATCATGTTGAGGCTATTTCAAATGTGTTTTATGTTCCTGATTTAAAGAGTAATCTGTTGAGTATTGGTCAACTTGAAGAGAAGGGATATGTGTGCACTCAGAGAGATGGTGCTTGTGAGGTTTATGATCCAAAAAGGGGTCTAATTGCTCATGCTAAAAGGACTTCAAACAGACTGTATCCACTGCAAATCAATGGTGTTCATTCCTGCCATTTGACCAAGACGAAAGATCCGACATGGCTTTGGCATAATCGCTATAGCCATTTGAATTTCAACGGATTGAAGACTCTATATCAGAAGGGAATGATGGCAGGCCTACCTCATATCAGTTTTCCTTCTCATGTTTGTGAAGAATGTGTTGTTGGCAAGCAGCACCGAGATTCCTTTCCTAAAGGAAAATCCTGGAGAGCTCGAGGAGTGTTGGAACTGATTCATTTTGATCTCTGTGGGCCTATAAACCCAACATCGAATGGAGGAAAGAGGTACTTTATTACATTTACTGATGATTATAGCAGGAAAACATGGGTCTATTTCTTGGAGGCAAAATCAGAAGCATTTGCAGCATTTAAGAAGTTCAAAGCTCTTGTTGAGAATGAAGCGGGGAGAGCAATCAAAATCTTGCGAACAGATCGTGGTGGAGAATTCAACTCACAAGAATTTATACAATTTTGTGAGATGAGTGGCATTAGAAGGCAACTTACTGCTGCCTACACACCTCAGCAAAACGGTGTGAGTGAAAGCAAAAATCGTACTATTTTGAATATGGTACGATGCATGTTGGCAAAGGAAAGCATCTCGAAGGAGTTTTGGCCAGAAGTGGTTAATTGGAGCATCCATGTATTGGATAGAAGTCCCACATTTGCTGTTCAAAACATGACACCTGAGGAAGCTTGGAGTGGACACAAGCCAGCAGTGGATCACTTCAAAATATTTGGCTGCATAGCATATGCTCACATCCCAGATGAGAAGAGGAAGAAGCTTGATGACAAGGCTGAAAAATGCATTTTTCTTGGGGTTAGTGAGCACTCAAAAGCTTACAAGCTATTTAATCCTATCACCAAGAAAATCATTATAAGCCGAGATGTTGTTTTTGATGAAGAAAAGATATGGGAATGGGCAGATGATGCAAGGCAGAAGGATGTTTCAATCAGTTTTGATGAAGAAAGTGAGAAAGAAGCTGATCAACAGGTGCAAGATGAAACTGTAGGTGTACCAAATGAAGGCCAATCATCTAATCAAAGACCCCAACGTAACAACAGAAAGAGGCCAGCTTGGATGATGGATTATGAAACAAATTTTGATGATGAATCCTCTGAAGATGAAGAAATTGCTAGTCACTTTGCTTTGTTTGCAGATTGTGACCCGGTGACATTCAAAGATGCAGTGATAGATCCCAAATGGCAAAGGGCTATGGATGAGGAGATGAAGGCTATAGAAAGGAACAACACTTCGGAGTTGACAGAGCTTCCAAAGGGACAAAAGCTTATCGGTGTAAAGTGGGTCTATAAAACAAAGCTCAAAGCAAATTGTGAAGTTGACAAGTACAAAGCACGCTTGGTTGTGAAAGGTTACAAGCAGGAATATGGAGTGGATAACAAAGAGGTGTTTGCTCCAGTTGTGAGGCTTGATACAATCAGATTGGTGCTTTCAGTTGCAGCACAGAATTCATGGCCTATATATCAGCTTGATGTGCAGTCAGCATTCTTGCATGGAAGACTAGAAGAAGAGGTGTATGTTGATCAGCCTTCTGGATACGTGCAACAAGGTCAAGAAAATCAGGTATATCGGCTAAAGAAAGCACTTTATGGACTGAAACAAGCTCCAAGAGCTTGGTACAGTCGCATAGATACTTACTTTGCCAAGAATGGTTTTCTTAAATGTCCTTATGAACACACACTTTATGTTAAGCTGGGAGATGGTGGGAAAATGCTTTTCGTGTGCTTATATGTTGATGACCTTATTTATACTGGCAATGATAGAGGCATGTTTGATGATTTTAAGAAGTCTATGATGGATGAATTTGCCATGTCTGATTTGGGGTTGATGCATTATTTTCTGGGCATTGAAGTTCTACAGTCATCTAATGGTGTCTTTATTTCACAAAGAAAATATTTGCTGGAGGTTTTAGACAGGTTCAGGATTAAGGATTGCAATCCTGTTTCAACTCCAACTGAGATTGGTTTAAAGCTCACAAAGAATGGCCCTGGAAAGAAGGTGGATGCTACACTTTTCAAGCAAATTGTTGGAAGTCTTATGTACTTGACTTCAACAAGGCCTGATATCATGCATCCAGTAAGCTTGATTAGTCGATATATGGAGAGACCAACTGAAGTTCATCTCCTGGCTGCAAAGAGGATTTTTCGGTATCTTAAAGGTACTGCAGACTTTGGTATTTTGTACAAGAAAGGGGGTAGTTCAAGTCTGATTGGGTTTTCAGATTGTGATTATGCTGGAGATATTGATGATAGGAAAAGCACTTCTGGGTTTGTGTTTACGTTGGGTTCTGGTGCTATTTCTTGGTCCTCTAAGAAACAACAAATAGTGACCTTGTCAACTACTGAAGCAGAATTTGTTGCAGCTGCATCTAGCTCTTGTCAAGCTATTTGGTTACGTAGACTACTGGAGGTTCTTCACAATCAGCAACAAGGTGCAACCTTAATATTCTATGATAATCAGTCCACAATAAAGCTGTCCAAGAATCCAGTGCTACATGGAAGGAGCAAGCACATTGATGTAAGGTACCATTTCTTGCGTAATTTATGTAAGGATGGTACAATTGATTTGGTGTTTTGTAAGAGTGAAGATCAAGTTGTAGGTATATTCACCAAGCCTCTCAAATCTGATGCGTTCAAGAAGCTCAAAAATCTGCTTGGAGTATGTTCTTTGAAGGAGTTTACTAATGAAGAATGTGAAGGGAGCTGTTGGAGTTTTATGTGTAAACTGATGTTCTGAAGAACATTCAGTTTAAGGGAGAGTGTTAAGTATTGTGCTTGTTTGATTTTGATTAATAAATTAGACTAGTATATAGTCCATGTAGTCTGTTAGGAGTCGTGGGTTTGATTCCTTAGTGTTTACCAGGTCTTTAGGAGAATTCCAAATTTTTAGGATAGTTGGTAATGTATTGAGTAGTTGCTGGTTTTTAACAGTAGTTGGTTTTGTATGCTCTATATATACAGAGCTTTCTTGTTTAATGAAATCATCCAGTTCCAATATCACTCTGATTGTTATTCACTCACAAATTCTTACAAGATTTTGGTCTCTCGCGAGTATTTGAGGTTCCTTGTCGGAGTGGCCAACGAGAAAATGGAGGCTAACTGGAGAAGAACCGACGCTTTTCTACAGGCTCTCACTCTCGAAAATGTCGAAAATGCCCTTCCTGGTATGGTTTTGAAAGTTTCTGGTGATGATTGAACAATTTGAACTGTGATAATTGAATTGGTTGTTTAGTTTTTGTGAAAAGTTGTGAACGTTATTTTGTTGCAGGACAACAAAGTCTGAGTCTTTGAAACATTGGCAGGGTCCGAGGTGGGTCTCGGTTGCGCTAGTTTAGCTGTTGTTCTGATAGAGCTGTCCGGTGAGCCCGAGGAGAGTGTTTACCTTTGGGGCCATTCGGCGTGTGCAATGGAGAACAAGGAGGGGAATGGGGTTTTTGTGTTTGGTGGGTTTGGAGGTGTGGGAAGACATGCTAGGAGAAACCAATGCTTGATGGTTGATTTGTTGTCGGGGAGGTTGGGAGTGATTCGTGTGGAGAAGAACAGTCTGTCCGCGAGATTGTCTGCGAGATTGGGACACACGGCTTTGTTGGTTGAAGAATGTGTGTTTGTTATTGGAGGCAGGGTTGATCCTGAGAAGATTTTGAGTGATGTGTGGGTCTTTAGTACGCAGAAGAATGAGTGGAAGCTGTTGGAGTGTTCCGGTGATGTGTTTGCTCCGAGGTAAACTATTCTGCTGAAATAACTGAGTGAACTTTTAGCATTGTCAAGTGATGCTGTCTTAACATAGTTTGATTGGTGTAATGAATTTAAGCTATATGTATACTGGCATCGACATGCTGCAGCTGTTGTAGGATCAACGATATATGTTTTTGGTGGACTTAACAATGAAACAGTCACTTCGGCATTGTATGTCCTCGATACAGATAGTCTGCAGTGGACAGAGATACCTGTCAAGGGGGAAGGACCCTGTGCTCGACATTCTCACTCTATTGTTGCCTGCGGGTCTCAGTTGTATGTCTTTGGAGGATTTGATGGTGAAGAAGCACTTGGAGACTTGTACAGATTTGATATCCAACCATGTAAATGGAAGAAAGCGAAGGCGACTGGGAGAAGTCCCCATGCAAGGTTCTCGCACTCCATGTTTGTCTACTGAAATCATGTTGGAGTTATTGGTGGTTGTCCAGTTAGTCAACATTGGCGAGAGTTGGCAATACTTGATTTACGTCGCTGCATGTGGAGGCATGTGAGACTGGAATCCAGTAGTGAAGATTTGTTTGTGCGTAGCACAACCAATGTTGTCGGTGATGACCTTTTCGTGATAGGTGGCGGGGCATCTTGTTATGCATTCGGAACAAAATTCAGTAAGCCAATGAAAATCAACTTGCTTCCCTCGATGCTTAGAGATGATAGTTTCAAACCACGAATCGGAGAAAGGCATACTGAGCTAAAGAATGGGCAATTACAAGATCCACAGGGTCAATGTGAACAGACCTTAACTGAAGCTCTTGACCTAAATAGTGACTTGCCTGTTGCAGATGAAAAATCTCAGCAAAGAGATGCATATTGGGTTCTAAAACTTGATTAAAAAAATATGTGAAAGTAGCAAAGGACATTCTGAAGAAGTTTGGCTGGTTAGATCTTGGAAGGAAGGTTTGCTCTGTAGGAGGTGGTTTACATATTTGTTTCCCTGTGAATGCAAAAATTTCTGATGCATCTAGAGAAATTCAGCATCATTTGGCAAGTTTAGTCGAAGTACAAGATGATCAGTTCTGCAAACCAGTTACGGGAGAAGAATGTATGGTTGATGGGGTCAGCTCTTTAAAAGCCTTGGATATTCTAAAGGAATGCGGTGCCACTAAGATGGTAGATGAAGTGGCTGGAGTCAGTAGAACTGCCAGATCTCCCTTGAAAATATTGAATGAAGCTGTGGGGTCTCTGATAGAGGATAAAGACTTACCTACAGACTATTGGAGGAGCTGCCAACCAGGTTTGTAGTTTGTGTATTCTTTGCAAGTAGGAATAGAAAACCCAGTATCTTCTCAAATTGATGATAAATAAGGTAAATGTAAAATGTAGGCAGAATGTTTTGGAAGGATGTTTCAAATTTTGTCATTTATGAACCTATTTAGATTGGGAATGCACTGGGAGTAACTACTGGATGGAATGACCATACGTGCTTGTGATGCTCATAAAAAATCTTTGAGTCCTTTTTAGGTGGGAGCGACTTGGAAATATTGTGGTGCTCCCAGTAACATCTTTCAAGAATCCATTATGGGACTAAGTTGGGGAGGAACTTTGGCCTATTATTGCCAAATTGCTAAATGCGGTTCGTCGTGCTCGTCAAGTAAGTAAAAGTGCTACGATATGGGGTTTGTTCATTAAACTCAGGAAAATGTTGCTAGTTTCTTGAGATCAAATATGCACGACTTCAATGGTCTTAATATTACAGGGTCGAGTTGCATCAACTGGTACAAGGGACAGTACATTGGAGATTTTGATAGGAAATAATGGCTGGGTTGATCATCGTGAAAATGGAATTCTCTATTCTTTTGATGCTACTAAGTGCATGTTCTCCTGGGGAAACCTTTCAGAGAAGCTTCGGATGAGCTCTCTGAATTGTAAAGATGAGATCATTGTGGAATTTTGCTGGAATTGGATATTTTGTGCTGCCATTTCTTGTCAGGTTCGTTCTGATGAAATTTTTATATGGTACTTCTTCCCCTCAATAATATTAATAGAAGTCTGTAGAGTTGTTTTTCTTCTCCCTTGCTCTTAAATTAAAGATTTATTCAGTTATGGGACACTCAGATGGGTAAACCATAAAACTGATCAGAACAGCTGGTGGGAAAGCATAACTGTATTGTAGATAGTTATTGTTCTTCTTCATACATATGTAAGTTGCACGCTGACCTCTCTTTTGTATTCTTTGCCGAAAACTCTCTGGGCATTCCAAGATCAGTATGGTAGGAAAATGTTAGTGGCACTCATTGCAGGGACATCTAATGAATTTAGCCCATTGAATGGTTGTCCCTGGGACAATCACTGTAGTTTCATGCTGCTTGATCATTTTAATATCTAGGGTTACCTTAAAGGATGAAGGTGTTACTTTTTTATTTGAAGATTGCACTCCCTGAAGTTTTTTACTGTTGGTGGATCAGAGCCAAGGCAAAATTTGTTTATGCTTGTGAATGGAATCCTCATGCTGTTGAGGCACTCCGGATAAACGTAGAGGCCAATTCTGTCAGTAGCCGATGCGTCATTCTTGACGGAGATAACCGAACAACGGCACCTAAAGTATGTTCACTGACTGGCATCAATTTAAGTTCTGATAATTATCTATTAGTTTGAAATAGTGAAGGTCTCCTCTTTTTGTGATGTTTGATCTCTCCTTGAGTGATAATTTGCTGAGTTCTTCATGCATTGTCTGGCACAGTTTGAAGGGAGGTTCTGATGTAGTTGCTATAACTTGATTGTTTTATCGCAGGGAGTCGCTGATCGGGTCTGCCTTGGCCTCATTCCATCAAGTGAGTCTAGCTGGGTGACTGCTGTTGCAGCATTACGGTACGATTATGTCCTTAGTACTACATATTTGGTGCTCTCACTGTTGGTATCCTGTTGTATTCTGTGAAATTAAATGTCCTCTGAAACACCTTCTTCCCATGGACCAAACCTATACACACATTAATTTTAATTCTGGTGATGCAGGAGTGAGGGTGGGATGCTACATGTGCATGCAAATGTGGTGGACTCAGAAGAGAGTTCGTGGACTAAATATGTATCAGAATCTATAGCAGAAACTGCGAGATCTCAAGGTATTGATTCTGGACTCGCATGGACAAAATATGTATATCAGAACCAATAACGGTTTTCCAGTTTAGGTGGTTGTAAATTATGTTTGGCTGCAGGTCATTGTTGGGAGGTTTCTATTGAACATCTGGAGAGAGTCAAATGGTACGCACCACACATCCGTCACGTCACTGCAGATGTGAGGTGTAAACAGACCCAGAAATAACAATTTAGGTGCAGGCGAGTTAAAGACTTGAAGGCAACAGATTTTTCAGGACCCTTTAAATTCAAATGGTTCCCTTTAATGCAGAGTAGACAATCTAAATGCAAGTTTTTGTTTTGATGAGAACTTTAACATGTAGCACGCCTTTGTATGAATTGTATTTCCTGTCATTTTGGAATAATGACAGGTCCTATGCAGCAATTGTAGACAGGTCTTCTATGTATATCATGCATCTCTTCACTACGCTCGAATATCACACCTTCAAAGTTGTAATGACATTTACATGATGCTGGTCACGATAAGCTGTCTAATTAGCTTTTCTTATCACAAGGCACAGTGTGTTCTCCTATAAATAAGTCTGATTCAGCTATATGTTACACCGCAAGCATGTTGTAAATTTACAGGACATTCAAGTAATAGTTCTGAGATATTAGAGAAAATTAAGGGTGTCGACATTTTTTATTTGAGATCGAAACAATAACTAAAAGACCAACTGTGTACAAATATGATATATGGTTGCCAAATTGATATTTTCATCCAGGAGCCTAGGCCAGATATGGCTAGGACTCCAAGATGCTTTATCATTACAAGGAGAAACCTAGATCACATCCTCCTCCTGCAAGATCAATCCAAAAGGTAGGAATGGTCGAAGGTGGAAGGCATCAATGCCATATAGAACCATTGCTAATAGGTTAGCTACTTAACATTTACATAGCGAGGCTTCGTTGTTGGTTACATAGCGGGACTATGAGGCCAATCCTTAATTGCTGAGAATTAACTTGGTCTGCTTATTTGGTTAGAATCACTCGAATCTTGTCATCATGAACTGCAAGTAGAGATTCGCAATTACATGTATTGAACTTCGAAGTCAGAAAGAAGAGGATAACACATTCATTTTGCAACATATATACCACAAGGTATGCATGACACCAAGAAACCTGAATTACCAAAGTCTACAGTATATGTCATCGAGAAAAGTCTAAACTATGTCGTTTAAAATGATCGATCCGGATCACTGTATGTCAGACATCCTATCAATCAGTAGAGAAAATTGAGTCCAGATTCTACATGCAAATGACACATGGTATGAAAATTGAATACTAAAGCACTCAAGACTGTGAGGAGTAGCTTTCAACATTTTCTTTTATGGCAAGAAACAGAGAATGTGAGTTCAGTGCAGCAGAACAAGAACTGCTCCTATCTTTGTTTCTTATGCTGGATATATTTGGTCCTACAGTTTCCTGCTTTCATATACAATATGATGTTTTCTCTAAATATAATAATATGATGACTTAGAGCATCTTCAGACCCCAACATATAAAGTCACTCACTTTTTAAATTTGTTGGACAATTCCCAGTACATATGTCATGTGTATGAATCAATGCTCATTAGTATGACCTGCCCTACTCATTGTGGATCTCTAGGGCTTGCTCTGAAAGTCCTCTAATTGAACATTTTATATGAGTGAAGAAACAACGTACGTTGCTTAGGAAGATTTTTTGGGTTTAGTCTAATCTAATCTGAGCAATAATTCTACCAATTCAAAATGATAAATTCTTCGATGGATAAGATCTTCTTCGAGAATCTAGATTAATGGGATGCAATATCGGGGTTGAAGATCCTAAACTTCCCTAACAATCACATTTTTGTTATTCGACGTAAAGAGATCGAAGCAAGCTCAAAAAAGTAACGCTCGTCTATATAAAAGAATGAGTTAAATGATAAAAAAGAAATTATAAGTTTGACACATTTATTTTCAAATAATGAGGATTAAGAGCATCATTACTTTACTTTTTAAACATATTTATTGAAAAAATAATTAAAAGTTAAATTTTTAGGGAGTTAAAAAATTTGTGCTCCAATCATACAAAATAATTAGGGAGCCACATTAAATGTATCTATTTTTAAATATATATTTTTAATAAATTCACTACATTTTTAAAATTTATTTATGTTTAATAAAAATTACAAAGAAATAGCGTAAATAATTTATAATATTTTTTATTTAGAAATAGTTTATTTATAAGTTTGAACTAAATATTTTTGTTTTGTAAATTATTTTATTTACAAATAATGTTTTTTTGATCAAAATACAAATATTTGAAATTGTAATAAATTACATTCTATAAATTGTAATAATCATCATTTTAGTTATTCATAAATTATTTTTTATTAATATTTCAAAAATTTTAAGAATTTATTTCTCTCTCCTCATATTTAAGAGCTCTTAAAAAACTTCATATTTTAAGAGTCTAATAAAAAATATAAATGAGATACTAAAAATTAATTTTTCTCTATTTTTTATCTACCCAACTCTAAAAACGAGTCTCATTATACTCTAATAAACCACTGACATGTTCATGGGGGTGGGCGAGAGAGCTCACTTCATTATTTTATGTGATCATGGCATTCATGCATGGAGACACATATGGTTGCCGACACAGTTCCTCAACTTGAATGGAGTGTCGGTGGTCACAGTCTCAGACTCACGGTAGTGAAGCAACAGTGCCACCCAGCTCCCCAAGTCTTAATCCCCTTTTTAAAAGTTTATTTCATTTATCAAAAGATTAGTACATTAGTTTCTCACCCTATTCCTTAATGAGCTGTGTCATCTCAACTTTTTCACTACTGCTATTATACTGTGTATTTGAATTATTCCATCCAACATGGTTACTGTAACTCTTTCATTCTTTTAATCTCAGATTCTCAGATCTTAATCCAAAGCCATAGTATGGATTTCTTCTATCTTTTCTTCTCGGATTCGGCTCTTCTAAAGCTAGAGAGATGTGCTTTCTTTCAAAAGAACTAGAGTAAATCATGCCTCTTTTCCTAAAGATTTTTTTCTTCTTCTTTTTCTTTACATTTTTAGTTCATGCATGCATGTCATAATGCTACGTATATACAGCTCTGGTAAGTCACCTGGTTAGGAATTTGGTTGACTAAGCATTACATATCTAGCTAAACAGATCTTTCATGTTGCACGGCCTTTATATTTGTTAATGTTACTTATTTTCCGTTCTCTGTGAGACCGACATTCTATTATAGTGTTGTGTCACGTGTATCTATGATAACTCAAAATTGAGTCATTCTATTATAGTGTCGTGTCACGTGTATCTATGATAACTAAAAACTGAGTCAAGTGTCTCCAATTTTATTACCCAAATTGTCTCCAATTTTATTACCCAAATTGTCCATCTTGTGCTTTATTTAAGCAAGCATCCAAGACTACTCAAAAACCAAAGCAGAGGGCCTCCTCATCAGTAACTGAACTGCCTGACTTTATTCTAAAAATGGGTTCCAGAGCTCTCTTCCTCTTCTCTGCATTGGTTGCTCTCTCAGCTGTGTCTTGCTTTGCTGAAAGCAATGAACAAGATCCAGGTCTTGTCATGAACTTCTACAGGGACTCATGTCCTCAGGCTGAAGATATCATCACAGAACAAGTCAAGCTTCTCTACAAGCGCCACAAGAACACTGCTTTCTCTTGGCTCAGGAACATCTTCCATGACTGTGCTGTCCAGGTAGCTAGCAAGCTACACATAATCCTCCATTGTTTTTGTTAATTTTTTGCTTATAAGATTAGTACTTTGGGACTAATATTTTTTGCTTTATGTGATAGTCATGTGATGCTTCACTATTGTTGGACTCAACAAGGAGGTCCTTGTCTGAGAAAGAAATGGACAGAAGCTTTGGGATGAGAAATTTTAGGTACATTGAGGAGATCAAAGAGGCTTTGGAGAGGGAGTGCCCTGGAGTTGTTTCTTGCTCAGATATTCTTGTCTTGTCTGCCAGAGAAGGAGTTGTTAGGGTATGAACTTACTTAACACACGGATCTGAAGTTGGTATGAGTTATTTTGAGAAAAAGTAGCTAATTTAGGTTACTCTTGGTGTGTTATGCAGCTAGGAGGCCCATTCATTCCTCTTAAAACTGGAAGAAGAGATGGTAGAAGAAGCAGAGCTGAGATCCTTGAGCAGTACCTTCCTGACCACAATGAGAGCATGTCAACTGTTCTTGAGAAGTTTTCTGCTATAGGAATTGACACTCCTGGAGTTGTTGCCCTTCTAGGTAATACTTTTCACCCAAATCTATTTACCAATTGATAAGTCCAAAGAATAATTAGTCATATGGGCAATTTTGCAAGTTTACCATTCAGATTTGGATTAGTGTAACAAATAGATTTTAGGAACTTAAAATAACCACATCACTTGATGAGCAAGTGTCACTGTTGTTGGTTTATTTATGTAACATGTTATTGTGCAACCATTTTTACAGGAGCTCATAGTGTTGGAAGGACACACTGTGTGAAGTTGGTGCACCGTTTGTACCCAGAAGTTGACCCAGCTCTGAACCCAGACCACGTCCCACACATGCTCAAGAAGTGCCCTGATGCAATCCCAGACCCCAAGGCAGTCCAGTACGTGAGAAATGACCGTGGTACCCCCATGATCTTCGACAACAACTACTACAGGAACATCTTGGACAACAAAGGCTTGATGATGGTGGATCACCAGCTTGCCACAGACAAGAGAACTAAGCCATATGTCAAGAAGATGGCCAAGAGCCAAGACTACTTCTTCAAGGAGTTCACTAGAGCCTTCACCATTCTCTCCGAGAACAACCCTCTTACAGGAGACAAAGGAGAGATCAGGCAGCAGTGCAATATGGCCAACAAGCTCCACCAAGTCATAGAGTGATGGAGATATCCACAAAGAAGCTAGCTTTGTCTTCAAAGCGCTTTTCCTCTAGTGTGAGACAGCTGCTTGCATAAATAAGTTAGTCTTTTCTGTTCTAGTAGTTCTATGTTTCTATGGCAGCAGCTATAATCATCAGTACTGCTCTGTTTCATGGTGTAGGTTTTTTTTTCCCCTCCTTTTCCTTCTGTTGTTGTTCTTGTAGTGATGCTAAGATGGATGGATGTATTTATGGGGTTGGTTTTCATTAACAAGTATGAATGTATGATGCATGGATTTCAATGATAATGTTATTGATGATTCATGCTGATATTAGAGCAAACTATGTATGATGATCTACAATATATTTGCTCTCCTGCATTGTTTATCTACGAGATCAAAAGTTATTGAGATTTGACATGTAATATAACACTGAAGGTACACCCGTTTCAAACTATTTATCATCAATGACTGGTGATGATTCATGCATGTTTGTAAATAAAGATAAGGGGACCTTGAATTGAAGACAAAGATGGAAAGGATAAGATTCTTTGATGTATGCATTGTTTTTGAAATTAATTAGTATCTATTGGTAGGTGGAGTCACTGGAGTGTCCCATAGATATAGGGTTAGATAATGAATGCGATGGACTTTATAGAGGCTAACTTATTCATAAAAGCTTCGCATTATTCCAATGGTTAATTATTAGATGCTTCCAAAAACATACCATTAGGAAGGTTGGAGAAATAGAAAATGCCAGGCAAGATTAATTGAAAGAAGCTGATGCAGCTGTCTGCATTATACAGAAATGGTCCTGTACTTTAGTAGAAGTTTGTTTAGTGAGAGGGAGTTACATTGAGCATCATGAAGTTGTAAACACTGAGAAGCTGAGGACCAAAATTCATCACCGTGATGTAATTTATTAAGATGTCTGCATTTTAGATAAAAAGAAAGATGACAAATATGATAAGCAGATCAACATAGCACCTTGCTAATTCTTCTTTGGCTCTATACTGCTTGAGCTATAATCATAATCACTATTTGCAGCAGCTTCCTCTGAGACCATGCCATTCTTTCCTGATACTTCTGCTGTTTTTGGGATCACAGGACCGCATGAGGGATGGTTGTAATAAGGTTGAGGATGGATGAAGTAATTTCCGGCAGAAGGATAAGGCCGGTAACCATATGTAGTCTGATAAGGTACTCCAGGGGGGAATGTGTTTGGGGGAGGCCAATATACCATAGGCATAAAAGTGTTTGATGGTTGTGGAGGAAAGATATGATATGGGGTTTGGTTTTGATAGGAGACATTAGTACCAGTATTTGTGATCACATTGTTTGAGATTGGTGGAGCAGCTAATGGGTGCATAGGTGTTTGGTTTAGTCCAAATTGAGGGGCAGAGCTTGGACATGTACTATGTGAGATTGAGGTATGAGGCTTAGTGTTGGATTGATTTTGTTTCTTCCTCTTTGTTTTCGTAGAACTTGTCTTTACACACAGCTGCTGAAAACCTGGACTGGTCTGCTGAAACAGAAGTACAGAACATACCAACATTAAAATCCATTTCCTATGATACAATGAAAGGAAACGTATAATAATTCGTATAACTTCATGAACTTTAGCAGTTAGGTTCAGATGGATGTGTATGCTTTCAACACAACAGTACTAAGTTTTGTCAATGTTGACGAACCAAAATTATGCAGATATGTAACTGGGATGGTGATCTTACAGTTTCATCACATGTCAAAGGATGTGCAAGAAATAGTTCCTCCCCTTCAGCATCCTCATCTGTCCTACAAGATATAAACTATGAATTAACAGTATCAACATGTAGTTGTTGAAAGCCATTAGTACTTGTTCATCACCGTGATACATTAGTACCAAACTTAATTTTATCTCACAAACTACCTAAATCTTCATTCTGATTCTTAAGAAAACACTAAAAGAATTATAATTGTTTAGTTCTGCATACCTATAATATTTCTGAAGCAAGTCTAAGTTCCGGTATTTGGTTTCCCTTTGTACTAGATCATCAGGATAGCCAGCCATGAAAAGAAGTGTGATACCCAAAGCCTTGAAGAAGAAGCTCCCACTGCGTATATGAGTGAGCATTGCCATTCGGCACATCAGTGGCCCGAAAGACTTTAGTTTGTTTCTTCCCATACGCTGTCTGACATATCTGGAAATACAATAAATTAGTAGCAGACACTTTTAGGCTGCAAATTGAAAAAATTAGATATTCATAGGACATGAACAAGTGATCACTCAAACTGAATATGATCTGTTACTCATTGAAGACTTACTCATTTTGGGGAAGATTTCGTGTCCTTCCGCCATACTTAATGCAAAGAAACAAGCATGATGGGCAGCTAGAATCTGATGGTCTCATAGTCTTCTCTTCCTCAAGGATTTGAATGGGACATAACATTGGATTTTGTCGATTTGGATAGAATACCTTCCTTCGAACACCAGGATTCTCGTAAAGAACATGCTCCTGGTATAGTTAAGATTTCTTGTGAGTAAGTCAATATTATGCATAACAAACCAAATCTCTGAGCACTTAAATCAGTCAAATGTAATGATCAAATGGCATAAGTGGTGTTAGTTTCCAAATTACTTATCTTCTAGCAACTATTCAAGTAATCTAAGGAGGAAGTTCATAACAATAATGAGTTTGATGTATTACAATTCTTACCCCAGCATCTGTTGCAGAAGTGTGTGGCTCTCCCTTCCTTAAAATGCTGAAATGATTGAAGTCCAACTCATATATGTCTTCACAACCATGCCTTATACCAAGAGATGCAAAAACTATTATCTTCCTTATCGTGTGAGAATGGGCATTTTTCTGTAAAAGGGCTTCTGAATCAACTATTCTCTTCACTTCTTTTGGGCAGAATGCCAGCTTTGGAGGCTTTTTATGTTGTGATATGCCACCAGATCCTATATGCACAAGTTCCTTCGTCGAAGTAAGGACATCAGGTGGTGCCTTGAAAGTGTCAATCTTGCTTAGACTTTTAATTTCTGCCTCATTACCTAGTCCTGTTGATAGTTCTTCATTAGTTCCTGCATTCACATTTGGGAATTCCGTTTGAATTGCACCTGAGTAAAGTTCTGCACACTGTGCATCTGAACCCTTCACTTCATATTTTAGTTCATCAACAAGTCTGGAAATTTCATCTGAATCCTCTTCTTTATGGTCATTGTTAACATCATCTTCTTCGCGGTAATCATAATCTTCATCATCACTATCATCAGTATCATCGCATTCTGCAATTGAATCACCATCCTTTGGGTTTTCAGATGCAAAAACCTGTGTTTCCTCCATGCTCATCCAGTTGACTAGACGATCATCTAGTAACAAATCTTTCAGGGCCAATGGCTTGATGTGAGACTTCTTCTGCTCAGAATAATCAGTTTGTACAATACTAATACTATTCCCAGCTGTGTTACTATTGTGTTCAATCTTCTGTCTCTTGAACTTCTTCACGTCTCTCTCCATTTTATTTGAGCAACTTCCCTGAAACAGAAAAACAAAGAGACCTAAGTATGTGAACTATGTAGCTTTGATGCAAAGTAATTCCCATAAGTATAATGTCTATACAATTCACTTGCATTCTCTATACTCATCTAGAACAATGATGAAAACAAGTAATCAATGGTACGAAAGAACATGACTGATCGATATTATCATAACTACTCATTAATTCACTTGGAATATGATCACAGTGTAGAAACAAAGTAAAGAAGTTTGGAAAATGATCCCGTTCTAAAACCATGCTTCTTCTGACTATAAACATATGATATGTGCTCCAACTCTTCCAAAAAAAAAAAACGAGTTCTAAACCAAGAAACTAGAAAATCAAATGGCAACCTTACCTGTCCATTTGTTTGAGGAGGTTCATTCTCTTTTTCCTGTATTTGGGCTTCAAGAATTTGTATTCTCTGCATAAGTTCTGCATTCTTCTGTCTTTCTCTGTCCAATTCAGCTGAAATCTCTGCAATAACATTGACACTCTCTCCTTTCATTCCTCCCTCTATTGCGCATAATGCAGAAGCATTCACCAAGCTAGCACAAGACTGAAGCTCCACCATTAGCATAAAACTGATACACTCTCAGATATCCCAAAGCAAATTCTTCCAGGAAGAAATTCTAGAAACTAACATATAGAAGCAAATCCTGAACCCAATGAACACAGAATGGCTCAAGCTAGCTTTGAACTTAAAACAAACAACCCAAAGAGCTTGGCTTTTAAGAACAAGCTAGTGAATCTGTGAATGAAACAGAAAGAAAATAATAATAATCAAGAAAAAAATGATAGTGATCGAAATATCAAGCTTTGTGTTAGTTTATACTTCAGTTATGTGAGTGGCAAACGACATGCAATCCCACGTGCAACTTCCAAATTTATTTTCTGGAAAATATGGTTTGCAATATCAATAATCAAAGCCAAAAACCAGTGTGAATGAGACTCATTTTGAGTACTGCAGTGTTTGCAGAAACACATACTTCTGGCATGTTTTTATCTCCGTGTAAACATTTCGATCAGCTAGGAACTGAAAATGAGCAAGAATCCAACAAAAGCTCACCTGTTAAGCCTTTTCTTTAACAACTTTGAGTCTCATAATATGTCGACAACAGGTCACAGTTGGGATTAAATATCAGCAGCACTGTCTTCTTATGAAAGTGGTGAAGCAGCTCGTACCCCATTTCTCAGCAGCGCAAGAATAGAGCATCCGAGGCACTTTTCACATATAAAACACAAGTTTATATAATTATGCCTAGCTTAATAGTTTGCTTACCAAGTAATATACATAAACAAGTAAAATAACTTACCGCCCTTTGCTTCTTTACCTGATCCAACCAGTCTTTTTATGGCTCAGCCCCGTGTGGATTATGCTCACTTTTGCATTCTTTACCTATTATATTAGGCTGAAACTCCTCAAATGCACGGCTAGCAATCGAGGGCTATCGTGTCATGTTCCAGCCATGTCATTTTAAGCTGCAACTTTTGTTGCCGTCTACTAAACTTCATTCTCTCTTTCAGTCGTTTCAAGCATTTCATCGAACATACCGTCTTCAAACTCCTAAATTAGATAGATATTCATCCAAATGCTCTATGTATCAATGTATGAGAACTGTCCTGATTGTGGCTCAGCAATTTACAGAAAGGAAAAGACAGAAAATTTGATGTCTGTCTTGGCTAGCGAGTCTGATTTACCACTTTTCTCAAGGCATTGTATATAAAAGAGATGAGCCACACGTGCACGCAATATAGAATGCCACAACCTCACGTGCAACGGGAACTTAAATGCTTCTCTATAATCACAATTTCTGTCAGGGAATATGAAGGTGAGTAAACCTTGGATACCATTTTAGTCCTAAAAAAAAACCTCAATCCACCATTTGGGGCACCCAGAGTTGCTTAGCTTAGTGAAGATAAATATAATCATATGGTAAATTAGGTTGCCAAGTGATGAAAACTAGGGGGTGCCCAGAAATAAGGGCTTTAAACAAAGCTTTGTTCAGGTTCTGGGGAAACTGTGCTGCAGAGCTGGAGGAGGTAGTAAAACAAGTCCTATAATGAGTACACACACCCTCCTCTGATTCACTGGCTTTCTAGTTTTCAAGACGAAATAGTATTCTAAGAACATTGCAAATGAAGGGGTGTCAAGTGGGTTTTGGGGAGTTGCAGTATATGTATTTTGTTTCTCTTGTGGACTGTGTAACCACAAATTACAAAGACCTCCACCAGGGGCCATATTTGCTCAAAATGTGACCTAATGGTACATTAACAAACCGATACACCAAGTAGACTAGCTCACATTATGAATATTAGTTGTCCTTGTCACTGAAGAAACTAGCAGCCAGAATAGATAAAGAAGAGGCGCATGCGAAAGTCATTGTACATATTTAGGCAAAAGTTCCGGCCAAGGGTGAACTGGAACTTCAAAAAAGTAGAGATACTCGATACATAGATGGACAGTATGTTACAAAAACAATACAAGTAATTAAATAACAGACTCTGCATCACTCCAAGTAAAATCGAACTGCACATTATTGGATCAAGATACTCTAATGGTCTAGTACTAGTAGAGCCTAGTCGACGCCATACCTCGCCGTAATGAAGTTCTGATACCCTTCAAAACACAGCCAGCTCAGTTATGCAGCTCACAATCATGATAGCCTCACTAGTAAAAATCTCAAACAGACACATTAGCGTAATCAAGAGAGCTTTGATGGTTGATTTTCACTTCTCATCATTGTGCAGAACTCTGTGTAGTTTATCCTCCCGTCCTATTGGTTTGAACAAGTCAGCACAAAAATGACACCAAAACAGAAAAAGAAAAGGCTCAAGTAATTCAAAGGATTTAGATATCTTACATTATCTGCATCGACCTCAGAAATTATTTCTTTGATGGTGCCGTTACCACCCATGCCATGCTCCTTCATAGCAACCTCTAATTCATCTCTTGTGATAAACCTGTCAGTTGAAATTGACAGTAATGAAGTCATTAATCTCTCTCGGTTGAGCAAATGGTGTAAGAATATACAGCCTACAACAGTTTCGTTCCTAATGTTGTATGGTAGATCATAAGCTGTTGATTAGTCAAAACTTGATAAGAGACAGAAACTCACTACAATACTGATGAAGTATTGCCTTAGAGGTTTTGTCAACTCACCCACTGCCATCCTTGTCAAAATACTGAAATGCTTTGTACAGGTGTTCATCTCTTTCTAGTCTTTGTCTATGCATAGTAGCTGATATAAATTCAATGTAGTCAATCGATCCATTTCCATCCACATCAGCCTGAATTACATAGAGAGGAGTTAAAAGAGTGCTAGGCATTATTGAATAATATGATGCATAGAATTTGACAACAAACACATTGAGGTCTGACAAATCATAAGCTACTTACAGCATCCATAAGTTGCCTGACTTCGGTTTCTGATAGCCGTGACCCAATGCGAGCTAATCCTGTCTTCAATTCTTCGTAAGTTATTGAACCACTTTTGTCGGTGTCCATGCTGGTGAACATTGCTTTGAGACCTTGAATTTCCTCTTCAGATAGATTTTCCGCTATTACCTAATTAAGGGAATTTCTAAATGCATCAACATTTTTGAGCAATAATAGAGGTAAACGAACAGAAGAAATCATCTAGACCCAGGTAACAAGATCAAAAGATTTTCTATTTCTGTGTTTTTTCTTCCCGTCAAATTTAGACAATGGTTCTCATGTTAAATTTGAAATTAACCAGTTTCTAGGAGAAAAATTCAAGCATGCAAGCTGATATACAAGCTGAAGGCAATATTTCAATGTTTTTATTAAAATGTAACCATGTAGGTAGGAGCTTCAAAACCAGTTTGATAAATTACCTTCAAAGCAAGTTTCTTGAGCTTATTCATTGCTCTCAATTGCTTCATTCTAGAGAGTACTGCACTATCTATTGACTTGTCTGACGCTTCTCCTCCTTCTCTGAGCCAGGGATGCTCTAACCATGAAGAACATTACATTTCAGTCAAAAATAATAACCATGAAACAGTAAGAAGACCATGCAACTAAATCATACCAAGTGAATAAATGTTTTACTTAGTTAAGAGGTGTCTTACCAAGAACTTTCAGTGAAGTAATTCTCTTTTTCGGGTCCTGTGTCAGCATCTTTCTAACCAGGTCTTTGGCACTGTCTGATATTGATGGCCATGGTTCACTTTCAAAATCAATCACCCCTTCCAATATGTCTAAAGATCCCCCTCTCAGTCTCTGCATAAAACACCAAGTTACTGAATATATTGCCCAAGTGAAGTTCTTTCTAACATAACCACAGCATAAGAACACATTCAATTGAAATTTTGTACTCACCGCCCCAAAATGGCGGCACTCCACTCAACAGAATATACAGAATAACTCCTGCACTCCAAATGTCTATCTCCTTCCCATAACTACGCCGCAACACTTCAGGAGCAACATAGTAAGCACTCCCTACTATATCTCGGCACACCTTCCCTGCAATAATCCAGGTTAAACATTCACATAAAAAATACTTCCAAATCTCCACAATAATGAAACTAAGATTCACCCACTAAGGAATCGTTATATAGTAATTACCTACACTACAAATTAAATTGGGTTGTCAGTAAATTAAACAGCTTTCTTCACCAAGATCACTTCTTAACATCACATTTCATCTTCAACTTGGATATAGTACTAAATATATAATAACACATAAGAAATGCTCGAAAACTCACCTTCATCAATAAAAACAGACAACCCGAAATCCGTGACTTTCAGCATTGCCCCATCTCCTTTACTAGACAGCAAGAAATTCTCCGGCTTCAAATCACGGTGCATCACCGCCATAAAATGACAGCTATGCACCACATTGACAATGTCCCTCACAGTCTTCGCCGCAGCTCTCTCGGAATACACACCCTGCGCTATGATGCTATCGAAAAGCTCGCCGCCTTCACATAACTCCATGACCAAATGCACAGAGAACCTGTCCTCATAAGCACCCTTGATCTCCACAATGTTGGGCTGGCCCGACATGTGCTGCATAATCTGAATCTCCCTCTTGACGTCATCCCTGCCAGCTTCCGCTTCAAGATGGACTTACAAGCGTAACTCTGGTTCGTCTTCTTGTCCGTACACAGGTACGTGATCCCGAATTGTCCGCGGCCGAGCTCTTTGCTGAGAGTGTAGTATTGTTTCACGTCGTCGAAGGGCTTCTCGAGAATGCTGTTCGGCGGCGGCGCTGAGGGTAGGTCCGGCTTTGGCTTTGGAACTGAAACTGTGACTTTCTGAGGTTGAACTTGCTGTTGTTGTTGTTGATGATGAGATACGGGTATGGATGAGGACGAGGACACGTGGTGGCCGTTGGAGGTGGTGGTGGTCTTGGACTTGCTGCCGCAGCAACCCATTTTTGGCGGTGGAGACCGGAAAACCCGAAGATGGGATATTTATATCAGAAGAAACCGAAAGACACGGAATTGAGGAAGGTGTAGGTAGTGTTGAAAGTGTTTGACTATGTTTTCAAAAAAGAGAAGTGTTTTGACTATTTTTGTGTTGAAGTGGTTGACTTGGAGGACAGAATGGCCACTAATGAATTATGATTATGAATGTTGGTTTAAGGAAAATGAAACAAGAGACGCCTGTTGATCGATACTGATCTCTTATGATTTTTATGCTCAAGTTTTTGGACGTTTGATCGACGTCTCTGAAGATGAGATGAGATATTTGATATTTGGGATTCAGGTGTATAATGTGGTCGTATTATATGATCCTAATGTGAAAGTGAGGCTACGAGAGGGAGGTGAGATGAATATTGGGTATTCAGAATAGTGGATTGGGTGCTGGCCCATTTGAATTTGGCTGTCATAAACCCAACACGCTGTGCCTACATAGCCAGCCCATACTGCCACTCATTGAGGAAGCCCATGCCAACATGTGAATCTAGCTTTTAGTTGCTAGCTAGCTTCTCAGCTCGATCCATAGCTGTTGTGTTTGAGCTTTGAGAATCAAAGTCGAATAGTTGATTTGGTGCTGGATGATGTTCAAAGACACTAACTTTGTACTAAATAAAACTACATAAGCCGAACCAACTGGAACTGATAAGGTTAAATAGTGAACGAAATTCCCACTATATTATCAGCGAATATGCCGGTCCAAGATTCTCAGATTCATATTCTGTTTATGAAAGTGAGATCAATAAGAACTTTAAGGGAGAGTTTACCAGCCAACCCAAGAACCTTTTTCCCAAACTTGGTGTTACAAAAGCACTAGATATAGAGGGAATAAAAAGCCATAGATGAATCCGAAATAGGAAATTCTGGACAAAAAAAACTGAGGTGTCCAGAATGGCTTTTAGTGAGAAGGTGACCGATAATGGCATATATGCATGCTTGCCGTATTACCTATACTCTGGATATTATTGTTATTTAGAGCAAGATAATTATATCTTAACCTATTTATAAACAGTGGACGATGGAGAAGAACCAGAGCATATGTATGCCATCGATCACTATAACAAAACTATTGGCAGCTTCTAACTTTTTCCTGAAAGGGACGCGACTGCTCCTCTCTTTGTTTTTGTTGGCTCTCGTATCATTCATAGTTTTTACAGAAGAATTTAAAAGGGAGGAAGAGACTGATCGAGAGCCATTGGTTTCTTCTTCCTTTCTTTGCCTTCAATTCCAATTGGTGCTATTTGCGACTAGACTATGGAATTCGGATTCAACAATAAGCTTAATCTTGGATATATCAATGGGGGCCTCACTTACAGATTCCCATTCCCCACTTTTCATATAATTTACAGTGTTTGGCTCCAGAAATCTCAGGTACTGAGAAGTTTTAAACTGTCTTTTTTTTTTCCGACCGCACACGTGTATTTGTTTGGCGTGCCACTACCGTAGGCGGAATGTTGAATGTAGGACCGCCGCTACCTTGCTTCTAAGAAGCGATTAGAACAGAAAGAGCACCAACCTCGTCCGATGGATTATTTTTGCCTAAGTGACTTAAGACTTTTCATGTCTCTTGCCAAGCCACGAAGATCGATACTTTACAATTCCTTCAGTGTAAAGCAGAGCAATCTCCTTGACAGAGTGTTGAGAACACAAGGGTTTGCTTCCTTGGATCGCAAGACTTTCACCCTCATTCGGGTGAAGATCTCTTGATTGCTGGTTGCTAAGATTTCTCGATGTGAGAATGGTTGTTTGCCGAGAACAAAGTATGTATGTGATGAAGATGCCCTGTGTTTATAAAATTTTTCCCTATATATAGGAAACACAATGACTTCTTGTAGTTGTTTTAAGATTCTTAATATTCAGATTCATTTAATGACTCTAATTGCCTAGGATCTTACTTCTTAGGTCTTTCAATCAAAATCTAAGACTTGGTGATAAGATCGTTGAGGAATCATTTCCTCCTTAGGAAAAACCATTCTTCATTCGAGGAGCAGGCATCGGCCCAATAATATTAATCAAACCTAAATAAATCAAGGTTATTTATTTTAAGCCCAAACAGATCGACAAGACTTAAAAATCAGTGGATCAGAAATCATACCAGAATTGAAGAAAATTAAATGATCAAACGAATATATAGACCACATAATATTGCTTCTCAACATGCATGATTCTTCGTAGAGGTTAAAAAAACATTTATATCATATTTCGCAAATAATTCAACATTTTTCTTATATATATATACACACACCATAAGACGAATCTTCCGCGTGAAAAATATTTTCGAATTATATCAACAAAACAGAAGAAGGTACTGTGTGTCGATTTTTTTGGTGATTAGGTGACACTACTGTTCTAAAATTCGACTTAGGCGGCCACTAATCGTTGAATTTGGTCTCAAATCGGGCAAAAAATCGTTTTATCGTCGAATTATCATTTATTTAAAAATTTAAATTTTTTATTGACAGTTCTAGGCAGGTCAATTTTTTTTTTCAAAAATATAAAAGCTTTAAATTTATGGATCTAACCTTAAATTCTCAAACTAACTCGCGACACAGTGCCTCTGAAGTCTTGTCTTGCGACAATCAATCCCGACTAATTAAGCTCGATTTCCTCATTTTACAGCATTTCATTGTGTTATGGTTTTGTATTATATAGTGGATAGATGAATTGTAGATACTATAAAATCTTAACATTGTGTCACGTAACTTATAATTAAGACTCGATGATAGGTTTTTTATTTAGTTATTGTGACTATAATTATGTCTAGTTTGACTTTATAAGGATATTTATTATTATATATATCAATTAATATATATTTAAGACAACCCGCTTAGAAACCGCCTAAAATTCGATAAATTCTTACCTAAACACCAGAAGGTATCCTCACCGTCTAGAGTCGCCTAACAATTTTTAAATCTCAACACTTTGAGTTATATAAGACAATTACGATCGTGATTCATAAATTAAGGGCATTTAACCTAATTTACCCTTACAAAATACTAGTGATATTACTACCCTAGATAGACGTACCGTTGTTTTGTTACATTACATTATGGAATAATAAACAATCTTTAGTTTAATATTGCATGGTGATCGATTGCAAGATGCCACTAGTCTTAATCTCTCATATTAAATTGTAACGTATTAGCCAAAGAACAGTTCAATCAAGCAGTGCAAATCAAATTGGGTGCCAAACCATACGTAGTAAACGACAATTATCAATTTGTTCTTACATGATCATTTACTTTAGATCGACTATTGATGTACTTAAACACCCATGTTATTTATGATGATGATATTATAATCAGAAATATCAACATCAATTTCTTATATCTCTTCGTCTAATCTACATTTCAGAACAAATCAAGTATCATTTGTAGAGATCATAAACGGCATACACTTGAAGGAAATAGCTCAAATAAGTATCACCATGACAATGGCATTCTCTTTAGCATTTGGTCTTAGACAAAATATGGCCTAAACTTGTTGAAGAAATTAGTCAAACTTAATTAATTTATACCACTAATTAATACGAGAAATTGATTTCCAAAATTCAAAGTCACCACAGGGATTCATGTTTGGGGCTCACTCGCAATTGGGTCATTCGAATTCATTGCCCACAGCAACACCAAATTCGATCACTTCCAACTTCCAAAAACAAATCATTTTCAACCATATACAAATCAACCTCCTCCTTCTTCTCCTTCTTCTTCTTCTCCAAATTTTTGTGACGAATGTTTTCATCAACCATCGAACCCGGTTCGACTCCAAACCGCATCCCTAACCCGCCTCATGTCCCGGCCCTTGAGCGTCCGGCCGACCCCTTCGAACACCGACGTGGCGCCGCGCGTGTACTCACGCGCCAGGTACTCGTGCGGCGGTATCATCTCCGGGTCATTGCTGCTGTCCATGCCGTCGTCGTCTCCTCCGTAATACTCGCACATCGAGTCCACCGAGTCAACCCTCAGTATCTTGCTCCAGTCCGGCACGTTGACGGGCAGCGACGTCGCCACGTGTCTCCCTCCTCCTCCACGTGGCGAACCACCCACGTCGTGTCCTCCCTCGCTGTTTCGGAACTGGTGCACGATCCGAGGCGAGTTCGAAGTGTCTGTCTTTCCTCCGCCTCCCGAGGAGTCCTCGACAAAAGCCAACGACAGCCCTCCCTTCCGCACGTGCGAGGAGGAGACTCCCATCCCCATGCCACCGCCGCCGTGTGTACTCTCTCGTTCTCCGGCAGCCACGCGTGGGCTCCACGCGCTCTCCGAGTCGAGGTTGTCGTCCCTCTCTTCGGCCACGATCGACGACCAGACGTCGTCTTCGGCGAGCTCCGTGGAAGACTCCCGAGAGTGGCTGTAGCTACTGTAGCTGCCGAGGTAGCGCTCGCTGCGACTCTGCGTCAGTTGTTTCCGGCCTTTCGCCATAGTAAGTACGTACGTAATTAAGAAAAAAAAGAAGCAGTGCGTATTATTACGTACGTACTTACTACGAGTCCAAATAATGTTATAAATTTATTTATGTATATTGGCTCGAGTTGAGCATAAGTTGGGTTTGTAGAGATGGAGATGTATATATAGGGTTTTTTCGAGCTTAAGCCACTGTGGTTCATTTCATTTGAATTCGAGAAGCATTCTGTCTGCATTTCCTGTATGAAAAAATAGAAAACTCCAAACAATACGTATGCTGATTGGTGATGGCAGAAGACGACAACGAGCTTCACCGAACTGTAAAAAATAGTGGAGGTTGAAGATGGTACGTGATTCTCTGTTAAACGCGCTCCCGTCTCTGCGTGGTGACCGCGTGCCTTTCCCATTAGTTTCTAGTAAAATAGTAAATTATCTGATTTTTTTTAAAATAAAATGCTTAACCGTTTGTGTTTAATGAGATTCAATCGCATGATTTTATTTTGAACACGGTATGAGTTTTACTATTGACCTACAACTCACTGACAATACATGATCGAATTTAAAATAGTTTAAGGAAAATCACCTATGTAATGTTGCAGACACCGAAAAAAAATGTTTAGATGCAATAAAATTAAACACGAAAATCACGTGATCAATCAAAAAATAGAGTGAATTTGAAGTCAATTGACGCAATAGAATTTAAAGACTCGCATGTTTGAGAACAATGAGTTACTTTGTTTTACTATCTTTTGGACGCATTACGCATTCTCGTCATACTTATTTCATGATACGAGTATGCCTATTGTAAGATCGATCTCTGATATAAAAAAATGTTAACTTGAAGTGGCCGGTACATTACTACTTGCAAATAATCAACCAAAACTTTTACACAATCTCTCTTGAACGTATAATTACAATGTGACAATGATTCTTTCGTTCACTATAATTTTATATCGTCGGATACTTCGGATAATTATCAATACACATTTCTGATCAAGTGATCTCTTTTGTGCTATTGTCAAATTACAATAGCCTGCGACAAGTGATCGCTCTTCTTGTTCTGAGATTAGACCACGCGCCAATAGATTAAGAGCATCCCCACTCGTTCGGAAAGTTTTATTGACTCAGAAATTTTTATTTCAGGAATTCCTGCTACTATTCATCACATAAGATGTTTTATTCATGTTTTTTGCGTAGTAGTGGAACAAATAGAAATTCTTATTATTATTCATCAATCATAAAAACTTATTTTATTTAGTTGTTAGTAATATGTTTATCCAATAACTAGCCGATACATGTCATTATCGTCTACATTATTGAACCAAATTTCTGATAAGATTTTGGACGAGTCATAATGTGACACGTGTCACTTCCACGTGTCTTTATCGGCTAAATTATTGATGAAAATTTTCGGTAAGATTTTCGACGAGTCATAATATGACACGTTTCACTTCCATGTGACGTTATCGGCTAAATTATTGATGAATATTTCAGGTAAGATTTCCAACCAGTCATTGTGCGACACGTGTCACATCCACGTGTCGTTGTCGGGTAAATCATTGGATGAAGATTTTCAATAAGATTTCCGACCAATGAGGATATGACACGTGTCTAGGCTCCTTGACACATCTTCGAAAATCAGATTATCTAAATTTTTCTATAAAAGCATTGTCTAGGCTCCTTGAAACCTAACAACATCTACAAGTCACTTGATATTCTACACCTGTAAAAACATATCTTCAAACACTTCTTCACATTCCCTCATCAGTAAGATGAATCCTAACGATTACGAATAGTCTTCCAGGAGGAGGTGACAACAACGCTTGCAAGCTGCCGCAATTACTAATTCCTTCATCACTGATGCAATCATGGTAGCTGTTGCGTTTGACGATGAGCCACCTCGTTGCCTCCCAAATAAACCAAGGCAAAGGGAAGCAAGGGGACGAAATTTGATGGAAGATTACTTCATCGAACGCCTTGTTTTTAACGAGCAAGATTTTTGCAGGAGGTTCCGAATTAGCACAAACTTGTTCAAAGAGCAGATGCCACTGGATTGCAAGGACTTATTCCCCAACAAAAGATGACTGGTGCTCTACGAATGTTGGCGTACATCGCAGTTGCAGATCAATGTATTGAATACACAAGGATGGGGGAATCAACAACACTGGAATGCATGAAGAAGAGGTGCACACAAGTGGTCTTGCTTTACCATGATTGTTACCTCCATGCTCCAAATGCAATAGACATCAATCGACTTCTAAGAAGGGCAAGACATCAGAGATTTCATGGTATGATCGAAAGGATCGACTGTATGCACTGGGAATAGAAGAACTACTCAATAGCTTGGCAAGAGGCATACTCAGGGCGGAAGGTTCGTCCGACCATAATCTTAAAGGTGGTGGTGTCATATGACATATGGATATAGCACAGCTTCTTTGGGTCACCTGGAGCATAAAATGATATTAATGTGCTCAACATCTTGGATGTCTTCGATGTGATCCTTGCCGGAAGAAGCCAACAATCGACTTATAAAGTCAATGGTATGATGTACCACCACACTTATTATCTAGCTGATGGAATATATCTAAGGTATTCCTCATTTGTCAAAATAATATTCAATCTCTAGAATCAATAACAGAAGCTGTTCGCAAGGAAACAAAAGGCATATCGTTAAGATGTGGAGAAATTTTTGGCATCTTACAATCTCGTTGGGCAATTATTCATCATTCAGCTATGTGTTATCACACATCGACATTGAAAATGATCATGTTGGCTTGCATCATAATGCATAACATGATTATTGAGGAAGAATTTGTGGAGGACGATTTTAAGGAGAACGAAGAAGAAGATTTACAAAATTCATCTAGTGCTTTCACAATTTATGATGGGCCGGTTGATGAAAATGGTTAGTGAATTTCCTTTGAGCCAGTTGGAAGAGATCAACATCAACAATGGTATAGCGACCGTCTCACCGATCTCCAATCAGTTTATCTCCATATGGAGCTTCAAAAGGACTTAGTGAAGCACAACTTGTTTCTTGAAACCGGTGAACAACTCTAAATAACGTGTTTGATCTATGTGTGTTTCCATTTTGTGTGTTTCCCTTTGGTGTGTTTGCATTTTATATTGTTTGAGTGCAATTTATTATGTTTTAATGTAGGGCTGGGCATGGGGCGGGATGGGACGGGATTGAGGTCATCCTACGTCCCGTCCCGGTTGTTACACATGGGACGGGATCGGGACGGGCCTTGCATTTTGAGAGTAAATCCCGCCGGGCCAATCCCGGATGGGACGGGACGGGACGGGCCCAATCCCACCACAAAATTGGAAACAAAAAAGAAGAAAAACATGCTTACATTCATAAATCACAACATGCATCTATGATCTTATTACAATTACACAACTTGCTTACATTCATAAGTCACAATCCATAACCTAATAATATCAAACATAACAAGAATAACATTCATAATCTGTTACACAAGTTCACATATCATAAGTTTAACAAGAAACGAAGAAAATTAAAAACATAGCAATACAAGATTAAAAACATAGCAATACAAGATTAAAAACATAACAATACAAAATTGAAATCAACGGTCAAGATCAATTTTAAATTATATATGAGACGGGACGGGCCTAACGGGACAGGAAATTTTAGTCCCGCGTCCCGTCCTGTTGTTTTTCTGACGGGACGGGACGGGACGGGATGGACATTTTTAGTTTCAAATCCCGCCGGGATCGGGACAGGATCGGGACCGGACCGAAATTTGCGGGATTTGTGCCCAACCCTATTTTAATGTAATGTGTTTTTAGTTTATCTAAATAAATAAAGTGCATTTTTATTTCTTGAAAATTTAAATTACATAATGACATGCCAAGCATAGATTTATTATTAAGACAAACTAAACTAATCACTAAAATCAAGGTTGTGGGGGCGATAATAATTTGTGAAGCTTGCATCACCAACTTCTTCCTCATCGTCATCTTTGCTTAAGGATTTATGTTTTTCTCTTCATGAAGTACCTCTTTGAATTTGAGGTCATAGCCTCAAAATTCATTGTCATGATCTTTGTTTCTTTCTTTTGTGCCCTCAAACGATAGTTTTTCTCATCGAGCATTCGTTGCTTTTCTTCCTTTAATTACCTTTTGTCAATCGGCGAACATTTTTTGATTAGCCGCAATGTTTTTCAAAGTCTCATCTCTAACCTCGTTCATAGGTGTCATGGGCTTCTTTCACCTTCCTTTTGCTTCCTTGGTCGCCTTCACTCCTTGAGGTCTAGGCGGACTTGAAGTACCTCCAAGGTTACTTTGTGGTGTCGGAATCACATCGTCCTCACTCAAGTTCACGCTAGAAGACACTTCACTAACGAGAGGAGTAGCTTCGAAGTTGGAATGGTAAGAAGGTGAAGTGCTAGTTTCGACGACTCTAAAAGTAGGATGATCATTAACCGCTTCCCAACACTCAAAGTGCGTAAACTCTTTATATTTTTTTCCCACATAAAACGTTTGAGTTTTCCTTAACTACAAAAAAAAATATTAACAAATTAATATGTCACAATAATATCAAATAAATGGACTCCACATTTTATATTTCATAAAATTAATTAAAATTGAGAGGACCAACATAAATAATTCCTTACCTTATCTTGCAAATTTCTGCCGGATTCTGGATTCCTTCTTGCGTATGCAAGCGCCGCTTTCCATTGTGTCAAGTTTGGCCTAAACTTAGCAAAACAGAAGGTAAGTTCACTTTGGGTCCTAGCCTCCTCCCTTGCTTCACCTTGACCCATCACCCAATTTTGTTGGTAATCGGCATAGATTGTTTTCCACAATTTGTCGACTTTTTGTTTGTTGCCGAAGATAGGATCCACGCTATGACGATAATAAGATATGCACAATTGTATATCTTCGGAAAGAAACTAATTGGTGGGCATCTTTTGCAAAAAAAAAAAAAGATTGTGAGAGAGAGAGAGAGGAAAGAGAGGGAGGATGATGATAATTTGTTGTGCACAAATTGGTGTGAAGATTGTGAAAAATGAAGCTTGTATTTATAGGAAAAATGTAGAGAATTATTTTAATTTTTTTTGAATTTTTTGGTGCCGTTGGAGGCAATCTGCTTTTTTTATTCAAAGTGACCGTTGTATTTGAATCAAAGTCATCCGACCATATTTTTCATTCGAAATGGAAGTCCCGATCTACATAACCATTGGAGAAAAAGCTGGCCAATATGCCGCCACGTGGCGGGCTGTCATTGACTAGTAACTTTGGAGTAAAAAAAATATTGATTTACAGCGCTTGTACTACACGCGCCAGGATTAAAAAAAATACTGACACACCCTGACATCACCAACGTGTATGGACTTTGCCAGAACACGATTGCTCTCCGGCTTGCGATCTCAGCAATCGGTCGAATTCCTCCCCGTTACAGCAATTTTAGCTCCTAAAATTCCTATCTCCGGTGGGACCCAGCGATAAGAATTCTTATTACCCTCAAAACCCCTCCGCTCTGCAGATGTTCTTATGCAGCCAACACGTACAAGCTGGTCCCTTTGTGGTAGTCGCCATGTATAGTGACCGGTGAAAACTAAGAAAGAGAACTTAAATGATGGTAACTAGCTACACTGTCTCGTTTAGAAAACTAATAATGGTTTAAGGAAATAAGGATGTTCATGTGTCTTTGTTAAGTGGGATTAAAACAGTCGTTAATCCTCCACTTGTAGTTGGGAAAAAGCTCTGTCTTTGTAAAGGGCACATTGACGGTCTAGAATCCATTGGGGTCTTATCACAGGACTACTTGTCGTTTGTCAAGTAAGAAACAAGTATACTTTTTTGTCATGTTCATATCCCATGCCCTAAGTTCAACGGAGGTCCACAAATTAACCTCCAAAACTTTAGATTTTTATTTTTTTAAGGAAGTTTATGCTCATGTCACTAGTTTTCTTGCCATTTTTTGTTTTAGTGTTTAAGATTCCTTGCTATCATTGGAGTTAAATTGTGCTAAACATGACTTATGAACATCTAATATATAAACGATATTGTCTCAACTTGAATCATATTTAAGGTGTTGAATCTAAATAAATTTCTGTTAATTTTTGGCATAGTCTATTCATTTATAAGTCATAGTTTATAATTTAGGGTCAGATTATGGTAGAGTTACTGAGTTAGTCTATAGTAGATATTATTGTTGTTATTATTATTATTATTATTTTAGGAAACAAAAAAGACCAGTTACCTATTGAAACATGTACATTTAGAGAATTATTTTTTATGAAATAGAGAACACAATTGCTATATTTGTAATACTGATCAACATTTTGTAATTCAGTCAAAAATATTTTTACTATAACATAACGACTAAAAGTACAACTTAATGGTCAAATTAATTATAAACGAGACAATTGTATAGTTAAACATGTAAATAATACATTGAGACATATATTTACCAAATAGAGAACTTTATTACAATACATGATATCATTTAGTCACTTATGTAGTTTACTATATTGACAACACATGTAGTCATTATCATAAAATTAATATTAAAATTATAAATAAAGCATAACTAATGTAATTACTCAAAGTAGGACAAAATTATTACTTCTTACCTCCTTTATCATATTTTGATAAATTCGTTATGTAATTTGTAATTCCTCATAAATGAAAACAATTACAAAAGACATAACCATATCACATATTTTGAAGATACATAATTAATCTATTTGGTCTAAATGTGAATATTTATTATTATTATATCAAATTTATCGTCATATTGTAAAATTGTCTTTAAAATTATAAATTTATTATAAGTGAAGTAATTATGAAAGTTAGAACAATAAATAAATAAATACTATTTTGACATCACACTACCAGAAAACACACTATACCCGATCGATGAAATGAAGAAAAACAGGCCGACGACTTTTTTTGTCGTCGGTTATACTATAGTATAGCCAACGACAAAATGGGGTTGTCGGCTATAATTTTCGGTCGTCGGCCATAGTATTATAACCGACGATAAAAAAGATTTCATCGATTTTTGTCGAAAAAAATCGTCGGCTATAGTTTCGACTAAAGTCGATGACATTTTTAACTAAAGTCGACGACATTATTATGTCGTCGGCTAAAGTTCTTTATTACATATTTGGGCAGCAGCTCAATCATTCAAAAAAAAAATCGGTGAGAAAACCACAAAACGCTCTCAAATCGTTGGGTGTTGGCGGAAGCAGTCCATAATGAGTTCGTGAAGCTATATCCCGCTACATATATATAGGGAAGTACGTATATATATGTGTGTTGATTATTGATTTATAGTTGATTGTTAATTTTGAGTTGATTATTGATTTTGAGTTGAATTTGAGTTGAGTTGAGTTGATTTTGTGTTGAATTCGATGAATATATATATATAATTATATGTTAATTGTTGATATATATATATAGTATGCATATATATGTGTGTTAATGAAAGGACCCAACCCCGGTTTAGTTGCCTAAACCGGAATCAAACCCTATCGAAAACACGAACCAACAAAAACTTTCGAAATTTGGGCAGAGTTTCGTTACTAGCGTGGAATTACCATAACCTGCACGCGGAAAATACACTTCATCCTATGCCACAAAAAGCAAACCGTGGGCACCAATCCCATCCGGATTTCTCAATATCTCAACAGTAAAGTAAACAATACATATAATAGTACTTTACTGAAATCCGGGTTTAAAATCGTATAACATATTCATCAGAGAACTCAGAGCGACCTCTAATACATAACCATATAAGTATACCACAGTAGGTAGAACAATAAACCTACTGGAAGAAATAAGACCGCTCGAGTACTATGCCTCCGTCCACGACGTGCGACTCCAGAGTCTGAACTGCAAACTGGGCACGGAAACCGAAAAGCCCAGGTGAAAGACAATAAACACGTTAGAGTGAGTGGACGAAAATAAATGTCTTTCACCAGTTAATATATATGTTATAAAAACATATGCGAGTCCAGGAAAATAAAAACAACATAGTACACGAGGTAAAACTCATACTCCTCCAGTGTACTGAGCATGCAAGTAAAAATCCCACGGGGTCACTCATGGACACACACCGTGCTAGTACAGTCAGAATCACGGAGTCCCAGACTTCCACGCGATTCTAGCCAGAAAGGCCTCAGGTCAGAGGTCTGCCTCCCCCCGGTACAGGTCACGGGTCAGGAGTCACAGCCTCCCCCGGTACACATCCTCGGGGATCAGCCGGGATGCAAGTGTATCGATACAACAACATATAACGACTGTACTCTGTGTAAACTAAATCACAAACATTTCGATGCAAATGCATGAAACAGCATATAAGTGTATGTATACTCGTATACGTGTATTCGTATAAGTATATCGTATAATCGTAAAACATATGCTCATGCAAATCCGAAATCTCATACGCATGCTCAATTTCATAAATCACATAAAAGACTCGCAAGAATTCCGTGAAAAGAAATTGTCCACTCACAGACTGGCGTAACGCGTATCGCGTTAACCCGTGATCCGGCGGAATGCCCCTCGCCAAACGAATGATCACAAACCCTGAATATACACAATGTCCAATATTCAAAATCATAATCCGACATTACAAATCAAACCACGAGAAACCACCGTTCTCGGAAACAGATAATTCAAAGTCGACGAATCGTCGAAAATCCGCATATACCACTTCAATACCTCGCTTTACGTTCGGACGCTCAACTCAAAAAACGAACCTCCCCACTGCGATCGGAGCGCGATTTCGAGTCAAATGACATGCAACTTGCCGAAAGTCCAAAAAGTCAAACTTTGACCGTTGACCGCCGTTGACCGCCGTCCACGGCGGCGCCGCTGTTGACCGGAGAGTTTCACGGCGGAGCCACCCCTATTCCACTCCAAATCACCCACTGAGCAACTTCCATAACTGCACCGAAGTCCAATTCCCACTCTAACTAGGTCAATTTCATGCAAAACCGAATTGGTTCACAAATTTCAATCTCAAAATTCTCAATCCACAAATCGAATTAGAACACCATGTTTATATGGTTAGAATCACAATGAAGAGAGCTACAAAACCCAGTACCTCATGAAGTTCAATTCGGCCGAAATCATAAACCACCATTAACACCAAAATTTCCAAACTTTAACCGGTAAAAACTCCTCTTTCCGGCGAGCTAGGCCGTGCATGGTGGCCGGGAACGAGACGAGGGAGGTGAGGCGAAGAGATTGGGACCAACCCCGTCGCCTGGGGTGGCCGGAATCACCTCGCCGGAATTGAGCACGTCGGCCACCGACGAACACCACCTTCTCTCCACCGAGTTGACCAAGTCAACTCGGTCAAACACATTATTCCTGTTTTGACTTTCCCAAAGGAGCAAGTCCACTATTTATACTTTCCCAAAAAGGAAACCCATAATTATCCATTTCGGTAAACTTCAAACGCGCGTAACTTTCTCGTCGTGATTCCGATTCCGATAATTCTCGCGGCCACAAACTCGTCTCGACATATTCTTCAATAATCACCCAAAGTCAAACACATCGGCCAAACGGATAAAAAGTCAACCCTTCAAACCAACACATATTAAATCGACTAATTACTCAACAAACAAAAATGTTCGCAACTTAAACTCCGTAACTCAAAATCATTCTCCGGAAGTTCCCACAAACTCGAAATTAAATTCTGAACAACTTCCGTGAAGAAGCCGAAACCAAATTCTCGTCCGGTAATTTAGTCGTTAAGTAACCCACCATTTAAATCTGAACTTCAAATATTCATAACTAATTCCTCGGTCGTCCAAATAACGATCCGGAACCGCCCACGAACTCGAAATCACACGTACAACGACTCTCAAGAAGAGACCCAGCTCCAATTCTCGGCCAACAATTAAGTCGTTAATAAGCTCGGCGATTCCAATAACCGTCGGACAACTGCGACTATGCAGTAACTCATCGATAAAGCTGATCATACTGCTGATTCTGGTCCGGGTCGTCACAAATCCACCCCCCTTAGAAAAATTTCGACCTCGAAATTTCCGTGTCTGCCGACTACAAGGTAGGACCACTGCCTCTGCATACTGCTCAATTCACCAACGGCAATCTCAACTGAATAACTCTGATCACAAACTCCACAATAGGAGATAATTCCGTGCTGGAATCCTTGTACCCTCAAATCACAAATCTGAACTGGCTTACACAATCGCCAAGTGTTCCTACATAAGGAACAGATAGGGTACACAACACACATAAAAGCCAATATAGGCGATGCCGAATCATACGGCATAACACAAACTCGCCTACGACCCATACGGATCAAAACCACAAGGCAAACCACAACTCAGTCTACACACATCAACACAGCATAACCATCGAATTCAAGCAATTATCATCTCGTTACCGCGAACCTGACAGTCTGTGGTAACACATTCCACAAGATCAGAATCAAACATCAACTCAAATTCAAACCAAACTCACTCCAACACAATGAAGTACAACATCGTCCACAAACGACAACACGTAACAACAAAATCACAGTGATCCACAACTGGTACTGCAAGCAATCTCGAACAGCTGAAACTGCTGGTCCCGAATCCTCCGGAACTGCAATACCGAGGTCCACAATATGCCCTCCAAGGTCTGAATAGTCCTCAAAGATCGCTCGCCAATCCGAGGATAAGAACCGGTACTAACTCATAATCTGGTCCCCAATGCTCGCTGCAAAGCTCGCCAACACTCTGTTGTAGCCGATAATCTCGATCAGCGAACTGGGACACAGGTACACCACGTAGATGGACAACCTCCATCAAACACAGCCATGACTTCCTGCCACTGAAATCATCTCCGAATGCACAAGAAAATGTACTAAGTACGTCAGACGATCCACAATAGTCTGACAACTGGTATCACAAACCCAAGTGCATACAATCACACACACACAAGATCACAGCAACAATCGCCACGTCTAACCGGAAATCTCAAATGGCTGACACATCTCGGCAAATTTCTGCCTCCTAGCCATCGCTAGTCAACAAATGTGGCATCTGCACACACAACCTGCTACATTGCTCTTCATATTGCGTCACGAGTAATAAACTCGAAGTATCAGACACAACTCCGTACCACTAGTGCATATCGCACGTAAAATAATGAGCTTCAACATCAACACATTCGAACTTAGCTTCCGTAGCGTACAACTTGGCTAACACGGAAACTCAAACCACACATACACACATGTAATACTGAAGCTCCCAACTCTCGACTGAATGCATCAACAACAACATCCCAAACGGATGGTCAGAATGCAGCCACTAGCCTTTCTCAAACAAGCTCAAAGGTGCAGCCCTTGTCGTGAGTCAACCCCATCCATCTACACTGCCTCAAGCCCAAATCTGGCCGAGAATGCAAGTGGATGAAACTCAGTAGTCAGTGTACATCCTACACCGCGCTGCACGCCATAGCAATAGTATCTCCAACCCTCTGGTGCAAATACAAGGACAGCTACACCCAAATCATACATAGGATACGTATCCCCATAAAGTTTCCACTGCCTGAAATCATGAGCCACCGCTCTGCTACACAACCTCAAAATATATCCAACTCTAAATCTTGATGCATCGCCAAAACCCACGACCACGAACTCATCACGATTGCCAGGTAAGGTCAAAACCGAAGCAACGGTCAACCATCCAACAAGAGTCAGTAACTCTCCTCGCGTGCATCGAACCACATGAACTTGGCGCCTTCTTCGTCAATCCGGAAAGTAGAGTGGCAATCCGGGAAAATCCTGCACAAGCCGTCGGTAACAGCCTGCCAAACCCAAGAGACCCCTGATCTCTGGTACACTGGTAGGTCAACCCCAAATCAATACGGCTTCAACTGGTCAGGATCCACGCCAACTCCCTCAGCTAACATCACACAGTCCAACCTCTTCACGCTAATCGGCCAAAATTCATACTGGCTAAACTTCGCAAACATCTGATCGTCTCGCAAAGTCTGTAAAACCACTCGCTATTGCATCAGGTGCTGGCCCACGCTCCTGGAGTACATCAGGACGTTGCCAACGAACATGACCGCAAACTCGTCCAGAAACCGTCTGAACACCTGGTCCATCACGGCCACATGATCTACGGGGCATTGGTCAACCACACAGCGTGACCAAAAACTCCAGATGCATACACCGAGATCCGAAAGCTAACATAGTCACATCTGACTCATCAAACTTCCACTGATGATATCCGGATCCGAAATCGATCCTCGAAAAGACTGAAGCTCTCGGAAGCTGATCAAACCACTCGTCAATCCGAAGCGGAGGATACTCACTCTTCTCTGAAGCGAATCAGGCTTCGATAGTCAATGCACCACCTCGTCGAATGAACCAACATCCGTACACACAATGAAAAAAAACACACCACGCAAATACGCGGGGTTGCACGAAATCTCCTGAAACCTCCTCCAGCAACTCCTGGAGTCGAATCTATAGCTCCATCAGCTCCACTGGCTCCAACGACAAAATACCGGTAACATGAGTCCAGCGCCTGGTACAAGCTCAATGGTATAATCAATCTCCCAAACTGGAGGAGCACCTGGTAACTCCTCCGGAATACACCTGGGAACTCGGGAACCACCTCAATGTCTCCAATGTCGGGCACAGCAACCGTAGTATCCACAACATGAGCTAAGCATACAACACAACTCGTCTCCACCATCCGCTCAACCATCACCACGAAACAGCATCTCGGGGAAATCTGGTCGTCAAAACACAACCTCCTTCTCGAGGTACTCGAACACAGCCAAATGCATCGTCAATAAGTCCATACTCACCATCACACCAAAACCACAATGTCCAACTATAACAAATCCACGGCTAACCCATATCCTCCAACAAGGATCTCGCAACCTCCGGATGGATACAATACTCTCTAAAACCTCGGAAGTGAAGATGTTGGTACAATAGCCATGGATGTCAAACAAAACAACCTCGGAGAAAAGTCTGTCCTCAAACAAGGTCATGGCACGAACTCAAACATACCCAACTAGTCACCCACGTCAAATGCGACTTCTGAATGGCTCGTCTAGAAATCTGGGTTGATCAAGCTCCAGAAACAGCATCATGATTTCCTCGTGAACTCTGAGCTACCAAACTGCCAACACAGCTGGCTGAGGGCGCTCTCTCGTAACGTGACCCTCCTGGCCACCGAAACAGTAACTGAGAGTGCTCCACATACACAAGTCACCGCAACACCTGCTGCGTGAAGGATCACCAACGATCACCCCAAACTCATGCCACAGGAGCAAGTTCGCTACACTGTGATCTCCGCCATCTTCAGACGAATTCTCTGCTTGATCTGATGACCCACAACACAACCGATAAGGCCACAGCCTGATGAAGTCACTGATTCCGAAGTGTCCGAACTCAACCTCATCAAAATCTCGACTAAGTCCACTTTCCTCAAACCATCGCATCGAAAACCGCGTATATCTTTTCCTCACAATAGCCTCGCCACTGAGTACAGCACACTAAGCTCCTCATGAATATCTCGAGGCACATCAATCAAACTCTCTCTGATGCTCAGGTTCAAACTCATCTCGAACCTCGTGCATAGCTCCCTCTGAAGCCTCATAACACGTACAAACATGGACAATCATGTAAACAACGCATCTCTGCCTCAGGTGAGTAAACACTCCACATATGATTGCTGGATAGTCTGATTAAACCATTACCGTCAAAACAACACCCTGAATGTAGGCCATGGAGTCGCAACCGGAACTCACACAATATCAGCCCACCAAATACAACAAACTGACTCAGGCACACATCACTGCCACCAATCTCAGCTCTGAGGCAACATATAGACGCTCATATACACAAAACCAGGCAAACCGTGCCACACAATTCACTGAACTCTGAATACTAATCCCAATCCACTGTTCTCTGGCAAATCACGCGTCGATTGATCCTCAATAGGATCCACAACCGAAACGACACGGAAAGCACGTCAGGAGGCATCCTAATGAATAAAACATCGTTCACAACAAGTGGAACGTAATCATGAAACCGCAGATATTTGAGGACACACAATACCCGAAGTATTGATGAGTACCGCTGGCCAGTCGGGTCATCACTCCAGTCATGCTGTATCAACTCAAATACCCTAAGTAAACACGACTACAGAAGTCTACAGAACCTATAACCTAACGCTCTGATACCAAGCTGAAAGGACCCAACCCCGGTTTAGTTGCCTAAACCGGAATCAAACCCTATCGAAAACACGAACCAACAAAAACTTTCGAAATTTGGGCAGAGTTTCGTTACTAGCGTGGAATTACCATAACCTGCACGCGGAAAATACACTTCATCCTATGCCACAAAAAGCAAACCGTGGGCACCAATCCCATCCGGATTTCTCAATATCTCAACAGTAAAGTAAACAATACATATAATAGTACTTTACTGAAATCCGGGTTTAAAATCGTATAACATATTCATCAGAGAACTCAGAGCGACCTCTAATACATAACCATATAAGTATACCACAGTAGGTAGAACAATAAACCTACTGGAAGAAATAAGACCGCTCGAGTACTATGCCTCCGTCCACGACGTGCGACTCCAGAGTCTGAACTGCAAACTGGGCACGGAAACCGAAAAGCCCAGGTGAAAGACAATAAACACGTTAGAGTGAGTGGACGAAAATAAATGTCTTTCACCAGTTAATATATATGTTATAAAAACATATGCGAGTCCAGGAAAATAAAAACAACATAGTACACGAGGTAAAACTCATACTCCTCCAGTGTACTGAGCATGCAAGTAAAAATCCCACGGGGTCACTCATGGACACACACCGTGCTAGTACAGTCAGAATCACGGAGTCCCAGACTTCCACGCGATTCTAGCCAGAAAGGCCTCAGGTCAGAGGTCTGCCTCCCCCCGGTACAGGTCACGGGTCAGGAGTCACAGCCTCCCCCGGTACACATCCTCGGGGATCAGCCGGGATGCAAGTGTATCGATACAACAACATATAACGACTGTACTCTGTGTAAACTAAATCACAAACATTTCGATGCAAATGCATGAAACAGCATATAAGTGTATGTATACTCGTATACGTGTATTCGTATAAGTATATCGTATAATCGTAAAACATATGCTCATGCAAATCCGAAATCTCATACGCATGCTCAATTTCATAAATCACATAAAAGACTCGCAAGAATTCCGTGAAAAGAAATTGTCCACTCACAGACTGGCGTAACGCGTATCGCGTTAACCCGTGATCCGGCGGAATGCCCCTCGCCAAACGAATGATCACAAACCCTGAATATACACAATGTCCAATATTCAAAATCATAATCCGACATTACAAATCAAACCACGAGAAACCACCGTTCTCGGAAACAGATAATTCAAAGTCGACGAATCGTCGAAAATCCGCATATACCACTTCAATACCTCGCTTTACGTTCGGACGCTCAACTCAAAAAACGAACCTCCCCACTGCGATCGGAGCGCGATTTCGAGTCAAATGACATGCAACTTGCCGAAAGTCCAAAAAGTCAAACTTTGACCGTTGACCGCCGTTGACCGCCGTCCACGGCGGCGCCGCTGTTGACCGGAGAGTTTCACGGCGGAGCCACCCCTATTCCACTCCAAATCACCCACTGAGCAACTTCCATAACTGCACCGAAGTCCAATTCCCACTCTAACTAGGTCAATTTCATGCAAAACCGAATTGGTTCACAAATTTCAATCTCAAAATTCTCAATCCACAAATCGAATTAGAACACCATGTTTATATGGTTAGAATCACAATGAAGAGAGCTACAAAACCCAGTACCTCATGAAGTTCAATTCGGCCGAAATCATAAACCACCATTAACACCAAAATTTCCAAACTTTAACCGGTAAAAACTCCTCTTTCCGGCGAGCTAGGCCGTGCATGGTGGCCGGGAACGAGACGAGGGAGGTGAGGCGAAGAGATTGGGACCAACCCCGTCGCCTGGGGTGGCCGGAATCACCTCGCCGGAATTGAGCACGTCGGCCACCGACGAACACCACCTTCTCTCCACCGAGTTGACCAAGTCAACTCGGTCAAACACATTATTCCTGTTTTGACTTTCCCAAAGGAGCAAGTCCACTATTTATACTTTCCCAAAAAGGAAACCCATAATTATCCATTTCGGTAAACTTCAAACGCGCGTAACTTTCTCGTCGTGATTCCGATTCCGATAATTCTCGCGGCCACAAACTCGTCTCGACATATTCTTCAATAATCACCCAAAGTCAAACACATCGGCCAAACGGATAAAAAGTCAACCCTTCAAACCAACACATATTAAATCGACTAATTACTCAACAAACAAAAATGTTCGCAACTTAAACTCCGTAACTCAAAATCATTCTCCGGAAGTTCCCACAAACTCGAAATTAAATTCTGAACAACTTCCGTGAAGAAGCCGAAACCAAATTCTCGTCCGGTAATTTAGTCGTTAAGTAACCCACCATTTAAATCTGAACTTCAAATATTCATAACTAATTCCTCGGTCGTCCAAATAACGATCCGGAACCGCCCACGAACTCGAAATCACACGTACAACGACTCTCAAGAAGAGACCCAGCTCCAATTCTCGGCCAACAATTAAGTCGTTAATAAGCTCGGCGATTCCAATAACCGTCGGACAACTGCGACTATGCAGTAACTCATCGATAAAGCTGATCATACTGCTGATTCTGGTCCGGGTCGTCACAGTTAATTTGTAATTAAGGAGTAGAAGAATTAATATAATTTGTAGTTTAAAGATATATATATATATAATGATAAATTTTTAATTAGTGCATGTATATATATATACATCCATACAATTGAAATTTTTCAGGATGGACAAGAGTTGGATTTGTCTTCCAAAATGGAATCGAAGATATGGCGTTGGAATGTGGAATTTTGTGAATATGTGAAGGCTAATGCTAACGGGAATCCAATTCATTATTGCCCGTATACGAAATGTCAGTGTCGCAGCGATTTGTATCATTTTTTCATTGATATAGTATGAGAGCACATGAAGAAAAATGAGTTTTTGGATAAGTACACGTGTTGGATTTGTCACATCCAATGATCCAATAACGAGGTTGCTCAACGATGTGTTTCCTTATGAGAGCGGTGTATTTTCTGAAGTACAAGATATATCTGCCGACGTTGAGAGTTTTCTTGCTATTGAGCTAGTCCAGCAATTCCCTAGAGTTGTCAACACTGCTGGTATTGACAAGTACAATAAGTTGATTGCCTTCCAACATACCCCGTTGTACAACCGGTGTAATAAGGCTGTTCTTGAAATGGTCATGGGAGTAATGAAGGTCAAAGTGGAGAATAAATTGAGTGTTAAAGTTGTTGATGATTATCTGGAGTTGACTGCTTCGGCGTTGCCCCCCGGTCATCGTCTGCCTACCACTCATCGTAAGGTGCGACATATCCTGAAACATCTTAGCCTTACCTATATCAAAATTCATGCATGCAGATATGATTGTGTTCTCTTATGGAGTAAATATTCTGAAGAGAATGATCTTGAAAATATTTATGTCTGTCCGGTATGTCATACGGATAGGTATAAGTTGACTCTTGCAGAGAATAAGAAAGATGTGGAGGTACTTCAGTATTTCCCGCTGATTGATAGGTTAGAATGGTTGTTCATGTCTTCACACATGGTCAAAGCTATGAGATGACACGTACGCTTAATTAGGGAGATTTGCTTGATGATGATACCCTTACACACCCTGCTGACGGAGAGACTTGGAAGCACATGGTTAGAGAGTTTTCTCATTTTGCATCAGAGCTTTGAAATGTTTGACTCGAGCTCTCATCTGATGGATTTAATCAATTTGGTTGAAAATTTGCAGCAGTGATATACACATTAGAAACTAAAATCTGAACGGTGAAGACGTTAAACTATGATCTAAAAATTGGTGTAATGCTCTATACCTAAAAATAGACAAAAATAAATAAATACTCGAGGAGAAGGGGCTATATATATTGTACAACTATATCTAATAGTACATTAATCATGTTGTTTTAGTTTCATTATTGGAGTAGCCAACCCAACCCTCACTACCCAACAAAAGCTCTCTGATTCCATTAGATCAGCCTATACAAATTAGTACAAGAATCTCATCTTAAAGTAGTCCCAAAGGTCCCGATGGAAGAACAGAAACTAATCCTTCAAGTGTGTCCCAACATAATTACACTGAAATAATATTCCATGATGCACCTAGTACAACCATATATTCCTCTCCCTCAACCCTGTGATCCTCTGGATCCAATTTAGTGAGTTTACAACTAAAATATTTAAGGCATCATAAACATACCTAATACTAATACATAAAAAAGGGTACGAACCCATCTGCACACCATGAACTAATATATCAGGTAGGATTCTCACTGCATATTATACCATACAGACTTGGTATATATAAAATACTGAAATCGTAATGCATGACGCACTTACGAGCTAGCTAGGGTTATCTCTCGCAGTAACTACCCGGTAAATAGCTTTTACTAAATTGTCGACGGCCGTACGTGGATGTTACAGACGACGGAGACAGCTTCCGACCTTGTTGGCCGGACTACGCGTGCAGATAGATATTTATATATATATATATAGCCTGTATATATAGAGAGAGACCATTTCAATGGATGCTTGAAGCTAAGGTACGTTCACTACGTTGCAATGACCTCGATAGGTTCCATCACGGCCGGGACAAATGGAGTCGGGTCGGGTACGGTGGTGTTTGCATGCGGGTTGGTCAAGCTAAAACGAATCATGCACGGTAGATACCGACTTGGATAGTGAGCCCCAGAAAAGGTCCGGTCAATGAACGCCGAGGACCTACCACCCGGAAGAACCCCAAACATTGAATAAGGCCGGGCGGGTCCTAGTTCACGTACTACTCGATTCCACTTTCACTGTACAACCACAAAATGATCGACACTCCGATCGATCCTTTCTTTTCAGAATATATATGAAGTATCATCATCATTATATATAAGGATTCCTATTCTTATCGGACAAGGCAAACTAATTCTTTAATTATACTACTCCGATCAAACATCAAATAAAACTATACTTAGTTCAACTCACCTTATTAAAATTTCACAAATTGAAAGGGATCACTTAAAATATCCACCATAAACCAGCTAATGATGAGTTTAGTGAGGTCATCGATCATATATATTGATTCTTGAACAACTAATTATAAGAGCATTCCTCGGAGAGGACGTCCTCCAAAAATGGTGGCCCCCGCCGGAAAATAGGACGTGAGGCGGCATTGCGACGTGCACCGGTGAGGATGGGAGCCGTTGACCGCACGGCGACCTCGAGGACGAGCTAGAATCGATCGCCGGAGAGGAGTTCCCCCTGGCGGATCCCACGCTCGTGGGTGACGTCAGGCGGGAAAAAAAAATTTGAATCTGGCGCGTGTAAAAACGTAATTTTTTTTTACAATTTAACAGACCAATGACAGCCACCACGTGGCAGGCTGTCGGCCCACTAAACTGGCAACGGCCAGATCAATCTGGTTCGTCCATTTCAAATTTGATTTCCAATCCAACGGCTATAATTCAAACCAAACAGCTACTGATTGTTCTGATTTTTTCAGAACGGCTACCACAAAAAATACCCCGAAAAAAAATCAAAAAAATCCCAAAAAATTTCTAAAAACCCCATACTATTTTTCTATAAATACTACCTTCATTTTCTCAAATACTTCACACCAATTTGTGCAAAACAAATTCTCTTCCTCCTCCCTCTCTACTCTCTCTATCTCACAATCTCTTTATTTTTTTTGGCGAAAAATGTCCACTAATTGGCTCATGTCGGAAGATGTACAACTATGCATATCATATTGTCGTCATAGTGTATGCCCTATCTCCGGCAACAAACAAAATGTCGACAAATTGTGGGAAAAAATTCACGGCGATTTCCAACAAAATTGGGTGATGGGTCAAGGTGAAGCGAGGGCGGAACCTAGGTCCTAAAATGCACTTGTCTCCCATTTTGCTAAGTTGAAGCCAAATTTGTCACAATGGAAAGCGGCTCTTGCATACGCGAGAAGGAATCCGGAATCCGGCGGAAATGTGTATGATGAGGTAATGATTTTTTTATGTTGGTCCTTTCAATTTTAATTAATATTAATTCGTAACTTGTAATTATAATTTTTTTTTAACTTGTAATTATATTTTTTTGTTGGTCCTTTCAATTGATGCCAAAATGAAATATTAATTTCGATAACTTGTATTTTTTTTTTGTAACTTGTAATTATATTTTTTTGTAGTTAAGGAAAGCCCAAACGTTTTATGTGGGGAAAAAAAAGAAGGAGCTTTGCGTGTTGGGAAGAGGTCAAAAATCATCCTACCTTTAGAGTCGTCGAAACTACCACTCAACCTTCTTACAATTCATATTTCGAAGAAACACCTACCGTTAATGAAGTATCTCTTAGCGTCAACTTGGATGAAGATGAAGTGATGCCAACATCACAAATCAACCTTGGAGGAACCTCAAGTCCGCCTAGACCTCAAGGAGTGAAGGCGGCCAAGGAAGCAAAAAGAAGGGGAAAGAAGGCCATGACACCATCGAATGAAGTTAGAGATGAGACTTTGAATAGCATTGTGGCTAATCAAAAAATGTTTGCCGATTGGACGAGGGCAAATGATGAAAATCAACGAATACTTGATGAGAAAAAATACAAATTAAGGGCACGAGAAGAAGAAACAAGAATCATGACAATGAATTTCGAGGCTATGACCCCAAATTCAAAGAAGTACTTCATGAAGCGGAAATCAGAGATCCTTCAGCAAGTAGATGACGATGAAGGAGAAGTCGGCGATGCTAGCTTTACCGGTTGTTATCGTCCCCGCAACCTTGATTTTAGTGATTAGTTTAGTAATTTCAATTCATGTAATTTCAATTTTAAGAAATAAAAACGCACTTTATTTATTTAGATAGAGCTTCAAATTTAAATGCATTGATTATTAAGGGAAACACACATACAAAAGGGTAACACACAAATTGCAAACACACATATCTCGCGCACATTATTTAGAGATGTTCACCGGTTTCAAGAAACCAGTTGTGCTTCACTAAGTCCTTTTGAAGTTCACCATGGAGATAAATTGATTGTAAATCGATGAGCCGGTCGCTAAACCGTTGATGATGTTGATCTCTTCCCACTGGCTTAAATGGAATTCGGTGACCATTTTCATCCACCGGCTCATCATATACTGTGGAAGCAGTCACTGGGTTTTGTAAATCTTCTTCCTCATTCTCCTCAAAATCGTCTTCCACAAATTCTTCCTCGACAATCATGTTATGCATTATGATGCAAGCCAACATGATCATTTTCAATGTCGATTTGTGATGACACATGGCTGAGTGACGAATGATAGCCCAACGAGATTGCAAGATGCCAAAGTACCTCTCCACATCTTTACGATATGACTCTTGTTTCCGTGCGAACAACTTCTGTGGTTGATCTTGCGGATTGGAAATTGTCTTGACAAACGAGGAATACCTCGGATATATTCCATCCGCTAGATAATAAGTGTGGTGGTAAGTCATACCGTGGACTTTATACGTCGAAGGCGGACTTCTTCCGGCAAGGACCTGGTCGAAGACATCCAAGCTGTTCAACACATTAATATCATTTTGTGCTCCAGGCGTCCCAAAGAAGCTGTGTCATATCCACGTATCATATGACGCCACCGCCTCTAAGATTATGGTCGGACGAGCCTTTCGGCCCGAGTATGCCCTTTGCCAGGCTGTTGGGCAATTCTTCCATTCCCAGTGCATGCAGTCGATGCTTCCAATCATACCAGGAAATCCCCGTTGCCTAGCCCTTCTTAAAAGTCGAGTTGTGTCACCCAAATTTGGAGCGCGGAGGTAACGGTGCTTGTAGAGCAAGACCACTTGTGTGCACCACTTCTTCATGCATTCCAACGTCGTTGACTCCCTCATCCTTGTGTACTCAGTACACTGATCTGCGGCTGCGCCGTACGCCAACATTCATATAGCACCAGTCATCTTTTGCTCGGGGAGGAGTCCTTGCAATCCAGTGGCATCTGCTCTTTGATGCCAAAATGGGTCGTGATTACAGAGGTCTGTCTTGATCCGGTTGAACAAGTGCGTGCTCATTCGGAACCTCCGGCGAAAATCTTACTCGTGGAAAACAGGGTGTTCCACGAAGTAATCTTTAAGCAGATTCTGACCCCTAGGTTCCCTTTGCCTTGGATGGTTTGGAAGGCGGCGGCGGGGTGGCTCATCATCAAACGTGGCAACTACCATGGTTGCATCATTGATGAGGGAATTCATCATTGTGGTAGCTTGCCGACGTTGTTGGCGCCTCCTCCTGGAAGACTCTTCGTAATCGTTATGATTCATCTTCTGGATGAGAAAAACGGCAGAATTGTGTTTAGGTGTAGAATATCAAGTGACTTATGCGTGTTGTGAGGTTTCAGGTATTGGAGCCAGAGATGATGATTTTATAGCAAAATTATGATAATCTGATGTTGAAGGATGAGTACACGTGTCACATCCTCATTTGTCGGAAATCTCACCGGAAATCTTCATCAATAATTTAGCCGACAGTGACACGTGGATGAGTACACGTGTCACATCCTCATTTGTCGAAAATCTCCCCGGAAATCTTCATCAATAATTTAGCCGACAGGGACACGTGGATGTGACACGTGTCGCATTATCATTTGTCGGAAATCTCACCGGAAATCTTCATCAATAATTTAGCCGACAGTGACACGTGGATGTGACACGTGTCACAATATGAGTCGTCGAAAATCTTATCGAAAATTTGGTTCAATAATGTACATGATAATGACATGTGTCGCCTAGTTATTGGGTAAACTTATTACAAATAATTAATCAAAATTTTATTTTATGATTATGAATAATAATAGGAATTCGTATTTGTTGCACTGCTGCGCAAAAAAACTGAATAGGAAGTCCTATTTGCTGAATAGTAACAGGAAGTCCTGAAAATAGGAATTTCTCGAAATAAGAAGTCCTAAACGGGTGCGAATGCTCTAAATGCCCATGATTTTTTAAGCTAATTGTTGGAGAGGGAAGATCCTGTCTCAGAAAAATAACAAATAAAATATGGGATAAGTATAAGGTGCAGTGACTTGATCATAGAGTTATTTTTTGAATATTTCTAACGGTTAGATTTGTAATATAACGGTCATAATTATTCACTCAATAAGAATATATTTTAGTGATTGACTAATTAATTTTCAAATCAATCATGTCAATTATGGTAATAGGATTTAGGGGTAGACTATGATGAGTTAACATATGTCATGCATCCACGTGTAAATTTATATTTTTCTTGTAGTTTTAGTTCAATAGTAGTAATCACTTGATCAAAAATATTTTTAAAAACAAATTACAAGTTAAGCTACTCATTTTACAACTTTCAGAACCAATTAAAAATTGATGTATGTCATGTGTTAAAACATACTAGAATTTCTCGTAGGATCTATTCGTTAATTAACTACTCTTCTTAATTACTTTCCTTAACCGAAAAAAAATTTAATCAGCCACCTTTATTTTATTTTAAAAATATTTTACCAGTTCTCTTTGATTTTTACCACAACATCGTGCTTGTAATTTCTTTGGATGCCGTTTTGTAATTAACAAATTTGCTATAAAATTTGCAAATTTGTAATCAATTTTATAAATATGACAACATATAGATGTTATAGTGGTAAATGTTTGATTTTTTTTGAAAGGGTAAATCTTTGATTTTAGACAAAGGTAGTTTTTGTTCTCATTTGTATAACATGTTCTTTTCTTATGTACTTATCTTCATTTTTGAATAATTACAATAAATTACAATTTTAGCGATGTAAAAATTACTATATTTCGTTATTTTATTTGTAATAATTAGTTAGAAATAAAATTTACAAGTTTATAGACATTTTTATGATATAAAATAACAAATGAGAAGTCATAGTGATAAATCTTCAAATTTAGGTTATATAACATATATGTCATTAATGTTGTAATATATATGGTTCTCTATGATGTAAATATCTTGAGTTTTTGAGAAATTACATATTCAATAATGAATAGTATTTTTTGATGTAAAAAAGTGCAATAACTGACACTAACAAAAAACACACTATAACCGACGACAAAAAATTGTCTGTCTGTTAGCCATTGTCATCAGCTATAATAAACGCCGACAAATAGTCGTCGGCTATAGTGTCGTCGGGAGAACGTCGTCGGCCAAACTATAGCCGACGACAATTGTACACGTCGTCGGCTATAGTTAAGACAATAACCGATGACAAAAAATGTCATCGGTACAAGTTTGTGACTTTTGCCGACGACAAAGTCGGCGGCCAAACCTTCCCCCTCCGGTCAATGTGGTTGACCCAGCTATACTATAGTCAATGACTGTGAAAGACCATTGTTGGCTATAGTATGCAACTCGTCGACTATAGTATAAAACTCGTCGGTTTATGTGAGCACTTTAGCCGACAACTTTGACTAAAATCGTCAGCTAAATACTGATTTCTGAAGAAAAAAACTGCAGATTCTAGATTTCTATTTCCATAACTTTTCAATTCCATAATTTTATTTTCACAATAGCCAACAACATATAAAATGAAAACAAAACACATATTCACCAACAAACACAAATTAATATTGAAACTTAAGCGTATAATACATCCTACTTGTCCTGAAAAATACATAAACTAAGGGTTATCCAAATCTATGTTCTAAAAAATAGAAGGGGTACTACCATTTGTTGATCCTTCTACTGAAGTGGAGCATCGAAAGGGCACTGGACAGATGAAAATGGATGTGAGGCTGGGACCTGGAGTCCTTGCTCCCGAAGTTGTGCATTCATTGCCTGAAAATAGGAAGCCATCTAAGCTTACATTTCCTCCATATGAGCCTCTTGGGCGGCAGTCCGTCTCTCAGTCTCTTCCTACTGTCTTTGATGCTCTATTGCCTACATTTGCAGTTGCTCTTGTAGCTGAGCAGCCTTGGAAGATCCTGACTTGCGTGCGAAACTGAGTGTCTTCTTCAATACCCCATCGCCGAGTTGTCATAGACCCCTGCAGTAGTAATTGCTCCCTCGTGGGGGAAAAGCGTTAGCCATGATCCTCGCCCCAACCGTCACATCAAATTGATCAATATGAGAGATAGCCTGGGGGAGGTCCTTATCCTGGGTCTCAGGCCATCGCTCCATCACGATCTGAGTCAATACCTCCTCAGTCACCTCTTACATTCTTGCCTGATTGACAAGGAAAAAAAAATAACATATTAGAAAACATACATAAAAAAAAGTTAGAAAAAAAAATACATATATAAGCAATTATGTTAAGTTAAAGGGCATAAGATTTACAATATCTTTGGGGGACTGAGGATACTCTTTCTCAAGCGTATACGCGAACCGGTTGACTTCAGAGTGTTGGTTAGCTTCCTCGTCCATATAACTCGCAAATGTTATAGAACCAGCATGATGGTTACTCGTGTTTTTTCCCCGGTTCGCCGCGTTTATTTTAGAAATGGCCTTCGTGGATAAACATTTATTAACTAAAAAATATTAGGAAACTAATTTCGCCAATTCAAATAGGATACAAGTAAACACAAATATGATGTTACATATATACCTCAAATTGTTGATTGTTGAAGTGGATTAGAAGCCACTGCCACTCGTACTCCGTATACATAAACTCAAGAGGGGTACCCGAATGACCATTGCCATGCGTCTGCCAGTGCAAGAACAGCTCAGTTTTCCACTCCTTGTACCTATATATGCAACACAAATGTTAGAAAGTGACTATATGTAATCAACATAATATCTCAATATATATTATATAACTCCTATTACCTTTTTCCTAGAACCTCATTTGCCCAGGTGGATTTAAGGTGCTCCGGAACATGGAACCACACCTACAATGTACCCATTTATGGTAATATATATATATATATATTAGGACTTAATTAATATAGGTAGACATACATAAAGAACATCTAACTAACTTACCGACATAGTGTTGTTCACCATGTTCTTCACTTCTTGCGACAGAGAGGACCACTTTCCCTACAGAACAGGGACTCTGTCTCTTATGATACTTCTTACTTGGCCGGAGTACCTCCTTCTACCCTAACTTCACCGATCCATCAAGGTCGGTCTCTATAACCAGTGGCTCGCTATCCTTTACGCCCTTCTTAAGTTGCTTGTCGGTGACGCATCCTCTGGTCTTTTTTTGTTGCCTCCAGCGTATGTCACATAAGACAAAGTAAAAAGATTAAATTGGAGCACCAAATTTAATATACAAAGTATTAATAAGTTATAAATTAAATAACCAAGGTATTTACCCGATTCTGATGTCGATGTGTTTGTTACCCTCACACTAAAAATAGGTGTATCAAATTGTACATAGACGTATGCCTCTTGCTAGTGGATGTGATGGAGTTCTCCTGGAATAGGGTTTCTGTGGTCATCAACATCAGGCAGGGCAAGTACGCTCGAAGGCATGAAGATGATAGCTGGCGGTCCATTTGGTACCCCCGACGATGAGGTACCTGAAGCACCAGCATGAAAGGTAGAATGAGCTTGAGTCGTAGAGGGAGAAGGCACATGCCGGGTAATGGAAGGCATACGGGCACCCAAAGGCGTGGGACCCGTTGAGCAGGCCGTTGAGGGCATGGGGGTGCTATCTTTGTTGAAGAGTTGCCTCGTGCTGTGTGGTCGATGGGGGTGGGCCACTACATCTTGTTGTGGCGTCTGCTGAAGTAGTTGACAGTTGACGGTGTCGAGAGTTCAACTGAGGGCCACCAAATGTGGCATGCGGGTTGTTGATAGAGGCAAACCCAGAACTGTCGGCGCTAGACCTCTTTCCTTTCTGAGATCCCTTCTTCCATTTGTCGAACAAATTCATGATACCTATAATTGAAAACCACCCATAAATCACACAAATACATATAATCTACAATTATCGATCATTCCTACTTAATCACAATCGAATTCATGTTGTCTACGATAAAAACCAACAATATCAACCAAATTTGTCCAACATCAACACATTTGCCTATACCAATATATTCAATCTAATACTGCAACATCAACATCCATCAATATCAAAATAAACCATTCCTTAATCATTAAACCCAACCTAAATGCCTTATCCATACACAATATTTCAAGCATACCCAACACTTTCAACGTAACCTCTGTCACGATCCTATCATCATCACTAACATAACCTCAATAACACATATGAGAAACCTTAATCACAATCAAAATCCATTATCATCCAATAACAAACATCAATAACACATATCACATATCACAAAATAACCCATATATAATCCATAAGTAACCAATATGTTTATTGATTATAGATTACAAAAAAATTCACAAAATTACATAACCCATATATAATCCATAACCAATTAATAAATTTCATAATCAATCACATAATCCATAATCAACAACCCATATATAATCCATACATAATCCATAACCCATATATAATCCATAATGGCCTATCCATATATAATTTTGTGTGTGTGAGAGAGAGAGATAACCTGAAAATTAGAGAGAGAGAGAGTCGGCTGGCGGCGGTTCTGGGAGGCGGTGGTGTGTTTTCTGGGCGGGATTCAGGCAGGTTTTCGGGTTTTTAGGTTTTGGGTGCGAGAGGAGGCGCGTGTTGAGTGTTTCTGGGTTTAAAACACAATAACTATAGCTGACGATCTTCATGTATAATATATAGCCAACGATCTTCATGTATAATATCGTCGGCTATTGTATAGCTGACGACATATGTCAATGTCGTCGAGTATAATGTGAAAATTGTTTGAAAAATTAGTGTCAAGTGGAAACACGTTTCACACAATTACCTGTTTAACTAATTAAGACTCATAATCAGAATCATCGCTATATTTAGAAGTGTGAAAATACTTTAAAATTTTAGGCTCATGTGAAAACAAGTTTAACACAAATTCTTGTTTAACTAAGACTCATAGTCAGAATCATTGCTTGAGTCATCCTCGGTGTCCGAGTTAATTTCCGATAATATCTCCTGCTCCTCGTCACCTGATTCGTCGTTGTCTTCATTTAGATTAACGTCAATTAGTTCAAAATGTTCCTCACGAAATCGAACCACATGACCCGGTATCACATTATTCACTCAAATTGTGGAGGATTCAAGAATACCAATTGCGTTTGGCTCTTGGTATGCTATATCTTTTTAATTATCTGCAGCCTTTCCGAGTGTAGCTGCATTATATATGTTTCTAGGAACAACATGGTTGACTACTTTTCAGGCGTCTTTGTGCACCAGATCATCAAGATAAAACATCTGTTTGGCCGCTGCGACAAAAACAAAAGGGTAATCTTCATACCAGCTTGTAGCAGTATTCACCGAAAATATTCCAGACTGATCAGTCCTTGTGTTCTGAGGGTTAGTATCAAACTATATACACTTAAACAAGTGCACTGTCATGCCTTCCCCATAAATTAGTTCAACCACCAAATGGAAAACACCGTAATAGTCAATGCCATGAAGACCACCATGCACCATTATCCCAGAATTCTGTGTTCTTCGTCTGTCGTCTCTATGTTCACATATAAATTGCACGCCATTGACCTTACACATCGGATAAACTCTTGAAGTTATCGGTCTCATCGCTAAAAGCCTAAATTCGTGTGACTAGTTTGGGTGACCATCAAATTGTATATGGTTCACCTGAAAAAATAATTGCAACTATTAACTTTAAATATGAACATAGCGAATTATATATATGAGTGTGTGTGTGTGTGTGTGTGTGTGTGTGTGTGTGTGTGTGTGTGTGTGTGTGTGTGTGTGTGTGTGTGTGTGTGTGTGTGTGTAGACGTACCCATAAGCCAAAATAGTTTGCAAACTCCCTATTGTGGTACTCAAGATCACCGAAAACTTTTTGACAATAAAGATGCATGTCTTTCCAGTATTGAACTTCTGGACAGTTAATCAATACCCACTAGTGGGTAGTGACTAGCTCATATGGTTCCAACTTGTACGAGTTTGACAACCGTCCATAAACTTCAATATCATATGAGAGGATAGAAAGATTGAACTGTGATTCATTTACCGTTATATGTTTTAGAGGGTCCTCCAACGCTCCCAAAAATAACTTGGTATACGTTACGCACTCGTGCGCAAGATATGTTTCAGCTATACATCATTCAGGTGCAGATTTATTAGCCACATAGTCTTTGTAGTCCCCCAGTTGTCTATTAAGTTGTAAAGTGTATGTTATGATTATTGAAAAATAATTTTATATAAAAACATATTGATCTTCGAATGTTGAATTGTACCTTTCCATGGGATACATCCAAGTGTAGTGTACTGGACCAGTAAGCAACAATTGTTTGGGAGGATGGATCATCAGGTGAGGCATGATGTCAAAAAAATTTGGAGAAAATATCCTCTCAAATTTGCACATGATAAAGATGACGTCCTATTGCATTTCCCTTAGGTCTGATTTTTTCACTTCTATAGTGCATAACTTCTGAAGAATATTGACAACGCTACTAACGACTCTACCACCTGACGAGGCAGGTATGATCGAATGAAAATAGGGAAGAGACGTTGAAGCAGTATATGGTAGTCATGACTCTTTAATTCCTACATCTTATTGTCCCGAAAGTTAACACATCGACCTATATTTCTTGCATAGCTTGAAGGATACTGATCTACGCATTTTAGGCGTATTAATTAATGTGTTTTCTCTACATTTTTACTTTGATGATTGCTTAGTTTTATTAGTTTTAACTTATTTTGTTAAATTCAGGTGTTGACCAAAAGAGACGGAGTAAAGGAGTCTACAAGCACGCAAAACGCAATAAATCCGGAGAAGAAATAGTCCGAGGAATGGTCTTCAAATGGTTACTAAAATACATTCCCATATGGTGTCAAGAATTGGAAACCAAATGCCAAATAAAATGGATACCAAAATGGTGGACAAAAAGATGAAGACATTTCTCCTGCGCGACCCAGGAAAGAGCAAATATGGCGGAATATATGGAGCATATAATGGACGAATTTTTGAAGGATATTCCATGAAGAAAAATACTTTATTTGAGGCCCAAAATATGTGCAAGAATATGGTATATTCGGCCAAGAAGTATTGGGGAATAAGGAATGCAAGATTTGAAGATATAAAGATTTCCTTTTCCTTGAAGAAGAAGAAAACTGGGCAGTCAGGTCACTCAACTTCTAAAATCCGTAGTAAATTCAATTCAACTCCAAATATGGCGTTCATTATATGGATTTTATAGCCCTTTGAATAAGCTTTCCAATGAAACAAGAATCGGAATTTTCTGAGCTCTAGAACTCCCGAAAAAGATGTTTCAAGACAGGCTGGCAATTCTACCCGAGTACACTAGGAAAACCTAGTTTGGAGAGGAAAGTTGGAATTCTTCACCTATAAATACAAGAGCTCGGCCTCAAAGAAAATCATCACATATTCTAGGCCTAAGCTCTGCAAAATTACTCTCCACCCTCTCCCTCAAACACCAAGGCCGAGCACGAAGTTGACTACTCCGCCATCCACCATCACTCGGATCGCTTGCACACGTTAAGTCCATACAAGTGAGAACCACCATCCTTGGAGTCATCTACACCTTGGGAGTTTGCAGCGTTAAGCGGGATTTCTTCAAAGTGTAACCATGAACCCTTTACTCCGTAGTCATATTTTGTTCTTGTACTCTTTTTGTTTGACATTGGGTTTTGGTGAATACTTTTGGATTTTTAATACTTACTTGAGTTTATCTTCCATGTGTTTATGTTCTTAGTTTTGTTTGAAGCATGCTATGTCTAGTTCTTAATGCGTTGGGTAGTGCGGGATGATTGTGTTTTAACCTTTCGCCTGGAAGTTATTCAATGATTCTTAGATTTTAAGGCGTTAAGCTTTAACCCACATGGCATGTTAATAATAAAAATTAGGAGCATGAATTTCGAAAGTAGCTTAATTAGGTAGAGAAAATTGGCTAGGTTGAATATGATGATCACATGTAAATAATTAGCTTAGGTTTATTTTTGTCGAAAATATGGTAAGGGTTTTTGGGATTTTCTTATGTGTTTGCTTGTCTATGAGTTGATGCATGTTAGAGTCCTAGGAATACTTGCTATGTGATTGGCGTTTTTAGTAAATAAATTAGTAATTAAAATCAACTCATACACCCCCCATTTTACACAAGAATTGCATGCACCCTTCAATCCCCGGTTTAGAACGATCCCTACTTGCTTATATTATACTACATCTATAGGGTTTTAAATTGTTTATGGTTGATTTATGTGTTTAATTTAAATGCATGTTTCCGTCATATCAATTTTTGGCGCCGTTGCCGGGGATTGTTAATTGTTTGTAATTTTTGTGTGTATATATGTAAATTTACACTTGTGCATATTACTAACCATTTTCTTTTTCAGGAATTTTCGAAGTATATATGCTAATTTTACTTACAATTTTCGATGTCTTGTATATGTGCCCTAATTGATTTAATTTTTCGTAAATAAATACATGTGAATAAATATTAGTGTAAATTTTAATTTTTTGTAAATATTAATCGGTGTTTGTATATATATATATCTAATAATTGTTAGGCATGTTAAAGGATAGTCTTAGATTTACATTGATTACATGCTTGATTAATTAGGTCTCACTCCTTGGAATAGATGGTGCCTCTTTTTCTTGTTTATCTCCTTAACCCCTTATGTTTTACACATAAGGTTGAGGGCGGAGTCTACAAGAACTATGAGGGAGTGTGAATTCTTGAAAGTTTGGCTGAATGTCGGACATGGTGTCTAGAAACGGGTTATGACTGGTGACAGGTTCTGGATCTAAGAAAGACTTACACCAATAGAGTATATACCATTGGCCAGGTTAGCCTCGGGGTGTATTGTCGAAATTAGTCCTGCCTCTCGCGTTATCTCTATCCCCAACTGGCCATGTTTTTCGATTGAACCAAGGCTGAACAATTGAGAATTCATACTTTATCGCACGGGTCGCACGTCCTTGGAAAGACTGAAAAATCAATGCCTTGTAATCCTTGTAAATTTTTGGCGAAATCAATTTGGGACATGTGTGCTAAAAATCTCGAAAATTGTTGAACATGTAAAGGACTTTCCAACGTTGCAGGTACTTAGTTGCATTAACTCCCCTGCGGTTTCATGATGCTCGGATTTCATCACCGGGTACCCTAACCTAAGTGAAGTTAGGGACATGAGACCAATGGACGAGTCATTCTATTCATGATTGTTCACGTAACTTGGATGTCTTCTGCAGGCCATTTAATGAATGTCCACTCCTATTCTTCATCAACTTGAACTCAGAAACCGAACAGTTGTTAGACAGAATCAATGGAATCAAGTTAACGCAGAAGGGATTTTACAAGGGTCTATTTTCAACAGTCCACCAAGTAGTCCACCTAGACCACCATCACCCACATCATTTTCAGACACTTCAGAAGCCGAATCCATGGGTGAAAACAGAGACAACGTTGAGCAATCCATCAGACAGCAGACTTGCGCGAATTTGGGTAACTTTGGCCCAATGTCGATCACTTATCCAACACCAACAGCAGGCCAGACTACACCAGAACTCAAGAGTGGTGTCATCCATCATTTGCCACGTTTTCATGGCCACACAACAGACGATGCCAACACTCACTTGACCACATTTCTGTTTGTGTGTGATTCCATGTGTCCCACCAACACTGATAGGGATGCATTTCGACTAAGAGCCTTCCCATTTTCACTGGAGGAGAAGGCCAAACGTTGGCTCTTCAGTCTACCTGCTGGATCCATCACCACATGGGACGCTTGCATCCAAGCTTTCCTCACCAAGTACTTTCCGGCGTCCAAGATCACAAGTCTGAGAAAGAAGATAACGGGCGTTATGCAAGAAAGTGATGAGTCTTTCGCTACTTACTATGAAAGATTCAAGGAGTTGTGTGAATCATGCCCATCACATGGAATATCTGAGAGCAACCTCTTGACATACTTTTATGAGGGACTCAAGCCTTTGGAGAGAGAACTTCTAGATGCTGCCGCTGGTGGATCATTTCTGGAGAAGCCTGCAACTGTGGGACGTACTTTATTGAACCAGCGTGCTCTCAACACTCAACAGTACGAGGGTATGACAGTGCAACAAAGTAGGAAAGTCAGTGAAGTGTCATCTTCAAGCACTAGTGCCGAAATTGCCAAGCTTTCTTCATTAATTACCAAGCTTCTGGAAACCAAGTCACCTAAACCACAACCACCTGCAACGTTGGTATGTGGGATCTGCCTGCTGGATGGACATCATAATGATCAGTGTCCTCAGAATGTACCTACTCAGAAGATGGAAGAAGTCAATGCCATTGGTGGATATCAGAATAATCAAGGTGCTCCTCGCTACAACAATTATGGCAACTACAATCAAGGGATTCGAAATAATCATCTTGGTTTTCAGTGGAGGAACAATGATGGATGCCTTAATCCTGCGCCTCAACCATTGCAACAACAACAACAGACTCAGCCTGTACTCACCAATCCGGATTATGACAAGATGTTGTCACAACTTTCATCGTCTACACAGGCTTTGCTGAACACCCAAGCCCAACAAGGGAATGACATTAGTGAATTGAAGAAGCAGATGGGCCAAGTGATTGAATTCATGGGCCAGATTAAGGGTGGTTCTGGAAAATTACCTACTCAAACAGTTCAAAATCCTGGGGGAGATTTTCGTCCAGCACAGTGAGTATCACTGGAAGAAGCCAACGTCACATAAACATCCTGGATGGCGTTGAGCATGAAGCGCCCATTTCAAATACTAAAAGAGCATCATGTCTAGGCTGTAAGACATTAAAAAACAAGCGCTTGTTGGGAGGCAACCCAATGGAGGATCGACATACAGATTTGCTTTCTTTTCCCTTCCTCTTTATTAATTAGTTTGTTAGTGTGTTAATTAGTTAGTTATTTTTGGTAAATTCATTCTCCATGCTTGATTCTTTGCTTTTACTTTATTACATTGAGGACAATGTAGGATTTAAGTGTGGGGGAGGGGTTTACACTTTATTTGAGTCATAAATTGTAAAAAATTGGGCGGACAATGAAACTTTTCGGCGGATGATGCCCTAAAAATTTTAATTTTTTTTATTTAATTTTTCGTGGGTTTTTAGTTTTCAAAAATTTTAGGTAGTTTTTGAGTGTATTTTAATGTTTTTCAGAGTCTTAGGATGCCCTTAACTCGTCGATGATGATATTTTTCTGAGACAATTTCGAGTTCATGGCTTTCATATTATTAAACTATGGAATTCTTTTGTTGATAGAGATGTTTTGATTGCATTAACATGTAGTGGATATAGATAGTAAAACTTGGTACAGAATTCGCATGTTAGAATAAGTTTTAAATCATACAAACCTAAAAGTGAGTTTTTGAGCCTACATTACTTCATTTGAGAGTGAATTTCGTGCATATGGTTTTCAAAAACAAAACATGCTTCATCTAATTACTTGCCATAGATTTTAATGAACTGGAGATTACTAGAACTTACTCATGTAGATTTACAACGCTATTAAGTTGATATATGCTCTGATTTTGGATATGATTAAAGGCAAATTAGGTTACCACCACTTAAACCAAATGGCCTTGTGTCCCATTGTGCGCACGAGTTGCGACACCCCTAGATTAACCCCTTTGTGCCTACGTTAAGCCTTTTCTTTCATTTACCACATACATATCTAAACACTTAGCCTAGTGTAGAGTTTCCAACCCTTGTTCAAAGACTTGGTGAAGAAGTTTCGAAGCTATCATAAAAGAAGTGGCGAAAAAAAAAAGAGATGAAAGAATACAAAAGAAGGGAAGACTTGTCCAAAAAAGATGATTGCCGAAAATACAAAAAAAAATATAAAAAAGAGAGAAGAAAATATCGAGAGCAAAAGAAAAAGAAAAGAAAAAAATGTATGAAAAAGCTCTCCGGCAAAAGTTCTAAGTGTAAAAGTTTGGACAAGTGAAGTTTAGAATGAAGTTAGGGCCCAAAAAGATGAAAATTGGTCCCCGATCTTGAAGTTTGACACAAGAAGAAGTGTAGAAAGGATGAGCCACGAATTTGAAGAATTCTAAGTGCTAAACTAAGTCTTTGGAACGTTTTTACACCACCACTTATCTAAATTTCGAATGCCTTAGCCTTAGCCCCATTACAACCTTTCTAAAGTCCTTTATGATCCTTAAGATGAGTAGCCTTCAATTGGTTGAGTAAGTTACATGAGTAAGCATATGGTTTGGTTCATTTGTGCAAGTAATTATGAGGTATTTCGATGCAATACATATACATTTGAGTGAACCTCTTTTCATGAGTGAAAACATGATGAGTGCATCCATGTGAGATTGATTTAAACTTTTTCGAAGCATGCATAGCTTATAAATCACCATTGTTTTCATCTAAGTCTTACTTGTTCATGCATGAGAATATCTTTATTAACTCTTGAATTCCTTGTGCTTTAATTTTGTGAATTTTCATGAAATTTTCGAAATTCATTTGTTATAGGGCTTAGTAGTATTTTTGTTGGAAAATTTTGAGTCTTAGTTTAATTTAGTATTTGCTAAGGGACTAGCAAAGTTTAAGTGTGGGGGATTTGATCTACGCATTTTAGGCGTATTAATTAATGTGTTTTCTCTACATTTTTACTTTGATAATTGCTTAGTTTTATTAGTTTTAACTTATTTTGTTAAATTCAGGTGTTGACCAAAAGAGACGGAGTAAAGGAGTCTACAAGCACGCAAAACGCAATAAATCCGGAGAAGAAATAGTCCGAGGAATGGTCTTCAAATGGTTACTAAAATACATTCCCATATGGTGTCAAGAATTGGAAACCAAATGCCAAATAAAATGGATACCAAAATGGTGGACAAAAAGATGAAGACATTTCTCCTGCGCGACCCAGGAAAGAGCAAATATGGCGGAATATATGGAGCATATAATGGACGAATTTTTGAAGGATATTCCATGAAGAAAAATACTTTATTTGAGGCCCAAAATATGTGCAAGAATATGGTATATTCGGCCAAGAAGTATTGGGGAATAAGGAATGCAAGATTTGAAGATATAAAGATTTCTTTTTTCTTGAAGAAGAAGAAAACTGGGCAGTCAGGTCACTCAACTTCTAAAATCCGTAGTAAATTCAATTCAACTCCAAATATGGCTTTCATTATATGGATTTTATAGCCCTTTGAATAAGCTTTCCAATGAAACAAGAATCGGAATTTTCTGAGCTCTAGAACTCCCGAAAAAGATGTTTCAAGACAGGCTGGCAATTCTACCCGAGTACACTAGGAAAACCTAGTTTGGAGAGGAAAGTTGGAATTCTTCACCTATAAATACAAGAGCTCGGCCTCAAAGCAAATCATCACATATTCTAGGCCTAAGCTCTGCAAAATTACTCTCCACCATCTCCCTCAAACACCAAGGCCGAGCACGAAGTTGACTACTCCGCCATCCACCATCACTCGGATCGCTTGCACACGTTAAGTCCATACAAGTGAGAACCACCATCCTTGGAGTCATCTACACCTTGGGAGTTTGCAGCGTTAAGCGGGATTTCTTCAAAGTGTAACCATGAACCCTTTACTCCGTAGTCATATTTTGTTCTTGTACTCTTTTTGTTTGACATTGGGTTTTGGTGAATACTTTTGGATTTTTAATACTTACTTGAGTTTATCTTCCATGTGTTTATGTTCTTAGTTTTGTTTGAAGCATGCTATGTCTAGTTCTTAATGCGTTGGGTAGTGCGGGATGATTGTGTTTTAACCTTTCGCCTGGAAGTTATTCAATGATTCTTAGATTTTAAGGCGTTAAGCTTTAACCCACATGGCATGTTAATAATAAAAATTAGGAGCATGAATTTCGAAAGTAGCTTAATTAGGTAGAGAAAATTGGCTAGGTTGAATATGATGATCACATGTAAATAATTAGCTTAGGTTTATTTTTGTCGAAAATATGGTAAGGGTTTTTGGGATTTTCTTATGTGTTTGCTTGTCTATGAGTTGATGCATGTTAGAGTCCTAGGAATACTTGCTATGTGATTGACGTTTTTAGTAAATAAATTAGTAATTAAAATCAACTCATACACCCCCCATTTTACACAAGAATTGCATGCACCCTTCAATCCCCGGTTTAGAACGATCCCTACTTGCTTATATTATACTACATCTATAGGGTTTTAAATTGTTTATGGTTGATTTATGTGTTTAATTTAAATGCATGTTTCCGTCATATCAGATACCTAACATGACCCATCCACCTAAAAATTTCATTCTTCTGGTCAGGCTTGACTGTGTAAGGAGCTTGAGGCATTTTTTTCTTCCCTTATTTCAACCACAAATATTTTCGTATACCCATTCTTTTCAGATCAATCTGTGTCTTAGGAGCGTCTTTAGTTTCCCCCTCCCAATTCAGCATTGTGCACACCAGACTTTCGCACACATTCTTTGCTATGTACATGACATCTAGGTAGTGCCTAATCGGCAACTTACTCCAGTACGAGAGTTCCCAGAATATGCTTTTGTGTCCAGAATTTATACCCATCTGGTCTGTTAGGTATTGCTGCCACTATATCAGGATGATTGTTGAGCTACCAAAAATCGTATTCATTCAGCACTTTTAGAATTTCATCCCCCGTCCATCTCCTGGGTTGCACATCCTTTTCTACAGTCTCATTAAATGCTTTGGCATCCTCCCGCCATGGGTGATCAAGTCCAAGCCAACAACGGTGATACATTTGGATAATCTTTCTACAATGAAGGTTGCCGCACTCATCAGTCATGCACTTTGGACAAGCCTTGTATCCCCTGGTAGCGTTACCCGACAACATCCAGCAGGCAGAAAAATCACTGATGATACCAATAAGCATGACATGCATCTGGAACATCTCATGTTTGTACTTGTCATAAGTGGGATGACCAGCGTTACTCAGGTACTTAAACTCCTCAATCAAGGGTCTCAAATACACATCGAGACACTTTCCTGGATAACCCGACCCTGGAATTAACAGAGTTAGTATATTGTATTCCTTCTTCATGCACATCCATGGAGGAAGATTGTACGATACCAAAATAACTGGCCATATACTATATTGAAGACTCATGTTGCCAAGGTTGTACATCCATTAAGGTTGCATTAAAAACATCAATTGAAATTTATAAGTATGAACGGTTCAGGCTTGACCGATTTGGTCCGTCCCTTGATTTAATCTAGTTCGATACCTTAACGATCACCATTTTGGCTGAAAATTTACAGGAATGATCTACTCGTATATTTCTAATAATTGGATGATGAAGATGTTGAAATGTGATCAAAAAATTAGTGTAATGTCCTATACCTAAAAATGAACAAAAAAAACTCTACATATATATGCTTGCACCAGATATAAACTGTATATATAATTATGTATTTGAAGGGGAGAGAGGCTAGGGTACCCTACGTTAAATTATGATCAACTGCATGAAATCTTAGGAAGTTGAATTGTTGTTAACTGTATGCATGTATGTGTGTGTGTGTACACACACTATGCCTCGATCTGTAGACTAATATGTGCGGGTCTAGCTATTTAATTACTTGCTCAATTCACCAAAACCATGAGAAATGAGTTCCCCAAACCAAACCTGCCTTGTCTTATTCTTACGGGATAACAATTATTCTTAGGCTTACAATATATATCCATCCTGCGACTTGTTCGAGTTTTATATACTTCATGTGCATGTTTATAATTTGAAAGTACATGATTGATAAAATGGCTTGACTATTGTTATCATTTTATGCTGTAGATTATTGTACAAGTATCACGCTTACATATAATCAACTTAATTGAAGATGATTTCACAATTTTATCTTTAAATTCAATTTTTTAATGTATATCAAACGAATTTCTTAGGCACACATTGTGCGTCTATTCGTTTTAAAGAAATATTAAATGCGAAAATGAATTAATAAGGGCGGAGATTAATATTACAAACTAATTGAGGGCAAGAGATTCCCTAGATATACATTCAACAAATCAGCGTTAACAATCTTTGTCACTATTAGTGCTGAAAACCAATAAGGTCACGATCAAACGTTTTTTCAAGAGTGAGAGACTGATCGAGTACAGTCTACCACAAGAATTTCAATGCCAAATTGATCATGTATGGCTGTAATATATATATATTGATGAACAACGTACAACTATTACTGATCACGCCATAAACGATAAAAGAGGCGTCGATCGTTGGTAGGATCGTTTACTGTTCCTTCTCGTGTTGTTACAATCAGGTTGGTTCGATCAGCTATATATTTGCTTATTGATCTGTCGGTTCCCAATTGCATAACTGGTCTAATCTAGGAGCTTCTAATTTACCTACTTCAGGATTGGTTGCTTAGCTCGTCAATAACTTGGAACTAAACTAATTATTGTACTTTCGATCGAGTGAACTATACGTACGTACATATATGTTCGATTCGGAAAATGTTGGTACCTGGTTCAATCTAGAACCAATTTCAATTTTTGATGCTAGGAGTGTTTGACTTCGATTTTTTCAAGTCAGGTCGCTGCGAATGTAGTTATCGTAAACTGTCTTTTTTGGATCCATTGTTGTTGATGTGTTGTGTACGAGACGTGTCACTGCCGATGGCATAATGTCGTTGTGTTGTACGCCACGTAGTATCTGCTTCTTGTCAAGCAATTGGAGCAATGAGAGCACCAACCTCACTCGTTGAGTCCTACTTGTCTTGATAGTACGCAAGACGTAAGTTTCGTGTCTCTTTGCCAAGCCACAAAGAATCGATACTTTACACCATCGAGAAAGTATAAAGCAGAGCAATCCTAAGGGCGTAGTGTTGAGAACACTGGATATGGTGACTTCGTAGATCTTTAGAATCCGCACGCTCTGTTGGGTGACGTGGACTCTTCTGATTGCCGTCGTCGTAGCTTGAGTGAACATTCGAATCCCCAAGCTCTGTCGGGTGGCCTAAATCCTGAGCTCGATGTTCGCTGGTTGTTTACTTACAACGGAGTAAGATTTATTGGTGCGCAAATTGTGTGTGTGAAGAGGTCCAAAATTCTTCTTTGCTTCTTCTATTTATAGAGGCTACCACTCTGACTTCATTCGCTTGACACGGTAACATTATCGATTAGGAATAATATCTTGCCTCTAGATTCCCCTAGATTATCTAGGAATCACATAGATATATTCTTCCTGATTCGCAGCTCCAATCAGGCCGCATGTGATTGGCCCGTTTTATCTTCAAGACCCAAATGTATTAAAATAAATGTTATGTTTATTTTAGGCCCAAACATTGCCCCCAAACCTTATGATTAACCCATGGGCAATCAAATGGGTCTTTTTAACAGTGACGTGTCGCTTTCTGGACAACGGTTTGGAATAGCCTTGCACTAGGCTACTCAAGTGCTTTTCTTCAAAAATCGCGCCGTCTATTTTCAACCATTTTAAGCTTCTTCAGTCGTTTCCCCCCATTTTCACTTTCTCTATGAAGTTTCCGCAACCCAAGATTTTGAATTTTCGATCACTCTCCAAGTCCCTATCTTCCTTTTCTTCCTCCCTGAAATGGCCCCTTATCAAAGGTTCTGCCCAGACGTTTCTGAGAAAGATGTGGAAGCCTTCCACGTTTATATGGACCATCGCCTCCATCGAGATCAAGACTTTCCTTATTCGTGGATCGATCTAACAAAGGGAGATGATGTTATACTGGGTCCGACCACCAATACTACGAGGGCCTCTTCCATTCTTGATTTAGTTGTGCACCATCCTCCATTGGTCACACTGATAAGTGGGTAAACACATATGCAAAGATACCTTATTCCGAACTTGGATAATCAATGTAATATGATAAATAGGGGTTATCGAACATGAAGAATTGATGAAACTAAATCCTAACATTAATCTAAAATGCTAACAGACTTGATTACAGTACACTAATGACACTACAAACCTACTCTAGACAGACTCAAATGATATGAAATTTGGATACGATGAACTAGACACAGTGGAAGACTACCACACAAAATTATAGGGTTTCGGAGTTGATTTGGTTACCGAACTGAATCGGCTAAGCTACAGTTAATGCATAATATAAATGCTGAAAGTAAATATGTTAATGAATGCAAATGAGTTTAACAATATGATTAAAGAGTTAAGAGGAATGCAATTCATCACCATCATTCCATATATCTAACATATACTTAATCTAATGCACATATCCAATCAATGAAAGTTCCCATGAAGATCGATAGACACGACACATCCTATTACCTAATCCGTATGTCTATGTGAGTTTGTCATGGACCTCCCCCACATCTATCCCTTTATTGAACCCATAGTCATGGACCCCAAGGTTTACAAAGAAGAAAACATTAAGATCTAGAAAAGGTTTGAGAATCTACAAGGGTTCACATGTACAATATAGGCGTGTCCTGCTAGACCAAGGGTTTCAATCACCTGACGGTAAAATCGGTGTGTCACCGTAGAGAATCCGGTGGAAGAACCACGATCTTCAGTCGCCAGTATCTCATGATAATAGAATCCTAGCATGCATACTAAGTTACGCACCAAAGTAAACACAGAAGAATTCATACGGTGAGTCATATAGAAAAAGAAATCTCAATTGATTTGAATATGCAAAACTAGTTTAAAGAGTATGAATTAGAAAAACTTCATGTACGGGGCTTCAAGCAACCCCTTAATAATGGTTTAGTTACTAAAAGTCATAATTAAAATCGAATCAAGACAAGGCATAGAATTTTACAAATCAAGAAAAGATGAAGAACTGGAACTTCCGTCCAGTTTCGATGGGTCGAAGAATGTCTTCGATGAATCGAAGCTGGTATTCAGGTCCTTGTGCGGCTGCTCTTTCTTCTGCTCGGATCTCTCTCCTCAATTTTTGATCTTTTTTTTCCCAAAAACCGAAAATAGGTTTATATATGTTTTCCAATTGATCTCCTAGGGTCCACATGAGAAAAGACTTATTTAATTGCACAAAACTCCTTCTTGATTCCGTATTGAGCTAGGAATCCCTCTTTTATTTCATTTTCCTTTATTCCTCCACAGAACCTATAAAACAATAAATGTAACTAAAAGGATCAATTAAATAAATATAAAGTAAGTATAGAGAATAAATTAAAAACCAAATAGGCGCATAAATATGCGACTATCACACGCGAGGTGAAGCCGCTGCTCCTCTTCAGTGGGATCAGAAGGAGCTTGAAGTAAAATTAGGGAAATGACCCAGTACCAGAGTTGAGGAACTTTAATGGTACCAAGAAAGGAAGTCGCTTGATGAAGAACTCTGGCAAAAGGTTGGTATTTCGCATGCTCTAGATTTATGTTTCCATCTTCCCCAAGGTGGGAATTGTGTTGCCGCCGTTGCTGTCTTTTTCTATTGGGAAACCAATAGGAATATTTTTTTTCTCCCATTCGGTCATTTAGGAATTACTTTGCTTGACGTTGTCACTATTACTGGTTTTCCCACTGCGGATGAGCCTTTTCTTCCCAGTGCTTTGGACAATAAAGATTTCCCTTTTTCTACGGATCCTGCACGCTCGACTATCAGCACCGCTTACTCCAATTGTCATAAGCACTACAATACAGAGGAATTTCAGGCTACTTCTGCCTCTGATGATCAACAGGTAAAGAATGCCTACGGTGGCATTGCTTTCCTAGAGTTTTGGCTTTGTCGCTATGTATTTTGCGTCGTTATAGACAAGATAACCAATACCTTCACTAAGGTGGCTAAAACATTATACAATGGCCACTACCTTGGCCTTGCGCAACCCGCTATAGGCGTTTTATACCGTGGGCTTGGTTGGATTTCATTGAACCCATTCAAGTTGAAGTTCGCAGGTCCTGTTTGGATTTCATCTTTGTGGCTGCATGTCTATTTCTCTGAATTTTGCTGCCCTCACCACAAGGAGTTCACCTCTGAGGAGGTGCTGGGGAAGTCTTTGGCTCTTGCTGGGGAAACAGAACCTTTGAGCTACTCGCAGTGTTTCAATTATCTCTGGGGTCAGAAGTTGTTCCCCAAGGATATGGCTGAATTCGTAGTAATGACAAGATTTCCTGCTGAGCTATCTACTGGATTCGCAGTAACTCCCCGCCAGGCTCCCACTGCAAGGAAGCTCTTTGCTCAGTGTATCACTTGTGCAGACATCATTGTCCCCAATGCAGTTTTGTGGATCGAGCTATACGCACCCAATCACTTCGCTCGTCAACTCGGGTGTAAACAAGGTTTTTCTTGCCCTTTGATAGAATTCCACAACGGCTACACTTCGTGGAGAACTTGTGTAGAGAAGCCTTCTGCAACGATTCTTCAAGACCTTGCTACTCCAACCTTCCCCCTGTTGGACCTCTCAGAGTTCCGTTGGCACTTTCTTTGTGTAACTTACTCAGCTGTTGAAGATTATCATGAGTGGAATAGGCGCCATTATGGTGATATTTGGGTGCAGTCCAAAGCCGAACTCTTTCGCACCATCTTTCCAGCTTATTTCCTTAATTATTTCAAGAGAATTGTGGATAGGAAGGTTGTGGGCCCCAAGGTCCAAAAGGTGACGGGCAGAAAAGGAAGCAGTGAGACATTAGTACTTATTCTGCTTCTGTCTCAAAGCGTAATAAGCTTATGGGTGCGAGTTTTGTTGCTGCCTCTCCCGCTGCGAAGACTGCTGCTGCCAAGAAGAAGAAGAAGGATGTCGTTGAAGCATGTGACCATGAGGACGAAGATTCCAATGAGAAGATTCCTTTGGTATGTCTTTAATTTGTCCAAAGATTCTAAAATTTTAACCTTCTGTCTTCTGACTCCAACCCTATTCTTTTATGATTCAGTCCCACCGCTCCCATTGTCGTGCCGTCAAGGAACGCTGACGGCTATTGGAAGATGAGCCTAGTGATAATTCTCCCTCCATTGAGCTAATGCCTGATAGTGATCCTTCGTAGGAAGACTTACTCTTCTGATCTGCACAGAGCAAGGAGAAGTGTACACAACCATTCGCCACTCCTGAGTCCTCTTCCAATGCTGCGAGTGCGTCTGGGGAACCCCCTCTTCCTAAACCTCTAGGTGTAGGTCCTTCCAGTGTTGTAAAGAAAGAAGCTCAGCGCTAGGAACTTCTTGAGCAAGTCTATGATAAACCTTTCTATCAACTAGTCTCCGTTGCTACGACCACCACCGTGGAGGAAATAGCTACCAACAAGGTTGGCGAGAAGCCTCTAGAAAAGGCTGCTGAGGTCGAAGGAGGTATTGAGGCTCCTGACGTTGCTGCTATATAGACTACTTCTGCTGTTGAGGTATGTGTTCTTCTCTCATGTTATTTCCTGGAAATACTATAATTTTCTAACCACTGTCTTTGGTTATGGGGTCCCAGGAAACTACTCAAGAAACACAGCTACACGCTCCCATTACTGTGGATGTGGCTCCCGTGACTGCGAGTAGAGAACAACCCCGTGTTTTGGATGCTGGCCACGTGGAAGCTACCGTACTGCGCTTTTCTTGATCCTGCTAAATTTGGTTGAACTTTTATTTTTAAGCAGACTTTAACTTTTACTTGTTCTTCGCAGTTTGTTGCTGACATGTCTTCCCCTCCTTATATCAACACTTACTTGTATGATGATCAATCTCCCCATCATCTATCCCAGGTATATTCTGACTTTGCTTGTATAAGATTTCTTCATGTAAGTCTTTTGGGTATCTCATAACTCCCTAGGTGTAAGTTTTTCTGCAGAAAGATCCAGGTACTCAAGAGCTATCTCTTACCGATGGTCAACGGAGGCTTGGAGAATTCTCCAACTGATCTACGCATTTTAGGCGTATTAATTAATATATTTTCTCTACATTTTTACTTTGATAATTGCTTAGTTTTATTAGTTTTGATTTATTTTGTTAATTTCAGGTGTTAACCAAAAGAGACAGAGTGAACGAGTCTACAAACACGCAAAACGCAGCAAAATAATGGAGAGAAGAAATTTGTTCGAAATTCCAAGGAAGAAAGAAGAAAATTGAAGAGAAAAAAGAAATCATTTGTTGACTAGGAAAACCTTTCCTATGTTGGCCAGGATTTGAAAGCTTCTGGAAGGATCTTGAAGAAGAACAAAAGATAAGAGACCAAATTAATTAGAAGATCATTTGAAAAGTCCAAACTTGAAGAATAAGGCAGCCAATTTCGTGGAGAACAAGTTATGGCAAGAAGAAGATTCCTACTACTTAAAAAGGAAGGAAATCTGAAACTACAAGACAACAGACTTCGACAGGCTGAAGAAAACTCGTATAAACTCCGATTGAGGTGATCAAGGAAGATATTTTATAGCCCTCGGAAAGGGATTTCCAATGCCGTAAGAATCATGCAATTCGAATATGTATAACTTAAGAAAATCGCGTTTTACTACAGGAGGACAAATTTCTCCGAAATTAATGTGGACTCCTTGTTATGGTAGGAAACAACCTACCCTTCTCCTATATAAAAGGGAGCTCGACCTCAAAGCAGATCATCACTCATTCCTACGCCCAAGCTCTGCCAAACACTCTCCTCCTCCCTACAAACTAAGCCGACATCCTCAAGAAGCCGACTACACCACCATAACGCCACATCTCTTCTTCCACCGACGTATAGGGGATTCCGAGCTTCTTCCACCAAAGAAATCTAGTGCTCTTGAGTAGCCTTAGGGTATTCCAAAGCTATAAAAGTGTAACCATGATCTCTTTACTCTGTATTCTCTTTATATGTCTTTCAATAAATCTTCCATGTGTTTTATTATTCTTATTCGAAACTTATATGTGTATTTGGTTCTTAATGCTTTAATTTTAGATATAGGAGATTCCGAGTCTAAATTAATGGTGTATAGGGGATTTCGAGCACAAAGTATGAAATATGCATGTGTTTTGAGAATTTGAGTGATAGAATTTCGTAGGTTGTTGAGAGATGTATATATGCCATGTTTGAGTGAAGGTAAGAAATAATATGATCATTTGTAAATAGTAAATTAGGTTTATTTTTGTCATAACACAAATTAGAGTTTTTAGGGATCTTGTATGTGTTGCTTGTCTATGAGTTTATGCATGCTAGAGTCCTAGGAATTCATGCTCTTGGTTGTGATGCCTCTAGGTAGTAATTAGATAAAAAATTTAGGTAGGTAATCGATCTTTTTATACCCCCCTATTACACAATAATTGTATGCACCCTTCAATTCCCGGTTAGAACGATCTCTACTTGCTTAAAATACTACATCTATAGGGTTTTAAATTTTATGATTGATTTTATGTGTTAAGTGTTAATTTGATGCATGTTTTACGCATATCAATTTTTGACACCGTTGCCAGAGATTGTTAATTGTTTGTGATTTTTATGTGTATATATATGTAAATTTATACTTATGAATATTACTAACCATTTTTTTTGTAGGTACTTTACACTTGTAAATTTCGATTATACATTCTAATTTTACCATAAATTTTCGATGTCTTGTATATGTGCCCTAATTGATTTAATTTTTCGTAAATAATACCATGAATAAATGTTAGTGTAAATTTTAATTTTTTTATTAATCGGTGTGTGTATATATATATATATTTAATATTTGTTAAGCACGTTAAAGGATAGTCTTAGATTTACTTTGATTACATGCTTGATTAATTAGGTCTCACTCCTTGAAATAGATGGTGCCTCTTTTTCTTGCTTATCTCCTTAACCCCTTATGTTTTACACATAAAGTTGAGGGCGGAGTCTACAAGAACTATGAGGGAGTGTGAATTCTTGAAAGTTTGGTAGAATCTCGAACATGGTGTTTAGAAACGGGTTATGACTGGTGACATGTTCTGAATCTAAGAAAGACTTACACCAATAGAGTATATACCATTGGTCCGGTTAGCCTCGGGGTGTATTGTCGATATTAGTCTTGCCTCTAGCATTATTTCTATCCCCAACTGGCCATGTTTTTCGATTGAACCAAGGCTGAACAATTGAGTCTTCATACTTTATTACACGGGTCGCACGTCCTTGGAAAGACTGAAAAATCAATGTCTTGTAATCCTTGTAAATTTTTGGCGAACTCAATTTTGGACATGTATGCTAAAAATTTCGAAAATTGTTTGAACATGTAAAGGACTTTCCAACGTTCCAAGTACTTAGTTGCATTCACTCCCCTGCGGTTTTGTGTTGCTCAAATTTCATCACCGGGTACCGTAACCTAAGTGAAGTTAGGACATGAGATCAAATGACGAGTCATTCTATTCATAACTGTTTATGTAACTTGGGTGTTTTCTGCAGGTTCTAACAATTTTCTCTTATGTCTTTACACCATTTTATCATTTAGGTTAATCTTGTTTGATGCATTTAGTTAATTTCTGATTAAATAAATGTGTGATCCATAATGAATCAAAGTGTGACATTGTGTGAAAAGTGCCTCAACATGTTCAATCTTGTGATTCTAATGTGTGAAACAATTCTAACTTAGCTATGTATATATAATTTTCGTTGGCTTCTTATTTTTGCATCACTTGCATTCATTCTTATTATATATCATGTGCATTCATGTTTCTAGTACATTGTGTCTTAGTATTTTCATTGTCATGTGTGTTTTCATGTGTTTATTCAAAGCCTCTTAGAGTTTTTAGGCCTATAAATAGCTTGGCATTTCTCCTTCACTCCACAAGATCTCTCTGTAGTAAAAGATGGTCTCTCTAGTTCATAGTCTATTCCTCTCTTACTTTAAGGCAAAGCCTTTAGATTTTGTATTTTGCTAGACGTTTTTAGGGCAAAGTACCAAAGGTCAAACTTGGCTTAGGTCGTAGTACCAAAGCTCAGGTTATTCGGTTCTGGGCTAATTCTCAAACCTTTGAAAATTAGAAGACAATAGTTGATATGGGCACTCACTAACCCCATCCCTGAACCTGATCATCCTAGTCTGTTGCATGCTCCCACTCACTCTCGCTGCAGCTCTCCTTACTTTCTGAGTGGATCGTCTAAGATGGTGATCAGAGGGATGGCTTTGTTGAGTTGCAAATGTTGGGCGAGTGTAAGTACCCAAAAGTCTTCCAGAGCCGAAGGTAGATCTATCCCTTAGTCAGTGATCATCCACCGGCGCAAACCGAGGGCCTCGTTATGGTTGGTTGGGATAGATCTAAACCATTTCCTACGATTGGTTTTTTTAGTAGGAGATTGTTCATTCGATGTATGGTATCAGAGCTAGAGGCCACAAAGCCTCATATTGTACTCTTTATTTTGATAAAATGAAACTTAGTATTTCCTACTATTTTTGTCTTTGTAAACATCGAGAATACTATCTCCATTGATATGACCACTAGAAATTGGTCGCAAGTAATTTGTAAGACTTGAAAGAACCATAACAATTGGATTCATTTCAAAAAATTTAAATGTTGCAATATTTTGGCCACATGAATTGGCTTTGGACATATTGGTTGCCCCCTAGTTTTACATGAAGAGCGAACCTCTGTTGTAGGCTGCGAATGAGTGCAAAACTAAGTCGTTGATCATTCCTTTGTCTCGTACTCCCACACTGGCTGTCGGTACTTCTTTAGAAATTGACCATTGATGGGATTACGATGGACCTCCCCATCAATATCTCACAACTGTAAAGCGCCTTACCGAAGATTCTGTGAATGATGAATGGTCATTCCCACTTCGCAGACCATTTACCATATCCCTCCTGCTTTTCTTCCAAAGGCAATATTGTTTTCCAAACCAGCTCTCCTTATATAAAGCTAAGTCCGCGGGTACGTCGATCATAGTAGCGAGCCACTTTCTATTTCTCTGCGAGTAAGTTGGTCAATGCGTTGACGCGCTTGTCATCTAAATCCTCTAACTCCTACCACATGGCCTGCACATAATCTTCGCCAATCAATTGGTGTTGATCCATGATCCACAGTGACTGAGCGTTGATCTCTAATGGCAAAACGACATCATGTCCAAACATGAGCGCATATGGAGTAGTCCCAGTTGGACTACGCTTGGACGTTCTATATGCCCATAGAGTGCTGAATAATTCCTCATGCCAGAGTCTTGGATTGTTTGCAAGCATGCGCTTAAGGATGTGAATGATTAATTTGTTGCTTGCTTTAGCTTGGCCGTTAGACTGTGCATAATATGGTGAAGAATGCAAAATTTTGACCCCAAAGTTTTCCATGAACTCCTCTACTTCTCCAGACTTGAACTCTGTTCCTTTATCTGAAACGAAGCACTTTGGAATTCTAAATCGCCAGATAATATCCTCGTATAGGAACTGCCTAATCACAGCAACAGAGACCACATTTAAAGGCTTGGCCTTTACCCATTTGGTGAAGAAATCTGTAGCAACTATGATAAACTTGTGCTGCATGAAAGAATGGGGATGGATTAAGCCGACGAGATCTAGTGCCCATTTTTGGGTCAGATTGGTGAGCTCCGCAGACACCAAAATGTACTTCTCGTAGTAATCGTTTCGCCTCGGTTCCGAACACACAAACCAAGTCCACTCCTTCCTATCCACGTTTGAAAAATTCATTGCCTCAGAGAATGTAATTTAGAGCAAAGTACCTGATCCTCTTGTCTACCGTAGAGCTAGGATCTTTTAAATATGTGATACTCAGTTGCCTCCAATCATCAATGATTGTTCCTAGAGCTGCGACATACCATTCACCATTTTCCTCCTTTCTAGTCATGAAGGATGGGAGAGTGCGAACCTCCACCTTCATCAACCGTCCATGCACACCATATACAAGCTCAATCCGCATAGCCAGTTGAGCTAACTCGTTCGTTGCAAAGTTCTCTCAATGCAGAATGTGAGTTAGGATCACATCTGTAAATAACTCTAGTAACTCACTAGCTCTTTTGACGTATGGCTCTTGAATGAGCCTTGTTTTGAACGTGGCTTGAAGCTGTCTGATCACAAGCAGTGACTCTCCCCAAACTTGTATATCCGTAGCACCAAGGTCCTATAAAAGCTCCAGTCCGATGATTATGGCTTAATATTCTGCTACATTGTTGTAACAGTTGTACTCGAGGCGAAAGGAATAGGCAAATATCTCACCTTGTGGATTGACCAACTTTATACCTGCTCCTGCAAAAGCACTCGTGCTGGATCCATCGAAGTAGAGTTTCCAAGGAGCCACCGATATGTGGGACAACTCAAACTCCTTCTACTCCGGGAGTTCCTCGATAGGGTGATGTGAGAGGAAATCGGCTACTGCTTGACCTTTTACTGCTTTCTGCGGGACATATTATAGTGAAAACTCGGACAGTGCGAGAATCCATTTCCATATCCGTCCTCGAAGTATAGGTTTGGCCAACATATATCGAATCAGGTATGTCTGTGTTATGACGCACGTAGTGAAAGAAAGCATATAATGCCTTAACTTGCATCCTGAGAAGTAAAGAACGAGACACAATTTTTCCATTGGTGTGTATCTACTTTCTCAGTCCGTGAGAGTCCTGCTTAAGTAGAATATTGCTCTTTCCTCCTTCACCTCATCATCTTGTGCCAATAAGCTGCCTATGGAGGATTCTTTCGCTAAAATGTAGAGATTAAGTGGCACGTCTTTGCACGGTGGTACTAAGATTGGTGGATTAGCCAAGTACTATTTAATTGCACCGAATGCTTCTTGGTGAACCAGTTCCCACACAAATTCTTTCTCTCCTTGCAATTTAAGTAGAGGTGCAAAATGTTTGGTTTTTCCCGCAACGTTTGCAATGAATCTTCTTAAGAAATTAACCTTTCCAAGTAACTGTTGAAGCTATCTTTGTTCTTTGGAGGGGGAGCTTTAAGAACTGGTTCCTTCTTATCATTTGGTACCTCTATTCCTCGTTGATGTACCAAAAAACCAAGGAAGTCTCCCACTTGTACCCCAAAAATGCACTTGGCAGGATTCATTCTGAGCTGATGTTTACTCATTCGCATGAACACCTATCTCATATGCTCTACATGGCGTGACCTCTGCTTTGACTTGACCACAACATCTTCAATGTAGACTTCCATTGTGTTACCTGCTAGGTCGTGGAAGATATAATGCATTGCTAGCTGATATGCTGCCCCTGCGTTCTTCAATCCAAATGACATATTTACGTATTCAAATACTCCTAACACACCTGGGCATCTAAATACAGTTTTGTGCCTATCTTCCTCAGCGACTGGGATTTGATGATTTCCTGCTGTGCCATCCATAAATGAGAGCATCTCATGTCTTGCCACTGCATCAATAAGCAAATCAGCTATTGGCATTGGGTAAGCATCCTTTGGAGTAGCCTGGTTTAGGTCTCTGTAGTCCACGCATACTCTAATCTTCCCGTTCTTCTTTCGCACTAGGACTATATTCGATATCCAATCTGTGTATTTAGCCACTTGGATGATGCCAGATTTCAACATTTTCTCAATTTCTTCCGTGACTAATGCTGTCGTATCCGGGTTCATCCTCCGCATCTGCTACTGGACTGGCTTTCTTCCTTCTGCGATTGGGAGTTTGTGGACAACCAACTCCGGTGAAAGTCCTGGCATATCTTCAAACTTTTCCGCAAAGCAGTCTTTGTACTTAAACAATAAGTCAACGAGCCTCTTTCTGTCATCAGGCTCCAAAAAGGTACTGATAGCCACCTCAATTGGCTCATCTAGAGATCCGAGGCCTCAATTGGATCCCTGACTTTAGGTGGGGTGTCATCCAAGGCTGCATGTGCGAGCTGGATGATATCCTCCTCAATTTCTTCTTGTTGGACATCTTCATTGATACACTCTGCCGTCACAATGGTTGACAGACAATCGTAGGCATGTGACTCTATCATATAGGTTTGCAATCTTGTATATAGAGAAGCATAAGCCTCTGCCTCCTCATCCTTAGACGGTCATATCATTGATGGCTTATGGAGGATAGCTCGAGGAAATAAGGTCGTGCTTTATCTTCTCTCGCTTGCACTATCCCCCACCGAGCTAATTCCGAGGCCGTTACCCCCAACAGGTCGGCCTTTCTTATCGACGATGCATACCTCTAATGGTCGAAGATTTCCATTGTAGTAATCGGCATCCAGCACCTTCGCAGAGACTGAGTATGGTCGCAGATCTACATTGACTATGTGCGATTCTGACGTCTCCATGTCCCATATAAAGAGTTGCTGATGAAGTGATAAAGGTATGCAGTAACTCTTGTGGATCCAATCTCTGCCCAGTATTGCACTGAAGGGTGAGTTGCATTCAATGACAAAGGAGGTATGAACCCCTACAACACGTCCAACTTTTACTTCTATGAACAATAGCCCTAGTGTCTGCGAGACTGTCCCAATGAAATAGCAGGGTCCACAATTGGTCCCCGCTTCTCTGGTTCTTCTAGCTTTGCCAGAGTTAGTCCTTGAATCGCCTTGCTTACGGTGGCCACATGCTTTGCCTTGACTGGTTTGGAAAATTTGGCCTGTAATAAGTATACCATGCCTACGTGCATGTCTTCGGTGTTAACCTCCTATAAGTCCTCACTATCTTCTCCGTAGTCAACTAACTGTTGATCATCATCGTCATTTGCTTCAGCTTCAACTAACAATGGCTCTTGTGGACAGTCTTCGATGGGAGTGCTTTGTTGCTCTCTTACGTAGACCTCCGACTTAGGTCCCTTTGAGGAGTCTACCTTCGCTATGAGTTCTTACTCATCCGTTGTGACTTCCTTGATGCTGAGTTTGCAAGAAGAGTTAGCGACCTTCTTTTGTTCTTCAATTACCAAAGGCTTTAGTTTCCATCATAGCACTGGCTTCTTTCTTGGCTCAATGACTGGCTCAGCCTTGGACTCAATGCGTTAGAAGACTGATTTCCACGCTGGCCTATCGTCAACCATCTCTCGAGCTCTCTTTGGCGCTCGTTGTGCTCCTTTCTCAGGTTCCAGCTTGTCAATCCGGGAAAACACGCCTGGTCTAGCTACCCGTATCTTCGGTCTACTAGACCCCTTATCAAACGTAATCATCAGTGTAGTCGCGAGCCTATTCATTCTTCTCTTAATTTTTTCCGGGGACTCCACTAGTTGCTCTGGTTTGATCAAAAAAATTTCTAAGGCCTCCAAAATTCTCTTCGCAACCCCGAATTGACGTTGTAGTTTCCTTTTCCTGGTGGGGGTAATCTCCATAGTCTTTCCCCCTGACTTTACATACCACACGTCTTCCTTGACCACAGATCTGCTTGCTGGAGGTATGTAAGGCTTACTTGGTTTTGTCCGCTTCCTATCACCAACCGCTTCAGTTTTGTTCTCTGCCATTCGTATTCGCTTGAATAGATTAGACTCCCTGGCCATTGGTCGTGATTCTTTCAGACTTGCTAGCTGGTAGTTTTCTGGTGGAGATTTGGTTGCTGATCCTGCTCGCACTACTTCCACGAACTCTTCATAGATCATCTTGAGGCCACATTCTGCCATACATCGAGTACAAAGCACTACTTGAGTTGGCTCTCTGCAGACCTCTTTCTGCTTCCCTTTGGGGTCTTCTTTGTTACTACTGCTAGGGACTACTTTACTAATGATTTTTAGATCCAACGTTTTCTTCTGCTTGGCTCTTCCGCACCAAGACACTTCCAGAGTACCAACCACGAATGATCCTTCAGCAGTTTCTTCTTCCTTACACTGTGGGAGAATGATATCCCCTTCATCGATCCATTTTTGGATCTTCTCTCACAAGGCCGCACATTGGTTTGTATTGTGTGTCCAAGCATGATGGAACTTGCAGTATAATCCTTTATGTGGAGATGAAGTTGTGGGGCTAGGGATGTTCACGATTCCTGCTTTGATCAGTTCATCCAAGATTTCCTCCATCTTATCGATGCGGAACGTACCGATGGTCTTTGGCTCTACGAGCTCTACCGCTCCTACCGAAGTTTCTGCGAAAGGTTGTCGATCAAGTAGTGCAATCTGTGGTGATGCATCGATTGCAAGCCTCCCTTCGTTAATCCACTTCATGATTTGATCCTTCAATTTGATGCGATCCTTGGTAGTATGGTTCAACATGTTGTGAAACTTGTAATATTTGTTTCCCTTTAATTGCTCTGTAGTAGGGTATGCTCCGAAGTCGAATTTGGTCAGCTTCCTTTCAATCAAGTCTTCTATGATCTCATGAGCTGCGTTTGCATCCTAGGTATATGATTCAAACTCTGGTTTTGTGAAAGCGCTGGTCAAAACTCGCACTTGTCCCTTTGAGGGAATTATTTTCTTTGACTTGACCATATTCTTAGCTATTAATTCCAGACCAGCCACTGTTGCATCGTCTGAATCATAACCATTAGATTCCTCCTCTTCTTGTATTGCTGTAATTATCTTTGGACGTTCTCGGTACGGAGTCTTTGGAGTGTATGTTCCCCGAGATGCGTTGCTCCTATTATTGGCTTCCTCGTATGCAGCGTGCGTTTGAGCCACATCATCAATGAGGGCATTTAACGATATAAACTTTGCATCCACGTACTTTGTATGTAATCTTTCTTCGAGTCCTCCAACTGCGATGTCCACCAGTTCTTCCATAATGCATGAAGTCCTACTCTTGGTGTACTCGGTTATAAACCTATGCAAGTACACCACTGGAGATTCGCTTGGCATTTGTACCATTTGGCATAACTTCCCAAGTTTCATAGCCAGTTTCGATCTGCCAAAGTGTTCGGTAAACAATCTTTCTATCATCGCCCAATCACGGACCGAGCCCTGTGGCAAGTTTGTATACCAACGTAGTGCTGCACCTGATAGTGAGGATGCAAAGACTCTTAGTTTAAACTCGTCGAGCCTACCCCAAGGTCCACACTCTACCCTGAATCAAGCAATGTGGGTAGCTGCTGGCTCCGCTCCCTCACCCCTGAAGCGAGTGAACGAAATGGGTCGATAACCCTTTGGCCACTTCCATCCGAATAGTGGTGGTGGAAAATGTTCATTGTAGGTTATTGGAGTTCCTCCCGCACCTGAAAGCCTCTGATTGATGATGTGACTAATCATTTCTTCCAACTCTCGCTTAGGGTTTGGCGTAGGAGGAGGCAGAGCTGGTACATCGTCATCTTTGACTTCCTCATCATCATGAAAGAGAGGTTCTCGCTCCCTCAACTTGTCGTTGATCAGTGCGAAGCTGGCTGTCATAGTGTTGGTGAGGTTTGCGAGAACTACCGTGAGAGCATCAAACTTTTTGTAGTGATCGGCATGCTCGATTTATCGAGCCTCGTAAAGGCTGTCGAGCCTATTCTGAACTTTAGACACCATCCTGTTGCTGGCCTCCATGTTGTTCAGCATTCGTTCAATGTTAGCGTTTCGCCGTTGCTCTTGCTCAAGCGAGTAATCTCTGTAGGCCTCAAAGTTCATGGCCCTTATTTCTTCAATATTCCTAAGTTCTGATGATGATGATGATGATGATCGACCCTTAGTCATCGTCGCACCGAACCTTTGTAGTACTTCCTTGTTGCTTAAATCCCTACAAGCGGCTGAGTTGTGTTCTGGGAACGCAGGTGTTGGATGTTTAAGGCAACTCATGAAAATTTGGTGATACGGATCAATGATTGTAAGACACTAAACCTGAGTCCCAATGGGCGTGCCAAAATGTTTGGCTTCGATTTTCTCCAGTCAGGTCGCTGAGAATGGAGTTGTTGCAAACTGTCTCTTTTGGATCCGCTGTTGTTGATGTGTTGTGTGCGAGGCGTACCACTGCCGAGGGCAGAATTTCATTGTGTTGTGCGCCGCGTAGTCTCCGCTTCTTGTCAAGTGATTGGAGCAAGAAGAGCGCCAACCTCGCTCGCTGAGTCCTCCTTGTCTTGATAGTACGCAAGATGTAAACTTCGTGTCTCTCTGCTGAGCCACAAAGAATCGATACTTTACACCCTCGAGCAAGTATAAAGCAGAGCAATCCTAAGGACGTAGTGTTGAGAACACTGGATATGGTGACTTTATAGATCTTTAAAATCCTCACGCTCTGTCAGGTGGCCAAGATCTTGAATTCGTTGTTGTCGGTTTGTTAGCTTGAGTGAACCTTCGAATCCTCACGCTCTGTCAGGTAACCTAGATCCTGAGCTCGTTGTTCGTTGGTTGTCTACTCACAGCGGAGTGCGCAAATTATGTATGTGAAGAGGTCCAAAATTCTTCTTTGCTTCTTCTATTTATAGAGACTAGCACTGTAACTTCCTTCGCTTGACAAGGTAACATTATCGATTAGGAATAATATCTTACCTCTAGATTCCCCTATATTATCTAAGAATCGCATAGATATATTATTTCTGATTCACAGCTTCAATCAAACCGTATGTGATCAGTCTGTTTTATCTTCAAGACTTAAAAATATTAAAATAAATATTATGTTTATTTTTAGTCCAAACAATCAAAAACTATGATTGCTCTCTCTCAACGAGAGGTTTGGGACCTGTTGGAGGTCAATTTCCACAACCTATAATATTGATGATGCAGGATCGAAATGATTAATTATTTGATTTACAGGCACACACGTAACTTCTTGTCAATTATTTCTCTATGGCTAGCTTCTAGATCCATAGTCGTAATTTCCGTTCACCGGGTTAAATCGATCTCCTGTAATAATTAGGAAAACGCATGATCGAATTCTTAAATCGACCACCTCGATCTGGTTAGAATAATTTTGTTCAATAATAGCTGCTTCCACTCCAACTGCTCGAACATTAATTATTGAAAACTATATGGAGATCGAATATTGCCTCTCTCGACCTGAAAGAGTTCAATGAGCCAGCGAGGGTTACAGTCCTCATAGCCGCATCACAGAGCTCGTCATGATTACCAACCAAACCAGAATATAAAACCATGGTAGATCCATGGCTTCGTCATCTCCATGGTAACAGTTGCTAGAAGCTCACAAACTTTTGAGATTACAAGAAAAACATGATCTTAGTTCCGTCAGAATCGAATAGTAGTACGTACATATGTTGTGTATTGATTTTGCCGCATGATCGATGGAATCAATCGAGAGTATGGACCTAGATATGAACATGTGAAAATGTAGATTGGTGTGAGGTCATTTTCGATCCTTGGTTAAACAACCAAGCTAGCTGTCTCCATCCCGCAGCGAAGGTATCTTTTTGCTAGTTTTGCAAAGACAGTTTCAGAAAGTGTGTATCTTTTACTTTGTGGTTACTAGTAGAATGTACACATCCGCCACTTTTGCATGACATGGTGCCTAGTCTTTGTGGTTGCAATGCATGTGTACCAACTGCCCTTTCAAGTCCAATACTCATCGTGTACGTCGGAATTGATTGGTACAATCATGAACTCGATCAAGGACTGGGTTTCTTGATGATGGAATCAAGAAACTATGACATGAACATGGAATCAAGGACTGGGTTTCGGAATTGGTTGGTACGTCGGAAGTAGTTCGTCTTTGGCCAAAAAACTATGACAGATCGTTTCAGATTCGGTAGGAATCTTGTAATGATGGAATTATATTAGAGTCACTCAAATTGGTTACCATCTTTATGCATACCGACTCTTTGCCTAATTACATCCTTGATGTACTTTCCTTAATCCAAAACTGGGATGAATCATGCTAATTTTCATAATCTAAACTGGGATTTTGTTTGCATATACGATCTGTTGAGTTACATATATATGGAGCATGCAATTTTTTTACGCCAAGACATGGCTAACTCAGAACCTTTGAGCTAGATTTGTATGGTCAGCTCTAGTCTCATAAACTTGAAGTAGTTAGCCAGTAACTCTTATACTAATTTGTCTTATGCACTATTCATCTAAATTCAGCACTGTCGAGATTATGATAGGTGTCCGCACACTTATAGTGTGCACTCAAGTAATAGGGCTTGATACAAGGTCTGATATTCTTTTCTATGCACAAGCAACTTTACAACCAACCGACTCTTATCTCTCAACTGTTGCTGATTGTTTGATATGGGTTAAATCGATCCCTAGTGAACTGCACTATCTAGCTTGGAATTGATCGGAAGTTTGTGTAAGTTGTAGACATGTACCTATGTCTATTCAATAACAGAGTCGAAGTTCGATCTGTATACAATCATGAAAGCTATAAAACAACATATTGGTCTTGTCGTTACCCTAGCAATTTTCAAACAGTACCTTACCGATCATGATATGAGTTCAATAATTCATTCATATATGAAGTGCATTTTATCGATCGTTACCTTGTCGCAACTGTCGCTAGCTGGCTCAAATGTTCAAATTTCATTCTCCCATTTTACTCAAGAAACATAACTCCCTTGAGAGTCTAAAACTACCTCAGTTCTCATAACAATACGGTTTTCCATTACTGTAACATATCCAAAACGTTATCACCATAATCATAAAAAGTGATCTACATGAACTAGGAACTTAAATGGGAGTTTGCATTGATTTCCTCTCATAAATTTTTCCAGAGAAATCTGGGATCACCGTCTTCTTCACCTGGTTGTTTCGGATCATTCGGGCAATGTGTATCCCAATGGTCACCTAACATACCACAACGAAGACAGGACATCATGGCAACTTCATTAGTAAGTCTTTCATAGTAGCGACCAATATTTTAAAATGTGACACGTTTTGCCCGTTAAGGCTCACCTTAATGTGAGGCTTTGAAGATTTGCATCATTCTACAAAAAAAAAAAACTTAAAACGTGTAAAAACGTGACACATTTTTTGTTTTTTGGTGATTTTTATTTTATTTTTCTAAACATGTTTTTTTTATTCAAAAAATATTTAAGGGCTTCACTCCAAAATAACATTGTTTTCTCCATCAATATATAGGTAGCAAAAGACATGTTCCAAGAAAAATCATGACAAGTATAATGAAGATGATGATTGTGAAATAACTAATCCATAATGATGATACTAATTCATTGCTAGTTGAGCATATATAGTAATGGAGATAGCGATGATAGAGATGTATAAGATGGTGGTGTTAGCTTATATGGTGATTTACTAGCTACTTGAAGAAGATGATGAATTTGAACTATGAAGTTGATTTAATGTTTATGTTTATATTTGAGACTTTGAATTGTATGTTTAAGGCATTGAATGATTATGTTTATTGAATTCATGTATTTTTATAATTTCAAAAAGCTTACGCGTTTCATGTCGAAGTTATCACGTATGTGAAGCTCTCGGAAAACAGCGTCACGTTCGCGTTTACGTTTTAAAACATTGGTAGCGACCCTTCTTCGTTAATATGATAGGGATATAACCAAATCCCTCTGGAAGAGGCCTCTCCTTCTCACGTTCTTCACATTTTGGGAAGATAAAAGAACCATTGCATGTGCCTTCTGTTTGGTCCAAATATAAAATATCTTGTTATCGGACTTTCGAGGCTGGATTAAGCGGGCGGCCCGAGAAGTATTCTTTAAAGCAAGTCATGACAGACCGGAAGAGAGAAGGAGGCCGAGTACCGTGGCCCATTAGTAAATAATAATCTACATTTCCTATGGAGGAAGGGATTCCTGGCGAAGCTTATCTTTAAGAGTCTTAGACTCTGAGATAAAATAAAGGACATGGGAACCGAACAGTTAGAGTTACTTAGCAAATCTAATTGTGAGGAGATTCAGTTCAACTGAGATACGAGCACTGTTTCCTATATATAGAAGAGCATAACACTAAGAAATGGGTCCTCGATCAAATACCTTTTGCCATCTGCAAACTACCTTCTCATCTAGAGAAATCCTTGCAACCAGCGATCAAGAGAGTTGTCACACGAAAAAGCGTGAGATTCTTGCGATTCAAGGACGCAAAACACCTGCAACTGGCGATCAAGAGGCTTGTCACCAGGAACAGTGAGAGTTTTGATGTTCAAGGATGCAACCACTGTGTTCTCAAAACCCTGTTAAGAAGATTAATCTGCTTTACACCAGAAAGAGTGTCTTCGTGGCTCAGCTAGAGTAACCTCAGTGTCGTAAACATCGACAGCCGAACTACCAGGAACACACTTCTTCTAGGTGTCCTTTGCTATCGGAAAACGCGGTTGAAATCATTTGTCGAGTCCAACAAAGTTTAACAATGGATTTCAACTTCTTGACCGAAGCTGAAATCAATCAGTTGGGTTATGAGGAATACCGAACGTACATTGCCCAGCGAGAGGGGCAGTTTGGAGAATACTTCGCATCTCTCGAGCGAAGGATAGGAGATCAGGCAGAAATGCTCGCCATCTATAGTGAGAAAACAAATCAGCTATTGCTGAGATCAAGGTCTTGGGGTTAGAATATCACATGGGTTTGGAGGAGCATGAAAAATTGAAGGCTCAAATAGCGACCCTCGTGGAGGGGCAGGATAAGATGCATGTTGATCTCTTACGTGCTCTAGATGTAAATCAGTCGAACCAGGCCAGAAAAGTGGCCAATTTCTATAGGAGGACGGACATGGACATCTCGGTGTTAACCAAGGCTGTCTCTGACCTTACCAGGAAGTCCAGGCAAGCTGAGGCATTCCCAGTTGCTTGGGAAGAGCGCTTGGAGAGGTTTATGGAGGAGTGCAAAATTCACATCGCCAGAGCGCATAAGCCATATGAAACTCCATACCCGCCTGTGCATAAACACAATGTCAATGCTTGGTAGTTGTCGTGTCATTACAGGCCAATTAATTTTCAGACCTTTACAGGGGATGACGATGCTAATGCGGCGACACATTTGGCTTATATTACCTTGCAACTAGGGCAGTTTGCAGAGGACCCGGAGCTTAAGTTAAGAGTCTTTGGTTCATCCCTATCAAGATCAGCACTCATTTAGTATACCAGTCTGGAGAAGAGGTCGATAACCAAGTGGTCAACAATGGAAGTATTGTTTATCGATCACTTTGGAACAACAAGGCCAGAAACCAGCATTGGAAAGCTAGTGACCATATGCTAATCACCATCGGAGATCCCGGTAGCTTTCCTTCATCGGTTTATGTCCGAGTATAACTTGTGTAGAGCCCCATTGGGGAAGGATGCAGTCGTAGAGATGGCTATAAATGGCCTAGAGGATGAATACCACAGGTTGTTCTACAATTTTAAACATCTCACCATCAAAGAGCTGATCACAGCGGTGATAAAAGCGCACAATATTATGCAGGAGAGGGACAACCGACATAATTCCTCAAATGAAACATATGCATCAAGGTCTTACGACAGAAACAAGCCAAGATCTATGGCTTATATTGAAGATCTGGAGTACCGGGAAGCAAAATCTAAAGACGAGCAAGTAAGGGCCGTCGAGTTGACAACAAACAAAGTCGTGAACCCCACAAGCTGTAAAAGAACAAAGGTCATATGAAGCTCTCAACAGTAACTTTTACAAAGCCAGAGTTTGAGACGTATACTTACGATGCCAACATGGCACATGAAATTCTAGACGAGCTCTTTAGTTTGCGAGCCGTCAAGACAGATTTTGGCCCACTTCCTAATGCTGAACAGTTGAAAGGGAAGAAGTAATGCAAGTTCCACGGCATGTGGAACTACATGACCAAAGACTGTGTTAAGTTAAAGAATCAAATCCAGAAGTGGATGAACGAGGGCAAGCTGGCGTTAGAAATGGCACCTAAGATAGTCTCGTTAGTTGATTCATAGCCATTCCCGAAAACTCAAGTTAATATGGTGGAAGTTGATTGGTCATCAACTGTTAGTTTTATGATGAGAGCAGAAGGTGAAAATGCACCAGCCACCCGCAGTACACTTTCCCACAGGATAAGGTAGAGGAGATCTTCAATCAGATGCTAAGGCAAAGGCTCATTATCTATTGGCCAGCATTCAAACTAAAAGATTTAGACTACATCAAGTCGGGAGAGCATTTTTTCAGGTTCCATAACCAGTTTGGGCACAAGACATCCTTATGTTCTGCATTGAAGGATAGGATACAGAGTTTGATTACTTGGAACATAATCAGAGTCAACCAGGAAGGTGTCGTTGAATGGTTTCCACCAATGTCGCCACCTTACCATACAATTCCAGGGTTTCCTCCTTCAAGCTGTGCGCCCGAGCCAACACAACGGAAGCAGAAGAGGAGGTCAAGACAGAAGCCTAAGCCTGATATCACTTACGACATATCAGAGTAAGCTGAGATTTTTGAGCAATTGGTTCAAGCGGGGATAGCAGTGGTACCAAATAACTGGAGAACTCTATACCCAGACCTTTACTGCCGATACCATAACAAGTGGGGAACACATTCCACCAATCAGTGCAACAAGCAAATGTATAGAATTCAACAGTGGATCAACGAGGGAGAAGTATAGATTATAGCACCCACACCGAACCCCGAGCCTGAAGGAGACTTGGTTGTCATAATGATAGAATTGACAAGGCGAAACCCACACAAAAGAAAGCCAACTCTCGATATTGAAACCAGTGGAGAGGGAAGTTCGAGGAGGTTGCCAGGATCCACAACAAAAGGAAAAGAGAAGGTCGACCCAAATGCAGAGTTGCCAGTGGCTTTATGTGCTCGCTGCAAGCTCCACTGTGGCCTTAAAATCACATACGAGGAGTTGATGGAAGTAGTCACAGTTTACCCGAAATAAATTTCTGTGCCTAAGCATTATCAGCCTAGCAGTCCAAGGGAGCTTCATCCGAGGGACTCACAAGTTTTCAAGCGAAGGCGAGCAGTAGAGAAGTTCACTAAAGCAAAGATGTCTGAAACGACTGTAGCTGATGCACTCGTTAAACCATATGTCTTGCCAGCTTCAAGGAACGAGAATGTATGGTACGTAAAAGAGAAAGGGAAGACCGTGGAAGTGACCCCTAGCCGGCAGTGTAATCTACAATGTCGTTTTGCAGAAACCAAGAGAGCTTTGGAAGCTTTGGAGCTAGATTTGGTACAGCTATAAAAACTAGCATGCACCCCATAAAAGCTGCAAATGCGGCTTAATGCTCTAGCAACTAATCCATTTGTAGTGTTTGGGAAGAAATCCTGTGAACCCAAAGTGCAGGCAGCTAGATCAAATATCTTTGATCGCAACCTAGAATTATGGTTTAGAGACAAAACACTAGAACCTATACACGAGGTTCTCCGTGACCCTAAGAAGGGCAAAGCTGTCAGACGAGTCCTCCACTTTAGTGAAGAATTTAAACAAACCGGTACATCGAAAGATCTCCAACAGACAAGGGAGATTTCCCAAGGCCGTCTTACCTCAAGTGAGGCAAAAGGACTTTGATGGAGACCAAATCCATTAGTAGAGGAAGATGATCTACGCATTTTATGCTTGATTATTAATGTCTTTCTCTCTACATTTTACTTTGTTACGAGCTTAGTAAATATGTTTCTAACTTGTTTTATGTTTTTAGGTAGAAAATAAAGGAGAAATAATAAAGGAAGCGATTTGGAGCAAAATGCGTGCTAAGGAAGACGTTCCTAAATTCCGAAGAATAAATGGTCACGTAGAATTACATGGAGCTTTGTATGGAGTTAATTGCATGAAGATGAGCTAAATTAGTGATTGCATGGCTTGCATGGTTTTGACACGAAGTGGTGATGCATGATAATTGCATGGCATAAATGGAGCTTAATTAAAGCATGGAGCAAGTGGTGATAAAAAGCTGAAACGGATTATATTGCATGGAGAGTAACGGATGTATAATTGCATGGAAACGGAGGTGAGCAAAGCTGAAACGGGAGCTTAATTGCTGAAACAGTTTTTGAGAGGAGGCTTAATTGCTGAAACGGCATGGAGCAAGTGGTGAGCAAAGCTGAAACGGATTATTTATATAGGCAAATAACGGAGGCTTAATTGCTGAAACAGTTTTTGAATGAGGCTTAAAGGCTTATAACGGAGTGCTAAAATCAACTACTATATAAAGAGAACTTTGGGGGAAGAAAAGGAGATCACTCATCTTAGAGCCAAAATCTTGTCCAAGAGCTCTCTTACTCTCCAAAACACTAAAAGTCTCCAAGGAAGCCGCCCCTCCACCACAAACCGTCGTCACCATCCTCCAAGGAAGGCATAGCTTGGCAATCCCAAGGTGTCGTCCCCTCCATTGAAGCCAAAGGCATAGCTTGGCAATCCCAAGGTGTCAACGTCTTCTCCATTGAAGAGCATCTACACGGCTAGTCTAGGGCAATTCCCTGATTTAAAAGTGTAACCATGTCTTCTTCTCTTTATTCTTCCTTGTATGTATTTTCAGTTATTATGGATTGGTTTCAAGAAGTCTTTTGGTTAAATAATTCTAATATGTTTTTCTTGTATTTTATTTAGTGTTCTTTGAATTTAGTTACACATGCTTGTTGGCACTTAATGCTTAATTTGAATGTAGGGCAATTCCCGGTTTAGATTATGAAAGTGTTTGAATGTAGGGCAATTCCCAAGTTTGGCACTTTAACTATGGAACATGCATGCAAAACGTAGCTAAAAACTTAGATGCTAAATAGGTTGCATGAAATCGGTTAGGTTATTAAAGGCTAGGTAAAAAGATGAGTCGATCACTTGTATATGTTAGTCTTAGATTTTATTTTTGGTCTAGTAAGCATGTTTATGATTTCTATGTTCTTTAATTGTTTCTACTTGTCTATGAGTGAAGCATGTTAGAACTTAGGATTTCTATGTGTGTTTACTTGCCATCTTTTGTCTTTTAATTTCGTAGATTAAACAAACCAACTTTGCACCCCCATTTAAACCTAGCATAGTTATGCATACACCCTCAATCCCCGGTTAAGAACGATCCCTACTTATCAATGCTACATCAACAAAGAAGGGTTTTAATTGTTTTCGTGTTTGATTGAGTGTTTAATTAAGTACTTGAAAAGACGCGAATCAGAAGAGAAAAAGAAACCGGCCAGTTTGGACAAGTCTAAATCCATTCATCGAAAGAGAAGCACTGGCTCATTTAACCAGCCACTATTGAACCTGTTCCTGAGGTCCAATTTAAAACACAGCTCATAGCCACCTTAGACGTCACACAAGATGCACATATAGAAGCTGAGCGAGCTGATGAGGACATGGATGAAAACGATGAGGAGTTGGTTGATTATGGTGAAGACGAGGAAGTCGAGATGCAGGAGTATGAGGATGAAGTAGATGTCAAAGTTAATGTTAATGTTTTGTTTGTATTACCTTCCAGATTTGCGAGTACTTCTCCCCCAGCAATGACAGTAGTCAATAGTAACTCGACCAGAAGCGTCAACAATTTGGCTGTGGTAGGAGAGGATGACGGTAAATCTAATCAGCAATTGCTCGCCAAGCAGCCAGAGATTGAATTATCCTTAAGGAAGGCATACACGCCATTCAGGAAGCCTACCTTGAACATGGCAATGCATATAAGGCCATTATACATCATGGGGAAGGTCTAGGGTATTTAGATCAATAAGCTTTTGGTCGATTCATGGGCAGTTGTTAATATTATAACCGTGTAGGCGATGGCATTGCTGGGCATTCCAAAATCTTCCATTCAAGAGACAGCTTTGAATGTATGAAACTTCCAAGGCAGCATATCCAAAACCTTGGGTATTGTCTTTCTGCATGTAGAAGTGGGACCAGCAGCTGGGACGTACACATTCTTCGTGGCAGAATGTACAGCTACCTACAGTGGAATCTAGGGATGAGATTGGATTCATCGAAGCTACATGTGCCATCTTCCCTTCATCAACAAATGGTACTCTAGAACATGGAGTCAGGCGAGGCGGAAGTGGTCGACGTTGATTCACGTCTTTATTCTTTTTTTGCCAATGCTCTAGATGCCAACTACTACAATAGTGACCTTAGATCACTGAATTTATGTGGCGTAGACAACAAAGGCCGCTCTGTAGGCGTCACAGCCTTTGAATTAGCTCAATGGGGTATTATCCAAGTAGGCAAGGACAATCGTCACCGTTATACCATTGAGCTATCAATCAGACCACTCCAATGTTAGAGCCTTTATCGAGCATGGAGGATGAGGCTTGCTACTCCTTATATGAACGATTCCACAATTCCTTGATGGAGAGTCAAGCCTACGAGCACGTACTAATGATTGCAGTATTGGAATATGTGGATGACAACGTACTGCATGAATCAGGCGAGGAAGAAGTAATTAAACTAGCTTCAGCAGCCCTAGATGATACTCCTCCTAAATTTAAAGACCTCGTTGAAAAGTTTAATCTTGGGACTTTAGACGAGCCCATTTTTGTGGCTATTAGCACCTTCTTAGAGCCTGAGGAACGGTAGAGGCTTATAGAATTGTTACAAGAATACGCAGACTATTTTGCAGAAAAGTATGAGGATATGCCAGGACTGTCACTAGAACTGGTATGCCATAATTTGCCTATTATAGAAGGAAAGAAGCTTGTAAAGCAGGAGATGTGTCGTATGAATACAGAGACAACGATTCTAGTAAAGGAAGAAATTGAAAAGATGCTCAAGTGAGGCATCATTAGAGTAGCCAAATACAATGAGTGACTTTCAAATGTGGTCCCGGTTAAGAAGAAGAATAGAAAAATGAGAGTCTGTGTAGACTATCGAGACTTTAATAATGCAACACCAAATGATGGTTATCTAATGCCAGTAGCAAATTTATTAGTGGATTTTGTAGCTCGCTACGAGATGTTATCATTCATGGATGGGACAGAAGGATACCACCAGATCCCAATGGCAGAGATTAATAGGTACAAAACAGTATTTCGTTGCCCAGGTTTTGCAGGAATATCTGAGTACGTGGACATGCCGTTTGGACTCAAGAATACAGGGGCCACCTACCAGCGTGCTATGAACCTGATTTTCCATTACCTCATAGGGAAGTCCATGGAGGTATATATCGATGATGTGGTAGTAAAGAGAAAGTGTAGGTTTGAGCATATCGAAAACTTGAGGAAGGTGTTCGTTCGCATGAGGCAGCACCAGTTGAAGATGAATCCAGTCAAGTGCGTCTTTGGAGTGCAAGTAGAAGATTTTCTGGGTACGTTTCTTGGTCTACCAGCGTGGAATTGAAGTCCTGGATGATAAGAAAGAAGCAGTGCTCAAAGATGTGCTGCCGAGGAATAAGAAGGAGTTACAAAGGTTGTTGGGTAAGATCAATTTCCTTCGATGGTTCATTGCAAATGCTGCAGGCAAGACACAACCATTCTCACCATTACTCAAGTTGCAAAATTAGAAGGATTTCATATGGGAGCCTATTCATCAGGAGGCTTTTGATGTCATCAAAGCATATCTGGCAAACCCACCAGTCTTGGTGCCGCCAAGACCAGGTGTATCCCTTAAGCTGTACATTTAGCTACAGATCATCCTATTGGGAGTTTATTAGCACAAGACGATACGGCAGGAGCTGAACAAGCTATTTTTTACCTGAGCCGTACATTGATAGAGTGTGAAACAAGATACTCACCAATGGAAAAGTTGTGTCTGGCCTTGTATTTCTCAGGATGCAAGTTGAGACACTACATGTTGTGTTTTATCACCTATGCCATTGCACAGACTGATTTGGTGAAGTACATGCTTTCAAGGCCTATACTAAGGGGCCAAATCAGAAAGTGGATATTGTCTCTTTCAGAGTTCTCGTTGCAATATGTGCCACAGAAGCCAGTAAATGGCCAAGAGGTGGCCGATTTTCTTGCCCATCATCCGATGGTAGATACTCATGAAGGCCTAGAACTGGAGTTAGCTCGCATCATTCTGGCACCGTGGTATTTATATTTTCATGGTTCGAGTACTAGCACCATGACTGGGGCAGAAATTGCCGTAGTTACCCCAAACGACCAGATTTTTTTTCTTATTCTTTCATATTGGACTTCCATTGTACGAACAACCAGGTGTAATATGAGGCGTTTATCATTGGATTGAAGCTCTTGCTGGATATAGAGATTACAGGCGTTCACGTTTGTGGAGATTCCCTACTGGTGATAAAGCAACTTGAGCAGAAGTATAAAGATGGTCTAGTTTTAGAGCCCTATACTAGACGAGCCTGTGATCTACTCAAGCTACTTACTGAAGTACAATTGCGTCACATCCCTCGCAAGGAGAATTATGCAGCAAATGAGTTGGAACAGTTAACGATGGGGGTAAGCCTACAAGATGGAGTACGTGAGCGAATCCTGAAGGTTGAAAGACGAACGCTGCCTTCTTTCTTTGCTCACCAAGAAGAAGAAAAATGAATGGTATGTAGCTACACTAGATCATATTGACATAGATTGGCGATAGCCCATTATCTCATATCTCCAGAATCATAACGACCCGACAAACAAGTGGATTCGTTTCCTAGCTCCTAATTATGTGCTTAAGGATGACGAGTTGTATAGGCGAGGGAGGATGGTTTGCTATTACGGTGTGTATATGGACGCGACGCCAACCGAATAATGAGAGAAGTATACTTGGGGGGCAGCAGGGGGACACCAAGCTCGCCCAAATATGAGATGGTTACTATGGCGTCATGGATACTATTGGCTAAGAATGCTCAAGGACTGTATACATTTGCCAAGGGCTTCGAAGATTGTCAAGCACACGGTCCAATCAACCATTTGCCCAATATCCCTTTATAGCCAATCATTAAGCCTTGACCAGCACGAGGATGTGTTTTGGACTTAATAGGGATGACTCATCCTCACTCGTCAGAGGGACATAAGTTCATAATTGTCGCCACTGATTTTTTCACCAAATGGGTGGAATCTAGGCTTTTAAAAGTGGCCTCGGCGAAAACCATTCGCGAGTTCTTGTTTAAAGATCTCATTTGTAGGTTTGGTATTCCAAAATATTTTGTGTCCGACAGAGGGGCAGTTTTTATGTCTGACGAAGTAGACAACTTGATGCAAGACCTCGGTATACACTTTCTTCATTCCACTTCATACTATGCCCAATCAAATGGTCAGGCAGAGGCGAGCAACAAGATAATTTTACATATCCTAAAGAGAACGCTTGGCAGCAACGCCTGCTTGTGGCATGAAGAATTATTTAACACATTATGGGCATACCAGACAAGCAAAAGAAATCCAACAGGAACGACTCCCTATACATTGATGTTTGGTCATGATGCAGTGTTGCCATTGAAAATCAACGTGGAGTCCTTACGAGTCAGGGAGCAACATGATGTAATAGGTGAGGATTACGTGCATGCCATATGGCTGGAGCATGACGACTTAGACGAGAAATGATTGGAGGCATATGAACAGTTGTGTGACGAGAAACGTAGAGTTGCTCGTGACTATGATAAGTGCACTAGAGGCAAGAGATTTGCAGAGGGGGACTTGCTCTGGAAAGTAATACTTCCCATTGGCAAGAAGATTGACAGACGAGGAAAGTGGTATGAAAAGTGGGAAGGACGGTACATCATAGATCGTATTCAAGGCCGTGGCGTTGTACGCTTACATGACCGAGATGGCACAGTTCATGTTAACCCTATTAATGGTCGTTTCCTTAAGAAGTATGTTCAACCAGTCTGGGAATATGACAACCCACCAACAGCAGAATAAATCAGTTCATCCAGGCTCCCCGACAGCTATTCGCCTGAATAAAATATAGGGGCATAAGATAGGGACTTCATGTATTTCAGCACAAGGCCAGTAATAGTGGCTAAGTATTCTGAAAATTTCAAACGAAGCCAATCTCTGTGGCTAAACCTTTTGTCTCAATTTTTAAGTTTTTTAGTGGTTAATCTGTACTAGCCAATTTGTGTGGCCAAATACAAAGTGTATTGATTTATGCACAAACAATGTTTAAGTTTATCGATATGAACAACGTTTTTTCAGAAAAATGTTATTCTTCAAACACAAGCAGAGTACATCACATACTTTGTATATTGGAAATACAAGTTACAAAGGCTTTGTGGCCTTAAGCTTTGATACCATAGGGAAGAAATTCTGAAGAAATTTTGATGGACAGAAGAACAAAAGAGACAAGAGGAAGTATACTACACTCATATCCCTCAAATAGTTGACAACCAATCTCCACAACACTCGTAAAGAATATGCAAACTTAGAGCATAGAGACGAATAGGCCATGAGGACCAGTAGCTCCACTAGAAGACGGAGAAGGGCTTCAAGAGATAAAAGAAAGCAGAGTTGGAGGGTGTTGAAAACTAGTTCAGTAGATGAAAGTTGCTTTCATTCGTTTTTCATCATTAGCGTTGATTTTCTAGCTTCCATCTTGGTGCCTTTTACCCCAGGAATGAACCAAGCGCTGAAAGCAAGATGCCATGTGCTTCCTTGAATTGACTCCTCATGCAAAATGGGGAGTGGTAGCACACATAAATTCTAAGCCTTCCTCGTCAGAACACATATGTGCATGGACATGCAGCATCTATGCAAGCAAAAGAAGATCTGTTGCTAGCGAGAAAGCCAGCGCAAAGTCATCCTCGGCTTTTAGACTTCGTCACTCTATATATATATAGAGTGACTTTACCAAGGATTTTTCTTGACATGGATATCACTATCTAGCCCAGGTTTGGACATGAATATCACTATCTAGAGCTCGTAATGCGGAAGGAATTACCGAGAGGCTTCTTTCTGAGTGAAAACCAGTGCGAATACATTGAAAGAGAGTTCATTCTGAACCAAAGATGTGAAGGAATGCATAAGGGTGAAGAACTGAAGTGATATATATAGGAGAAGTAATGATGTAAACATTACGTCTAAATAGAGCGATTAAAATTCTCAAAGTAAATCACAGTTGTTGATAGATGTGTGTCGCTAGGGGATTAAAAGATACGACGGTTCGTCCGTTCGAGTCAAAAGAGCCATAGTTAGGGACTTCTGAGCAGTTAAGCGTGCCTCTTGGAAGCATGAGAGATTTGATGCTACTAGGTGATACAATCTGGATTTCAAAATTGAATTTAATCCTGTTTAAGAGGATTGACTGGAGTAACCAAACGGCAACGGTAAATCCTGAATAATTCGCTATGTACCGTTTGGATTTTCTAGTTATGGGCTTATACCAGAGGCCTATTATTAAGTCCAGAGTTTTAGTGGATTAGGAAATTTGGGAATGGGCCTAATTAAACATTGGGGAATAAATGAATTTTGTCTACAATACAAAAAATACAAAGATTTGGCATGGTACTAAAGGCCCAGGAACTACAACATGAGAGCCTTTCTTTTTAGTTCAACTTTGAAATGTTCAAAGTCACTCTAGGCTAAGCTGTACGATTCGAGAAGTGTAGAAGCATCGTCCTCAGCATCAGTGAGTTTCTTTGTGCAACCAGTGCTCTTGTCAAGAAGCTGTTGGGCATTGGCATTAGCAGATTGAACGTTAGCTCGCAAGAGATCTACTTTGACATGGAGAGCCGTTAATTCAGCCTCTTTGACAGCTAGAGTTTCCCTCTTAGACGAGACACTTTGTAGAAATTTCTGGACGCGACTTCGGTCTTGTTGCATTTGGCCAGCCATCTCTACCACTACCTCTTGCTTACGATCTGAACGATGTTTCAAGTCGTCCTGGTTGGCGTACAACTTGTATAGGTTGTGGAGGTCTTGCTCAAATTGGGTAACGGTAGGGAGGAGCTCGCCAGTGACAGTTCTCTTTAAGTCCATAACTTTGTCCAATGTGTTGTTCATGCTGTCGAACGAGTTTAGGTTAGCCTTGAGAAGCTCTTTAAGCGTCACTTGAGGGAGCACGATTTTAGCACAAATTGGTTCTATGATGACGAGTTTGGCAGAGAGTTCTTCCAAGCTTAGGAGTTGGTGCTGCATAGCGGTAACCTGGCCAGCGGGGCTTGAAGATGAAGAGGCCCAGGGAGACATTTCCTTGGCGTTGGGGGTTGCCTTGACGGTGGCGGTGGGAGTCGAATACTGTAGAGAATGAAGCTGAGAATCAGGAGTTGCAGAAAAGGTCTGGCCCCGTTGTCTCTGCTAGAGAATATTTAATTCAGAACGAGCTGGATATGCAACTAATAAAAGGAAAAGGAGGTTATTTAAGTGGATATACCTCAGCCTCGCCAAACATATGTAGCTCAGGCGAGCGGAGAATGTTAAGTACCATCTATTCCAAAACCTTGTTGGGTTCGATGGGTGCATCATTTGCTCTTGAAGATGCTGGGCTGGAGATAGGTATTATCTACCCTTCTGACATGGTTTGTTGTTCCTCTAGAGTGTAGTGCAAAGAATGGTAAGAGAAAAGAGCGGCAGCAAAGATAAAGGTAGATACAGTAGGAAAGTTACCCACATCTCCTTCACTTGCAGCATAACTCTTTTCAACATCATTAGCATAGTTTGGGAAGTTTTGAGGCTGGGCCAGGTTATGGTCCAGCGTAGATTCAGGAACAGGCTGACTAGAGACGGCTCCCTGTTGGTCAAAAATATTTTAGATGATGATAACAGTTTCAGCATTATTGGTAACATTGTCTTCAGGGGCAGTGAATAAGTTCGAAGGACAATGAGGAAGTTTAAGAGTTAATCACGTAGCTAAATGTCATACAGAATGCTATGAAGATAATGAATAAATGAATACCTCATGAAGGGACGAGAGGTTAGCATCAACCAGTTCATGTGGTTGTTCGTTGGCACTGGCAGTAGGCCGCATTGATGAAATAACGAGGGTAGATTGAGGCTCTGGTGGTATTGGAAGAGTTTTTTTGGGAATAGAAGGAGTAAGGGGCGGTGCTACTTGTTGGAGAGGTTCAATCTGTAACGATTGCCCCTCTGAGTGGCCCCCAACAACGAGCTTGTGGTGGCGCCGTCGGCATTTTTCATAATCGTTAGCCGGCGAGTCTGTCCGAGTCCGCTTCTGAGACTTCTGAAATGAGACAGGACAATTATATTTGCAGAAGAATTAAAATGCGGAACATTTGGAAAGCGTAGTGCTTACAAATTATTAAGGTTCTTCTTCTACTTGCTGGGGTTCCTGGTTAACAACTACATTTTGGGCCTCAGGTTCTTCTACATGCTATTTTCAATCCCAATAAAGAAAATGAGTTAGTATAAAGTGGAAGCATTGCCAATATTTATGGCGAAAACTTAACAGACAGGGAGCGTAAGTAAAGATACATACCGCTGGCCAATGGGTGTCTTCAGTATCCTCATAGGTCATGTTCAAAAGCTGCATGTCAGAATCGTCTACAAATTACTTTTTGAAGCCACATAAGATGGCAACAAAAGGGGCTAGCGGTGGTGTGCATCGTATGCCATTCCAGAACTGTGCTCTCCAAGATAGGTATGAGAAGTCACGTAGATGGAGGGTGCGATAGGATAAGTAGGGTCTTTCTCAGGAAGCATTACCAATGGAAATCCATAATGGGAGTCAGCTATGTCATTGGGACTTGGATGAGAAGACACTCGCCAGATGCTGTAGCGGTTCATTGAGCAGATAAAAGGCATAGGGGGACGCTGGGATAGCCTAAGTTGCCTGGCGAAGTGGTTCGGGGCATATATTCTGTACCCAGTTGTAGAAGGATCGGGAAATAGTAGGTCACCGCAAGTGTTACTTTGGAGAAAAAGAAGATTCGCCTGGGCATCTTAGTCTGACGAAGGCAGAAAATGGTGTCGAGGTCTCGAGGGAAGTTGTGACTTAGGATGATGTCAACTGTGACTTCAGGAAACTCGGTGTGCGAGCAAAAAGTGACAAAGCATGTTTGGTAAGTCCATCCGTCAAAAGAATGGGTGGTCATCAAAGTCTTGCCCAGAAGTTTGTCTGTCTCGAATAAGAGAATTTCGGGGTGACGGAAGATGAGGAAGTACATTTGGAGCCAGATTTCTACCATCCAAAGTGGTCCTGGTTAGTTATGGTTGAGTTGTGATAGTGCAATCCATCTTAGGTTGTGGTAGATGCAGGCGAGGATGGATTGTGCGATGCCCAGTTTGGTGCCCTCGAAGAGACATTCGGTAAGGTTGGTCCAACACTTATTGACTTTCTGAGAAGCTGGGCAAAAGATGTATTTTGACAGCTAAAATTCAAGGAAAGCTATACCTTCTTGTTCAGACTTGTCATTGATATAGTAGGTGGTCCGGGCAGAGAATGAAGGAGGTCAGTATTTATTGGCCTGAATTGAACACTCTATATGGTCTCCTTGTTTCCAAATAGGGTTTTCTATAGGAACTCCAAACAAAGTAAGAGGTCCAAGAGAGTGATACTTATATCACCGCAGGGAAGATGGAAGCAATTACATGTAGAATCCCAAAAGCACATATCGTTGGCAAAGGGTGCACGATTCCCACCACTGGGGAGTAAGAAACATAAGTCGAGGAGGTGGTCAATGTCGGCCGCTTGCTATCAAGTCAGGTCCAGTTCTCAGCGGTTGTTCTACTAGGTGCAGTCATTGTTAGAGGTGTTGGGCCACTTACCGATTGAGCAAAGGGTGTTCTTACTGATCTACCCATTTGGGCTAGCTCGTGGGTCATCCTGGAATATTAGAGCCGAGTTATAGTAACGGCGACAGAGAACGTGGAAAAGCTCTAGGTCTATAAGCGATGCTAAGAAAGGGCCTAGGCGGTCGGTACCAAAGGAGCTAATTTTGAGGGTGAGAGTAGCGCCTGGATGTCTTCGCGATGCGGTGGAGAAAATATCAACAGCAAGGCATTTTGCTTCGTCCTCGGTCAGGTCTGGTTGTCTTTCTCTGTGAGGAGGCATGTTGAGTAGTCGGAGAATGACGATGGTGGAAAGACAGAAAGTTTGGATCCGGGAAGAAGCTTAGAGTTCAAAATGATGTAAGTGAAAGAGTTGTGTTGGGAAGTAAATTCTAGCGGAGACGTGCGCTTTTTATATGACGTCAGCCGAAATGGCGCGGCTTTTCAGAAGGAAGGAGGTGACGTGGCATTTGTGTGTAGAGTTACCGTTTGGATTATAGCAGCACGTCATTTGGTAAACCATGCATTTTTGATTGCGACGGTAAATTTAATCTCAAGGCTTGAGGGGCAATGTTTAGGCCCAATATAAAATATCTTGTTATTGAGCTTTCGAGGTTGGATTAAGCGGGCGACCCAAGAAGTATTCTTTAAAGCAAGTCATGACAGACCAGAAGAGAGAAGGAGGCCGAGTACTGCGGCCCATTAGTGAATAATAATTTACCTTTCCTATGGAGGAAGGGATTCCTAGCGAAGCTTATCTCGAAGAGTCTTAGACTCCGAGATAAAGTAAAGGACATGGGAACCGAGCAGTTAGAGTTGCTTAGCAAGTCTAATTGTGAGGAGATTCAGTTGAACTGTCACACGAGCACCATTTCCTATATATAGAGCCGCATAACACCGAGGAATGGATCCTCGATCAAATACCTTTTGCTATCGGCAAACTACCTTCTCATCTCGAGAAATCCTTGCAACCTGCGATCAAGAGAGTTGTCACCCGAAAAAGCGTGAGATTCTTGCGATTCAAGGACGTAAAACACCTGTAACCGGCGATCAAAAGACTTGTCACTAGGAAGAGTGAGAGTTTCGAGGTTCAAGGACGCAATCATTGTGTTCTCAAAACTCTGTCAAGAAGTTTGCTCTGCTTTACACCAGGAAGAGTGTGAGGTATTGATCTTCGTGGCTCGGCTAGAGACACGAAAACCACAAGTCCTAAGGCATTAGGCAAGAAGGATCAATTCAGGTGGGATTGGTGCTCTCCCCGTATAAATTGCTTATCAGGAAGTCAGGTAGCAGCCGGCCTACGAATTAACAATTCTGTCGCGAGACGGTGGCACACCAGCGCACGAAGCACACGATCAAGAAAAGAGACGATTAGCAAGGTCTCTCAGATCATTGGGAGATTTTGCTGTCAAACACCTTCTGCACTTCTTCTGGTACATGAAAAAAGGATGACAATATATTAGAGATGGAATGGTCAGATGAACTATATAGTAAGAACTAATACAACTAGCAGCTGTGAATTGAGACGTACATTTAGAGATCAAGCAATGCACACATTCTAAACAGATTATAGCTATAATCAATTCTGTTATTTGAATTCAAATTCTCTGTATGTTTGTGCCACAAAATAGATTTATGTAAGATGTAAATCGCTTAAAAAAGTGAATTGCAGATGCCTTAGTCTGCCAGAGACATTGAAGTGCATCTCCGATCTATATATGGCTCAAGGAGCCTCAAAATGTCAGTGCTCTATTTCTGTTCATGTTGTTCGCACTGTATAGATTTCTAGATTACTATAACATACCCAAAAGTAAGCAATGGATCGATCGAGTAGTATACTTATCATGATGACGTTGAGGACGTTTAGGTCTGAAATTCCTTGATATATACTTCCAAGATAGATTGTTAGCAGCTTGGTCTTGTGTTTCTGGCGGATCTTTGATAGGGTTAGGGCAGTTTGTATCCCAGTGGTCAGCCAACGTATCACAACGTAGACATGACATCATGCGAGCTTGATCAGAGAGTATCTCATGGTAATCACCATTCTGATCCCCCATGTACACTCAGGAGGGTAACCCCATCCCTTTGGTAAAGGGGGAAGCTTCTTGGGTTTGGGAAGTTCTAGTAACCTATGGAGTCTGCGACAATTTCTACAAGTCTTTTGTTTCCTAGGTGGTCTCTCGACCTGTTTGTCATGGCGGCACTCGATCGCTTGAATAAGGGATGCGAATTCCGACGAACAAGCGACTGGGACGACGTCCGTTTCCGCTTTGATGTTGTTATCGATTTCGCGTTTCGTCATGACTAGCAATCAAATTTAGTTCTACAAGGGTTCTAGTTTTTGTTTTGTGATGAACGATAGAATTGATTGAGTTGAAAGATTACGAGGAGAACACCAAGTCATCAATACGATAGAAAGAACTCAATAAAATAATATAAACTATTACGTGTTCAGCACATACCTACCATCACATAACTTGACGGACTAGACATAGGAATATGACTACAATAATCTAGGACCCCACATCTTATCTAGTTATGTACTCCAAATTATAGCAACAACAAGCGTCGCTCTTCAGCTTGCACCATTGCCAGTGAGACTGGATTAGTTTCCACCGATAGATTAAGCCCAGTTGGGTCTCCTAGCCTAATCTTGAAGAGAATCCCTAGGGTTTCTCCTAGCCTCCAAAAAGTTTCTGTGGTAGCCACACCTTGGTTGCCACCATGGCGGATGTAACCACCATTGTTGTTGCCTCCATCAAGATCACCACTAAAGCCCATCACTCCGATGTTGCCGTAAGCCACCATGCCACATTCATCAACAACATCATCACCATTTTTCTTCCCAATCACCCAATTCCAATCCTATAATTGACAAGGAGAGGACAAGTGAATAGAGGAAAGAGATAATCCATAAGGATCCCAAGGAACTAGAATCTCCATCGCCTTATCACCTTCGAACCACAATCTTCAAACCAAAACCTTGAACCTTCAACAAGTGGAGACAAAATCTCCTCACAACTTTCAATGCTCAACGATCCTCTCTCTAAGTTTTTTCGATCGGTGGAGCTGTCACAAGAAAAAACCTCAATCAAGAGAGGAAAAGAGAAAAAACCCTAACCCACCCTACCATACAAATTCATCAAACATGAAAAGGTTCTAGCTTGTTAAGGGAAACAATACTCGGTTATTTTGATTAACCAAATATATTTACCTATAACAATAGCGGGTTAGGGCGTCGGTTTCGTCTACTGTTCAAAGGGGGTATTTTTGTCACAATACCAAGTCAGCTCATAAAATCGAGCTTTCTCTCATCTCAACTCGATCAGCTCCAAAACTCGATCAGCTCCTCTCATCATTCAATCCCAATCTCTCTCTCTCTCTCTCTCTCTCTCTCTCTCTCTCTCTCTCTCTGATCTTCGCCACTGTTTTCATTTACTGATCACTATCTCTCAATCTGCTCTCCAAAATTCATTTTGACCCGTTTCTATCTCCATTGATTTCGAAGAGGGTTTATGGTTTCAAATTGGGTGCGGTATCGAACACTACAGACGGAGGAGGAGGAAGAGGGAAACCCAGAAACAAAAGTCCTCCAATTTCTATAGCATCTACTTCCTTCAATTCCAAAGGTAACTCCTTTTTCAATTTCGTCTCTGGGTCGTCGGATCTCCGGTCGTTCGTCACTGCTACTCGTCATGCTGCTCCTCATCTCCTCCGCCGCCCAGAGCTTCTATCTTCCCGGCGTTGCTCCTCGCAATTTCCACACTGTAAGATCCCCACTCTCTTTCTTTTTTGGCTCTGTTTTTTTTCTTTTGGGGTTCTCAAATTCCTCGACCATTTTCTTCGCTTTAGTTTAATTAGTGTTGCATTGGTGATGAATCGTTTGTGGGTTTGTACTGAAACGGCGTTGGATCTGTGGTTCTGGGTTTGATCTGTTCGTGCTTATTGGTTGGATCTATGACATTGTTTTTTTTTTCATGGTTTTGGGTAATAAAGTGGTTGCTTTTAGCTGCTTTGGACTTCATTCCACTACACGATTTTGAATGGCTCTAAATGCCTACACCAATACTATCATGGCCACTTTACCCAGTACTACTACTTCTCTAAAGCCTCCCATATTGCTCTTTGACATTATGTACACCATTATTCTTGACCCTTTCTACCATGACATCCCTGCCTTCTTCAGGTTAATGCAAAATCTCTTTCTTTTTCTTATTGAATTGTATTGGATTGTGTCTCTTTTCTGTTCATTGATCAAGTTTCGATGCTTTTCAAAGGTTTCAACTTTTTGTTATGTTGAGTGATTCAATGTGTAGCTGAATAACTATTTGGAAAGTTGGGAGCTTTGGGGAATGTTTGGTTGTATGTTTGGCGTAAAGTTCAATTCTTTAGCATTGTGATTATCTGTTTTTGTGCTAGAAATTTGTCATGATGTGGTTAACATAGAACATTTGATTATGTTCAGGGTGTCATTTAATGAATTGATAGAATCCAAGCACCCAACTGCGTGGATTGAGTTTGAGAAGGGTTTGATTGATGAGTTTGCATGGCATTCATGTTGGAAACTTATGTTTACTGAGATGTTAAGGTACCAGCTACTATGTATGTTGCTCTATTGAACGCTTTTTGAGATCGAAAATGTTTAGTTCTGATTTTCTGAGAAGCTTTGTTGATTTTCGTTTTGGTTTCGATTGTTGAACCTTTTATGTATTTGCAGTCTAGGAAATGAGTATAGGATGCCGAAAGGTTGTGTTTCCGGCAAGTGAAACTTATAAGCTGATTAAATTTCTTTTTTGTTGAGTATAGCCTTTGCTAGCGGGTGATGGGAATGGCTTGCTACTTTAGTAGGATCTGTATAACCTGGTTAGCTCCTACTCAAAAAAGTAGAGTAGGATTGATGTATTTTTTTTCTTTTTTGTTGGGATCTCTCGCTTCTCTCAAAAGAACCAATTGAGGATAGATTGATATCTCTTTATCCTTCTTTTTTTTGTGTGCTCCATAAATTGCAATTTCCCTCAATCTGATTACTATTCTTCTTCGTTGATTGGTATATTTTTCTTCTGCTTTATTTTTTGGGGTTTGTTCATTCTGATTGTCAATTTCAATCTAATTGGGCTATGATGTCCGAGTGATATAATATTGATGCTTCATTCTCAGTTTAAGATGAATTTATACGTTGTCATTCTCAAGTATTATTTTTTGACGAACCTGGTCTAATTTAGGGAAATATAACATGATTATGGTAGTATTAGCACGAATTATGTTTGCATTCAGAATGGTGTTTCTACTAATAAATAGAGTATAAATATAGTCCATTTGTACAAAGTAAACATAAAATGATGTCCTTACTTATTCAATGCTCAATACCTTCTTGAGCAACTCCTTTGCACAATGTCACATACATGAATGTAGCTTTTCCCTGATGTAGCTTACCCAAGAAGGTATTGTGTTGATACAAGTTTTTGCTAAATTGTCCAAATTTGTTGTTTGTTGTATATGAATTTCTCTTAGACTGGGATTTGATATTGGTGTAGGTAGGTAGGCCTATGTGTTTATTGATTGATTTGGGTTTTCAATTTGGTGATCTGAGTAATGTTGCATTATCTGTAGTTTAAAGTTTGAGGCTTTCATTGTTTGGTGTTGTAAATCTGGGTTTAAAGATGAAAGCTTTCATAGTTTAGGAGTATTGGATTGATATGAGTTTTTGCTCAATCAGTATCAGTCATTTTCGCAGTTGAGAAAACTATGTGGAAAGAAACAATTTGGTTACTTTTGTGTACATTTATTATCTGTAAGTTTAAAGTTTGAGGTTTTTATTGTTTGGTGTTGTAAATCTGGGTTTGAAGATGAAAGCTTTCATAGTTTAGGGGTATTGGATTGATATGAGTTTTTGCTCCTCCTTTTCACCGTTAAGAAAAATCAGGGAAGGGACAATTTTGTTGCTTTTAGTGTCTGCCATTATTGTAGATTCTACTGTAAAAGTACAGTTTAATTGAATTTTCACGTATCTATTTTGTGATGTCATTTTCAGATCTCTACAACCAATATCAGTTATTGTATCTTGCAAGAATAGAGTTTTAATATTCTTCTCTGAATGAAACTGAGGAATTGATAAGGTCGATACAGAACCTAGAAATAAGGCTCAAGTAGGTTACATATATATATGATGAGCAACTGCATCAATCGATCTAGCTATCTGTAAATGGTTTATATTATATTGATCAGTAAGCACGACTCTTAATTTATGTATAAGAACTTAGCTAGAACAGAGCTATCAGTGTTGGGCGTGTAAGAGTTAAAGCAGCTGGAGAGTCAATTTAGTTGGGGTTGAACGCATCCGCTCTAAAATGGTATATGCTGTTTAGTTTGTGCATGTAAAATTTACAAGTACGTGGTTGGTTGATAATGCATCTCTATGATTTAAGCTGAGCTTATGTTATATGCTTCTTCTGTCTTTCTTAACCAATTGTATGTTGTTTTCTAGCAAGGATTGGATTAGGCATCTGGGTTCTCAAATTCATCAGCTTTTTCATCATCGGGTATGTATTTAATGTAAAGATCATCGCTTTGGAACTGTGTTTTCATCTGTTTTGCATAAGTTGTGTGTGTGTTTTTTTTTTTGTGATTGTGGGTTGACAAGGTTCTATGAATGGGTTGTTTGCTGTGAATGGATATATGGAAGGGGTTTTGTAATGGTGTGCTTGGGTGTGTTTGATTATGCTTTGGGTCTATGGTAGTCAATTGTACACCTTACTCCTAATCGTTACATTTTATTATATAATCTTCCTTTCTTTGGTTTATTGTTTGGTATTTTTTATTGTGTGAATTTTGTGATGATCATATGAGAGATCATGGTATAGTGTTATTTTCTATGAGTCTCTGTAATGGATTGGTTTGCGTTCATCATTTGTAATGGAGTTATTGTTTCTGTGTTTTGTGGTTATTCTTTTATGATGAAAACTTGCTGAAATTTCATCAGCGTTTGTGGCTGAAAACCAAAAACCTGATGACTCATCTATAGCCTGTTTGATTTTTTTAATTAAGCTCACTCAATATATGTCTATATGTAGTCGTCAGTAGAATTCTTTTCTATGCAGACCCATTATATTTGTCCATCATATTCTATGTGTAACTCTGCCACTACCATTTCACTTTTGAGAAGTTCTTCGGTAGAGAACCGAATGCCTGTGAATGTGAGGACCAGGTCTTCTAGACCTCTTCCCAATTTAAGATGAATTAATCTTATATAATATTTCAACTAATGAATATGGACTTTTGTGTAAAAATTAGGGTGTAATGTCGTTTTTAGCCTTGAGTATTATAGTATATTATTAATGCTCCATTCTTGTTATCCACTAGGTGGATCCCCGCGCCGAGGCGCGGGTGTTGGTTAAATTTAGGCGCGGGTGTTCGTTAAACTTAGATGAAATAAGAACGAAGAAGATCTAAATAGTTACATTTAAATAGATACTTATATCAGGTTTGTTGCAGACTATTTACATAGTTATGTACGAAAAATAGTTAGTGAGTAAAACATAGAACATCCTAAGCAAAGCATAGCTGAAGCTGAACGAAAACTAACTTTAACATTAGCTAAATACAAATATAAGAAGCTACATGGAGTTTCATTTGGAGGTTCCAAACTAAAATAAAAGATTTCTCTTTCGATGACTACATAAAGTACCATTCAAATCATCTAAGATGGCAATAAGTCATCAAAGTTACAAAAAAATATAAGCCACACAACTAATATCCAAACATAGATCTTTCTCTCCTGCTCCTACATGGTTGATTGCAATGACAACGATAATATTGTTATAAATAACATTGGTCATATTATTCATTGAATAGCGAAAATAGTAAATAAATAACATTGTTATAATATATGTGTTAATCTGTTTAAATGTATAAAATGTACATGCATTAAAACATGTGACAATATGTGTGTTGTGTATTATGTGTGTGTGTGTGTGTAATACGTATGTAATTATACATATTATATATTTTGTAATATATCTTTGTACACAATATTTTTCGTATAGTTATTAGGCACATCATCACCATTTTTTATCACTATCTTCAGACCTTTTTTTGACGTTACCCTTGACATTGCTACATATAATTGTCCGTGGGTGAAAACTGGTTCTGACAAATATATTCCGACTTGATTTAATGATTGACCTTGGCTCTTATTGATCGTCATTGCATAACAGGGTCTAACAGGAAACTGACGTCTTTTAAACGTAAACGGCCATTTTGTTTCAGTTGCAAACAGTACTATTCTCGGAATATGTACTTTTTCTCCGACGTTACTCCCAGTAAGTATTTTTGCTTCTATTAATCTTTCGAACAATTTTGTTACAATTAACCTCGTGCCATTACACAAACCACGTATTTGATCTATATTTCTTAATAGCATAATAGGCATACCAATTTTCAATATTAGTTCGTGTGTCGGTAAACCACTAAACTCAAGCTTATTCAAAAATTCCATGGGATACAAAAGATTAATATTATCGCTGTTACCGGAATTATATGAAATAGAATCTGAACTAAAATATGATTTACTATCTCCAGGTACTAATTTAATTACATAATTATTGATTTCATGAACAGTCACATTTTTGGGAGTTACAATAGCACGTTCCCTCAAATAATTGGTATTATTGTATTTCGTATCAAAATTGGGATAAGTTGCTTCAAAAATCGATTTTATGGGTTCAATTGTGGGATCAGCCAACAAATCTCTCGGTATATCAATCCAACTCACATCAGGATCATCCATGGGCAATTTAGATTCCAATCGACCTTCACCTATCTGTAACATCCATTCAGCAAAATCTTTAATTTCAATTTTTTCAAGAGGAGTTAAACCAATCGTCGACAACCTCATATTTTCAATTAGATGAAATACTGTAATGTTAGGCCACAAATATGAATTATTAAATGATGCTTGAATAATTTGTTCTTTACTACCACCTTGTATCACGGGCAAAGTTTGTCTAAAATCTCCGCCGAATAAAATTGTCTTTCCTCCAAATGGCTCTTCTTTGTTTGACAAAATATCACGCAATGTTCTGTCCACTGATTCTATACACCATTTATTGCACATAGGAGCTTCATCCCAAACTATTAATTTAGCCTTTTCAATTAAATCAGAAAGATGAGTTTGTTTATTTATATTACAATTTGAATCTTTGTCTATAATCGGCTTTATTTTGAAACGCGAATGAGCTGTTCTGCCTATTGGAAGTAATAATGAAGCAATGCCTGACGAAGCAACGGCCAAAACAACTACCATTATAAGATCAATTTCAACCTTTCCAAAGCAACGGCCAAAGCAATTCCGGTTCATAGAACTATACAGTATGCAATTTCTACCTTTCCAGCAGAAATACAACTACCATTATAAGATCAATTTCAACCTCTCCAGCACATCTACCTTTTATGGATTTGGCTTTCCTACGTACAACACTTCTTATTGATGGGAGGCAACTTGGATTTGAAACTATCTCCAACAAAAAATGAAATTTGGTTGCATCTCTATAGTATTATTGGTGATTGTATTCAAAAATCAAAAGACCACAAATTGTCTAATGACGGCTCTGGAAGCAAATCCTAGTTCTATAATATCGACATTGAATTCTAAACGGAATTATTATCAAATCTTAATCCAAAGTGCCAAAATAGAAATCAAGCGGAAAAAAATATGGGAAAAATGATGCCAGAATATGATTCATACATAGTAACCTCTAATCATGAAATAAGCTGCCAACTTAACCTGCAAACCTCCTAAAGCACTATTTATCTCTGATCTACGAAACAAAATTGAAGAAAGCGAAGAAAAGGAATTGGAAACACCTACTGTGAAGGAAGAACATAATAATAAAATTAGGTAAGAGCACTCTGAATGGGAGGTGAACAATAGAATGTAAAGTTGGATCTAAGTTTAGAAGATGACATCATATCTAAAGGACAATAATGATCGAAAACAATGGAAGAAAGGAAGTACAGGGAGAACAGCAGCAAAGCACAGGTGAAACTTTTTTGCATAGAACTTGTAAACCCAAACAAATCAACTTAAGCATGGTTTCCATTACAACATCTATAAACCCTTTGTTTTGCAGGTTACACTTATAAGTGAATAAGAGCATAGGACTTGAGTTCCAATTGTAAACTCAGACACAATTGGACAACTCGGACCAACTAAATCCGAAAACTCGTCAACATCAATAATTTAGACATTTAATATAACAAATCAAGTAACGGCAATAGAATCGAATCCAGCGATAACACATAACTCAAGCTTTAATTTTCTTATGATCTTACATTCACCTAATGTAAGAAATGAAAGATCCACTATGCTACAGAAACAACAATATGAGAAAATTAGACAAAACCATAATCGCCACAATTGGAAAGGCCACTCATCAGAGAAAGCATGAGAAGAGGCAGCATATACAATGATGTAAACACCTATAGAGAAACAAATCGAAACACGAATGTGCAGAATCATAAATTAGACACTAACACACCAGACAAACAAAGAAAACATCTAAAGACTTACAAAGAAACCAATGAAAGTACGATTATGTAAGAACTAATTGTTATATGGTTGGAGACGTGTAGTGTTTTTTCATTGATTTCTTAGGGTTCAATGAATTGGGGATGTCCAATTGCTGATAGTATTGTTTGTTTTCATCTGCATAATTCACGCAAAACAATTCCTGATACAAAATCTAAGACATTCAAAGGAAACAACAAATTTCTAATTCTACACCAAATTTCAATGCTTTCTGCACAACCTATGTCTTCTTGTAAATTAATCAGAACCCAATTCACTATGTATCAGAGATCAACTCTTTCTTGAAAATTAATCAAAACCCACTTCAATTCTGCACTAAAAAAATCAACAATTTCTTGGAACTTCAAAAACCTAAGAGCGAGAGAGATGAGTTTTTACCTGATGGAGATGATTTCGGAGTTACAGGGTTAGTGAGCGTTGATGGTGAAAGACCCAGAACAGAAGCGTCCTTTTTCCACAGAAGCTCCACTCACTACAACCGAGTCTGAAGACAAAACTGAAGAATCCTTATTACTTACACTCCTAACTTGCACCTGAAATCGAGGCTTACACTCGAAACTCAACGCAGGAAAATGATGTACCCCAAAACCTATAACTGATGCCATTACTTCAGTAAAACAAATTGCACAAAGGTTTTCTAGACCCCCCTCTCTCACAAAATGTGAACTTTGGGAACTTCAAAGTCTAGCACGTGGGGAACCTACTTTTCAGAATTGAAACTACTAAACTTCAATTGGCCAGCTAACTAAACCACTCTAGCTGATAACTTTATAACAATGTGTGTATTAAAACAGTAGCAAGATAGTAACTTGAAGCAGACCTAGATAAGCAAACTGGAAGATATATACAACCCAACACATAAACACTACAAAAAGTGAAACTTGAAGCACACCCAGATAAGCAAATCGGACTGTTCAAGTAAAGTTTTGAGCGTTATCTACTGTAAGAGTAAAATTGACAGATGATACAATAAGAATGTAATCAAATTAATCTTGGCAAAAGCAGTTTGGGATTGATTACCCAAAGTGGGGCTGAGTGGCAAGGTCGACAGAGCTGAGTTGTGTCCATTGCTTTTTGCTCTGGTTGTGAATTCGCTACAGATCGGAATAGAAGAGGACTGGGGTTTGGAAGTGGTTTCGTCACAACAGCTGACGATGAGACCTTTTCGGTAGGAAAAGGGAGAGATTAGTGAAGCAAACGCTTGATGGCAGGGAGAAAGATCTTCGAGGCTGAGGTCAACATATGAGAGAGACAGGGCGACGGGGAGAAAGAAAGAAGAGAGGATGTGAATTTGAGCTGTGTGGTCGAGAGAGAGAGGATTATGAGCAGTTAGCTTTGTCCCGCACGGGTGGCACGCTCACAGAACAGTGAACAGTGCAATGTACAGTAAAGACCACGATTGTTATATAGGTAATAGTATTGAGGATTTCCATGTATTTCTCGTCTCCTTGTTGTTCTCATAGCCCTACTTATGTTAGAGTTCTGTACCAGCTTATGTGTCTGTTGGATCTAGAATTTGATTACATAAACTCTTATGAAGCTTCAATTCGGAGAAGAGGCAACTATATTTCAGATTATTGTATCTTGCTTCCCTCCTTTTTATCTCCGTAGGTTGGATGATTTGGACTACATTGTAAGAATGCAATAACAGACTGGTAATCGGAAGTCTAAAGTCTTCGATCCCTACTATGAATTATTGTCATATTTGATGGGTTTCCGGCCACCTAGTATATCATCAACAAGAGTTTTGTTAGGTTATGTATGTACTGCTTTGGCAAGAATTTCTAAATGAAAAAAAAATGATGAACTTTCCCCTCAAAAGAGTGTTGTTACAAGACCAAAGAATTTCAATGGGATTTGGCATCGATATCATCACATATTTTCTTCCAGCATTGTCTGGTGGTTTTGGCTTAGATGATATACATATTTAGGGGTCTCAATCCAAGACACCTCAAAATTCCATTATGTTTCATGATCTTCAAGCACCAATATCAAGTGCTTTAATTGATACTTGCAGAGTCACAAAATTTTATCCAAGTTTTCTCCAAGAAATTGCTACTCCTTCAAGCATTACATAACTCAAACAGGTCATTTATGTTAACCTCTTTTTGAGAACATGGCACATTTGAGATCTTTGGCTTTCTATCTTAGCTTCCAACAGTTTGGTATTTAAACCATTCTTTGGGATGGCCCTAGGCCATTCTATGCATCCTTTCATCCCTCGAGTGATGTGTGGATTCGCTATGTCCATTGAGAACAAATGTCCATCTGAATCCTCGTGCCTCTTCTCATGTTCATTCATCCTTCTATCAGCATTTGTTCCTGAATTTGATGTAAGCCCATTTGATAGCTTCCTCTTCTCTGCTTTCAAAACTATCTTACTTTGGCATGGTCTCCATCGCTTTGACATTGAAGTTGGCTTCTGCTTTGCTTGGTGCTCTGATACAGATATAATTTCAACGATGTCATGATCAGTATCCGCAGAGGATTGACATGCATCATAATCACATTCACTTCCACTCCTCGAGAAAGGGTTTTTGTTGGACCGATAATCTTCAGGATCCCCTGGATGGAACTTGGAATCATGGCTAGAAGCAATGTGACGATTGTCAGGTTTAACAACTCTCTCCTTACCTTCAAATGGCCGCTCTTCAGAAGTGGAGAACATGTCATGATTGTCATCTGATTTAGAGGGAACATAAGAAAACTCCTCAATATCTTGAATATTCAACGTTTTAATTTCCTCTAGGATCAACTGAGCCTTTCTTAATTCCACCATATCCAGAGTAGTGAACCTTGACCTTAAGAATATTTCGACCCCAGTTATCAGCTTGTTCACCTGACGGTATTTATCTTCAAGAGCTAATTTTGCATCTACCAGCTTCATCTGGACTTGTTCTTCACGCCAAACTTCAGCCATCTGTAACATCTTCCTATCTTCTTCCAATTCATCCTTGATTTTTAAGGATTCTCTTTCCATTGCCTTCAATTCAGCCTTATTTACTCCAATGTGGTTGACTAGTTCCTTACAAACTCTCTCCATCAATCTTCTGTTTCTTTTCTCTTCCTCATAAGTTTTCATGAACTGGTCTGTGGACAACTTTGCACTGGCTAATTGGTTGACGAGATTGTTGTTAAGATTCTCCACCTTTTCACTTCTCCTCCTTTCCCTGCCTATTTCTTTCACCAACTCTTGAATATCTGCACAATCTTTCTCGCTTTCTCGGCGCTCCCACAACACATTCTCTTCCAGAACTCTATATAACTGCTTGACTCTCTTCTCGAAAGACTTCCGCTTCGCTTCAAGCTCTCGGATGCACAATCTAGCCCGCATTAGTTCATCACTCAAAGTCGAAACCATAGACTCGGTACTATGTCTAACACCTTTGAAATAAAACCGATGACTTTCATCATCGCACTCATTCGAGCAGCAAGGATCCCACTTTGTTGCCCTCTCTGATACCAATTTGGACCACAACATTGACTCCTCAAGCTAGGGAACCACAAATCAGAACAATATCAAATATAAGCTCAAAAACCATTCTGAAAAATCACCATGAACCATTGTAACATCAATGTTCATCAATAGTTCAATACCAAGCTACACTAAACAAAGACTCATAAACTTCTTCCAAATTTAATTTTCAAAGTAATAAGACAATAAGGCTATCTGCACTATCAACATTATCAAAGACACACAGTCATAGGCCTATAGTTACTACATCACTGAGCTCAAAGATTGAAACTTCAACCAAAAATGATCAAAATTGAATCAAGATTATTACCTCAAAATGAGACCGAGCATGATCGTAAGGACAAGAACTAATTAGCTTTTGACCGCATGAAACTTCCGTGAAGCGCAGCGGACGGAGCCCGGCGGCAAGCTTCCGAGCAGAGGCCTTAAAGCCTCCTCCTCCGGATTTGTCGTCTTCGAACTTCCATTGCTGGAATGGACTAGACGGAGCTCGGTAACTCTTTCGCCGGAACGACGTTGTTTTCCGGCGAGGGCGACTAGAATCGGCACCGCTTGTTGACTGGTTCATTCTGTGTTAAAGAGCAGTGTACTGTTTGAGCTGCGCGACATGTTGGTCTTTATATGTACATAATGACGTGCACGTTTCCATGTCGATGTGTTTATTGGGATTGTGTCTTTCTGACAGTTTTCACCGCTTGGTTTTTTGGCTTTGTTCAAGCAAAAACTAAAAATTTGAAATATTATGAAATCGGATCGTGTTACGAAGTGGTTTTTTTGCTTATTCTCAGTAATTTTTGGACATGAGCTACAATGCTACATTGATGTGAGCTTTTTGGGCCTGCTTCATTCGAGTTACTTATTGGGCCTTACTAAAAATGTACTAAAATCAATTTCCTCGATAATCTTAATTACAAAATATTTCGCAGTTTAAAGACATTTGTCAACTCAAATATTCAAAATAAATAAAAAATTGTGTAACATATAGACATCACTCGTAATCTCGATGTCTCGTAAAATAGCGACGAATAGAGAACGTTTGTCGTAACATTATTTAACTAAAGCATAGATATTACTCACTTGTAGTTTTATCCGTAGAATTTTTTCTACTAAGAACGTACGAACTAGCTTGATCGAGCACATAGACTATTAACTTTCTAAATCTCCACGTCAAAGTATCCCATCTTCCGATCTATGTTCACACACCATGTTCCTCTTATTCTGATTAATCAAACCAATGACAAATGTCCCCTTCCAAAATCCAATTCACACAAGCAAAAATCAAAACCAAGCTAGCCAGCTGGTACAAGACAAATATCGTTCTCCTTCCTTGATTTCCCTCCAAGTAGAAACAGATCGAGTTTTGACTTTTGACCGCTTGCTCTTCTAGAATAAATTCCGTACAATCTTAGCCCTGCATGCATTCAGGTTAAGACAGATTTGCCAACCAAAACCGTCCACCTTGATTTGTTTTAATCATTTCTTCACTAAAAGTGCTAATGCTAGCACGTACTAGACCGTACGTCCCTGTCATAACATTAGAATATTATTCATGCTTCCCTTACCTCATATGCACCCTTTTCTGGGAAGCCCGAAATTTCTACAGCAAATCTTCCTCGTTGTCGATCTCACTCGATCTTTACGGTCTTACCCACTTCCACCTATATATCTATATATTTGTGTATAACTATCAATATATATAACACAAACCTCCTCACTTTCAAACTCTCTCTCTTCTATCACCTCGACCACTACGATAACGAAACTTATCGCTGCTAATAACTAGCTCGCTATGGGAAACTGTTGTTTGAGGCGCGGTGGTGATTCGGCGGCGGTTTGGGCGGACGACGACGAGTGGATCGGCGTTTCGCAGCTGCACCAGCAGACGGATGAGCAGCCGGAGAAGCAGAAGCTTCTTTGGGAGGATCATCATCAGTTTAGATCTTCGTCGCCTTCATCGTGTAGACATCGACGGGGAGGAGGTGGAGATCATCAGGTGAAGATCAGAATTACGAAGAGGGAGCCGGAAGAGTTAGTGGGATCAAAAAGAGGAGGTGGCGCCGGGGACGTGACGTCGGTGGAGCAACTATTGGCTAGGGCTATCAACGTCGACTGTGACGGTGACATGGCGGAGGAGAATCGAGTTCCGAGGAGGCCCGCGCTACAAAGTATTCCGGAGATCAATTGAATCATAATGTATATATTACGTTGCTTATTCACCCTTGTGGTATGTATGCTTAACGTTCTGCCTTTATTTTGTGTTCTTCCTTAATTATCTAGGTATATAATGATTCAAATTCGCTCTCTAGGTCCGTGCATGTACTGTTTATAGAACATGTTTGTGTAGAGAACTTGAGTAAATCTTTATTCTTTTGGTTATATCGACTTTTGCAAGTGGAGAAAACATGTACCACGTGGGCTGCCGACCGTGTCCACGGCCAAATTCGTGGAGCTTTCATTTTGGAAATGGTAGTGACTAGTAACGAGTAAGAATAAGATTAACCGATATATAGAGAGAGACCTATTCACACCACACGGGTCGAAGACTCGTCTTGTGTCACAACGATAAGTGTCTTTTACTAATTTTTGGTTTCAGAGAAGAAAAGTTTCATGAATCACTTATCACCTAAAAGCTAAGTAGATCATGGTGGAAATAGGGTTGATTCAGATTCATTCATCGATTATATATGGAACTTTATTCCATGTATGTTCTCCTTTTGTAACTTTGACGTGGTACGTGGACATTCTTCATCACCTATCAATGCAGAGTACGTCTATTTATACGTAATGAAAGTTGTTACTTCACATTATCATACTCAATCAACATCATAATACTAATGATGTGATGCTTGTAGTTGAAGCCAAGCCATATATTCCCCATATGTACATCATTAAGATCCTCCCTCCACCACAATTATACTAATCATCATTTTCACTAGTTTTCCAAACAAAGTAGTTCATTCACTAATTAACCTAATGGCCAATGGCTAATCTAGCTAGTTATCACAAAAGAAAGCATAAAAAGTTACTCTGAATTCGGGCAACAATTCATGACATCCCAAAACTTGGCATACCCTTTAAAAACATCCCAATTTGGTTCTTTTTTCTAGTGGAGAATTACGAATCTTATCAGTGAACTCCCTGAAGAAGACAACAAGTCGTTGTAGTATAGTGGTAAGTATTCCCGCCTGTCACCCGGGTGACCCGAGTTCGATCCCCGGCAACGGCGTCTATTTTTGTTTTTGTTTTTGTTTTTGTGGCTGGGTGGCTGGTAGGGAAGAGAACGGCAATGGGTGGCATTAAATGCGCCAGTGCTCTTCTACCTGAGTTTCTGGGTCTCCGTGGGACCCTCTTCTCTCCAGTACAGCTCTATTTACTTAATGACTTTGTGCAGCTGCTTTGTGGTCCCCCACAACCCACCTCCACCACTTTGAAGAAGAAGCTCATCCCATTCATTCATGGCTTCTCTACAACACTCCTCACTGCTCTTATTAACACAAACAACAACATCTACAGCTCTCTGTCTTTACCCAAAATGCGTTCTTTATTTCTTCACACTCCCTAAACCCTTCTCTGAAATCCAAGCCTGATTCAACTGGCACAAACTTGGTCTTCACTCCCTCTGTTAAATACTGTGAGTGAGGAAAGTCTCAGGCTCACAATGTCTCCTCTACAATTCTCTGTTATTCTTCTCTGTGAGTAATTCAACTCTTTTTCTATGGTTATCTTTTCTGGGTTCTGCTTAAATTTGCATCATCTTTAATTTGTTTGAGTTAATGCAACTGGGTTTTGGTAGAAATTTATGATTTGGGGAGCGGAATTAGTATACTTTTAACTATTGTGTACCAGATTCATGTTTTAGTGTTCAGTTAATATTAACTATTGGGTGCAATTTGTTGTAACTTTACATCTTAAAATTTATAACTTATTACAAGTTCTCAGACATCAGAATGAACTGGATTAACAATTGCCTCATTAGGTTTTGACAGAAGTTACTTACACAAATTACAATGCAAAAGCATACGACTCGCTCATCCTCAATTACCCTTGCTTTGTTTGTTCTGTAGGTCTCCAATACGTACTGTGTTGCAGTGCCCATAAAGATCCTGTCTTGACGACTAGGCAAGAAGACGGTATGTTACCAATGATCTCCCCCACACTTGCTCCGAAGCCCTTTCTTCCTCTTCTTGCGCCTTCACCATTGGCACCATTTACAAATACTAGTGTCCCTAAGATATCAGGTATTGCCCTCGCTCCTCCTAAACTGGTTTCGTTTAATTGAATTTGGTTAGGCATTGCAAAAGTGTTGTCTTGTTTGTTGGGTTGACATATGTGTCCTGTTGATATGTGTTTTTTAGGTCAATGTATGTTGAACTTCAGTGCTGCTGAGAGTTTGATGAGTATGACCGCAATTGACTGTTGGTCTGTTTTTGCACCTTTGCTGGCAAATGTGATTTGTTGCCCACAGTTGGAAGCTACACTCACAATCCTCATTGGCCAATCCAGTAAATACACAAATGAGCTCGCTTTGAATGGGACTGCCGCAAAATATTGTCTATCAGATGTCAAGCAGATTTTGGTGAGCCAGGGTGCAAATGACACTCTTGCGCAGATATGCTCAGTTCGTTCATCGGATCTCACTGATGCATCTTGTCCGGTCATAGATGTTAATGAATTTGAGGAGACAGTGGATACTTCGAAGTTGGTCGCTGCCTGTGGGAAGATAGACCCTGTGAAAGAATGTTGTGCTCAAACTTGTCAGAATGCTATATTAGAAGCTGCTACAAGAATTGTATCGAAAAGTTCCTCTCTTTTGAGCACAGAAAGTGCACATGGTGTCTTACCTACTCACGTGAGTAGAGTAAACGATTGCAAAAATATAGTACTACGCTGGCTGGCAAGTAAACTCACTCCTTCTCATGCCAAGGAAGTTTTAAGAGGACTATCTAATTGCAAGATCAACAAGGGTGAGTTTATAAGTTATGCATAAAGTTTGTCAGCCTTTTACATTGGTATTTAGCATGTCAAAACTTTACATGTATTTCTTCAACTGCTTTCATCTTCTTTTCCAGATTATTTTTTTCTGTGATATCTCTATTGCATCAATACACCTGTCCACCAGCAAGAAATATCTTCGAATGTAAAAATTCTAATAGATTCACATACTGTTTACTCTATGCATTGGAAATTTTTTTTGTACTATCTAGTTTCAACTGGATGCCAAAATTATAAATTTGGACCAGTCATTTAGTGACATTGTCAGAATTGAAATTGCCTACCTTCATCAATGTTCTTCCCTTGCACTTGTATTAGTAAAGTTGGTGTTTTGTCTCTATGTGATATATACTAGTTATGTATGATTTGTATCTTAAAGAGACTAATCTCAAGTTGGAGTAATGGTTTCTGTATATGTGTTTGGTATGCATTTCAGTTTGTCCCCTGGTCTTCCCCAATATGACGCATGTTGCACATGGCTGTGGGAGTGAGATAAGCAACCGGACAGCTTGTTGTACTGCCATGGAGAGCTATGTCTCCCACTTACAAAAGCAGAGTTTTATTACCAACTTGCAAGCTTTAGATTGTGCTGCATCACTGGGAGTGAAGTTAAGAAAATCAAATATAACCAAAGATGTGTACAGCATATGTCATATTAGCCTCAAAGATTTCTCTCTTCAAGGTTAGTTCCTTCCTCTAGTCCATTGTAGAGCAAATTTTGAGCATTTCTCATCTTGGTACTAATATATGATTTGGACTCTTTTCTGTATGTAATTGTGATGTGGGGATCAACAATTTCTGCACCTCAGTTGGAAGTCAAGGTACACATACATTTCATTTGTGATATGAAATTTTTGTTACACTTAGAAAACTGTTTAAAATTACCAGAAAGGTGGACTCATTGTAGTGTATCAAATTGTGTCCTGTTGATAATGCTGCCGAGGCCATCTATCCTTTCTGAACAATCAGTTGGCACTTATGAAACTTCATGCTACTTACTGGGTGTTAACACTTTATATGAATTGATATGTGTTAGGATCTTAGGACCCCAGATACAGGGCAGCTAGTTTCAGGATATATCATCCATTATAACTATTTTCTAAATTCTAAAGTATCTCTTAAGCTGATTTTCTCTTCCTTACTGCAGTGCACCACAGCTCAAATAGGTTTTTGATTCTATGTCGTTATATGTGTTTTAATCTTCTAAAGTGGCATTCTTTGTCTCTGTTTGCACAATGATAGCGTCTGGATGTCTTTTGCCAAGCTTGCCTTCAGATGCAGTATTCGACAGTTCTGGGGTCAGCTTTCTCTGTGATCTGAATGATAACATTCCAGCTCCATGGCCCACCTCTACTGACGGAGCAACTTCAACATGCGGTAAAAGTATGTATATGATAGTAGCTGTATTCACCAAGTACTCTGCATTTGTTGTACTCTGTTGCATAAAAGCTTGTATTTTATCTGCAATGTGTTAATGATTCATGCCCTACTTGTGTACTCTGCATTTCAGGGGTCAGGATTCCTGCACTTCCTGCAGCAGCATCTGCATCAAGGGGTGAGTAGACCTATTCGTTTGTGCCAATGTCATAGTCATTGCCTCAACGTTTATTTGGTTTCTGTGACTAGACTTGGTGCTGTTCAATTATTAACTCAAACCAACAAAGTTTACTTCATGGGAGTTCATGCATAGAACATATTCATTGTTGTATGGCATATATTATATGGCTTGTGAAAAATGATTTGCTTCAGAGCTTCATGGGACCAGTTACTTAAGGCAGATTTAGTGTATATGGGAGGACGCTCTAGCTAGTTCTTAGTGTTCTAAACTAAGTGGTCATGGGAAGGGAAACAACCAAACAAAGTTTAAATTAGATGATATATAAGTCTCTCTATTGTGAGTATATTTTCTTTCCAGCTTTTTGGTTGTGTCCGACTATTACCTGAAGTATGTACGGGTTATCATGTTTTCTCAGGTCTCTGCAACAATGTTGTGATGCTTTCTCTACTCATTGCTTCTGCAATGGCCCTTATAATGTTTTTGTAATCGAAGGAAAACTGTCTTGAAGAAGGATTCATTATTAGTGGGTTTGGAGGATGATGCAAGTCACCCCAATCTAGTCGATAGAAGATTGTCGCGAACTGGGGGAGAGATAGCTAGGTCACGTTAGCTGTGAGGTCATTTCATGTATGTACTGTACTCCCAAATCATATTGATTCATGATTCTTGCCCGTGTCTGTAATAATTTTTTTGTAAAGAAATTTAGGAAGTTGAAAGCTTTTATTGTAACTCGCTTCATCGAGATTGCATGTAAATTTAGCTTGCTGCCAAAATATAGTTCTTTTCTTGCCCTCTGCACCATAGCTTCTGCTGTGTTCTTGCCTTCTTGGATTAACATAGCCTCTGCATTTAGTTGCTCATCTAGCTACTACGTATTAGCTGAGCGAGGCTTAGTAATGATCATACTGTCAAAAGTCAATACCCATGATAAACACTGCTTCTTTGCATCCACATGCAGTACTAGGAGCATTTGAAGAAAAGCTACGTACGCTACATCTTTGATCTTTCTTTTCCAAGATAGGATTGGATTATATATAAAAATATATTAGCTCAAGTGAAGAAAATGCTAGAGTGCGATTGGAAAGCTAGCAAGGTGGAATTGGATTCCTCATCTGAATTACCTTATAAATTAACGGAGGTTCATGCCATCATTGCCAATTTGCCATGATTAAAAGCCTTATTTTTACATATTTTTCCACTAGTTTCTCTCTAAATATATTTATTTGTGAAGTTTCTTCAGTGTTATTCGTCGATCAACAAACTTTATGCTACGTTGTATGTTTTCTATATGTGGATGGGATTAATTACACAGTAGAGCCACATGTACGACGGCGATAAGTTCCCCGGTCTAAGCTTGCCGGCCTGACATCGCCACTCTCCTAATTCCATTGTCATGTTAGTAGTGTTTTGAGTTTGAAATAGATTGTAAATAAGATTTATTATTGATAAAGGTTTCTTAGCCATATATGAGCACTTTTAGTATATATACAAGCAAGTGATGGAATTCTAAACCATGGCAAGTGGTTCAGTAGAAGTATTAGGTTTCGCCACAAAAATGTCTGATATGGAACCTCCATGTCATGCGGTCGAACTTTGGCGACATTAAAATGTGTTTGTTAAATTATAAACGTGACTAAGAATTGTGCTGCAATGCACAGTTAAACTATTTCACATGGCTCAAAAAAATTGTCCTAAACTTAAAAAACCTTTGAATTATCCTTGATACCTAAAAAAGAAGAAGAAAGAAAAGTGATGGAATTCTAGAGAATTTTAGAGAGAGAGATAAAAGAACTAGGTACATAAGTATGGACTATTCTATTGATAACAATGATATCTCCGAACCCATCTTGGACAACAAAAGATCTTCATCCATGCAGCTAGTGAGCTCGGAACTGGAAGACACTCTATCCAACACCGAATTTCCGTACTTCCACCGTCTATGAACTGCCATGTGTATCGAACTGAAGATCCTCTTCCACCTCGCAGCTCCGGCCGGCGGTGGTGGTTTACTTGCTCAACAATGTTATCTCCATGTCCACCCAAATCTACTGCGGTCATCTCGGAAATCTTCGACTCGCTACCTTCTCTCTCGGCAATACCGGCATCCAAGTCTTCGCCTATGGCCTTATGGTACGTATAACATAGATACTAAAATGCACATTGATATACTATATATGACGATAATTTAGCAACATAACATTGTCACGTACATAAGGTTTAATTATTTTTGGGGGGTTTTGCAGCTTGGTATGGGCAGTGCAGTGGAGACAGTGTGGTCAAGCCTATGGAGCACACAAGTATGAGATGCTAGCTAGGCATATATTTGCAGCGGTCAACAATCCTGCTAATGGCAACTGGGATCTCAGTTATGTTCATCTACATCTTCTCCAAGCCTCTCTCGTAGAAAAGTATTTTAGGGAGAATTTAATGATTTCATTCATTCCAATTTAGGTTAATAAATATGCATAATTGATTTTCTAATAGGAAATGATATTTACATTCCTATCACATCTATATAACTTTAATTTTAATTACAAAAAAATATTCACAATAATATATTTTCCAACACTCTCCTTTAAGTTGGAGCATAGATGTCAATCATGCCCAACTTATCAATCTATCATGCAAATATATGGTGTGACAATCCCTTTGTAAATATATCTACCAATTACTCTTTAGAAGCTACAAAAGGAAAACGTATATTCTTCTTATCAAGGTGATCCCTGATGAAATGTTGATCAATCTCTACATGCTTGGTTCGATCATATTGTACATGATTATGAGCAATTTTAATTGCAACTGTATTGTCACAATGCAAACTCATGGCCTTGTGGACCTTGAAACCTAGCTCATTCAATACATTCTGAATTCATAACATTTCACACACTCCATTTGTCATTCCTCGGTATTCAACTTCAGCACTGGAACGGGCAATCACATTTTTCTTCTTACTACGCCATGTTACTAAACTCCCACCAATAAAGGTGAAATAACTAGAAGTGAACTCCCTATTAGTCTTATCTCATGTCCAATATGCATTAGAATAACCTATAACTGCAAACTCACCATCTTTAGAAAATAGTAGGCCTTTACCAGGTGCAAACTTCAAATATCTGAGAATGCGCATCACAGCATCTATATATTCTTCACTTGGATCATGCATGAACTGACTGACAACACTTACAGCATATGTAATATCAGGCCTAGTATGTGACAAATAGATCAATTTTCCTACTAACATCTGGTACCTTCCTTTGTTTGTTGGAATTTGACCAGGATACAACTCTAACTTGTGATTCATCTCAATATGAGTATTAGCAGGTTTACAATCTAACATTCTTGTTTCAGCAAGAAGATCAATCACATACTTTCGTTGTGATAAGGTGATTCCCAACTTAGATCTTGCAACTTCAATTCCCAAGAAATATTTCAGCAGACCCAAATCCTTCATCTCAAATTTTTGGGATAACCTCTTCTTCAAATCTTCCATCTCAGCTGGATCACCTGTAACAACCATGTCATCCACATATACAATTAGAGCCGTGATCTTACCACCCTTGCGTTTAATGAACAATGTATGATCAAAGTTGCTCTGCCGATATCAAAACTTCTTCATGGCTCCAAAAAATCTCTCAAACCAAGCTCTAGGAGATTGCTTCAATCCATACAATGACTTCTTCAATCTGCAAACTTTCTCAATGTCACAGGGCTTACAGTTAATACCTGGAAGGATATCCATGTTCAACTCTTCTTCTAAATCTCCATTCAAGAAAGCATTTTTCACATCAAATTGGTGCAATGGCCAGTCATGTAGAGCTGCTAAGGCTATGAGGATGCGTACAGTACTGATATTTGCTAATGGGGCAAATGTCTCTTGATAGTCCACTCCATATCGTTGAGTGTTAGTGTGTGATCTCGTAACACACAATTTTCGCACACTTAGTCACTGGAAACGGATCAATACAGCTTAGACCAAACGCAAGGCAGCAATACAGGCTTCAACTTTAACCAAGGAACCAACACCATCTAAACATCTACGCTTTCGGTACGGCAAACGCAAAGTACCAGGGCAGACCATGTACAAGATAGGCAAGATCCTACATCGAAGGACAGCAACAACCTCCATACTCAACCACCAATATAAGCAACACATTTATGACAGATACAAGGTACGCCCGTTATTGTAACCAATACTATTGTTGCACTCCATACATTCTAACTAGAGCGTCAGAGAGTCGAAGGCGGGAACACCCTGTCAAGACTTCTAACACCCGTTTGGTGTATTGTTCTTGACAGCAGGTGAGGGACGACATACGCGCAATAGACCAGGACAGTCTGAAATAGCTCAACTCGCTCTTCTGCTAAAGACCCTTGCGGAAACAATTGACGCCATATGTGGGAAATGAGCAATCGTAAACCACGTACAAAAAACCTGCAAAAAAAAAAGCTCGAAAACCAAAATCGGCAGCAAAAATGGCGACAGACCACAAAATACCCAAAAGCAGGAAGACAAGAGACGCACCCGTAGACGCAATCAGCAACATCAATGACCTAACGGAGGATGAAGTGACAGCCCATCTCGTGAAGAAACTCCAATCGGCCAGAACCGAAAGAGATCAGGAATGCTAGGCTCGACAGCGATTGGAAGAACGACTTGATGCGTTCATCCGGAGCCAGGTGACCCAACGCAAGGAGCCAAGACTGACAGAGGAACCAAGAGCGGGCAGGCAGGTCATCAGAATCAACCCAACATGAGGACTGTGAAACAACCAACTTACGAGACCACCCCTACTGCCCGAAAGAATACAGGAATACAACAACGAGGAACCAACTGCGACAATCGAAGATGCCATACTTTGACGGATGGAAGAGATGGAGACCGAAATCACATCACTAAAGAAAAGCACGCACACAGGGCCAAAGGGGATGTACACGCCTTACGTAAGCCCATTATCAGACGTCATCATGGCACAAGGTCGGGACTCATATTCTAAAACCGTCAAGATCAGCAGATTCAATGGGAAGGGAGATCCACGAACACACATCAACGAGTATCAATCCACCACCACAGGTACCCAGTACTCGGACGCAACCCTCTGCTTCCTGTTCCAAGAGACGTTAACGGAAGAATCACGAAACTGGTTCTACGATATGCCCACTGGATCCATACACTCGTTCGAGGAGCTAACGGAGTGTTTCCTCAAACGATACCGACTGTATGGCAAGTACAACACCGCCAGCACACTTCTCAAGATCCATCAGGGAGACAACGAAAACCTGTATGGCTTCATCAATCGATGGAGAGCCCTTACGAACACATGCAAGAACCTCGACAAAAACGTGGCAAAAACGGCGTTACTGGAAAATTTGACAGGAACCCCGTTTGTAGAGAAGTTGGTCAGAAAGGACCACCTCTGGTACGACGAGGTCATCGACCTGATCATACAGAAGGCGTTGGTGGAAACCCGTGTATACGAGGCACAAGGTCCAAATGCAGCTTTACCCTCGAAAGCACCCAACTACATACACAACGACCCATCATCCCCCCACATAACTAAAAGCCCACCACTAAAAACACAGCCCGAATTAATCTCCTGCAAACGCAAGTGCCACTACCACAAACATAAAATCAATAAACAATATCAGCAAGCGCATTGCGAACGTGAACCCCTAGCCTGACAGAACCCACTACCACCACCCAGAGATCTCCACCCACGCCGCGAAATCTTCTCGATCGCCAAGGCCTCGAACAAAGAGGTGCTCAAGCAAAATAAAAGCCAGATCTGCCCACCAATGCTGAGAGCACCAGGTATCGCCCCCATGCGTAATAATAGGGGAACATGGTGCACATACCATGATTCGAACACCCACAACACCAACGACTATGAAATCCTGGCAAAAGAAATAGAACGGCTGCACAACGAGGGGACATTAATCTTCTAGAGGTGGAACACAAAACGATAGATTGCAAACATACGAACAAGGGGTACAATCAACAACATCTCGGGAGGGAAGCGCAAGCTCGAACGCCCACGAGAGCAGGAAGAGCCTGGCCCAAGGGACGTATTCGCAGTACATTCGGGGAATCCACAGAAGACAGACAGGAAGGATTGGCCTCCAATCACTTTCTCCTGCGGCGAAGAAGAGGGCAACCGAAACAGCACACTCTCATTCATCATTGACGGAATGGTGGATCGATATCTTGTCAAGCGTATCCTCATTGACAACGGGGAATCCGTTAACATCATCTTCTGGAAAGCATACGAGGGGTTCAAACGCCCAAGGTGCAAGATGAAAGAGGACCACGAGAGCATTACCAACTTCTCGGGTGAAACCACATACCCTCTTGGGAGTGATTATATGCGATTTTGCGTCGGGACGCCAGGCACCCCCCATAACGAGATCAGAACAGACTTCATCATTATAGACATTCGCACGTCCTACAACATGATCCTTGGATGACCCGGCATCTCGAAGCTAAAGCTAATTATCGCAAGCCACATGCTCTTGGCCAAGTTCCCAATAGATTACGGAATCGGCACGATCAGATTGTACGATTTTGTGGAAAAAATTTGCACAACCGAATGAAGACAACACACGAATGGAGGTACTCGCAATGGTAGAAAGCTTCCCTAAATAACAGCAACCCGATGACCCAAGGGATAGGCTGAACGCCATCCAGCCGGCCATAGAACGAGAAGAGCTATGCATGATACACCTATCCAGCGAACACCCAGAGCGCACGATCGGCATCGGCACCCAGCTAGAGCCAGACATAACAGCCAGACTATTTCAGATTCTATCAGATTGCTAGCATGTGTTTGCATGGTCTTACGCGGACATGCCCGGAATCGCCCCAAGCATTATCTCCCACAAACTCAGCATCAATCCAACCGCAAGGTCGGTCAAGCAGAAACGACCGGCATATGACCAGGAACGATACACGGCCATGCATACGGAGGTGGACAGACTGCAGAAAATCGGTTTCATCTAAAAGGTTGACTACCCGAAATGGATCTCCAACGCCGTTGTAGTCAAGAAGAACAACGGGTCATGGCGCATGTGCGTATATTACAGCAATATGAACAAGGCATACCCAAAATATAGCTTCCCACTGCCCAAGATCGATCAGCTGGTGGACGTCACTGCAGGACAAACTGTTATCCATGATGGACGCATATTTAGGGTACAACCAAATCCTCATAAACCACGAAGACAAGGAGGCCGTCTGCTTCACTACAGACATAGGACTCTACTGTTACGTAGTCATGTCGTTCGGCCTCAAGAACGCAGGCTCCACCTACTAAAGATTGATGAATATCATATACGATGGGATAACGGGCGAAATCGTGAAAGTATACATTGATGACATACTGGTCAAAATCACCAAGGCAGTGGACCACCCCGAACACCTACGAACCGTACTCAAGCTCCTGATCAAGAATGGCATGCAATTGAACCCGGCTAAATGCACATTCGGCGTAACGACAAGCAAGTTCATCGGGTACATCATCAGCCAACGGGGTATTGAAGCCTCCAACACAAAGGTTAAGGTAATACTAGACATGCAACCTCCAACGACCAAGGCCGAGCTCCAAAGCCTAACGGGAAAACTAGCGTCCCTGAATCGCTTCATCTTTCGCTACTCCGACATGTGCACACCATTCTTCAAGGCCCTCCGAACTACAAACAAGCGGAACATCATTTGGACACCCAATTGCGAAGCCGCGTTCACATCCATCAAGCAATATCTGGCTTCAATCCCCCTCCTCTCCAGGCCCATGAAAGGAGAAACCTTGTATATATACCTATCTACTTCCCTAACGGCCGTTAGTTCCGCCCTTGTTTAGAGGGAAACAGATTCGGAACTGCCAGTCTTCTTCGCCGGAAAAGGCATGACACCACTCGAGACCCGTTACCCAACAATCGCGAAGATGGCACTCACACTTATAACGCCAGCCATGCGGCTCAGGCTGTACTTCTAGGCCCACAGCATCCACGTTCTTACAAACGTTCCACTACAACAAGAGCTACAATCGCCCAATCACAGTGGCCATTTGACAAAATGGGTCGTCAAGCTGAGCGAATACGACATCCATTATACTCTCTGGATGACAATAAAGGGTCAGGCAGTCGCAGACTTCATATCCGAGTACACTGAGGCCAAAGATACAACAAAGCCTGCTCCCGACGGCACAACACCCGTTAGCACAGACATCCCCGACCAGGAGCCTCCGAAACCCAAATCACCATGGAACCTCTACGTAGACGAGTCGTGCACCAAAAACACTAGTGGAGCCAGAATCATCCTTACCGGGCCAAGGGGAGTACGAGCAGAGTACACACTCAGATTCGAATTCAAAGCCACAAACAACAAGGCCGAATACGAAGCTCTCATTGCCGGACTACAACTAGCCTGGAACTCAGAAGCCTCGAGTATCAACATCTTTAGCGACTCGCAACTGGTCGTTAACCAAATCCAGGGCGACTTCAAAACAAAGGGCGATACGATGATGGCATATCTCTGCCATGTTCACACAATGCTAAGCAAGTTCAAGTTTTTCAACATCAACCACATCCCCAGGGGCGGAAACACCGAGGCAGATGCACTCGCCAGTTTGGCCACATCACCCGTCCATACAGAGCCAGGGCAAAGGGTAGTAGAAGTCCTAAAAGGATCGAGCGTCACGGAAACACTAGAGATCCTTATCATCGAGCCATACATAGCCAGCTGGATGAACCCAATCGTCAAATACAAAACCAAGGGAGAACTCCCAGCAGACCGGGCATAAGCATGAAACATCATAGCCAGAGTAGTCAACTTTAGCATCCAAAACAACAACCTATACCGACAGGGGAAGACATGGGCCAACCTAAAATGCGTTACACCAGAGCGAGGCGACATGATATTGAGGGAAATCCATTAGGGCGTATGTGGCCATCACACAGGGGCACGATCAATCACACAGAAGGCACTCTGAAGTGGATTCTGGTGGCCCACCATTCATGTTGACGCAACCGCAATTACGACGATATGCCACCAATGCCAGCTATACGCACACAAGAACCATACACCTATAATACCCCTATCGATTCTCACTTCTCTAGTTCCGTTTGCATAGTGGGGACTCGATCTCATCGGAAAACTTCCAAAATACAAGGGCCAGTATTGCTACATCATCGTGATTATTGACTATCATACCAAGTTTATCAAGGCCGAACTGATGGTCAAAATCACAACTGAAAAGGTTAAGCGATTCCTTTGGCATTTTATCTACTGTCGCTACGGCACCCCACTCAACATCATCACCGATAACGAGACGCAATTCTACAACGACGAGCTCAAGGCATTCTACAGGAAGCAAGGTACCAACCTGGTATTCGCATCACCGGCACACCCCCAGACGAACGGAAAGCTAGAAGCAGCCAACAAAATCATCAAAGAAGGAATCAAGAAGAAGATCGAACTCATCGAGAAATGGTACGGACAATGGCCCACACTCCTCCCCAAAATACTATGGTCAATCTAAACAACTGCAACGACAGCAATAGGAGAAACCCTGTTCAGCCTCACATTCGGAACGGAGGCCGTACTACCACTCGAACTCACATATAGAAGCCCAACAATCAAAATCTATGACCCCACCACAAACAGAGAAGGACTACGACTCGACAACAACCTCCTCAAAGAGAAACGGGACATGGCACATCTTCACAACACCGCGAACAAACAGAGAGTCGGTCGGTTATTCAACCAACGTGTTCGGGAGCGCCCGCTCCAACTGGGGGACTGGGTCATGAATGCAATCCAAACAAAGCCAAAGAGTTTATGCCCGTTGTGGGAAGGTCCGTACATCATCGACGCAGTCGCAAGCCTAGGCACATTCTACATCAAGGACATGTTCGGAAGAAGGCTAGGCAACCCCTGGAACACACAGCACTTGAGGAAATATTTCCACTAAGTGTTTTTCTGTCTGCATTTGATTGGCACCTACGCACGTACATCCAACGTTTGTGAAACGTTTTGTATGAGTACATTCGCGCATTTTATTTTTAGCCAATGACAATGAAAGTATTAACGTAAATCAAACGCATTCAGACAAGAAATGTAAAAGAAACACAGGTAGTTAGATATATTTCTAAAAAGTTGTACATAGCTCTCATTCAAACACAAACGCACGCAGGCGCTAGAGCAAAATACTAAAAAGCAAAAAAAAAAAGAAATAAAGTGAAAGCACAAGATAATCAGTTGGCCCCAGTAGCAGCATCAACCCCATCCTCCCCCGTCTCCGTCACATCACCCCCAGCATGCGACCCTCCCTCCAGCTTCTCAAGCGAACGCTTTAGCTTTTCGGCCTCAGCAGCTTACCACGTCTCGAACTCGTCCACCTTGACAAACGAGAGCACGAGTATGGAGAAGTCCTCGCACTGGACATTGGCCTCAGATGTAACCAAGTCCTAGAACTCCTCCGAATTCTTGAAGGTCTCGACCGCATTGGCCTTGACCTTCTCAAACTCGGACGACACCTTGAACTCGGCCACAGCTTCCTCCACAATCTACCTATGAATGTCCTCTGTCATCGCATGCGTGTGAGCCTCAGCCAGCTCCTACTCTAGCTCTGCAATCCAAGCACCACTGGACGATCGGAGAAAGGCAAGATCCATCTCCAGGTTGGCGACCCTAGAATGAGACTCCCCCAGCTATTTCTTCAGCTCATCGAGCTCACAAGCCAGCTCTTTCACTCGGAAGATCTTACGGTTGGCCACATCAACGGACTTTGTGAGAGCCTGCTTCAACTTGCCGACTTCGGCCGACAGCAGCAACTAGACGAGCTTTATATTGATCAATGTTTCCATCTGTCTTCAGCTTCACTGCATATACCTATGTACATCAAACTGTCTTCTTTTCAGGGATTCTTTTGTAAGGCTTCCAATTTTTCATTCATAGCTTGCTTCCACTTTGAATTCTCCAAGGCATCCTGCACATTACCGGGAATAGATATTGTAGATAATTGATTAACAACAAGTGCATATGATCCAGATAACCTATGGTGAGATACAAAGCTAGCAATAGAATATTTAGTTTTAGCTTCTATGGATAGTTCATATTGTTTCTTTGGAACCCCTTTTGTTTGCCGTTGTGACCTCCTAGGCAAACTAACTTCTATGCTACCCAAATCATTGGTATCAATACGTACCTCAGGAGAGACATTCTGAGAAGACTCTTTAGTTGATAGAGTAGAAGGGGGGTCTTTAGAAGAGATTTGGACTTCAATCAATGGTGTTTCAGCTTCAAAATTTGATCCATCGAAAAAACCTTTCGATCCATCGAAGGAACTTCCCTAGTTCAATACTTATGTAGTTTTCGATGGATCGAGAACTTCCTTCGATCCATCTGTCACACCCCCAAATCCGGAGCCAGTATTATACTGAAATATGGTGTAAGGATTTGTGATGTGAATAAGAAACCCAAATAATTTCAAAAATCAAGGTGTCTAAATAGTACATTTATTGAAAAGAGAAAGTGTTAATATTACAATACCGAAGTTTTTAAAAATAATAGTCATTACATTTATTCAATTCAAAATACAAGTAGAAAATAATTCGTTTATTTAGTAGGCGACGTATCCCATTTTCCCCAAGCATTCTACTCATCACCTGAAAAGGAGAAAGATATAGTACCATGAGTCACACTGACCCAATAAGTACAGCTTACAAGCATATACTAAATTATTTCTAAGAAACATCAAACTGAACAACCAATTCAAAAAGGTGAAATATTGAAACCGGTTATTCTTCCATACTTATACTTGCGTCTTTGTAATATATACAATTAGGTACATGATATATATATACATACTTGTATAACTTCTCATCTACACATAAACACGCCAATACTTCCGAAGTGAATTCTTTTAGATTAACTGGTAATTACTCAAAAGAAATCATGTGCTTAGTCTCACAACACCAATACACATATAAAGCCACAGCATTCTAAGGCCACCTGCCCAAGCATGTATACTCCCGGTTTGACACAATTCATTCCTTAGAGTATAATAGTGCACTATCTGTAAGGGACTAGAGCCCTTGGCTAACTCCCACAATAACAAAACAATTTACCAGCAATTCACTTAAGCACGAGTTAATTCGTACTATACACCCGACTTCACACTTCAACCATCACAACAAGTCTTTAATTAAGACTATGTATATAGATCATAGAGTATATATTTACATCATAATTTTGTAATGAATATATACATAATAGAATTTGTAAAGGAAGAAAGATCAAACTTAAACGTATTTCATTAATTAACAATTTTGGTCCAAACGTTTCATTCGGCGGTAGTCCGCTCGAAATACTCCATTTGTTCCAAATTATATTTGAGAGTAAATAGATAGAGAGATTAAGTTGATAAATTTGAAATAAAAATTAGTTATCATTGGTTCAAAAGTTTCATTCGGCGGTAGTCCGTCCGAAATCCTCCATTAGTCCCAAATCAAACTTAAGAAGTAAATAATGCGAGTAAGTAAATAAAAATAAAGTACAAATGCAGAAAATAAAATTATTAATCCTTGGACCAAAAGTATCATTCAACGGTAGTCCGTCTGAAATCCTCCATTTGATCCGTTTTATAATTAATCCATATTATGTCCAAATCAAAGAAGTGAGTATACCACCTCGAAGTGTTTTTCGAGAGGAATCCAATGGTAATAATCACAAAGTTCTGTAGGGAGTTCTCAAGTCCAGAAACAAAAATGTTTAGCAACTGTCCAGAAATGGTTACGCTCGCTATTAAGCTCATTTGCACGAATTAATTAGTTAGTAAGTATTAATCAATGACTTTCAAACTTTCCATATTGATAGTTGAACTCCTAAGCTTCATTTTGATATAAAGAACACTAAATTTGGTTCAGAAATGAGTGAGATATGAACATTTCAAGTTAAGAGCACATTAAGAGTTTTCGAACATGATTAAGGAAAAGATTAGCAAAACTTGTTTTAGCCATAACTTTCTCATTACTTAACCTTTTTAAAGTGATTCAAAAACCAAAGTTGAATAACTTTTTGTGTAGAATCTGAATATGTAAAAATATTTGACTAATTAAAACTTTCACAGAAACGAAAATATTAAATTTACACTAAGCCTCATTATTTCTCTTTTATTCTTAGCCATGCACTTTGATGTAACATTAAAGATAAAGAAGTATAGGAATGTACTCATGTACTTGCTCAAGAATTTCAGTAGGTGATGGAGGTATTTGATTAACTCAAGTGACCCTCTTGAAGCAAATGAATTAACTACTAAAGTATTTGGAAGAAATGTAGTTTGGTGTGGGATTTTAGGGGAGTTGCATTGCAACTTTTGGGAGGACTTCAAATCAGTACGTAAGGGGAAGATTGAAGTGGTGCAAAAATCAGATTGAACTCAAGGGTGATTTATATAGACATGGGAGGAGACATGGGAAATAAATTCATAACTATTTTTGTAGACTTTTGTAGACAAGTTGACAATGGAATAGTTGGGCTACTAATTCTAGGGTTAAAATGCACTTGTAAAAACAATAGTAATGTAGTTGGAAATCTGATTGAAATGTTGAAATGTGATTATGTATGCATGTGAATGTAATATGTAATGTGATGTGTGAAAATGTATGGTTTTACTAATAAAGTGTAGTGTAGTGTAATATATATAGATATATATCTATCAACCAATAATAATTAGTACCAAATTGATATATGAGTATGACCTCTAAAAGTATGAATTGCAATCTTAAAATATAAAGTTTGATTCGGAGAAGAGATTCGAATAAGGAAAATTTGGTCGTTTTGCTAAAATTCCATTTCCGAAAAATCGGCTAGTTGGAATTAGAGTTTCTTACCGTTTCTAACTAGAGTAAAAATATTTTTATTATTTTTACTAACCTATAAAATGGAATGTTTCACGATTCCAGCTTGTGGCCTCGAACCCAAGACCAGGGAGTACCTGACTTGAACTTGAGTATCCACTGGACCATTTGCCCTACTCCGTTAATATCTCTCTAAACCTCATTTTTATACATTGTCTTCGCCGGACAATTATTTTATCGAATTTCTAAAACCTCTAAGGTCAAACTAAATTATGGTCATTTCTAAGTTTAATGAGTCATACGATAATCTAAACTATTAAACTAATTTTCAAGGTATTACACCATCGAAGGATGCTGCCTAGTTCATCTCGTCTCCAATCTTCGATAGATCAAGAGTTTCATTTGATCCATCGAAGGATGCTCTTGGGTTCGTCTTTTGTGTAGGTTTCGATGGATCGAGAGTTTCCTTTGATCCATCGAAGGATGCTCTCAGGTCTTCGACTGAATTTCCAGCAGCTTCAAACCTTCTTTCTAAGTTCTCCACTTCTTCAAATTCTGGTATGTTCAGAGGATTTCCTTCACATCTACTTCTCTCCCCCTGAAGGGAAGACTCTGAAGCTCCTCCTGAGTAATAAGGGTCAGATTCACGGAAAGAAATATCCAGAGACACATGCATCTTGTTCAGAACTGGATTATAACAGCGGTAACCTTTTTGGAATTCAACATATCCAACAAAAACACACTTCACAACACATGGATCAAGTTTCCCTCACAATTGTTTGTTGATGTGAATATACACAGTACATCCAAAGACTCTTGGTTTGAAATTTGGCAAAGATGGTGTCTTCAATAGTTCATGCAACTTTTGATACGGGTTCTAGAACTCAATCACACGAGAGGAGGTGCGATTGATTAAGATGCAACAGAACAAAAGGCTTCTCCCTATAGATTTATAGGGACATTTATACCAAATAGAGAAGTACGAACAACTTCCATTAATTGTCGATTCTTTCTTTCATCTAATCCACTTTATTGAGGAGTATAGGTAATAGAATTTTTATGCCTAATCCCATGAACACCCAAATACTCTCCATTCACTTACTCTCCACCATTGTCAGATTGAAGTTGAAGGACTCGAATTGGTTGCTGGTACTGAGTTGCTACCATCTTGTGGAAATCAACAAATCTTGCATATACTTCATTTTTACACTTCATCAAGGAGACCCAAGTCATTATGGTACATTCATCAATAAAATTCACAAAGTAGTGAAATCCAAAACGAGAATAAGTTCTTGCAAGACCTCAAAACATCCGAAAGAATTTTCATGAAGGGAACATAACTTTTAATCAAACTTGGGGAATACGTAATACGATGACTCTTGGCCAGTTCACATACATCACACTTAAAATCATATTCATCAACAACTGAAAACAACTGACGTTAAAATTTTCTAAGATATCCAAAATTCAAATGGCCTAAGCGTCGATGTCATAACCACACCGCTTCCTTGGCTTTATTCAGGTTATTGGTACTGTTGACTTGACTAATATGTTGTTGTCCACTACTTGTCAACTTCAGATAGTATAATTTCTTTCTTCTAACACCATAACCCAGAGTCCTCCTTGTCAGAATGTCCTGAAAAATATAGAAATCGGGATAAAACATTACAGAGCAAGAGAAGGCCCTAATAATCTAACTAACAGATAAGAGGTTATAACCAAGAGAAGGGAAAATAAGAACATAATCAATGGTGAGTTCGTAAGAAAGTTGTACAGATCCTTCACTAAGAATAGGAGAATGGGAACCATCAGCAATAGACACAACATGTTTAAGATAAGTTTTAATGGTATCAACGGCACTAGAATTATTTGTCATATGATCAGTTGCACTTGTATCAATTATCCAAAACATATCTATAGATAATGTGGTGAGAGAAGATGCCTTACCCCTATTACATGTTTCAACAACGAGTGCAGATGGTTGAGCAGGAGGTTCAGTGGTGGTTACAACCGCTTTCGGAATATTTTTGCGAGGCTTTCTAGTAAAATTTCACCATTCAGGGTATCCAATAAGTTTATCGCACTGTTTCTTTATATGACCAACCTCCTTACAATGAATACATGTGAAGTGTGAGTTTTTAGCAGGAGGCTTACCACCAGAACGAGGAGGGTCAAAAAAGCCAGGTGGAGGACCCTGGCGACGCTGGGACTGAGCAGCGTTGGTTGTTGCAGGAGAGGAGGCAACCACGACAGATGCATCACGCAGAGGAGAAGCAGAAAAGGCGGTTCGATTGCTGTGGAAACGTCGAACATATGCATATGTTTGTTCAAGGTTCATCTTATGTTTTCTCCTCAAAAGCTCTTTACAGACTTCACGAAATTCAACATCAAGTCTCATAAAAAATATATAGACACGTTGGCGGGTCATGCAAGAGGATTCATTCACAACACCATCAACTGTCTCTTGAGAGTGCGTCATGCGTTGGTCCATTTCATCGACCCATTCAATAAGCTCATTGTAGTACGTGAAGCTCAAAAATCCGGGTTTCATCAGATTCATTAGTAGGTTTTGTTCCGAGCATCCCAAATTTGTTTAGCTGTTGGCAATCTGAGGTACCATTTTCGTAATCCAGGAGACATGTTCTCAATAAGTCAGCACTTCACCTTGCCATTTTCGATAGCCCATGTTGAATACTCAACAGAGGTAGCGACAAGAGGGTCCTTGGTGAGGAGATTAAGCTTGTTTCGGCCTTCAAGTCGAATCTTCATGTATGGGTTGTCCTGAATGATGTTGTGGAAGTGATTGTGAATGGGTTGCATGGCGACTGCTCTATTGTTGGGGATGAGTGCTCCGTCATTGTTAGCAAAAATGTTCTCTTCACTCACGTTGGCCATCTCTTTCAAAATTCACAATTCAGGTTTCAAGTTCAGATGCAGTGGAAGAAAAAATTTGCGAGTGGTAATTCAGGGTTTCAATTCAATTCAGGGTCTTTCAAAATTCAGGAATTCGGCTCTGATGCCAAGTAGAAAAGTGTTTCTGAGAGAATTCAATGATTTTATTCATCCCAATTTAAGTTAATAAAGATGTACAATTGGCTTCTTAATAGGAAATGATATTTACATTCCTGTCACATTTATACAACTTTAATTCTAATTATAAAATAATATTCACAATAATTTACTTTCCAACAGATTGCCCTAGGCGAAACGACCACCATTGTCTCTGCGGCGGCCATCCATCTTCGTATACAGACTAATCCCTCAAATATTCGATTACGCTTGCAACTTCCCCATCCAGAAATTACTTCAGGCTCAGAGCATCGTGTTCCCGAGCGTGTACATATCTGCTGCCGCGCTCGTGGTGCAGGTGCTCCTGAGCTGGGTGGTGATCTACGAGTTGGGATTGGGTTTGTTTGGTGCTTCCCTAATGTTGAGCATCTCGTGGTGGATTATAGTGGTGGCACAGTTTGTGTACATATTGGTGATTCCAGGGTGCAAACGAACTTGGAGAGGTTTTAGCATGCAGGCGTTTACAGGGTTTGGGCGTTTCTGAAGTTGTCTGTTGCGTCTGCCATAATGCTTTGCCTTGAGACTTGGTACTATCAGATTATAGTCTTGCTTGCTGGGTTGCTTCAAGATGCTGAAACTGCTTTGGACGCTCTCTCTGTTTGGTAAGCTATCTGTTTAAGGAAACGTTAATTATGCTATTTAGCTTCATACTAATTTACTTCTTGACCTAGGTTAAATAGAGAAGATTTCTAATTTTCTTGACTACTAAATTTCTGGGACCAACTGGAAGGGTCACAACCAATGTTGCTCTTTTTATCAGCACCACTAGAAATGGAAATTTAATCTTGTTATTTTAATCTTGTTATCTCACTTATCTGTGTTGTATATATGCATACTAGCTAGGTTGAAGGTAGCTACAACAACCGGTCAATATATATATGTATATATTTGATCTTTGAATGAATATTAGAAATGTCTTGTTCTTATATCATCTGCATGCTTTTAAAGAAAACGTCATGATCAAAATTTAGAGTTACTTTTTTACACTATGTAACTTGTACATCAAGTTAATATCGTTTATTATGGCATGGCACTTTTGATCGATGTTAATGCAGCATGACCATGTCTGGATGGGTGTTCATGGTTGCGGTGGGCTTCAATGCTGCTGCAAGGTCAATGATTGACTCAATCATCAAACTGTCACACTTGGGATTCGAATAGAATTCTGAATTCTCCTTCTTATAGCTATCTTTCATTTTCCTTTTGTAATATAGTGCATGTTCTAGAACCATTCCTAGCTAACCTTAATTATTTTACGAATAAATGTTAAACAGTGTGAGGATTGGGAATGAGCTTGGGGCAGGACATCCAATATCGGCCGCATTTGCAGTAGTGGTGGTGACATCAAGCTCCTTCCTCATCTCCGTAGTGTGTGGCATAGTTGTGCTGCATTACGACATGTCATAAGCTACGCGTTCACTGAGGGCGAGACTGTGTCGAATGCTGTCTCAGAGCTATCTCCTTATCTTGCTGTCTCTATTATACTCAATGGCATCCAACTGTTCTTTCTGGTACGTCGAATAAGTTGGTAAGAGTCGAGTGATATTAAATATAATATAATATAATATAATAAATATTAATTAAATAATTAGTAAAATGTAAAATAATTTTTGGGTGAGAAGATGAACTAAGTTGAGTCACGTGTATCACACGTTTTCTTTAAGAATTTTTACGCCGCCCACAGGCTTGTATGACGTTGTTTTTTCAGGATAAAACAACTTCAAAATTTTGTACCGTAGCATAAGAAATTCTCGTCGAACTGAAGAATATCTTACTCTATCACCGGATGAGATGAAGAGGAAATTGCTTTCTGATGGGATGAAGAATGAGAGAGAATGAAGCCTATATTTATACATGGAGGAGATGGAGTATGGCATTAAGGCCGGCCACCAAAAGGTCATAAGTTGCCACTAATTAACCATGTAACATAATTCTGGTCAATTAAAGGGTATAAACCGGCCAATAATGATGAGAAAACACACCATAATTCGGCCAATAAACCCACCATAACCAGAGAAGTTGAAAGGTCTTGAGGAATGCAAAAAGTCTTTCCTGAGTGCAAAAGGAAACTTGTGCAGCCTGGCCCAAATCGGAACGACATTTGTGTCTACAGGCGCACACAAGTCCATATCGCATACTCAATTCAACCAAGATTTGCACCCCATCTGCGAGCGTGAAAGAGAGCCTCTCTACTCACTCACTCAAGGCATACTAGGGTGTAATCATAAACAAAGACTTCTATATTCCTAATTTTTCTCATGTATGATCATATTCATTCTTTTTGTTTCAAGTGGCAAACTTTAGGTGACAATTTCTCATTCACCCCTTGACCAATTTAAACAAATGAATACATAATCTTTATGTACTCTTGTAGGAGAACACAAATCCATGTTTCCCTCATATCAAAATTAAGTACAACACACTTAATTATTTTATTTAAATTATCATATTAAAACGGTAAAAAACGACCATTTTTCCAACAGAATATATATGCAGCTTATTGCTATGCTATATAACATGTTTTTTGTACGTAATTGTGCATGCATGTTTCTTCTTTAGATTTATCTAGCTACACATATTTATTCATGTTGGAAACTTTGCTACGAAAGTAGAAGTAGCACGAATTCAAGTTTATTTTCGCTACTGATGACGTTAGCAAGGAACATTTTCTTATTTCTTCCTTTCAAATCTCGGAGGAAAGTAGTTTTGTGAGATTTATGAGGAACAAAGTCAAGTAATATATACTTTCACTTGACTAATGTATACTTTACATGATTCGTCTATCTTTTTGACAAAGAATATTGCCAATAAGGAGAACCTTGCCGATTCTTTTTCTCCCTAATTGATGAAGAAAAGTGATATATAGAGATTCATCATGAATTAGCTACTGATCCATGTTACTTTTTTTTTAAGAGTACTGATCGATGTTACCTTGAGTGGAGCTGCATGCACAGCCATTCCAACTAGCTAACTATGAAGAGCTTGTTGGCCATTAATTAAGGAGGTCCAACACAATATGCATCTGGTCCCTTCATGGACCATATGATCATATGGATGCCACATATATTCTGCTTCACTATCAATCATACTCATCTGAATTATTTAGCCCTCATATATACTTATTGTTGTAAATGGAACCTCGAAGTCGTTTTCTGGTTGTTTGAAAAAATGCACTTATTTGCATTTCTTTGACCAATGATGTTAATTTTCACTTATGAATTGGAAATAGTTAGATTGTATTCAAGTAGCTAGATTTCCTGCCTGCATGTGATGGAAACGAAAATGCATATGTATTCTCATTTCATTTCAAACTTAATTAATTCATATATAGGCAATACTACATATGACATGAATTTGGTGTTTTCGGGTCTTACTAAATTCAAGTGAAACATGAAATGCAACAAATTAACGTCCTTTCATATTAATTGCATCACTGAAATCTAACAGTCAAGATGCTCAAATGTAAATATCTTCTTCACTTAACGGGCAGACGGTCTTGTAGTTAAACATCAGATCGTTTGTGGTCCTGCGTCGTAGCTAGGGTTTGTTCTTCTGTACGTACGTGTTTATTTTCATGCAGGTTATACATAATTAACTTAATTAATATCATCTCCTGGAACTAAAGGGGTAGCTGTCGGGTGTGGATGGCAAGCATTTGTGGCATATGTTAACGTCGGATGCTATTACATCGTTGGAATTCCTCTGGGTTGTGTACGTTCTCGGCTTCAAATTCGACTTAGGAGCCCAGGTAACCATTTCTTTAAACTAGCTAGAGAAGAGTCATACATATTTGGTTTTACATGCATGCATAATTTTAACCATGTCTTTGTTCTTTAATTAGGGAATATTATCTGGGATGATAGGAGGAACATTTATAGACAGTCATCTTATTATGGGTCACATTTCGGACTGACTGGACTAATGAGGTAACTTAATTAAGAACCAATTAGGTTTACTAATTCATGCACGTAACGGATTAACGAATTTAATTATATATGCAGGTAGAAAACGTAAAAAAGCGTTTAGACAAGTGGGAAGACAAGAAAGAGCCTCTTCTCACAGAATAAAGAACATATATGATCGAGGATGAATCTCCTTCGAAGGGATCCAATTCCCAACTAAGTTGGGGATCCAATTCGGTCAACAAAGGGAGACATGCACAGTCCGTTCGGCATCGCTTTCTACCTCGTGCATGGAATTTTTTGCGTAATTTTGAAGTCACATTGTAGCTTAATAAATTAATATTAACACTCCCCAAATTAAACTCTCGTTGCTTTAGGTTTAGTATCCTGTGATTTGAGTTGTTCTTCATGTTACTATCTGAAGTTTTAAATTTTTCAGTTTACTACGTGAGGTTTAGATTTTTCTTCATGTTACCACCTGAGATTTTAAATTTGTCAGTTTACTACCTAAGGTTTCATTTTTTCATCACTTTTTATCTTTTTATTAAAAGATTATTTAAAGAGAGAAGGTATTTTGATCAATTTATTTATTTTCAATAAAAGAAAAAAATTTATTTTCTAAAATTGTTATTTCTAGCAAAATAAGTTATATTAATTTTCTATCACTACCACATAACTTCTCATTGCCGACGACTTAGAGAAACAAAGGCCGACGATTTTTTAAGTCGTCGGCAATAGGGTACTATTGCCAACGATTTGTTGCAAAAATTGTCAGCAATAGTACTATTGCCAACGATTTGTTGCAAAAATCGTCAGCAATAGTACTATTGCCGATGCTTTATAGCCTACAAGGGTTTTATACTATAGCCGACGACTTCGTAAAAATCGTCGGCTATAGTCCTGTAGGCTATAAAGTGTTGGCAATGAGTATAGCCGACGATTTTGTTGCAAAAATCGTCGGCAATAGTACACTATTGCCGACGACTTAAAAAATCGTTGGTCTTTGTTTCTCTAAGTCGTCGACAATGAGATGTGGTAGCTAGTGTATATAAATTAAAATGGTCGGTTAATTGACTAAATATGTCATGCTTACCCTTGATTGTATAACGCCGTATAAATATTAAGACACATGAGCCGGTGACATAATTTGAGGAACTCATAAGATTGACTCGCTTGGCTAACCCTCAATTATTTTATAGAAAAAAATGTAAAGTTATTATTCTTAACTAAATAAGTGATATTAATTTTCTAAATTAAAATCATGCTCATAGCGATTTGATATATTTTTTAATTACAATAAAGAACTGAATCATTCTCATAAAAATTTTATAGTCAAATACAAATTAATGGTGACTTAGTGGTTGTTAAGAAAAAAAATTAAATTTTCTTTTTTAAAAATAAGGGTCGGCCAAGTGAGTCAGTCTTATGAGTTCTCACAAATTATGTCGCCAGCCTATATGTCTTGATATCCATACGACACTAATGAAATAGTCAAGGGTAATCATGGTATATTTTGCTAACCGACTATTTAAAAAAAATTAATAAAACTTATTTTGGTAGGAATAAAAAATTTATAAAATTATTTTTTATTAAATATAAAAAAAATTGACCAAAATACCTCCATCTTTAAATAATATTTTAATGAAAAGATAAAAAAGTGAAGAGAAAATGAAATCTCGGGTACTAAACTGACAAATTTAAAATCTCAAGTAATAACGTAAAGAAAAATTAAAACCTCAAGTAGTAAACTGAAAAATTTAAAACTTCAGGTAATGACATGAAGAATAACCCAAATCACAGCATACTAAACTAAAATTTGTCCAAAAAATATAACATGTACTGCATATTTTCCAGCCTCGATCCTAATCCTGCTCTCATTGTTGGTTTGATATATATTATTGACATGAGTTTCGTGCTTTTCTTTTCTTTTTCGTTCAAGTACGTCTTGAATTATATCTAAAACATAAATATGAACTATAATATATCCGCAAGATATCCGCAAGCTCCATGTGATATTAATTATAAAACAGAAATCATAAGTCATAACATCAAATTATTGTAGAAAAGATTATTATTTATTACAATATAGTGGTTATTTTTAATTATAACTGATTGTGAATTGGGACCGTTATAAAGAGATTAATCCTATGTTAAAATCAAAATTTTACTGTATATGTTTTTTTATAATTAATTGTAGTCATTTCCCTAATCTGCCTACATATACAAGTAAACCTGCAACACAAATTTATCAGAAACACTACACTATGGGATCTCAAGATGAGCTCCACCAACCGATCTTAAGCTCCGAACCCGAATCAGCAGTCTCCGCCGTGAGTGGCGAGGAGTCATCATCTCCGCTTGAGAATGTACTATCCGACACCGAGTTGCCGTATTTCAAGAGGCTCCGGTTGGCCACATGGATTGAACTCAAGCTCCTCTTCCGCCTTGCTGCCCCTGCCGTCTTCGTATACGTCGTCAACAACACCATGTCACTTACCACGCGTGTCTTCGCCGGCCACATTGGTAATCTTGAGCTCGCAGCTGCCTCCCTCGGCAATAGCGGCATCCAACTCTTGGCCTACGGCCTCATGGTACACTGTCACACTCACGTTCTATGATCAAGTGTGACAGCTAGTCATTTCCAAAAAAAAAGTGTGATAGTTAGCACTTGTATATAACATAACACCATAGTCGTTTTTATTTGTTGTTCTTGTAGTTAGGTATGGGAAGCGCGGTGGAGACACTATGTGGGCAAGCCTACGGTGCTCAAAAGTATGACATGTTAGGCATATATCTCCAAAGAGCAACCATAGTCCTAACCATCACCGGACTTCCACTTCTCGCTGTCTTTCTCCTATCCAAGCCCTTGCTACTCTTACTCGGCGAGTCGTCGGCTCTAGCCTCTGAAGCTGCAGTTTTCGTCTACGGTTTGATCCCGCAAATCTTCGCTTACGCTATTAATTTCCCCATCCAAAAGTTTCTTCAGGCTCAGAGAATCGTGCTTCCGAGCGCCTACATATCGGGAGCTACTCTTGGGGTGCACTTGCTGCTTAGTTGGGTGGCTGTGTACAAGTTGGGATGGGGTTTGATTGGTGCTTCGTTGGTTTTGAGCTTGTCGTGGTGGATCATCGTAGTTGCTCAGTTTGTGTACATTTTGATGAGCAGCAAGTGTAAGAAGACGTGGAGTGGGTTTAGTTTGCAAGCGTTTTCGGGGCTGTGGGAGTTCTTGAAGCTATCGACTGCGTCGGCTGTGATGCTGTGTTTGGAGGTGTGGTATTTTCAGGTACTAGTTTTGGTTGCTGGATTGCTAAAGGACCCTGAGCTTGCGTTAAACTCTTTGGCCGTCTGGTAAGAAACTAACTCGATCGTACGTAATCACTCACGTACTCATCTTTCTTTCCAACTCGACAGCTGTGCAATTCTAATCCAAGTATACCATATCATTATATCTAAAACATGTAGATTTGACGATCGATCAACTAGAAATGAAACATGCATGCATTATATTTGGTATATATATATATATCACATTTTCACAAAATTAACATGTGGCTCTGTATACAATGTAACATGATATTGATTGTTGCAATTCAACTCCAATCGTTTGATATGGTCCTTATAGAAGCTTGCATGGACTTGACATTACCTTTTGAACGACTTAACTAAGACCCTAGGTATCAAGGTATGTATACGAATAAATGACATTACATGATCACGAAAGGGCATAAGCTACGTACCATGTCGCCCCAAAATTTTATTTTTCTATGGAACCATGAAACACACACTGACACACATATTAATATATATGGGACCGATATTTAATACGTATGTCTTCTAACGATCAAGAACCTTATATGTCTCATCAGAAATGGTAGAACATTAATTAAGAAAATTGAAATAATTGTAATACGGGCTACCTTTCACTCCTTTCAGTTGTGTACGTACATGATGTCTATGCCTATCGTTCCTAGCTGGCGGACTGTACTTATTATGGAACATAATTTCGTTTATCTACCAAAGAAATCTTAAGATCTGTAGCGACTATTCATCTATACTTATATAGTACGATTTTGTTTATATCTAATTCGGCGGTGCCTTCACCAGCTCAACTAACGTCTTTAAAGATAGTAGTAAACGATCGAGCATTCTTACCTAAGTAGGTTGTACCTTTTTGTTATAGTAAGAACCTTGTACATAGCTAAAATCCATGGTTTTGGTTCACTTAAATGTGCAGCATGGCGATAAATGGAGTTTTATTAATGGTTTCAGTTGGGTTTAATGCAGCAATAAGGTAAATGATAGTCCTTCAGCTAGGTTTAGTAACTTTAGTTTTCATTAATTGTTTGGTGTCATGGAGCATATATATACTGTATGCAGTGTGCGAGTAAGCAATGAGCTAGGTGCTGGGAATCCAAAGTCGGCAGCATTCTCGGTTATAATTGTATCACTGGTGTCATTAGCGATTGCTGTCGTCGAAGCCGCCATTGTGCTTGCGCTCCGAGATGTTATCAGTTATGCCTTTACCAGCGGCGAAACTGTGGCCAACGCCGTCTCTAAGCTCGCTCCATATTTGGCCGTCACTTTAATCCTTAATGGGATTCAACCTGTCCTCTCAGGTCAGTTCACTCTACTTGCACCCTTTTGGTCGGTTCAATTATCAGCTAAGAATAAGCAAAAGCTAGCCTTCGAATTTATGTAGTGCTCCTTTGATATAAGATTCTTTTGGCTTCAATTATCAGCTAGGAAGCACATATACCAATCTAGTCATTAGAATAGTTAGAAGACATACGGTCACGTATGACTTGGATATTTTGGCATGTGTTGTACGTGTGACATGAAATAGATAGATGTTGGCTTCCATATGGTTTTGTTGTTTTGCTTAATTAGTTATATGCAGAAATAGATATGTCTTATCGTATACTGTCCGTCTTCGTTTGCTCATTGATCATGTTCAAATCGAACTCGATCATATTCATTATTCAAATACTTAAAATCTTAATTTCAATCTTATTAAAAAATGTATTACCTAAACATATGCAACAACATTTTTAGTAGATTATTGTCATTATTTCGCTGTAGGGGTTGCTGTTGGATGTGGATGGCAAGCATTCGTGGCATATGTGAATGTGGGATGCTACTATGTGGTTGGAATTCCATTAGGTTGTGTTCTGGGATTTACGTTCGACCTTGGTGCTCAGGTACATACATATATATATATATATATATATATATCACTACAAGAAAAATGCACTTAGACCACGGACCATTTCCGTCGTCTAAGTGCAGTTTTCCGTCGTCTAAGTACTTGGACGACGGAAACTCCGTCGTCCAAGGTCCGTGCTCCAAGTGCTGTCGTCCAAGCACCTGGACGACGGAGACTTAGTGTTTCCGTCGTCCAAGTGAACTTGGACCTCGGACATTATCCGTGGCCCAGGTGTTCACCTGGACGACGGAGACTTAAAGTTTCCGTCGTCCAGGTGAACACCTGGGCCACGGACATTGCTACCATTATCCGTGGCCCAGGTGTTCACCTGGACGACGGAGACTTAGTGTTTCCGTCGTCCAGGTGAACACCTGGGCCACGGAGAACAACAGGGTTTAGGGGTTAGGGGTTAGGGGTTAGGGTTTAGGGTTTGTGCACCTGGACGACGGAGAACATAATCTCCGTCGTCCAAGTGAGTATTTAATTTTTAAAAAAAAATAAATTGAAATTAAATATTATTAATTTAATTTATTATTATTTTAATTTAAATAATGAAAAATGCTAATATTAAATAAATAAACTAAATTTTGAATATTAAAATTAATAACTTATATATATAATTATTAAATAATCAAAGTAAATTAATTTGTACATACGAAAAAACCCATAAATTAAAAATTAAAATATTGTTCGGAATGCGTAAAGAAACGAGATAATATACTACGTGCTAGCTAATACACTGGAGGAGCAGATGCGGGGCCGAGTCCTCCGCCTCCAGCCGGGTCGTTGTCGTCGGGGTGTGGGTTCAGAGGAGGTTGACATACTTCTCGATTTTGGTTCATGAACGCGATGAGTTGGGCTATTTGTGCTTGTTGTTCGTCAAGTCTTTGCCGCATTGACTCATTCTGCTCTTTTGTCCGTCGATTCTCCTCTCGTGCCAGTCGAGCCTCTTGAATGGCTGCTTCGACAGCCGCAGCCTGACTCATTCTCCGCTGCCTCGAACCTCCCGTAGATGATGAGCCGGAGGTCGTCGACAAATCTCGTACCACCCTAGGCCCAAAGTGCCTAACCTCCTTGCCAGCTCTACGACCGTAGACCTCATCCGCGATTGCAATTTGGCTCTCTAAGGATAGAGGAGGCAGGTCTTCCGGCGGCACATCTGGGAACGCAAGCTGAGTGTTGGCCAACTCTTCATGCGCACGCTCTATCGCCCTTGCCTACAAAATTATAATTAATTTATTATAATTTTGTAATCATATTTAAATAATAATTACTATAATTAAAAGCACATATATATATATACATATCACTTATATCACTTACCCCGCATTGACTCGCTTCATTATCGAGCCCTGGCGTCACGTACGCGCTTACGCTTGCATCAATAAAAGGGTGTTTGGAACCCTTATCCTTGTGCTCCTTGGCAATTTGAATGAACTGCTTGGCGCCGGTAGTATGGTGTTTCTCCTTCTTCCCCCGGTTGGCTTTGTTGACACCGGAGAATTTCTGTTACACAACATAATTAAATCATTAAAAAATGAATAACTACAATTTAAATAATTCAATTATTTTAATTGAAATAAAAAAATTAAATTAATACCTTAAATTGTTCATCGGCAAAGTGGTTACACAACCACTCCCACTCATCTTCTCTCTCCCCTTGCAGCTCTACCGGGGGAGGCACGGGACCGACATCTTTGAAGTACTTATGGAGCCTGTACTTCCAATCTTTGTAGATGGAGTTGGCGGTTTGATTGATATGCCTCAACATAGCCGGTGTCGGATCCACGTCAAATTGTTCCTATGAAAAATAAATAGAAAATTATAATCGTATATATTATGAAATTTTAGGCCGAGATTAACAATATTATATAATAACTAAATTGAACGTATTACGTACCGAAAGATCTTTGAAGACTTTCGCCTTCTCATGATCCGGCGCCTCCTTCCAAGTAGGGGCAGTGATACGAACCCGGTTACGGATGATTGACCATATCCCATGCGCCGAGAGACTTGCTAGTTGAGCTGTGGGAGGGCCACCGGTGAATTCGTCGTACGGCAAGTCGATCTTTTTACCGGTCGCCTTACAAATACGCTCCGCTTTCCCCCCTTTAACGAGACCCCGAGTCCTTTTCGGTTCCGGGTCAGTGGGGGCCCTCATTTGCCTACGGCGGGCGCTGTACATGATTGATTCGGCGGTGGAGGACACCTGAGTACTTCCCGTTGAATGGGTACCGGGCGTCGGAGATTGGAAGGGGTCGACGTCATCACCGCTCGAGATGAATGGGGGAGCGGGAATTTCCCCAGAGGGCGCTACGGACGGACCAGATGATCCGTCCGGATTGAGAGCGTCGTTGCCCTCCGGTGGTAATTCCCAACCGACTTGGTCCGCCAAGCGGCGGAGCATGGCATCTTCTGCCTCTTGTAGGGCTTTCTTCTTGCCGGATGTCGCCTTTGGCGGAGCCATTTAAACCTAAGAGTACGGGGTTAAAATACCTACTTACCATAATAATTACAATGTCCAAAATTTACGCTAATTAATTAAGTACGTTTAAGATTTAAATAGAGTACACTAGCTTGGCATTTTCAGTCGTTCAATGGACGTGCGACCCGCGCGATAAAGTGTAAATTTTCAATTAATCAGCCTTGGTTAAATCGAAAAACATGGCCAGTTAGGGATAGAGATAACGCGAGAGGCAGGACTAATTTCGACAAAAGTCTTTCTTAGTCCAAATCCTGTCACCAGTCATAACCCGTTTCTAGACACCATGTCCGACATTCGGCCAATTTTTCGAAAATTTACACTCCCTCAAGTCCTTTGCAAACTCCGCCCTCAACCTCGTGTCCATAACTTCACTTAGGTTATGGTGTGCGGTGATGAAATCCACACATCACGAGGGGTTAAGGAGATAAGCAAGGAAAAGAGGCGCCATCTATTCCAAAGAGTGCGACTTAATTACACCAAGCCTATGTACTAAATTTAAATCGAACACGTACTACTAATTTATTTACTAAAAAATACACGTAATTACATGCAATAATTTATTTTCCATTTAGCATGCAATAATTAACCATTTAATTAATTAATAACAATAATTATTTATTTAATTAATTAATAACAATAATTATTTATTTATTTATTTAATAACAACAAATTTACAATTATTCATTTAATTAGGAAACAATAACAATAATTATGATTTAATTAATAAATAACAACAATTAATCATTTATTAAATATTTAAAATTAATTACTAAATTAATTTCTACTAATTAATTATATTTAGAATTAAATTAATTAATAAAATGAAAATTATTTAAATAAGGGAAAAATAGAAATGTACCGAAGCGGAGTTTACGGGAATTTCGCCGGACTTGAGTCGTCGGAGAGGAGGAACCACGCCGGAAAAAATGTCGTCGGAGCGTCGCCGGAGGAGGATCGCCGGAGGAGAGGAGAGGAGAGGAGAGGAGAGGGAGAGGAGGAATGATGAGAAAATGAGGGGGGTGCAACTCTATTTATAGAGTTGCACTTAGACGACGGAGTACTATTCTCCGTCGTCTAAGTCCACCTGGACGACGGAAAATGTGTTTTCCGTCGTCTAGGTGGCGGTTTAAAAATTTTCAATCGGCGCGTAATTAATCGGCGGGACGTTTTGAACCGCCATGAATTTGGACTTAGACGACGGAGAATGGATTCTCCGTCGTCTAAGTGAAAATTCAAGCGGTGCCGAAAACGGAAGCGGTAAATTGAACCGCCATAATTTTGGACTTGGACGACGGAGATGGTCAGTTTCCGTCGTCCAAGTGAAAATTACATGAAAAAAATTAACAAAAATAAATTTGAACCGCCATGGTTTTTGAACCTGGACGACGGAAAATGACCATCTTCGTTGTCCAGGTTCAAATTACGTAAAAAAAATTTTAAAAAAAATTCGCTAGGAATTTAGCGATCTGTCATTCGAGTGAAATAGTCGTACAATATCGATGAACGCATCGTGTATATAAACAGTTAAATTTGAACCGACGATTAATTTTACGTATTGAAACATGTTAAGTATCGACTAATCTTTACGACTTAAGTGTTCATGAGTAGACGCTCATTTGCAGCAGAGTATTAACGAAATTGAATTTGGACAAAACAACCGTTGGATATGTTCGTCGTAACATAATATATAATTGTCTTCAAAGGATCATAAAATAATAAGTTCGGGAAGGGTTTGATCGGCACAGTCAACCGCAAAACCGATAATTTCACAAACCGGAAACGTGGATACTAGGCATTTCGTAACTCCGATTTTCGAACCGTCGAAGCTCACACACCAAGAATTGTTTACTCTAAAGTCTTGATGAAAAGACTTTGCATTGGAAGAAGGTCTAGATGGTCGTTGTCTTAGAAAAAATTACGATATCTGCACCTGGACGACGGAAACACTCATTTCCGTCGTCCAAGTCAGAACCTGGACGACGGATAACTTCATTTCCGTCGTCCAAGTCAGAACCTGGACGACGGAAACACTCATTTCCGTCGTCCAGGTGTATAGACCCTGAATTCAGGGGTTAGGGCCTTACTGTTTAGGGTTTAGGGTTTAGAGTTTGTGAACTTGGACGACGGAAAATGACCATCTCCGTCGTCCAGGTGTAAAAACCCCGAATTCAGGGGTTAAGGCCTTAGGGTTTACGGTTTAGGTCGTCCCCGGTCATTTGTGTGTGCGTTCAATTATTCTGATTCAAAAATATAATTAAAAAATTGATCGATCGATCCGAACTGCTAGATTTAGGGTCCAAGATTTAGCTAGGGTTTTATATGAGATTGAGATTTGGCGCCAAAGGTGAATCTGCAATTAATTTCTCCGTTGTTCAGGATATATAATTCGGATTAATTTCTTACCGTAAACCAGCATCGATCATATATATATATATATTACAATAATTACAGTAATTAATTACCAATTAATCTCCCTCGTCGTATGACCGTACTTTTCGTCATAATCATCATCGTCCTAGTGTGTACCTGGACGACGGAGAATGACCATCTCCGTCGTCCTAGTGTGTACCTGGACGACGGAGAACGACCATCTCCGTCGTCCAGGTGTAAAAACCCCGAATTCAGGGGTTAGGGCCCCGAATTCAGGGGTTAGGGCCTTAGGGTTTACGGTTTAGGTCGTCCCCGGTCATTTGTGTGTGCGTTCAATTATTCTGATTCAAAAATATAATTAAAAAATTGATCGATCGATCCGATCTGCTAGGTTTTGGGTCCAAGATTTAGGGTTTTATATGGGTTTAGGGTGAATATGGCGGGGGACCTAATATAAACGTGGACAGAATTCAGGTGTCCGTTAAATTATTTTGAATGACCATAAAAAAATTAAAGAAATGATGGATCGATCCGATTTGCTAGATTTAGGGTCGAAGATTTAGCTAGGGTACGTTTTATATGAGATTGAGATTTGGCGCCAATATTTATTAATTTCTCCGTTGGCCAGGATATATATATAATTCAGATTAATTTCTTACCGTAATCCGGCATCGATCATATATATATATATATTACAATAATTACAGTAATTAATTACCAATTAATCTCCCTCGTCGTATGACCGTACTCTTCGTCATAATCATCATCGTCCTCATCCCCGTTAGTCGACGGCTCATCCTCGTCATCGTACTCAACATCGTCCGACGAATAACCTGAGTCCTCGTCCGCGTCCTCTTCCTGCTCGTCTTCTTCATCTACCTCATGGATAATCTCATCTTCAGTTAGATCTGTACAACCATCAGGCATGGGTAACCGTTCACCATCTTGAACCAGGTCCATTATATCGGAGTGGACCATAGAAATATTAGGCTCTTGATAGGCAGAAATGTCTCTTTCTGGTTCAGCAGCATCTTCAGTCGTCGCCGGTGTCCCTTCAATTGTCTCTGTATTCCATATTCCTCGGTGAGAGATATGGTTCACTATTTTCCACCCTTCACCGGCTTTCGGATCGTCGAGATAGAACACCTGCCGAACTAAGGTGGCGAGAGCGAAAGGCTCATCCTCATACCAGTGCGAGTTTGTATCGACAGATAATAGTCCCAGGTCTTCCTTTGTACGCTTGAACCATCTGCACTTGAATAGGAAAACGTTGACATCATTCCCGTAACATAGCTGAACCACGTATACAATACCCCCGTAATATAGATCATTGTCTTTCCCAACGGCTACCCCACTGTTTTGTGTTCTTCTTCCTTCGTCTCGGGCCAATGAATGGAACTTTACACCGTTCACAAAACATCCGGGATAAATATAGTGTTTAACCAGCTTCCCTGCTAGCAAGTGCTTTGGCCATGACCACCACCCTCCGTGGTTATCAGATTTTTGCAGATCAATCATCTGCGAAAAAGGCCAAATTAATATAATGGTTTACTTTCTACAAACATGAGTAATATGTATTTAAATAATTAATACCGAGTCGTACGTACGTACCCATTGGAAGAAATAATCAGGAAACTTCTTCTTAACCATTTTCTCAATCCACGCCGAACTCTTGTTTTGATTTAACGCCTGAAGCCTCTCCCTGTATGACATCATGTACGGCTCAACTTCATCACAGTCTCGCAACACTACCCAATGTGCCTCAATAAGTTCTTCCCGTGTTAACGATTCCTTTAATACTCCTCTAAACGGTCGGACGACATTGGTGACGACAGAAAGATTGATGCGGGCACTGCGATCGGAGGCAGTGCTGGGAGGGGGTGGATCTTTGAGGTACCTGTTGCAGTAAGTAACACACTCATGCATTAGGTATGTCTCTGCTATGGAGCCATCCGGGGCCGACCTGTTTTTGACGAATGACTTATACTGTCCAAGCTGTCTACAAAATCAAACGTACACATTACATAAGTACATATAGCTAGCTGGCTAGTATATATATAATCTCCAGTGGAACAAATTAATTAATTAGTTGTACGTACCTTTCTTGAGGATACATCCAAGTGTACTGGACCGGACCAGAAATGAGCACCTGCTCGGGCAGGTGGATCATTAGGTGAATCATGATGTCAAAGAAAGCAGGGGGGAAAATCCTCTCTAGTTTGCAAATGATGTGCACAATTTGTTGTTGCAATTCCACCACATCTGACTTCTTTAATTCTCTGGCGCATAACCTCTGCCACCACCTGCACAATGCCACTATTGGTTCTACGACGTCCCGAGGCAAGTATGGTCGAATTACCACTAGAATCAGACGTTGCAGCATAACGTGATAGTCATGTGTCTTTAGACCAACAAACTTGTGTTGCACCTCGTCCACTGCTCCAGTTATAGTAGCTGCATACGTAGCCGGATAACGAACGCCCTTAAACCAGTGAAATACAGAACGTCTAAGCGTCGGCTTCACTGTGTAAGGTGCATCTGGCATCTTGTTGTACACTCCTTTCCTATCCCTCCTCAACCACAAGGGACGACGTAGATTCATTGATTCCAAATCTTTGCGCGCTTTGGGAGTATCTTTAGTCTTGAACTTAATACCGAGAATTGTTCCCACTACGTTGTCGCACACATTCTTTTCTATGTGCATCGCGTCCAAGTTGTTCCTCAGCTTCAACTTCGACCAGTAAGGGAGTTCAAAGAATATACTCTTGTGATCCCAATAGCTCAGATCATGTGGAGGAATTGGATTGCATTTCTTTACATCCGCGTCATTGCTCAACACACCAAAGTCGAAATAGCTCAACCTCTCTAAAATCTCTTCGCCCGACCAACTACGGGGTTTAGGATTGTTCTCTACCGTACCGTCGAAATGAGCTTCATCCTGTCGCCATGGGTGGTCGTGAGGAAGCCATCTACGGTGACCCAAGTAACACACCTTCCCCGCGTGCCAACTAGAGTTCACGTCGTCCAAACATATAGGACATCCATTATATCCTTTTGTCCTGCAGGATGCCAACATCCCATAAGCTGGAAAATCGCTGATCGTCCACATTACCGCAGCCCTCATCGTGAACATCGTGTCAGTGAATTTGTCATAAGTTGGGACTCCATTTTCCCACAACAGTTTCAGCTCGTCGATCAAAGGTCTGAGGTAGACATCTAAGCACTTCGATGGAGATTTAGGACCTGGAATTAGTACGGTAAGGAAATTAAATTCCTTGTTCATGCACATCCACAGAGGCAAGTTGTACGGCATCAGAATAACTGGCCAAGTGCTGACGGCGGAGCTATTACTTCCCCAAGGATTGAATCCGTCTGTAGATAGGCCGAGTCTAACATTTCTAACCTCTGAAGCAAAGTCTCCAAATTCTCTGTCGAAATGTTTGAAACCCTCCCCATCCGCGGCGTGTCGCAGGACATCGTCATCTATTCGCTTTTCTGCGTACCATCGCATCGCCTCTGCTGTGTGTAGCGACATGTACAGGCGCTGCAATCTGGGAATCAAGGGAAAATATCGAACAACTTTCACAGGAATTCTCTTTTTCGAACTCTTCCTATTCAACTGGAATCTGCACTGGCCACATACGGGACAATAGTCCAACTCTTTATACTCTTTGTAAAATAGCACACAATCATTCGGACATGCGTCAATTATCCTGTACTTTAGGCCGAGGCTGCTCAGGATATTTCTAACCTTATAATGAGATTTAGGAAGATTGTGATCATCAGGAAGCAACTTACATATTTGCTCCTGAATTTCGTCAAAAGCACTCACTGACATTTTGTGCTTCACTTTTATCTTCATTTGCTCCATCACATATTGCAACACATTCTCTCGACATCCAGGGAACACCGGGGTCTGCGCTTCAAGTAGCATCCGGTTGTACTTTTCCATCTCACTGGTGTCAGTGGCCAAGCTAGCTGCGGGGAATGTGTCATCATGCTCATTGGTGGTACTGTAACCTCCGTCTTGGTGTTGGTGTCTGCCATGACTACATCCCGGAAACGCATCATGGACCAAATCTGCAGTTGGGTTGCAAGCTGGGGGTCCGGCACCACTGCCGCTGGATGAGGCACCATGGTAACTGTACCCTGAGCTGAAGTCTGCTGCGCTGAACTCTACTGCTTCACCATGCTCGCTCCATGTAGTGTAACTCCACATCATACCATTTTCGTACAAGTGTTGCACCATAACATTAACCTCCGCATACTGACAATTAAGACATTTCTGACACGGACACCTGAAACGTTTCTTTCCCTGACCATGTTCTATCGCAAAATTCACAAATTCGCTAATTCCATCCATATACCGGACATCACATCTATTCTTCAACTTCATCCAACTCTTGTCCATACTGCTACAAAATATTATACTTAATTAATTATTACATATATATATATATATTTGTCCATTAATTTACGCTTAATTATACGTACTCGATTTACATATCGATCCATCAATTACGTGCGTATGTACGTAATTTAATCGATCTGTACATATATATATATATATATAGCTAACATCAGCTAACATCCTTGCATGTATATATATATATGTACGTACGTTTTCACTAAATACATATTAATTAAGCAAATTTTAACTGCGTACGTACGTACCTGCTGGCCTTCTCGATATCTTTACGTTAATTAAGCTAACTAGCGTGTCAGCGGAGATCCCGGCCTTATCGATCCTGATTCTTCTCGGCCTAGCTAGCTTCTAGCTACCTAGCTCGATCGAGCTCCCTAGCTTCTAGCTACCTAGCTCGATCGAGCTCCCTAACTTCTCCTTCTCCCTTCTCCTTCAATTATTCTTCAAATGGAATCGATCATGAAGAGATCGAGGCTAGCTAGGAATGAATTCGATCAGTACGTTTGGCCGGCAGTGGGCTTATATAATGCTTCACTTAGACGACGGAGGTGTCGGTACGTCGTCTAAGTGGAAGTACGTTTTGTGAACTCGGACGACGGCGTGTCGGTCCGTCCTCCAGGTAATCACCTGGACGACGGAGAATACCATCTCCGTCGTCCAAGTGGTCACCTGGAGGACGGAGAAGACTCCGAGGTCCAGGTGGTCACCTGGACGACGGAGATGGTATTCTCCGTCGTCCAAGTGGTCACCTGGAGGACGGAGAAGACTCCGAGGTCCAGGTGACCACTTGGACGACGGAGAATACCATCTCCGTCGTCCATGTGGTACTTGGACCACAGAGTTTTTTTCGTCGTCTAAGTGTAACTTGGACGACGGAGAATTAGTGTTTCCGTGGTCTAAGTGCTGTTTTCTTGTAGTGTATATTACAAATTAACAACGTATGTACGTTATGTACTAAAGTTGCTCATCAGTGAAAATGTAATCAAACTATGCTGTGTATTAATTTGCAGGGAATATGGTCGGGGATGATAGGTGGAACATTGATGCAGACCATCATCTTAATGTGGGTGACATTTCGTACGGACTGGATCAAAGAGGTAATTACGTTTTCAACATATAATATATATATAGAGAGAGATTTCCAAATACGGAAGTCTGTACGATGCGGATGGTAAGGATTTGATTATTTTAATCATTTCACATTAGATTTCAACAATTTAAATCGTGGATATTATAGATATCTCTTTAAGGAGTAGGCCTAAAAATTTTTAGTCACTTTGGTAATCGTTTGGTCATCTAAAATGGCAAAACATTACGAATAAATAAGATACGTCAGATAAATATTGATGATATATAAATGACAAATCAAATGGTCAAACGATTTTCGATTAGACTTATATTTTGTAGGTGATTAGTTGAAGTAGGGGCCTCAATATGCATGGCCTATCAGAACCTAACTAACCTAGGGTTGTGGGAGATATTGTTTCAGGTGGACACGAGTAGAATACGTTTGGAAAAATGGGATGATGCTAATAAGCAGCAGAAACAGCCTCTTCTGAGGAGCTGAACAAATTGATCAAGGATATTATATATATTAAGAGGATCTGGCTCTTTTGAAGTTAATAATAGGTTGCTCATTCATAGTACCAATAATATGATTCAAAATTTGTTTTATTGTCATTTTTCATTAATTTTTGTCATCAAAATTAATTTGCTATTAGCCTTCTAGAACAATAATATTGGTAGCTAGCTAGATTGAAGTCGTGCAGAGCATGTAAAGAGGGCTATGATCGACGTCAACTGATGGGATTAATATTACATGAAATTAAGGAAGAGAAAGGTGCTAGCTCGCCTATATGCAACGCATGGAACGAGCTTGTGGGAAATTAACAATATATCACACAAAGAGAGTGTGCAAGCATGAAATTGATCAGATGATCATCTGCCTTGTAGTCGGATGTAAAGTTAATTAGAATCATAATACCTTTTCAAAATGAAATGAAAGCAAAAATATAATATATATATATATATATTTGTGGAAGCTGTTGCTTTGGGGTTACTATTGGCACAGCTGCTTGTCCCTGGCAAAATTTGCACCAAATTGCAAATAGATCACAAAATTTCATCTATACATATGTGGGCTAATCATAGTGATCGGTCATCCTGATATTATTCTCATAGGTTGAAAGGTTAAGAATTCGATTTTACATAAAACTGATTTTCGAGTAGATTGAATTAAAAAATATATATATGTGGGCTAATAAGTTGGTTAAAAATTCATTTTCCTACTAGTGCAATTTAAACAAAACATGGTTACTAATGATTCTGTATATACGGTATAAGCGAAATGATATACAGTACCCTTTTTTTTTGAAGTGAAATGGTAAAATAGGGGGGTAAATAGCAAAGGAAATGATATATATTTTTGATCTCATCTTATTTCGATATGCATATATATAACACTTCAAGATGCAGTATTAAAGTTCGTCATGCATTAATTCACCCATATATAAGCATTTTGTTAAATTCTCATAATCAACCATTGAAGCATATACAGTTAACCTAGCTAGTTCCATGTTCGATCAATTCCCAAACATGTGATGTAATTATATCAAGCCAAGATCGACGACAGAACGGCCGGCATGATATTAATTGGGAAGTGTTAATGAACGAGTTTTTAAATAAAAGAGTGGCATGGACTGTCTAGAGCCAGTTGATTTGTTTCGCAAAGAATTTATGCAACTCTTCTATCCCATTACTTTCCAACCAGGCCAGTTTCGAATTCTCACCTATTTGCAGCCATGTTATTGTTTCACTTAAGCATGTTCTATAGATCCATACATAGTTACATACTGCAAAGTAGACAAATCCTCCTATAGAGACTTTAATTAGTATAAAGGGGTATAAAGATCATATATCTCCACAACATAAATAATTCGCCGGACGGAGTATACATACAAAATGTAATACCAGATTATAAGAATAATTAACTATGTTAATTTGACAAGAAAAACACCGTAGGCAAACCAAGCTGCAGGTATATAGTCTTTCTGAAAATGACGAAGAAGAAAGTTTTTTATGATGGAAGTAGTACATCAGAAACTTATAGAGCAAGTTGACAAAGGTTGAAGACCGGCAATGGCTCCTGTCCGCGACCAAACAAGCTCTTGCAAGTCTTCAACTGCCTGAAAACTTGTTTATAAACAACAACTCTCGCTGAAGATATGCTTAACATCACACTCTTCCTCAACGTCTTCAATCTCATACCAAACTTAACCTTCAACTTCCTTATTCTAATCTTCAAGTTGGAAGGCTTTCTCCTATAGTCGGCTTGCTTCATCACCTTGTAGACCAAGAACTGCGCACGTCGATGTACCACCTCTTCAGGGTCTTCCTTATCTAATGTCGAGTATCCGCTTCGCTTCCTCGCATCCGCCATTGAAGTTTCTCTTGATTCCAGGAAACTCGGCGGCACTGCGCTTGAGAAAGAGAGATGGAGATAGAGGTGTTGCGTATTTTGTGTTGTGTAAGCTCAAATTGTGACGAGTGAAATTTATAGAGGAGATATTGAAGAGTTGGGGTAATGGAGGTGGGGACGGAATATGAGGTCATATTTGACGAAGAAGCCGAGCATGTGCACTACTTATTTTCTCCGTAGACGATTTTATTAAACTTTTAAATTATTGAAGAAGAAACCTGCAAGCGTTTAGCTGGCCTTTTACACCATCATCTTCAACATGTTGTCTATAGTTAATTGAGAGACCCTTCTGTTCAAGTAACAGAAGACGACATTAAAAAAACCTCGATCGATCATTATATTTATAATGTGCAGTTATAGCTTAGCAGAAATGGTCGCCAAATATTTGGTGTTTTGCTACCCTATTACCAGATATTTGGTTTTCGCTACAATTAAGGGGTATGTAAATGTAATGACATATATGTGTACGTAAATCATGTGGTTTGAACGATAAACATAATGGTAACCAATTAAGGTTACAGACCAGCAGTCCAGCACAGATTGTTAGAGTTTAAGTATTGATTAGTTCATATGCATGCATATAGTTTAGTGCGTAGCTTAGTACATGTATATAGTATAACATTGGGAACTGTTTACGTAATCATCAATATATAACGGTTATATAGGTACATGAATGATGAATCTTGTTAGAGTTGATCCAGAAATTACTCGTCATGCATGGGGTCAAGATACTGTGATCGAAGCCATGCATGGGTTTCTCTTTTGTTTTCTCCACGATTTGCGCGAGTTTAGTTACTTGTCTATAGATCTATCTTTGAATCGGAATTCGACCGATTTGACATTCAATACACTCGGTAATCATTTTTATAGGGAATTGTATCCATGGCATCTCGGTGTATGAGAAAAATATCAAGGAGTGATATAGTTACTTTCAAATTTAATTATGTGATGGGATTATTAGAGTAATCAAATTAGAGTTGCAATTAAGTTAGTCCATTATAAATATCGGGTTGAATTACTTTCAAAAACTTTGAATCAGAATTCAATCTTATTGACCAATTACGCTACTTCCGATTTCATATAATCGAATTAGTGGCCGGGATCGTTGAATCACTTTTTAAATTCGTTTCCAATCACTAAATATAAACAAGCTAAGCTAGCACACCGTCAAATTAGTACAAGTTGAATTATGGAAGTTAAAGTTGAAAGAGGCAAGCAAGCTGGCTGACCATGCCGCCGCGGCCACTATCTAGCTATGGAAGTCAAATGGGGTCGAGAGAAAACATGAGGCTTGCCATGTATGGAAGAGACAGAAATTAAACCTTGCTCTGATCCACCGGCTTTTTGAAACGGATCTTTATTTGAAGAAATAAAAATTAAGTGAAGTCAAATAAGAGTGATGGCTGTGATATCTAGATTCAAGTGGTTTCGCAGTGGCTTTCCATTCTAAGGTCAACCTTTGGCTTAGTCGATCTCCACCGGCTTCGATATATATAATCTGCCGGACAAGAACAACAAGAGTGACAAGGTAACCTTTATTTTTATATATAATTATTCAGAGATAGCTAGCTGCAAATTATGTGATTTTATAGTACCATCTGATATGAATATCCATAAGAGTAGAAAAGGATGACGTTTTTCAACTATTAATTCCGAGCATATTAGTGCACCATGCTTGCATTATTGTGTATCGATTTTTATTTGGCAACTTTCGATTGATATTGGAATCTCATGTCAAGCGAGGCTTACCGTGACAATCCAAGCACGCTGCCCATGGAAGTATGCAGGGGAGGCTAATGATGCCAATGCTGATCAAATGAACGAGACTAGCGGCGCCCACGCATGCTAATGGGGACTAATAATGGCCACTTCATATGGTCTCTATTGCTAACCAACTTGATCAAGACAGTGCTCACACACATTGTAAGGATAATTTTCCAAATTTTGGACCAAAAGCTTTATTTCTTTTCAATAAAATCACACAACACCTATACATCTAACTTCTTCAACTTAGAGGCTTAGAACTGATAGAGGCCATATCATACACTTTTATTTTCAAAAGTGTAAGTCTCTGTATTTATTACCATGATCACATCACATGTAAATCACCATTATAGAACTTTTTCAACCTAATTAAGGAACTTAAAACTTCGGCCTGCTTTTCTTCTTAATGATTTATGAAAATTGTGAAACTAAAATAGTCGGTAAAACAAGAAACATTTGTTTTATATGTGCAATGTACATCAACTGGAACACATATCATAAGGTTCTTATTCATGTAATACGAGGAGGCTCCCCGCGCGGTGCGCGGTTATACAATAAGATGACAGTATAAGTAATCGAGGGGAAAAGATAAATAAAGAATTTGTTAATAGAATGAAAAAGACTCTGAGTTATTGAAAACAAATGTTTTGTTAGTTTGATTGGAGATGTCAGAGATGTCAAGACGCATAACAATATTGGTGTAAATATAGGCAGGAAAAAGCTGATCGAGTGGAACAAAAACCACATCCTACAGATTGGGAAACATGAGTGTGACTGGGAAATTTCTTGTTCGATGATCTAATCCAATGAATTTCATTCATTATATAGATATCTGTATATTTATTTGTTTGGATATTGAAAAAGAGCATCAGCCTATGAAATAGCGATTTGGTGTTGCATAGATTTATACCTCAAATCCAACTACGACAAACCAATGATTAAAATAAATGAAATTGTCCTTGCAGGCAGTATATAAAAGGAATAAAAACATTGATCAGACATGGGCCATTACATGCACAGAAATAATTCTAAGGCCAAAATAGTTCAGTCAGAAACCCATGAAACTTGAAACAGGTTAGCATAGAAATATGTTATAGAACTTGGCCATATAATGTGCGACATATAAATATATTACAGAGGATTGGAAGCGTGAAGACCATGTTTAGGTTGTTGAAAATCCAGAAATCATGAATATATTACAGACATGGGAGGGCAGGCGTAATTTAGATCAGATTCATCAATATTTGGTCCATGGTTCTTTTCAGGAACGATGCAATCTCCCTTCGTATTAACCTAAATAATCTCATCATGAATGTCAACATCAGGAAAAGGAGTCAACAAACAGTCCATGCAAATTAACATCATCATAGATGAGATACATTGTTAATTTAGTTGAGAACATTATCCAGCACGGGGAAAAGACTAAACAAAAACTGATTATGGCGAAAATGAAAGGTGAGGTTCCATGCGAAGTCAAATGAGTGTTGACACAGCATCAAATTCATGTTTGTGTTCCAGATCAGAATGAATGCATATTCTGAATAGATCATGTGCAGATGAGAATAATCATAGTTTGTTAAAACACTGGTTTGCGGAACAAAATTAGGAAGTTGTGGTTTCCTTGGCAGAAATAGATCATGTACCTGAAACATTCCAGTTGAAAGATTGATTGAATCTATTTTCAGACAATCTCGGATCAATTCCATGATTGGCATTGTTTGGAGGCTGTTCCATAGATGGTCCTGCATAGGGTTGATTGGTGCCATGAGCTGTGTCTGCAGGTGTTAGCCTGTTGTACCTGTACGCAGCAACAAAAACGGCAAAACAAATGAATGAAATCTGATAGCTGCAAGTATTGGTGTAAAATAACGGAGGTATGGAGATTTACCTGATGTTGACCTCTGTTGCCTGATCAAAAAAGCTCTTAAATCCAATCAAAAGTTTCCTGATGTCACTCATCTGGCTTATTTGATCCAGCATCAGCATGTTCTGTTGTGCAATCTGTTCATTCTGCTTTTCCACCAGTTGGATCAGATTGTCCAGGGTTTCATTTGGAATGTTTGTTGAACTTGCTCTTGCTTGTTTTCTTGGGGTTTTTTTTTTTGTCATGCTGGAGATTTCTGCCATCATGTTGTGACTCTTCTTGTTGATTGCTTTTCCTTTTTTTTGCAGGGCCTGCAGTGTTTGTCAGAGGTGCATCTTCTTCCCATGTCCTGAAAAATGGCAAGTTAATATGATATAATTAGTTTTTTGGCAGATTGAATTCAATGATGTCACAATTGAAAAGCATTGGATGGTAACGGTGGCATAGAAAATAGATATTTGTCGTCTGCATTTTTTGACTATACATCCATGTGAAGTTCAATACTTGTAGATTTTATTGATAGATAAGCAAGCACTTAGGCTAGTCATTGATATGTAATCAAGTACTCACATATGTTTGCTGAGGAAAAGCATTGGGCGTGCACATTTCTTTGCATGTTAATGATGTTCATTCGACTAATCACACCTGCCTAAGAATTGTTCCAGCATATTTATTTATCTAACCAGGACTATACCATACGATATGGCCTGGAATATATGATATTTATGTTCCTAATGGCGAAGAATTCCATTTTATAAACAGAAAGCATTAAATCAGCATATAATTCTTAACTAAGAACGTTCTTGTGTTGTCAATTTAACTGGTGCTGTGTTTTAGATTGGGAGATCCAACTGGAAATGGAATTTTTAAATTTGTACCGTTGATGTGTGGGGTTTTGAGGGCCCTTGTCTGCTTTCTTAGTCCAATTAGGGTTGCCTCTTTTTTTTGCTGGTGCAGGTGTTGTCGTTTCAGACCTCTGTGGAAAGGAATCATTTTCCCCATGTTGCCTGAAGGGAAAAAAAGAGCAAATGTCACAGAGACAACAACATAAGAAAATCGGAGAAAATCATAACTGGAACAATTGGAAAGGCCGTTGATAAGAGAAAGCATGAGAACAGGCAGGACACACAGCAATGTAAACACCCACAGAGGAACAAATAGAAACACGAATGTGCAGAATTATAAATTAGACATGGAGACACCAGACAAAGAAAGCAAACATTTCAAGAATTACTAAGAAACCAACTAAACGGTGATTGAATGAAAAGGAGAGAAAGTTATTTGATCACTCACAAATGGACCATTTTTGGAAACAAACAATTGGACAGAGAAAGGCGGCGAACAGATGAATGAGTAGGTGAATGCACTGATGTATGATATACAGCAGAATATAGGGAACAGCGAAATATCAACTTTTCTTAAGAGATAGACCTTTTATATGGCCGTCCTCTCGGTCTCTCTGGGACAGGGTCTTTGGAGGAAGTTGGATCCTCGATAGACATTCCTAGTATTTTGTTTCTTGTTCTTGTCATTGGTCTATTTGATCTTGCCATTACTGCAATCTTGTTGATTGCCACAACTGTAGTTGGTTGTCTTGGATTCAGGTTTCTCAACACACACTTTGACTTGAATTGTTCTGCACACAATTACTCAGTCATTTGAACATCCAGAATCATATGTATCACATGTGCAATGAATGCAACCCATTATATTTGTTGTTTGCATTTAGAGTGTGCGTTTATACAGTGTGTATGGATTGAAAGTAACTCTCTTAAATAAGGAATTGACCATGTGCAATAAAGCGAGAATGAATGGGATGTATACAATGATTTTTGCGAGATAATAATGCATCGTATTTGGCTCTGTCATTTCAAGAAACATTGCATGTGGATGGGGAATAACATCAAGTGAATAAGAGAGCACAGGGGCATTTTCAAACTGCATATTTATATTCCAACAGTTAAAAAGGGATGGTGGATACCCTAGGTGCTGTAGATGTTAAAAGGTAAAGTTGGATGCAGGTAATACAGCAAGGATTGGCACAGAAGCTGGAATGAAACACTGTCAAATAGCCACAGGAAGCAAGAATAAAGAGACCAGGAAACATGGAAAGACACTTGAAACTGGATGAAGGGAAAAAATGCAAAGAGAGCAGGAAATGTTGAACCATCGAAGAGAAACTAAATTGACACACAACATTTGCTGCGTTACGAAGGATAATGTATGATTTTGAGGGTTAACTTCTGTTTCTTAGGTAAGTAAAGCATTTCCTGTGCTTTGTCATCCAAGAATCAAGACAGTGACATGTGATCATCATCCCCTGCTTATTAAAGACCAATGTAAAGTTGAACAAACAAAAAATATATATCTAAAACATCAGGTAGAAAGGCATAATTCAATGCATACACTAAAAAATAATAACACATTCAGGCTTCAACCATAATGTCGTTCTACATCCCCAACACATCATTGTGCTCAACAGATGTCAAAATGTCAAAAACATGCACTATTTAGCATGTGGTTGAACTCATTGACATGTCACACATATTTACTATCCTAATTGAAAATCCAAACTATCTTGACAAATAGACAAACTTTATTAATTCCAAAGAAAAGCCAAACAAAACCTGAAACAAACATAAAGCAGAAAATGAACAAACATATAAAAATGCATATCAAGTATCATAGTAATCATTAATAAAAAAACATATCAAAATGCAACTAAACTCAATGAAAACACAATCCTTGCCTGCACCAAAGAGCAAAAATACAGAAACCATAAACCATAAGAACTTCAAAACAGAAAACAATATATATAAAAGAATTAGCACCCCATCATTCGAAACACCTCAGAACCCAAACAATAACATGAAGATGATAAAATCATCCAACAATAAGAACGATATAAGTAATAGTTTAAACCAAACTCACCACTTATAATCAGCAAAAACACACAAACCATAAACCATAAGAACTTCAAAACAGAAAACCATCTAAAAATTAGCAACCCACTGTTCAATACACCTCAGAACTCAAACAATAAAATGCAGACGATAAAAGAATATCCTAATCATATGTTTTTCCAAAGTATGATTAATCTCATCTGCACATGATCTATTCAGAATATGCATTCATTCTGATCTGGAACACAAACATGAATTTGATACTGTGTCAACACTCATTCGACTTCGCATGGAATCTCACCTTTCATTTTCGCCATAATCAGTTTTTGTTTAGTCTTTTCCCCGTGCTAGATAATGTTCCAGCATATTTATAAACCATGCCATTTCAGAGTTCAAACTACAATACCTCAAGTTCATTTAAATTAAAGATATTAAATTAGACATTTAGTTCTTCAAGTAACGTTTAATATAAGAAGCTTGCAGTTCATGCCACTTGATTAGACTAACTGAAGCCAAAAGCCTTTCAAGACCATATCAAAAACATATCAAAAACATTACCTGAAAAGGAAATATAATGATAGAATTAAGCAATGAAGAACACATAAGCGAAGAGAACATCAGTATATTTAGGATCACTAACCTCCTACTGGATAGTTTCACTACTTAGGAGACCAACTCTGAGTACACATAAAGGCATTCAACGTTTTTGGCTTTATGTTAACCATACGTGCATCAAGTGACTGTGGTCCGGTATAGAATGCCTGATAGGAAGTAGCAAGCATAGATATGGTATAGTCCTATCTCATTAACCAGGACTGTACCATCTGATATGGCCTGGAATATATGATATTTATGTTCCTAATGGCCGAAGAACTCCATTTTATAAACAGAAAGCATGAAATCAGCATATAATTCTTGACCAAGAATGTTCTTGTGTTGTCAATTTAACTGGTGCTGTGTTTTAGATTGGGAGATCCAACCGGAAATGGAATTTTTAAATTTGTACCGTTGATGTGTGGGGTTTTGAGGGCCCTAAACAATTATTAAATTCAACAATGATATTGTTGAATTGTTGAATTACTCTTTAGATTATTAAAGAATGGTTGCAGGACTCAATTTCTTGTGCAAAGGAGATTTTTCTTGGCTTCCATCTGATAAGTGAACTGAACAAAGAGAAGCATCGAAATATCTTCATGGATTTGAACAATAAAATTGATCAAAGTACTATGTTGAATGAACAGATTCGATGAAATCCCTAACTCTAAAAATGGAAGCAAACAGAAACATATGTTGTCAATTCATGTCCTATCCAAGTGTGGGTACACTGGAACCAAAAATTATCAAAGAGACACAACAAAGAAGGAGTAAATCATCAGCAGACAAAAGAAATCTGTGATTTCATAGGATGAGAAGAAAGATAAACAGATGTTGAACAATAAAAAACATTTATCCCAAGAGTATAGGGTCAAGAAAGGAGCCATGCAATTTCGAACAGAAAGGCACCCTGATAATCCAACAGAACTGAATTTTGACATCCATTTAGTATCAGAAACATAGCAATGTACAGGATGAAATTCCTAATTGCGAAATGAGAGTGGCGGATACCTTTTGTGTGGGTCATGGTGATCAATTAACAGAAAGATCAGTGAGGATTGTTGCTTGAGCAGGGCTGAAATGAGTCCATTGATTGCAGATATACTGCATCCCGGGGACTGGGCAAGAATTGTTTCCCTTGGAGTTGTAGCTGGGAGAGGTTATTTGGATGGGAAAGAGGAGAGAGATATGGAGACAGAGGAAGAGAGATAGAAAGGGCGAATTAAGTTCTGTTGCAGTGGTGGGTGAAACAGTTCTGATCATTCATGGAATGGCCTGTGATTTAAATCTGCTATCCAACTGAATATTTTTTTTCCAGCTTTTTCATGTTCTTGGATAGCATAACATGTATATTAACATACCCTTTTTAAAGGTGAAATGCATATATCATGATTTAGCTAATTGTTGAAAAAATCTGCACAAAGATATTGGAATGAAGAGGATTATAAATCGGTGGTTTGAATTTTGGATTGCGGTTATTGGAAAAAGTTATTTTGATTCAAGAATGTGTAATGCGAATGAAGCGTATACTGAGAAATGTAGTTGCCTAGAATTAAACTGCGTTAATTTGTTGGTCTACTACTCATGCTGTATAAATTGATATGTCTCAAATGTCAACAACCAGTTGGTTACAAACAAAGAACCCAAAAACCGAAAATTAAATCACGTCATATAAGTCGAACATATATGAAGGTATGATATAAAATTGTATGAACTACTATCTTGTACTCACCATTTTATACAACATGAACAGTCATTCATGAGCAATAGGTTTGTTTTAAATGTATTTCATGCAGAAGGTTTTAAGCGTGGATGGAGAAATTTGGGAATTCTAGAAATGTAGGTATACAAAGGCATTTGATCCAATGGGAGTGACCACTTTTGAATGATAGATAAAAATACAAAAAACAGTTATTTACACTATGGATTTTTGATCCACCTGATCTGTTGGATAGAATAACATGTAGGTTAATATACTCTTTTTTAAAGGTGAACTGCATATATAATGATTTAGTAAATTGCGAAAAAATTCTTGCCCAAGAACTTGAAATGAAAAGGATTATAAACGTGTGTTTAAATTTTTTTTGTGTAGTTAGATTAGAAGGTTAGTTTGATTTGAGAATGTGTAACGTGAATGGAGTGGAAATTGAGAAATGTAGTTGCCTAGAATTAGACTGTGTTAATTTGGTGGACAACCACTTATGTTGTATAGATTGATATGACTCAAATGGCAACAAACATTTAGGTACAAACAAAGAATCCAGATACTGAATATTGAATATCGCAGGCCAACTAAATAGTTGAAAAAAACATTGGCATCGCATACCATATCACCAATTAATCTTATTGAAGTGAAAGTGTCCAAAAGAAAAGGGCAAGATCAATCTCATGGGCCTTGGCATACAAACTATTTGTAGGGCCAAAACAAAGATGGAAGAACAATTGCATGGAGCTTGGCACACAAAATCATTTGGAGGTTGTGTTTTGTTGGATATATTTCTCACATCTATGCAGTGATACAACTTCAAATTATTTTCTATGGATTCAATTTATTCTCCCTTCCATAAATAGGTTCGGCAGGAAAATAAGGAGCAGAGACATTTTATTGTTGGATGCAACCAGCCAAGAATATGATAAAGTGAACAAAGAAACTTGGTCCAGGGTTAGTACTGGAGAGTAAACATCTGAATTTTAAACTAACAAATCATGCAAATTGGATTTTATCAGTGGCACAGAGAAGAAGATCGAAGAAAACTTTTGGATCATAGATTGGAGAGTAGATCAGAGAGCAGTAAAACAAAAACATCACAACGATCAAAAGCTGAAATCTTGATCGAAAGAAAAAAGACACAAAAGAACCAGAGACGATAAACCCACTTAGTTATAGTAACACCCTAAAAACCGACGGTTTAGGATCTGACCTGTAAAGTACCTGCATTCATAGACATAGGAGCTGAAAAATCTAGAGCAGTCTGGTTTGGATAATCAGACCAAGCAATTTACCGTTCAATACTTAGCCCGTAAGGCAATTTATCTAACTGAATACCTAAATTTAGTATAGTAATCAAGACGAATATAGTTCCTGAATTTAGAGAATTCATTGTTACTATAAATATCTAGGCAAATTTATTTCCATAAATTTAGTAATTTAGATAATAATTTAGTAATTTTACTAACCTCAGATACTAAATTTAGGCATAGTCATATAGTTCCATTGTTACTAAATTATTTCAATTCAGGCATGTATAGTAACAATTTACTGTTCAGTACTTAGCCCGTAAGGCAATCCATAGTCTGCTTATAGTAATATGTCTATACGCAATTGGATGAGCACTGAGGAGGGGCTAAGCACAAAATTTAGAGGAGTGGACTAAGTAGTTTTATATTGATTCTCCAACTTTACTGAATATTCAAAAGGGCGTAGATTCACAACTTGAGCGTATGAAAGTTGCCCGCAAACACATGGAAGCAGTAGTGAAAAGAAAGTGACAGAAACTCAGTATATTGGAAACCCAGGTTAGATCACTATATTGTAATCTAATTAATGAAGTATACGTTGAGACCTTGAGAATCATGAGAGATATGTAGGCCTCTAAACTATAGTAATTATCTGTGATTGAGGAAAACCCTAAACTATAATACAGAACTCTAATCAGGAACATAATGCTGCTTATTATGTTCCAACGAAATAGACTGAGGTGAGAGCTATACTTTTATGTTACTGAGGCCTTTTATATGAGCGAAACTTGTACAAACAGGAACATAATACTGCTTATTATGTAGATCACACTAATTGAATATTTGCAATTAATGGGGTGATTAGGTGTGAGGTGAAATTACAGGTGTGATCTACTATACTTCTAGAGGTGTGATGGCAACTCTAATCAGGAACATAATACTGCTTATTATGTTCCAACGAAACAGACTGAGGTGAGAGCTATATGTTTTCCTTCGTGTAGGAGTTGAAAACACAAAAGTACCATTAAGTAAATCAAATTGAAAACCCATGGAAGAAGATGGGATGAAACCCAATACGTCCCCAATGGTATTTGAGCGAATAATACACTATATGGCACAAACTCATTCAGTTAAGAAAAAAAACTCAAGATTCTCAGGAGGATGTTATGGAAGGAAAGAAATATGGGTCCGAAATTTTTGACATGTTCCCAATCCTGAACTTCCACAGGAGCAAAATCTCACAAATAATATAGATGATTTAATGGTTGGTTTATCTATTGATAAAATGGCCTCTAATATAGAGCAAAAAGGAACCTTGCCTGGATTACTATCTGGAAGTCACTTATCAGATTCAAATAGCCAACCCAGCCATCAGTTGCCCACGGATGCTTTAAGTGGAATTCTTGATTCTCATACAGATCAGGCGAGTCAAAATCCAATGTTTCTTGCAGGTGCTATGCCTTACAACATACCTCCCGGCTTTATGTTCAACCCAGTGTTTCCTACTCAGCCAATAAATTATGGTGCCATGGGAAGTCTCTTTGCTCAGCAGCAACTTTTAGCTACAATGTCAAACTTTCAACACCTTGGGAATCTTAATGCTCAAAATATGAACGCAAATCATGTTGCTGGAACAAATGGAGCACTTCCTGATAGATTCCAGGCAAATCATCCAAATCAAGCTCCTACTTCATTAATGAACGGTTTAAAAAAATAAGATAGCAAAGCTTTTGATTTTATCTCGGTAAGTTTGCTATTGGAATCATGGTTACAGATACTAATATACTGTTATATACCTTCTAATTGATTATCAATTGTTCACCTTTGGGATAGCTTGGATCAAGCATATTAGAAGCATGATGTAATAATGAGTTGTATCGATACTAAATTAGAAAGCAATATGGGATGTATTCAATTGTCCATTCACTTGTTCATTTGCAATTATTGAGTTATGTATTTTGTTTATTTGTTTTCAGGACCATATTGCTACAGAAATGAAGAAAGAGATTCTCGATCAAATCTCTTGGCCTGTGATAAAAGATTGCAGTTAAATATAGCACAGAAACCTCCTGAAATTTACACCCTGAAATTGCAATATTTAAGTACTGTGGTTATTGTAAGTTTATTGTTTACTGATGGAGAGCCAAGATCTACTACACTTTTCAAAAACAGAACCTATGAAACAATGTCCTGGACCGGTCACCTATGCTTTGCAAAAACAGAACCAATGAAACAATGACCTGGACCGGTCACCTACACTTTTCAAAAACAGAACCTATGCTTTTAGGCCTGGAGTCTTAACAGCTCTAATGGGAATTGGTGGTGCTTGAAGACTACTCTAATGGATGTATTGGCAGGAAGGAAAACTGGTGGATATATCGATGGAAACATAACCATTTCTGGGTATCCTAAAAAGTAGAAAACCCAAAATTAAAACCCATTGAATTCATAAGCCCCAAAATCTCGTCCGTAACAAAATAAGTAAATAACAGCGTAGGATATGCAACTATCTTTCCCACAAACAGGCTATTGGACCTATTGCAGGTGTATGAATCTGGCAACTTTGCCATGTTATGGTGTCAAAAACTGTAAGCATAAACAGCAGCTAGTGTGACATATACATTAGCATCATAATATCCTTACATAGTTTCAGTTTACATGGGAAACAAACCATGAGAATTCATGGAGGAAGATATGAACATATATAATTTCAGCACATGCTATGTCATAGCAAAATGATACAGCTGCTAACATCCAGATCAAGAAATGATTCTTGATCATAATATTAGCTGCTTCATCTTTGGCATGATAGTCACTAATTACACAAACTAACTTGAACATTGATAATGAAAGACAGCACTGCAGCAAAAATATCCTAGGCAAGTCTAGAAAGACATTGGCTCCCAAAAGTATCTTCGTCTACTGAGAAAAGTAGCGTCCACACACTTGTTGCAAAAAAGTTGCCCGGGATTGTCTTTTTATCCCCTGAAAGAAATGACAACAGCGGAAGAATTGACACTATTCATTGTCCAGTTCATGAATACGGGGTTAGAAATAAGTAAATCATCCTCTTCACAAATAGTTGGACTTGTATTTTCTATACAATAGGTCAACACACAATAAACCAGCATACATAGATTTGTAGCTATCACTGAAATTAACTTGGACATATGTGATTGACTAAAGAGGGTATGTTCTGTGACAGATGCCATCATACACATATCACACATGTGTGACCAGTTCCCTTGGAGAGTCAACAGGGATGTGATTTTTGACCTTCTAGTTTCTAGCGCATATCATTTATTGTTCACACGTTTGTTCTGGCAGTGCAGGTCTTGATAATTGGATGCAGGCTGAAATCTAACTAAGCATGATATGATCAGAAACATATCGCAGTTGTAATTGGATGGTTGAGTGTTATTATGACAGTTGAAATGCCACAGATTATTTCCTAAAGTAGACACCATAACCAATAGCATGAATGTAGACAAACTGAAAGTGGCGTATATTTGCTGTGAGATCATAACACTCATTAATTTTCAAGATAGAATGATGCACCTACTTTTTGGGGAATCTGTAGCTATGCCATTGAAGTGTCAGCATCTTCGTCCCTGAATATATAAGCGAAAATTAGAAAGGGTTCACTGATATTTCCAAGGGTAGTATAGTTGGGAAAAAGAGTGCATGGAAGGAATATGTTGATACCTGTTCCCCTTTTTGTTCATTTCATCGATAAATAATTTCTTTGCAACAGCCTTGTTCCCACGCTTCTTGACAACTGATGCTTTTGCTGGAGTTTCCGAGCTTGGCTCTTCATTTTCAATTTCTGTTGCAGGGTCTTCATCTGTCAAGCATCTTTTTTTTGAATTATCATCTTCAACAGTGGACCTGAGGAAAAATTGACCTCGGTTGTTCATGTTGATGTCAAAGAGAAAAGTTTCTCCAACTTTGGAACTGATCTCAATTGGGAGGGTTGCTTCTGTTTCATAAAATCTTTTGTCCAACAGGTCCTGGCATGTTGCATTGAAAAATTCCTCGGCTGATTTTCCCATCAAAGTAAGATTCACTTGGTCATGTTCATCTTCGATTATCATGAAGACCCTATAGCTGGACACATAGTTGAAAATGCACATGGCTGGGTCAGGAAAATAACAATCGGGGTGAAACAGAATATGATCTTGGGAATTGATGCACAGGAATTAAGAAAGGAGGGAAACCTTTTTTTTGGTTTGTTTTCTCCATGAACCAAACAGAAATATTTATCTTCGCCTTCTTCGTTCTTCAGCATAACTTTATAACACTTGTCATGGGAACATGAATTATACCACCATCCCTTTTCCGCAAAAAACCTTGCAACAACTGCCCTACACCACACTGACTTTGTCTACACCAAGGATTGAATGAATGAAAAAAGAGATCATCATGTATGGAAGGTGTGAGACAGGGTAATCAATTCAAGTATTAGTGAAAATTAGTAGGATCCTTTTAACTATGCTGAAAATTGATATATGGCATCAATGTTATCTGGTCAGTTGGAATGTGTGTTAGTCTAAATGTTGAACAAAGAAATTTGGTCACAGAAAAGACTGATATTGATAAGATTCAGGTATAGCATTTTCAATATAATAGTACAATGTATGAAGATAGTTACTGTGTTTTGTTTGTAAGCCATCATGGATATAAGATAGTTCTTTTCTAGCTAGATATCCAGGAGCAATTTAAAGGCTGGCTATGAAGATTAGTATAAGGTTGATATTGTATAAAAATGGCAAACTAAAACCATGTTTGTGCACTGCATAATGGTAAGGCTTGAACAATTCATGGGATGTAGATATTATAAATTGATCATTAAACCTAATGACTGAAAGTTCTGAGGTGCAAAAAAAAGTATTGTGGATAGGTTGCAGTGTTACTCACTGCGTGTATTGCAGGATCCAGTGCCTTCAGCTCTGCAATACTTTTCCGATCCGCTTTGTTTATTTCCCCTGTGAATGTCAAGGTCGTGTACGCGCCAGAGACCCTGATTTTGTCAGCCACTCTTGAGAACCTGAAATTGGAATTTGTTGCTATCAGGAAATGATGATTTTATGACAATGCAGTTTAGATTTTGTTAGAAATATCCAGAAATCAGATGTAATGTTTAAATCGTCAACCGAGATGCAGATGGTTCAAAAAAGAGGAAGAACAAATGATGTATATCATTGTTCTGTTCCATCATAGAGATGCAGTGTAATCGTAGGTGAGAAGGGCACATATATTATTAATATGCACAAACAGAATGAAGCTGTCTATGGATCACAATAAAGAGCAGGTGCGTTTCATCATAATTGGCAAGGACAATTGAAATTACAATTGATGGGACTCTTGATAGTTAGAACAGTAATTTGTGAGACGATGCATTGAACAATGCCAATGTTATAACAGATGAAAAGTGTACCCACATATTATAACATTCAAATCAGAACATGCGATGTCATGATAAGTTGGTGATTTCTATGCTTGTAAACAATGGAGATGATAGTGATATATGCCACAGGGCAGTACTCGAAGGGGCAGTTATAGTAATACTCTTGAAGGTGAGCAATTATTTGGAATGGTGAGTCATTGAGCTGGTGAAGAAACAGGGAAAATCTTGTTTGCAATGTTAAATAAGTAAGCAGAAGAGCAGTATAGGATGCCACACTCACTGATTTTTCAATTTCTTTGTTTGTTCAATATCTGGATTGAGAAGCATGCATGTATGATTTGTGCTAGATGCACTAAGTCGTCCTACACACAGAAAATTCGAGAAACAAACATAATCAGTCCATAAAAAATGTTCTGGAAAAACAAACTAACTCAACAACAACCATTGACAGAGAAGTTAAAAAAGATAGCACCTTCGTATTTGGTGATTCTCATGCTGGTGAAGACTGCAAGCACGGGTTCATTATAGGTTCTGACTTCTTCAATAGGAAATGACCTGGCAATATCTCCCCATAATGCAATCTTTAGTTCTTCGCGCCTGCGATAAATGGAAAACATGTGCGAAATGAACAATATTTCAGACAGTTGATAGATTTATTCCGTGGGAATGGCTGTCAGACAGGAAAAGATAAAAGTGAAATATCAGCATACAAACTGGGGGATACCAGATTTAGGAGAGAGGAATCTGAAATGGGATCAAGATCTGAGCATACAACAGTGCACCATATAATTTGATTTATCAATATCAAGGATTGAGTAACGAAGATAAAAACAATAGAAAATATGAGTGTTGTATAATTGGGTGGGTATGATAATCCTGTGAGATAATAATATATCCTATGTTCATGCATTTTCCTCTCTTTATTTATGGGCGGATGTATGGCATACAGATTGTAATGGAATTTGCAATGGGGACACTGAGAATTGTATAGATGACTACAGTGAATGGAAAAAGGTTGTTTCATGGGTTTTGTTATGAAGATGGAATCTGTATAATGATTCTGTCTCTTCAAAGGAATTGCATCTAACAAAGTATGATTGATAATTGATGCAGCGAGGGTAAATAACGGGAAGGAAATTAGTACAAATGATGGAAGATGCCCTGTGCAGAGAAATAGAATTGTAGATTGGAAATACATGCGCAAGAGAATGTATATCCACTTACCCCTCAAACATGAATATAAGATCAGTCCTAATCTCCCTTTTTTTTTGAATTCTTCACACCAACCTGCTGTGGTTCTTTGATAGCTTTTATGCACCCGCAGAAATCTTGCAATCAATAAGAATAAAAAGTCATGATATTTTCACGGAGATAACAAAATTGTGATGAATATGTTTTCTGTGTCACCTGCAAGCACAGACTGAGATTCTGCCTGATCACCAAGCTGGGAGAATTCAACAAACTTGAAAGCATATCTTGGTATGTTGGGCATATTTTGTCCAACCTCAGTGAAAAGTGTTTTTGCAGTGAATGTCAAGATGATGTCAGCATTGCAGACCTTCTGTCGGGCAGTGTCTATCTTTGAACCAAACCAAGAAATGCCGTACACTTGTCCAAGTTTCATAAGTTTTGGCATATATCCATGATAACATTCTTCAATCATGGCATGAATCGATGAACCCTGCACATATGAAAACAATAAATATTCAAACATGTATGATTCCATCAAATGAGGAGCATCATATCATTGGATATACGTTGCATTTGTTGACATTGTTTTCTTGGAAAGGAAAAATTATTATTCGGAGGCGATAATTTAGAAGAGATGTTGGCATCAAACTTTTGTCTGCCAACACAATTTCCTATTGATATGCCATACATTGATTTTCACCAGGAAATCCAATAGTTAGGTTGAAACCAACCAAACAGAGGAGAAGTAATCATAAGGTATATGCACTGTATCTGTTTTGCATAGTTTAGCAAATGTATTTGAAGCAAATGTTGAAGCAATTGATGCGTTCAATGATAAAGTAAAATTCCTCTGACGGAGGAAAAGAAATACTGACTTATAGACCCTGCAAAGGTACAATTACATGTTGCCCCGATAACCAAATTTCAAAGACGGTATTCCATCAGAAGCATAGGTTTATGAAACTGTTGAAAATGGCAAGTGTAAATGTTGCTGCAAACTGCTGTATTATAGACCATGTTTGAGTTAGTTCCTTTAAAATGGTAGATTGGAGCTTCATCCCATAAGTCATCATCCATATGATTCGCATATTATTAATAGATTTTACGATGACTTTCTTAAACTATGTATTGAGACAGTAAAACTGCTGTTGTGGAGAAAGAGTGGCGTCGATGTGAAATGATGAGCACAATAAGGAAATAGCTAAGGATTTGGCTAATGTGCAACCAATCAGCCATACAGGTTGAATTAGATGAAATAATACAATCATATATCATTGATTGGATGGGGTGAATGTGCAAGTAGCCACAGAAGGATATAGGTGAGGATGTGGAAAAGGAAGAATATATTGCACATAACCCGATCAATATGGTTTGAACTAATTATTTGAATGTCAAATGCGCAGAATTTTGTTCCCATCATTTTACCCAGCTAACTAATTTCCATGCCCTGGGACCTAAGGCACATATAATTTAGAACAACTCCACAGATCGTTAACATTTAACAATAAATGGACGTAACCAGTGACTAAAACAAAGATGCTTAAACAAAGACTGAGATCTGTGATTACCTCTTCATCCACCAAGAGATAGTGGAGTCCATCGTAATCAAGACTATCGAATCCTCGAGGTCTCCATTCCAAAGCTACCCGTGCCCTGATACTAATTCCAACTGTGAATTTCTTGATGTCCTTAATCAATTTGGTCATTGCTGAACAACCTACAGGAATTCATGAAAATATGAACACGTAAACAAACATTCAAACAAATTAAACAGGTGTGAGGGAATGATGATCCTGTTCAAATCCAAATTGAAATTGATGTGAATCTGTGAGCAGACCTATCAACCTAAAAGACCTGAGCTGGTCTTGTATGATGCAGACACAAATTAGACAGGCGAAAAATTATGCACAGGATAAATGACAGGAAAAAACTAAATGGACATCATTAAAACCGATGAGCGGGTCATTTTCAGAACCAAAAGTAAACTGTAATAAAGTCACCACAGAAACTCCTTGTAATTTGTATCCAGAACTACTTGGAATGTTTCATTTCTCAGAGGAGGGATAAAAAAAATAGATTTTTGGGCAGGCCTATTTCGTATCATACATCAGCACTCTCTCACCGGTCTTTTTTCGATTTATTTCATATTGCTTGCAAAAGATTTGCTCCAAATGCAAGTCTATATCAATGTGATTGAATTCATATCCATCTTTTCACTTGATTTGATTCCTTTAATATGATAAAAGAACAACACATTTGCCCAAAATAGCAAATACCCAAGTCTGTAGCATGAACCATGTGACAAAAATCAGGAAAATAGAAGTAGACTTTGAAATGGGGTAAGTTAAAAAAGTGAGAAGGGTTCTTTGCAAGATGAAAAAGATATCAACTCTCAGACCCTAAAACTTGGTAAATAACTGCAAAAATGGCTTGTTTATAAACAAACAGAAAGATGGAAACATTCAGTGCTTTGAGCCTTCTTGTTCAACAGAAATGATGAACACCGAAACAGACCACTCTATGTTCATACGAACATTTCCAAGAGTTATCTTTTATATGTTACTCTTCTGTCTAGTGAAACACATAAATTGCAATGGGTATTCTGATATTTGGCACTCACTGACTGTCATGATGAAACCATCGTCCTATGCCTAAACAATGAATTGTAAAGTGTGATATGGGCAGATATAAATTCTAACTGTATTGACACATAGATATCCATCAAATTGGGTTGGCTGAATTTAAATCAATCAGAGCAGATGTATTTGCCATGGATGGCATGGAAAGAACAAAGAAACAAACTAAAAATTCATTCAAATCCTCACCTTGTTTAGACAGCAGGTAGTCTCTTCTTTTCAGCTGAGTTCCTGAAAAGCATGCCAACATCATGCAGAAGAACGAATTAGTACTCAAACGATGACAAATGATCAGAATGGTGCCCATGACACGATGGCAGGAAAACTCTTAAATTCTAGATACATCATTCTCAGTAACCACACAACATATACATAGAAGCATAGCCATGGATCAGAACAAACGAAAGAGCGGATACCTTCACTGCAAAGATAATTTATCTGTTTGACTTGGAAGAACAGTTCGAAATGTGCATCCAACCCATTGTTGATATTTATAAGGAAGACAGATGGTAGCATAGGCGGTGAGTGATCATACGTAACGGTGGACGTCATCAATCTCCTTTTTCCTTGATGGAGGATTGCTGGGTATTTTAATGAAGACATGTTGTGCTGTTGCGTTGGTGTGGGATATCCCCAAATGTGGCTCTTGATTCAACATCCATTCGTTGGAAAAGCTTGTGAGGAATGGGAGAGAGAAATTCGGATTGAACTGGGTTAGTTGCAAGAAACAGAGGGTGAGAGGAGAGAAGGATCAGATTCTATGAAAAAAGGAACTTAGTCCGGTTGGTTAGAAACGACTGAACTGAGATAAGCAGACGTGAACAGTAGGTGATCTGACCAAGAGGCAATTTTCTAATCATGATCAAATGAATTTTAAAATTAAAATTATGCCATGCACCACTCATTCAAGCCACAACAAAAACATGGAGAGTAACATGACACAGAGGCAATGTTGCAATGATGACAAATATAATAAGTTCATTCCATTCCTTATGGATGGGTTAACATGGGGGAGGATGATTTGCATGGAGGGAAGTTGGATCTGATGCTTTTTCAACCTCAGTGTCAAAAGAAATTAACTGTGTACTAAGTAGGTCTAACTCAAAAAAGGACTGATTTAACATGGGCCAAATTGGAGTGCTAATAAAGATGTCTATGCAATATTATTAAAACCATAATCACAACATAATTATATTCCTTGTAATACATCTTTATACACTATATTTTTCGTAAAATTATTTGGAATTTCGTTGTTATTATTTATAAAAATTTTAAGTCCATTTTTTGACGTAACTCTTGATAATGCAATATATAATTGCCCATGAGTAAAGACTGGTTCCGATAAATATATTCCAACTTGATTTAGTGATTGACCTTGACTTTTATTTATTGTCATTGCATAACAGGACCGAACAGGGAATTGACGTCTCCTAAACAAAAATGGCCATTTTGTTTCAGTAGCATATAATACAATTCTCGGAATATGCACTTTATGTCCCATATTATTTCCGGTGAGTATCTTAGCCTCGATTAATCTCTCAAATAATTTGGTCACAATTAATCGTGTTCCATTACATAAGCCACGAATTTGATCTAAATTTCTTAATAACATAATTGGCATGCCAATTTTCAAAATGAGTTGATGAGTCGGTAATCCATTGAATTCAAGATTGTTTAAAAATTCAATAGGATACAAAAGATTAATATTATCACTATTACCAGAATTATAAGAAATTGAATCAAAACTAAAATATGATTTTTCATCACCAGGCAATAATTTAATTGCGTAATTATTGATTTCTTGAACTGTTATATTTTTTGGAGTACTATGGCACGCTCTTTTAAATAATTGGTGTCATTGAATTTTTGCAAAAAATTGGGATAGGTTGCTTGGAAAATGGATTTTATAGGATCAATTGCAGGAGTAATAAGTAGTTCTTTTGGTATATCAATCCAACTGACATCTTGATCACCTGTATGAAAGTTTGATTCGAGTCGACCTTCACCAATTTGTAATATCCATTCAGCAAATTGTTTAAGCTCATTCACCTGCATAAAATTTAAACCAATTGTTGACAATCTCATATTTTGAAGAAGATGGAACACTGTAATATCAGGCCAGATGTATGAATTATTGAAAGATTGTTGGATTACTTGTTCTTTACTACCACCTTGTATCACTGGTAATGTCTGCCTAAAATCTCCTCCAAATAAAATTGTTTTGCCACCAAATAATTTGTCTTTTTCAGACAAAATATCACGGAGTGTTCGATCTACTGATTCAATACACCATTTGTTACACATAGGAGCTTCATCCCAAACAATTAATTCAGCCTTTTCAATTAGACCAGCCAGATTAGTTTTTTTGTTTATATTACAACTTGAATTTTTATCGATGATGGGTTTTATTGCAAAACGTGAATGAGCTGTTCTACCCATAGGAAGTAATAATGATGCAATACCTGAAGAAGCAACTGCTAAAACAATTTTCCCTTGGGCTCTCAATTTTGAAATTATAGTATTCCATAAAAATGTTTTCCCTGTACCTCCACTGCCATAAACAAAGAATGATCTTGGGTTTTTTTCATGGACAGAAGTTATCACCTGATCATATATAAGTTTCTGATCATAGTTTAGTTTTGTGACTAAATTAGAATGTTGTATTTTCAATGCTTGACAATCAAAATTTAATTCTTCTCTAATTTGTCTATTTTCGAGCTCATGTATTTGCTGTGTTTTTGGCATTGGCAATTGATGGTTCTGTAGGCTACTGGATGAAATATTAAATAATTTTTCAAGTTCTTGCAAAACAGCATTCTTTAGATCATCAGCCGGTATGTTAATATTTTGCAAACCAAAATTTAATTTAATTTTGCGCAATATATCGTCGGACATGCTAATCCAGCATGTATCAAACAAACTCACAGGATCAGAAACAGTACAAAACAAAATAATGGTAACAAACAGAGAACGAATCTGAGCAGAAGTTGCAGTCAATGTAGATTCTAATAGTGCTTCAAGCCATTCTTTATCGTCACCTAATAATCCCAAAGTTCGGCATGCTTCTTGATAAGTGGCATAGGTGATCTCATTAACTGTTCTGATTGTTTTAAAATCAGTGCATCCTTTTTGAATATTTAAGAGCATTCGCAAGTAATATAATTCGCCAGCATTTGGAGGCACATGTGCAATTCTTCCAAGCACATGATATCGTTTTCTTGGAGTCCAGATTTTTTGATCATTGTTCCAAACAAATTTACGGGGGAATTGAGTGTATGTCAATTTGTTTGCTTTTTTATAAGTCTTATTGGCAAGAAACCAAGCAGTCAGCATTGTAGATTGTATAGATGGATTTTGTAAGACATTTTCAATAGAAGTAGATCCATGAAAAGAAACGGCCTGTTGATCGGGCAAATGTATTTTTAGATATTGAACAGCAGGAAATCGGGAATGAATGGAAAATTCAAACAGACGCCACACAGATTCATGAGGAGTTAAATAGCGACAATTAAGATAATTTTGAATTTCATCATTTACATTAGTGCGAATTAATATCCGTGCTCGATCAGGTCCTTTGTTAATGTATTTGAATAAATATTTGATTAACATTGATTGAGAACATGATTCTACATTTATATGAGCATTATACCTCAATAATAAATTTCCATTATATGGCACAACAAAATTATTTCCAATTTCAATTCCTTTTTTTAGCACAAAATGGGAATCAATATCACGACGTCTATATTGAGGAGAGTTAGTTGCCTGAAAAATGGTGTTAGCTTGAAATGTCTTTGGAAAATGTTTGGTGCATAATTTGTCTCTCATACACAAAGAAGATGGATTAAGTTGCCCGCAAGGACCATGAATCATAAATTGGCTAACAATTTCAAATAATCTTGGATCACTGTCTGGATCTGGCAATTCAGCTGAAATGATAGCATCTATATCATCTGCTGTACGACATTTGTATTCATGTTTCAGCCAAAATAATATATGAGCATGGGGCAACCCTCTTTTTTGAAACTCAATTGTACATACATGGGCATGTACTTTTCCAAAGGGTTGTCCACTCTTAATATAGGCAATCATATCATCCACTTTTATTTTAAAAATTCGACAAATAATATCGGGACGATCTTCAGGCTTGTACCCAGGTTTGTTTTCAAAATACCTTAAAATTTCAGACCATTTGACATTGCACGTGAAAGTAATAAATAAGTCAGGATTCCCATATTCTCGACAAATTGTCATCGCATCCTGATAATTATTAATCATATCTCTTGGGCTACCTGTGTGAGAACCAGGAAGAAAAATTCTCTTTCCAACCTCATGACCTTGAACAATTCCTTCAGAATTATATGCGGATAGATTATTCCAAGTTTCAGACCTCAGTTCTGGTTGATGGTGTCTTATATATTCCAAACGATTTTCTTCAACAGTTGCATATGCATCAACTAAGTATTGTTGAAATAATCTTCCACCTTTTAATAAAGTACTCGATTGATTTGATCTATCATGAATTTGATAACAAACAAATTTGCTCATAGACAATTTTTTTTCCTTATTCTTAGAATCATGTGGCATAGAGTTTAATTTGATGTTAATCTTGAAGCCATCTTCTCCGTGTGGAAAAAGAAGTGGATATTGCAAGGACATAAGTTTTGGATGAATTTTGGAGATGCGTTTTAGATTTCCTTCATTAGGCCGAACAATGATATCTCTATTCGAATTAAATTCACCTATATCACCAACAATCAGTCCACCGATTTCACCGCCAGAAGGCAATTCATATTGTTTGCTTTGATTTTGTTCGCGATCAAGTACAGTCATATCAAATTGCGGCAATAAAGAATTTTCAAAAGCATCTCTTACAGATCGATATTCTCTTGTCAATTCATTATATTCATCAAATAATTCGATTAAACCTGTTACAATATTGGTGTCAATCTTATTATTGGCATTATTTGGATCAATTGCTGTAATACGATTTCGAATTTCATGTTCAGTATCATACACATATAATTGAGCATATTTAGGAGATTGTCCTTCAGCTGGTAAAACTGAACCCATTAGATGATGTACTTGACCACAAATCTTAAAAACATATGGTGCTCCTCCACAATTGATATCATATTCAATCTTAGCTCCCATAGATGTAAAAGCAAACATCGAATTATAGACCCTAATATTATCACGAAACAAAATACTCCTTCTACCATTCTTTGCATCCAGCAATTCATCAAGGAAAGAAGGTGTTAAATGTGATATTGGAAGTTCAACACGGCCTTTTTCACAACAATGAGTATACATTGGCTGGTTATTTTGTTTTTTTTGAACTGATTCATTTAACCAAAAATGGGCGGCACAATGTCTGCAGACATAATCATCATCACCAGAATCTTCATAATCAACAATTACACCTGCAATTTCAACCATAATAATATCAATCACACTATGTCTTTGGAACAATAATTGTAGATGAATATTGGATTCAATGGCGGATAACAAAGTTAGCCCGAACCTGCTCGGCTTCGTTGATAAATTGCTTGTCCAAAAGACCCAACATGAACACCTGGGATCCAGAATCAATAAGTGAGATTTTAAGAACTGACCGATGAGAAGGGACAAAAAAAATAGAGAAGGCTATTTTCTAGCACAATACATCTAATTGCAGGAAAAACAAAAAGCAGTTTATCATTTCCTCAACAATCAGCCACACAAATGGTTTGCTGTCAGCTCTAAAATGAGATCAACTTTCAAAGCATACACCACATCAGTTAACTAAATTTATGGTGGAAAATATGTCAGCAGAACATGTATGATGTGAATATGCAGATTCACATAAATGATCAGCGAAAAAGCAGAAACGAAAAACTCAAGACAGAGCCACAGAATTGATAAGGATAAGGAAAAAGACTTAAATAAATACTGATGCATGTCATGCTATCACTAAATGATCTCAGGACATATGATTTCTCTGTTATATGATACATGCCATTTTCAAAGCACAGGGAGGCAACAGTAACAATTCAGAAGCAAGAAGTTTAGCAGCGCCGAAGCACAGAAATACCATATGATTTGATCACACAAAATTATGGAAAACAACAGGGGAAATGCAAAGAAGTCAGAAGCATCCCAAAAGAAATGTATAGGTGTCATATGAACGATAGCCCAGAAACTAAAGAGACTGAGATCTATCAAAACAATGACTGGGAAAAGAAATGTATCACAACTACAACAGGGAAATTGTAAGAATGGCTCATCGCAATCACTACCCAGGACAAAAGAATGCACTGAAAAGGACATAGAAAATGTGGTAAGACCTGATACAATTCCATGGATTTCTTCATGGTCGCTGTCCTCTTGGACTTCATCATCAGAACTTCTGTGCAGATGAGTTTCCAACTGTTGAGAAGGTTGGTGTTGGCGAGAGGTGCTGGCAAAAAGGCACGATTTCTCAGATGAAGTAACTCCTGCCTGATTAGATGCTGAACCTAGATGAACAGACTTACGGGCCTTCTCCCGAACAATATCTAAAAAACCAACTTTGATTCCATCAAACAACACAAACACGAAAAAACTGAAATAGTCATGACAGTGAAGACGCCAACAAATAATGAGTCCATCACCTGCAATAGTCTCGCGAAGATCAACATCATCGTTGCAATTGTTTGTCATTGTCCCTACAAAAATTTTATGAAGAAAGCATCAAACAAAAACATTGTACTGCACAAAAAGATTCCATGTCTTGACCATCCCCATCATGTCACCAGTTTGGATGACCTATTGCCAGGTAACTGGGTGATGCAATTGTACATTCAATCATCAACGATTGTCCAACCATACTTTCAAGAAGAACTTGTTTTTCATCCAATTGGAACTGAACAAAATCTAGATCATGTAATTGGCCCAAAAACAATATCATTGTTGTTCCAGCAAAAATCACTGATATAAAGGGAAATAACATGCAAGAAAATATCCAGTCAGCAAGCAATTACCTGAGGCATCATGAGGAACAACTTGATTACCAAGGCTATTGCCTGCAGACAAACAACGCCTTTTACTGATGCTCCTCTCCGACTGTGGTGTCATGCGAAGGCATATGGACACATCCTTATTTGCTAAGCGCATTTTTTTCTTCCGCCCCATGGCTAAACAAAATGACACATCGAAATAAACAGATTAAAGGATCTATTGTTGAACCAAGAGCAACACATACTAATCTATCAATAGTCCTTGCACTGTCAACATCACATTGAAACGGAAATGTAAATTCCACATTAGATGAACACAAATTTTAATGAAAGCAAATTGTGGATGATGCGCAAAATCGTTCAAATGAGGAGCATGAATGCATGAAACCGTAATCAGGTCAGGCAAAGAAATTTGGTTGCAATGTTGGCAAAGACACACAGTAATCTCATAGACACCAACAAATTGCAATAGATGTACTGCACCAGTACTGGTATACCAGCTCAGAAACTACAACACCTAATAACATTCAACGAAAATTGAAACCATAATACTGTAAATGTGCACAGCTGTTATCGTGCAGAGCTTATTTGTAACAGCTACAATATTGTGTGAATGGAAAAGACACCATGCATCACAGACACTTATATATACACACTACGTGACATCATCTCCTTCAATGGTATGAGATAAATCCGTCAATAATAAAGCCCACAAACGACAATCCCAATTTTGGAAACAAACAATTACCCACCAACGGAGCTGTATTTAGGTTCAGTCTTTGTCTCACTCCAAGAATGATTCCCTTATATTTCTAAAATAGACCAATAAAATATCTATAATGTAATTCCTAAACAGAACAGAACATATTTTTCCACCAGAGATGAGAGCATGGCACTGGTTTATGCATTAATAGACATGAATGGAAACTGTGAATATACAGACTCAGGAAGAGTGGATTACAGACAATGTGATAGGCACCGCAGACTTAAAAGGAACCCAAAAAATCCAAGCACTGCAAATTCCAAAATTCATGTGGAATCAGCGGACCACATCACACCAATGCACAGATCATTCTCCATCACAGACAAAAAACAACACATAACAAAAGCAAAAGAACTACCCACCAACGTATCATATCAACATCTCCAACGGAAAAACAACCAGAGAACAATATCTAACGGAAGCAAAAATTAAGGTGGTACATAAAACCTGATAAAAATTGATCATGATCTTGATTACACGCAATGGGTTCACTGTTTGATCCAATCACTCCAAGCCGGGGTCTTTTGCCAACAGTTCTCTTTGGTTGTGGTGTTGTGTCAACCAATACTGAGACGCCTTTGTTTGTATGAGACATACTTTTCTTTCGTTGCATAGCTAAAAAATAAAGTCAACCAAACAAAACAAATGTCAACAATGGAGTCTAAAAGAGAAAGCAACGTATCAGAACATAGCCAGAACATGGAACAGAAACAGAAACGAAAGCAGTAACCAAACAAAGGCTAAAATTGCTGTGGATTTGTCAGCCAACAAATATATTACAGTCGTGAATGAAGTTTAGGCAAGAAGAAGAAATAAGCTATTGTAGTAAACATGCCAAACAATAATTATTATATTACCAGTAATAGTCTCACAAAGATCAGCACTGTCACTGCAATTGTTTGTTGTTGTCTCTGCACAGAAAATTTCCAAAAGGAGTCAAAAAAATAGTGTTTCATTAAAAGATGCCATGCCTTAAAGAGGCAGACCATGCCATTAGTTTGCTCTACCTATGCTGAGGTCACTGGTCAATGCCATTGCATGGTCAGGCACCAATAACTTTCCAACCACAGATTCAAGTAGACACTGTCCCTTGCTCAGTGGTTGCCCAACAATATCTATGGCAGGACATTGCACAATGAAAAAGATGCTTGTTATTCTACGAAAACTCACCCACAAAATGAAGAAAACATGAGAACAACACGTACAATCTGCAAGAAACCAGCTGAGGTATTTTTTCAAACAACTTGATGATCAATGCCATGTATTGCAGAAAGACCACAGAATGCCATACACAATATCGTAAACCACCCCAAAAACCACAGGACCGAATAAAAGCAGAGGGAAAATTAGACCACAATACCCTTAACGGATAATTTTGTCATCAAGCACATCGTACATAAGAAAATGATATGAACTAAGGCCCCTGCAAATGCCCGAAAAGGAGAATTTGGGAAAAAAAATCGCCCAGGAAATAGCTAATGCAAGGAAAGAAAAAGTTGGTATAGGCTACCTGATAAAGAATGACGAAATTCTCCATCATCACCAATTTTGTTATGATCTGATTCAACTATTCTGGCCACATTTTCATCGACATGACGCTGAGGGAAATTGGTTTTTTCCATTGACACTGCCAATTGTGCACCTGTGTCCTCCGTCAGAAAGAAATGTTGGCCCTTGGAAAAAGATTGCCCATCTCCAACAGTTGGGGATAGAGCATGAAAAATGGTTGATGAAGTTGTTGAATCTCCAAAGCAGGTGAATGATTCTACCATTGGATCTTTGTCAATCACAGAAAGTAAGATTCTCTTTTTATCCATACCTAAAAGCACAAACATAATGGCATCCATCAGCAACACAATTTGAACCTGATTATCACCACAACGACCACAGATGACACACATGATTATCACCAAATTATGAACCATTGCATAAAATATAACACAACACAATGCCTATAAGGACTTTCTGTTGACCCACAGATCAGTTCAATAACTACCGATCAACTATTTGGGAACACTCACAAAGGAAAAAGAGATTGTTTGACCGGCCCAAAAGAAAGTTAGCACCACAGATTCGACCACATAATCATCCAAACCAAGACAAATTTGACACAGAAACACCAGAACAGAATACAAAGTTTCACCCTATCATGCAACAAAAACAAATGCAGCATGTATCAATGCATCCACAGGCACAATTCCATAAGGTGAACTCAACTTCTTTCACATACCATTTAAACAAAAGGAAAAAGCCAATATTCAAGTTAAAAGACCACTTTCACGAACAAACTATCGTTGAACAGCAATAATTCCAACCTACCCTGGATCAACAAAGACTGATTTAGAGTCTACCAGATTTGGAAAGACCAAAAATTGACACCATCCAGGAATAGAAGTCCCATTACAATTGTCCATGGCATCACAAAAAGGAAATATTTTCAAATGAATAGACCATGTTCAGATATTAGAAAGACAATCAAACACAACACCGATCCAAATGGCCAGACATAAATTGCCTCGGTCTACCTGCAAAGATTAATTCAGTTGATGCCATGACGATACAATAAATGTTCCCAACAGCATTTCTTTTCTTACAAATTATACACACGACACATGTATGCCATAAAAAAATGATAACACAGTAATGGAAGACCAAATCAACTCCATGAATATGCCTCCTTACCTGTTTTTTGAGAGAGGCGACTCCTCATTTTGTAAACTCAGGATCAGAGATCCAGGAAACAAACAAAGAAAAAAGGAAATCACAATGAATTTGCATAGATCAGATCGAGAAAAGTGTGAAATAGAGAACTAAAACCAGCGTGATCGTCTTGGGTGGGGTCAAACACGTGACGGAAGAAGAATTGAGGACAGTGAGGCGGAAGGCAGGAAGATAAACAGGAATCTCGTCTTCACAAAAGCAACCAAGGGAAAGAAAGCACCAATTCAATGCTCAAGTTCACACACACCAGTTTGCCAACTTTAGACCAAAACACAGTGATGCCCAAACCAGCAACAGCACAAAATCGTTTAACAAACAACATAAGCACAAACCCAAAAGTGGCTGTTAGTTTCCCGCAGAATAGCAAAAAATAGAAGACTCAACAAAGAAATTAGCCGAAAGTTGAATCAGACAGCAATACCATCGATCAAAACAACATGGGACAAAGGCAGAAACAGCACGACTAATTTTGTTCACTGCAGGCAATCTCCTTGGTGTCTATCTAATGTAAACAACAATTTCACAATCTTGCACATCAAGAGCAAGTTGCTAAGCCATGAAGCCAATGAATTTTAAAGGCCGCTGATGCAATGGAAACGTTTAATTTCTTAGTGGCATTTTAGATTTATGCAAGCAGGATGCAGTTGCTGTTTGTTTACGGAGATTCAATTGGGAGTCAGAACGACAAAGAACATAATTGCATGACCGAGTGACCTGGGCATCACAGTACACCTCAACAAATTTATGATGGCTTGGCGTCTCAAAAGAAAGAAGAAGATTACCCAAGTTAGGAGGCAGTCTGTCCAGAATCAAAAGCTGGCCGATAAAAAACAGGAAGTTTTGTCCGTTCAATCAACTTCACAAACGGCACACACCTGCTGATGTAAAGACCGAAAAAACCCAAAACAATGAATTAGAAACAGGCAAAACACCCAAACAAAGGATTGCAGGACTGAGATCCATATCAAAACCGCAAACAGATCGGTAGAACGAAGAAGAGGGAAAACTTTTAGGGGGAACATACAATTGCAAGCACAAAGAAACAATTGATAAGAAGGAAGAAGTGTTCATACGCAGTGCCCGCAAGAAGGAAGAAGTTTTCCCGAAAAGATCGGTGGTCCACGGAACTCTGCACCAAAGAATCGAAGATCGAAAAGAAATAGCCCACGATCGCAAAGGAGAAGAAAAGTTGGAGGTCTTGATCAAAGAACTCAACACTGGACAACCTCCAGGAAACGGAGCAAAGAAAAGCAGAGGCCAAAAGAAAAGGCACGTGCAAGGACGGCAGGCACGGGCAGTACTATTCATATGAATAGTACTATTCATAAGCACAGTGGACCAACTTTGTTATATAGGGAATATATTGGAATAGATTTAGAGCACAAATTTCACCTGTCGGAACAAACTAAAGGATCGAGTAGTATCGACTTGGTTAAAGCCCAAACTCAAAATCAGAGTAATTTTTTTCCCTCAAATTAAACAATAAAGTCCCACGTACCAAGCAATCCTTAACAGAAAATTCTAAAATAACAAATAGAAAGGCCCATTCAATTAAACCTCAGATCCCCCCAAAAGCCTAAAAGCCCATGGCCACCAAATCAATCCAAGAGCTCCTCTCCCCTCCTCCTCCTCCTCCGCCGCCGTTCTCCTCCGCCAAGCCCGAAACTCCGGCCACCGCCACCACCCCCGCCCCCCGCCCTCCTCAGCCTCCATCAAACTCCGACGCCGACACTATCTTCGTCCCAAGCTACTCCAAATGGTTCTCCTTCGACCACATCTACCAAGCCGAAGTCCGATCCCTACCGGAATTTTTCAACTCCCGAACTCCGGCCAAAAACCCTAACCTCTACAAGTACTACCGCAACCACATCGTCAACCACTACCGCTCCAACCCTAGCCGCCGCCTCATTTTCACCGACGTACGCAAGACCATCGTCGGCGACGTCGGCTCGATTCTTAGGGTTTTCAATTTCCTCGAGGCTTGGGGTTTGATCAACTACGCTCCTTCGATCAAGTCTCTGAGATGGGAGGAGAAAGACGCCAACAAGTCCTCCGCCGCGCACGGTGGAGCTCAGTCTCCGAAGACGGGGGCGAAAGACTCGTCCGCTAAGGACAAGAAGAGGACTTGTAATGGATGCAAGTCTCTTTGCAGCATTGCCTGCTTCATTTCCGAAAAGGTATCTCTAATTTCGATCTGATGAATTCGATTTTCGTACAATAAAAATTAGAAAAGAGTCGAAATTTTGACTGATTAATGTAATGTTGTTTGGTGTAGTACGATATGACTCTATGTGCAAGATGTTATGTTCGAGGGAACTATCAAATTGGTGTGAATTCTTCGGATTTTAGGCGAGTTGAGATTAATGAGGAAACTGGTGATGGTTGGGCGGATAGAGACACTCTGCATTTGTTGGAAGCTCTAATGCATTATAGTGATGATTGGGGGAAGGTTGCGCAGCATGTTGGTCGAAGCGAGAAGGAATGTGTGGCTCACTTTCTGAAGCTCCCGTATGCGGACAAGCCTGTTGATGGTTTGGATTCGCAGAAGTTGGATGGAAGTTGTTTTGATCCTAGTGAGTTGAAGGAGGGTAGTAGTGTTGATGGTGAGGTTGGATCGGAGAGTAAAAGGATGCGTCTCACGCCTCTTGCGGATGCCAGCAACCCTATTATGGCTCAGACCGCGTTTCTGTCTGCTTTGGCAGGCGTGAAGGCTGCAGAAGCAGCTGCTCGTGCTGCTGTTACAACCCTTTGTGAGGCGGACTATGAAACGAGTAAAATGAGTGTTGTACCCCGGGTGTCGAGTGAAGCTGATGCTGCTGCAAATGGAGACGCTGAAGCGAAACAGAATGCGCTGGGAGGCGCTTTTGTGGATGCAAATTCGGAGCTGGAGAAGGAAGGGCTGGATGTGGAGAGAGCAATTTCTGGGATCACGGATGTGCAGATGAAAAAGATTCAAGATAGGATTGCCCGTTTTGAAGAATTAGATTTGCAGTTGGAGAAAGAAAAGCAACAAGTGGAGCAAATAAAATCAATGCTCTTTGTGGATCAGCTTACTCTTTTGTCTCATAAAAAGACTGCACCAAAAACCAGAAGCTAGAGGGATGTATTCCGTATTACAATGCGAAAGTGGATGGACTTTCCGGTTCATGTATTATTGGCAGTGGAGGGAAGTTTCTTCTCCCGTCGTCAATTCTTAACTGCAAAATAGGCCACATCTTTCAGATCTGAAATACAGTTTAGGCTGATTTTGTGTCTCTCTTGTAATTGTAGGTGGTAAGTTTGGGTTTGAGTTTGTATCTTTCAAATATGACACTTCTGTAGTGTTTTGTTTCCTTTATAATGATTTAGGTTTCATAAATATCATTTGTCCATGAGTTTGAGTTCTGTTGATTATAATCTAGTTACACAACTGATGTTAGCATCACTGCATTCTCATCCCACTAAAAACTGCAGAGACTTCACAAATCCCATGCAAATCTAACAGTACTCTGCTATTTGACGCCTGCTTGATGTGAGTTGGGGCATGTGCTTCATTTAGTTTAGCTCTTCTACTTGATTAGTGTAGGAAGAGTATCACAAGGTATAAATTTTTTGAATTATTTGATTCTCAGTTTCCTACATCGATGACCAAACTTATGTCACAATATGTTTTGTGAACATTATTAGTGCTTCTATCTCAACAAGTTACTGTATGGCAATCTGGTAGCAGAGGATACACATTTACATGATTACATCAATCATCATCTATGTACATACTTCCATATTCTAGCCATTTGTAACAGTAAAGGTCTCTTGCAAGCTAACTCGGATCTTAAACCCGTTGACAAAAAAGATCGAATTTCCTCTCGACTCATCTTCTATGTCCTGTCGCAGTTATCTACCCCACCGTTCCTTCAAGCTTCAAGCCAATCAGTTGGTTAACCTCAGACCCAAACTCATCGGGAAGCTCATTGAATACTGCCTGGCAAAAACCAGATATCATGGCAGCCATGGCTTTCTCATAGTCTATTCCCCTCTGTTGAAAGTAAAATAGCTGGTCTTCACCAATTTTGGAGGTACTGGCTTCGTGCTCAATACGCGCTGTGGGATTCTTGACCTGTTACAAGCAGGGAATGAAGTCATTTAGCTATTCGATGGGCACTATCTGGAAAAAGAAGCTGCAGCACATCTGAAAGGAGCATAATTGTTTTGGAAAGAAAAGGGAACCAAAGTGACAATAAAAGCCATATACGCCCACTGAAAGGCATTTCACAACGAAGAGTAATACGGAGACTAAACCATTCCAGGCCCTAACTATGTTGTTACCATCTAGCATCTCAAACCAGCAATTCACATTTAGATTAGCCGGCTAATCAAGTGAATCATGCATTCCACTTTCAAGAAATTTCATTAACGAGGTAACCGAAACAACGTAGATATGGAACTAGATGGGAAATAAAGCTTCGACATAAGTTACACATTAACAGGACTTTGTTAACCATCTGGATAGCATCTCAAATGAGCAATTCTCATAAAGAGATTAGCAGGCTAATCATGCATTCCACTTTCAAATTCAATCAACAAAGTTATCTAAGCAGCGTAGACTTGGAAGTTGAAACTAGATAGGAAAACAGGCTTCAGCATAAGTGCCAAAATAACATGACTTAAGAAATACATGTCATCCAGTGAAGAATTATTAATATATGATTAAACATGTATAACAAACCAAAACATTATAACACCATAGAAAAAAGAGAAAAAGATCAAAGACAATTACCTCAATGTACGGGTAGGTGTTTGCTGCAGCCTTATCTCCAATAAGCATTGAATCACACTGCGATGAATTCTTAGCATTCTCTGCCTGCGAAAACACCTGCACAAGTCCGCGATAACAGTTCCTCGAATTCCCAGCTGATATCCCCTTTGAAATGATCCTACTCCTCGTATTCTTCCCCTTGTGTATCATCTTCGTCCCAGTATCCGCCTGCTGATAATTATTCGTCAACGCCACCGAGTAAAACTCCCCCACCGAATCATCCCCTTCCAGAACAACACTCGGATACTTCCAAGTAATCGCAGACCCTGTCTCCACCTGTGTCCAAGATATCTTCGACCTTGCCCCTGCGCAACGCCCTCTCTTCGTCACAAAATTATATATCCCTCCCTTCCCTTCCTCATCTCCAGCATACCAATTCTGCACCGTGGAGTACTTAATCTCTGCCCCCTCGGCGCAATACAGCTCAACCACCGCGGCGTGGAGCTGGTTCCGATCATAAGAAGGCGCAGTACACCCTTCCAAATACTCCACAAAGCTCCTATCCTCCGCCACAATCAATGTCCTCTCAAACTGCCCTGTCTCCAACGCATTAATCCGAAAATAGGTACTAATCTGCATTGGACATTTCGTATCTTTCGGAATATAACAAAATGACCCATCACTAAACACTGCAGCATTCAAAGCAGCATAGTAATTGTCACCAGCAGGCACAACTTTACCCAAATACTCCTTAACCAAATTCGGATGCTCCCTAATCGCCTCCGAAATCGAACAGAATATAACCCCGGCTTCCTCCAACGTCTTCCTATGCGTCGTCGCAATCGAAACACTATCAAGAACAGCATCCACAGCAACATTAGCCAACCGATTCTGCTCATTCAAAGGCACACCCAGTTTATCAAAGTACTTGAGCAATTCTGGGTCTGCCTCATCTAAGCTGTTTAAAGTCTCCTTCTTCTTGGGCGCAGAGTAATAACACATGTCTTGAAAATCAACAGGAGGGTATCGATTGTCAGACCAATTCGGCTCTTTCATCGTCAGAAACTTCTCGTAAGCTTTCAATCGAAACTCGAGCATCCAAACCGGCTCTTCTTTAATCTTGGAGATTAAGCAGATGGTCTCCCTGGATAGGCCTTTGGGGATTGAGATTGAGTCTATGTCGATGTTGAATCCGAACTTAGTGTCGTAGTCGCGGTTGCGGAGAAAGTCTTCGATTGAGAGCTTACCACCGGAGTTAGTCGGTTCGGGTTTGCTGCTGGTGGTGGTCGGGTCGTACCCGACGTCGGCTTTGACCTTAAAGACCCGTTTTTTGGATTTGTTGCGGGTCGTCGAAAGCTTGACGGATGAGGGTGGAGAGTTGGGAAGAAGATACCCTTTGGAGAAATCTGAAGTGGGTTGAGGTGAGAATGTGGAAATACCGTTGGCTAAGAGAGACGCCATGACTGGCTGAGCACGAAGTTTCAGAGAATAATAAAATCTGGAAGTAGAAAAATGGCGGAAAATGGCGGAAGAGTTTGTGGCCAGACAAATTCATATAGGTGTCTCGTGTCAAACACAAACCGTTTGCTAATACTTGGGCTTTTGTGGCTCATATGGTGGTGAAGCCATATTTTACTCTTGGCCCAGTGTTTCTTTGGGTCTTGTAAAAACGGCCTAAATATTTAAGGTTAATGAAAATATATTTATTAGGCATATCTCTATCTCTACTATAATAAAGTCAAGAGTTGAGTTTGGTGTCATCTAGACATATCAAAAGTTGAACTTTCAAAATTATTCTTAATGATAAAATAAAAAATAAGTAAAAAGAATAGAAAATGACAGTCAATGACAATTATAATATCAATAATACAAAAAACTCAACCACCCTAAGATTTAGACAACTCGGGATACGGGCCCAAAACTCAATATGTAGTTTCAGAAATATAGCCCTTTAAGCACCTCAAAATTTATTTTTTTTACCTCTGTATATAAATGAACATATCTCGCGACTCTCCTACTACCAATTTGTATTTTTCGATCAAAAAATCTTCCTCCTCTCCGATTATAGTATCAAAACGCATAATCGATCGAAGTATCAAGCTCGATTTTGGACGCTTATTTGATCGCAATATCAGGCTCGCTTCGATCAAGGGCTCACAATCAATTTGGGACAAAGATTCGATCGAGGGATCAGGCTCGATTTGAAACGGAGTATCAGGTTCTCTTCGAAAACGCATATTGGAACGAAGTATCAGGCTGTCTTCATGACGCAGATTCAATAACGGCATCAGTCTCTATTCACGACGCAGATTCAATAGACTTGATATTACATATGTTGTTAGTGTGGTGAGTCAGTTCATGCATAATCCTAGAGTAGATCATATGAGTGCGCTCTTACGTATTCTCAGGTATCTGAAGGGCACACCTGGTAAAAGTTTGTTATTTGCAAGAAATAGTGAGTTGTGTATTTTTGGATACACTAGTGAGGTGTGTGTGTGTGTGTCAGGTTATAGTGATGCATACTAGACTGGTGATCATACTAACAGGGCGTCTACTTTTGGTTACTTTACTTTTATTAGTGGAAGTTTGATAACTTGGCACAGTAAGAAACAAAATGTAATTACTCATTCTAGTACAAAAGTCGAATACCGTAGAATGACAAATGGGGTACGTGAATTGTTGTGAATCAAGAATGTGCTGAAAAAGTTAGGTTTCAGACTTCAGAAACCTATGAATTTACATTGTGATAATACAATTGTTGCAAAAATTACTCATAATTCAGTACAACATGATAGGACAAAGCATGTGGAGGTTGATAGACACTTCTTAAGGGATAACCTTGACAAGAAGATTATTCAGTTCCCTTTTGTGGCGTCTGAGGATCAGTTAGCTGATGTTCTTACTAAATGGGTGTCACATGAAACCTTTAGTAAATGGTTGAACATATTTGGCATAATTGACATCTACGCTCCAACTTGAAGGGGAGTGTTGACAAATATTTTTCATGTAGATATTTTAGATTCATATTGTAATTAAAATTGATTTATTTTTTAGGGGTCTTTCCCCAAAACCCAAGAAAAAGATTCAAAATTCCCACTAGCCTAGCAAAAGATTCAATTCCCACTAACCCACTAATTAGGTAAAAAGACTAGCCTATCCTTATTTTAATTAATAAATTACCCAATACTATTACTCTCTCATCACCTCTTCATTGATTGTTGGCTTAACTCCGGAGGTGTTAACCGTTGACCACTGACGTTGACCGTTAACCAGATTCTGGCAACTTTGGCCAGATTCCGTCGACCAGATTCTAGTGACTTTGACCGTTGACCTAATTTCGACCATTGATTGTTTATCCTTAACTAAGTATCAGTTTACCCTAAACAAATAAATACTCAGTTAACACTAAACTGATACTCAGTTGAGGGTCAACTGACACTCAACTAAGTTGATGTTTAACTGATATTTAGTTGAGGGTCATATAAGTATCAGTTAAGGGTCAGCTGATACCCAGTTGACGTTCAATTGAGTATCAGTTCAGGTTCAACTGGTACTCAGTTTAGGGTAACCTAATACATAATTTAACGTTTGCAACCAATTTCGACAACTCTTTCAACTTGGATAACATAAATCATAATAATTTATAACCACTTTAGCATACAAATTGAGCTACATTCTCATAAAATATTACTAGAAATACCATACATAAGAATAAAGAAAAGAAATCATATCAAAATACATAATGAGAACATGTTTGTTACAATCAATTCAAATAGAGAAACAGATTCGAACAGAAAGCATGAGAATTATAAATTATGTCATGCAAACAGCAGCAACACTTTCATAGTCCAATCTTTAGAATGAATATGGCAGTAAATTTTCAGCCAGAGAACTAAAGATCTAGAGAATAGGTTCCAACGTTTACAAGGATAGCCAAATCTAATCATAGCTATGCTGAATTGTACTCCAACATAACTGTCACCGTAAAAAGGCCCAAAAATTCATCTTTTATATAAATTATTGACATATATAAGGAATAAGAGCACACCACAACTGTTTGTGAAAGTAACATGTTCAACTCCTCCAAATGTGTGCCCTTTGAGAAATCCTACAAAACGACCCCATGGTTATTTCTTACTTTCTTCATAACAGTGAGTGATTAGAGAATGCCGGTTTTGACAAAAGATATTACTATGTTAGTGAAAGTATAATAAGTATTAGAATTATATATGGATATACAATAAAATTCTCATAGATTTTAAACCATCGGAAACTGCACAGTACAAGGCTCTTTAGAATAAAAAGATACAAATGGACCATGACTGACTGATACGACCAAGCGAGAATCTTGTATCAAGTTTAATACATGGATGCATTGGTGGAATGCCACTTTATGCTTTCTAACTATATCTTACCAAGTACTTCAAAACAACATCATTTAAGTCTTAACACTAGGCAGCATTAAAATGACACTTCTCAAGAAATCAATAGGATAGTAATGAAAAATATTCTATATATTACTGGGAGAAACTTCCCCTTGACTATGTGCTTGACCTTTCTTGTCACATCAATATGATTATAATTAGCATATTGTACAAACTCTCTTCAAGTATATATTGGGAAACATGGGTAACTGATACTCATTTGATGTTCAACTGATACACGGTTGAGGGTCAACTGATACTCAGTTAAGGGTCAACTGATACTCAGCTGACGTTCAACTCATACTCAGTTGAGGTTGGTTCAATGATACTCAGTTGAGAGTCATCTGAGTATCAGTTGACTTTCAACTGATACTCAGTTGAGGGTCATCTGAATATCACTAACGGTCATCTGACCTCAACTGATGGTCAGTTGAGGTTCAGACTCGATCCTCAAATATATATTAGCTAATTTTATCATCAGCTCATCCCAGAAAAATAATTGATAACCAAACGAACAAGTTTCAGAGATTATACACGACACTTTTAATCAAAACTAAAATTTAATGCTTTATAAAGAGTCATTAAGGCATGTCTAGACTTAAATTAATTAGGTGAATAAACACATCAAAACTACACATAAATGATCATATGACGACAAAGATCTCAACGTAGAAAATGTCTCAAGAGTGTGAAGAAATAGAATTATAGATGATTTCCCTGCTAAGTCCAAAGGCCTATGATACAAATACTGACCAGCTAAGCAGCAAGCCCTCTCAAAGTCACTGCCCTCTTTCTCTGCATCAAAACAGAAGCACATTCAAAGTTTACGTATTTTTTATACAGTGTTATCCTAATTTCTACCTTATGAACAGAGACTCGACATAAATGCCACAGTGAGACAACTTGAGAGAATAAAAATTAGATGCAACTACGTACATGATTAGAACATACCTGGAATAGAACGATAAAACACTAGAGTCACAGTTTCACTGTTATCATGATGTCCTATAAGAAAGGAAGTTTGTCCATAATAGGCTAAAAGAAGGCAATGAAACACAACTGTGGTAAAAGAAATCTGTACAGCTAAAACTGGAAAAATACGCAAGGTTGGCAAATAGTGCTTATGTACCTGTAATATTTCAAAAAATTTCACCAGAGTCAAAAAATTAGCACGCTTCTTTTAGGTACTTGCCTTTTGGCATAGTCTTCGTGTCAGTAAAGGCAGACAAGCATATCGATCAGATGACCACATATTACTTACAATCTACGTTTTCCAGTGGAAAAGATTATGTACCTGATATAGGTGGAGTAAGAATTTCATCTCCAATGACCATACAAGTGCCAACAAGAACCAGAATAAGAAAGGCATTCTTCCTTGATGCATGTCCCTCTAACCACTTCTTGGTCTTAGTAACATATGATTATTCATGGAAAGTAGATCGACTATATGTTGTTAGCTCTTCATCAATTCGGTACTGATTTGGAATAAGTTTTAAGTGAAATCAGATTTTCATTTACAATTGAAAATTAAGATAGTCATCACTAATTAAGTAAGATTCTACAACTACAATATAAATGCATACAATGAAACAATTCTTCCAGTTTTGCATAAGGATAGATACTCAGTTGACTTTCAACTGATACTCAGTTGACGTTCAACTGATATTGAGTTGAGAGTCAACTGATACTCAGTTGAGGGTCAACTGAGTGTAAGTTGGGGGTCAACCTATTAAAGCTTAGCCGCCTAGCTAGATAAATCAACGATACTTAAGATTTGCAACATATATCAGCATGACACGAGACCGAAAAAGAAACTTCATATCATGTTCTTCATGTCAATCAAATTTCTTCATGTCAATTGGATTGTCTTTGATCTAATCTTGATCAAGTTTTCACTTATACACACACATATATTCACAATAAGCTTGGCATTGTCTCTGCCAAATTAGGAAAACAGTAGAGGGCAGTGTGATGGTAAGAACCCATTTGCATCTGTATCATTATCCCCAAGAAGCTATAGTTAGTAATCACCATTATCAAATGGAGCCCAGATTAATGACTCCTATTATGCAAGACTGGAACAACTTCAAATCACATCAAATTTTGATTCATCAATTGGGTTTCTCAAATTTTAAAACAAACAGAGCCAAACTAAACCAAACAATGAACTCAAATTACAAACTCAAATCAAATCAAACAAAAACCCGGTCCTTTAATTCATTCAAGAACACACACAATCAAAAATAAAACCAACAAATAAAATAAAAATAAAATTTGGATCTGGGAATCGAGAGAATTAGAGGAAGAAACGTACTTGTCCCAATTGGTTGATCTCGGCGCTAATCTCAAGAGGTACGGATGCGAGGCCGGCAACAGGCAGTGAGATGTGGCCAAACTGAGGCCGAGCCCAGGTGTCACCGCTGGAGATGTGACCGAATTGAGGCCGAGCCCAGTTTTTGTGTGAGCCCAAGCGAGGCGCTCGAGGTTTAATTCGGCTCCATGAAGACTCGCTCTTCACCTTCAATGGCTGCGCTGCGACCCTCTCCAACACGACGGAGAGTGAGGCTCGGAGGTCGGCAAGCGTGATCGGAGATATGGTGGAGGCGGCGTGAGTCGAGGGGAGACAACGAAGGCAGCGATGTTGGAGAGAGAGAGAGAGAGAATATGGCAAGAATTTTCTAAAAGGTAACTATCTCGATTTCATATATAAATTTATATAGAATCTTTGAAAAAGACCTTTCTTCATTAAGAAGGAAAAAACTTACTATTTTTGGGATCAGATGCTACACTACTGCTCAATACTTTAAGGGATCCACTTTATTGATTAGGTGATATTTGGTGGATGAGAAATAATCTCTTAGAGTTAGGTGGATGGTAATATTGTAATCTTATTTAAATTAGTGAGAAAAAATTCTCTAAAATTAAGGTTGATAGAAATAACTTTTATTTTTTTATTGTAAATTTTCTCTATTAAAAATATGCCTTACAAAACTGGATATATACCAAATTGAAGAGTGAATGATAAAATTGCATTATACTTTCATTCATACTTCTCTACTCATTTTGCCCCGACGATTCGACCTTAGGGTGGAGGACAAGTCGCCCGCGAAGCGTCCGAGGATTGAAGCTCCCCAGCAGCCGGAAAAGCTCGCTGACGCTGCAGGTAAGCTTTTTGCTTATCTTCTCACTCTTCTTTTAGGGTTTGATTTGTCGATATGATCTGAATATTGGGAATCGTTTTATGAAATGTGTGAGGAACAATGGAAATTAGAATTGGACATAAGCATCATCATCATCATGTATAATTCAAATCGGACTGAATTGGATTGATTTGAATCGGTTCGTTATATCGTTGGATTGAGTAGAATTCTTGGGTTCATAGAAATAGAATATAATGCAAAATTAATTACTTCATATGTGCTTCGCTGTAGAAAACTTATGGTTTTGAATCATTTAGCTCTCCTACCTATTGTACTGATTGATTGATTGATCGATCATGGTCATTTTGTTTTAGGTATAGCAATGGATGTGGAGAGCCAAAGCAAATCAAACTTTGAATTTGTGCCTTTTTGTATGATCTGCTACGCACATACTGGTCACAGTGCGAAAGAGTGCCCGAACAGAGCACGGGAGTGGGAATACATTGTTCGAACTGTGTAGGAACCTGTAAGAATAAGGATGATGAAGAGCACAGCAAGACTCATAGGGAGATGGTCTTCTACTGTGAACATTGTTCTAAATGGGGAAAACACGGGGGTGTAGACTGTCCCAAGCACATGCCCGATTGCGAAAGTGAGGGTGACTCTTATTCTTGGGCAGTATGGGCAATGATTGGTGAAGCGCTGGAAATTAACTAGTATCGAAGAACTCAAGTTGTAATGTCTTTTCAGCCTTGTTGCGCTACTGTTGTATATTTGTTTGAGACCAATTCCTGCCCTCGTCCACTGACCGGTTGTGTGCGCCATTTGGTGCTTGTTAGACGGACTTCAAGATGTTTATCGTGGATCAAGATGCAACAGTAGTAGTGTTATCTTTATGCTTCTCTTTAATTCTGTCGGCTTCTCCAAAGCTTCTTCAAATCTTTCTTCTAGATCATAGTTATAGTAGAGGTTACTTATGTGAACCTTGGAAAAGTTTCATTCACATAGCAGTTCTATATGAAGCCTATTTCGCAACTTGAATCTGAACAAGAATTAGAAAATGTGGTAGCTCGTTAAATCTCTGTATGTTTTGTTGATGGGAGTCACTGCTGTATGCTACGAATTAGAGTACTTAGAGTAAATCAACACACAATCTTGTACTATGATTAGTTCCCTCGTTTTTGTCTTTGAGTCTCACTTATAACCAAAAAGAATGGTTATGGTTATCACGTGCTTTCGAGTTATCAACCGAATAGTGAATTACCCTTGCATGCGGTTTGCTTATTTTAGACATGACGTTTGAGAGAGTGTATTGGTTCTTCTTAATGTTAGTGGCAAGGTTGAATCGTGACGTCCGAGATTGATTCTCTTCTATAGTAATCCGCCAACTTGGATGCTTTATTTGGTTAGGAGTTGAGTCCCCTTGGGCTCATTACTGTCATTCCTAAAGATGAGCCCGTTGCTACGATTCTTGGTTGAATCGAGTGTCGTGAGGTTAGACCATAATCAATTGTTCTATTTTGGTGTTGTAATAGTTTTACTTATCAATAAAGCTAAACAGTTTAGGGCATGAAAAATGAGAAGCGTAACTGGGCTTCAGTATATATAGCTCTAGTTAAATTTTATCTTTTTTAAACGACCCAGAAGACCCATAGTTCGTTCCTTGGGTTTCGGGCGATTCTCCATTACCCGGATAAACCAAACAAAATTCTAGTTTTCCCCAAAACAGAAGATCCAATTTTCCAGAAAGCGATTTCGCCTCTCAGTTGTAAGTTCTCCAAACTCGATGTTATCACTGTGTTTTGATCAAGGTAGTTGTAGGGTTTGATCTGGGGGGACCAAAGATTCAATCTTTCTTTTTATTGGTTTATTTTTGTGTATAGAAATGTGTTGGCTCGAGTGAGATGAATAATGTACTGGAAATTGGATCCATCAGAAACTTCAAGTTTGATAAGATTTCAAAAAGAATGACTCTTGGATGTGGGATCTGCATAAATCTGGCTCTGCTATTTGTTATTGTTTAATTCTGTTGTCCTGATCTGATTAAGAAATGTACTACTAGATAAGACAAGTGATTATAGTATTATTAGAATTTAGAGGTTATAGAAATGAAATGTATCCAACATGTGTTGCACAATGGGAAACACAAAACAAGATGTAATGGTGAGAGTGTGAAGAACATAAGTACTGTATATAGTATTGTCCTTTCATTAGTGTCGGCACTTTTTATGCTTTTTCTTATGGATTCACTTATTCACATGTAATATTAGCTTTGTTCTTTCGCTCCCAGCCGCCGTTTTGCCTTATTGTTTGAATCTTTATTCCATTTCTATTTGTGTTGCTGTATTGTTTTGGTTTCCGAATCCGATGAACAGAAAGTCGGAAACCTGGTAAATTATCTCCTTCATTAGTGCTAAACTGCTAATTAGTTCTCGTAAATTTTACTCTTAACTTTGTATGTGTTCATGATTTTTATTGTTATGCGAGGATACCGTTCACAACTCTCGCTTTTGACATGACATAGTTGCTATGTTGAAGATCTGATATTGTTGTTTGAAGGCAGCTCCTGTACATGTCTCTCTATGCTGCTCAAACTTAATAGTCTATTGATAAGACCATCAAAATAACATTCATGAAACGATTATGCAAGATTCTCAGCTACTTATCGGAAAAGATTCTTGGATGTTTTCCAGTTATTAGGCTACCTTGTAGCATGATGTCTGATAGCAACATTTTCATGTATACTCATTTATGCTGAGCAAATACCAAGCTCTTTGGACTCAAATATTTTGTATATGGAGTTTAACTTTAAGCAATCACTGTCTTAAACTGAGTGATAAGCATATATAAATCAATTAATTTTTTTTCCTTGCAGGGGAAAATTGCTAGACCCCAGTGTGAAATCACGCACTCGGCATCATTGTGTGCAGCATGAATCAGAGTCAAGGAACAAGCTCTTTATGTTCGCCAGATCTTCCTGTGAAGCGGAAACGTGGACGTCCACGTAAGGATGAGAATTTGGTTCATGGAGAGAGCATGACTGTAACACCCGGACCTGACAGTTTTAAGAAAAACAAGCACAGTGTGGGTACTAGCAATGATGTTGAAGACGAGATGGTAGGCCAGGTGGTTTCTGGTGTTATTGAAGGTTCATTTGATGCTGGCTATCTTCTGAATGTTAAGATAGGAGACACCGACACTCAGCTGAGGGGTGTAGCATTTCTACCGGGGAAGTTTGCTCCGGTCACTGCAGCAAATGATGTTGCTCCTCACGTTAAGATGTGCCAAAGAAAAGAAATTCCAATACCAGCTGTCAACCTGCAATCCCATCTGTATGGTTATGCCCATGCATCAGAGCAAAGTAATAGGCAACTTGTCGAGGTGAAGAAGCAAATACCTGCAGTTCCAGACCAAAATCCACCCTTTATTCCTCAGTCTGGCATCCCAGGGTCTCTAAGAAGCCAATCTTCCTCTTTTCTAATTCCTCCGGTTGCTAATTTTCATAAGAATGATGCTCCAATGCCACAACCACCTGTCAAACCTGGTACTGATATCCCATCCACCAATGTAACGTCGAAGTTAGAGAAGTATGTAATTGTGGAACAGGATACAGTGTTAGAGGAAGTTGAGCCGGCGGCAATGACAGGACCAAATGATGTAGAGGTCAACAAAGAAACAGAAACATCTTCTGAAGCAATTGGTGATGTACCAAACATTGAAATAGTATGCAAGGATCACCCAATTGAACATGGGGCTGTGGTTTCTGAAAGCAGTGCATTGATTCAGGACGATGTAAAGGGCCTAAATTTTGAACTCAACCAAAATCCTATAGTTGCTGAAGCTGCTCCTGCAATTGTTGAACCACAGGCGATGGATATCGAAAAAAGTCTACTGGTAGATGATGAGGTAAAAAATCAGAACCTTCAACTTAATCAAGTTCCAGCATTTGTTGAACCTGCACCAAATTCTATCATATTGGGAGTTGAGACTGTCTCCGAGGACCCCAAAGAACCCGAGAATGTGGGTTTGGAAAAGAGTGCAAATATGGTGAAAAGCCTGATTGCTGAACTGAACCAAACTCCTGTATTTGCTGAACCTCCATTTGCTGGTTCCGATGCAACCAATAAACCAGTCGAGAATCTGATGGAAGAAGATCCTGACAATGCACCAAAGCCCAACCATGTAAATGAGGAAAAGAGTGTTGCAGCTGAAGAATCCATTCCTTCAAGAGTGACTGAATCTCACATCTCCACTTCTTCTCGTGTTGTTGACATTGCGGATGCAAAACCGTAAGATCAGCTCCAGGCAATCTGATAGAGCCAGCTTTTGCATTTCAGTCGCGGTTTCGAACATTGTATGAAAAAAATTTCATTTCTTTGATGGTTATCACTCTCACTCTTGGTGAGCAACATTGCCGATAACTTGGAATTTCCATTCTTTTCCGAGCTTCCTTTTCGCTGTGGTATTACCAAATTCCATATACAAATAACTATAGTGAGCATTTGGGCATTTATAAGAGGGAGTTATCAATTAGGTATGCGCCGTATGGCATATAGGTAATAAGATAACGTGATGAAGAAGATTGGGTCCGTCAGTTGCTTTTGGCCCAGATTGGTTATATAGAAGAGAACATGATATCCGATTGGGAAGATAAAGGTTATTAATTAGCTACGCTACTAACATAAAGGTTCACCGAGTCTGCACTCCAGTGTTTACCCCATTTACCCAATGTTCACAAAATCGGACCATCGCAAAATGAATCTTGATGTGCTCTTCATCATCCTTATCCTTACAGCTTCCCTTACAAACAACACAATATATTCCCCATTCCCGTTGCTTTGTCTGGACAATCTTTGGCACAGTGACCAGTACGGCCATTGCAGATTTCACAATAAGGTGCAATTGTCCACGTACCATTCTGACTCGTTACCCGCAAGCATTGCAAACAAATCAAAGTCACTATCGCTTTCTTCATCCATTTCTTTACCTAACACAAAATGGCAACAGCAAGTTATCATGATCGAATCAAAACCAGATTAGCGACAAGGATATATTCGACAGCAAAGCATATATAAAGTTATTAATTTGCATTATATTCTATTTCTCGGATCAAACCCTAATGGAGACAATAATGAGTTCCCTAAAAACGCGTGATAACGGAAATAAAAAGCTTACCGGCGGTGTTGGTGAGCATTTCCGGCGTTGGAACAAATGTTTTTGGAAGCTTCGCCGGCGATGGTTCGGGCAACTTGTCCTCCTCTTTGAGGTCGAATCGTTTCAGGCACATAGCACATGGTCGCTAATTGATCGAGATGTGATGAAGTGAGACGCAAAATTGGAGGTTGGCTCGTCTATATAGGGTATAATTGTAAATTTGTTATCTTAGGAATGACCCTTACGTCAATTTGTTACCAAAGAATTTTTTTCTTGATAATTTGCTACCCTAGGTTTTGGTAACCAGCCAATTCGTTACCTATACATCAAATTAAGCAAAATATTTAGCCAATTTGCTACCCTAGGTTTTTTTTTGATAATTTTTCGTGTTTTTTTCAGTCAAATCAATAGAATAGAGAATTTAGATTACCAAAATGCTTTCAAATGTTTATAATTTGATGAATAAATTAATAAAATTCAAGTAATTAAACAACAAAGTAGCAAATTGAAACGTTTATGAATCGTAGAGTAGCAAATCGGCAGGAAAAAATCTTAGGGTAGTAAATCGGTAGGAAATTTTTTTACGGTAGTAAATTGACAATTAAACCTTTATATAGACCAAGACATGGCCCTTCTCTAGTTCTCCGTTTTCGAATCGCTTTGGGCTTTGATTTTGAGTCAAATAAGGATAATTGGAAACAAATGACTGTCTAGGCTACATGCCCGGACTTTGATAAAGCCCCATGAAGCATTTGCCTCGGGCCCAATATTTTTAGGGCCCAAAATCTTAAGGGTTTCCTATACAAATTAAGAAGTCACAAGATAGTAAAAATAGTGTTTTTCTACATTCTCTCCCACGGTAAAGTTTTCCATGACAATCCATGAGAAATCAAACGATTTTCTAGATAATTTAAACATCTCACGCTTAAAAATTTATCTTCTGCTTCTAATTGAATACGTGATTCCCTCTCTCTCAATTGGTGTTGCTGAAGTCACTTGCTTCAGTTTATCAGTTTATTGGTTTCACTAACTAAATTTGTATTCATAATAGGTTCAGTTTATTGCTTAAGTTTATTGTCTTGTGATTCTCGTTGAAAGATAAAGATCGATTAGCCCTTGGGTAAGTTTTGGAGAACTGACATCTTTTTTGGTTCCCTTGCGATACAACTTTTGATATTATAGTTCTTTTAATTTATTTTTAAAATAGCGCTGTGATTGATTGATCTTTGCATGCACTATTCATTGAGGTAATCATTAGGTTCTTCAATCGGTTTTTTTGAGATTTTTCTTGTATGAACATAAAATTTAAGGCACTATTTTTCAAGCTTATCTCGGGTCTCAAAATCTAAAGTCCAATCTTGCTAAGCTAGGCCAAAAGACCCATACATTTTGGATTTAGCTTCGGAATACCCTAAAACTATATTTAAATTTAAATTTTTATTTCATTTTCTGATAAACCTCTTGTACAACCATTACATTAGATCAAACCGATAAGTAGCGTTGGACGAGGAAGTAAGACTACATCATCATATTATCAGAGGCATGCATTGGAGGGGTTCGAGTGTCTAAATTGGCTACATTCTTAGCTAGAAATATTAACTTTGCTATAGACATGCTTGAAAATTGTCCTTCGTAGTAAGACTAGTAATACTCCAAACATGGTTCCCTAGAGGTTACATACTCTATGGAAGAATTGTCTTCATATAACCGTAGGTATGTCAATTCATGTTTCTCACATTTATAGGGAAGGAAATTGTGTGGCAGATGCTCTTGCAAATTTTGGTGCAATTACGAGTGATCATGTATGGTGGAATATGGTCCCTGCTTTTCTAAGGCAAACATTTGCAGTTAATCTCTCATCTTGGACTTGATATCGATTTCGTTGATGATATGGTTCCTAATATTTGTACTTTCTTATCTATTTTTATGTTTCGGTTTGGTTTGTTCTCTACAGTTTGGCTTGTGGTTTGTATTGTTTGTTTTGGTTGATTTAGCTTCATGTCCCCCAACTATGTACTTGTTTGGATTTTGTTCTGGCTTAATTAATAAAATTTTGAGCTGGACGTGGAGTTTGTCCCAGTCTTGCTTTTCTTTAAAAAAAAGACAAAAGACTAGTAATACTCCAGATATCACTTAAACTCAACATTACAGATTGGTTCATCAATCTTACTCAATTAATAGCCTTTTTTCTGATTAGAGAAATTGAACTTTCTTCCTCTTCCTCCCATCCATTCCAATCTAAGAGACCACAATGAACCTAGCTCATCACTAGGTACCCGTGTTTGATAATCACAGTCAACGGCGAAACTACACTGGGTCAAGCCCAGGTCATGGCCCCCCCTGAATTTCAGAGAAACAACCCAATATTTGCAGTATATTATGTCTGTTGCGATTAAACCATGAAAACACGTATACTATATCAGTTGTAATTAACCAGTTAAACCATTATCTATTAATGTTAGAGTTTTTCAAGTTTAACTATCATCTGCAAGTAGCCAACTGACACGTAATTATAAATCTATATATGATAGCTAGGTTTGGAAGACAACACCAATTAGGAATTACCCATCCTACCTAATTAAATTTTTTTAAAATTTTTCGTATAAATAGACCATTAAGCCAATTTACATTTTGCTTATTGATTAGTTTTCTCTAACGCCCTTCTTTATATTCAAATCCTACTTTTTGTATGGAGAGATATTTTAAAAGAAACAAAAAACTTGTAAATTCTCTAATCAAATAATCGTCTTTCTCAAATTCAGTATCTAAGTTATCAGAGTAAACTAATGAAAGACATGAATTTGTTATTTTTACGATGGAGTACATTATTTTTAAAAATATTTTCATGGTATAGAACCTCGACGAAGACTTTTACCTATATAGTAGTTAATACTTTTACGAGCACAATTTTATATTTTATAATTATTTAATTTAATATTAATATAAATATTATTTTTAGTTTTATGAGCACAATTCCCCCCACCCCCTCCAACCCAAACATTAAATCATGACACCGTCACTGATCATAGTAGGGGCAATCCAGTGATTACCCCACGTAAAACAAAAATCAGAAACTTTGACCATATATAGAGTTTACAAGTTCATATTAATAAAATAATCTATAATATATAGACAATATATTGATAAAATAATCTATAATATATATACAATTAATGGACTAGACAAACTTAGCCCTACGGGCAAGCCTTAACATGCCAAATTTTTTTGGGTCCATAAACTTTGAGAGCTCGGCCCGAGCCCAGCCCTATAATTTTAGGGCCAAAATCCGGGTCAAACCAGACTTGAGGTTTTTGGGCCTCCCTCGGGGTTTCAGCGCCAAATGGTGACCCTAGCACTGAACATTGATGAAAGTAACGAGTTCACAAGAGTAGAAACGTAACTAAGACCATCAGGCATCAACATGACAACTCACTGAGCATTGATGAAAGTAACGAGTTCACAAGAGTAGAACGAAACTAAGGCCATCAGGCATCAACATGACAACTCGGGCACATAACATCAACCAATCACCGGTATTACAATAAAATCAGCCCTACCAAGTAGAAATTATTCGAGAAGGCTTTCATAAAATGTTAAAAACTCGGTGATACAAGATACATCCGGAAAAAGAAGTTACTTCTCATAAGAAGGAGAAAAAAAATAGTAAGCCTCAACCAGTACCATAAAATTATTATAGGTCTCTAGAGTCAAATGCACGGAAAAGAGCTCAACACTACACAACTAAACGACTCAGCTATAACCCACCTGCGATTGCTGCTGGGACTGCTGCTGGTAGTTCCCGTATCCAGCAGGATACCCACTGTAGTACAAGTTAGGGTCTTGGGCAACTTGGGCATAGCCATATCCCTCTGGGGTTGGTGCATATCCATAATAGCCAGGATATTGGCTTGCATCCACCTGACCCTGAAAAACCATAAGAAACAAGAATAGTTTGGGTCAATGTAGTCTGCAAATCCCATCAAGTTACTGTGTCTGAGCAAAGCACCTGTTGCTTGTTTGAAGGACTGCGACCCCATGAAAGTCGGATGTTTTGTCCACCAAGCTGAGAATTGTTCAATGCCTGCAAAGCCTCTTCAGCACGGCTCCTAAGGTATCCAAAACCACAAAAGATTAGTTAGATCATCTGATATTCAAATCAATATATATATGCGATGTAGCCGATTATGTGACGGATAAAAAACTGAGATGACAAGCAGATTACACTACCTCTCTGCAAACTGAACAAACCCACATCGCTTGCCTGCTGGAATCTTAACATGTACTAGCTCACCATACTGGCTGAAAACTTGTCTCAAATGGTCATCGGTAACATTAGCATCCAGGTTTCCAACAAAAATCTGCAATGATCAATGAAAGTCACAAACTGTTGCTAAAAAAGAAACCTCATAATAAGTATATGAAATACCCACAGTTGTGTTATTTGGATCAGTCTCATTCTTTGCACTTGGAGAACTCTGATATGAAGCTGCATGTAGAAAAGTAAATTTAAAAAACCAGAATCATAACAATGGATGCCACCACATTAACACGATGAACCATCACAGAGTAAAAGAGATTAGAAATTCAATTAGCTTTCCTTAAATGCTATCTTACTAATTATCCTATGCAATTGTGGATAAAGCACAATGCTGCAGAGCACATGGGTGACATCGTTGATCATCAAATGAAACACAAGTTGAATATACTTCTTCCTAAGTCGGAGCACTTAAGTGGCATCGTTAAGCAACAGAACAAGACACATAAGAAGTAGCCTTTTTCCCAAGGCCTTACAGCATTAGCCTGTATTGTAGAAAATACATCATGCATGCCTCACCAACATGTACAAAAACAACTACTTACAGGAAAAGCTGTTGATGCAATAGCTGAACTACTTATAAACCAGGGCTTCATGATAAAAACAGGGAGAATTTCTCATTTTTAATTAGTCAATGGGACAGTAGGAAAATTCCTATGACGGAAACAGAGGTCACATCCAGTAACTTCACAACAAAGTTCAACCAAGGAAAAGAGAGAATAGCATCATAGATGCAGCAATCATATGCCACACAAGAATGAAAGCCAATACATTAAATGTGGAACTGACCTAAGTGAGGTCAAGCACTAGAGGGTGAACACTTTCAGCTGTTCAGAAGCAGGCCCCTAGACGACAGAGCCTCACCTCATGACCCCCTGCTTCGAGACAACATGAGTTTTATAAGTTCTCAATTTTTAGAACATTTGTCTTGCCCAGGGTTTTTATAGATTGAAGTAATAATATGACTTGAAAAATCATGTTCATCTTCAGCAGAAAGGAATCAACCTTTGCCAACTAACCACTATTGAATGGAACACTGAATGTCATGCAAAAAAAAGAACACCAAACATAGGCAGATTGGGGTAAAACAAAGAAGAAAAGGACTGCAAGTCACAGAGCAAAAAATCAAAACATGAAGTTGGCATTAACAGACAACCACATGACAAATCCCCACAAGAAGAAAAAGGTAATACCTTTTGAGTATTGTTGACTGCCTCCAGCATTTTTGTTTGCAGCTGGCCCAATTCTCATGGGTCTTGAAGAGCAAACAACTCCATTCATCTCACTCATAGCACGCATCTGTTCAGTCTCATCTGCAAACTTCACAAACCCATATCCCTTGGTACGCCCGGTCAGCCTATCAAAAACAACCGTGGCTCCCTTGCACGACGGATACCTTGCCTTGAACAATTCTTGCAGCATGTAATCTGTCACGTCAGCAGCTAAATCCCCCACAAAAATAGTGTAATCAGGCGTGTCGTCAGAACGCTTCTCCCCTGCAGACGCCCAGTTCAATCTAAAATTCTGGCTACCATTTGGCATAGGGGTACCATTGTACGTCTGAAGCACTCTCTCTGCAGCACCCCGATTAACAAATTCAATAAACCCATAACCCTCGGATTGACTAGTTAGCTTATTGCGGATAACTTTCACATTAATAACCTGAAACCACATTGTACAAAAAACAAAACACTCGATTAACAAACAAAATTTTAATACAACATCATACGCAGTACTCAAAATAATAACATAGCTAATTCAACCAATCCACGTAATCAACACCTTTTCATAAATCAAAATTACATTAAACACACTTAGAATCCATAGAAAAATAACATAGCAATGTAGTTTATAGCGAGACACTGTTACTAAGAAATCGAACACATACAACCTCAGCCATTACTATTACTACAGAATCAAACACGTGTAGGTTTTCTAGAAAATAAGATTAAACTAAAAATATAAAACAGATCTAACATATAAAAAAGATTGCAGCTATGAGTAGAAATATAATTAAATAAAAAAATTATAAAAAGAGAGACACCTCGCCGGAGATGCCTAAGATGCTGTAGAGATAGTTCTCTTCCATCCAGTACTGTAAGTCGCCGATCCAGAGAGTGCGGACCTCGTCGGAGCTGGCGGGCTGGGCCGGAGGTGGTGGTTGTTGAGCCAGGTGTGACTGAGGAGCCCACATGGCCTGAGCGGCGGCGGCGACCGGAGGAGGAGGAGGCGGCATCATCATGTAAGGAGACTGCTGGCCGTACTGCTGGGCCGGCTGCTGGCCCATTGCTGACGGAGGAACGCCGGAGCCTGGTTGCATCATGATGACGAACGACGATGTTGAATCTTAGGGTTAGAGAAGAGAGAGAAGATAGAATGTGACCGAGTGAGAAAGAGAGAGAGTTTAAATGAGGCGGTGGTACGGGAGACCTTTCTTGGGAACAGGCACGTAATGTCGTCGCGTGTCAGATTTGGAATCCTTTTGGGCCTTTGGGCCTAGTATTCCAGACTAGTAATGTTATATTTTGGGCTTTTTTTGGGCCGAGAGCGTCGGATGGAGCTCTTGCCCTCGACGGTTCATGACAGATCACTGAAATTAATTGACCGATGTAATATGACTGTTGATTCACAAGCTGAAAAACTAACCCGACTCGACTCCATGAGAACAATGGTTGGGTTGTCAAACATTACCTCAATTTTGACAACCAAGATTATTTGAAATCTAATTTCAATCAATGTTCATTAAAATTTCACACATGAAACTCTACCAAGAACAAGTTGTTTAAGACTTTAAGTATCCTATTTGATGTTGTAGTTCTAAAATTGTTGAATTTTGCCCAACTAACAAGAGAGGTACATAAACTAGCTATGTCAAATTTGAGCTCCAAAATTTCGATCTTTACATACACTACAAAAGGAGAGGTAAAATCTTTACATACTCTACATACCTTGGCATCTATGTTGCACAGACACCGGATACGGATACGGGGACACAGACACGTGGAGACACGGGATAAGACAAAGTTTTAAAAAGTAAGATACGGATGCCGAGACACGGTAATTTAATTAAAATTAAATATTTAATAAAAAATGAGTAAAATTATCAAAATTATCCATAAATATAAAGATCATGTAACTTAAAAATTCATAACAAACTTTAAAATCCATATGTCATAAAAAATACTAAAAATCCAAGCAAAACATAAAGATCATATAACTTCATGGTGTGATAATAAGTTGCACTCTCGTTGCTATCATTATAAGATTTCAAATAATACGTTATCTATTATTGGTTCGTTTAGAGAAATATTTTCAAGTTCAAGAACGTTTCCTAATTCTATAATGAATGCGATTCTCATTTATTTATGTTAAATAATATATAAAAAATATATATTATTTAATACGCTAAAGTGTCCTTGAGTGTCTATGGAGTGTCCTCGAGCATCCCCAAGTATCCAAAAAAGAATATTTTTAGACACGCCACGTAGGACTTTGGACCCGGCGTCCCAAAGTGTCCTCAAGCGTCAGAATGTCCCTAAGTGTCAGACACGTGACACGGCACTATAATGAAGTGTAGGTGCTACATACCTTGACATTTAGAAGAAAAAAAGAAGAAGAAGAAGAGAGTGTAAGCGTAACACATGGCTTACCGTAGATGGTAAAATTCATTTAGTTACTTTTACAAAAGGGAGTTGGAAGACAAAAATGACGACGCCAACTACAAAAGATGAAAATTAATTGGGTCCAAACTCATTTGAATATCAAGGTCCAAATTACTCTCAGTTCTCCCACTTTCCGAGTCATAATTTCAAATTTGGGACCGTACATTCTATATATTATTGGATGAAGATCAACTCTACAAAAAATGAATCAAAATAGAGATCATTTGAGTATCCGATTTTGTCAAATAAATAAATGATTATGGTGAATTTCAGCATTACAATAACAATCGTTCATTTGTTTTACAAGATTGGATATTCACATGATCTCTATTTTGATTCATTTTTTTATAAAGTTGATACATCCAATACTTTATAAAATGTACGATCTCAAATTTAAAATTAAGAATTAAAAGCGGAAGAAAAGATTGAAATTTAGACGTGGATGTCCAAATGTGAGTTTGGACCGGATCAAAGTCTACAAAAAATTATGCGGTTGAGTCAAACTGTCAAACAGTGTCAGCTTCAGTTTGAGCTACTGCTGCGAGTGAGAGTTGTACACTGAACCAGTTTCAACGCTCAACTCCCGATCTCTCATTGGACACCAGAAAGAAACCCAAATCTTATATCTTGTTTCCAGAACTGGTATGAAGTACTCATCTTCTTTACATTTTCCATCAAGCGCTTGAATATCTATCTATCTATCTCTGCGATCCCAATTTGCCTATAGTTCAGTCAGCATTTTACAATGTCGCATAACGACACTTAGCTTTGTTGTGCCTCAATTGTGAAGGAAGCTGGAGTTAATTAGATTTGTGTTTGTTTTGTGGGTAACTTGTTTCATCAAGAAATCATAAAGGCAGATCTTGTATTTGGGTGAATACTGAAAAATGGATATGCATTTGAAGAACTTGTTTGATAGATTCCAGGAGCAATTTGGGACCGGTCCGGGGCTCGGTCCCGGATCCGGGACATGTCTTATGAGTGTTGAAGGCATTGCTCCAAATATTATCAAGGTCATGTTTAAAGCTGCAGCAGCTCTATATAGGACTGATCCCTGGAAGAGATTGTGTCCGGGACATTTATTTGGTATTCGGGTTGGGAAGGATACGGATTGGTCTGGCAAGAAGCAGCATTTTCCGTGTGTTCAGTTCGTCGGCGGGGATGGAGGGGATATCGGATTTCACATGTTTCGGTCTCAGAATGATGCCAAGAGGATGACAGGATCAAGAGAGACGATTCAGGTTCCGAATGTGGAGTTGTTAAGGGTCACGTATGAGCGTCACACGGTGTTGTTTCCCTCAAATCGGAAAATGATCAAGTCTTTGGCGTTGGAGGCTTCGGGTAGTGATAGGTATCCGGTTATTGATGTTGCACGCTGCACGTCGTCGGGGAGTCTTAGGTTCAGGAATGCAACTCTTGAAGAGCTTAGATATGTGTGTGCATTTATGAAAGCTATTGCTCTTGTGCACCCGTTGCTTCAGGCAGAAAAAGAAGGCGGTCCAAAGTGGTCGACGTTGATGTACTTTGAACCATTTATTGAGACTGTTGATGTTCAGTGGCCACAAGAGATGTCCAATGGTTATGATCTCGTTGCGGTTACAGTCTCGCACCCACCTGGTCAGGCATATGAGGAAAAGGCTAGTTCAGCGGCTACCTCAAGGTCCTCGACTCCAACTAAGTATGCTGAACCATCAAAGGAAGAGACTTTTCTTGATATAAGAGTTTACTCAAATGGCAGCATGAGGCAGTGTGCATCATGCCAGAAAGAAATCCATGGTGATCAAGCTCTTTGTTGTGGACGCTGTCGAGCTGTAATCTACTGCAGCTCTGTTTGCCAGAAGCAGCATTTAAAGGAAACACATAAGACCCTGTGTGGTCTGTACAGGGCGATGATGGAAAGGGAAGAAGAGCTGGCCATGAATATTTTCATGTTCCCATCTGCTGCTGACCATCCTTGTAAGTGGCTTGAGTCATTGGGTATCCATCAAAAGGGCATGTGGAGGAGAAAGTGTAGTTGCTATTCTCACTGCCCTTTTGGTCTTCTGCCTATTAAAAGTGGACTCTGGGATTCTTGGGGAGGTCTCGATGATGAAGAGTTTCCCCGAGACTCATCTTTTCATCATCAAATGTCAAGTCCAATCCTCCTCTCCGGTTGGTCAGAGTACTATAATATACGGTCAATTCCATTGTCAAGCCCTGTTGCTGATATCCTTTCCCACCCATTGACAGTTTTTTACATATTGACAACTCTCAACATAAGCTCAAAGAACTTACTACTGAAAGGGAAAGAGGTGATTGTTCACTACATTGGGCCAGAGGGAGAGTTAGACTGGTTGCCAGCATTTGCCGAGGTTGGTCATTTGCTCAATGGATTGGGTAATGTACAGATCGTTATGGTCGGTCCTGAAGTTCCAACAGATTTGTCAGGAACAACTTCAGGAATAGGCAGCAGAGTGAGAGTGAATTTTGTCAGGGGTGTCTATCAGGAGGAAGCCACCTATCTTCCTTTGCCCCATGCCATAGTTGCACTCAACTGTGGATTGGAGGACTATTCGACTTGGAGTGGAGCTCTCAATTCAATCAAGTCCATGGGCGTTCCAGCCTTCTTCACAGACCAATCCGAGATATCTTGTAATGATGCTAAACAGGTTCTACGAAGTGCTGGACTGCATATCACACATCCTGTGACGCCAAATCCTTTCCGGTCACCAGTAAAACATCAGGGCCCCTCTAGCAATCTGCCTTGTTATAGCAATGGTTTTGTGCTTGGGGTCAATACATGATTTTGGAGCTGCTACAAATAATGAATACTCAACCTCAACTTGTTACTGACCATGGTGCCTACTTCTCTAATGACTTGGCGGTAATGAATTTGCTGGTGAGCATTGCCTATCTCTGTCATGAAGCTTGTCTGTTTAGCATTGTTCCCTTTTGTCCTTTGAATTGTAAACATCATTTTCTGCTAAAATTGTGATTTAGTCTTCCTAGTTATATTTGAACCTTCTGTACCTATAGCAATTGGTTCTTGATATTTTTTTTGTTTTCAACCCACTTGTATCAACATGTGATGTAGAGACAGTGATGTACTAGTATTTCTTGTCACAAGAGTTTTTGATAAGTCACAAGACTCCAAGTTGCAGTTTTTCAACTTCATCCTACAGTATAAAGGAGACGCAAATCAGATTTTTAAGTTCCTTAAAACCTTGATTATATTCAATTGTTCATCTTAAATAGACAGTCCCTCACTCCCTCTGTCATGGGAGGACATGCCATTTCAGACCCTCAATCTCTGAAAGTCTTTGCTAAAGCCCTAAGAGGGTATGCTGTCAAACTAAGGCTCTAAAGCCCTACTTGTCCCACACTAGGGCTATAAAAGCCATCCCAACCATTAGTAACAACAACCTTCTTCCTTTCTCTGCCAAAACCATTTCTCTCTGTGTATTGTAAGCAATGGAGCTCTCATACCAAACCTTCTACCCTTACCAATTTGTCTTCCCCTCCCATCTTGTTTATCCATATCACCTGAACCCAGAAAACTATGTACACTGGACTGAAACACCAGAGTCTCACGTTTTCTCTGCTGACCTTCCCGGTAAGATTTTCAACCCTCTTTTGTTTAGTGAAACTTTTTGTTGTTGTTACTGTTGTACTTTTGTTTCCATTGTGCTGAAACTTTTGTTTTAGGTGCGAGGAAGGAGGAAATCAAAGTAGAAGTGGAAGACTCAATATACCTGATCATCAGAACAGAGAGACTTGATGATGATGAGAATGAGGACGAGGATGAAGATGATGAGTCCTCCACAGAGGAGGCTAGGAGGACCTTCATGAGGAAGTTTCGGCTTCCGGGTCGGGTCGATGTCGAAAGAATCTCAGCTGGATATGAAGATGGAGTCTTGACTATCACAGTGCCAAGAACTTTGAGGAGTTTCTTCATTGAACCAGCTGACATGACAGAAAGGCTTGGTGTTCTTGCAAGGGCTGCATGATCTCTACTTCAAACATGTCACTTGTTTTATCAAAATAAGATGCCAAGCTTTTTCTCAAGCAATAGATTATTAGATTTAGTTTGTTGGATCACTGTAATTCTGTAAAAATTCGCAAACTATACTACTGTTCTAAGTTGGTACTTGTTTGGATAACTAGCATTGTTTTTGCTAAATAAAAATCCAACTTGGTCTCTCTAGCTCAAATGCAGACCTTTTACTTATTTTGGTGCACAAATATCTTCACTAAAAAGATCCTGCACTGCACCAAAGTTCCAGCATCTTATCCATATTTCAATTCTAATACTGTTTGTGCAATTCACGAGACGTGAGCAATGACCATTCATATGATTTTTGTACCTCAACTCAATGATTGTGTTAGATATTTTTCTTTTCTGGAATCAAGAAGATAAATTGTGGGCGGCAGTCACATGGGACCTTGAAATAATGTCTATTTAGCTTTTTCCAATTTACCTTAGTCATGTGCAATACGATAGTGATATTGATATAGACACCGACCTTTGAATCATGAGGAAAACATTTCACAATTGGGTCTGCAATCTGCATCATCCATTTCACTATTTCCTGCACTAACCATCTACTGTCTACATTAGTCATTACAACAGCATTTTCACCGTTCCTATAGTCATCCGGAATGCCTTGTCCTTCACACTGAACTCGTAAATTCAGTGGTGAAAAGATACACAACATCATTCTAGCTAAACAACGATAATACTACAAGTCATTCTGTGGCCATTTTCAGAATTTCGACAGCCTCCCTTAGTCTTTTCTCTGTGTTCTCTCTAGCATTGGCAAACCGAGCATTCCTGCATTAAGATGAGGACATAACACAGGTCATATCACTAACATCCCCATTTTTCGTCGAAAAAGCTTTTACAGTAGAAATATGAAAAGACCCTTTGCTGAAATCTGACCTTTTATCATTACATGCTTGCCTACTGAATTCCTCCACAAGACTACGCAGCCTTTTCAAGTGAGCAGGTGACTTGCGTACAGCTTCAGCACCTTTATGACTAGAGCATATCTTCTTCAGAAGTTCAGAGGCAATGAAATACCCTTCTTCCTTGTTCCTGTAAATAAAACCCATTAGCCATTGATTCAGACAGGGATGTCGAAAGTCCCTTACGCTTAAATTAGAAGTTAAGGACATAAAGACCTTAGCAACTCCCAGAGAACAGTTTCTACAGAACCTTCAATATTGATGAGCACTTCAACCAGGTGCGGATAGCGAGCCAAGTTTCTTAGAGTTAACAGTGCATGCTTTAGAACCTCCTGATCGGGTATACTTCGGCTACATGAGTGAATAAGCTTCAGCAAAGTTTTAACAGCTCCAGCATCCACAAGTCTTTCACAGCATTTCTGAGAATACCTTGTAGCCATATCTGTCAATAGTATCATAATGCAAGTACATCACTTGTTTGCAATCTCACATAATAGTTCTTAACATTCCTGTTCTGTGTCAGTTATCAGATTAGAAAGAAAACTTAGCATATAGGATATAGGGGAGTTTCACAATTGTATGATTAGAAACTATTTTCAGCAGCATGTTTTGAGTTTTGGTTAAGGTTCTAAACTACCTGCATAAAGAATGCTTAGTGCTCTAATAGCTTACAGTGCAACTCCTAGAAAAGATATTGTAAAACCATGCACGAGATAGGTATCATATCACATTTAAGTATGTTGTATAGCCCGTTTTCCTTACCCAAAATGGCACTGGTATGTCGAATGTTGCTGATACTTTTCATTCTTAGTAGTTCTTGAAGAGCAGCAACAAGTCTGTTGATAATACGCATGCTATCATCCACACTCGCGGCAGACTTATGAACTCTCAAGCGTATATCCAAAATCTGTTCCCGGGACTCTTTTTTCCGTGCCTGGTAGCCTCTCCAGTGTGACTGAAATAAAAATTAAGAGCAAGAATGAAACATTGAGGGTACAATCTGGTAAACTGCAACAGAAACCTCTTCAATATCACATTCCCGAAAGCTTCATAGTAACCCGGTCTACAAAGACCCTCGACTTTCTTGTTGTACGCGTACTCTTTTGCTGGACCAGCATGTGCAAACATTTGCTTCTCAATGATCATCTTCAGAAACGCATTTTCTTCATCGGAATTAGAATCTCTATCAGACAACAACGAGTCACCTCCGAAAATAATGTACAATCCTATTCGAAGCCAAATAGGGTTATAACTCATGAAAACTTTAAAGGCCCTTCTTTTTCAGTCCAACATCAGTCACTAAAGGGCAATGCACCTTCATCTTCAACCTCCCTTCGCCGATATTCCAGGCAATAAAGCAAACACATTGTTCAACTATCTAATCAGAAAAGAAAAAAATTACATACTTTACAGCAAAGAAAGCAACAAATTCATTAAATTACGAACCTTAGATACTTGAATCATCGAATCCAAGACCTCTTTACAACTCCCCAAGCTCAAATTGAGCCTCATCCTCATCGAGTACTTAGCCCCCGAAAACACCTTCTCGCTTTCGCAATCCTCCTCGGCTCTCCACGACGAGTCTCTCTGCCGCTTCGGGTCACGCCACGCGGCCTCGACCCGAACCTCAACACCAAACCCGCTGCTCTCCCTCTTCTTCTTCCCCTTATGAACGGTCGGAACGCGGTCCACGTCGACAGGGAAGTTACAGCCGCAGGATCTAGGGTTTTCGAAGAGGAAATTGAGCCAGACAGTGAGGGACTGTTCTTTACGAATCTCGAGTTTTCGGGAGGATTGAGACTTCTGGAGCTCCACGGCTTTGAGTTTCCGGACGGCGGAGGAAGAGGAGGAGGAGGAGGTGAGAGGGGTTTGTTTGGAGGCGGTGAAAAATTGGAAAGTAGTGGAGATTTTGGAGGTGGTGGGGCGTTTGGGGGTTTTGAAATTGGAGATGTCTTTGAAGAGAGTGGAGTGGTGTTTGTACGGCGAAGGTGGTGGTGGTTCTGCGGCGGCGTAGTCCATTGTGGTGGTTTGTTCTGAGAGAGAGAGAGAGTAAAGTTTGAATTTTGAAATGAGGAATGAGAAGCGGCAATGACGAATTGACGATTATGAAGAGCTTTTTTTTTCGAATGAGAACCTTTTACGACGAACTTCTTGAGCGCATAGAGTGTTTTCAGTTTTCTCACTATGTCCATATTATCCTTCATAGTGAACTTTTATGTGGTCATTATTTCATTTTGAAAATCTTTTCTATGATTTAAGTAAATGAATCGAGACGGTGTAAAAACATGTATTTGACTTCGGGTGTAACAAACAAACATGATGGTCTTATGAGCTTCTGGATCGTCTTAAGTTTCAATGCAATTGTTCCACTCTAAATTGGTTAGAAAAGTTGTGAGAGATATGTTTTAAATGTATGCTCATTGATTTAGTCGTACAGAACAAAATTTAAGTTTACAAGTTCCTCTCTCAAATGTACAAATGATTAAATCGCGGAGGTATATATGTCACCTCGGTTTAGCCTTTATTAGGACATCTCCAATGGAGTGGAGATCTAAGATCTAGGAGTTATAATTATAGCTCTTCTTCAGAAAAGTCTTTTCCAATAGAGAAAAATTGAGGATCCATGGGCTAAAAATCTAGACCCAAGTGTTAAATGAAGTGCTAAAATAGGACTTGGTATAACACCTCTAACATGTGGGACCCACACATAAAATGTAATAACACATTTATTACAATTTTGTTACAGAACATTAATCATTGGAGACATTGAAGTCCTAAATGAAAAGTGCTAAATTGAAGTCTTATATGTAAGTTTAGCACCCCATATAGGACTTAATGATTGGAGATGCTCTTACACTATCATTTTAATGTCACGTGTAGTTTTAGACTTTTGAGCCACTCGATAAATAATTCCCCCTAACCGACGAAATAGATAGGAGGCCCAACATTGGCCCTTTTGAGCCCAAACTAGCTAGTTTATAAGAAACTTCCAATCTTTGATCCGGTATCTTGTATCAAACGGTCCAACGTAGAAGGGTAATAACACAATTGGTCCGTGAAGCCCACTCGCCCTCTGATTCGTTATTCAATTGTCACATTTCGTGTCTTTGCATCTCTTCAAATCCTCCGTCTCTTCTCAAAAACGAATAATTTCTCCCAACAACCTTTACTGGGTCTCAAATCACAATCTGAAAAAAGCTTTAAAAATTTTGTACTCTCAAATTAAAATCGCAATTATGGCTCAAGCAGTCGAAGAATGGTACAAGCAGATGCCTGTGATCACCAGATGGTATCTCACTGCTGCTGTCGTCACCAGTATCGGTTGCTCTCTCGATGTATGTCATAAAGTCTCAATCTTTCTTCCCATCTCTGGTCCTATGCAATTGGGTTTTGCTCGAATTCAATTGTGTTTTGGTTAAATTCAATTGGGTTTTGGTCGAATTCACCTGGGTTTTGTTTAAAAATTGATTGCTTAGAATCTGGAAGCTGCGTTCAATTAAACAAGGGCTATATTGTACTGGGTTTAGCTTAAATTTTTTATGCAATTGTCAATTTTTGATATCATTGCTGCATAAGATGTAGTGAAACTTTGTTTAATACTGATGGTTTTTCTTGTTCTATTGTTGAATTTGAACAGATAATATCTCCTCATAATTTGTACCTGAACCCTATACTAGTGGTGAAGCAGTATCAACTATGGCGCCTCATCACTAATTTCTTGTACTTTCGAAAGATAGGTAATGGGTACTATCTGCGTTTGAAGTTTTGATTAAGTAGTTGTTAGTGTTTGTTCTTCGTAACGTAGTGTTGTTGTGACATTGGCAGACTTGGATTTTCTGTTCCACATGTTCTTCCTGGCTCGGTACTGCAAGCTTCTTGAAGAGAACTCTTTCAGGGGAAGGACGGCTGATTTCTTTTACATGCTGTTGTTTGGTGCATCTGTGTTGACTGGGATAGTTCTTGTTGGAGGGATGATACCATATCTATCTGAGTCGTTTGCAAAGATCATATTCCTCAGCAACTCACTTACATTCATGATGGTTAGCCGCCTTTACTTTGTTCTGACTGCGATGGATTCTACAGCTTGGTCTATTTTCTGTTTTATCTGAGGACTCTTTATCTTTCATATTTTACAGGTGTATGTGTGGAGCAAGCAAAACCCTTTCATCCATATGAGCTTCTTGGGACTCTTCAATTTCACAGCAGCGTACCTACCATGGGTTAGTATGTTTAACTCACACTGTTTATAATGTTAGATGCTTTGCCTCTCCTCTGAGACTAATGTTGTTCATCTTTACTCCAGTTTCTTCTAGGATTCTCTGTCCTTGTTGGAGCAAGTGCATGGGTGGACTTCCTGGTGAGTAATTTCATCAAAACTTTGCATCAGTATTGACATATCAATTCAGCATTTCATCATAATGTCAAACTTGGAACCTGTCCCATGGAAATAATCAAACTGTACTTATTGATGCACAATCAGTTATGTGCAAAAGGCTAAGTCACTGTAATCAACAGTATAGCTAGAAAACAAAGATAATATTACCCTAACCCCATCAAACACGGCTTTTAATTTCTTCATGAGTTGATAATTGTTGCTAACAGTTGTAATCTAACTGCTGATACTTTCTTCAAGATGAGATGGTATATTGCCTCAAATTAACCTTTTCAAAAGCTGGTGATCAAATTGTATGTGTATTTAGTGGTATCTCATTATGAAACATACTAGAAAGTTAGAAACAGTGTTGATAAGTTTTTTATGCACTTAATCCTTGCTGATCTGTTGATTGGTTATTATTCAGGGAATGATTGCTGGTCATGCGTATTATTTTCTGGAAGATGTCTACCCACGAATGACAGGTCGCCGGCCCTTGAGAACACCTTCATTTATCAAAGCACTATTTGCAGACGACCCTGTTGTGGTGGCAAGACCAGCAAATGTGAGATTTGCTCCTCCACCTGTTGTTGAGGGATTTCAATAAGGTTGACGATACAGGAAGGACAGTTTGATGGGGCTAAGCTATGTGATATTTATCGGAAGTAGTCGTAGCTTTGTCGTCTTGGATCGATTTCTGTAATATATAGAGATATACACTGATATACTAATCACCTTTTGTGCATTTGTTAAAATTCAAGGCTTATGATTGCCGATCGATGTGCTTTCTGTTTAGTTTAGTGTCGTTATAGTAGCATTCTGCCTAGTTGTTTCCTTTGTTTCTGTGGTCTCCAGTTCCTCATTCACATATGATTGTACCGGGTTGGATGTTTCTAGTCTGGAAGATCATTAAAACTCTATCAAAATTCTGGCATCACTGTCTCGTTTCAGGTCTTCATTTGTTCTTATATTATTTCTTTGAGAGAATGACAGCTAATGACAAAATAAGTACTAATATATTTCATAACACAATCACAACCTGATTTAGACAATAAAAGACTGGGTCTAAAGCTCAAAGTAGTAGCAGTTATACATAATTCATTAAATAGCCAAAAAAGATTATTCTACCCCCCATATATATTAAAAATCCTACCCCTCTCTCTCTCATGTGTCGTCGTTTTCTTTCGCTCTAGCCACCATCCGACTGCCGCTTCCAGCCGTCGTCTAACTGCTACTGAGCAATCTTTGAAGACTCAAACTTAGTTCCAACTTCTCTTAAGCAGGAGCTCAACCGAACGACCGACGTCACCTAGGTCTGCTTCAGCTTCGGCTTGCTCCGACGTTGCTCAGTCTCCGAGGTGCTCAACCTCTGTCAGTAGCAAAGCGAGAAAGCTCACCTCCACCACGTCACATCCTTGCCACGCGACCCGACACCGCCTCGGCGGTGCTCATTCTTGCTCCGTGTTCGAGCTCGCCTCCCTCAGCCAGACCTCGCCGCCACCTCTGGACGACACCACGGCTCTCACCTCCCAGCTTCGATGTCGCGCCTTAGTATCAACAACTCACCTCGCGATGCAGCAATCTGGTCGGCTGATCCATTCTGACGATGCTGCCTCCTCCAGATCAATTCGAATTTGCTCAATTGAAGAGCCGCCACAACGCTTTTCCGTCGTTTCGAACTCAGGCGTCGTCCGTAGATTGTTTTGGAGTTGGTTTGGGAGATCTCACATTTTGCTTTGTTTTCTTTTTGTCACTGTGCTCCTGTGAGAGATGAATGTAGAAGATGCTCCTGGTTTTGCATTTAATTCTTATAGCAGCAGCTTCGAATTTTCAGTGTTACTAAACATTTTATTTGTTCAGTAGCAATATTGTTTAGTGTTATTTTAATTTTTCAATAGCAGTGTCGTATTTTACAGTAGTAATATTGTTTGGTATTATTTTAATTTTTCAGTAGCAGTGTCATATTGTATAGTAACAGTATTATTTGATTTTTCAATAGCAGTGTAATATTTTTTAGTAGCAGTATTGTTTGGTGTTATTTTAATTTTTCAGTAGCAGTGTCGTATTTTATAGTAGCAGTATTGTTTAATTTTTCAGTAACAGTGCCGTATTTAACAGTAGCAATATTGTTTGGTATTATTTTAATTTTTCAGTAGCAGTGTCATTGTATAGTAACAGTATTATTTGATTTTTCAGTAGCAGTGTCATATTTTACAGTAACAGTATTATTTTATGTTATCAGACTAAAAAGTATTAAAAAAAATTAAGAAAATTTCAGATAAAATATTTCTTTTTGAAAAGAAAAAAAATTACAAAATAATAATAATAATAATTTTTAATAATTTCGGATAAAATATTTTTTTGAAAATAAAAAAATAAAAATTAAATATACACAAAAAGACAAAATAAGGTAAAAAAATAAATTTATACCTACCACATGAGAGCCTACCGACAACTTGTCTTTATTTGTAAGATTTATTTTTCATTGTCTAAAATAAAAAATCTTATCATAAAATATATTTGACATCTCCATATTATCCTTTAGTGTAATTTGTTATATTTATTTTTTATCTTTTTTTTTAAACGTTCTTATATTATTTCTTTTCGGAGAGGAAAACGATCATCTCTAATTTGATGTTATGACTTATGACATCAATTGTTTACTCAGACTTCCAACTTCAGCTTCAACACACACCCATTCTGTGATACGTGACTATTACATAAAAACGATTCTTTTGTCACCTTGTCAAATAGTCCTTGTGAAACTGCCAAGAAAGTGATCAACACCAACAACCCCTACATCATTAAATTACAAGAACATTTTCCTTTAGAAACATCAAATAAACCTCTAACTGTCAAAATCACCATGGAATTTAATTGACTATTCTTCCTTGGCAAAGCTGCAGAGAGCTGTGTAATATACATACATCTAAACAAAAAATATGCCGGCAGCACCAGAATACTACATCTGGATTGTCTTATCTGGTTCTCCTCTTGTTGCTCAATTTCCTCAGCATCAAAGCTCCATCCGTAAAGAATAATAACAGGGCAAAAATACCACAAAGAATAGAGATGGACCGTGCTAACGTATTGCATGATACTGAGCTGATACTCTCTTTGGGGGCAATTTGCGCAAGATGTAAAGGACTAAGGCCGAGGGCAGGATCTCAACCAGCTGCAAATGACAATGTTCAAATCTTAAAGAGGCAAAATAAATATTGTTGAAGACAATTTGCTAGAAAGTTAAGAAGCTCGGTAGGCTACCGTGTAGTAGATCACATTCAAAATAGGATGATCCAAAACATCAAGTGTTGCATCATCGTCAAAAGCGGACAACACATCCTGCATTGAAAGAAATGAGTTAATGGGACGACTTGCAATTTGCAAATCCAATATATGCTGCATAGGGCAAACCAAAAAGAAGAAGTATGGTCACATCGAGAAAGAATATAACAAGACTCTCAAGATTTTTATTTATCAGTCAAGGTATTAGTATTCGTAACTTCCATATAGCAGCAATCACAATCCAAACCCCATACCCTATAAGTTTTAACCAACTGTTATAGCTTTCTCCGTTTAAATCGAATATGTGCAGTGGCATACACGAATCCCGACTTAATTCTATCACAAGTCTGATCAATATGTGGAATCTCGCTACCTTAAAAAAATGTGGATTCTCGCAAGTATGGGAACAACATTAAGTTATTTCAAAACATGTCTGAGTTATATTTTCAATGTAAATAACCTTTTGAACAAGACTGAAAATCCAAAGATTGAGATTAACCCTCACCACAAAGCATCTTATGAGAAAGCAGGTGAAGCATATGGCTGTAACAGACCCAACCTGCAATCAGATACACTTGTCAGAACTAGTCTGAGCAGATTTATAGCCAGGCTTTATGATTTTCCTTGTTGTTCAGGACCCTGAATCTAGATGTACATGAAAACTGAAAACTAAAAATGTACGAAACCATCAGTAAACATATCTGGCTGAGAACATTCACTACCATAGATCTAACAACCAAGTGTTCTAATCCTGATAGACAAATGCAAAAGCAGGGGACAAACCTCATGAAGTTTCTTCCTTCTACCTTTAGATTCAATTGGGAAACGTCTCAGCATGAAAAATAACCTGAAGGCATTGTTCATAATCACCCAACCATTACAATTCCAGTCACAAAACAGAAAATAATAACGGATCGGGCACAATTCACATGTTAGAGTACTTTCAACGCAGAGCTCACCTTCCTCCATAGATCAAGAAACCTAGTGCGGCTACAAATGACACAGCTGGAACAACAAGGTATAATATAGTTTAGTATGCATGATCAGATGAGAACAGTAAATGAAGCCTGTGAAATCTATACTATGACTCAAAACAGGCTTTACCTGCAACAAATATCTTTCCAATGAACTCCACAATGCTGCTATCATCAAACCAGAGGTATATCCAGAGGCAAATCTGAAGAATAACCCTCATTAGGATATAGTCAATTTAATCTTTGAAGTCCCTAATAGCTGAATGAGACTGTTGTTTATATTAACCATGAACCACACTCCTACAGCTCAATTGACAGTGTCTGCAGGGAGTCCAATAAAACCTTTTCCATCCATCAAGGATGTAAGACTGACTACTTCTCATAATTGATACGTACACAAGCATGTGCAAGGCCGAGACTGCTTGCAGACCATTAGAAACTATATATTTATAACAGAGCTATATGGATCCTCAAGCTACAAGGGTCAAAGTAACTTGAGATCAAGGAGATTAGCATGGAAAACTGATTGGCAGGTGAGCCAGCTGCTCATTGAGGTAATATTCCGAGTAGTGGCAAACTATATATCTGTTTAAACATGTAACTATTGTACATTGACCCTTTAGGATTTAGCATTAGACAGCGATCAACTGCTACTAATGTCCATCCAAGCCAAAACTAGCTAGATACTGTCATTACTGTGTAATGTTGACAACTATGGGTCCAAGGCAACCTCACGATGAAGCACGCAAATAAGTGGAGAACAAAAGTTGCAATTCACACTTAAGGTGAGGCTTCCAAGAACATTAGATATATATATGGATCAATATGTTTGTACCTGATTTTTGCACGTCGGCCTATTAATCCCAATTGTCGAAGGAGCGGGCTATATTTGGGCGCCTTATTTAGCACATCGGCTTTCAAATATTTTGGCCGATGAATGAGGGAAAAACTCGCTCATTATTGATGATATTTGCTAAATCTCAATAATTATCTTGTTATTATTATGAGATTTATTGAGTATTAATGCAATTAGATACCTACTTGGATTAGATGAGGAAGGATAATTATAAAGGAATTTGCTATCAATGTGAAAAGATAGTGGAGGATTACAACTTATAAATCAAGACTTCCACTTGACATGGAGTCTTAATAAATTAATATTCTGATCTCGTGATAATAAAGGTGTAATATCACATTGATGATAGAGATTACGGAGGAATCCATGTACAACTCCTTCATCAAGAAATGTATTAGTATAAATAGAACTACTTTAGCACATCGTAAAAGGTCATCGACCAATACAACACAACACATCAATACAATTCAACTTTTCTCCAAATGCCTTGCATTTTTATCAGTTGAATTTATCTTTGTTTATCGCTTTCTCTTTCCTTCTGCACTAAGTCGTAGATTTTATTCTTCAGTTTTTATTTACATGCACTTTAGATTCTAGTCTTTACTTTTTTGCTAGTTAGTTTACGCATTCTTTTACTTTTTCTAGCAACTGTATACCAGAAAAACACAAAAAGAAGCGCCGAAAGTCCTTATTCACTAAGACAAGAGAACCCCGAGGCCGAAAAGATTCCTTCCTTGGCCCACAATTGTTTGAAGAAGTCGGATTCACAGAGCAAATCAATCAAAACCTCGTTTCGCCTACAAGCCGCGAGTTAACACGCCCACGCATCCAAGAAGGACATTGTGAGCCAAAATCCATCGGCCATCAATGAAGGCCATGACGATTTTTGTGCAAACAAGCTCATGCAGAATGGTGGACAAACGGAAGATGGAACATACCTGTATGAAGTACATTCCAGCATTGACTGATATATAAACAATCCTGAGCTTATCTGTAGGCAAACTTCTAGCCTGATCATGAATAGGAAATAAAAAAGGTCAGAAATACGAATTGCTCAAGAGAAATGATCACATACATAAGTTATACATCTCAATACAATCCAAGTTCCACCTTAACATCTACACAAAACCAGTAAATGACCAATACCGTGCCTCAATGGAAAACAAAAGAGTACTTGCCTGGTGATATATCTCAGCCCAAAAGAGGACAAGAAGTGTGTATGTAGAGAAGAATAGCAGTCCAGGGAGATCCAACAACACTAATATCAATACCTAGTTCAACATGTAGTTATCAAAGTTTAGCATATAACCATAAGAATCATTGCTCGCATTTCATGTTCCATTTCAATAAATCAACAGTAGCCTTAATGTCCCATTGTGACAGGTACAAGTACACGATTAGGTTTAAGCTAGATTGGACAATTGGAGCTACAAGAAAACTAACCCTTGGTTGCAACAGAAAAATTTGCTTGTGAAAACCAAAAACAATCGCGCGCACTGCAACAACAAGTACCCCGAGAAGAGTTTAACATAGCTAAAATAACATATCAACAATAACATCACATCAGAGAGTCTAAATTGGCAGTAACGAGCCGAGTATCTCACCTCCATTAACAATGAAATTCATAAGATGAAACACCTTCTGCGTAGTCCAACCGTATTCCGGCACTCTCAATTCGATTCTTATCAGTTGAAACTGTCCATCGTCACAAAACGAAAACATTCAAAGTTATACTCAATTGTACAAAACTCAAATCAAACAAAACTTCCTAACACTAATTCGCCAATCCATTTCAACACATCAACACTAACACTGGCACCTATTGCCAAGTGAATCATAACACAATCTACTAGTACTGCAAAATCCAAAACTGACAGAAGTGATTGCTCAGTGTTCTAAATCGAATCACAGAGAGAGAGAAAGAGAGAGAGAGAGAGAGATCATACCAGAGCGACGGAGGAGACGAGACCATAAGCAGCGCAGAGAGCGTAGAAGATGACGTCCTGCCAAACCTTAGACTCGTTGACGTCATCCCACCAGGCGAGCACGAACGACACGGCGAACTCTACCGGCGAAGAAGAAGAAGAGCTCAGATGAAGAAGCCGAAGCGGCCGCGGCGACGGCGATGGCATTCTCGTCATTTTCCAACGCCGCGCCGAGCTCCGATTCCGGTGGTGATGGTGATGAGACGCGGAGACGGGGTGAACTAACTAACTAACTAACTCTTTCTCTCTCACAGCTCAAAGCTGCTGCTTTCAGAGTAATTGAATTGAAGTCAGAATGTGCGAGCGAGAAGAGAGAGAGTGAGGGGGGTCTACCACCCACTACCAGACGGTCCAAGATTTGAGCCACACTGCTCTGTGAAGCCCCTTGCTTACCTAAGCTTCTAGGCAGAGAGGTGGTTGTTGTAAAAAATACAAGAGAAACTGGTCTTGTTATCCTTTGACCTTTTTACTTTTTCTTATTTTTCTTTCGCGAGGGAATGCAGTGGGCACTAACCCTCAGCGCCAAACCCCCTCCTCTCGCCACCCCAACCAAAACCAAACAGCCACAAAGCTCATCATGCCCACCCTGCAAATCACGCAACCCTTACGCACCTGCACCTACGCAACAGTCTCATTTCAGTCCAGGGGTGCTCGAACCGATGGAGAGATGCCATGGGAGATTCGGTAATGGGTTCCACGGCCCACTTTCATAAGGGGCAGCTGACACAAGGGAAGCTTCTGGGTTAGGACGAGTACGTGGCAAGGGGCGGTTCGGCGGTGTCGCTTTGCGCCAAAACTCTTTTTATTCGATTATCTTCCCCGCCCAAATAAACAAGGCTTCACATCCCTTTATCTTCTTTCTAAATTATTTCGTTTTTGCTATGGCTATACTGCTATAGAGTTGGATCCCATTCCTGGCTTGCCTAGGAAAAACAACTCTAGCATATCCAAGAGTAAAATATCGGGTATCGAGAATATATCGACAGTCCAAAATTTGGATATATCGACGGAAATATCAACGAAATATCGATCTACTGAAAATTCTAACGGAAATGACGGAAACTAATAAAAATATATGGAAATTTGTAATGAAACTTTTGGAGATTGTTATATGATTAATTACCTACCTTATGTAAAAAGAAAATATTGATCAAACATCAAAACATATGAATTTGCTATATTACTATATGAATTAGTATGTGTTAAGTGCTGATAACTATTAAAATATAATTTAATAGTTCTATTTTTATTTTTTTGATGGCTAAACTTTAATGGGAGGCTAGACCATCATATTTTTGTACAATATGTTACACATCACACATTATAAAATCAAATATATAAATACTTCAAAACCACATAGAGGACCTATGAGGTTCGAAATTCACACTATTTTTCTCATCTCTCTGTGCAGAATCATGTGTGTATTGTGAAGAGTACTCATTAAATGATTGCTCTCCCATGTAATTATGCACGTATTGACTTACATGCCGACCATATGGGTCAGGGGCGGTCTTTGAAGATTTTGGAGCTCGTAGTATGAACCAGGCATTGCTCGACTTTCTTCATTGCTATCATCATTTGAGGCATTTGTTTGTGATTGTAACGATGAGTTATCACTTGTTGGAAGACCATAAGGCATGATATATGAAGGATAAGACATTGCAAAATTTTGACAAGCTTTTAATTTTGTTAAATTAAAAAAGTTACTGAAAATTTCAAAAATTTGGGTAAATATCGGAAAATATCGAAAAATATCGGAAATATCGGGGATATATCGGAAATATCGGAAAGTTTCGAAAAATTTCAGAAAATTTGGAGATATATTCACGAATTTTTCAGGTAAGTTCAAAAAATTGAAATATTGACAAAATATCGCCGATAATATCGATTTTGCATTCCTTGAGCATATCTTGCATGGTAGTTCTTCGAGACTTAAACTAGACATGAAGTGAAATAAAGGATGGTCGATCAATACAGTTCGTGGTCAAGAAAAAATTTCTTAAGGAGTTTCAAATTTACAATTTCAAATAACAATTAAAAGTGTGAAATTCTCATCTCACAATTCACTTGAAACTCTTTATCTATATTATAGTGATACTTCAGGATACTCGTACAAACTGACGTTTGATTAAGCTAAAAATGAGGACACAAATCATACGTGTGAAATGGGGAATATGTCCCTTTTTTTTGGAGTTTAGACTTGTTATTTGGCTACATTCCCGTACGTACACGTATCTATAATGAAAGTGGTAATCACGACTTTGGTCACTCGTATGCTACTTAATTCAATTGAACTTTTTGAATATCATTTGAACAAAATGAAAAGTAGCTAGCTAACTAGTATTTAAGGTTGGTATAAATATACGTTAGAATTTAGAAGACACTAAATTACACATTGTGTTTTCCCCTTTGTAAGAGTGGTACTTAACTTTCTAATTCCTTGATTCGCCATTATCTGGGTATGAAATGGTAGCTCTATCAGTTCTGTACCAAGTTGGACGGCTCGAGTAAAGTTCAAACATTGTCTTGCATGTCTGTGTAATTTGATCGTTAAAACATATTATCCAACTAGTAACTCTTTTAAATAATGTATTGTTTTTACTTTATAATAAAATATTGATCAACTACTCCGATTATCTATTCATTATTTCATTTAGATAAACTTGAAGACAAATCTCATTTGTATGAGTTGGCATCACCTGACGTGATCGGAAACATTACGAACGTCAGAGTTGACAGAGACTTAATCAATTGATATATGTTTAACGAGGTTTACTTGATCAATTTATATCGAAAAAGTCGACCAACTTACATCCACGTACTTCAAAGCCCCTGATGGACTTGTTTAACGAGTATGTACGTTACTGTAATGTGGCTTCGATGGCTCATAACTCACATATAGTTAACTAAACATGTGTTGATGGATAATTAGTTGTAGCTTCCCACGTGTAGAAGGAGTTTCCAATTCCAATTAGGTGCAAATATATATATGTTAGTTGTCAACCAGAAAGCATGTATAGTTAAACACTATCGTATTAAGGTTTTTGTCCCGGCGTAATGGTCTTATTGGTCTACCTGCCCATCAAAGATTGCATAATGTAAGATTGCAATCACTGAAATTTGATTTTCGAAGAGAAAATTACTGAAACTTGTGACATATATATATTGTATGAAGATAGAAATTTGTGACTTAATTATGTTGTAGGTCTCTACCATATAACACTTTCAATTTGGATATGTATCATAAAAATGCAATCCGAAAAGAATAAATGTGTTATTTGTACCATCAAGGGGTTAGCGAGAAAATTATACATATTTTACGTACTTTAAAAGATGAAGATAAAATATACGGTGACCATAGAAGATTTTAGGACGAAACTAGCTGCACATCTCTAAGTTTTTGCGGAGGAAAATAGGAATGTAATCTTGAAATTATCTGTTCATATCATCTGTACGTACATTGAACCTTAACTCCAACGATATGATTGGCTTAGGCACTTGACTCATCTATACTATATATTAAAGAAATACCATCTGTTCTCCACTTTTACAAAAATGTTCCTAAGATACCCTTTTCAGTTTAGAGAAATCTAATAATTTAAAGATAATTTAGTAATTAACAAAATATATTTAAAATACAAAATTTCAATTATTTTATAAACACTACTAAAATATACGACTTAGACGATGAAGCTATTTAGTCGTCTGAGTGTAATTTTTCGTGTTCTAGGTCCTTAGACGACGAATATTTTATTGCCTAAGATTCATCGTCCAAGCGTCGTCGCCAAAGTACTTAGACGACAAAAAAAGAAGTTTTGTCATCTACGTGAACACTGACAATGAAACAGAATTCGTCTGTCTTTCAGGGTTATAGACGACAAAAAAGATGAACACATATGACGAAAAAATTCGTCGTTTGAGCTTATACAACAAAATTTGTAAGTTTTGTCGCCTAAGTATTATTTAAAAAAAATAAAAATTTTCATTAAAAACAATTTCATCACCTAAGTTGTTCATCTTAGACGACAGAATTTGTAAATTTCGTCACATAGTGCTGCATTTTTTTAAAATAAATAAATTTAAAAATCATTAAATATTAATTAATTAATTTAAATGGCAGTGGTGATGCCGTGGTGGTGGTGGTTAAAAATGGTGGTGTCTTGTGTGACATGGTGGTGGTGGTGTGTGGTGCTGAGGTGGTGGTGGTGCCGTGTGGTGGTGGTGATGGTGATGAAGGTTTGATTTAGAGAGAGTGAATTTGAGAGAGATATGAGAGATCGAGAAATATGGTAGATCAACTGTGTTTTATAGCCGACGACTTTGGCAACGAAACTAACAAGTTTCGTCGTCTAAGTTATTTTAAATTTTTGCCAAAAAAAATTGATGAAAAATAACACCGCCAAATTTTATAACTTAGACGACGAAATTAATAAGAATTCTTCGTCTAAGTTTTTCAAATATTTAAAAAAGCCGCCAACTTTTAAGTCTTAGACGATGAAACTTAAAATTTTCGTCGTCTAAGTGTTTTTAAATTTTCACCAATTTTTGGCGAAAAATTTTTTTCGCCAACTTTGATGTCTTAGGCGACAAAACTATACATATTTCGTCGCCTAATTGATTTGAAATTTAGCAAAAAATTTGGCAAAAAAATACCAAATTTTTTGACTTAGAAGCTAGACAAAACTTAATTAATTCGTCGTCTATTTTTTTTAAATGTTTGCCAAAAAACTAGGCTGCAATAATTGATTTTCAGATATTCTAAAAAAAAAATTCACTTAGGCGACGAAAAATATAGTTTCGTCGCCTTAGTGTTTTAAATTTTTCCAAAAATTTTGGCGAAAAAAAATAGATTTAAAAAAAATAAATTTGGGTAGTTGCTTAAAAATAATCAAAATTCAACCATCAAATATAATCATTATATTTATATAATATTGTAGAAAAAATTCAACCCAATTCAGATTAGTTTAGAACTCGATCGATTGAATTTAGTGATTATCTAAAGAAGTTAAAAGACGGAAACGATCGTAAAAAATAATTTGTAAACCTGTTTATGAAGTTATGGATGTTTGTCTTATTGTAAAAACTTAATATATCAACTAAAGAGAAATTAATTGAAATTTTACATAAAAAGTTGATCTATAAATAAAAACTTATTATATATCTTTTAATGTTGTATAACTTAAGTGTTCGTATGTATATATTCATTCCACATCAATATTAATGAAATTGAATTTAGACAAAACAACAGTTAAATATATTCATCACAACATAATATGTAAGTGGACGAATTTTCAGTAAGTATGAAGTTCGTTAAGGGTTTGATCGGTGTAGTCAACTGTAAAACTGAAATTTCAACGAAACGAAAAACATTGATATACGAATCTTTGTAACTTTGATTTTCAAACCGTTGACACTCACAGTCTAAGAATGTTTTACTCTGTGTTCTCAACGAAAAAATATGCATTTTAAGATGGTATATATGGTCGTACTCTTTGATCAGAGACAATGAAATTCATCTTAGACAAAATGGGTATCATTCATCGTCTAAGGGTTTATGGGTCAGGGTTTAGGAGTTAGGTTTTAGGGGTTAGTGTTAGGGTATAGATTTAGACGACGGAATTAGAGACCATTCGTCGTCTAACTGTTTATGAGTCAGGTTTAGGGTTTAGTGTTAGGGTATGTACTTAGATGACAAAAATTTTCGTTGTTTTATGTTTCACTTAGACGACAATTTTTTTACTTAGGCGATGTTTTTTTATTTCATCGTCTAAGTAACTCTTAGACGATGAATTTTTCTCTCTAACGCGGCGCTTTTTGTTTCACTATCTAAGTAACACTTAGACGACAAATTTTCTCTCTCATAAGCGACATTTTTTTTTCGTTGTCTAAATATTTCTTAGATGATTAAATTTTGGTCTTGGGCGACGTCATACGATTTTGTCGTCCAAGTGGTGCTTAGACGATAAATCCTTAATGGTTTCGTCACCTAAGTCGTGTATTCTGGTAGTGAAGTCGATCAAAAGCTGGGGGAGTATTAGGGTTTGAACTTAGATGGTGAATGGAAGACACACTGCCTTAACTACTAGACCAATCTCAAATGCTCAAATTTAAAAATCCTTATTTTCTCTCCACTTATTTTTTCTCTCAACAAAAACTGTTTTACTCTGCAAAACTAATTTATCTGTTTAAAAACTTAACTTTAATCCACATGCAAGGCACGTGTGGCAGTTTCTAGTTTATAGTAATAGATCAATTTGACAATATTCATCAATCTCATGTGGATTTGCCAAGCTAACTGCCATTTTATTTTTGAAAAGTTCCTAACTGCCTTAATCGAGCTAAATTATCTCCACACATCCACAGATGATATTTTGAGCCTCCCCACGTAAGTTATACATGAAAACATACATGGAAACTTAAAAATAGATAATACTAGCAAAATTCCTGGGCGTTGCTGCAGAAACGTGACCACATTCAATCAAAACTGCATAATGTTATGATTGAGGACTTGCAATATATATATATATGAGAAATTTAAGCATAAAAGCATATTTGAAATTATTGAAAAAAGTATTGTAAATAGAGATATGGTGATTTCCATATTGTGGCAGTATTCCAGGCTTTATTGGCAATACATAAGAAAATAAAAAACATAACAAATATGAACCACACAATAGTATGTATTATAAGAACCAAATATTCTTTCTCTTTTAATTTACTTCCTTTCTGTTTAGTCTCCCTTTTCTTTCGTCCTTTTTTTTCGCTTTGCTTGATCTCTTACATGTTTGCTGTCTGAATTTGTACTAAAATTCCTCTTTCAATTTTATCTATTGCAGCTCTTCTTTTTATTCTATATAGATCAAAACTACACATGACCAAATCAAGTAAAGATAATTGTTGTAGAGAAATAGGCCAGACAAACAATCATTTATAAACGTAAAAAGTGCGGGAATCATATAACTTAAGTCATAATTAGGAGAAAGAGTTTAGCACAAAAGTTTAAGAAACTAAGAGAAAAGGAATTAGATTGAATGAATATGAGGAGGTAGTAGAGTCATACTCAATCACTCATTTACATATTGAACATAACAACTGGATAGTGTAGACAAAAATGATCCACTAGCTAACGTAGAATAGGAAAAAAAAATAGTTATGATATTTAAAATATAAAATTAACCATGCGTAGAACATACTAACTGAACTACATGAAATTAACCATCATATCTTTGGCTACCAAATTACTAAAGAAAAAAAAATATGGAATAAGATGTTCCGATGCATATTTGCTATATCATCCATATAAAATCATTATCTCTTTGCTATCAAATTATATAATATGAATTCAATTTCCCATAACCGATTGCTGATAAACCAAGTTACATGTTTAATGCTGGCAACTACAATTCGAAAAACCAAGAGTGTTTTTTTTTTCAATACAAAAAACTATTTTAGTAAATATTGAGCTCCAAATCTAATATCACTATATTAGTCGATAACATATCAAAAACTCATCATTCAAGAGACCATAAAAAGTTATAGATTAGTTAATACCCATCAATCTTTCTCTATCAGAAGTTAAATTTCAATATGAAATAAACTTTTAGAGCCATAAGCAGTAAAGTAATTAAGAGAAAAAGGAATTTAACTTACAATTCGGAGTAGGCATCTTACCCTTGAATGTTGATTTCCCAAAAAATTGTTGGTGGCCATGGCGGGAAGGAATGTGCAAATTTATTTGGAAACCTCTAATTTGAGGTCTTCGAGATTATGTAGGGAATAACTCTTTTTGTGATCTTCATGTGATAGACAGCAAACGATGCTCAAAACAAAGCCGTTAACTCTTTGTTTTGAGAACCGGAGAGTCAAGAATAGTAGAAGAGTCGAGACTTGAGAGCAGAGAAACAAAGATCTATAATTTTCAAACTAAATTACGTTAGCTAAACTTTTGGTACTTATATATTAGGAATGTAGATGCATATATACAGTACGAGTTGGGTCGGCGGCGCGCGGCTAGTAAAACTCTGCTTCATTAGTGTTTTGTATTGGAGAGAAAGAGTGAGACTCCGAGTCGTGATCGAGAAGAAATGGTTCGAATGCGTGGTGATGATATTCCGGAAGGGTTACCTTTATGTTTATACCCTTTCATCTACATGTCGGGTGGGGTGTTGTTGACGGTCTATATCCTCTCATGTCTAGTCGTGTTATGTTTATGTTTTTCTCAAGGGGTTTTTGGCTTCTCTTCAAAAGTTTACTGTATCTGCATTCGGAAACTTCCTCTTTCTTCCGCTCTCTTTTCTTATCAATCCTCAACCAACACCTACAAAGCAAAACCCTTCAAGAAAGACAACCCTAGTTCTCTCTCTCTGTTTTGCTTCTATTACGTACATTTCTTGATCATCAGATCGAAATTCTGAAACCCTAGGTTATAGAACGGCCAAGTCATGTCGTCAAACCAAAAAACCGAATCTGTCAAGACTGTGTTAGTGGCGGAATCAGGATTAAGTTGTTACTCGAGTTAATTGTAACAAAAAATTATACTGTGTAATGCACAATTTTTTTATACTGTGTAATGCACAATTTTTTTTCCGACATTTGATTCATTGTTTTGAGGAAGACAGACATATAGTTTACATACAAAATACCTACTTCAACATACAATGTTACCAGCTCACATTACGTTTGATAATTAGCAAATCTTACATTAAGTTAAAATTTGAGGACTGTTCCCGAATATATACTGAAAATATTCTAGTATAACAATAGAAACAACATTTAAGAAGATCATATTTTGATGGTGTATGTTGAGTAAGACTTAACGAAAACCCCCCAAAAGCCACTATCTGTGTAAGCCCAACAACGACCAACACCCCAACATTATATCTCCAGAGCAACTAGATTATGTATTGCAATTTGATAATAAGTCAAACCAATTCCAAGAATTCAAAAGCATATATAATACTATACTAAATTGAGCAACAAAGAAAAATCCACAATCAATAGATTAATCCAAAGCTTCAACTAATCAACTTTGTGAGCATAGAGAGCTTTTTTTGCAGATACGAGCCTACAACAATGAAGGAATTTGGGCACTATTTCAGGATTGAGAATTCGAGAGCAAGGGGTTGAGACGTCAAGTACTTGAGTTGCGATTATGGCTGGGAAGACAACTCGAGTAGTCGGCAGTTAGTCAGTCCTTAATGAATGACGAGTACCAATGTAGTTGTAGGTGAAGTAGGTTTTTTTCAGCCTCCAAAATCTTGCCTGGGCTTAAGCCTAGAGGAGCCTTGGGCTGGCTCCGCCCATGAACTGTGCTCCGTCAGTCAGGCCCTAACGACAACGTCGTTTAGCAGATCGGGGCCAAAGCTAGCTAGGGCTCGATCTCTCCCACAATGCCGCCTTCATTCGACACCAAATCAAGTTGCCATGCGGTGGTCGTGCGTCGCCGCCGGCCAGAATGCATGCAAGTGATGCAACCGAGAAGATTGCTCTCTTAATTTAGGGTTTAAATTTGTGATTACTTTTTAACAGTTGCTAGGATGGATTCATTTGTATCGCCTAATTGTTGTTAATGCACGAATTTTACTGCTCCATTTCCGTTACTTAAACTAATATATGTTAACTAACTAATTTTGAGCGTATATGCAAAAGTGGAATCAAACGTATGGAAGCATTTAAACCTTGATCGAGAACTCTTAAACCTCCTCATCCCGTGGTTCTAGGATAGTTTCAACGTTTCATACATAATTATATTTTTTTCATAAATACAATAATCAAAACTCTTCACAGTCGCTCCTGGATAACCCTGTCAATGGGGCGGGGTCGGACCGGATCATAAACGGATCAAATCACTTGTGATCCGGATCTGATCCATTAAATAAACAGATCAATGGATCTAGAAATTAGATCTAAATCCATTTAACATGTACGAATTTGGAGTGAATCCGAATCAAAACCTGCTTCGTTGACAGGTCTACTCATGGATCGACGTTTTTCATAATTCCTATCGGCCCAGGACATACGTAATTGCGAGAACAAACGTTATCTACTGTTAGATAAGAACATGCAATCCATTTTCCACATAGCTCGGTTCGATATGATTTTGATGCAAATGCATTGTAAAAGCAAGCCTCGACATTGCAATATATTGCCAATGAAGAGGAGATTTACACACAAGTTTAGAGTGTATATTCACCTCTTTTGCATTTTGTTTCATAGGTTATGAGTTATGACATACTTAATTGAACAATTTTTTAGAAACTTTTAATTGGCATTACTAGGTGAGAAGTGTTCAATAGATGAGCAATTGACCATGAATTTCATTCTCAACATCGTGCAAGTGGCATGCATATCTAACAGTGAAAAAATAAAACAACTCGTTCAAAATGAAAACAAACTAGTTGTCTACTTCTCCCATGAACATGAATTGTTTTGATCACTTACGGTCTAGGCACATGCACCGGGGTTAAAAGATTGTGAAAAGTATTTAAATGATGAACAATTAACAGCCAGGGATCCGTGGCGCCAGATCAGAAGGTTGCGTGTTCGATTCACGTCGGGTTCAATTCCCTTCTCCGCGATGTTAGGAATCTGAAAGAAAGCGTTGCAGTCAGAGATTGGTCATGAGGTTACAGTTTCGAATCGTACCCTCGACTCAGTCATCGAACTTATTTGCTCCCCGGAGTCATTGAGCTATGTTTCTTTAGATACTATACTTTTTCTATAACTCACAGCATGCCCAAATTTTCAAACAATTTACAATTTGACTAAAATCTATGATCCTCATTTATATAACTATAAACTTCCATAAAGTTAATTCTTGCTGTTTACAGTTGGGGAAATAAGGAAAAGGGCGGACTCCTTTCTTTACTGTTAGTCTGATGCCTTAATTTACATCTACTTGACATCTCAGTCCAGGCAGCCGAGTCTCCGCTGAGTCTCCGCCAAGTCCCTCAAGAAATGCGATCCGGCAAAACCTATCTTCCCTTTACAAATAATGGACGAAAAACAAGCAGTTTTGAAACTCCATTAAGCTTAGAAAGATCATACTTGGGCCTATCTTCTGCATCTGCAAATATGCTTACTCGATCAGTTGTTATGTTATTTCACCCCGACCATCCCTTGGTTCCCTTTTTTCGCCCTCTTGTTCTGCCTAACCTCATCCTCGTTCAAGGCCGCGATCGCCACCTAAAACATTTTATGGAGAATTAGATATAAAGCTTCATTAAGTAGCCATCCATCGTTAAGAAAAGCGAATGTTGGTTAAAATAGAATTGTATACCTTCTTAGGATTATCCAGGAAAGACCTGATGATGTTACTGGGAACTGTAATGATATCCTGAATCATACTGACTAGATCTTGAACAATATTAGTCACATGGTCTAATCCGGCGTTTGCACTAGCCATCAATTTGTTCTGAAATTTTCTCAACATATAGATTCTCTTTGCTCTGTCTTTCTCGTTAAGGTACAAGAATCTCAAATCCTTTAAAGAGGCTAACTGATTGGAATCTGCTTCTTCCAGAAGGCGTCCAGCCTTTTCTATTCTGAAAGACAATTGATCTGTCTCCACTGAGGCCTCAATATACATAACTGATAGATCTGATAACTCATTCTTTGGATTCATCTCAAAGAGCACAGGGACCAAATTCTGTTCCAGCCACATCCTTATTTTCTCTCCACCTTTCTGGTAAAGTGTTGGAATCATCAGTAAGCTTTCTTAGTGTCATCAAATTTCATCATTTTACACACAGATTATAATGCAATCACATATTCAGACATTCATTACCGAAATCTAATATATATATATATTATGATTAACATATCTGCACCCTTGAACTGCTTGTACCATGACCTATCCATCAGTAAAAAAAGTTCTGAAGATGGATCAAAAAAGAGTGGGAGTGTACAGGTACTGATGCATATTAATGTCAAGATGTAAACACACAAACTACTCATAGTAACTGTCTCTAGGTGTTCATGATAATGTACTGATGGTGATGAGCATTACTAGCATATATCATATGATGGTATCCCATTAATAGACGGTAAATGCATCAGAACAAAGGCTCATCTCCTGAATGCACACTTTCGTACTTGGTTTATCTAGCTATTTGTTTGATTTTCTAACACATAAATGTCGTATCTCGGATTTTTATGGTTTCAATAATAAAGATCACAATATAAAATACTTACAATTCGATCCCCAGGCCATGCTGATCTCTGCACAATAATATCCAATGCAGCTTCAGAGGAGTAAATAATGAGGCCCTTCTGTGTCATGTAGACAGCAAGGTCCCTTAGCTGGAGCCTAGCAACAGACTTCAACTGTTGAGAAGAAAGAGACCTAAATCCAATCACATCATCCACGTATTCAAGGAATTGAGGTTTAAAATGATTTTTTGTCTGCAGAAGAGAAGAAACAAAAGGTGACTTGGGGTAATATGATAATGACTGCCCACAAAATAATATATCGATCTTCATAGGCTTACCTCCCTCAGCAGCGACAGATAGCAAGAATTGTGATTTCTTTCCCATGCATCATCAAATAATCCTTCTTTGACAGGGAATTTTTCAACTTCATCAGCACATTTGCAATTCCACGGCCACAATTGATCACATCCAACATTAGTCGTCATGATGACCAACGCGTTAGTGAAGTCCACTGAATTCTCATGAGCATCTACTACATACCCAAAACCTATTATCTGAGTCAAAAGATCAATGATAGACGCAGGAGCCTTGTCAACATTGTCAAACAAAATGACACCCACATGCCTCTTCTTAACACCTAGCTCTCCCTTCTTCCCCGGCTCCATGTGGCTACTGGAAAAAAAAATTAGAAGCAAACTACAATCAAATAAGGAAATTTCACTGGAGAAAGAATTACTTAAGAACACACAAATGACTTGTCAATTTACCTAGAAAGAGCACCAAGAAGGCGTGACAAAGAATTTGGTCCTGTGTACTTCTCCAAATCAAACTCGGTTAGCATGTCTTTTTTACCAAAGATTAGAGTGGCCAAAAGTTTGGCAATTTCTGTCCTCCCACAACCAGACCCACACATGAAGATGAAGGATCCAATAGGGCGTTGTGGAGGCCTCTGCCTTGATAAAGCAGCACTGACTGCAAGTAGAACGTGTTCTTGTCCAACTACCCTCTTAATTGATTCATGGTTCCGAAGTACCGGAGATTCTGAGAGCAACTTCGATGGTGGAGTATCAATCACCAGGCTTGCTGCCTACATGACCATTCATGTGAAAACTATTCAGAAAAGAAAGAAGCAGCATAAAGTCGAGACCTCCTCAATCCTCTAGTAAATAAAGAAACCAGCCACACAGGTTATGATTCTAGCACAGGGAACAAGTGTTAAGTGAGAGATAAAATTACCAGTGCAATCGCATGCGAGCTGACGGTCAATTCTTGCTTAAAATCTTTACGAGTTGTATACAGAAGCTCGGTCACATGTTCATCGATCCATTGCAACATCCCGGGAAAATCATTCTTTATCCTTCCCTCATTTAAATACAAAACCAACCCTTCACGCATCCTCTCCAACAGAAGTGCCTCTCGAGCTCTAATATCATATCTCTGCCGTGAAGTTTGTAACTGCAACCACTTTATCTCCAATCTGTTCCACATATCATTTAGTTCTTCACGTTCCTTTGCCACCTGAATCATAACCAACCCCATTTAACATACTCTTGGGACAAGCATAATCACAACTCACGAGCTACAAAAATATAAGACCATTGCTCCTAACTAGTAATCACAACTTACCCGATCCCTCCACTTTTGGGTGGCCGGTTCCCTCTCCTTTTCAATTTCATGCAATTCAACAAGTACACGATGCAACCGGTACTCCCCCAACTCTAGTTCATCCTCTCCTTCTCTGGAATAGTCAAATTTATGCCTCAACCTCAAACAAGCCTCCTCTAAAAGCTCCACCACCTTCATTTGCAATATCGCCTTCTGGGTTTCATCCCACGTTTCTCTACTATTAAACTGAAAAACTAAAACAACAAAACAACAACAAATCAACAAAACCAACCTAACATACTCAACATTATCACTACAACACCATCAGTGGCAGTAACACTCTAAAAACTACTAACCCTCAGGATACTGATTGATGATTCGACACGCATGTACAACAGCCTCGGCTTCGATTTCAACACCAAACTCAAGCTCCAGCTTCCCCTGATCCTCCACTTCGAATTTCGTCAACAACTCTTCCACGCATCCCTCCTCTGCATCAATCTCCGTCATCACTGCACCTTTTCACGATCACCAAAACAAAACACATACCCAAATTAATCACACACCCGAAGAAATATTAATCGAAAAACAATATTCAAAATTCAAAGCAAATGCCAAAGCTTTCATAATCGAACGCGGTGAAGTCGATTGCTTCAATCCCCAAACCACTATCAATTGCAATCGACACAAAATCGTATAAAGTCCGTACCTTTATTCCGGCGATGGAGTCGAATTCGTTAGGGTTCTTCGGAAAATGAAACACAAGGATTTGGGGATTTTGATTGATAGAGATAAAAACGAAGCCCCAAATTGGAGTAAATTGGGGAAGAGAAATCTAAAACTCTAATAAGGGGGTGACGTAGCAGTAGCCGCGAGATCCCATAAAGCCCTGACAGACTTGGATTTATTTATTTATTTTTGGTTTGGCGAGAGAGAAGGAGGGAGAGTGAGGTTTTGCTCTTTAACTGTCAATGGCAAACCGACCTTAAAAAACCCGGCGTCGTCGAACCGGCTCTGTCTAGCTTTACGATTTCGTAGACCCAAATTAAAGTCATCGGGTCCTGACCCGAGCCCGCCAAGACTATTTTATGACGTGATATACGATGGAATTATAGACTTTTTTTCTTTACCCTAATTTAGTGATCTAAAGTGGGGGGAAATTTTGCATTGAGGATCCTTATAATAAGAAATTTGGTGAGTACATTCTCATTAAATCTATTTTTTCTTAATATTTTGACAAATTCACCGTTAGTTAGATAGATAATAAAGAGTAGATCACTCATGCAAATTTCACAAAAATTGAAAAATCGTTTAGTCATTCATAATCAAGATTTATCACTTATGAACGTGAACGGTGTATGTATTGATTTTCTTGTTCGATACCTTAATAATTTTCAATTTGGATAAAAATTTGTAGAAATGATATACTCATCAATATCTAAACATCTAACGGTTAACTTTATAAAAATATTATCGAAAAATGACTCTTACGACAATTTTATGAAATATATTCATCAAGTCCTCGTTATAAGGATCCTCATTGGAAAAGTTCCCTCCAAAATTAATCTTCTTTCTCTTAGAGAAACACACACAAAAGAAAAATTTTTGAGCACAAAATAATTATTGACAAATCACAGGAAAAGAGAAGAAAATAAAATACTGTTGAAGGAGAAAAAGAAATACGCAAAAGAAATGATCTAAAACTATATCTTATTCATTGATAGATGACCTTAAACAGACATTATAATATGATACAATAAATCTCCCGGTAAATCAGGAATTGAGATAATATACACTTCTATGCTAATTATGATAAAACACACATTTAGATACCAGGAGTATAATATCTTTAAACAAATATAATTATTTTTTCTTTGTTAACTCCACATCTATGTGGCAAAGAGAGTAGAGAAAAAACAGATTTTTAAAAAAAAAAATATCTATTTTATCTATTACAATATTAACCTTCATTTATTTAACACAATCATAATTAAAAGGTTAAATTTGGAAGAAATGAATAATTTGGAGAAACAAACCCTCTTTCTATTATATAATAGTATAGATTATAGGGTCAATCAAAATATTGTTGAAGGAGAAAATAGATACGCAGAAGATATGATTTGAAAATGTACTTTTATTCATTGATATATGACCTTAAATAGGTATTATAATTTGTTATAATCAATATCTCTATAAATCAGGGATTGAGAGAATATCTACTTCTATGCTAATTAGGACAAGACACACACTGGGATAGCATGATATGCGGCTATCCTGAATAACACATACATGAAGATGTAAAGGAAATATGGAAGGAAATAAACATACACATAACACCAGAACATTTTTTACTCGCAGAAATCTTGCAACCAGGGAGAAAAATTGCGTGGCCCTTATTCATGAAGGTCAAACTTTTGCACTATGTAAAAACACTCATTACAAGATTTTAGTTCACAGGATAGAAACTCGCTCGTCTATCCTTACCAGGATAGTACACTAGTCTAAGAATTATACTCTCATCTCTAAGTGTTTACATGCAAAGGTACAAAAAGCTTCTACCCAGAATCCAACTTCCATAGTTAATTCTCAAGAATATATGCAAAAGTACCCTTACAAAACTACAGCTCAGAGGGTAGATACTCGTTCATTTATCCTATCTAGTTTCGTACACTAGCATGAGAACTATACTCTGTTTTGTCTCTCGATGTTTATACATATGAAGCTAACAGAAGTTTCTCTCTAGAGCCCAATCATAGCACGACTAATTCTTTAGAAACACTTCTAGGGTTGCTTGCATCACCAATCATACTCATAGAATGAGTATGAAAAGAGGTTTTGATGCAACTCAAAGATTTACACTCAACAAGATCAAGACTTAGAGAATGAATACCTAAAGAAAAGACTCTACATTAGTAAGAAACATACTATGAAAGTTTCTACATTTTGACAACCAATTTGTGATGAAGGAGTCTTGCTCTTTATATAGGCCAAATGAAGTGGCCAACTGAGAGGAGACGAACCATCTCAGTTGCCCTCAGAAAGGACTGAACCATCTCAACCATCCATTATTGCTTGCTCGCTAATCAAGAGAACACATGCTTTTAACCAAAATATCTTCCTTATTTTGAAGGATAAAGTAAAAGGTATTTCTTGCAAAATATCTTACTTATCATTACTAGTTGTAAGGATAGATATTTGAAAGATAAAACCTTTTACCAAAAAGTCATAAGACTATAGTAAAAACATTTTGTTAGGAACCCAGAAATTTAGGATATCAGAGAACCTAACTATCCTAGTTGTGACAGGCTGGACCATCTCAACCATTCAATTGATCTCCTAAAAATATGGCAACAACCATGCCTTAGAAAACTGTCAATGAAGACCCATGTTGTTGGGTACTTACCAATAAAGAAGATCCATGCTTAGCAAAATATCTTCCTTGAATTGGGTGAGAAAGAAAAAAGGCTTTACAAGCTTTACACTCAAAGTCTGAAGATATACATGTTAGAGTTAAAAATCTTTTGTTCTTACAATAGAAAACATAAGTCAAGCTGACTTTAAGTCATAAGATTTTAGACACGACTTACTGTTTTAAACCCAAAACTGAGGATATCAGGAAAAGATATCAGGAAACCTGACTATCCTATAATGACTCAGAATATGCGACAATGTAGCTCTCGTGTGTGAAAAACTATGATATTTATATGAATATTTTACCTGAGACCATGAGATCATCTTGGTTCTTCAACTTCATTCTTCACTTGTATGAGTCTATCATAGATAGGTTATGTTTTGTTCAATAGGAGAGGTGACAAAATATGTCATACTAACATCTATCAATGAATAAAAAATATATTTTTTTCAGTCTATTAGCGTATCTATTTACTTAGGGGTCGGCAAAAAGCCCGGCCCAGCCCATGTATAGCTGGGCCGGGCCGGGCCTCAACAACATTTTAATATTTGCGGGCCGGGCTTTATCTTTTATATAAGGATCCGGGCCCGGCCCATTCAAGCGGGTCTTTGCGGGCTTTTACGGGCCGGGCCTATCGGGCTTTAATTATTAAAAAATTAAGACATTTCAAAATAAATGTAACCTTCATCCATGCACCGGGGTTTAAACGTACTCCGACGAGTCTAAATTTTATGTACGGTGTTTATCACTATAAGATGGGACCTCTCTACATGTCCTTATTTATCATTAAAACATATTTAATTCTCATATTGCTTGAATTATCCATATGTATATTAATGTTCTTACGTTTGTTCCTTTGTTATATAGAATGAAATACCTTTGTGAAACTTAATCGAACATGTTTAATTATTTTATAAAACTGACCGTTGGATTGATTGGTTAGAATATTATAACCATGCATTTAAAATTTTATAAATTTTGGACTTGATTTAGACATCGATCCATGTATTTCGCCAAATGTGACCGCAGTACTCTTACAACTAAAACAGAAATTACCCCTCGCGAAAATAATTTTTTAACATCAAATTTTAGACACATATTCTTATGGAATACATATCTATCTCATAGTACTCCGACGAGTCTAAATTTTATGTACAGTGTTTATCACTATAAGATGGGACCTTTCTACATGTCCTTGTTTATCATTAAAACATATTTAATTCTCATATTGCTTGAATTATCCATATGTATATTAATGTTCTTACGTTTGTTCCTTTGTTATATAGAATGAAATACCTTTGTGAAACTTAATCGAACATGTTTAATTATTTTATAAAACTGACCGTTGGATTGATTGGTTAGAATATTATAACCATGCATTTAAAATTTTATAAATTTTGGACTTGATTTAGACATCGATCCATGTATTTCGCCAAATGTGACCGCAGTACTCTTACAACTAAAACAGAAATTACCCCTCCCGAAAATAATTTTTTAACATCAAATTTTGGACACATATTCTTATGGAATACATATCTATCTCATAGTGTCAAAAAAATTGACATAAAAAAATTGATTTATCTACTCCCCCCATAGGAAAATAAGGAAAATAAGATGAGTGTATTTTAGTGTTTTCACAAATTTTGTTTAACTGTATTGACCGGGATCCAAACGTACTTCGATTAGGCTAATTTTTACGTATGGTGTCTTTTATTACAAGGTGAACTATTATATATGGCCTTCTTTATTGTTAAAATATTTTTAATTCTTATATTGCTTGAATTCTCTATATGCACACTAATGTTCTTACCTTTATTCCTTGGTTATATGGGTCGAAAGACCTTTGTGAAGCGTAATTGATCATGTATCATCATTTTACAAAACTGACTGTCAGATTGGTTGTTCATAATATTCTAAGCATGCCGTTAAAATTTTATAAATTTTGGACTTGATTTAGACCTACATCTATGAGTTTCGCTAAATGTGACCGTAGTACCCTTACAACTAAAACGTAAATTACCCATCCCTAAAGGAATTTTTTAAGATCAAAATTTTAACACACATTCTTGTAAATTACATATCTATCTCATAGTGTCAAAAAAATTGACATAAAAATTTGATTTATCTAGTTTCTCCATGGAAAAATAAGCAATATATAAGAGAAGGGTATTGATGTCATTTCACATACTCTCAATTAAACTCTCACAATTGAAAAATTATAAGATCTAATCTGAACCATCTATTATATTTACTGTTTTACTGTGTAAGATAAATTGATAAAAAAAAAATACAATGAAACTCTAAACCCTAAATCCTAACTTACTCTAAACCTCAAAATTCCTAAAACCTAAACCCTAACTTACTCTAAACCTCAAAATTCCTAAACTTTAACTTACCCTAAATCTCAATCCCCTAAATCCTAACTTACCCTAAACCTAAACCCTAACTTATCCTAAACTATAAACAATGATTTAATAGTAAAATAGATACACAAATATAACTATATATGGAATTCCAATATTTGATCAATATATGTATATGTAATATATTAATATAGACATACACAAATATAAAATATATATCTATATAGTACTAGTCACTATATTATATATATAAGTGTAGGTATAATGATATATGTACTACTATCTTATATATATAAAAAATTGCGGGATTTGACGGGCCGGGCCTTGATGGGTTTTTGGCAGGCCGGGCCGGGCTTTAGATCCCTAAACCAAATTTGGCCCACCAACCACTTTGGCGGAGTTTTGCGGACTTTTTTGTGAGCCGGGCCAGACTTTTAGCCCACGGGCTTGCGGGCCTCCACCGGCCCATAAAACCCACGGGCCAAATGATGACCCCTATATTTACTTTTCTCCTTCAACAATTTTAAAATTTGTCAATTCTATTGGGATACTCCGACAACATAGGTGTGGAATCATAAATTTCAAATACACATTTAAAGTTTCGCGAGGCTCAAAGTTTTTATTTCATTGGTGGTCACCTAATAAACTAAAACATAGCCCATTATGCCCCATTATTGCAAAAGAGAAAGACCTTCGTATTCCTCTGAAATTTACACAATCCTTTTTGGGGTTTCAAGATGACCACCGTCCTTCACCTGCCGGATCTTCAGATGCTGGCGTAGCGACAGAAGTCTGATATGGGCCAGATGCTGGAGCCGAAGCATTTGAAGCTTGATGAGGATACTGGTAATGTGTATCTAACTTTGATCATCTCCAATTAGGAATCAGAGTTATTATGTATATGATAAATAAGTTGTGCCTACTTTTGGTTTGTTCCAATTATTGAAAACAAATCTGACGAAACCCCAGTTTTCTCGGTTGAAAACAAATCTCTATTAATTAAGAGAGATGGAGCTTCTACAATTTGCAGGACAGTTTACGTCAAACATTTGAAATGTAATTTTTTACCCTTCGTTTTATATCACTCGATAGATACTGAAAAAAAATAAATGAGGGTAGAGATGTAACCGATATCCGTTCTCTCCAAGTCCCCCAGAGTTTTACTGTTTATGACGAAGAGCAGTTCTCCCCGTTGGCAGTTTTTAAGGGGAAAAAAAATTCACACCTTGATCTCTCGCTCGCTAATATGGGTTTCGCTTTCACATCGCTACTCTTCTCCTCCCTAAAACCTAATTGACTCTCCCGCTTCTTTCACCGACGCCGAGAAATTCCTCTCCGCTGTTTTCATCCTCTTCAGGTAACAATTGATTCGATCAAAACCGGTTGTTACCGATTAAGAAGCTGACAGTTACTGTTTTCAAATCTCCCGAGTAGAATGCTTTAGTAAATTTAGTAATAAAGAAGAGCAATTTTTGTCATTAGTGATTTTGTTATGTGTGTGTTAAGTTTCAAGGGATCGTAGTGACGATGAAGAATATGATGGATAGAAGGAGGTATATGAACAGTTAGAGATACACACTAGCAATTTTGATTTTGTTTGTAACATTTTGATTAAGCCTTCACCTCTATTATGTTTTCGTCATCCATTAATTACAATTATTGGTTATGTAATAGAGAGGTAATGAGATGTTGGCTTGAACGAATTCATTAACTGCAGGAAATATAGGATGAAGTTGGTGAGAGTATGTGATGACCAATGAGATAGAATGCTTATCCAATTGGAGTTGAAGTGTCGAGATGTATTTAATAGAAAGGTTGAGCTTGCAGGCATTGTCTGATGCCAGACATGAACTTTCAAATCTTCTCTATGCTCTCAAAGACAAAAGCTCTGTTAAAGTTGTGAGTATTTTTTTTTCTTCAGTACTACTTTTTATGTTCAATCATTTTTATGAGAATAAGGTCTTATGGAGAAGATTTGTAGCAATAGAATACAATTAGCTTTGGAAGTGTTGGAGAGGACGATGGTAGGAAACCCATTGAGAGGTCGGAAGGATATTACTTCAGCCATTGGAAGCTCATATTCTTTCATAATTGACCGTTCCTACAACCCTTAGATTTTATGGAAGCTATCAAAAGTTTTAGCTGTATTTTAGCCACCAAATGCTGAAAAACTATGACAAGAGATAGCTGTGACGATGATGAGTTGAATATAAGTCAGAGATCAAAAAGCATGAGAGGTTTGTCCAAGGCCCAAAAAAGAATGTTGAGAAACTGAAGTTACTTGGGCAATAGAGCAATTGGTAATGAATATACAACAATTGATAACCGAAAAAGTTGTGTCTGATTTACAGCAACTGGTAGCATTTACTAATGAATATCTGTGTATTTTCTATTTTATATATGAAACAGAATTACTGACACCTTATATACTGAAGTGCGTCAACTCTACCTTTCTCTAGCTCTTCTATTTTTTTCTTTTGTTGTATTACCTTTTAATTATTTTCATTTTATCTGCATTGTTTAGTATTGGTAATGGACTTTCAAAATATGATGATAAACTAAATCCGTGTATATGGATATCTTACCTTTTCAACCACTTTAAGAAGCTTCTCAAAGGGAGAATTTGGTAATGAAAAAGTACTGCTGGTCGAACTATATATTGCATAAAATCATATAATTGCACAGCATAAAGCCATATAATTGTACAAGTTCAGTGACAGAGCGATCCTTTGACATGAAAAAATAAATAGTTGTTTATATATATTATGAAAAAATAATGTAATTGTATACACAATTAATATACTGACAATTCGCACGTGCAAACGTGACATTATTCTGCATGCACGTGCAAATTGTCAGTTTAATTATTCAATAGAATGATGAAAAAAAATGATAGTACTAAATTATCGGTTATAAGCGTCGCGCGTGCAAGAAGGCTAGATCATATTTAACAAATAATAGTACTAAATTGTCCTCCTATTGTTATGGTAGTAATCAAAAATGCTATGTTCCCATGGATAAATATGTGGAACTTCTTTTAAATCTGATGATGATGGTGTGCTATTACATTTGCGTGTAGTACATAGTCCATGTATCATTGCATTTGTACATAACTGGATAGTTGAAATAACATCTTTGTTGTTCCTCTCAATTTCCAATACGTCATGTGCAAGATGGATCTTATAAGATATCTTCATTACTTTGGATATTTAAAATTTGTCTTTCTTATTTTGGTGGATTATTTTTTAATATTTTTATTTTATAGAGCATTTATTCAAACGGAGAATTAGAAAAATAAAAAAATTAGTAATGACTGATTTACTTATAATTCACTTTCAATAATTTACTAATAGTTTGCACACGCAGTGCAACGCTCTTCTACATGTGCGTATGCATGTGCAAGAAGGCTAGTTAAAATTATACGTTTGTTTTATTTTTTATTTTTATGCGAGTTGATCTAACTAGAAAAGTTCCGTGGATGAATATTGTTCCGTACGTGCAAAGACTACATAGTGTAAGATAAAGCTTTTGCTGTAAGGATTTATGTGATTGCATCTGCGATCGATCTGCACAAGGCTATTCTTGTCCATTAACTGTTTTTGAGTGAAATGCAATCAGTCTACTATACTGATTTCTTGTTTAATTGTCTTCATTTGTTAACCTACTTATTTTTGTGGTACAGCTGTGGAAATCAAAAGCGATGGCGAAGGAGATAACAAAGGAGACACTCTGAGTCTCATGGTCGATGAAGAAAATCTCTCATACTGTTGGATCTGTGGTGTAATGGCCGAGTACAGGCTTGAAACATGCCCCAACCAGTCAATGGGATTCGGAACAGTTTGTTTTGTTTGCAAAGGCCCTTGCAAAAGTAAGAATGACGAGCACAAGGATAGACAAATGGAAATGTGATGTTCTGCGAAATCTGTGGTTCGCATTCCATGCCGACTTTTCATTAAATATTTACATGATTGGTATTGTATGGCATGAAGCGCTGCTTCAAAGAGTAGAGCTCTCATTCGTAACTTTCTTAGTCTACATCTCATCCAAAAGAAACTTTCAATTCTGCAAGATATATTTCTATAGTTTCTAATTTTCTATAGTTAGAAATAGTATCACCTGCTTAAAAGTATGCTCCAGTGGGAGTCATTGTTGTCGACACAAAATAACCAACTGCATCAATTTAACACAAATAAGATAGCTGCTGCAACTAAATCAGCTGGAAATCTGTGTTGACTTCTCATCATTCAATACATATGTTAAGAAAATAGCGGCAAAAGAGCCCAGCCATATTTTTGTTATCGGCATAGGTAGAACCTCCGTGAACACAGCCAGCATGTTTCGGCTTGTCACGTTGCCTTCAAGTTCGACACATTGGCATGGTGCTGAGACCAGGTCCTAGGACGATCAGAGGATGGATAGGTTGTTGATTTCAACGATGAACAGAAGCCGCATGGATCGTCCTCGACTGGGAAAAGCGGAGTTTTTGTGTCGGGGGTCGTAGGACTATCCATGTGATTCTTTCTGCTGAAGCTTTTATTGCGAGGAATGAATGGGAGCAGTTGTGCTCTGTATCAAGGTTCCATTCTGCATTAATGTTCGTACTGGATGTCAAGGTTAAATATTTTCTTCGGAGTTTTGATTAGTTACATTGTACAATGTAGGCATTATGTAGCATGGAATAGGGGACCTTCATCTGTGCTCCTCTCTTGCTTTTCCTCATTCCTGTGGGAAATGCAAGTAGTGTTTTAAAAGCAAATCAAGTCATTTACCTGTCCAATTCAGTACTATATATAATCTTGGTGTTAAATATCGACAAAGTGGCCTGTGCCCTTTATGAGAATGAACTAAAAGAAATTGTGAGATGCGGAAAACAAACAACATGGCTCCAATTTAGGAGGCAAGATGTACACATAACTAACGAATTGAATGAAGGCAAAACAAAGGAGGAAAATTATGGGAACCAAAAGTAAGATTTGTTGCCCCATGGAAAGCATAGGTATACTTGTTCGACGCTTGTTTATCGTTCTCATCTATCTACTTCATAGCTTTCACTACGTTAAAAATGTCAGTACGGCTCTTCCGGCAATATTTAATGGCAAGCCGACCTTGATCATACCTTTGATTTCAATGTGGCCGGTGCTAAACTTGATTATATTCATTGAGCTAGATCTGTACAGATTCGATACAAATTGGACATATGAATTGAACCATGCAATTTTTGTTGTTGTTGAAATAAGGGCAGATGCGACACTTCTCAAAACTTTACTAATGAAATTATTGAGTACATAAGAAAACTTTAGATAAGAAAATGTAGTAACATAAATATCATAATGTATTGTTAAGCACACATTAACTGCAACATAAGTAAATAAGATACCACAAATTTAGATTGTTCTCCACATGAATAACTTGAAAATTAGTCTTGTTAATTTATTTGCAAAATATAAACATAAGTGCCTTTAATAAGCATGAACAATCTCACTTCATCATCAATGAGGCACATGCACAAGTATATATGATCTTCTCCACATATTGCCCACTCAGCATAAGCTAATGAGTCTCCTCTACTCCATCAAATGTGAAGGTGCTGTCGTGGCAAGAAGGTGGTATCCAATCCGACATTTCAATGTAAGGCCACATATTAACTTTCACCTCTTGAACAACTGCTTCTTTAGATTATTTAAATCTGTTAAAGAAGGCAAGAGTTACAAGCAAAGATACAAATGCAATGACCACATATAAATACATCTCTAAAGCATAATATTTCAATTTTCAAAAAAAGTTTACCTACCCTTGTGCCAGATGATTATCGGAAAGTCTATTTTCATTTTTTGCTTCTTAATTTCATAGAAAAAAGATTTGGCTCATCAAGTATTGAGTAAATCATAAACAAGAATTAGCTATGTATTAAGTATCAAGCGAAGTTTCTTATTATACCTCTGATGAGAATTTGTAGAGCAACATTGTTGTTTATCACATTCGGCAATTTGTTGCAGTAGTCCATCACACACTCAATAGAAATAAGTCTCCCACCCAATTCCTTCAAATAATCTACATTACTTTGAAAATGTTATGGACCGAGAACATTCGAAACCACATCAACACCTGTGAATAGACATAAACATTAACAATATTCTATAGCTCCAAGTCACAAAATGAGTCCAAAAACAAGAAAAGATTTGGTCTCCATCGTCTATATATAGTTATGGTACTCAACATACTATAGTGAACATATAAACTATGTAGGTTCAAAGACGTACTTTGACAAAATAAGAGTGTATACATAGAATAACAAACATTCATCTAAATCACATCCATCGCCTTCAAAGTCAGTGAAATTGAAACATCTCGTAACTCCTAGCTTAATATAGTGTGCTTGAGATTTCGTGGTCTTACACGTCACAAATGTCTTGGCTTATTCACAGCAGGGACAGGACCACATGGAAGCAAGGGTAGGCCCAGGCCCCCCTAAAATAATTCAATAAGTTTTATGTGCTCATTGCACATATTTTCTAAAGCTAGCCTAGTGGTAGATGAAGAAAGTTGAATGTGTGGGATCTAAAGTTCGAATCTTGGTTCCTGCAAATGTTTGCTATTTTATTTTTATATTCCATTAAGCTTATCTATTTAAGTTTATGTGTGTATAATTTTCATTACTTTGTTTTTTCTCCTTAGACTATTTATTTAGGGCGTCTACATTTGGGTACTTCACATTTATTGGAGGAAGCTTAGTAACTTGGCGTAGTAAGAAGCAGAATGTGATTACTCGTTCTAGTGCTGAAGCTGAATACCAGGGAATGACAAATAGAGTATGTGAACTGCTGTGGATTCGAAATGTATTGAAAGAGTTAGGATTCAAGCTCCATAAAGCCATGGATTTACGTTGTGACAATACTGCTGTAATTGAAATTGCTCATAATCCTGTATAGCATGATCAAACCAAGTATGTGGAGATTGATGACATTTCATCAGGGATCACCTTGATAAGAGAGATATTTGTTTCCCTTTTATAACGTCTGAAGAGCAGTTGACAGATGTACTTACTTAAGGGTTGTCACACCATGCATTTACTGGATGGATCGACAAGTTGAGCATGATTGACATCTATGCTCCAACTTGAGGGGAAGTGTTGGAAAGAATTATAAGATATATTATTATGTAATTAGAATTAAAGTTGTATAGATGTAATATGAATGTAAATATCCTTTCTTATTAGGATATCACTTGTACATCTATATTAATCCAAAACTTTAAGATGAATAAATCAATAAATTATCCCTGAACTAAAATTCTACTGTTTAGACCTATACCCGAATCAGCAGCCTCTTGACTGGTACATAAGGATGAGAATAGCTCAAGGATCAGCTAAAGGACTAGAGTACTTACATGATGCTGCCAACCCGCCAGTTATTTATCGAGACTTGAAATCATCATACATGTTATTGGATTACAGATTCACTCTGAAGCTGTCTGATTTCGGATTTGCTAAGTTAGGTCCAACAGGTGACAAGTCCCATGTGTCTACAAGAGTGGTGGGGACTTATGGCTACTGCGCACCGGAGTATGCTTCCACAGGACAGCTCACTAAAATGTCCTATGTCTACAGTTCTGGTGTTGTCTTTCTGGAGTTGATCGCCGATAGAAGGGCTATTCATGATACAAAACCAGTGGGGGAGCAAAGCCTAGTCAGTTGGGTATGTTAGCAGTCACTAAAGTTTCATTTGACAGTTTTTTTTAGGCTGAGTGTCAAGTGCTTGTTTGCGTTGATTCGCTGTTGACTATGCAGGCACTACCACCGTTGAAGGATAAAAGTAAGTAAAGGTCATGTGGGGCCCTTTTCAACTTTTTCGCTTAAAATTGTTCTTGAGAATAACAGAGTAATGAACTATCTCGATTCACAAATATACGAGTAAATGTAAAAGTGACAAGTAAAGAATAACACTAGGATGTTTTTCTTTAATGCAGAAACCCTGCAACCAGGGAGAAAAATTGCGAGCCCCTAACTCTTGAGGGACAAACCTTTCCACTATGAACAACACTCATTTACAAGACTCTTGCACTCTGGAGATACATAACCCGTATGCTATCCTCACCAGTCTCTCTACTAGTTCTACAGAGCGACACTCTCTCTTGTGTCTAAGTGTTTACAAATGAAAAGATTTCAGAAGTCTCGTCTAAGAACTCAACTATTTGTAAGCTAATTCTTCATAAGCAGCTTCTCGGATTGAGCACATCCATATCAATCTCAATGGAATGCACAGTGCATATGAGTTTTGATAATATCTGAGTTTGTGAAATACTCTAAGTCTTACATGCAGTAGAAGGGAAAGTTTAGAGAGAAAGAGTGAAATCAGAGATGATTTAGAAAGAAACACGAAAAAATCATTCACTCAACCAACCATCGAACCAAGGGTGCCCTATCTTTTTATATAAGTTGATAAAGCCAAGTACTAAGGGCACCAACATAAAACACAGCAACAACGTTTGAGCGGTGGTCAAAACTAGGAATCAGGAAGTGACATGTGCACATGCAGGCCGAAAGAAAACAACAGGCTCAAGCTTCTTCAAATAAGACTAACATCCAAACCGAGGTAAAAGTGTTTACTATCGCCCACTCTAAGTAGAGACTACGAAGAGACAGGTGTGTGCGCGGGCCGAAAGAAACCAGCAGTCACAAGCCTTCCTTAAACAAGACTACGGTTCGAAACTGAGATAAAAGAGTTTGCTGCCACACACATTCTAAGTAGAGACTACACCATAGTAGGGAAAAAGCTCTTTTCCAGAATTCAAGGTATCCAGCCCATACACAGAGGTTCTCACAGAATCCTAGATAGAAAAGCTTTTTCGCAACCCCAAGGAGAAAGGTCAACGGGCTAAGTAACAAACACGTTTTTGAGATACAAACTAACTAAACTTTTTGAGTAGTAAGTCAACGCACATAGCCGTCCTAAAAAGAGCCTTTTTCAACTGGAGGGAAGTTTTGAAACCGAGCCACTAACGGATACAAATATCTTAGGGCAAAACAGACTGTGTTGGGATAGGTGGCAAGGATGTCATCCTCAGTGAAAAACATGATATGCACATGTATGTAACTACCTGATTGTTATTGAGATTGGTAGAATCTTCAATCATCTTTGTTGATTATCACTAATATGTGTGTTTTGTTAATCACTAAGAAATGCCCAATGTTTCTACTGAATTACGCGCGGAGGCGTAATGGGGCAGAAGCAACAAGAATAAGCTTCCTCTTCCTTCCTCGGTCGTGCGTGCGGACCTCTCCTCCTTGGTGCGTCCGAACGATGGGGCTGTTCGGATGGGCGGGCTCTTCTCTTCTTCCTTCTCTCCGTGTGTGCGGGCTCTTCTTGCGGGTGCCTCCTTTCGTTGTGCGTTCGGGAGCATCTGTTAGAAGAATACAACAATGAAGCAGGCGGTCAGGGGTCAAGACGGGGTGGCCCGCCTTCAACGCTCCGATGCCTAAGTCAGAATATGTATCGGATATAACAGTCAAGCGAGCGTGCGAGTGGTGTGATGTGGATCGAGTGAGATTGAGTCCAACGTGTTGTGTTGAGATTCAATGGAGTGATCTTACCTGTAATAAATACCTGATATATATAGGTGGTTGAGATTGGGACCTGGTGGTGTTCTTCGATGTGGGACTTTGTTGTTCCTGCTGGTGTGTGATCCGTGTGTTCGGGTACGCCCCCCACGGGCGCGTGCGCGCTCGGAAGGGGTGGGTCCGGTGAGTGAAGTTGGTGCTTCCTTGGTGGTCTTGCATGTGGTTGAGTGGGTGTTGCTAATCTGCTTAAGTGGATAAGTATGTTAATCGTACAACTAATTATGCAATACTAACAAGTCCCCCAATTCCCCAAGTCAAAGAGAACTTTCTTGACTGGGGAGTTGAAAAAGGGTGGGCGATTAACAAGAAATACTTATCCGGTTGAGCAGTGGTCACGATCCTGTGACCCCCCCAAGTCCCCCAACTCTCCGGTCAAGAAAGGGATCGCATGACGGAGCGGGACCGGGGTGCCCGAGCGTGTACCTGTTCGTGCGATGGTGTACCTATGTGTTGCGAACGTTCGTGCTTTTATGGGCCCGGCTCGCAAACAAGAGTTGCTATGTGTTTGGAGCCGCGCGCCCGGGTGGGGTTGGTCTTTAAAACATACACAAGTGTAACAGGTACATAGGTGCAGGTATATAAGTATAGGTATATAAGTATAGGTATATATGTGATGCATGAATGTATGGTATGGTGCATGAATGTGTGCGAATGTGTTTTCGTGATGCCAGCGCTGGAATGATGTGGTGCACCGCGTACGTAAACGGGGATGCCGTTCCGTACGGTATAGCATCGACGGAGGGATCAAGACCGCGACCTATAAGTAACGCGCTACGGAGGGAGCGGACACCGTGCCCGTGCCGTTCTTCGGATTTAGCGCGCGCAAAGAGGGGACGTGCCGCATGCCTTTGCCGCCTAACCCGGTGTTGCCGTCGGCGTCCGGGGGGAAATCCAACTCCCGCGACGTCCATCGGTCATCGGTACGATCAAGGGGGGAAACAGGACACCCCCAAGCTGTCCGAGTCGGCTTGTCGTTCGGTAACGGTGCGCTCACGGAGGGGAACACTAGACCCCACACCCGCGCCGCCCATCGGTCTTAGCGGAGAGAGAGGACCACTCGACCCCATGCCTCTGCCGCCCAAGCCGGCTTGCGTGTCGTTATCGTTACGCACACGGAGGGGAAGAACCCCGCGCCCGTGCCGCCCATCGAGCTTAGCCCCGCTAAGTCGGCTTTCGTTGTTGCGATCGTCGAATGAGGAGCGTACTCTCCATTCGCGTCGTTTGTGTGGCCTATAGGGGGAGGGCGGACCTCACGTCCCTACTAGGACTTCAGTTGGCACGGAGGGGAAAAACCCCACGCCCGTGTTTTGCCAATCAAATTTCGTCAGGAGAGGGGACGTATCCCATGCCTCTGCTAGGAATGAGCCGTCGCACGGAGGGGAAGAACCCCACGCCCGTGGCGCCCATCAAACTGTGGAATACTCAGAGAGAGGGCGGACCTCATGCCTCTGCTTTGGAATGAAGTGGTGAACGGGGAGAAAGAACCCCACGCCCGTGTCACCATTGGCGCGCGCAAGAGAGGGGACGGGACCCCATGCCTGTTGCCGCCCATCTGTTGCCTGGGACACAGAGAGAGGGCGGACCTCATGCCTCTGTTGTTTATCCGACCTGCGATTTGTGCGAACGGAGGGGACGTGCCCCACACCCGTCGCCCGTTGGTTCCAGGGACTGCAAGGGGAGGACGGACCCCTTGCCCTTTCGTATAGGCGACCTGTATCTTTACGTACGGGGGGGACGTACCCCGCGCCCGGCGCCCGTTTACCCTCGGCGCCTGCAACCTGCCAGGGCCGAGCTGGTGTGTGTGTAGTGGCGTTTACCTTGTTTGGACGTGTGCGTTGTGATCTGTCTCTACCGGTCGTGCGGGTGGTGTGTCCTGCCTTGGGTTTTGGTGGTGTGCTGGTGATGAAACGGTTTGAGATGACATTGCGCTTTTTCCTTGGGAACCGTTGTGACGAATGCTGGCCGTCGTATTTGATGCTGGCGTGGGCCAGGCATTAAATACCGCTTTCGCTGTGATTGCCTGAAGGGCAGGCGTCGCGCGCGTGGGCGCGTGGGGTGGGGCATGGGCGCCACGTGTCGAACCGTTGGGAGTCGTGCTAGGGTTGTGTTTTGTTTTTTTTTTTTAGGTGGGGAGATGATGGGCTGGCACGGTTACTGAGAAGGGCAAGTGAACCGGGTGGTGCCATGCGTCCCAATCCTACGGTGGGCATGATGGATCGGACGGCTGTCACAGGCTGGCTGATATCAACCGATTAGTATAAATAGGGGTATGCGTGGTCTGTTCCTAGACTTCCATGATTCACAAAAAGCTCTGCAAAAATTTTCCTGTGGTCTGCTCCCCGAGATTTCCTTCATTTGTGTCCACTGTTGCCGGAATACGTGCCCGTCGGTTGTACTCTGTCGTGCCATCCCGAGCCGGTGAGTCCCCCAGTCCTGATTGCGTGTGTATCTCTCTCTAGTTTGTGTTGCTTCTGGGTTGTTTCTGGGTTTTCTTGTTGGTTTTGCTCAAGAACAGGGTTGGTTCCTGAGGTGGGGTGGGTTAGATCTGATTTGGGTGATGTTTGGTGGGCTTTGGTGTTTGTGGTGTTGTTCCTCTGTTGCTAAGTGTTAGGCTCGGTCGCCCAATGGGGCTACATGGGCGGAAGTCCCCCAGTGTACATGCGCGCGCCCAGTGTGGGCGTGGCAGTAAGTAGAATTCAAATGTTGCGAAAGTGTTATCTGGTTTGCTAACCTGTCTGCGCGTGCGTTTGCAGCGAAGAAGATGGATGGAGTGAGCAAGCGTCGAATGCTTAGGTTGCTGGGTGCCGGGAAGAAGGTCCGCGCGGTGGCAGATGATGCCAAACGTGCGCCCCCGGTGGGCGGTGTGGGTGCCCCTGTTCCATATGTTCAAGTTCCGCAAGCGGATGCTCCTCTTCTGCCGGCGGGCGATGTTGCTGGAGCCGAGACGCAGGTCGAGGCAGAACGTGAGCAACAGCTGGTTGTGCGGAGTGGTGGTACGAGTAGGCGGGAGGGTGGTCCTGCGCTGGCGCCGGTGAGTTGTGCGCTTGTTGTGGGGCCGTCTCCAAGTCGGGCGATTGTCCCAGATCGGTCCCCGAGTCCTCCCCAGACTTCTTGTTTTTCAGATCCTCCTCCTCTGGCTTTGGAGGCGCCAAAGCCTCTCCCGCACGGGAAGAGTGGAAAACGTGCGCGGAAGAGGGCGCGGGCGGAGGACGCTTCTCCTGGCCCCGCTTCTGGGTCGGGCGATGATGTTGTGGGGAGAGTGCGCCAGTCCCTGGAGGATGATGCTGCTGCGCTCGCGGTCGCGTTGCCGTCGGTGGAGGAGGCTCCTGCTGATGGGCTGGATGGGGTTTTTGGTTCATGCGCCCGTCTGATGCAGCAGGTCTTCCGCTACCGCTCGCGGGAGATTGCGGAACTTGCACGCCTCAGGGAGGGCGCGCTGGAGCACCAGAGGGCGATGGACGTGGTGGTGACCGCCCGGGAGAAGGCCGTCGATCTGATGCGGCGGTACGTTGCTCGTGTGAACGAGGCGGATATCCGGGCGGGAGAAGCTGCTGCCAGTGAAACTCTGGCCAAGATTGACAGAGATAAGGCCGTGGCCGAGGCGGAGTGTCTGCGAGGTGAGCTGAAGCGTGTTCGTGCTGAAGCAGCCGCCCGGGTGGCGTTCCTGGAGTCCGAAGTCGAGAGGCTGTCGGGCGTCGAAGTTTCTTCGTACGAGAGAGTGGCGGGGCCTTCCAGGGGACGTGCCGAGGCTGGGCTGGAGCCAGTGGTCAGGCGGGTGGGGCCGGGCGAACAGGCGGAAGCTGAAGTTGCGGTGACATCGGATGAGGGTGAGGAGTTGGATGTGGAGATGGGGGCGGAGTAGTTGTTTCTTTGTTTGTAATAGAGTAGGTGTTGTAATATTTGGACTGAATGGAACTGCTTTACCTTTTGCCTGTGCGGCTCTGTTTTTTTTTTTTTTTTGGGTGCCTCTCTAAATAACTTGTGCGAGAATGTAAAGCAGTGCCTTCATTCGGTGGCCTATCCCCAGTCCCCCGAGTTCATGGGCGGGCGGGTCAAGGGCACGCGAATGCGCAAATATAGGCTAACGGAAAGAGTAACAAGTTATGACTGACCGCAACAACACTTCTCCAAATGTTGGGCGTTCCGTGGGCGGGGCGTACCCCAGTTTGGACGCGCCCGTCCGGATGATCGGGTGGTCCGTTTCCTCGCCCCTAGTAGATTACTCGTGGTGTTGCCTTGCGCCGCCCGTGTGTGGATCGTGCCTCCAGATCCGTGGGTCCTAAAGTAAGGACCTCCTGCCTGCCTCGAGTCTCCGTGGTTTCCTGCTGGTTGTATCCTTGGACGTGGCCGATCCTATGCTCAGTTGGGAACCTTCCCAAGAGCAGGTGTCCTGCGATGATCAATTTTAATTTGCAGATTCCAGGCCTCCCGAGTATGGCGTTGTAGGGGGAGGGGGTGTCCATGATGATAAAGTCCGTCCAGATCTTGCCGTGCGGGGAGTTGGGCGCGTCAACCTCGACCCGCAGGTTGTCACTCCCGATAGGATATGAGGTCTCGCCCGTGAAGCTGGAGATGCATTCATGGTCCTGCGTCATCTTGCTGGCGGGTCGGCCGAGCGCTACGTATGCGTCCATGTAGATTATGTTGACAGACGCTCCGTTGTCGACTAGTACCCTCTTCACAAGGAATTGATCGATGATCGCGTCGATCACGAACGGTAGGGTGCTGTCCCTTGGGTTTTCCTCCTCGTCCCCTGCTGTGAAGCTGATGGTGGGCGCCTCCTTTCGTTGTGCCCCGGGCGCTCTCCTTGCCCCGATCGCTAGCACGTCCCTGCTCGGGCGATCGGGCGATGAGGCTCTCTCCTTGCGCTTGCCCCCGGATATCGTGTTGATGGTCCCACGGGTCCTGGCGCCTACCTGATGCTGCTGTCCTTCCGCCCTGGGAGTATTCGTCCGTTCGTCCTCCATGTCCTCGAGGGCCTTCTTCAACATGATGCAGCTGTTGGTACGGTGGGTGGTGGCGTTGTGGAACTCGCACCATACGTCCGGTAACTGGCCGGGTGGTACCCCCGCCTTCGCCATGTTGTTCGGCGGCGGTATTCGGTGTCGGTTCAGGCGGAGCAGGTGCTCGGGTGACTGCCCGTCGATTGTGAAGACCTCCTGCGCCGTCGGTCGATAGCGTGGGGCTGGCGGAAAACGGGCATCCTGCGCCTGGTTGTAATTGTTGCCTTGATATCCGCGGAAGACGGGCCTTTGGTAGTTCTGCCTGTATGTGTCCCGGCTCCTCTTGAAGCCCCCGGTTGGTCTCCCGCTGTCCGTCAGCTGTTGCGGTTGAGCGTCCGTTGCCTCGGGTCTGATGGAACTAGGTTCGGAGGCGGCTCCGTACACCCGCGTTTCCACCAGTGCCTTCTGCACAATCAGGTCCATGATCTCGTCGTAGTCGAGATGCTCCTTCCTCACGAGTTTCTCTACGAAGGGGGTGGCGAGCAGGTTGTCCATCAGGGCGACCTTGGCCACTCGCTTGTCAAGGTCCCTGCACGTGCTTGCGAGCGTCCTCCATCGATTAATGTAGCTCGACAAGCTCTCGTCCCTCTCCTGGCGGACCTTCAGGAGGATGCCCGTGGTGTTATACTTCCCCTGGAGCCGATAGCGCCTCTGAAAACTTTCCGCCAATTTGAGGAACGAGTGGATGGATCCTGGCGAGATTTCGTAGAACCAGCTCCGTGCCTCCTCCGCCAGTGTTTCCTGGAACAGGAAACACAAGGTTGGGTCCGAATATCGGGTCCCGTCCGTGGTGGACCGAAACTCGTCCACGTGCGCTCGTGGATCCCCGCTCCCGTCAAACCGGGCAATCTTCGTTATCTTGGCGTGGGGATCCCTTCCTCTTTCCAGTATGTGCGCCGAGAACGGGCTGACCCGGGGGGCGAACGTCCCGCCCTGACCTGCCAGCTTGTCCTTGCGTAAGCGTGAGACTTCCTCCGCCAGCTCCTCCATCCTCCGTAGGATCAGGTCGTTGTTTGTCGGGGGTGATGACTCCTCCACGGGTGAGGGCGCTCGGGCGTTGGTTCTGGCGAACAGAGGGCGCACCTCGCTGGCGGTCTCCTGCGTTTCTTCGTGCTGCTCTACCTGCCGGCCGATGAGCGCCTCCAGCCGTTCCTCCATCCTTCGGCGGACCTGGCGCTCCTCCGCTATCTCGAGCGCTGCCTCCCGCAACTCCTGGGCCATGCCGTTGAGTCGCCGGGTTGAGCATGTGGACCTTTGGTTTCGGTGGTGTTTATACGAGGTTTGCAATTTGTAAGTTTCCCACAGACGGCGCCAGATGTTTCTACCGAATTACGCGCGGAGGCGTAATGGGGCAGAAGCAACAAGAATAAGCTTCCTCTTCCTTCCTCGGTCGTGCGTGCGGACCTCTCCTCCTTGGTGCGTCCGAACGATGGGGCTGTTCGGATGGGCGGGCTCTTCTCTTCTTCCTTCTCTCCGTGTGTGCGGGCTCTTCTTGCGGGTGCCTCCTTTCGTTGTGCGTTCGGGAGCATCTGTTAGAAGAATACAACAATGAAGCAGGCGGTCAGGGGTCAAGACGGGGTGGCCCGCCTTCAACGCTCCGATGCCTAAGTCAGAATATGTATCGGATATAACAGTCAAGCGAGCGTGCGAGTGGTGTGATGTGGATCGAGTGAGATTGAGTCCAACGTGTTGTGTTGAGATTCAATGGAGTGATCTTACCTGTAATAAATACCTGATATATATAGGTGGTTGAGATTGGGACCTGGTGGTGTTCTTCGATGTGGGACTTTGTTGTTCCTGCTGGTGTGTGATCCGTGTGTTCGGGTACGCCCCCCACGGGCGCGTGCGCGCTCGGAAGGGGTGGGTCCGGTGAGTGAAGTTGGTGCTTCCTTGGTGGTCTTGCATGTGGTTGAGTGGGTGTTGCTAATCTGCTTAAGTGGATAAGTATGTTAATCGTACAACTAATTATGCAATACTAACACCCAACTAAACAATATGTGTTTAGTAAGTTTTCATCATTGGCTGATCCATTGCTCCAAGGGAACTATCTGATAAAGGGTCTGCAACAAGCTCTTGCAATTGCAGCAATGTGTCTCCGTGAGGAAGCTGATTGTCGGCCTGTGATGGCTGATGTTGTACTTGCTCTTGAGCACCTATCCATACCAATAGATGAACAAGTTGTCGCTGATGATGAATCGAAACACAGCTATGCGCAGGTGCTACGATTTTGGACTACATAAAACAAAGAAGTTTCAAAGCAGAAGTACAAGCTGAAGAAATTGCCTTGTAGATTCAAGTTCAATCCATTATCATTGCGCAACAACGTTGATAACAAATTTTCTTAGACATGTAGACTTTGAAACTCAATTTCTGCATAATTGGCTCGTACTGTTCATTCATATAACACATCTACAGCAAGCTCAAAAATACAGTCATAATTACAAGAGGGTACCTTGAGAAGGTAGAGATGTTCACTGGTACTAGCCTAGTGCAAAATGGAAGAGGAATCTAAGGATAAGAGAGTTGAGAACGATCTAACTTGCCAAACTGTCCATATCATCCTTGAGGGTCCTGTAATGGAACGCAGGAATCCCATGTCGTCGGTTGGTTTCTGCAACTTCTGGAGCAGAAAATATGCTTGATAAGAACCCTTTGCTGCTTCTTTGCCTCTTCCATTTCCATGTCATCCTCAAAAACCAGAAACTAGGCCTGCTAGAATTACAATACCTGGAATTCATGTCCACCACTTTCCCCCGCGGCTTTGTTGTGCTTCCACGGCGGTCTAGCTCAAGCTTGCCGAAGTACTCAATCTCCTTCCTGACAAGAGATCCCACGGTGCCTCGCGTGCCTATTGCAACTGGAGCTGTTGCTGCAGCCATTGTCTGAGTTTCAGGAAACTTGGCTTCTGTGGTGCTGGCTTTATACTCCATTTTCTAGGTGTAAAGTTAAAATGAGTGATGTTATAAGAAGCTTGTGGATGAAGGAATAAGGATTGCTTTGAATGTGGAGCATCTCTACTTTGGTATTTATAAAACTCTTGATGCAGTGCTTTTTGGGTAAAGTGGACACCTATGAGAATTCACATCATTGGTGCTTCAGGTAGGAGATGGATCATCATCATCACCTATCCTTGTGTTTGTAATATAACCAAGCATAATCTGCGGATCAAATTTTTAACCTTTTTGACTACTGAGAAATCCTCTTGCACATTTTCGAACTCTACGGCTGAGTTCATTATCACGGTAGGGTATAGACAAGGTTCTCATCATTTCGAAATCGTGTTCAGAAATCCAAACATCCCTTTTCTAATTTCCTACAAGGTAAGAAATTCCGATTCTTTTTCCCTTGCAATCTTCCCATGTCATTCTCAGGCTCGAGTGCTAAACACATCTTCATTACCTTTCCGTTGCTTTTGCTTATTGTTATACTACATGAGAGATGTGGAATGATGCAGTTTGGTGAATGTGGATCAGTTAGCTCAATAGTGATGAGTGGAGTTGGAAAGTGAAGAGCATGCAATTGATTAAACACACAAGAGCAGGGACCAAAACCATTTCTTTCATTGGGCAATGGAATAGGAGATACCCTGTGACTGCATAGTTTTTCCATTTCCAGGAATGGTGGTCGGTCCATTATAATATATTTTTGAAGCTAAGTTCCATTATAATATATTGCTTAGAGTTGAAGGCCATGAGACCACTAAGATATAAGCAACTGAGATTGTGCTCCAATAAACTTGTTTAAGATGACACACTTGGCCAAAGCAACCATGGACATGGCAACAACAACGTATTATTGATGTTTCAATACCTATTCCACCTGAAAAAGTTGCTGGAACAATGAAATTTTGGAAGAAAAAAAAAGAGTACCGGAAAGAAGAGGAAATGAGAAAATTCGAGCTCAAAAACATTCATATACATTACGAATGCGGAACATCATACTCGTTTACTAACAGTTGACAAACAACATTACTTTTTGTGTTCTCTAAGCCTCAAAATTGGAAGTTCCCTCTTATTTGGTAATAGTCACTAACCTCTATATTCTTATTCCTTTTCTAATTTCCTATACTATTTTTGTTCACGACTTTTTAAGTTTGAGCGTATGAAATGTAGTTAACAATCTACTACTGTATACTGGGAAGATGACAAGTATACCTCAACTTCCGATGTGAGGCAAGAGCATGTTTTAGAGCAACATCCACAGTCGCACCCTCTCGAAACAGTGAGTCATACAATTGGCAGACGAATTGAGGTACTTCTTCCTCCTCATCATCCCCAAAGCCCATAGAGCAGTCTCCATTTTCACTATCTTCCCAATCACTTACTGGACTGACAGGTTCAGTCCCCCCATATTCAACATCTTCATCTTCAGCCTCTTCTTGCTCACCAATCTCAAACTTTTCAAGAACACTGAAGTCAGTAGACCCGCATGTTAGTTGTGTTTCTTGGGGATGTACTGATGAAGATATAACTGCTTTGGCATTGCAGTCTAAAAATGCTTTGATCAAAATTGGCGTAGGCCCAGTTGCCCCTGTACAAATAATAATCCTGTCTCTCCAAGCTCCAACCTAAGTCATCAAGAACATGAGGTATCATTATATGATTTATATCACTCAGATGATACGCTATCTTGGAACTTTTACGCATAACAAACAGTAAATTCTTCACATAACTACTGACTATAGCATACCATCCAACGAACATCATCAGGTGTTAAATGAATAGAGGGCACAGTTCTCCGAAACAAATATGCCCCAATTTCTTGGCCGTCTTCCATAACCTTAAGACAAAGCCATCATTTAACAAAGTCAGAATTATTGAGTTCGCTACTTCAGTTGAGTACCAAAAAACTACTGTCTTAATGCTAAGAAAACATACTTGAGTTTGGCGACCCATATAACGGTGAACGATGCCTCCCAGTTCGAAGTATGGTCTACATGCAACTAAATCAGAAACAGTTGATATATTGGCAAGAGAAGATCCAGCCTTCTTCCGAAAATTTCGCATCACTAAGCTCAACTTAACACTCTGCAGAAACTTGTCCGCAAGCTCTCCAGGTTCAGCAACCACAAATACATCATTCTGCCAACTGCAGAAATAAACATCAAACGGAATTAAGACTGGAACTGAAATTATAGACAGGTTACAAGAAATTATTCAGCAGTATAATGACCTTAAAATTGAGCCAAGTGAGTCATTTTGAAGGGCCAAATGCACAATGCCCACTTGTGGTGCATTCTGTAACTTCTCATGCAATGATTGAACAGGTAAAGAAAGCTGTCTGGGTCCTGAAGGAGACTTTGGTGGTGAGGAAGCTCCTTTTCCAGGTTGGCCATCTAAGCTTAGAGGTGGAACCATATCAATTCGACCAGCCCTCTGTGGGCCAAAATCAGGACTGTAGAAAAGGGGGCTTGATGGAACGCTTGCAGGAAACAAAGGCGACTGAAATGGCGTTGGGAATGTCGTTGCTGACGCTGTTTTCAAAAACCCTGATATTCCTTGCATCAAGGATAACCGTATTCCAGTACGAGCACAAAATGATTCCAGTGCATGAGCATGATTGAAAGCTCGACCAGAATTGGGGCTATGTGAAGCTTCAACAAGTAGAACGTTACGCCTCCATCCTAGAGATGGGCTTCTCACATCTGCTAAAACAAAGTAGCAATATAAGTTAAAGAGTATAAAGAAAAGAGAATATGCAAAGAGAACTACTGAAGACAAGAATGTTGTCATCTACCCTCATTTGCCTTGGGGAAGTTCCGGGATCTTAAATTCTCAGACCACTTTTCATCACTTTGGAATGGTAGTAGTAGTCTCTCACAGGCATCCTTAAGTGCAAGAGAATTTTTCTGAATATATTCCTCAACTGACGCTTCCAATTTCAGCCAGACCGCTGGATCAGTCTCATCCAATTCCATATCACAGCGTTCATCAACTGGAAGATAAAACATAAACATCGTCGGTTGAATAGTTTTCACTTTTCATTAAAATTTCATCTTAAGGATGTATGTCATGGATGAGTGGAAGTTAAAAAACAATTACAAAGGACTACCCATAATCTGTGTTCGTGTGTTTGTGGAGAGAGATTTATAGCCATGCAGACCTTATACTATTTTAGTCGCAACAAATACCTGGATTAAACCGAAAATATTGTATTCCAGGGAGCATGGGCAGCAATGTGCTTAAAGCTTCCTCCACGCGTTCCACAGAGCAAGAACTTTCTATCAATACTTGCCCAGTGTCCAGATAACGCCAACCACCTCTTCGTACCTACAATAGCAGAATTAGTGTGAACAGATAAGGTGAAATAATGACTTAAATTTGACCTATATCATTCATTTATTCCTGTTATAGGGTAAGATGAGCAGTATTCATTTCCATATCTGTTGCATTTTTGCAAGATGGAAATGCTTCTGCAAGACTCCCATACGGCCTAACAAATCACTTCTTTCGGTAAGGGCACAGGAAACAAGAGCCATGTAAATGCTTCTGCAAGACTCCCATACGGCCTAACAAGTCACTTCTTTCGGTAAGGGCACAGGAAACCAGAGCCATGTAAATAGAAAACATGTTCTTCTGTATCGAAACCTAGAAACTTTGTAGACCAAGCTCGAGGTCTCGAATGAGACATTTGAATAGGATATTTGGTTACCAAAGTTCAAACCTAGACAATAAGACCAGAATTCAGAAGTGAAGTGACTGAAAAAACAAAAGAAAGTTTGAGGATTTACCTTTGTCGGAACAGAACCACAGCCAACAGAAACTAGGCAATCAATTTTTGTATCGGGCCATAAAAGTTGTGCTTCTCTAATGGCAAAGATTGTAGGGTTTGCCACTATCGCATCATCTTGCCAACGATGAACATCTATCAAAAAGTAAGATAACGATATTAAAAAAAAATCAAGAAATTCCTTAAGGGACAATAGATGATAAAATATCTACAAGCTGGAAAAGAGAATACCATCCGAGAAATCATCAAGATAATACGGAGCAGCAGATGATGCTCTTATAGCTTGCCATATTTGATGCTTACAGCTTCCTATAAAAGCACTGCGCGTTAAACCAAGTTCAGTACCCAAAGTAGCTGGTGCTTGCACAGTGATTCCTGAACTCTCCGAAACTGCAAGAGGTACTTCTGGCGTTCCAGCGGGATACTAAAAATAATGTTCAAAACCATGTCATACATTCAACAGTAAAACCATGTTGTTTACATATAAAGGAATTATCTGTCTCAAACATCAAACCTGATAGTTCCGGAATAAGAAAGGCTGAGCTGGCGTCACGCTCACCAAAGTTGACACCACAAAAACTTTGGGAATGTTTTTCACTGCAGACTCTATCAACAGATCTCCGTCCTCATCAGTACACATTTCCTTCAACAGTCTCTCAAATTGATCTGCACTATGCTGCAAGAAAGTATCTTAAAGTCAGCCTTTCAAAATTTGAAGCATTTGGCAACAAGATAAAAATAACTAAACACTACTCTACTGCACAATCACTTTCCAACTAATGCAAGTTCAGCAAATACAAGTTTTCCTGCAAAACCCATATCAGAACTGATAGATATAATTCACTCATGATCAAAGGATCCTCCTATTACAGCATTCTCACCAAGGTTTTTGTATATTCTTCACACTGATCTAATGACATTAGCTTAATTCCAAGAGCGACAGCAAGCATGCCGCCTGTTGATGTGCCGCATATGAGATCAAACAACTCATGTATCGGTTTTCCAGTTCCCTTCTCAATTGCTTTAAGAATTTGCACAGTTGCCAGACCTTTCATACCACCACCATCCATTGAGAGTATGCGCAAACCTTGCTTTGGCACCTGCCTCCCCCTTATGGCACGTCTTAGATTTCCATTTTCCCCTGCAAGAGGCATAATGTGACCAAGATTATCAGCTAAAACTTATAAAACCAATTTATAAATAAAAGACAAAATAAACCAAGAGACGAACCAAGAATTGCCAAAGCACGCGCTGCAGCTTTATTCACCCGTGGCTCAGGTGCAACCGTCAAGCGCATGAGAAGTTCACACAAACTTTCAGAAGTAACCAGAAGATGGCGATTCTCCAAACAGAAGGCCAAATTTCCTACTGCTAACAAAGCTAACCTTTGCACCTAATGAACATAAACCTTATTGATTAAGGCTAAATTATAAAGGGGTGCAACAATCAGTGCCCTAAGGAAAAAAGAAATTGAAAACTTGCCTCTGGGATTTTGTGGGCACATAAAACTTTTAACGACCTCACTACATCCTTGGTCAGCATTTTCTGAGCTACGGCATCGGATGCAAATGCCAGCTTCACCACCACTTGTAATACAGAAATTACTTCCTCCTGGAGAACAGATCTCAATACTGTTTCAATCGGTTGCATAATGTCAGCTTTCATTAACTGCATTGCAACTGACACATCTGCTGCAAGAGAGGAAAGAGCAGAACATGCTTGTTGAACCTGCCAGAAATCTGAATTCTTAAACTGCTTGCAATAGAAGCGTAGATAATAACATGTAAAACTTATTCAGGAAAACTAATCCACATACCACATGCCGGTTGTCACTACTGATCATACTTATAAGCTGTCTTACTGCATTCTCATCGTTGCCAACAACTGCACGGTTTCCTTCGTCTTGCATTATCTTGGCCAGTGCAGATGCTAGTAAAGGGTGATGACAAGAAGAAAAGCGGAATATAAGAGCGAAAAAAGGCGCTTAGCTTATGCCTAGATGCACCAAAATATGAACTGTTTTCCATCTGCAATTATCACAAACAAAATATTTTTAAGAATGCAGTCATTTCCTTCAACAACAAAAAATGCATAGTCAGATAAGAAGGTGTTTAATCTTAAAATTTCTCCAGATATTGCCTTAATCACTACCTTTATCTGTACATTAACTGATCTCAAGTTGTCATCTGCCACGATCCTGATATTCGCGAGAGATAAATGATGGAATTTGTGCAAAGGCAAAATCTCAGGAAGAAACTCAAGAGGGTTTCCAAATAGCCTAAGTACCCGGAGCTCAGCCATAGCCCTGTCATAGAACTGGAGCGAACCATTAGACCCTAAACCCAGAGAGTGGAAAGAATGCTTAAGCTAACTAATCTTGTTGAAGAGCTAATGAAATGACCTGAAATCAAGCAGAGGCCGAATAAGTTTGTTGTGTTCCAAAGAAAGTTCCACCAGTCCAACACACTGTCTCAGTTCCACTGCTTCCAAGTCCAACAAAAACCAAAAACCAATACTTAAACAACCTTAATCCCTCTACTGAATACAGTAATGAAATCACACCAATGAAGCATTTTTTTTTCTGAACATACCAGGTACCGAAACCAGCATGTTGTAGTCAACATTAAGCACTTTCAAGCTTCTCAGCTCACCAAGTTCTGAAGGCAAAACCGACAGCTTATTGTTATCAAGGTATAGCTTCTCAAGAAGAGGCAGCCTAGTTAGCTCTACAGGAAACACCTGCATTCAATTGAAAGACAATAACTCACTTCTCAAAAAAAGCATTGCTCTTTCTCTAATCCAATGCCACACATTGTCAATTCAACTACTCGAAAATCGACTAATGGACTCAAATTGATAGATAAAGCACTCACAGAGAGGCCACAAGCACAGAGATGGACGACGGTGACGCACTGCCAATGCACGCCGCAAGCCCCCGCGCCTTCGGTGACAGCTGGCGTCGAGGAAGAGAAATTCGACCGGAGCAACCTCGTCAAGACTCCGGTTCCGTCGTTCTGCTGACCCGACCCGGCCGACTTGGTCATGCTCACAACTCTCAACGACTCTCGCCGCCTCACCACTCTCATATCCACGCCGACGTTCCCCTCGTCCTCGTCGAGCCTCAGCTCGACGACGACCGTGTCCTGCGGCATCGGAAGCGCGACCATCAGCTGCGGCTCGCCACCTGGTCATCCTCGTCGCCGGCGGACCAGTCCAGATCGATCCGGAACCCCAATTCCTGATCCAGCGACACGACGGAGGACGATGAAGACGAAACCGACAACGAAGAGGCAAAGGAAGGCGGATGCGAGGAGATCTCCGCCGGGACGGTCCTCGGTGCCGTAGGTGAGAGTGAGATGGAAGATCTCCGAGGGGCGCTTCCATCCCAGTCCCCAAGACATTGTGGCCTGATTTAATCAGAGGCACCGTTGCAGCGGCAGCGGCGGCGATCTGATCTGATCGAACGTCTGCGAGCTCAGGTCGAGTGGCATTTAAGAAATGATCAAAGGCTCGATTTTGGAGGTGAAGAAAGACAGAGGATTTAGGGGAGATGTGATCGGAATTGAAGGGGTTGAGAGGTTAGGGTTTTCAAGAAAAGGGAAGAGAAAATTTGCTGTGGGGATTAAATGGCGGGAGCGAAGAAGGAGATGATATCAGACGACACTGTGAGTCGGAAACTGACCTAAACGACGCCGTGTCGGTGACTATTCCATATCTATTTTTCTTTTTCCTTTTCTTTTTAGTTTATTTTAAAAAATAAATAAATTGAGTCTAGAAAATTCATACTTCTTATTCATGTTTGCTATACAAATTTGTAGCATTCTTTCTGATCCAAGTCCCAAATCCAAAATTAAATATGTGAAGCTGAGAATGGTTTGATTTTTTTGAATTTCTCGTTTAATTATTTTAACAAAATATTGATAATTTGCGTGAAATAAAAGAACGAAAAACATATTACTTTTACGTAATGTTAATTTGTGTATTTCTTTCAGAAAAAAATGGTGTATTACTTCAATATTGGTGTGATACATTTGTTGGTTGAGAGGAAGATCGGAAGAGACAAAACAAGAATCCTAACTTCATGTATAGAACCTAGAAACAGAACCTACAATTCTTGCAAGACTAATTGTCTGCAATATCATCAAGACTTTGTACCTTGCACACATTAGGTTCATCGATCCGGCAACCTTCATGTATATGGTCTTGAAACAAACAGAGCCAACTACAACAACACTGAATGATCCACATTATATATGCACACAGCTACTCAGATTAGGTTCTTCTGGCCAGCTTAGCCAATCAATGATCGCTTCAGGCATATTCAGATTCTCATCGCTAAAATAGCACTCTATTCAAAGAGGCTAATGCTTCAGTCCCTGAATTTAAGCAATGAGATTTCATCTGATTTGGCATGGAGCATGATGTACCATAATATAGTGGTCGAGGTGGAATTGCCCTAGTGTAGCTTGCACTATAATATGGCTTGTAGGAGTTCACAAAAGGAGGAAGAACTTGAGGCCTGTACTGTGGAATAGGATGAAAAGGAGCTACTGCAGCATATGAGTTTGAATTGGTAGATAGTGGTGGCGTATATGGACTCCTCTAGTAGTGTTGTGCATGATTCAGATTTCTTGGAGCTTGTTTGTGCATCATCATCATGGTTAGAATTGTTGGTCAGAAAGGTAAGCTTGATCAAGAAGCAAAATGAGTGTATTGTCAGTATCGAATTTCAGAACCCACTAGCTGCATTTATAAGATTTCACTCCTTTATTTTTCAGGAAAAAGATTCCTTGTGATTCAAGGTTTATAAGTTTTTAAGGTTCACCTCCAGCCACAATTTTGATTCATATATACGGTTTTCCAACATCCGGAGTTCTGTATTGTCTTCCTAATTCCTGATGGATTTGATACAACTCTTGGGAACATACAAAATGCTATTCCTATTTCCTCATGGATTTAACAGTTAACACAAATCTATCTCGGCAGATAAAAGAATATGAGACCAAACCTGAGAAAGAAATATTATTTGCTACTCGGTTGATCATAATCAATCAATACCCACTTGAAAAGTTATTCTAAATATTTCAGTAATAGTTTAATCATGTCTAAAATCATCTACAACTATACTATGAGCAGTTCGGCATCATTGGCCGGGCTTCTGTTCAGCAGAACTGAAAATTTCCTTTAATTCTTCCTTCACTCTATTATCAGCAAATATGAATTCAATCGCGTTTCTGGTTAGCTGAAATATTTCCTTCCTTCCAAGACCTAAGAATTCAAGCAAAGACATGGACAGGGGTTGTGAGTTCTCTAGTCTTTCTAACATTATATGCACTAATGACACGAGACCTACCAAATGCAGAAGCAGCAATGTTGTACTCATTGGAAAGGCTGGTAGAAAATACTCCAGAATCATCGGTGCAGAGGACTAGAGGGTGCTTTGCATTATGGAGATCAGCTGCATCACCAAATAACATTTCGTTATTAGAGGCTCCAAGTTGTATCTATAATTAAGGATTAAATACATATGCTCCAATATCCAAGACCTACCAAAATGATGAACATCAAGTGAAGGTATTGTATTGGTCCTGATGTTGGATGTCAAACAAATCTCAACCTGAAAGTTGAGGATACAGGCAATGATGATGACAATGATACAACATGGAAGCAGTAAATGCACTTTGTAAAGGGTTAATTAAGAAATATAAAAAACACATGTATAAGGCTATAAGCTTCAAAAATGAAAATAAAAGGATAGATGTGGCAAATACTTGCTACGTGAGTAAAATACGAAAGGTTGTTTGTTTACGGTTTCTTCTGATCATATAGCAGGAGAAGGAACCAGCAACAGTTTCAGACTTGGAAGTTATAACAAGGTCTTGATCTCCAATTTACAAATTAAACGACGACAACAGTAATTCAAGTCTGAACTGGTAAACTCACCGGACATAAACACCTTTTAACTGAATATGTTGCAATGAAGCTTAGGTTATCATTAACAGAGTGATTGATCACAAATATCATACCGGAATTCTTGATGATTTCAACTTTTCCCATTCTGCTTCTTCAAAGCAACAGGCATGGCCAATCCTCTGCGGTAGAAAATCCAGCATTGATTGTATCTCTTTTGGATTAGGCACCTACAATTGCTTGATGGAATGAAGTAGTCAGGGTAACTATATAAGCACGAACAACAGGCATTTGAAGAACAAGCCCACCTCTCCACAATGAAGGGTTATGTAAAGACCCTGCTCTCTAGCAAATTTCAATGCCGGCAAAAATGTAGTCCTGTCATAGATACCATATATGCAAAGATTAGAATACATGTGGTAATGAAAGGGTCTACTGCAACAAACTCGGGAATCTGGATCATGAGTAAGTACCATTCTCCCACAGTTGGATTCCCAGAAAGATCAATACCAACTACCCCTAAGTCTCTCAATTCCAATGCAAGTTTCACCTACAGTAAATGAGTTAATACAATGCACTGTTCATTAAAATTATAATGCAGCCAACGGTTTCATGACATTACAGTTTCCATTGCACCCTCTGTGGTTCCCCTACGATCAATGCTCAAAAGAAGTCTCACATAAATTTTTTTTCTCATACTTCCATTACATGTATGCGGAGAATCCTTGGGATTTTCAGTATCATGAAGCCTAAAATCAACCTCAACTGTACTCACATCCCGTATACCCTCAAGTACTGCTTCCATGTAGGAGCGTTTGTTCATTCCTATGGAATCGTTTTTCTGTGCAGAATGAGAACATCATCAATCAAACATGCAATATGTAATTTTACTAGAAGTAATTCATCACAAATTAAATGGACTCAGTTCTAATGAATCACCTTAGGAGTTGTTCTTAGCTCCAGATACACAACATTCTCAGCAGAAAAATCTTCAATAACCTGCTTTGACAGAAAATTTCAATACCAAGTTTCTATATTGCTGTGTTGGAACTCAAGATTGAATAAATTCGAAGTTCTCATACTTCTTTGGTGACTCTTGTGATAATTTTGTGGTCAGTAGTAACAATGTGAATCAGATCAAACAACCTGAACACTTCGGTTAACGAACGGTCATCTGAGTCGAACAATAGACAGAATTCCCATATTAAGATTCATCAAAACTATTCCAATTACATTGTCAACAAACACATGCATTATGCTCCAAGTACAAAAGACTGAAACTTTTACATTGGAAATACAATCCAAGCATGAAAAAAATGAAGCTTTGAGATTGGAGCACATAAATTTCAATTCTTCAGCTTCAATCCCAAGTTTTTTACAGCAACCAATTAAAAGAATAAACCTTATTAAATGGGCATATACCTTTCATTATAACATGCTCAAAATCTGAGAAAACTATGACACCCTTCTCACCCAAACCTCTAGCAAGCTCTCTGCACCAAAATACATATACATTAAACTCCCTAAAACCAAAGCAAAAGACAAACCCAGTACAAGAAAATGAGAGAGGGCCTACTTACAATAGAGTTGAGTCTCTGATCGATCCATTGAGATGAGCATGAAGCTCCACTTTTGGCATTGACACCCATTTCTCCATGACTTTCTTACACTCCAAAACTCTCTCTCTCTCTCTCTGTCCTTATCTTTGCTTTTTCAACTGACAAGAGAACCAAACTCAACTCAGCTCGTGTCAATGACTCAAATCATAAGTCACATGATTGATAACATTGGACTGGGCCCAGAGTTATAGGACCAATACTTTGACCCGACCCGGGTTTGGGAGATATCAAAAAATCTCGGATAAACCTCACCTCAAAACCAAAGCAGTGTTCTTTTGGTTTCAGATGGGTTCAATGAGTTGTTGGACCTCGATTCTGGGTAGTGGTTGCCGGAGTTTGAGTGCGCCGGTGCCCCTTATGCGCACATTAGCACTGACCCATGTTGCTCTTAGTGATCAACAACACTACTACCAGCATGTGAAAGTGGCTTGGTTTTCAAAAAGGTCAAAGAAGAAAAAGAGGGTTGCTTTACTTGCTTGTGTGTCCTTGAAAGCTGAGGTTACTCACCCAAATGCTGCTGCTTCTATATATGGGTATGGTTGAAGTTTTGTAAATGCTTAATGGGTTGTTAGTGTTTTTTTGGGGTGAGTGAGATTTTTGGCCAAATTTGGTTGATAGTGAAGCTTTAGCTGAAAAGAGAATAAGAACATGAAAGTTTGAAGGTTTATCATTCATTTTAGGATACCAAATTTCTGATTTTCATCTATGGGATTTTGTCATATTCAATGCTTATATGGTATTTGGGTTTGCTACACGAAAGTTTGGATCTTTAAGATTTTAGAATACCAAATTTCTGATCTTAATATATGGGATTATGTCTTATTCATTGCTTATATGTTATTGGTGTCTGTAATATTGCTTGAAGAAGAATTCTTGAGTTTGATTTGAAAGATGATTATATGGCTGATTTACTGATGATATGCAAGTGTAAGCACTTATTAGAATCATGTCTTCTTCATCAGTGTGAAACAATAGCATATGCTAACATCGTAGTACTTATTTCAGTTTCTGAATTTGATCTATGTCTTTGTTTTTCAGCTATCCGTATACTCGATTGCTTCCATGTCCCTCACAAAATGGACCACCAAGAGTTGAACACTTGGTTGTTTCCGAAGGGGGGCCTGTTCTAGAATATATCTGTAAAAATCTAGATCTTCCTGCCCAGTGAGTGCTGTACTCTTTGGTTTCCTTTAGTTCATGGCACATCATTTCTGTCATTTTCAAGTTGGAGAGTGATAAATACGAAAAATTTCATTCCTTGAAGGTTTGTTGCAGATCTCATCCATTTTGGAGCTGTGTACTATGCCCTCGTATGTCCCCGACCTCCTCCGACTGCGACCCCAGAGGAAATGAGGGTATTTAAAGAAGCTACCGCACCATCAGTATTGAAAAAAAGAACTTCTATAAAAGGAAAAACTGTACGAGAAGCACAGAAGACTTTCCGAGTAACCCATGTGGACCAATTTGTTGAAGAGGGAACATACCTACGCGTGCATGTCCACCCAAAACGTTCTCCTAGGTAAAAAAACAATCACATTTAGCAGCTGTTTGTTATCATCATCTTTAGTAGTGTTGTTTTTGTTCTCATCAGGATTATGTGCAGGTGCTATGAAATTGACTGGAAATCAAGAATTATAGCTGAAACTGAAGACTTCGTGGTTTTGGACAAACCTGCTGGTACAACAGTATGTATCATTATACAAACACTCTTACTAGTATTTTCTCCATTCAGTATCATTGATCTAGCATTGTTAAGTTTTTTTTTCTTCTGTAATTTATATACGAGTGTGGAAAAATTTGTCAGGTAGGAGGAACCACAGACAACATTGAAGAAAGTTGTGCAACCTTTGCCTCCCGGGCCCTGGGACTAACAACCCCCCTAATGACTACACATCAGATTGATAATTGTACAGAAGGATGGTAATTTATATTACACAAGTTTTTCTCCTTGATGTTATTGAGAAATAGAGGGTGATTCAAGTTACTCCCCTGCAGTGTTGTCTTAGCTAGAACCAAGGAGTATTGCTCGGTATTTCACGGAAAAATAAGAGTAAGTTTTGCGCTAATGAATCAGTATATATTGGAGTTAAGTAGCCTTAGAATGGAGAGTCCGATGACTCATAAGCTGAGGGTTCTATTTACCAAGTCAACCCTGATCTCTTGTCATCTTATGTCATTGATATTCTTTTGTTTTGTTTTACCTAAGGAGAAAAAGGTGAAGAAGCTTTATCGTGCTCTTGCTGCAGCGCCTGTACCATTTGGAATAATTACGCACTACATGCGACCAACTAATGTGGCACCAAGACTCATTTCAGAAGGTAATAAGTAATAACTAATAAGCAATATATCCTATTCAAGCACTTGATCTGAGCTTAAGAAACAACTTGTATGCAGATCCCATTGAAAGATGGAGTTTGTGTCAACTTGAGGTCATGGAATGTGAGAAAGTGCCCTGGCCGAATTCTGTGCTTGAAGAGAAGTATGGTGTCGAGAACTGTGGGTGGCCTTCACAAGAGTATGCATATGAATGCAAAATCAACCTATTGACTGGGAAGACTCATCAGGTTAGGAGCAAATGATTCTAAAGCTACTAACACTTTGCTCTTCCACTCGTTTTGTTCTAAATCACTGAGATTACTACATTTATATTGCAGATTCGGGCACAGTTAGCTGCTCGTGGTGCACCTCTAGTGGGTGATTCCATGTACATGCCAGCTGCTATTGCAGAGATGGCAAATCCTGAGCTGAACCCGTATGGCAAACATAAGAAACAGTATACTGATAAAGATGATGAAGACATTGCTGTTACTGAGTGGATGGCACGCCACGGAAAGGAACCCAGTGTTGCCATTGGTCTTCAAGCTTGTCACATTTCATGGGATGATGGCAAGCACAGTTTCGAGGCTAGAGCTCCTTGGTGGAAATGTCACTAATATTAAGGTGCTACATAATGCTATCCTCAAGATTTTGTATACTGAAATATGTCTCAGCAGATGATCTGATTTCTAAAATTACAAGGAGATAGAATATGCTAGTACTTGGATTTTGAAAACAATGGTTGTGAACTGTTGGAAATGCTTTATTAATTAGGAACTCATCCCTTCTTACAAGTACTAAACTACTCATTATACCTATACATTTGCTTTCTTGATCATTCCAGGGTACTTAAAAGTTGCAATAAATTGTCTGTACCAAACTGCAGAGAGTCTTGGAGTTCTCTTGAGAGTGTCATAATCCACATGGTGAAGTCCAAACTGTACAGTATATCCACTCGTCCACTCAAAATTGTCAAGCAACGACCATACGAAGTACCCTCTTACATCTGCTCCTTTTCTGGCCATATTTTCAAAATGCATATTACTTTTATTTTTGCATAAGAAAATATATTGAAGTTGGTTGAGTATATGTGAGTGAATGTATGTATTCATACCTCATTGCATCTGCTAGTGTCTGTAAGTAACTTTCCATGTATTCCACTCTCTTGATATCATTGAACAATTCTTCATTTGTGGAATTTGGATTCCCCATCTCACCCAACCCTACAGCAATCACTTCATTTATATCAAGAGCTTCTCTCAGATATATAAAATGGTTCTTTTCACTTTTGAATCATAGTTTTTTTTAGCTTACCATTTTCGGTAATAAACAGTGGTGTATTATTGTATCTCTCATTTATATAAGTTACCATCTTCTCCATTCCTTGAGGATAGACATATAGCCAATCAACTGCAGTCTAAATCAGTAGAAAGTTCAGGTAATCTGCAGAAGAATAGTGTCATGATAATTCTGGTAATTGACTAGAATTGAAGAATACAAACTGGTTCTCCAATGTAGACTCCATCTTTTTGTGCTGTTCTCAAAGCATAACCTTCTGTCCTTGAAGCTCCTGGTCCTGGTTCACATGGAGTAAACATACAGTCTTTTGTATAAAAACTGGTATAGTGATTGATACCGATGAAGTCTAATCCATTCTTCAACATCTCCAGATCAAACTCGGAAAATGCCGGCAAATCAGCTCCGAGAATCTCATGCATTTCTGCAGGATAGCTTCCATGCAAAATTGGGTCTAAGAACCTGCATTGAAGATTTAGTCGAACTAGTCAAACCGAGCTTCAGTGTCGATGCATAGCAGAAGAGATATAGAAGTATCTTCTTTCTAACCAGTTGATATAGAAAGACTGAGCCCTCTCAGCTGCTAATTTGTCTTCTGAAGAGTTGCTGATGGGTTCATACCATACAGCATTCATCACCATCCCAATTCTACCTCCATGTTTTTCCTGAGTGTTACAGACATATTGTTCAACTAAACTTTCTAAGTTAGTATTGAATCTAAGACGAGGCATTTCGATACAAACCTGATATTTGGTTCGATATGTGTTCACAGCTGCCGCATGAGATAGAATGATGTTATGAGCTGCAATGAAAGGCTCTCTTTCTGAATCTCCAAGAGTACAATTCCCAAATGGGAAAGAGCAGCGCGACGGAGGGTAAATCCCTGACCTAAAACCCCGAATGACCACAACATTTGGCTCATTGAATGTGATCCAGTACTTCACTCTGTCTCCAAAGAATTTGAAACATGCATCTGCATAATATCTAAAATCCGCCCTGAAAAATTAGAAATATAACGTCCTTGTTATGATTATGTTCTTAGACTAGAGAGGATATAAGGCGACATAAGCTCCTTACTGCACTTCATGACTCAGCCAAGCTCCATATCTTTCTTCAAGTTCTTGAGGTATGTCGTAGTGAGTCAATGTCACAAAAGGCAGGATTCCTACACCAGGACATGAAAAATTATGAGAAATGAAACTCTGACCACACTTTTCTAATGCAGAAACTTATAAAAATTGGATGAAAGCATTAACAATGGTAACAAAGAAGACCTCTAAGCAGAAGCGCGTCGATGAACTTGTTGTAGTGATCAATGCCAGCTCTGTTCACTTTTCCATATCTTCCATCTGGCTCATAGTTACAAACACATTTTTTTAGAGATGGAATAAGCTTGGATGTTACAGTCACATTGCAGACTTATTAAGGTGAATGATAAATATGCGTACGGGGTAAAATTCTTGCCCATGATATAGAAAAACGGTAGCTGTTGACTCCAATCTGATTCATGAGGTCCAAGTCTTCCTGATGTTTCCATACATGACAATAAAAGGGAGTATCAGAAACCTGGTTTAGCCAAATCTAGAACGACAGAAATGTAATGTTTGTGATCATCAAAGTCAAGAGCCGACCTAACCTGATAAAGATGGTACTGATCAACAGCAACATCTCCATTAGTTCCATCCAGGATGTTACCTACGAAAAGTTAAAATAACTTGTTTACCATCAAACTTGGATTAAAATTCATCAATTGATGAGTAAATGAGACATGATCAGTCAGTCTAACCAGGCTTGTGAGTAAACACATCCCAGTTGCTGAGGCCTTTACCATCATTCAGAAAAGCTCCTTCGAACTACGGTATACGAAAAAATCAAAATGACGATGAGATCTCTGACTCGAACAAACAGACTTTCTGGATGATAAGAAGATTAAGTACCTGGTAAGAAGAGGATGCAGTTCCAAAGAGGAAGTCACTTGGTAAGCTTCCTTTCAAGGATATGTGATTACATGACACTAGCAAAAAATACATAGTTTCAATAAGAAGGAAAGCATGAAATACTGAGAGAATCTCCATAATAATGGGTGCATATGACTGAAGTTACTCCAAGAAGCTTAGTTGTATGATTCACAAGCAGATAGAAGCATCTCTTATAGAAAATGATCAACACTGCTATTAGTGATGCAACATAGTGATGAAAATAATTGTAAGGGTGACATGAACGGTGAGAAATAACTGAAACCATTGAAAGACGTTGCATGATTTGAAAGCTAGAAAAGCACATCGAACCAATGACCAGCAGAATCTCCCGAATCCAGAGTCCTGGCCTATAAATCATCTGATGAATAGTCAAATCAGGACAAAATGTTGTTGAATATCTAGGTCGATTTTGCACCAATACGAGATCATCAATCTGATATGAGGTGGAAAAGGACGTTTATCATTGTTCACAAGGAAAAGTAACACTAATAATGCAAACAGTGTAGATGATAGAAATGTTGCTTGGCTGGATAGCATGTAAACAAACAATGCTACTAAACAAGCAAATGAAGCAGACCGATTACTCGAAAAATTGCCTACTTACAAACGAGTGCTACCTGTACTGAAGTTTATTTAAACAAGCAACTCCAGCAAGCCTTTTATTTTGGCAGTTTTAGAAGCAATGTAGTACCTCATGCATGTTGTGATTGTTTTTTCATGCTTACTTTTTGGTGTGCATCAGTATATGTCAGGTCTGAAAGAGTGAAAGCTGAAGCTCAAGTTCAACCTAATCTCACAAACCACCAAGCCAGGCCTACTCTTGAGTCTTGCCGGATTAAGCTATTATATGCACATCAATGTGACAAAATTTGAATTCCAACTCTTATTGTGCCTCAAGTGGTACTGGGACTCAACGAACATTGTCTTATTGACTACAAAATCTACGATACAATTTCTCAACTGGGGAACAGAAGAAATCTATAATCTAACCATAAGAACCAAAATACTATGATCTCGCGAGGACAAAAAAAACAATCAAGTCTCATATAGCCGCTGTTTGATTGTTGAAAACTTCCATATATATAGGCAGAGAATTCACGTTGTCTCTCGTCATCATTTATGTTACAAGCTAGTATCAGTATCTTCAAAACTCCTTACTTCTTGGTGGCCCTATTTCCCTTGTTACCCTGCGAACAAAATTATTGGCAACCTGTCAGCTAAATTTGGGAAAGCTGCAATCACATAGGGTAATTCTAACTTCCTGAAGGGTATACAAGACATGAAGTAAAATTTCAAAGGTGGTACTTAACTAGTCAATTTAAATGGCACATTATTCTCATTAGTACTTGTTACTTTAGCAGTGCCAGAAAAATAAAAAGGTGAGAAAGGTTGCATTTTGGTTGTCCCTTTATTCTTTAGCGGCCCTTAAAGATTTGGAAGATGTTCTATGGAAAGATTGCATTTTGATTCACCCCTTATTCTTCACTGGCCCTTGAAATGTTATAAGGCCACCTACTGGTGTTCTTTGTCACCATATGGACAAGTGGTACGAAGAATGTAGAATGGAAACAAAACACGAGTTTTGTCCATTGCCTAACATCAGCCAATTTGACCTCAGATAGGTTTCAAGATCCCGAACAATTACGACATTTTAGATTGCATATCAACAGCCATTTATCCTATGTGAAAGTAGAACTTTCCATGCACCTGTGAGTAGAGGAATGTGCCTAGGATTGCAATGGCTGCTCCAAGGCAATTAACCGGTTGAACAGATGTGCGGAAGATGATGATGGAGGAGACTATAACGGATATACGCTTCACTGTGTTCCCAATGCTGAATGTTAAAGGAGATATCTGGTCGAGTGACATGTATGAAACCTGATTATACAAGTGATAGAAGATACTTTGAGCCGCCACCCACCTGTTTCAACATTTTTACAGCCATAAGTTTCATAGTCCCTTCAACACTCAAAGTAATGGAAAACGAAAGCCAAGTCCAGAGGCCTTTGTGTACAAGTAACAGCTGCAACTAAATAGACAAAACCCATCACTTTCACCTAAAACAAGAAAATTCAGAATCCCATTAGTGCAAGTCATATCATCCTACTTTTCTGTTTGACATATATGACATTGTATGCTTGTCCAATATTTTGGAGAAACTAAAGTCCAATTCCATATAACGCTTAATTTATATCAGATTAGCAAAAGAACTCAATTACTATATCTATACCCCATATAACTAAAGTGCATGATATCTCTTTTACATTCAACTTATACTTGATAGAAAGAACATGATCGGGCATATCGAAGCAACCGAAACAGAAACTACAGAAAGAGCAGTAAGGCACTGTAATTTACCATACGAAATTGGGACCAATCTGTGCAAGAGCTATCTTCCATCCAGCTGCCCATGCCTGGGGACCCTCGACGGCAATGGAGAACGGAATCAGGATCAATAGGGACAACATAGACAGACAAGCATAGTAGTTCATGCCACTGACAGACTTCCCCTTCATCCCTTTCTTCGAAAAAATGTTCCGAAACACAAATGCCAGATTCGATATCATAGCCCCCATAAACCCTGATGCACAAAAAGCAGCATAATTAGGTACTGATCACTAGGAATTACCAACACCATAACCATTTAACACCCTTCATAATTCTACATTGCAACATCAGAACCATGGCATTATAATTTTAACAAAGCTTTTCCTCACCAATCATGTTGAAATTGATCTCGGTAACAGCAGCAAGCGCACATCCTCCGATAATCGGCAAGAGGGACAAGTAAACCGATGTAGGAAACGTTTCGCCAAGAAACAACCTCGAAACCAATACACTGAAAGCAGGCTCACCACTCTTGATGATATGAGTGAAAGAAACAGCCACATTTGCCATGCTCACTGTGGCAGCTACATGCCCAATTGAATGCGCCACTGCAACCTATCATAGTACAATCAAAAATCAAAAATCATTAACTCCAAAATCCGAAAGTTGCAATCTTTACAAATCTAAAAAGAAGACATCATAGTTACCGGAAACAAAGTCTTCCAGAAATCCGAATCCGTTTTCGGAGCTTCAGCAATCCCAACAGCCCAAGATATCAGCATCATCAGAGACCCAGTTGCCAATGACAGAGTCGAAGTCAGCCACGGAAATGGGAACACATTCAAAACCTTCTTGTTGTAAATATTGAATACCACATTCAAAGCCCACCACGTCGCAAAGTAAATACTGATCTTCAACGTCTTGGCCGTCTCTTTTTCCGGCAAGTCGATGTTGATCTCAATCGGGCGTGATCTGTCTGCCTCATACGCCTTACATACAGTCACAAGTTTCTCTCTCTTGGCATTGGAAACCAATGAAAAGCTCTCTGCCGAAGAAATGTGAAGGGGTTTGAGAGAACAGAGTTTCTGGGTGATGCTATGTTTCGCATTTCGGATATTGGGTAATGAACAAGATTCGATCTTTGGCAAAGAACAGTTCTGGGCTGGTGTGAAATGTGAAGATGAGAAAGTTGGGGTTGTTCTGAGCCTAATTGAAGAGATCATCTTCTTTTTTTCTTTGTGTTTTGTGGGATTGTTTTGAATTGAAGAAAAGACTTGAGGAGTTAGTTTTATATATGAGAGGTTGGTGGGTTTGGAGAGAAATCAGAGAACCAAGGGTGAGAGAAAATTGGAGGAGAAAGAGGAGACACAGAGAAAGAGAGGGAAAAAATGTGAGTGGAATTTAAGAAGAGCTTTGAAACGGTCCACCTTTTTTTTGTTTTTTTGTTTCTCACACACGGCTTTTCTCAGAGGCGACTCATTGTCTGTGTGTCCAGCATCTGCTGTGGGTTGTGTTTGTGATTCTTATGTGGTAAAAATTGTAAAATGGTAACAAATAATGCATGACATATATCTTTTATTACATCATTTGTCTTTACATTAAAAAATATATTTTTTTTCACTTTCGAAACTCTTGCATCATTACACACAACAAGTCTGGTCAGAATGATCACCCTTCTGCTCAATGAATACACACATATAATATTACTTGTATTTTACGAATAAATCATAATTTTTCACAAAAAAGACTACCCTGATTTCTTAGAACTTAAGATGCAAGTAGTTAAGGTAATACTACCCATTGTGTCAACTGTCAGGTATATTTATTTTTGATTTCCTCTAAAATCTTGCATAACTAAGCAAAATTATGAACTCGTGATTTATTTTGGGGACTTTTGAACTCGTTTATTTCCTTTTCAGGAAGACGTATTCACTATAGAGCTGTTGGACATATACCGTTAACACGCACTATTTGTGTAAACATGAAATAGCAAAAAATACTAATAGTATGTCGATCAAACATCACGATTACCAAGTGAAAAGAAATACAAACTTTTGGTAATTATTATGGTTTTGAATTTGCATTATGCACTCGGGTTTCAAACTCAACTCGTGTGTTTGGTACGCCAAAGTACATCAATTCACTTTGATCTTTCCCTAGCTTCCACCTCCTCTTCTTTGACCCCCAGAATATATCATCCCATCAGCTCAGAAACAAAACAGTTCCTTCGTTGTTACTCTCCCACCAACCTGCATTCTAGTCGTATGAGATTGATGCAACCAGCAACCACACACAATATCTGTCCAGCACTCTGTTCTAGACCGCTTACAACTTACAAGTCTCATTTGATCATCTGCATGTAAACGACAACGTTCTGAGTTGATCATGAATCATGATTGAATGGAACCAAACGCGAAACAGATCTTGATCATGAGAAAGATGGACACCTGGTGCCTTGCCGTTAGGATAATTCGTGCATCAAGCTCAAACTAGCATGCAAAATCTGTCTTTGTTTAGTACTTTATTTCATGTACCATGCTGCAATTGGCTCATGCTCTTTTTTCAATGTTGCTTTCAGATTTTCGAACGATGCAGAAAATTTCAATTAAAATGGTATTGAACTAATTGAACGATGCAGATCGAGAATTCTAATTTAAATGGTATATAGGTTTTAAATATACTAGCAATTTCATGAAGGGTCGTTTTTAGGTTAGGTGGCCCTTGTCTTCATGGCTGTTTGGCGCAAGTGCACGACCCTTTCATATCTTTGGAACCTAATGCACGTGACACTGTTGTAGAAGAGCCTCAAGCTGGAGATCGAGGTACAAAGCCATCAAATTTCCCAGCAAGTCCTTGACCATTTGGTTATGACTTATGATCGATCTGGTTGTATGTTGTAGGCCAGCCAGAGTTCTACAAATGTCGAAACGAACCATAAAAAAAATTACAAAACGATGTAGAAAGATAATTGTAGTATTAATACTACAAAAAATTCACCCCACTAGTATTTGGATAAGCCAAGATACGGTCCAAAGTCCAAAACGAAGTATTAAAAATTTAACCCGTTAAATGCAATAGCATCATGATTCAACATATCGCCGTCGTGTCATCGAGCTCCGTGCTACCACCTCCCTTAGTCCCTCGCCGAATCTCGCGCCTGCTTGATTGAACCTCTACGTCCCGACCACAAGCAGCATCTCTTCTCCTCCTCGCACACGCGCCTTCGACCTCAATAGCATTGGTCAAACCATTGTCGCGCCTCGTCGTTGGTGCGACACCGCCTCCAAGTCACACGTTCAACAACCTCGCCACAACCACCTCCTAGAATCAGAGACTCGAAGTTCCCGACAACACCGCCGGCTCGTCACCATTAAGGCCTCCGCGGCTCGCACTAGATGCTCTCGCTCGACCTCCGTAATCCCAATTTGGCACCATTGTATCCTCCCGACATTGCCACTGCTTGTTTTGCTTTAAAATGGTGGTGTTGGTACTGTATTTTTCCTTTGAGCATAATAGCACCACTCATAGGTTTAATTTTAACATGAAGATCTTTATTTTTGATTTAGAGCTGGTATGTGATTGGATTAGATTTGGTTTAGTGTCACTTTGTTTTTGAGTTGTTATGAACTTGTGATATGCTACTGTGTTGATTTGGTTCACTAAAAAATCCAAGATCACATGAAAAATTAAAAAGGTATTCTCGTTTTTATGAATTTTTCAATAACACTTTTGCACTTTTGATTCACTACTATGTTTATACTATATTTGTCGATGAGAAGTTGTAGATGGTTTTGGTTTTTTGGCAATGCAAGTATATAAATTTTGTTAAGGTCAGTTCATAATTTTGATCAAACTTTGAAATATGAAATCTATTGATACTGTAATTAGGTGCTACAATGTATTTGAAGTTGCTACTGTGTTTTGTGGTTTTGGTTCTAAATGCAGACTCGATATGTTTTGTTGTTTGAAAGTGATATTGTATATTGTATTTTTTGAAGCTGATAATGTATTTTTTGAAGCTGACACTACACTTTTTGAAATGGTTGCAATCTTTTTAGGATGTTACTGTATTTTTTGAGGCTGTAATTGTATTTTATAAGGGTGCTACTATTTTATTTCGGAACTATTATTGCATTTATTTCAAAGCTGCTATTGAAAAGTGTTATCTTTTTAGTAGAGTATTTGAAAAGTGTTATATTTTTAGTAGTGTATTGCTACTTTATTTTTGAATGTGCTATCGTAATTTTCAGAAGTGCTACTAAATTTTTCAATAGTGTTATTTCTACTGTGTTTTAAGAGCTACCATTGCTACTATATTTTCAGAGCTACCATTGCTACTGTGTTTTAGAGCTATCATTGCTACTGAGTTTTCAGAGCTGCTAGTGCTACTGCATTTTCATAGATGCTACTGCATCTTTTTCAAAATTTCTACTCAAAAGTGTTGGTTATTATTTTCAAATGCTATTGCTACTGTGTTTATAGAGTGTCATTGCCTTTTTGGAAATTGTCATTGCTACTGTGTATTTGAAAGTGCTATTGCATTTCTCAAAAGTAACACTGCTACTATGTTTTAATATAGCAATTTTGTTTTTTGAGGATGCTACTGCAATAGTTTCAATGCTGCTACTGAATTTTGTTAAGAAAATGTTACTAAATTTGTATTGAAAACGCTATTGAATTTGTCAAGGAATTGTAACTAAAATTGTATTGACAATGATATTGAATGTTCATTCTCTTTCAGTATTTGTGTGCGTATAAGGGTACTAGGATATAGGGTTTAGTAGCAATGTGCATTCTCGTACGACTAGTAACGCGTATTATCTTTTAATATTAGCATGTGTATAGGAGTTATACAGTATATGGAATAGGGATGGTTAACGAGCAATGTAGTAACAACTCGATTACGATTGAGTAGCAGCTTGACAAACGATGCACTTTGATTCTTTACAAACGATTGCACTTCACTTCAGTAACAGTGTTGGATAAAATTCAGTATCACTCTCGATATAAATATGATAAAATTTAAACAAAAATATGTAATAACAACTCGATAAAACTTCAGTAGCAACGAATAAAGATTTAGTATTAGCTCGCTCAAATTCAGTAGCGGTATATTTTTTCAGTAGTAGTGTGCATATAGAGGTTATATGGTGTTTAAGGGTTTTAGGGTATGAGATTTTGGTAGCAACATATTCTTTTTCAGTAACATATGCATTTTTTTTAATATTAGTGTTCTTTATTTTTCGAATAGTAGTGTGTGTGTGTATAGGGGCTATAGGGTGTTTTACGATAAAAGGTAGTTAGGGTATAGGGTTTAGTAGCTTAAATAGTGTGCATTATTTTTCAATAACAGTGTGCATTATTTTTCAGTAGCATTATGCATTCTTTTTACAGTAACAATGTACAACATCCATCAATATAATAGCAGCACCACAAAATTCAATAACACATTACAAAAAAGTTCAATACCACTTCTCATACAAATTCACTAGCAATTTTGATACATTCAATAACAATTATAGTATAAAATTCAGTAGCAGTTAAAATATAATTCAACTTCCAAAGTGCTTGAAAAAGAAGAAAAAAAAATAGTAGTAGTTCTTATAACGCAGTAGCAATCCCCTAACTAAAATCACAATAGCAGCCTTGAACCGAAAACGTAGTAGTAATCTCGAACCAAAAAATTCGGTGGCAATCTAAAACCAAAATTGACACATAATCATCAAAAAACACCCGATCTTGGTGGATTGTAAAAGCATATCAGTCGATCAGAGATTTGGAGAAGTAGTAACACCTAGAACATGCAAGCATCCATATTCAACTCCGAGCTTCAATAACAAGGAGTAGTAAAACATTGATCAGGGATTGAAGACAAAGCAAACTCATATACATGGTAAGACAAGTTACCTACTTCAAAGATAGTTTTAACATGCAAAACATAAAGTTTTAGGGGCAACTTAGAGCCTAATCCAACATATCATATCGTAAAGACAAAATAAATATACGAAAGTAAAAGAGGAAAATAAAGAGATTAGGAGTAAAAGAAATTATAAAAAAAATAAAAATAGGAAAGCAAAACAAAAACACAGTTCTTCAAACCTTTTTGTTGAGAAATTAATATGAGGTTTTCGATAATTGGATCATAAATCATAACTACATTGTAAAAGCATGCTGACAAAATACCTCATAATGTGTTTCAATACAAAAAGATGAGACCAAAACACTACTTGATACTCTGACCAGGTGAGGAGAAATGTTATCTAGATCAGATTCTCTAAAAAGAGAAGCACAATGCTTCACGAATTTGTAGTAGACCATTTGCGAAATAAAACCAATAGGATATTAAGTAGAATTTCCTTAACTTGTGGTTAGTCTCCTCATTCCTCAAATGCTAATTTTGTTCATCATTATCAATATATATTAACCCTTAATTACTATTAATGACTATACTATAATCTAACCCCACCCACCACAGGCTTGTTGCATCAGCAGTACCAGCAACATTGGTTTCACCTCCGCAAGGAACTGTATAAGAAGGCTCACTGAAAGAAGTGGCATCCACAGACGAAGCCCCATAATCACCGCCATGGCCATATGAACCAGTGGCATGTGAACCAGAATTAAAATTAATAGATGGAGCACCCATTAAACCATAATGATTCTCACTCCTACGGAAGTCATAGCCACCAAAACTTCTGCTACCATGTCTTTGGCTCTAGTCTCCACCATAATACGATGACTCTTCAGCAAAATCATTTAGCCACTGGGGAACTCATCAACAAAATGTAATAGCAATGCAAGAAATGAAAAATGCATGAGCAATCCTGAAAACCCAATAACAGTCCTTAAAAATACGAAGAAAAAAAAACACGAAAAATACAATACGAATTATTATTTAAAGTAAAAACAACATTACTTATCCAACAAAAAAACAAAATAATAGCATCGATAGGTTGTATGTCAAAACAACCATCAGAATAGCAAGTTTTCAAAAACACATGAGCACTTGATATTCTAACATCCAAAACAATAACACCATTAGATTTTACGTGAGACAGTATCACATCCTTGTTTTCAGTACTAAATAGCTAGACATCTGCAAAAATAATATCTCCTAAATACACACACTATTATGCTGCAAGCAACACCACCAAATGCAATTTTCCTGACACTACTCCAGCAGTGGAAACAACATTAATAAACAAATCAGACTTACTACTATTGTATTTCAAAAATGAATAGTCTAAAATCTAGATCTGCATAAACCAAATTGAAAGCAAACTCGGTAGCAGTAGAAATACCATACCAACTGCTATAGTATTTCAAAATCATGCAGAACCATTGGTAACACTTCACATAAATTGTAATCTACAAACATTTTCAATAAAATCTAGCAACGATTCAAGATTGCTACTACAAAAAAATAATTTTGTAAAATTTTGGGACATCGACCTGTTGTTCTTAATTTTTCGATGCCGGCAACGATCAATTTTGGGAATGGTGGTTATTTCCATGGTGTAACTTCCCGAACAGAGGTTGAGCCATTCCAAAACAAGGCAAATGTGTACTCATCCTTTACAGATTTTGAAAACTTGGGGTCTGCAGACCCACATCTCAATTGGGGCTAAAATGTTTATTCTGGCCTGCATCATGCTTCTCATAAAGATGGACCAAATTTCCTATATAACAAACGTGGTGTACCACTGTTCATTCTTTTCACTGTATTACTGTTCATTCTTTAACTATTTTTTCATGCCCCGTGTGAAGCGTGCGGCTCTCACACAGCCCTAATCACTCCTCTTAGTCTCTCACCACCCATCACAGCCTCACTTTCATCAGCTTCACACTGTTCTCAATCTCATTGTTTTCATATCAAAGTTTTGGATAGTAACTCTTTATCGCACCATCTCATCACTCTTTCTCACCACTCATCACAACCTCACGCTGAATCTGATCAAAATCTTATCCCTTACGCTAATTCCGATCAAAATCTCACCACTCTCCTCTCACCACTCATCGCAGGCTCACACTCTTAGCCGATCGGGCTCTCTCGATCGCGTTTGACAAATTCTCGATCTGAAACCGGTTTGCCTTTTTTTTCGAACAATTTCAGACGTCTTAGACGTTGTTTCTCTTGCCTTCTGAGGGTAGTGTTCGTCACTCTGTCGTCAACCTTTCAATCTAGGTAAAGCTGTCTCTAATTTCGGCTCTTTTTCTTCATAATCTATGGCGTTAATAGTACTATATCTTCATTATCCGAGTTCTTTATGGGTACATTATATACCCAGAAATTTTGATTGGATAAACCTATATGTACTCTCTCTCTGTAGCATTGATTGGGTTTATTAATGAAATTATTTGCGTGACAAAGCTTTATGCTTAAAACCTCTTAAAGTCTCAAAGTTTGATGGAACAGAAGAAAACCGAGATGTGGGTTTGGGTCTAAGTTTAAAAACAAAGACAAATTTTGATGGGTTTTAATTTATTAAGGGGTAATCGTTCAGAAAAGATTATTTGGTTGCTCCATCTTCGATTGTAGAAAGATTAATTGTATGAGTGATCCCTACTGCAGTCGACAGTCTAATATGATGAGATTTGGATCATAGATTATACAAGATAAGCTTCTGTTAGCCACATGCCTTTCTTTGAAATTTTCTCACCTGTTTTACTTAACCAACTTCAAGCTTTTCATATTATGGACTAGAAAACAACCTATATATCAACTATAATTTGGTGTCTAAATTATGAACAATGTTGGGTTATAGACTCATGACGATATCATGGTTTACAGTCTCAATTTCCTGGCTCATGTAGTCTTTGTTTGTTCAGTGGCCTACTAAACTTATAGTCTGTGCAATTAGCTACTTAGACAATTTGATGGATGACTGAGAATTGATTGGTAACATCAAATATGATTTGGGTATGAGTTATGTTGGATTAGTTATTTAGAAGTTTTCATATATCATGAATGTAAAGTTTGGGTTTGTTTGACATATGATACAGTCCCCATTTTCAATTAGTTTAAGGTTGGATTATATAATTAGACTTCAAGTTTGCAACCTCTTTTTCTCTGTTTTGTGATTTTTGAGTTCGTTGAACTGGTTTGGGCTCATGGTAGTGTAAATCTATTTTTACGGTCTTTAATATGAATTAGTAACATTTACAATTCAGGTTCTATAAATCTATCTTTACATTGTTGTCTGAAACTCACAGTATTGTAAATCTATCTTTACATTGTTGTGAAGATATGCAAGTATCCTTATTCTATTTGTAAATTGTTGTCCCTCAATATTTTCTTTTTCAGTGTGGTTAGAATTGTGATTTTGGTTTTGGTTTTATTATGATTTTAGCATCTATCAAAATTGAGTAATTGTGTATTCATGATGGGTTAGTGGAAATTTATACATATTCATTTGTAATTCTCTGATTTGAGCTAATTTTTGATTAATTAATGTCGTGATTTGGTTGAGCTAATTTTTAATTGATTGATCGATGAATTCTAATTTTGGGCTCTTTCTCCATTTGTTTCAGTTGTGGGATATGTCAGAGTTTTGGGTCTCAGATTTTGAAAATTCCAATTTCGCCCAAGGTGAGAATGGTTTGGCTTGCTTTTCAATTTGTTTATGCATGTGAGTCTGTATGATATTTAAGAGAAATATTTTCATGTGTTGCATTTATAAACTACTAAATGAACAACACTTTCACTTATTGTTAACAATGAGTTGTAGTATCTGTGTATAGGGATCCCCTCCTTTTTCTTTCTTTTCTTTAGGTTCTGGAGATTACATTGAGAAGTAAGGTTTTGCAGACATCAATACATGAGATTAAAAGCTTGAAGGTAACCTCCATGTCCAGGAACTTTTAACTTTTTGTTGGACGAATGCTTCTTTAGATTTATTTGCCTAGTTGTTGTGTGGACATAGCAGTTTGAGTCTCTTGCTATGTGTTTTACGAATATGAGATTCATGATTATAGGAAGTGATATAATTTGGTTGAAGGACTGTTGTCAAAATCACTGAATAGAGGTGGTGTTGATGAGAAGTGAAACAGAGTGATCTCTCATGATTTGAGTGCTGGGTTTCGATTAGATCAGTTGATAGTGATTAGGTATGTACAAATCAGTGATGGGTTCCGATTGGATCAGTAGTTGAGATAGTGACAAAGTAATGGTAGTATAGAGAGAATTCTAATCATCAAGGTAATGACGTGAGGGTCGGTTTGTTCTTTAAAAAAATAAGAACTTTGGTTGTTTATGTCCTTCGTCTTTGTTGTTGATTACAGTTGTACTTTATTAATTTGCTGATTAAATCTTTAGTTATCTTTGATTTCAGGTCCAACTTTTGATTTTATCTAAGTTTGGCTCCCGGGTTTGTTTTTAGGTGCAGTTTTCCCTATCTTTACTGGTGTTAATTTTTCGCTAAGCTCATGAGTAAGATATGTTGTATGTTGGTGACCTATGTTGCTCTCCTATCTTGCTTGCCTATATGAATTGTTTGGTTCAATTTGATTTCGATATGGTCCATGGTTGCTGAGATCACTTTTTCTGATTGGTTGATTGAAGTTTTGAATATTGTCTACGTCTTTTGTAGGGTGTGTAGGTTATATGAAAAAAATACTTGCATGCTTCACTGTGTTATTGTGTGTGGTAATTTTTGTGCTTACTTTCACCTTCTTATCAAGATTCAGTTATGTGTAATATGTGATTTAAATTTTGATTTGAATGTCATATTAACAATGCGAGAATTATTGTTAGGTTATTATTTGTTGCTATTACTTTCATAATTGATTATTAAAATTCACTTTGTTTCATTAGTTTTGTTTTCAGCCATGGTGTGAAAGAAATATTTAACCTATTTAAGTAAAGAAATCTCAATGTGCCATGAGACACCAGCACAGCCAGAGAGTAGCGTTGCTAGAAGGGGGCATCTCACTACAGCAAATATCAGCGTTGATCAAGTTGTTTGTGAAAACATATCCGGTAATTTCTTGCATACTATGTTCGTTTGTGCGATGTGCTAGGCTTAATATAGTTTGTCAGGATGTAGATTTATTTGTCACTAATACATATCGTCTATTTTGGTATACTAAAAATGTTTTTTAGCAACCCAACAAGACGGGAGGTCTTTAACCAAAAGACGATGCTTTTTTCAAGCTACTCCAGATGAATCCTCAATAGAGATAAGAACACACAAGAGTGACAATGATGGAGATCTCCATGAAACTATTGCAGGTAGTGTAATGCTGGCTAAAATGGTGTTTTTGGATTATAAGTTCTTCGTTTGAATTTTAAAATGGTGAATTTTATTAATATTTTATTTGTCATCTCAAAACTTTGTTTTCATATGATCTTTACCAAGTTATATGAAGTGGTCTTATTATCTATTGTTGTTACTTTCATAATTGATTATTAAAATGGGCTTTGTTTGGTTATTTTTGTTTTCAGCCATACAACGAAAGAAAAATATAGACCATAGGAGTCAAGAAATCTCAATGTGCTCTGACATACCAGCACAACAACCAGGGAGTGGCAGTCGTAGGAAATGACGGCTTTCTACAGTAAATATCAGTGATGATCAAGCTATCTGCGAAAACATATCTGGTAGTTTCTTGCATAGCAAGTTCATTTATGCAATGTGATAGATTTAAGTTAGTTTGTTTGGAAATATATCTGTTTGTCATTGATATATTATCTCTATTTCGGTCCATTGAATTTTTTTTAGGAACTGAGCAAGATGGGAGGTCTTTAACCAAAAGACAATGTTTTTTTTCAAGTTTCTCTTAATGAATCCTCGATAGACACAACAACACGCAACACTGACAATGATGGAAATCTCTATGAAACTATTGCAGGTAGTATAATATTGGTTAAAATGGCGTTGTTGAATTATATGATCTTTGTTTGAATTTTATAATGTTCGGACTTTTTATTATTTTAGTTGTCATCTCAAAACTTTGTTTTCATATGATCTTCATCAAGTTATCTGAGGTGGTGTTGTTATTTGTTGTTGTTACTTTCATAATTGATTATAAAATTCGTTTTGTTTGGTTAATTTTGTTTTCAGCCATAGAGCAAAAGAAAAATATGGACCGTAAGAGTCCAGAAACCTCAATGTGCGACACACCAGCACAGCCAGGGAGAAGCGGTCACAGGAGAAAATGTCTCTCTACAGCAAATATTAATGATCATCAAGCTGTCTGCAAAAATATGTCCGGTAGTTTCTTGCATACTATTTTCATTTCTTCAATGTGGTGAATTTAAGTTAGTTTGTTGGGATTTATATTTATATGTCACTGATATATTATGTCTATTTCGGTCCATTGAAAATATTTTTCAGGAACCCAGCAAGACCGGAGGTCTTTAACCAAAAGACAATGCTTTTTTCAAGCTTCACCTGATGAATCCTCGATAAAGACAACAACATGCAACCGTGACAGCGATCAAGATCTCCATGAAACTATTGCAGGTGGTGTAATGTTGCCTAAAATATTGTTGTTGGATTATAAGTTCTTTTTAATTTTATAATGCCTGGACTTATTATTATTTTCTTTGTCATGTCAAGACTTTGTTTTCATTTGATCTTCATGAAATTATCTCACGTGGTGTATGCATAAAGTGCCTTATTAGGAATAGTTCTGATGTATGTTGTTGTTTATCATTGTTTGATGGAATTGTTTTTTGTTGCTCAAATTGATTTTTCAAATATGGTGTGCAAAAAGAATCATACCTCTGTCGACAAAGGAATAGAGTTATACCAAGCAGAATCCCCTGTCACTAAAAGACCATGCTTATTTCAAGCTATTTCTCAAGAATGTTCGTCATCTCATCAGTCAAACACACATGCCAGGGACAACAGCGACAATGAAGCACAGGAGAATAGCGACAATGAAGATGTTCCTAGAGTTATATCAGGTATTGAAGCACATAATACTCTTTCTAAAACCAACGGAGTTAAAACCTTTATTTTATGTATCCTCATTATTAGAGTGTTCCCTTAAACTTGATCACTTTAGCTTAAGGAAAAGTAGACTTCGCATCATATGATGATTGTAGCCTACTAACACAGAACAATGGAAGCTAATCTACTACATAATTTGGTCTTAAGAATACATATAGCACAAAGGCTCAGGAAAGTAGAAAAAGGGCAGCCACAATTACTCTTGCTTCACCAATGCTTACAATATTGACCTATTAACAAAGTAGTGCCCAAAAATTAATATACTTTGTATGCTAAAGCTATAGTAGGAATAATAGACGTGGTGATACACTAGCAAAGTTATCGATGATATACATGGTACAGTTATTATAATGATATGGAATTATATAATAGCCTTAGTATTGTTTTTGTAGTTCATCAATGGTTTGTATAGTCGAAATGTTCTGTTATTTGAATGAATCTAAAACTACACAAAATATTATTCCATTGTTATCAGTTCTTGAATCAATCTAATCATAGTTTTGTTCTATGAATCACAGGTGTTGGTGCAGAAATTTTTGGGCAGGCATCATATCAACGAAGCTGTGCATGTGAGGAAAAACTTCAATATCAATTATCGATTACTAAAAATTCATTATCAATCATTAATTATCTTACATTTTTATGATTGTAATTGCATGTGTCATTGTGGATTATAATGACTCTGGTGATGACTCTCATAAATGTTATCACTGCACCGTCTTCTTTTGGTTAGATGAAGCATTGAAAAAAAATAATAATAATCAATTAATTTATACTCATTGTTGTGAAAAAGAACAAATTCAACTTCCAATGTCATATCCAACTCCGACTTTTCTTGATAAACTGTTAAATCCATTCAATGGTCGAACAAGTGTATTATTTTGTGATAATATTAGAGTTTATAATTTCATGTTTGCTATTACTTCTATGGGGGCTAAAATTGAACATCACATAAACAATGGAGAAGCTCCTTATGTATTTAAAATATGTGGACAACTCAATCATTTAATGGGTTCCATTTTACATTTAGATGGAGAAAGTCCTAAATATGCTCAATTATATGTGTACGACACTCAGAATGAGATTTCAAACCGTATAAGTGTTATTGATCCAAATAACGCAAATAAAAAAATTGATGCTAATATTATTAAAGGATTAATAGAATTGTTAGATGAGTGCAATGAATTAACCAAAACATATCGATCTGTGAGAAATGATTTTGAGATTCATTCGTTGCCCAATTTTGATGTCACTATACTTGATCGCGAAAAAACTGATAGCAAAAAATATGAATTACCTTCTACTTCTGAGATTAGTAGATTGATTGTGGGTGACATTGGTGAATTTGATTCTAATAGAGATATAATTATTCTATTAAACGATGGACCGCTAAAACGAATCTCTAAAATTCATCCAAAATTAATGTCGTTGCAATATCCGCTTCTTTTTCCTTATGGAGAGGATGGATTCAAAATAAATATGAAACTAAGACCAATTGAAGGCAAAAGTGACAATAGAGATAGAAGAGTAACGATGAACAAATTTGTGTGTTACCAAATTTACGATAGAGAAAATCAATCAAGTACATTGTTAAAAGGTGGAAGATTATTTCAACAATATTTAGTCGATATGTATGCAACTGTTGAGGAAAATTGTTTAGAATATATAAGAAATCATCAACCAGATCTAAGATGTGAAACATGGAATAATATATCTACATTTGTTTCGGGTGGAATTGTTCAGGGCTCTGACGTTGGAAAAATAGTTTTTCTTCCTGGTTCTCATACGGGCAGTCCAAGAGATATGATAAATAATTATCAAGATGCAATGACAATATGTAGACAATATGGTAATCCCAATTTGTTCATTACCTTCACGTGCAATGTTAAATGGCCAGAAATTTTGAGATATTTCAAAAAAGAAACCAGGCTACAAACCAGAGGATCGTCCTGATATTGTTTATCAAATTTTTAAGATAAAAGTAGATGATATGATTGCTTATATTAATTCTAGAAAACCCTTTGGAGAAACCCATGCTCACGTGTGTACAATTGAATTTCAAAAGTGAGGGTTGTCACATGCTCATTTATTATTTTGGCTTAAAAATAAATACAAATGTTATACAGCAGATGATGTAGATTCCATAATTTCAGCTGAATTACCCGATAAAAATAGTAGCCCACAATTGTGAAATAGTTAGTCAATTTATGATTCATGGTCCTTTCGATCAACTTAATTCAAGTTCTTCATGTATGCGAGACAAATCATGTACGAAACATTTTCCAAAACCATTTATTCCAAACACAATTTTTCAAGCAACTAAGTTTCCTCAATATAGACGTTGTGATGATGAATCACGTTTTGCAGTTAAAAAAGGAGTTCATGTTGGTAATAATTATGTTGTTACATACAATGTTAATTTGTTATTGAGGTATAATGCTCATATAAACGTTGAATCATGTTCTCAGTCTATGTTGATAAAATATTTATTCAAGTACATAAATAAAGGACCCGATAGATCCCGCGTATTAGTTCGTGATAATATAAATGATGAAATCAAAAATTATCTCAACTGTCGATATTTAACTCCTGATGATTCCATCTGGCGTTTATTTGAATTTTTCATTCATTATAGACATCCTGCAGTTCAATATTTGAATATTCATTTACTCAACGAACAAAATGTTTGTTTTCATCAAGCTAATTCTCTTGAAAATGTATTACAAAGTTCAGGTATAGAAACTACAATGCTAACTGCTTAGTTTATAGCTAACAAGACTTATAAGAAGGCAAAGAAATTATCATATACTCAATTTCCTACAAAATTTGTGTGGAATGATGATAAAAAATTATGGACACAAAGGAAAAGATATCGCGTTCTTGGTAGAATAGCACATGTGCCACCAAATGCGGGTGAATTGTACTATCTTATAATGCTTTTGAATGTTCAAAAAGGATGTATCAATTTTGTGGCAATAAGAACGGTCAATGGGATAGTATACTCTACTTATCAAGAGGCTTGTCGAGTTTTAGGATTACTAGGTGATGATAAAGAATGGCTTGAAGCATTGTTGGAATCTACTTTCACTGCCACTTCTCCTCAAATTCGTTATCTATTTGTTATGATTTTTCTATTTTGTAATGTCTCAGATCCTTGAGCTTTACTTAATATATATTGGATTAGCAGATCTGATGATATATCACACAAAATGAAATCAAATTTTAATATGCCAAATCTTACCATACTGTGACGACCCGAACCAGAATCAGATGTGTGTTTGGCACGATTCTCGAGATTTGGATATAGTCGTAGTTTTACGATGTTGTGTGGTTTGTCGATTCGATTCGCGACTATGTTTTCAGTCGAGAATTTGAGTTGAGTGTCTTCACGGAAGTTGTAGAGTACGTGATTTCGAGCTCGAGGGCGGTTTCAGAAGATTTTTCTGATAACCGAGGAATATTTTATGATTATTTGAAGTTTCGGGTTTCGACGAGTTTATCCGATTGTTTTGAGCTTATCCGAATCACATCGTATATTCATTTCGGACCGTTGATCGACCCGTGGGACGAGTATAAATATCGAAAAGTCGTAAAATAGTCGTAAAAACACGAAATTGCATTGACCACTGTTGACTTTCTGTTTTTAGTAAGCTGACTTTTTGGACAAAAGGGGAAAGTTTCCCGTTTGGGAACCACCGTCCGACGACCCATTTTCCGGCCACCTCTGCTTCCGGCAAGGGTAAGGTTTTCTTCCCCTCTTGATTTCGAGTAGGTTGGGTTGTGGTTTGAGGAGAATTGATTAAGGTTTGAGGGAGTTCGATTAAGGACCGATTGGTGGTGGTCGACGGTGATGGGTGATATGGTTCCGGCGAGTTTTGGAAGGGGAGACTAGGGGGAATCGACTCCCCTCATCACTCTGAGTCTATTGATGTGGTTAATTGGAGTTGGGGAGGGGTTTTTGATGCAACCCGATTTGGAATTTCGATTTGGTATCCGTTCGGTTTTGCTTGATTTTGGAAGGGATAGAGTTTGAATTGATCTTAGTGATAGAAGGGAAAGAGGTTCGCAAGGTTGAGATGGTCAGATCTGGAGCTTTTCGCCTTGTGATTCTACCGTTGACGGCGCGCCGCCGTCGGCGGCGGCGGTCAACGACGGTCAACGGCGAGGAAAAAGTCAACTTTTCAGATTTCGATGTAATTAGTGTCATTTTTCTCGTAATCACGCCCTGGTTATCGTACGGAGGTTTTCGGGTTGATTTGGTTAGTCGATTTTCAGTCGAGGTTTCGAGTGGGAATTTCGGGATTTCCGTTATTCATTTTGTACTGTTTTTCGTATTTCCGGGAATGGTTGATTTCCGTGCATCAGTACAGTATTGTGGATCACGTTATTGATCAGTTACGTTTTTGTGGATATTCAGGAGATCGAGATCGGGATCGTGATCGAGCATCTGGCGAGGGATCTTCCGCCGGTCCTCGAGATTAGTGCGTGTGTGCTTTTTGCTCACCTGTGAGTGGACAATTTCTTTTCACGGATTGTTTGCGAGTCTTTTATATGATTTACGATCTTGAGCATGCCTATGAGATTTTGGATATATGAGCATGTGTTTTACGATTATACGATATACTTATACGGATATACGTATACGAGTATATATACATTTATATGCTGTTTCATGCATTTGCATCGAGTTGTTTATGATTTGGTTTACACAGAGTACAGTCGTGGTTACGTTGTTGTATCGATACACTTTGCCTCTCGGTTGATCCCCGATGGTAGGCCGCCTGGAGGGGCGTTTCCCCAACCAGACCGGTGAGGGGCGTATCCCCGGATCCGAGGCCATTTCTGGCTAGAATCACGTGTGGGTCTGGGATCCCGTGATTCTGACTGTACTAGCACGGTGTGTGTCCATGAGTGACCCCGTGGGATTTTTACTTGCATGCTCTGTACGCTGGAGGAGTATGAGTTTACCTCGCGTATTTATTTATATTTATTCAGACTCGCATATGTTTTTATAACATATATACTTGGTGAAAGACATTTATTTTCGTCCACTCACTCTAACGTGTTTATTGTCTTTCACCTGGGCTTTTCGGTTTCCGTGCCCAGTTTGCAGTTCAGGTTTGGTGTTTCACGTCGCGGTTTGGAGGCTAGTGATCAGAGTTATCTGTGTTTTCCAGTAGGTTCTTGTTTCGCCTACTGATGTACATATTGTATATGTTTTACTCTAGTGGTCGCTCTGATACATTTTGATACATGTTGTGCGGATTTTTACGGATGTACATATATACATAGTACACTTTATTTACTGTTGTTGATTATATTGATGTTGAGAAATCCGGATGGGATTGGTGCCCACGGTTTGCTTTTTGTGGCATAGGACGAAGTGTTAATTTCCGCGTGCAGGTTATTGTAATTCCACGTTAGTAACGAAACTCTGCCGAAATTTTGAAAAATTTTTGTTGGTTCGTATTTTCGAAAGGGTTTGATTCCGGTTTAGGTAACTGAATCGGGATTGGGTCCTTTCACATACCCGATGATGAATTAAAGAATGTTGTTTTATATGAACTTGAAAAATTGTTTAACATGTCGTCCAGTACTTTAAAAGATCATCAATTACCAATGCCAAAGACACAACAAATACATCAACTTGGAAATAGGTTTATCAGAGAAGAATTAGATTTTGATTGTGAAGTGCTGAAACAAAAACATTCTAACTTAATCACTAAACTAAATAGCTCTCAAAAAATAATATACAATGAGGTGATTAAAGCCGTGGAGCAAAAGAACACAAGATCATTCTTTGTTTCTGGTAGTAGAGGTACAGGAAATTTTTTTTTTATGGAATACTATAATATCTAGATTGAGATCTGAAGGCAAAATTGTTTTGGCCGTTGCTTCATCAAGCATTGCTTCATTATTACTTCCGATAGGCATAACAACTCATTCGCGTTTCAAAATAAAACTAGTTATAGATCAAGATTCAAATTGTAATATAAATAAACAAACTAATCTTTCAAATTTAATAGAAAAAGTTGAATTAATCGTTTGGGATGAAGATCCTATGTGTAATAAATGGTGTATTAAATCAGTAGACAGAACGCTTCGTGATATTTTGTCAAAAAAAGAAGAACCGTTTGGAGGAAAGACAATTTTATTCGATGGAGATTTTAGACAAACATTGCCGGTTATACAAGGTGGTGGTAAAGAATCAAATCATTCAAGCATCATTTAATAATTCATATTTGTGGCCTAGCATTACAGTATTTCATCTAACTGAAAATATGAGATTGTCGACGATAGGTTTAAGCAGCATAGAAAAAACTGAAATTAAAGATTTTGCAGAATGGGTATTACAAATAGGAGAGGGTCAAATAGAATCAAAATTTCCTACAGGTGATCCTGATATAAGCTGGATTGATATACCAAAAGAATTACTTACTGATCCTACAGTTCATCCTATAGAATCAATTTTTCAAGCAACTTATCCCAATTTTTTAAGCAAATATAGTGATACAAATTATTTAAGAGAACGTACTATAGTGACTCCAAAAAATGTAATTGTTCATGAAATAAATAATTATGCAATTAAATTATTACCGGCGATAACAAATCATATTTTAGTTCGGATTCAATTTCATACAATTCAGGTAATAGCGATAATACCAATCTTTTATATCCCATGGAATTTTTGAATAAGCTTGAATTTAGCGGATTGCATACGCATGAACTTATCTTTCAAACAATTTTGTCACAATTAACCTCGTACCATTACACAGATCACATATTTGATCTAAATTTTTTAATAACATAATAGGCATGAAAATACTTATGGGAAACAACATTGGAGAAAAAGTTCATATTCCAAGGATAGTATTATTTGCAACAGAAACTAAATGGCCGTTTACGTTTAAAAGACATCAATTTCCTGTCAGACCATGTTACGTAATGACGATAAACAAGAGTCAAGGTCAGTCATTAAACCAAGTAGGAATATATTTGTCTGAACCAGTTTTTACTCATGGACAATTATATGTAGCAATATCTAAAGTTACGTCAGAAAAAAGTCTTAAATTTTTTATAAATAACAGTGATGATATCCCTAATAATTGTACGAAAAATATTGTCTATAAGGATGTGTTGCAAGATATATGACACTTTGTATTTTGAGAAAAAAAAATACATTTTAACTACTGCAACTGCTCTAAATATACATGTTTTCATAGTTTTTTTCTGCTTTATCACCATTAATTTCTTCTATTCTTCTTATTTGATCACTGTTTTGGATCAAATTTCTCACTTCTTTGAGTTCTCTCAGCTGATTCCTTATCACCCCTATTTCTCTTTCTCCCTGTATTGATTTAAAGTGCAATTCAGAAATTCACACTCTCCCTCAATCTGCTCTCCAAAATCAATTTTGACCCGTTTCCATCTCCATCGACTTCAAAGAGGGTTTATGGTTTCAAATTGGGCGAGGTATCGAACACTACAGGAGGAGGAAGAGGAAGAGGGAAACCCATAAACAAAAGTCCTCCAATTTCTATAGCACATGCTTCCTTCAATTCCAAAGGTAACTCCTTTTTCAATTTTGTCTCTTGATTTCCCTTGGTCAGATACAATTAATAGTGTTTCATATTCTGGAAATCAATATGCTGCTTGGTCTTTACATATCTGCCTCATTGTGCTGCTGAGAAAATTGTCCAAAGTTGGCATCTTTTTTCTTTCTGAGATTGCATATAGTGGTGCTTGAGGCCTTTGGAGCAGTAGAAACCAGTTCTTAATTCAGTTGGGTTTAGGGTTTAGGTAATGAGAAAACTGGTTGTAGATAGATTGATTGGTTTGAGTTTAAAACACTGAAGAAGAAGATTGGAGTAACATAGGTATAAAGTTTTTTTTTTCTTCCCTATGATCAATTTTCGTCATTCAATCCTCTTTTTTCTGGATTGGATTCCAGAATCTATGTTTTGGAACGATCTGGGTTGAATCAGTCTAGGTTGAATAATTTGGTTTGAATAATTTGGTTGAAACTATCTGGAAACCATTTGGGTTGATAGACACAATTAATACTGTTTCATATTCTAGAAATCATGCTGATGGGTTGTGACGTTGGGTTGGACTAATAGGATATGGTGTTGCATTTATCACATGAAAGCTTCATAAATGCTATTAATTGTATCTGTCAACCCGATGTTGTTGTCACAATATATGATCAACATGCTGTGAAGTATACTGTGAATGTTAGGCTCAATTAGTTGCGTCTGAAATTAGTCCAACCCAATCATTTTTCATAGCATATGATTCAAACTTACATAAATACTAATAGGATATGTACTTTGTGATAAATGTTGTAATTTTCTCAGTCCAACCATGCCGATGGGTTGGACTAACATCGCCCAAAATGATGGAGTTATGTAAAAGAATAGTCTTGGTCTTTACATTTCTGGCTTCATTGTCTTGCTGAGAAAATTGTCCAAAGTTGGAATCTTTTTATTGCATATAGGTTGTGACATTGTTGTAAGAACATGAATTAACCTGATCAAACAAATTACACAAAATAGTGAAGTCGAACGGAGAGCATAATACAACATTGATAAAAATGTCAAAGTGAATGTTCAGAAAGAAAGATCTCATGCAAGAAACGCAAAGAAACTGATGCATCTGTTAAGCAACAACCACTGTGTGGTAAGTTGAGTTTGAGAGGTCTATGATTTCATGAGGCAAGAGAGTGAAAATTCTCTCTTTGTGATTTCACTATGCAGTTGTATAGTTATAAAGCACATGTCAAATTCTCTTTTTCAATATGATATGCACAGTTTGAATTTTAGATCGTATTATGTCCCCTTATGGGTGCTTATGTATGGAAAGATCCAATACAACTACTGCTAATTTTCCTGATCCGTTGTTATATACTGTTACTTAGTTTGTGTTGATTCTATAATTGTGTCGAGTGGATTTCATTTACATGATATCCTGGGAGAGGATAATTCACAGCATGTGACAGATACATTGGTTGCTTTTGATAGGTGCATAATTATGCAACGTTCTATGTATAATATTACCTTATATTTAGTTCTTTCGTTACGTTTTTAAGTAAATTAATTATGTTTATTTGTTTTATAGGTTTTTGAAGGAAATAAAGAAAAAGAAATTTAAAGGAGCTTTCCTAGTGCAACAAGGAATTGAATTGGGATAGCAAACAAGGAATCCATATTCCTTATGAATTAAAGGTTGATTCAGGAATTGAATTGGGATAGCAAACAAGGAATAACCTTAGCTAGAAAAAGAGAAAAAAAAAAGAAAGAAACGTACGGAAGTAGAAGAGACGTGAGAGAGAGGGTTGGCATGCACACACATATATATATAGATGGTTAAGAGCAGGAGGGTGAGTGATTACAGGGGAAAAAGAGAAGAGAGACGTGATTGATTGCTGCATATATATATATATATATATATATATAGCTGGGAGAAGACGCTCAGGGGGAGACAGTTTCAAAAGAAAAGGAAAAGCAACAGGAAAGAGAAAGACGGACGGCAGAGGAGAAAAGAAAAAATAAGAGATCCATACTGCAAGCTACGATCTCGACGGAGATCAAGAGTTTATTTCTTCTCTTTCTTTGTTCATTTTTCATGAATTCTTCAATAATATTATTTAAAACTATGTGTAGCTAAATTTTCATTATTAGGGGCTGATTGAAGCCATAGATATGCTTACGATTTTGAACCCCTTTTGATTCTATTAACTATTTGGATGAGTTTTGTTTCACTGTTTTCACACCGTATGTTTTCTATGTTCATGTTTCTTTGAGTGCACGCTTAGATGCATGGCTTAGGATCTATAGTCTTGATTACGTATATGACCACCTTATCATTGCATATTCTCTAGAGACAAACATGAATTTGTGTGAAACAAGCCTTAGTGATGAAAGGGTGACCACCTTATCAATCCTTGAAGCTCTGTTATTCTTCAAACATTCTTAGGACGTAATGACTTCAGTTCTCTAGGCTTACATCACCATATGTATAAGTCGGTTAAGTGAGGATCAAGATCGAGCGGATTGTCCCTCCCTCTTTCATGCCAAATAAGAGAGTGTAATACATAAGATGACTTAACCAAAGCTCTTGTGTGGGGAGTATTCATCCATGGTTAATTCAGTTATATTGGGGAGGTCGTAAGTATATCTAGGGTTGAGAGAAGTTCTTAACATTCATATCTCATTGGTTAACTATAACAATTTACTTTCAACAATTTATTTTCTGCAATTTACTGATTTCTGCATTAGCTGTAGCTTAGCCGATTTATTTCGGTGACCAAATCAACTCCGAAAACCCTCAAATTTTGTGTGGTAGTCCACCGCTGTGTCTAGTTTGTTGTGTCAAAATTTCGTAGCATTTGAGTCTGTCTAGCTTAGGTTCGCATTATCATTAGTGTACTGTAGTCGAGTCTGTCAGCATAGTAGTGTGTTAGGATTTAGTTTCACCAATTCCTCGTGTTCGATAACCCCTATTTATTTTACTACATTGATATATACAAGTTGTGAATAGGGTATCTTTGAGAGGTGTTTTTCGCCTTGTCAGATTTTGGCGTCGTTGCCGGGGAATTGCTTAATTCTAAGTCCTAATAGAGTCTTTAATTTTCAGTTTTGTTTTGTTTTGTTTTGTTTTTCTTTTTCTTTTGAGTCTCACTGTCTCTTCTGTGTGCAGGAGCATTGTGTATGCGTACTAGGCACACAAGAAGCGCAGAGCCATTATTACTTGATCCAGAGATTGAACGCTCAGCAAGACAAAACAGGAAGCAGCAGGGACAACGGTCCATGAACGTGAACAATGGTGGTCAGCCTGAGCAAGAAATACATTCTGATACAGAGTCTGAGTTTGAGGAAGAATAGAGTATTCCAACACCACCACCATCACCAAAAAGAATGGCAAATGCAACCAAGCTGAGAGAGTCCTTTATACCGGGCACAGGTGCAGCAAATTCACCGATTGTACTACCAGAGAATTTGGGGGCTTATTCTATTCCCCCATCACTTATATCGAATATGCCACACTTCAGAGGAACGCCTTCTGAAGACCCTCAAGACCATCTCGATGAGTTTACAGCATTGTGCAGAATCCAGAGATCGAATAATGTGGAAGAGGATACTGTGAAACTCCTCTTGTTTTCGTTCTCTTTAAAGGAGCAAGCAAAAGCATGGTATAATTCTTTAGCTCCTTTATCTATGGACACATGGGAGAAGATGTGCTCTGCATTTATGAAAGAGTTCTACTCTGCTTCACGCACCAAGAACTTGAAGAAGCAAATTAGCACATTCAGGCAGAAAGACAGTGATGAATTACATGAAGCCTGGAGCCAGTTTAAGAGTCTTCTTCGACAATGCCCTCACCATAAGTTTGACATCAACACTCAAATGGAGTTCTTCTATAAAGGACTTGATTCTTTTAACAGGTCAAGGCTTGATTCAGCTTGTGGGGGAAATTGGTGGAATATGACTGGAACAGAAGCCAAGGAAATTGTTGAGAACCAAGCAGAAAATTCAAGGCAATTTCAGTCAATGGATAGATCCATGGGAGCAAGTAGATGGTCTCTCAATGCAGTTGCAATCGATGGAGCCATGGAAAAAATATTAAGCTCTATGGAGAATGATATTGCTCTGATTGCGAGTAGTCTGAAAGTGAGCAAGAAGACAACAGTTGCTGCAGCTCAGGTTGTGTGCACTTTATGTTCAGCTACAAGCCATTTAGCAGAAGATTGTCCCAAGTTTAGAGCAGATAAAGAAGTTGATCAAGAGGAAGAAGCAAATTACTTCCAAAGACAACCCAACACATATGGTGGAAATAGAGACCTGTTGAGCTATAGGAGCAACAATGTGCTCAATCCTCCTATTGTTCCACCTGGATTTCAGCAGAGGCAGCCTACAGGAGATGGGCAGCAGTTTGGCCAAAGGCATATGCCTCAGCAACAACAAGCTCAAGCTCAAACATCATCAGGAAATTCTACCTTGGAAGCCATGATGCAACAAATGATGTTTAACAACAAGAAGGAGCGAGAGGAGAGTAGTGCCTTTTGCCAAGATATCAAAGCTACAACTCTGCAGCAAGGGAAGACAATTGACTTATTGGAGCGACAAGTGAGCCAAATTCAGCAAACACTTGCTCAAGTCAAGGAAGGAAGTCTTCCTAGTAACACTCATCCAAATCCTAACACAAAATATGAAGCTCATGCCATGACCCTGAAGAGTGGGAAGGTGTTGGAAGAACTGCCCAAGTCAACAAAGAGAAAGTGGGAGGAGCCCGTGCTTGAACAACTTGTCCCTTACAAGCCGTTGGACAAGCCGTCAGAAGATTCTGCAGGAACCCCAATTCGAGCCGTCGAAAATGCACCTGAAACAGAAAAACTAATAAATCAAATCAGGCCAGGTATCCTATACTCCTTCTCCTTCTATTATTCCTAATTTACATTTTCCTAGCAGGTTGAAGAAGCAGGTGAAGGTTGACAAAGAGAATGAGATCTTGGATGTGTTTAGAAAGGTAGGAGTAAACATCCCTTTGTTGGATGTGATCGAGCAGATACCACAGTATGCAAAGTTCCTGAAAGATTTGTGCACAACAAAGAGAAAATTCTATGGAACTGAGACTGTGGCTTTAGGAGAGAGAGTATCTGCAGTGCTTCAAAGAAAGCTCCCACCTAAGTTAGGTGATCCAGGACGTTTTACGATCCCATGTACCATTGGTGATCACAGGTTTGCGGGTGCTTTACTTGATTTAGATGCTTCCATTAATTTAATGCCATACACTACTTATAACAGGTTGAAAATGGGAGAACTTATTCCCACAGGTGTCACCATTAAACTTGCTGATCGGTCTAACTGTTACCCTCAAGGTATTATTGAGGATGTTTTGGTGCGGGTAGGAGATTTGATATTCCCAGCAGATTTCTTTGTGCTGGAGATGGAGCATGAGCCAATGCCATCAGAAATACCATTGATTCTTGGGAGACCATTCTTGAGAACAGCGCGTACAAAGATAGATTGTTTTGATGGATCATTGAGTATGGAAGTAGCTGAGGAGAAAATCCACTTCAATATTTATGAAGCTCTCAAACATCCGAATAGTGATGATGCTTATTCATGTTGTTCAATTGACACTTTTGAGAGTTTTCTGCAGGAATTTATTCACTATTCATTGGAGGAGGATCCTTTGAGGAAGGTTATAGAGGTATCCGGAAAAGAAGATGTTCCAAGTCTGAAGCTTGGCGAGAAGAAGAAATTTGAACCTCTTTTTGAGATAGCTTTGGCTGAGGATCTTGAAATGGAAGAGGAGTATTATGCTATGGAAGAAGCACTTGAATCCCTGCCAATTATGAAAGGTAAATATTCTAAACCCATTTCTCTTCCAATTTCAGATGACGTTCTTGTTCCGTCTATACAGGTAGCACCCACTTTAGAGTTGAAACTTCTTCCCGAGCATTTAAAGTATGTTTTCCTAGGGGAGGATGATACACTTCCAGTCATCATATCTTCCAAGCTCTCAACGTTACAAGAGGAAAAGTTACCGAATGTACTTAGGGAGTACAAGGCTGCCATTGGATGGATAGTAGCCGATATCAAGGGCATCTGCCCAACATTGTGTACCCATAGGATCTATCTGGAGGAGGGAGCTAAACCAACAAGGGAAGCTCAACGTCGTCTCAATCCTCCCATGATGGAAGTTGTCAAGAAAGAAGTCATCAAGCTTCGAGACGCAGGTATCATTTATGCTATTTCTGACAGCAAATGGATTAGTCCTGTGCAAGTTGTGCCCAAACGTTCAGGAATCACAGTGGTAAAGAATGATGAGAACGTGTTGGTGCCTCCAAACGGGATGGAGAGTGTGTATTGACTATCGCAAGCTCAATGCAACCACAAGAAAAGATCACTTTCCGCTCCCATTCATTAATCAGATGTTGGAAAGGTTGGCAGGTCATGAATACTATTGTTTCTTAGATGGTTATTCAGGATACAACCAGATAGCCATACATAAGGATGATCAGGAGAAGACCACATTCACATGTCCCTATGACACTTTTGCTTATAGGAGGATGCCATTTGGTTTATGCAATGCACCTGCCACATTTCAGAGGTGCATGGTAAGTATTTTCTCAGACATGGTTGAAAAGATCATTGAGGTATTTATGGATGATTTCTCTGTTTTCGGTGATTCTTTTGACACATGTCTTCATAATCTAGCTATGGTTTTAGAGCGTTGTGTAGAAACTAACCTTGTACTTAATTGGGAAAAATGCCACTTTATGGTGGAGCAGGGTATAGTTTTGGGACATGTTATTTCAGCTAGAGGTATTGAGGTTGATAAAGCTAAGGTTGATATTGTGCGTACCTTACCCCCTCCTTCCACTGTGAAGGAGGTGAGATCTTTTCTTGGACATGCAGGATTTTATTGCAGGTTTATCAAGGATTTCTCCAAGATATCCAGACCGTTATGTGCATTGCTCCAGAAAGATGTAGCTTTCAACTTCACCGATGAGTGCTTGCAAGCATTCAATAAGCTCAAGGAGTTGCTCACTACAACTCCCATCATTCAAGCACCGGATTGTAGTCTACCATTTGAACTCATGTGTGATGCTTCAGACTATGCTGTTGGCGTTGTTCTTGGCCAACGCCCACAAAGATTACCTCATGTCATCTATTATGCCTCCCGTACTTTAAATGATGCACAGTTGAATTACTCAACTACAGAAAATGAGCTCATAGCAGTGGTTTTTGCTCTTGAAAAGTTTAGGTCTTACTTGTTAGGAACTAAAGTTATCATATTTTCTGACCATGCTGCTTTGAGATATTTGATGACTAAACAGGATGCCAAGCCCAGGTTGATTCGATGGATGCTCTTACTTCAGGAGTTTGATATTGAAATCAAAGACAAGAAGGGCACTGAAAACGTGGTGGCAGACCACTTGAGTAGACTCACCCATGGGTCTACGGCTGAAGAGGACACTCTTCCTCTCAAAGATAGCTTTCCAGATGAACAACTCTTTGGTGTTCAAGATGTGGAGCCCTGGTATGCTGATATTGTTAACTATAAGGTAAGTAAATATATTCCACCAGACTTCACCAGAGCGCAGAAGGACAAGCTTGTCAAGGAAGCTAAGTACTATGTGTGGGATGAGCCGTATCTGTGGAAACATTATCCAGACTTGCTGATAACAAGGTGTGTGCCTGAAACTGAATTTCATTCCATTTTATCTTTTTGTCACTCACATGTAGCAGGAGGCCATTTTGCTGGAAAGAAAACTGCGATGAAAGTACTTGAGAGTGGATTTTTCTGGCCAACACTGTTTGGTGATGCACATAAGTTTCATAAATCATGTGCTAGATGCCAACTGACAGGTAACTTAGGTCCTAAGGATCAAATGCCCCAGCACCCAATTTTAGTGGTTGAGATTTTTGATGTGTGGGGTATTGACTTTATGGGTCCTTTTCCTAGCTCTTTTCAAAATAATTACATTCTACTTGCAGTTGATTATGTTTCAAAGTGGGTGGAGGCAATAGCCACTTGTATTAACGATGCTGCTGTTGTTTTGAAGTTCTTAAAATCACTTTTTGTGAGATTTGGCACCCCCAGGTACATAATAAGTGATGGCGGTTCTCACTTTTGCAACAAGTCATTTGCAGCATTGCTCAAGAAGTTTTATGTGCATCATAAGGTAGCAACACCTTATCACCCTCAGACGAGCGGGCAAGTAGAAGTATCTAACCGACAGATCAAGCAAATTCTGGAGAAGACTGTCGGACCAGCAAGGAAGGATTGGAGTCAACGCCTGGATGAAGCGTTTTGGGCTTACAGAACAGCTTTCAAAACGCCGATTGGAATCTCTCCCTATCGAATGGTTTATGGAAAAGGTTGCCACCTTCCAGTAGAGCTTGAACACAAGGCATATTGGGCAGTGAAACGATTCAATTTTGATATTGATGATGCTGGTGTTCATAGGAAGTTGCAACTGAATGAACTTGCTGAGATTCGAAATAATGCCTATGAATCTAGCCGTATTTACAAGGAGAAGACAAAAATATTTCATGACAACATGATCAAGGAAAAAACTTTTGTCAATGGGCAAAAAGTGTTGTTATTCAACTCGCGGCTGAAGTTGTTTCCAGGTAAGCTACGGTCCAGATGGACTGGTCCTTATATTTTCCATAATGTGTTTGCTCATGGTGCAGTTGAAGTTCTGAATCCAAGAGACGGCAGCACATTTAAGGAGAACGGACATAGACTCAAGCCATTCTATGAGCCGTCTCAAATGCGAGACGTGGAAGAGATTCCTCTTCAAGATCCTACACCAGAGGATTGAAATTGGTGTGCACTGTCTGGCTGAAGACGTTAAACTTAGCGCTACTTGGGAGGCAACCCATGTTGATGGAGAAGCGTGGAAAACCAGATTTGAAATTCTTAAACTCTCTATCTTTCTCCTTTGCTTTATTTTTCTCCATGTTTAGTGTGATTTGTGATGTGTTATGTGTCTCATTCCATGCTTATTTGATGTATTGTATGTTTTAGTTTTGTTTTACATTGAGGACAATGCAAATTTCAAGTGAGGGGTGGGGTTTATATCATATCCTTAGCGTCTATGTATAAATTTTTAGTTATTTCGGTACTGTACAGTATGCTGTTTCGTGTCAATTTTTTGACATAGTTTTAGGTCTCGTAATTTTCTGAAATTTTTCGTGACGGTTTGTACCTGTGTCTAGTTAGTGCTCACAAAATTTCAGCCCATTACGATGAGTGATTAATTTTTTAAAATTCTGGAGAGAAGTGTTGCGCAGTACACAAAGTCTGGCGAGCTGCTCGCCAGAAATTGGTATTTTTGAGTTTTTTCTTTGTTTTTATTTTGTATTTTAGTGACTTGTTTGAAAAACCAAATGCAAAAGTAAAAAGTGTCAAGAAAAACATAAAAATAGTCTATTGTTTTGAGTCTTAGGTGCCCTTAACTAGTCCATGATGTGATTATATCTTCCGTAATTGTAACTAAAAGATGATCATGTTATTTAAGTTTCTTTGGTTAATCTTGATATATGGTGCATATGCGAATGTGTAGTGGATGTAGAAACAAGTTAACATGGTACAGATTTTTGGCATGCTTAAACTTTGTTGAGATTCATTTAAACTGTGAGCGATTGAGCCTATATGTGATACACTTGCTTTCTTTATTGAGTGTCAATTGCTTGCCACAGATTAAGTTAATGGACTCTAGATATTACTAGAACTTACTCTTGTGCTTTTCAAAGCTTATATTCAATACATGTTTTGATTGAGAAAGTGATAAAGGCATTTAGGGGACACCACCATAGCCATATAAGCCTGTGTCCTAATTTTGTGTACACAAGTTGTGCACCCCTTAGTTAACCACTTTGAGCCTACATGTTTAAACTTTTTGTCATCACCCACATATCTCTGGCCTTAAACTTTAGAATAGTTATATCTTTACCCTTGTTCTAGGACTTGGTAGAGCTATACATGAGACAGGTATGTGAAAACGACGACAATATTGAAAGGTGGTGCAAAGAAATAAGTGTGGGGTATCAAGCTAGTGTTTGAAAGAAAAAAAAGAATAAAAAAAAAGAAAATGAAAAGAAAACAAATGAAAATAAAAGAAAAAAGTGATGTCTAGCTTGATACCCGAGTTAACTGTTGATAAAAACAATGATGTGAATGCCCAACAAGATGAAATTCGGCCATAAAAGTGAGGAAATTCATGATTGTAAAGTTTGAAGAAGTCTCTTATTTGGTGCTCTACTGGGTTCTAAAATTATATTTGAGTTCCTTATCTATTTATTCTTTAACCTATGAGCCAAGCCCCATTACAACCCATGAAGTCCTTTTGATCCTCAAGATGACAGCCTTTGATCTGTGGAGATTAGTCACAAGTGTAAGCTTATGGTGTGGTCCATTTGGCAAGTAATTGAGTTGAGTGATTACCTTAGACATACTTTGAGAGAAACACTTTTGAGAGCATATACCTGTGAGGTTGAATCTTGACTTGTTTTTCGCATGCTACAGCTTTACATTCACCATGATTATGTCTCCGTCCAACATATTACATATGTATCATGCATTGAAATTAACTTTCGAAACTTTACGGAATATAAATTTGGAGTCATTCTATCTTGGTGTTATAATTGTGGAAGATTGCTGAGACAATTTATTAAGGGCATTAGAGTAGTGTTTGTAAATTACTTCGTTGTTTTAGAGTCATAGTTTAGTGTTTTGCTCAAGGACTAGCAAAAACTAAGTGTGGGGTATTCTGATAGGTGTATAATTATGCAACGTTCTATGTATAATATTACCTTATATTTAGTTCTTTCGTTATGTTTTTAAGTAAATTAATTATGTTTATTTGTTTTATAGGTTTTTGAAGGAAATGAAGAAAAAGAAATTTAAAAGAGATTTCCTAGTGCAACAAGGAATTGAATTGGGGTAGCAAATAAGGAATCCATATTCCTTATGAATTAAAGGTTGATTCTAATGCATATGGGTTGGTTTAATTAACTTTAGCTAGCTAAAGAAAAAAAAACGTACGGAAGTAGAAGAGACGTGAGAGAGAGGGTTGGCATGCATATATATATATATATATATATATATATATATATATATATATATACGGGGCTTTTCAAATGCGGACGTCCGCACGTACTGTTCACCGTGCGGATTTGGCTTTTCCGGCCACTTCTCGGCCGAATTTGGGTAAACTTTGTTCTAGACATATGTACATACACCTGTGTAGATCATTTTTCTAGAAGAAACTTTTGGCTAATTCGATCTCTATGGCCCTCAAAATCGCGTTTCAAAAAAACTGGACATAAACCGGTCCGATTTATGTCCAGTTTTTTTGAAACGCGATTTTGAGGGCCTTAGAGATCGAATTAGCCAAAAGTTTCTTCTAGACAAATGATCTACACAGGTGTATGTACATATGTCTAGAACGAAGTTTACCCAAATTCGGCCGGGAAGTGGCCGGAAAAGCCAAATTCGTAAGTACTGTTCACCGTGCGGACGTCCGCATTTGAGAAGGACTGTGTGTATATATATATATATATATATATATAGATGGTTAAGAGCAGGAGGGTGAGTGATTACAGGGGAAAAAGAGAAGAGAGACGTGATTGATTGCGGCATATATATATATAGCTGGGAGAAGACGCACAGGGGGAGACAGTTTCAAAAGAAAAGGAAAAGCAACAGGAAAGAGAAAGACGGACGGCAGAGGAGAAAAGAAAAAAGAAGAGATCCATATTGCAAGCTACGATCTTGACGGGGATCAAGAGTTTATTTCTTCTCTTTCTTTGTTTATCTTTCATGAATTCTTCAATAATATTATTTAAAACTATGTGTAGCTAAATTTCCATTGTTAGGGGCTGATTGAAGCCCTAGATATGCTTACGATTTTGAACCCATTTTGATTCTATTAACTATTTGGATGAGTTTTGTTTCACTGTTTTCTCACCGTATGTTTTCTATGTTCATGTTTCTTTGAGTGCACGCTTAGATGCATGGCTTAGGATCTATAGTCTTGATTACGTATATGACCACATTATCATTGCATATTCTCTAGAGACAAACATGAATTTGTGTGAAACAAGCCTTAGTGATGAAAGGGTGACCACCTTATCAACCCTTGAAGCTCTGTTATTCTTCAAACATTCTTAGGACGTAATGACTTCAGTTCTCTAGGCTTACATCACCATATGTATAAGTCGGTTAAGTGAGGATCAAGATCGAGCGGATTGTCCCTCCCTCTTTCATGCCAAATAAGAGAGTGTAATACATAAGATGACTTAACCAAAGCTCTTGTATGGGGAGTATTCATCCATGGTTAGTTCAGTTATATTGGGGAGGTCGTAAGTATATCTAGGATGGAGAGAAGTTCTTAACATTCATATCTCATTGGTTAACTACAACAATTTACTTTCAACAATTTATTTTCTGCAATTTACTGATTTTTGCATTAGCTGTAGCTTAGCCGATTTATTTCGGTGACCAAATCAACTCCGAAAACCCTCAAATTTTGTGTGGTAGTCCACCGCTGTGTCTAGTTTATTGTGTCAAAATGTCGTAGCATTTGAGTCTGTCTAGCTTAGGTTCGCATTATCATTAGTGTACTGTAGTCGAGTCTGTCAGCATAGTAGTGTGTTAGGATTTAGTTTCACCAATTCCTCGTGTTCGATAACCCCTATTTATTTTACTACATTGACATATCCAGGTTGTGAATAGGGTATATTTGAGAGGTGTTTTTCGCCTTGTCAGCTTTTACTCTTCTTCTTTTTGAATCTCTCCACTTCCCCATTACATGCTCTGTAATGGTTCCCTCTGATATTATTAGTAAGATATTACCTTCTGCCCACATGATATCACCTCTTTATTTACAGCACTACTTCAGGATCTTAGGTGGGTGGGCTCTATTTTGCTCATTGATTTTCAGTGATTGCTTTTTTTGATAAATGAGTTTTTTTTTTGGGTTTTTGTTTCTTTGGTGGGACTGATCCATAGTCAGAGCTGTTTGGTTTGTAACTCTACTATCAACGCAGGTGACCTAAATTTACAGTCAATAACAATAGCAAACCTTAACTAGTCCAAAACTATTCTAAGAACGATTATTAATGTGGCTAAAAAGAGACTTACAGTGTTGGCTGGATTGCTCCTTTTGGAGTAAGTTCTAAAAGTGTCTCCATCTCATTTTTCTATTAGTAGCGAGGAGACACATGTCTTGAGTGTTTTGTTCAATGCGAGGAGTAACAGTACCACTGCTAGCTATGGAAGGATAGGATTATTTGGACATCAAGGTCATGTTGTGAACATTCTGTGTCGGTCATTGTCAAAATCACATACAATACTACTACTAACAGCTAAAGCTTGAGTTGATGCGCTTTGTTACTACTATATTATCTTGGTTGAGATTTGTTTTTGTTTTTTAACCAATATTTTTATTCATTATATTGTAAATGCTTGGTCATGTAAGTGAAGTATATGTATCATAAAAACACTAGATTCTTCTAAACAATGTAGTCCATAGTTAATCTCTGTGGGTAAATGCTTGAGCTTATATCAAAGCCATAGAATAAGAGGGAGATGGAGTGCCATAATAAGAGTCGGGTTCAGAAATTGACTATTGCAGTTGGGCTATTTTTAATCGCAGTTATGATTGTTGCAGTTGCTGAACCAAATTTTGTGAGAACTTCCCCAGATGATCTCTTATCCACTATTAGGCATCTACAAGACTTCCCTGGACTTACATACTCCAGTATAGGTTAGACGCTCTGCTCTTGGTACAAATTACCAGAGTGAAATTTAAAGATGTTGATCAACAGTATATTGATGTGATGAAAATATCTATATGGAGATGTAGGTTTGTGGTTGTAAGTTAGTAGCTGAATTGTTGCTATTGTTATTTCAGTGAAAATTTGGGTGAGGATAATATTCAGCTGTAAGCAAAGAAGCTCAGGTTTTGATTATGACTACAGAGTTTTTGCGCAACATGTTGTATTAGAGGTATATTTGGTCATTTTGGTGTAGCTTCGAACAATTGAGTATGTTATTAGAGGAAAGGATGGTGTTTTACTTTGGTTTCTTAGTGTAGTGTCGGAGGGGCTTCTGCTCGGGATTCTTTTTTCACATGGATGTAATAGTCTTGGATGAAGTCCATTACCTAAACGGCATATATAGGTACAATGTGAGAAGAAATAATAAGTGATAGCCATCACATATATACTTTACTGCCCAACATTATCATCACTGTGTTTAGCAACATGTAGGATATTTTTCAGGTTATTGAAGTTCAGCTCATATGTTTGTCTGCAATAGTTGTAAATCCAAATGAGTTGGCTGCTTGGAATGGTCAAGTACCTAGGTCATACATTATATTGCTTATACTGACTGAGAATAACATTCTCATGGTTTTTACGTTTTTCTTTACAACTGATTCCGAGTACTTAAAGAGATTAATTTTGTTGTTTAATTTTAAGTAAATAACTGAAACTCGAGTTAGTTTGTTGGTGATTGTGTTCATGCTAAATGTACTGAAATCTACTATATGGACATTTAGTATCTCATCTGATATAAATTTTTATATCTGACAGTATGTTTTTTTCTTCAAATTATATGCTTTATAGCATGGTGTTTGTTTGCTTCAAACTAGATTTGAAATTATGTTGATGGTAGGTTATAATCGTCTAAATAATTCAGTTTTACATTCTCCCTAATTGTTTGTTTTCTTCTTTCTGGTGCTTAACATATGCCACTGAAAGCAACTGACTGAGATGTCATCTGCTGCCCATGTTTTGCGACTACTGCGCATACTAGATAATAATCTAATTCCTGATTTTCAAGAACACTATTCAAGACAAATGTAATGTGTGTAATATATAAGTGATTTCTGCATTATAAGAACACTAGATAATCGGCTAATTTCTACTTTTCAATAACATTATTCGTGATGAATGTAATGTCTGTAATATATAGGTGATTTCTGGATTTTAAGTACTCTGCACTCCGATGTCTGTAACATATATATATATATGCATCACATTTTAAGTTCTGTATCATATCCTTATATCTTCCTCCTTCCTTCCCAATAACATCATCCTCAAACAACTTTTCGTTTCACCTTAACGTTCAACCGCGCCTCGGCGCGGGGTTTCACCTAGTCTTTCTCCTTCTCGATACACTTTCTACTTTAGTTCCTTAAGCACTCATTAAAGCTTTGATACAACGTTTGAGGTATTGTTCATCAAGCTTAGATAATGGCAGTTATGCTCCATAAGGTATTTCCGTCCTTCATCAAGATTTTGTGATATTGTTCATCTTACTACATTTCCAATGTTTGAGGTTCCGATTTGTTTCTGTTTAGTATCTATTGTTGAAGATTGAGTCGATCAACATATGGATAATTACTGGAGGACGTGAAATATTTTTTCTCTTCCTCTTATCAGTTACTAGTATTTAGTTCTTAGCAATGTATTAAGGTATCACATTTTAGATAGGAATGCGCTTTTGTTTCCTGCATTTATTTGGATTCTGATTAGACCATTATGGCTAACCATAATACTTATAATTGAATGCAATTTCATATTTTTCTCTATAAAAAAACCACTATTTTGATAGAAAATTCAAAATCGTTCTCCATATCCAAAAAAGGAAAAACTTGAAAAAAATATTTCATCTAATACATTTATGGACATAATTAAGCCACGTGTGCCAACCTTACAATTCTCTTTTGCATATATAGAGCCTCATTACGCCAAATTCCCAAATCGTAAAAATCCTCAAATTGCAAAATCTCTATCGTCCCCAATTTCCTCTGCAATTTCTTTTACACCGAAGGAGCCGGATCATCATGTCAAACTTGGTCTCGTCTCACCCAGATATTGTTGTTGGTATGATTTCGATTCTTCTTTTGTATCAATATACTTTGGTATATAATACTTAGATTCCAGACTTCCTTCATTCATTGTTGCATCTGTGTTGATTTTAGTTAGATTTTATGCTTTATATTTGGAAGTATGCATACATGTATGTTTCAGCATCTGAGCTATTGATTATTGATTATGTATATGCAAATTAGTAAACTTAACCAATTGTAGTGTTGGGGTTTTGTTGTGACGACCCGGACCAGAATCAGATGCGTATTCGGCACGATTCTCGTGATTGAGTATAGTCGCAGTTTTTCGATATATGTGTGATTCATCGACCTTATTCGCGACTATGTTTTCGGTCGAGAATTTGAGTTGGGTGTCTTCACGGAAATTGTAGAGTACGTGATTTTGAGTTTGTGGGCGGTTTCGGAAGATTTTTCCGATAACCGAGAAATATTTTATGATTATTTGAAGTTTCGGTTTCCGACGAGTTTATCCGATTGTTTCGTGTTTATCCGAATCATTTCGTATATTCATTTCGGACCGTCGATTGACCCGAGGCGCGAGTATAAATATCGGAATAGTCGAGAAATAGTCGAGAATTTCATTTCGGGCATTGACTGACGTTGACTTTCCAAAAATAGAAGGTTGACCCGTTGACCAAAAAGGAAAGTTTCCCGTTTGGGAGTTGCCGTCCGACGACCTGTTTTCCGGCCACCTCCGACTCCGACGAAGGTATAGTTAGCATCCTTGAGTAATTTCGAGTTGATTGATACTTAGTTTGATGGAAATTGATGAGGATTTTGAGGGTTTCGAATCGGGCCGAGTACCTCGATTTCGCCGGTGACGGTTGGCCGTTTTCCAGCGAGATTTAGAGGAGGAGGATAGGGGGATTCGACTCCCCTCGTCCCTCTGAGTCTCGTGGTATGCATAATTGTGGCTATGGATGAGTTTTTGGGGTGCTCCGATTAGGTCAACGGAAAACTATTTTCCGATCTGTTTCGGGTTAAATTGCATGAGTTCCGTTTGGATTTGACCTGAGCTGTAGTTATGAAAGTGATTCGCCTCGTGGAGAACTCCCGATCTGGAGAATCTCGCCGTGTGATTTCACGGTTGACGGCGCGCCGCCGTCGGCGGCGGCGGTCAACGGCGAAGGAGTTGACTTTTTCAGATTTTGGTGAAATTAATGTCATTTTTCTCGTAATCGCGCCCTGATTGTCGTCCAGAGGTTTTCGGGTTGATTTGGTTAGCCGATTTTCAGTCGAGATTTCGAGTGGGGATTTCGGAATTTCCGTTATACATTTTGTACCGCATTGCATATTTCCGGGAACGGTTGGTTTCCGTGATTCAGTACAGGGTTGAGAACTACGATTTTGATCAGTTATGTTTTTGTGAATATTCAAAAGATCGAGATCGAGATCTGGATCATGATCGTGCTTCAGGCGAGGGATCTTCCGCCGGACCACGAGTTTAGAGCGAGTGCGCATTACGCGAGTCTGTGAGTGGACAATTTATTTTCACGGATTGATTGCGAGTCTTTTATATACGTTTTACGAACTTGAGCATGCAACATGATTATGGTTTTTACGAGCATGAGATTTCATACGAGATTATGTTTATTATGAGCATGTGTTTTACGATTATACGGTTATACCTATACGAATATACGTATACGAGTATACATACACTTAATGTTGTTTCATGCATTTGCATCGAATTATTTATGATTTGATTTACACAGAGTATAGTCTCAATTACGTTGTTGTATCGATACACTTGCCTTTCGGCTGATCCCCGATGGTAGGCCACCAGGAGGGGCAGTACCCCTACCTGACCGGCGATGGGCAGTACCCCTACCTGACCGGCGAGGGGCAGTACCTCGGAACCGAGGCCTTTCTGGCTATGGATCACGTGGAAGTCAGGGACTCCGTGATTCCGACTGTACTAGCACGGACGTGTCCATGAGTGACCCCGTGAGATTTTCCATGCATGCTCTGTTTACGAGTTGGAGTCAGCGTCTCCTCGTATACTATTTGATTTATTTATATTTCGACTCGCATATATTTTTATAACATATATTACTCGGTGAAAGACATTTATTTTCGTCCACTCACTCTAACGTGTTTCATGTCTTTCCCCTGGGCTTTTCGGTTTCCGTGCCCAGTTTGCAGTTCAGGTTTGGTGTTTCACGTCGCGGTTTGGAGGCTAGTGATCTGAGCTACCTGTGCTTTCCAGTAGGTTCTTGTTTCGCCTACTGATGTTTATATTATATATATTTTACTTTAAAGGTCGCTCTGATACATTCTGATACTTGTTCATACGGATTTTCTCGGATATATATATATACTACAATACTGTTTACTGTTTATGATTCATATATTGATGTTGAGAAATCCGGATGGGATTGGTGCCCACGGTTTGGCTTTTGTGGCATAGGATGAAGTGTTATTTTCAGGGTGCAGGTTTATGCAATTCTACGTTAGTAACGAAACTCTGCCGGAATTTTGAAAATTTTTTGTCGGTTCATATTTTCAGAAGGGGTTCGATTCCGGTTTAGGTAACTGAATCGGGATTGGGTCCTTTTATTTGTCGATCATTATCATGGTGTACTATGTATATGTGCATCTGCAAACAGGTGGTGGTGAAACTGGTGATGCCAGGAAGCACGATGTTGATTGCAATGACACCAACAAGCCAGATTACGCGAACAAGAAGATGCACGTCAAGGAGAATAAGAAGAAGAGACGTCAGTTCGACTCCATACTGCAGTGTTCAGACAGTGAGTCTAAGGAGGATGAGGTCGACCCCATATGTCCTTGGTCCCTAAGGAGGGATATTCCAAGACTTGTGAATGTTTTTGTCGTGACCCATGTTGCTGCGGTGGTAAAATAATCTATGTTCTCAATATATGTGTTATTTGTGGCAAGGCATATGACCAGCCATCCGAAAAGTGCCTAAAATATGCAAGTTTTAAGGAAATGCTCCACAAAATATATGCCTGTAACGACGCCCCTGATGACGAAGATTGAGGTCAGGATGTGCTCTCTATAGCTTAAAGTTTTTGCTTCCACTCGTCAATATACATTAGAGTAAAATGCCTCAACCACGTCGGAACTTAGTTGCCCCAGGCAACTTAGTACCCTAATTTATAAAGTGATCAATGTGGTGTCTAGACTTTAATTTTAGTATAAAACTAAGGTCTTCGTCAAATTTCAGTTAGAAAAATGTTAACTCAGTGACGTGGCATGAGCTCAAATTCATAAAAAAGGTCAATATTATCATTTCTACTTATTAATTAGCTAGATGTTTTGGGCACCTCAGATATTGAACGGGGCATCTCAGGGCCCCACCTTTCTCTTATCTTCAATGGAAGCTCCTTGCAGTGGAAGTGTTAGGCGGTGGACGAATTAAGAGATATGGAAATTGTGGTGGAGGTAGGTCAGCCAACTTTAAATTGATCAGCGATGATGATTTGATCGGAATTAGATGATTGAGGAGCTAGAGTCGGTAAAATTTACAACCATCATCGCCGAACTCAAAATTTTTCTAAAACTGATACAAACCCCCCCCCCCCATAATCACACACAAAATAATTGCAATAACATAACCAATACATTCAATTTCAACATTCCAAATCAACAAAGAGGAAACCCTAACATATACTCATCAAAAGTCCTATGTGTTCGTCATTTCCAACAACCAATTCACATAACATAAATCCTAATCAAAAATCAATAACGCATTTGTTCCGATAAGAGGATAAGGTGAGCCGATAGTTATTCATCACCTCTATGCATCTTCCTCGAAGAACTCTGCAGTGAGCCGCCGCATGTGGTGGCCCAAAGCCTAGTTGTGGATCCAGCTACACTGTCAGATCCTTATAGGGTCAATGGCATCGGTGACCACAAACCCGCAAGGTGTCATTTAGAGCAAATTCTCGATCGGGAAAGGCAACGGGCCGATTGTCGTTGTTGAAAATGGAGGTGTTGACATCGTTGTCTTGTTTTTCCTCCTCGGTGCTCAAATCTGAATTGTTGTCCCACTCCATTTGTTGTCTTTGTTTACTGTTTGAAAACTTTTGGACCCGAATCTCTTTCAACTTATGAAGACCCAGCCCAAAACCGAATAGAGAGAATCAGAAATTCGCAAAGGAAAAATTTGAAGATGAGTCGAAAATGAGTGGTGGAGCAACAATGAAGTATTTTACTCTATACATTATGCAATGTAAAACTTTTTGCGTGGTTTTGTATGTATGAAGAAAAAATGGACCAACGCATTCACGGTAGAGATTTAGTCCATTATCACATGAGTTTGCATAGTTCCATTCGTAGAAGATGTCAAATATGTAGCAACATCTAAATTGTCTCATGTTTTTATTGAGATGCACAATCAATTCAGATAATCGTTGCCACAAAGAGAACTTACATAAAATGATGCTTACAATTTTACCAGAGGATCTCTTTTAAAATGAATATCATATGCCTTGAGTCTGATCATCTGATCACCCAAACTACAACCTTGATCATCTTATACCGAAACATAAAATTAGAGCATCCCTAACAGTTGTGTTATAAATATTAGTTAAATTTATCATAAAGTCAAATTTAACAACCCTGTTTTTATCTTGGAAAAAAAATGCATGAAAGGTACTTAGACTCTCATGGGCATGTGAATATGGTACATGAACTCTCAAAACAATCAATACGATACTCGACCTTTCAAAACACTATCAAAGTGGTACTTTCGTCACCAAATCCGTCAAACATACGTTTTCTTGCTGATGTGGCAGCCATTGAATTCAATATAGGGGTAAATCGGTCATTACATGAAATCAACTTATCTCTTTTAAGCTGCTTGACCCAATTTGGCCACAACTTCGACTTCGAGAACGACCACTGCAGAAATATACCATCTCTGCTACCGCACTTTGAGAGCGACCTCCGTGACTGCTACGAGATCGACACCAAGTCATGACAGTGAAAATCTGTTCCACATCAACCCGCATGGTAACCTCGATCTCCTCGATGTTCACCTCGATTCCCACGATGACCTCCGAGATGGACCACCGTGAGTATCCACAACAACCTTAGCAATGACTACTCTGGAATCACCCACTCCTCCATAACTACCCAAAGTGATCATCGCGACAACCTTGATTTCTGTGACATCCATACTCCGAGAAACTTCCACCGTATCTACCAATGGGTATGTACCTCTCTAAATCGGACGGCTCCATTCGATCTCTCTAACTTTAGCGACATACACTCCAAATCCAGCAAGACATGGGCCTACAACGCCCTCGTCCATGCCTATTTTACGTACTTGGATCAACGGTCGTCGTTCCTCTACGATACCGCGTCGTCGGTGGTGGCGGTGAAGAAGCAGTTGCAGCTGGGGAAGTTTCATAAGCAAGGTGAAGGTATATATGGACGTGATGAGTCACAAGGAGGAACCGCCGCTGATGGAGGAGCTCTGAATACTTCATAAATGGCAATGCTTGTTGGTGCAGATAAAGTCGAGTCCGGGAACTAAGGAGGTTTACTTGGTCTTCGAGGCCATGATTTGTGTGCTGACAGGATAATATGCAAAAAGATAGCTAAGGTTTGGATGAGGATATCCGCCGCTTCGAGAGAAGCGGAGGTACAGATGGTGCCATAGGCAATGTAGAAGGCGTCGATGCAAGGAGAGGAGCTTGAAGCGTACCTAGAGTTCTGTTAGGACTTAGGGGTGCTCGGCGCATCAGAGTGCCATAAAGTGGAGAAAATCCCGGCGGCGGAGGAGAAGGGTAAGGATGTGAATAAAAAGGCGATCATTGTGGCGGAGAAGATAACGGGGGAAGTTCCAGGAAATAAAAGAGGTTGTTTGAAGCGGGAATGAAGGAATGGAACTTCAGAAAGGCAATTTGGTCATTTCTCGATATTTTTGGGCACATAAAAATACACGTCAGCAATTAGACAGCTCGTAAATGGAAAAATTAATGAAGGTATAACATTCATAGAGTTTTGAGAGTACATGTACCATATTGATAGTTTTGAGAGTTCATGTACCATATTCACATGCCCTTGAGAGTTCAAGTACCTTTCGCGCATTTGAATATGGTACAGTGAATATGGTACAACTCATATTGTACAGTGAATATGGTACATTTCGTACCGTATTGTTTTCCAGCAGCGAAAGTGATTTCCAAGTTATTTTGAATTATTTTGTTATTCATATATGCAATCAAAGAGCGGGAAATCGAGATAGAGATTTTAACATTGAATTAAATCTTTTGTTAAATATAGCTAGAGATTTAGCAAAATGTTAAATTTAACTTTTGTTTAGGGGATTTGTTGGAGCTGTGTTTTGTTAACTTTTTCTTAAATTTTTACTTTTATTTTGAAATAGAGTATCTATTGCGCAAAATTTTTTTTAGTCTTAGACAAACACTTCCATTGCGACGGCTCTGAATTTCAAAGCGGCCGTGAAACCTAACGCTGCGCTGGGGATTTGAGACACGTTGAGATCGTTGTGTTGTGGTGATAGGGGTTGTGATGGGATCAAAGTTGTGGAGGTGGGAAACTATGGTGATTAAAGGGTTTGCATCGGTGGTGATCGGGTCGAGGTGGAGAGTTAGCGACACAGGTCAACTCAGAAGTCTTGGGTTGAGGCTGATTTAGCGACAATGATGGTAGAGGTTTTGGGCTCGTGCTAGCAAATATGAGCTGACAACAATATGTTATGTTGTCGGGAGATGGTGGCTGTCGACGTATGGTGGTGAACTACGGCTCATAGGCTGGTGTTGGAGAGGTGGCGGGAGAGGACGACTGAAATGAGCTCGGCCCAAAGAGCGACGACGATTCAAATATCCTCACTCCGTCGGCGGTCTTGAGTCGGTGGAACCGGGAGGAAAGAAGTGATGCTTGTGGGTTACAGAGGATCGACGGGAGAAAGATGGGGGTCAACCTAGTCAATTGTGGGCTAGGGTTGGGTTTGGATCTCTGGCCTATGGAATAGGCCAATTTTGGGCAGGTGGTATATTTACCTTTGTGGGTTTTGGATTTGAGACCCAGAAAGATATTTTATTTTTACAAATAAGAGGCCTCATTCTGTCACACTCAACTATCGTGTTTTCTTGCGGCACAGGTTAAGACTACAGTGGCAATGTAAGTACGCATCATACTCGATTTCTGGATGGAAAATGCTCATTCCGACAAATGTTATCACGCAGGACACCGAACATCCTAAAGTTCAACTAGCAAAACAGCCACCGAGTACACGACCATCTACAACGACTACAACTTTGTTAAAGTCTAGTCCATGGGCTACTTTAACAAATATTGTCTTCATGTTCTCGAAATACATGCGTTTGATTTCTTGTAGTGGTACTTTTATGTCCATTATGCATCTTAGATTAGGTAAGCTAGTTCACAAGACCTTACGTAATGCAAGAGGTTGTTATATCTCTATTCAGCACCTTGAAGGGTGGTTGACTTGATTGTAATCATTTAAGTTTTAATACAATTTCTATCGTTTCACCTAAAAAAAAGAGAGAAAGATATCTATTGGGGATGCTCTAATAGTTTATTTGGATGAAAGATTTTAATTTCTTATAAGAATTGACAAATGACAGAAATTAAAATTTCAATATTTTAAATTACATCATTTGTGAATTCTCGTGTTTGGATTTTTCATAAAGAAATTTAATAATAAAAAGAATTACAAACTTTTAAGAAAAATTTGAGAGAATTGTAAAATGACACATGTTTTAAAGGGATTTGGAATGAGAAATTTAAGTCTTCGATTTCCTCGATAAGATAGAGAAATTATTAAATTTTTAAAGAAGTTATCCAAACACAAAAAATTAGATGAGATAATTATAAATTCTTAAAATTTAATTAAATTCCTCCCATCTGAATACCACAAGGTTAAAGAACTAACTCTTTGCTCATTTTATTTTTCATTTCGATGGAGTAATCGATTTATGTTGTATAAACAGTACCAGATAAAAAGGAAAAAAATTATTAAAATGGAGACACAAATACAACCTCAATATTAATTAGTAAAAAGAAAAAGAATAAAAAAAATGAAAAAGAGAGAGAAGCACATACCGAGCCCATGAGACTCGTCACAAGGTAAGTGGCAGTTTCAGAAACCCAAAAACCACACCGTATTTCTCTTTTTCTTTCTATTCTTCTATGGTGCTGAAATCGCCAAACCCTAATGCAATCCTCACCCTCCCGCGGTGGGACAATAACCAAACCCTAACCCTAACCCTATCTCTCTACTACTCCCATGGAGCTCTCCCGCGATAACCCTAAAGCCCTCGCCTTTACGGCCTCCAACGCCAAGTCCACCACCATGCCGAACACCGACCTAGCTCCGAAGCCGCCGCCTACTCCGATACTCGACCGATACAGAGCTCTGCTCAAGCAGCGGGACGACGACCTCAGAGTCTTGCCGGAGGACGACGTGTCGCCGCCGAGCACGGAAGAGATTGTGCAGCTCTACGAGATGGTGCTGTCGGAGCTCGTGTTCAATTCGAAGCCGATTATCACCGATCTCACTATCATCGCCGGCGAGCAGAGAGACCACGGCAAGGGCATCGCCGACGCCATCTGCGCTCGGATTCTCGAGGTCTGTTTCGGCGTCGCAATTTAGGGATTCCGGCACTGTGTAATTAGAATATTGTAAAAACAAAATAGCAGTCTCTACAAATTCATAATGTTACTGCTCTCCTCAATTTCATAGTGATTTTTGTATTCTCTGATTGATTTTACATTGGCACTCAGTTCAAATTTCTGTTCTAATTGCACTGAAGTTACAGTGAAGCTTGGTCTCGCAAAACTAAGCCATACTCGAATTAACAACCCTAGCAGTGCATTCAATTAGCTAAACTGAACAGTATGGCCAAATGTATACAAGACTAGACTCATCCTAATTCTTGTGATAGAGCTGCAGTTGAATCCGAACGAAAATGAATAATAAGAGCTAACAAGTGCTGTTTGTAGTAGTAAAATTTTGAAGATTGCCTTAAATTGTGTAATGATCGTCTATTGCAGGTCTCGGTTGAGCATAAGCTGCCTTCGTTGTATCTCTTAGACAGTATTGTTAAGAACATTGGCCGAGACTATGTCAGATACTTTTCTACACGTCTACCCGAGGTGACCTATTGTAACTGTAAACTGTGGTGTAAATCTGTTCTGATATTGGGAATTATGTTTGCAATGAGTTGTTGTTGACGAGGAATCACATGAATCTTCTTTTGAATATTTGCTTAGGTATTTTGTGAGGCATACAGACAAGCTCAACCTGCCCAGCATTCTGCCATGCGTCACCTTTTTGGCACTTGGTCGTCAGTCTTTCCACCTGCCGTCCTTCGCAGGATTGAAGCGCAGCTGCAGTTTTCTCCACAAGGAAACCAACAATCATCTGGTTTACCTCCTTTAAGAGCCTCTGAATCTCCTCGACCGGCTCATGGCATCCACGTCAACCCTAAATACTTGCGTCAGTTGGACAACCCAAATGATGATGGTGTAAGCTCTCTTGCGGTTCTTGTTTTTTATTCTCTGCCAGTTGAATTCCTTAAATTAGGAGTATTTTAGTTGGATCCTCAATAACTTGAAATATTTGATAGTTTTTCATCGTAACCACCACTATTCATATACAATTAAATTGAAATCCGTTATTAGTATTGTTACATGGTTGGCCCTCTACTTAAAAACCCCCTAGTTCTGTCTGTATCGCTTTCAATCACCTATTTTGTGTAAATAACCAGTAGACAACTGTTCCATTTGAAAATTGGTCATAATCCTGCATAATATTCAGCACTCAGTAGGAACTTGAAAAGTCTAAATCTGTTTGAAAGTTTGCTTTGGCCCTTTCTTAATTAGAAAGTATTATAGTTCTGTACCTAATTCTCTTGTCATGTGTATAGTGCATTTGTGCTTGACAATATGATTCTCATCATGCAATGGTTAATACTTGCAGGTTGGATCCCAAAGATTAGGATCAAGAGGAACTATGAGTCATTCTGACTTTTCCCTTGGGTCAAATAGGATGCAGCCATCTTCAAGTGTCAGACTTGGAAGATCTTCCTCACCTTCAAATATTGGCCTTGATGAACTCGCAGAAGAAAATTCTCCTAGAAGGTTTGTTGAAAGACCATCTCCATCTAATTCTGCATATGATTATAGAGCTATCAGAGATGAGGAGCCAATTGAAAGGCGAAGAAAACATTATATTGATGGTAGTCAGAAACGGTTAAATAATGGACCAAGAGCTTTGATTGATGCATACGGAAAGGACAGTGGGGATAGAAGCTTAAATGATAAGCCTCTGCATGTTGGGCGGCATGGTTTAAATGGTCTAGATCACAATGCAACTTCAATGTCATGGCAGAATACCGAAGAAGAAGAGTTTGATTGGAAAAATGTGGGCCCATCGTCAACTGAGCACACAAGGAGTAATGATTATTTGCCTTCAAGTGTACTACCTTCTAGAAGCTACAGGGCCAGGGCTGGCCTTGGAACACTGAACGGAAACTCCTTGGATTCAGATGTTGGAAGTACCTGGTCCAGTCAGGCATATGTACCTTCATCCGAACAGCTCTCTGTAGTTGCTGAAGATCCTATCCCACCGCTCTCGGTATGTTCCCTTTACATGTTTGTGAACTAATTTTTGTTTAGTTTACACTTTACATGGAATTGAATGGAATTGATGTTTGCATATTAGTTTATAATTTTTGCATATTTGATGTCTCACCTGTGTTGGGACCTTATGTCATCAGTAGTCTTAGAGTAAGTAGTCATTAGTCTGTGTGCCCGAATCTTTGTTACCCACTTGTGGTAATTGTCAAATGTCTTTTTTTGTTTTTTTTTATCAATTTAATCACCATTCTGACTAGAAAATATTTTTTTTGAAAGTGTTAATCTATTGGCACCTGAAGATACAACCAAAGATCAATTTTTTTTCTTTCTTTTTCTATCTGGCTATGACTACTACAATTTTCATTAAAGTAGCCACACATGGTATTTCAGGTTTTGATTAGTAAAATGTTTACTGTCCTATGTTTCTTTTCTGAGTCCTGTATGAACGTTTCTTTTGCTCTCTCAAACTTTCGTTCATGGTTACTTGAAAAATGTTTCTGATTCATTTGAGCTCTTCTCTAAATACTATAACAAAGCTCCTGCAGTTTAGCCGTGGATTCCCGCATAGATTCCAAATTTCAGATAATCAGGGTACTCGCCACCCTCAGGAAGCCTGGAATTTGCCTTTCCATCCCTCTCAGCCTTCACAGTCTCTTCTTAATGCCAAAGAAATAGGTAGGAATTTCCAGATGCCTGGTATATCTCCAGGTGGTGAGATAGTGTCTACCAGTCTTGATGCAAGACTTCACGGGCCAACATCAAGAATGGGTTCTGGTCCTGACTTCGTTAATGCCGACTCTCGAATAGTTTTACCAATGTCGACAGGTTTAAGGCCTCCATCAAATGAGCATAACTCTCACCCGCCTCCTGTACACCCTATTTTTCCATCGCAGAACCAGAGGAGTCAGTATGGTTTCATAAATTCGATCGATAATGTTAAAAATCAAGGTCCATATAAGTCTTTGTATATGGCCGAGCAGCAGTTGGACGGGGAGTTGGGTTTAGCAAAGCCGAATGTGTTGGCTGGTCAGAATGCCAGACTCGTACCTGGTAATCACCGAAACCAGGGTGGTCCTTTTCATCCACAATTTCTTCCCCATCAGGAGCCTCGTGATAATTATTTCTCATCTCCAGAAACTTCTCTGCCACCTTATCCGGTGCCACCACGCGGATACAATTTGTCAGGGCAGGGTGTTACTGGTATAGCGAATACTGCATCTCGTCAACATTTGGGCTTGCCAACTCACTATACCCCAAATGCTATGCATCATTTGCGAGGGGAAGCCTTGCCACCTCTACCACCGGGTCCCCCTCCCATGCAAGGCGTACTTCCTGTTTACAAGGCAGGTCCGGCAGTCTCTAACAACCAACAAGGGAGTTCTTTTACTGGTTTGATCAGCTCTCTCATGGCTCACGGTGTGATCTCTTTGACAAATCAAGGCGGTGGACAGGTACTTGAAATACTTTGTAATTTCAGATTTTAATTTTTATTCTTTACATTCATACTGATTAATATCTCAATAAACTTGTGAAATGTCTAGGATTCTGTAGGAGTTGAGTTTAATGCCGATCTTCTCAAGGTGCGTCATGAATCTGCAATAACTGCCCTGTACTATGATCTCCCAAGACAGTGCACAACCTGTGGCCTCCGGTTCAAGTGCCAAGAGGAGCACAGTAGTCATATGGATTGGCATGTGACGAAGAACAGGATGTCGAAAAACCGTAAGCAGAAGCCCTCTCGTAAGTGGTTTGTAACTACAAGCATGTGGCTCAGTGGTGCAGAGGCTTTGGGAACTGATGCAGTGCCTGGATTTTTGCCTGTTGACACTATTGCGGAAAAGAAGAGTGATGAAGAAATGGCTGTTCCGGCTGATGAGGATCAGAATTCATGTGCATTATGCGGAGAGCCTTTTGAAGATTTCTATAGTGATGAGACAGAGGAGTGGATGTATAAAGGTGCCGTGTACTTGAATGCACCTCATGGGTCGACATCAGACATGGATAGGTCACAATTAGGTCCTATAGTGCATGCCAAATGCAGGCCGGATCCCACTGATGCATCTCCTGGAGGAGATTTTGGACAAGATGAAGGGGTATCTTACTTATTTTCCTTTCATTTTGGATTTACTTTTTCATTGTTCATATATGTTTTCAAGTAATCCTACTATCTTAGTAACACTCTTAGCGATTGTTTTTTAATATTAATGAAGAATCAAATCCGAAAACAATAAGCAATTAAGCACCCTAGTTTTTGCCTTTTTGGTGATAATGTTTTGCACCAGTAAGGAATTATTTTTTATTTGTTTTGGCTTGGTGTGTGGAACTTTGCAGTTATCTGTTTTGTTGTATGAGTGTGTATGCCTTTATATTATGTCTGTGATTTACAAGATGTTGATATAAGGTTTACAAGTGTTATCCTTCTATCAAATTGAGCAGGGCATATGTGATTCTGTAAATTTGGTCCACAATTTCTGTGATATATTTGCTGTACAGGTCTATTTGTTTATTTGGTCCTTGTTGACTTGCAGGGAACTAGTGAAGAGGGTAGTCGAAGAAAACGTTTGCGGAGTTAACACATAGATAGGAGGACATCCAGGTCCACTGTACCTTGACGAGTTTCTTCATTTTTATGGTACTCTCTTCAACTATTTTTACAGTATTGTTGGAGTAGCAGCACACTGGCTTCAAGCCAGCTTGTACATGTATAGTAGGATTTGAACCATGGACATAATCTTGCAGCAGAGGTCATAATTTCTCTTGCCATCTTGTAATCTGGCATTTTATTTTTTGCTGTCAACACATGCAGATTGACAATAAAATCGACAGTTATTGTCTCTTCTGTAGGCTGTCACTCATTATCAAATTCAATTAGGGTAGTGATGGTGTTTTTCTTTCTAGCATGTAAGGGAGGGAGGGAGAGAACTTTTGGATCCATTGTATCGAATGGTTTGTACTATACATATATTGGCCTTCTTGCTTGTACATTCTGCAGGGAATGCATACTGGGACCTGTAAACAAAGACCTTGAAGGCTTCAAGTGCATTGTGAAGTTTTTGATGTTCTCTGTCAAATTGTTCTTTTTGTTTTGCTTTTGCTTTGATTGATGGTTTCTAGGGTAATGAGAATGTAATTTACATTTTATATAGCAACTGTGGTGAAGTTCTTTGTACTTTTCCTGTACTGTAGATTCTGCTCAAGTTTGACTAATGGAGTTACATTTGTATCATTTTGTTGCTTCGTTCATTAGTTATATTTTCTTTTTGGGAAAATGATCCAAATGATCACACAAGTTTGTCATAATCGACAATTTGATCATTGAAGTTTAAAAAATATCAAAAATGTCGCTGAATTTTAATTTTGTCTATTAAATCGATCATTTTGTCCATCCTGGATGTCATTTTTTTTAGGGTAGTTTTTATACTTTTTCTATTTATGTTATTTGTATTTTTCTTATAATCTCATTTATATAAGCAAAATATTTGATAAATTAGAATGTTTAAAATAGACAAAGTGATCGATCAAATTGATAGATAAAATAAAAGTTCAGTGATCTTTTTGATATACTTCAAAATTTAGTGATTAATTTTAACAAACTTAAATGATCATTTAAGTTATTTTTCCTTTCTTTATTTACTAGCCCAGAATCTTTCTTTCATTCAAAATTGTTTTGCTCAAGTATATATAATCATTATAATGATGCCAAATCCATACGAAACTCAAGTCCAGTGGACTTTGGGCCTTGCTTGCATCGAATAAGGAAGGATGAAAGAGAGAGAATGTGAAGAACTTACTTCTCTTGTTTCTTTTATTGATGCATTTAAGCTATGTTTAGTTGTTTACCATTACCATCCCATGCAAGAAGTTTGAATTTTTCTTTTAGGGTTAGAAGCTGGTGTAACTCATTCACCATCCTCCATGAACTCCTCAAATCTGAGTCAATTTTGGTCAGGCAACATTCATGTATGTATTAAGTGGTATAACTGTAGCCACCTCTACTCTAGCGCACTTGCAGAAGAAATTTAAAGTACTGCTAAACCAATCTAGACACTTCTGATCTATATACTCATACCCATCATCTATTACAGTACGCTCCTTTTGTTCTCATGATAAAACACAAGAAATGATGCAAGAAGGAAGCCAGAGAATTAACTAGAGAAGACAAACAGTGTAATTACTATTTACCGGAATTACTGCAGAAAGCAGTGTAATTACTATTTACCGGAATTGCTGCAGCTTTCTGAAAAAGCTTCAGCTGTAAATTCTCTGCCATTGCTTCAATGATACCTATCTATCTATCATATCAACTGGTTGATCAGTTCCACACTTCCACAGTCAACATTCAAATTCACTGGTCCCTCCCCTGCCAAAGATTTTTGACACTGATCGATGTCCCGACAATTTTTACGAGTTTCTGGTGGCAAATTAAGTTCATTGCCAAAATAAATAGCTACTGCAACCATCAATTTTAATTGAGACTCTGTGATATATACAATACCCAACGATAACTCTGTACTTTTGATCCTCCTAAATATAACAAGGAATAAAATATCGATAATATCTTTAATAATTTTACGATATTTCTGTTTTTTGAATTTCTCGATATTAATCACTATATATCAATATATTTCGTCAAATATTTTTTGAAATATTCAATATTTTTCGATATATCATCGAAATCCTCGATATTTTCGAATTTATCCGAGATTTTGACTTTACATATATGCTGATCGCACTAAATCAAAAATACAAAATCTACCACGCCAATAACCCAAAAGCTCAATCAAATAATTTCTATTAATAATCAACAAAACACAAGTTACAAGTTTCAAAACATATATTGATCATATAAGAAACTCATAAAGTTTCAATACAAATTTTCATGTATTTATCTTACTTTCGGTCGATTCTTTACTGAATCGATATTTTCATCGAAATATCCGTATTTTGAACGGTCGATATATCTTCGATATCCGATATTTTACTCCTTAGATATATTATGTATCAATGCAGGAATTTACAATCATCGGCTTAGTTTCCTTTCACTGTGGGTCAGAAAATCAGAAATATTTAATTTTGTTGGGTGGAACTGGCACAATATCAATGCTATTGTATTGCTTCGTAATCTGGGCAGTTGCCACCGTTTAATTTTTTTCCCAGTACGTATGAATCATTCGCTACAATCGCTACATTGTTATCGTATGGTCTAATCGATTGAAATTACTCAAAAATAATAAATGATCAAATGGGGGCCGGAGATGGATTGACAGCATTATACTTAATAAATTGAAATGGAAATGGAATCCGAAGTTTGTTAAGATACAGTGTTCAGGGTTTAATGAGATGTGATAGCATATATCCTTTCTGAAATGAGTAGTTTCCATTGGTTGATGCAACAGTGGACTTTGTTGATGAAGTTAATATGATTCATATACAAAGAGTAAAATATCGGATATTGAAGATATATCGACTGTTTAAAATACGGATATTTCGATGAAAATATTGATAAAATATCGATTCAATAAAAAATCGACGATAATTAAGATAAATACATAAAAATTTGTATTGAAACTTTATGAGTTTCTTATAACATCAATGTGTGTTTTGAAACTTGTAACTTGTGTTTTGTTGATTATTAATAGAGATTATTTGATTAAGCTTTTGAGTTATTGGCGTGGTAGGTTTTGTACTTTTAGTGCGATCAACATATATGTAAAGTCAAAATCTCGGATAAATTTGACAATATCGAGGATTTCGGTGATATAACGAAAAATGTCGAATATTTCGGAAAATATCAGACGAAAGAAATTGATATGTAGGATTAATATCAGGAAGTTAAAAAAACGAAAATATCGACATTTGATTTATTGTTCATATAGGCAAGCATTTCATATGAAGAAATGAATAAGTAGAGACAAGGAGACAAGTGAAATCTGCAGCTGCGCCCTCAAAAGCTTGAGGAGTTGTTGGTGATGTAATATGGTGAATTTGTACCTTGACACACAAAAGGGTCCAGGTGTTGGATATAAATAATACCTTTACATAAGAGTAACTCATCGGTTTACGTAAGTAGCTTATAAATAGTACCACCTATATTAAGGGGTCCCTGTTCTTGGAAAATTTATAACTTCTGCTATCTCTTTGTAGGTCTACATATACGTATATTGAATGATCACAGCAAACATTTGGTTAAAACAATAAATTTTTACACACAGTGTATGAATTAGTGAATCGATGATGATCGAGGTAACAAATAGCTGCGAGCAAGGTACGGAGGGAAGTATGGGTCATGGTGGGCTTGGGCTCCACTTAAATTTTTGTGAAAAAAATTAGTATATTATTATTATATAATATAAATATTATAATTTATTTAATGTATATCTAAATTTTAATGACGCCTACGAGCGCATGACTAATTCAAATCTAACGACTTTGTAAAAATATTATTATATATTATTTCAATAATGAAGTCCAAATATTAGGTCAATTAAGATTTAATCTCTTACCAGGTTTAGGATTTTATTGTTTTTTTTTCTTTATAAAACTTCTACCGTTCCTGAGATTAAAATACAATCATTTTATTATGTTTATTAGATATGGAGAGATACTTCAATAAACAAATCCTCTTCTTCTACTCCAACATCAGATGAGGAACTACCTACGAAAATTCAAAAGAATAATAGTAACAATATGAAAAAGTCTCGTGCTGAAGATATTACAGAAAGTATCCATCGGATTCCGCTAAACGCCAGCCAATTTTGTTTATGTTGTTATCTTTTCAAACCAGCTATTGGAGAACAAGACGGTGGTGAAACTTTTGTTGGTGCTAGTCATAGATTCAGTAATTGGAAGAAGAAGCAAACGCTAATATCACATTTTGGATGATCAAATATTACTCATAATCTGGCTGCGAGTAATTGTGATGCTTTATCAAACCAAAAACAACACATTGAGACTGTTTTGGCAAAATATACAGATCAAGATCGAATTGATTACCCTAACCGAGACTATTTTTTAAGTTTTTCATTTAGACCCCCCCTAACCGAGAATCCTGACTCCGTCCCTACGAGCAACTGATCGATATAATGTGGTGAATTGATATGACCTTTACGCATATGGTGTGGTAGCTAGAAATTTGCTGCTGCACGATCAGCTAACTAACTTCAAGTGGAAGATCGATTTCTCTGAACTTCATACTTATTGAGCTGCAGATCGAGTGCAGAGAGACATGTATACTTAATATGTACATATGTACGTACTACGTTGAGTGTATGCAGTAAGGCTTTATCAGGAAAAAGTTGCAATGAGAATTTTACACCTATATATATGCTTAGTTTTTACTTTTAGGTTGCTAGGCTATTGAAATCTACAGGACGACGACCAATAAATTGGAATGCATCGATCTATACACGAACTATATACTGCTTATGGTACATTTTGGTAACAGAAATATACATTGGGAGAATTACCACGCAATGAGATTTTACTCTTTGCATGCGTTTGATATTGTTGACATTTTTGGTTTGAGCGGTAGTTTTAAGAATTATGTAATTGTGAAGAGAATAGTTTGAAGCAGAAAACTCTGTAACTTAATTAATGAATAAACAACTCCTTTATATAGGAGAGTACAAGATGTACAAACAGGAAAGTAATCCTATTACATCTCTGGATAAGATACATTGTCATATTCTGTGATTTCCACCATAACTAGGTACATCAAATATTCTACAACACTCCCCCTTGTGCCGGTGTATGGTGATGATGCTTCTTCATTTGCTTCATTGATGCCTCATCAAAAACCTTGCCTAGCCAAAAACCTTTGCAAGAGAAAATCGGTCTCGCCAAGTAAAAAGAGTGCAGATCATCGTAGACAATGATATGACACATAACCATGTTGCCTCATTAAAATCTTGATAAGTAATAAAAACTCGGTGGGATAAAAATAACCTCTGTCAAGGAAAAAGAGTATAACGTGTCCTTCACATCCAGAAACGCTCATGTTCATGCCAGACTCCTCCTGAAGTCTGCATCTCCCCCTGATATCAACATCCAGGGTAGCTTGAATAATCTGAGCAACCCTATGCTCTACACATGCTTCTCAAATGTGGAATTTGGCCAATGACTTAGAAAGTCTGTCACAGTGTCCTCAAATCAAACTTGGTCAACCATAACCTTGAGGAATTGCTATTGTTTACTGACTATAGAATAACTTATGCGATATATATTTGGTGTTGTCACCCTACATATAATCTAGCTTCATCACCTTAATGCAAGCAACATTATCTTCATAATACATGTAGGTTCATCAGTGGTGATTCATAAACCACTTGATCTTCGATATGTGCACTTATGGATCTCAACCGTATGCACTCCATAACAACTTCATGTTAGATCAATAATCTTAACGTGGTTCGAAGATGTAGCGACAAGAGTCTACTCTCTAGACTTCAAGATATCGTGGTGTTACCCATGGTAAAGACATAACTAACTTGGGAATAACTTTTGTGTGGATCAGAGAGATATCCAACTTTAGCAAAACTTGCCAACACATCACAACGATTGTTGGTGTAGGGGGTGAAGGGAAATCAACGCCACTCTCTTTGTGGTGCCCTTACTTCCAACGTCACTATCTTTATGGCCTCTCCGTAGGGATAGATTAAGTCCATATCTTTCATACTCTTTGATACTAAAAGATTGTCTTTAAACCATTCCAATGACATTGCGTGGGCGCATAACTACATCTAGCTATTAAGTTCAATAAGAATGAAGAGCTAAGTCTTGTGCATTATGCAAAGTATAATTTTACACTTAGATTATGCACTTTAACCTCTAACACGTATTCCTCATCATCCCTTGGACGAAAATAGATCTCTCTAAGGGTTAAGACTACAGCAGATCATGAGAGTACTCATATACTTCACTTTATCATCATAAAGTGTAACATATTTTAGAGTATAAGCCGATGATGGAAAATCTCATCATTACGGTGCTCGAGTTCCCGTTACTAGCTGTGACTCTTTTATTCGAGACAAAACCCTGTCTTCCCAAGATCTTTCATCTCAAATTTGGATTTCAAACACTTTGCAAATCCTGAACTTGTCCTATAAATGAATGCGTATGGGCATATCCCTTTCCAATCAAGTAGTCACTTGGTGAACGTTTCAATCTCATTGCAAACACGCTATGTGGTCTAGAGCCACTTGATTTGGGTAAATGAAGTCCATCTGATACATTCATATCTATCTCTTATTCTAGATCCCTATAGAGATACTGATAGTCGCATATTTATGCGTCTATTCGATATTTAATTTATTCCCTATATTTAGTTTATTGTTATTAATCGAGTGAATTAATTATGTTTATTTATTTTTAGGTATTTTGGAGATTATTGAAGAAAAGGAGATTAAATAATATATTATGGAGTTCTTGGCGAGAGACATTTATATATATTGCTGGCTTGGCGAGGAGAAGAATGAGAAGTCCATTTGCAATTTGGATAGCTTGGCACGTGGGAATTGCTATTTATATATTTGACAAGAAAGAATTGGGCTAGATGATGGTGTGCTCGTGATGTTTGTTTGGTTAATTAGCTCTAGCTAATTAACATTTATTTAGTTAGTGGAGGCAGACTTGGTCCTTGGCGAGGTGATTAAGGAAGAGATGGTTTGGACTTGGACTTTGGAAAGTGAGTTAGAGTTGGAATCCAAATCCATGATGGATTCTTGATGCATGCACGTGATACATCATTTGTGCTAGCTAGCTAGATTTACTGCTCTAACTATATATATATATATTGAGCTGGAGGGGGGAGGAGTTCCAGATGACGACGGAGACGACACCAGATTCTTTTTTTCTCTATATTTTATTGCTTTATTTTTCTTGTAGTTTAGCTTCCTTGTCTATGAGGTGCTAATTACTTTATTAAGGGGCTGTTTTGAAGCCCTGTACATGAAGTTTAGATAATATATTCACTTTGACCTAATTTTGTTATGTTCTTGGATGAAGTTTCTTTGTTAATTTTACATTGATGATTTCTATCTTGTATGTTTTGAGTGCACGCTTAGTATGTATGTATAGGGATCTAAATCTATGAGAATTTGATGCATGTTGATTGTATTTGATCTTCCTCAATTTCTCTTGAGTAGAAACCGAACTTTTTGGCTATAAGAAACCCTAAGTCTAGCAAGGCACGTCCTTAGTGTACTTGTGAATCTTTGTATATTCTCACACATTTTCTAGATCATAATGCTTCTCTCTTAGTAAATCCGAGTCCGTGACTTTTGAGTTCTTTGAGAGATAGTCACCGGTGATAAGCGAACATTCACCGGTGTAATCATAAGGATTAGGTAATAGGTTGTGTTCTAAGCATAGTTGAATCTTCCAGAGAACTTTCATCCATTGGCATAATATTTTTAGGTTGAGCATATATTGTCTAGATGGAGTGACGATGGTGGAGAACATTCCTCTTAACTCTTTTGATTATTGATTTCCTGCATTCCTCTATTTTTCTTATTTTTTTAGTATAGAAAATCAACTCCGAATCTATTGAAATTTTACATGATAGTCTACCACTGTGTCTAGTTTATTGTATTAAATTTTCGTGTCATTTGAATCTGTCTAGAGTAGGTTCGTAGTGTCATTAGTGTACTGTAGTCAAGTCTGTCAGCATTTTAGTTTCGTGTTAGGATTTAGTTTCATCAATTCTTCGTGTTCGATAACCCCTATTTAATAGGGTATCTTTGCATATGTGTTTATCTGCCTTTCAGATACGTCATGACCACGTTTATAAGCTGCATGTCAAGTTTTTCAAAAACTACCAAACTGACAAGGTAGTGGAATGCAATGACATCCATTATGAGAGAATTTATCTCATCGTAGTCAATTCCAGAGCGTTGTGAGAATCCTTGCGCCATGAGGCGAGTATAATCTCTTTATTCTCATCACGCTTTCTAACAAAGACTTATTTCGATAGGCTTTACATTTGGGTGTGTTGGCATCACCAACCCAAAGACCTTTCTCTTTGATAGTGAACGCAATTCAATCTGGATCACTTCTTTCCATGTAGGCCAATTGCTACTACGTGTGGGAGTTTCAACGTAGATATGTTCGATAAGTCTCAAAATTCCATGCTCTCATATACACTAGTGTAATTTGTACTTTGTAGAGATCTCTATATTATGAGAAATTGGTTTTAACATTAAGGCGTCCCTCAATGATAACCATATGATGGAATTGAGTATCAATAATAAATGGATCATATTGTGCCAAACTCGCTTCCTTCCTTGTATGAGTATTTATCGAACATTTGGGTCTCCTATGCTCTCCAGCGGAAACCATGGCCTGTGACGATATTATGCCACTTTGTGACATCACCATGCCACATTCCATGGTGGCAGCGCCATAACCAACTCCTTTTTGGTGGCGCCATGTCCTTACAGGCATGTTACCAGCAAGTATATGTGATCTCATGACTTTCACGATACTAGAAACACATCAGACATCGAATCTGTTACGTTCTATTAGGGATCATGATGAGACATAGTGAGGACACGACCCTTCCTATCGTTCCTATTTGAACATGCTTGTTCTTATCTCCCCCTAACGATAGGAAGACTTTCTCATTAAAGTGACATCCGCAAAACTAGTGGTAAAGAGATCACATGTCAAGGTTCTCATAGCGGATTCTAGTTGAAGACTCATATACAACATATGTATTCATACGTCTCGATTGACCCATCATAATGTACTGTGGCAGAGTAATTTTTGGGCACATATATGCGTAAGTGCGAGATATTATCTTCACACACAGTCACTAGCTTCGCAAAACAAGATTGAGTGATGGTGTATCGTAGACAATGTAGTGTAGCTGCATTGCGATATTGCATAATCCAAAGCAGAAATTATTGGTGCGTATCACCAATGTCCAAGCTACCATCGCAGTCGTTTTTTGTGAGACCATTTGGGTTTATTCATGAGAGTATGATACCAATATTAAATCTCAATGATGTGTAATATAAGTCATCAAAACTCTTTGATGTAAACTTTCTAGCTTTATTAAGTCGAATAGACTATCAATGAGATGATTCGGGTAGTGAGCCCACAGTCGTATGATTTGAGTTAGAAGTTTAAGCAGCATTACAAGTGGGTGATGGCATGACACATGACCAGTGTGTCAGCATTATAAACCAACACCACAAAATATCGTAGTGGTCTACAAGTTGGTTGAATCGTTCCATAAAACCACCTTAGATTCGATATAGTGAGAACATATGTGTCCTTTGCATATGATGGTCTCACTTTAGATTCTATATAGTGAGAACATATGTGTCATTTGCATAGGATGGTCTCAATCATAATCTCTTGAATGAGTGGGCTTTGCAATAATGAGTGATGAGCCTTGGAAAATAACCAATGAGAATTTTGGTTGAGGCTTGCAGTCTCCATGGACTTGAGAAGCAGAAAAGGAGACTAGCACGCCATCCTCGATATTTAGTTTTCTCCTCTTGGGGGAAGAGGCGTTGACCACTAATCGACGTTTGGATGATAGAGCCACCACTGAATGGTGCCCAACTCCAATCTCTTATGAACTATCTTGGTTGTTGCTTCCTTTTACTCGAAAGAAAGGATGTCCGATTAAATTTCTCAAAATTCGGATCATCATATCACGAATTGGGTGTCCCAATTTGTCTTATCAAAGCCTATATGTGTCTAAATCGCTTAAGTAATCTCTCATGACATGATTTGATTCTACAACTCTCTTTTAGTTGTTTTACATAGCCCATTTGGGTGACACATAAGTTTATCTAATATTCGGATCATACCGCAAACATTAAAGATAATGCAAAGGAACTCATGTCCATTCTCACTTGAATTTTTTTGGCATAGATGATGAGAAGACCTATGTCCATTCTCATCTTATAGAAACATAATCGGCAAGGCATAACGTCAATATAAGTTGTCTATGGCATAACATAGTGTAATTCCCATATCAATGAGGCACTTAAAGTTCTCAGGGGAAATACTTGCAAAGAAATAAGTCTTGCATGAGGAAAAATCGAAAATAACTTAAAAATTCGGTTTTCTAGGGATATCCCTTCGATCCATCGAAGAGCCTCCACTGGTTGTTCCCTCGATCCATCGAAGGACTTCCTCGGGTAGTTTTTTCAATCCATCGAGGTACACCTTAGATCCATCGAAGGTCCTCCTCGGGTTTTCCTCAAGTTTTGGCCTTCCTCGGGTCTAGCTAACCTTCATGTACTTAAACATGCATAACTTTGTATAGAAAATAGCTTTTGAATTTCTGGATGAATTTCTAAAAATTAGATATCCGTAGCTTTCCAAGCATATATTACTCATATGTTGGATTTTTTTGGATCAATCCCAGTTATACATCAAAGCTAAGTGACCTGCACAACCAATTATGTTATGTCAGTTTATGATCTCTGTATAGTAAAATGCGTTTTCTAGAAAATAGATATCGATGAGCCGTACATAGTTCTGAAAACTAAAGGTCCGTGCCTTTTCAACCATATACCATCCATATGTTGATTTATTCCAGAAAAATCTCAGTTTGTCTTCGAAGTCGACTGATCTTCAGAGCAGATTTCGTTATACCCTGTTTCTGATCTATGTCCAGTAAAACGGGCACAACTTTTTCTAGAAATTAGCTATCGATAATCCAGAGGTAGTTCTGAAAACTAGAAATCCGTATCTTTTCAGTCATATCTTACTCATATACTGATTCTTTCTGGGAAATTTCCAGTTTGTTGTCAAAGCTGGCGGTTAGTGCGGAAGATTCTAATTTTCTACGTTTACGGGGATTTAGAGCACTCTTAGCTATCTCAATTGATACATAGACGAATTTAAAGTTTGCTAGGACATCTAAAGTCGTTTGGGTAGCTCTTTTTCACTTATGACCAGGTGAAGAGAGATCAATGTAGGTGGGATATAAAGTCCGCTCAAATACCTTTATCGAAAATCTCTTGTTCTAGACATCACAAGTTACTAAAGTGAGCCCTAGTAGACGATATATTTGTAGCAACCACAAAACATGTATAACATGCAGAAAAATGTAGACAATCTTGTTATTAAAAAGCCAAAATAATGCCTTTATTAATAATACCAACGAAATATATCAAAGTTTACTAATCCAAAGTAATTGACCAACATTGTCAAAACATAATACTTAGGCACACACGCCATTTTTCATGGAAAACATAAAGATCTACTCAAAACTCAGTATCTCTTCAATCGAGTCTCTGTCAATTTTGAAGTGTGCTATGTTGAGATTCGCATTAGCTCTATCTCCATCTTCTGTTTCATTGTTTATTTGATTCTTAAAATTCATAAAATCTGAGTATACTTTCTTGTTGATTTTCTGTCGAATTATTGGTATGCCAGAATACAACGAAATTTTGCATACTCAAGAGACACGTATATGAACACTTACGCAAATTTTCATAATTTTTTGAAACCTATAGCTAGGTCAAATTATTTGTAAAATAGTATGCAGAAAACAGTTCCGAAAAATTATGTGTTCAAGGATCAAGTAGATTCGGATTGGGGGTGGTTTCAATATAACGATGATGATCTTAGCAATCCATAGATCCCTCACATCTATTACCTATCAATGGTATTCAATATCTATTGACCCAAAACTTCCGAAATCTATCTTCTCAAAATATCTTGAGAATAAACAACTCATTTGATTCGAGAAACATCATGTGTCTTATCTTGGCCTCTGTTAGCATTGGTACCTCAGCCTCCATGGCTTCCTTGGTCACCACGGCCTCTATAGCCGATGCTTCATCTATCATGGTCATCGATCATGACTTTCATGCGCCAACTTATGGCGTCCTTTCTTGTGTGGGCAGTTGTAGAGACCAAAAACTGTCTCATCAAAATTTCCTTAACTTAAGGGTTCCGCTCCTTGTGCCATTCTCTTGATGCGCTTTCATATTTCGCATAGTGAACACTCTTGGTTCCAACTTGCCTTAAATTATGATTATGTAGAGGATTTTCTCGATCAAATTTTGTTGTTCAATTGTTTTCCGCATAATTGGAGCATGGATCTAAGCTTAAGTATCTCATAATTGATTGATGCAATTTGCTTAAAGTCGAAAAACCACATGTTATTCCACTTCTCTTTTAGATCCCGGAGCATGGTGTAAATGCACTTTTGCATATCAAACACCATGAGAAAACAGAAGATGTATTAGTTTCGCAGTCGTAAGTGACTTCCTTGATAACTAATTTGTTTTCCAATATAATATTTAGATTAGACCTTTACTTTAATGTATATGTTCTTAGGGAACTCTATTTGTTCGTTTTAATCGATGCTTTTATGAACACTTTCTGTTCAATCAATTTTGTGAACTATCTTTGTTCACGATGAATGCTCTTAGTTCATCTAGGAACTCTTTTTGTTTCAAATTTTCACCTTCAAGAAATGTGCGGTGTAGAAAGGAGGGATGAGATGTTATCTCGAAATTCCTACGAAAAAATCTAAATTTCCCGAAAGAGTAGGTTATTTTGAATTTGAATTGAAGTTGTGTTCATAGAAAACTTACTTGAGATTATTACAGAACAATCTTCTTCTTCTCTTGTTTTCTCCAGAACAATATATCTTCTTCTTCTTTGAGATCTACGCACAGGACTAGAGTCTCGTGCTGATAATGTGTTTTAAGAATTATATAATTGTAGTGAGAATAATTTGAAGTAATAAACTGTGTAACTTTATTAATGAAAAAACAACTCCTTTATTTAGAAGAGTACAAGAGGTACAAACAGAAAAGTAATCCTATTACATCTTTGGATAAGATACACCGTCATATTTTGTGATCTCCACCATAACTAGGTACATCAAATATCCTACAATATATGTATATTTATTGTTGATATTTACGGCAAAGTGGTATAGTTCAGCCAACCACTTTAAGTGGTGAACATAAATTGTGTTCTGAGACTCAACATTAACAAAACAAAAACCAGTTGATCTGAACCTGAAATTGGTTCCGCTGTTCATATGGCATTAGAAATTCAGCCAATATCACTCTTTCAAATAGTGAGCAATAACCCTAATGAAATTGGACGTTGACAAGAAAATAACCACCGAAAGTCACTAACATTGATCTGAAAACTGCACTGACCGCTGTTGATATGGTTTTAGAAGTCTAACACCTCTTTGAAGCAAAAACACAATGGAATTGAAGAGACTTCCATGTAAATACAGTTATGAAATTACCACCCTACAACAAAAGTAAATTAAACCCTAGTGCTAACCCTGACCCTGATTAACACCTACAACAAAACAGTACAGCGGTGAAGGAACATAGTACGTTATTCTAATTTAACCTTATAATCGACAAATTAACAACTTGAAGGGTCTGTTTGATCCTTAATATTGTTAGGGGAAGTCAATACCCGAACCCATTACCCTTGTGGGGTGGTGACTCGCGTTTTGGCTTTGCATTTTCTACCTCAACGAAACACCAACCAACAAGGATAGTTTAGGGTGCGTTCTTGACTCTTCCCTAATTAGTCCTCAATTTCTCAGTAAACCACCACATGGAACATCTTGCTTTGCTTCCTCTCTTTCCCACTGCAATTAGGAAAAAATAGATATTTGGTTAGGGAATCAGAAAAAAATTAGTGCAATTTGTTTGAGATAGAATTTCTACTGACCTCACCTTATACATTGAAATGTAAGGCATTTCCATGATCACCGGTTCTGATCACATGTGACAGCAGATCTAATCCTCTCAACCGTGCACTTGATCAAATTGTTGACAGTGGCCACAGATCCAAGAGAGAGTTTCGCAGTAGGAACTGAATCGACAAGAATCTGAAATGCTACTGTCAGTAGAGACCCACCTGAACCAACATCAAGTATTCCTCCGACTCCTCCAGTAGAAGGCCCATCAGGTAGGATAGCAAAACCGGAGGGCAGAAGTGCAACATAGTCAGGGTCTCCTCCACTTAACACAACATTCATGGCCACGATGTCGACTGGAGCATATATCACGTAGGATCCTGTTGAATCAGTGCAGCTCTCCTGGAGTATCAGCATGTTGCTTTGGCTAGAATTTGCACTCTACAAAGCCAAATGACCACATTAGTAATAAGTTAATAAGTCATGATCCACATATATACAAGTTGAGCTATATTTTACCAAATTGATGAATGTGCAACATTCTTAAGTGTGCCGTTCCTTAATTTGGTTCTGAAAATGGAGTTCTCTGACCCTATTATCGAGTAGATATTACTTAAAACTTACATTTACGCGCAATAAGGAGACACAGTTGCCTGGTTCACGACCATTAGCTATGTGTGCCATCTCTTGCACTAGGCCACCATTTGAAAGGATATCCCACTGAAAAATCATATGACAACCACACATTACATATATATGAGCAATGCATAACCAAATTGATGTTTTGATTGCTAAAAATAGTTTCATGTAAATATTGTACCTCACTCCGGGAATTCTCATCTCGGAGAAAATCAAAGACTCTCTTGGGAGGAACTGGAAGCCAGAAGGAAGTTGCAGCACTTAGAACAATGCCAGGAGGCCTGCCAGGATCATCCATGCTTTTCCTAGTCATGACCCTCATATCATCGGAACCTGTTGCTGACAATGTTGTCCATGCGTGTGCAGTAGATGCACCAACGCCGGTGCAAAAGCTCAGGACCATCCTCTGTGCCAGTTTCATCATACTTTTCCTCCCTTCTGGGCTAGTTATCACTGTAATATCACACAAATTGAGTTACATATATACTAGAGAACTACTACTGGCTGATGACCATTCAGTGATTAATTAAGGTATTTAATTAAGTGTGAAGGTATGTACCACAGAGATCTCCCGCTGGAATATTATTGGCCATTGAACTTGCAAGACGTTCACATTGTCTATCAAGTGTAGCAACCCAACGCTTGGCTCCAAATGCAAGACCAGAGTTTACTATTGGTCTGTATATGTTGTGAACAATTCTGTCATCCACTTCTACATGTTCCACCCATATGACCTGAACCATACAAGATAATTATAATTTACCACAATGATGAGTAAACATTACATTTTATTTTAGTTGAAAAAGAAGGAGAAACAACCATAGTTACAACTTGTTTAGGTAAGTGAAAAACCTTAGAGTATCCATTAGGCAATTCTTGGATTAAGCAACCGGATGGCCTTCTACGAATTCTTGAAATTGATGAACTTGGGCGTAAATTGTCCAGGGAAACATCAACAACTGCCCAAGTTCCATCTGTATGCTGCTTGCAGTACCTTACAAAGTAGTTCTCACGAGTCGGAACAAGCGGTGAGGGCACTTGGAACTCAGCTGACATCTATAGCAATGTAACATAGTTGTATTAATTTGAGTACTTGATTAGTCTTAGCAAGTTATACAATTGATTCATCATTTTTTTACGTTCTGTGTACGTACCACTTGCAAGGCTCCGTTGTAATTTCCAGCTACTCCAGTTGATAGGATATCAAGGGTCATTGCTCTCGAAACAATACCACAGAACACAGTAGACCATTGGTTCTGAAACAAATGACAAATTCAGATATTAATTAGACTAATTAATATGAATTATATAAATTCAGAAAATTCAGAAAATAAGCTCAATATTATTACCACATCCATGAGAATCTCAACAAGATTGATGTGATTCATGATGACCAAAGCTGATTCTCTTGAAGCTTCAGATTTTAAGCCCAATGGTTTAGGGCCAATGCCCCTAGGAAACGTCCTCAAGTACTCTTCTTCATTTAGAATGTCATGATTAGTTGATGTGCTGCTGTCATGAGTAGAGATCCATAGAGGGTCTCCAGCATGAGCCATTCTAATGAGCTCTTCCATAGCTGCCACAGCGAGCTCGACAATCAAGGGCTTGTCAGCCTCAGTAGGCACTGAAACTGATCTGAGAAGGTCACCAGAGCCACCATACATTTCTCCTACATATCCTGGCTGAGGAGCTCCGAAACTCCCAGCGGCAAGATCAAGGGAGCGGGAAGGCCCATGAGAAGATGAAAGGTGAGAAAATGAGTTGGACATAGGTTTGCCAACATACTTGGCAGCAATTGAGGATATCCTATCAATCTGCATCAAGTATTGCACAAAAGTCAATAGCATATATAAAGCATTAGTTAGTGAGCTACTATTTCCAAAATCTCAAGCTGTTTCCAATACCTCTTCACGTAAACGTGCATTTTCGATCCTCAAATGTTGTTCATCAAAGGACATCTCACCAATAGCAGCCGGAGCTCCACAGTTGGGGCATGTAGCATTTCCGAGGGCCTCCTTGTATCGGTTATTCTCAGCGCGAAGCTTGTCATTCTCATTTTTCAAAATTGAGTTCTCATGGCGTTCATGTTGGGCCTATTATGAACACACATATGGTGGAACTCAAAGTGTCACCAAAATTTATCCATGTCAAAATTCATATAACACAAATTACTGTCACCAAAACTCAAAATAGTCTGAGCTTATACTGAGTCAAAAGATAACGTGATAATTCCTCAATACAGAATTATTTAGAAGTGGAGTTACAAGACCATTACTTTGGAAGTAAATGACTTTTGGGAAATTTATAAATTTAAATTAACTTCCGGGGGCGTTACCTTCATTTGGGTTCGCTTATTTTGAAACCAGAATTTAACTTGCAAAGGCTCTAACCCTAGCTCACGGCTCAGCTCCTTTCTCTGCTTGTCATCTGGGTGTGGACACTCCTTGAAGAACCTATATAATCACCGCAAACAAATCAAGATCAGAGCCCCTAATCGTCAGAAATGTTCAAACAGAAAACCCTTCTAAAAAGAAAGGCTCTTTGTGTCACTTACGCTTCCATTTCCTGGATTTGGCTCTGGGAGTGGCGGTGGTAGCGTTTTCTTTTGGGGCGAGGTTGGGAGGGATCTAGTTCATCACCAGAGGGAGCATCAGTCGTTTCGGTGCCGGATTTTGTCTCAAAATCATCATCTCGGCTCCTCGCCATATCACTCTCAGAGCTCTTGTGGGTATTAGACATGTCCAGCAGACTCATATGGTGGCTCTCGAACAGCTTGGCTGAAACATTTCGAACCAAATCTCTAAAAATCAATTCACCAAGCTGAACCTAGCTAGCAATCTATATATATATATATACCGCTGACGTCAATCTGCCAAGAAAAACATGGGTGGTGTATTAGTCCTCTGTCAGTCGCATATATAAGAAAGAAACACAGTTAGGGCACTGATAAGCATGTAACACTAAATAACTCAGACGAAGCTCAGTGCAGAATAGGCAAAGATTAAATCAGCATTTACTGTAGGTTAAATTTAGATATAGCACTGTGAATTATTTGACAGAAAAGGAAAATAGGGGAGGGGAATGAATAAGAAATAGAACAGAAGATGAAAGAAATGGTATAGAAACAAATTTAAAGAGAAAATGATCTGTATTCCACTGTGGAAGTTGAAATAATTGTACAGGATAGTATACACGCTGTAGACCATGTTTCGACCAAGAAGGATTTTTCTTGTTATTGCATACCTTAAATCATACTAGAAATATAAAAAAAAACAGAAATAGAAAAAATGAAGACAACCCAAATGGTCAAAGTTCTTGAACCGTTGGATAATGAAAAGGAAAACTCAACGGGCCTGTATCACTATTCTCTAATGATTAGCTGAGTAGATCGAGTTTGACTGAAAAACTCAACGCCAACCACCTTCCTTTGATGTACTTAATACCAATCACTTGCCGGAAACAATTTTCCGGCGACTCATAATTCACTTTCTTTGATTTTCTCTCTCTAAGACAAAACCCTAGTGAAAAGATGAGAATGGTTTTATGGGAGTATTTGAGGGAGGTGTGGGGTGGTTGGTTTGAATTTAATGGAGCAAAATATGCTCTCTTTACTAGCCTTGTGGTCTGAGCTAGCAAAGCTAATGAGACTGTTACAAGTGACGAGAGGGAAGAGATGACCTTGAGAAAGTCATTACTGGTCTTTTTGTTCTTACGTGCTCAATATCTGGAAAAATCTCTGGCAAAGATCATAACGCCCCATCAGCACTACCCCTGCTTAATTGTGCTTATAAGCTACAAGATAATAATGGAAGATTCGGCTAGGAAAAAATGAAAATTTGAAAGTATTGAAGAGAGAGAGAGAGAGACAGCTATAGCTGGCTAGATCGATCATTTGTGTGAAAAGAAGAAAAAATTAGGGTCTTGGATAACTGACCGTTTGTCAAGGCGAGCCAGGGACGTCAGATCTAATCCCAACGCATTTTGGGGCCGCCGGAGAGAGTGAGTGGTGGTGCTGGGTTTGTGTTGGTGGTGAAAAGTCTTTTGAAGGGTTTAAGAAGATGAGTAATGCGGTGGTGAAGATGAGAGAGAGAGAGAGGAGTTATTGCAGAGCGTATTGAGAGGGTGATACAGCATTTAAGGAGGGAAGAGAAGTGAAGTAAATGCGATACCATAAGAGAAAAAGAAAACGAGAGAGAGAAGAACTTGGTTGAGATGGCTCTCATGCTGCTCATCCTCATCATCAACAATCCTTGGCTCCTCGCTCGGCTCGAACATGTTTCAAAAAACGAAAAGAAATGCGACTTCTTATGTATCTCTGCCGGTTCTGCCCTAATTTAGCTTCAACCTTTTCACTATCCCACTCACTCTATACTGATTCCAGAATCAGTTCTCTCTTCTTCATTAACTACGTATTACAGTCTATATACTACAGTATAGGCTGTATAACTTGTATTCTCGTCAGTATGTATATCAGCTAGGATCATCATATCCCTTCATATTTTGGTTATTGAAATATTGTTTAGGGTGTGATCGGTTGTCATGCATGTTACTTTTCAAGGAAAAATTTTATTTATGAAATTTATATGGTAAAGAAATGATTCATTAACTGGAACGGGATTTGTTTACGAAATAATGGATCATATACATTTTGGTAAAAACTAGAAATACTAGGAAAATGTGCCCACCCTATGGGTGTGGTGTGATTGTGTGAGGTTTTTTTTTTCACCCAAGATTGTGTGAGTTAACATTCATTTCAATATATTTTTGCACGGTGTTGAGCTGTTTTTTTTTGCAGTTTCATGCAGAGAGAGGAAAAATAGAAGAGTGGAAGAGAGGAAGATTTCTGAGAATTTTGATTTTTAAATTTATTTAGTTAATTACTAATAAATTCTTGAATAATTAAATATCTCAATGATGAAAAGGGCATTTTTGGAAGAATGGGTAAAATGGGGAAACAACTTCTTTTTCCTTAATAATAGTATGGAAACTCTTTCAATGAGAACCTTTATAATGAGAATTTGATGAGTACATTTCATAAAATTGTAGTAATTAAGAGTCATTTTTCGATAACATTTTTACAAAGTTAACTGTTAAATGTTTAAATATTGATGAGTAGATTATTTCTAAGAATTTTCATTTAAATTGAAAATCGTTAAGATATCGAACAAGATCAAATCAATGGACGAACCAAAACTGTCAAACATACACCGTTCATGTTCATAAGTGATCAATCTTGATTATGAATGACATAACGATTTTCAATTTTTGTGAAATTTTGCATGAGTGATCTACTCATCATTATCTATCTAACCAATGGTGAATTTGTCAAAATATAAAGAAAAAAATGGGTTTAATGAGAAGGTGCTCACCTAGTTATCATTATAAGGGTCCTCAATAAAATTGATTTCATAATAGTATAGATATTTTGAAATTTAGCGAAAGTTGTGTTGAGCGTTTTGATGCATGCATCTAGCTAGCGTTGTCTAAATTTCTTTTTTCTTGATCATTTAAAAGTATGTCTCCCAAGAATCACATCTTTATTTACAATTTTATTTAGGGCTTTTATTTTTATTTTAAAGAAGAAATTTTTAGCTATATATTATGAACACTTGTATGGGTGCGCTATTTAGGGCTTTTCTAATGTGTGTGTATATATAACCTAAATCTCATTCACTACGAGAAAAAGTAATTAACTTAGACGATGCAACAGTGAAGATTTCGTCATCTTAAATATTTTTCCGTTGTCTAAGTATGACTTAGAAGACGGAAAGGAGACTTTGTTGTCCAAGTAAGGGATGAGACGACGTACCGACACGTCGTCGTCTAAGTGACTACTTAGACGACGACGTGTCGGTACGTCGTCTCATCCCTCACTTGGACGACGAAAATTACACACAGTCCGTCATCTAAGTGACTACTTAGACGATGCACCAAAGCTGGGTCGTCTAAATAGTCACTTAGACGATGAATGCTCATTTCCGTCGTCTAAGTAAACATAGTTATATATTGTGCCAGATTCTTTTCCTCTTCGCTCGCTCATTCTCATTCTCATTCTCATTCTCATTTTCATTTTCATTTTCATTTTCATTTTCATTTTCATTTTCATTTTCATTCTCATTCTCATTCTCTCTCAATCAGACTCTCCTTACACGTACAACTAGCACTATATATATATATATATCTCCGGCTCCGACCATTGATTTACCAAAAATCGGTGAAGGCTAGGTACGTAGGTAGGTAATTTTCGACAGTTTTAACGTTTTTCTATATAATTAATTGTATGTTTGATTGATTGCATTGTTAGTATGTCTAATATTTATAATTAATTTAGGATATTGATTGATATATATATATTAGTTAATTAACTAGTATGCATGGATGTTTAAAAATTTGATTAATATTTAGTTAAAACATACATGCATGTTAGATATATTAAAGTAATTGATGTATAGTATATTCACTGTTAAGTAATAAAGGTAATTAATAAATATTTTAATTATTTATACGTTAATAAGGTAGTTTAAAATATGTATATATAATATTTTAATAATTACTTGAAAATATGTATATATAATAGTGGACTAATATGATAATTATTAAATTTCATAGAACACTACCACATTTTGACTCATTGCCGGCGATTTAAAAATTGCCGGCAATGTTTTTTAACATTACCGGCGATTTTTGCCGGAAAAATCGTCGGTAATGTCTTTTTTTTTTAACATTATTTATGTCGCCGGCAATGTCTCGATGGTAATGTAAAAAAAAAAAAAGACATTGCCGGCGACATAAATGAAGTCGCCGGCAATGTCTTTTTTTTTTTATATTACCATCGAGACATTGCCGGCGACATACATTTATGTCGCCGGTAATGTTAAAAAAAAAAAAACATTACCGGCGATTTTTCCGGCAAAAATCGCAGGTAATGTTAAAAAACATTGCCGGCGATTAATGAGTCAAAATGTGGTAGTGGAAGTAAGGACAAGAGTTAGATAAAGTTTCGGAATAGAATTGATGTCCGGTATATGGATGGAATCAGAGAATTTGTGAATTTTGCGATGGAACATGGTCAGGAAAAGAAGCGTTTTAGGTGTTCGAGCAAAAAATGTCTTAACTATTAGTATGTGGAGGTTAATGTTATGATGTAACACCTGTAGGAAAATTGTATGATGTGGAATTACACTATGTAGAGTAAGCATGGTGAAGCAGTAGACTTCAGCTCATGGTACAGTTACCATGGTGCATCATCCAGCGGTAGTAGTGTCGGCCCCCCTGCTTGGAACCCAACTGCAGATTTGGTCCATGATGCATTTCTGGGATTTAGTCATAGTGGACACCAACACCAAGAGGGAGGTTACAATACCACTCATGGGAATGATGACACTATTGAGATGGATAAGTACAACAGGATGCTACTTGAACCTCAGACCCCGGTGCACCCTGGATATCGAGAGAATGTGTTGCAATATGTGATGAAACAAATGGAGATAAAAGTGAAGAAAAAAATGCCAGTCAATGCTTTTTACAAAATTCAGGACCAAATATATAAGTTGCTTCCTGATGATCACAATCTTCCGAAATCCCATTATAAGGTTACAAATATCTTGAGCAGCCTACGCCTAAAGTACAAGATAATTGACGTTTGTCCAAATGATTGTGTGCTGTTTTACAAGGTGTATTCAGATTTGGACTATTGTGCAGATATGATCAGAATAGGAGGAGTTTAAAAAAGAAAATTTCTGTGAAGGTTCTTCGACAGTTTCCATTTATTCCCAGATTGCAGCGTCTGTACATGTCTCTATACACAACAGAGAAGATGCGATGGTACGCAGAAAAGCGAATAGATGACGATGTGCTGAGACACGCCGCGGATGGGGAGGCTTTCAAACATTTCAACAGGGAATTTGGAGACTTTGCAGCATAGGTTCGAAATGTTAGACTCAAACTATCTACAAATGAATTCAATCCTTGAGGTAGTAATAACTCTGCTGTCAGCACTTGGCCAGTTATTAAGGTGTATTCAGATTTGGACTATTGTCCCGTATGTGGCCAGAGCAGATATGAGCAGAATATGAGGAGTTCAAAAAAGAAAATTCATGTGAAGGTTCTTCGATAGTTTCCATTTATTCCCAGATTGCAGCGTCTGTACCTGTCTCTATACACAATAGAGACGATGTGATAGTACGCAGAAAAGAGAATAGATGACGATGTGTTGAGACACGCCGCGGATGGGGAGGCTTTCAAACATTTCAACAGGGAATTCGGAGACTTTGCAGCATAGGTTCGAAATGTTAGACTCAGACTATCTACAAATGAATTCAATCCTTGATGTAGTAATAGCTCTGCTGTCAGCACTTGGCCAGTTATTTTGATGCCGTACAACCTGCATCTGTGGATGTGCATGAACAATGAATTTAATTTTCTTACTTTGCTAATTCTAGGTCCTAAATCTCTGGGGAAGTGCTTATATTTCTACTTCAGACCTTTGATCGATGAGCTGAAACTGTTGTGGAAAAATGGAGTCCCAACTTATGACAAATTCACTGACATGATGTTCATGATGAGGGCAGCCGTAATGTGGACGATCAATGATTTTCTAGCGTGTGGGATGTTGACAGCCTGCATAAAGAAAGGATATATGTTTGGATGATGTGAACTCTAGTTGGCACATGGAGAAAGTGTGTTACCTGGGTCACCGTAGATGGCTTCCTCACAATCACCCGTAGCGCTAGGATGAAGCTCATTTCGATAGGACGGTAGAGAATAATCCTAAACCCTGTCATTAGTCCGGCGAAGAGATTTTAGAGAGGTTGAGCAACTTTAATTTTGGTGAGTTGACCAATGACAAGGATGTAAAGAAACTCAATCCAAAACCTCTACAGGATCTCAGCTATTGACAGCACAAGAGTATATTCTTTGAACTCCCTTACTGGTCGAAATTTAAGATGAGGAACAACTTAGATGTGATGCACATAGAAAAGAATGTGTGCAATAGTGTGGTGGGAACAATTCTCGGTATTAAGTTTAAGACTAAAGATACTTCCAAAGCGTGCAAAGATCTGAAATTTATGAATCTACATCATCCCTTGTGGTTGAGGAGGGATGGAAGATGAGTGTACAATAAGATGTTAGATGCACTTTACACAGTGAAGCCGACACTTAGAGGTTCTGTATTCCACTAGTTTAAGAGCGTTTGTTATCCGGCTACATATGAAGCTACTATAATTGGAGCAGTAGATGAGGTACAACACAAGTTTGTTGGTCTAAAGACACATGACTATCTCGTTATGCTGCAACATCTCATTCAAGTGGTAATTCAACCATATTTGCCTCGTGACGTCGTAGAACCAATAGTGGTATTGTGCAGATGGTGACAAAGGTTATGCGTAAGAGAGTTAAAGAAGTCAGATATAGTGGAACTGCAATAACAAATTGTGCACATCATTTGCAAACTAGAGAGGATTTCCCCCTGCTTTCTTTGACATCATGATTCACCTAATGATCCACCTACCCGACTAGGTGCTCATTTCTGGTCCGGTCCAGTACACTTGGATGTATCCTCAAGAAAGGTACATACAACTAATTAATTATATAGGTTTTCCGATCCATTATTTGTTTCACTCGAGATTACTAGCTATATGTATCTATTCTACAATTAATTAATTGAACATTTGATTTTGTAGACACCTTGGACAGTATAAAGGATTCGTGAAAAATAGGTCGGCCCCGGATGGCTCCATAGCAGAGACATATCTAATGCATGAGTATGTTACTTACTGCAATAGGTACCTCAAGGATCCAACACCTCCAATCCCAGTGCCCACATCAATCTTTCTTTCGTCACAAATGTCGTACGACTGTTTAGAGGAGCATTAAAAGAATCGTTAACACGAGAAAAATTTATTGAGGTGCATTGGGTAGTGTTGCGAGACTATGATGAAGTTGAGCCTTATATGATTGCGTACATGAAGAAGCTCCATGTGTTAAATCCAGACAAGAGTTCGGCGTGGTTTGAAAAAGTGGTTAAGAAGAAGTTCCCCGATTATTTCTTCCAACGGGTACGTATGTTTACTTATTTAATTTATATACATGTTTGTAGAAATTAAACCCTTTAATTATATATATATATATATATATATTCTTCCTATTTTCACAGATGATTGATCTACAAAAATCGGATAACCCCGGGGGGGGGGGGGGGGGGGGGGGTTGATCCTGGCCAAAGCACTTGCTTGCAGGGAAGCCGATTAGACACTATATTACCTCCGGATATTTTGTAAACAGTGTAAAGTTTCATTCATTGGCCCAAGTTGAAGGAAGAAGAACACAAAACAGTGGGGTAGCGGTTGGAAAAGACAATGATATATATTATGGGGCTCTTGTATATGTCTTTCAGCTATGTTACGGAAATGATGTCAACGTTTTTCTATTCATGTGCAAATGGTTCAAGCGTACAAAAGAAGACATGTGCCTTTTATTAGTCTATACAAACTCAAGCTGATATGAGGATGAGCCTTTTGCTCTTGCCACCTTAGTTAGGCAGGTGTTTTATCTTGATGATCCGAAAGCTGGTGAAGAGTAGAAAATAGTGAACCATATATCTCATCGAGGAATATGGAATACCATGACAACTGAAGGGACGCCGACGACTGAAGATGCTGAACCGCAAAGAGACATTATTGTATATCAAGAGCCTAATATTTTTGTCATCCGCTCCGACATAATGGATCTGGTTTAAGCTAGTGAACGTTCAACCATGCCTGATGGTTGTACGGATCTAACTGAAGATGAGATTATAGATGTAATTAAAGAGCTCGATGAAGAAGAGGCGTAGGATGCCGACGAAGACTCAGGATATTCGTCGGACGATGTTGAGTATGATGATGAGGAGGAGCAATTGGATAACAGTGATGAGGAGGATGTAACGATTATGACGAGGAGTACAATGTAACGACGAGGAATATTAATTGGTAATTAATTATTGTAATTTAAATTTTTTGACTTAATGATGCATGATTATGAAGAGGAGTATGTACAATTATTAATCTGAACTTTAATAATTAATTAATTATAACTCTTAACTTTTTTTGCATAATTGACTTCAAATTAATTAAAGAGGTCGCTTCGACGGAATATTTAATCCATACAACCAAGTGTCACATTTTCCCTAAACTTTAAAACCTAGACGACTGAACGACTTTTTGTAGTTCAAGGTAAACACAATTATGTAACCCTAAATCCTGAACCCTTTACCTTAGACGACGAAAATGTGTCATTTCATCGTCTAAGTAAACCCTAAATCCTAACCTTAAACCCTAACCCTTTTACCTTAGACGACGAAATGACACGTTTTCATCGTCCAAGTATTCACTTAGACGACGAAAATGTGACCACTTCATCGTCTAAGTTATGTTATTGTAATTTCACATCTAACACAACGACCATGTAGACCATGTCCCAATGCATATTATTTTCGTCGAGAGCATAGAGTAAACAATTCTTGGAATGTGAGCGTCGATGGTTCCAAAATAGAATTTAAGGATTTTCGTGAATCCACGTTTCCAGTTTATAAAAATTTTGATTTTACGGTTGGTTGTGTCGATGAAACTCTTCACGAACTTACTATTTACTAAAAATTGTTCTATTTATATATTGTCTTATGGTGAATATATCCAACGGTTTTTTTGTCCAAATTCAATTTCGTTAATATTGATGTGCAGTGAGCCTATACTTAATAACATTTAAGTTATACACTTTAGTAGATACTTAACAAGTTTGAAGACGAAAATTAATTCGTTGTCTTAAATCCCACTTTTTATATATACCATTCTTTAATTGATATTTTACGACAAAAAAAATCAAATGACAGATTGGAAACTTCCTTACGAATTATTTTTAAATAAATTTTTTTGAGAAATTGTACTTAGAGGACGAAGGAGGAGGACTTTCTGTCGTCCAGGTGCGAACTTGGCCAACGGACATGGCCAACTCCGTCGTCTAAGTTCTAATTATGAGCGGTCCAAATTCCACTGCCATTTATTTTGGGAACTGCTCAAAATTTGAAGTTAGACGACGAAAGCTGAGTTTACGTCGTCTAAGTCATCACTTGGATGACGGACAGGTCTCATCCGTCGTCTAAGTTCAAAATTTTGAGCGCTTCCTAAAATAATTGGCGGTCAACTTCCACCTGCCAATTAATTCGAGGAGAAACCCGAGATTCAATTAGATGACGGAAGCTTAGTTTTCGTCATCTAAGTGGAAACCTGGACGACGTAAACTCATCTTCTGTCGTCTAAGTTAAATCCACCTCACCTAGACGACGAAATCAGGCCCTTCATCATCTAGGTTAAACAATATAATTCTAGATTCTAGATAGTCTCTCTCTCTCTCTCTCTCTCCACACACTGTGATAACTCGAACCGAAAATGGTATGTTTATCAGCTTGATTTGCGAGTTTCACGAATAGTCGCGATTTTTTCATAATTGGTTGATATGGCGGGATTGTTAACGACTAAATTATTGGTCAAGAATTTGATTTGAGTTCCTTCACGAAAGTTGTAGAGAATTTAATTTCGAGTTTGTATGAACTTTCGGAGGATTATTTCGAGTTACGTGAAATAAATTATGAATATTTTCGGCCATTGGATTTAGTAGTGTTAATCCGTTTGGTTTCGATACGATTTGAACGATACGTGTACAGTATAAATACGGGGTGAATACGTGACGATTTTAGAAAGTTTCCCAAAATTGAAATCTGGCCCGTTGACCACTTTGACCCGTGGGTCAAAACTGATCCATTTCAGGTCGTGACTTTCTTGCCTTCGATGTGCCTTATTCCGGCATCTTTTGGCCGTGGTTCCTCCATGAAAGTTGTTGGGCTTGAGCTCCTCTTTCTTTTGATAGGTCATTCACTCAATTTGGTTGTCGGATGAAGACGTTATGGCTTGTTAAAATTCGGGAATTTCGATGGTATTCCGGCGAGATTCGACGGCGATGGTGGCGGCCGAGTTGGGGCTCGACTTGTTAGGGGTTTTGTTTTCCTTGAGGAATGGAAGCTTTTAGAAGTGGTCTTGCACCTTGCCATGGCCGGACGGAGGAGATCGGAGTTAATGAATTCCGGCAAGGGTTTTCGACTTCAAGGTGAGTTGTGGAGGTTTTCAAGTCAAAATTAAGCTTAGCTTTGAACTACAAAGTTGTTGGAAATGTCGAGATCTTCAAATCTATGTGTAGGTTGCAATTTTGTGGGCCGATGAGATTTTCCGAGGGCGTCCCGGCGAGCCGCCGTGCGCGGTGGTTTTTCGGCCGAGGTGATTTTCGACAAGTTTTATGTCGTTTTGCTCGGAATCGCGCACCGATCGCAGTGGTGAGGTTTATATTTTGAATTGAGCATTGAAATTTGTGGCGAGGTTTCATAGTGTGTTTATTGAATTTTCGACGATTTCGTCGATATTCGAGTTATATGTTTTCGGGAATGGTTGGTTCTCAAGATGTGGTTCAAGATTTTGAATTGTGATTTTGAGCAGTGGTATTTATGATTATTCAGGAGATCGTGATCGTTCGTTTGGCGAGGGATTTTCCGCCGGATCACAGGATTAACGCGTTTTGCGATGTGCAAGTCTGTGAGTGGACATTTCTTTTCACCGATTGGTTACGAGTCTTTTATATACGTTTTACGAGTTTGAGCATGCATTTATGATTATGATTTATTCGAGCATGGGTTTTACGATTATGCAACGATTATGCATTTACGAATATGCATCGACGAATATACTTTTATAATTATGTATTATGAATATGAATATGCATTTACATTATGCTTTATACATTTGCATAGAAAATATTTATGATTTAGTTTACACAGAGTACAGTCTTAGTATATGTGGTTGTATCGATACACTTAACATCCCGGCTGATCCCCGAGGATGTTTACCGGGGAGGGGACTGTGACCCATGACCTGAGGTCTTTACAGGGGGGGCAGATGCCCTGACCTGAGGCCTTTTTGGCTAGAATCACGTGTGGGTCTGGGATCCTGTGATTCAGACTGTACTGGCGCAGATATGTCCATGAGTGACCCCGCGGGATTTTCGATGCATGCTCTGTACGTGTGAGGAGTTAAAGTCTCCCTCGTGTACCATATTATTTTCATGTATTCAGACTCGCATATGTTTTTATAATATATATTATTCGGCGAAATACATTTATTTTCGTCCACTCACTTTAACGGTTTATATGTCTTTCCCTGGGCTCTTCGTTTTCTTTGCCCAGTTTGCAGTCTGAATTCGGGTGTCGCACGTCGAGGTTGGAGGCATAGTATTCGAGCCACGTTTCCTTTCTCAGTAGGTTTCTAGTTTGGCCTACTGTTGTATATATATGTATATACTAGAGGTCGCTCTGAATACTATTATGTTTATATTTTCATATGATTTTCCCGGATTTCTGTAAAGTTACAGTTTTGTTTATTGTTTAGTATTATGATATGTTTTTGAGAAATCCGGATGGGATTAGTGCCCACGGTTTGGCTTTTGTGGCATAGGATGAAGTGTATTTTCCGCTGCAGGTTAATGGTAATCGCGCGTTATAGAGGAAACTCTGTCGAAATTTTCGGTTTTTGAAAGTTCACGTTTTTAGAAAGAGTTTGATTCTGGTTTAGGAAACTAAATCGGGGTCGGGTTCTTTCACACACACACAATTATCTCTCTCTCTCTCTCTCTCTCTCTCTCAAACTTTGGCGTCTTGCTTTGTCTCCCTTCGGTGACTCCCACTGGCCGGCCTCCACCTCCTCCGCCGCCTCCCACCTCCCTCCACCTCCTCCATTGTCGGCCTCCTCCCTCCCTCCACCTCGTACGTCCTCCTCGCTCCCTCTCTCCACCATACGGCCTCCTCCTGAAAGGACCCAACCCCGATTTAGCTTCCTAAATCGGAATCAAACCCCTTCGAAAACACGAACCAACAAAACTTTTAGAAATTTTGGGCAGAGTTTCGTTACTAGCGTGGAATTACCTTTACCTGCACGCAGAAAATACACTTCATCCTATGCCACAAAAAGCAAACCGTGGGCACCAATCCCATCCGGATTTCTCAATATATCAACAGTAAAGTAAAGTAGTAAATATATATGCACTTTACTGAAATCCTGTGTAAAATCGTATAACGTATTCAATAGGAAGCTCAGAGTGACTTCTAATACATAATCATATACGCATACCACAGTAGGTAGGACAATAAACCTACTGGATGAAACAAAGTAGCTCGAGCACTATGCCTCCGACCAAGACGTGCGACACCAGAGCCTGAACTGCAAACTAGGCACGGAAACCGAAAAGCCCAGGGGAAAGACAATAAACACGTTAGAGTGAGTGGACGAAAATAAATGTCTTTCACCAAGTAATATATATAATAAAAACATATGCGAGTCGAAAGCATAAATAATCAAATGGTACACGAGGGAGACTCTAACTCCTCACGTATACGGAGCATGCATAAAATCCCACGGGGTCACTCGTGGACACACCCGTGCTAGTACAGTCAGAACCACGGAGTCCCTGACTTCCACGTGATTCTAGCCGGAAATGGCCTCAGGTTAAAGGTCTGCCTCCCCCCGGTAAAGACCTCGGGTCAGAAGTCACAGCCTCCCCTGGAATAAAGCCTACCATCGGGGATCAGCCGAGAGGCAAGTGTATCGATACAACAACGTAACCACGACTGTACTCTGTGTAAACCAAATCATAAACATTTCGATGCTAATGCATGAAACAGCATATAAGTATATGTATACTCGTATACGTATATCCGTATAAGTATAATCGTATAATCGTAAAACATATGCTCATGTAATCCGAAATCTCATATGCATGCTCAAGTTCATAAAACGTATATCAAGACTCGCAAATAATCCGTGAAAAGAAATGTCCACTCACAGACTGGCGTAACGCGTATCGCGTTAACCCGTGATCCGGCGGAAAGTCCCTCGCCAAAACAACGATCACGAACCCCTGAATATTCACAATGTCCAATATTCAAAATCATAATCCGACAATACAAATCAAACCACGAGAAACTACCGTTCTCGGAAACATGAAATCCAAAGTCGACGAATCGTCGAAAATCCGTATATGTATACCACAATACCTCGCTTTACGTTCGGACGCTCAACTCGAAAAACAAACATCCCCACTGCGATCGGGGCGCGATTTCGAGTCAAATGACATGCAACTTGCCGAAAGTCAAAAAGTCAACCCGTTGACCGTTGACCGCCGTTGACCGCCGTCCACGACGGCGCCACTGTTGACCGGAACAATTCACGGCGGAGCAACCCCTATTCCACTCAAAATCACCCACTGAGCAACTTCCATAACTGCACCGAAGGCCAATTCTCACTCTAACACATCCAATTTCAAGAAAACCCGAATTGAATCACAAATTTCACACTCAAAATTCTCCACACACAAGCAAAATTAAATCACAATACCTATATGGTTAGAATCCTTGAGAGGAGGACTACAAAACCCAGTGCAAATCACAGCTCAATTCGACCAATTTCTAGGAACCCGATTACAACCAAAAACCTCCATATTCTTGCCGGAAAATCTCTCTCTCCGGTGAGCCACGCCGGAAACTGAGCATGGAGCCACCACCAGAGGACCGAGACGAGGTCAAAGAGACCCTTCCCGAGCCTTGAGGTGGCCGGAAGCAATCTCACCGCCGGCAAGCCGAAATCGCCGTCGTGAACCTCCTCCCACTCGGTCAAACCGAGTCAACGTGGTCAAAGCAATAAATGAAAATGTTGACTTGCTATAATAGGAAACTCCACTATTTAAACCTTCCCAAAAAGGAAACCCATAATTATCCATTTCGGCAAACTTCAAACGCGCGTAACTTCCTCGTCGTAATTCCGATTCCGATAATTCTCGCGGCCACAAACTCGTATCGACGTACTCTTCAATAATCACTTGAAGTCAAACACATTGGCCATATGGATAAAAAGTCAACTGTTCAGCCCAAACACATAATAAATCGACTAAACAAACAACAAACGGAAATATTCGCAACTAATTCTCCGTAACTCAAAATCATGCTCCGGAAGTTTCCACGAACTCGAAATTAAATTCCGAACAACTTCCATGAAGAAGCCGAAACCAAATTCTCGACCGATAATTTAGTCGTTAAGTAGCCCACCATTTAAATCCAAACTTCAAATATTCATAACTTATTCCTCGGTCGTTCAAATAACGATCCGAAACCGCCCACGAACTCGTAATCACACGTACAACGACTCTCGAGAAGAGACCCAGCTCCAATTCTCTGCCAATAATTTAGTCGTTAAGAACTCTGGCGATTCCAATATCTGTCGAAAATCCGCGACTGCGCTGTAACTCACGAATCAAGCTGATTATACTTCTGATTCTGGTCCGGGTCATCACACCTCCCTCCACCTCTGATGCCTCCCACCAGCACCACCACCGGCCGACGCTTTCCCACCGCCGGTAATTTTTTTTACGTACGTACGTATGTATTTATAATTTCTTTTTAATATGTATTTAGGTATAGTAATATGTATTTATGTATAATATGGTGTATTTGAGTTTAATTATAAATTGGTAAAAATAATAAATTAGTAAATATTTTGTAAATGAAGTAAATATTGTAAATTGGTAATTATTGTAAATTAGTATATATTGAAAAATGGTAAAAACAATAAATTGCTAAATATATTATAAATTAAGTAAATATTATAAATTGGTAAATTTTATAAATTGGTAAAAATTATAAATTGGTAATTATTGTAAATTGGTGAATATTTTAAATAGGGTAAAAATAATAAATTGATAAAAATGATAAAAATATACAAATTGAAGTTAAATATTAAAAATGATAAAAATTAAAAATACTAAATATGAAAAAATGGTAAATAGAAACATGATAAAACCAAATAGTAAATAATAAAAATGGTAAATTGTTAAAAAAAGGTAAAAATTACAAATATTAAATATTAAATATTAAAAATTGGTTAATATTAAAAAAATAAAAAATATTAAAAATGAAAAATAGTAAAAATAGTAAATTTTGTGGTAAATATGAAAAAGAATAAATATTGTAAATTGTTAAAAATAGTAATGGTAAAGTAGTTATAATTAATTGTAAAATAGGTTTAATAGTTGATTTTTACAATCCATAGGTTAAAATAGTCTCATGAAGTAAAAAAAAGGCACAAAAAGAGGCCAAAGATACTCAGCTCCGACACTTCGTAAAGCAAGTGGGTTGGCAGAGCTTGGAGGACAACGTCGCGGCTCCTTCGGACCCTTCAGTTGGTCCCTCGATTGCGGGGACTGGAAAAATTCCTAAGGCCCCAGTTATACAGAGCGATGACGATAATATCCCTTCCGTTCGATCATCGATGTCAGAAGGTATCCAGGAGTCAGTTTTCGAGTCTATTCTCTACAGCACGCGGCGCAAGGTCAGGAGAGCCTCGTTAGACCCTCAACCGAAAAGGACCCAAGGATTCGAAAATGGCGGAAAATCTGAGAAGTTGTTCAAAGCGACCGGGCAAAATATCTAGTTGCCGTACGACGATTTCACCAATGGCCCTCCCACCTCGCAGCTAGCTAGTCTCTTATCGCACAACATCGATGCAATTATTCGCAACAAAATCCGTATGGTTGCGCCTAGCTGGAAGAAGTTGCCGGACTTGGAGAAGGGGAATGTGTTTAAAGAACTCTTGGTAAGACAATTTTAAATTTATTTTTTAATAACCAATAAACATCGTAATTTCATAATATATACGATTTTAATTTTTTTATTCTTTTTTTGTAGGAACAATATGCGGTGGATGGCACACCGGAGATGCTTAGGTACATCGACACCACCGCTAACACCATCTACCGTGATTGGAAGTACGGACTTCACAAATATTACCTCCAATTCGGCCGCTCGCCTACCCCCGTAGAGCTGCGTGGGGATAGGGAACATGAGTGGGAGTGGTTGGTCAACCACTTCGAAGAAGAATTGTATCAGGTTCATCTTTTTTATTATTTAAATTGACGAAATCGAATAATTTTTTTTAGTCATTTATTAGTTTTTTAATGATTTATGTTGTCGAACAGACGAAATCAGACGTAAACAAGGCCAATCGGGAGAAGAAGGACAAATATCATATTTCCGGCTCCAACCAGATGATACAAATCACCAAGGAGCACAGGGATAAGGGCTCTAAACACCCTTATCTGGATGCTAGCATCACTGCTTACGTGATGTCTGGGCTCGACAATGAAGCAAATCAAAGTGGCGTTAGTGTCATATATATTTCTTCTCAATTAACGTAATTATTATTTATTAAACTCTTGTACAAATTTATAATTATTTAATTTTTATTATTATTTTCAGGCGAGGTTGGTAGAACTGGCGCAAGAGGAATTTGCCAACACGCAGCTTGCACACCCGGATTTGCCGCCTGAAGACTTGCCTCCTCTGTCGAGGGTGAGCCAAATTGCAATCGTCGATAAAGTATACGGTCGTCGAGCTGGAAAAGAGGTTAGGGGGTTGGGACGCAAGGTGCAGCAAGATTTATCTTTTGACTCATCTATGACACGCTCAACGACGACAAGAGCTCAGGATGCGGCTGTCCAAGCGGCCCTTGAGGAGACTCGACTCGCACAGGTGGAAACGCTATCTATGCGTTAGAGGCTTGATGAGCAACATGTGCAAATAGCCAACCTCCTCGCCCTCATGCAAAACAAGGTTTAACAAGATTGTCGTCCTGCTCCAACTCCACACCCCGACGACGACGACATGGTTGGAGGCGGGGGACTCAACGGCGCGTCTACTCTTGCCGTATTTACTTAATTTGTACGTAGTTTTTAATATTTTATTTTTTCCGAATTATATCGATGTATGTACAATTTTTAATTATTTTAATATTTAAATTAAAACTATTATTTTAATAATATTTTACATTAAATTCAAATTTTAAGGAAAAAAAAATTAAAAATTAAATTCACTTAGACTATGAAAGCATATACGATTTCGTAGTCTAAGTCATCACTTAAACTATGAAATCATATATGCTTTCGTAGTCTAAGTGATGACTTAGACTACAAAATCATATATATATTCATGGTTTTAGTCATCACTCAGACTACGAAATAGTTTCTTGGTCTGAGTCATCACTTAGACTACGAAATAATTTTGTGGTCTAAGTCACTCCTTAGACCACGAAATTATTTTGTAGTCTAAGTGATGACTCAGACCACGAAATAATTTCGTAGTCTGACCTAGACCACGAAATAATCCTCACTTGGACGACGGACTATTTGCGTCGTCTAAGTGATGTTTTAGACGACGGAATGACATATTCTCGTTGTCTAAGTACTTAGACGACGAAAACTCAAATCTAGATGATGAAATAGTTTCGTTATCTAAGTGCGTTTTTCTTGTAGTGATTATTAATGTAATGACTCTTTTCGACAACCTATAATAAGTGGATCGTTAATTTTCGTACCATTTCTTGACATATATGAAGTGTCGACCTATCCTTAATTTCAAAAAAAAAAAAAATGAAGCGTCGATCTATTTTCTAAAAAAAGTTGAGTATTAGAAACCGTCAAGCTGAATATATGGTTATATGACTTATATCCCACAGAATGATTGCACTAAATCACTTTCTTATTTATTTGGAGTGACAAGCTTGATTTTCTATATATTTATCATCAATATCTCCAATTCTCCATCAGATCACATCATTATTAGTTTGCAATTGCATTCGTACGTTAATATTGATGGATGCGTTGCCAGCCATTCGCTCGCTTATAGCTAGTTTGGTGCAAGGATCAAAAGCCCTCCTTCCATGGAAGGAAATTGGTCTCATTAACCTTGAGTTTTTATTTTTATATATAGATCTTTAATCAACAAAATTACACATAAATCATATAAACCGATCGATTTCCATACGTATATGATAATATCAGTGTGAAACTTATAATTAGTGTGTCGTACAATTATGCATCGTTGTAATAGCTTTATTTTGGTCAAGCTAGCTGATATTCCCCATCATTTTCCATAAGCTAAGTTTCCAAATTTTCTTCTCTTACATAAATTACTTACATGCATGAAAGCCAAATATATTTGACACAAATATACGTGATTGGTCGAGTCCTGATCAGAGTGGGAATGGGAAGTTTTACGCCGTTTACCGTGGCCTTATGTCAATGTCCATACATCCCAGTATAGATATAGATCTTTCGATAAAAAAAATTGCGTCCTTCAACTTTAGGACTTCCCTTCACTTTGTCTACATATATGAATGTCCTGCAAATGCAACCCCCATGCAACCTTTTATATTAAGGAATGGAGCAAAAGAAAGAAAAACTTTTATCCTCGTATCCACATGGGCCACATTGTGTTTATGCTTAAGTAGTGTAATCAATGAGTTAGAGTCACAATTGTAAGTTCATTAAGGCATTTACAGGTTAGTACATTAACACTGTAAATCCTAGTCCACATTGTACACTGATTTGGTACTCTTCATGTTGTCAAAGGATTCAGTGTCCAACTTGTACACTGATAATGGGTAGGCACAAGTTGGACGCTATATAAGGAGAGGTGAGGTCCCTGTTCCTCTACGCGCTTTACATTCAGCTCTTCCCATCATCAGAGAGTAAGAACAGTAGAGAATAGAAGACCAAGCTTTCATCAGCTCATCATCATGTCGATCACGATCAATGCAGCTGGTAAGCTTCTTTCATTCTGTTTCTGATATGTTCATATTGAGTTGCTCGTGTTTATATGATTAAGGACTTCAGTAATCGTTCTTCAATTGGTATCAGAGCTCAGCTCTTTAATTCATATAAATCGATGAAGAAAACTCATACGAAAACATTAAGGGTTTGTGTTTTGAACAAAAAAAAAAAATTTCAGAAACTTCAGTTTTTCGGGCCAAAACCCATTTTTCTTGTGAAAGCCCGAAATCATTTAACTGGGCCTGTGGTACTGCACATGAGCCAAGCCCATGAACAGCAGCTCGATAAACCTCAGGATTTTGGGGATTTCAACTGACCGTTGGAAACAACGGTCAAAACTCTATCGAATTGCTGATGGGACTTCAGAATGGCTAGGTGCACGAATTCGTTGCTGAATTCGTAAGGGATTCAAACCCATATCACAGTCAGGTTAGTTGTTTCTTTCGCAAATCGCAAAGAACCTAGAGGAATGTTCCCGGTGTTCCAATAAGTTAGGATAGATCTGACCGGAAGGAACTTACGATTTCTGATTGTGATTTTGTGTGGTTGTGGTTGATATTGGTTGATTGCTGTGTGTGAAATTGTTATGATTTCGCTAACATTGCAGCGCTGTGAGCAGAGGCCAAGGTTAGTCATGATTGTTTTGATTTCAACTAAGGATAGCTAATCACTAAGAACATAAAGAATGCCTGTGATTGAGATCAAAACGTAAAATTGATTGACTAATTAGCTAAAGTATGTGCCTGCTTGTTCTCTGCTGATGTGATTTGTTTCAAAGCATGTTCTGAATTCCCTGTGCATACAGTTTAATAAAACCATCTATAAAGTGATTCATGTGTCAATAACCAAGCTTAAGTGTTTATTGGTTTATAAAAACGCATGAACTAATGATTAGTTGAGGTTCTGATTCATTGTTAAGTAGGATATCGTGTTGCACAAAGCAAACAATCTTGCATTACAGTGAGTCAATTTTGGTTAAAAGGAACAAATTCAACGTTTTGTGTCAATATTTCAAGATATGTGAATTGTGGCTTCCAAAGAAGTATTGTTGCATGTTTTGGAATACATGACAACACCACACATGATTTCAAATCCATCTTCAGATAGTGTGAGACCTTCTGCTGCCATAAAGGTGTTGAGTTTTTGCATTATAACATGGATTTTGAGATTGTGGTTTGGTGATACAGCTACAGTTTCTGTATCTATCACACAAAGTGTAATACGGATTCACCTACAGTGATGGGATAATTTTGTATGTATATGTTTTATACTGTGATCATATGCATATACTGCAAGTCTTGGATTTTCAGTGTTTTTGTGTTGTGATATGCTGCTGTGTGATACTGATGTGATTAAAACACACACAAACACTTAAAATTTTAAAACTGAAAGTCTTCTATTGTTGAAATTGCAGTGAACAAAACAACAACTTCAGATAACAAACTGATAATATTCTTTTCTGATTGTTTTAGGAAAGCAAGTGGTGACCCTTAACACTATTGAACTCTTAACTGGGTCCAATTATAAGGTTTGGAGGAGGCAAATAGACACCTATTTCAGCAACAACCATGATCTAGACATAGCCTTTTATCAAAGTGTCCCTGATCCAGTCTTAGAAGAAGAGAAGCATATTCACCCTAAAGCATATGAGGACTATCATTACTGGCATAGGAAGAATAACTCAGCTAAGAATATCATTAGGGTCTGCATTTCAGATACCATATATTGCTGGGACTATCCCTGAAGTAGATTATGCCTACAATTATTTGGTGCTCATTGAAGAAAAATTCAAAGAATCTGATAAGGTTGAGAGCTCACTGTTATCTCAACAGTTTAACACCCTTAAGTATACAGGTGTTGGAGGTGTCAGAGAGCATCTATTGCAGATGGAAAACTTAGCTCTTAAGTTGGCAAACCTGAATATTGTCATCGCTGATGAGCATGTAGTGAACACTGCCCTTCATTCCCTGCCTAACACCTTTGGGCAGCTTAAGACGAGTTACAATACTCAGAAGGCTAAGTGGTCAATGAATGAGCTCATAGCCATAGCAGCTGCAGAAGAGTCCAGACTTAGGAAAGAAGATCCTAACTATGGTGCAACTTCAAAACCTGAGAGCAATGTGAACTTAGTAGGCAAAAGCAAATGGAAAAAGAAGCTAGGTCCTAAGAAAACAAGTTTTAAGAATCCTACAGCTAAGGGAAACTCCAGTAGCAACAGTTCCAGAAACAGTTCCAGCAATAACCAACAGCAGCCATTCAAGTTTAAGTGCTTTTTCTGTAAAAAGAAAGGGCATATGAAGAAAGACTGTAATGGGTTTAAGGCATGGTTAGAAAAGAAGGGTAAGCCTCTAACTGTTGTTAATCCCTTAAATATTCCTTCCCTTTATTTTTTAGAAGTTGATTTAATAGATTCACAGCCAAATACCTTTTGGCTGGACTCAGGATCTCCCTTACACATAGTTAACTCATTGCAGGGTTTAATAAGGAAGACGAATCCAAGAAGTGATGAGATTAACATCAAGGTTGGCAATGGGATGCGTGTAGCAGTCAAAGCTATAGGAAGTCTGAAGCTTAGTTTAGGTCTAGACAATTTTCTTTTTCTGGATAATGTTCATTTCATTCCCTCAATGAAGAGGAATTTAGTTTCTTTAGATCTTTTAGTTGGAAATGGATACAGTTTCTTCTATGTGACATTAATGGAATTCAATATTTCAAAGATTCATTATGTGTTGGTTCTGGAAAACGTGTGAATGGTTACTTACAAATCAACTGTAACATATGCCCACCATCACAGCTTACCTTTTCTGTAGAGAAATCTAACAGTTCAGAAACAGAAGTAAGCATCAGAACTCCATTTAATGAAAAATCTGCAATTCTTTGGCATAGAAGATTAGGACACATATCCAAACAAAGGTTAAAGACTTTAGTTAAGAATGAAATGCTACCAGAACTAGACTTTGAAGACCTAAAAGACTGTGTTGAATGTTTTAAAGGAAAAATGACAAACCTGAATAGGAAAACTGCATACAGAAGCAAAAATTTGCTTGACTTAATACACACTGACATTTGTAGACCTTTTAGAACACAAACCATATGTGGAAATGTCTACTTTATAACATTTACAGATGATTTTTCCCGGTACTGTCACATATACCTCATATCAGAAAAATCTTAGTCCTTAGACTATTTTAAGATTTTCAAAACTGAAGTTGAACTTCAGCTAGGTTTGAAAATTAAAATGGTAAGGTCTGATAGAGGGGGAGAGTATTATGGGAGATTTACTGAGAGTGGGCAAAGGAAAGGGCCATTTGCACTGTATTTACAGGAATGTGGCATAAAAGCTCAGTATTCAACACCATACAATCCTCAACAAAATGGGGTGGCAGAAAGGAAGAATAGGACATTGTTAAACATGGTTAGGAGTATGATGTGTGGTTCTGGACTACCTAGGTTCTTGTGGGGTGAGGCCTTAAGGACAGCAAACTATGTTTGCAACAGGTCACCCACAAAAGCTTCAGATAAAACACCATATGAACTGTGGTGTGGGAGGAAACCTAGTTTTAATCATTGTCATGTGTGGGGCTGTAATGCAGAAGCAAGGATTCACAATCCAGACCTGGGAAAACTTGATTCCAGGTCAATAAGCTGTCATTTTATAGGCTACTGTGATAAGTCTAAAGGTTTTAAGTTATATTCAGCTAAGCATACTCCTAGAGTTTTTGAGACTCATCAAGTAAAGTTCATAGGAGAATCTGCATTCAATGTAAGTCCTGAAGATTTATCTTCAGAATTTATTGAAACTGAAGAAGCTGATGAAAACCTGAGAAGCTCACAAAATCCTACAAACTTAGACCATTTGCCATTAAGAACAGATATAACTTCAGACCATTTTAATATATCTGAACAAAGAGACCTGGGGGAATCAGAACAAATTTTCGATCAACCTATCCCTGATGCTACAGATTTTGCAGAAAATCAGCATTCTGCAGATAATGAAGGTACTGTACATGAATCAGGAAACTTAGAAAACTTAAAAGCCATTGCATCTAATCCTATATCTCCTCCTAGAAGACCTGTAAGAGATAGAGCTCCTACATATGGTGGTCAAAGTGACTTCCTGGTATTCTCTCAAGAGATTGAGAGAGCACTGGAGGAAGACACTGATTCCATTACCTTTGCTGAAGCTATGAAATGTGATGATTCTGAAAATTAGAGAATTGCCATGGAGGCAGAGATTGAGAGAGCACAAATAAAGTATGGAACTTAGTAAAGCCTGCTAAAACACAGAAGGCCATATGGTGCAAGTGGGTTTTTAAAACAAAAAGGGATGTTAAAGGGAATATAGAGAGGTTCAAAGCTAGGCTTGTAGCTAAGGGGTTCACTCAAAAGGAAGGGATAGACTATACTGAAACCTTTTCACCTGTTTCAACAAAGGATTCTTTTAGAATCATCATGGCTTTAGTAGCTCATTTTGACATGGAGCTGCATCAAATGGATGTTAAGACAGCATTCCTTAATGGAGAGCTGGAGGAAACCATTTTCATGAAACAGCCAGAGGGTTTTGTTGAACCAGGACATGAAACCTTAGTTTGTAAACTGAATAAGTCTATCTATGGGTTAAAGCAAGCATCTAGGCAGTGGTATAAGAAGTTTGATTCTGTCATTTCAAATTTTGGATTCACCGAAAACATTGTAGATGAGTGTGTCTACCTTAAAACAGTAGGACAAGGCTTCACTTTTCTTTTCTTATATGTGGATGACATTCTGTCAGCATCCAACAACATGAGGCTTTTAAAGGATACAAAAATCTTTCTATCAAAACAGTTTGATATGAAAGATTTGGGGGAAGCATCCTTTGTTTTAGGGATTGAAATCAAAAGGGACAGAACTCGAGGTCTTTTGGGATTGTCTCAGCATGCATATATTTCTAAGATTTTAAAACGTTTTGGAATGGAGAATTGTGCAGCTGGGCAATCACCTATGTCTAAAGGGGACAAACTGACTAAAAACAAAAATCCTAGAACTGATGCTCAGGTTGCAGAAATGAAAGAAAAGCCTTATGCAAGGTTGGTTGGTAGTCTGATGTATGCACAAGTGTGTACCAGACCAGACCTGGCATTTTCAGTTGGAATTCTTTCTAGATTTCAAAGCAATCCAGACATTTTGCACTGGAATGCAGGGAAGAAAGTCTTAAGGTATCTGCAGAAAACTAAGCATCATATGCTTGTGTACAAAAGAGTGAAAAACTTAGTTTTAGAAGGTTATACAGATTCTGACTTTGCTGGTAACTATCCTAGCTCATCTAAGTCTACTTGTGGTTATGTTTTTATGTTGGCTGGTGGTGCAATAGCTTGGAAAACTATGAAGCAGGGCCTTACTGCAACTTCAACAATGCAAGATGAAGTAATAGCATTGTATGAAGGTGTTTGTGAGGGACTTTGGATCAGGAATTTTCTTATGGAAACTAAAATCCTGAAGTCTGTCATTTCTGATAAGTTGAGAGTCTATTGTGACAATGAAGCTACTGTTTTCTTTTGTAAGAACAGTAAGAGATCAGTCCACTCTAAGCATATAGACTTGAAATATTATAGCATGAAGAAAAGAGTTAAAGATGGTGAGATAGATGTGATGAATATTTCTACTGACAAACAGCTAGCTGATCCGTTTACAAAGGCTTTAGCTGTAGGAGTGTTCATGGCACATTGTGAAAGTATGGGAGTGCTTGATAGTCTTGATTCTTGAGTTTAGTGGGAGTGTCTATGTGAAACGGTTGTAGTTTTAGTTGTTGTTATGTTTAAGTTTTAAGTTTTGTTCTGTAAGTTTTACACAGTATGTAAGGTTCTTGATATCAATAAAATTGAGAAATTTTCAGTTCAGTTCAGTTTCATTCTTATATTGCAAATTTTGGTTAAGCTTGTGATTCTGAATTCCTTCAAACGTGATTGTTTATCTTGTAACTGCAGTATGTTCAGGTGGATATGAAGTGTATAGCATTTGTGCTGCACTTGTTGCCTATTTTTCAGTAAAACAAACATGGTTCCACTGGTGTCATTGATATGTTTGTTATTTTGGTGTTTTTGTTGAAAAACCATTCAGCAGGACAGAGAGTATTAGTGATGCTTGAGTATAAATGTACATTTTCATTAGCTCTCATTACCATTTCTGGGACTCATGTATGCTGCAGGAACTGTTGTTGTGGTTCTTAATCAGCTGGTTCACATGAACCAATTCTGATTCTGAATTCTGCTTCAGTAATTGTAGTGTGACAGAGTTGCTTCTAAAATTTTGGATTAGAATATGATGTGATTCATGGCCACTACAGTAGCTTATTGATTACAGGTTATGCATATGTGAAGTGAGTTAAGTTCAGTGGGAGATTGTAAGAATGGAACTTAAACTCATACACATTGTGTTTATGCTTAAGTAGTGTAATCAATGAGTTAGAGTCACAATCGTAAGTTCATTAAGGCATTTACAGGTTAGTACATTAACACTGTAAATCCTAGTCCACATTGTACACTGATTTGGTACTCTTCATGTTGTCAAAGGATTCAGTGTCCAACTTGTACACTGATAATGGGTAGGCACAAGTTGGACGCTATATAAGGAGAGGTGAGGTCCCTGTTCCTCTACGCGCTTTACATTCAGCTCTTCCTATCATCAGAGAGTAAGAACAGTAGAGAACAGAAGACCAAGCTTTCGTCAGCTCATCATCATGTCGATCACGATCAATGCAGCTGGTAAGCTTCTTTCATTCTGTTTCTGATATGTTCATATTGAGTTGCTCGTGTTTATATGATTAAGGACTTCAGTAATCGTTCTTCACCACTATCATTTTCCATTTCTCGTTGAAACACGATGTCGATCAAGATCGATCATTGAAAGCCAAACTTGAATGTGCAGTCCTGGTTTCCTACAGATTCATGGCTTAATTTGAATACAAGGTATAACACGTGGGTGACATCCTCCAACTTCTCGTACTATTACTCTATCATTATATTCATCTATTACTCTCTCATTATAAGTAACATGAGTAACAACTATCCTAATTAACTAGCAGGCTATTGTCTAGTAAGACATGCTCTTCGACCTAAGTTTTAATCACAATGCCTTTAAAATAGTCATGCATTATGCACAAGTAAATCATTTCACACAGACTGGAAAGTCTTCGAGTTAGGCATCCTTTACAAAGTCAAAAAAAAAAAATCCTAATTAACTAGTAATCACAACACTGTTTTTAACCTCAGGCCTCCAACTGATAAGTTTAACAATATATACGAATTCAGTAATAACTTTGATATTATTGGTTGTAATTGAAGTTGAGATCGAGTCATTTCTGCCAGAATTAAAACTACACATTACTAGCTAATTTGCAATAACCTGCGGTAAATGAATGAGATCCCCCATCCTACAATCATTTACGTTAAAAAAAAAAAATTATAACCAAAAGTCCAAAACTAGAGCAGGAACGTACGCTGACGTACTTCTTCTGTAGCCCCACTAAGCACACTGATATTTAGTATTGAGCAGCTGTGCATATGTCAGGTCAGTTGTCCACAATAGCTTTTTATGTATTTACATATCGAACAACATTGATATAAATCATGATGGCCTAGCTTGTTTTTAATGTTCACCCACCATATATATAATATACGTCAATTGAATTACATTTGCATTCATTACGTACATTTCTCATTTCTGCAAATATAACTTGTGGGTCACATATTTTCCCTTGTGAATATGTTCATGTCACTCATCGATGAACTATAGGGCATATCTAAATTAAATGGGAGGAACCCTTTTTCTTCTTTGAGCTTGGATCGATCTTATAGGCCATAGCTTAATTGTGTAAAAGAAACAACAAAATCCTCGAGGAATCATATCCCAATATCATGTAGCTTAATTGATTTTTCAATAATGTAGCTTTGGCATTAATATTTGCGACATGGATCACAAACGCAATATTGTTCACACTCATTAGCTTAACTTAATTACATAGTTATTGAAGTTGTGAGAATCTAAATGGGGCTCTTGGGGTGGGACAATTGAGAGCTTGGGAGTTGGAAAAATATATAAGTGCCTTGGAATAAATTTACACCATGCTTCTATATAAGGAGTTTATCTAATAATCAAAGTTGAAAGCAATGCAACAACTTTCTTTAATTTTCCATGACTACAGTTGGATATTAGTGTTATTAATCAGAAAAATTAAAAATTAGGGCCAGAAAATAATCTAACTTGTTACTCAATCAAGACTAAAAAAGTTGATGACATTTATAGCCATTAACACATAAACCCTAAAGTTTTGAACGCACCTCCACGGGCAACATAAAGGTTTCTCGTCGCTAGTGTAAGTCTCATCCGGTGGCCCGACGTTTGTGGGTGCGGCCGGAAAGACCTTTGTCGAGAAGGGCTGCGTTTTAGCGGCGTCGATTTCTTCGATCATTGGTTTCGAGATCTGAGTAGTCGGGCGAGTCGACGATGGTTTGCCGGTATCGGATTCAGTTTTGGAGGTGTTGGGTCGCTAGGTTTTGGTCGAGGTGTGATGGGCGAGTCGGTGACGAGTTAGAATGGAGGGTCGCCATGGGTGGCGAGACTGGATTTCACTTGTCTCGGATTTAGGCTGGAGATGCTTCTAATTGGTTTTGGCACGGTGTTCACATCTGGTCAGGCTCCTCGGTTGGTGGTGAACAAGTTTTATTCACTTAGGTGGTGCATAGATGAAGGACGTCGACGGAGGATGGCTCGACTGTGGTGGCGGTGGCAGTGAAATGCTTGTGACTTTGGCGTGCCTCTGGATCGAGTACTTGGGCGGACTGGGCTTCTACTCTACCCTAATAACGGGTTGGGCTTTGGTTCAACTTTTGGGCCAGACCCAGACCCTTTTTAATGATTTTCAGTTTTGTTATTTTTTTTTCTTTCAGTTATTAGTTGTGTTTTGCAAATAATCCAGTACTCTTTTGAGACTGGTAGATATGAGCTTTGTCCCGATTTATGCACCTTTGGTGCCTTATTTTCTCTAGGTACGGGAGTTCATCAGTTCGTCGCTTGGGCCCACCCTTCTAGTGGCAGGATAAACTGTAGTGTCGACGATATTTGTCGGCATCATAGGTGGAAAGCTGGTCAGAGTGATTTGATGTGTCGTCTTAGTCGCGTTGTCTTTTCGGTTATGTGTCCTCTTAGATGTAAAACAATTGGAGAAGTCATTGTTGCACTCTTTGCTAATTCGTGCTATTTAGGATAGAATATATTAGTCGAGTCACCTGATATTATTTCGGGTGTTTATCTTCTTATGGGGTTTAGGCTCTATGTTCCCTTCTTGTTTTCTACCATTTCATTAATTGAGACCTAAGGGTATCCAAAAGCCCTTATTCAAAAAAAGAAGAAGTTTGATAACATTTTTTTTTGAACGCATCGCATGAGACGTCAGTTCTCATTCAATGAGAATGTAGTAACGAATACAACCATGATTTCCTACTTTAAAGGTGTCGAGAGAAAGAAGTCGTAGTCTAGCTAAACGTAACAACTAAGTTGTTACCCTTAACCAAATTTCTGAAACCTAACAATTAGTTCAAAGTTTGTAACAAATGACGTAGCGGATCCCGGGATGGTGCATTACCTATTCTGAGACCAACTGTAAGTTCAAAGGAAAAACCAGGCTTATGCCAATACAAGTCCAAAGTCAAATAATGAAATCATAAAAATAAATAAAGCTGAAATAAAAAAACATGAAGCTAGACATTGGAGAAACAACCATGGTCGTCATCTTCCCACCTCCGCCTCTGTCGCCATCACAGCCAAGTAGCCTGGGTCCCATGCCCAGCCAAAAACAAACCACTCAGCCTCATACCCAATCCAAGGGATAGACCCAAGCCCCGTAGAAAGATGCCCAACAAGTTGAACAGAGAGCCCAGGGACTGCTCTCCGTCTTGGTACACCACGAGGCTCCTCTGCAACACAAGATCTCGTCATTGTCGACCACCCACTAAAATTAGAGCAGAGACCAAAGACAAGTCGACACCGTAGTCCCTCAAACCAAAGGCACATGGCCAGAATTCGAGCATAAACCTCTGTCTTCTCTTGATCCTGCAAAGAGCAGCCACAGACGCCAACAAGCATGAGAAGATGATAACCAAGGCAATCTCTCTCTAACCAACCAGCCATCACTATCTTCACAACCAAACTTTGCACCACTGATTGTCAGTCGTTGCACCTCTACTTGAGACGAGCACGTCTCGGGCGACGACGATTGTCCATTCGAACTGGACAAACCTGATCTAGGGATCCCTCGCCAAATCTGGCAACCTACGAGGCCACACGGCTAGTCTCCCGACGAACAGGTTTGGGAACTTGACCAAATAAATGTACGACCCAACCTCGAGAAAAGTTGAGAGAATAAAGATCCCCGCATGAAGGTGCAATCTCGGTACTCGACACCAAGGAGGGAGCCGTTGATGAAGTTGATCAGAGAAGATGTAAGGAATTGGAGAGAAAGCCATAGAGATGGCTACCTCCAAACCCTAGCACAGCCATTGTTAGTCTGAAAAACTTAAACTTGTGTGAGTCTATTTAATTTCACGCACGAAATTTTATTATGTAAAAAAGTTTGATAACATAAGTACGTAACATGCTAAATTTAATTACCACAAAATGATTACATTAACTTGACCCATGATTTGCAAGCTGAATTCGCAATCCATGTTGTAGTAACTATGGAAATGTTGCAATTCGATGACAAAGTGCATTTTTCTTAAATATAGTAAGAACATCTCTATTGGAGCTCCTTAGACTAAAAATAGAGAAAAGTCAAACTTTAACACCCCATTCACACTCCTTAGGATCTCCTAAAATAGGGAGACCCTTAGGATCTCCTAAATCTGATGAGAGAGAAAGGGGCTCCTAAGGTTTTTGAAGTATTAATGAAAGTACACTACCGCATAACTTCTTATTGTCGACGACTTAGAGAAACAACGGCCGACGATTTTTGAAGTCGTTGGCAATAATAGAGTATTGCCGACGCTTTATAGCCTACAGGGGTTTTATACTATAGCTGACGACTTCGTAAAAATCGTCAGCTATAGTCCTGTAGGCTATAAAGCGTCGGCAATAGAGTATTGCCGACGACTTCAAAAATCGTCGGCCTTTGTTTCTCTAAGTAGTCAGCAATGAGAACTTATGTGGTAGTGGTAGTTTATCAATGATTAAAATGATGATTATATAATTTATAAAATATAATTTATTACATTTTCTATTATTTGTATTTTGGTCAAAAATACATTAGTTTTAAATCAAATAAATTTCAAAACAAAAATATTTAATATAAAATTATAAATCAACAATTTTCAAATAAATATATTATAAATTTGTAGATTGCATATTGAACGAGGATATAGCCATTTGCCAATCTATGTGGTTTTCTTGGCCCTCCTCTTGTTTGAAACGGAAAAAAATATGTTACTTAACACTAGTGTGATGTCTCAAATTCTAGGAAATTATTATGAGACACGTCAAATGAAAATCATTACAAAGCAAAACGCGCGTAAAATGAATTTTTAAATATGACTTTTCTAAATTTATCAGGTTTTGGTTATATGTACCCCCGATATTTTATTTTCCTTAAAATAAAGGTCATAACGCGCGCTTAACATGACTAAGCGGTAACCTTAAATAATAAAGACTATGAAATTATTTATGCTATTTCTTTTTAATTTTTATTAAACATAGATAAATTAAAAAGTTTAGTAAAATTACTAAAAAAAATACATTTAAAAATAGATGCATTTAATGTGACTCTTATTTTTCTTGTATAGTTGGAGTATAATTTTTTTGGCTCCGATTTTTGACTTTTAACTATTTTTTCAACAAATTTGTTGAAAAAATAGAGATGCTCTAAGCAGACTTCCCTTCCCATGCACGACGGTGTGTGAAGTAAAATTTAGTACCCAGGTCGAGTAGTCACTTAGGAAGTGAGAATCAGATGCCAATCTATCTGCCAAGATCTCCAATGAAGTCGTGATGTTGTGTTTCTTCCTAGCCGGAATCATACCATCTTTGAACGGAGCTTCGCCGACAACGGTGCCGCGATACTCATATAAGTTGTGGTATTTTGATACTTGGAGCTTCCATAGTTGTTGTTTTTCACCGTGATCAGTACTCCCATTGTTACATTTACCTTTAACGTCGGAAAGACCACCACCTCATAGCTTTCCAGGTTAAGCGGCGTAGCCACAATGTCTGACTCCCTGATCTTTAAGACCGTGAGGAATAGAACGAGTAGAACCACTAAGATGATGATGAGGAGAATGCCGGTAACGGCAGCACAGATTTTCCAGCCTCTGCGAGAACCTTCCATGACCGATATAAGTTAAGATCGAAGAGTTGTTAATGCAAATCTTTGTTTGGCATTGGTGCGACATTGTTATATACAAGGTCGTTATGATTAATTTAAGCAAGAAAGAGAGGTAGACATGAAGTATTGTTTAATTTCGGGTGCCATATTTTATTGTCTGGAGACAAAATATTGTGTTACAATGAATTTGGGAGACGGTTGAATTGAGGCTTCATTGTTCTCAAGTACTTGTGTGTTTTGTTTCTTCCATGTTTTGCAAATTCGTTTGGTTCACATATGACAGAGTCCGGCCAGCTCACTTAATCCTCCCATATCTATTCTAGTATGTACAATGTTTCATATGTACAAGGAAATTGAATCTCTTCTGCTCACTTTACTCATGTATATTTCAAGATCTTCTAGCTCATCTATCTTAATGTTATGGTTATTTACATAACTAAAGAGAGAACTGAAAGGAATATTACAACTATCAAATTTACATGTTTCCGGTTTCCATATGCCGGAATTTGAGTAGGAAGCGCACATTCTTCCCCATTGAAAAACACTTTTGCCGGAAAGCCATCCCCTTTAGCTACTTCTATGCCCGGTGTCCGAGCCTTTTTAAAAGAAATCACAGATTGTTGCTTCCCAGGAACCATTGGACTATTAGAGTGTGGTCCTTTTGTCTGCATCACCAGAAACTCCAAGCCCTTTAAGCCTTGTAAGAAGATAACATTATGCAGTTTAGTAAGTCTTGTCCCATTGAAAGAGTAGGCATTTTCATACCCACGTCCACCTTCTTTCTTCATTTCCACTGCAGTAAACCAATCTTCGAAACTCATTGGCATCCAATTGAACAATGTGATTCTAGCAGTCCATCCATCCTTGAAATCTGATAACACATGCCAATTGATGCTAACTCCACAATTGTCACCACAAGGCAGTGGCTTGGGCACATGAAAATGCTTGATTTTTGCCCACGCTACTGCCTTGGCTGACCTATTGTTGAACGGTACTAGAAGAGCTTCAGGAGGTAGAAACATGGACCGGGCAGAAGGGTTGCATTTTCTAGTGTTAGTACAACCACATGCACATGTGTTGCAAGGTATGACGGATTCATTGTAGTAAGCAGAAAATGAAACACAACACTTGTTTTTCCTTTTCTCAGGCCTAGTGATGTTGCAAACCACTTGCCAGCTCGCAATTGCCGAGATTGAAGCTTGAAGACCGCTAGGGTCTGGAAACTTAGCAGGATCAACCCTAATAGGCTGCCCGCATTTGTAATCAGGACTAATCACCCCAGAGACTCTCCATTTTTCGGGAGGGTACAACGATGTTCGATCCAAGTCAGGAGGTAGTTTAAATACTTGCAGTTGAAAAACCGATTTGGACTTCGCTACGTCCATTATGGTAGGCAAGAGGGTACCATTCCTACAACAAAAAGGAACCTTTCCTACTTGAGTGTCGTTTGCTCTCTCTCGGGGAAGGTCAGCGATGATAGGCCTCTTGTCGCAGCTCATAACTTTCGAAAAATCCATGTCTTTGTAGTATTGTCCAGGTTGCCCATAAAAACAAGGCAAATAGTCCATATTATGTGTATAAGCTCCTTTCATGTTGTATATGAATTCTCCTCTCATCCATTCCCAGCTTATGTTCCAATGCTCCAAACGTCCCAAAGGGCTAGTGTTCTCCATTGTCACCTGAGCTTGATAATTGTTCGCATATGCTTGAGTTACATCGTAAGAGAGTGATAGGTCACCCTTTTGGCGAGGCAAGAACTTCGTAGTTAACATGTTCTTCACCTTGCTTTTCGGATTCCTAACGCAACAAACGGACATTGTTGTCTCTGTGACCAAAAATAAAAATACTATATGAATTAATTTATACCCTTTCCTGATCATTATAGGAAAAAAGTTAAGCAAACAACAAACGATCATATAGGAATGATAGTAGTACTCACTGCGCTTGGTTGGAGAGGGGCACTTGAATCCATCGTTGACGAGGCGTATTGTTCTAGGCATTGGGGTGGCAGATGGCCTAACCCCAAACATAGTGCCACTTATTTGAATTTCGGCTTGAATTTGGTTATAATCTCCGCCAGTGTCAATTGAGGTTTTCAAATCTGTCTGTTGGGCGCCAGAGAAGTAAGTCCCATTTCCTACTTGAGCCGGGAAATCATCGCCGTTCACCAGAACCGCTCCATTTGCAGCTACCAAAAGCTCTTTGTGTTGGAAACCTATGTAAATCTTCCACGCTTTGAGCTCAATAGAACCTGTGTTGATTATGGTTGCGGTGGAGTTGAAGGCCCATGCTTGTTTCTCTGCATTCTTGAGGAGAGGGTATATTTTATGGCGCGAAATGAAGTTGTAGGATAGATAGATCCCATCGCAATTGTCTTGTGCCGGCGGTGGTGAAGCTGGTTCATCACCATAATCTTGAGCTATGGTGAAATTAGAAAATTCAAAAGCAAACAAGATGAGCATGAACGTTAGGACCCTCCAAGCCCTTTTGATCATGTCTAAGAAAAAATTCACAAAAACTAGGACAAAGATGATAGATGATGATCTTAGCTTGAGGTTGGTATAGGAGAAAGATTAAGAGTCAATTGTCCAAAGACCAAATGCAGTAATTGGAAAAAGGTTTAGGAAGGAGAAACTAAAAATCGAGATTTCGCATGCAACGGTGATTGATTTGTGGAGAATAAGTCGGATCAAACCTCCTCCCCTAAATTAGTGCTGTATTTGGTAAAACGATAGTTAGCAGTCATTTCAAGAAGCGGGAGAGTGGAACTCCAACACATATGAATTTGTTTTTTTTTTTTTTCAATTAAAGGTATAACAGGATATTTATAAAATAAAATTGAAAATAAGTTCAACTGAGCAAATGAAGAGGTGCAAATAGAAATTTTATATAAAATTTAGGTTTTTGGTTCAGCAATATAATATTTTTATCACTACAGGGTCAATGCATGCACTACAAGAAAAATTCACTTAAATCACGGACCATTTCCTTTGTCTACGTTAGAGTTATCGTAGTCTAAGTACTTAGACTACGGAATCTCCGTCATCTACAGTGCGTCGTCCAAGTGCCGTAGTCTAATCACTTGGACGACGAAAATGGACCGTTCCATCGTCCAAGTGACCTCTTGGACGACGCAAATGGCCTGTAGTCCAAGTTAGGATAAGACAACGCAAATGTTATTTGCGTCGTCCAAGTACAACTTAGACTACAGAATTATTGTGTGGTCAAAGTTGTAGTTAGACGACGCAAATATTGTGTGTGTGGTCTAAGTGATCACTTAGACTACGGAATTATTGTGTGGTCTAAATGATCACTTAGACCAAGAAACTATTCCGTAGTCTAAGTGATCATTTAGACTACGCATGTATATATGTTTTGTAGTCTAAGTCATCACTTAGACTACGAAAGCATATATGATTTCGTAGTCTAAGTGAGGACTTAGACTACAAAAGCGTATATACTTTTGTAGTCTAAGTGAATATATATATTTTCTTTTAATTTATTAATTAAAATTTTAATTTAAAGTAAAATATTAATAAATTAATTAAAATACTAAATTTAATTTAAATAATTAAAAGTTGTACGTACATCAAAATCATTCGAAAAATACGATATATCCTAAACTATGTATAAACTACTAAAATACGACAAGAGTAGACGCGCTGCCGAGTTCCCCCCCCCCCTCCAGCCATGTCGTCGTCGTCGGGGTGTGGGGTCGGAGCAGGATGACAATCTTGTTGAACCTGGTTTTGCATGAGGGCGATGAGGTGGGTTATCTGCACTTGTTGCTCATCAAGCCTCTGACGCATAGATAGTGTTTCCGCCCGTGCGAGTCGAGCCTTCTCAAGGGCTGCTTGGACTGCCACATCCCTAGCACTTGTCCTCGTCGAGCGTTCCGTAGAGGAGTCAGAAGATAAATCTCACTACACCTTGTGTCCCTACCCCTAACCTCCTTGCCAGCTCGACGACCATATACCTCATCGGCGATTGTAATTTGGCTCTCCCTCGATAGAGGAGGCAGGTCTTCAGGCGGCAAATCCAAGTGTGCAAGCTGCGTGTTAGCCAATTTCTGCTGCGCTCGTTCAACCAACATCGCCTGAAAATAATAATAAAAATTAAATAATTATAAATTTATATGAAAGTTTACTAAATAATAAATAATAATTACGTTAATTGGGAAGAAATATATATGGCACTTACGCCGATTTGACTTGCTTCATTGTCGAGCCCAGGCGTCACGTAAGCGGTGACGCTAGCATCCAGATAAGGGTGTTTGGTGCCCTTATCTCTATTCTCCTTGGCGATTTGAATCATCTACTTGGAGCCGGAGGTATGATGTTTGTCATTCTTCTCCCGATTGGCCTTGTTCACGTTTGATTGCGTCTGTTTGACAACATAAATCATTAAAAAAAATAAATGACTAAAAAAAATTCAATTTCGTCAATTTAAATAAAAAAAATATGAACCCGATAAAATTCTTCTTTGAGTCCCCCGCCTCCTTCGAGGGTGAATTTAATGTAAAATATTATTAGAATAATATTTTTAATTTAAATATTAAAATAATTAAAAATTGTACATACATCGATATAGTTCGGAAAAAATAAAATATTAAAAACTACGTACAAACTAAGTAAATACGACAAGAGTAGACGCACCGCCGAGTCCCCCGCCTCCAACCATGTCGTCGTCGTCGGGGTGTGGAGTTGGAGCAGGACCACAATCTTGTTAAACCCTGTTTTGCATGAGGGTGAGGAGGTTGGCTATTTTCACATGTTGCTCATCAAGCCTCTGACGCATAGATAGCGTTTCCGCCTGTGCAAGTCGAGTCTCCTCAAGGGCCGCTTGGACAGCCGCATCCTGAGCTCTTGTCGTCGTTGAGCGTGTCATAGATGAGTCAAACGATAAATCTCGTTGCACCTTGCGTCCCAACCCCCTAACCTCTTTTCCAGCTCGACGACCGTATACTTTATCGGCGATTACAATTTGGCTCACCCTCGATAGAGGAGGCAAGTCTTCAGGCGGCAAATCCGGGTGTGCAAGCTGTGTGTTAGCCAATTCCTCTTGCGCCAGTTCTACCAACCTTGCCTGAAAATAATAATAAAAATTAAATAATTATAAATTTGTACGAGAGTTTAATAAATAATAAATAATAATTACGTTAATTGAGAAGAAATATAGACGACACTAACGCCACTTTGACTTGCTTCATTGTCGAGCCCAGACATCACGTAAGCAGTGATGCTAGCATCCAGATAAGGGTGTTTAGAGCCCTTATCTCTGTGCTCCTTGGTGATTTGTATCATCTGGTTGGAGCCAGAAATATGATATTTGTCATTCTTCTCCCGATTGGCCTTGTTTACGTCTGATTTCGTCTGTTCGACAACATAAATCATTAAAAAACTAATAAATGACTAAAAAAAATTTATTCGATTTCGTCAATTTAAATAATAAAAAAGACGAACCTGATACAATTCTTCTTCGAAGTGGTTGACCAACCACTCCCACTCATGTTCCCTATCCCCACGCAGCTTTATGGGGGTAGGCGAGCGGCCGAATTGGAGGTAATACTTGTGAAGTCTGTACTTCCAATCACGGTAGATGGTGTTAGCAGTGGTGTTGATGTGCCTAAGCATCTCCGGTGTGCCATCCACCGCATATTGTTCCTACCAAAAAAGAATAAAAAATTAAAATCGTATATATTATGAAATTACGATGTTTATTGGTTATTGAAAAATAAATTTAAACACCTGCCCCTTCTCCAAGTCCGGCAACTCCTTCCAGCTAGGCGCAACCATACGGATCTTGTTGCGAATAATTGCCTCGATGTTGTGCGATAAGAGACTAGCTAACTAGGAGGTGGGATGGCCATTGGTGAAATCGTCGTACGACAACTAGATATTTTGCCTGGTCGCTTTGAACAACATCTCAGATTTTCCGTCCTTTTCGAGTCCTCGGGTCCTTTTTGGTTGAGGGTCTAACAGAACCCTCTTGACCTTGCGCCGTGTACTGTAGAGAATAGACTCGGAGAAGGCCGAGTCTTGGGCACATTCTGACATCGATGATCGGTCGGAAGGGGTGTTATCGTTATCGGTCTATATAGCTGGGGCATTAGGAATTTCTTCCGTCGCCGCAGCCGAGGAACCAGCTGAAGGGTCCGGAGGAGGCGCAACATTGTCCTCCTAGATCTGCCAACCCCCTTGCTCTGCGAAACGTCGGAGTTGAGCATCTTCCACCTCTTTTTGTGCCATTTTTTACCCCACGGGGCCATTTTAACCTAAGAGTTGTAAAAATTAACTATTAAACCTATTTCACCATTAATTATAACTACTTTACCATTTACTATTTGTAACAATTTTTACAATATATCTATTCTATATTTTTCATATTTATCACAACATTTACTATTTTTAATATTTTCATTTGTTAAACCATTTTTGATATTTATCATTTATTAATATTAACCAATTTATAATATTTACTATTTATAATTAAATTCATACTAATTTACAATAATTAAAATATTGTCACAAATAATTAAATTCATACACTACCACATTTGCCATCATTACCGGCGAGATCACCGGAGACAAGGCCGGCGACCGGAAAAGTCGCCGGTAATGTTCATCATTACCGGCGACTTACTCCGTCGCCGGAAAATCGCCGGTAATGTTTCAAAACATTACCGGCGACTCCAACCGTCGCCGGCAATGTCAAGCCGAACATTTCCGGCGATTTTCCGACCGGAATTTCGCCGGAAATGTGTGGCTCAACATTGCCGGCGACGGTTGGAGTCGCCGGTAATGTTTTGAAACATTACCAGCGATTTTCCGGCGTAAAGTCGCCGGTAATGTCTTCATTTCCGGCAACTTACTCCGTCGCCGGCAATGTCTCTTATATTAGATGCATCGATCATTCATTCATTTTGATCGAAAAAAATCCAGAGAAATCGAAAGAAGGAAAACGTACGCTCTGAAATCGATCCTTCGGTATATTGTCAAAATTAAGGCGCGCGTCGAAAACTCGATCACTCGGGAAGCTATATATATAGGTACGTGTATATATATGTATAAGTGTATGTGTATATATATATATGTGTGTGTGTGTGTGTTGATCAAATCCAATTCGTGAGATATATATGAAATGTTGTTGATGTCATCGAAACGAGAAAACTGCTTGTAGTTAATCTTATCTTGTGTCTGAATCAACGACTGGTATTATCGTAGTGTTATCGGAGCCAGGCTTAACAGAGCCTCCTACCTAGTCAAATACGTTTTGAATTGAAAAAAGAAGAATACCATCATCGAGTACTGAATCGAATTCAGAGATTAGATCGATATATATATATATATGCATGCATGTGTTGATTTAATTAGAGTTGAATTGAGATATCGCGTCGATTATTAGTAGTGAATGTGTGTATATATATATAATTAATACGTAAAATTGTTAGAATTTTCAGGATGGACAAGAGTTGGATGAGCCTCGAAAGATGGGATGTCAGATATCACCAGGGAATTAGGAGTTTTGTGGATTTTGTGAAGGCTAATTGTGGAGACACTACACTTCATTATTGCCTGTGTAAAGAATGTAAGTGTTTCAGCGATCGATTTCGTTTTCCCATTGATAAAGTCCAGAGGCACCTGAGTAAATACGGGTTTTGGGATAAGTACACTTGTTGGATTTATCACGGTGAAACATCATTAGCGGGTCCGCATGATCATGGACAATTTGGTGAGAGGGCCAGTCCACGCTATGATCATGGACATTTTGCTGAGAGGGGCAGTTCATCCTATGATCCAACAGCGATGTTAATCAATGATATGTTTCCTCATGAGAGTGGTGTATTTGCTGATGAAGCACCAAATGTCCCTCCCGTCATTGAGGGTTTCCCCCATATCGAGCCAGTCGAGCCATTACCTGGAGCTCATGTCAACACAAGCGGTATGGACAAGTACAACAACCTGATTGCATTGCAACAGACTCCGTTGTACGACGGTTGTAGTAAGACTGTTCTTGAAAGTCTGATGAGAGTGATGCAGCTCAAAATGGGGAACAAAATGTCTGTCAAAGCTGTTGATTCTTGGTTGAAGTCGACTGCTTCGCTACTGCCACCCGGTCATCGTCTTCCTACCACTCATCATAAGGTGCGACATATCCAGAAAGATCTTGGGTTTTCCTACATCAAAATCCATGCATGCAGATATGATTGTATTCTCTTCTGGGGAAAAGATCTCGAAGACTTTGAAGCCTGCCCGGTATGTTTTACAGAAAGGTATAAGTTGACTCCTGCAGGCAACAAGAAAGCTGTGAAGATACTTCGATATTTCCCGCTTATTGATAGGCTGGAGCGGTTGTTCATGTGTGCTTTCACGGCCGAGGCAATGAGATGGTGGGCTGAGAGGAACTTGCCTGACGATGACACCCTTATACACCCTTCCGAGGGAGAGGCTTGGAAGCACATGGTCAGGGAGTTTGATCATTTTGCAGCAGAGGTCCGAAATGTTTGGCTAGGGCTCTCATCTGACGGATTCAACCCTTTTGGCAACATGAGTCTTCAATTCAGTATATGGCCAGTTATTTTGGTACCGTACAACCTTCCACCATGGATGTGCATGAAGAAGGAATACAATATGCTGACTCTGTTAATTCCGGGCCCGGGTTATCCAGGAAAGTGTCTCGATGTGTATTTGAGGCCTTTGATTGAAGAGCTTAAGTACCTGAGTGAGTGTGGCCACCCCACTTACGATAGGTTCAAAAACGAGATGTTCCAGATGCATGCCATGCTTGTTGGCACCATCAGTGATTTTCCTGCCCGCGGTATGTTGTCGGGCAACGTTACCAGGGGTTACAGGGCTTGTTCAGAGTACATGACGGTTGATTGTTGCAGTCCTCATTGCAGTAAAATTGTTCAGATGCGTCACCGTTGTTCCATTCCATATGATCACCCATTTAGGCAGATCCAGACGCGTTTGATGGGACTGTGGAAACAGGTGTGGCACCCAAGCGATGGACAGGTGATAACGCCTAAAGTGACTACTAAATTAACACTCAATAATCAATCTAGACGAAATGTAATTTAAAACCCTTTTGTGTAGATGTAGCATTGGTAAATAGGGTATCGTTCTTAACCGGGGATTGTAGGGTGTTCACCTGCATGAAAACGTTAGAAAGTATGGGGGGAGTTTGAATTGGTGTTCTAATGACCTACGAAATTAAAGACAAAAAAATGGCAAGTAAAACACACTTAGAAATCCTAGGACTCTATCATGCTTTATACTCATAGACAAGCAAAACAAACAAGAATCAAAGAACCTAAACATGTTTACTAAACCGAAAATAAAACCTATCTAATATATACATGTGATCATCTCATCTTTTTCTCTAACTCTTTATAACCTAACCAATTTCATGCAACCTAAAAGTGCCTACGTCCTCAACTATATAACTCATGTTAATTTCGTGATTAAGTGCTTCGGGACTCCCCTAACACATCAATAATCTAAACCGGGACTCCCCTGCATTCAGATTAAGTATTAAGCATAGAATAAACATGTATAGCAAAAACGTAAGAACTAGAAGATGGCAGAAAATTAACTAGAATTATATAACCAAAATCCTTTACAACTTCACTCCAAAGAATGCCAAAAATACAAAGAAATAAGAGAAGAGTTATGGTTACACTTTTTGTTGTCGGGACTCCCCTAGACTACTTGGTGTAAGCTGCTCTTCAATGGAGATGGCGAAATACTTCGGGACTCCCCTAATAATTCGGTGGAGGATGATGTTTATGGCGTTGGAGGGATGGCTTCTTCAGATTTGGTGCAAGGGAGGAGAGGTAGTGTTTTGGGCAGAGCTTTGAGTACTAGAATGATAGATGATGATGAATGAGCCGAAGTCTTCAATTTATAGGCACAAGGATGAGCTTGGTGCACAAGGAAAATCTCTTCTTTCTCTTTCCGGACAGATCTGACCCTTTTTGGTAAAACGGACATTCCGGGAGCTGTAGATCTCCAAAAATTGCGATCTTGGTGTCGTTGGAAAGATAATTCAAAGATCTTTCCAACGAGGTATCATATGAATTAATCAGAGGTCTGGGCTGTTCGCAATCGTCTGAAGAAGTTGACGGATTATTTTCCTGATTTCTGATTTGAGATATCTTGCCAGATTTTGTTCTTCTTGATTCCCAAGGAATATCTAGTCCGAATTTGGGCATAATATCTTGGATATTTCGGTCTCAAATATGGTAGTGAAGATACACATGATTCGGCAATGAATTAGGCAAGCAAGATATGCAATATTCGGCCAGAATATACTCCATGCGCACCATCTTCTTTTCCTGGTTTGACCGGGACAAATGACATCATTTTTCATTTCATTTGGGTTACTAATTCTGGAAACCATTTGGTCACACTTTTTAGAAACCATTTGGAACCCAAAATTAGTAACTTTCGCACATGATCCCGTCATCATTTTTCTGCTCTTCCGGAAATTCCTAGTGAGATTAGGAAACTTCGTTTCTTCTTCGTTTTAGCTTCAATGCTTCCTTTCATGATGTAGACGTTAATTTCATGGCTGACATTCATTCCTAATTCGGGTAGGGAAAGACCATTTTCCTAACCAAATTGGGAAAATCTCCGCTTAGTGCATTTTAAGCTCAATTCTGCCTCCTTTATTGATTCCTCTTTATTTTGTACCTAAAACGTTAAAGTAAGTTAGAAATGAAATACTTAGAGCCCTAACGAAGCTAAATGAAGGGAAAAACATATTAAGAATCACGTAGAAAACGTGTAGATCAAATCCCCCACACTTGGACTTTGCTAGTCCCTAGCAAATACTTGGACACAAGTTAAAAGAAAAGCAAAAGAAAGAAAGAAGGAAAGGTTCCAACGTTGGAGCTAGTCTCCAAGTTGGAAAAATCTAAGACTAAAAACAAAACAACTAAGCCCTTAAGTTAAAGATGTCTCAGAAATTTTTATAAGTGTATGGCGATGACATTGCAAAATTTCAAATGATAATCAAGCCATGATTCATGTAATGAACAAGTAAGACATGGTGTAAACAATGGTGATGTTTAAGGCTATGCATGTTTTGAATGAGGTTCAAATCAACTCACATGGATTCTCTCATCATATTTTCACTCAAAATGGATAGAAGTATTTGAAAACCTCATGAATGAATACTTGCACAAATGAACCAAACCATATGCTTACTCATGCGATTTACTCCACAGATTAACTGCTACTCATCTTAAGGATCAAAAAGGTCTTTTGAAGGGTTGTAATGGGGCAAGGCTAAGGCATTTGGAATATAGATATGTGGTGGTAAACACGTTCCAAAGACTTAGTCGAAATATCAAAAACTTCTTGAAATCAAACTCCTTCATCTTTTCCACGCCTCCATGGTCAATTCTTCATAAACAAGGGCCAAATTTCATTGTGTTGGACCCAAACTTCATTATTTTCTTCTCTTGATCCAAACTTTGTTCTTTGAACATATCGCCAGAGAGCTTATTTTCTATCTTCTTCTTTTTTTCTTTTTTTTTCTTTTGGCAATCACACTTTTTCAGCTTTTGGACAAGAATTCCCCTCTCTTTTCTCCATTCACACGCCACATTCCTTGATACTAGCTTCGAAATTCTTCACCAAGTCTTTAGAACAAGGGTATGAACTCTACACTAGGCTAAGTGTTTAGATGCATATAAGGTCAACGAAATAAAGGCTCAATGTAGGCTCAAAAGTGGCTTTCTAGGGGTGTCGCAACTCGTGCGCTCATATAGGACTCATGGCAATTTGGCTAAGTGGTGGAAAACCTAAGTGCCTTTAATCATATCCAAAATCAGAGTATATGTCAACTATAAGCTTTGCAAATTCGACATGAGTAAGTTCTAGTAATCTCTAGTTCATTAAAATCTATGGCAAGTAATCATATGATGCACATGCTTAGTTTTGAGACTAATGCACGAAATTCTCTCCAAAAAGAAATATATAGGCTCAAAACTCACGTTTAAGGTTCATATGACTTAAACTTATTCTCACATGCGAAATCTGTACCACGTTTAACTATCCATATCTACTACATGTCATGACACTCAAAATAACACAATTAACACAAGAATCATGAATGCAACGCCATATTGTTCAAATTTGGTCCATTTTCATCATAGACTAACTATGGGCATCCTAAGATTCTTTAAAACGCTAAGTTAAAACAAAAAGACTCAAGACTCTCAAACAAGCGTAGATTTAGTCCTCATCTTCTTTGGGCAACCTTAATAACATGGCCAGTTGGCGAGAGAGACCAAGAGAGGTAGGAGTGATTTCGAGAAACAAGTTCTTTCTCACATCCAAAACCCGTCCTAGCAACCGTCCCCTTCTAGACACCAAGTCACAAGGATATCTTACTAAAAGACAAGTGTTCATCCACTACACTAAATTAGACTCTAGAAAACATGTTTTTTTTTAGGGCATCATCCGCCGGAAATCCATTGTCCGCCCGGTTTTTACAATTTATGACTCAAATAAAGTTGTAAACCCCTCCCCCACACTTAAACTCTACATTGTCCTCAATGTAATCAAGTAAAACATAGAATCAAGATGGAATATAGGTTTTACGAAAAAGCTAACTAAGAAATGTAAAAGCAACGAAATTTAAAAAGATAAGGGGAAGAGAATGCAAATCTGATTGTAGACTCCTCCATTGGGTTGCCTCCCAACAAGCGCTTGTTTTTTAACGTCTTGCAGCCTAGACGAGATGTGCTCCATGTTATCATGTGTTTGAAGTGGCCGGGTCTTTAAGAGTGTCCTCTTCCACGTTATGCTCCTTGAATTTCTCATAATACGGCTTCAAACGATGGCCATTAACTTTGAATTCATTCCCGGTTGTTGGATTTTTGATAAGAACAGCTCCATGTGAGAAAATTTCAATAACAATGAAGGGTCCCATCCACCTAGAGCGTAGCTTTCCGGGAAATACTTTAAGTCGAGAATTGAAGAGTAGCACTTGCTGGCCAATTATGAACTCCTTCCGACGGATCATTTTGTCATGAAAAGCCTTCGTTTTCTCCTTGTAGATCCAAGCATTGTCGAATGAGTCATTCCTAATTTCCTCGAGCTCACATAGTTGTAGCTTTCGATGTAGACCAGCTTCATCTCGATCCATGTTAAACTTCTTCACAGCCCACCATGCTTTGTGCTCTATCTCCACCGGAAGATGACATGCCTTCCCATAAACCAATCGAAAAGGTGACATACCAATGGGAGTTTTGTAGGCAGTCCTATACGCCCACAACGCATCATCTAAGCATTGACTCCAATCTTTCCGGTTCGGCTTAACGGTTCTCTCCAAGATCTTCTTGATCTCTCGGTTGGAAACTTCAGCCAATCCATTTGTTTGAGGATGATAAGGTGTCGAAACCTTATGTGTAACTCCATACTTTCTCATCAAAGCTTCCACCGTCTTGTTGCAAAAATGGCTACCTCCATCGCTGATTAGAACGCGTGGCATTCCAAACCTTGTAAAAATGTTAGCCTTTAGAAAATCTGCAACAACTCGCGAATCATTAGTACGGGTGGCTTTTGCTTCCACCCATTTCAATACATAATCAACAGCGAGTAAAATGTAAGTAAAACCGTTAGAGGGAGGAAAAGGTCCCATAAAATCAATACCCCAGACATCAAAGATTTCGACATTAAGAATGTAAGTTTGTGGCATTTGATCTCTAGGTCCTATATTACCGGATCTTTGGCACCTATCACATTTAGAACAGAACTCATGAGGATCACGAAAGATACTAGGCCAAAAGAATCCACTCTCCAACACTTTCAGGGCTGTTTTTCTCGAACCAAAGTGTCCTCCACATGCTAAGTTGTGACAAAATTCAAGTATAGACTGAAATTCACTATCCGGGACACACCTACGAATTACTAAGTCTGAACATTGTTTCCATAAGTAAGGTTCATCCCAAATGAAAGACCTAGCATTAAATCTAATCTTGTCACAATGGAAGCTATGCATGGAAGATGGAAACTTATCGGTTACTAAGTAATTAACAATATCTGCATACCAAGGAGTTTCTGAAGCACTTGCCTGAATTCCGAAGAGTTGTTCATCCGGAAATTTTTCCTCAATAGCCACGGCTTCCTTCTCATGCACAATCCTTGACAAATGATCAGCCACCACGTTTTCTACTCCCTTCTTGTCTTTGATTTCAATGTCAAACTCTTGGAGCAGAAGTATCCATCGAATTAGGCGTGGCTTGGCATCCTTCTTAGCCATCAAATACTTCAATGCCGCATGATCCGTGTACACAATCACCTTACTTTGCAGCAAGTATGATCGAAACTTGTCCAATGCAAAGACCACAGCAAGAAGTTCCTTCTCGGTTGTTGTGTAGTTCATTTGAGCTTCATCCAAAGTCCGAGAGGCATAGTATATGGCGTAGGGCTTCTTTTCCTTCTGTTGTCCTAAGACAGCGCCCACGGCATAATCCGAGGCGTCACACATCAATTCAAATGGTAGAGACCAATCCGGTGCACAAAGTATAGGGGCTGTCGTGAGTAGCTCCTTCAATTTTGCAAAGGCAACGTTGCACTCTTCATCAAACTCGAAGGTGATGTCCTTTTGAAGCAATTTGCACAAGGGACGAGCTATGTGGGAAAAGTCCTTGATGAATCTTCGGTAAAATCCTGCATGACCAAGAAAAGAACGAACCTCTCTAACCGAAGTCGGAGAGGGTAAGTAGCGAACAAGATCTACCTTAGATTTATCAACTTCTATTCCTTTTTTCGAAACTATGTGACCTAGAACTATCCCTTGAGTGACCATGAAATGGCACTTCTCCCAATTCAGCACTAAGTTAGTTTCAACGCATCTTTGCAAAATAAGTTCTAGATTTCCTAAGCATGCATCGAAATCCCTCCCAAATACACTAAAATCGTCCATAAAGACTTCTATAATCTGCTCAATGTAATCAGAAAAGATAGAAAGCATGCAACGTTGAAACGTACCGGGAGCATTGCATAATCCAAATGGCATGCGACGATAAGCAAACGTTCCAAATGGGCATGTGAACGTTGTTTTCTCTTGATCCTCCTCCGCTATGCTGATTTGGTTATATCCGGAATATCCATCCAAGAAGCAATAATATGCGTGACCAGCCAACCGCTCTAGCATTTGATCAATGAATGGCAAAGGGAAGTGATCCTTCCTTGTGGTGGCGTTGAGCTTCCTATAGTCAATGCAAACTCGATGACCAGTGACGGTTCGTTGAGGAACAAGCTCATTCTCCGCATTCTTCACAACTGTAATTCCAGACTTCTTTGGCACAACTTGGACGGGGGAGACCCACCTACTATCTGAAATTGGGTAAATAACTCCACAATCTAAGAGTTTAATTACCTCTTTCTTCACAACTTCCATCATTGGCAGATGGAGTCTCCTCTGCGCTTCACGTGTAGGTTTGGCGCCATCTTCCAGCAAAATCCGATGCACACATGTTGCCGGATTGATTCCTTTGATATCCGCGAGCGTCCAACCTATGGCGGTCTTGTATTTTTGAAGCATAAGCACCAACTTGTCCTCTTGATCCTTCTCCAACGTTGATGATATGATTACCGGCAAAGTATCATCTTCTCCTAAGTATGCATACTTCAAGTGATCCGGTAACACTTTGAGCTCCAATTCTGGTGCCTTAACAATGGAGGGAACTAGCTTGTTAGTACCATAAGAAATAGAAAGAGGACGTGGTATACCTTCATAACGTGGTGCTTCATTTAGTGCCATGGCCATTTCACGAATCCTTGGCTCCAAAATCTCAATTACAGCATCAAAAAGGGCTTCATCCCCGAGTCGAGTCAGCCCCGCTCTTAATTGGATGGCCATTTCGAGTTCATCCTCTCCAATTGTGTCTAAGTGTTGCTGCGCCATGTTTTCCACAATGTCATACGAGGTAATGGCAGCCACACTTGTTGTTGGGAATTTCATCGCGCCAATGATGGAAGTTGTGAAGAAAGAGGAGATTCAACTACCACTTCTTCAAAAACAGGCTGTCCTAAACCGTAGCTCTCTTGATCCTGTAGTGCTTGAGATTTAAGTCGTGCTAAACGGTCGGTAATCTCTTGGAGTGTAGAAGATGATGCGTTGCACATACAAGAATAGCCTAAATCATCCACCAAAGACCAAGTGTTAGTATCAAAAGAATACACAATGAATGCAAGATACTAAGCCAAAACGTACAAAAGACTCAAAGAAAACAAAACAAAGGAAACACTCAAACTACTAAAACAAACTCAAAAACACACAAAAGACTCGAAACTTAATAAGAACACTAAAAACACTAAGTTATGACATTTTATACACTAAATGCAATCTACCATGTAATGCAAATGATCTAGACATCCTAAAGGCTATGCATATGAATGAAATGAACTAAGACACACACTAAACAACGTTTTCTGCAAATTAAGGTTAGTAGTATGTGTAAGCCACGAAATTTAGTATAAACACATATAAACAAAGTTCAAATGCAAGCAAACAATAATTCACATCGAATTCATGCATAACACACTTTCATTACAAAAAAATGCATCAAACAACAATCCTACGTGAAAGATGGAGTGAATGCATAAGAGAAAACATGTTAGAACCTGCAGAAAACACAAAAGTTACGTGCTAATTCATGATGCAAAACGTGACCTATCTCTTGGCCTCATGTCCCTAACTTCACTTAGGTTAGGGTACTCGGTGATGAAATCCGAGCATCACAAAGCTGCCAGAAGGTTATGCAAGCTAAAAATGCAATGTGGTTAATCCTTTTACAAGTTAATATGCACAAACACACAATTTCGACATAGTATTATGTCCAAGCATGTCCAAATTGAGTGCGCCTACAATTTAAAGAGAGTACACGAATCTGGTTTTTAGGTCTTTCAATGGACGTGCGACCCGCGCGATAAAGTATGCATTCTCAATCAATCGGCCTTGGATCAATCGAAAAACATGGCCAGTAGGGATAGAGATAACGCGAGAGGTAGGACTAATTTCGAGAAACAACCCGAGGCTACCGTGATCAAGGGATGTACTCCAATGATGTTTCTCTTTCTTAGATCCAAAACCTGTCACCAGTCATATCCCATCTAGACACCATGTCCGACATTCAGCCAATATTTCGAGAATAACACACTCCCTCAAGTTCTTAGTAGACTCCGCCCACAACCTTGTATTTCGAATGAAACACAAAGGGTTAAGGAGATAAACCAGAAAAAGAGGCGCCATCTATTCCAAAGAGTGAGACTTAATCAACCAATTTCATGTACTCAATGTAAATTGAAGACTTCCTTTAACGTGTTAGATGGCTGCAAAACAAAGGTTAGTATGAACAAAAATTAAAATTATAAACATGTATGTATTATTTACAAATTTCAGAACAACTACACAATCCAGAATCGCACAGTTTGAACACAGCTGCATGTCAGAATTTTCCAGAATTATTGGTTAGTCCGATTTCAATGAAATTTTATAGCCAGAAACTAGACACACCAATGAACAACTCTGTAAATTTTCATCATTTTCTAAGACCTCTAGCTACGTCAAATAAATTTCACAAAAACGGGACAGTAGGTGTTCCGAAAACTGAAAACCAAAATAAACTTATTTACACAATTTCACATATGCACAAACGAAAACACACAAATAAAACTTAACAATCCCCGGCAACGGCGCCAAAAATTGATAACGCCTAAAGTGACTACTAAATTAACACTCAATAATCAATCTAGACGAAATGCAATTTAAAACCCTTTTGTGTAGATGTAGCATTGGTAAATAGGGTATCGTTCTTAACCGGAGATTGTAGGGTGTTCACCTGCATGAAAACGTTAGAAAGTATGGGGGGAGTTTGAATTGGTGTTCTAATGACCTACGAAATTAAAGACAAAAAAATGGCAAGTAAAACACACTTAGAAATCCTAGGACTCTATCATGCTTTATACTCATAGACAAGCAAAACAAACAAGAATCAAAGAACCTAAACATGTTTACTAAACCGAAAATAAAACCTATCTAATATATACATGTGATCATCTCATCTTTTTCTCTAACTCTTTATAACCTAACCAATTTCATGCAACCTAAAAGTGCCTACGTCCTCAACTATATAACTCATGTTAATTTCGTGATTAAGTGCTTCGGGACTCCCCTAACACATCAATAATCTAAACCGGGACTCCCCTGCATTCAGATTAAGTATTAAGCATAGAATAAACATGTATAGCAAAAACGTAAGAACTAGAAGATGGCAGAAAATTAACTAGAATTATATAACCAAAATCCTTTACAACTTCACTCCAAAGAATGCCAAAAATACAAAGAAATAAGAGAAGAGTTATGGTTACACTTTTTGTTGTCGGGACTCCCCTAGACTACTTGGTGTAAGCTTCTCTTCAATGGAGATGGCGAAATACTTCGGGACTCCCCTAATATTTCGGTGGAGGATGGTGTTTATGGCGTTGGAGGGATGGCTTCTTCAGATTTGGTGCAAGGGAGGAGAGGTAGTGTTTTGGGCAAAGCTTTGAGTACTAGAATGAGAGATGATGATGAATGAGCCGAAGTCTTCAATTTATAGGCACAAGGATGAGCTTGGTGCACAAGGAAAATCTCTTCTTTCTCTTTCCGGACAGATCTGACCCTTTTTGGTAAAACGGACATTCCGGGAGCTGTAGATCTCCAAAAATTGCGATCTTGGTGTCGTTGGAAAGATAATTCAAAGATCTTTCCAACGAGGTATCATATGCATTAATCAGAGGTCTGGGCTGTTCGCAATCGTCTGAAGAAGTTGACGGATTATTTTCCTGATTTCTGATTTGAGATATCTTGCCAGATTTTGTTCTTCTTGATTCCCAAGGAATATCTAGTCCGAATTTGGGCATAATATCTTGGATATTTCGGTCTCAAATATGGTAGTGAAGATACACATGATTCGGTAATGAATTAGGCAAGCAAGATATGCAATATTCGGCCAGAATATACTCCATGCGCACCATCTTCTTTTCCTGGTTTGACCGGGACAAATGACATCATTTTTCATTTCATTTGGGTTACTAATTCTGGAAACCATTTGGTCACACTTTTTAGAAACCATTTGGAACCCAAAATTAGTAACTTTCGCACATGATCCCGTCATCATTTTTCTGCTCTTCCGGAAATTCCTAGTGAGATTAGGAAACTTCGTTTCTTCTTCGTTTTAGCTTCAATGCTTCCTTTCATGATGTAGACGTTAATTTCATGGCTGACATTCATTCCTAATTCGGGTAGGGAAAGATCATTTTCCTAACCAAATTGGGAAAATCTCCGCTTAGTGCATTTTAAGCTCAATTCTGCCTCCTTTATTGATTCCTCTTTATTTTGTACCTAAAACGTTAAAGTAAGTTAGAAATGAAATACTTAGAGCCCTAACAAAGCTAAATGAAGGGAAAAACATATTAAGAATCACGTAGAAAACGTGTAGATCAACAGGGGAAGAAATTTTGGAAGTGTTGAATGAATATGATTTTGGCCAGCTGAGCAATCATTCTGACATAGTGGCGTCAATTCCAGACAAGCCCGAAATGTATAAGTTTTGGACACACAAGAGCATATTCTGGGAACTCCCCTACTGGCCCAGGTTGCCTATCAGACATTACCTAGATGTCATGCACATAGAGAAGAATGTCTGTGAAAGTGTGGTGGGCACAGTTCTTAACTTGGAGGGGAAAACAAAAGACATCCCTAAGGCACGTATTGATCTGAAAGCTATGGGACTGCGGAAACATTTGTGGTTAAGAGATGGTAAGAGAAAAATGCCGCAAGCTCCTTACACCGTCAAGCCGAAGCATAAGCATGAAATTTTTCGGTGGCTGAGTAATGTCAGGTATATATTCTTATATATGACTATGCAGTACGGAAATTGGTTTGCCTTAAATTTTTACCGGATTATGGCTATATATATATATATATATATATATGCAGGTATCCTTATGGCTATGCAGGAAATATAAGTAGGTGTGTTAACTACCGGAACAATAAGATGTACGGATTAAAGAGTCATGACTGCCATGTACTGCTTCAACGCCTTTTCCCTATTTTCATTCGAGGGTACCTGCCCAAGGAGGTGGTGGAGCCGTTGGTGGACTTGTCAAGATTCTTTCAGAAGTTATGCACCAGGGAAGTTAAAAAATTAGATCTCAGGGAGATGCAAGATGACATAATTTTTATCATGTGCAAGCTTGAGAGGATATTTCCGCCAAATTTTTTCGACATCATGCCTCACCTAACAATCCATCTTCCCGAACAATTGTTGCTTACCGGTCCTGTACACTACACTTGGATGTATCCCATGGAAAGGTACATTTGGTTTGCCTCTATTTTTATATGTAAAGTCTTATTTTTACCTCTTTTAACATACACTTGTTAACTTGTAGACAATTGGGAGCCTATAAGGACTATGTGAAGAATAAATATGCACCTAAAGGGTGTATCGCTGAAGCATATGTTGCGCACGAGTGTGTAACGTACACCAAAGTGTGTTTGGGAGCGCTTGAGGACCCCCAACAACAGATGCCGATAGATGAACCTCAGTTCAACCTTTCTATCATCTCCAATGACGTTGTAGTACAGGGAAGCTTGCCAAAGTCGTACAAGTTGGATGAAAATGAGGTAGTCATTGCCCACTGGTCGGTACTGATTAACTGTGAAGAAGTACAATATTGGAAAAACTATCATCTTCACTGCCTTGCTATTGCCGGAAATGTTGATTACCACAACAGGACGTTTGCAAACTACTTTGGTCCATAAGTAAGGGTATATGTGTATATGTCTTTTTTTTTATTTCCATTTTCCTTATATTGCATGTGTGTACGTACGTGGTTTTGTGGTTTCTATGTTCATAATTTCTTATGTGGTTTCTTATCGTTTTCAGATGAACCATGTAGCAGATGATGGTTACCCAGAGTGGTCAAACGAATTGAGGGTCCTTGCGATGAAACCGATAGCTTCAAAAGTTTACTCGATGTGTCAGGTCAATGGCGTTAAATTTATATGTGAAAATCGAGACGACCGACTGAAAACACAGAATTGTGGGGTGATGGTCCATGGTGGGCAGGATGGCGTTGACTATTATGGTGTCCTTCATTCAGTTGTTGAACTAATTTATGGGAACCGCATGAAAGTGCACTTGTTCAAGTGTAGATGGTTTGATACTAGCCCGGAGAACACAAGGACCGATCAGCACGGAACATTTTCGGTGAAAACTGCTACTACCTGGTATGAAGAATACCCTTTCGTTCTTGCTTCATCAGTAAAACAAGTGTTTTACCTGGACGATCTTCTTAACAAAGTCCCGTGGAAGGTGGTTAACCATGTTGCTCATAGAAACATATACAGTGCTGCCACACTTGGTGATACCGCAGATGATGAGGAAGTTACTGCATACCAAGAGCCGAACGCTTTTGACATTCCGGAATCATCTACGATTCGCCTTAATAATGTGAGATTTGGGAGTGTGGTTCGGATTACTGGAGCAGAACTTCTCGATGTTAATCCATATGAAGTTGACGCTGATTCAGATGACGAGGAGAGGCACATATTGCCAGAGGTTACCTATGAAACCGAGTCAGACTCAAGTGATGACGATGATTACGATTATCATCCTTAGTACGTTAATGATGTAGTCGGAAATTGTTGTCGGAAATATGATGTAGTCGGAAATTAATAATGGAAATTGTAGACGGAAATTGTAGTCGGAAATCGTAGACGGAAATTGATAATGGAAATTGTAGTCGGAAAATGTAGTCGGAAATAGTAGACGGAAATTGTAGTCGTTAATCGTAGACGGAAATTGATAATGGAAATTGTAGTCGGAAAATGTAGCCGGAAATCGTAGACGGAAAATGTTGTCGGATATTCTTCGGGAAATAATGACATTACCAACGACGTTAACGAGTTAACGTCGTTGGTAATGTCATTACCAACGAGTTGCTTATAACTCGTTGGTAATGTCATTACCAAAAAATTATAAGCAAGTCGCCGGCAATGTTTTCTGGATAGGAACTGCCCAGCTCGACCCCGAGCTATATTTCTCCTTATCCTCTCCTCCTCCCCTCCTCTCCTCCTCCCAAATCGGTCCAGCGAAAAACTAGCTCACCTCTAGCTCACCTCCTCCTCCTCATCTCCCTCTCCTCCTCCTTATCCTCTCCTCCTCTCCACCGATTCGGAACTCCTCTCCTCCTCCGAAAATCTCCTCTTCCCCTCCTCCCCTCCTCTCCTCCCCTCACCATTGTAGTCGGCAAAGCATTGTAGTGGTTAACCATGGCAGGTCTGATCCTCTCTCTCTCCCTCTCTCTCTCTCTCTCTCTCTCTCTCAATTTTTAATTATTTTTGTGTATGTGTATGTGTATGTGTAAATTAATTAGGGTGCTAAGTTGGAAATTAGGGTGATAAGTTGTAAATTTATATGCAATGTATATATATGTGATGTATATATATATAGGTATGTGAAAATTAAGTGATGTATATATATGTGAAAATTATGTATATATGTGGTTTGGATGAATATGTGATGTATATATATATGTGAAAATTAAACCTAATTAAGATGCATGATGTATATATATGTGTGAAAAATGTGGAAAATTAATTAGGGTTTGTGATTTGGATGAATATGTGAAAATTAAATTTAATTAAGATGCATGATGTATATATATATACATCGAAAATGTATATATGTTAATTTAGGTGATATAGTTGTTAATTAATCGTATAAATTAAGGTGGAAATCGGGATCGGAACGGTTTAGAACCAGAACGGTTTTAAACCGGAACCGCGCGGAACCGGAACCCTTTGGAACCGGAACTGTTTGTAACCGGAACCGTTTGAAACCGAACGGTTCCAGTTCCAAACGGTTCTGGTTCCGCCCGGTTCCGGTTCTGATTTGTTATAAAACCGTGTCCTTATGACTATTACGGTGTCCAGGAGGTAATTTTGCGGCAAATTGGCTTGGAGGCAAATTACGGAAAGGTTCCCAAAATAATGGAGGGAGCAGTAGTCAAGCTTCCTCCTCACCCGCAGTTAGCAACACGCCCAGTGGGCCAATGATGAGTGGTCGCACGAGAGCCTTGCTACAGGCGCGAACTGAGGAGGAAGCTGCACGATCAAGAGCCGTGCAACCGGACGTCGAGCCTCGAGCCTCAGTCAGCAGACGCTCAATCAGCAGACGTCCCCCCGTCGGTGTACCCTCAGACGAGCGACAGTCAACGGGGGCATCAAAAAATCCCTCAATCCGAATGCCCCATATTCGCCCGGTGCCTACTCCCGTTTCACGGGAATCATCTGAAGCAGATGGTGGTGCTGGCGCCTCATCGTCCAGGCCTCGTCTATCTCCGCCGTCCGGTCTCTTCCTACTCGACAAGATTCCTGTGATCCCTGAATTCGATGATAGGGGATGCCTGTTTATGTTGAAGGACGGCCGGAGTTCCTGAGCGTGGAGGAAGCGTACAACTTCATCCCGTTCGACCCCGTGTATCTTTGGAGTGTGAGGTGCACCAACCAACAAACGGACGATGCAGGTAAATTACTTAAGATTTACGATAGGTTCAATTAATAATATCAATTTGTTGACATTGTATTATTAGGCAATTTCGTTAATGGGACTGGAAAACGGAAAGGGGCTAGAGGCACCTGCACCGGGAAGAGACTTGAGCAGGCCACCGGGGGAAGGAAAACGCCCATAAGGGCCAATGAGGATGGCGAGGTGATCGAGGCATTCGACACCACGCGCAAATATGTCAGCATGGCCGGTGCGATCGTGCGGGACAAGGTCCCAATGCTTTGGCCAGATTGGGAATCTGTGCCTATCTACGTGAAGATGCAAGTGCATAATGCACTCAGTGTGAGTAAAATCGTATTTTCATTACGTAAATTTTACATTTATTAATTAAGTCCGAATAAATATATAATTTTACCTTTTATATATTCATATTGCAGGTGTGGTTTGACGTGGATGAAGTTCTTATTCACACGTGGGTAGAGCGTCAACTACATATGAGGTGATGTGCTTCAACTTATTTGAATATATATCGAGTTAGATTTTTGTTTATCAAGTGTTTTAATATCTCTAACTTTTTTTCCTTGTTTTAATATAGGTATAAAGAGTGGAAGAACGAGCTTTCTTCCTATTACACTGTATACAAGGAGCTAGGCCGAGGTTCTACCCCTAGCGAATTCCAGTTTAGGGAGTACGAGTGGCAGTGGCTGATAGCCCACTTCGAGCACCCCAAAGCTCAGGTATGCATCCTGAATATATCTTACAAGCCTAATGTATCGTATCAGATTGAAATAGTTAGTTACTAATTTTTTTCCATATGTTTATCAAACAAGGCGATTTCGAAGACGAACCGGGCGAATAGATTGAAAAACACCAGGGCCCATCATGCAGGTTCACTCAACTATATGGGTTGGTCGACTAAGGCGCAGCAACAACAAGAAGTGAACCCCTTGGTGTATATTCATCAGAAGTTCTATCCGCTGTACCCTGACGAAGCGGTAAGTCTTTCGCCTCTCCATGTGTTAATAAAACTATTTTTCGATATTAATTTATTTTGTTAGCTAATACGTTATTCATTTTCGTTTTTCAATTAGGCGAGAGTGGAGGAGGCGACCGCAGAAGTGACCATGAATATAGCTCGGACTAACCATCCTGACTGCTCCCAGGAAGAAGACGTCACCCAGTATGCCTCTCAGATCGATCCGCTTGATCGCCCTATAGCGGCTCAGATCATGGCAAAAGCGTGCGGGACAGGAAAGAATACCTACTACTGTATGGGAATGGGCACGGCGGGCGAAGGAGTATTGAAGAACACTTCAGAATACTCTACCGGGTCAAGAAGTTCAACTTCTAGTCGTAACCTCGCAGCGGAGCTTCAGAGGACACAGAGGGAGTTGGAGGAGCAAAAGAGGCAGATGGCCGAGTACCAAAACATGGTCCAGCAGCAGACACAGATGCAGGCTCAGATGTACACATGGATGCGGACGATGTACGAGGCTCAGACTACCGGACAACCGTTCCCCACACCTCCCCCGGTCCCTCCGTTCCCTAGCTATCCACCACCACCACCGCACCAGTCAACGGCAGAGCAAGACCAAGATAGCCACCGAAATTCAAATGAGTACATGGATTACTTCGACCCTGACCCGCAAGTTCCTAGACCCTGACCTGTAGTTGTAGTTAATTTTCGTATCGTCGTTGCTATTTGTACTGTACGTTGGACATTTATGTGTACTGTTGAACTTGTATGATTGTACGGTTTATGTCTTTCAATGCAGGTTCTGGAATTGGGCCAAATCCAGAACCGCGTTTTTTTTTCAAAATTTTTCCAGACATTGCCGGCGACTTAGGTCCATGTCGCCGACAATGTCTCACATTCCGGCCACGGCGGCGCTGACATTGCCGGCGACGTGAAACTCCGTCGCCGGCAATGTTAATACCGGCGGGAAATTTCCGGCGACGTCATTGTCGGCGACTTGTCGCCGGTAATGACAATTCCGGCGGAAAAAAAAGACAAGGCCGGCAACGGCAAGTCGCCGGTAATGTTTCCATTTCTGGTAGTGATACTATTACAAATAATATTAATATTAATTAAAATAATAGTACAAATTAATAATTAAATTCATACTAATTACCATAAATAAAATAAATGTTACAACTATTAAATTCATACTATTACAAATAATATTACTATTAATTAAAATAATAGTACAAATAATTAAATTATATTAAAATTCATACTAATTAAATTAAAATAATTTATTAAATTCATACTAATTAATTAAATTCATACTATTTACCATTATTAAAATAATGTTACAACTTATAATAAAATTCATACTAATTTACAATAACTAATAATTTACAATAACATTTACCAAATTTTTTTCTTTATAATTTACTAATTTACCAATTTACTAATTTACTAGTTTACAAATTTACCAATTTATTATGAAACATAAATACATAGTATTATACCTAAATACATATTAAAAATAAATTTAAAATACATACGTACGTAAAAAAAATTAAAACTTACCAGTAGTGGAGATGGGTGGCCGGAAGCGGTGATGGTGGAAGGTGGAGGCGGAGGGAGGGAGGGAGCGAGGAGGATCAACGTACGTCGTGGAGGGAGTGAACGACGACGAAGGCGGTGAGAGGCGGCGGAGGGAGGAGAATTGAAGAATGATCAAAACTGCCCAGAAATGGGCAATTATACTGTTTCACTAAGACGACGGAGAGTGATTTTCCGTCATCTAAGTGCGCTTAGACGACGGAAACGTCCATTTCCGTCGTTTAGGTCAATATTGGAAACGCCACCAAATTAATTGGCTGGTGGAAGTTGACTGCTATATTTTTTGGGAACGGTTCAAATTTGGATCTAAACGACGGAGATGGCCACCTTCGTCGTCTAGGTCAAATTTTGAGCGGTTCCCAAATTAAAAAATGGCGGTAAAATTTGGATTTAGGGTTATATAATTACTATTGTGTTTACCTTGGTATGGACTACAAACAGTCGTTCTGTTGTCTAGGTTTTAGGGTTTAGGGAAAATATGATTCTTGATTGTACGGATTAATTAATTAATTAATTTATATTTGTATTTTCATTTGTCGAAGCGACCTCGCTCTTTAATTAATTTGAAGTTAATTATGAAAAAAATTAAAATTAAAATTAATTATTAAATTAAGTACAGAATTAATAGTTGTAGATACTCCTCCTCATAATATACATAATTAATCATGCATCATTACGTCAAATTTTTTTAATTATAATAATTAATTACCAATTAATATTCCTCGTCGTTATATTGTACTCTTCGTCATAATCGTCATCATCCTCCTCACCACTGTTATCTGATTGCTCCTCCTCCTTGCCACAGCTATGTATAGAGACATGTACATACGCTGTAATCTGGGAATCAATAGAAAATATCGAAGAACCTTCACTGAAATTTTCTTTTTCGAACTCTTCCTATTCAGCTCATATCTGCATTGGCCACATATGGGACAATAGTCCAAATCTTTATACTCTTTGTAAAACAGCACACAATCATTTGCACATGCATCAATTATTCTGTACTTTAGGCCGAGGCTGCTCAAGATTTTTCTAACCTTATAATGGGATTTAGGAAGATTGTGATCATCAGGAAACAACTTACATATTTACTCCTGAATTTCGTCAAAAGCACTTACTGACATTTTGTGCTTCACTTTTATCTGTATTTGCTGCATCACATATTGCAACATACTCTCGACATCCAGGGTACGCTGTGGTTTGAGCATCAAGTAGCATCATGTTGTACTTATCCATCTCACTAGTGTCAGTGGCCAAGCTAGCAGCGAGGAATGTGTCATCATGCCTATGAGTGGTATTGTAACCTCCCTCTTGGTGTTGGTGTCCACCATGACTAAATCCCAGAAATGCATCATGGACCAAATCCATAGTTGGGTTCCAAGCAGGGGGGCCGGCACCACTGCCGTTGGATGAGGCACCATGGTAACTGTACCCTGAGCTGAATTCTACTGAGTTGAAGTCTACTGCTTCACCATGCTCGCTCCACGTAGTGTAACTCTACATCATATCATTTTCGTACAGGTGTTGCATCATAACATTAACCTCCACAAATTGATAGTTAAGACATTTTTTGCACGGACACCTGAAACGTTTCTTTCCCTGACCATGTTCTATCGCAAAATTCACAAATTCTCTAATTAGATCCATATACCGGACATCACTTCTATTCCGCAACTTCATCCAACTCTTGTCCATACTTCTACGAAATTTAATAATGATCATATTAGTCAACTATTATATATATACAGATTTTCAAGTAATTATTAAACTATTTTATATATACAAATTTTCAACTACCTTAATTATTAACGTATAATCAATTAAAATATTTATTAATTACCTTTATTAATTAATGGTGAATATACTATACATCAATTACTTTAATATATCTAACATGCAAGTACGTTTTAACTAAATATTAACCAAATTTTTAAACATCCATGCATCTATACGTACTAGTTAATTAATTAATATATATATATATATATCAATCAATTACCTAACTTAATTATAAATATTAGACGTACCAACAATGCAATCAATCAAACGTACAATTAATTATATATATATAAACATTAAGATTGTCAAAAATTAACTACGTACGTACGTACCTAGCCTTCTCCGATATATGACGAATTGATGGTCGGAGCCGGAGATTTTTGTATATATATATATATAGTGCTAGCTAGTTGTACCTGTGAGGAGAGTCTAATCGAGAGAGAATGATATGGGGATCAGATGAGGATGAAAATGAGACGAGTGAGCGGAGACGAAGAGAGTCTGGCATTGACAATATATAATCCATCACTTAGATGACGCATCGTCGGTGCATCGTCTAAGTGACCACTTAGAGGACGGACTGAGCATAATGACCACTTAGAGGATGGACTGAACATAGTGTTCCTTAGACGATTGAAAATTTCTTAAGACGACACAAATTATTACCGTCGTCTTAAGTCTACTTAGACGATGGAACCGTAAAGGTTCCGTCGTCTTAAGTCTACTTAGACGATGGAACCGTAAAGGTTCCGTCGTCTTAAGTCTACTTAGACGATGGAACCGTAAAGGTTCCGTCGTCTAAGAACGTTTTTCTTGTAGTGATGGTTATAGATCAGGATCAGACCTAAATGATTCATAAAATTAAAAAAGATTTCTCAATGTCTGGAACGGGTCCACTTTAACGGTTGGGTAGGCTACAGCCTAGGCCTCATTATTTGGCCCATGGGTCTCGGAGGCTCGTAAGGTCCAAGCCCGGTCCAGCCCAAGAAAATCCCGCAATAAGCACGACCCGTCAGGTCGTGGGCCAATCTTGGGCTTAGTGTCTCAAGTCCAGCCTGGCCCGGCCTATACGAAGCAGTCCGGTCTGGCCCGGCTTGTAAAAGCCTGGCCCGAAACTCCGTCTTGTATTTAATTTCTTAAATTTAATATATGGATTATAATTTATACTTATATAAAAAAATTGTAATAAGATAAGGAAATAATGCTAGTTCAATATTCTCTTTATTTAAGGAAACAAAGTTGTAAAAAATTTACAATTAGATAAGGAAACAGACTACAATAATATAAGGAAATAAGACTACAACATAACACAATGATCTTGACTACCACAAATTACTAGTTCAATCTTCTCTATGTATGTAGTCACTCTTTAAAGTGAGAATAAACTTCAGTGTCTGTTTTTCTTTATACTGCACTCTTCTTATCTACTTGGATAATTAGATTTTCTCTTAGATTTTTAGTTTGACTACTTGGCTTTAATTAATAAATTTAGTTCTATATAAAGAAAATTTGTATTCCTTGTTTTGAAAATGGTATATGGTTTTTGAGTCGATGTTTGGATATTGATCTAATATTTGCGACTAGTGAGTTGGACACTTGTTTTTATGTAGAACATAATTAGGCGGCGAAAATTATTGAGATACTCGGCCTAGCCCGGTTCCACGAGCCGGGCTTGAGATTCACAATTGTGCTCAAATATCGGCCCGGCCCTGCCTGTAATTATTTAATTTTCTCAAAAACTCGGTCCGAATCCCGCAAGGCCCGTCCCACAGAGGTCCAGCCTGGCCCATTGACGACCCTACTGCCCATAGAGAAGTAAAATATTTGAATTAATATATGTATATGCTGCTGTTTATTATTATAAATCCTGCTATATATGGTTTTTGTCATTTTTCTTCCCCTAAATTCATTCTTTTCTTCTTTCTTCTATTTCTTCTTTTCTCACTTTCTTTCCTTTATCCAACTTTATTTCTTCCCTATTTGAATGATTCCTTAATTTTATTTATGTTTAAAGAGAAAACTAAATGCAATAATTGTAGACTGAAATTGTATCGTTATCCATTGAAATATGGCAACTACCAAAAAAACGCACTTAAGCGATGAAGCAATTTCGTCGTCTAAGAGGTCTTTTTCTTCGCTTAAGTACTTAGACGACGAAACTTTCGTAGTCTAAGTGTTGTAGTGCAAGTACTTATGCGAAAAAACAAAAATGTTTTGTCGTCTAATGGCATAAATGACGAATTTTTACTGATAAAGTCGACGAAAATTTTCGTTGTGTAACTTATCCTGCACGACGAAACACTTTCATTGCCTAAGTGTTACAACTTAGATGACAAAACATTTTTGTCGTCTAAGTTGGGACAACTGGACGACAAATTGAGTATCTACTTCGTTGTCTTAGTGTATTAACCTAGAAGACGAAACTTGAAGATTTCGTCGTCTAAGTCATATATTTTTTTAATAATTATTTCAGAAATATAAATTGAATTAAAAATTAAATAGTAAATTAAGAAAAATACTCATTGAATATATATTAAATATAAATTTTGTACATAAAAATTGTACCGTTCCGATCGAAATATTATAAACTACGTATATATGAAACTAAACAAAAATATCAACATTGGCGGGAGTTTGAACCCCACTGATTCTCCCGGTGTTTGGATCGTCATCATCAGGGTTTAGAATGCCAAGGCAGGACATTCGTTGACAAAAGGGCGGATGGGCCATGCCGTACCTGCGATATGAGGTACTCCATCATGAAGGACACCTACGCTTATAACATACCAGTTTTCTCCTGGGCTAATCGAATCTGCTCCTGGACCGATCTAGCCTCCTCCTGGGCCAATTGAGCCTCCTCCTTGGCCGCTGGAGCCTCATCCTCGGTCGCTTAGACCCGCTCCTCGAGAGCTACCGTACTCGATCGCCTAGTTTCCGAAATATGACTCAAATCTCACTGGACCGCTCGTCCAAGTCCATTAACCTCATTCCCAGCTTGGTGGCCAAAAACTATATGTGCAATAATGATCTGAGTCTCCAAGGACAGAAGAGGCAGCTCTTTGGGTGGCATCTCTGGATTCTGCGACTATTCGTGCGTCACTTCCTCGATGACCATTTTCACCGATACCTAAAACAAATGTCGTGAACAATATATGGCTGTCAATTTCTAAACAAAATTTGGCATACCTTCCCCTAAAAATTGAGGAAACTAAAAACCTGCACAGAAGAAAACACTTCAAATAACCAATTTTCAAAAGAATAAACCGTGGGCACCGGTTCCCATCTGGATTGCTCAAGTTCACAAGCATGTTTAATATAGCCAACAAAACCAAAATCCAAGAGCATAACCTAATTAAATGGCCTAATCATGATTCAATTTCTTCAAACCAATAGTAAGATTAAACTCATTCAATTTCAAAATTAGTGTTTCTTACGAAGTTGACTAGCGATATCTTCTTCATGCCGGGGCCTATAGTAAGCAAACACAGAGGCATCAAGATGCGGGTGCTTTGAACCCGCATCTCTGTGAGCCTTTGCGATGTTGATCATCTTGCATAAGCCTAAACCGTGATGGTACTTCTTCATTCCATGATTAGGTTGTTTGCCTTTGATCTTCTCTGTTTCACAACAAGAGAAATTAATTAATAATTAAAATTTTAAAACTTATATGATTAATTACACTAATACAAAGAAAGACAAACCTTATACTGGTCGGACTCAAAGTGCTCGACCAACCAATCACACTCGTCTTTCCTTTCGTTGAACTCCTTTGGGACACTAGAGACACCGTGTTCCTAGCTCGTAGTGCTTGTGTAGGCTGTTATTCCATCTCTTGTAAGTATCATAGGCCATCCTTTATACAGCTTCCAACATCTCCGTACTTTGCTCCAAGTCAATAAGAAAAAATAAAAAATAAAAAATCCTAAATCCTAAACCCTATATTTTGTAATTATTTTTGAAATAAAATTAAATTAAATAGACCATATTACCGTGAGTTCGTTGACAACTCTGAACTTCTCAGCATCCTCCAGATCGTCCCAAGTAGGGACCTTCATACGTACATTGCCTCGTACAATTGTTCCTATTCAAGACGCGGTCAAACTGGAGAGCTCCTTTGACGGAGGGCCTTTGGTGAAATTATCATACTGCACACAGTTCCGGTTCCCCATTTTCTTGCATAGTTTCTTGATTTTTCTTCCATTCACAATTCCCTGAGTGTGTTTGAGGCCGAGGCTGAGGGGTCTCTATTGGTTGCTTTACGTCGGACGTATAGCAACTAGAATTTCTGGAAGACTGAGGATCTTGTGAGGATGCCTTGGCATCCAAATATGGATTCGTTGGCTCGTCATCTATCGGCTGGACATTAGGAGCATTCAGAATGGTTTGACCTAGAAGGAGCCGCGATAGCCGTAACGGTCTCCTATGACCTTTGACCCCAACCTAACTGTTCAAATGCCGATTGCAATAAGGCCCTCTGCTCCTGTCCGGTACGCCTCCTCCTCCACCAGGCATCTTAAGTGCTACAACCGAAGCCATATATACAACATTCACTAAAAAAAACCAACTATATTCTTCAAAACACAGACAAATTCATCCAATCCAGTACCTAATTACCTGCCTAAATTCATGCAACACAACCGGTACCTAAATAATCAAACACAACATATATTTGGCACGATCATCCTTATTCAGCCTTATATATTTTCATTCAACACAATACATAAAAGATCCATCAACAATAATTCTACACAAACTCCATAATTAGAACATATATAAACCACCATACTCTCAAAAATCTCCATTATAAATCAATCATCAATCAACACCCACCTTTCATCATCAATCAACACACTTACATAAACATTCAACACAGTACTACAACACAATCTAACATTAGCTTAAAGCATGAAACTTTCATATCATCAACCATATAATCAATAACCAACACACAATAGCACAATTCTATAGTAGCACCCACATTAGAAAGTCCACATATTGATCAACACACAATACAAAAAAAATTCACACCAAAACCCTAAAATTGGAATCGAATTAATGAGAGAGAGAGAGAGAGAGAGAGAGAGAGACCAACCTCAGTGGTGTTTCGGTGGTGTCGGAGTGAAACTGGAGGTACTTTGGGAGTGAAACAGTAGGGAAAGTGGAATGAACCGGAAGGTGGTGTGGGTCGGACGATGAAACGGTTTGGAGGTCACCGGTGGTGTCTCTCAAGGCAATGTGGCACCAGGTTCGGAAATAAAATCGGAGGTGAAGGAGTTTGTGGGGAGGCATTGACAGAGAGCCAATTTGAGAGAGAGAGAGAGAGAGAGAGAGAGAGAGAGAGAGAGAGAGAGAGAGAGAGAGAGAGAGAGAGAGAGAGAGAGAGAGAGAGAGAGAGAGGGGGGGGGGAGTTAGGGATTTTGGTTTAAGGATTTGGAGATTATAGGGAAAGATATCGACAGAGTCGATCTTATTAAAGGACTTAGACGACGAAGTCATCTACTTAGTCGTCTAAGTGGATTAAAAATTACTTAGACGACGAAACATTATAATTTTGCCGTTTAAGTCGTTTTTAAAATTTCACCAAAATATTTGGCGGGTTGAAAAACCGCCAATTAATTGACTTTGGATGACAAAATTACATACTTTCGTCGTCTAAGCATCCACCTAAACAACAAATTCATGCAATTTCATCAACTAAGTTTACATTTATTTATTTTTTGAAATAAATCATAAATAATAATTTTGGATACTTGCATGAACCTTATAAGAAATCAACCGTCAGATATAACCGTTTGATTCATATAACATTTTCGGAAAAAATTGAAGTCAATGTAGAAAATGTTTGTATTTGAACGATATAATCTTATGAATATATACAAAAGCTTAAATAAAAAACGGAAACGATCGTTAATTATTAATTGTAAAACTATTTTCGACGTTACGAGCATATTCAACTATGTTAAAACTTTATATATCAATTAAACATAAATTAATTAAAATTTGACATAAAAATTAGATTAACGAGTTAATACTTGTTACACATCTACTAATGTTGTATAACTTAAGTGTTCATGTATCTGTATTCACTCCACGTCAATATTAACGAAACTGAATTTAAAAAAATAACCGTTACATATATTTATCACGTCATACTATGTAAGTAGATAAATATTAAGTCAATACGAAGTTGGTTAAGGGTTTCATTAACGTAGTCAACCATAAAACCGAAATTTTAACAAAACGGAAACGTTGATATACGAATCTTCGTAACTCCGATTTTTGAACTATTGACACTCACAGTCCAAGAATTGATTACTTTATACCCTCAACGAATATAATCCGCAATCTAACATGATACACATGATCATGCTCTTACAATATGTCAGATTGTGAAACTCTACTTAGACGACGAAAGTTGTTGAATTTCGTCATCTAAGTAGAACTTAGAGGACGAAACATTATAGTGTCTTCACCTAATATTTTTAGGGTTTAGGGATTAGGGTTAGGATTTAGGGTTAGGTTTAGGAATGACTTAGACAACAAATTGATAAAGTTTCGTCTTCTAAGTAGTGTTTAGACGACGAAATGCTCACTTTTTTGTCGTCTAATGTGTTCTTAGATGACAGAATTTTACCATTTAGTTATCTAAGTTCATTTTGAACAGAAAAGCATCGTTCTTTTGATCTACATATTTTAGGCTTATTAATTAATGTATTTTTCTCTACATTTGACTATGTTAATTGCTTAGTATTATTAGTTTTGACTTATTTTGTTATTTATAGGTGTAGAACAAAAGAGACCGAGTAAAAATGTCTACAAGCATGCAAGGCATAGCAAAAAATGGAGAAAAAAGGAAAGGATGAAGTTCAGCCAAGATTCCGTAAAGAAAATGAGAAGAAAAAGAAGTCATAGGTTGGCTAGGAAAACTTTTCCTATGTTGACAAGGAGAAAGAAGCTTTCGGAAGAACCTTGGAAGAAGAACAAAGTAACATTGGTCAAATTAATTAGAAGACCATTTGAGAAGTGCAAGATTAAAGACCAAGTCAGATAATTTCGTGGAGAACAAGATTTGACAAGAAAATGATTCCCAAGTTGAAGAGGACATGAACATACAAAATAAGGAAAGAAGAATATGCCTGTATAGATTAGCCTACTTCAACGGACGACTGGGAACAACTCAGAAAATGTTAGAGAACTATCAACCTATGGTTGGAAATTGCTTTGAGTATTCTTTCCAACAAACCAAAAATCATAATTTTTGGAGGTCTATAACTCCGGAAAAGTTCAATTCTTTGCGGACCGCCAAATTTACTCTGGTAGTGTAGGAAAAACTAGTTTTATGAGGAGAACTCTTTTGTAAGTGCCTATATAAGCACACCTCGACTTCTTCATTAGGTATTACTTATTCTATAACCTAAGCTCTGCCAAAAACTCCTCTCCATCCCACAAATCAAACCATCAACCTTAAGATGCCGACTACACCACTCCACTGCCACATCTTCACCTTCATCGACGTGTAGAGGATATCTAGCGTCATCCACCAAAGAAGTCTAATTCTCTTGAGCATCATTAGAGGATACCGAAGATACAAAAGTGTAACCATAACCTCTTTACTCCATAGTCTTCTTTTGTGTTTGAACCTTGTTTTTGTGTGTTGGATGATTGAATTTTGGTTTTATTACATATATATATATATATATATGAATTTCAATAACTATCTATGTGTTCTAGTATTCTAGTTTTCAATATGCATGTATATTTGGTTCTTAATGTTTTGATTTTTGATGTAGGGGATACCTCGTCTAGATCAATGGTGTGTAGGGGATACCTAGCACAAAATATGATAATATGCATGTTTAATTGGAAATTAGAATTATAGAATTTCGATAAGTGTTAATATTTGCATGTGTTAATACATGAGCTAGGTAAAGGAATAAGTTGATCACTTGTAAATAATTAATTAGGCTTATTTTTGTCATAAGCATGATTTAGAGTTTTTAGGGGTCTTTTGTGTTTGCTTGTCTATGAGTGATGCATGTTAGGGTCCTAGAAATTCTTGATTATGTGTGACGTTTTAAGTAAGTAAATAAATTAGGTAATTAAAATCAACTCTTTTTACCCCCCTTTTTCTTTACACAATTATTGCATGCACCATTCAATCCCCGGTTTAGAATGATCCCTACTTACTCAAATATGCTACATCTATAGGGTTTTAAATTGTATGCGTTATGATTGAGTGTTTAAATTAATGCTTAGTTTTAGCGATATCACCTTTCGTTTATTCTAAACTCTTTTTAACAAGTATTACAAACACTCCATTTTAACCTCTTTTTATTAGTCCCTTGTAATTCGATCAATCATCAATCAAATGTTTGTATACGTATAAATTAATTAATAAATTAATTAAGTACGAATTCAATTGATCAATCACTTTCTTCATCAACATCTTCCTCCTCACTCTCAACTAATGATTGATCCTCATCTTCATAATCTCCATCATCATCATCATATATAATGTCGTCGTCATCCTCCAACTCCTCTTCATAGGCATTATTATTCTCTTGGTCTTTGATCTCCTTTTCAGTAAGTGATCTACGCATTTTAGGCGTATTAATTAATGTAATTCTTTTCACATTTAACCGTGTTATTCACTTAGTATCGTTAGTTTTTACTCGTTTTGTTATTTTTAGGTGTTGACCAAAAGAAACGGAGTAAATGACACTAACTACACTAACTAGTGTACTATGTTTGCTAAAGAGTGTTGAAGGAAGAGATGGTGGCCGGTGAAAGCAAAGAATAGAGAAGTAAGAGAGGTTGCTTGCTTTCATGAATGATGAGTAGTTAGTTAGTAAGGGAAAGTAAAAGAAAAATAAAAGAGAAAGAAGAGGAAAGAAGCAACCGGCAAGCAAGGGAAAAAGAGGAAGAAAGAAGAGAAGGAAGGAAAACAATGGTTGCTTGCATGCATAAAGGAGTAGGTAGAAGAGTGAAGAAGTGGAGAAAACCAAAGATGAAGAGTGATAGATTAGAAGAGATGGCCGGAAATCAAGGAAGAAGAGCGAAGAAGAGATGAAACCAAAGTTTAAAGAATAAGCAAAGAAAGGAGAAGGAAGAAGAAAGGATCGACAAGAAAAGAGGAAGAGATGTAAGGATAGGTAATTAGTTGGTAAGAAAAGTAAGAGAAGAGGGATGGAAAAACAGCATTGGATCCTATAAATAGGGGGGCTGGCTGCCCATCCATCCATCCCGAAAATCCAAAGCTCCATTCTCCATTCCACATTCACAACCCCATTCTTCTCTACACTTCTTGGATCCCGAAAATCCAAAGTCCTCCCCCAAAAATCCCCCATTCTCCACACACATTCTCACACCACAATTCTCTCCACACTTCTTGCCTCTCCACCATTTTTCTCTCCTTTGTCGATCACTTATCTCTCACATTCTCTTGATGCCCAAATTTCCACAAAGGCTTTCCATATCAAAGCTCTCCAAGTGTTATAAAAACTACACCACCACCACCTCTCAAAATCTTCATCTCACACTTCTAAATACGCTTTGTCCCTTTAGATGGTGTGTAGTTTTCACCGAATGATCCATTCACTCGCTATTTTGCAGGGCTTACCAGAAATCAAAAAGTGTCAATGGAACATTTACTTCGTATTTCTCGTATTTATATTACTTTGTTTGTAAAGACAATGTGTTAATTTTAGTTTTATTACATATATGAATTTCAATAACTATCCATGTGTTCTAATATTCTAATTTTTGTTAAGCATGTGTATTTAGTTTTTAATGCTTTGATTTTAGATATAGGGGATCCCGAGTCTAAATCAATGGTGTATATGGGGATCCCGAGCACAAATTATGATAATATGCATGTTTAATCGAGAATTAGAGTTATAGAATTTCAATAAGTGTTGATATTTTCATATACTAATAATCGAGCTGAGTGTAGAATAAGTCGATCACATGTATATAATTAGTTAGGTTTATTTTTGTCTTAAGCATGATTTAGAGTTTTTAGGAGTCTTCTATGTGTGGTTTGTCTCTGAGTTTTTACATACTAGAATCCTAGGAATTTTGATTTATGCTTGTGATATTTTTAGGTAGTAATTTAGGAAATTAAAATCAACTTTTACAACCCCCCTTTTATTCACACAAATTTTGCATGCACCTCTCAATTCCCCGGTTAGAACGATCCCTATTTACCAATGCTACATCTACACAAAAATGATTTTAAATTGCATGCACGTGAAGCATGTGTTAAGTGTCTACTTTGTGTTAATATTTGACGCGTATTTTCTCGTGCTCATCAGTAAGATCTGTTTCTCGATCAAGCATGGGTAAGCGTTCATTATAGTGAATTAGTTACCTTGTGTCTAGGATGACAGAAGTATCAGGTTCTTGATATGCATTGATATTATTCTGTTGAGTGTCAGTCTCTAATGTCTCTTCGAGTGTTGTGGCACTCCATATTCCTCAGTGAGACATATGGTTAACTACTTTTCAGCATACACTCGTTTTCAGATCATCCAGATAGAACACCTGTCTAACTAAGGTGATAAGGGCGAATGGCTCATCTTCATACCAACTTGAGTTTGTATCGGCTGATAAATGACCGAGATCTTTCTTCGTACGCTCGAACCATTTACACTTGAATAGAAAAACGTTGATACCATTCATATATAGTATCTAAAGGATATTAATAAGAATCCCGTACTGTACATTAACGCCTTGTCTGACCGCGATCCCACTATTTTGTGTTCATCTTCCTTCATCTCAGTTTACTGAATGAAACTTTGAACCATTGACAAAATATCATGAGTAAATATAGTGTTAGACCAACTTATGGGTCAACATGTACTTTTTCTATGACCACGACCCCTCATGGTTAGAGGATTTGTGTAGATCCTCCATATCCAAAATTGTGAACAAGATATATGATTGTCTATTTAATTAATTTCTACTAAAAATTTGACATAGTTTTCCCTAAAACTAAAGAAAACCGTATATAAACCTGCATGCAAAAATTGAGGAAAAACACTACGAATCCATTAAACACCAACATAACAAATTACTTTACCTAAACCCTATTCCTATCCGGATTTCTGAACATAAAATAAAGGAAGCACAAAACCTATATGGCTTAAACATACTCATCGGATGAAATAATTAGGGAACCTCTTCTTAACCACTTTTTCAACACAGTTATGACTCTTGCTCGATTTATCTGTCTGAATTTTCTCCCTGTATACTTTCATGAACTCCTCGACCTTGTCACAGTTTCACAACACTACCTAATGGGCTTTATTAAGTTCTACCCGAGTTAATCTTTCATTTAATACTCCTTTACAACATCTGTGACGACTGAAAGATTGTAGCTAATATGTGTATTAGAGGCGGTCTGGACTAGATCTTTGAGGTACTTGCTGTAGTATATTACACACTCATGGATTATGTATGTTTCAGCTATGGAGCCATCCGGGGCAATTTTATTTTTTATGAATCCTTTATACTGTCTAAGTTGTCTACAAAATGGGAAAGTTTATTTCACATTACTGTAAGAAAAAGAGATATATAAATGATGAAAAACGTGTTTAACAAATTTAGTTACATGAAATATTGTACCTCTCTTGATAATACATCCAAGTGTAGTAGACCAAACTAGAAAGCAACACTCATTCGGGAAGGTGGACCATGAGATGAATCATGATGTTAAAGAAAGCAGGGGGAAAGTCTTCCCTAATTTGCAAAGGATGTGAACAATTTTATATTGAAGTTTGACCACATCCAACTTCTTCAACTCTTTGGCACATATCCTCTGCTACTATTTGCACAATGCAACTATTGGTTCGACGACGTCTTTAGGTAAATAAAGTGGAATTATTACTGGAATCAGACGTTGTAGCATAACGTAACAGTTATGAGTCTTTAGACCAATGAACTTGTGTTCCCCTACTTTAATACATTGATATATATATATATATTCGCTGCATAATTAGATGGAAACCAAACACTTTTAAACCAGTTTAATACGACATCCCTCAGTGTATGCTTCACTGTGTAAGGTACCTCAGGCATCTTATTGTAAACACCACTTCTATCCCTCTTTAACCACAAGGGACGGCGTAAATTCATAGATTCCAATTTTTTTTGCGCTTTGGGAGTATCCTTAGTCTTGAACTTAATAGCAAAAATTATTCTCACCACGTTGTCGTACGCATTATTTTCTATGTGCATGATATCTAAGTTGTTCCTGAGTTTTAGATTAGTAAGAAATTTCAAAGAAAATACCCATGTGGTGCCAATATCTAGATTGTCTAGAGGGTGTGTATTGAGTTTCTTCACATGATCGCCATTGGTCAGCACACTAATATTGAATCTGTTTAACCTCTCAAAAATCTCTTTGCCAGACCACTATTGGGTTTAGGATTATTCTTTATTGTTCCGTCAAAATTATCCTTATCATATCACCACTAGTGATTATGAGGAAGCCATCTACGGTGACCCATGTAACACACCTTCTTCGCGCGCCAACTAGAGTTGACATCATCCAAGCATACAAGACAAGCATTGTATCCTCTAGTTCTGTAAGATGTCAACATCCTATATGCAGAAAAATTGTTGATGGTTCACATTACCGTTGCTCTTATCGTGAAATTTGTGTTAGTGAACTTATTATAAGTTGGAACTCCATTTTTCCACAACAATTTCAGCTCGTCAATCAATGGTCTGAGGTACATATCTAAACACTTTCCAGGAAATTTATGACCTGAAATTAGCAGAGTAAAAAATTAAATTCCTTATTCGTACATATTCATAGAGGCAGGTTATACATCATAAGAATAACTGGTTAAGTGCTGACGACAACACTATTATTACCCTAAGGATTGAATGTTTCTATAGAAAGTCTGAGTCTGACATTTCGAACCTATACTGTAAAGTCTTGAAATTCCCTGTTGAAATGTTTAAAAGTCTGTGCAGAGGTCTATGATAACGAAGTCTGTTCTGATCTCGCTCTGGGGGTTTCCTGGTGCTCCGATGCCGAATAGCATGTAGTCGCTACCGAGGGGGTAAGTGGTTTCACCTGAGAAGCTGGCGATGCTCTCGTGGTCCTGCTTCATCTTGCATTTCGGGCGCTTGAGGCCTTCGTATGCCTCCCGAAAGATGATGTTGACGGAAGCTCTGTTATCAATGAGGATGCGCTTGACTAAGTATCGGTCCACCATTCCGTCGATGACGAACGGGAGCGTGCTGTTCCGGTTGCCTTCTTCCTCGTAGGTGAAGGTGATTGGAGGCAATCCTTCTTGACACTCTTTGGCAGATTTCCGAGATGTACCGCAAATACGTCCCTAGATCGGGGTGCTTCCCGTTCTTTTGGACATTTGGCCTTCCGCTTCCCTCCTGTGATGTTGTTTATGGTGCCTCTCGTTCGTATATCCGTAGCCGGGCGTTCCGCGTTCGTCGCTCGGAAGATCAGCGTTCCCTCCGTGTGCAGTCGTTCAATTTCTCTGGCTAGGATTTCGCAGTCATTGGTGTTGTGGGTATTCGAATCATGATACATGCACCACGTTCCCCTGTTGTTCCGCATGGGGGCAATGTCGGGCTCCCTAGGCATGGGCGGGCGAATTTGTCGCTTATTCTGTTTGAGCACTTCCTCATTCGTGCCCTGGGTAATGGAGAAGACTGTGCGTCGCTGGTGGTGATCTCTGGGTGGTGGGTTTCGCGGTGGTGAACGCTCGCGATGCGCTTACTGATATTGTTTGTTGTTCTTGCGCTCGCGATAGTGATCTTCGCGCTAGCAGGATACGGTGGGCTATGCTTTTGGCAGTGGGTCCTTGGCTGTATGGGGGGACAGTGGGTGGTCTTGTGCGTAGTCGTGTGTCTTCGAGGTCAGTGTTGCGCTTGGGCCTTGCGCCCCGTACACGTGGGTTTCCACCAGTGCCTTCTTGACGATTAGGTCGATGATCTCGTCATACCCGAGGTGGTCCTTTCTGACCATCTTCTCCACGAATGGGATTCTTGTCATGTTTTCTAATAGCGCCGTTTTTGCCACGTTCTTGTCGATTTTCCTGCACATGTTTGCAAGGGCCCTCCACCGATTGATGAAGCAAGATAGGTTTTCGTTGTCCTCCTGATGGATCTTTAGAAGCGTGCTGGCGGTGTTATACTTGCCCTGTAGCCGGTATCGCTTAAGGAAACACTCCGTGAGCTCTTCGAACGAGTGAATGGATCCCGTGGGCACCTCGTAAAACCAGTTTCGTGTCTCTTCCGTCAGTGTCTCCTGGAACAGGAAACAGCGGGTTGCATCTAAGTACCGGGTACCTACGGTGGCGAATTGATACTCGTCAATATGTGTTCGCTGGTCTCCCTTCCCGTTGAACCTGCTGATCTTGACTGTTTTGAATACGGATCCCTGCCCTGTGCCAGGATATCGTCCGACAAGGGGCTCATAGGGGGAGTGTACATTCCTTTTGGCCCGGTGTGCGTGCTTCTCTTGAGTGACGTGATTTCGTCCTCCATCTATGCCATTCGCCGGAGCATGGCGTTCCCAACTGTCGCGGTAGGTTCCTCGTCATCGTATTCCCATATTCTTTCGGGCGGTGGTGGAGGTCCCGGAAGTCGGTTGTTTCGCAGTCCCCATGGTGGGTCGATTCTGATGACTTGCCAGGTCATTCCTGGTTCCTTCATTGGTCCTGATTCCTCTCGTTGGGTCTCCTGGCTCCGGATAAACGCGTGAAGTCGATCATCCAAGAGCTGTCGGGCTTGGCGTTCCTGGTCTCTTTCGGTTCGAGCCGTTTAGAGTTCCTTCACGAGGTGGGCTGCTGCTTCATCCTCCGTTATGTCGTTGATGCTGCTAATCGCGTCGACGAGCGCGTCTCTTGTCTTTCGGCTTTCGGGTGTAATGTGGTATGTTGCCATCTTTGCTGCTATGGTTTCGGGTGGTTTACGATTGCTCGATTCTCACAGACGGCGCCAATTGTTTCTACCAAACTCCGTAGGAATTCCAGTAGAAGTGCGGATGGGGCTACTTTGGATGACCTAAGCTATCGCATGTATGTCTTCCTTTACCTGCTGTTAAGAATAATACACCGAACAGACGTTAAGAGCCTTGACGGGTTGTTCCCGCCTTCGACTCTTCGACGCTCAAGTTAGGGTATGAAGTGTAACAGTAGTATTGGTAGAGTAACGGGCGTACCTTATATCTGTTGTAGATGTGTTGCTTATATTGCTGATTGGGTATGGAGTCTTTTGTTGCTCTTCGATGTGGGATCCTGTTTTGTACATAGCCAGTCCTGGTATCTTCCGTTTGCCGTTCCGAACTCATGGACGTTCGAATGGAGTAGTTTTCTCGTTTAGAGTTGGAGCCTGTATTGTTGTCATGCGTTTGGTCTGAGCTGTGTTGACCCGTTTGTTTAGTGACTAAGTGTGCTATAATTGTGTGTTACGGGATCATATACTAATAGTTGCGATAATTAAGTTTTACAACTTAATTTCTAAATCCAAGAAGGTTAGAAAACTTACATCGAGGGTGTTATGTTCAGAATGAAAAAGATGTTGGACAAGGAGGAAAACAAACTACGAGGATGGCCGGCAATCTATGAAAGAATTCGGCGACAGAGGTGGTTGTCCACGGTGGTGATGAGTCTGACGGTAGAGATGAAGGTTTTAGAGTTTTTTCTGTTTAAGATTTGGGGTGAAAGCTATTAACTTAAGAATTGTTGATAAAGTGTTGAAGAAGAAAAGTAAGTGCAATAATTGTAAACTGAAACTGTATCTTTATTCATTGATAGATGACCTTAAATACAAAAGTATTACAATCTGTTACAATTCACATCCCTATAAATCAGGGATTGATAGAATATCTACTTCTACTCTAATTAAGATAAGACACACACTGAAATACTAAGAATACACTTTCCTCAAACAATTTGCAAATTTTTTAGGTTTATTCCATTTTGTTTCAATTACTGTTTTTTTTTAAATCTCGGGATAGTCAACTACTACTACATGCATATTTTTTTTTTGAAAGGGACTACCACATGCATATTACGAAACTAAGAATAAAAATAAAAATTGCGTTCAACGGAATAATCGACGTTGTTTCAAAATCCTTGATCCGTCCATGTCTAAACTCTACCTAACATACGAGAGTTGACATCTCTAGTTAAATGAAATCAACCTGCACGCTATTATTAGGCTGTTAGAAATAGATCACATAATTTATACACCATTTGATTTTGTATCAAAGAGAGAGAGAGACTTTGAGTACGTGCTGATTCGATCTGCGCGCTTTCACACAAAACGAGTAATGCTTAAAGCTCACATTCGATGAGATCAGATCACACATATTATAGCAACCTATTATATACTCGGAGAAATTGATCAACCTAATCTTTCCCAGAGACATCAACACTAACATTTCAACTCATGCTCGCAGTTATCAAAGTGAGTTTAAACTTCATGTTTCATTTCTTTTGACCTCTTTCTCATTTGCTTGTGTGAATCAAGAACTTATTATTAGATAGATGATTACTCTCTCTCTCTCTCTCTCTCTCTCTCTCTCTCTCATATCATTCCACATGCTTATGATAAATTATTAAATTAGATCCATATGTTTGTGATGCTTGATCACGATAGCGAGTAACCTTCTCTTGGTGATTGTCTGATTTACCGGGGAGGATCAAATCCCTCCACTACTGTTTAGTCATTACTTAAGCTGATAACCAAGTACACTTGAACTGTAAATCAAAATTATTAGTACAGTACTACAAGCGCGCTGGCTTGACCTAATATGGTCTCCAAGCCTAATGAAGCCTGCAAATTTGAGAGAGAGAGAGAGGTTTTCTCATAGCCTGATTACCTCAGTCAAAAAAATGATACACCATAAGGCTAATTGGGTGTTAAGACAATGTGTTTAAAAAATTGTCTATTGGGTGGTAGGGTGCATTCCAGCCTGATTCCAATTGAAGATGCTTCTTCATACACTCTCATTTGTAACTAAACTAATTAAGGAACTCATTGATCAAATATATGTGTGCAATATAGATGCTAATTACCATCTCCAAAAATTTCCTTTCCTAGCTAGATTATACCGATCTTTCATTACGTTTTCCATCCAACTTTGTTTTCTGGTTGATTTATTGCCTGTTCTTAGATCTTTGTTTTTCTTAATTGATTTCAGTTAAGGCAAAACGTACAATCAAATTTGAGGATAATCTTGAGAGTTTATATTCTGTTTTCTACTTTGATTATCTGTTGTTGGTTATTCATTCGTTGTCTCATTTGCCTCCACTTCCTAAACGGCTTCCGATCTGCATATTTTCCTTCATCAGTTCCGTGGTTCAAGTGTGTAGACAACTAATTAACCGAAGCCAATGGCGGTCTATTCTAAAGAGGTTGGCAACATATATAATGTTATTTACTTCAACTTTTTTGGTATCATTGTTTCATGATGTTTGTTATTTACTTCAACTTTTTTGGTATCATTATCTCATGATGTCTGTTGTCCAATCTTGCATCTTCTTTTTTTATTAATGATTTGAATTTCTGAAACAGATTGCCGGGAAATCCATTGTTTTGGCAATTGTTGCATCGGTTGTTTACATGGGGATCAAGTGGGTTCCAAGGAAGCAAGATCGAAATGCATCAAAGAAGCATGATTCATCTGAATCACGTTTTCCTCTTGCTTCATCATCAGTTGAATCACGTCCTCCTCTTCCTTCACCATCAGTCGAATCACGTCCTCCTCCTGCGCAGAAGCATGATGTGTCTCTGAGTTTCAGGGGTCCAGATACTCGCAGGGGTGTGACAGCTTCTTTATACCATGAATTGCTAAGCAGAGGAGTCAAAACATTCATGGATGATCATGACATTATAATAGGCTCGGCAATTTCTCCAAGTCTCATATTGGCAATTGAACGGTCAAGGTTCGCTATAGTTGTTCTGTCACAAAATTATGCATCTTCTCCATGGTGTATGGACGAACTTACAAACATTGTTGAGTGCATGCTAGACCATGACAGAATTCTACCACTTTTTATGATGTGGAACCTTCTACAGTGCGATATCAAAAGATGAGTTACAAAGTAGCCTTCGAAGAGCACGAAAAAAAGTATAGGAACCACACAGACAAGTTAGAGAAGTTGAAGCAGTGGAGAGATGCTTTAATAAAAGTGGCTAATATCTCTGGCTGGTATTCAAGGAATTTCAAGTAGCATCATGCAACTATTTTAATTAATAGTACGCAACGATGTATACTTGTGCTAAGGGATTATTTTTCCTTCTAGGTAGCGAACTTGTCAAAGAAATTGTGAGATCTATGTGTAGTAGAGTACGACCTGAAGAGTCTGAGTTGGGAGTGACGTCTACGGGAGATTTCGAAGCATTTCGATCAACAAGTGAAGACATGGTCATGAAGGGCCTGAAGGATGATGAGATCCGTATGCTTGGGGTTTACGGAAAAGGAGTTGGGAAGCATTTTATTGTGTTTCTTTTCGCTTTCGGTTTTTGGGTACTCATCAGCTGCGTGGGATGATTGAAACTTTAAACTGGGGCTGGGTAGTGGACTGACTTTGTCGGGTGAGTGATTTCTTAGTTTTCTCTTTAGTTACGAACCCACGTAACCTTATTTTTATCTTCATATGTTCTCCGTTGATTCGATGTACTCCATTTTTGTCGTGTGATCAACATCATATGTTTTATAGGAGCATAACCGAAGTACATATATATTTGTTAGGGAAAATTGTACAAATAATCATCAAATTATGACAAAATAGTCGCTTTAGTAACTATCGTTTGACATATATTTAAATGGTCACTTAACTTCAATCTCCGTTTATCAATTTGGTCATTTCGTCTATTTTAGACGTTACATACTTGACATGTGAGGAATAAAAATGTTATTCTATCCTTTAATTCTTTATATTCACAATAATGTCATTACTACAAATTATTTAAAAATTACAAAATGCCATTGTAGACTCTCTCTCTCTCTCTCTCTCTCCCTCTCCTGAGAGATCAAACGCAGAGCAGAGAGGGATCTCGACCACGACGCCGCCTCCTTGTAGTCGCAGTCTCCGCGGCTCGTCGTCTTTGTGGCTTCCCCGTCGTTCCCGTCACTCGAGAACTCGACTACGCCTAACATTTACAACAATATCATTAGAGATGGCCTAACAACCATATTCATGGAAACGGGTTGACTGGATCCAAATTGGATCGGCATCCAACCAATACAGCAATCGATAGTGATTCTTGGAAAGAGGTGAATGACGGTCGACGATTGCTCGGGTCTGGATTATGGTCGAGATGCACGGCAGAAGGACGAGTCGCGAATCCAATCGTGATCTCGGTCATCAACGAGTGATTGTTCGATTTGGGCCGGTGGGATGCGAGACAAACCGGAGGTATCGGTAGGCCATGGAGGCCGATTGAATCAATGGTGGGGTGGTGATCTAAGTTAGGAACGATCAAGATTATTTTTGCCCATGTCGTGGAGGCCGATCTGTGCAGTTGTGGATCTCGAGCACTGAAGCGTTGTCGTACTTGCTATTGAGATCTCATCTGCTTCGATTTCAAAGATTAAGCATGGGGAGGACTCATTCAGTCATATATATTTGTCGTCGATTTCTCACCGCGACTCAAAAAGATGCCGAATTATGCAAAACTAGGTCCAAGTTAGTCATTCAATTCTGATTTAGTTTTCGGCTTCGACTAATGGCTTCTCGAAACTAGAATAGAGCTCCTCAATTTTGATTGACAGAAGATTGTGCCGCAGAGGCGCTGGGGAGGAGACGTCGATCTTCTCTCCTCTGCTACTGCAAATCTATCAGGGAGGGATGGTGGGCGCCCAGATCAGATTCTTTGGGTGCCCATATAATTAATCTGGGTGTTCAAAGTAATTAAAAAAAATGTTTGAAAATACATGAATACCCTCCAAAAAATAACAAAATATTCCAAGATTTAACATCGATCTGTTGTGAGCAGGTAACTATTTTGATAGACGAAGAGCAAATCTGAGTGACCATTTTGATATATGACATACGATAGTTACTAAAATGTCTATTTTGACATAATTGGGTGACTATTTGAACAATTTTTCCTATTTGTTATTTTGCTCAAGTCAGAGAAACTACAATGTTGTAATCTTCGTGACAAGCGAATAGTTTAGTTGACATGATCAAGATTATGATCTAATTACTTAAAACACGAGAATTGTAAGTCATTCCAATTCTTCTTGCTCTATTGCTTATTTTCAGAAGACTATTATATTCCACTACAAGAGCTAATCAAGTATTGAAATAGAAAGGATGTTTCGGCATGATGTTTCAATCCTCTTTTTTTATCGAAATCAAACGGTTTCTCGAAGTCTTTCTAGGCTTAAAAACAAATCCGTCTCACGGAATCATGGGAGAACATAAATAATAAATTAAAATTTAACTTTAATTAGCGTCGATGAAATTTATATCGACCAGTTATAATAGTTATAAAAGATTGTATTTAATTTTAGATAATCTATGAATTCCAGTGTCATATGACTTGTCTCGAGTATTAGCTAATTAAGTGGTTAAGGCACTGTGCCATCCCGTTCACTATCTGAGTTCAAACAACATTGGTAAAATTTAGTTTGACCACTTACGATGATTATAAATGATTATAATATTTGATTTTAGATAATCTATAAATTCTAATGCTATATGACTTGCATTAGGTATTAGTCTAGTTGACCATGACATTGTGCTACCAAAGTTCAAATCCTCCCTCCCACACTATCGTCTATCGACTAATAAGAAAAATATGAATAACTTTTTAAAAAGATATATATTTAAATAAGGAAAAAATTCACCATATGTACTTGAACTCTTGCGTACATACGAGTTTGACACTCGAACTCTCAAAACTATCAATATGATACTTGAACTCTTAAAACACGATGAACATGATACTTCCGTCCAGTTTTCAGTTAATTTCACAGTTACTTGATGACGTGTCATATTTTTTTATTTTAAATTGAGGATAAATTGGTCATTTTGGATCTATTTAATTATAAAAATAAAAATCTGGGTTTCGGAGATAGGCAGTGCCACGTGGCGATGGCAAAGTCGAATCGGAAGGGGTATGGCGATCTATAGGAGCCGCCGATGACGTAGAGGTGGGGCCCGATGCCGATCATGATGTTGAGGAGGAGGAAGAGGATGGCTCAGAGAGAGAGAGAGAGAGAGAGAGAGAGAGAGAGAGAGAGAGAGAGAGAGAGAGAGAGAGAGAGAGAGAGAGAGAGAGAGAGAGAGAGAGAGAGAGAGAGAGAGAGAGAGAGAGAGGAGGAGGAGGAGGTCGTTTCGAAGCTTGAGCTTGAGTCCTCGGATTTCGAAGCGGAAGGCGAGGTCGCCAAGGGAAAGGGGCTTGTGGTCGACGTAGATGATGACGCGGTTGGGCGGGTAGACCGGTTGAGTTCGCCACCGACGATGGCGAAGATTTGGATGAGGTCAAGCATCCGGACCAATCCAACTCCGCCCCGTGCCTCGCGACGCATGACCTGGGAGAAGGGATCGCATTTATAGACGAGGAAGCCAGCGCGGTGCTGACAACAAAGTAGGAGCAGTCTTGGATGAAGGCGAGGTTGAAGATCGTGGTGGGGAGTTGGATCGGGTTGAAGTTGTCGGTTTGGAATCGGAGTCGGATACTGGTACGACGGTGGCCATGGTAGGTCAAATCAACTTCGTCTCCAGGGGTAGTTGAGTCATTTTTCTCAATTTTTTTTGTCACAAAAAATCCACGTCATCAAATAGACAGTTAGTAAACGAAAAACTGGACGGAAGTATTATGTTCATCGTGTTTTAAGAGTTCAAGTACCATATTAAGAGTTTTAAGAGTTCGAGTGTTAAATTCGTATGTATGCAAGAATTCAAGTATCTCCTTTAAATAAATAAACTCGTTAGGTCTTGTTGGGCCAAGGAACAACTCGGCCTTAATTCGGCTCCCCTTACAGGTTATGAACTTATGATCCTCGGAGTGGGCTTTCTCTCCCTCATTTTAGCATTTTGCCCACCCACTCGGTCCATTCGGCCCAAATAGATCCACACAACATTTGCAAGGTAAAAGGTGACGCTAACCTCATCGGTAGAAGAAAGTGACCCTAACCTCCTCGTAACATGGCTCAGGCTCGTCGGCGAACTGTGTATCATTCAGTCTAGTGTTCATCTTCAAAAGGAAGATGCTTGCAGACTATTTTGTTACGTTAGTATAGTTCCATGTTTTGGTTTAAGTATTAGTTATCACCCCCACAAATTGTATTGAGTTTTTGTTATCTTCGATCCTTGTTGGAGTTGTAGCATTGTCCTCCGGACTGTTTTGGATCATTCATTGTTAATTTGTAGTAGAAATGAATACCAGCTGTAATCTGGTTAATTTTGATCTGAATTAGCAAAGCCGTTCCAGCACAACTAAATCCTTGACCTCTCTGCATGCTTATTGCAATTAACGTGAAAGCAAAAAAGTTGGTGTCTTCCTAAACTGGTGTCACACTCTTTGCACAATCATCTTCTCTCAAAACCTAATTGCTTTTTCTAAGTTTACACAAGCTATGTCCAGAGTTTTGGACCCTTCACTGTTTCTCCCTTCAATTGTGAACACTGCAGAGTAAAGGAAATAATGGGCAGGGCATCATCCAGAGTCTTTTACCTATGCACATTAACCGTCTTCAACCTTGACCAGCTGGACAATATTCTTGCAGCGTTTCTATATTAGCAGGTTTGGTGTCGCCTCCATCTGCGAAAACGTAGGCTTTGACGTCTTTGATGGTCGTGATGATCTCGACGAGGATGAAGACGAAGACGTAGATTTGACCTTTTTCCGCTTTGGTTTCTTTGGAACATGAGCAACGAGTTCATTAGGAGCAAGGTTTATCAAGTTGGTTGATGGTTGGCATCCCATGGATTGCTCGAAATCTGTCACAAAAGCGTTCAAGAACTAAGCAACAACCAAAGAGAACGATTGGAATGATCCAATTGCCATAAATTAACAATAAATTGTCTACACCACCACACCAAAACAAGATTTGACATTACAACCACACCAAATGTACTTAAGGGTAATACAAATATGCAATATCTGAAAAGGGATCGGATGCCATAACTTGGTTCAACCATACACAAAGAAACCATAGCTGCAAATCTATCTGTTGAAAACCACTAATGTAAATGACACCGCCGGCCATCAATTTATAAATAGCTATCAAACAATCAAACCAAAGATAGTGGTCTTGATAGAAGCTGTGGACCACCATTACCAAGAACTAGCTAGAATTTTGTACAGGGCCACGAGCTACCCTTTTCCTCTAGGTAGGAAAGTGTTCTCTCGTGACAGAATAGCCAAGCCCTCCAGTTGGGGCAAAGATTCTTGAGAACTTTTCCATACCTTATTAGCATTTGGTTCAAATAAACTACAACATACACTAATCACATCTTTACCCCTAAATACTATTTAACCCGTGAGAAAAAAAAGACCCTACTAATACTTGTCTGGTTAGATTACTTACAATACGGCAGAACTGCACATGATACATGCCATAGTTTAATGGAACATATTGATAAGGCCCTAAAACCATTCGTATGAAACTGAGGCCCCAACCATCGATCCTTGCATTATTTTGCATGATATCTCACCATACATATTGTTCTTACATACATCAGTGGAAGAAACATTAGAAAATCAAATGGTGAAGATGATGATCATACCTTGTGAAGCCCAAGGAGATGGAGCCCTGCTGGAAGACTCCCTTCTATCACCGTTGTTATTGTGACCGAGAGTTGAGAAATCCGGTTCATTTTTGAACTCGTTCATCTGCAGCAACATAATGAAACAATAAGAAACAGAAAACATACATCTTGGTTGGCACCCTTTATGTAATCAAGCATGAAGATGAAGAAAGATGGTTAATTTGTGGAGGTAAAGTTACGTACCCAACTGGGTGCACTATCAGAGGGACCATCCCACCCAATGTGAGCTACATGCTTCACATCTGTTGGGAATCCAATTTCCATTTCACGCTCCTTCACAACTACAACAACATCCACTTGCTCATTTAGTACCAAATCCTCATAAAAAATTCAGTCTTTTTATACATGAACAAGCCCAAATAAGAGTTACAGTAGGAAAATGAGAGAGAGAGACAGAGAATGTTACCAAATATTTGAGAGATGTATTTAAAAATCTTGGCCATGGTGGAAACTAGAAGGCCAAATTGCTTCAAATGCAACAGCTCTTTGAAGAATGAAGGAACCAAAACACCAAAAGTTTGGGAGAGATGATGATGTACCTTTTGCCCTGCCACAAAGTAAATATACTTAATGGGTTTTTGCTTAAAACATTGTGAAGAACAGTATCAAATAAGGTTCATTGCATGTGATCTGGGAACTTTACAATCCCTGTGAATGAGGATTGGTATCTGATAATGTTTATGGAAATATAACACAGACATGAAGCGGATTAAGGAAAGCACAAGAGGATTCCCAACTATTCTAGTGCATTTTGCAGACCCTGTATATCAATCAGCATTTATTATAGGACAATAGTGGAAATGGAAATAGTAAACATACCTTAACAAGAGGATGATTATGATGTTACAAAGAGGAAGATGATTGATTAGAATAGAAGCAACTTCTTCTTCACATCCAACCAAGGTAGCAAGTTACCTCCATGCTCCATCTTTATCCACCTAACTACACTTGAAGCTTAAAAAAAGCTTAGAAACAAGTACTAATTGAACGCCAAAAACCCAAAAACAACGGATGTAGAAAGAAAAAAAAAGGAAAGAGAAAAAAAAACCCAGAAAGAATGGTGTAATGGGGTTTTGAGGGAAGTAACAAACAAACAGAGGGAGAAAGAGGGTCTGACAGAAAAGGGAGGTTTGAGCTGGGATTGGATAACAAATAATGGAAGGAAACCTCAAAAACGAATTAAGGGTGGGAAACAAATTGGGTGGTGGTCGTTTGCCTCTGAAAAATGCAATAGCCCTCCAAAAATGCAACAGATACTTGAATTGCGGGTGAGAATCTGAGACACACACACACACCGAGAAAGCTGGTATTTGTTTTTGTACAAGGGTCTGACTAGAACAACTTTCAAAGCAGTTTGGACCCATGTGTTTAGTCTAGTTGGCTTTAGTTAACTAGTTAACCTTCTTGTTTAGTTAGGATTTTGGCAACGAATTAAAAATGAGTAAGTCCATATTTTGATAACAAAAATGTCCACTTCCAACAACAGTTCTCTTGCCTTAATATTTCCCTCCATTTTTTTCTTCCCTCTAAATTCTCTGAGTCTACCTAAATCTAAATCAAGAATGCTTTGTGAAGTTAAATGTAACCATGGACAAAATTAGTACATTTCGCATTGTATTCAAGATTACACGAGTAAATTTATATGAGTTTAGAGAAGATCGCGACAATTTAGAATTTGTTTGGATTAAATATATAATTTTTCCTTTTTTAATTACTCAATGCATGAGGTTATTTCATTCCAAATGGAAGAAAACCAAGGAACACATTTTTTATTCTTTTTTAAAGGCTAGACATTCTTAAGTATAATTTTCAACCAGGTCATAAGCTTTGCAGCCCAGCTGTGTATGAGCTCTTATTTCGCTTCTGCATACGTCATGCCCTAACAGTATGAGAAGATTATTTTCATTAACCAAACTATAATTGTTTTGTCTTCTTATTTCTTTTGTTAATTGTAAACTCCTAATTTCCATGTCCTATTTTATTCTCAACAACTTTGTTGGCGTATCAAGTTGCAGTCATGCCATCCTTTATTGGAAAAATTCCCTGAAATATGGCTTAGCTGGTCTTTAGATAACATGTTAAGCTTCTCTGATTGTTGCTATCACGTTTATTGTAGCATGTATAATTCCTCAACAGAGCAAACACAATCTAAAGCTAATTTCATATGTGAAATGTGGTGCTGCTCACCTAGAGACAATTCTGCGCGCGTCTTCTGGTTTCTATATATTTGTGATGAATCTTTATCATATCCACCAGATACTTGTGTATTCAGAATTTGGAAATTCATAAAAAAAATTGTTGACAAATAATGATGATGAGGAGACAACTAATTGAAAATGATGATCCAAAGTCAAATTCCGATTTGTTGATGCTTCCTTCATTTAGGAAATTTCATGCTGCTTTCGTATACCATACTGTGTGATCGTATGATTCGTATGAAGTTATCTTTTTTTTAATTTTAAAAAATTCTCTAAACCGTTTTAATGACTCATTTGATCTATTCTCCATTTCTCCTTGATTTCGGACATGAAAACTAATTTACGATCTATTTAATTTCCACCATCTATTTGGATGTAGAAAGTTAATTGGCAACTCTCAAAATGTTTTATTCAGAGAAATTGGAGCTAAACCCTTTGAATGCACAAGAAAATTAAGCAACTTATTTAGGGCAACAAAGCACAACACAGATATTCTATAAAAAAAAGGGGACATTATTGAAAGAAAACAGAATAATTTAATGGACCACAACTCATTAAAGCCCTTCGGTAAAAGAAAACCCTGTGGACTTCAACCACGACCCACCCTATATGAGCCCAGCAACAGTGAAACTTTGGGCCTCTGCTGCGGTTTTCATGAAATGATACCCGGCCCAAGTTACTCTCTTGCTAGTACCCGCACCCGGCTCACTATTTGCATACTCCCCATAGTATAGCGTCTTCAGAGCAAAGTCACCTGTCCATATAGACCACCCTGCGGGATCAACGTGATCACCAATGGTGGACTGCATCACAACAGTCCTGGAGTATTCCTTCCAGGGACGGCTCAAGTAAGATCGGACCGTCCCTTTTGCCAGTACCAAGTTCGAACTTGCAATCACTTCGCATTTTTGGATGGAAGTTCCGGTGTTTCGGTTAGGGTCAGTACGACCTTGTGTCGTGATCATGTTGTTTTGTCCACTCGCCAGCTTTCGTGCCACTATTTTACAGTTTTGGAATACGACGACTGCATTTTCGAATATGAAGTCTATGGTACCTAAAAAAGGCCAAAGAAATAGGTTTTTTTGTTTTTTGAGGTAACGATAAATTTGATGTTGCAGTAGAATACAAAGCTAGATTTCATCGAATTCTCGGCCAGATAAAACCAAAATTCTTAGAGTATACTACACTAGTACATTCTCGCAGAAGTACCTACATAGTTAGACGATATAGATGTAGGATAAATATTTAAAAAGTTATGATCTCACACGCTATTTAACTATGTACCAAACGATCGGAGAGAGTCGCTGCTCTTCCACCTCAACTCTAGCCAAGTTTAGTCCAAAATAAAAATAATTCAAAAATACAACCCACAACACCTCAGGCCCATATTTAGAATAGGCCAGAAACCCCAGCCGATCAGATAGATTAGGCAAAACTTTTCCCACACCTCCTACAACCTTCTTCTGCCATGGCCTCCCTTGCCGGCCCTCTAATCCAGACGTCACCGACCGTCTTTCGGGAGCTGCCAGATATCGTCGGAGTCCGTCAGGGACCATCCGCTGCCGTAAAACTCACATAGTCGAAACCAGCCACTGTCAGAGGCACCTCGACTCCCAGACAATCCATCGGGTCTCCTGGCAGCACCAACATGCCTAGAACCCGAGCACGATCACTCCGCTGCTTCAGGTTCACCAATTTCATCGCCACTCGGATAGATGAACACCGACCTTGCCATTGTCCAGCCATCAACGGTGGTTTGGCCGAGAAACTTGGTAGGCTGAGAAACCTCCACTACTCCGTCAAAATACAAATCCTTCCAAAACAGAAAACCAAGGAAAAGGGCGCTGATTGCCGCCACTAGACTCGACGGCGTACAACCACGAGAACAGGCGCCACTCTCCGACACTAGGCGCGGCGGTGAACGGCCAAAAGCAAACCTAGGTCGCAAAACACTCCAAAATTTATGGAGAAGAGACATTTTTCCTATGCGTCATGGGTGTGAAATAGGTTATTATGATCAAATGTTCATGCATTTTCACATGTACCAAAAAAATGTTACATTACCTGTTATGTAAGAGTCTCGGTAGAACGAGTGAGCATAGAGTGTGTCTTGGAATGCATCTATACGACACCGGTTTATCATGGATTGATCGGCTCCGACACGAAGCGCAATGGCTTGGTGCTTTGCCGCCCCGGCTGTGTTTTGGAACCCAATTTCTTGTGCTATAAATCCATCACCAACAGCAGCTGCAATGACAGATACAGGATGATGTTGGTTGAGCAAGAAATGTACTAGTACACAACTATATCACTATATGTAGTAGGCTTAAAATATTTGAAGTTTTCAGAGAATGAATTAACAATATAAGGTGGACTATAAACGACCATATGTAAGTATGTAACGTTTATAAGATATTAAGATTCATACCTAGAGTTGCAGAATTGAAAGTGGTTGATCCATCAAAATGACGTACCTGGTTGTGCTCTTGTACGGTGCTGCAGCCACTGCTTCTTCCAGTCTTGTACTTCCCACTCCCGTCTTGCGCCACCACGACATTAGCCTCAACTCCCTTCTGAAAATCCCTCGACATTAGCCTCCGGTCTCGGTGTGTCACCCACGTCAGAAAATCATCAATCTTTAGTGACTGTTCATCCACCACATTCTCTTCTGGTGGAGAAAGTGCAACAAACTTGGTTAAAATGGCTCTGGACCTTGATATCAAGTCATTGACCCTAGTTTCCATTATGGTCTTGGCTGATAACCCTTCTAGTCCATCCAAGCATGTGACATGGTTACTGAGTACGCTACTAAGCCATGTATGAACATCTTCCATGGTATTGTCCACCCTCAAGTTTTTGAGGGCCACTCTAGAATCATGGATCCTGTCCATGGTGACATTCCTCAGCGCCATGCAATCGGCAAGCGCTGCTCGATCTTCAGGGCTGTTGATCTTGGCGTCAGCATCTTTCCCCGTCTCAAGGGCTTGTTGCAAGTGTGGTGTGTGAAGAAATCAAACACAAGAATATGCGGAAGCTTTTCTGGTATATTTCTTGATGAATGGAACAATAAGAATTTACAAGCATATATGCAACTAAAACTAAGAAGTTGTTGGCTATAGTAAAAGTAACAGAAGGAGACGGAGAGGACAGTAGCTCTATTGGAGCTGAAGGGGCAACTAGACAACAAAGCAATTAGTTCAAGTGGAACTATAATAGCATTAACTCCAATACTCCCCCTCAAGCTGGATCAAAGGGATCCATTGATCCAAGCTTGCACAAAAAACGTCGAAAATCAGCTGTAGAAAGAGATTTGGTGAAGATATCAGCAAACTGATCACAACTTCGAGTATAGTGAGTGACAATGATCTTGGACTGAACTTGAGCTCGAATATAGTGACAATCGACTTCTATGTGCTTGGTTCTTTCATGAAAGACTGAATTAGAGGCAATGTGCATTGCAGCTTGGTTATCACAGTAAAGAGACATGGGTTTGCTACTGGGCGATCCCAAATCAGACAACAATCCCTTCAACCAAATCAATTCACAAGCAGTGGCAGCCATAGCCCTATATTCAGCTTCTGCACTAGAACGAGCAACAACAGTTTGCTTTTTGCTCTTCCAAGTAACCAAATTTCCTCCCACAAATGTACAAAATCCAGTAGTAGACTTTCTATCAAGAGAATTACCTGCCCAATCAGCATCAGTATATGCCATGATATCAGTGCTGCCATTGTTCTTCAATAATATGCCTCTACCAGCAGATCCTTTCAGGTAACGAAGGATTCTCTTGACAAAATGAAGATGAGCTTGAGTTGGAGCTTGCATAAACTGACTAACAATGCTCACAGCAAAAGCGATGTCTGGCCTAGTGATTGTGAGATAGATAAGCTTACCCACCAACCTTTGATATGAAGTCACATCTGAAAGTAACTTACTTGAAGACTCGAGTTGAAGCTTGCTATCAAGGGGAGTGCAAGCTGGTTTGCAATCCCACAGCTCTGACTCCTTCAATAGATCAATGACATATTTTCTTTGATTTAGAAACAGCCCTTTATGAGAAGTAGCCATTTCGATACCAAGAAAATACTTAAGCAGCCCCAAATCTTTAATAGCAAACTTGTTGCTTAGAGATTGCTTGAGAACATTGATCTCTTCAAGATTGTCACCATGCTTGAATCAGATGCTTGAGAATGACCTGGGGGTAATTTCATATACACCTCCTCTTCAAGGTCACCATGTAGAAAAACGTTTTTAACATCCATCTGATAAAGAGGCCAAGAGTGATTCACTGCAACTGAAAGAAGAACCCTAACTGTACTCATCTTAGCAACAGGAGCAAATGTTTCTTTGTAGTCAACTCCATAAGTCTGAGTAAAGCCTCGAGCTACTAAACGAGCCTTATGTCTTTCCACAGTGCCATCTGAGTGAAACTTGGTCTTATACACCCATTTGCTGCCTACTGCCTTCTTTCCTTGAGGAATCTGGACCACACTCCAAGTTTTGTTTTCATGAAGAGCTTGAAGTTCGTCTGCCATAGCCAGTCTCCATACTTCATGTTTATTTGCCTCATCAAAACTTTGAGGTTCATGAGCAGCATCAATGGAGCTCAGATAAGCGGTATGTGAAGTAGAAAATTTCTTGTAGGAAATGTAAGTAGTCATGGGATACCTTGCTGTGTATGTCTCATAGTCACTGAACCTTGCTGGAGGTCCTCTTTCTCGTGGAGGATTTCGGCGAATGACAACTGGAGGTGGTGAATGTGATTGTACTTGTTCAGCATCAGCTTGATCAACTTCATGATCAAGATTTGAAACTTGAGTTTCTGGAACTGCAGCAGCAGGATTACAAGGCAAGCTGGTATCCTCATCAACTGTAATATTAGGATAGGAAGGCTCAGTGTCATCCTCAACAATAGGCTGACTGGGACATGGAGTAGTAGAATTGGAAGGCTGACTGCAAGCCTGATCAAATGGAATATATGGACTTGGGAACATATCAAATAATGACTCCCCCTGACTGAAACCATATGATTTTCCAATATAATAAGGGGTAGTCTCATCAAATCTAACATCCCTAGAAACAACAATCTTTCGAGTAGAAGGATTGTAACATTTGTAGCCTTTTTGAGTGGAAGAATACCCTAAAAACACACACTTTTCTGCCTGAGGATCAAGTTTACCTCTTAGATGAGCTTGTATGTGAACGAAGCATACACAACCAAATACTTTCAAGTGAGAGATATCAATCTTTCTTCCTTTCAGCACTTCAAGGGGAGATTTACCACCAAGCACTCTGGTAGGCAGTCGATTAATGAGATAGGTGGCAGTGAGCACACTTTGAGACCAAAATCTCTTAGGTACATTCATTTGGAACATGAGAGCTCTTGTTTTCTCAAGAATATCCCGATTTTTTCTCTTAGCAATCCCATTCTGCTGAGGAGTACCAACACAACTAGTCTGATGTAGAATTCCATGCATGCTCAAGTATTGTTGCATTTTATTGGACATATACTCAGAACCATTGTCAGATCTCAATATTTGAATATGAGAAGAGAATTGAGTGATGCTCAGATTATGAAAGTCTTTAAAAACATTAAAAACATCACTCTTGGATTTGAGCAAGTACAACCAAGTAATCCTTGTAAAATCATCAATAAAAGTTACAAAATACTTGAATCCATCATGAGACTCAATAACTGGACTCCAAATGTCTGAATGAAGAATTTCAAATGGATGACTAGCTCTAGACATGGAGGTAGTAAAAGGCAATTTAGATGACTTTGACATATGACACACATCACATTGATTATGTATCATACACATATTTGGAAACAAGACAGACATGACTTTCTTTGATGGATGAGCTAAGCGTTTGTGCCAAAGATTATGGTCTTCAACTGTACTTACATTTGCTTGAAAAACTTTGGGAGCAAAAGAGTTTTTGGATAGATAGTAAAGACCATTTAAAAAGAAACCCTCACCGATTGTTTTCTTTGTGATGAGGTTTACCAATATGACATTAGAAGAAGAAAAAATAGCAAGACATTTTAAAGTGTTTGTAATTTTTCCAACAGAAAGAAGTTGAAAGGGAAAAGAGGGAACATAAAGAGCAATTGACTCGATATGATCAGAAAGCAATTTAATTTTTCCTTTTCCCAAAACAGGAACACCCACACCATTTGCAACTGACACTTTAGAAGACAATTCTTCAAAATCATGCAAAAATGTAAGTTTGTTTGTCATGTGGTCTGTAGCTCCTGAATCTATAATCCAATAATCATCCACATCACAAACTTTGAGAGCGGTAGACAAGGATTTTAGAATACCTGAAGCTTCTTCACGAGGAGCAGAATCAGTTTCTGCAAGAAATCTGGCGAACTTCTGAAGAATAGCAGAGTGGCTTTCACTCCCACATATATTGGTTTCTTCATTTCCAGTACTCAACTGTTTGTTGCTAAGAAAGGCAGCAAACTCTTTCCACAGGCTTGTAAAATTACCGAGGTGTTTCACAGAAGACTCCCTTCCGGATTCATCCACCTCTACAGAACAAGAAGGCCGATTTGGATTCATTCCAACATCAGCAAGAGTTGAGGTAACAAGGAACCGCTCAGCATATTTCTTCTCCATAATAAGATAAAGAAGACAGAAATCGATCAAGAAGAAATACAGAGTCAGGCCTTGAATTCCTGCTCTGATACCATGAAGAAATCAAACACAAGTATATGCGGAAGCTTTTCTGGTATATTTCTTGATGAATGGAACAATAAGAATTTACAAGCATATATGCAACTAAAACTAAGAAGTTGTTGGCTACAGTAAAAGCAACAGAAGGAGACGGAGAGGACAGTAGCTCTATTGGAGCTGAAGGGGCAACTAGACAACAAAGCAATTAGTTCAAGTGGAACTATAATAGCATAAACTCCAATAGTTTGGACTCTTCTAGTAGCCCTTGCAAAAGATTAACATCAGCACTCATGGCAATAGGAGAAGTGCTAGGAGCTGTGGTTTTGATCATAAGTTGGACCGAAACAATTGCGACCGTGCTTACAATAGCAGCTAATGAGAGAATTAGGTAGAGAGATTTGCAGTGAGAAGGTTTCTGTTTAGGAGGAGCATCAAGCAGAGGCTGTTGGATTCCCATTCTTGCCTGTGGCTGATTGTGTATTGGTCTAAGCTCTGTCTTGCTTATATCTGCTGTCCTATAGTCCTTAAATAGGCCTTAATGGACAACCACTTGTACTAAAATTAAGAAATTAAACTATGTAATCAGCAATGATATTGTAGATTAAAGATAAAGTTGCGTGTCCTTATGGAAGAGGTTAAGGTCTCAATTTCAACACCGGCTTTTTTAAAGAGGTTGTTTGGTCGTAAATGAAGACTTTTTATCTATTTTAACCACGAGTTGCATACAATTATGCATGAAAATATTCCTCGTTTCCAAAGTACAGATAAGGAGGAGCGTGATGGCCCTGTTGGTGTGATTGGACATTATGAAGATAACTCTCACTTTGAGATTTAGTGGATTCTGTAGCTTAATTGAAAGCTTCTTTGTGGAATGGCAATCATGGTTGTCTGGACAAAGAGAAAGCATTGGAGAAATTCATGTGGGAAATCCAGCACCGGGTAAAAGATGGTGACATTTTTATAATCTTCTACACTAGGGGAGTCTCCATTCACGTTTTTTTTTTTTATGGAGAATTGATACTTTTTCATCAAAATATTTGAACTGACTACACATGTTTGTATCATTTTTATGATTCCTTTTGAGAAAAGGAGAAAAGAACCGAGTTTCTCATAACGTAGGGCTGTGTTGCCGGTTTGATTAGCTTGGTAATCCTTTTGAGCCTCTTTCCTAGTCATTGTTGATTAGCTAGGATCTGAAAGCAAAACTCATTGTAATCTGAGGAGTATTGTAATTCATGGCTAATTATTGAAAATGAGCTTTGTAGAATCGTTAACGTGGTATTTTCTAAAAAATAGAAAGAAAATCACCATGTCATATCTGTTTCACAGTATACAGGTATTATAACAATCTAGATCATCCTAGCATAAAAGAACTTGTTGAAAAGTTAGAAGAGAGATTAAGAATTTAAGAGCATCTTTATTTCATCAAGTTACAACAGTATTGTCATGAGTAAGTTGCAGAAAGCCTTGCAGTGATCAAGCAAGAACAAAGGTTAACCATAATTGAGACGGAACATATCATTCTGGACAAAGAAGCTTCCTTGTGGAGTTGGAATCAAGTGGAACATCTGCAACAGTGCAACAACAACACGTTAATGTAAACTCAACCAAATTACTATCAGTAATGTGCAAACTAAATATAACCTGGCTGAATCTTAGGTGGTGTTCTTCCCCTGGTAATTGGAGGCTGCCGCTTACGAAGACCACAATGCCGCCGGCTGTTGGTGATGGCTGGGAGTCGATTGTACTGATCAGATGCTTGCATTGATCGAAGGGCAGCTGGTTAAGCTTCGAAATAATCTCATCAACGCCAAATATCTTCTGGCCCTCAAAGCTTAAAAATGAGGTTGGTTCATATAGAGAAGAGAGGGAAGCTCTATCACTATCGAATAGAAGGTAATAGTGATCCACAAAGGCTCTCCCCACCATTTCAACTTGATCTTCCATTTCTCCTAGCTCAGCTCCCCTCTCTGTTTGATCTGCTTCTTCGCTTCACGAGCACTCAGAGCTCGAAATATAAGGAAAAATTATCTGCCAAAAGGTGCATAACATGTCACTAAGACGCCTCTGCAGAAATGGACACAAATTTTGTTTCCTTAATCAGTACTAGATGACGATCAAGCCCTTCAACCTTGTGCATTGTGGCTTTCAAAGGGTTTGCATTTTGATGAAACTATTGGGATAGTAGGGTAAATTGGACGATTGAAAATGGGGAATCCAGGCTGCTGTGTTTCTACGTCTTGTGGGACTTTTGTTAGTGCCGAAAGTATGGAATCATATACTTTCCTGAACGACCAATCTTTCCAGCATGGAAGCTTTTCTTTACCATCTGCACAATTCAAGACTCGGAGATATATTGTATACAAACTCCATAATGCAGTTTAGCACAACTGAACATGGAAGGTGGTGAAACAAACTTGTTGGAAAAGATGGTTTAACACTATTTTAATTAACCATTGTGAGACAATTAAATTAAGATATTTATTTGTTTAAATGGTTAAATGGGTGAATGAGAAATTATCAAGATAAACGCATTGAAATTGTCAATTAAATTGTTTATGACAGCTAATAAACCTTAGTAATGAATGACGAACTAAATAGTTTATAATTGTTTTGTAACCGCTCATAAAGCTTAGTTATAATATATAATTGAAGCTTACTAATTAGATTGTTTGTAACCGATCGTAAACATTAGTAGCGACAAATCTAATAGTTTTTAACTGTCAATTGATGGCAAGTATAATGACCAGAAACGGTTTTCGTATTAACTTAACAATAAATTGCTTGTTCTCCAATGAAGCCTATATAAAACGATCATCTTCTTCTCATTTCAACATTCCATCCGAAAAGAAAGCATCTCCTCTTCTGATCTCTTCTCTCCCTCTCTCAAATTCGGTGATAGACAAAGGTATTTTTAGTTCAACGAGAAGTTCTTGTGCTGCAGTACAAAAATTTATAGTTGTTTTATCCTGGGAGAACAACGTCATACAAGCCTATAGGCGGCGTAATTTTTTTTAAGGAAAGCGTGTGGTACACGTGACTCAACTGTGTTTATTGTTCATCGTTCATCGACATCACTTGGGTAACAAATTCGAAACTTCAAATTTTGTTCTTCCCAATTTATTTTATATTTACTAATTATTTGAATTAGTGATTTCGGATTTTATTTAATATCATATTATTTTCATACAATCTTAAGAACTTTCGTCTATGATATTGATTAACATGATTGGTTAAACGAAATGGTTGCTTAATGGAAGCTTGTTTCCTTAAGGAATTGGTTGCCTACACCAAAATTATGTTGCCTTCGAAAAATGGTTGCCTTAAGGAAATGGTTGTCTTTGGAGTTGTGTTGTGAAACACAAAATGTTGCCTAAGAGAATTAGACTTCAAAAGAGTTACTAAATAGTTACCTACGCTAATGAGGGTCTTTTTAAGGATAATGAAAAGTTTCCTTAGAATAAGGAAGCTCTATAATATGGTTGTAAACCAAATTCAAGTGATTGAATATTGAGATATTCAATATGAAATTCTTTATTATTTTGACCAAGTGAATCATATATTATTTATTGATTAGAAAATAACACGTTGTTGTGTGCATTTTCAAAAAATGCAACGTAAGGTGTAAAGACACTAAAAAAGCTAAATGTCACATCGAGTCCTTTGGTTATAAAATATAACATGATAATGAGTGTTGATCAATGTAATCTATGAGTGGATTGCACTTGATGATGTGAGATTTCACATCACTCGGGGAAGATGAGGTAATGCACCTTATGAGTTGAGACTCACCTTCATATAATAAGACGCATTTTGGGGTGAAACCCAAAACCAAAACCTTGAGCGGTTGACCCAAAGTGAACAATATCTTGCTATAAGGACTGTGCTGTGATAAATGGCGTCATAAACGATGGACATGACATGTAAGTAATTAAAGATTATGGCTGGGAGATGAAAGACTTGGAGCGGTGATATGACCAAACCAAGTTCGATGAATAATCAAGGGTCAAGTAAGGAGGTTCAAATTATGATATCTAGAAAAGAACTAAACAAAGTATTGTACGTTCCTAAATACTGAGTCGAGACTCAGTGAAGATGATTTTTATTTATTTATTTAAGCAAAATGAATTCTAATTTCGAAACATAGAATGTATCTTGGTAATAGAGCCACAAGTGGTGAAAATTTTAAATTGAAATGTAATGACCATGGTCAATGATATGAATAAAGCTAACGTTTCTACCTTTGTGTCTTCCGATGTATGGTATGGTAAACAAGGACATGTTAATTGATGCTCTGCAAAGGTTAATTAACTTAAAAAGTTTACCAATGTTTCAAGCATAATTGTGAAACTTGTATTGAGACAAACCAAACGAAATCATCTTTCAAAAGCACTGAAAGAATCAATGAATCTCTTGAATTTATCCATAACGATATATGTGATTTTAAATCAATACAAACAAAAAGTAGTAATATGTATTTTATCACTTTTGTCGATAATAACACAAATATTACTATGTGTACCTCATGAAAAGTAGACATGAGACCAGAGAAAGATGGTACATGATTCATTAGCTTAGCCGAAAACCCTCCCCTAAACATTGCTCCTCCATTTCTACTTGAACAATACGGGGAGGGTGCAATCATGCATTACTTCTGTGTTTCATGATTATATTGGGCATAGTTTATCACATCATTGCTAAAAGATAAGTAGAAGTATATCCCTCATTGTCATTGGCAAGTAGTAATGATGTACAAATGCTGCAGAGGCTTTGGAATGCAGCCTAGCCTTCAAAGATGTCAACCAACTATAATATGCGAACTGAAATGCAAGATAGTGAACCAACTAAGCTATTCCTATAATGTAATAGAGATGCATATGCACCTGATACAAAACCTGAAGAATGACATAAGGGTTGCCATCTGTAATGTTTTGGCTAAAGATACTGAAGGTTCAGTATCCTCAATGAAAACCCTACTTGTCTGCAGCCAGTGCTCGACTTAGCAGGAGATTAGCTAACAGACCTTGCCAGAAACCTCCTGAACAAGTTTCTCTAGAGAAGATTCTATGTCCTGAGTAAAATGAATACTAAAGGATCTATAGAGTAAGATATCACCGTATTGACTAGGGCTGTTACAATCACTGTAGAGCATACAACCTTTGGGTTGTAACTAAGAAAACACTAGGTCACTGACTCATCAAAAGATGTCAATCATCCAAAAGCCTCACAACACAAGATGTCTACATTGGATGAAAACATCTTTTCAGCTCTTCCCTTGATTTTCAGTGAAGTTCTAAGCTAGCACGAACACTATACCAGCAATTATTTTCACTGACCATATGCATTGCACTACAAATACCCCTATCTTATATCTTAATTCTCAATATCTAATCTCATTAGCCGTATGAAATCTCTATTCAAGCGCATAAAAATCATACCAGCATCTACAACACGCAAATCACACTAAACTCAGAGGTTTAGTAACTCAGAGTAATAATGATGGGTCAAGTCCCTCCTTAATTGGAGGATCAAAACCATGTGATAAATATTACACATGAGGAAAGCAATTGTTGTTGTAGCCTTGGTGATCCATTAATTACAAAGAAGGCTACCTACTATGTGTATAGTAGAGTCGGTGCAGTGAAGTTTGAAACTTGAGAAACAAAGCTACGATTATAACTTGGGTGGTGGCTGCAATTGTTGATTGTAGGAGGAGACAAGTTTGTCAACATTAAAGCTTGAATCAAGGAGAAGCATGACTTTGCTTCTTGGCATGCACACTACGTAGTTTTGATCACTTGCCTATATATATCGTAATGTAAGCTTGCAATCAAGCAAGCCGGGGAGTTCCATTATTTGTGAGCAATAGCTAGAGAGAGCTACTACATTTGGTGAGTGTTCGATGCAGAAATATCTCCCTGGAGAGACTTCCTCCGCGAAGCAGTCTCTTTTGATATCGGATGCTTTAACCGCGTGTACCGGTCTATCCTGTCTGTGCTTCGATGCTGGCGTGCCACCGTTCTTCAACGGAATATGGACTAAGTATAGCCTGCCTGACTTCTAATGTAAGCGATTAAGATAGGGAGAGCACCAACCCTATCCGAATGAGTTCTTTTTGCCTAGGAACCTAGGACTTTTGGATATGTGTCTCTAAGCTTGATCTCGACAATCGATACCCCCACGTCTCTCGTGTAGAGCAGAGCAATCCTCTCGATGAAGTGTTTGAGAACACTAGCTTCCTTTGAGTTTTCAAGCCCTCAGCATACAAGTGAGCTGCCCTTCCACCTTCAGGTTGCAGGTTTTTGCTTCCTTTGAGCCGTAAATACTCTCAATCGATAGTTGACAAGTATTCAGACCTTCTGGGTTGCAAGTTAGAAATCTTGAAGACGAGAAGTTCTAGGTTGTATTGCGTATAGCAAGGATGTTTGTATGTATTGTTTGTGGTGCCTTTCATAAGATCCTTACGTTCCTTATATAGTCGCTTACATATCAGTCATTGATTCTACTTCTAACTCCTTTGCTCTTCTAACCTTGTCTGCATCTGAAAACCAGCATCGCATCATACCTCTCTCATAGGCATTCTAATTCCATCATAACTCTGTTAAGAGTCCTACAAATCAACTAGTTATGATAGAGATTGAGCCGCGTGAAACCAGCTCGATAAGACACAGTTCTAATAGAACTCTAAGTCTTCTCCCATCGAAGCTCGATACAATTCTCGCTCGATGAGAAACTGCTTTCCTCGATGGAAATCTAACAACCCTCGATGGGCCGCTCGATAGACCTCAGCAACCCAAGCCCAAAGTAAATATTTTATTTAGGCCCAAACATTGCCCCTCAGGTCTTGAACTTGGAAACGTTCTGAACAAGCGAAAAGACTTGAATGTACCTTGAACGATGTGCTTATTGACTTTGAAACGCTATACCGCCACTTGAACGCCACGTCTAACTAACTCTTCGAAAAAGTATGACGCTCGACTGACTCCTCTATAAGAACAACAGTCCACATCCACAAGTTTTATCTTCCTCAAAAACTTTCAATTGCTCAGAGACCTGCAACTTTTTAACTCTCACAGTCAAAAAGCTTAAACCCTTTCTCCTTCACCGCCGTCAAAACCCTAACTCGGAAAAATGCCTCCCCGTAAGAACGTTACTACTCCTTTTGACCACGTCAACGCCAAGAAATTTGTCAAACGGCTCAGGGATGTCGCTACTCGATCGAACCCAGACACCACCTGCACTCTTGTCGTGGATACAGAAGAAAATACGGGTCTTCTCGGCCCGTTTCTGGAATCCCCATTGAATCCAGACCTTCCACCTGTCCTCCGAGAAGCCATCTGCAACTCCTCTCTCCTACAATAGGTAGACCCTACTGCAGACCCAAAGGGATGGTCTTCCAAAGACAGCCTCTGTTCCATTGGGAAATGGCCACACTCCTCCCTCGATGACCTCACCTGGTACCGCCAACGTCGCAGGCTGGATGAAACTCGATGGGATGCAGTAGGAATTACAGAGCTCATTGATCTATGCTTTTCTCTCCCAGCCGGAACCAACAAACCCCCACTCACTGCAGCTATGTGCTTCTGGGATTGCGCAGCGAACTGCTTCAGACTTCCTTGTGGAGATATAAGCATTACAATGCTCGATCTTTACACCATCTTTGGAGTTCCCGCCGCTGAGAACATCTGGATTCCTCAGACCTATATCCAGACTCCCATCAAGGCCTCAGACAAACGGCCTTCTTCCTACACCGCCTGGGTAAATCGTTTCTCAACGAGAAACGACGCAAAGGGAGGAATAGCCTTCTTGGAGTACTGGCTATCGAAATATCTGTTCTGCACGACCTCAGCAAAGGTCATTAAAACGTGGACCAATCTCGCTGAACGCCTTTACAGCGGAGAACCACTGGGTTTGGTTGAACCTGTTCTGGCTTCCATCTACTACAGTCTCCAGCGAGTTGCTCTATCTAAACTCGACTTGCACCAAGCCGGGCCACTTTGGATGGTAGACCTCTGGCTACAGGTCTATTTTCCTTTCTTTTGTCCTTCCAAAACCCCCATGTTCGAGGAACACAAGATTTTGGGCAATTCGCTGGTCTCTATGGAGCCTAGGACCAAGCAATGGTCCTACTTCAGGTGTTTCAGGTATCTCTGTTGTCGCAAAGAACTTCCCTATAGTGCCATCGCAATGATTCTGGATCGTCGTCACCCTGGTCTCCTCTCAAGTGGTTTTATGCCATCTCCTGATCAAGATAATCAAGCGAGGAGCTTGTTTGTTAAGTCGAACACCTGCCAGGATTTACCACTTCCAGATTCTGGGTATGAGCTTTATGCTCCCAATCACTTCTGCAGACAACTTGGACTTGGCCAGGATGCCCCTATGCCCCTTGCATGTTCTATCAATAAGTACACCGCCTGGCGGGCAGACAGTAAGTCCAATGCAGCAGAAGTCGATGAAGAATTTGGCTTTCCTTTGGTGATAATTCCTGAAATTTCTGAGCCACTGATCCCATCGAGGTTGGCAACCCCAACATACCTCACCTGGTCCTCCCAATTCTGGGTTGAGCTGCAGCATCGGAGTCCAGCACACCGCTTTGCCACTATCTTCCGTCTGTTTGGTGATAAATTCTCGATGACGGCAGACAAAGAAATACTCGACAATCCTTCCTCCGACTCAAGCCCAATCCCATGGCCACAGGTATGTTTTTAATTCAAAGAATTCCCACTTGTGTCTGGAAATCTCAAGATCATTAATAAGCATCCTTTTCTCCTAAAACAGCATGACCCAATTCCGGATGAAACCATGGCAATCAGTTCTTTTAGGAGGAAAAGGAAACAGCGTTCCAGCTCTCCTGTAAGTACTCGATCCATTACCTTTCTAGAACATGCTGATCCTCATTACTGACTTTGATGCTGGCCCTCAAACTCTGCAGTCCCAAAGCTCCAAGAAAACCAAACGGCCTCCACAAGATGGAGTTTGGTTGAAATTAAAACTAAGGAGTAGAGACGACCAATTGCGCCTTGTCACTCCTGCCTACTTCGCTTCATTTGACCAAAGGAGTAGCCAAGCCTCAGGATCTAGTGCTTGCTCAGCAATTGCCTTTACTATCGCACACTGGTTTTGCGCAAACCCAGGCAGGATTCCCACTCTTTCCCAATTTGATGATCTTCTTCTCCAGGGCTCCAAAGAATGGCAAGAGCTATGTAAGGATGAGTCCTTGGCCATGAAGTTTCCCAACCAGCATTTTGACTTGGAAACCATCCTGAAGGCAAACATCAGGCCGCTCCAATTCTCGGCTGATGACACCTCGATAGGACTCCTTACTCCTGATAGGTTTGCTAATTTGAAAGACCACGGCTGCTGCTCTTTCGATGACTTGTGGGCACAGATTCAGAAAAGCAAGAAGCCCCAGGTCTATATAGTGAGTTGGAATGATCACTTCTTCGTTCTCAAAGCCGAAGACGACGCCTACTATATAATTGACTCGCTAGGAGAAAGGCTTTTTGAAGGACACAACCAGGCCTTCATTTTGAAGTTCGATGAGTCCAGCACCCTTTCCACCGTTGGAAATGAAGTTGTGGTTAGCAGCCACAAAGATTGTTGCAAAGACTTCATCGTTGAATTTTTGGCTGGAATTCATCGAGCAGAGCTTGAGGAAGAGGAGAAAAAACAACCTGTAGCCCTTACCACCTTGTATCGACGTCTTCAGATCGAAATTCAGGGCTGCTACATTCCTTCCTCCTTTGGGGAAGGTTCCAGTGCCCATGATGAGCAGATCGTCTCAGAAGCTGAACAAATTGTCTCCTCACCAGAGCCCAGATCTGATCGATCACAAACTCCAATTGAGACTGGTCCAGAAGTCGAGACAACGAGTCCTCCTTCATCGGAGCCACTAGTTCAGGCTCATGAGGAAGCACTGGAACTGTCTCCCCAACAAGTAAGCTATTGCAAACCTCTCTTCTTAGGTTAATGATTTGTTCGATATACTCCTAACACTTCCTGTTATTTTTCATCGAAGCCTGATGCGGTTTCTATGGACGTAGTCATTCAGCAAAGTCTTCCTGATAGCCCAAGGAAACAAACAAGCATCATAGGAGTACCAATTCCGATGGCTATCGAGGATCAGCCTAACCAGTCTCTAGCCATCGAAGATGAAGAGCCTCCCGTTCGTACCGAGGAAGTATCTGTCCCCTCCTCATCATCTGAAAAGCAAATTGTCCCGCACAGCGTGCAAGAGACAACCACAGCCCCAGAATCTACAGGTGCATCGAACAATTCAATCACTCCTCCTGATCATGCCGTCCTTATTTGTCAGCTTCATAAAATCCTCTCTGGGCCTCTAGACTCCAGTTCAGATGTTCAGGCCGTATCGAGACAAGTGAAGGACTTCCGAGCCACTGCCCCTGCAGCATTTATTCCTTTCCTGGATCAGTTAGAAGAACAATTCCTTGAGTATCAACGCCAAAGTGAAGCCTATTATGACTTAACGCTCGGGGCTGATCGTGAGGCTGAAGCAACAAACAACTTAGAACAGATAGCTCAAAGGGAAACAGAGGAAATCAACAAACTGATGCAAGAGAAGGAGACAAAAGGAAAAGCTCTATCGGCTAAACGTGCTCGAAGACTCGTTCTTGAGGCCGACCTTGCCAAACTCAACTCTGAAATAGCTGTCTTGGAAGCTGAAATCCCCGCTTGCCAGGATAAAGTACATCATTTCCTAAATGGGGAAGAGGTTCGAGCTCAACATTTACGAGAGGCACGTGCGAAAGTTAGCGAAGCTTATTTAGCATCTCAACAAGCCTGGAGAGCCTCGGAGTATGCTAAGATTAATATCAAGAGCTTTGCCTCCCAATTGCGAACCTTGGGCCTCAAGTATAGGCTTTGAGTATTTGTTATCGAACAAAGATAAATTTTCATATGTTCATATTGTTTTAACTTTGTTTTAACAATGAAATCTTTGTTGGGTTTAAAACTCGATTGGGCCTCTATAATAAGCCCTTTTCCCGAATTCTAACCCAGCCTCATTTCAGGCTGTAACTAATTTGAACCTTTCGATTGTTCAGCAATAAATGGAATTGAATTCTATACTTGGAATCCGTATCGCGTCAAACCATCGAAATCTTTTGAAATACGTTTTAACTGCCCCAAAGATCTTCTCATTTATCATGCACTTCTTGCGAGCAGTCAAACCGCCTCCCTGGTCCACTGTTAATTGGACACGTATTCTCTATTGTTGGGTGTAATTACTCACGCAAAACCTAACCGTTGTAATTTCTGGCTATAAAAGGCTTCCCTCCCTTGGTAAAATGAACCAAGTCCTTTGCGAGAATGAATCGAACCCAACTTGATATGTTCTGGTCTTACTATCCAAAGAAGCCTCCAGATAAATCCTTCGATGTTCTTTCCTTTAGATAGCAATATCCATGCCCAAACCTGGACTAGATAGCAATATCTATGCCCAGGCACTGCCTTGACTCTCCCTGTTTGAAGGAGACTCTAAGGGAGAAGTCAAACTCCAGCGGTCCCATCCTCTTCGACTTCTGCCTCAGACCCATTCGGGTTCAATAGGCATAGAGGGTGGTGTTCCTCTTCAATGCCTCCTGCAATACCACGGAGAAAGTTGGGGGCATCGAGCTGGAGAAAGGCAGACCATCGTCAAGGCAGGTGCAACTCTTGTTGTAGTCCTCCTCCTCTTGTCTTGACGATTCAGCTTCCTCTCCCTCTCCTTCGCCGAGGTCGATCTCTTCAAATCACCGAGATCGATCTGCAGGCCTTATTTTCTTGAAGGACGGGGGGGAAGCACCAAGGATCCTCCTATTATGTTGAGAGATGGAGAACAACGCAGAGGATCTTGTGAAGATTTGTCTCTAAAGTAGCTTTTTGATTCATCTTCTGTAGTTTCAATCTTCACCATATGGTATCAGAGCCTGAAGCCGCAAAGCCTTTGTATTATTCCAAATATTTGAATGTAATATTTATTTTGAAGTGTAAAAGTTCTTTTGTATTGATAAACTCATATATAGTTTGCTCAAAAATTAAGCCACAAAGACTGGCCTGTATCGAACTTTGACTTGGAATAAATAACTACTCTGATTACAAAAATTTGGCCTCAGCTATAGGCGCTAACTGTTTAACCCCACTAGTAGGTTTATTCGATGACTATGATCCTCGATGAGTATATGAGTTGCCCCTGTAGTTTATTCAATGCAATAGCATGAATAAACTAGATTAAGCAGGATCTGGAGGATCATCATACTCCCAAACAGGTTGTATGAATTTCTTTAGGTAACGACCATTAATTGGGTTTGCATGTATAGTCCCATCTCGATCTCTTAGACGAACTGCCCCTTTACCCAAAAGTCGATCGATGATGTATGGTCCTTCCCATTTTTCTGACCATTTTCCTCGTCCTTCCGTTTTCTCACCAATAGGCAAGATCACCCTCCAAACGAGTTCTCCTTCTGAAAAACTCATGCCCCTTGTTCGCTGGTCATAGACACGAGCCACCTTTTGTTTCTCAGCACGGAGGCTCTCATAAGCCTGTATTCGATGCTCATCGAGAGCTTCATGCTCTTGCCACATTGCTTGGACATAGTCTTCACCGATCAAATTGTGTTGCTCCATTACCCGTAAAGACTGAACGTTAATTTCGAGAGGCAACACAGCATCGTGCCCGAACATTAGTGCATAAGGAGTTGTACCTGTGGGGGTCCTCTTACTAGTCCTGTAAGCCCACAAGGTATGAAAAAGTTCTTCATGCCACAGTCTGGCATTGTCAGCGAGCATTCGTTTTAGGATATGAATGATGATTTTGTTGCTCGCTTCAGCTTGACCGTTGGATTGGGCATAATATGGAGAAGAGTGGAGAAAATGGACTCCTAGATCCTTCATTAAGGTATCTACTTCTCTAGACATAAAGGCTGCCCCTCGGTCTGATACAAAACACTCAGGGATGCCAAACCGACATATAATATCTTCGAACAAAAACTGACGGATGGCCTTTGCTGAAGATACCCTGAGAGGTCGAGCCTCGACCCACTTTGTGAAGAAATCAGTAGCCACTATGATGAACTTATGCCCCTCAGACGAATGAGGATGAATCATTCCAATTAAGTCCAAAGCCCATCCTCGGGCTGGCCAAGGCTTGATTATAGGCTGTAGTGGTAATTTGGGCATATGGTTGACTGGACCATGTTTCTGGCATTCTTCACAACCTTTAGCGAACGTGATGCAGTCTCTGAGCATTCCTGGCCAATAAAAGCCATGTCTTCTTAATAACCATCTCATCTTGGGACCAGCCTGATGAGCTCCTGCAGCCCCAAGATGGACTTCTCTCATTAACTTCTTAGCGTCACGTCCAAAGACACACCTCAATAGTACGCCTTCTTCTCCCCTTCGATATAGCTCAGCATCTTTGAGCACATAATTGGGAGCTAAGAATCGAATCCGCTTATCAACCGGATTATTAGGATCCTGGAGATACGAAATGATCTCCTGCCTCCAGTCGTTATCGATGTGATCAAGTGTAGCAACGTACCATTCGTTTTTATCTTCTTGTCGTGCAAGGAAAGATGGAAGGGTTCTTCTTTCAACCTTGAGTATTCGTTCTCGTACTCCATCTTGCAAACTCACACCCGTTGCTAGTTGAGCCAACTCATTAGCTGCAGAGTTCTTCTCTCGAGGAACATGACTCAACTCCACCTCTGTAAACAACTTCAATAAATCACAGGCCCTCCTTGCGTAAGGTTCTAGTATTGGACCTGCTCTGTATTTTGTCTCAAGTTGTCTGATCACCAATTGGGAATCTCCAAGCACATGCACATCATTGATCTCCATATCTAATAGAAGTTCTAATCCGATGATTAAAGCTTCATATGCTGCCTGATTATTTGTGCACTTGAAGTCCAACCTGAAAGAATAAGAATAAGTTCGGCCGCGTGGGGAGATCAAGGCTACCCCTGCCCCAGCCATAGTACTCGTGCTTGACCCATCGAAATATAAACACCAAGGGGCTAAATCGATACGAGAAAGATCCAGTTCTGGTCCATCGATCACTTCTTCCATGGGATGATGAGCCAAAAAATCGGCCACTGCTTGGCCTTTCACCGCCTTCTGAGGAACATATTGTAAAGAAAATTCTGAGAGAGCCAGAATCCACTTCCCAATACGACCACGGAGAATTGGTCTGGATAGCATATACTTCACTAAATCTGTTTGTGCTATGACACACGTAGTGAAGGATAACATATAGTGCCTCAACTTACAACCAGAGAAGTATAAGGCTAGGCATAACCTTTCCATTGGGGAGTATCTCGTTTCACAATCGTTCAGGGTACGACTTAGGTAGAAAATAGCACGTTCAACCCCTGCTGTGTCGTCCTGAGCCAGTAGGCTTCCAATGGAGAGTTCAGTAGCTGATATGTACAGCTTAAGAGGAACCCCAGGTCTTGGTGGAACCAAGACTGGTGGGTTCGTTAAGTATTCTTTGATGGTATCGAAAGCCTCATGATGTATAGGCTCCCATACAAAGTCCTTCTGATTTTGAAGCTTGAGGATAGTAGAGAATGGCTGTGTCTTCCCAGTAGCATTGGCAATAAACCGTCGTAAGAAATTGATCTTTCCTAATAGACGTTGAAGCTCCTTCTTACTCTTAGGTGGGGCTGCACTGATAACCGCTTGTTTCTTGTCGTCCGGTATCTCAATCCCACGCTGATGAACGAGAAATCCCAGGAAGTCGCCTGCCTGGACGCCAAACACACATTTGGCAGGGTTCATCTTCAGCTGGTGCTGCCTCATTCTGAGAAACACTTGTCTCAAGTCTTCAAAATGGTCACTTCGATGCTTCGTTTTGACTACCACATCATCGATGTATACTTCCATGGTCTTACCGATAAGATCATGAAAGATCAAGTTCATAGCTCGTTGGTAGGTGGCCCCTGCATTTTTGAGTCCAAACGGCATATCGACATACTCAAAAACACCGGCAAAGCCTGGGCATCGAAACGCTGTTTTATGTCTATCCTCTTCAGCCACTGGGATTTGGTGATATCCTGCAGTACCATCCATGAATGTTAACATCTCATGGCGGGCCACTGAGTCAACCAACAAATCGGCTACTGGCATAGGATAAGCATCCTTAGGGGTTGCATTGTTCAAGTCTCTGTAGTCGACGCATACTCGCATCTTTCCATTCTTCTTTTTGACTGGAACTATATTAGACAGCCACTCATTGTATTTGGCCACTCGTATAATCCCCGACTTGAGCATTTTCTCAACCTCCTCTTTAACTAGAATTGCTGTCTCTGTGTTCATGCGTCGCATCTCCTGTTTTACAGGCTTCTTTCCCTCGATGGTGGGCAAGTTGTGACAAACTAAGTCTGGTGAAAGACCTGGCATGTCCTCGTATTTCTCTGCAAAACAATCTGCATATTCTTTCAGCAATTCAATCATCTTGAGCCTCTCTTCAGGCTCCAAGAAAGTACTTATAGCCACAGACATTGGCTCTTCCTGTGTCCCAATCTGAATATGCTCGATGGGATCTTTGACTTTAGGAGGTATATCATCTAAAGCTGCTGGAGCGAGTTGAATCTCGTCCTCCTCTTCTAAGTCTTGCAAAACGTCCTCATCCACGTATTCCAATGCTGCAACCATTGGAACCTTCTCGTAGGCTTGACTTTCTAACATAAAGTTGTGAAAGCGATCGTGCAACGAAAGACAAGCCTCGGTCTCTATTTCTGATAGAGACCCATTCATGGAGAACGTCTGGATGGTAGCTCGATAGTGTAGGGTCTTTGACTATCTTGATTTGCTTGAACAATCCCCCACTGAGCTAATTCGGAGGCCGTGACACCTATCGGGCGGCCTTTACTATCGACGCCACATACCTCCAATGGCCTAAGGTCACTGTGGTAATACCTGGCCTCTAGCGCATTAGCAGACACGGAATAAGGACGAGGGTCAGCGTTGACTATTTCTGCTTCCCCTGACTCCATGTTCCATAACAGCATCTGCTGATGCAGCGAAGATGGTACACAGTAGCTTCGATGGATCCAATCACGTCCCAAGATGGCACTGTATGGTGATGTACATTCTACCACAAAGAATGTATAAGTGCCTGAAGCTATCCCGATGTGTACCTGTAGGAAAACAATTCCCAAGGTCTTTGTTATGCTACCCTGGAAGTTCCTGACACTCAGCGAGGTGTCTTGGATAGCCGACTTGGGAACACCGATAAGGGCCAATGCCTTATAGGTGATGATGTTCACTGCTGCCCCTGAGTCCACCAAAAGTTTATTCAATTTGACTCATTGGACTTGTCCAGTGACATATAATGGCCGCATATGCATGGCCATGTCGATGGTGGGTCTGGAGAACATCATTTGTCCTCTTGTCTTTGGTGAACCCAGCTCTTGTGTGTCATCGAGCGTAGAGCTGTCTGGCACCTTTGATTCTTCATCTTGTAACATCACGCTGCTGATGTTTCTGGACTCATCTCTTGTTGCTGGCGAGGGTAAGGCATATTTGGAGGATAGGACATATACCATGTTAATGGCTGTAGTGTCTTCCTCGATGGAATTTTGTACCTCATCGACCTCGTCCTCACCGTAATCCACCAACTCTTCGTCATCGTTGTAATTATCACCTCCAGCCGATGACTATCCTCCCTCGATAGACACTGTAGTCAGTTCGAGGTGAGCAACTTGCTGTATTACGTCCTCCGGAATAGGATCGATAGCTGCTGATGGTGTTGGTGGTGTAGCTGTTTCTTTGGGAACTGGGGCTAGTCTCTTGGCCTTCGCTTGCTCTTCTACAACTAAAGGTCTCGGCTTCCATTGCAAGACTGGTGGCTTGCTCGGAGTACCTTGTTGTGGTGGCCCCTCCGTTCCCTTAGGAGGTGTCTTCAGCCCTACTTGTTTCACCGTGTCTTTATCGAAGTTGAGGCGCCTCCTTACTGGCTGTTTCTGAAATACACGATGAACCTCTACAGTAGGTTCAGACTCTTTTCCTTTGTTAGCTAGTTCTGGGTTTCTATCAAAAACCCCTGGTCTTTGGGCTCTCACCTTGGGTTCGTGAGATTTCTTCCCAAACACCACTAAAGGATTTGCTGCAAGAGTGTTCAGTCTTCTCTGCAGCACTTCTGGAGGAAACTCCAGGTCTTCTTTCTTGATAAGGCCAGCCTCGTAAGCGTCCAGTGCTCTCTTGGCCCTACCAAAACGTCGTTGTAGGTTCCTCCTTTTACTTGGAGTCACCTCGACTGTCTTTCCCTTCTCCTTAATATACCATACATCCTCCTTGGTGATGTTCCTTGAAGCTGGAGGTACATATGGTTTGGTGAGCGTATCGGCAACCTTGGATTCAGGTGTCTTCATTTCACTGGCCTGTTTTGTTGCCCTTGGTCGCTTAGGAGCGGGAGTATCCCTTTGTTTCGATGGTGGGGACTGATGATCTTTATTGGAAAATAACTCCGGGAAGGCTTTGGCTGCCTGAGCCAGCTCTTCAAAAGAGATCTTCAGCCCACTTCTCAATTTGCAGTGTGCACAAAGGGCTACTGGCGAGTCTGCTTTAGGATCCACCTTCTCCTTTCCTTTATTCTTCGGTGTATGAGGTAGACTCTCGCCAGCAGTTGGTTGGTCGTTGGACTGCTTTCTTTTGTTTGTCTTACTAACTGTCACGTCCAGCATTCCAACGATCATGGGGACCGGAGGTATTAAGTTAAGCGATGTTTTTTGTTCGATCGCTATCACTCCATCATCGATCAGCTGCTGAATCTTATATTTCAAATCTCGACAGGCAGCTGTAGTATGGCTTCCCCACTTGTGGTGGTATCGACAATAAGGGAGACCCCTAACATCATCAGGATGTGGGTCTGGAGATCCCCAGTTATCGGGTACCACGGCTATCCCTTCTAGGCATAGCTTTTCGAATATTTCTTCCCGCCAGGATGCGTCATATGTGACGCGTGTCCGCTTGGGTCGGACAAAGGCTATGTTTCTCTTGGTCCGACGCTTGGGCCTCTTCTTCATCTGAGTTGGTTTATCTGTAATGTGCTCTGAAGAAGTGCCATTGACGGGAGATTCGGTGACCAGAGGAGATGGTGTTCGATGAGGATATTCAGGATGAAAATCCATCTCTCCGTTTTCAGCGATCACAATCACTTGCCAGTTGATCAAGCCCTGGATCTTATCCCTCAGGGTTGAACACATCGATGTTCGATGGCCAAAGTGATTATCGAATCTACAAAAATGTTGGGCTGGCCCTTCATACCGTAAATGGCTAAGCTTATAGACAGGGTAGAAAAAGATCAGCCCCATATCTTTTAACCTATCCAAGTATTCATCCACCATGTCTGTCTTGAATGAATAGGTTAAGTAGGCTGGTTGATTCCAAGCCTCTCTGTCTTCGAGGATCCTATTAGGTGCTGGCCAGCTTACATCGACCATGTTCACCTGTGGAGCCGGGAACGGCTCTGAATCCACTAAAGCTGCTGTCTTGGATGAGCCTTCCAACTCCAGCTTTCCTTCGTTGATCCACTTTTGGATCTGATCTTTCAGTTTGATGCAGTCCTTGGTAAGGTGGTTCCACGCTCCATGGAACTTGCAGTACTTTTTACCCTTTAACTGCTCAGCCGTGGGAAGTGGTCCGAAGTCGGCCTTGACCACGCGCAGCCCGTACAGCTCGTCTAAAATCTCATGCGCCATGTTGGCGTCATAAGTGTATTTCTCGAACTCTGGCTTAGTGAAAGCCACTGTCGAGAGCTTGATGGGACCTCTGTTCTTCTGAAGCTTTCGGGGTTTTAGTACTTTACTGGACATTAAGTCCACAGCCCCTATATGGTCATCCTCAGAATCTGTCTCCTGGTCGTCCATCGGATCAGCATAAGCCACAGTTTTCGGCTTTAACCTGTCATAGGTTCTATTGGTATACGTCCCTTTGGACGCGTTCTTCCTGTTATCTCTCTCCTGCATGTTGCTGTAAGCTCTGGTTACAGCGGCGATGAATTCATTCAGGGAGAAATATTTGCTGTTTAAGAACAGCTGGTGATATGTATCTTCCAGCCCATTCTTAGCCATCTCGACCACCTCTTCCTTACTCAGAGGGGTCTTACAGAGGTTATACTCTGAACGGAACCGGTGCAGGAAAGTGACCGGACTCTCGGTCACTGACTGGCTAAGAGAAGCCAACTTTCCCACGGTGGTTTCAGGTCGTTCAGTTCCGAAGTGATCTATAAACAGGGCCTCCATCTCCTTCCACGTACTGATCGAGCCTTTCTCGATACCAGTATACCATACGAGTGCTGACCCTGATAACGATGAACCAAAGACCCTTAGTTTGAGTCCATCATCCTCGGCAAACTGGCCTAACTGCAAGGTGAAGTAGGCCAAGTGTGTTGCCGCATTAGCATCATCGTCACCAGAGAATGTTTGGAAGGTCTGGTGCTTATAGAACTTTGGCCAATGCCATTCGTTAGGATCGTCTGTGCCTCGGGGATACGGTGCTTCATAAGTCTCATGCATCTTGTTTATTCGTACATGACAATCCTCCAGGAGCTTACTTATACGTGCTTCCCACTCAGACGCAAAAACCTCTGACCGTCTGGTTTTCCTAGCCAAATCCGATACGGTTTTGGTTAGAGAAGCCATATCCCTATCCATTCTTTGAGTGATAGACGCCGCTGCCCGGCGGTACTCTTCCAAACCTTTGTTTAAAAGGCCTTGGACTTCAGCCCGTAGGCTTGCTTGACCTTCTGCCAAGCTAGTTACTTGAGCGTTTATGGACTCTTTATCCTCTTGTTCTTGAGTCAACTCTGACCGCATAGACCGCATAGTACTTGAGATCTCCTTTAAGGAGTCGGTCTGAGTAGCGAGATGTCCACCATGTTGATCAAGTTTGTCTTCGAATAATCGAAACTCTCTAGCGTGGTGTTCGTCCCGTTTCGCTGCATAGGCCACGTAATCATTATACGTGAGTGCCTTTATCTGCGCTTCAGTTAGAGGCTGAAACTCCATGATGTTGAAGTTGTTAGCGAAGATAACCTCAACCGCTTGATTACTCAATGAACGACACTGGCTTGAGGTGTGTTCACGGTATGCCGGTTGTGGATGTTTGCGACACTGAGGATAAACCCTTTGATAAGGATCTCCAATTGTCGCTTAGAGATGCAAAGAAGTATTGACAGTCCCACTGGGCGTGCCAAAATGTTCGATGCAGAAATATCTCCCTGGAGAGACTTCCTCCGCGAAGCAGTCTCTTTTGATATCGGATGCTTTAACCGCGTGTACCGGTCTATCCTGTCTGTGCTTCGATGCTGGCGTGCCACCGTTCTTCAACGGAATATGGACTAAGTATAGCCTGCCTGACTTCTAATGTAAGCGATTAAGATAGGGAGAGCACCAACCCTATCCGAATGAGTTCTTTTTGCCTAGGAACCTAGGACTTTTGGATATGTGTCTCTAAGCTTGATCTCGACAATCGATACCCCCACGTCTCTCGTGTAGAGCAGAGCAATCCTCTCGATGAAGTGTTTGAGAACACTAGCTTCCTTTGAGTTTTCAAGCCCTCAGCATACAAGTGAGCTGCCCTTCCACCTTCAGGTTGCAGGTTTTTGCTTCCTTTGAGCCGTAAATACTCTCAATCGATAGTTGACAAGTATTCAGACCTTCTGGGTTGCAAGTTAGAAATCTCGAAGACGAGAAGTTCTAGGTTGTATTGCGTATAGCAAGGATGTTTGTATGTATTGTTTGTGGTGCCTTTCATAAGATCCTTACGTTCCTTATATAGTCGCTTACATATCAGTCATTGATTCTACTTCTAACTCCTTTGCTCTTCTAACCTTGTCTGCATCTGAAAACCAGCATCGCATCATACCTCTCTCATAGGCATTCTAATTCCATCATAACTTTGTTAAGAGTCCTACAAATCAACTAGTTATGATAGAGATTGAGCCGCGTGAAACCAGCTCGATAAGACACAGTTCTAATAGAACTCTAAGTCTTCTCCCATCGAAGCTCGATACAATTCTCGCTCGATGAGAAACTGCTTTCCTCGATGGAAATCTAACAACCCTCGATGGGCCGCTCGATAGACCTCAGCAACCCAAGCCCAAAGTAAATATTTTATTTAGGCCCAAACAGTGAGATAAAAATAGAGAGCCTCATTTTAAGAATTTGAGAGAAGTCTCAAATTAAGTGGAAAGAAAATTCTTTTTGAGAAAGAGAGAGAGAGGTGTGCCACTTAGAGCATATGTTGCATGGCCGGAAATAGGAGGAGCAGCAGAGGAAAACGGTGGGGGCCAGCCGGAATTGCTCGAGCAAGGAGAAGGGGAGCGTGCAGCGTGCAGCTTGACGTGGCCGGCGACCGGTCGTTGACCGAGGTCGCGAGCTGCTGCTCGAGCAGCGTTTGCTCGTCGATGAGGACGTGCAGCCTGGCGGAGCCCACGCACGTGGGTGACGCCAGGTTGCGTGAATTTTTTTTTACGTACGGCGCGTGTTTAACACGCGCCAGTAAGAAGTAATTTTTTTTACAGTGCGAGATGCTGGCCAATCAGGACGCGCCATGTGGCCAGCATCTGATTCATTTCAAACCCAACGGCCAAATGATCTGAGCCGTCCATTTCAAATACAAAATTGAATATGACGGCTCAGATTCAAAGGCAACGGCTACTGCAATTTTTTTTCAAACCGGCTTCAAATTTTAACGGGCATTGCCCAAAATTCTTCTAATTTTTTTTTAAAAATTACAAACATTACCCTACAAATTTTCTATAAATACTACACCAATTTTACAAACCTCCCACACCAATTTGTGCACAACAAGTTCATCATCTCCCTCCATCTCTTCTCTCATTCATTTGTGTTTTTTCTCCAAAATAATGTCGAATTGGCTTACTTCGGAAGATTTGCAATTGTACATTTCTTATATGCATGTTAGCATTGATCCTATCACCGGCAACAAGCAAAAAGTCGACAAATTGTGGGAAAATATCTATGCCAATTATATCGAAAATTGGGTGATTGGGCATGGTGAATCAACAAAAGAAGATCGGACCCAAACGGCCATTTCATCTCGTTTTACTAAGTTGAAGCCGGTTTTCAATCTTTGGGGCAAAACTCTTAGTTATGCACGAAGGAATCCACCACCATCCGGCACTTCTCCACAAGATCAAGTAAATTCTAGAATTTTTTTCATGTCTATTATTTTGATTTTATGAACTAAATGTTGTTATCTCCATTAAACATAAATAAATTGTGACATAGAAATTTGATAATTTTTATAGTTAAGAAAACCTCAAATTTGGTTTGTGTCGAAGACAAAGAAAGAGTTTTCGAAGTTTGAATGCTGGGAAGTGGTGAAGACTCATCCTTTCTTTAGGGAAACCACGGCTACTACTCCACGTATTTACAACTACGAAGCTACTACTCCTATCGTTAGCGAAATGCCTCCCACCGTCAATTTGGATGATGATAAGGTGATTGCAACACCAATGAGTAACCGAGAAGGTCCTTCGAGTCTCCCTAGACCACTAGGAGTGAATGCAGCAAAAGAAGCAAGAAAAAAGGGGGAAAAATCATGACTCCTACAAGTGAGCTACGAGAAGAGGCTTTGAAGACCATTGCGACCAATCAAGCCATTTGGGCCGCCGCTCAAAAAACAAGTGAGGATAACGATTTTGCTTTACACAAAGCGCAACTCCTCATTCAAGAGAAAGACTTCAAATTGAGAGCTCTACAAGAAGAAACAAGGATCATGACAATGAATATGGAGCAAATGACCCCAAATTCAAAGAGGTATTTCACGAAGAGGAAAGCGAAAATCCTTAAGCAAGGAGAAGGAGACGACAACGAACAACAAGATAGCGAGGGAGCCTTTTCAAATTGTTATACCCCACTTTTTCAATAATTTGACTTTCGTAATAAATCTAGGCTTGGCTTGTCATTATGTAATTTAAATTTTCAAGAAATAAAAATGCACTTTTTATTTAGAGACGTTATTAAATAACATTACATGAAATCCAAATTTAAATACACCAAATTCAAATACACTAAATTAAAATACACCAAATTGAAACAAACATAATGCAAAAACATATAATTCAAACAACATATTTAGATATGTTCACCGGTCTCTAGATACCAATTGTGCTTCACCAAGTCCTTCTGAAGCTCTCCATGGATATAAGAAGACTGAAGATCAACAACACGGTCACGAAACCGTTATTCATCTAGTCCATCCCTTCCAACTGGCTCAAAAGGAATCTGATTACCTTGTTCATCCACTGGCCCATCATAATTTGTGAAAGCACTTGATGGGTTTTCTAGATCTTCTTCTTCATTCTCCTCAAATTCTACCTCATCAAACTCTTCCTCAACTATCATATTATGCATAATGATGCAAGCCAACATAATACTTTTTATTACCCCTTATATGGTGAGACCGAGCTGCATGACGAATCATTTCCCAACAAGATTGTAAAATGCCGAAGCATATCTCCACATCTTTGCGGTATGCCTCTTGTTTCTTTGAGAACAACTTCTATGGTAGAGTCTGAGGATTAGAAATAGTTTTCACAAATGAAGAGTACCTTGGATAAATTCCTTCAGCCAGATAGTAAGTGTTGTGGTATGTCATATCGTTGACTTTAAAACTCTTTTGCGGGCTACTTCAGGCAAGGAGTGAATCGAAGATATCCGATTGGTGAAGAACGTTGATATCATTATGTGCTCCAGGTACTCGAAAGAAGCTGTGCCATATCCACGTGTCATATGAGGCCACCGCCTCCAAGATAATAGTGGGACGCTTAGAACGGCCGGAGTATGCCCCTTGCCAAGATGTTGGACAGTTCTTCCATTCCCAGTGCATGCAGTCGATGTTTCCGATCATATCTGGAAATCACCGATGTCTGGCCCTCCTTAGAAGTTGAGTGATGTCAGTTACATTTGGACTACGGAGGTAAAGGTCACCGTAAATCTCATGCACTTGGGTGCACCACTTCTTCATGCATACTAGTGTGGTTGATTCACCCATCCTTGTGTATTCAGCACACTGATCTGTGGCTGCGCCGTATGCCAACATTCGGATAGCACCGATCATCTGTTGTGGAAGAAGTCCTTGCATTCCAATGGCATCTGCTCTTTGATGCCAAAATGGATCGTTGTTGCAGAGATCCGTGCAAATACGGTTGAATAAGTTCGAACTCATTCGGTACCTCCGACGAAATGCTTGCTCGTTGAAGACGGGGCGTTCGATGAAGTAATCTTCCATAAGATTATGTCCCCTTTGCACCTTCAACCTTTCTTGGTTTGGACGGCGACGAGATGGTTCATCATCGAACGCTGTAGCTACCACGACCGCTTCGGTGACGAAGGCGTTAGCTATTTCTGCATTTTGCCAACGTTGTTGTCGTCTCCTCGTGAAAAAAATGTTTTAACTAAAACGATCCATCTTACTGATGCTAGAATGTGAATAAATGTTGAAGAAATAGCAAGAAAGTTGTAGATGGTGTGAGAATATATGAAGTACGATGATCCTTTTATAGCCGATTTTAGGTTATCTAAAATTTGATGATGACGACACGTGACACCACTTGACTGGTCGGAAATCTCACCGAAAATCTTCGGCAATTATTCACACGACAATGACACATGAAAATGCCACGTGTCACCAAGTGATTGATTGGGAATCTTACCGAAATTTTTGTACAATTATTTGTAAGATAACGTTCTGTCGGTGTAACACGTGTCAACTCGTCATTGGTCGGAAATCTTACCGAAAATCGTATTCAATTATTCATGCTGACAATGACACGTGTTGTCTATGTATTGGTTGAAAAATAACTATTTAAAAATTAAAAAATTTAAATTAATTTATGAACAGTAATAGGAGGTGCTATTTTTTGGCACCGCTGCGCGAAAAACAGGAACTACACCTCTTATTTGATGAATAGTGTCTGCTCCACCTCAAATAGTGCATGCTCCTCCTCAAATAGGAGGAGCAAAGCTCTCCCATGGGTGCATATGCTCTTAGTGAAGCTTAGTCGTTAAGTGAAATTATAATCCCATTATATTTACATAGTAGAAGAAAGAAATATTTTGTTCCGAAGACGTAAACATTTGTCGAACCTCGTTAAATATTTTCTTTTTTACTTCATATGTTGTTATTTCCGCATATTACACGAGGGATGGAAAAAATTAGATCTTGAGATAATTGCCTTGTACTAAGGCGGTCATTCTTTCCCAACAAATAAAACACTCTCGAGGGAGAGAAGAGCATGCATACTCACACAAAGGAGACAAGTTATCCACTTAAAACCAGTTTTAACAGGCAAAGCATAAAACTTCGGAAGTAACTTATAATATAATACCAACATAACGTAACAAAGACTGAGCAATGTATCAAAAGTCTGAAATTATAGTGTCTCAACTCTCAAGTATTCAAATTTAAAGCCGCACTAACATAACGCAGACATTTTTCCTGTCGAATTCGTTATCAAAGTATTTTCGGCGATCATAAAATCTATATCACCTGTAACTCCCTCAGTTCCAGCTGGTAGGCCAGAAAGCATGAATACCATACCCAGTCTTCCAATTATCCAAGTACACCACCTTCTTCACCGCCCAGAACGAAACAAACAGCGCCGCCACCATCGCAACCCTCTGCACATTCACATTCCTCACTCTCACCAAAACCTTGGTCAAAAACGCCAACATCAACCCCACAGCAGTATACAACGACCCAATCGCAAACCCTTCTGTTCCCAACTGCATCCCCGAGCCCTGGTAGAAAAACACAAGCTTATTCGGATCATTCCGGTCAACCAAGAACATCGGCATCTTTCTGATGATGTTATGCATCGCTCCGAAGACACTGAAGAAGTAGATGAACACAGCTCCGCTCAGCCAAATCTTGGACTTGTCGTGGAGTTTGGCGGCGTCGAAGAAGATGAGGAGGGAGTAAGGGCGAGGGAGTGAGGTGGAGGTGAGGAAGCGGGAGACGGATTGGTCGGTGTGTAAGAGTAATACTTCAAGTATGAGACTACAAATGAATCGATAATCTTATTGATAAAGGAAGCTGTTTAAATAGCTCAAAAACATAACAAACAAGTCCTACATAAACTCCACGTACTACATACAGTAACGGGAGTATTGTAACTTAATTGAAACAAACTGATAAATCTCAGGACTTAATAAACTCATAAAGTCCTGGCACTTATTCAAACCAACTACTAACAGCTTCAACGTCTCTCAAAGACTCAGTCATCCTAACATACTCTCCCTTAAGCTAAATCGTTCTTACTGATTCAGCTTATCAAACTCACTGACTTCACACATTCCCATCTTCTTCCTGAATTCTGCAAACAGAACACTCTTGAGTGGTTTGGTCATTACGTCTCCAATTTGATCAACTGTACTGCAATAAGCCCGAGATATAGTCCCTTGTCTGCAATGATCTCTTAGAAAATGGTATTTGACATCAATATGCTTACTGCGTCCATGAAAAACAGGATTCTTCGAGAGCTTGATTGTTGAACTGTTATCGCACATGATTGTGGTACAATCTCTACCGCTATATCCTAGCTCCTTGAGAACTCTTTTCAACCATATGGCCTGACAGGCACAATTTGCAGCAGCAATGAATTCTGCTTCGGTGGTAGACAGTGCTACAATTGGCTGCTTCTTAGAACTCCATGAAATTGCCCCTGAACTGAGCATGAAGACATAGCCACTCGTGCTCTTTCTTTCCTCCATGTCACCTGCATAGTCGTTATCTGTATATGCCAAGAAATCTCCTCCACTGCTTTTATAATGAATTCCATAATTCACCGTACCTTTCAAATACCTCAGAATTCTCTTCGCTATCTAAAGGTGAAGATCAGTTGGCTTAGACATATAACGACTGATGAGTGAGGTGGCATACATTATATCTGGTCGAGTTGATGTCAGGTACATCAAGCTGCCTACCAGTTGCTTGAACAATGTCTCATCAATTTCATCACCTCCTGTATCCTTTGAGACTTTTGAGCCTGGAACAATTGGGTTGGAAACAACATTGCAGTTCATCATCCCAAATCTTTTTAGAACTTCCATTGCATATCTCTTCTGACAGATAAAAATGCCAGTCTCTCTTTGCAATACTTCGATTCCAAGATAATAGCTCATACTTCCCATGTCAGTTATGTCAAATTCTCTCATCATGGAAGCTTTAAAATCTTCAAGCAATTCAGAGCTATTACCAGTGTAAATCAAATCATTAACATAAAGACTTACAATGACAATTCCTCCTTCCTTGCTTTGTTTGGTGAACAAGGTAGCCTCACTCTCACAGTGTTGAAATCCGTTGCTCATGAAGTAAGCTTCTATACGACTGAACCAAGCTCTAGGTGCTTGTTTCAGTCCGTATAAAGCTTTTGACAATTCATACACCCAATGTTCCTTACCAGCTTGCACATACCCTGGCGGTTGCTCTACAAACACCTTCTCTTCTAGCTTGCCATGCAAGAAAGCAGACTTTACATCTAGCTGAAAAACCTTCCACTTCGATTGAGCTGCAAGTGAGAGGATGGTTCTCACAGTGTCCATCCTTGCTACTGGTGTGAATACTTCTGAGTAATCGATTCCGGGTCTCTGAGAGTATCCCTTAGCCACCAATCGAGCTTTGTGCTTGATGATCATGCCATTTTCATCAAACTTGGTCTTGTATACCCACTTGACCCCTACTTTTCTTGCTCCCTTTGGTAATTCAGTGAGACACCAAGTATTATTTTTCTCAATAGACTTGATTTCCATGTCCATCGCTTGCCTCCATTTAACGTCATTTACTGCATCTTCATAGAATAAAGGATCATCATCAATCTGCACATCTTCATTCACCATATACATCTCTTCTTCACTGATTTCATTCCCACTTACATAGTCCTCCATCCATGTAGGTGCTCTTCTTTCTCTCCCTTGATCTGAGTCTTCAGTGTCATTTTGTTCTTCAGCTTCCTCACTACTATCTTCTTCTTCAGACTCTTCTCCTTCTTGCTGAAGATCGTCTTTAGCTTCTCCAAACTCTGTGTCATCACCCCAAGTCAGTTGAGTCGAAATTTGCCCATCAAAGTGCTTGTCCCATTGCCACTGCTTATCTTCATCAAAGATTACATCTTTGCTGTGAACCACCTTTTTTGTTGCAGGGTCAAATAGCTTGTATCCCTTCGACTCATTACTAACACCAAGGAAGATGCACGGGAAGCTTCTATTATCAAGTTTGGTTCTCTTCTCTTTGGGAACATGGACATGACCAATGCTCCCCCATATTCTGAAATGACTCACAGAAGGTTTAGTGCCACTCCAAGCTTCTTGTGGTATCATATTCTTCACAGCTACGGTGGGACTTCGATTAAGAACATAAAATGTCCACAACACAGCCTCAGTCCAAAAAGTTCTTGGTATTTGCTTTCCAGACAACATACAACGAACCATGTTCATCACAGTTCTATTCTTTCTTTCTGCTACGCCATTTTGGTGTGGTGTGTATGCATTGGTGAGCTGCCTCCTTATTCCTTGCTCCTTGCAGAAACTGTTGAATGCATGTGAAGTGAATTCCCCTCCTCTATCAGTTCGTAGGCATTTTATGTTAGCACCAGCCTCATTTTCAACCAGAATTTTGAACTCTTTGAAGCATCCAAAGGTTTCTGATTTTTCTGTCAAGAGATATGCCTATGCTTTACGACTAAAATCATCTATAAAGCATAGAACATACCTCTTTTCGTTGTTGGAAGTTGGTGAGACAGGTCCACATATGTCTGCATGTATTAGTTCAAGTAGTACAGTACTAGCTCTCCATGTACTGCTCTTCGACACTTTGCTTCTAACTTGTTTTCCAATAAGGCAATCTTCACAGGCTTTAGTTTCTGAACCAATGTAGGGCAAACCAATCACCATCTCCTTTTGTGCAAGAGTTTTCAAACCTTTGTAACCTAGGTGACCATATCTTTGATGCCAAAGATGAGCTGTTTCAGATGTGAGTGATTGAAAGCACTGATCCACTTGGGAACTTGGTTCTCCGACCTTTATATCATCTGCGAATAGTATAAACATGCGATTTATACTCATTAGAGTTTCGACAATCAGACCTTTGTGTGGATGAAACAGTTTGCAGCTTCCATTTTGGATTAGAATGGCAAGACCCTTCTCTTGAAGCTGACCGATGCTCAGGAGATTGTTCCTTAACTCTGGAATATAATACACATCTTGTATAACACATGTTGAGCCCTTCATGATCAGCTTGATAGTTCCTTTCCCAGCTTAACAGAATGAATGAAATTTGTTTCCAGTGACGTGAATAATGCTTGGTTTCCACACATGTGATTGGAACATCCAGAGTCTAGAAACCGGGCATTATCACATTGAGAGCTGTTTTCCTCAACGTACGCCATAAGCAATAGTTCTTCCTCTTCATCAAACTCGGTATAGTTTGCCTCTTTACCCCACTGAGGGCATTCATGCTAAAAGTGCCCTAGTTTGTGGCACTTGAAGCATTCAACAGTTGCCTTAGAGATAGGACTTCTACCTCTTCCTCTTCCTCTTCCTCTAGTGCCTCCTCGACCACGACCTCTATTGCTGAAGCGATCCTCAACCTTCAGCACTTGTTCCTCCTCCTTTTGAAGTCTCTGAAATTTTTGCTCGTGAACTACCAATGAACTTTGTAGTTCATCCACAGATATTTCTTCTATATCCTTTGATTCCTTTATTGACACAACGATATACATGAACTTCTCAGTGAGAGTCCTTAGTATCTTCTTCACAATCTTTGAGTCTGTTAGTACCTCACCATTACTTCTCATCTTGTTGGCCACAGACATCACACAGCCAAAGTAATCAGTGATGGTTTCACCATTCTTCATTTCGAGAACCTCAAATTCTCGAGTCAGGGACTGCAATAAAGACTTCTTTACCTTCTCATTACCTTCGAACTTCGACTTGAGCGATTCCCACACAATCTTAGCACTGCGTCGATCAAGAATTTGTTCAAACAAAATCCTATCAATTGCTTGATATAGATAGTGCTTGACTTGATAATCTTTAGTTTTGGCATCATCAAGCAATTCTTGTTGAGCAGGACTGAGATGAATTCCTGTAAGAGGTTCTGTGAAACCAACTTCAATGAGGCTCCACAGACCCTTGGCTCTCAGCAGGCTCTCCATGAGTTCACTCCAGTGATCATAATGCCCGTCGAAATGAGGTATTTTGGTAAGACCCTTGTATTCGCTCATTTCTCCTGTTTCACTCTTTATCTCTCACTCTTTCTCAAAGCTGCGGCTTGAGGACCGATTTGAAGCTATTTATCAGGCCTAGTGAGGCTCTGATACTAATTTGTAAGAGTAATACTTCAAGTATGAGACTACAAAGGAATCGATAATCTTATTGATAAAGGGAGCTGTTTAAATAGCTCAAAAACATAACAAACAAGTCCTACATAAACTCCACGTACTACATACAGTAACGGGAGTATTGTAACTTAATTGAAACAAACAGATAAATCTCAGGACTTAGTAAACTCCTAAAGTCCTGGCACTTATTCAAACCAACTACTAACAGCTTCAACGTCTCTCAAAGACTCAGTCATCCTAACACGGTGAAGCGGATCACGCCGGAAGGGGATCGGGATTGGAGGGACAGGAGCTCCGAGACTAGGTCGTCCGACGAGGCTGAAACAAAGGCGGCGAGGGAGATTAGGAGGAGGGGTAGTTTGGGAATTGCAGACATTGTTGCAGAGTGAAAATTGGGGGAGACGAGGAAGACGATGAAGACTCTGAAGAAGAAAGATTCAAGTTTGAGGGGAGTGTTGACTGTTGACTTTGAAGTTTGGCACGACGACATGTCGTTTAATAACACATCATCATGCACAAGCCTAAAAGGTTTGAGGTTTGGTTTCTTGGTGATGGGCAACACAGACTAGTTTGCTGTCAATGATTCAATCAACTGTAGTCTGAAATATTCTAGCGAAGTATGAGAATTTGGATTGAAGAATCAAACGTCTATGAGTAACAATATATTTTCAACGATTTCATCATGAACCTTTCAGGGCTTTTTCTCAGCTTATCTACGTAACAAAGCTGACCGCTCAAGTTCTCGGATTTGGTTTACTTGATCACATATAAGACCCCATCTTCAACATGTGTTCATGACTTTTCATGGTATTTCAGTGCTCAAATCCGGAATCATGAACTGTAGAGCTTTGGCTGCAGATTAAGGTGGAGTCGTCTCATGTAGCTGCAGGGGAGTTTTCTATCCCCATCTTCATTATTTCTGATATTGAACTTTCATGGCCTTTCTCAGCTCTTTACGGAACAAAGCCGCCATTGTAAGTATAAAGCATTCAATGCTCTCCAATGTTTACTTGAATGCATATATCAAACGTTTATAAGTAGCCACAGAAGGTTTAAGCCCTTTCTTCAACATTTCATCATGGATTTTCATGGCCTTTCTCAGTTCCTATACTTGACAGAGTCTACGGATCATGATTGTAAAGCTTTCACAGCTCATCAAGCTGTGACTTCTCATGTAATCAAAAACTCACTGCTTCTTCAACCCTCCCCGATGCAAAAAGCCCACCGAGGAGTGCATTGTAAGTCATCACGTCCAAACTACCGTTAAACTTTTCCATCTTATCATGCAATGCCATAGCTGAACCAATTCGTCTTGTAGAGCAGTAATGCCCTACTAATGAGGAGCACCAAGTCAAATCCGCTAGTAGCCCTTTGTTTAGAACTGAATTCAATATATCTTCGGCTTCTCTCCATCTGAGCCTACCGCATAGATATGATATAAATCCAGACAATTCCGATGCTGAAGGACTAAACCCTTTTCTTATAACATCCATCAACAAATCGAACCCCTCCTCAGATCGCTCTTCCTTCGAAAGAACATTTGCAAATGCATAGTAACTACTATCGTCTACCACAATACCCCTCTCGCAAATCACACGATACACCCGTATTGCTTCTGCTGCTCTCACTTCTTTAGTCAATGCCTTCAGCATACACCCATAAGTAGCACCTTGCAACTGTTTTAGGAAATATGGTAAAGTAGATAGAGATTGTGGAAGTAATTCTGTGTAACTTTATTCATGAAGAAGAAGTTCATTTATATAGAAGAATACAAGAAGTTACATATCTAGTATGAATCATATTACATCCCTACATATGATTCATTCCCTTATTCTCTACAAATACTACCATAACTAGAAACATAAATCTCCTTCAACACTCCCCTTGTGCCGGTTATGGTGGGTGACGCTTCTTCATTGCTTCCATGATGGCTCATTAAAAACCTTGCCGAGCCAAAAACTTTTACAGGAGAAAATATGATCTCGACAAGTAAAACAGTGCAGCTCATCATAAACAATGATATGACACATAACCATGTTGTCTTGTTAAAACTTTGCTAAGTAATAAAAACTCTTTGGGATAAAAACAACCTTAGTCAAGAAAAAAGAGTACAACGTATCCTTCACATTTAGAAATGTTCATGTGAATGCCAGACTCCCTGAAGCCTGCATCTCCCCCTGATGTCAAAAATCAAGGTAGCTTTGATAACCTGAGCAATCTTATGCTCTTCACATGCTTCTCAAATGTGGAATTTGGCCAATGACTTAAAAATTTTGCCACATTATCTTCAAATCAAACTTGGTCAACCATAACCTTGAGGAATTGCTATTGTTTGCTGACTATAGAATAACTTATGCGATATATGTTTGGTGTTGTCGCCCTACATGTAATCTAGCTTCATCACCTTGATACAAGCAACTTTATCCTCATAACGCATGTAGGTTCATCAGTGGTGATTCATAAACCACTTGATATTCGATATGTGCACTTATGGATCTCAACCATATGCACTCCATAACAACTTCATGTTAGATCAATAATCTCAACATGGTTCGAAGATGTAGTCACAAGAGTCTACTCTCTAGACTTCAACATCTCGCGGTGTTACCCATGGTAAAGACATAACTAACTTGGGAACAACTTTTGTGTGGATTAGTGAGATATCCAACTTCAGAAAAACTTGTCAATACATCACAATGATTGTTGGTGTAGGGGGTGAAGGGAAATCAACGCCACTCTCTTTATGGCCTCTCTGTATGGATAGATTAAGCCTATATCTTTCATACTCTTTGATACAAAAAGATTTTCTTTAAACCATTCCAAATGGCATTGCATGGGAGCATCGCTTCATCTAGCTATCAAGTTCAATAATGATGAGGAGCTAAGTCTTGTGTATTATGCTAAGTACACTCTTGCACTTAGATTAGGCACTTTAATCTCTAACACATCTTCGTCATCATCCCTTAAATGAAAACGGATCCCTCTAAGGGTCAAGACTATAGCAGATCATGGGAGTACTCATAGACTTCACTTTATCATTATAAAGTACAACATATCTTAGAGTATAAGCCGATGATGAAAAATCTCATCATTACGGTGCTCGAGTTCGTGTCATTAGCTGTGGCTCCTTTATTCGAGACAAAATCGTGTCTTCCTAAGATCTTTCATCTCAAATTCGGATTTCAAACACTTTGCAAATCCTGAGCTTGTCATTTAAATGCACGCATGGCCATGTCCCTTTCCAATCAAGTAGTCACTTGGTGAACATTTTAATCTCATTGCAAACGCTCTCTATGGTCTAGAGCCACTTGATTTGGGTGAATGAAGTTCATCTGAGACATTCATATCTATCTCTTATTCTAGATCCCTATATAGATACGTCATGACCACAATTATAAGTTGCATATCAAGTTTTTCGAAAACTACCAAACTGACAAGGTAGTAGAATGCAATGACATCTTTTACGAGAGAATTTATCTCATCGTAGTCGATTCCAGAGCGTAGTGAGAAGCCTTGCCCCATCAGGTGAGTATAATCTCTTTGTTCTCATCACGCTTTCCAACAACGACTCATTTAGATAGGCTTTACACTTGGGTGTATCGGCATCACCAACCCAAAGACCTTTCTCTTTGATAGTGAACATAATTCAATCTGGATCGCTTCTTTCCATATAGGCCAATTGCTACTACATTTGGGAGTTTCAACGTAGATATGTTTGATGAGTCTCAAAATTTCATGCTCTGATGTACACTAGTGTAATTTGTACTTTGTAGACATCTCTATATTATGAGGAATTCATTTTAACATTAAGGCGTCCATCAATGATAACCATATGATGGAATAGAGTATTAATCATCACTGGATCATATTATGCCAATCTCGCTCCCTTCCTTGGACGAGTATTTATCGAACATCTGGGTCTTCTACGCTCTCCAGCGGAATCCATGGCATGTGACGATACTATGCCACTTTATGATGTCACCATGCCACATTCCATGCTAGAAGTGCCATAACCAACTCCTTTTTAGTGGCGACATGTCCTCTCAAAAGGGGACAAAAATACTTACAAGCATGTTTACAGCAAGTATATGTGACCTCATCACTTTCATTATATAAAAAATACATCAGGCATCAAATCTGTTACGTTCTATCGTTTGAGGATCATGATGAGACATAGTGAGGACACGACCCTTGCTGTCGTTCATATTTGAACATACTTGTTTTTATCTCCTCCTAATGACGAGAAGACTGTCTCATCAAAGTGACATCCACAAAACCAACGGTAAAGAGATCACCTGTCAATGTTCTCATTGCAGATTATAGTTGGAGACTCATGTCCAACCTATATATTCATTCGTCTCAATTGACCCATCATAATGTGTTGTTCATCTCAATTGACCCATCATAATGTGTTGTGGCAGAGCAATTTTGGCACATATATGCGTAAGTGCGAGACATTATCTTCGCACACAGTCACTAGCTACGCAAAACAAGATTGAGTGATGGTGGATCGTAGACGATGAAGTATAGCTGCATGCAATATTGCATAACCCGAAGCAGAAAATATTGGTGCGCATCACCAATGCTCAGACTCTAGTTTTCTGCGAGACCATTTGGGTTTGTTCATGAGAGTATGATACCAATACCAAATCTCACTGTTGTGCAATATAAGTCATCGAAACATCGATGTAAACTCTCTAGCATTATTAAGTCGAATCGACTAGCAATGGGATGATTCGAATAGTGAGCCCGCAGTCATATATCTGAGCTAGAAGTTTGAGCAGCATTACAAGTGGACAATAGCACAAAAAGTGACCAACATGTCTACATTATGACAAACACCACAAAACATCGTAGTGGCCCGCTAGTTGGTTGAATCGTTCCATAGAATCGCCTTAGATTCTATATAGTGAGAATATATGTGTAATTTTCATATGATGGTCTCAATCCTAATTTCTCAAATGAGTAGGCTTTGTAATGAGTGATGAGCCTTTAAAAATAACCAATGAAGATTTTGGTTGAGGCTTCAGGTCTCCATGAACTTGGGAAGTAGGATAAGAGACTAGCACACCATCATCGACCTCTAGTTTTCTCCTCTTGGGGGAAGAGACGTCGGTCACTAGTCAACGTTTGGACGATGAAGCCACCACTGAATGGTACCCAACTCCACTCTCTTATGATCCAACTCTGGTTCTTGCTTCCTTTCACTCGAAACAAGGGATGTTCGATTGACTTTCTCAAAATCTGGATCATCATATCACGACCTGAATATCTCAGTTTGTCGTGTCAAAGCCTTACATGTGTCTGAATCCTATAAGTCATCTCTCATGACATGATTTGATTCTACAACTCTCTTTTAGTTATCTTACATACCCCATTTAGCTGACACATAAGTTTCTCTAATATTCTAATCATACCGCAATAATTATAGATAATGCAAAGGAACTCATGTCCATTCTCACTTGAAAATTGTTGGCATAGATGATGAGAAGACCTATGTCTATTCTCATCATATAGAAACATAATCGACAAGGTAGAAAGTCGGTATAAGTTGTCTATGTCATAACATAGTATATGTAATTCTCGCTTCAATGAGACGCTCAAAGTTCTCGGGGAAAATATTTGCAAAGAAACAAGAGGAAAAACTGAGCATGCAATAACTCAAAATTTTGGTTTCTGTGCTTAATTTTTGACCCATAAAAGGGCCTACTCTAGATCTTCCTTCGATCCAACAAGGTAATTAATCCTTAACCCATCGAAGGGCTTTCTCTGACTCTGCCTTTGATCTGAGACTGGCTGACCTCCATATAAATAAATAGGCATAACTTTGTCTAGAAAATAGCTATTGATTATCCGGATGAATTTCTAGAAACTAGACATCCGTAGATTTCTAATTATATATTACTCATATGTTGGATCATTCCGAGTCAATCTCAGTTTTATGTCAATGCTAACTGATCTGCTGACCAGATTCTGTTTGCCCTGTTTCTGACCTCTATGCAGTAAAATAGGCATAAATTTTGCTAAGAATTATCTATCAAATTATGGACGTAGTTATGAAAACTATACATCTATATAATTCCAACCATATACCACTCATATGTTGGTTCATTCTAGTTTGATACCAGTTCGTCGTCGAAGCTGACTGATCTGCAGAGGCAAATTCAGTTTTCTGGTTTGTGATGTTTTTCGGGGATATAAGCACTCTTAGCTATCCCGATTAATACATGAACAAATTTTCTAGTTACTAGACCATCTATAATCATTTTGGTAGCTCTTTTCACTCATGACCAGGTGAAGAGAGATCAATGTAGGTGGGACACAAGGTCCGCTCAAATACCTTTATTGAAAATCTTTTGTTCTAGACATCACAAATTACTAAAGTGAGTTCTAGTAGAAGATAGACTTGTAGCAACCACAAAATATGTATATAATGCAAAAAAAAAATTAAAGTATTCTGTTATTAATAACCCAATACAATGCCTTTTATTAATAATGCCAACGAGAATACATCAAAGTTTACTAATCCAAAAGAAATTTGACCAACATAATGTCAAAGATAAGAATTAGGCATATACACCTTTATTCATGGAAAACATAAAGCTCTAATTAAAATTTGGTATCTTATCACTTGAGTCTCTGCCAATTTTGAAGTGTGCTCCAACAAGATTAGCCTCTGCTCCATCTTTATCTTCTGTTTTATTGTTGTAAGCTTCTATTGCAAGCTTTGTAGTGATCCACAAGTCTCTTACTTGCTCTACAATTCTTGGACCAATGGTCGCTTGCACCACACTTGTAGAAAATACCATCACTGCGTTTTTCTCCCTTATCTCAAGATTGCTGAATTTTGGCCTTGGCCTTGTCAGCATAGGTGGCGACACCACCTTGGTTGTTTCGGCCACTATGGCCTCCTCGGCCTCTCTCGGTGGCAGCTCATCTCTCGCGGTTTCCACGTGATGCATGGTCCATCTCTTGGTGATTGTAGGGACCTTGATGTCCCTCACGTTTTCCCTTTCTTCTAGGGTTCCGCTCCTTACGCTTTGCGCTTCCATAGTTCACTTTAGGAAATCTTTTTTTCCCCATGGGTTTTGAGCTATTGTTCACGAGTACGCTATCTCGCTTCTCTGCAACAAACAAAATCTGTATAAGCTGATTGTACGTTGTGATATTCTTGGTTCTAACCTCATTGCGGTATTGATTTGCAAGTATCCTTGCAGCAACCGGAAATGTAGATAGGGTTTTCTCGAGCACATCTGCCTTAGTCTCGTTCTGATTGTAGTATTCAAGCATGGATCAAAATTTGAGCATCTCAGAATCATAGTCTACTACACTTTTAAAGTCTTAGAACCAAATATGGGTCAACTTGTCCTTCAAATCCGGGAGTAGGGTGTCTGCAATATTGCCAAACCTATCAGCGAGCGCGACCCATAATGCTCTAGGGTCATTCATGTACTACCATAATAGTGGTGCCTCTAGATGGCGCTTTATGATAATAATGGCATGTGCCTTATTTGCTGATGTAGGCCGAATCACAAGATTCTCATTGTGTGGCTCAATCATGGGGAGTATAGATTTTGCTATCAAAGCATTCTTGACATCTCCACACCAACGATGATACTCGATGTCTCATTGGTCCAATTTGCCAAAATCGAGTTTTGTTTCAAACATTCTGAAAATAAACATAAGATATATTAGTTTCGCAGTCGTTAAAGACTTCCTCGACAACTAATTAGTTTTCCAATCGTCTTTGGATTAGTACTTCACTTTGAAGTATATGGTCTCGCGAACTCTCTTTGTTCATCTTAATCAATGTTGTTTATGAACTCTCTTTGTTCACTATGAACGCTCTTAGTTCATATAGGAACACTCTTCGTTCCGAATTCCCACCTTCAAGAAAGGAACGGTGTAGAAAGAAGGGATGAGATGTTATCCCAAAATTCCTATGGAAAAATTTAAATTCCCAGAAAAGAGTAGGTTATTTGAAAAGACGAAGTTGAGTTTATAATAACTTACTTGCAGTTGATTTCTTCCTTTGCTCCTTCTTGGAATCCGTGCTTGTAATCAGCTAGGTCTTAGGCCGATAGGTAGTGGTGATATGGTTAGAGTCGTGCTGATAACGTGTTTTAAGAAATATGATAAAGTAGATAGAGATTGTGGAAGCAATTCTGCGTAATTTTATTCATGATGAAGAAGCTCATTTATATAAGAGAGTACAAGAGGTTACATATCTGGTATGAATGCTAACATAAATATTCTTCGACAGCGACTCAATTTTCTCATCACATGCTCTTAAAAAATATCTCCGCCGCATAAGTCTTCAACTCACAAAGTTTCTTAACAATTGAGTCATATTCGAATATCAAACTCTCCGAAAGCAATTTCTTTTGTACCATAATCTTCATCACACTCTCAACCACTCTCACATCCCCAAGTTTACATGCTCCATCAAGAACAAAACTATAAGAGCATCTGCACGGTTGCAAAAAATTTCTCAAGCAAATGGTGGAGTCCACTACAATTTTGCTCAAGGAAAACTTTGTTTTTGCTCAATCAAGAGTTCAAGCAAATTTTGATCCTCCTCTTGAGCAACAACAAAATTTTTCTTAAGCAAAACTTTTGTAGTGGTTCCACCATTTACTTCGAGAAAATTTTTGCACCGGTTCCGATTTCCCATCACCTATTTTCTGCAAGTAGCAAAATGCAGCGTCAAAATTCCCACTTTTGCTATAACCATCCACAAGAAGACTATAAAACACAGAATCATCACAAACACCCAAATTCACAAGCCCAAGAATCCTCTCAAATTTCCCATCTTTACAAAGTAACTGCGCAACAAGTGACCAAGTAAACTGATCTGGCAAAACCCCATTTCTGATCATAATACCATAAAAACACAAACCCAATCTAGTCTCATTTACTTGCCTCAAACCATTAAGCAATGCATTACAAGCCAAAACTGAAGGCACCAAACCAAGAACACTCATTTCTCTATAAACCTCTATGCCTTGTTTAAACAAACCCTTCCTTGAATAGCAAGCAAGCACAAAGCTTAATGTGTCGGACAGAGAATCTGTACCCAGCTTGAGTGATGGAGTGTACGAGCTTGGAGATCGAGTGGGTCTGGATCAGTGTGTCTAATACGGACTTGGCGGGTCGGGTGAGACTCGACCCAAGGGAGATGCGGATGACGTGGCAGTGGGAACTGAGGTCTGGTTCGAAGCGGAGATTGGACTTGGCTCAGTTGAAGAAATCCAGAGAGAGATTTGGGTTTTTGCGAGTTTTGTGGAGGATTTGGAGGAAGAGAGGTGGGGTCAGTTTGGGGAGGTGGAGGTTTTGGAGGAGTGGGACCCAATTGCGGCCTTGTAGGAGAATCAAGGAGATTTGGGAAGCTAACTGAGCTTGTTTGAGTTGTGTTCTCCAGGTGAGGGAAGAAGCTCTGGGAATTGTGGAGTAAGCTCTGCGAAGAAGAAAAGGCAGCATTTGGTGTTTCTGAACCGAAGTGGCTTATGTTCTGTTTCGGTGTGTTTTAAAATGAAGGCAACTTTTGGGCTTTGGGCTTTGAATTTTAAAATTGATTAAGCCCAAAATGATGAACTCTTTCCAAGTCTTGTGGAGTAGTTTGGTAGTTTGTTGTGTTCTTGATCTCTACGTTTGATGTTGACAATGATGCAGAGAGCACACGACAACACTCGTGTACACTTTATAGTTTTTGGCTATATTTTGAATTTTCATTTTATAGATGTGAAAAATGAGAAGACAAAGCGTTCGACAAATTGTCTTAAAGATAGAAGGGTAAAAAAAATACAACAAGATGAAAATAAATATGTTTTGTTTTTCTTCAATAAGAGGACAATTTATTTGACTTGTTTCGATGAGTAACGAGACAAATGCAACGAGGATATAAAAACGAACTAGCGCGTAAGTTTGTAGCTTTGTAAGTTCTTCTCTTTTCCTTGAAGAGAGGAGACAAATGTTGGATGTATTGCTTCATAAGTCAGGAAATTGTAACTCCATGTTTGAGTTGATGGTGTAAGTTGATGCTGAGCATGCTGCCAAGTCCATCCTGATAAGCCAGAAGACACTGAACAAGGTATGTTCTACCGTAAGACACTAGCCAATGAAGCAAAAAATATTTCTGCTGATTTTTCTCTCATTACTGATTACTGAGTCACCTTGCTTTCACAGTCAATCCATTAAGAATAATCTCCTCTATTATTCCACTGGTGTGGCTTCATTATGACTTCCTGCCCTTGGCATGTGATGTATCCAAGTCAATGTTTCATGTAATTTTATTTAATCTACTTCACTTAGTTATTAACTTATTATACTTGTTGCTTGGTTCCCCACATGATAGTGTTTTAAATTTGCTGCAAACTGCACCACATTGTTTATCTTTTTCATTGAAAGCTCGAAGCATATCCTTCCTTCTTTATTTTTATTGGTCGTGGTGTGTTTACAGTTTAGCATGTTGGTCATGATTAATACCAAGAAAGCAACCTCTAATTTTGAGGCCATTTTCCACTTTTTTTCCAGTAATTATTGTTCTTCAATGTGATCTAGTGATCTACTACCTGTATTTCCCATACAAAACAAAACAAAACCGACAGAAAGAGAAGCCCAAAGTAGTGTAGCAAAAGATACTAAAAGAGAAATCTTAGGCTTTTTAGGATGATTTCCCTCTTGTTTTATTGACTAAAAGATTTCATTTCGTGCTTTAATCCTTTTCGATTCACTCTTGGATTCCTTGCTAGTTTGTCGAAAACTTCTACCATGTTTCGGAATATCAGTTGCCCCAAACCATTTACAGTAGAAGTAAACCGTAAAAATGAGTCTAGCTAGATCGAGACCTATTGTATAAGTTGCTGCATTTACCGACAGCCAACTCCAGTTGTCTTAGATCCATAAGAACTTTCCATTATTGAATGATCAATCACATTCCATCACGTTCTTTTATGCAACACATGACCCCACAGCCAATTTTTCATTCTCCTAGTTGGCAAATTCCACTGGATAGCAGCCTGGCTTTTCTTCACAATGTACATTTTGCTTTCACTCTTGGCTTTCTTTGCTCTCAGATTTACCCATTTCTCATTCAAGTCAAAAATTTCTAGTGGGTATTGAGCATTTTAGCATTTGCCATACATAAGTAATTTGCGATGATTGTGCAGACAGAGAAATGTGAATACTTTGGTTTCCTGTTTTAGCCTTTTCCCCCATGTCACTTTCAAATTGTTATAGTGACCACCGTTTATTAATGCACCGCTCTTCTTCTTCTTCCTCCTGAGAAGATCCAACTGAAAGAAGCTCCCAATCTCAGTTTCATTCTCTGCTAGATCTTCCATAATGGAAAGAAGGCCATCTTCTCAGATGGCAACTATTCTTGTTTACATTGCAGTTATCATGGCTGCTGCTTATTGTTGTTCATCTGTATCAGCTGCACCATCAACTTCATTCGAAGACAATTTCGATATAATGTGGTCTGAGAATCATTTCAAGACCTCTGCAGATGGACAGATCTGGTACCTCTCCCTTGACAATGATACAGGTGAAAAAAGATAGAAAATTTGAATACCATTCAATTCAAATGACTAGTCTCAACTGTCAATACTAAATTTAATACCTTGTATTGAATAGGTTGCGGGTTTCAAACGAAACAGATGTACAGATTTGGTTGGTTCAGCATGAAGCTCAAGTTGGTTGGAGGTGACTCTGCTGGTGTAGTGACAGCTTATTACGTGAGTCCAGTTTCTAATAAACTTCATTCATTTTTTGGAAGTAAATCATATTCCTATGTGCAATTGTACCTTTTTATGGAAAATTTTATGTCATTGAAACTGATAGAATGCTGCTGCAGATGTGTTCTGAAAATGGAGCAGGGCCAACCAGAGATGAGCTAGATTTTGAGTTCTTGGGAAATAGAACTGGGCAGCCTTATCTGATTCAGACAAATGTGTACAAGAATGGAACTGGGAACCGTGAGATGAGGCACAGTCTTTGGTTTGACCCCACTGGGGATTATCATACCTATTCAATTCTTTGGAACAATCATCAGATTTTGTAAGTCTCTCTCACATACATCATCTAGCTCGTATTCACCTTTCATTACGTATCTTTTTGCACATGTATATCCTCACATGCTGCAAGTCCCAAAGAGATGTATTGTGTCTGTCACATTGTCACAGGCTCCTGGTTCTATGATATACTGCAACAACTATGATTAGAAGTTTAGAACCCTTGATCTATTATCATGAGGCTCTTAGTTGTAGATTAAATTAACAGTCTTGAAATGGATTTTTGCAGGTTTTTTGTGGATGAAGTTGCCATAAGGGTGTTCAAGAACAATGGTGAAGCAAACAACTTCTTCCCCAATGAGAAACCCATGTATTTGTTTTCAAGCATATGGAATGCAGATGAATGGGCAACAAGAGGTGGACTTGAGAAGACAGACTGGAAGAAATCCCCATTTGTGTCCTCCTACAAGGACTTCAATGTCGAGGCTTGCCAGTGGGAAGATCCATACCCGAAATGTGTGTCAACAACAACACATAACTGGTGGGATCAATATGATGCATGGCACCTTAAAGCTTCTCAGAAAATGGACTATGCTTGGGTGCAAAGAAACCTTGTTATCTATGATTATTGCAAAGATACTGAAAGGTTCCCAACATTGCCAGAGGAATGTTTATTGAGTCCATGGGACTGATGGGAGTAGTAGTCTCAAGTCATGTAGTTTGAGAATGGAGTAGACTTAGATGTCATATTGCATGACATCTTTGTTTTTTGGTCATGGAATTTCCAATTAGATTCATTAAATTAATTTTTGTATAATAAAAAATGATTTTGATCCAATATATTTGTTCAAGAACTAACTGAATTACACACCTTTATTCAAGATGTAAAATCATTTCATAGATAAATAATACAAGCATTCACTCATGAACAAGTAAATGATAGCCTTGTTGTAAAGAAAATACATGCAATCCTGCTCTAACAAACATCTAACATATTTTGGACAAACATGTGTAGATCGAAGATTAATCCGTAGTTAGCAATCTTCTAAAACAATGGATTGTTTTAGAAACAAAGCATTACCTAACTATAAAGCTATTGTTGTCAAAAAGCTCACGAAGATTTATTATGCAATTACATGCAGATTCAGGATTTTAAAAGAGAGTGGACTATATAATATTGTGCAACACACATTTTTTTATTGAAAACTCATGAGACTAAATAAACAACTTAGACTCAGCATGATCTGAGAGGTCTTGGAGAGCCTAGGGGCTATTCCTTAGGCTAGTTTGTTAGTGTTTTCCCTATAAAAAAATGAAAGGATTTAATGTTTTTGGTATAAAAAAATGAAAAGTACATACATCAGAGGAAATTTGTTAACTCATATGTGTCTTTAACTACTACCACATCATAAACGAAAACATTAACTTATGCAACAATCAGTAAGTAAATATGGGCCGAATTTAACATTCAGTGATTTTATATCATGAAAAATCACTCCAAAAAAAAATTAAAGCTATAAAAGAACATAAAAGTAGAGGAAAACAAATGCGGAGAGCACCAGAGAGTGTGATGGCGGAGAAGAAACACTCTTATATGAAGGAGAAAGATAGGCAAAAATTGAGTAATCGAGGCTACAAAGACGAGAAAGTTGTGAAAAGAGACGTGGTGGACTAGAGATTAATTATAAATATATACATAATTTTTTTTCTTTTTAAAAATACCCCAAAAACTTGTCCTTCACCTAAATCTGCCCCTAATACTTGGATGTTTCACTAGATTATAGATTACCACATTTGTATTGTGCATTGTTCTCTTGCGCATACCATCGGTGCCTACTAGCCCATAGGCCTCAAATATTTATAAAAGAACGGCTGAGATCAACCGACTCAATTACTCTATTTCCCGCAATCCGGAGAGTATATAGCTACGTCAGACCGCGTAAACCATTTATTAGATTCCCCAATTCGATCAAATTAGGGTTCTTTTCTCCACATTCAAATCCCAAATCGGAGATCCAACTCCACAACAATGGTATGCGAAAAGTGTAAGTTTTCCTCGACCCATCTTCAAATTCTCTTCAAAGCTTTTATTTTTTCTGTGAAAGATCGAAATTTTTTAGTGAGATCGAAATCGAAATCGATAGTTTGCTGAGTTTGGTTTGTTGAATCTGTGTAGGTGAGAAGAAGCTTACGAAGGTGATAGTGCCGGACAAGTGGAAAGAAGGCGCCAGTAACACCACCGAAGGCGGCGGCCGGAAACTTAACGAGAACAAGCTCTTATCCAAGAAGAACAAGTACCCTTATTTTTATATTTTTGTTTTTTGTTTTTGTTTTATCTTTTGGCTGAGTACTAAGTTTCTTTGTTAAATTGAATACTATATGCATTTGTCTGTGCTGTATGGGCAATCAGTGAATCTTTTTGATTGAATGTTCATCTGGAATTTTGCTTAAATCGGTGATTGAATTGTCAAACTAGCTATAATGTACAATAAATCAACAATATGCCACTAATTGCATCAAAAGTCAGTGAGTAACGGATAGATGATATATGTAACTTGTGCTGAGTACTTCCCAAGTTGTAGATTAAGTTATTAGAAGAGTTAAGACGGAGAAGAATGAATATAAGTTGGTTATCAGATTATGGGATTGACATACTTACACGTCTGTTGACACGTATCCATCTAAGTATTGCTGTGTCTTTGATCAGTTGATGAAGTTAACTTCATGATAAATTAACTTCGCCTTCATCACTTATTAATTCTTTGCTGAGCTTATTATATTATAGTTTACCTAAACTGGATGTTAATGATTCTAGATGGAGTCCGTATGGAGCTGCCGGAAATACCAAGTGCATCATTTGCAAGCAGCAGGTGCACCAAGAGGGCAAATACTGTCACACATGTGCTTACTCTAAAGGTAATCTTTTGCTTTGTTGAACTAATTGTTTCGGCCTGCCAACTTTAAGTATTGCAGGAAAGTTTGACGTATACTATTTGTTGTGCAGGTGTTTGTGCGATGTGTGGAAAGCAAGTTCTTGACACCAAGGTCTACAAACAAAGCAATGTATAATACAAACCAGATGTTGGTTGATTGTCTATGCACTGATTCAAAGCCAAGTTTGTTTATTCTGTGTATGGTTAGGGCATATTTGTAATTCAGGATCGGAATGTTACTTGGTTATGACATGTACTATGGATGTTCCATGGTCTTTGAAAAGATATAATGATATATGACTCGTTTCGTTGTTGTTCAATTGTTGTGAAGTTATATTTTGATGTGCTTTGCTTAATTGATTCGGTTTATGCCCAAGACCATTATCTTACTCTTTTCCACTAGTCTCTCTGAAATACAAATAATCAGATGCATCCCTTCTCGTAAAGGTTTTTCCTGTGTAACTATTGATGGAGATGGCCAGTGTTGCTAGATTGAAATTATGATCATTTGTTAGGAATAAAACTGGGAACGCTAATTCGAAGTTCAACGTCAGCAATATTGATCAACGCAGGCGTGTTACGAACTCTATGGAGTGTTCTTCACAAGTGAGGTCTCTACGTGGCCATATAGAAAACATGGATGGCTTAAACTCTGAACTTATGATATAATAAATAGTCCAAAACTAAAACCATAGATCATCCCGCAAGGGGGCTAAAGCTACACGAAGCCAATAGGTCTTTGATTTCCTGTACTTGAAACTGGACCAACAACCAAATGCTATGTCCAAAGAGTAAAATATTGGATATCGAGAATATATCGACGGTCTAAAATTTGGATATATCAACGGAAATATCAATGAAATATCGATCCAGTAAAAATTCTAACGGAAAAGATAAAAATTAAGAAAAATATATGAAAATTTGTAATGAAATTTTTAGAGGTTGTTATATGATCAATTATCTACCTTATGTGAACATAAAATATTGATCAAACATCAAGACATATGAATATGTCCCTAGTTGGTTGATTCCTACTCTCACTAGGGAAACAAAGATTTGATGTTCATGATCGATCTTGTTTTTCTAGGCATGTAAATATGTAATTGTGGTTGATTTCAAAGTCGAAGGTAAACGATTCCAATTCCGATGATCATACTAACTTTAGTTTCCTTGGATGCTAATTAAGAAAGAGTTATCATCTTGCTTTGACCCTTACAAAGTTGGTACGGTGGATCGAATGACTTGAGTTAACAATTACAATTGAAATAGGAAACAAGAATCCTATCCGCATGTACAAATGACAGTGTGAAGTTTCCATTTTCCATTAAGACCAGCTGATCTATATGGATTATTTACGCATGGGAAACTATCTAGCTACTTCACTGGTACGTCTGCTACGCATTATCTGTTTGGAAATAATATGATACAGAGAAGATGAAGAACAAGGAAGCAAGAAAGAAAAATCTACAAGTGCTATGTGACGACGTCACCTTAAGTGAACTCACCATCAATGCTAAACGTTCACTTCGAATGCTAGTTGAGAGAGAGTTAATGGCTGAATCAAACAACCATGAAAGAGCAGCAAGAAGGAAGCAGATACCCCAGTGCATTGCATCCAACCTCACACCATTGGCTAGGCCTTTCCCAAGCTCAACAATCACCACCTGCATGACCATAACAACCCCAAAAGCCATCAAAAACCAATAGCTGTGAAGCACGACCTTCAACACTTCCTTGTTGACCAGGTCCATAGTCCTGAACAGATTAAGGATCTGGCATAAGGTGTAGAAGTTGAAAATCATGGTGTCGCGGACGCCTTGGTTCGTGCTTGGTACTGCATTTCCCATGAAATGTAAGACTAGCAAGACAGAAGCCTGGTATAATACTTGAACTGCTATGCTTCTTCGGATGGCTTTGGTTAAGAGTGGCTGAGTCCTTAGTGCCGGTTTTTGAGTGAGTAGCTCTTGGCCATTTAACTCCATTACCATCATTAGGCCACCTAGAAGGCACATGATCAAGTTCACCCAAATCATCTGAATTGCTGTCAAAGGGGACTCTCCTGAATGCATTGTTGCTACCAAGGTTACTAGTAGCCCGGACATGCAATAAGTGAGTTGATTTTGACAGAAGTTCTGAATGTTGTGGTAAGCACATTTACCGGACATCAAAATGGGGATCCACATGCAGCCAATTTTAGCTACAACATCAGCATTGTCCTTGGCCACTTCAGTGCTCCATTTATCTCCTGTGATTCCAACATCAGCTTCTTTCAAAGTAGGTGTGTCATTTATGGTTAGTCCTCCATAGAATGCAACTATGTGACCGTTTTTCTTTAGGCGCTCCACCATGAGAAGTTTGTCATTTGGAAGGGAACTTCCCATAACAGATATCAAATCCACCTTCTTCATCCTTTCCATAGAGCTTAGTCTTCGGAAATCTACACCTTCAAGTGCCTCATCACCAGGATTAGAGATTATTCCAAGATCAGAAGCTTGCTGAGTCACTTTAGAGAGCTCATCCTCTGACACCAGTTTGATCCTTATTCCGGCATTTCGAAAACACTGCAAAGAGGATGTCCCCCTACAAAAACATACAAAGTAACTAACTTTCAATCCAAAGCCAATTCTTTATACAGAAAATTTAGCATGCTGACTGCTGAGTGTGAAAAATTCATTACACAGCCACGCATGAAACACAAACAAAAGATGTAAATCAACAAGCTGCGGCCAATCACCTGAATCACATCCCTTATAGAAACACAAGAAGTATTCGCCCACGAGGGCAATCCCTGCGGCAACTTCTCATTCACAACAAGAAAATTCCTTATCACCTCACCCATCAAAGTCAACAACACTCATTTTCACATAACCATCGAAAAACTCAAATTCACACCAAAACAAACACAAAAGTAAAGAGAATGACACCTTAAAACGCTTCAAACTCGACTCATTCTCTCCACATTCTAACTGATCAAGCCGCTTTCGACTCGACTCTTCACCATTTGAGACCTTCTTATACTGAAACATATACTTCCCTGGAATCAGCTCTATAACATCACAGTCCAAAATCGTCACACTTTCTTTGTGACACAGTTTCTTCCTATCATTTCCACTAGTCACAACCACCGGATTGCTTCCTTCCTACAAATCACTATCAAGCTCATTTAAAAACAGCTATGAGATTTCAAAACCGCCGAGGTCAGTTTAGTAATTTTACCACGACCAAATCGGCGGAGGCGTTTGTCGGTGAGGGAAGCGGCCGATAATGTTCGGACCTTGGGAGAGGGGTATTTTGGGGATTGAGGCGTTGTCTTCTTGTTGTACGTGGCTGATCAACGGAACCAACTGTGCTTTCTGCAGAGAGCAGAGAGAAGAAGCAGTTTGGTTAGGCGAGAAATGGAAGCTGGAAAACTGTGAAGCGAAGACATGGAGAGGTGAGAAAAAGAGAGAAATTCCAGGAGGTCCGCCATTGTTGAAAGCTTGGTTGCATGAAAATTTTGATTCAGTAGAAGAAGACTGTTGGTGAATTTGGATTTTGGAGGCAGCTTTTGTAAGACTGTTGCTTCATAGGAAAATACAAGTTTTACAAAACCTTCTATCCATCTAAAGTTGTTACATGGCCTCGCCTTGGAGGATTCTATACGTTCCAAAATACGGTTCAGTAGTATAATGACTGGCAACTAAAATCCTAAGTAATACTAAACCAATACGGCAGCAACTCCCCTCAGCTTTACTACATGGATAAAATCTCTGTCTCCAACTCGTCTTCTTCATGTCTTGGTTTTACTTTTTTGCCAAAAATGTATTGTCAGTATTTCGGGAGCAGAAAGGTAGCAAAGGCAACAAAACTTGCTATCTTCTGCGCTTGGATTCTTTTCTCATCTCTGCAAGGTAGCTCTCCAAGTTTGAACCTTCCCATAAGCGTCTGTTGATAAGATCTTCCTTTCGAAAGTCATCTGCAAAATCAATCCCCATTGTTTAGCATAATCATGTTATGCAGACAATCCAGAGTGTAAAGGTGAAGGGTAGGTGAATTTTAAAACTTAAAACCAGACTTTGAACATCTTGATCAGGTTTTTGATGTTGCAAAATTCTTGCATGGAAGTTTATGTATAGTTAATAGTCAATTTGAATACAAACAGATGATGAAACAAATCTCTGATATGTCCATCTCCAAATGGCACTAGTCTACTGGGATCTCAAGTTGATGACCCTGTACTGAAGTACCAAGCCAGGGCCCTATGAATCACGACTCACGTAACCCTGGCCAAGTACATCTTTCCTTGACCCTTTACAAAAAAGAAGGAAAAAACAACAAGCTGAAATCTTACCAACATTTCTCCATGCATCAAGAGGGGCACTAAGAGATCTCTGTGTCAGGTAGGAAGCATCATCCCATGTATATGGAGCTTTTTTCACTTTGTATCTCCATAACCAAGAGCCATGCCATAATAATAGCTGAATCAACAAAAGAATATTTGGTAAACCTTAAGTGTAAAACCGTCAAAACCGGGAGAAATATGTCAATCATGAACTATAGCCAAGGATATTATTGGTTATCAGTCTTCAAAATATTGACATTTCTCAAATGACAAGGAAAGATTTTTAACCTTGCCAATAGTGTAGGGTAGCAGTATGAAACGGACACAGAGAAGATTCCACATGGAGGGCTGCTCAGCTCCCTTGATTTGCAAGTCAAGTTCTTTGCTGAGATCTTCATCCATTTTCCTGTTGGAAAAAAATCAGCATTCAAATAATTGATTAATACTTGGATGGAACTAAAAAAATGTTTAAAGCACAAAATATTCAAAAGCACTCATGGGTCCGCAACCCTATTTAAAAGTAACCATGCATTTTGTTATTTCAGTTCTAATGGTTGGAAGTTCATACTTATTCGTCTGCTTGTTGCTCTTCTTCTTATTTGTAGTCCCGCCACTACGCTCAAGTTCCAATTGCCGGAGTCTATTTTTGTAAGCAGGGGTCTTTTTAACCATGTCTACAGCCTACAATGACATGAAACATACAGAAAGACAAGGAAAAATGAGAATTTTTGCAGCCTTCGTGAAATGAATATTATGAACACTAAACTCTGTAAGAACCATTAGAGTTGCGCATTGCAAACAGTAAAAATAAGAATGAAGTTATGATATTAAAGGTGAGTTCGTTTCCCACAGTACCTGATTATATCTTGTCCACTGATTGAAATACTGAAATGCTGAAAGAACCAAAAGAAAGCCAACCAGGACAGCACGGGGATCCTGAAGATCAGCACACAAACATTCTTAGGAATACTGTATTGATAAAATGAACTTGAATCTTCAACACAAACTAGCACAGTTTATTCAGATCAAGCAGAATAAGATTTCAAGACTAAGCATAAAATTTCACTCACCGTCTTGTGACCATAATATGCTTTATAGTAGCGAGCTGTATTGTAAAATACCTGGCAATGAAAAAACCAGCAGTTATACATATTTCCACACACATTAAAAGAACAGAAGACTGAAACGTTAACTACTGATATCTCAAATTACCTATTTCAACTAAAACTACGGGATAATGAGCAATCACTAACAAGAAAATGTCTTTGTTATCAACAAGCAACACCCTAACAAAATCTGGATAACCATCACTAGTAAAGGTCATCAAATCTCTACCTAGCATACAATGCATACTTCTCAAGTAGTAAAGCTCATATATTTGATACAATTTATGCCTATAACTCAACGGCAACTAAGCTGCTCATAAATTTACCTCCTCAGGATGTGCAACTGCATAATCGTACTGCTCACGCGACGCCTCGTCTTTCAGAATCTGCAATGCAGAAATCACATTATATGAATTATTCATTTTCATAATAATGGACCATAATTTGTCCAACAATCTAAACATTCCAAAATACCTCATAAGCATTTGCAATTTTCACAAACAGCTTTTTCGACTCCGGATCCGAAGTTTTATCCGGATGACTGCGAATCCACACAGTCAAAACCTCAATTCAATTCAACAAAAAAAGTAATAAAATAATCAGAAGAAAAAAGAGATTTCAACAACACACACTGTTTCAAAGAGAGCTTATAGTAAGCTTTCTTGATTTCCGACGAGTTTGAGCTCTGCGTAACCCTGCACAAAGTAAATACGCGTCAGAAAGAGAGGCAATTTGGGAAGGAAGAATGAAAAATTGTGGTTGGGGGGAGCTGAACTGACCCGAGGAGATCGTAGCAGTCGTCTTCATCGCAGTAGATTGCCGTTGCCGGAGAGATGAGGAGACACAGCATTAGAGCCGAAACGACCGCGAACCACCGGATCGCTGCCGGCGGCGCCATGGCGACGACGACGACGGAGCTGTAGATTTTTATCTCTGAATTTGTTGCTTTTTTTTAATCAGACGGACTCTGCGTTTTGTGTGTTTGGCGAGAAAAAAGTGAAAACAAATATAGAGACGCATAAAATGAAAGTCAAAAGCAGATCTGGGAAGTATGGCGATCAGACTACGACTTATACAAACGACATGTCGCTGTGCTGATTAAGAGAGAACATGTTAGAACGTGAGGAAATGTGGTTATTTTTTTTAACGGTAATCAAGAGGAAAAACATATATTATACCATAGAACACTCACACGGCTCGAAAGAATTGAATTACTGTCACACTAATTTATGGGACCTAAATTAGTACAAGAACACGTACATAATTTAAAGTATTAAGCACCAATAAGTAACCAAGTAACCAGGATAATACATTATCATAAGGCGAGCACCAACACGGGTAAACTAAGGTAATACTCGTCTGTAAAAAGAACTTCACGCATTGGGCCCCAATTTTGGTTTGAAAAATGGCCCGAACCAGTTGAGACTTCGAACAGGAGGTTAGGGATAGAACCCTCTAACCTTAAGGCCCTTTTCCAAAACAGAGGGGAAAAGCCCATATACATACATGGCCCACCTGAGGCCCAGTTCCTTGTTGCACGGCTTGCCGCCACATGCCTTTAGAGGTTGGCTTCTCGATCGCTCCCCTCTCCCATATGTGTCTTCGTCCACCACCAAATCGGAACCTCCAAGGATCCCAAGCTGAACTAATGCACTAGAGTCAGTATTTCTCCTGCAAACCAACACGGCCAACCCTCTGACAACCGTCGTTACAAACACATACCTACAAAAACTCAATTGTTTCCTATCCCAAAGCTTTAATCTAGCCCGAGGGAGGCGCCAACCGTTGAAAACTCGATCGCCAGCCCAACCCGCCAAGCAACCGGGTTGGTTTGCCCAACAGCTCCATCTCAAAGTCGAGAAGGATTAAGTATGCACACTATCGCTCTAGGATGTCGCAACGCTAGAGACTAGCGAACGAGGATCTGCATCCAAGGAGGTCGCCAAGGTGCTCGGCAGACGCCGAGAAGGTCAAAAGGGCGTCGTCACCGCTATGAGTTTTCTAGGGTTCTGGAGAGAAAACCCTCTCATCTTGCGCTTTGGATATATATTAACCAAACAAAACATTTTAGTGCACTTTGTATTTGTTAATAAAGGATGCATTTTCTAGGAATTTGTATGATTTGCGAAGTATATAAATGGCTAATTGATTAATAGCTAGGCTCGTCAAAGTTGCATATATTATATAATCGTAAAGAGAAATTGCATATATTGTATTGACAATCGAAAAAAAAATTATATATCGTGTACTCTTAACTTAATTAGTTGAGAGGAAGCATAAACGAGAAGATGCTGTTCTTGCACAAATTTATTAGGATGCGATTTTGATTTTAATTTTGATTTTGATATATGATTTTGTATTTTGTAATTGGTTTTGTTGTAATTCTACCACTTTTAATTAGGTTAAGCATGAATTGGAACAACATTTTCATTAGAAAATGAATCGGGAATAAGGTGACCGGTCTTTACTTAATTATTTAACACTTTAACACAGGTAAATATTTGATTTACATACACGTATGCGTTAAACAACCGTGAGTAAACTTCTACGTATAAGAAACCTTCATTAAACACTCCATAATTATACAGCAGTGAAGTACATTTGACTAATTAAACAAGCTACGATATTAAACAAAATAGATATTACATGCTACGAAAACCTTTTCATTTCCTAACATGAAATTTATGCCTAGACATTATCATTTTTGTATCAATTCATTCCACACGTACGTACATAACTATATTAGCTATCCTAGCTTTACTAGCAAAATTCATTTATATATAGTGGCCTGATGCTTAAGGTCGACTAACTAAACAAGAAATCTAGGAAGACCTGTCTTAAAACCCATTTGTTTAACATCCTCTTGGACTTGATGTCGATACTCCCCAAAGCTAAATTTTCTATAAACAGAAGGCTCGCAACAACTCTCAATCATTGTCTCATACGACGGACAAAAGAAATACGCAGTAGAAAATCGTTCCACTTTCAAATTCGTCACTACTCGATGTTCAACACTCTTATACACATTGTTGCTCCATGCCTAGACAAGCAAGTCATCAAAATTAAGTAATTGTCACATTGTATGCATGTTAGATCAAATAAATATGTAACTCAGTAGTGTTAATTAATTACCTGAAATAGATCTCCGATGTTGATGATTAGGGCTTCCGGATTAGGCTTGATGGCGATCCATCGATTGTCTTTGACCAGTTGCAATCCTCCGACTTGGTCTTGATGCAAAATCGTGAGGAAGTCACTGTCAGTGTGTGGCATTAGACCAAACACCTCGGAAGGGATCGGACATGGCGGATATCGGTTCATCCGAAGATAGCAAGTACTCGGCAAACAATTCTCGTGGAAGAACGTCGATTTGTGACCCAATTTCTCTGCCAATATTTCAGCTAGCTTCAGTGCCAGACTTGAAACAGCTGTGGCAAACTGCTCCATTGTTGAGCTACATGTTGATGAATCATAACAACAGAGTACGTTAATACAAAGTTGATAGAAAAAACCCTAGATATTTACTATAAACTGGCAGTCAAATACTCAGTAGGGTTTGATTTACTAAGGTTTAATGAGCGATAGGGGGTAAATATGAATCATATATTAGTAATGTTACTATTTGAATAATGTGGTTCTCTTTCGACCAAAAAAAGAATAATGTGATTCTCCAACAGAAAGGTATAGAAGCTTATATGGTGGCAGGCCTGCAGAAAACTCTAGCTGTCTGTTATTTGTCGCCATGACAGGAAAGCAATTATGGATTTGTGGCAGCTGGCTGGCTGAGAATTAGGAGCTTGTAGTGTAAACCGTACATGTTGTGATTTTTAGAATTATTCGTTGTAGCTAAGATTTTTAGATTTTAGAGCAAGCAACATACATTGCACACAGGACATGGAGTATGTACTGAAATCACAAGAACACCCTGTAACTGGTGACTCATGAGAGTCCGTGGTTCCGAAACGATCAACGTACATGTGATCTGAAGCCGGCCAATGGAACCAGCTAATCAATTAGTCCTACCGTTTGAGAAGTCTGTTTCATAAACTTTTAACAATATCTATCGATCCGACTACTCATCATGAGGACATGATTCGATCATCAGTATAAGAATCTAACCAAATGAGAAACAAGACAATACAGTACGTATATCTAGCCTATTCAAGATTTTTCTACCGCTCATGCATGCAAAACCAACAGCATGATGACTCGCCAATTAACAGTCAAAACTACACAAAGTCTCTAAAAAATAAATCTCCTTAGTATCATACAAGTCCGTGGCAACCGCCACCGAAGTAGTACTAAACAGCAAGGAATATGAAGCTTATCGTTTGATCACAACTAGTGTTACGTAATAAGATGCTGTTCTATATGTATATGAATAGCCACGGTTAATCATTGACAATTAATCGGACAAGACTTCAAGAATCGAAAAGCATAACTATTCGAGCGATGTAGATGAAGACAGAAATGAAAATGAAGTGTTCAAAATTACTAGAAGCTAGGCAAGGGAATCAATTGCCAAGTTACCTGAGATCATCGAAACCAGCAGCCGATGATGCAGAAGCTTTGTTGAGTAGAATGTGAAAAGCTTCGGACCACGATAACTGTCTGAGGCTTGTGGCCGTAGGACTTCCCCAACGGTAAGTACCTGCCGAAAAGTTAAAGTATTTTAGTTCTTGGCCCTTCTTGTCAAATGATTGCTTGAACACCTTCTCTTGCTCGAGCTTCATCTTCTGTAGAAGCTCACGGGAAATCCCATGGTTCACAACCTGAAAAAATCCCCACTCCTGCGATGCCCTAGCTATCTCCGACTTGCACTCCTCTCCCTCTGAATCTCCGAGATCTAGCCGCCTCAGATCGATCAACGGGAGCTCGCATTCCTCAACATTGACTTTCATCGCCTCGTTGCGGTCATTGTTGTTGGTTTTGTTGTTGTTGGTGGTGGTGGTGGCGGTGGTGGTGCCGGGGTTGTCGAAAAGGGTCTTGTAGGCCTTGTGAAATGGTGGGTCCGAGTCCATGCTCATCAGGAGTTGAAAGCTAAGATCATGACACAGAAAAAGTAGAAAACAGTGAGAAGAGAATGTTGGAGTAGATCGAGAATGAAAGAGATTACAAAAGGAGTAGGCTAGCTAATTACAAAGTAGTAACAAATGTAGTCTTTGGTTTGGTGTTCAAATTGGAGATGGAGACAACCAGAAAGAGATTAGGATAACACGAGTTTCTATTGTTTCTTATGTTACCTCTCTGGACCTCTAGTTCGTCGTCGATGAAAACGTCACGGCGTTAATTTTCCAAGTTTTGGATTTTGGCCATGTCTTTGTGCTAGCTAACAACTCTATATATGTATAATTAGGAGACATGGAAGTTATCTATATCGTTCGAGACTCTTCCTCATTTGCTTAATTGAGTGGTTTAAACTATGAAGTCAGCTATACGATGTGGCATGGCTATAGGTACCTAGACTTCTAATGTTTATATACACAAGTAATGGACTTGAATTGATATTTAAGAAGTATCTTAGAGAGTTTAGGGTTTAGACCATTTTCAACTATCAAATCTTATACATCAAGTCCATCTTTAACAGATATGGTTTATGTTATCAAATAACAAGTATAGTTTATGCTAATTAATTAACTGTGATCCTCAAGCAACACTAAGAAGATTTTGTGGATACAAAATGTACAATTTCAAATACAATGTTTAGTAAAAAGAATTAAAGCGATTGATAGATTTCCTCTCACTATGAGTGGCCCATGTAATTTTAATGTGATAAAAACTTTATGCAGAAAGTTTAAGAAAAATGTGTAAATTAGCGCGCGGTATATAAAATTGGCCAACATAAAGACTAGCTAGCCATGAACACAACACTAATATTTTACATAAAGATTTCTTTTTTCAGAATTGAACACGAGATAATCGCTTTGTCCTTGAAATTTTTCAGTCACTTACCTTATTAGTTTGAGGCCTCAGGAGGCTTCAATAACATAGATCGAATCATATCATTGCCCCTTGGTATTTACAATTGATTCACACAGCCTTAGCTATCAGTGCTTTACCCGGCCTGTTATGCCTGCAGAAGAGTCCAAACCAAAGATTATCGCTTCATATAGTTGATAGACATTATGATGCATACTAGCCATACAGTCGATTATTAATTAACTCGTGTAAAACATGACAGATATCCATATACATAAACTTCACTGTTTCATAGGATTACCTTACATATATATCAACATTTATCCATTGTTCACCAGTTACTTCAGTATGTCCAATTTCATGTTATATGGTTGGCAAAGAAAGCAAAAGCAACCAGCACAGATAGTGAAAACTGACTCAGCGCGCTAACTATAGTTTTGAAAGTGAAAGACGCTTTTCCAACAAGAAAGAAGTAATACGTACGTACTCTGCATTTAAACAAAATAACGGACATGTCAAAATGTTACATGAATTCTCAAAATTATCAATATGGTACCGAAATTCAGAGCTCCGAAGTTCATTGTAGTTATTAAGACGGTTACATTGTAAGGCTTCATCCTTGCGGCAAAGGTCCTGGTCCTAGTGTCGTTGCCGACGTTGAGGCCGAGACGAAGGACTGTTCTGGCAGCCTTGGCGATTTGGAAGAGTTGTGGGACCGGGTGGCCGAGCTCGGATTTGTAAGTTATGAAGTTGAGGGGAGGGGTTGAGGGCTCGGTGGAGTTCTGGCGAAACAACGGCGACGGGAAAGAGGGTGGTAGCCGCGAAAATGAGGGCTTGTAGGCGTCGACTGAGTCAGAGGAAGAACCATGGGGAGGGGTTGAGAACTAGAGAGACACAGGAAAAGTCTTAGAGTGTGTGAGAGAGAGAGGATTGACATTATTGTCTTTTGAAGTCAAATTTTTTAAAAAATAAATCAAATAGACGGTGGAATGACAAAACAACCGGACGAAAGTATCACATTCATAGAGTTTTGAAAGTACAGGTATCATATTGATTGTTTTGAAAATTTATGTACCATTTTGACATGTCCGTGAGAGTTCAAGTACCTCTCATATATTTTTTCCAATGACTTATATTGATACGTAAGGAAGAAGATAAACAGCTCTTACTATATATGTACAGTTAAAAATGAACCTGCAGTTTCATACTTAACAGATATATCGGAGAAGATCTGTACATGCATAATGTGGTTCGGCCAAGGATCTGGGAGAAAGATGGAGATATTGGAGAACTCTGGTGGTCCTATATATAGAAATTATATGAATGCTGGAGTCCCTGGCCTTCATGTTTTCTTAATTTATAAGGTAGAAGGGATCCATCATCGTTCACTACTTTCCGTACCCTGAAGATAATATGAGGATTGAGAGTCTACGCTTAACAGAAGAACACGCGGCTCATGGTGGTATCAGATAAATTGTGTACCTAGGCTAGCAAGGCATGCATCGATCTTTAATGTTTTCTGATTAATTTTTTGCCATACCATGCATGCATGTGATACAATTATAAACCACGATTCTGAGTTCTGAACCACGTACACCAAATAAATTCTGTCTAGCTACCCATGCAATCGATTAAGAGCTTATTATCTCTTCAATTCCTCTTAACTATTGTAATTTGGTGTGGATTTAGAAGATCATTTGACTAATAATCATTACATTTGTGTTAATTATCTGGACGGTCTGCAATCGTTAGGTTAAGAAATAACTAATTATCTATAAGAAACCCTAATTAGAAATTTAGTTAGGTCCATATACCATTTTAGTGACATTTGTGTAAATAATTAGCATACAAAACGAGAATGCAACAATTCATGCTCTTTAATTAGAATGTCAGATACTATTAAACAGAATCTGAATACCACAAAATTAACTTAATTTGCTCTAACTCCATAAGAAGAACATTACAACTAATTCTTTAATTATTCAAATTCATTTGATTTCAAAGAGAACTAGTTCTATAGAAACTTGTCTTACAAACTACTATTTTTCTTGTGTGAGATAAACAAGAGAAATAATTAATACAAATTGCCACATATAATTGGATTCAAAGATCAAACAACATTCAAATGAGCTTAAGAGATCAATATATTGATGATCCATATATGTTTAGTCTTTCTCATGATTAATTAGTATATCATGTGTTAAAATTTAGGGTTAAGGCTATAGAATCTTTGTCTAATGAAGATCCCAATTCTCCTTGTCAAACTTTCATAAGTATAACAAATTAACAACAAATGAATAAAAAAAACTAGAAGAAACTTCAAGATGAATGATCGATTAATTACATCATTTAAGAATCCAAAATTACCTTATAATCATCAACAAGGAAGACCATATACATGTAATCGATCCTCTCCAAATTGATCGTGGATATCAGCGTTCGAGTATCTAGATCTGTGAAGATTGAAAGTAGTTTAGATGAAAGAAATTAAACAAGCATCGATCGTACCACAAACATACAACGTACTCCCACAAATTTATAATTAATTTGGAATCATATATTAACAATCTAATTGTGTTGGAATGGAAAACCGCTTATTACCAATTGTAGAGATCGAATCCAAAATGCGCGGACTTGATTGAGCTCACCAAACCTCGATTTGCCCATTTCTTGAAAAGCCCATCGACTACTTAACTGAGATCCGTCGAGATCTCGATCTTCTATGATTGTAAGAGATGAGAAGCTAGAGATGAGAATCATGAGGTGACATGGGAGCTCTTGTGATACTCATATATATATATATATATATATATAAACACACACACACTCACACACAAACTATCGGTTTGTTAAGTTTATTACTCTTTTATCTTCGATAAATTAGTAACGTTTTTACTTCTTTTTTTTCCTTTAACAATCTTTAATTAACTTAAAGTAAGCTTAATTAGTGTCATTTACAATCTTTAACTCGTAGTACGCACTAATTTCAATTAGTTGAAATATATTATCGTGAAGCATTATGTTGTATTGTAGACATATCTTGCCACATTTTGGGATCAAAGTTATAAGCTAGACATATGGTTGATAGAGATAAATGTTTTCAAAGTCATATTTTGTGAATTTAAAAATAAATTTGTGCTTGCATATAGTGTATTGATAGATGTTATGAATAAACACTTGTAGCCAATAAAAAAATGAAAACAATTATAATTAACATATGGGATATCCAACTTTTTATTCGAGTTTTAATTTTGATAGACTATTTGATATCATATTATTTAAACAAGAAGTTACTATGAAAAGTACCAGATAATTCAATAGCATAAGCAAGAACTGTGTTAATTGGTCGAACACATCCATCATATATCCATCATAAACAGTCCAAAAGTTTCATTATTGCAGATCCGCCTCCATAGTAATAGTGCTAATTATAAGCACAGAGAGGATTTTGGAATGTTATGTGGATATATTACAATTATAGGTGCAAAGGGATGACCTATATCTATATGTAGTACTGAAATTGTAAAGGAAGTCATGGGGCATCTCTTAGGTAAAAGGGACAAGGACGAATGGACTTGGAGGAAGGAGAACCATGAAAGAAAAATCAAAGCAGAGTTTATATGAAAAAATCGAAAAGTTTGGCTTGAATTCCTCTTAACGCCAGAGGACCCGAGAGAGTCAGAAACCGAGCACATGATTAGCTCAGGACCAACCATTTAACTATAACCATAACCTCTGATTCTCAATTTCGGTGTATATTACGTGACAGAATACACTGTCACATGAGGTGCTCTTCTTTTGGGGTTGTGAACTTTTTGTGGTAATGGATCCCGTCGGCAAAGACTGTTTATATTCGTTGGCCCTAGAACGCATGTGCATGGCGTGCTGTGCTTACAGAAGAATTATATAACAATATATATCGGACTGAAAAATCCGAAAAATGTAGTTCAATCTTGACATGTATTGTTTGGCCAGTGTGTATATACACGTCTAATAATTATATACAACGTCAAGAGTGTATAAAAAAAAACTAGAACGTTCCTAACATTGCTTTAGGTTTTCAGAAGTTTTGGGCTATGTGTGTTCATGGGGTCAAGTAGTGATACTATCATACTATCAACATGTTTTTCGGGCATCAATCTTACGAATACAGTATACTTATAACGGTAGTCTTTGGAATGAGCCAACGATAAGATCTGCCGACGGCACTGTATTATTTTGATCTGTTGCAATAGCAAGAACGTGATTGGACTCATTGGAGTCGGCGTCTTGATATCGACGGACTGATGGGAATATATAGAAGTGCTTGTCTTAATTATCTGGCCATCTGGGATTTGTCGACTGGAAACCGAAACATACATGTCAACGTCTTCTATCTTTTCAACATTGAAGTCTTTGATTTTGATATATTCGTAATAATCGATAGTTGACTGTGTCAAACTTGTATTTGGAGATAATTGTCTCCAAGTTGAGCCCTCAGGTGTGCATGAAATTCTCTATACGGTTGAAATTAAAGTGGCTCACTATTTAGTAATAAACAGGTAAGAATCACTATTAGAAAAATGTGCTTCGTCGATGTCTAAATTTTTTTAAATTGATCTCTATGTAAACGATGTCTATTGTAAAAAAATAAATAGACATCGGTCGTCAAATCGATGTCTATTTACTTATAAGACATCACTTATTTTATTAAAACTGATGTCTATTTACTTATAAGACGTCGTTTATTTTAACAAAACCGATATAAGTGTCATTTATAGACATCGTTTGCCTTTGATATACTGATGTAAAATTTTGTTCATCGACATCGTTTCTTATGCTCTGAATTGATGTACACTACTTCAATTAACATCAGTTTTGTTGGGTATGTATGATGTATATATTAGTTTTAGAGGGTATAATCTAGAATACAAGAATTTGAAACAAAAATAAGGTCTCCATAAATATATGATCATCCATAACGCTATTCTACAATGACCTTAAGCCACATTGACACTAAATAAGCAAATGACTCTTTGATAAAATAGCTGTGAGAAAAAACAACATTACTTGGAACAAGCAGTTGCAATCTCAACAGTTAATCTGTGGACGAATAGAAGTTAAAACCCTTACAATGGTGAAACGAAATCGAAAACAGCAGCACTACTATTCTTTCTTGGTATAATGACGAACAACAAAGGTTAAACCTAAGATCAAAAGAGGCACCGAGAACTGTAAAATCTTGATCACAAACTCGGACGACTTATCCGGATTCTACTGAATCTGTGGCGGTGGAATGTAAGTATGTTTCAATGGGACAATACCCGCATCAATCTCTCCAATGTAATACTTGCCCATCATTTCTCGGGCATCATCCGAATGACGTACCCACATCTTCAAAATCATTCATCGCATTTTCTCCTAAAAGTATCCAAACAAAAATCGAGCTCACAAACTATCCCGGGCTTAGATATGCGACTATCAAAATACTCCACACTTAGACATTTTTAATCCTCGAGCAAAACACTAAACTAAGACTCTAAAACAATTCAACATAACTCTCATTACATGACTCTAACGCCCTCAACAAATTGTCTTAGCAATCTTCCACAATTGTAACACCAAGATTAGTGTGACTCCAAATTAACATTCCGTAAAGTTTCAAAAATTAATTTCAATGTATGACACACATGTAATATGTAGGACGAAGACATAATCATGGTGAATGTAAAGCTGTAGCATGCGAAAAACTTTTCAAGATTCAACCTCACATAGATACGCACTCAAAAGTGTTTTCTCTCAAAGTATGTCTAAGGTATTCACTCAACTCAATTACTTGACAAATTGACCAAACCATATGCTTACTCTTGTGACTAATCTCCACAGATCAAAGGCTGCCATCTTGAGGATCAAAAATGACTTTTATGGGTTGTAATGGGGCTTGGCTCATAGGTTAAAGAATAAATGGGTATGGAATTCAAATATGATTCTAGAACCTAGTAGAGCACCAAATAAGAGACTTCTTCAAACTTCACAACCATGAACTTTCTCACTTTTGTGGCCGAATTTTATCTTGTTGGGCCTTCACATCATTGTTTTCATCAAATAATACAGTCCAAACTTTTCGATTCGAAGCTTACCTAGAACAACTTTAGCCGCGAGTTGAATAACAACACTTTTTGCCCATTGACAAAAGTTTTTCCCTTGATAATCTTGTCATGAAACTTTTTTTATCTCCTCCTTGTAGATGCGGCTAGATTCATAGGCATTATTTCGAATCTCAGCAAGCTCATTCAGCTATAACTTCCTATGAACACTGGCATCATCAATATCAAAATTAAATCGTTTCACTGCCCAATATGCCTTGTGTTCAAGCTCCACTAGAAAGTGGCAGCCGTTTTCATAAACCATCTGATAGGGAGACATTCCAATCGACGTTTTGAAAACTGTTCTGTAAACCCACATGGCTTTATCCACGTAGTTTCATATGTCCCTACTTTTTCATGTTGTTACCATTATGATATCCAGGGACAGATGCAATCAGCCTCACCTCAGGAGTACAGACACAATGAAAGATGCACTAGCCTCAACCATTAATAAAACACTTTCATTTGGCTTAATATAGAATGCTTACCAAATCATCTACTGGTTTTGAATTGTAAATAAAAAGAAAAAGTCTTTAGAGGTTAAGGGTAAAGAAAACATACTGCTGCATTACTGTTATCGAATTTCTTGAAAAATGCCGGATTTATATTGAAGGTTCCCAGGTTAGGCAAATTAACGGAAAACTGGGGCCACTGTTGACATTCAACAAACAAGACAAAGAATATGTATTAGTGATATATAAAATGTAAGAGTATGCATCTTAATGTATCCAATACCATTTGTGCTTACGAGCATGATGCCACATGCATTGCAAATCATAACTCCTAAGAAACTGTGAAACTATATATATAAGATTAATGGGCAAACTCAAGGCTGTCATATGATACCTTAAGTGCACTGAGATAGTCAGTTAGGTCATTTTCAAATCCACGACCTTTGCATGGTTTACTTTGATCTTTGGAGGGAAAATCTTGCATCCACAAACCTTGACTTTTGTTGTTCCAATCAACGAATATTAAATTCGCTGTATGTACAATTACCCTCACTCCACGAGGATAAACAAGCAGCATGGCCTTTGAATGGTGTGCCCCAAATGAAATAGGCAATGGAGGTTTGTGTAGAATCCAATTTGCAGGTTTCTTTCTCTAAAACAGAAAAGAGAAGTCCACATACCTCCCATATAAGAAAAATATAAATTAAAACACATCATAGGCAGATATTGGCATCTAGAGAGTCATAGAGCTGAAGCAGACCTTCATATGATCTAGTGTACCATCACCCTCCCCATGTATAACCAATACATGTGGGATTTTGGAAACCGCTGGACAAGCTACATTCAATGACGCGAAATGAAATAGAACAAACAGATAATCAGAATCAACCAGTAAAGAATAGAAAAGATGCAACCACAAAGCAATGTTCAAAATAGCTTATAAAAGTATAAATACACATATACGAGTACTGAAGGAAGTAGTACATGATGACATATGCATAGCGAAGAAGGCCAATATTTCAACAAGGTAACAAGTAAAGAAAGAGAACAGGACCGCATACCAGGTATCAGCCAATCGAGGTCTACCATGTAATTGGAAAACACTGCAAAGAGGATGTCCCCCTACAAAAACATACAAAGTAACTAACTTTCAATCCAAAGCCAATTCTTTATACAGAAAATTTAGCATGCTGACTGCTGAGTGTGAAAAATTCATTACACCAGCCACGCATGAAACACAAACAAAAGATGTAAATCAACAAGCTGCGGCCAATCACCTGAATCACATCCCTTATAGAAACACAAGAAGTATTCGCCCACGAGGGCAATCCCTGCGGCAACTTCTCATTCACAACAAGAAAATTCCTTATCACCTCCACATCGCTGCTTCCTTGCACCTCACCCATCAAAGTCAACAACACTCATTTTCACATAACCATCGAAAAACTCAAATTCACACCAAAACAAACACAAAAGTAAAGAGAATGACACCTTAAAACGCTTCAAACTCGACTCATTCTCTCCATATTCTAACTGATCAAGCCGCTTTCGACTCGACTCTTCACCATTTGAGACCTTCTTATACTGAAACATATACTTCCCTGGAATCAGCTCTATAATATCACCGTCCAAAATCGTCACACTTTCTTTGTGACACAGTTTCTTCCTATCATTTCCACTAGTCACAACCACCGGATTGCTTCCTTCCTACAAATCACTATTAATCTCATTTAAAAACAGCTATGAGATTTCAAAACTGCCGAGGTCAGTTTAGTAATTTTACCACGACCAAATTGCCACATATAATTGGATTCAAATATCAAACAACATTCAAATGAGATTAAGAGAACAATATATTGATGATCCATATATGTTTAGTCTTTCTCATGATTAATTAGTATATTATGTGTTAAAATTTAGGGTTAAGGCTATAGAATCTTTGTCTAATGAAGATCCCAATTCTCCTTGTCAAACTTTCGTAAATATAACAAATTAACAACAAATGAATAAAAAAAAACTAGAAGAAACTTCAAGATGAATGATCGATTAATTACATCATTTAAGAATCCAAAATTACCTTATAATCATCAACAAGGAAGACCATATACATGTAATCGATCCTCTCCAAATTGATCGTGGATATCAGCGTTCGAGTATCTAGATCTGTGAAGATTGAAAGTAGTTTAGATGAAAGAAATTAAACAAGCATCGATCGTACCACAAACATACAACGTACTCCCACAAATTTATAATTAATTTGGAATCATATATTAACAATCTAATTGTGTTGGAATGGAAAACCGCTTATTACCAATTGTAGAGATCGAATCCAAAATGCGCGGACTTGATTGAGCTCACCAAACCTCGATTTGCCCATTTCTTGAAAAGCCCATCGACTACTTAACTGAGATCCGTCGAGATCTCGATCTTCTATGATTGTAAGAGATGAGAAGCTAGAGATGAGAATCATGAGGTGACATGGGAGCTCTTGTGATACTCATATATATATATATATATATATATATATATATATATATATATAAACACACACACACTCACACACAAACTATCGGTTTGTTAAGTTTATTACTCTTTTATCTTCGATAAATTAGTAACGTTTTTACTTTTTTTCCCTTTAACAATTTTTAACTTAAAGTAAGCTTAATTAGTGTCATTTACAATCTTTAACTCGTAGTACGCACTAATTTCAATTAGTTGAAATATATTATCGTGAAGCATTATGTTGTATTGTAGACATATCTTGCCACATTTTGGGATCAAAGTTATAAGCTAGACATATGGTTGATAGAGATAAATGTTTTCAAAGTCATATTTTGTGAATTTAAAAATAAATTTGTGCTTGCAAATATTGTATTGATAGATGTTATGAATAAACACTTGTAGCCAATAAAAAAATGAAAACAATTATAATTAACATATGGGGTATCCAACTTTTTATTCGAGTTTTAATTTTGATAGACTTTTTGATATTATATTATTTAAACAAGAAGTTACTATGAAAAGTACCAGATAATTCAATAGCATAAGCAAGAACTGTGTTAATTGGTCGAACACATCCATCATATATCCATCATAAACAGTCCTAAAGTTTCATTATTGCAGATCCGCCTCCATAGTAATAGTGCTAATTATAAGCACAGAGAGGATTTTGGAATGTTATGTGGATATATTCCAATTATAGGTGCAAAGGGATGACCTATATCTATATGTAGTACTGAAATTGTAAAGGAAGTCATGGGGCATCTGTTAGGTAAAAGGGACAAGGACGAATGGACTTGGAGGCAGGAGAACCATGAAAGAAAAATCAAAGCAGAGTTTATATGAAAAAATCGAAAAGTTTGGCTTGAATTCCTCTTAACTCCATAGGACCCGAGAGAGTCAGAAACCGAGCACATAATTAGCTCAGGACCAACCATTAAACTATAACCATAACCTCTGATTCTCAATTTCGGTGTATATTACGTGGCAGAATACACTGTCACATGAGGTGCTCTTCTTTTGGGGTTGTGAACTTTTTGTGGTAATGGATCCCGTCGCCAAAGACTGTTTATATTCGTTGGCCCTAGAACGCATGTGCATGGCGTGCTGTGCTTACAGAAGAATTATATAACAATATATATCGGACTGAAAAATCCAAAAATGTAGTTCAATCTTCACATGTATTGTTTGGCCAGTGTGTATATACACGTCTAATAATTATATACAACGTCAAGAGTGTATAAAAAAAAACTAGAACGTTCCTAACATTGCTTTAGGTTTTCAGAAGTTTTGGGCTATGTGTGTGTTTAGGCCTAAATAAAATATTTACTTTGAGCTTGGATTGCCGAGGTCTATCGAGCGGCCCATCATGATTTATTGATTCCTATCGAGGGAATTAGTTCCTATCGAGGAAGTATAAAGTCCAGCGAGAGTTGTATCGAGCTTCGCTGGGAGAAGACTTAGAGTTCTATTAGAACTGTGTCTTATCGAGCTGGTTTCACGCGGCTCAGTTTCTATCATAACTAGTTGATATTTGCAGGACTCTTAACAGAGTTATGATGGAATTCAAACACCTATGAGAGGTAATGCGATGCTGGTTTGGAGATTCAGACAAAGTTACGAGAGCAAAGGAGTTAGAAACAGAATCAATGACTGATATGTAAGCGACTATATAAGGAACGCAAGGATCTTATGAAAAACAACGACAACATACAAACATACAAACAATCCTTGCTATACGCAAAACAACCTAGAACTTCTCGTCTTCGAGATTTCTAACTTGCAACCCAGAAAGTCTAAGTGCTCATCAACTATCGATTGAGAGTATTTACGGCTCAAAGGAAGCAAAAAACCTGCAACCTGAAGGTGGAAGGGCAGCTCACTTGTATGCTGAGGGCTTGAAAACTCAAGGGAAGCTAGTGTTCTCAAACACTTCATCGAGAGGATTGCTCTGCTCTACACGAGAGACGTGGGGGTATCGATTGTCGAGATCAAGCTAAGAGACACATATCAAAAGTCCTAGGTTCCTAGGCAAAAAGAACTCATTCGGATAGGGTTGGTGCTCTCCCTATCTTAATCGCTTACATTAGAAGTCAGAAGGCTACAACTAGTCCAGATTCCGTCGAGAGACGGTGGCACGCCGGCATCGAAGCACATACAGGATAGACCGGTACACGCGGTTAAAACATCTGATACCAAAAGAGACTGCTTCGCGGAAGAAAGTCTCTCCAGGGAGATATTTCTGCATCGAACATTTTGGCACGCCCAGTGGGACTGTCAATACGTCTTTGCGTCTCTAAGCGACAATTGGAGACCCTTATCGAAGGGTTTATCCTCAGTGTCGTAAACACCCACAACCGGCATACCGTGAACACACTTCTAACCAGTGTCGTTCATTGAGTAATCAAGCGGTTAAAGTTATCTTCGCTAGCAACTTCGACACCATGGAGTTCGAACCTCTAACTGAAACGGAGATAAAGGCACTCACGTATAACGATTACGTGGCCTATGCAGCGAAACGGTACCTACACCACTCTAGAGAGTTTCGATTATTCGAAGACAGACTTGGGCAACATGGTGAACATCTCGCTGCTCAGACCGACTCCTTAAAGGAGATATCAAGTGCTATGCGGTCTATGCGGTCAGAGTTGAATCAAGAACGAGAGGATAAAGAATCCATAAACGCTCAAGTAACTAGTTTGGCAGAAGGTCAAGAAAGCCTACGGGCTGAAGTCCAAAGCCTTTTAGACAAAGGATTGGAAGAATACCGCCGGGCAGCGGCGGCTATCACTCAAAGAATGGATAGGGATCTGGGTTCTCTAACCAAAACCGTATCGGACTTGGCTAGGAAAACCAGACGATCAGAGGATTTTGCTTTCGAGTGGGAGGCACGTATAAATAAGCTCATGGAGGATTGTCATGTACGAATAAACAAGATGCATGAGACTTACGAAGCACCGTATCCCCCAAGCAAAGACGATCCTAACGAATGGCATTGGCCAAAGTTCTATAAGCACCAGACCTTCCAAACATTCTCTGGTGACGATGATGCTAATGCGGCAACACACCTGGCCTACTTCACCTTGCAGTTAGGCCAGTTTGCCGAGGACGATGGACTCAAACTAAGGGTCTTCGGTTCATCGTTATCAGGGTCAGCCCTCGTATGGTACACTGGCATCGAGAAGGGCTCGATCAGTACGTGGAAAGAGATGGAGGCCCTGTTTATAGATCACTTCGGAACGGAACGACCAGAAACCACCGTGGGAAAGTTGGCTTCTCTTAGCCAGTCGGTGACCGAGAGTCCGGTCACTTTCCTACACCGTTTCCGTTCAGAGTATAACCTCTGTAAGACCCATCTGAGTAAGGAAGAGGTGGTCGAGATGGCCAAGAATGGGCTGGAAGATACTTATCACCAGCTATTCTTAAACAGCAAGTATTTCTCCCTGAATGAATTCATCGCTGCGGTAACCAGAGCTTACAGCAACATGCAGGAGAGAGATAACAGGAAGAACGCGTCCAAAGGGACGTACAACAATAGAACCTACGACAGGTTAAAGCCAAAAACTGTGGCTTATGTTGAACCGATGGACGACCAGGAGACAGATTCTGAGGACGACCGTATAGGGGCTATGGACTTAATGTCAAATAAAGTGCTGAAACCCCGAAAGCTTCAGAAAAATAGAGGTCCCATCAAGCTCTCGACAGTGGCTTTCACTAAGCCAGAGTTCGAGAAATACACTTATGACGCCAACATGGCGCATGAGATATTGGACGAGCTGTACGGGCTGCGCGTGGTCAAGGCCGACTTCGGACCGCTTCCCACAGCTGAGCAGTTAAAGGGTAAAAAGTACTGCAAGTTCCATGGAGCATGGAACCATCTTACCAAGGACTGCATCAAGTTGAAAGACCAGATCCAAAAGTGGATCAATGAAGGAAAGCTGGAGTTGGAGGGCTCATCCAAGACAGCAGCTCTAGTGGATTCAGAGCCGTTCCCGGCTCCACAGGTGAACATGGTCGATGTAAGCTGGCCAGCACCTAGTAGAATCCTAGAAAACAAAGAGGCTTGGAATCAACCAGCCTACTTAACCTATTCATTCAAGACGGACATGGTGGATGAATACTTGGATAGGTTAAAAGATATGGGGCTGATTTTCTTCTACCCTGTCTATAAGCTTAGACATCTACGGTATGAAGGGCCAGCCCAACATTTTTGTAGATTCCACAATCACTTTGGCCATCGAACGTCGATGTGCTCAACCCTGAGAGATAAGATCCAGGGCTTGATTAACTGGCAAGTGGTTGTGATCGCTGAAAACGGAGAGATGGATTTTCATCCTGAATATCCTCATAGAACACCATCTCCTCCGGTCACTGAATCTCCCGTCAGTGGCACTTCTTCAGAGCACATTCCAGATACACCAACTCAGATGAAGAAGAAGCCCAAGCGTAGGACCAAGAAGAACATAGCCTTCGTCCGACCCAAGCGGACACGCGTCACATATGACGCATCCTGGCGGGAAGAGATATTTGAAAAGCTAGGCCTAGGAGGGATAGCTGTGGTACCCGATAACTGGGGATCTCCAGACCCATATCCTGATGATGTTAGGGGTCTCCCTTATTGTCGATACCACCACAAGTGGGGAAGTCATACTACAGCTGCCTGTCGAGATTTGAAATATAAGATTCAGCAGCTGATCGATGACGGAGTGATAGCGATCGAGCAAAAACCGTCGCTCAATTTGACGACTCCCATCCCCATGATTGTTGGCATGTTGGACGTGACAGGCACTAAAACAAACAAAAGAAAGCAGTCCAACGACCAACCAACTGCTGGCGAGAGTCTACCTCGTACACCGAAGAATAAAGGAAAGGATAAGGTGGACCCTAAAGCAGACTCGCCAGTAGCCCTTTGTGCACACTGCAAATTGAGAAGTGGGCTGAAGATCTCCTTCGAAGAACTGGCTCAGGCAGCCAAAGCCTTCCCGGAGCTGTTTTCCAATAAAGATCATCAGTCCCCACCATCAAAACAAAGGGACACTCCCGCTCCTAAGCGACCAAGAGCAACCAAACAAACCAGCATGGTTAAAACACCTGAATCCAAGGTTGCTGATACGCTCACCAAACCATATGTTCCTCCAGCTTCGAGGAACATTACAAAGGAGGATGTATGGTATATAAGGGAGAAGGGAAAGACAGTCGAGGTGACTCCAAGTAAAAGGAGGAACCTACAGCGACGCTTTGGTAGGGCCAAGAGAGCATTAGATGCTTACGAGGCTGGCCTTATCAAGAAAGAAGACCTGGAGTTTCCTCCAGAAGTGCTGCAGAGGAGATTGAACACTCTGGCAGCAAATCCATTAGTGGTGTTTGGGAAGAAGTCTCACGAGCCCAAAGTGAGAGCCCAAAGACCAGGGGTTTTTGATAGAAACCCAGAACTAGCAAACAAAGGAAAAGAGTCTGAACCTACTCTAGAGGTTCATCGTGTAGTTCAGAGACGACAACCAGTAAGGAGGCGCCTTAACTTTGAAGAAGACACGGTGAAACAAGTCGGGCTGAAGACACCTCCTAAGGGAACAGAGGGGCCACCACAACAAAGTATTCCAAGCAAGCCACCAGTCTTGCAATGGAAGCCAAGGCCTTTAGTTGTAGAAGAACAAGCGAAGGCCAAGAAATCAACCCCGATTCCCAAAGAAACGGCTACACCACCAACACCACCAGCAACTATTGATCCTATCCCAGAGGATATAGTACAGCAAGTTGCTCACCTCAAACTGACTACTTTGCCCATCGAGGAAGGACAGCCATCGGCTGAAGGTGACAACTACAACGAAGACGAGGAGTTGGTGGATTACGGTGAGGATGAGGTCGATGAAGTACAAGGTTCCATCGAGGACGACACGGCAGCCATTAACATGGTATATGTCCTATCCTCCAAATATGCTTTGCCCTCACCAGCAATAAGAGATGAATCCAGGGACATCAGCAGCGTGATGTTACAAGATGAAGAATCAAAAGTGCCAGACAGTTCCACACTCGATGACACACAAGAACTGGATTCACCAGAAACAAGAGGACAAATGATGTTCTCCAAGCCTACCATCGACATGGCCATGCATATGCGGCCACTATATGTCACGGGACAAGTCCAAGGAGTCCAATTGAATAAACTATTGGTGGACTCAGGGGCAGCGGTGAACATCATCACCTTTAAGGCATTGGCCCTTATCGGTGTTCCCAAGTCAGCTATCCAAGAGACCTCGCTGAGTGTCAGGAACTTCCAGGGTAGCATAACAAAGACCTTGGGAATTGTCTTCTTACAGGTACACATCGGGATAGCTTCAGGCACTTATACATTCTTTGTGGTAGAATGTACATCACCATACAGTGCCATCCTGGGACGTGATTGGATCCATCGAAGCTACTGTGTACCATCTTCGCTGCATCAGCAGATGCTATTGTGGAACATGGAATCAGGGGAGGCAGAAATTGTCAACGCTGACCCTCGTCCTTATTCCGTCTCTGCCAATGCTCTAGAGGCCAGGTATTACCACAGTGACCTTAGGCCATTGGAGGTATGTGGCGTCGATAGTAAAGGCCGCCCGATAGGTGTCACGGCCTCTGAATTAGCTCAGTGGGGGATTGTTCAAGCAAATCAGGATAATCAAAGACCCTACACCATTGAGCTACCATCCAGACGTTCTCCATGAATGGGTCTCTATCAGAAATAGAGACCGAGGCTTGTCTTTCGTTGCACGATCGCTTCCACAACTTTATGTTAGAAAGTCAAGCCTACGAGAAGGTTCCAATGATTGCAGCATTGGAATACGTGGATGAGGACGTTCTGCAAGACTTTGAGGAGGAAGACGAGATTCAACTAGCTCCAGCAGCCCTGGATGATATACCTCCTAAAGTCAAAGATCCCATCGAATACATTGAGATTGGGACACAGGAAGAGCCAATGTCTGTGGCTATAAGTACTTTCTTGGAGCCTGAAGAGAGGCTCAAGATGATTGAATTGCTGAAAGAATATGCAGATTGTTTTGCAGAGAAATACGAGGACATGCCAGGTCTTTCACCAGACTTAGTTTGTCACAACTTGCCCACCATCGAGGGAAAGAAGCCTGTAAAACAAGAGATGCGACGCATGAACACAGAGACAGCAATTCTAGTCAAAGAGGAGGTTGAGAAAATGCTCAAGTCAGAGATTATACGAGTAGCCAAATACAATGAGTGGCTGTCTAATATAGTTCCAGTCAAAAAGAAGAATGGGAAGATGCGAGTATGCGTCGACTACAGAGACTTGAACAATGCAACCCCTAAGGATGTTTATCCTATGTCAGTAGCCGATTTGTTGGTTGACTCAGTTGCCCGCCATGAGATGTTAACATTCATGGATGGTACTGCAGGATATCATCAAATCCCAGTGGCTGAAGAGGATAGACATAAAACAGCGTTTCGATGCCCAGGCTTTGCCGATGTTTTTGAGTACGTGGATATGCCATTTGGACTCAAGAATGCAGGGGCAACCTACCAACGAGCTATGAACTTGATCTTTCATGATCTTATTGGTAAGACCATGGAAGTTTACATCGATGATGTGGTAGTCAAAACGAAACATCGAAGTGACCATTTTGAAGACTTGAGACAAGTGTTTCTCAGAATGAGGCAGCATCAACTGAAGATGAACCCAGCCAAATGTGTGTTTGGCGTCCAGGCAGGCGACTTCCTGGGATTTCTAGTTCATCAGCGTGGGATTGAGATACCGGATGACAAGAAACAAGCGGTTATCAGTGCAGCCCCACCAAAGAGTAAGAAGGAGCTACAACGCCTATTAGGGAAGATCAATTTCTTACGACGGTTTATTGCCAATGCTGCTGGGAAGACACAACCATTCTCTACTATCCTCAAGCTTCAAAATCAGAAGGACTTTGTATGGGAGCCTATACATCAGGAGGCTTTCGATACCATCAAAGCATACTTAACAAACCCACCAGTCTTGGTCCCTCCAAGACCTGGGGTTCCTCTTAAGCTGTACATATCAGCTACCGAACTCTCCATTGGAAGCCTACTGGCTCAGGACGACACAGCAGGGGTTGAACGTGCTATTTTCTACCTTAGTCGTACCTTGAATGATTGTGAAACGAGATATTCTCCAATGGAAATGTTATGCCTAGCCTTATACTTTTCAGGGTGTAAGTTGAGGCACTATATGCTATCCTTCACTACGTGTGTCATAGCACAAACGGATTTGGTGAAGTATATGTTATCCAGACCAATCCTCCGTGGTCGTATTGGAAAGTGGATTCTGGCTCTCTCAGAATTTTCTTTACAATATGTTCCTCAGAAGGCGGTGAAAGGCCAAGCAGTGGCCGATTTTTTGGCTCATCATCCCATGGAAGACGTGGTCGATGGACCAGAACTGGATCTCGCTCGTATCGATTTGGCCCCTTGGTGTTTATATTTTGATGGGTCAAGCACGAGTACTATGGCTGGGGCAGGGGTAGCTTTGATCTCCCCACGCGGCCAAACTTATTCTTATTCTTTCAGGTTGGACTTCAGGTGCACAAATAATCAAGCAGAATATGAAGCTTTAATCATCGGGTTAGAACTTCTGTTAGATATGGAGATCAATGATGTGCATGTCCTTGGAGACTCCCAACTGGTGATCAGACAACTTGAGACAAAATACAGGGCAGGTCCAATACTAGAACCTTACGCGAGGAGGGCCTGTGATTTATTGAAGTTGTTTACAGAGGTGGAGTTGAGTCATGTTCCTCGAGAGAAGAACTATGCAGCTAATGAGTTGGCTCAACTAGCAACGGGTGTAAGTTTGCAAGATGGAGTACGAGAACGAATACTCAAGGTTGAAAGAAGAACCCTTCCATCTTTCCGTGCGCGACAAGAGGATAAAAACGAATGGTACGTTGCTACACTTGATCACATCGATAAAGACTGGAGGCAGGAGATCATCTCTTATCTCCAGGATCCTAATAATCCAGTTGACAAGCGGATTCGATTCTTAGCTCCCAATTATGTGCTCAAAGATGCTGAGCTATATCGAAGGGGAGAAGAAGGCATACTATTGAGGTGTGTCTTTGGACGTGACGCTAAAAAGTTAATGAGAGAGGTCCATCTTGGGGCTGCAGGAGCTCATCAAGCTGGTCCCAAGATGAGATGGTTATTAAGAAGACATGGCTTTTATTGGCCAGGAATGCTCAGAGACTGCATCACGTTCGCTAAAGGTTGTGAAGAATGCCAGAGACATGGTCCAGTCAACCATATGCCCAGAATACCACTACAGCCTATAATCAAGCCTTGGCCAGCCCGAGGATGGGCTTTGGACTTAATTGGAATGATTCATCCTCATTCATCTGAGGGGCATAAGTTCATCATAGTGGCTACTGATTTCTTCACAAAGTGGGTCGAAGCTCGACCTCTCAGGGTATCTTCAGCGAAGGCCATCCGCCAGTTTTTGTTTGAAGATATTATTTGTCGGTTTGGCATCCCTGAGTGTTTTGTATCAGACCGAGGGGCAGCCTTCATGTCTGGAGAAGTAGATACCTTAATGAAGGATCTAGGGGTCCATTTTCTCCATTCTTCTCCATACTATGCCCAATCCAATGGTCAAGCAGAAGCGAGCAATAAGATAATTATACATATCCTAAAACGGATGCTCGCTGGAAATGCCAGACTATGGCATGAAGAACTTTTTCATACCTTGTGGGCTTACAGGACTAGTAAGAGGACCCCCACAGGTACAACTCCTTATGCACTGATGTTTGGGCACGATGTTGTTTTGCCTTTAGAGATCAATGTTCAGTCTCTACGGGTAATGGAGCAACACAATTTGATCGGTGAAGACTACGTCCAAGCAATGTGGCAAGAGCATGAAGATCTCGATGAGCATCGAATTCAGGCTTTTGAAAGTCTACGTGTCGAGAAACAAAAGGTGGCTCGTGCCTATGACCAAAGAACAAGGGGCATGAGTTTTGCAGAAGGAGAACTCGTTTGGAGGGTGATCTTGCCTATCGGTGAGAAAACGGAAGGACGAGGAAAATGGTCAGAAAAATGGGAAGGACCATACATCATCGATCGATTGTTGGGTAAAGGAGCAGTTCGTTTGAGAGATCGAGATGGCACTATACATGCAAACCCGATAAATGGTCGATACTTAAAGAAATTCATACAACCAGTTTGGGAGTATGATGATCCTCCAGATACTGCTTAATCTAGTTTATTCATGCTTTTGCATCAATAAACTACAGGGGCAATTCATATACTCATCGAGGATCATAGTCATCGAATAAACCTACTAATGGGGTTAAATAACTAGTGCCTATAGTTGAGGCCAAATTAATGCCTATAGTTAAGGCTAAACCATGTAATCAGAGTAGTTATTTATTCCAGGTTAAAGTTCGATACAGGCCAATGTTTGTGGCTTAATTTTTGAGCAAACTATATACGAGTTTATCAATACAAAGAACTTTTACACTTCAAAATAAATATTACATTCAAATACTTGGAACAATACAAAGGCTTTGCGGCCTCAGGCTCTGATACCATATGGTGAAAATGAATCTTAGACAACTGCAAAAGATGAATGAAAAATCTTAAACTGCAGAAGATGAATGAAAAAGCTACTCAAGATTCATTCTTCACAAGATCCTCTGCGTTGCTCTCCATCTCTCAACCTAACAAGAGGTCCAAGTGGGAGAGCGAGAAAGAAGATCTTCTATGCTCCCATTCCCATCTCTCAAGAAGATAAAGCCTGCAGATCGATCTCGGCGATTTGAAGAGATCGACCTCGGCGAAAGAGAGGGAGAGGAAGCTGGATCGTCAAGAAAAGAGGAGGAGGACTACAACAAGAATTGCACCTGCCTTGACGATGGTCTGCCTATCTCCAGTTCGATGCCCCCAACTTTCCCCATGGACTGCAGGAGGCATTGAAGAGGAACACCACCCTCTATGCTTATTGACACCGAACGGGTGCAAGGCAAAAGACGAAGAGGACGGAGCCGCTGGAGTTTGACTTCTCCCTTAGAGTCTCCTTCAAGAAGGGAGAGCCAAGGCGACGCCTGGGCATAGATATTGCTATCTAGTCCAGGTTTGGGCATGGATATTGCTATCTAAGGAACAGAACATCGAAGGATTTATCTGGAGGTTTCTTTGGATAGTAAGGCCAGAGCATATCGAGTTGGGTTTGATTCATTCTCGCAAAGGACTTGGTTCATTTCTTACCAAGGGAAGGGAACCTTTTTATAGCCAGGAATTACAACGGTTTGGTTTCGCGTGAGTAATTACACCCAACAACAGTGAATACGTGTCCAATTAACAGTGGACCATGGAAGCGGTTTGACTGCTCGCAAGAAGTGCATGATAAATGAGAAGATCTTTGGGGCAGTTAAAACGTATTTCAAAAGATTTCGATGGTTTGACGCGATACGGATTCCAAGTATAGAATTCAATTCCATTGATTGCTGGACAATCGAAAAGATAAAATTAGTTACAGCCTGAAATGAGGCTGGGTCAGAATTTGGAAAAAAGGCTTATTATAGAGGCCCAACCGAGTTTTAAACCCAATAGAAGTTTTGTTGTCAAAACAATACGGATATATGAAAATCTTTGTTTGTTCGATAACAAATACACAAAGCCTATACTAGAGGCCCAAAGTTCGCAATTGGAAGACGAAGCTCTTTATATTAATCTTAGTATACTCCGAGGCCACCCAGGCTTGTTGAGCTGCTAAACAAGCTTCGCTAACTTTCGCACGTGCCTCTTGTAGATGTTGAGCTCGTGCCTCATCCCCATTCAGGAAATGATGTACTTTGTCCTGACAAGCGGGGATTTCAGTTTCCAAGACAGCTATTTCAGAGTTGAGTTTGGCAAGGTCGGCCTCAAGTGCAAGCCTTTGGGCACGTTTGGTCAATAGAGCCTTTTCCTTTGTCTCTTTCTCCTGCACAAGTTTTTGAATTTCCTCTGCTTCCCTTTGAGTTGTTTGTTCTAGGTTGCTCGCTGCTTCAGCCTCACGATCAACCCCGAGCGTTAAGTCATGATAGGCTTCACTTTGGCGTTGATACTCAAGGAATTGTTCTTCTAACTTATCCAGGAAAGGAATAAATACTGTAGGGGCAGTGGCTCGGAAATCCTTCACTTGTCTCGATACGGCCTGAACATCTGAACTGGAGTCTAGGGGCCCAGAAAGGATTTTTTGAAGCTGACAAATGAGGACGGCACGATCAGGAGGAGTGCTTGAAGTGCTCGATGAACCTGCAGGTTCTTGGACTGTGGTTGACCCGTGCACACTGAGCAGGTCAAGTTGCTTTCCAGATGATGAAGAGGGGACAGATATTTCCTCGATACGAACGGAAGGTCCTTCATCATCGATGGCTAGAGACTGGTCAGGTTGATCTTCGATGGCCATCGGGATTGGTTCTCCTACGTTGCTTGCTTGTTTCCTTGGGCTATCAGGAAGAATTTGCTAGATGACCAGGTCCATAGGAATAGCATCGGGCTTCGATGTAAAAATAACAGGAAGTGTTAGGAATATATCGAACAAATTATTAACCTGAGAAGTGAGGTTACGATAGCTTACTTGTTGGGGAGACAGTACCGGTGTTTCCTCATAAGTCTGAACTGGTGGCTCTGATGAAGGAGGACTCGTGGTCTCGACTTCTGGGCCAGTCTCAACTGGAGTTTGTGATCGATCAGATCTGGGCTCTGGTGAGGAGACGATTTGTTCCGCCTCTGAGATAACTTGCTCATCATGAGCACTGGAACCTTCGCCAGAAGAGGAAGGAATGTAGCAGCCTTGAATTTCTATCTGAAGACGTTGGTACAAGGTGGTAAGGGCTACAGGTTGTTTTTTCTCCTCTTCCTCAAGCTCTGCTCGATGGATTCCAGCCAAGAATTCAACGATGAAGTCCTTGCAACACTCTTTGTGGCTGCTGACTTTTGCCTTATCTGCAACGGTGGATATGGTGCTGAATTCATCGAACCTCAGAATGAAGGCCTGACTGTGTCCTTCTAAAAGCCTTTCTCCTAGTGAGTCAATTACGTAGTAGGCTTCGTCTTCAGCCTTGAGGACGAAGAAGTGATCATTCCAACTCACTATGAAGACCTGGGGCTTCCTGCTTTTCTGAATATGTTCCCACAAGTCATCGAAGGAGTAGCAGCCGTGGCCCTTCAGATTAGCAAACCTCTCAGGGTTAAAGAGCCCTATCAAGGTGTCATCGGCCGAGAATTGGAGCGGCCTGATGTTTGCCTTCAGGATGGTCTCCAAGTCAAAGTGCTGGTTTGGATACTTTATGGCCAGGGACTCATCCTTGCATAGCTCTTGCCATTCCCTGGAGCCTTGGAGAAGAAGGTCATCGAATTGAGAAAGAGTGGGGGTGCTACCTGGATTTGCACAAAACCAGTGTGCAATAGTAAAGGCAATAGCTGAGCAAGCACTAGACCCTGAGGCTTTGCTACTCCTTTGATCGAATGAGGCAAAGAAGGATGGAGTGAGGAGGCGTAGTTGGCCGTTTCTGTTATTGAGCCGTGATTCCAACCAGACTCCACTCTCTAGGGCCCTCAGCTTGATTTTCTTGGTTCTTTGGGTCTACAGAGATTGAGGGCCAGTGTCGAGATCAGTGATAAGAATCAACGTTTTCTGGAAAGGTAGTAAATGACGAATACTTACAGGTGAGCTGGAGTGTTGGGTCATTTTCTTCTTGAAGGAGTGAATAGCCATGGTGACGTCTGGATCTGGACGGCACTGTAGGGGAAGAAAAGGATTGGTTATTACTGATCTTAAGATTTCCAAACGCAAGTGGAAATTTTCTGAGTTAAAAAACATACCCGTGGCCATGGTGTTGGGCTCGAGTCAGAGGAAGGATTGTTGAGTGCTTCCTTGTCTGCCGGCATCGAGAATTTTTCATCGAACTGACGGAAGATGGTGGCAAAGCACAGTGCTGGGCTCTTGTTTTGCAGCTCAACCCAGAATTGGGAAAACCAAGTAAGGTATGTTGGGGTGACCAACCTCGATGGAGTTAGTGGCTCGGTAATCGCAGGGATTATCACCAATGGAAAGCCAAATTCTTCATCGACTTCTGCTGCATTAGACTTACCATCTGCCCGCCAGAGGGTATACTTGTTAATAGAGCATACGAGGGGCATAGAGGCATCCTGGCTGAGTCCAAGTTGCCTGCAGTAGTGATTGGGAGCATAAAGCTCATACCCGGAGTCTGGAAGTGGTAGATCCTGGCAGGTGTTCGACTTAACGAACAAACTCCTCGCTTGATTATCTTGATCAGGAGATGGCATGAAGCCACTTGAGAGGAGGCCAGGATGACTGCGACCCAGAATTGTCTCGATAGCGGTATAAGGAAGCTCTTTGCGACAGCAGAGGTACCTGAAACAGCTGAAGTAGGACCATTGCTTGGTCCTAGGTTCCATAGAGACCAGCGAATTGCCCAAGATCTTGTGTTCTTCGAACCTAGGGGTTTTAGAGGGACAGAAGAAAGGGAAATAGACCTGTAGCCAGAGGTCTACCATCCAAAGTGGCCCAGCTTGGTTCAAGTCGAGCTTCGATAAAGTGACTCGCTTGAGACTGTAGTAGATGGAGGCTAGGACGGGTTCAACCAAACTCAGTGGTTCTCCGCTGAAAAGACGTTCAGCGAGATTAGTCCACGTTTTGATGACTTTCGCTGAGGTCGTGCAGAACAGGTACTTCGATAGCCAGTACTCCGAAAAGGCTATTCCTCCCTTTGTGTTGTTTCTCGTTGAGAAATGATTTACCCAGGCGGTGTAGGATGTAGGCCGTTTTTCTGAGGCTTTGTCGAGAGTCTGGATAAAAGTCTGAGGGGTCCAGCCTTTCTCAGCGGCGGGAACTCCAAAGATGGTATAGAGGTCGAGCATTGTGATGCTTATATCTCCACAGGGAAGTCTGAAGCAGTTCGCTGCACAATCCCAGAAGCACATTGCTGCAGTAAGAGGGGGTTTGTTGGCTCCGGCTGGGAGAGAGAAGCATAGATCAATGAGTTCTGTAATTCCTGCTGCATCCCATCGATCTTTGTCCTGCCTACGGCGTTGGCGGTACCAGTCGAGGTCATCGGGGGAGGAGTGTGGCCATTTCCCAATGGAACAGAGGCTGTCTTTCAGAGTCCATGACTTTGGGTTTGCAGAAGGGTCTACCTGCAGTAGAAGAGAAGAGTTGCAGATGGCTTCCCGAAGGACAGGTGGGAGGTCTGGACTCAATGGGGATTCCAGAAATGGGCCGAGAAGACCTGTATTTTCTTCCGTATCCACGGCAAGAGTGCAAGTGGTGTCTGGGTTTGATCGAGTAGCGACGTCCCTGAGCTGTTTGACAAACTTCTTGGCGTGAACGTCACCAAAAGGAATAGTAACGCCTTTACGGGGAGGTATTTTTCTGAGTTAGGGTTTTGACGGCGGTGAGAAGAAAGGATTAAGCTTTTTGACTGTGAGAGTTAAAAAGTTGCAGGTCTCTGAGCAATTGAAAAGCTTTTGATGAAAGGTGAAACTTGTGGATATGGACTGTTGCTCTTATAGAGGAGTCAGTCGAGCGTCATACTTTTTCGAAGAGTTAGTTAGACGTGGTGTTCGAGTGGTGGTATAGCGTTTCAAAGTCAATGAGCACATCGTTCAAGGTACATTCAAGTCTTTTCGCTTGTTCAGAACGTTTCCAAGTTCAAGACCTGAGGGGCAATGTTTGGGCCTAAATAAAATATTTACTTTGGGCTTGGATTGCCGAGGTCTATCGAGCGGCACATCATGATTTATTGATTCCTATCGAGGGAATTAGTTCCTATCGAGGAAGTATAAAGTCCAGCGAGAGTTGTATCGAGCTTCGCTGGGAGAAGACTTAGAGTTCTATTAGAACTGTGTCTTATCGAGCTGGTTTCACGCGGCTCAGTTTCTATCATAACTAGTTGATATTTGCAGGACTCTTAACAGAGTTATGATGGAATTCAAACACCTATGAGAGGTAATGCGATGCTGGTTTGGAGATTCAGACAAAGTTACGAGAGCAAAGGAGTTAGAAACAGAATCAATGACTGATATGTAAGCGACTATATAAGGAACGCAAGGATCTTATGAAAAACAACGACAACATACAAACATACAAACAATCCTTGTTATACGCAAAACAACCTAGAACTTCTCGTCTTCGAGATTTCTAACTTGCAACCCAGAAAGTCTAAGTGCTCGTCAACTATCGATTGAGAGTATTTACGGCTCAAAGGAAGCAAAAAACCTGCAACCTGAAGGTGGAAGGGCAGCTCACTTGTATGCTGAGGGCTTGAAAACTCAAGGGAAGCTAGTGTTCTCAAACACTTCATCGAGAGGATTGCTCTGCTCTACACGAGAGACGTGGGGGTATCGATTGTCGAGATCAAGCTAAGAGACACATATCAAAAGTCCTAGGTTCCTAGGCAAAAAGAACTCATTCGGATAGGGTTGGTGCTCTCCCTATCTTAATCGCTTACATTAGAAGTCAGAAGGCTACAACTAGTCCAGATTCCGTCGAGAGACGGTGGCACGCCGGCATCGAAGCACATACAGGATAGACCGGTACACGCGGTTAAAACATCTGATACCAAAAGAGACTGCTTCGCGGAAGAAAGTCTCTCCAGGGAGATATTTCTACATCGAACAGTGTGTTCATGGGGTCAAGTTGTGATACTATCATACTATCAACATGTTTTTTGGGCATCAATCTTACGAATACAGTATACTTATAACGGTAGCTTTCGTTTTATCTTTGGAATGAGCCAACGATAAGATTTGCCGACTGCACTGTATTATTTTGATCTGTTGCAAAAGCAAGAACGTGATTGGACTCATTGGAGTCGGCGTCTTGATATCGACGGACTGATGGAAATATATAGAAGTGCTTGTCTTAATTATCTGGCCATCTGGGATTTGTCGACTGGAAACCGAAACATACATGTCAACGTCTTCTATCTTTTCAACATTGAAGTGTTTGATTTTGATATATTCGTGATAATCGATAGTTGACTGTGTCAAACTTTTATTTGGAGATAATTGTCTCCAAGTTGAGCCCTCAGGTGTGCATGAAATTCTCTATCCGGTTGATAAAGCGGCTCAATATTTTGTAATAAACAGGTAAGAATCACTATTAGAAAAATGGTCATACACATCGGTTCTGAATCGATGTCTAAATTTTTTTAAATCGAACTCTATGTAAGCGATGTCTATTGTAAAAAAATAAATAGATATTGGTCGCCAAACCGATGTCTATTTACTTATAAGACATCACTTATTTTACTAAAATTGATGTCTATTTACTTATAAGACGTAGTTTATTTTAACAAAACCGGTATAAGTGTCATTTATAGACATCGTTTTCCTTTGATATACTGATGTAAAATTTTGTTCATCGACATCGTTTCTTATGCTCTGAATTGATGTACACTACTTCAATTAACATCAGTTTTGTTGGGTATGTATGATGTATATATTAGTTTTAGAGGGTATAATCTAGAATACAAGAATTTGAAACAAAAATAGGGTCTCCATAAATATATGATCATCCATAACGCCATTCTACAATGACCTTAAACCACATTGACACTAAATAAGCAAAAGACTCTTTGATAAAATAGCTATGAGAAAAAACAACATTACTTGGTGTTTCTACCGAATTACGCGCGGGGGCGTAAAGGGGCAGAAGCAACAAGAGATAGACTTCCTTCCTCCTTGGTGCGTCCGAACGGTGGGGCTGTTCGGATGGGCGGGCTCTCTTCTTCTCTTCGGTGGTGCGTGCGGGATTTCCTTCCTGTCGGGTGTTTCCTCTTCCCTCGGGCGTTCGGGTGCAGCTGTTAGAAGAATACAACAATGAAGCAGGCGGTCAGGGGTCAATACGGGGTGGCCCGCCTTCAACGCTCCGATGCCTAAGTCAGAATATGTATTGGATATAACAGTTAAGCGAACGTGCGAGCGAATGTGAATCGAGTGAGATGGTGGGATAAGAGATTGAATCAGAGTGTATACTGCTGGGTTTCAATGGAGTGATCTTACCTGTAATAAATACCTGATATATAAAGGTGGTTGAGATTGGGACCTGGTGTTGTTCTTCGATGTGGGACTGGTGGTTCCTGCTGGTGTGTGATCCGTATGTTCGGGCGTGCGTCCACCGGGCGCGTGTGCGCTCGGATGGGGTGGGTCTGGTGAGTGAAGTTGGAGCCTTCTTGGTGTTCTTGCATGTGGTGCGGTAGGTGTTGCTAATCTGCTTAAGTGGATAAGTATGTTAATCGTACAACTAATTACGCAATACTAACAAGTCCCCCAATTCCCCAAGTCAAAGAGCACTTTCTTGACTGGGGAGTTGAAAAAGGGTGTGCGATTAACAGAAATACTTATTCGGTTGAGCAGCGGTCATGAACCTGTGACCCCCCAAGTCCCCCAACTCTCCGGTCAAGAAAGGGCTCGCATGACGGAGCGGGACCTGGTGGCCGAGTGTGTACCTGTTCGTCCGATGGTGTACCTGTGCGTGTTGTGGGCTCGGCATCCCAACTGATCTTGCTAGTTTAGGACCTGCGCGCCCGTGGGGTGGTATGGTCGTGCGTTGGTGTACCTATGGGCCCGGCCTCCAAGCAAGACTTGCTATATATGCTTGGGAGCCGCGCGCCCGGATGGGATCGGTCTCGCAAAGATACACAAGTACAACAGATGCAGATATGTAAGTATGGTGTATGAATGTATGTTATGATGCATGAATGTATGGTATGATGTGCAAATGTTTTTCGTAACACCGGCATTGGGATGGCGCGGTGCACCGCGTACATCAACGGGGATGCCGTTCCGTACGGTATAGCGTCAACGGAGGGATCAAGACCGCGACCTATAAGTAACGCGCTACGGAGGGGACGGACCGCATGCCCGTGCCGTTCTTCGGCTTAGCACCCTCAGAGAGAGGGCGTACCCCATGCCTCCGTTATGACAGCCGGCTTGTGTTTCGCTTACGGAGGGACGTACCGCATGCCCGCGCTCATCAATCCCAGAACGCGCAAGGAGGGGTCGGACCGCACGCCCTTGGCGCTCTGAGTCGGGGTGGAATTGCGCTCACACGGAGGGGAATCGCCCCACGCCCGTGCCGCCATCGACTTTGCACGCCCAGAGAGGAGTTGGCCCCATGCCTCTGTCATGACAGCCGGCTTTCTCTTCGATCATGTAACGGTGCGCCCACGGAGGGGGCGGACCCCATGCCCGTGCCGCCCATCGGTGTCAGCGCGCGCTCAGAGAGAGGGCGGGCCCCATGCCTCTGCCGCCTGACCCGGCTTGCTAATGCGTGCGCGTACGTAGAGGAAGAACCCCATCCCGTACGGCGCAGCTCTTCGTTCGGGACACGGCCAAAAGGGAATTCAGGCGTTTAGCCCTCTTTCGGGGCGCCCGAGCGGTTCTTGTACTAACCTGATGGTGGTGTGCGATCGTGTGGGTGGTGCGTGCGCCAATGGAGGTGTTTGTTGGTGTCGTGGTGTGTTGTCCTTGCCTTGGGTTTGGTGGTACTTTGATGAGACGTTTGGAGGTGACATTCCGTTTGACTTCTCTTGGGGAACTGGTATAATAAATGCTAGCCGTCGTGTTTAATGCTAGCGTGCCCCTGCATTTAATGCTGATGCCGTGATGATTACTCGGGGTGGAGACGTCACGCGCGTGGGAGCGTGGGAGTGGGGCATGAGCGCCACGTGGTGGTCCGTGGGAGACCGTGCTAGGGTTTGAAATCGAGGCGGGAAGCTGGAGGGTTGGCGCGGTTTACCTAGGAGGGCAAGTAAACCGCCCCAGCCACGTGTCTGGATCCGAGGGTGGATGCGCAAAAATGGACGGCTGGCGTGCGTTTGCGTATCCCACCCGAGTAGTATAAATAGGGTTCCTCTGCTGTTGTTTCCTTCATCACTTTCATAACTTACCAAAACTCTGCCGGAATTTCCCTGCGACCTGTGCTGTGCGTTTGAGGTTTTCTCTGTGTTGCCGTTTTTGTGTTGCCTGGATCCGTGCTTGACGTGAGGAGTTTCGGCCCGTAAACAACAAACAATCTGGTGAGGCTCTCATCCTTGGTATTCGAATGTGTTTATCTGTGTTGTGTTTCTTTCTGCGTTTTTCTGGGTTTTCTTTGGATTCGGGGGTAGGGCGTGTTCTTGGGTGGGAGGGTGTTTTGATCTGTTTGTGTGTGGGTCTTTGTGGGTTTTGTGTTTCTGTGTGGGGAGGGTTTTTTTTTTTTGGCTAAGTGTTGGTCGTGCGCTCGTCTATAGGATGGAGCCGATTGAGATACCGAGCGACCAGTCACGCGAGCGGATCTATATTCCGGGGTTAGGGTGGATTAGTTGTGGGTCGGGCGGGTCGAGTACATCCAGTACGTCCAGTGTGTCTTCGGATGAGTCTGTCTTGAGTGTCCCGCCACTGCAATGCATTTTGCCTGATATCTCTCCTGTGCAGCCAATGGAAGCTAGGCCAGAGATGGAGAAGGTGGGGTCGGCGAGTTCGTCTGGGTCGTCAGGTGGTATGTCGGGTGATCCATCGGGCGAACGATCGTCGACGCACTGGGGTGGAGAGAGGTCGGAAGGGGGGGGTGCACTTCCTCAACCCACGGCTGGTGGGCCTGTCTACTGGGCATTCCCTGATGGTACGGCTGTCCAGGAGCCCGAGCGTGCGCCGACTCCCGCGGAGTTGACTAGATGGGCGAGGGATTACCACATCCCTGACTCGGTGAAGTTGCGGGCACCTAGGGGAGGCCAGACGTTCACCCGCCCGCCGGCTGGGCACGTATGTTTGAGTGAGTATCATCTTAAGGCAGGAATCAAGTTGCCGTTGCACCCGTTCTTTCAGTATATGCTGGCGCTGCTAAACATTACGCTGGGTCAGTGCGGGCCCACTCTCACCCACACGCTCGTGGTCATGTTCACTGTGTTCCGGACGAGCGGACTGGGTCACCCCACGCGGGCGGAGTTCCTTCACTTCTTTGGTCTGCGCTACTCTACGCGTAAGATGGATTGGGGGACCATCACCGTGGAGCCGCGCGTGACGTGGTGGCTGTCGGATGCTCCAACTTCTGCGACCCATTGGCGTACGATCAATTGCCTGGTGGGCGGTGACTGGGAGTTGGGGTCCTTCGCGGAAGAGCACCTGGCGGATATCGATCAGATTGATCGAGTCCCCGAAGCCTTCCAGCCCCTTGGCATGCTTGAGTACCCGATGACGCCTGTCGAAGAGGATCGGGTCAACCGTCTGAAGTTTGTTTTTGACCCTGCGCCTGAGGCGAAGTCCTTCTACGCCTGCTGCCACTGGGACATGATAGTGGAGACGCGTCTTGCCCAGCTGCCGCGTACGTGTGCCTGTAGTTTGCTTGTCTAGGAGTATAGTAGAATTTTACCAACTGTTTATTGCTGTTACTAACCTTTCGCCCGTTGTTTGCTGTAGTTAAGAAGATGGCTGGTAAAAATGCTGTTGTGAGTGACCTGTCCAAGCGCCGCATGGCCGAGCTCCGAAGTACTGGGCCGAAGGTCCGTCTGGTGGTGGAGGACGGTCGAGGTGGTTATGCGCTGGGGGATACCGTGCAGCCCAAGCTTCGTCCTCCCCCTGCCAGTGAGTATGCTGCTGCTGTCCCGGCTGGTGCCCATCGACCGCCAACCGGCCATACCGGCGCGTCGAAGGCGAAGGCCAAGGCTGATCGCGCCGAGCGGCACAATGATAGGCGCGAGCGTCGGCAGGAGCGGGATGACGCGCGGGGTGAAGCCCGTACGTCCAAGGCAAGAGGACGATCTTCGTCTCCCCAACCGTCCGAGCGTCCAGCGCCAAGGACCCGCTCGCCCAGCCCGGACAGTGGACCCTCCCAGAAGCGTCAACGTGTGGTGAATCCGCGTGTGACGGTGCCTGCCGCCCGGCCCAATGACCCGTTCGCCTGTTACACCCCACTGGCGAGATCTATTGAGGAAGCCATGAAGGCTGTGGACGAGATGGTGCCAGATATAGGCTCGGGTAACAAGGATGACATGGATGTGGCCTACAACCTCTGCATAGCGCTGCAACGTAAGATGTACCTGGCGCGCGAGCGCTTTGCCAACAGGGTATGTGCGGAGAGAACCCAGGTGGAGATAAACAGGCTCACCAACGTCTGCAGGAAGGCGGAGGAGCAGGCGGAGATACTGAAGGTCGAACGTGACTCAGCCCTCGCCGCCCTGGAAGAGGAGAAGGCTGCGGCGGTCAATAGGGTGGCCGAAGTGGAGTCCCGCCTGATGGCCGAGGCACACGCCCGAGTGCTGCAGGCGCGTGAAGAGGCAGTTGCGGACTTCAAGAATTCCGCGGAGTTCGAGGAGTTGGTGGAGGCCGAGGTTGAGGCTGAGGTTGCTGAATTTCAGAAGATGGCGCGGCCGTTCGTGAAGATGGATGAGCTGGATGCTTGGCTGGCGGAGCAGGGGATGTTGGCGAGCGGGGGTGACGGTGCTGGCGCGGGCGGTGGGGAGTAGCTGCTTCTCTTTTTATCTTGTAATAGTGTAGACCTTTTGCTTTTCTTTCTGTTGTAATCGGATCTCAGTGCTCTGGATTACACGCCAGCTATATTTTTTTGGTTCTGGCAAGATGAATGGAATTTCCTCTTTTCCCGTCTGTTTGTATGCCCCGTGCTAGTATGCTTTTTCCCCTTGGTTTTTTTTTTGAACTTGGTTTGCTACTTGGATGAACTTTGTACGGGCGTGCGCTGCTCCATATTTTCGCGTGTAGCCTATCCCCAGTCCCCCGAATAGATAGGCGGGCGGGGAAAGGACAACCGCAACAGTGTTTACACGAATGAGAATATACGATAGAACTTTAGTGAAGGTACTTCCTCAAGTGCTGGATGTTCCACGGATGACGCAGTCGTTGACCCTGCATGTCCCTAAGGTAGAAAGTGCTGTCGCTTATCACCTCGTCAACGACATACGGACCTTCCCATAGTGGGCGAAGCGCCTTCACCTTCTGCTGGATTGCCTTCATTACCCAGTCCCCCAGTTGGATTGGGCGAGCCCGAACGCGTTGGTTATACAACCGGGCGATCCTCTGCTTGTTGGCGGCGTTGTGCAGGTGCGCCGTGTCTCTGCGTTCCTCTAGCAGGTCGTTGTTGAGCCTTAGTCCCTCGCTGTTCGTACTCGGGTCGTACCCCTCGATCCGCGGGCTCTGATGGGTGATTTCCAGGGGTAGCACGGCCTCTGTCCCGAACGTTAGGCTGAATGGAGTCTCCCCTGTAGCCGCGTTGGCTGTTGTTCGGATGGACCATAGAATTTCGGGGATGATGTCGGGCCAGCGTCCGTAACCTGCCTCCCCAGGCTCGATGTCTTCTATCTTCCTCTTGATGCCAGTCTTGATGATTTTGTTGGCCGCCTCCACCTGTCCGTTCGTCTGGGGATGTGCGGGTGACGCGAAGATGAGGTCCGTCCCCCGGCGTTTGCAGAAGTCTATCAGTCTGGGGTTGTTGAATTGTGGTCCGTTGTCCGTGACGATACTGATCGGCGTCCCATATCGGCAGAAGAGGAAACGCCAGAGGAAACGTTCCACCTTCTCCGTGGTGATCTTGGCCATGGGCTGGGCCTCGATGAATTTCGTATGGTAGTCGATGATGACGATGAGGTACCTGTATTGCCCTTTCGATTTTGGAAGCTCTCCAATCAAGTCCAGTCCCCACTGTGCGAATGGAACGGGCGACAGGAGGATGGATAAGGGGACGGCAGGCGCATGGTGGTGATGTGCGTGGATCTGGCATTGGTGACACTTGCTCGTCAGCGTTGTGGCGTCTGCGTGGATGGTGGGCCACCAGAATCCGTGTCGAAGGGCCTTGTGCGCGATTGACCTGGCGCCCGCGTGATGGCCGCACGTGCCCGAGTGGATCTCCTTCAAGATAGATTCGCCCTTTGTCGGAGTAACGCACTTAAGGCTCGCCCAAGTCCTGCCCCGTCGATAGAGTGTTCCGTCCCGCATGCTGAAATTAGCCGCCCGTGCGACAATGGTCCTGGCCGCCTTCCTGTCCTCCGGTAGTTCTCCCCTAGCCTTGTAGGCGATAAGTTCGTCCATGTAACTACACTCGTGCGGCTCGATTGCCAAGACCTGCTCTGCCCCCGAGATGCTCGGCCGTCGCAACACTTCGACGATACGCTGCCCTGGTCCAGTGTGTACGGGCGCCGTGGCCAGCCGGGCCAATTTGTCCGCCTTCGCGTTGAATCCTCGGCGTATGTGGTTGATGTTGACGTACTTGAATCCTTTGATCAGCGCCTGGACGTGCTTCAGGTAGGCGACCATGGATTCCCCTTTTGCCTGGAACTCCCCTCCGACCTGGCTCACCACCAATTGTGAGTCACTGAAGACGTTGAGGTCGGGCGCCTCCGAATTTTTGGCTAGTTGTAGACCCGCGATGAGCGCCTCGTACTCGGCCTCGTTATTTGTTGTCTTGAATTCGAACTTGAGGGCGTACTCTGCGTTCACCCCTCCTGGCCCGGTTAGGATTATACCGGCGCCGCTCACTTTCTTCGTGCAAGATCCGTCCACGTAGAGGTTCCACTCCGACAATGGTCGCTCCGTGACCCCCGGTTTGTCGGACGCCCCAACCGCCGGATCGTCGGGCGCTTGAGCGGGCGCCCCCTCTGCCTCCGTATATTCGGCGATGAAATCTGCCACAGCTTGTCCCTTGATTGCTGTACGAGGTTTGTACATGAGGTCGAATTCACTGAGCTCGACGGCCCACTTCGCCAGGCGACCGCTGTGGTCGGGCGATTGGAGTATCTGGCGCAAGGGAGTGTTGGTGAGGATGTGGATGCTGTGCGCCTGGAAGTATGGCCTCAGCCGTCGGGCGGCGGTGATGAGTGCGAGCGCCATCTTCTCGATCGTGGGGTATCGCGTCTCAGCGCCCGTCATGCCCTTTCCTGAGAAGAAGACGGCCAGCTCCGTACAGTCCTCCCTGCGGACGAGGGCAGAACTGACGGCGGTTAAGGAAGCAGCTAAGTAAAGATACAGAATTTCCCCTCGGACGGGCCTGGAGAGGAGCGGAATGGATGCCAGGTACTCCTTGATCTGAAGGAAAGACTCCTCACATTCGAGCGTCCATACAACCTCGCGCTTGTTCGTGGTTCTTAGGGCCTTGAAGAATGGTGCACACCTGTCTGAGTAGCGTGAGATAAAACGGTTCAGGGATGCGAGCTTCCCTGTGAGGCTCTGCAGATCCACTCTCTTGACGGGCGGCTTCTTGGTCCTTGGTCCTCGGGGTTCATGAAGATCTGGTTATAGCCTGAGTAAACGTCCATCATTGATAGGAGTTCGTGCCCTGCCGTTGCGTCCACCAGCTGATCGATCCTTGGTATCGGGAAGCTGTCCTTTGGGCAGGCCTTGTTGAGATCACTGTAGTCGATGCACATCCTCCACTTCTTGTTGCTCTTCTGTACCATCACCGCGTTGGAAATCCACCTGGGGTAATCTACCTTCCGGATGAACCCGATGCCCAGTAGTCGGTCCACCTCCTCGTGCATGGCCGCGTAATGCTCTGCCTTGTACGCCCGTCGCTTCTGTTTCACCACCCGGGCGTTAGCGTCGATGCTCAGTCGATGGGATATGATACTCGTGCTGATTCCGGGCATGTCCTTGTATGACCAGGCGAATACCTCCTGCTTCTCTTTCAGCAGCGTGATCAGTTGTTCGGCTACTTCGGGGGCCAGTGATGCCCCGATCTGGACCGTCCTCTCCGGTCGTTCGGAGGATAGCTGTATCGTCCTCAGCTCTTCGCGTTCGGGGACGGGTGTTACGGCCATCAGCCCGTCACGGGGATCGTCGGGTACCTCCGACCCTGGCGCGGGTTCCAGGGCGAGGACCTCACGCTCGTTCCGGGTTTCCGCCGTCTCCTCGTTGCTATACCCTCGGACATGTCCAACCCCGTGCTCGGTTGGGAACCGTCCAAGGAGCATATAGTTTGCAATGATCATCCTCAGCCTGCAGATCCCCGGCCTCCCGAGTATGGCATTGTAGGGGGAGGGGGTGTCCATGATGGTGAAGTCCGTCCGGATTTCGCTGTGCGGGGAATCGAGTGCGCCCACCTCGACCCGTAGGTTGTCGATCCCGATAGGATATGAGGTTTCGCCCGTGAAGCTGATGATGCATTCGTGATCCCGTGTTATCTTGCGTGCGGGTCTGCCGAGTGCCTTGTACGCGCCCAGGTAAATAATGTTGACAGACGCCCCGTTGTCAATCAGCACCCTCCTCACAAGGAATTGGTCGATGATCGCGTCGATTACGAACGGCAGGGTGCTGTCCCTCGGGTTCTCTTCTTCGTCCTTTGTTGCGAAGCTGATGGTGGGTGCCTCCTCTCTTCCTGCCTTGATCGTTCTTCCTATCTCGAGCGCCCACACTTCCCCGCCCGAGTATACGGGGGATGGCGCCCTCTCCTTGCGCTTACCACCGGATATCATGTGGATGGTCTCACGGGTCCTGGCGCCTATCTGGCGTTGGCGTCCCCTCGTCCTGGGGCGACCGCTGTTCAAATCTTCGAGGGCCCCTCTCAGCAGCGGGCAATCGTCCGTGTGGTGGGTGGTGGTGTCGTGGTATTCGCACCAATTGCTCGGGATTCGGCCAACCGGAGCTATCGCCGCCTCCACGCCGCTCGGTCGAGGGAGTTGGTGCCAGTGCTGGTGGAGGAGCTGCGTGGGTGTTCGTGCATTGATAGCAAGGACCTCCTGTCCTGCTGGTTGGCGGGTATCCTGTCGTGTTGGTTCCTTCGCCCGATGTCTATGATAAGAGGTCTCCCGACCGCTCTGCCCAAGCGCGTCCCGGTGCCTCTTGTAGCTTCTGGTTGGTGTCCCTCCGCCGCCCGAGGAACATTGGAGCTGAACGTTCTCCCTCGGCTCGCTGGTGCTAGATCCGGAGGCGGGCCCGTACACTCGCGTCTCCACCAACGCCTTCTGCACAATCAAATCCATGATCTCGTCGTAGTCGAGATGCTCCTTCCTCACGAGTTTCTCTACGAATGGGGTGGCGAGCAAGTTGTCCATCAGAGCGACCTTGGCCACACGCTTGTCAAGGTCCCTGCATGTGCTTGCGAGCGTCCTCCATCGATTGATGTAGCTCGACAAGCCCTCGTTCGCCCCCTGGCGGACCTTCAGGAGAATACCCGTGGTGTTGTACTTCCCCTGGAGCCGATAACGCTTTTGGAAACTCTCCGCCAGCTCGAGGAACGAATGGATGGACCCTGGCGGGATCTCGTAGAACCAGCTCCGTGCCTCCTCCGCCAGTGTTTCCTGGAACAGGAAACACAAGGTTGGGTCCGAATATCGGGTCCCGTCCGTGGTGGACCGAAACTCGTCCACGTGCGCCCGTGGATCCCCGCTTCCGTCAAACCGGGCAATCTTCGTAATCTTCGCGTGGGGGTCCCTCCCCCTCTCCAGTATGTGCGCCGAGAACGGGCTGACCCGGGGGGCAAACGTCCCGCCCTGACCGGCCAGCTTGTCCTTGCGCAAGCGTGAAACTTCCTCCGCCAGCTCCTCCATCCTCCGTAGGATCGCGCTGTTGTCCGTCGGGGGTGTCGACTCCTCCGCAGGTGAGGGTGCCCGAGCATCGTTCCTGTTGAACACATATCGCTCCTCACTGGCGGTCTCCTGAGTCTCCTCGGGCTGCTCCATCTGCCGGCTAATGAGCATCTCCAGTCGCTCCTCCATCCTCCGGCGGGCCAGGCGCTCCTCTGCTCTCTCGAGCGCCGCCTCCCGCATCTCCTGGGCCATGCCGTTGATGCGCCCGTCCTCATTACTTCTGTTGGTTGTCCGTGCGTTCCGCTCTGGTGAACCTGGTGGGGTTCCTCCTCCGGGTGTGTTGCTGCCGTCAGCCATTGGATCAAGCATGTGGACCTTTTGTGTCGGTGGTGTTTATACGAGGTTTGCAATTTGTAAGTTTCCCACAGACGGCGCCAGATGTTTCTACCGAATTACGCGCGGGGGCGTAAAGGGGCAGAAGCAACATGAGATAGACTTCCTTCCTCCTTGGTGCGTCCGAACGGTGGGGCTGTTCGGATGGGCGGGCTCTCTTCTTCTCTTCGGTGGTGCGTGCGGGATTTCCTTCCTGTCGGGTGTTTCCTCTTCCCTCGGGCGTTCGGGTGCAGCTGTTAGAAGAATACAACAATGAAGCAGGCGGTCAGGGGTCAAGACGGGGTGGCCCGCCTTCAACGCTCCGATGCCTAAGTCAGAATATGTATTGGATATAACAGTTAAGCGAACGTGCGAGCGAATGTGAATCGAGTGAGATGGTGGGATAAGAGATTGAATCAGAGTGTATACTGCTGGGTTTCAATGGAGTGATCTTACCTGTAATAAATACCTGATATATAAAGGTGGTTGAGATTGGGACCTGGTGTTGTTCTTCGATGTGGGACTGGTGGTTCCTGCTGGTGTGTGATCCGTATGTTCGGGCGTGCGTCCACCGGGCGCGTGTGCGCTCGGATGGGGTGGGTCTGGTGAGTGAAGTTGGAGCCTTCTTGGTGTTCTTGCATGTGGTGCGGTAGGTGTTGCTAATCTGCTTAAGTGGATAAGTATGTTAATCGTACAACTAATTACGCAATACTAACACTTGGAACAAGCAGTTGCAATCTCAACAGTTAATCTGTGGACGAATAGAAGTATATACTCCAAAACTGCACGAGGTTAGTTGCCTTGCGAATTTGGCATATCTTCCTCTGTGCTCATTTAACCTATGTATGATGACCAAAATACCCCTGCATTCATGGATTTCAGACCATAATTTCAAATACATCATATACAACAACAATAAACTTTTCATATATATATATATATATATATATATATACACGGCATGGAATGAAAATAAGACATTGTCCAAAGAACTCAAGTAATCCATATATAGTTATTTCTTTGTTGACCATGAAAGTCTGCTCGTCCATTTGAATGTGGTGAACCCTTCAGATAAAAAACACCAAATTTCAATCAGATTATATATGAATTTTACTACTAGTAGTTGCTTTGCTAACAGTGAGTCAAAAAGTGAAACAAAAATGGATTGTGGGTAGCACCGACTGAAACAACTTCACTCGCTTATGCAAAAACAGCTTCGTCTCTTCTAAATTAGGATCGGCAAACCCTAACAAATCAAATCAATATCATAACTCAATTTCATCGAAACCTTAACATTCTCGAATTAAACATTCACATCAAATCGAGAGGGTTTCAGAACCATTACCTCGATACAGATCAACAATCTTGAGGCCGTGGTAGTCGTCGACGATGAAATCGTCTCTGGTGACGCTTGGGTAATCGAACGGGAGGTCCAAACCCGACTCCTCCAAAACCCTAAACTAGATTTCAGAATCCACAACATGTAGACCACGCAATTTCCTCCATACGCGAAGTCCACCGAGGTTGGGGTTGACCTCGCCGGCTTCTTCAATGGCGAGATTGATCCTCTGGTTGTTGTTGATGATCGACTACGAGATTTTGGGGAATCTTGCTTGGTAGGTGCGTTTTGGGATCGGAACGCCGACGATATTGGTGAGGTGGCCGGAGGGAGTAGAGCTTGGAGACGATGAATGCGGCGGTAGAGCTGATGTTGAGGTCGAGGACTATCCTGACGATGCATCACGATTTGGAGAGAGAGAGAGAGAGAGAGAGAGAGAGAGAGAGAGAGAGAGAGAGTAATACTCGGTTTGGAGAAAAAGAGACAGAGAGTAACAAGTGATCGCGTATTTTCAACTTGAATGCAAATTAGTTTCCCGCAAAGACAAAAATTTAATTTTAGTTGTTTCGCGTTTTTTTTAACTTTTGTAAAAAGTTATAGACATCGATTGATCATATTAATCGATGTCTATATAACACAAAGACATTGATATTTGAGAAACTGATGTTAAAAAAGATATTTGATATCGAAAATTTTTCTAACTGATGTTTAAAAGGCGATGCCTATAATCCTTTTTTTAGTAGTGAACATTTTTTATTCGCCGAGAGAATTGTCATAAATGATAAATCTAGTAAGCTTTTGAGTTACATTTGATAAATTAAAAAAAGCGAAGAATCAATCTCCTATGAAGTGAGAGAGCCGGAGTGAAGTTACAAAAACACAAGAGGATTAGAATTGAAAGACTTTTCAAGCATGTACGTACGTAGTCCATATGTATAGAGAGCGTTCATAGGCCCATTTGATCGATCATTCAGCTACCTAAATTAAAATCCTCTATATATATATATCAATCGATTGCAATCATGCAACAGTATTCGACTCTACGCGGACGGTGGTGAAACTGAGAATTGGGCCATGTGGAGGCAGCTGCAGTAGTGCTGCATGATCGAGCATTATGAAGTAGTACTAGTGCACTACTGTGATCGATCGAGCCCTCGATAATATATGAATGAATGATCGATGGTCGTTGAGTTTTGGGGCGGGGATGAACGAGCTAGCTAGGCTTAGCTAGCCTTCCTTCAATTCTCGCGTCACGTCGTTGTTGGAATCTGTTTAAAACATGATTATGGATTGGTTCTCTCTCTCACTCACTCACTTTAAGTGTTATTCGATCAGATTGTCAATGCAGTCACGTTCAATGGCGACGCGTGTACCATCTTAAGGCCGTTCGCATTATTTTGATGCAGTCCGATCCTATTATATATGATGCATTATTGCAGAATGATCTGGGTCAGTGTCTTCTTGCTGCTCCTGATTTGATTGCTCAATTTTCTTCGAGCTCCTTCTCTCTTTCTGTCGCTAAGCGATGGTCGGCCCTTCGCCTATCCTGGAGTCGTTTTGATCCTCGTTTAACCTAATCTCTTCCTACACCTGACGTAAAACTGAGCATGCAGCTAATTAACTAGCTCATTGATAATTTAAAGTTGAAACTACCTAAATCTACATTGGTAAGTAATAGACAGCGCTCGCACTCTCACAGCAGCAGCTCACAGGCTAGAGTTTAAGTAATAATGGACTAGCTGAATGAACAGAGGCAACTCCTCATATACAGAAGCAACTAAATGAACAGAAGCGTCTTCCAATCATAGAAGACTCATACCTCATTATAAGTCCTCGTAAAATTACCATTCATATAAGTCCTCTCCATCACCAATAATAGGACTCATATTATCATATACCTCATCCAAAGTTTTATCTCTTTCCTTTCTTTTGTCTTGCCTAATCCACCAAAAATTTGAGCCGTAATTTGAGATATGAGTCTAATTTTTCCTACCATTGGAGAGCTCAAAGTTGAGAAAAATATTATTTTAAAGTATAAGACTTCGTGGTCGGAGTCTTGGAGATGGTCTTAGTGAGCCAACTCCTGGTATCAACTCACAAGGCAATGAAGGCAGAACTCACAAGCCTTGTGCCACAGGGCTTGATATAAGCAAATGGGCTAACTCTTGATGAGGCCCTATAAGCAGCCACCAGCTTTAATTTCTTGTCCACAAGCTCATTGATCTAAAGCCCACACTACTAAAGTGTGACATTCAAAGTGAACCAAGCCCAGTCTCTTGTGTCCATAAGACAAAACTCGGACAAAAATATTTTCAAAAAGAATAAAATAATGAGAGCTTCTTCTCTCACCTCGAGTCTCCCGAACCTCCGTCTCTCCCCCAAACCTCCACACTCTTCCTACGAGCCTCACTCCGAGCCTCAGCCTCGGAAGTTCAAAGGTAGTCCTCAGCTAAACCGATGGTCCCGTGCCCGCTCCTTGCGTTCGGGTCGGAAACCCGACCGTTCGGGTCAGCCCACACAGTTACTCGACCCAAACCCCACTCCTCCCCAGCTCAAAAACCAAGTCTTGCCAGACACCACTTTAACGGCGACTGACGGCGTTGGTGACGTGGACATGACGCTGGGGAAGTCGATATATATGGTCTCCGACGGAACTGGGTGGACGGTGGAACACTCCGTTGGTGCAGCTCTGGGCCAATTCGAGCATTGCTTGGTTGATCGGAACTGCGCTGTAAATACCCATTTGTTCTCTGGGGTAAGTAAATAGTAAAAAGTTCATATCTTTTTCCTGCGAACGGTAAAAAGTTCATGTCTTTGCAAGTGACTTGACCTGTTCATATGGAAAACAAATCAACTTTATAGTTACTGTGATTAGGGTAAAGTGGTAAACATTTTTGACTAGTTGCATTTTTACTGTGTTTTTGAGTCTAATGGAATTGGGATGATGAATGTATCAGATTGATGATGTTGGGCAGTTAATGGAGATTATAAAGCAAGCAGCCAAAGAAGGAGCTATGGTTGTGTACACATTAGCTGACCCATCAATGGCCGAGTCTGCTAAACAAGCTTGTAAAATATGGGGCATAACAAACATAGATATGCTAGGTCCAATTACACAGTCAATAGCTTCTCATCTAGATGTGTCACCTTCTGGGGGTCCAAGGAGATACCCTCTAACAGATGACTACTTTCGTAGGATCGAAGCAATTGAGTTTACTATTAAGCAAGATGATGGGGCGTTGCCACAAAATCTGCACCAGGCTGACATTGTCCTTGCTGGAGTTTCGCGCACGGGGAAGACACCCTTGTCGATTTATTTGTCACAGAAGGGGTACAAGGTGGCGAATGTGCCTATTGTGATGGGGGTGCCGTTGCCAAAGACTCTTTTTGAGATTGACCCTGAGAAGGTTTTTGGCTTGACAATCAATCCTCTGGTGTTGCAAACGATCAGAAGGGCGAGGGCTAAGACTTTAGGATTTGGTGATGACATGAGGAGTACCTATTCTGAGATGAATCATGTTAAGGAAGAGCTTGAATTCGCAAGAAGGATTTTTGCTCAAAATCCTGTGTGGCCAGTAATTGGTAAGAACACCTATATACTTGCCACATTTTCGCTTCAGTTTTACTTTGATCATTTTGCCTTTTTAGTTTAGTTTATAGATGAATTTGTGAATGTGAAAGGCTTTAGAGGTATATCAATATATTAATTGTGTACTAAACTAGTCCTGCTCTTACTTTGTTGATTACAGAAGTAACAGGAAAAGCAATAGAGGAAACTGCAGCTGTTGTATTGAGGCTTTACCATGACAGGAAGAACAAGTGCTCAATGCCAAGAATATCAAAGCGTTACTGAGTACAATAAGTAATCTCATATTCTCCTTCAAATATTATGTATATAATGTATATAGCCATGAGCTGTCTGGGAATTTGTTGCTAATATTTTGAGGTAAAGATTAAGGATTAGGCAGATCTCATACTTAAATAATTTATGTATATAAACAATTAAACATAGATATATATTGATCAATTATACTTATCGAGTCCTAGTCTTCATTTCAAACTGTATGCCTGTCTTCATTTGCATATTATAACCTAATTAGTTTGCAGGAAATTAATGGCCTTTCTGATTCATCATCATGGTCTTCATTGCCCTTATAATCTTGTGTGTTAGGTTTTTCACATTTTTAGTGTGTAGACACTGATATAAATCTGAAACGTGCCTCTGTGGGCTTGAACAGAATCCTTTAGGAAGCCTTACTGTATTCCTAAAATTGCCCACTATTAGTTTGGAGTTACTTCTTTTCATCAAGTCTTTGTTTCTGATTGAAGTACTTGTCATTTGTTAGGTTCTGGATCTTCCTAATTGAGTGAGTAGCTGTCAAAGTAATAGAGTAACTTAATATATGTCTCAGTATTGTGTGTTCACTGTGTTGGAGCTTAGGGACTTTGGAGCTATGGAATCTGTAGCTGGTATGTTTATAGCTTACCTAGTGGGAATGATTCCTCAAAAACTCTACGTCTTTAATATAAAAATGTTGATGAGGCTGACAGATTCTACATAGGAGTAGATGAGAGTAGGTGAAGAATAATTTAGATTTTAAGTCAGTAATTTATGGTATTCCATTGCTTTTGTCTGTAATGTTACCCCTCTTTCTTTTAATAGAATTGACACCCAGCAATGTTCAAAAGGAGGTTGAAAAACTTCGGAAATTTGTTTATTTAAGGATTATCTAGGTTGCTCATATACTTAGGTTCTCATTTTGAGCTGGTTTCGTTTTCAAATTTTCAAGGAAGCTTGTGCTGATGGAGGAGTATTTCCTTGTCAATTTGGGGATTGATTGCTTACCTTGCAAGGTGCAAGGTCACATTCTTGGTGCACAACAAATATGGTAAATCAATAATTCATTTGAAATAGCAATAGGGACCATGAAACTAACCAAACAGAATCATTACTCATCATTTTTGCATCTCAATGTTGAGATTTGCAGACTCTTCATACTGAACCAATTTACTTTCTTTTTGGCTTGTGGTTCCAAAGCTAGACAAATAGGCTTCCACAAACAATCAGGGCAATACTAGTTCCACCAATGCACTCTTTTTCTGCCAAACACTTCTTAAAGAAAAAGCTTCAAGCGCATGCTTCTTCTCCCACACCACATCATTATTATTATTGCTTCTAACTTCACTCTCTCACATGGAAGTCACAAAAAGGGCCAGTCAGTTTAACTGTTGAAGTTGGGATTGCCGAAAAGCCAAGCAAAATAGAAGAAGGTATGGGAATGTAATGGTGAGGGAGAGCAAAAAAAGTGGGCAACGCTACAAACCTCCACTAAACTGTTCTGAGAAAAACAATATACTACAAACCAAGAACACAACATCATGTGTTCTGAGCTCATCCATCTACATAAAAGGAAGAAGATTCCTTTCTATGTGTCAAAGTGGATTCTGTCTTTGTCTTCACTTGTAAAATTCTGCACAATTTGGCTTTGGGATTTGCTTTCTGAATTTGATGGAAATGTTGTTAGCTTTGTCCATACTGAATCATCATCGCTTTCTGTTCTGTATGTTGTCCCTTAAAAGAAAAGAAGCCACTTTTTCTCAACTAGCTAGTTACTCCTCCATGTGGGATTTAAATTCCACCACTAAGCTTACACCAACTTCAACCTTCTTGTTGCTACCCATCAAGATTAAGTTCCTCTAGATTGTACTTGCCAATTGTAAGTGTGAAGTATATCAGTAAGATTGTACCAACACTTGACCTGTGACAATACAATAGACACCCTTTTTAGTTGATAACTTGATATTGAGATATGAACTGTATCAACAAACTGCATTGAAGAATTTTTTTAGCCAAACTTACAATGTGGCAAAGAATAAGAGAATTCTCTTGGGATCAAAGGCCCAGGACGAAGAAGAACGCCGAAAACTATTTCTCCGAACAACGCATCTGCCATCAGTGGTGGTGCCAAAGTTGGCCGCCGTGACAGTGATCTGATGATGGACTTGCGGGCTACCCGGGTGATCTCCGGTTCCTGCAACCACCGTCGTCTTTTCCGGCGTGCTAGGGCCTACAAAATGAGCAATGTATGCAACTCAATTAACTTCAGACCAGAATCTGCATACAGCATAATATTCACCACCAAATGTCCTCATTGCCTAGTACATATATCAAAAAGATAATTCTGCAGTGTACTGTACCCTCTAGTTGACCCAGGAAAAATCTGGTTGCATCACTATCACAACAGCTACATATCACAATGGACCCATTTCAATTTTAAGAATTTGGTTATACTCTCAATTGGGACTGTGTTTGTTTATGATTATCCTAACAACTCTCCAACCAACAAGTTTTATATAACTACAAACTCCACCAATGCAATCTAGCTCAAGAGTTGGACATTTTTAACATTTTCAATAATGACTTCTACATGAGTTGAATATAAACAACAACTCACGAAACTAAGAGCCATCTGCACTGTCCTATATATAGCAATATTAATACTTGAATTGATAAAAGGCCAAGTGTGTCTCCATGTAAGGCTGGTAACTTGTTGGTGATAGGTATCATATATTGGTATTGTTACCACAAATGTGGCACACACTAAGGTATTCTCAAATTTGTAGTTTGTTCTTATTGTGAAAAATATCCAAAGCAAACTTCACAGTTCCATATTTGGGACCAGAAGGAAACAAAAACCAGGAGGGCCATAAAGCTAGAAATACATATTTACTTTTTACCTAAGAAAATTGATGCTTATAGGTGAGAAGATTGATTAGTCAATTAGTATTACCTTTCGGCGAAGTTACAGCTGCAGCTAAACCATCTCTATCATTTGAATTCCCATTAGAGCTTATCTTCTTCTCTCCAACTTTCTGCTTCCATTTCCGTGAAAGATTTCTCTGCAACTTCATCATCATTATAAAGAATTTCCACCAATAATTACTCTCCATTTTAATTGTCCATCAAAACATAGAAAAAACTAGGGTGATGACAGAACCAGAATAAGTAGCAAACTTTGCTTTTGATGCCCTTGACAAATGTCTCATTTTTATGAAGAAAAAAAAATGAGTAAAAGCTCAAACCTTTATGGAAAACATAAAATCACCAAACAAGTGAAACGATGAAGAAACATACTAAGAAATTACATACCGAGATTCTGGAATTTGGAGTGACATCTTTATCTGTGATACCATGGTTGATGCTTTCCATGTCGATCACAAAGCTATCAGACTCATCAGCTGTGTAGTGAAATCCGTTTATATGATCCGAAACAGAGATTTTCTGGGTCCCCATTTTCTCTTCTAATCCATAAACTTCTTCAAATGAAGCCAGCTCCTATAAACCAAAAATCTCAGAAACCTCAAAAACAGAGAGAAACAGAGTCTGTACAATTCATTGGCTTTGGAAGTGAAAGTTTAAAATGAAGTTAACCAGAAAGCTAGTGCTCACCAACTTTTGAAGTTCCGTCATTTCTGTCAGCTTAGAGCTCGGAGAAAAGGAACAGAGAGATGAAGATGAGAGAATGAACAAAGACAATTTACCGGCCAACACCTGATTGGGTCCAAAAGACTTACTTAAAAGAAAACGAAGCTCCCATAATAAGTCAAAAATGGAAGATTTAAGATGAATAAATAAATATAAGAACGAAACAAATCCCGTGATTTTTTAGAAAGAAACTGACTTGATTCCCATACAAGACTTTCACCGCAAATTAACCAAATAGGGTTGAAAAAAAGACAGAGATCTTTTTCTGTTTTTCACACACCTGCAAATATGACGAAGTTTCCTTCTTGTTTTTGTTGCTCTCTCATTGCAGCAGAACACAAACGACGATTAGAAGAGTTGGTGAAAACTCTAGCTTCTTCTGATTGTGTTGATGAAGTTAGAACGAGGAAGAAGGAGAAGTAGAAGAGAGAAGAAAGAGAAGTAGAAGAATGTGAGTGATTTTGAGTTGGAAGCGAGAAACATGCAGTGAGGTTTATATGGAGTTTTATAACAAATTTTTCGATACGTCGCTGTTTTTATACCATGATGATCGGGTTGGTGATTCAATCGATTTTTGTAACGTTTTTGATGTTTATTGTAATCTAAACTCTATCTTAGGGTGGAGATCATAGACGGGTGAGTCCATGGTAATGCTCTGGACCTCATGACTAATAGTCTCAACACATGAACATCTTGTGTATTGCCATCTTTCTACCATACTTTAGTGTCTCAACAAAAACGTCTATCTTTTTACTATTTGATCACTTGATCACACAACATGAACAGCTCATGTATTCCGTATACATTCATATAAAAAAAATCTGATTGTTTGAATATATATTATTACAAGGAATCTACTAACAAAGAGAGTTCAAAATTTCGAATAATAACCAAAATTTGTATGGTTCGAGTTAATTAGAAGAAACGACTATGATATCGATAATAAATAGTTAAACTTCCTCGTTCATTAGTGGTGGAGTTTGCATTTCTTCTTTGTGGAGTGTATATGCGGCTTGATTAGATAAGATATATATGATTAGAATAGAAAGAATATTTTTCATCTTTCTTTGTGGTATCAATTCATCTAATCATTGTTTATCTAAGAAAGCCGATATGATCCATTTCGTTTTCATTGATTATTCAAGAATATTTTTGAAGGTTCTAATTATGGCTCCTAGTCATCACTATAGTTTGTAAAATAGTAATCTACCCTATTAGGTGGACCAATTAGCATATTTGGAATTGTAACCATGATATATAGAATGTTTTTTTTTTAAATTTAATTCATTGAAAATCAATTTTATGTGAAATTATTTTTTTAGCCTCTCAGCCAATGAGAATAATATTAAAGAAGGATACATGACAGAATATTTGTTATCTTAGAAAAGACTGTTAGCCTTTTAGGCGCAAAGGTTAGGAGTTAGGAGTATCATGCACAAAAGAACGTCATGCTTTTTAGAGTGGAAAGCTCCACCGGCGTGGAAGCTAATTAATTGTTAAACAAATTAAGGAGAAGCAGGCTACAAGAATATTAATTTACAAAGAGAATATATGTTGTTGATGATAAACATTAAAACTGGAAAAAGCACTTAAGCACGTGATGAAGTATCAGCAAGCTGCTGCGGGTTTCTGGGTGGCTTCTTCGTCTCTCAATCTTCCACACTTAGTTGTCTGGTGTATAGTGGAAATCGTGTCATTTTCTGTCATTATCTATAAACCAAAACTGTTTTGAAGAGCTATCTAGCTAGCTTGATTATGTTTCATGTATTTAATTTCTTTCAAATGAAATTTAGTTTGTATACTTTTTCCTCAATTGAAGCGCTTTGAGGAAAATTGTAGAAATTTTTACATCTTAATTAAGACAGAGATTGTTGAAATTGATCGAATTAGTCAATTAATGATCTTGTTGTGAAGATGAAGTAATACTTGCTCTCATGGACGAACGCAACACAGTTACCCGATTTCTCTGGAAGTATTTCGAGCTAATTAATCTGAACCATAGGCATCCATAACCGCCCCATTACTTTTCAAACTTGTATGGATTGCTAGCTAGGAGTTTAAACTTTATAATTCATTGACTTCCATACCAAAGTTACCAACTTGCAGCAGTTGAGATCAACATGTTACGTACGACTCATATATATGTACAGTTGCTGCAGCTTGCTAGCAGAATATCATACATAAAGATCTCATGCAGCTTCAAATTTAATTTTGAGGTTGAGTTTTGTGAAAGCAGCTGATTGCAAGATTCCGGTGTACCTTTCATATATTAGTTCTTGTCTGCTCAAGAGTAAATTCCATTTCGATATTTTGTGGCAACTTGTTCAAGAGTCGAGAAAGACGACCTAGCTAGTTTTACACTTCCAGATGCTGCAGGCAATATGGCATATAAAGACAAACCTAAGTTGGTTGAAGATGCCTTGGCTAATGGCTATAGCCAATAGCAAACTGCATACTAATGGTGCTCACTTTCTTAGTTTTGTAAACGTGGACATATCAAGAAAATCTCTCCTAGCCAGCCTTTGTTTTTATGTTTAGCTTATTGGTCCCCGGCCTGCCACGGTCGAATTTATACAGAGAAATTTGTGAGCATCTCTCAGAAATGGAATCGACGCACTCGCGATCAAAACAGAAAGCAAATAAGGGTACATGCGGTAGAAATTAATGTTTAAGGCCAAGAAACTAAAGGGAAGTGTGGTCTATACATGAACGATAATGTTATCTCATTTGAAGCCATAGATGCATGTGAATTCGGCTCTTCACAAAATTGACACAAAGAGATGATATACAATGTATGTTGTTTATATAGGGCCGAGTTGAATTTCGTGTACATACGATAGTGACCATGCTAATGTCATTTACCATATATAGAATAATGTTTCTTTCAAGTACTTTAGGGTTTGACGTTTAACCCTAGCTAGCTTTTTGACTTGGAACCAGGGATGGGTAATACCTACCATTGGTACCATATATATAGGTGTGTGTATACGTATTTGAGGCAATTGTGCTAGGCTCATGGGTTTTTATATTCGAATCCAAAACTTCGTGTTCTTGTTTGCTTCCTCTCAGCAAGAAATAGTTAATCATATTGAAGTTTAATTAGTTAAAGTTAATTAAACTTAACTTCTTCTTTTTTGAATAATTAAACTTAACTTTGATGCATGTGGTTGGTCCCTTTCTAATTCTCTATGTATAATTGCATAATTAGAAATGAATGGGTAATTAAGAGAAGTGTTATCCACTTACTTCCAAAAGTACCACCATGAAATATAGAATTATTGTGCATGTGTCTATATATACAGCCTAATATATTCCTAACCGAACCGCCCTCCAATATAATTTCCAAAAGATATATACCAAGGGCCAAGGCGGCCAACTATGTATCATTTTATGTCATTCCTCTTCTCTATAATGGGTCGGTGTGTATGGCAATCCAATCCCACCCACAAGTTGAAATCCCTTTTTCGTGTTTTTCCTTGGCCATGCGATCTTGGAAATTGACACAGTGGGGGCCTCCTTTTCTTGTTTCTCACCTATACTCTAACTGATATTACTAAAGCATTTATAGATTGTATCTTTGCAAAATCTGATATAAAAAAAAGTAAGCTTGGTACGTGATACACAAAAAGCTGGTGATAGATAAGTCGAGAGATGCATGCATGGTGTTCTTCGTGTGGATGTGTCACAATAAGAACCCCCACAAACCCCATAATGCATAATCTGAAATAATGTGGATGTATGGAGAAATCAAATCCCTAACTTGTTTAATTATTCAAATATGGGTCGTTTGATTGATGATGAACGAGTACGTGCTACTAGTTGTTGTGTTGCTAATTATTTGCTTCGGTGGTAGCATGTATAACCAAGAAGCTATCATGTATATGTAAGAATCCTTTGTAGATGTAGGGTATACAATGTTGCTTAACTATACATCATGCATGGCCAAAATACATCGATCGACATGTATAAAGATGAGCATATGCACTTCCATGTGGTAGCAAATTAACTCTAATGTACTTATACGAGTTGTTATACAAGTTTGAATTATGTATACCACTGTACCAATATACCACCATATTTCATGAGAGTTCTACCCAGGCCAGAAATTAGAATCTTCTACTTCAGAGTTTGAACCAGTTCAGTGAACACAATATAACGGACAAAACGACCTGGAAAGTGACAAAGTTACAATACTACTGAAAGAGAGAGGCTAGGGTTACATCATATATATGTCAGTTCTGTCACTTCTGTGTACAGTTACGCTGATCGATCTTGTGGTGATATTTCTATACATATGCATGTGTTTCTGGAATGTACAAATCGCCTTCTGTCGTCTATTTTTTTGTTGAAAAAATCGTCTTCTGTCGTCTTGCAATTCATGTTTGGGATATCAAACTTGAAAGACATTGATCATATATATAAAATCAGCATTAATTTGATCGAATGTTGGCCTGGAATTAATGTTTTTCTCATACAATTATATTGTACTCTCGATCAGCCTAGGGTTTTGCCTTCAAGCGAGTCTTTCAATCTTCTTCAAGTTCAAACGTCCGTAAGAGTAACGATATATGATAAGTAAGCACGAGTCGACGTCCTCGTAGATATATAAACATGTATGTTCATCACTTCATCTTCGACACTGCAAATTTAAGCTCACGTTCGAGGAACCATGTCCTTTGATCAATGATTATGTAACAGTATGTAGGCTATACATGCATGTGCAGTAGTAGAAACCCATTCGGAATAAGCTAGCATGATATTAATTATCCAAGTCGATCAAGTTGACAAAACTCTGTGAGTCTTGATAATGACAAATCGCCATGCATATGTTTCTGTGTGTCGACTCTGTGCTGGTGAACGTCGTATTATTGGAACAGTCTTGGTTTTTAGGATGGGGGGCTAGAATTGCAAGGTGTTTCGAGTACATTTTCAAGAATGACAAGAGTGTACAAGCTAGCATCCCTCACAAGTTAACATCAAATTCAGAATTGGAATTCTTTACGATATTATTAGTTTCCCGTGCATAATTGGCTTAATTTCTAGCTGCATCATCATGTAAAGCCAAGAAGAAGATCGATGAATTAACAATACATATAACATTGCGTACTCTTTGAAAGATAAAACGGACCGCACAGTTCATGCACATATGGTTGGCTATAGAAGATTAGATCCATCTGGAATTGCCATTCTCGTGGGGTTCTAAAGAGATTATATCGATCACTGCTGTCTATTGTTGCAACTACCTAAGGTGGAGCCTCGATCGATCATATTGTTCTTCTACGGGGTATAAACTATCTAAGACTTTATGTTATTAAGATTTGCATGCAGTAATTAAGAAGAACATGCGGCGAAATACTACATGTGAAAGAAGCATTATCGAACGCCATCAATTATTTGCTAGTTTTTCAAAAATTTCATCATACTAGTTAGATCGAGGATCGATGCGCATGGCAGACTCGCACCTAAATTTACTTGAAGATAAAAAGATTTGGAGGGAACGTACATATATAGCACATTTACTCCAATCATTAGCAGTGTCTAGACTCCGATCCGAATCTTACGTGAGCGAAATGTTTTTGAATAGATAAAGGAAAAAAAAGAGGTTTGGACTAAAAATTGGCCAAAATAATTAAGTTCAGTTGTGTAAATATTGGCAAAAAGGAAGAAAAAAGAAGAAGAAGGTGCTAGGGGACTCTACTAATAGAGAGATAGGTGAGCGATCTCACTATTTTTGGCCAAAATAAGTTGTGCTGAGTGCCCCCCCCCCCGCCCTCTTTTTGTTTCAAATAAAGTTTTCTCATTATGAAATTTACCCGAAGTAATACATACGTTCTAACAAACTATTAACACTGTGGGAGGAGATAACCGAGACGACGAAGATGTTTCGCCGCCCAAGAAGAATTCTGGTCGCCTGGACGGGAGGTGACCGCAGTTTCGTCGCTTAAGCGTCGTCGCCTCATGTTGATCTCTCCACGTTTGGGCGACGTAACTTTATAAAGCTTTGTCGCTTCAGATGAATGAAGCGACGAAGGATAAGTACATCGCGCCATAATTTTGCGGCGAAAATTGGAGTTGTCGCTCCAAATTTGAGCGACCAATATTGGTCAGGTTGGGCCGACTAAGGAGGGTTATATGAAGCAACGAAGATTGAGGTATCTTCGTCGCTGCATGTCTTAAATAAAGTGACAAAAATACTTCAATCTTCGTCGCCCCATGTGTTAAATACAACGATGAAGATTGAGGTATCTTCGTCGCTTCAATTAACACATGGAGCGACGAAGATACCTCAATCTTCGTCGCTCTGTTGGATGAGAGTAAAAAAAAATTATTCAAATTTTTACGTACCAAGTCACGACAGTACCTAATTATGCACACAAAATCATTCTCAACACAAAATATGCACAAAACAAACTCAATGAACACACAATCATTTATACACAAAAATACGTAAACCGCAAATCTAAATGTACACAGTTTTGATGCCTATACAAATCCTAACTACTATTGTTCACAAATTAGAGTCTTGGTTGACACCCAAATTACAGCTAGATTGGGTGCCAGGAGCGGGGGTAGGACCTGCAGCTTGTTGATTCCCAGCTTGGATAGATCGTACTAAGGCCTCCATTTCTCTCATCCTTTCGGCGAGTGCATTATAATCATCTCTGGACTTGCGCGCCACCTCTTATGCTTCCGCGACCTCCCTCTTCAGCATCTCGGTTTCCGAAGAATTGTTGTTCACCCGAGCGCCTCCTCTGGCTTTGGGCTCGCGTGTGATTGCGTGCCCCACTCCTGCCACGACGAACATGAACAAATAAATATGTATCAATCATACACGAAAAGCGGAAAAAAAAGCGAACATACACGTAAATCAAGATAAACGACTCTAGGTTATGTAGCATTACCTCTTATAGCCGTTCTGAGCCTTGAACCCATATCTCTTCCTCTATGATATTTATTTCCATATCAAGAGGAAGAGGAAACTCTCATGAAACCACATCGCCGTCATCCACGACCGTTGCACTATCTTGTTGCGACAAGACTTCGTCGAGCCTTCGCTTGACTGCCGCCTGCTCAATTAAAACTCAATAATTAAATAATATTAAAATATTGTAAACAAAAATAATAGTAATAACGTAACTTTTCGTATTTTCTCTCACCACTTTCTCAGCTGCATTCCTGTCCGGCTCATATACATCGATCCAAGTCTGTACGGCTGAGTCTTTATGACTCTTCTTCTCCAACAGTTCGCTCCGGTATGAGAGTGCGAGGGAGTCCGAATGGTAGTTGAGATCGATGTTGTTCCTTGTTCTTGTTTCTATTTCTTCGATTCAGTGAGCACAGTTTCTGCCACACAAAATAATAATTTAACAATATTAATAGATAAACATGTAAATTTAAAATCATGCCCAAGAACTCTGGAAATAGGTTATGAAGCTTACCAGGTAAGCAAGGTCTTCGAAGTGGCCTTTTAACCACTCCCATTCTTCTTCCCTCCTTAGGAACTCGGTAGAAGTCTTCTGGCTGGCGTGGAGATAATGCTGATGGAAATCATACTTCTAGTCCTTATATATTGTTTGCGTCGTCACGTCTATGAAGTTCCACATGTCCAGCTCGGTTGTAGGGATGTCATAGTTCGTCTAGCACATAAATTAAAAATGTGTTAATTTTCTTTACTAAATACATAAACCCATGTATTAAAAAATTTAGCTAAGCGCAGAAAATATACCTCAATACCGCTATTTAAGATCTCGCGGTGCTCATCTTTAAGTCCCAAAAATGTAGGCGCAAGCATGAGAACTTTGCTGCGGATGATGCTGCCAATGTCTCTGGACATCAGACTTCTCAACTCTCTCATCGCAGGCCCTCGATGCCTCGTAGAGTAAGGCACATGTAGTCACTGATTGTTGTTTAGCCGGACGAGGTACTCAATCTTTGTCCCGACAACAACCCCACGCTGCTGCATCGTCGTCGCATTTCCGGTTGCCATGTCCACCATGTCTGCTCAAACCAACATTACTAATAGTTATACATTTACCAAACCAAAACAGTAATGAACAAACTAAAATCAAGCAGTGGACCTAACTTAGAAGTTTGGTCTTCTTGCAGCGGATGCTGAGGGCGGGCAGGCGCTCTGAGTTACCGGCGGCGGTATTGGCACCGGTGGATACCGCACCGTTGTTTTCCGCTAATGGAAATGTGTCTTCAAGTGGTGGGGCCGGCGTTTCATGCGCCGAACGAGGCTACGGATGAGACTCAGATTGTCCTGTGGGGCCGGCAGATACGGAAGGACCCACCGTAGCTTATCAACACTCGAGAGCCGCTCTCCTCATCCGGTGACTAGTATTCCCGGGAGCCATTCTGTAAAAACACAAAAACATAAACATGTAAAGCCAAACTAAAAAAAACTTATCATACAAAAATAACCGAATCATGAAATTTGCACAACATTTCTCTTGCATAGAATTAACATCATTATGCGATTAACACAAAACTTAACATAGCCCTAGCTAGTCTTCATCATCACCATCAATCCAGAATTGCATCACATTATTATTTCCAGAAGCCAATAACTAGCTAGCAGCTTATTTCTAATCACATCATACAAACACAATCACATCATCAAATGCATTCCATTCATTTATTTGCAAGCATATGTCGTATTCTCCAAGCTCTCCGCTTCTCAAAGTCCTCGAAAATATTACGCCTTTATAGACCTTATACCTACCACTGATGTATGCATTGTGAGTGATTAGTAATGACACTCATATGGTTATTCCTTGGAATGACATCTTCCCTAAAGTGCTATGATTTTACTCTTCACTCTGATGCTTACAAAGAAAATAAAATATCATTACAAGGACTTCCAGCTACTACTCTCTCGTCCTTTCTAAATTCTACTAGCTAAGCCTCTTACCAGTATCCCAACCTAACAAACTCAAGGCCTAGCCTTTCAGCAAACGAAGGAAAGGCCAAAAGCTTCCCAGCTCAGCAATCTACACAAATTCGTATGTTTGTGGAAGCTTAGTCCTAACAACTTAGCATCTATATGACATTTAAGTCTGTTGACCATGCCCATACAATTACTAGGTGGCCGCCCGCCCCGTTGGGGCGGTGTTACCACTACTGTTTCGGTGAGTAATAGTACCTGAATGCAGACAATAAATGAGATAAAAGAGGGTAGAAGAGATCTGTGTATATATAAAAAGTAATGATCTATTTATAATACGAATGCAAGGGATCGAAGTTGCATTAAAGAGATATGCCGAGGAGCGGTTTTATACAAATGAGAATTTCAAAGAAAACAAAATGATCGATTTAAACAAAGTAATGTAAAATTGAAATTTTTTCACAGAGTAATGTATTAAAGCAATAATATAAAGAAAAACAAAATAAAAATAAAGTGACACCCGTCGAAAATTTTAGAAGCATCCAATCAAGTTCACATTCATTGATTTGACCATTATATCTAGCTGAAAAGAAATCAATTTACAAATCAAGTACTATCCAAGATAGTAGTTGCAATTTACAAAAGACAGGAATTGCAGTTCTCATTTATACAAATCATAGAAGTCCGATCCTACTTTATAATATAAAACATATACATAAGTGTCAAATTATAAAATAAATAAAAGATAAATTATAAGCTAGGCTGTCATTAGCCTATTATCTAGAATATCAAAGTTGGCCATTAACATGTATATATGATTCACCTAAAAAAAATAAAGTTGGTAAATAACAGGTATGATTCACCCAAAAAATGCCTTATGAAGTAGAGTCTGATTTTGGGTGTCCAAAATGAAGAAGAGTCATCTTAAATCATCAGTGCCAAGTGCCAACAAAAACTCTGACTTCTTCATAATCTGTTGTTACAAAAAAAAAAATTATATCGGCTGCATTTTAATGTAAGATATCAGTTAACTTTGTTGAGAACATGATGTACTAATTGAGAGATGGGATGCTTACCACATAGTTGTTGTTGTGAAGCTTCAATACTTGGTTTTAGTGTCTGTAAATTTTGGGCAAATCTGAAAGGTAAATTTTGAGTAGTTATATTTAACCTAAGAAAATTTGATAAATACTGGTTACTATATTTAGCTTACCTTTTAGGAGGCTAGGTCCTCTGATGAAGAAGAAAACAACGAACAATTGCAATGAAATTAAATGAATGCATCTACTTCAAAATGAGGCTCAAACTTGACAATAATGTGGATGATTAGCTTTTCGCTCATAATGCTTCAGAGAAAAGAAAAGGAATCATTCCCCTATAAAACTATGAGAATTGCTGCAAATTGTTAAATAAAGGTATTCACGACCATGCATAATAAAACATCACAAAGCATCATATAGAATCTAAATTTTTTTAGTTTTCTCTCGCAATTATAAATTTGCAGCTCAAACAATAAAGTTTCAATCTTCATAATCATAGGTGTTTTGCTGGTGTGAATTGCAATAAATAGAAGGAAAAATTACAAACTTAATCCCTTGGTGTCTCATGAGTGCAACTCTTAGCCAAACATGTGTCACTGAACTGAGTCCTCTGGGTATCTCTTAATCTTGTGTTTATAGTTAATGAAACCCGATCCGAAGTGCATCTGGCAGCCCACTCGCAATTATGCAATAGAGATCATGTGAAATAACTTTTAACATTGCACCCATCTTCTCTACATTTCACACACAACAAAATCTAATATCAATTTTTAGAAAATAGAGTGTTATATTCGTTTGTTTTCATATCGATGATCACTAACCACATTTAAGGACAAAGTCAAATATAATTCATGTACGTATACATACTTGATTGAAGCTAGCAAAGTAGATAATAGGCATGCCGATGCTCTTTTCATTCTTTAGAGTATTCTTGAGGGAATGAATGATATATTCATTTAATCCTGGATCACTTAAAGATGGATCAACATGCTTCACTGAATAATTGCGTTATTACATAGATTGCTTCCCAAAATCACTGTCAAAATGATAGATAAGTAGAAACCATCATAATAAGGTTAATAAGAATTGAGACTTCAACTTTATTTGCCAACATAAGCAGTTGGTTCTATTACATGAACTTTCATTTAAATTTGTTAGAGCAAGTGAAAGAAAAGTATATATACAGACTTACGTAATGTATCATAGGAGACAACATGTTGGAAAACACAGACATTGCTAAATTTCTATGCTTAACCTTGCAGAACAGAAATCTATATCAATAACCATTTTAATGTTGTACTGAAACTAACTATTAGATTCTAAAACACAAGCTCTAATTTATCTTTCATATAGCTTGGGACCTTCACTTTTTCGAAGTAGTGCAACACAATCAATTTTCACATAGTGAAGAGAGCAGCAATAAGTTTAGTAGATAAAACAAAGATTACTTAAAAGAAAAAGAAAACATGAGAGTTTGTATAATGTCTACTGCCTGCACCTAATGGTTATCGTCTTCAATCTATGATCTTTTATTTGAAAATTCTTCCTTGTTGCCATTTCAATCCCACTATAAGAAAAATTCTAAACCCATCAACTAACACATCAAACTCAAATTTCGCAAACCCGAAACATACATACAAATTCAAGACCTGAAGAAAAGCCTTCAAAACAACCATACGAACTTCTTCTCATAGCTGACGACAATAGTTTGCACCTCCTCAACTCAACCATTGACACACTTCTTGAGCCTTATGAAATCTACAATTGAATTACTCTATTATGTCATTATAATGCAAATACTTCATTCCTTTGCAGACATCAATTGCATTCTTGAGCAGTTCGTGAAACTCGAAGACATTACGACTCCTCTGCAAATTATCATGGAGACTTCCTTCCACCAGGCATGTACTCTGCCAATAATAATGAATGAGGTTTCATAATCAACAAACCAAATGCACAAACAATAGAAAAATCAAAAGTAGTATGCTCTAGTAATGAGCCAAATTTAAAGAAGTATCAATTCTCAAGGAAAGATCCAAACAACTTATTCATATAGACAGGAAAGAGGACCCCAAACCTAGATAAATTGTTCAGGTATTAATCAGAACCCAGATTTTACCCTATAAAACAAATGAACCCAAATTCGTAAAGCGAAAGAGTGAGGCAGAGAAATAGAACCTATACCATTCCCTCTATGAAATCACTGACACAGCGAAGACCATCACGCGGAAGTCGCAAGGATCTACAGGAAGATGGAAGCCGACACATAGCTGATCTCGGAAGTGTGAGGATCGTCGAATAAGAATTTGCGATACTGGGGGAGGCTGCAATGAGATTAGATTAGAATCATCATCACAAAACCACTATATGCAAGAGAAAGCAAACTGACACAAACAAAATCAGATCGGAGAGTCTAACCGTACATCTCGAAGATGAGGTTGGCAAGCTTGATCTCCTCGAACACTACGTTTGTTCTCCACTTTTGACGTCATCGGAGAAGAAAAGGCTTGATGTCGGCAGTGATGAAAGTGAGGGAAGTCTTTGTCTGAGTTTGCAATGAGAGTTGGTCCAAGTAAGAGAGAGAGAGAGAGAGAGAGAGAGAGAGAGAGAGAGAGAGAGAGAGAGAGAGAGAGAGAGAGAGAGAGAGAGTTGGTCCAAGGTACTCAACACATTTCTCACAGATAAAACTGAATGACAAAACAGGGCAAATCATGAGTACATTTGTCGGCTATAAGAATCTCAAAAACCAACGTATGCAACTATGTTCACAACAAAATGATTCACCTACTCGTTAATCTGATTTTACATTCTTCTAGCTTTCTTCCACTGAATTTATACGTAGTTCCGAACATAAATATAAAATTCTAGAAACTACACAAAGAACTTCAACTGATCAGAACTACACAAAATTGATCAAAACTACACCAAAAAGTAAAAAAAAATCTTGAGAATGACTATACAGTACAAATGTAGTTTTAACAAACTGTGTCTTTATAAGCCAAACCAAATGTCTATGTTCATCATAACTACAAATCTCTCTCTCTCTCTCTCTCTCTCTCTCTCTCTCTCTCTCTCTCGATCGATCGATCGATCGACATTTTTCTTTACTGGTTCGTATAGCAATTCATACCCAATATTTTATCTATTGGGTACTGGTGTAAATTGTTTCTCCGTTACTTTTGAAAGACAAAACTAACCTTACCTTGGTCGGGAGTCTCAGAATTCGTAGAGAGAAAGCTACAACTCGAAGGTGTGCCCATGCAATGCCGCGGAATTATTAATTACTCAAGAGTTAACTTGCAGATTAGGTGTGGGATAATGTCAGATAAAAGAGGATATTAGTCTAAACTAAGTGGAGAGGATATTAGTTTGAACTAAGTGGCCAGTGTTCATTGTTAAGTGGGATCTATATATCAGAATGCAGTATGTGTACAAACCACACTTTTTTCCTTTTTCTGGAAGTAACAAAACACTGTGTCATCAAAAAGTTGTACATATGAACATATCAGTTTGGTTGGAAAGAGTGCCATGCTGGGAGAAAAAAGTTTCTTCATGGCTTCATTTCTCTTCTTTACACATGCAAAGAATGGTTTCTGCTTCTCTAATCTTGTTCTTTATGGGGTTCCTCATTTCATATATTCCTTTGCTCTCATGAAAACATATAGAGACGTTTTTTTGTGAACCTCAAGGACACAACACAATAGCAATAAGATCAGCTCATTCAGCAATTCCAATCCCAAGGACACAACACAATAGCAAGACGGAAAGAAATTGAACAGCAGCTCATTAACACAGAATATGAATGTTGAAAATAAAGTTCTATTTAAAGAAAAATTAATTAGAAGCAGATTTCATTGCTAGTTGTTGATGTTGAACTAAAAGAGTTTGAATAACAAAGAAAAAAAGAAAAATTAATTAGAAGCAGATTTCATTGCTAATTGTTGATGTTGAACTAAAAGAGTTTGAATAACAAAGCAAAAAAGAAAAAAGAACCCAAGTACGGACTTCATTTCAGTGATGTGAAAATAACAGTGTTGAAATATACTATAGCTGCAAATATAAGCATGGTACAGAAAACTTACTCCCACATAGTAAATCTAAATTCACACTCAACTGAAAACACCAAATCTAAAGATTACTAATAACTCAAAGGCGGAAACGTACATACATGAGTTCAATTGTCGGGAGAAACATACGACCCAATTTTACCTCTGTAAGACTCTGACTTCTACTTTAAACAACTATATAACAGACCATAAAGAGGACATCATCCAAAGACAAAATAAAGAGATGCTCCAAACATATAATGAAGTATAATAGATCACAAAGGTTGGTCATAGCAATGAGGAAAATGCTTGATTTGCTGCCTAAGCCAATACACTACATTGCTGACACTATGATTAAAGCCTACTCTATTACCGACCACATATTCAAGGATACAAAGAATTAAACATAATCCATAAAGCTGCTTAATCAATGACTAACACTTGAAGTTGTTTTCCAATTCACTTTCTTATGATCAAAGACCATAAAGACCATGCCAATTAATATCCAATTGATCTCCTCCTTCATTTCGAGGATGAAGATAGCAATACAACAGAGCTGATACTTACTTGATTCACTGTACTTGAAAAGAAAAACCGGCCTGCAGTGATATACAAATAGAGAAACAAAATTATTGAATTATGCTTCCACATGTGGTCATATTAAGGAAACAACGATTTCATACATACTAGTCTTTCTGCACGCGCATATAGGCATCGCGCTCACGCGTGCAATTTATCGGTGTAATACTCAAGAGTGTGCAATTATATCATCAGTGTATCATTGCTTAAACCTGATGGTTTCGACAGATACTATCGTGCACTTTCAAGCCTATATCTTAGTCTCCTACTGATCTAATTGAGTATGTGCGAAGAATTACCAATGATTGATGATAAATTTTGCAAAATAATATTAGCCTACTTCATATTAAGTCAAGAATCTGTAAAAAATAATCAATCATTGATAATAAATCACCGTTGATGTCGGTGCATTTATGGAGGTTGTGCAATTATATAATTTTATGAAATATATAATTCAACCACCAGTAATTTTGGCGAACCAAATCATAACTCTCCTTGGCGTATGAAAATAGAACGAAAAACACACGAAGAGAAACTATAAAAAAAATATATAAATTTTTTAACTATGATGACGTCGAGATCTCCAACGAAGTCCAACCACATTAATCATCATGTAGAACGACTTGTCACTCCAACTACAAATAAAATATAGGAGAGTTAAAACAAATGAATAAACAGTCATAGTCATGTATATGTTGAATGACAAGGCGGGTAAACACCTCTCAAAGATACCCTATTCACAACCTGGATATATCAATGTAGTAAGATAAATAGGGGTTATCGAACACGAGGAATTGGTGAAACTAAATCCTAACACACTACTATGCTGACAGACTCGACTACAGAACACTAATGATATGCGAACCTAAGCTAGACAGACTCAAATGCTACGAAATTTTGACACAATGAACTAGACACAGTGGCGAACTACCACACAAAATTTGAGGGTATTCGGAGTTGATTTGGTCACCGAAATAAATCGGCTAAGCTACAGCTAATGCAGAAATCAGTAAATTGCAGAAAGTAAATTGTTGTAGATAACTAATGAGATATGAATGTTAAGAACTTCTCTCTACCCTAGACATACTTACGACCTCCCCAATATAACTGAACTAACCATGGATGAATACTCTCCACACAAGAGCTTTGGTTAAGTCATCTTATATATTACACTCTCTTACTTGGCATGAAAGAGGGAGGGACAATCCGTTCGATCTTGATCCTCACTTAACCGACTTATACATATGGTGATGTAAGCCTAGATAACTGAATTCTAAGAATGTTTGAAGAATAACAGAGCTTCAAGGGTTGATAAGGTGGTCACCCTTACATCACTAAGACTTGTTTCACACAAATTCATGTTTGTCTCTAGAGAATATGCAATGATAAGGTGGTCATATGCATAATCAAGACTATAGATCCTAAGCCATGCATCTAAGCGTGCACTCAAAGAAACATGAACATAGAAAACATACGGTGAGAAAACAATGAAACAAAACTCAACCAAATAATTAATAGAATCAAAAGGGGTTCAAAATCGTAAACATATCTAGGGCTTCAATCAGCCCCTAACAATGGAAATTTAGCTACTCATAGTTTTAAATAATAGCATTGAAGAATTCATGAAAGATGAACAAAAGAAGGAGAAGAAATAAACTCTTGATCCCCGTCGGAATCGTATGCTTGCAGTTCGGTTCCTCTTTCCTTCCACTTCTTCTTCTTCTTTATTCTCCTTTATTCTTCTTTTTGTCTTTTCTTCTCTTACTCTCTCGCCAGCCCCCTCTTCTTTCTCTAGCTAGCTAACTATATATATATATATATATATATATACACACCTTAGTTAACCTAGCTAGCTAAAGAGAAAGCCACGTGCATGCAATCCAACATGCACAAGGACTCTGTAATCTTTTCCTCGCCAAGCCACCGTACGTCAGCCCACTTGCCATATATGTCTATATGCATGCAACATAATTAAGTACTTAACCCAGCAATATCACGTGCACTAGTACGTCTCCAATTCCAAATAGAGTTCCTCCCAAATTCCAAGTCAAACACCACTTCAACTTCTGTTTCTCACCAACTTTGCTTGCCAAGAACCAAAACCAACGTACGTAACCTCCTATAATCTGCTCGCCAGGCATCTCTTAATTGTATATATAAATAAGCTCCTCGCAAGACTTGGCTGCTCCCCTTTGTATTCTTTTCAAATTAGGATTCCTTGACCTCGCAAGTCTTCCTCTTCCACAATAACTCCTAAAATATATTATTTAATCTCCTTTTCTTCATTAATCTCCAAAGTACCTAAAAACAAATAAACTTAATTAATTCACTCAATTAATACCAATAAACTAAATATAGGGAACAAATTAAATACCAAATAGACGCATAAATATGCGACTATCATTGAACATGAATGCATTACGTAATTATCTGAGCAATTTGTATCGAATTCTTACGCTTTTTGTAGAACTATAAAAGATACAGATTAACTGTTAGATCATTTCAAATAAGTTTATGTTGACCATCAATGCTTATGTCTCATATAAGACCTTATATAAGAAGCTATTTCATTGGCGATGACGTCTCATCATGGTAACAATATTTGCAGCTGTTAAATTTGAAAAGGAAAATCATAAATTGTAACATATCTCAATGTATATATGGCATATATACCTTAAGCGTAAAACTTTTCTCCATGTTCGTGTGACTTCAGATAACGGTTTTGTTGTCATCAACTCTCTTGAAAAGGAAAATCATACATTGTAACATATCTCAGTGTATATATGGCATATATACCTTAAGCGCAAAACTTTTCTCCATGTTCGTGTGACTTCAGATAATGGTTTTGTTGTCATCAACTCTCTCCGTGCCATTTTGTAGCGCCAACTAATGATAATATAAAAATTTACAGTTAAGTTGAGTACAGACCTTGGAATATAACAAAAACAAAAGTGCTCAAGGTTTCATACTATTCATGTTTCTTCTTGTTCCATTCTTTCAAAACCAAGTTACTGAGATAACTGGTATTCAATTTTATCGAATTTCTCATACGCCAACCAACCGAAAATATTGAAACACGCCGAGTAGAGTTTTTGTCCATTCGAATAGTTTTAGTACCTAAGAACAGACAAAAGAATTTTTGACAAAATAAAAATTACATTAATTACGTAAATGTCAAGTATTAATACGTTAAACATAAACGATATTAACATACCTAATGAGATCCAACATTATTTATGTTTGAAAGCAACAAAACCTCTTTAAACACCACATTCCTAGTATATACACCATCTTGACCAGATATGGAGCCTTTTTTAACCAGAATCGTTGTAGTGGACTCTGATGTTCCTCTCGACAATGCCACATACAATTGGCCGTGACTGAAAACATGATCTGGGAGGTACACACCAACGTAAGGAATTGTCTGACCTTGAGACTTGTTTATAGTGAAGGAGAAGCTCAATTTGACTGGAAACTGTTTTCTTATGAGTTTGAAAGGTAGACCAACATTATCGGGTGGGCTCAACGGAATCATGCGTAAGAATTTTTTAGTATTTTTAATTTTTTTTGCTAGAGAAAACTATTTTTGTATCTTTATTAAAGGTGTAGATTGTTATCATACAAAAGTGCCACACTTCCGCAAATTAAAATGTTTTGCTATTTCTCAATCATCCATGTTCAAATATATTGGTGAGTCATCATTCATACCGAACTAATACATGCATTAGCATTTAACAACTTATAGGTACCTTAAGTATCGTCTTCTCAGTACCATCTATGTCCCTTATGTATTTATTTTATACCTTTATAACAATTAATGATCTATGTCTGTCAAATTCAAGATATTTTTAATGTATGTATGATGTATAATTTCATATGCCACAACTTAAAAATCAAGCATCAAACCTCGTTGACATTGAGCAGTAGATATTATTTAATCTTAAGACGCTAATTGCTTTGAAGATCAATTACATTGAAAATATTGCACTCATACATGGATACTTTTTATTTTCTTTTCTAATCTCTTCAAACTATATAGGAGTACAATGACTACTAATAATCCAGTTCAAATGTATCTTCTTTCTCCTTCTTGTCCATCGTCTTCCACGTGATATCACAACTAATTAATATGTTTCTCATTCCGAATTCCTGCGACAACTCCAAACGGACAACATCAATGGTATTTCAAGGAGTAACCTGTTAAAAAAATGAAGGTTAACATAATCAAATGAGGAATCTCTCAAATGCATCAAGATATTTGTACGAAGAAGAAAAACAATGCACCTCTTCCTATGAAATCATTTTTTCCAACTTCTTGATGAAAACTATGACTCTCATCCTCGTTATCTGGCGAACTCACTCCTTGATCCCCATCTTTTTAGTCTATATCTGTTACCAATGGAATGTTTTCATCTTCTAACTTTGTTCAGATTGATAGACGATCCTTCTAGTCAGACAGATCATATAAATACCCATTAATCAAATCATGAAAATGATGGCAGTTTCAAAAGCAAACTAAGTAGACATGAATTTCATCCAGTAACTATATAGTTTAGCTCTTATCTGTGAAACCTGGAATCTGCCTGTACCAAAGCAGCATACAATTCAACCATTCAATCCTCAATCTCCGAATAACCAAATCCAGAAACTCAAAGTCCACAACAAATATTTTATCTGTAAATCCATATATGAACCCATCTTTTTTTCTGAGCAACTCAAATAACCTCGATAACATGTAACTCAATGTCAAGAGTGCACCTGTAGCCATATGAAAAGCAAAACCTCCCATAAATCATCTCTAAAGATAGCTCCAAACCCTACCCTCGAGTAAGCTCCTTATAGAAGATACACCCATGATAAAAAAAGATCAAACTTCAGTAAGCTCCATTAAACTGCAGTAGTACAAAAAAACAGTTAATCAAACTGTCTATGAGAAGAAGGCAGCCACAAATAAGAGTAGAGGGAAAAGAAAACTAACCAGCAATTACTGAAGCCAATCAATTAACTCACTTTTATCATGATAAGAGCAACTCGATCTCTTAAATCTGATTTAGTCTCCTTTGAAGGGCTAATTGCGTTGCAAAAGCGAACTTTCGAGAAGAGCAATTCCACAATTTCTGCAAAATGGCCCGCTGGGCCGATGTACTCATATCACTGCCGTTTAGATCTTAGTTAAACATAATCTGAGAAGAGTAAACGAAAGAGAAACAAAACCCAACAGTTGAAGAAAGTTGAATGAAAGAAAAAATTCAATCAATCCCACCAATTATCAATTATCAATCCCACCAATTATCAACATTGGGTCTAGTTGGATGGGACAGGCCCAATCCATATGAGTGAGTACAAAACATTTAAGTCGTACCTGCTCTCTGCACCGTTCGCCAATAGCTCCTGCAAATTCAAATTCCACATTTTCAGTCAGAATCTAAGAAAGTTTGAGACTTTGAGACTTTGAGACGAAGCTGAGGTGAGAGAGAGACCTGAGAAAAGGGAAGGGTCGAAAGGGAAGAGAAGAGCAGCGAGGGAGTGAAGAGCGGAGACGACTTGGTCGACGTGCTTGGCCTTGTTCAATTCTGAGATTACTTCTCCTACTATTTTCAGAACTTTGGGTTCTGCTTCTTTGCTTCGTATTTTGGAGAAGTCCTCCATGTTCAATTGTTGCTCTACCTGCAAGGGCAACAATCTAGACAGAGTCGGAGGGACTTCCTTCTTCGGCAAAAGGCGTTCTATCAAACCACTGTTTCTACAATTGGGACTAAAATTCAAAGTTATGCATTTTTTAAGAATTAATGTAAGATAACCGGCGATAGGAAGATAACCGGGCGATGGGATAGAGTTCAACTCTTCTGACAATTCTATCCTTGGAGATTTTTATTTGTTCTACCTTTGTAGTGGACATTCTTGACATTACAAATGTTCTACTTTAAACTGTGTAAAAACTGACGGAAACTCTTCCATAACCTCCTTAAGCTCCCTTGCCTTAATTAATAGAGACTTGCCTTAATTAATAGAGATATACATATATAATATACCCAAAATTTATGTACATACTATTTGATTATCAACCTTTTATATATCGTTAATTTAATTCCGTCATATATCTCATATAGTTGAAAACACATGCCAAGAGTTCACAGTAAAGCAAAGTTAAGAGTTTATATACAGAGTTTGAGATGTATACACAACCATGTCCAGTAAATCAATTCATGCTTCCACACATGTATAAAATTTGATGCTTAAAATTAAAGAAACATTTCCACCATCCAAAACGCATATTAGTTTCAATCAGCAATCAATACAAACATACAACAAAAACTACAAAATCAACACAAAGGATTGAGATTTCTGGATCTGGGTTTGTTGAAGCGATGAAAGATAAAACAGAACTTACCTTGAGAGACATACAACCAACGTTGGCGGCGATGGAAGGTGCGACAGTGGGTGAGAGTTCGATTGAGAGATAATAGCTACATTGCGACAGCGGCTGCGAAGGAAGGCACACCAACTGATCGAACGTCGGAGGCTTGGACCACGAATGAGAACAGGAGAATAGGTTGTCGCACAGAGGATTGAAATCGATCGACAATGAAGGCAAAACAACACTATCAATAACAACAACGAACAAAATAATAGATCAAAGTTGATCCACAATGAACAAAATAAATGGATGACCAAGGAACTGAAATCCGAAAAAAAAAATTAATCAAAAGGAGTTTACCTAAGATGGTTTTGGAGTGCAAGTCATGCGTCGTCGAGCAGGAAGCCGGCGATTATCAACTTCCGGTGATAAACACTGCAGCGTGAGTGATGGATCAGTATAAATAGATCTAGGTCTAGGTAGGAGAGAAATGGAAAGATAGACGGTCTGGTAGAAGAGAAAGGATAATGAAAACTGAATAAGCTACTCCCGCACGCATCGCACGCATGCAACATGAACAGAGCTATAAACAGTAAAACCCACGATTGTTATATAGGTAATGTCCTCAACTAACTAAACAAAGCTGCAAACCATTTCAAGTTGCTATAGTGGGAAGCATGTACGTCTATACGAAGACAGTGGACATACACAAACATAAACACAAATCTAAGCATAATTTACTAATCGAAGAGGCATAATTTACAAATCTAAGCATAATTTACAAATCAAATTAAAAACCCGGATGGCATAAAAAGCTTCGCATGCAAACTCACTGTCCCCTTGAGCGACGAATCGAAGAGGCATACCTTGATTATGAGCGACGGTGCTTGAAGTGATGAGCGATGGTGCTTGAAGTGATGAGCGACGGTGAGGAGATTTAGGGGTTCGAGGGAGGAGAGTTAGGGTTTCGAGAGAGGAGATTTAGGGTTTCGAGGGAGGAGATTTAGAATAGGGGATTTAGAGTTTTGGTTTGGGGGAGGAGGAGAGGAGATGAAGAATAAACGAGTTAGCGAAGAAGAAGAAGAGAAGAAAGAATCGTGCAAAGATTAGATATTTAATCCCCTTGAGGCGACACAAATTGACTTCTTGGTCGCCTCAAAGTGATGAGGCGACCAAGGTTGACCTCTTCATCGCCTGGAACAACTTATGCGACACAAATTGACTTCTTGGTCGCCTAGAATATATGAAGCCATGAACTTTGAGTTCTTGGTTGCCTCATTTGGTTTTCCTTTTACAAATGCAAAAATTAGGTTTTAGGTACTTCAAATACATAATTCATAGTTTACAAATACTAATTTTTTTTTCAAATTCATAATAATATCAATGGCTTAGTCTTCCTCCTCCTCGTCCTCTTCATCACTCTCTTCGTCTTTGTTTTTGTCTTCGTCTTCATCTTCGTCTTCATCTTCGTCTTGCTCTAATAGGTCTTCGTTAGATTCGTCTCCTTCTTCATCCAAAATTAGGTGAAGATCTTGGTAAAATTGTATCACCATGGGAGTGTCTTCTTAGTAAGGCTCGAATACATGATCTCCTGTAGGCGATCTGCTTTCATCAATGACAAGTACTTCTACACTATAGACATTTCGTTTACAAGTGCTCCCCTGAACAACACACAACTGAACTCATACACATCAATTCTTTCATAACCAAGTGAAAGATCACTCAAGATTTTTATAATTCTCGAGTATGAACAAGGGAATGTGTGTCCTTTAGGAAGAAGTTTATTAATGTAACTACATAAAGAGTCAACACTTGTGTCCGACCATCCATTTTTATTTTTCATTGCATCTAATATGGCACTCAAAACAGTTTCCTCATTGCCTTCATATAATGGGGTATGTGACTCCTTTAATAATCTATCATACTTTTCATAATCATCGTCTACCATGTCATTGAAGTTGATGCCAGAATTATCTTCTACAAATTTTTGGGGTGCATCTGCATGGTATCCAGGATAATACGGATATGCATCATGTAAAATCTCCAACTGCGGGTTCACTAAAGGATCAGCACCACTAGAAGGACCGACTCTGTCTTGAAGCCACTGTCTTCGTTGACTGAGCATTGTCGGTTCACTTGAAACTTCCCCGTGAAGGTGCCAGACAGTATACTCCATATTCAAACCACTGTGTGACAAGTGATGATACATGGTATCCATAGTAACCTTGAATGGACCGTTCTTATAACGTTTGCACGGGCAGAAGTGATAATCGGCTCCGTTACTATGTCGCCAGGTAAAATTCATAAACTCGAATATGCCTGTGATATACCTTGGATCAGCATGAGGATATGTCATCCAAGTTTTGTCTGGGTGTCTTTCCATGTTTCCTGTCAACAGAAACAATCAATATGAACAAAGTTACCACGCCACATTTACGATATAACCAAAACCTGTCCCCACACTTCTTCTCCTTATGCCTATGGGTTGGGTCCTATCCCCTTCAAGGGAACACGACATTTGTCAATCCTCTTGCACCCATGGGTTTCAGCTCCTGTTTTGGGAAATTTCGGCAGCATCTCCCTATAGTTTCCCGAGTGCACACATATCTAAAAAACCTAATTTACACTCGGGGAACATTGTAAGGAGACACTGTCTAAACCATATCCCAAAACTGAAATTGAAACCACATGAATAACAAAAGGATCAACAAAGTCGTGTTCACCTAAAGTACCCAAAAATGGGACAATTCGAGAATCAACAACTCATCTCGATCAACTAGATGAGTTGTTAATTCTCAAACGAGAGTTCTAAGTTGATAAACACCACAATTATATATAACCCTACACTTGATTTCATGATTAACACTAATAACACCACTAATTGAGACCAATACATCTAATCTACACTAATCATCACAAATTTCACTAAATTTAACCAAAGTTCAAACATTATTGATGAACCCATAACATGATTTATCACAATTCAATGATTCAAACACTAAAACTACACCATATGACCAAATTCAATTCAATTTCAAAAAGTTCACATATACATCAAATTCACTTCTCAATTAACATGTAATATGGTCATAAAGAGGGTTAAAGAGATAAAAATCAAACTAACCTTACTTAAGAATCAAATTGATGGAAAGAACAACCTTCTTTCTCAATTTCTCCAAATTTCTCTCCAAATCGGCCAAGAACAACTCCAGAACACGAATGACCTATTTTTTCAAAATTTCAACTTTATAAAGGGTTTGACTTGAAGAAGGAGAGCAGATCCAGTTTATAAAAAATGAGGCGACAAACATTGCTCAATCTTCATCGCCTCAGATTTGTCTAGGCGACCAACATTGTTCTACGTCGCTTCAGAAACCTAAATTTGGTTATTTCCTTTTCATGAAGCGACGTAGAACAATGTTGGTCGCCTCAGGGATGTTGAAGCGATGTAGATTATTTTTGAGACTACGAATTCGATCATTATACGTCGCCTTAGAGGAATTGGAGCGACAAAAGTAAGTACCTTCGTCGCTTGGAAGCTGATTTCCAGTAATGTAATGATCATTTTCGATAACTAAAATCCTAGAAATAAGTACTACTTTTTAAAATATTGAGCTCAATACACATATTGAGCTCATCCTTCCTTAACCTAGACATCAAAACAAACTAAATGTCTTAACAAAATATCTAGGCATGCAATTGTGGTGTAATAAGCGAAGAAATGTCAAAGAAAAATCAGAAGATGAGCTTAACCTAGCCACGAGAGACTAGACATCATGTTTCTTCTTGCCCACAAGAAATGGGCAAGAAGACTTTGTCCTCATCCATCAAGTCAAACAGCAGCCCAAACCAAGAGTACGTAATAAGTTTCCACCGGCCCATAGCCCACTAGCCAGATCCATCACTCCAGAGCTCAAATCCTGCAGGCTCAAGTGAGCCAAAGCCTCCAACAAAGCAAAGATGTTCCGAGTTGGAGTCCCTGATCGACCCCGTCATCATCATCGACGCTGCTAACTCCCAATTGTGAGTCATGGCACTCACCTCCTTCGTTGCTGTCCAAGGAGGCTTTCGTTGATGCACCAGTGACTGCCTGCATCTCGTGGGATAAAACCCACCCAGAAAGAAAAACTTCTGCACACCACTGTCCACGACGTCGACCAAGAGAGCTCGGGAATTAGTGGCAGAGATCTGACCCGCAACCTCTGTCGTAGCCGCCTTGATGAGCAGTGTCTCAGCTGCATATGAACTCATCAAACTTGACAACTGGAGGTGTAAAACGCCGGTGAAAAATGCCGCCTTAGGAATGTGCGGAAGTGGAAAAGGCTCCGAGAAAGCTGGAGCTGCTAGGGTTTTCATGGTCTTCCTGTAATACTCATCATAAGTTCATAACAAGGCTTTCCTTGAAAAGAGCCTAAAAATGATTTTATTGTGCTGAGTACTCTACTACCAGGTGTGGACTGACTAATGATTATTATAGAGTACTGACCAATATTTACCCAGCTGAACTTATTTTGGCCCATATTAGTTCTCACAAAATTGGCCCAGCGAAAGCTGGGTTACATCTCCGAACAATGACACACCGGTGTCTCATCTAGCCGGACGCCATTAAACCCTATTAGAATTTGGAAGATGTCGCTATTATTCTATAGCCGATAGTAACTTATATAACGTGCATTAACACACTCTCTACTATATTAATTAATGTTTGATTACATGATTCTAGTAAACCATTATGCTATTATTCGAAATGATTAACATACAAAATTCATATTTGATGACCCCTCGCGCACTCAACGTATCATTCATTGGGAGTTGCCATCGTTTACTAATTATAAAAAAATTAAACTAATCAACATGGTGTACGTACTATCAGAGTTGGTGTATGTTAGGACATCAGTTGAAATTAAATCAACTAATTAAAAGTTTTAAATTGTAATTTCTTATATTGTTTTGCCTTTCAATCAATAACAAATGGGATCCTAACCGACAAAAATCGAGCTACATTGCTAGAAGGGGCGTAGAGACTACTTGATAAGGATCTAAAACTAAAAGGAAATAATTAAGCAAGATCGATCTCACATGCACTTCGCCAATAGTACGTGCTATGGTTTAAGGGATATTTTTCTAGTCGTGTACACTTGTGCATTGCCCATTGTGCAAGTCTCATTAATATTACATTTCTACACATGATCCTTATCCTTAAGCCGACCGGCGCGCGCAATGTACGCAAGAAACTTATGCATAGTTAATGACTTGACGATCGATCGTAAGAATGTTCCAGCAGTACTAATTAGTAAGGAGGTTAGTCGGTAATTAACAAAAGAAACAACTAACTAAATTTCTCACGGATTTTTCCCGTTTGTTTTGAAAATAGGGAATGATAAGAGGTCTCAAAAGGGCCTTTGAGGTGGAGACCCAATCTTTTGTGGCAATCACATAAATGTATGTGGCAATCACTTAAGTGTGCATGTCAATTCGCAAATTCCAAATCAATACTATTACTAATTTAAATAAATTTAAAAATTAAACATCAAAAGTTAAAACCCTATTTTAATGGAAGAAAATAAAAACCCTATTATGAGTTATTTGAGTAGATGACGAACAATCACAACATAAAAAGCTGATGATTTTGATTATTATTCTCTTCACTCCTTATTTAAAATAGGAGGGATGTGGACTAATCAATGATTCAATATCTATATATATACGAACAGAGAGTAGTCATAGCATACACTGTATATTATACTTTTGTTAATCGAAATTCTGATTTATGTATAAGTTTTGCCCAGTTAAGATTTTTGAGTTTCTCAAACACTCCAAAGATTTTAATTTTTCTTCTTCTATCGATCAATATTGTTAAACTTTCAGATCATAAATATAAAAGATGGGGAAAAAACTTCTCTTGAACCTAACCATATAAGTACGTAAGTACAGTATGTGAGAGTCGATTTACAATTCTTCAATAGAAAGAATAAACCCATCAAACTGATCAAAGAATAGAAATGAATAAGGATCTAAAATTAAAACACTAAAAGACGAAGATGTGGGAAAAATTGAATTAATACGTGGAGTTGAATTACTCTTTTTCAGAGATAACTAAAGAGAAGGAGAAGAGAAGAAACCATAATGGTTGAAATATATATGAAACCCTAGCTTTGAATTTTGGAGATCGATGTTTAATCTTCAACGATGAACAAAGAGTTATAGAATAAAGGTTTTGTAATCAAATAATATATAGTAGTTATATGTAAAAAGAAAGTAAGGTTTTGGATTAATCAAATAATATATAGTATTTATATGTAAAAGAAAAGTAAAATAAATAAATTTTTAATTAAGTAAAAATATGGCCATTTTGGATATGTGATGACTTGTCAAAAAATATAATGACATGACATGACACATATGATCGGACCTCTACATCTTAAACTTCAATGGGTCTAAAATCATTTTCCTTTGAAAATATAACGTATTAAAATGGAGATGTAAATTGTCAATCCAAGTGTACGTGGGATCGAGACTAATTTGTTTTATTTGGATCCGATTATCCGAAAAAATTCTGTTTCATGAATGGTCTCTCATGTTTCGAGTTTGAGGTAGGCGCCGGCCTTGATCGAGTGTTACACCATGATATAGTCTTCATATATTGCTAATATAACTTGATCAAGTTGTAGTATTTGAAAGTACCTCGATCGTGACTTCTGAATTTGATAATTGATGAGACTAATTAATCATTGCAAGTACGTAGTTAAATATGATCAATTATGAGATAGCTGGAGTGGCAATTATGTTACCAAATTGCGATTGGCTTGCGATATTGGATAATTGTAGCAGCAGCGGAAATTAGGCAATATAACAATGTAGTTGGTTCGAAGTTAGTACGTGATGATCATATACCTAGCACTGTAGCACATGCTCGCTCTCATGATCTGCTATAAAATAGTTAAGGTCAACTCTTTTTTCGATCCTTTGAAGGAGTGATGAGCGAGCTTTGCATTGCTTTCAGAGTATATCATGCAGCTTAATGCTAATATTGAAATATGATTCCTAGCATCACCTTAAAGATGCCAGAGGGAAGATGAATAAGCCTTTTATAATTTTTTCGCTTAAACTGTATTCGGGGATACTATAATTACAACCTATCCGGAATTACAGGATATGAGTGATGAACTGTAAAAACAGTAAATAAAGAATAACACGAGGTTGTTTTTTTTAACGCAGAAACCCTACAACCAGGGTTAAAACTGTGTGCCCCTAACTCTTGAGGGACAAAACTTTCTACTATCAAGTAACACACACAATTACAAGATTCTTATACTCTGGGTACATAGCCCGTATGTTATTCTAACTAGTATGACTACCAGTTCTAAACAGAGCTACACTACTTGACTCATGTGTTTACAACTTGAAAAGTATCTAGAAGCATCAACTCAGATCTTAACTATTTGTAAGTTAAATCTTCTTGATATACTTCTTCGGGTTGAGCATCTCCATACCTATCTCAATGAAATGCACTTATGCAATGATGCATATGAGTTTTGAAAAACAGTTTTTATGATTGAGAATCTATGACTTTCATGCACAACAAAGAGCAAGTAGAGACACAGAAGGGGAAGAGAAGAGAAGAGAAGAGAGAAAACTACACAATTTTGTGCTCTCAAAGAATCACCCAAAAATGATATCACTCAATACATTTCACTAAGGAAGACCTAATCCTTATATAGGTGATACAGCCCTGCATGTAAACCTAGCAGCCCCGTTTGGTATGTTGGTTATCAGTGGAGGTAAGAGGCTATTGATGTGTACAAGTAGGCTGAAAAGAAACAGTACAGAAACCAAGGAAAGCATGCACTAGCCGTCCACACAAGTCGAGATATGAAGTGACAAGCACATGTGTGGTCGCCGGAAAGAGACCCATGGACAAAACATTACTTCTCAAGACCCACTGGTCCGAGAGAGGAGCCGAGGAAGAAAACGTGACTGTAACACCAAAAGGAAATGGCAACAACATAGAAAAGTAGAGACTCTTCCCTAGAAACCAAGGAAAACAGTACTGCCCAGAGGTCAAGCCAACAACCCAGCTTTTGAGAAAGTTCTTCAACAAAACCAAGGAGAAATGTCAACGGTTTTGGGAGAACCAACACTAAGTGAGTGACAAGCTATCTAAGAGAGGCAAGTCAACGTTTACAGCTGTCCCAAAGGACCTTTATTAAACTTGAGGGAAGTCTACTATGTTTTCTGGGAATTTTGAAGTCTACTAACAGCTGCTTGTTTTTAGGGCAGCCCAGAAGAGTTGGGATATGTAACAAGGTTGCCATCCTCAGTGAAAAAATCTTATGATATACATATGAATGAACTACCTGTTTTCTATTGAGATTAAATTGGTCCTTCAACTTATTCTTTGTTGATTTACACTAAGATGTGTTATGATAATAGCTAGAAATGTGTTATGATAATAGCTAGAAAGTGCCAATTATATGCATTCACAACTAGGGTTCATACGCAAGATCCTTGATTACGATTATTAAAATCCTGAGTAGTTATGTGACACGATCGCGATCTAAGCTATTTCAAAAACAACTAGTTCAAAGTCAATCAAAACCAGTGATATGACAGCGAATCTCAACCGGTGTAAACAGTAGTATAAAAGAGTGCTAGCTTGGTTTTGTAGATATATACACAACAAACTCAAATCCCAATTCTGTGTTTTGGAACATGGCTAGCTCAAAGCTCATCTTCCTCCTGATCCAAGTGATCTTTGTGGTTTCTGTCTTTGAGATTGCCAATGCACAGGGACTGAAAGTAGGGTTTTATGCAAAGTCATGCCCCAAAGCCGAGGCCATAGTTCACAAGGTGATTGCTCAAACAATGGCGGTAGCACCTTCGCTCTCTGGTCCTTTGCTCAGGATGCATTTTCACGATTGCTTCGTTAATGTACGTATATATAACTCGATCAATCATTCAGCTTCTTCCTTTATATTTTTCACTCGCAGTAGCTAATGTTCTAGCTCTGAATGTACAGGGTTGCGAAGGTTCAGTGCTATTGAACTCTTCGACGAGCCAAGCAGAAAAGGATGCAATTCCAAACCTCAGTCTTCGAGGGTTTGGTGTCATTGACAGAGTTAAGACTGCCCTAGAAAAAGAATGCCCTCAAGTGGTTTCGTGCTCTGATATCGTGGCCATTGTAGCTAGGGATGTTGTCGTCGCAGTAAGTAGTACAGATCAGCTTGGTTGTTAATTAAGTTTGTTATATATACATTGTCGACCTATTTCCTAACATAGTCGACTTTTGCGTACGTGGATCAGACCATGGGAGCACATTGGGAAGTTGAAACTGGAAGAAGAGATGGTAATGTATCAAACATGATCGATGCCTTGCGCAATCTTCCACCACCTTTTGCAAACATAACTACACTCAAAGGAGTTTTCGCACAGAAGGGTCTAAGCGCTAAAGATCTTGTTGTACTATCAGGTATATATATACCTAATTGAATTATGTCAAAAAATTTATATAGTGGATCACAAGAACTTTGATCACTAATTAACTATGTGATTTACTTGAAGGGAGTCACACCATTGGGATGTCTCACTGCTCTTCCTTCGACAACCGTCTCTACAACTTCACCGGAAAAGGCGACACCGATCCCACCATGGATCCCAACTACATTGCAAGGTTGAAGATGAAATGCAAGCACAATGACCAAAAGACTCTCGCGGAGATGGATCCAGGGAGTTTCAAGACATTCGACGAGTCCTACTACACTCTTGTGGCTAAGAGAAGGGGTCTTTTCCAGTCAGATGCAGCTCTTCTTGATGACAGTGAGACCAAAGATTACGTTACCAAGCATGCCAAGCCTACAGGAAAATTTAGTTTCTTGAAGGATTTTGGTGTTTCCATGGTGAACATGGGTAGGATTGGAGTTCTCACAGGGAATGCAGGAGAGATCAGGAAAGTCTGCAGCAAGCTGAACTGATCGATGTGGATCATTCGAAGATGATCACATAATGCAATTTAGTAATTTTATTTTCATGATTTCTTCATTTTATTTGTTGTCTTCCCCCAGTTATTCTTCAGGTTGGTATTAATTTTGAACTTTGAAGTATTCAATTAATAAGAATTATGGGTTGTATGAGTCAAGTGAAATTTAATAAGTATTCATTGATAATTAAGTCTTTTTTAAATTCGTTAATACTTAATTTGTTTGTTACTCCGAGTATTTTAGAAAAGTTTGTAGGACTTTCGGGTACGAATTTGCATGTGCTATAGATGATTTGATTTCGTCATTCCATATCAATTATAGAGGAATTAGGGGTATATATATGCGATCATCGTTAATTCGTCACATTTGCATACACAATGCCATAAATTTTTGGTTGTTAAAATTTGATTCTTCGCAAATGTCATTTTCTGTTGGTAGTGACATGCATGCAGTACTATAGTCTTTATGTAACATCATTTTGGGTCACAACTCACGAAGAACATAAATATGCTTCGATTCCTAGGAAGAAACTTAAGGATATATCATATATAAACCTTGGACCACGAGCTGACAAACTAAATCATATCAAGCATTCTCCATGAAGCCAGAATTCGTATATATACTTTCCACACTTCTGAGGGAACCTTTATACCTTCCTCGATCGTGTATATATAGTTGTACATGATCGAACATAAAACCAGTTGATATTACAATGTCTATCTACCTGTCATTATTCTTTGCTTTCTTCAAGCATGCAAGATGACCCTTTTAACTTCCTTCACTTCCCTGTCACCTTCTTCACTGCATGCCTAAACATTATATATAAAAACATTTCAATTCCTGAACCTATTCACAAATTTGTTCTCTCCGGCCAAATTAAACCCTAGCCTAGACTCTTCCAACTGATCCCTCTATCTCTTGAAAAGATGTACTCTTCCCGCTTGCCGGTGTCAACCCCCACCCCTAAACCTATTCAGCGTCAGCACACTGCTCGTTACTACGCCCACCGCGTCAAAGAGAGCCTCACTACTCGGGTCTCCAAGCTCATATGTACCATTTTCTTGGCCTTCCTTCTTATAGTTGGTATGATTACTTTCATACTATGGCTTAGTCTACGTCCACACCGGCCGAGATTTCATGTCCATGCATTTTCGGTCCCCGGTCTGAACCAACCAACCGGGTTCGAAAATGCAGAGATAACGTTCAATGCTAGCGCCCGTAACGCTAACCATAACATTGGCATATACTATGATTCGATGGACGCAGCGGTGTTCTATAAGGACCAAAGGATCGGGTTGGTGTCTTCTATATTGCCAGCATTTTATCAAGGGCCTAAGCACACGACGGTCGTAGATGGATCATTTGGAGGAGCCAGCTTGACGGTGAATAGCCAGCGGTGGACGCAGTTCATGAACGACCGGTTAAAAGGGACGGTGGTGTTTCGCCTAGAGTTGTCTTCGACAATTAGGTTTAAGGTTTCGACATGGAATAGTAAGCGTCACCGGATGCACGCCAATTGCGACGTTGGCGTAGGCCAGGATGGCTTGATCCTGACCACTTCTAAAGATAAGAGATGCCCCGTCTATTTCACTTGAGTTGGAAGAAACCATTCGTTTTAGTTTCTTTTGTATTTGATTTCTAGTTGCTTTTGGGTTTGATTAGTTTGAATTTGCATAGTGACCAGAAAATGTAGCTTCATTTGTCGCATACATGATTTTCTAGTTAATTTGATTTAACATACGTGGAAATTAAGCATGTTCTCTTATTTTTCCTACCCTGGTTAGTCCTCTAAAGTTTAAACTAATCTTAGCTTTTCTTTTCCATGTTCCTTCACATGCATATGCTGCTGTATTTGCATACAGAAAATTACCCGAGCATAGCTGTCTTAGACCAAATACGATTCATCGATAAAATCCAGAAAATAGTAGGACAAATCTTTATAGTCCAAGGATTAAAACTTAAAAGAGAACCAAAAAAATTAAAAATTAAAAATTAAAAAAAGAGAGAAGGTTCCCTATCAGAATAAGGAATTCTTATTGTTCAAGGAGACAGCCTCTATGAATATAGCCTCGGAGCCTCCCCAATCCATTTGGCACAAATCTTCATACTCTCCACCAAATTAAAACTCTCGAAATCTAAAGAAAGGCGGAAACCCTAATCACCTGCTACGGGAACTCCTCGACACACTGACAACATCAATGCGACTCAGTACTAGGAAGATGGAGAGATTTGAGAAGAACATAAAGAAGAGAAGAGTAGCGAAAATTGCCAAAGGGAGGAAGGGCTCTCCTGGTGACCATGTTCCGTTAGAAGTTGTGATGTTATTCATTTTATGCATAAATCATTCTGTCACCAATCATCAACATCTGGACTATGTAACTAGTTCAAGTATATTTACCAGTTTGTAAAAGCGCAAGTGTTATCAAAACCGTGTATAGCAAGCAAAGGATGTCTCATTTTTAATTGTAATGAACTATGTCAGATGTTCATGACAAAATGGGAATCTGTTCTGCTTTGGATTCTTCATATTTGTTTTCGTTAGATCATCTCTGTTTGAGATAATTAGGACAATTTTAACCGGAGGTGCCTTGTAATTTGGCCTCGCTCAGTTCGGTATAAATATGTCGAAAAATATATATAAGAGAACAGAAAAAGAAAAGTACTGATATGAAACTGAGAGCTTAGTGAAATCACTGAAATGTGGAATAATGTAATTCAATAGTGGATGGCTTCAATAATTCGTAGAAAATGTATCAGAAATTTCTTAAGTTCACATGCTAAACACACTTCCAGGAATAAGGTGTGTGGTTCCTTTAGTAAATGCTTCTTTAGCTTTATTCCTTTATATGATAGTAATGATTCTTTAGCTTTTATAGAAAAGAATCTCCTAAAAAGATAATAAGCAAAGAGACAGAGAAAAAGGGAAGAAGGAGAGATGAACCATCATGCATATAAGCCCAAAGATGAATCGTTATATTCTGTAATCAAGACAATCAGCAACAAACCCTCAAATCGATATAGAGTTTGTTTTTAGTTTGAATTAGGCAGAGTATTATCAATCAAATTAAATTCAGAAAACCTGAGACTTCTCTCAATTCTTGTGTTTCTTCTTCTAGCTTTCACTGTGCTATTTCGGATGTGAATGTGGTCCTCGGACAGAAAAATGTCCGAAACCAAAGACTGCTGGTGTTTTGTTGTGAAATTTCTTCTTCTCCTGGGTTTCTTAGCCTTAGTACTATGGCTGTGCTCAATCCCAAGATCCCCAAGATATACCATTGTGGATTTCACCATTACACCAAAGTCTGATTCGGAGACTAATGGGGGCTCCATGAAATATGGCCTTGAAATGAAAAACATTAACAGAGACTCGAGTATTTTCTACGATGACATACTCCTGACATTCTATTATAAGCAGGACACAGTTGGGAATAACACAGTGCCTGCGTTTCATCAAGGAAGCCGCAGAACCCTTCGAGTGGTTGATCATGTCAAGGTGGTCAATCAAGACCTCTGGACAACTGTCTGCGCTTCCACATTGAATGGAACTATAGAACTGAAGGTGGCTTTGCAAACTCGGATTCAATACAGAACATGGGGAATCAAGAGTAGGCATTATGGGGTGAACTTGCAAGCTACATTACCAATTGGCAAAGATGGCAAGATTTCCAGTAAGAAGAAGAGGATCAAGCTGCACCACCATGTTAAGTAAGATAAGGGAAGCCCAGAAATGTAGTGTTGGTCTGTAGCATAGATGTGTTTCCTGTAAATCAGTTTACAGGAAATCTGAATTTGGTAGGGTTTAGGGTGGAACCCTAAATTTGTTCTATTCTATTAAGTTCTTATGATTCTGAATTTGGTAGCACGTAGAAGCATCGAGTGGAAATTTGCAGTCCTTCTGTTATCTACTTCCTTTTCTTGAGCAGATATATACTTCATCCTTTCTATATTTTTAAATGAATCTTTCTCCTAGTATTGTCTTTCTGAAAAGGAAAAGGAATGCCCTAGTCACTAGTCCAGGTTCCCCAACCACGAATTGCAGAAGCAAATGCTCAAGTCTAACATCTAGTCAGCATAGGTTGATGACAGACTAGTAGCTTTGCTTTAGTCTTTCCCGTATTCTCATATTAACCGACCTAATTTGCCTTTAGCAAATAACCTTCTAGGATTTTCAAGTTCATATTTATGGTTGATAGCACCACTCTGGAAGAAAGGAACATATGCTGTTGTAACTTAGATTGCAAGCAATTTGCAATTTAATAATCTCATGAGGACTTAATTCCTGGACAGATACCAATATCACCATACCCCCATTCTTCTCCTTCTCAACTCTCCAGTAGACATTTCTTCTGTAAAAATCAGATGCCAATCTGATCTCCATTCGGAAAATGTGCAGGAGCGAGAACAAACCTTTCTATTTATTTGTTCTAGGAGTTCTGGCCATTTTGGGTCTTCTAGCCTTAATTTTCTGGCTAAGCTTACGCCCAAATCCCCCGAGTTATACCATTACCAGTATCACCATTCCAATTTCCAATTCAGAGGATGGGAGTCAAAACAGCTCTATTGCATATACCCTTCAAATTGAAAACTCTAACAAGGACTCCAGTGTTTACTATGATGATTCACTTATGACATTCTATTATGGGGAGGATAAAGCTGCAGAGAAAGTCATACCTTCTTTTCATCAAGGAAGAGACAAAACTCATTCAGTGATTGTTTATATGGATGCCAATACACGAGTATGGAGAGCTGTTCGCAGTTCAATATTGAATGCAACTGCAGAATTGAAGGTGGCTTTACTAACTAGAATTCAGTACAAAACATGGGGAATCAAGAGTAAGCATCATGGGCTACACTTGGGAGGTGCATTGCCGTTAGGTAAAGATGGCAAGCTTTCTGGTAAGAAGAAGAAAGTCAAGCTACGCAATGCGTCCAAGAAACTGAGGAGGAATAGTCTTCGATATTGAATGCATTCATGTAACAATCTGGGTAATTTCTCTCAGTTCGTTTGTTCAGGCTCTACCTAAAAAGAAAAAGAATAAGCTCCTACTTTTATGATTTTGTAAATTTCTAATGTTGATTATACCTTCTGTCACTGTAGTATAAGGATCAGTTATGTGCCTCTTTGTATTTATATAAAGAATAAAAAAGAACAGCGTAAGAATTATTGATTGACACATATCAAATAGTCACAATTTTCTATAGTAAATAATGGAGACTGTATCACAATCTCTAAAGAGTTATGTCCTTGCCAAGCACAGTCAAATTCTTTACAAGTTAATAATGACGATACAATGTTCAATAGCATAAGGGTGGAACCTGTTTCCATTCTAGAGATTTAAGGCTTCTGCTTCTTTGATATCCGACTGTGGTTTGCAATTTGTCTTCGCCACTCTCGGATCGGAACCTGAAAAGCAACATAGGTACAGTATTTACATATCATTGAAAAGCTAAGGTCCAGCCATCACCCTGCACCAATTCCTCACTAAAATGGAAGCATTATTGTTATCATTCATTTGAAATAAGTTTAGAACACAATACTTACAGCTGGAAAGCCACCATAATCTCCGGGTTCTCTAATATCCCTCGTGACACAGCTAGTAGCAGCAAGCCGTACCTGCAGAATCCGTTTGAACTTATATTTTCAATCATACTCGTAAGAAAAATAAGAAGGGTGAGCATGCACAATAGATGAGTGTTAAAACAAATTAAGTCTTGGGTGTTTTCTAACAACCTCAAACTTCAAACTGACGTGATTATACCTTTGATGCTATGGAGACATGGTCACGAACTGCTACCCTTCCTCCCATAGTTACATAGTCTCCTACTCTACAAGAAGAGAAAGAAGTCCATCATCAGCTTCAGAGCAACTTTGAATTGTTGGCCAAGCAATTGAAACCAAAGTGAACTGTATAAAATGCTTAGCATTTTATCCGAAAGAGAAAAGAGGAGAGGGAGAGCATACCTCACCGAGCCTGCAATCCCAACTTGACCACAAAGCATGCAGTACTTCCCGATCTCTACATTATGACCAATCTGCGAAACAGACCAACCTTGTTATTGTAGATGCCTGGAAAGTCAGCAAACAAAGCAAAAGCCAAATGTCTACCTGAACTAAATTATCTATCTTCGAATGATCCCCCACAACCGTATCTCTCCAACTGCATCAATCATTGAACATCATTCATTAGTAATCTAACTTATACAGAACTGGAATACAAAAAAGAAAAACAAATAAGATAAAAATTAAGTGTCAACTGATTGAAGGGGCATAGGTCTCACCTACCCCTGTCAATGCATGTATTTGCACCAATCTCCACACTGTTCCCTATCCTTGCGTTCAGCATCTTAAAATGCAGTGAAGAACATAAAACAAATACAATAAGATCCTTTCATTTCCACAGTGCATGCATATGCATACATAACATCCTAAGCTCGAGTACAACACGAATGAGAAATATAGTACAAAAGAAACATCACAAACCTGAGGCTTCTTTAACATATTCCCCTGCTCATCCACCATAAACCCGAAACCTGTAGCCAAACAACATTAAAACATCATATGTCTATATCACACGGCACACATCAATAACAGTGCTTCTTCATAACAACATTAGCTAAATAATGCTTTCTTCATCTCTATAAATGCATGAAATGAATCAAACCCTATAGTAAACAAGATTACCATCTTGACCGATACATGCACCATTGTGAATTATACATGAATCTCCTATGCTGCAATTACTGAGTGATACATTGTACCTGTAGAAAACAGACAAGAAGTTCAAACATCAACTCTATCAAAATCAAACCAAGTAAAATCTCCTAACAAAAACAAAACTACCGAGTAACAAAAAAGTCGATCATCACCCGATTTTGGACAATTGTCCAACTGAAACACCAGGTCCAATGACAGCTCCCGAGCCAATACTAACATGTCCACCCACAACAGATTCCGAATGAACCACCGCGCCAAACTCCACATAAGCAGTTGGGTCAATGCTAGCAGACTTGTGAAAAGATCCACCTCCATTTGGCCAAGTTTGGAAATCCTGGGACTTGTTTCCAACACCATCTTCTAAACTCACTCCAAATTAAAAAAAAAACAGAGCAGATAGTAAGTAATCCCACAACAGGTTGTTGTCACAGACATTTTGACAAACACTTGGTGGGTATTACCAGATAATTCAGTAGCCACTGAACTATAACACGCGATGGAGCCCAGTTGAGACAAGGCTTGAGCTTGTTTAGGTGAGTAGCCAAATGCAGCTGCAAGTGTTCTAAGCCTGAGCGCCATAGATTCAATTCAACTGTAGGAGGGAAAGCAGCTACGGAAAATGACAAGAGTATCTGAAAGGTTGAGACTTTATGGACTTAACTCTATTGGGCCCACGAAAGCTGGCCTGAAAAGTCCAAGCCCGAGAAGACCCAGATGAAATGAGTAGGGAAATTGAATCAGAGACTCACAGAGGCAGTGAAGTTTTTCAAAGTTTCAACCTTTGAAATTGTCAGAGATGAAGAGTATAGATTAGAGAACGAAGAAGAGTAAAGGTTGGTGCTTTTTCTGCTTCCAAATACATAAAATCTTTACTCATTCACATACTGCCACAGTTGTAATTTTATCAGTGTGATTCGATGAAGTAATATGATTTGGCCTTAGGTTGTTGTTTAGTGTTTAGTCTCATTTTAAATAGAAAATTTTGGGTCTGTCTCAGATTGATACCCTTTTTGGATAAAAATATGATGTCTTTGTTCTTGTTAGTTTATTAGTCTACTAGTGAACAAATTAGTGAGAAGACTTTCCTGGAAATTATAGTCTATTACTTTCTACAAGTAAAAACCTCTTAGCCCAGAAATTTCTTGACAATAATACTGGATGACATTAAGAAATTTAAGATGAATGAAATTTGGTAAGTCATAAAATAGTAAAGGAGGAGTTTTTAGGATGGCAACCAGCTAGACATAGTGCAGAATAGCTTTTGATGCACTGTATTTGGTTGTAGAATTGTAGTTGATGATGGCTGCTCATAGTTCAAGCACTGGAAAACAAAATATTATGTTTCATTTTCCAGTACAGTTTTTGCTTTGTTGTCTCATCATGAATCTCTTTTCTGATCTTGCTCATGCCGAGCCTCCTCATTGGAATTGTTCGAGCAGTTCCAACTACACAGAAAATAGTTACGTTTGTGGAAAACCTCAACACTCTGCTCAGCTCATTACCTTCCAATGCTTCTGTTTCTAAGATATACAATACATCCTTTGGAAATGATCCAGATAAAGTGTTTGCTCTCTACATGTGCCTTGAATATCTCCCATTTGATAGGTGTCATACTTGCATAAGCTTGGCCATATCAGATAGTTTACCCATTTGTCCCAACACGAAAGAAGCTGTTGTATGGGAGGAAAGTTGCCAACTGCACTATTCCAATGAGAATTTCATTGGCACATTGAATGTAGATGGCAACATGCCTAAGGGAAATATGAAGAATGTTTCAGATCCTCAAAAGTTTGAGGCAGTTGTGAACAAGACACTGAGTGAACTCGCTAAGCAGGCGGCTTTCAATCATTCACTTAACATGTATGCTACTGGGGAAGTAAGCTTTCAAGACAATAAAGTGAACAAAGTGGTATATGCTCTTGTGCAGTGCACTACAGACTTGTCTGGTGCTAACTGTGATAAATGCCTACAGAAAGCCATAGAAGATGTTTTAAGAGCGTTCTATTTCTCTATCGGAGCAAGACTTCTCAGCCGTAGTTGCTATGTGAGGTACGAGTTTTATCCCTTCTATTATGGGGCAACAGATGAAAAAGCTGCTGTTGCTGATAACAAAGGAGGTAAGTACTTGTAAATTGTCTTTGTTTTGACACAATGTTCTGTTCTTATTGGATCTTTCATTTATGAACACAATTATAAACTACCTATAATTTCTTGTAGATGCAGGAAGGAAAGCATGGTTGATCACAATCCTTGCAATCGCGTCAGCATGCCTGGCGATACTACTTTTAGTTTCCGGTGCCTGCTTTGCGATGAGAAAGACAAAGATAAAAGGTAATGATGCATCTGGAAATTACTACGAAACGCTGATTACCGATCTAGTCAAATATCAAAAGCGCTGAAAGCATGTTTCTTCTGTGTTCAGGGGATACTGAAATTTTTGGACAGCATGAGCTGTTCCATGAACAGAATGACCCAAAAGCTCCTCATGAGTACCCCTATATTAGTTTGGCTTCTATACATGTAGCTACTAACAAATTCTCTGATTTGAATAAGCTTGGGGAAGGTGGTTTTGATCCTGTTTACAAGGTAACAGCATTGTTTCTCACTTTCTCCAACAAATTAAGACTATATCTCTATGTGTACTTCTGCTAAGTTCGTATTTTATTTTGAGTTGACGAAGGAATCTGGTCTTAATTTCTTTAATGAGGGATGGAAAAGAAGTGGAAATCAAGAGGCTTTCAAACTGTTCCGAGCAAGGTTTGGAGGAATTCACAAATGAGGTTCTACTGCTGATGAAACTTCAGCATAAGAATCTTGTCCAGCTCTTAGGTTTTTGTGCAGATGGACAAGAAAAATTTCTTGTATATGAGTACATACCAAACAGCAGCTTAGATGTTGTCCTCTTTGGTAAGTTATCTTTCACTCTTATCTTTTTGAGATTGTTGCTTATGATGGATTATAATAGAGGACCCTCTTTTTCGCTTATATATAATGGATGGCTAGATTCAAAGAGTCGTTCACAGCTCGACTGTAGGATTCGTGTGAGCATCATTAATGGAATTGCAAGGGGAATACTTAATTTGCACGAAGACTCTCGACTTAGAATCATCCACAGAGACTTGAAAGCTAGAAATGTACTATTGGATACTGACACAAATCCAAAGATTTCAGATTTTGGCATGGCAAGGATCTTTGCAGGCAGTGATGGACAAGCTAATACTACTATAATAGTTTGGACTTGGTAAGTATCAGAATTTCTATTAATTATCATTTTCCTGAAACAAGTAATTTCATTTCAAAAAACAAAAAAAACAAGTAATTAGTTGCTGATCGAGCTCTTATTTTATGTACTACAAATGTTGATCTGTTTCTTAACATTTACCCACAATTTTGTATTGGAATAGTGGATATATGTCTCCTGAATATGCCATGGAGGGAATCTACTCTATCAAGTCTGATGTTTTTGGCTTCGGAGTACTCTTACTGGAGATCATAACCGGAACCAGGAATGCTGGTTTTCATTTAACAAAGTGTGCTCCTAGCCTCATAGAATATATAAGTCTATGCAACTTAAGGTGCATACCTACTTAATACTTTCTCAAAGTGATTGAAATTGCTTAATGACTATTCATTCAATGATGATGATATGTAGGAATCGAAACTATGGGATGAAGGGAAAGGGTTGGAGATAGTTGATCAGTTGCTGATTAGTTCATTGATCCTGATGAGTTCTTAAGATATCTCCACATTGCCTTGCTGTGTGTTCAAGAAGATCCAAATGACAGGCCTATACCATGTCATCTGTAGTTGTAATGCTGAAAAGCGACACTGTTAAGTCTTACCCAACCTGGGAAACCAGCTGCCTTCTCCACCGGAGCATACAGTGATTATCATAATAATGCCCGTGTTGTCGGTAACTCGTTTAATCACTTAAGAATTTCAGACACAATGCCGCGGTAACAGAGCTCATGTTCATGGAAATTATGATGCCGCTGATCTAATTCCTACCAGGAATAAAGTATTTGATGTGTATTTGGTTGTGGAGTTTGTGGAGCATTATCCATAGGCATGGATACTATGGAAGGATGGAAAACAAATAGAGTTTGTGGAGCCTAGCTTGATGGAATCAAGCCAACCAGAACAGATATTGAGATGCATGCATATTGCGCTTTTGTGTGTCCAGGAAGATCCCAAGAAAGACCAACAATGTCGGCTGTGGTTGTGTTGCTGGCCTCGTTCTTTCCAATCTTTTGCCAAGGTGAAGTCACTCTGTTCGTTCACATTGTATAAAAAATGAAAATGATGATACTGTAATTTCTAATTTTCCATAATATCATCATCTAAAGGTCTTAGAGGGGGGTGAATAGGTCTTTACCACTTTTTCGTTTAATCTGTCATCGGGATAGCAAGATATTGTCCTATCCCGAAACGCAGGATACGAGTATTGAAATGTAAAGACAGTAAGTAAAGAGTGACACAAGATGTTTTTGATAACGCAGAAATCCTACAACCAGGATTAAAACTGCGTGCCCCTAACTCTTGAGGGACAAATCTTTCCATTATCAAGTAACACACACAATTACAAGTCTCTCGTACTTTGGGGATACATAACCCGTATGCTATCCTGACTAGTCTAACTACCAGTTCTAACAGAGCTACACTACTCAAACTATGTGTTTACACTTTGGAAAGTATTCAGAAATATCAACTCAGATCTTAACTACTCTCAAGTTAAATCTTCTCGATCAACTTCTTGGGTTGGACATCTCCATACTTTATCTCAATGGAATGCACTATGCAATGATGCATATGAGTTTTGAAAACAGTTTTTATGCTTGAGAATTCATGTCTATTATGCACAATTATGAGCAACCAAAAGACATGGAAGGGGAAGAGAAGAGATAAGAGAAACTACACACGAATGTGCTCTCAAAGAGTAATCAAACAGAATAACCTAAACCCCAAAATATTTCACTCAACCAACCAAGGAGTCAAGACAGCAAATGACTCCTTATATAGGCAGGGTTATTCAGCGGTCAAAGACAGCACATAGGCATGTGAACAACAACTACAAGCATGACCTATCACAGACCTAAAACCGTCCTAATGCAGTCCTACAATAGCCAGCTACTGATGGGACAAATGCAAGTCTATACTGTGAGCAAAACCAAAGCAGCTTTTTAGGTCTTTCCAGTTTGAGCAAATGTTGTCTAAGCGAGGCAAAAGGTTTCCATGCTCTTGTACTAGAATAGCTATAGCAGTAGTCAAAGGTGAGGCACGTTTTTGACAGCAAGAAGAAGAGCCAGGAAAACCAGAAACAAGAGAGCAAGACAACCAGAAAAGGACAAAACAGTTTCCTAGACATCACATGTGAACGAGAGTCAACTCTCCTAGGAATCTTCCTTAATCAGGTCAGTTTTTCATGGTCAAAGAGCACACAGATTAAGGACAAGTAATCTGGGTTTTAGAAGTGATTAAAGCCATGAAAGATCACACAAGAAAAACGTTCCAGATTATCAAGGATACATGCTCAGTGTTCTATCCTAAAAGATAACATGTAATGCAAATGAATGATATACCTGTTTTTCCAATGAGATAAAGTAGGCTATGTCAATCATTAACTTGATGATCCTTTACTACTGTATTTTGTCTGAATTCAAGGAATAGCCAATTTGCAAGTATGCCTTTAATCTCTCCCTTTGGCATTTCTTGACAAAACACAGTTCTTCAAAGAATACTTGCATCACAGTTGTAACACATACAAACATATGCAGCAGCAAGGATATCCATAACACATAATATCCTGCCCATAAAGCGATAACTAGTTCAATAACCAGTTAAACAGTTCTCCCCCTAAACACATGCAGTAACAAGGATATTCATGTCCCATAATATCTTGCCCATAATAATAACCAGTTCTCCCCAAATAATACCAGTTACAAGATATCCACATCACATATCAGTACAATAATAACCAGTTCTCCCCCTTTTTGTCAAGGAAAGACAAAGGGTTCAAACAATCCACAAAATAAGAAACCATAGAATTGTTCACCACACATCACAAAACCATAAAATTGTTCAACAGAAAATCCAAAAGAAAGAGACCGGAAAGAAAAAGATTAGAGAAACAACAGAAAGACTTCAAACTGCATATCCTGAGCCATCATACACCACGTCCTCATCATCTGCTCCCAGCGCTCCAAGGTGGATGGTGTCTCCAGAGTCTGAGGGAGTAGCACCACCTTGCTTGTCCGAGGGAGGAGAGGAAACCGTTGGATCCTGAGCAGGGGCAGACCCAGCCTGGCAGGACAGCAGAAGAGAAAGCTCGGCTTTGAACATGGTGAACTGCTCCTTAAGTGGTCTTTGATCTTCTGGACTGCATCGGTGATCATGGACTGAATAGCAGCTTTCAAGAATTGTTGATCCATTGTCTCGACGTACTCGTTGGATTGATGGACTGACCGGTTGATGGTGATAACATCGATTGGAATCAGTTCAGGACCCAGAACATCTCCCTGTGTGATGGGAACACCGGCATCACCACAGAGTTTGGTGATGAGACAGGGGAATACGAGAGCTTTTCCAAGAGCATTTCGGTGGTAGACACCAGCAGTGCGAATGGCTTGGTACATGAAATACTCAGCTGGAATCACCGGACGGATAGGGTCATGACTCAGATATGCCATCAAAACAGCCTATTTGTGTGGAATTTTACTAGTCTGGGTGGCTGGACGAAAGAGAGAGCGAACCAAGAAGCCCAAAGCTTTGAACTACTCAGTCATGTACCTACTGGAGAGGAAGGTACCTAGAACTGGTTCAGAAGGAGGAGACGAGTAGAGACGCGGAGCTAGATCCTGAATCGAGAGGGAAGTAGAGTACTCAGAGTAGGACTGCAGAATACCATCAGCTGTAAGAGGGAGAGACAGAGCTTGGCGAATCCTAGATGGAGAGAAGTTCACAAGGACGCCATGGACAGTGACACACACTTGTTGTTTAGAGCGCAGGCGAACCTCAGCAGAGATGTCAGAAGGGAAGTTGGCATAGAATTCCTGAACTAGAGTACGGTTATAGCGAGGCAGGGAGGCCAGAGCTGTTACCCATCCCAGACGGGAAACCAGAGAGAATACGGCAGGATGCAGGGAAGCAAAATCAAATGGTCGTTCATACATGATGGGACGATGCATAGTGATATAGCCAAACAAACTGAAAGAATCAGCAGAGATGAAGTGAGACCGAGGAGGAAACGAAGAAGATTCACCGGGACGCTTAGAGACTGAGGAGGCAGATGCCTTGAAAGTGGGTTTCACTTGAGGAGTAGCAGACGGTTTAAGGGCTTTCTTTGCAGTAGGAGAGACAACAGATTTCTTGGCCTTGGAGCGAGTGACCTTAGGAGCAGTGGAGACGGGTGAGATCTCAATAGAAGGAGTTGAGGCAGACCCAGAGGAGCAAACAGTGGTGGTACGCTTTCGTTTTCCCAAAGGGACTTTGGGAGAGACAAGAGGAGGGTCTGCTGCGACGGGAGACGGTGGAGGAGAAGGAGGCTGAGCAGGTGTCATTGTGGTCTGAAGTGGTGAGGGAAGATCTGAACTAGCAACTGTCCGAGGAGGTGAAGTCGTGGGGGAGACAACAGATGCCGAAGAACTCAGTTTCTTCTTTGGAACCGCCTTCTTGGCTCCAGAGGACTTGTTAGCCGTCCGTTTTCTCAGATAGGTAGAGAGAACAGGAGTAGGTTAGGGTGCCTCAGCACGAGCAGGAGAGACCATAGGGCTTGGATTCTGTGAAGGTGGAGGTGGTGATCGTGGTGGTGGAGCAGGGAGAAGGATAACCTCTTCAGGGATGAATGGGTCTGGAAGAGTCATGAGTGGATGGAAGAAGAACACTGATTTGAGTGGAGGGAGAAAAGTTCTGCGGTTTCTGATTCGTGTCATGAATGAGAAGGAAATTTAAGGAAAACAAAGAGAAGTTGAACTGAACCGGCCTAGGTGAGAGAGTGGGAGAGAAAACAGGGGAATCGAGATCGACAAAGACCAAGGAGACTTCCCCTATTTCTATGCGTAATTATCTTAAAGCCAATTTAATTCCTTGAAACCATGCAACATAGCTATCCACACACGTCAAGCAAAGTTGAGACAAACTTGCAGTTTCCAGTCCTGTGTAGTCACTTCAGTGCAGAAAGTGCTACAGTGACCTAACCCTAGGAGACCACGTATGTAGTCTACACGGGATACCTCAAAAAATGCCAAGAAACAACCATACACAAGGGCATACAATGTCCACTGGGATACATGGGACAATCCTGAGTAATAAAAGGCATCGATGTACCTACCACTATACTGAAAGCTCCCCCTCACATGGTGCATAAAGAAAAACATAAGATTTTGAAATTCAGAAAGATTTACAAACTGTCAGCAGGGACTCTGGGATGGAAACAGTAAGTGGAATCCCAGACCACAAGAAAATTTAAGCAAGACTCATAAGAATGTGACAACTAATTTTCATATGTCTTGAAGGCTCAAATTTTTCACATGAGTATATGACTATAAAGTAACATCAATGCAATGTTCTTACAAATCAATCCTTGGAACTATAAGAGTGTGTGTGTGAGAAGTTCACCTAAGGGAGTACAAGTTTGGAGCATCAAATGACATGAGGACATCAAGAGTAACCAAGTGACTTTGTCACAACCTTTTGAGAGTTCTGGAAATTCAGCATACCAAGGACTTTGTCCCAACTTGGCCTTTGGCCGTTGTCATATATGTTCAAAGCATTTTCGCCATTCTCTTTAATTTGTCCAAGAGCTCATCTGAGAAATACGTCCTCATAGGTCCATGTAACAGAGTAGTTACCATTATGTCCTGAGCGCAATGCTCGAAAGAATAATGTGTGTTTCAAGGACACTCAGTGGATAACTAGTCCGAACCCATCGAAGGATAGATAACATCTCAGGGATCCCCACTGGTTCCAGTTAAGGTGCACCCAGCAAAAGACTAGCCCATTCCTTTACTTTAATCATTTAACAGTAAGCACCAGATTTTCACACTTGTTCTTTAGTAACTAGTTCAACTCACTCAATTTTCTAGCTCAAACTATGTACACCCCACACGAGTAACCTTTGTGCTCAAGAGTTCTTTCTAGTTCCAAGAAGGATTTAGACCACATGCATAAACATTCTTAAAGACACAGATGCATATACACAAGAGAAAGATGCAGTAATTGTCTATCAAGAAACATGAAATAAGAACACAACATTCTAGATCAAGTTCAGAAATATTTTCAGGGATGCATCCACTGACTCGTATCCCAGTGTGAGCCAACACTTATTCTCAGAAAATTATTTCATAAAGTAAAATGCTGAAAAGTAAATTTAGACCAGCGAGGGGGATATCTCAAGTGATGGTGCATACACCAATAGTCTTCCTAAGACTTTCAAATCTCATATTGTCCAAAGGCTTAGTGAATAAATCAGCCAATTGTTGTTCAGTTGGAATAAATGTCATTGAAAGCTGATTCTCTTCAACCAAGTTTCTAATGAAATGATATCTAATCTCTATATGCTTGGTCCTAGAATGCAACACTGGATTCTTTGAGATATTGATAGCAGATGTGTTATCACAGAACAGGGATAGAATACCTTGCTCAAATCCGTAGTTGCTTAGCATGTGCTTCATCCAGAGAAGTTGTGTACAGCAGCTTCCTGCAGCTATGTATTCTGCTTGGGCAGTGGACAAAGATACGCAGTTCTGCTTCTTGCTATGCCACGATACCAAGTTGTTCCCAACAAAGAAGCAACCACCCAAGGTGCTCTTCCTATCAGTGGCATCCCCAACCCAATCCGAGTCCAAATACCCTGCAATCTCAGTGTTAGTATCCGTTGTGTACAGAATTCCAAACGCACACGTACCTGAAACGTATCGGATGATACGCTTGATTGCCTTCACATGGGACTCCTTGGGGTTGGCTTGATACCGAGTACAAACACCCACACTAAAGGAGATGTCAGGTCTACTGGCTGTGAGGTAGAGTAGGCTTCCAATCATGCTTCTATAGAGGGTTTGATCAGCATTGATGCCCTCCAAATCGGCACTGATTCTGCATGAGGTTCCCATTGGATTTCGGATGGGAGAGGCTCCTTCCATCCCAAACTTCTTCACTAGTTCCTTCGCATACTTTTCCTGCGAAATGAACAAACCATCTTTCCTTTGCTGAACTTGTAGTCCAAGGAAGAAGTTTAGCTTACCACAAAGACTCATCTCAAATTCTTGCTTCATTAGAGTGACAAACTCCTCAACAAGTTTTTGAGAGGTAGTACCAAACACCATATCATCCACATAGATTTGAGCAATTATCATATGATGTGAAACATTTTTAACAAACATGATTTTATCAATAGAACCTCGCACATACCCATGGTCAATCAAGTGTGTAGACAGATTTTCATACCAAGCTCTAGGAGCTTGCTTCAAACTATAAAGAGCTTTGTCTAATCTGTAAACATGATCGGGATAGCAAGAGCTCTGGAATCCCGGAGGCTGTTCCACATAAACTTCTTCTTTCAAAATTCCATTTAGAAAGGCACTTTTCACATCCATTTGAAAGAGATCAAATTTCAGAAAACAAGCAATGGCCAAGAGTAACCTAACGGACTCAAGTCTAGCTACGGGAGCAAATGTTTCATCAAAGTCTAGGCCTTCAATTTGGGAATAACCTTGCACAACCAACCTAGCCTTGTTTCTAGTAATGATTCCCTTTTCATCCGTTTTATTTTTGAAAACCCATTTTGTTCCTATTACGTTTTTATCCGTAGGTCTAGGAACTAAATGCCAAACATTGCTTTTCACAAACTGATTGAGTTCATCTTGCATGGCCATAATCCAATTCGAGTCTTTCAAAGCATCTTTGATGTTCTTTGGTTCAACATTTGAAACAAAATAATAGCAAGCAATTCGATTAATAGCTAGCCTATGCAAAGTAAGAAAACTTTTGAGACTTACAAGATTACTCACAAGCACTTTTGACTTACTTCGGGTCTTCCTTGGTTCATCAACCATGCCAATCACATCCGAGGAAGAGTGATCTTTTTAAACTTGACGTTTCCCAATGCGATGTGACTTCTGGATAGTCAGGGTCTGATCTATCCCGGCACTTTCATTGTCAGATTCTGTATCCTGGGATACGTCATTAGGTATGGGATTCTGTTCATCAATGGGAGTCTCAGCATCTTCGGGAGATGTCTCAGTGCTTACATCCTCAACCTGCACATTTTTTGAAGAGTGGTTGTGAGAGCATACAAGAGAGTCATTGATAGCTACGTTCACCGTTTCTATAACTTTACAAGTTCTTTTATTATAGACACGTTAAGCACGGCTATTCAATGCATAACCTAGAAAAACACCTCGATCACATTTAGCATCGAATTTTGTCAAATACTCACGATCTCTATAGATGAAGCAAGGGCTACCAAAAGCTTTTAGGTGTGAGATATTTGGCTTCTTGCCTTTCCAAAGTTCATAAGGTGTTTTGCTAGTACCTGGCCTAAAGATCACACGGTTAAGTGTATAGCAAGCATTGAAAATAGCTTCGGCCCAAAACATGTGCGGTAAATCAGCTGAGCTAAGCATGACCCTCCCCATCTCAACCAAGACTCTATTTTTCCTCTCAACTATCCCATTTTGTTGTGGTGTGATGGGGGCAGAAAACTCATGGTGCACACCATTTTCTTCACAATACTCCGCAAATAAAGAATTCTCAAACTCGGTTCCATGATCCGACCTAATTCTTACTATGCGCTTGTTTTCAGAAAGTTTTTCATTTGAAATGCGTTTTGCTAGTTCTAAAAACTTCCCAAAAGTTTGACCTTGAGTTTTATCACTTAAGAACACGACCCAAGTAAATTTAGAAAAGTCATCTACCACAACAAGCACATATTTATTTCTAGCAATACTTTCAGTTTCAACAGGGCCTACTAGATCTAAGTGAAGCAATTCAAGAGCATTAGAGGTTGGCTTAGCATTTAAGACAGGATGGGAGATTCGGGATAACTTACCCATTTTGCAGTCTCCACACATACCTGCTGCTCTCCCGGACAGTTTGGGCAGACCTCGAGCTCTATCCTTCGAGGACAGCTTCACCACATCTTGATGATTGAGATGGCACATCCTCCTATGCCACAGATCAAGCGAGCTTTCTTGTGACAAAGACCAAAAGCAAATTTCAGGTTCCAACCTCTTGTTAGCACGAACACAGTAGCAATGATCTCTAGACCTCTCGCCTTTCATCACACACCTTCCTTTTCCATTAAGGACAGTGCACTAAGATGTGTCAAATGTCACTGTCTCATATTCGTCTACAATCTGGCTCACACTCAGCAAGCAAACCTCTAATCCTGCCACTAGCAGAACGTTCTTCAGGGCTGGGAGACCAGGAGTGTCAACTGTCCCGCTTCCAATAATCTCTGCTTTGGCACCATCACCAAACATGACGTCACCAACGGGATGAGTGTCATCCATGGAAGTAAACCATTTCCGTTCTCTGGTCATGTGCTTCGAGCAGCCGCTGTCCATGTACCAAGAATATTGATAACGCGTAAAACATGCATCAAATATTAACACAAAGTAGACACTCAACACATATCTCACACGTATGCAATTTAAAACCCTTCTTTGTAGATGTAGCATTGATAAGTAGGGATCGTTCTTAACCGGGGATTGAGGGTACTAATGCATGACAACGTTTGTAAACACAAAAGTAAATGTATGAGGGGTTTATAAGTTGGTTTTTAATTGGCTAATTTATTTACTAAAAACGTCAATCACATAGCAAGTATTCCTAGGACTTTAACATGCATCAACTCATAGACAAGCAAACACAGTAGAAAATCTCAAAAACGCTTACCATATTTTCGACAAAAATAAATAAAAACCTAATTAATTATTTACATGTGTTCATCCCATCCTACCCACATGCATATTATACGGCTCTAATTCTCCCATCATCTTCGAAATCTACAAACCCTAATTCCAATTACATGTTATGGTTTTCTTTATCTTTTAATTAAAGTGCAATGAACAACATATAAACACCTTAACTAAATCATCAATATGACTAAAGGTAGGGACTAACATGCGATGAACAGCATACAAACATCCTAGTGATCCTAACCTCTACCCATACCGAAGCTTTATGCCCAACACATAACACATAAGAGAAACTAAGACTCATAAACACATGGAATACATATGGAATTCATAAAGTGTATAAAACCAAAATAAGCATTCATTCACCGGGTTTTTACACAAATAATTACAAAGACAAAGGAGACTACGGAGTAAAGAGTTCATGTTTACACTTTTAGTTCCGTGAACAGCACTGCAAACTTCGAGAGCAAGAGGACCCTTTGATGTAGATGGCATCGGTTTTAGGAGGTGGTGATGGTGTAGTTGGCCTTAACTTTGGAGATCTTTGTGGTGGAGAGTATTTGAGTATTTTGGCAGTGTGAGAGTGTAAGATAGGTGATGATCCACTTTGAGGCCGAGCTCCCTAATTTATAGAAGAAGATTAGGTCTTTTCCTACCAAAACAAGACTTTCCTTGTGTACCCGGGCAAATCTGACAGTCTGTAAAGATTTGCACTTTTCCGAAGTTGTAGATCTCCAAAAATTATGATTTTGGTATCGTTGGAAAGAAGACTCAAATATCTTTCCAACCATAGGTTAATAGCCTCTTAACTCCTCCTGTTTCGTTCCCAGTTGTCGTTCGAAGTTGGCCCATCTGCACAGGCAGATTCTACTTTCCTTATTCTTCATGATTTCCTTCTTCTTTTGATTTTGGGAATCCTTTTCTTACCAAATCTTGATCTCCACGAAATTGGCTGATTGGATCTTCATATTTGGGCTATCTAAATGGTCTTCTAATTAATTGGACCCATTTTCATTTGTTCTTCTTCAAGATCCTTCTGGAAACTTTCAAATCCTAGTCAACATAGGAAATGTTTTCCTAGTCAACCAATGATTTCTTTTTCTCCTTTCTTCCTTGGAATTTCGAACCAATTTCTTTTCTCCATTATTTTGCTATGTTTTGCATGCTTGTAGACTCCTTTACTCCGTCTCTTTTGGTCAAAACCTGAAATTAACAAAATAAGTTAAAACTAATAAAACTAAGCAATTATCAAAGTAAAAATGTAGAGAAAATATATTAATTAATACATCTAAAATGCGTAGATCAACCAAGAATCGGATTTCCTGGTGGAAAGAGCAGTTAAGGCAACGTTGCAAACAACTACAACTTTTCTTGCAGCAATGGGTGAGGTCTTCACTCTTGAGAGAAAACAAATGACTTCTTCCTGTTTCTTCTTGACACCAGGTTCTTTGGGAGGCATGACACTTTTGGTATCCCTGGTTCCACGAAAATATTTTCTGACCCAGTTTGAAGAAATTGGCTTGTTCTTCTGCTTCGGGATGGCAATGGACTGTGCAATCCTGGTCAGTTCGTTAAGAGATTTCTGAAAATGAACGAGCAGATCATTGCTCTGTGAGATCTTTGTCGGTGCTGGATTCCTTCTCAGCTTGTAGCAGTACTGTCGAACATGTCCACTGTTCCCACAGAGAAAGCACCTGATTTGCGAGTTTTTCTTGAGCATGGACACTTTGGAAATTTCAGGGGCATAGATCTTTAGTTGAGGCGGAGGCTTTCCCAACACCGAGCTGGTGCCTTTTACGAATGTAGTCTTCCCCGAGCCTTTGAGTTTGTCATCATCCTCAAACCCCAACCCCTTCTTGCTGCCATCCAGTCTTCCCATCCCACAAATTTGGGATAGCTTCTCCGAGCCAATGGAGAACTTTGCGAACTGGTTCTGGGCGTCCAGCAGGGATTCTTCAAGTTTCAGCTTCTCAGCAGTCAACATGATTATGGAGGAAGACTGACGGTCCAGCTCTCCTTTGAGGAAATTCACTTGTTCTTCTAGTCGAGTTTTGGTAGAACACCATTCTGCTTTCTAGGATATGTACTCTCCTTGTATCCTGGAATGTGTCTCCTTACTCAATGATAGCTCACTAGTTAGAGCTTCATTCATAGCAAGCATAGACTTAGAAGCTTTACATAAACGTACATACAAATCATGCCCTTCGTCATCAGAATTCTTGTCCTCAAGAGACTCATCTAATGTGACTTGGGTGACAAAAGCAACCTTTTCATCTTCTTCTAAATCAGTTTCAGAATTTTCATTTGAATCACTGTCACTTCAAGTTGCTTTTAGTACTTTATGAGACTTATTTTTTCTGTTAGCACAATCCATAGCCTTATGTCCCACACCATTGCACTCAAAACATTTGTTGTCCATTTTTGGGATAGAAGAAGACCTGATATCCCGACCTCTCTGTGAAACCTTATTTCTAAAAGGCTTAGAGCTAGATCCTTTTGAGACGTTCCGGTTAGAGTTGAAAGATTTCCTTTTCCTTAAGAATTTTTCAAATTGTTTAGTTAGAAAAGCACATTCATCATTATCATCATCTTCATTTTCAAGCACCTTTTCAACCTCAACTTTAACCGAACTTAGAGCAATGGATTTTTCATGCATAGGCCTTTTCTTGAGTGTCTCATAAGTTTTCAGATTTCCAACAAGTTCTTCTAAAGGATAAGTGTCTAGGTCATGAGTCTCTTCAATAGCATTCATTTTTGAGTCAAAGAAAGGAGGTAACACATTTAAAAATTTCCTAACAATTTTCTTTGATTCTATGGCCTCGCCTAAGCTATGACATTGATTTGTGATATTTAGCACACGACCATAGAAATCATCAATAGACTCTTTGTCACTCATGCTTAAACCTTCAAACTCATAAATAAGACATTGAAGTTTTTGTTGTTTAACACGAGAGTTACCTTCATGAGTGTTGATGAGCACTTCCCATGCCTCCTTAGCAGTAGAGCAATGAATGATCCTTTGGCGCTCTGCTTCGGATACGGCATTAAATAGACAACTTAGAGCTTTGATGTTTGCTCTAGCCAAATCCTTGTTAGCTTTCTCCCATTCGGACCTCGGCTTTGAAATTCTTTCGGTTGATTCAACGCCTTTTGGTTTTGTGGGATGTGTCCAGCCTTTCTCTACGATTTGTCACAGCATACCATCATCTTGGTAGGAGAGGAAGGCACTCATCATGATTTTCCACTGTGAGAAATCATGTCCATAAAAAAAGGAGGAACATTTATGGAAGAGCCTTTTTCACGATCCATAACTGGCCCCTCAGAAGATCTCACTAGCAAAGGCTAGTGGCCGCTCTGATACCACTTAAAGGTCCTAGAGGGGGGGGGGGGTGAATAGGCCTTTACCACTTTTTCGTTTAATCTGTCCTCGGGATAACAAGATATTGTCCTATCCCGAAACGCAGGATACGAGTATTGAAATGTAAAGACAGTAAGTAAAGAGTGACACAAGATGTTTTTGATAACGCAGAAATCCTACAACCAGGATTAAAACTACGTGCCCCTAACTCTTAAGGGACAAACCTTTCCATTATCAAGTAACACACACAATTACAAGTCTCTCGTACTTTGGGGATACATAACCCGTATGCTATCCTGACTAGTCTAACTACCAATTCTAACAGAGCTACACTACTCAAACTATGTGTTTACACTTTGGAAAGTATTCAAAAGTATCAACTCAGATCTTAACTACTCTCAAGTTAAATCTTCTTGATCAACTTCTTGGGTTGGACATCTCCATACTTTATTTCAATGGAATGCACTATGCAATGATGCATATGAGTTTTGAAAACAGTTTTTATGCTTGAGAATCCATGTCTATTATGCACAATTATGAGCAACCAAAAGACATGGAAGGGGAAGAGAAGAGATAAGAGAAACTACACACGAATGTGCTTTCAAAGAGTAATCAAACAGAATAACCTAAACCCCAAAATATTTCACTCAACCAACCAAGGAGTCAAGACAGCAAATGACTCCTTATATAGGCAGGGTTATTCAGCGGTCAAAGACAGCACATAGGCATGTGAACAACAACTACAAGCATGACCTATCACAGACCCAAAACCGTCCTAATGCAGTCCTACAATAGCCAGCTACTGAGGCACGTTTTTGACAGCAAGAAGAAGAGCCAGGAAAACCAGAAACAAGAGAGCAAGACAACCAAAAAAGGACAAAACAGTTTCCTAGACATCACATGTGAACAAGAGTAAACTCTCCTAGGGATCTTCCTTAATCAGGTCAGTTTTTCATGGTCAAAGAGCACACAGATTAAGGACAAGTAATCTGGGTTTTAGAAGTGATTAAAGCCATGAAAGATCACACAAGAAAAACGTTCCAGATTATCAAGGATACATGCTCAGTGTTCTATCCTAGAAGAAAACATGTAATGCAAATGAATGATATACCTGTTTTTCCAATGAGATAAAGTAGACTATGTCAATCATTAACTTGATGATCCTTTACTACTGTGTTTTGTCTGAATTCAAGGAATAGCCAATCTGTAAGTATGCCTTCATCATCAAAACAAACCTTCACTAGATCATCATTCACTTCAATACCAGCAAAGCAGTAAACACAGAGTCACAAACTCAAGTACTCAACAATGAGATTTTCAAAAAAAAGTCCAAAATACAAGGCCATAGACCAAGTAAAAAGGTACAAAGTTACAAACAGAGAGACGCCCTGCTAGGGGAGCCCAAGAAACAGGTCGGGAAACAAACAGATTAATTGGATCTCTTTTTTTTAGACCATTTTACTTGAGAATTAACAAATGCACGTTATAAAGAATACCAAAATAATTCTCCACAAATGGGCTCGTGGAAATTATGATGCCGCTGATCATGATCCTACTAGGAATGAAGTATTTGATGTGTATTTGGTTGTTCTTGACCTTCGTATTGCATAGAAAAGAATACTATTAACTAAGGTGTCATAGTCTTCTTTTTGAGTTTTTCTCTCTGCTCTTTTGAAATCTTCTTATTTTTTATTAAATAATTATATAATTATCCCTGTTGGAGACATTAAATAAAATCATAATTAATTATCTCATTAAATTTCTAGATTTAACTTCTTCTTTTTTAACTGTTAATAAGTTCTATATTCGCATAATATTATTTCCTTCCTCTGTTCTTCCAATGATTACGTAATGGCCATATAAACCTACAAAATTGATAGGTTATTTCAAAGTTTTTTTTGACTAATAACTGTACGAATTGTGCAGTTACTTTCATTGAATTTTGGATTGCGGTAGTGTAGTACTCGTCTTTAATAGTTTGTTTGTAACATCTGTTTAATTTTTTTTCCTTACAACCCAAATAAAGTAGTGTATTATAGATGATAATTTGTTATATTCAGAGAATAAATTGTTTAAGATCAATTTTTGTATTCTTACATTAATTGTAAAAATATTTATTAAAAAAAACATTGTAAAAATATATAATTTTACTTCAAAATAATTCAAGATCGGTTATTATTTGATTGTTCAATCATGTAATAAGTGCCTTGTTCAGAATAATAAATAAAAAATAGGATCCTTTGAATCATCGATGAAAAATTTAGTTAATTTTTTTATCTGAAAAAAATAAAATAAGGATTAGAGGTGTAGTAAAAAAATAAGAGGTGTAATGAGAAATTTAATTGGTTATAGATGAATTACACTAATAAAATTAAAATAAATTTTTTATAAGAAGTCTAGTGAACAATTTCATAAAATAAAAATAAAAATAGAGGCGTAAAGAATAATAGAGTGTAGTGATCAAAATTAGAAGTTCGAAATTCTCCTTATTTTTTATTTATCATGTAAGTAAAATACTATTAACGACGGGGATTTTTTCTCGTCGAGGGGACAAGCAACTTTGTGGAGGCTTCCTACGCCATATCATCTAATCTCACCCAAAAAACAGACAGAGCATGTAGTGAGTGATACCACAACAGATTGTTCTCAGAGACATTTTCACAAACACTTGTTGAGGTGAGTAGCCAAATGCAGCTACAAGCAAGGAATGAAATATCGATAATATTCTCGATATTTCCGCGATATTTCTATTTTTTGACTTCCCGATATTAATCATACATATTAATATCTTTCGTCCGATATTTTTCGAAATATTCGATATTTTTCGATATATTACCGAAATCCTCGATATTTTCGAATTTATCTGAAATTTTGACTTTACATATATGTTCATCGCACTAAATTCAAAACACAAAACCCACAACGCTAATAACCAAAAATCTCAATAAAATAATCTCTATTAATAACCAACAAAACACATGCATGTTACAAGTTTCAAAACACATATTGATCATATAAGAAACTCATAAATTTTCAATACAAATTTTCATGTATTTATTTTAATTTTCGTCGATTTTTTACTGAATCGATATTTCGTCGATATTTCCGTCGAAATATCCATATTTTGGACAGTCGATATATCTTCGACATCCGATATTTTACTCCTTGGCTACAAGTCTTCTAAGCTTAAGCGCCATAGATTCAATTCGAATTGAGGAGGGAAAGTAGCTACTGAAAATTACTGAAGTCTGTTTGTATCTGAAAGGTTGAGACTTTATGGGCGCCCACGAATTCTGACTTGAAAAGTCCAAGCCCGATAAGACCCAGATGAAGTGAGCAAGGAAATTGAATCCCAGAGGCAGTGAAGTTTCAAAGTTGCAACCTTTGAAAATGTCAGAGATGATCAAGAGTATAGATTGGACAACTTTGAAGGAGAGCAAAGGTTGGTGCTCTTCTGCTCAACTCTGGATCTTTACTCATCCACATATTGCTACAGTTGTAATATTAGTGTATTTCGATGAAGTAATATGATTTGACCTAGTGTTAGGTACTTTTAGGTTGTTGTTTAATGTTTAGCGAAAGCTTCTAAAGTGTCTCAATCTCTCTACTCGTAGCCTTATTATTGAATGGGCTTCTCTTAGATTGAAACCCTTTTTGGATTTAAAAAAAAAGTGATGAAAAATGATGTTTTTGTTCTTGTTAGATACAGTCTTTTAGAGAACAAAGGAGAAGACTTTCCTGGAAATTATAGCCCACTTGATTGTACTTTATTAGTCAAACAATCTTAGCCCACTGAAAAACAATAAGATTGAATGATATTTGCTCATGCCATAAAATATTAAGGAAGGAGTTTAGGATAACAAACCAGCTACATATAGAGTAGAATAGCTATTCTGAACTATATGGTTGTAGACTTGCAGTTGGTGATGGTTGTTCATAGTTCAAGCATTGGAAAACAAAATATGTTTCATTTTCCAGTACAGTTTTTGCTTTGTTGTCTCATCACGAGTCTCTTTTCTGATCTTGCTCATGCCGAACCTCCTTATTGGAATTGTTCGAGCAGTTCCAACTATACAGAAGATAGTACGTTTGTGGAAAACCTCAACACTCTGCTCAGCTCATTACCTTCTAATGCTTCTGTTTCTAAGATATACAATACATCCTTTGGAAATGATCCAGACAAAGTGTTTGCTCTCTACATGTGCCTTGAATATCTCCCATTTGATAGGTGTCATACTTGCATAAGCTTGGCCATATCAGACAGTTTATCCATTTGTCCCAACACGAAAGAAGCTGTTGTATGGGAGGAAAATTGCCAACTGCGCTATTCCAATGAGAATTTCATTGGCACATTGAATGTAGATGGCAACATGCCTAAGGGAAATATGAAGAATGTTTCAGATCCTCAAAAGTTCGAGGCAGTTGTGAACAAGACACTGAGTGAACTCGCTAAGCAGGCGGCTTTCAATCATTCGCTTAACATGTATGCTACTGGGGAAGTAAGCTTTCAAGACAATAAAGTGAACAAAGTGGTATATGCTCTTGTGCAGTGCACTACAGACTTGTCTGGTGCTAACTGTGATAAATGCCTACAGAAAGCCATAGAAGATGTTTTAAGAGCGTTCTATTTCTCTATCGGAGCAAGACTTCTCAGCCGTAGTTGCTATGTGAGGTACGAGTTTTATCCCTTCTATTATGGGGCAACAGATGAAGCTGTTGTTGCTGAAAACAAAGGAGGAGGTAAGTACTTGTAAATTTTGTCTTTGTTTTGACACGGTGTTCTGTTCTTATTGCATCTTTCATATATGAACACAACTATAAACTACCTATAATTTCTTGTAGATTTAGGAAGGAAAGTATGGTTGATCACAATCCTTGCAATCGCATCAGCGTGCCTGGCGATACTACTTTTAGTTTCCGGTGCCTGCTTTGCGATGAGAAAGACAAATATAAAAGGTAATGATGCATCTGAAAATTAATACGAAACACTGATTACCGATCTAGTCAATTATCAAAAGGGCTAAGGCATGTTTCTTCTGTGTTCAGGGGATACTGAATTTTTTGGACAGCAGGAGCTGTTCCATGAACAGAATGACCCAAAAGCTCATCATGAGTACCCCTATATTAGCTTGGCTTCTATACATGTAGCTACTAACAAATTCTCTGATTTGAATAAGCTTGGGGAAGGTGGTTTTGGTCCTGTTTACAAGGTAACAACATTGTTTCTCACTTTCTCCAACAAATTAAGATTAGATCTCTATGTGTACTTCTGCTAAGTTCGTATTGTATTTAGAGTTGACGAAGGAATCTGGTCTTAATTTCTCAGGGTGTAATGAGGGATGGAAAAGAAGTGGCAATCAAGAGGCTTTCAGGCTGTTCTGAGCAAGGTGTGGAGGAATTCACAAATGAGGTTCTACTGCTGATGAAACTTCAGCATAAGAATCTTGTCCGGCTCTTAGGTTTTTGTGCAGAAGGACAAGAAAAAATTCTTGTATACGAATACATGCCAAACAACGGTTTAGATGTCATCCTCTTTGGTAAGTTATGTTTCACTCTATAGTTTTTCTTATCTTTTTGAGATTGTTGCTTATGATGGATCATAATAGAGGACCCTCTTTTTTGCGTATATATAATGGATGGCTAGATTCAAAGAAACGTTCACAGCTTGACTGGGGGAGACGTGTGAGCATCATTAATGGAATTGCAAGGGGAATACTTTATCTGCACGAGGACTCTCGACTCAGAATTATCCATAGAGACTTGAAAGCTAGCAATGTACTATTGGATATTGAGATGAATCCAAAGATTTCAGATTTTGGCAGGGCAAGGATCTTTGCAGGAAGTGATGGACAAGCTAATACTGCTATAATAGTGGGGACTTAGTAAGTATCAGAATTTCCATTAATTATCATTACAAGTAATTTCGTTTAAAAAAAAAACAAGTAACTAGTTGCTGAGCTCTTATTTTATGTACTACAACTGTTGATCTGTTTCTTAACATTTATCCATAATTACTTGCTCTTATTGGAATAGTGGATATATGGCTCCTGAATATGCCATGGAGGGAATCTACTCTATCAAGTCTGATGTTTTTGGCTTCGGAGTACTCTTACTGGAGATCATAACCGGAACCAGGAATGCAGGCTTTCATCTAACAAAGCGTGCTCCTAGCCTCATAGCATATGTAAGTTTATGAAACTTAAGGTGCATACCTGCTTAGCACTTTCTCAAAGTGAAATTTCTTAACGACTATCCATTCAATGATATTATGTAGGCACGGAAACTATGGGATGAAGGGAAAGGAATGGAGATAGTTGATCGGTTGTTGATTAGTTCATTTGATCCTGATGAGTTCTCAAGATATCTCCAAATTGCCTTGCTATGTGTTCAAGAAGATGCAAATGACAGGCCTACCATGTCATCTGTAGTTGTAATGCTGAAAAGTGACACTGTAAGTCTTACCCAACCTGAGAAACCAGCTGCCTTCTCCACCGGAGCATACAGTGATCATCATAATAACGCTGGTGTTGTTGGTAACTCTTATAATTACTCAACAATTTCCGACTCAATGCCGCGGTAATAAAGCTCTTGTTCATGGAAATTATGATCCCACTGATCATTATTCTACCAGGAATAAATTATTTGATGTGTATTATATTCAGTACAGACCACAAAATTGGAATATTATTCTGATGTAAATCCAAATTTGCATTATAGTTGAAAACTATTATTTTCTCCTTTTCCATCTTGACCTTCATATTGCATAAATCAGTAGGATAATGATCCCGCTGATCATTATCCTACCAGGAATAAATTATTTGATGTGTATTATTATTCAGTACAGACCACAAAATTGGAATATTATTCTGATGTAAATCCAAATTTGCATTATAGTTGAAAACTATTATTTTCTCCTTTTCCATCTTGACCTTCATATTGCATAAATTAGAAACTCAAGTTGCTGAGATCCAATTGTTCGTTTATGGTCGATATCTAGAATCATACTAATGGATTCGATGCATTAAGACTAGAGAATGAAGCTTCTTATATCCAACCTGCAATTTGCAATGAGTATGGTTATTTGTTCTTTTCGTCAAAGACGCAGGTCCAGTCACGTGAGGTGTGCTACAAATCTTCATGGCTTCTCTCCTCTATTTGGAAAGTTGAATGTTCAACCGAATTGTTAGATCATCTTAGAATATCCATTAACTACCAACTATCTGTGTGCCTGAGTTGCGCATAGCCGTCTTTGAATAATCATGCAAGTAAAACACCAGAGACTAACCAACGTGGCAAAGGCTTTCATTGTCAGCAATTTTTACACGTCTATCACAATGAAGTTTCTGTGCATCTATATCCAGCATTGACGATCTTAAGGTATTAAGTCTGCTTTGTCTACTGCATTTAGTTTTCACATTTTGGAATGGAGAGATGTCTTTCAGTGATGCTTTTCATGGTTATGGCACTTTCACTGACAGCTAATGTTTCTGGTGAAGATCCTCTTCATACTTTTTGCCCACCTGAGGCAGGTAATTACACTGCAAATAGCACTTTCGAGAGTAATCTCAAGCAGCTACTTGGGTCATTGTCTTCCAACACATCCATCTTCGAAGGTTTCTATAATGACACAGTTGGTAATGGCCCTAACAAGGCGGTCTATGGACAAGCAATGTGTCGAGGGGATGTGAACTCCACGGTTTGTAAGAAGTGTGTGGGTGATGCAAGCCAGGAAATCTTCAGCAGTTGTAAGTCAAAAGATGCATTGGTGTGGTATGAACTATGTCAAGTTCGCTATTCTTATCGGAAGTTCTTCTCCACGATGGTTTATTTTGGAAAGTATCCAGATCAGAAGAATCAAGAGAAGAGTGTATCAAATGCACAAAATTTTGGTAATGTGTTGATGTACTTAATGAAAAACCTATCCGGCGAGTTTGTGAATGCTCCTCCTAAGAATATGTTTGCAACTGGTGAAATAAAGTTTTCGGAAAGTAGAACTATCTATGGTCTTGAACAGTGCACCAGAGACATCCCTGAAAGTGACTGCAATACATGCTTGAACTCTGCAGTAGGGGATCTTTTCGCATGCTGCTCCTCTCGAGAAGGTGGATATATTCTTAGTTCGAATTGTATTGTGATGTTTAAGCTGCACGAGTTTTTTAACGACACATCAAGTTCTCTGTTGAGCTACCCATCTTCAAAAGGTTTGGAACTTCAAGTAACCAAAGTTATTAGATAGACTATTCAACATTGAGCATACTCACTAGTACGTTACTGTATTAACAGTTCAATCATTATACTATCGCTTGCAGGGAATAAAAGGAAGACTTGGAAGGTGGTGGTTATAAGTGCATCCACTATACTATTTGCAGTTCTCGTGGTACTTTCTGTTGTGTATTTTGGACAGAGAAAGAAAGTACAAAGTGGCAAAGGTACATTGATGATCAAGGGTACTTCCAAAACTGTTGATTATTCTGAGTTTAATTAAGCAGAATTACCTTGTAAGTTTATCTTCGTTTGTCTCCTTTTGAAGATGAAGAGAAAAGCGAGCATGTACTATTACATAATTTGGCAAGTTCTTCTGAAGTCACAATTAATGAGGAGCTGCCATTCATTGATCTAGCTACCATTATGGTAGCTACAGATGACTTTTCGGATGCAAACAAGCTTGGACAAGGCGGGTTTGGAATTGTTTACAAGGTAATAATGTATGCTATCTGATATGGTTTTTGAATGATTTGACCCTTAATTCATATCTGCCTCCAATATGCATTTGATATTTCTGAAAATTCGGTCAGGGTTTGCTACTAGATGGGAGAGAAGTAGCTGTTAAGAGATTGTCAAGGAAGTCAGGGCAAGGGTTAGATGAATTCAAAAATGAAGTCATACTCCTCGCAAAGCTTCAACATAGAAACCTTGTGCGGCTCTTGGCATGTGGCTTTGAAGGAGAGGAGAAGATCCTGTTGTATGAGTTCATGCAAAATAGTAGCCTTGATACCTATATATTTGGTTTGTTCATCCCCCAAAAGTTTCTGCTACACATATTGTTCATTTCTCTTATATATAAAATTGTGACACAAAATTAAAGAGAGTATACCTCACATGAATTTCAGATTCGCAAAGACATGCTGAGCTCAGTTGGGAAGCATATTACAGCATCATTAAAGGAATCGCGAGAGGACTTCTGTATCTTCATGAAGACTCTCGGCTCAGAATCATTCACAGGGATTTAAAGCCGAGCAATGTTTTGTTAGACCAGGAAATGGTGGCCAAAATATCAGACTTTGGCATGGCGAGGATATTTTGTGAAAATCAGAACACAGCTAATACAAAAAGGGTTGTAGGAACATAGTGAGAATGCTAATTTCATCTATCTTTATTGCTGTATATATATATTTTTTGAATGAGTATCGAACGAGCTGACTAATCTACTTGAAGCAGCGGCTACATGGCTCCTGAATACGCGATGGAGGGTCTGTTTTCTGTAAAATCAGATGTCTTCAGCTTTGGTGTAATCTTGCTTGAAATTATAAGCGGGAAAAGGAATAGTGGCTTCTACCTCACAGAACATGCCAAGACACTTGTTGCATATGTAAGTTTTTATCTCCACTTTGGTTCATACGTACTGTTACTTAAAGTAAGCTTAGCATCCCAAACTGACATGGAATTCAAATCATTGTTCTTATATAATTTTATAGGCATGGATACTATGGAAGGATGGAAAACAAGTAGAGTTTGTGGAACCTAGCTTGATGGAATCAAACCAACCAGCACAGATATTGAGATGCATGCATATTGCGCTTTTGTGTGTCCAGGAAGACCCTCAAGAAAGACCAACTATGTCAGATGTGGTTGTGTTGCTGGAAAATGATTCAGATGATCTTCCGGAACCAAAGAAACCGGCAATATTTGCAGCATATAGAATTTCTCCGGTTGAGGAGTCTACCACGTCAATCCCAACTTCGAATGGCCTCACTCTTTCCATTCCATTGCCAAGGTGAAGTCACTCTGGACGTTCACAATGTACAAAAAAAATGTCGAAGGAATTTCAAATGTGCCTTGTTTTGATACAATTAGTACTATTGTAACTCATATCATCATTGTATTTTATTTATGGCTATATGCCATAAATCTTGTAATCATCACAGGTTCATTACATTCTCCTATAAAAGGCTGTGAATTCCTTGCAATACAACATGCACAAAATTTTGCCTCCATCTTTGCGTTAGTTTACTATTTCCTAAAACACGTTATCAGCACGTAGCTTTACCCAGAGCAAAAATCACATACACCGATAATTTTTTTTCTTCAAATATTAGAGAAACTAATGTGTCAGCTCAATGAGCTATGTATAACAACCATTTGAGTTGTTGAATCTAATCATGTCATGAGAAATGACTTATGGGATTCAGACACGACATACTGGGACACCCAAGTCGTGATATGATGAACCGTATTTTGAAAAACTAAAACGGACACCCCTTCTTCAAAGTGAAAGGAAGCAAGAACTGCTAGATAGAGGTTGGCGCGCTACACCCCCCACCCCCCCCCCCCCTCCCCCCTCCCCCCTCCCCCCTCAAGCGGTAAAGAACTAACGCCAACAGTTGTGCTTTAGTTCCATATAATGCTTCCCAAAGTCAATGATGATTTCAAGCTTGATACAATATCATCATTTGTTATATCAAATGCTTATCGCTCATTCTGCAAAACCTGTTCTTTAGCCAAAGTGGGATCGAGACCTTCCTACGCTAAAGACACTAAAGAGAACATTCTATTCTTATAATGTATTCAAGGTGACATTTAGATGTTTTATGTTTTATAGTATTGGTGGATGTTTCGACACGCTGGTCACATGTCGCACTTTTGTCCACAAGAAATGTTGCATATGCTAAACTTCTAGCACAAATTATTCACTTGAGGGCTTGATAGTCACATATTTATGCGTTTATTCGGTATTTAATTTGTTCCCTATATTTAGTTTATTTTTATTAATTGAGTGATTTAATTATGTTTATTGTTTTAATAGGTTTTGTGGAGAAATAAAGGAAAAGGAAACAAAAGAGGGATTCAATACGGAGAAAAAAAGAAGTTATGTTCAATTATAGAAGCCTATTCCAACGTGGACTCTAGGAGAGAAATTAGAGGAAGTATATAAACCTATTTTAGGTTTTAGAAAAAGGGAATCAGCATTTTAGAGAGAAGAATTTCATGCATAAGGAGAGGAATCCACAAGAGGAGTTCCACCCTGTCTCGGTTCGACGGGTCGAGAATTTCTTCGACCTGTCGAATTCTGGCCGGCCAGGAGTCTTCTTCATCTTATTTGTATGCTTCAACTCTATGAATTGTTTTAATTTTTTATTTATGACTTTTAATAGTTAAACTCATTGTTGAGGGGTTGCTTGAAGCCCCGTACATAAATTCTTTTTAATGCAAATTAGCAGCATAGTCTTAAAATATTCCAATAATGGTACTAGTAATCCTCTAACATACTCCAGTGCTATTAAACTTCAAATATTTCTCCATCTATCTGTGCGTGTGTATCCGAGGTTGACCTGAAAAACTAGGTTTATAATGAGTTAGCACATGGAGTAAAGCAACAAAAATGAGTTCCTCTATAGTGCTTTTCTACCTGCTGCCTATTATCATGTATTTTGTTGCTCCCAACACAGCCCAAGTCAACGATGGTGTTTGCACTTTGAAGACATACTTGCAGATTGGCTATTCATTGAATTCAGACAAAACACAGTAGTAAAAGATCATCAAATATAATGTTGATATAGCCTACTTTATCTCAATGGAAAAACAGGTATATCATTCATTTGCATAACATGTTTTCATTTAGGATAGCACACTAAGGTGATATCCCTGATAATCTGGAACGTCTTTCTTGTTTAACCCTTCATGGCTATAATCACTTCTAAAACCCAGAATATTTGTCTATAATCTGTGTGCTCCTTGATTGTGAAAAACTGGCTTGGTTTAAGAAAGATCCCTAGGAAAGTTGGTTCTTGATCACATGTGACTCCTAGGAATCTGTTTTGTCTTTTTCTGGTTGTCTTGCTCTTCTATTTCTTGACCAGCTGGGTGCTGCTTTTTACTGTCAAAAACGTGCTCCACCTTTGACTATTTCCATGGCTATTCTAGTACAAGAGCATGAAAACTTTTTTCCTCTTTTTGACAAACTTTGCCTAAACTGGAAACTCTAAAAAGCTGTCTCAATTGAACATGCATTCGTCCCATCATATGTTGGTTACTGTAGGGCTGCAATAAGACTGCTGTAGGATGGTGATAGGTCTTCTTTAGCTGTTTCCTTCACGTGCCTACTTGTTGTCATTGACCTCTGATTTACTCTGCCTATATAAGGAGTCTTATACTGCCTTGACTCCTTGGTTGGTTGAGTTGATTATTTTCGGGGTAGATATTCTTTAGGGTCACTCTTTGAGAGCACATTTCTGTGTAGAATCTCTTCTCTCTTCTCTTCCCCTTCCATGTCTTTTGGTTGCTCATAACTGTGCATAATAGACATGGATTCTCAAGCATAAAAACTGTTTTCAAAACTCATATGCATCATTGCATAGTGCATTCCATTGAGAAAGGTATGGAGATGCTCAACCCAAAGAAATAGATCAAGAAGATTTAACTTGAGAGTAGTTAAGATCTGAGTTGATGCTTCTGAATACTTCCCAAAGTGTAAACACATAGATTGAGTAGTGTAGCTCTGTTAGAACTGGTAGTCAGACTAGTCAGGATAGCATACGGGTTATGTATCCCCAGAGTACGAGAGACTTGTAATTGTGTGTGTTACTTGACAGTGGAAATGTTTGTCCCTCAAGAGGGCACGCAGTTTTAATCCTGGTTGTAGGATTTCTGCGTTAACAAAAACATCTTGTGTCACTCTTTACTATTGTCTTTACATTTTAACACTCGTATCCTGTGTTTCGGGATATGACTCTACCTTGCTATCTCGAGAACAGATTAAGCGAAAAAGTGGTAAAAGCCTATTCACCCTCCCCCCCCTCTCTAGGACCTTTAAGTGGTATCAGAGCAGCCACTAGCCTTTGCTAGTGAGATCCTCTGAGGGCAAGATATGGATCGTGAAAAAGGCTCTTCCATAAATGTTCCTCTCTTTTTTTATGGACATGATTTCTCACAGTGGAAAATCATGATGAGTGCCTTCCTCTCCTACCAAGATGATGGTATGTTGTGGCAAATCGTAAAGGAAGGCTGGACACATCCCACAAAACCAAAAGGCGATGAATCAAACGAAAAAATTTCAAAGCCGAGGTCCGAATGGGAGAAAGCCAACAAGGATTTGGCTAGAGCAAACATCAAAGCTCTAAGTTGTCTATTCAATGCCGTATCCGAAGCAGAGCGCCAAATGATCATTCATTGTTCTACTGCTAAGGAGGCATGAGAAGTGCTCATCAACACTCATGAAGGTAACTCTTGTGTTAAGCAACAAAAACTTCAACATCTTATTTATGAGTTTGAAGGTTTAAGCATGAGTGACAAAGAATCTATTGATGATTTCTATGGTCGTGTACTCAATATCATAAATCAATGTCGTAGCTTAGGCGAGGCCATAGAATTAAAGAAAATTGTTAGAAATTTTTTAAATGTTTTACCTTCTTTCTTTGACTAAAAAATGAATGCTATTGATGAGGCTTATGATCTAAACACTTATGAGACACTCAAGAAAAGGCCTATGCATGAGAAATCTGTTGCTCTAAGATTGGTTAAAATTGAGGTTGAAAAGGTGCTTGAAAATGATGATGATAATAATGATGAATTTGCTTTTCTAACCAAACAATTTGAGAAATTCTTAAGGAAAAGAAAATCTTTCAACTCTAACCGAAACTTCTCAAAAGCATCTAGCTCTAAGCTTTTTAGAAATAAGGATTCACAGAGAAGTCGGGATATCAGGTCCTCTCCTATCCCAAGAATGGACAACAAATGTTTTGAGTGTAATGGAGTGGGACATAAGGCTGTGGATTGTGCTAACAGAAAAAATAGGTCTCATAAAGTACTAAAAGCAACTTGGAGTGATAGTGATTCTAATGAAAATTCTGAAACCGATGTAGATGAAGATGAAAAGGTTGTTTTTGTCACCCAAGTCACATTAGATGAGTCACTTGAGGACAAGGATTCTGATGACGAAGGGCATGATATGTATGTACGTTTATGTAAAGCATCTAAGTCTATGCTTGCTAAAAATGAAGCTCTAACTATTGAGCTATCATTAAGTAAGGAGACACATTCCAGGATACAAGGAGAGTACATATCCCAGCAAGCTGAATGGAGTTCTACCAAAACTCAACTAGAAGAACAAGTGAATTTCCTCAAAGAAGAACTAGACCGTCAGTCCTCGACCATAATGGTGCTCACTGCTGAGAAGCTGAAACTTGAAGAATCCTTGCTGGACGCCCAGAACCAGTTCGCAAAGTTCTCCATTGGCTCGGAGAAGCTATCCCAAATCTGTGGGATGGGAAGACTAGATGGCAGCAAGAAGGGTTTGGGGTTTGAGGATGATGGCAAACCCAAAGGCTCGGGGAAGACTACATTTGTCAAAAGCACCAGTTCGGTGTTGGGAAAGTCTCCGCCTTAACTGAAGATCAATGCTCCTGAAACCTCCAAGGTGTCCAAGCTCAAGAAAAGCTCACAAATCAGATGCTTTCACTATGGGAACAATGGACACATTCGGCGGTACTGCTATAAGCTAAGAAGGAACCCTGTACTAGCAAAGATCTCACAGAGCAATGATCTGCTCATCCATTTTCAGAAATCACTCGACGAACTGACCAGGATTGCACAGACACTTGCTATCCCGAAGTAGAAGAATAAGTCTGTTTCTTCAAACCGGGCCAGAAAGTCTTCTCAAGAAAACAGGGATACCAGAAGGGTCATCTCTCCCAAAGAACCTGTTGTGAAGAAGAAACATGAAGATGTGATTTGTTTCTTCTCACGAGTCAAGACCTCACCCTCCATTGCAAGAAAGGTGGTAGCTGTTTGCAATGTTGCCTTAACTGCCCTCTCCACTAGGAAATCTGACTCTTGGTACATGGACAGCGGCTGTTCGAAGCACATGACCGGCGAACGGAAATGGTTCACTTCCATGGATGATACTCATCCAGTTGGTGACGTCATGTTTGGTGATGGAGCCAAAGCAGAGATTATTGAAAGTAGGACGGTTGACACTCTTGGTCTCCCAGGCTTGAAGAATGTTCTGCTGGTGGCAGGATTAGAAGTTTGCTTGCTGAGTGTGAGTCAGATTGTCGATGAGTATGAGACGGTAACATTTGACACGTCTCAGTGCACTGTCCTTGATGGGAAAGAAAGGTGTGTGATGAAAGGCGAAAGGTCTAGAGATCACTGCTACTATGTTGGTGCCAACAAGAGGATGGAACCTGAAATTTGCTTTCAATCATTGACACAAGAAAGCTCGCTAGATCTATGGCATAGGAGGATGTGTCATCTCAACCATCAAGATGTGGTGAAGTTGTCCTCAAATGATGGAGCTCGAGGTTTGCCCAAACTAACTGGGAGAGCAGCATGTATGTGTGGAGACTGCAAAATGGGTAAGCTATCCCAAACCTCTCATCCTGTTTTAAATGCTAGGCCAACCTCTAATGCTCTTGATTTGCTTCACTTAGATCTTGTAGGCCCTGTTGAAACTGAAAGTATTGCTAAAAAGAAATATGTACTTGTTGTGGTAGATGACTTCTCTAGATTCACATGGGTTATGTTTCTAAGTGATAAAACTCAAGGTCAAACCTTTGGGAAGTTTTTAGAATTAGCAAAACATATTTCAAATGAAAAGCTCTCTGAAAATAAACGCATAATAAGAATTAGGTCGGATCATGGAACCGAGTTTGAGAATTCTTTGTTTGCCGAGTATTGTGAAGAGAATGGTGTGGACCATGAGTTTTCTGCCCCCATCACACCACAAAAAAATGGGATTGTAGAAAGAAAGAATAGAGTCTTGGTTGAAATGGGGAGGGTAATGCTTAGTTCAGCTGATCTACCCCACATGTTTTGGGCCGAATCAATTTTCAATGCTTGCTATACACTTAACCGTGTGATCTTTAGGCCGGGTACTAGCAAAACACCATATGAACTCTGGAAAGGTAAGAAGCCAAATATCTCACACTTAAAAGCTTTTGGTAGCCCTTGCTTCATTTATAGAGATCGTGAGTATTTGACAAAGTTTGATGCCAAATGTGATCGGGGTGTTTTTCTAGGTTATGCTTTGAATAGTCGTGCTTATCGTGTCTATAATAAAAGAACTTGCAAAGTCATAGAAACGGTAAATGTGGCTATCAATGACTCTCTTGTATGCTCTCACAACCATTCTTTAAGAAATGTGCAGGTTGAGGATATGAGTACTGAGACATCTCCCACAGCTGCTGAGACTCCTATCGATGAACATAATCCCATACCTGATGATGTATCCCTGGATACAGAATGTGACACTGAAGGTGCCGGGATAGATCAGACCCTAACTATCCAGAAGTCACATCGTATTGGGAAACGCCAAGTTCAAAAGGATCACTCTCCCTCGGATGTGATTGGCATGGTCGATGAACCAAGAACGACCCGAAGTAAGTCGAACATGCTTGTGAGTAATCTTGTTAGTCTCAAAAGTTTTCTTACAATGCATAGGCTAACTATCAATCGAATTGCATGCTATGGTTTTGTTTCTAATGTTGAGCCTAAAAACATTAAAGATGATTTGAAAGACTCGAATTGGATTGTGGCTATGCAAGATGAACTTAATCAATTTGAGAAAAGCAATGTTTGACATTTGTTTCCTAGACCTAAGGATAAGAATGTAATAGGAACAAAATGGGTCTTCAAAAACAAAACGGATGATAAGGGAATCATTACTAGAAACAAGGCTAGATTGGTTGTGCAAGGTTATTCCCAAATAGAAGGCCTAGACTTTGATGAAACTTTTGCTCCCGTAGCTAGACTTGAGTCCGTTAGACTACTCTTGGCCATTGCTTGCTTTCTAAAATTTGATCTCTTTCAAATGGATGTGAAAAGTGCTTTTCTAAATGGAATCTTGAAAGAAGTTTATGTGGAACAACCTCCGGGATTTCAGAGCTCTTGCTATCCCAATCATGTCTACAGATTAGACAAAGCTCTCTATGGTTTAAAGCAAGCTCCTAGAGCTTGGTATGAAAAATTGTCTACACATTTGATTGACCATGGGTATATGCGAGGTTCTATTGATAAAACCATGTTTGTTAAGAATGTTTCACATCATATGATTATTGCTCAAATATATGTGGATGGCATGGTGTTTGGTTCCACCTCTCAAAAACTTGTTGAGGAGTTTGTCACTCTAATGAAGCAAGAATTTGAAATGAGTCTTTTTGGTAAGCTAAGCTTCTTCCTTGTACTACAAGTTCAACAAAGGAAAGATGGTTTGTTCATCTCGCAGGAAAAGTATGCGAAGGAACTAGTGAAGAAGTTTGGGATGGAAGGAGCTTCTCCCATCCGAAACTGAATGGGAACCTTATGCAGAATCAGTGCTGATCTGGAGGGTATTAATGTTGATCAAACTCTCTACAGAAGCATGATTAGGAGCTTACTCTATCTCACAGCCAGTAGACCTGACATCTCCTTTAGTGTGGGTGTTTGTGCTCGGTATCAAGCCAACCCCAAGGAATCCCATGTGAAGGCAGTCAAGCGTACCATTCGATACGTTTCAGGTACGTGTGCCTTTGGAATTCTGTACACAATGGATACTAACACTGAGATTGCAGGGTATTCAGACTCGGATTGGGCCGGGGATGCTACGGATAGGAAGAGCACCTCGGGAGGTTGCTTCTTCGTTGGGAACAACTTGGTATCGTGGCATAGCAAGAAGCAGAACTGCGTATCCTTGTCCACTGCCCAAGCAGAATACATAGCTGCAGGAAGCTGCTGTACACAACTTCTCTGGATGAAGCATATGCTGAGCGACTACAGATTTGAGCAAGGTATCCTATCCCTGTTTTGTGATAACACCTCTAAAATCAATATCTCAAAAAATCCTGTGTTGCATTCTAGGACCAAGCATATAGAGATAATATATCATTTCATTAGAAACTTGGTCGAAGATAATCAGCTTGAAATGACATTTATTCCAACTGAACAACACTTGGCTGATTTATTCACTAAGCTCTTGGACAATCTGAGATTTGAAAGTCTTAGGAAGGCTATTGGTGTATGCACCATCACTTGAGATATCTCCCTCACTGTTCTGAATTTACTTTTCAGCACTTCTCTTTATCAAATAATTTTTTGGAAAAATAATTGTTGGCTCACGCTGGGATACGAGTCTATGGATGCATCCCTGGAAATATTTCTGAACTTGATCTAAAATATTGTGTTCATATTTCATGTTTCTTGATAGACAATTGCTGCATTTTTCACTTATGTATATGCATCTATGTCCTTAAGAATGTTAGTACATGTGGTCTAAATCATTCTTGGAACTAGAAAGAACTCTTGCGCACAAAGGTTACTCTTGTGGGGTGTACACAGTTTGAGCTAGAAAATTGAGATGAGTTGAACTAGTTACTGAAGAACAAATGTGAAAATCTGGTGATTATTGATGAATGAATAAATTAAATGAATGGGCTAGTCTTTTGCTGGGTGCACCTTAACCGGAACCAGTGGGGATCCCTGAGATGTTATCTATCCTTCGATGGGTTCGGACTAGTTATCCACTGAGTGTCCTTGAAACACACATTATTCTTTCGAGCATTGCGCTCAGGACATAATGATAACTACTCTGCTATATGGACCTATGAGGACGTATTTCTCAGATGAGCTCTTGGACAAAATTTAAAGAGAATGGCGAAAATGCCTTGAACATAAATGACAACGGCCAAAGGCCAAGTTGGAACAAAAGTTCTTGATATGTTGAGATTCCAGAACTCCCAAAAGGTTGTGACAAAGTCACTTGGTTACTCTTGATGCCCTCATATCATTTGATGCTCTAAACTTGTACTCCCTTAGATGAACCTTTCACACACACACTCTTATGGTTCTAAAGATTGATTTTTCAGAACATATCGTTGACGTTACTTTATAGTCATATACTCATGTGAAGGATTTGAGCCATCAAGACATATGAAAATTAGGTGTCACATTTTTGTGAGTCATGCTTAAATTTTTTTAAGGGATTTCACTGACTGTTTCCATCCCAGGGTTCATGCTGGCAGGTTGTAAATCTTACTAAAAATCAAAATCTTTGTGTTCTCTTATGCACCACGTGAGGGGGACTTATCAATATGTTGGTAGGTACATCGATACCTTCCATTACTCTGGATTGTCCCACATATCCCAGTGGGTATTGTATGTCCTCGTGTGTTCTTGTCTCTTGTCTGTTTTTGAGGTATCCTATGTTGCCTACATACGTGGTCTCCTAGGGATAGGTCACTGTAGCACTTTCTACACTGACGTGACTACACAAGACTTGAAATTGCAGGTTTGCCTCAGCTTCTCTTTACATGTGTGGATAGTTATGATGTTTGGTTTCAAGAAAATAAATTACTCTTGGAAAAAGTGTTGCACATAGGAATAGGTGAAGTCCCCTTGGTCTTAGTCCATCTCGATTCCGCTGCCTCTCTCTCTCACCTTGGCTACTTCACTTCAACTTCCCTCTGTTTTCCTTCAATTTCCTTTTTATTCATGACACGCATAAGAAACCGCAGAAACTTTCTCCTTTCTCCCAAACCATTGTTCTTCTTCCATCCACTCATGACTCTTCCAGACCCTTTCATCCCAGAAGAAGTACTCCTTCTCCCTGCTCCACCACTACGGTCACCTCCTCCACCTTCACAGATCCCAAGCCCAGTGGTCTCTCCTATTCGTGCTGAGGCATCTCAACCCATTTCTGTTCTCGCTACTTATCTAAGGAAACGGGCGGCTCACAAGCCCTCAGGAGCAAAGAAGGCGGTTCCCAAGAAGAAACTGTGCTCTCCGGATTCCGTTGTCCCTCCTATGACATCACCTTCCCAGACCGTCGCCGGATCAGATCTACCTTCTCCTCCTTAGACCACAATGACACCTGCTCTGCCTCCATCTCCTCCACCGTCTCCCGTCGCCGCAAAACCTCACCATGTCTCTCCCAAAGACCCTTTGGGAAAACGAAAGCGCACCACCACTGTTTGCTCCTCTGGCTCTTCATCAACACCTTCTGTTGAGGTCTCACCCATCTCCACTACTCCAAGGCTAGTCTCTCATGCTGTCAAGAAAGCCCTCAAGCCTTCTCAATTGCCTCTAGTGAAATCCACTCTCAAAGCCTCCACTTCCTCCGTTCTTCCCTCCAAGCGATCTGGTGAATCTTCTTCGTTTCCTCCTCGGTCTCACTTCACCTCTGCTGATACTTTTAGTCTGTTTGGTTACATTACTATGCACCGTCCCATTGTTGTTGAACGCCCATTCGACTTTCCTTCCCTGCATCCTTCTGTCTTCTCTCTGGTTTCCCGTCTAGGATGGGTAACGGCATTGCGCTCCCTGCCTCGCTATAACTGCACCCTTGTGCAAGAATTCTATGCCAACTTCCCTTCCGACATCTCCGCTGAGGTCAGGTTGCATTCAAAGCAACAAGTATGCGTCACTGTTCGTGGCATCAATGTGAATTTCTCTCCATCCAGGATCCGTCAATCACTGTCTCTCCCGCTTACCGCTGATGGTATTCTACAAACCTACTCTGAGTACTCAACTTCTCTCTCCATTCAGGATCTAGCACCTTGGCTATACTCTTCCTCTCCATTGGAACCAGTTCTTGGTACCTTCCTGTCCAGTAGGTATATGACTGAATGGTTCAAAGCCTTGGGCTTCCTTGTTCACTCTCTCTTTCATCCTGCCACCCAGACCAGCAAAATTCCTCACAAACAAGTTGTCTTGATGGCGTATCTTAGTCATGACCCTATCCGCCCCATCATTCCTGCTGAGTATTTCATGTTTCAAGCCATTCGGACTGCTGGTGTCTGCCACCGTAGCTCTTTTGGAAAGGCCCTGGTTTTCCCCTGCCTCATTACCAAGCTGTATGGTGATGCTGATGTACCCCTTACACAGGGAGATGTACTTGGTCCTGAACTTTCTCCGATCGATGCCATCACCATCAACAGATCAGCTCATCAGTCAAACGAGTACGTCGAGCCTATGGATCAGTAATTCTTGAAAGCAGCCGTTCAATCAATAGTGACCGCCGCAGTCCAGCAGATCAAGGACCACACTACGGAGCAGTTTACCAGGTTCAAAGCTGAGATCTCCCTTCTTCTCTCCAACCAGACCGGGTCTACCCCTATTCAGGATCCAAAGGTCTCCTCTCCTCCTTCGGACAAACAAGGTGGCTCCACTCCCTTGGACTCTGGAGATACCATCCATCTTGGAGAGCTTGGTGCAGATGATGACGATGTGGTGTATGATGGCTTAGGCTATGCTGTTTGAAATCTTCTCTTGTCTCACTAATCATCTTTTTGCGGTTCTTTTCTTTTGATTCTCTGCTGAACTCCTTTATGATTTTGTGATGTGTTGTTAAACAATTTCTGTGGTTCATAATTTTTGGATTGTTTGAACCCTTTGTCCTTCCTAGACAAGAAGGGGGAGAACTGGTTATTATTTTTGGGCATGCTGTTATGTGATATGGATATCCTTGTTGCTGCATATGTTTGTATGTGTTACAACTGTGATGCAGGTACTCTTTGAAGAACTGTGTTTTGTCTAGAAATGCCAAAGGGGGAGATTGAAGGCATACTTGCAGATTGGCTATTCCTTGAATTCAGACAAAACACAGTAGTAAAGGATCATCAAATATAATGTTGACATAGCCTACTTTATCTCAATGGAAAAACAGGTATATCATTCGTTTGCATAACATGTTTTCATTTAGGATAGCACACTGACTGATATCCCTGATAATCTGGAACGTCTTTCTTGTTTAAACCTTCATGGCTATAATCACTTCTAAAATCCAGAATATTTGTCTATAATCTGTGTGCTCCTTGATTGTGAAAAACTGACTTGGTTTAAGAAAGATCCCTAGGAAAGTTGGTTCTTGATCACATGTGACTCCTAGGAATCTGTTCTGTCTTTTTCTGGTTGTCTTGCTCTTCTATTTCTTGACCAGCTGGGCGCTGCTTTTTACTGTCAAAAACGTGCTCCACCTTTGACTATTGCCATGGATATTCTAGTACAAGAGCATGAAAACCTTTTGCCTCTTTTTGATAAACTTTGCCTAAACTGGAAACTCTAAAAGGCTGTCTCAACTGAACATGCATTCGTCCCATCATCTGTTGGCTACTGTAGGGCTGCAATATGACTGTTGTAGGACGATGATAGGTCTTCTTTAGCTGTTTCCTTCACGTGCCTACTTGTTGTCATTGACCTCTGATTTACTCTGCCTATATAAGGAGTCTTATGCTGCCTTGACTCCTTGGTTGGTTGAGTTGATTATTTTCGGGGTAGATATTCTTTAGGGTCACTCTTTGAGAGCACATTTCTGTGTAGAATCTCTTCTCTCTTCTCTTCCCCTTCTATGTCTTTTGGTTGCTCATAACTGTGCATAATAGACATGGATTCTCAAGCATAAAAACTGTTTTCAAAACTCATATGCATCATTGCATAGTGCATTCCATTGAGAAAGGTATGGAGATGCTCAACCCAAAGAAGTAGATCAAGAAGATTTAACTTGAGAGTAGTTAAGATCTGAGTTGATGCTTCTGAATACTTCCCAAAGTGTAAACACATAGATTGAGTAGTGTAGCTCTGTTAGAACTGGTAGTCAGCCTAGTCAGGATAGCATACGGGTTATGTATCCCCAGAGTACGAGAGACTTGTAATTGTGTGTGTTATTTTATAGTGGAAAGGTTTGTCCCTCAAGAGTTAGGGGCACGCATTTTTAATCCTGGTTGTAGGATTTCTGCGTTAACAAAAACATCTTGTGTCACTCTTTACTTATTGTCTTTACATTTTAACACTCGTATCCTGTGTTTAGGGATAGGACTCTATCTCGCTATCTCGAGAACAGATTAAGCAAAAAAGTGGTAAAGGCCTATTCACCTCCCCTCTAGGACCTTTACACTTTCACAACTGATTTCTGCTGGAAATGTTCCAGTATTGGTACCTACACTGACGGCAGCATGTACCAGAAAAACCTCAACAACCTTCTGTCCAACTTCTCTTCCAACATCCAAATCACTAACCGGTTTTACAATTCTTCCATGGGACAAGACCTCGACAAAGTTAATGCAATTGCATTGTGTAGGGGAGATGTCAAGCTGGACATGTGTCAAACATGTGTCAAAGAAGCCAGTCGACTTCTCTTCCACCATTGCTCGAATCAAAAGGAAGCGATCCTATGGGCACAGCCTTGTATGGTTCGATACACGGGCAAGCTAATGTTTGGTGTTAAGGAAGATGAACCTATCAAGTATGTCCTTAGCCCAACTGATGTAGAAAACCTGGTACAGTTCAAATTGCTGCTGAGTTCCTTGTTGGATTAGTTAAGTGAGAGAGCTGCATCAGGGGATTCTCTCAAAAACTATGCAGCTGGACATGCAACTCTTCAAGGAGTTCCGAAGTACCAGGCCATACATGCACTTGTTCAGTGCACACCAGACTTGGACAAGAGCAATTGCAGCAATTGCCTACAAGATTCTATCTCGAAAATTGCAACATGTTGTGATGGAAAGCAACGAGGCAGAATTCTTAAACCTAGCTGCAATGTAAGATCTGAGGCCACTCTTTTCTATGAGTCTACAGCCGATTCTGAAGTAAGTCTTCCGCCAATAAAAGGTATACTAGCTACCTCTGTCTAAGGTTAATTTCATTTGGTTTCCTATTTTGACCTAATACAAGTGCGTACTACTTACATTTCTCTCGTTTTCAGTTAAGGGGAGCCTGTCAAAAAGATTGATCATCACTGTTGTCGCCGTGATTGCTTTTATCCTGGCACTTCTCATCAGCTGGTGCATTTTCTTCATAGCAAAGAAGCGATCAATGAGACTAGAGCTTGAAAGTAGGTTCAAAAGCAACTTTTGTATTGAATACATATACGTTATTTCTTCAATGCTAATTGATTGAGTGATTTCAGATGATATTCATTTGGTGGAATCGTTGCAATATGACGTTGAAACTATAAGAGCTGCAACCGATCACTTTTCGGATGTAAATAACTCAGGAGAAGGTGGATTTGGAGCTGTTTACAAGGTAACATAACAATACATATCATGTTGAAAATTGAGAATACATCGTCTTCTTTCCTTTTTGATTTTGCTAGTATAGTCACCATGAACTTCATCCTTGAAATTCATATAAATGTTTCACCACTAGCTTTCATTGCAGGGTCGGTTAGCCAACGGACAATTTATAGCTGTTAAAAGGCTCTCCAAGGATTCTGAACAAGGTGATCGTGCGTTCAAAAATGAGGTGACTTTAGTTGCTCAACTTCAACACCGGAATTTAGTAAGGCTTCTAGGCTTTTGCTTGCAAGTGAAGGAAATGATCCTAATTTATGAATATGTGCCGAGAACAAGTCTCTATCACTTCATTTTTAGTAAGAATTGGACCTTTTTGCTCTCTGTAGTTTGCACTAGATTTAAGTGTTACAGACGTAGAAATTACAAAAGAGAAAAACTAACAACGGTTTATGTTTCATTTCAATGGAATTATACGTAGATCCAATCAATCATGAGCTGGATTGGGAAACACGGTACAAAATCATAGTGGGCATTGCTCGAGGGATTCTCTATCTTCATGAAGATTCCCGACTTCGAATTATCCACCGTGATCTTAAACCTAGTAACACTCTGTTAGACGAAGATATGAATCCTAAAGTTGCAGATTTTGGCATGGCCAGACTGTTTCTGATGGATCAAACTGAAGGAGCCACAAGGACAATTGTTGGGACCTAGTAAGTATCAAACTTTTGCTAGCTCTACTATAGTAGGAGTTTCTTATAGCTAATTAACCAAACAACATGTAGTCTAATGTACCCAAAACAATCATGCAGTGGATATATGGCTCCAGAGTATGTCATTCACGGTCGTTTCTCTGCCAAATCAGATGTCTTCAGTTTCGGCGTGTTAGTTCTTGAGATCATGACCGGCCAAAAGGTCAGCAATTTTCGGATTGGTGAAAATGAAGAGAACCTTTTCAGCCACGCAAGTACAAAATGTTGATGCTTTTCCTATTTGCTTGAGATAAAACCGTACATATATGTTTCCTTTTTGATAGAAGTTCAACTTTCAAGTAGGTGCATGTGGGGAAACTGGAGTGAGGATATGATACTTGCATAATTATGCAACGCTTATGTGCTTAATTGAATCTTATATTTAGTTCTTTTGTTATGTTTTTAAGTAAATTAATATTATTATTTGTTTTGTAGGAAATTGGAGAAAAATGAATAAAAGATGTGTAATTGAGCTTTCCTAGTCCAAGGAGGAGAAGAAATAGGTTGTCAAGGGATGAATAGGCCAAGTCCAACATGAAGATGGATTACTAAGGCCTTATGGAATGTGGATTCAGCTCATTGGGAATAAATAACCCAAACCAAATCAGCTTTTGGGTTTAAATGAAGAGAAAGACTAAATCAAAGGAAAAAAAATCAGATTTCACGTGAGGAACAAAAGGGAGAGACGTGAAAGAGAGAGGAGAAACGTGGGCAAGAGAAGGAGGAAGACCAGCCGTGAGAAGAGGAGAGGAAGACGTGAAAAAGAAGAAGAATAAAAGAGGAAGAAAAACGTGAAGAGGAGGGGCACCATTCCATACTGTAATTTTCTTATTCTCTCTAAACTCTTATGGCTTCCATGAGGAGCTAACTCCATTGTTAATGGGCTGTTTTGAAGCCCCGTTCATGTTTTCTAGATTACTTATGTTTGTTGATTGAAGATTGTTTATGTTATTCGAATGAGGTTTCTTTGTTGCTTATACGTTGATGATTCTTATTTGTGTATGCTTTGAGTGCACGCTTAGTATGCACGTTTATGAATCTAATTCTAAGAAAATTGATGGCTGTTGGTGATCATTACCTTCCTCAAGTTTCAATCGTAGAACCCATACATGCTTGGTATAAGAAGTCCTAGGTCTAGCAAGACACGACCGTAGTGTACTTGTAAAGCCTTGTAGATTCTCAAACCCTTTCTAAATCTTAATGCTTTTCTCTTGGTAAATTCGGGTCCTTGACTTCGGGTTCTTTGAGGGATAGACAAAATTGATAAGTAAACCTTCAATGTTGTAGACGTAAGGATTGGGTAATAGGTTGTGTTCGTAGCTTTGAATCTTCCTGGGAACTTTCATTCATGACATTAACATGATTTTGGTTCTGCATTTATGGCCTAGATGATGTGACGGTGGTGGATAGCACTTCCCCTTAACCATTTTACCGTTGAATTCACGTTTTACTCATAATCTGTCTACTGTTTCAGTTTCGTAATCTGTTTTGCAGAATTTTATTCGGCAAATAAAACAACTCCGATTACATTGATATTTTCTGTGGAGGTCCGACACTGTGTCTATAGTGTTTTGTATAAATTTCGTGATTTTAGGTTGAGTCTAGCTAAGAAGACTAAGCAGTTGAAGAATGAGATTAATAGCTTCATACAAAAAGATGGTGGCATGCTTCATGAGGCATGGAGTCATTTCAAGGAGCTGTTGAGGAAATGCCCACATCATGGGTATGATCTTGAGGACAGGATGACTTTCTTTTATGAAGGTCAAGAGCCAGCCAACAAGCTGAGAGTGGATTCTGCTTGTGGAGGTATGTTTTTGTACCAAACAGGTCAGCAAGCTCATGATACCATAGAGAAATTTTTTGAGAACACCAAGCAATTTTACACAAGAGAGAGGACGTTGGCTAGCAAGAAGAAATAGTCCGTATTTGAGGTTGCCACAAGCCCAGATATGGACAAGAGAATGAAAGCAATGGAGAAGCAATTGGAGTCCATTGCTACTGCCATCAAGAGCCAAACGACATCATCATCGTCTATATCTCAGGTATGTTCTGTTTGCTCTATGTCAGATCACACTAATGAATCTTGTCCTTTTATTCCTGAAGAAGAGCAGGTAAATTTTGTGCAACAACGGGCATCAAGAAATGATCCCTACTCAAACACATACAATCCGGGGTGGAGGAATCATCCCAATTTTAGCTATGGAAACACAAACAATGTGCTAAACCCACCCACCGGATTCAAGGTAAGACCTGAATATCAGCAGGTACAACAGCCAGTTGCAGCTCAAGCTCCTAATCCTATCATGGCAGCAATATTGGCTAGGCTAGAGGGGATTGAGATGCACAACAAGAACTCTAGCAAGGCATTCGAGCTGATGGAGAAGCAATTGAACTGCTTGCAGCAACAAGTGTCAACAAGAGAACAAGGTACTCTTCCTAGCAATGTGGTTAAGAACCCAAGATCTCAACATGAAGCTAATGTGATCACATTGAGAAGTGGAAGGGTGATTGAAGAGGTTGAAAAACCTACAAAAAAGTCTTTAGAAGCAGATGAACCGGTTCTAGAACAGGTGCTACCATTTCCACCACTACTGCAGGATCAGGGAGAGAAGAGTGCACCTGGACAGAAAAATTCATCAAATGAAAAATCAAGTAAGTCAATTTCTAAACCTTCTCCTTCAATTCCTTTACGTGTTCCTTTTCCTGGTAGGTTGAAAAACAAGAAGAATGATGAGTTGGAGCAAGAGATTCTAGATACATTCCGGAAGGTGGAAGTGAACATTCTGTTGCTTGATGCGATTAAGCAAATACCGAAGTATGCAAAGTTTCTTAAAGAACTTTGTACAATGAAGAGGAAGTTCACAGGGACTGAAACCGTGGTCTTGAGTGAGAAGGTGTCAGCGGTACTTCAGAGGAAGCTACCACCCAAGATGGGTGATCCTGGACGATTCACCATCTTATGTACAATTGGTAACACGAACTTTATTGGAGTTTTAATTGAGCATAAAATACTCCAAGTGGCTATACTCCAAGTACTTGGTACGTATTGATCACTTCAAAATGGGGTCTTTTAATACGAAAGCGGATTTGGTCAATAAAGACTTTAGGCGACTCGATCCGAGTCTTGGCCACGGTCATTGTTGGAAAGATAGTGCCAAAGTACGAAAAGAAGACGAAGCCCGCTGGTGGGCCTCTAGTCAAAGTCGTCTCTTCTGTGGACTCAATTGTCCTAGATGTTAAGCAGCCCCATTAGACAAATACCCAATAGGAATTAAGAAGGAAATAACTGACCTAATTCCCTAGGACTTTTCTGTTTCTTTTTTTTTCGAAAGGGGACTTTTCTGTTTCTAGAGAGATGGATTTTAGAACATCGATCATTGATGTAACTTTGTAACCTAGGCAACTTTAACGATGCATTAGAGGAACGAGACAACATGTGCTATGTTATTCCACATCTGTCGAACTAGTTTGGCTCTATATCAAGATAATATACTTGATGTATTACAAGTAGATTACCATCATAAAACCAACCCGGTAACTAATGACAATTCAACTAATAACGTCAAGACATCGAAAGGGAGAAAAATGACTATTCAACTGTGGTGTTTGCTTATAAAACAAGTACGTACTCCATCATTGCTTGAAATCACAGAGAGTCTAATCAAACAGAGAAATCAGAAATGAGTTCTTCAACATCCTTGTTCTGCTTCGTTCTTGCTATAGTTGTCTTCGGCCTTGTAGCTCCGGCCATCGCCGAAGATGATGATAGCAACACTATATGCACCTCTACAGCTGAATACTGCTGGAACTGTCCCAGTAAAACTAGTATTAATGCCACAACCGCCTACGTAGCAAACCTCGGCAAACTCTTCGCTTCTTTGCCTCTCACCAACCAAACCAACTACGGTTTTTACAATTCATCTCTGGGAACCGGCACCGACAAAGTGAATCTCATGGCACTGTGCAGAGGAGACCTTGCCATAAACGACTGTCATGATTGTTACACCGAAGCCAGCTTGATCCTCTCGCAGAATTGCTCTAGTAAACACCAATCCATTCTATGGGCCGAGCACTGCACCGTCCGATACTCTAACGTTTCCATATTCGGTATCGAAGAAGACGAGCCTGCTATACGTTTGGTAAGCCTTAACAGTGCGCCAAACTCTCAACAGTTCAAGCTGGTGCTTAACCCCTTGATGAAAAATCTGACACAAAAAGCAGCGTCAGGGGATTCGATGAAGAAATTTGCAGCTGGACATGCGGCTGTCCCCGCAGGAAGTGCAACAAACCAAACCATATATGCAACTACGCAGTGTAGTCCTGATTTGAACAAGCAAGACTGCAGTGAATGTCTTGAAGATGCTGTGTCGGATATATCTAAATGTTGCGAGGGAAAAGATGGAGCGAGGGTTCTTAAACCTAGCTGTATGTTGAGGTTTGAGAGCAACATGTTCTATGAACCTTCGGCTGATACTACAGCTTCTCCACCATCTTCGGCCACCGCGCCGCCTCCATCTGCCACTGCAACTCCACCGACTACTGCCACCGCACCGCCTCCATCTGCCACTGCAACTCCACCGACTACTGCCACCGCACCGCCTCCATCTACCACTGCGACTCCACCGACTACTGCCACCACACCGCCTCCATCTACCACTGCGACTCCACCGACTACTGCCACCACACCGCCTCCATCTACCACTGCGACTCCACCGACTACTGCCACCACACCGCCTTCACCATCCACAGAAGGTATTCTTGATTTAACTTCGCTAAATTATCTTTGATTTTAATTAGTACGTACTATATGATGGAACTATCTCTAATAAACGCTGTGTGATTTTTGCAGGAAATAATACAAGTAACGCAACACCAAAAATTTCACCATCAGCATCGTCGTTCTTCAAATTGTTATTGTCATTAGTGTGCGTAGTATCAGTTTTGGCATTGTTTTAGGATGAGACAAGCGAAGGGTCACTCTTGGATGTCTAGTAACGTTTAGTTTTCTACGCGCAACTCTTATGTATTTGGAACCTTATTGAGGTCATTCATGGATCGAATAATCATGTTTTGTGACATACGTAGGAAACTGCATGAATGCAACTTTAATTTAATTTTCTGTCGACGACTTTTATAGAATTGGAATTTCATCATATTTGACCTCATAATCACATAATGTATGCTAGATACGTACCTCTAAGACTCTAACAGACTGATCATCAATTAACCCTAACAACCTATAAGCAATTGAGCTAATTAGATACTGGAACCAATTAATTGACTTAGCAACATCGCGCGCTAGTGAAGAATTATATATCCTCAACCCTCGTTTTTTGCAAAGTTCAAAAATAAGATTTTTAATTCTCACTATCCTACAAAATATTTAAATATTCCTATTAGCCACTAATGAATTACCCAATATCATTATTTTCTCGTAATCTTTCTATTGATTATTGACTTTAAATATTCCTATTAGTCAATTAATGAATTACCCAATATCATTATTTTCTCATAACCTCTTTATTGACCATCGACTTGACTCTGGTGGCATTGACCATTGACCACCGACGTTGACCGTTGACTGATTATCAGATTCTGGTGACCGATGACCGATCATTGGATTCTGGCGACCGATGACCGGATTCCGATGACGTCAACCGATTGACTTTGACCATAAACTGTTTACTCTAAACTGAGGTGGTTCAAGTGATATTCAGTTGAGATTGGTTCAACTGATACTCAGTTAAAGTTGGTTCAACTAATACTCAATTAAAGTTGTTGTTTCAACTGATAGTTCAACTGATCAAATTATAATCAATTTAGATACAATTGATCCTCTGTATGAGTTCAATTGTGTGTCAGTTGCCATGTGGCGTGCACTCTTCATGCAACAACAAAACCCACAAAAACTACGACTAAATGCAACAAAACTACCATCAAGTTTAAATTACATTTGTTTTTAATCATCTAGCTGTACCTTCACTGCCAGCCTCCTTAATGGCCCTTCAAGCATCTACATTAATGAATATAAACCTTCGAAAAGAGCAAAGTAAAAGCAAATAAAATGGGTACAACTCGAAGTCTTGCTTCATGAAGGTTCGTGTTAGCACCAGCAATGTTAAGCAACTATTATCATTTAAGAAAACAATGTATATCTTATGCATGCCAAAATAACTGCCTGATAATCACATTTTCCTACATTTAGGAATGTGGCTAGTGTCCAACACTGCCTTATATTGAAGTAAAGCATTCTAATCTAAAAGGGTATGAGAAGGAGCTCTTGGATCTTTACTGAAGCCCAAATACACACTACAGATATATCTGCCACAGAGAAAAAAGGAGATCACTAAATAAACTAAAAGGGTCTGCAGATACACTCATACACACCTCTTGAGCATCTTGAAGAACTTTCAAGCAGTAAGAATGATATTAATTAGTCGGCAGAAGGAACAAAAATCTTCCCTGTTTGCAATTCTGTTCAGCCAGAACAGCTTCAAACTCTCTACCATTCTTCAATATGAACTCGACAACTCTCCTTTGATCAGATGGTGGCTCCAAAATGGCTAGTTCAACTTTCGAAGCGCTAGACATAGTAGGAGCCTGTGACTTATTGGCAGCCGTGGAATCATAGGCATCGCTTCCTTTTTTTGACTTACTTGTAACTCCACCTTCGACTGCACTAGTGGTATGATTGTGTTTAATGATATAATCGTTTTCCTTCAAAGGAGGACATGACTTGGACACATTATCATCTTTCCCTGTTACATTTCCACTAGGCTCTTTTCATTGTGCATGCTCTGACCCATGCAAAGTTGCACTAATTGCATCAACATCTTTCTGAGAGCACTTTTTGCAATGCAGATGCATCCTCAGTTGTATCATCATCATCCTCTCCAGACCCGTATATAGAACCAAGCAAAGACAATGCACCACCAATCTGATCAAGAACATCATTATTTTTCTTCTCTTCTACTAGAGAAACTCCAGGGGTATCATACTTCAGTAGTTCTTGGTGATCAACAAGAAACCTAAAGTATGCATGAAGGTGGTGGTCAGGCATCAAGAACCCAAACATTGGATTGTCTCCCTGCTTCACCCTTAAAACAATCTCCGACTGTCCACCATGCTTGGCCACAAATGTAGCTGTTCTAGCAATAATCAGATGTATCTTTTCTGTTGGAGGCTGAAAAAAGCAAAACAGAAAGCGAAACAATATTTCAGAAAAATGAGAATGGCCAATAAATGCAGTTTCATCTCAAAAGAACTATCACGGTGAACTTGTAATAGAAAGCCCTAAGTTAAACTCAATGAACCTCAACACATGCCAACCCAAGATAACCATGGAGAACAAAGAATGTAACTACAAAGATCCATTACTTCCGATGTGCTCACAAGCAGAAAGATTCAATAAGTATCTACAATCCTAATCCCACCTGCACAGATCCTTGGTAACAAGAACTGCATGCCTCCTCCAAGCATCTGAAACTTAGACATGGTAAGCCTTAGAATAAGACATGCACTTTAGCAATTATCATCTGAGCATATTTGGTAGCAATCAATCAAACAATGATATCCAAGTCATATGAAAACGCATGGTACTTACAAGGTTATGAATTACTGTTTCTGGGACTGGAAAGGCGGGATGAAAAACAGGCTCGGCATCACTACTCTTCAGCTCCGTAGATTCATCTGGATTTCCATATGCAAAGGCGACAGAATGATACCCGCCAATAGTTGAAATGTCTTCATTATTACCTATATCTGCACATAGAACGTATGATAATCAAAATCACACTTTCCCATTACAGCGATGCTGTTGATTCCAACAGCCAATCAACAAAAAAATACCCGAAGTGAACATGGAGGTCCGATTTCGAGCTCTCCACGGCCTCGCGAGCCTGCATCGGAGATTGAATCACGATAGGCGACGGATCGTCTCCCTCCACGTCGCTGAGCACCGCATCGGAGTCGTCGTCTCCACCGCCGCTACTTGCCATATTACCGTACTCTATTACAGAAACACTCTCATCCGAGACACTTCGGGCTAGAGGGGGCAAAAAGGGAAGAAAAAAAAGAGGGAGATTAGGTACACTTGGGTGGATGGAAAATACTCTCTTAAAGCTATTGGGTTGGTGGGAATTTTTTAAAGAGTTGCTGGGCAGGGGGAAAAAATCTTCAAAATTAGGATTAATGGTAAAGACCACTTAATTATACACGTCATTCTTGTATAGCACAAGTACGTCGACAAGTCAAGCTAGACTTGCCCGCCCGAAATAAACGTTCTCGATCAAAAAAATTAAAACTTTGAAGTTTTTTTTAAAGGTCTAAAAAATTCATTCCAAAGAAATTAAGTATAATTTTTTCGTAGTGCTTCACATAAGAACGAAGGCGATAGAGTGAGTGAGTAGGGTTGAAGGACTTAGGGTGACGTGTGGTGCGTGAAGTAATGCCCACTTAGCTAGCCTATGAGCTACATTATTTGCTTCCCGTGAAATATGAATAAAGGCCGAATTCGTCATATGCTCGAAACATAATGCAGATGTCGTCTACTATATCCGCAAAATCCTCCAGACAGGAGCCAAGGTCTGCCATGGCTTTGACCAGAACTAACGAGCCAGAGTTAAAATGGACCAGGGCGAAGCCCTGACCGAGACCAAGCTGACAAGCCTAGAACGCCGACGCTATCTCAACCGACAATGGAGAATATTGCCCCTCGACCTGTCGGCCATATTCCATTATGAAGTTACCTATCCAATCTTTGACAACCACACCAACGCATTCCTTATGGGTCCTCTTATCATAAGCATCATCCATACAAATACAGAAGTGACCGACCGAAGGAACATGCCAAAGAGTCGGTGTGCGGCGTTGTTTAGGGGACGGTCGGTTAACTAAAAGAAAATGTTCCTGCCAAGCCAGACTCTGTAGCTTGATAGTCTCCCCAACAAACTCGATCTGGTTGGAAACTCTATCATTACGACATTTTCAAATAAACCAGATAAGAGCAAAGAGGTGGTCGGTTGCTTCAGACGAGAGATGAGTGAAATATTCTTCAAGCCAGTCAAAAAAAGAAGGCGTGTGCGCTCCCACCCTAGCTGTAATAGATTGGGTTATGAGCCTTACCTGGCTACAGTTACGAAACAAGTGTAATTCTGTTTCCGGAGCTTGTTGACACAGGGAGCATTCGGCTTGTACATCAACCATTCTGGCCCGAAAACGCATATTGATCGATAGATATCCTTTGGCGGCCTTCCATACACAAACTTTAGCTGTCGTTGTAGTCTGCTGACCCCACAGAGTTTTCCATGCATCCGACTGAGCTGACGAAAAACGACCAGCCTGAGCAGGCAGGATCAATTCATCTCTAGCAATGATATATGCAGTACTCACTTTGAAAATGCCTTTGTCATTATAATGCTATATCAAACGGTCACGGCTCGCGCGGTTGCTTAATGAGATCCTTTGAATCATATCCACATCCTCTTTGTCCATATACTGATTCAGTAGTGGTAGATTCCAAGATCTGTCCTCCTGGATGAATTGAGATACAAAGCGTAGAGGTGATGGGATCCTCAACGGTATAATATGCCAAAATTAACCCGGGTGGGATATCCAGTTGTCTTCCCAAACTGCTATAGAGGTGTCATCCCCCACTAGCCAACGAGACCCTCTATCCACTACAGGCCTAACGGCTAAAAGGCTACGCCAAGTATAGGAAGGAGTGCCAGTCGTAGTTGCATCACAAATCAAACATGAGTGGAAGTATCGAGCACGGTAAATCTGACTTACCAGCGAGTCTGGGTTCTGTTCATTATGCCATAATTGTTTCGCCAACATAGCCAGATTATAAGCATACAGATTTTGAAAACCCAGATTCCCTTGAACAGATTCCCTTGAACAAATTTTTAGGGGTCGTTGGCTAAAGTCCGTTGGTTAAAACCCGTCGGTAATAGTATAGCCGACGAGCTTTTTATCCATTTTCGTCGACTATAGTATTATAGCCGACGAGTTTTTAATTCGAAAAAAAAATTATTTTTTTTCTTGTCGGCTATAATTTCAAAGAATCTCGTCGGCCATGGTGATTACGGCGGTAGCGAGAGTCTAAAAAATTTCTCCTCCCAATAGACTAATAAGCTATGAAAAGGAAATAACCGACCTAATTCCCGAGGAGCAATGGCAATGTTAGTCTCGATCATAATATTAATTATTGAAAAACACATCCACGCTGGGAGTACGTATAAGATGACCGATGTTACGTACGCGTCTCCAATTGTAGTATAAAATGTTAGTCAGTTGGAAGTTTGGAACTATACATGTTATCTTTTAGTATTTTAAACACAATTAGAACATAACCCTGAATTTCTCTAGTTGTAATATTTTACATATTACTAGCCCCCTTATAATATATTTCTAGCTGTGGCGACCCATGCTTTAGTTGTCGATCGATCTTTAAAGAGCAGCTAATAATCTAGATCTCGATCTAAACGATCCCCTGAGCCCGGAGGAAAGAGCAACGTACACCTGCATTTCCGGCAATGGTTTCCTCAAGAGCTATAATATTCTTCCTCTCTTCATGTACTGTTCTGATGCTCATGATCACACAAACCCTTGCTCGGGAATCTTTTTACTGGCATACCTGTATAGACGACAAAGCAGGCAACTACGCCGCAAATAGTACCTACCAAAGAAACCTCAACACCCTCCTCACCTCTCTTCCGGACTCAAACAACAATACCGGTTACGGCTTCTACTATTCCTCCTACGGCGAAAACCCTAATCGAGTCTATGCGATCGGACTCTGCGGAGGAAACATCACCGCTGATGACTGCCGCAGCTGCCTCTCCGACGCTGGAGTTGAACTAACCAAGCTTTGTCCCAACCAGACGGAAGCTATTTTTTGGTACGACGATTGCATGTTACGCTACACAAACCGATCCATCTATGGCAACATGGAAACATCGCCTACTATTCCTCTCACTAGTGTTCTAAACGTAACGTCACCTCTAGCAGCAGCTTTCTTTCAACAGCTTGAATCGTTACTGAAAAGCCTGAAAGTTCAAGCTGCCTCGGCCGGTCCTCTCCGGAAGTTTGCTTTCGGAAACACGACCGCCGGATTCGTCCAAGACATATTCGCAGTAACGCAGTGCACGCCAGATTTGTCAGAGAAAGAGTGCAGTGATTGCTTGGAGGATGCTTTTGTAGAATTCGCAAGTTGTTGTTATGGACAGGCAATAGGTGGGAGAAGTGTTGGACCCAGCTGTACTTTCCGGTATGAGATTAAGAGCTTCATTATCCCAGCAAATGTGGTACCGCTGCCATCGCCACCATTACAAGCACCAACATCTCCACCATCAATAAACAAGATTATCCCCGCAGGTATTACTTTAATTGCTTTTGATTTCTGTACGCATTGAATTGAGCTAAATATCTTCGGCACATGCATGGATGTTTCACTTCTTAATGAAAAGTCGAGCTCGATTTATTCCTGATATATAGAAACCAATTTGCAGAATCGAAGGGTAACAAGTCTCGGACAGTTGTCATTATCGTTGTGTCAATCGGGGCTTCGCTGGTGACACTAATTCTGGCCATTTGCATTTGTTTAAGATTAAGGAAGGCCAAGAAAAAGCTACAAAGAAAGCGTACGTTACTTCCGGGTAAGCTAGAAAACAACTTTAACCCTAGAGATTGAACGTCGATTTTCTAGCTATGTCAGTAATATCACCTATGTGTATCTTAATGAATTTCATTATTAGGAATATTAGCCAAATTTCTACTAAACCGAATTTTCTTGAATGCGTGCATGTCCTTCAGGTGAAGATGTTGATGAAATTTCAAGTTCAGAATTCGTGCAATTCGACTTAGACACCATTAGAAACGCCACAGATGACTTTTCAGAAGCAAATAAGCTTGGTGAAGGGGGATTTGGTTCTGTTTACAAGGTACTAGCTAGTAATATATATATACACTACCAGCATTTTCACTATAGCCGACGAAATAAATAAATAAAAGGCCGACGAGATTTTTTTCGTCGGCTATAGTGGACAATTTTCACTATAGTTGACGAAAAATCAACAAAAAATCGTCGGCTATACTATAACCGACGAAAAAGCAACAAAAAAATCGTCGGCTATAGTATAGCCGACCCACTATAACCTACGGGACTATAGCCGACGACTTCGTAAAACTCATCGGCTATAGTCCCATAGGCTATAGTGGATCGGCTATATTATAGCCGACGATTTTTTTGTTGCTTTTTCGTCGGTTATAGTATATCCGACGATTTTTTGTTGATTTTTCGTCGGCTATAGTGGAAATTGTCTACTATAGCCGACGAAAAAAATCTCGTTGGCCTTTTTTTTTCGTCAGCTATGGTGAAAATGCTGGTAGTGATATATGTACTGATGCATCATAATGAATCTGATCGACCAACCGTATAAAATTTCTAGTTAGCGTACCTTCATCGTGTAATTTTATGATCAAAGGTGCATATGTTCATGCATGTTGTATGTTGTATGTTGTATGATACTTTAGGGTCAACTTACCGATGGAGAACTTGTAGCGGTGAAAAGACTTTCTATGAATTCTAGACAGGGAGATATAGAATTTAAAAATGAGATCTTATTGATGGCGAAGCTTCAACATCGGAATTTAGTCAGGCTTCGAGGTTTCTGCTTGGAAGGAATTGAAAGGGTTCTTGTTTATGAATACGTCCCTAATACAAGTCTCGATCATATCATATTTGGTACAACAGAAACCCAACTCTCTTATTATCTTTCAAAATCATAATATTTGTATATAACACAATCGATCTAATTTTGTGTAGACCCAACAGAGCGGGCACAACTGGATTGGAATAGCCGCTACAAAATTATTGTAGGAATTGTTAGGGGGCTCCTGTACCTTCATGAAGATTCTCGTCTTCGAATTATTCATCGTGATCTCAAAGTTAGTAACATTTTGTTGGATGATGAACTTAATCCCAAAATTGCAGATTTTGGCATGGCAAGATTGTTTGTACATGATCAAACTCAAGGCAATACGAATCGAATTGTGGGAACCTAGTAAGTTATACAAGTTCTTACCAGTGTTATTTATGCATGATAAGTGAACAATACACAAAACTGAAATGCATATATTGTCAAAGTTTATGACTTTCTTGTCATATGCAGCGGATATATGGCTCCGGAGTATGCAATGCACGGACAATTTTCTGTTAAGTCTGACGTATATAGTTTCGGCGTGTTAATTTTAGAGATTGTCGCCGGACAGAAGAATAGTTGCTTTCATCATGGAGAGAGTATAGAGGATCTTCTAAGCTATGTGAGTAAATAACATAATACATGTTATTATGTACCTAAGATTAATGTTGGTTTATTTTTGCTATTATTGAATGCAACACAAGAAAATATTTTTGAATGGCTATTATATGTGTTTCAGGCATGGAGATGTTGGAAAGAAGGGAATGCTCCAAATCTAATAGATCCGACATTAAGGAATGGCTCCAGATCAGAAATGATGAGATGCATCCAAATTGGACTATTATGTGTGCAAGAAAATGTAGTTGATAGGCCAACCATGGCTTCAATTAATGTCATGTTGAATAGCTACTCTCTAACTCTCCCGTTACCTTCCACACCCAGCAGCACTTTCACGACTAGCAGAACCGATCCATTGGCAATGGAATACACTTCAACAGTGGACGAGTCAAGTCAACCAAATAGCAGCAGCATCTTGATCGAAGGTACGGTTGTCAATGAGGATTGGACTGAACTATATCCTCGTTAGTAGTCAACCAAATAACATGTTGTCCTATTGCTTAAATATTGGCTATTCCATTCCCACAGCATGTGGAGAAGCTTAAAGGTTTTGTACCAGGTGACCTGTTGATCTTTCTCTCAGTTTCAGTCTTTCAGAAGTTTTATTTATATATTTATTTATTTTTTATGTATCTGTATAATGGTTTTCTGTATAATGATTTTATCAGTAAAGTCATATTGTATTATAAAAAAGAAAAGCCCGTTGGGTTGTGAAACAGGCAAGTGATAAGACAATATCAAAATCAATAAAAAGGCCATCTTGGCCTAGACCAAGGTAAGTCTTAAAGTATGTGTCTAGACTGCTAGATATACATCGATCTCATTCAAATGATCTAATACACAACAATGCAATGTATGGATGCAAAATGATTTTATCAGGAAGTGCTTGAAATATAAGCAAAAATAAGCAACAGCATAACTTGATTTGGCTGAAGATTCCAACCACGCCAGTTGGTTTTCACAACTGGGTTGACCAGTGACAGAGAGTCTTCGGTTCCTTACAACCTCACATACACTCCTGTCAATTTATAGTTACATCCAGTTCAAGAAACTCGGCAGCTGAAATTCTCATATATAAAAATGTTTTAGGCAACAGACTTGAATACTCGATTCGAGTCTTCGCCCCCATGTCATTGTTCGAAACGATAAGTGAGCTTTTGTAAAAAAAAAAAACGATTAGTGAGCCAAAAAGGAAAAAGAAGCCCAGCTCTGCGTTGCCTTTCCCGTTGGTCGGCCTTTAGTCAAAGTCTTCTCTTCTGAGGGCTCAGTGATCCTACCAGCGTAATAACTATAGTCGATGATTTTTTTAAAAATTATAACCGACGAGATTTTATGCTGGTAGTGACTATAAGAAGGAAAATAAGTCAAATAAGTAATAACCAACCTAATTGGCCGACTTTTCCGTTTCTAGCGATGGATGGAATATAGAACTTCAGTCCACCGGAATTGATGTACGTAACTTTGCAACTTAGGCAAGTTTTCATGTATTACTAATGTAGCCATTAAAAAGCATACGTAGTAGATCGATAGATGAGAGATAGATCAGTTCATAGTCTTAAGCACACAATAATCTACCTTGACGAACTTGTACACCTTTACATTTCATATTTATATCATCCTAAAAGTAATGACTATATATTTCTAGGGTTAGACCGAGTACCCAAGAACTCAAACCGAATTATCCAAAAATTACGGGTTCGGGTTGAGTCCTTGAAATAAAAACAGACTAATATGCACTACCAGAATAAGTACTATAGCCGACGACTTTTAAAAAAATAGGTCGACGACTGTTCAAGTCGTCGGGTATAGTCAAAATTACATCTGACGACTTAATTGTCATTGGCTATGATACTATAGCCGACGACCACCCTCGAAGTCATCGGCTATAGTGATACAACTATACCCGACGACTTATAAAGTCATTGGGTATAGTTTGATTGTACTATAGCCGACGACTTCATTAAAGTCGTCGGCTATAGTTCCTTTTATACAGATCTGGGCAACAACTCGACCATTTGAAAAGAAATCGCCCAAAAAATCCCAAAACGCTCTTAAATCGTGGGTGTCGTCGGAAGCTGTCCAAAAAGAGTTTGTGATACTCACGTGAGGAGAGCGCCAAGGCGACGAAGAAACTTACTTTCGTCGCCTCAGTTAAAATGAGGCGACGAAGAAACCTCAGAAATGAACTACGTCGCTTCAACGCCACTGGGGCGACGAAGAACGATCTTGGTCGCTTCAATAAACTGAGGCAACCAATATGAAGCGACGAGAAGTTTCTTCGTCGCCTCAATCAATCCGAGGCGATGAAGATTGAGCAATCTTCGTCGCCCACTTTTTTAAGCTAGTGTATGCATCCAATTAATTAGCTAATGTATGCACACTACATGCTAGTATGCAACTCATATTTTCCTCGAGGATATATTATAGAAGTGTTTTTACATATCACTTCAAGAATCACGAATCTTTTGGAACACATAAATACTGACTGTTTTTTTCTTCTTCGAAAAGATATATTATAGAAGTGGTTTTACAGAGTACTTCAAGAATCATCAATCTTTCTAGCTACATATACACATCTTTGGAACACATATCTACATATTTTTTTATTTATTTGAAAAATATATACTAACTCGATCGTCTGATTGGTTTGGAAGCAATCTGTAACCTTGCATTTGAAGCATCAAATATATATTCTTTTACAGAGGAGCATCAAATCTTAAATATATTAGTCCAAAGTACTTGAAATTTGAGGTGGAGAACTAACTAGCGGCTTGAAACCCAATTTAATGCCATTTTAGGTTGACATTGAAGCGACGAAGATTGCAATCTTCGTCGCTTCGGTTAGGGTTAATAGTCAATGAGGCGACCAATATTGACAACTTCGTCGCTTCGATTAGGGTTAATATTAAGGTTAATAGTCAATGAGGCGACCAAGTATGGATCCCCAAGGTAACCCTGTGAATACAATATTGGTCGCTTCAATACATTGAAGCGACGAAGATTGAACACTTGGTCGCTTCAATGTATTGAAGCGACGAAGATTACAATATTGGTCGCTTCAATACATTGAAGCAACGCAGATTGAAATATTGGTCGCTTCAATACATTGAAGCGACCAAGTGTTCAATATTCGTCGCTTCAATACATTGAAACGACCAAGTGTTCAATCTTCGTCGCGTCAATACATTGAAGCGACCAATATTGCAATCTTCATCGCTTCAATGTATTGAAGCGACCAAGTTTTGACTTAATTACCTTGGATATGCATGAAAAAGGGCTCGGTCTTCACGGGCCCAAGCTCAAATGGTTAGTTTTAATTTGGTTGAAATCTTTTCATTATTTTAGATCATTTGTAGGAAGTGTGATTAGTGAACAGAGATCTACCTCGTGCTACCACGTAGATGTCACTTGATGGCATTTAGGTGATCTTTTGGCTAGTTTCTAAGGCTCTTTTGTATGTTTTCTCTTGTTCAAGGCTAAAAATTCAGTTTAATTAAGTGGATTGAACAATGATACCAATAGACAACTACCTTCCATTTCACATGATTAATTAGAGTTATGTCTTCTAGGTTAGTCTTTCGATTGAATACTCAGATGCAATACTCACCTTACCGATGTTGCTGAGCACTTCAGCATGAAGGCCATGAACACAGGTATATAATTTCATCTTTCTTATTTTTCTTGTCGTTTTTTTGGTTCAATGTTCTATTTGATTCTCTGTTATCATAGGTTCCACTTCATGATTAAATCTTACCGATAGTCAGTTTTTGTAGCAGAATCATATGTCCGAGTTGCATATTATTGAAATTAGACACGAGAATGAGTCGGTGGACGCCAAAGATGTTCCTGCTTGATTATTAACGTTGGAGAGTTTCAGGTAAATTATCTGTATGTACAATTTTGAATAATGATACAATGCGCGCTTTAGATATGCCATCAGATATGCATGTTTACTGTGATACAACTTTGTGCTCATGAGTACTTTTGATAGTGATTTTGTTCTCTAGCAATAACTCACGAGTTGCAGTAATTTATTTCCTTAGCACATATAAGTAATTCAAATATAAGTCAAGTAACCTTGGTTCAAATTCGATTGTGCAGTTTAATCTAACAACAATATTTTGTGTTTGCATCACAAGTAATAAGGAGTCAGTTGCAAAAGATTTTAACTAGTCATTTACTTTGTGTACAGATTGTATTATGTTATTGTGCTCGTATGAGAGTAATCATGGTTATGAACCTATGGGTAGGATGAGTGATGCTCAATTATTGTTGTTCTAGTTTATAATATAACAGTGGAACTCAAGTGCGGAATCAAAGGTTGTTGAGCATGAAAGACCCAGACACAGGTTCTATTCAGTACTACTCTACAAGAAGTATTTGTGCTCTAAGTTCAAAATCAAATTGACTTGATTCAATTTGTTTACAGTTTTATATTAATAATGGAATTTGTTTTGCGTTGGTCATTTCAGGTTGAAAGGCAATGTTGAACTGGAGAGGCAGTAGAAAATGGTGGAGTGTATTTATGGACGCTATGGTAAAAATTGGGACGGAAAGAATTATTTGTCCTTAAATAAGTTTAGGAACGTGTCAGGGAAGCAAACTTCATTATACGTCTGTAACTTGCATTTATGGACGCTTTGTTCGTCTGTAAGGCAAAGATAGACACGTTAAAGACCTAAAAACTGGCTTGACTTGAGTAAAAGACTTCGGGGAGTGCTTGCGTGATGTTCAAGTCGAACAAGGACATCTCTGACTTTTCTGTTGCAAGGAGTATAATTCCAATTTATTGTCCTAGTTTACGCGTAAGTATTAATCTACCAATGACCAATGGTGTTAAGCAGTCCCGTCTCGATCATGGTATTAATCCAAGGACGTTGTAAGTACGAGTATCGATCCCATGCATAAATATAAGGCACTGGTCTTTAAAAAAACAAGTTAACAAGAGCATTTGATCGAGCAACGTACATAACATTTCGGGATTTTCGGCCAATGGTTTCCTCAAGAGCTATATTCTTCTTCCTCTGTTCCACTACTGTTCTGATGCTCATGATCACACAAGCCTTTGCGTTTCAGGCATGTTCGAACGACAAAGGCAACTACACCGCTAACAGTACCTACCAAAGAAACCTTAACACGGTCCTCACCTCTCTTCGGACCTCAAAAAACACTACCGGCTACGGCTTCTACTATTCCTCCTACGGCGAAAACCCTGATCGAGTCGAAGCAATTTTACTATGCAGAGGAAACGTCAACGCCGATGACTGCCTCAAATGCCTCAATGACTCTAGAGTTACTCTCACAGGAGTCACAGCGCATTGCCCTAACCAGAAGGAAGCTTTTAGTTGGACCGACCTCTGCACGTTACGCTACTCAAACCGATCCATCTATGGCATAATGGAAACGGCGCCTAGTGAAATTGCATTCGCTACTCAGGATGTATCGCCAAATCTAACAACAGAATTCTTTCAACAGCGTCAAGAGTTACTGCTAAGCATGAAAGTTGAAGCTGCTTCGGCTGGGCCTCTTAGGAAGTATGCTTTTGGAAACAGGACCGTCGGATCGTCTGTCATGAATATATACGCAGTGATGGAGTGTACACCAGATTTGTCTGAAAAAGAGTGCACTGATTGCCTAGAGGATGCTTTTGGACGATTCGATTCGAATGTACCCTATGGAAAGAAGGGTGGGATAATTCTAGGACCTAGCTGCTTTTTCAGGTATGAGAATTATAAAATCATTGACCCAGAAACTGTGGTGCCGCTGCCATCACCACCACAACTCTCACCAACATCTCCCCCTCAACCGCCAATTATCACGACAGGTAATTGCTTTATCCTATGACCACGAGATCATTATACATGGATAAAGATACATAATTTATTATCTTCAACACATGCATGGATGTTTCACATTAAAACCGAGCTTCACTCTTGAGTCTTGACAGAAACTAATTTGCAGGATCGGAGGACAACAAGTCTCGGACAATCATCATTATCATTGTGTCAATTGGGGCTTCACTGGTGACTCTATTTCTGTTCATTAGCATTTGTGTAAGATTAAAGAAGACGAAGAAAAAGCTAAAGAGAAAGCTAACGTTACTTCCACGTAAGAAAATAACATAAATCCTAGAGATCAAACGTTAAATATTTCAACCATGTGTTTTCTGGATCGAACTTCGTTCACTAATTATTAGCCAAACAAAGCTTTTTATCTAAGTTCTCTTGAATGCATGCATACTGATCTCTCAGGTGAAGATGCTGATGAAATCCCAGGTCCAGAAGCTTTGCAACTTGACTTTGACACCATTCAAAATGCCACTGATAACTTTTCAGAAGCAAATAAACTTGGTGAAGGGGGATTTGGTTCTGTTTACAAGGTACTAGCTAGTAATATATATATATATATATATATATATATACTGAAATTTTCAGGTGCGGACGTCCGCACCGTACGGATTCCGGCTTTTGGCCGGCGTTCCGGTCACCAAATCCGATCTCCACCGTTCAGATTATAGGTATGCGTGTATAGATCAACCCTGTAAAATTTCATTCAAATCGGTGATCGTTTGATACCTCAAAATTGCGATTTACACGAACGGACAGAAATTAGTAAACCGGAACCGTTCGTATTCCGGTTGGTAAATCATGATTTTGATGTATCAAACGATTGCCGATTTGGATGAAATTTTATAGGGTTGATCTATACACGCATACCTATAATCTGAACGGTGGAGATCGGATTTGGTGACCGGAACGCCGGCCAAAAGCCGGAATCCGTACGGGTGCGGACGGTGCGGACGTCCGCACCTGAAAAGGACTGTATATATATATATATATATGTGTACTGATGCATCATAATGAATCTGATCGACCAACCGTATAAAATTTCTAGTTAGCGTACCTTCATCGTGTAATTTAATTTATGATCAAAGGTGCATATGTTCATGCATGTTGTATGTTGTATGTTGTATGATACTTTAGGGTCAACTTACCAATGGAGAACTTGTAGCGGTGAAAAGACTTTCTATGAATTCTAGACAGGGAGATATAGAATTTAAAAATGAGGTCTTATTGATGGCGAAACTTCAACATCGGAATTTAGTCAGGCTTCGAGGTTTCTGCTTGGAAGGAATTGAAAGGGTTCTTGTTTATGAATACGTCCCTAATACAAGTCTCGATCATATCATATTTGGTACAACAGAAACCCAACTCTCTTATTATCTTTCAAAATCATAATATTTGTATATAACACAATCGATCTAATTTTGTGTAGACCCAACAGAGCGGGCACAACTGGATTGGAATAGCCGCTACAAAATTATTGTAGGAATTGTTAGGGGGCTCCTGTACCTTCATGAAGATTCTCGTCTTCGAATTATTCATCGTGATCTCAAAGTTAGTAACATTTTGTTGGATGATGAACTTAATCCCAAAATTGCAGATTTTGGCATGGCAAGGTTGTTTGTACATGATCAAACTCAAGGCAATACGAGTCGAATTGTGGGAACCTAGTAAGTTATACAAGTTCTTACCAGTGTTATTTATGCATGATAAGTGAACAATACACAAAACTGAAATGCATATATTGTCAAAGTTTATGACTTTCTTGTCATATGCAGCGGATATATGGCTCCGGAGTATGCAATGCACGGACAATTTTCTGTTAAGTCTGACGTATATAGTTTCGGCGTGTTAATTTTAGAGATTGTCGCCGGACAGAAGAATAGTTGCTTTCGTCATGGAGAGAGTATAGAGGATCTTCTAAGCTATGTGAGTAAATAACATAATACATGTTATTATGTACCTAAGATTAATGTTGGTTTATTTTTGCTATTATTGAATGCAACACAAGAAAATATTTTTGAATGGCTATTATATGTGTTTCAGGCATGGAGATGTTGGAAAGAAGGGAATGCTCCAAATCTAATAGATCCGACATTAAGGAATGGCTCCAGATCAGAAATGATGAGATGCATCCAAATTGGACTATTATGTGTGCAAGAAAATGTAGTTGATAGGCCAACCATGGCTTCAATTAATGTCATGTTGAATAGCTACTCTCTAACTCTCCCGTTACCTTCCACACCCAGCAGCACTTTCACGACTAGCAGAACCGATCCATTGGCAATGGAATACACTTCAACAGTGGACGAGTCAAGTCAACCAAATAGCAGCAGCATCTTGATCGAAGGTACGGTTGTCAATGAGGATTGGACTGAACTATATCCTCGTTAGTAGTCAACCAAATAACATGTTGTCCTATTGCTTAAATATTGGCTATTCCATTCCCACAGCATGTGGAGAAGCTTAAAGGTTTTGTACCAGGTGACCTGTTGATCTTTCTCTCAGTTTCAGTCTTTTAGAAGTTTTATTTATATATTTATTTATTTTTTATGTATCTGTATAATGGTTTTCTGTATAATGATTTTATCAGTAAAGTCATATTGTATTATAAAAAAGAAAAGCCCGTTGGGTTGTGAAACAGGCAAGTGATAAGACAATATCAAAATCAATAAAAAGGCCATCTTGGCCTAGACCAAGGTAAGTCTTAAAGTATGTGTCTAGACTGCTAGATATACATCGATCCCATTCAAATGATCTAATACACAACAATGCAATGTATGGATGCAAAATGATTTTATCAGGAAGTGCTTGAAATATAAGCAAAAATAAGCAACAGCATAACTTGATTTGGCTGAAGATTCCAACCACGCCAGTTGGTTTTCACAACTGGGTTGACCAGTGACAGAGAGTCTTCGGTTCCTTACAACCTCACATACACTCCTGTCAATTTATAGTTACATCCAGTTCAAGAAACTCGGCAGCTGAAATTCTCATATATAAAAATGTTTTAGGCAACAGACTTGAATACTCGATTCGAGTCTTCGCCCCCATGTCATTGTTCGAAACGATAAGTGAGCTTTTGTAAAAAAAAAAACGATTAGTGAGCCAAAAAGGAAAAAGAAGCCCAGCTCTGCGTTGCCTTTCCCGCTGGTCGGCCTTTAGTCAAAGTCTTCTCTTCTGAGGGCTCAGTGATCCTACCAGCGTAATAACTATAGTCGATGATTTTTTTTAAAATTATAACCGACGAGATTTTATGCTGGTAGTGACTATAAGAAGGAAAATAAGTCAAATAAGTAATAACCAACCTAATTGGCCGACTTTTCCGTTTCTAGCGATGGATGGAATATAGAACTTCAGTCCACCGGAATTGATGTACGTAACTTTGCAACTTAGGCAAGTTTTCATGTATTACTAATGTAGCCATTAAAAAGCATACGTAGTAGATCGATAGATGAGAGATAGATCAGTTCATAGTCTTAAGCACACAATAATCTACCTTGACGAACTTGTACACCTTTACATTTCATATTTATATCATCCTAAAAGTAATGACTATATATTTCTAGGGTTAGACCGAGTACCCAAGAACTCAAACCGAATTATCCAAAAATTACGGGTTCGGGTTGAGTCCTTGAAATAAAAACAGACTAATATGCACTACCAGAATAAGTACTATAGCCGACGACTTTTGAAAAAATAGGTCGACGACTGTTCAAGTCGTCGGGTATAGTCAAAATTACATCCGACGACTTAATTGTCATTGGCTATGATACTATAGCCGACGACCACCCTCGAAGTCATCGGCTATAGTGATACAACTATACCCGACGACTTATAAAGTCATTGGGTATAGTTTGACTGTACTATAGCCGACGACTTCATTAAAGTCGTCGGCTATAGTTCCTTTTATACAGATATGGGCAACAACTCGACCATTTGAAAAGAAATCGCCCGAAAAATCCCAAAACGCTCTTAAATCGTGGGTGTCGTCGGAAGCTGTCCAAAAAGAGTTTGTGATACTCACGTGAGGAGAGCGCCAAGGCGACGAAGAAACTTACTTTCGTCGCCTCAGTTAAAATGAGGCGACGAAGAAACCTCAGAAATGAACTACGTCGCTTCAACGCCACTGGGGCGACGAAGAACGATCTTGGTCGCTTCAATAAACTGAGGCGACCAATATGAAGCGACGAGAAGTTTCTTCGTCGCCTCAATCAATCTGAGGCGATGAAGATTGAGCAATCTTCGTCGCCCACTTTTTTAAGCTAGTGTATGCATCCAATTAATTAGCTAATGTATGCACACTACATGCCAGTATGCAACTCATATTTTCCTCGAGGATATATTATAGAAGTGTTTTTACATATCACTTCAAGAATCACGAATCTTTTGGAACACATAAATACTGACTGTTTTTTTCTTCTTCGAAAAGATATATTATAGAAGTGGTTTTACAGAGTACTTCAAGAATCATCAATCTTTCTAGCTACATGTACACATCTTTGGAACACATATCTACATATTTTTTTATTTATTTGAAAAATATATACTAACTCGATCGTCTGATTGGTTTGGAAGCAATCTGTAACCTTTCATTTGAAGCATCAAATATATATTCTTTTACAGAGGAGCATCAAATCTTAAATATATTAGTCCAAAGTACTTGAAATTTGAGGTGGAGAACTAACTAGCGGCTTGAAACCCAATTTAATGCCATTTTAGGTTGACATTGAAGCGACGAAGATTTCAATCTTCGTCGCTACGGTTAGGGTTAATAGTCAATGAGGCGACCAATATTGACAACTTCGTCGCTTCGATTAGGGTTAATATTAAGGTTAATAGTCAATGAGGCGACCAAGTATGGATCCCCAAGGTAACCCTGTGAATACAATATTGGTCGCTTCAATACATTGAAGCGACGAAGATTGAACACTTGGTCGCTTCAATGTATTGAAGCGACGAAGATTACAATATTGGTCGCTTCAATACATTGAAGCAACACAGATTGAAATATTGGTCGCTTCAATACATTGAAGCGACCAAGTGTTCAATATTCGTCGCTTCAATACATTGAAACGACCAAGTGTTCAATCTTCGTCGCTTCAATACATTAAAGCGACCAATATTGCAATCTTCATCGCTTCAATGTATTGAAGCGACCAAGTTTTGACTTACCTTGGATATGCATGAAAAAGGGCTCGGTCTTCACAAGCCCAAGCTCAAATGGTTAGTTTTAATTTGGTTGAAATCTTTTCATTATTTTAGATCATTTGTAGGTGTTTGGACCTAAAATAAAGTATTTCATTTTGGGCTTGGATGGAAGGTCTATGCGAGCGGTCCATTATGTTATAAACGCTTGGCGAAGAGTCGAGTGAGAACAACGCCTGGCGAGCGTTCGCCAGGGGCAGGTTTTTGAGTTCTAATGGAACTGTGCCTTATTAATTAGCCGGTCCCATGCGGCTTGATTCTATCATAACTAGTTCTATTTAAGATACACCTCTTGGAGGAGTTGTGATGGAATTAGAAGATCTATGAGTGATACGACACGTATGCTGGTGGTAGATTCAGACTGTGACTACAGGAGCAGGAGGAGTTTGAAACAGAGTAAATGATTACTGTTTAAGCGAGTATATAAGGAGAGTATTAACCTCGTGGAAAGGCCCCCCGATCAAACATACAAACTTGCTATACGCAAACAAACCTAGGCATCTCGTCCTCGAGATTTCAATCTTTGCAACCAGAAGGTTAAAAGTGCTTCTCACATAAGGGTGAAGGTATTGCGACTCAAAGGAAGCGAAAAACCTCAACAACCAGACGGTCGAAGAGCTTGTCACATAAGGGTGAGAGTTCGGGCACACGAAGGGAGTTAGTGTTCTCAACACTCCGTCAACTGGATTGCTCTGCTTTGCACTGAATAGGAGTGTGGAGTATCGAAACAGAAGACTAAGCGAGAGATTCACATATCAAGTCCTAGGTCACTAGGCAGCAAGAACCTATTCGAGTGGGGTTAGTGCTCTCCCCATTCTAATCGCTTAATATAGAAGTCAGGCGGCTCACACAGTCCATATTCCGTCGAGAGACGGTGGCACGCCAGCATACGAAGCACAAGCAGGATAAACCGGCTCACGCGGTTAAAACATCCGGATTCATAAAAGAGACTGCTTCGCGAGAAGGATCTCTTCGCGAGAGATATTTTTGCATCGAACATTTTGGCACGCCCAGTGGGACATATCTCTTCGCATCTTTAAGCGACAATTGGAGATCCTTATCAAAGGACCTACCCTCAGTGTCGCAAACATCCACAACCGGCTTACCGTGAACATACTTCTAGAGAGTGTCGTTCATTGAGTACTCAAGCGGTTGAGACTATCTTCGCTAGCGACTTCCATACCATGACGTTCAAACATCTGAATGCCGCGGAGATAGCTGCACTTTCGTTCGAACAGTACCTAGTTTACGCGGCTAGGCGCGATAGCCACCTGGCTGATCACCATGCGGCACTCGAAGAAAGACTCGAGCAACAGGCAACTCTTCTCACTACCCAGGCCGACTTAATAGATACAGCGACAGCTGGTATAGAGGCAATTCGGGAGAACCTAAATCAGGATCGAGAGGAGAGAGAGTCCATTAGCGCTCGGGTAATTAGTTTGGTGGAAGGTCAGGATAGGTTACGAGTCGAATATCAATTGAGATGCCAATTGTGGATTCATCACACGTGAAAGGACAGATGATGTTCTCTAAGCCCACAATAGACATGGCCATGCACATGAGGCCGTTATATGTCACAGGACAGGTCCAAGGGATTCAGTTAAACAAACTCCTAGTGGACTCAGGGGCAGCGGTGAACATCATCACAGTCAAAGCAATGGCCTTAATAGGCGTCCCCAAGTCGGCTATCCAAGAAACCTCATTAAACGTCAGAAATTTTCAGGGTAGCATAACCAAGACTTTGGGCATTGTTTTCTTGAAGGTGCACATCGGTTTCGCATCAGGCACTTACACATTCTTTGTAGTGGAATGTACATCCCCATACAGTGCGATCCTGGGGCGTGACTGGATTCATCGAAGCTTCTGTGTACCTTCTTCTCTCCATCAGCAGATGCTACTCTGGAATATGGAGTCAGGCGAAGCAGAACTTATCAACGCTGACCCTCGTCCGTATTCTGTTTCTGCTAACACATTAGACGCCAGATATTACCACAGTGACCTTAGGCCATTGGATGTATGTGGCGTCGATAACAAAGGCCGCCCAGTTAGTGTTACGGCCTTTGAACTAGCTCAATGGGGTATAATTCAAGTCACTCAAGATAGTGGAAGACCCTACACCATTGGGTTACCATCCAGACCTTCTCAATGAATGGGTCTCTATCAAGAATAGAGGCAGAGGCTTGTCACTCTCTACATGAACGCTTTCACAATTTTCTGTTGGAGAGCCAAGCCTTTGAGAGAGTTCCAATGGTTGCAGCCTTGGAGTACGTGGATGAAGACGTTTTGCAGGACTTCGAGGAGGAGGACGAGATCAAATTAGCTCCAGCAGCTTTAGATGATTTACCTCCTAAAGTCAAAGATCCCATTGAACACATCAATATTGGGCCACATGAAGAGCCAATCTCTGTGGCTATTAGTACCTTCCTGGAGCCGGAGGAGAGACTCCAGCTTATGGAATTGTTACAAGAGTACGCGGATTGTTTTGCAGAAAAATACGATGACATGCCAGGCCTGTCACCAGATTTGGTTTGCCACCATTTGCCCATCATAGAAGGAATGAAGCCTGTGAAACAAGAGATGCGTCGCATGAATACAGAAACGACAATTCTGGTAAAGGAAGAGGTCGAGAAAATGCTCAAGTCAGGGATTATACGCCTAGCCAAATATAATGAGTGGCTTTCCAACGTAGTCCCAGTCAAGAAAAAGAATGGAAAGATGCGAGTATGCGTTGACTACAGAGACTTGAACAAAGCGACTCCAAAAGATACATATCTGATGCCAGTAGCTGATTTGTCGATCGACTCAGTTGCCCGCCATGAGATGTTAACATTTATGGATGGCACTGCTGGATATGATCAAATTCCAGTGGCGGAAGCGGATCGACATAAAACAGCGTTTCGATGCCTAGGATTTGTCGGTGTTTTTGAGTATGTGGATATGCCATTTGGACTTAAGAATGCAGGGGCAACCTACCAACGAGCAATGAATTTGATCTTCCATGATCTTATTGGTAAGACTATGGAAGTATATATTGACGATGTGGTAGTCAAGACGAAGCGCATAAGTGATCATTTTGAAGACTTAAGGCAGGTGTTTCTCAGAATGAGGCAACATCAACTGAAGATGAATCCAGCCAAATGTGTGTTTGGTGTCCAGGCAGGAGATTTCCTGGGTTTTTTGGTTCATCAGCGTGGGATTGAGATACCGGATGACAAGAAACAAGCGGTTCTTAATGCAGTGCCACCAAAGAGTAAGAAAGAACTACAGAGGTTGTTAGGGAAGATCAATTTCTTACGACGGTTTATTGTCAATGCTGCTGGGAAGACACAACCATTTTCCACTCTGCTTAAGCTTCAAAATCAAAAGGATTTCGTATGGGAGCCTGTTCATCAAGAGGCTTTCGATACCATCAAAACCTACTTGACGAACCCACCTGTCTTAATACCTCCAAGACCAGGGGTTCCCCTCAAGCTGTATATCTCAGCTACTGAACTCTCCATTGAAAGCCTACTAGCTCAGGACGACACATCAGGAATCGAACGTGCTGTTTTCTATCTAAGTCGTACCTTGAACGATTGTGAAACAAGATACTCTCCAATGGAAAGACTATGCCTAGCTTTATACTTTTCAGGGTGTAAACTGAGGCACTACATGCTTTCCTTCATTACGTGCGTTATTGCACAAACAGATTTGGTGAAGTACATGCTGTCTAGACCGATTCTCCGGGGACGCATTGGGAAATGGATTTTGGCTTTGTCAGAATTTTCTTTGCAATATGTTCCACAAAAGGCGGTAAAAGGCGAAGTAGTGGCTGATTTTTTGGCTCATCATCCGATGGAAGAGGTTGTTGAAGGGCCAGAACTGGACCTTGCTCGTATTGATTTGGCTCCTTGGTGTTTATACTTTGATGGGTCCAGTACGAGTATCATGGCTGGGGCAGGAGTAGCTTTAATCTCTCCACGCGGCCAAAATTTTTCTTATTCTTTCAGGTTGGACTTCAGGTGCACAAATAACCAAGTAGAATACGAAGCTCTAATCATTGGGTTAGAACTTCTTTTAGATATGGAGATCATAGATGTGCATATTTATGGAGACTCCCAACTAGTGATCAGACAACTTGAAACAAAGTATAAAGCAGGCCCGGTCTTAGAACCCTATGCGAAGAGAGCCTGTGACCTACTCAGGTTGTTTACAGAAGTGGAGTTGAGTCATGTTCCTCGCGAGAAGAATTATGCAGCCAACGAGCTGGCTCAACTAGCAACGGGTGTAAGTTTGCAAGATGGCATACGCGAGCGAATCTTAAAGGTTGAAAGAAGAACCCTTCCATCTTTCCTTACACGTCAAGAAGACAAAAATGAGTGGTACGTTGCTACACTTGATCACATTGACACAGATTGGAGACAGGAAATCATCTCTTATCTCCAGGATCCCAATAATCCGGTAGACAAGCGGATTCGTTTCTTAGCTCCTAACTATGTGCTCAAAGACGATGAGTTATATAGAAGGGGAGAGGAAGGCATACTTTTACGGTGTGTCTTTGGACGCGACGCTAAGCGATTAATGAGAGAAGTCCACCTTGGGATAGCAGGAGCACATCAGGCTGGTCCCAAGATGAGATGGTTAATAAGAAGACATGGCTTTTATTGGCCAGGAATGCTCAGAGATTGCATCACGCTCGCGAAAGGTTGTGAAGAATGCCAGCAACATGGTCCGGTCAACCATATGCCCAGAATACCATTACAGCCAATAATCAAGCCTTGTCCAGCTCGAGGATGGGTTTTGGATTTAATTGGAATGATTCACCCTCATTCATCAGAAGGGCACAAGTTTATCATAGTGGCTACTGATTTCTTCACAAAATAGGTCGAAGCCCGACCTCTCAGGGTATCCTCTGCAAATGCCATCCGCCAGTTCCTATTTGAAGATATCATATGTCGGTTTGGCATTCCTGAGAGTTTTGTTTCAGACCGTGGGGCAGCGTTTATGTCTGGAGAGGTAGATGAGCTTATGAAGGATCTTGGAATCCACTTTTTACACTCTTCTCCATACTATGCCCAATCCAATGGTCAAGCTGAAGCGAGCAATAAAATAATTATTCATATCCTTAAAAGGATGCTCGCGGGCAATGCCAGACTGTGGCATGAAGAACTTTTTAGCACCTTGTGGGCTTATAGGACTAGTAAGAGGACACCCACAGGTACAACTCCTTATGCACTGATGTTTGGGCACGATGCGGTCTTGCCTTTGGAAATCAATGTTCAGTCTTTACGGGTAATGGAGCAACACAACTTGATTGGTGAAGACTATGTACAAGCGATGTGGCAAGAACATGAAGACTTAGATGAGAAACGTATACAAGCTTATGATAGTCTACGTGCTGAAAAACAAAAGGTGGCTCGTGCCTATGACCAACGTACTAAGGGCATGAGTTTTGCAGAAGGCGAACTTGTCTGGCGAGTCATTTTGCCTGTTGGCGAGAAGACTGAAGGACGAGGGAAGTGGTCAGCAAAATGGGAAGGACCGTACATTATCGATCGACTGTTGGGTAAAGGAGCAGTTCGCTTGCGAGATCGAGATGGTACAATGCACGCGAATCCAATAAATGGTCGTTTCCTGAAGAAATATATACAACCAGCATGGGAGTATGAAGATCCACCATTAACAGCTCCAATCTAGTTTATTCATGCTTTCGCATAAATAAACTACAGGGGCAACACATACACATGCGAAGGATCATGTACATCATAATTAACCTATTCATGGGGTTAAATAGCTAGAGCCTGTACCCGAGGCAAAAATTTCAAATTTATGTATTTCTTCCAAGACAACAAGTTCATGTTAGCCAGTTTCTGTGGCCTATGATGTTGAACAAACTATATCTGAGTTTATCAATATAAGGAACTTTTGTGCTTCAAATAAATATATTTCATTCAGTTGAAAGAATACAAAGGCTTTGCGGCCTCAAGCTCTGATACCATATGAGAAACAAACTACAGGATAGCAACAGATCAGAAAGATAAAATACAGTTTGTTTTAAAATACAGTTTGTTTTTCACAAACTCCTCTTAGTTGTTAGCCATCCCCAGAGGTCGAGGTCTCCAATATCTACCAAGTTGGAGAGAGAGATCGACCTTGGCGAGGGGATGATGAGGATGCGAAACGCCAAAGTAGAAGGTGCATCAGATCAAAAGACCCTTTACGCCTGCTTTGACGTTTGTTGCCCTTTTCTCAGCCGCTCTCTGGGTCGACAGAGGATCTTGTAAAGAACGATGAAAGAAAGATCGACCGCAGCGAGGGAGAGAAATGGGAACACCAGGGAGGTCAGTGGACATGATCGGAGTTCTGATCCCACTAGACCTGGTGTTGGTTGCCGAGTTCCAGAGGCAATGCATCTTCCTACAACGCGTTGCATGCCACATTGAAGTGGTCTACCTCCTCCAATGCTCATAGACACTGGCCGATGCATTGGAGGCGGAGGACGAAGAGGAGTGCGCCTCGGGATTGTGGCTGTCCCTTCTTGTGAAAACACTAGACGGGATGGCCAAGGCAACGCCTGGGCATAGATATTGCTATCTAGTCCAGGTATGGGCATGGATATTGCTATCTAAGGAGCACAACATGGAAGGATTTATCGGGAGGTTTCTTTAGATGGGAAGACCATAGCAAATGAACAGTGGGGCATTTCATTCTTGCGAAGGAGTTGATTCATAACACAAGGGAAGGGAAACCTTTTATAGCCAGGAGTCACAACGGTTTAGTTTCGCGAGAGTAATTGCACCCATAAATAGAGAGCGCGTGTCCAAATGAGAGTGGACCACGAAGACGGTTTATCTACTCACGAGAAATGCATAGTAAATGAAGAGATTTCTGGGGCAGGTAAAACGTACTTCAAAAAGATTTCTGATGGTTTGACGCGATACGGATTCCAGGCGTGGAATTAAATTCCATTTATTGTTGAACAGTCAGAATAGTCAAATCGATTACCGCCTGAAATAAGGCTGGATCGAAGGAAAAACGGGGCTTATCAGAAATGTCCAATGTGGCCTTTGGGCCCAATTCATTCTTTGTTGTCAAAACTAGTCTTAATGAGTCTGGTGGCAAATACATAAAGCCTATATCTGAGGCCCAAGAAGTTACAATTGAAGGACAAAATTCTTTACTGAGATCTTAGCCGTCTCTGAGGCCATCCAGGCTTGGTGAGCTGCTAAGCGAGCATTGCTGGCTTCCTCGCGTGCTTCTTGTAAGAGTTGGGCTCGGGTCTCGCATTCCATTACAATTTGATGCATTTTGTCTTGATGCTTGGGGATGTTGGTTTCGAAGGCATTCACTTCAGCTTCAAGGGATGCGAGTGTAGCCTCAATGGATGCGAGTTCAGCTCTGAGGGTTCTTATCCGTGCACGATTGGCTGCCAAATTTTCCTCCTGAGTGGAGCCTTCTGCCAATATCTGTTGAACCCTTTCTTTCTCTTGATGGGTCTGCCGCTCCAAGGTCTCTGCTGCTTCATTTTTACGATCAGCCTCAAGCGACAGACGTTGGTAGGTTTCGTTGTGACTCATGAAAAGAGAAAGATTCTCCTCAAGCTCATCTAGACAAGGGATGGAGTTTGCTGGAGCAGCGGCCTTTATGGTTTTCACTTGCTTATCAACGGCTTAAATATCAGAGAGAGAATCCATAGGCCCAGAAAGAATTCTCCTTAGTATAATGGTGTTGTCAGAAGGGGAGCTCAGTGTGCCCAGTTTGCTTACAAATTCTTGAAGTTTGCTGGTGGATTCTTGAACACTGGGTAACTGAGGTTTGTCTTCTCGCGAAGAAGATGGTATAGGATTTGCTATCATTTGAAGCTCAGAATCTTCATCATCGACACCAGGAGGACTGCCAGGCTGATCTTCAGCGGCCGTTATCCGAAGTTGGCCTGTTTGGTTTGTTTGCTCCTTGGGGCTATATGGAATTATAGCACGATAGTCTTGGTCCACAGGAGCATGTTTGGACTACAATATGTATGACAGATCATCAGGACCAATCTATAAATCATTAATCCAGAAGTGAGTATAGAAGGTTCTTACTTGTTGGGGAGACAATGACTGTGTCCTTTCAACCACTTGAACTGGAAACTCTGGCGAGGGAGGATTTGGTTCCTCACGTTCTGGTATGTTCTCAACCAAAGGTAGTGGTTGTATAACTAGGAGCTCTGGTGAAGAGGCGATGTGCAGTTCATGCTCTGGATTGACCTGCTCGATGGGAGTACTGTTGCCTTCGCCAGAGGAGGAGGGAATGAAGCATGATTGGACTTCAATTTGTAAACGCCTGAACAAGATATTAGGATCGACAGGCTTTGATCTCGCTTCCTCATCGAGTTCTGCTCGATGGATTCCAGCTAGAAATCGGGATATGAAATCCTTACAGCATTCTTTAGCACTCTCCTCCTCATTGGTAAGAATAATGTTGGATTCATCGAACTTCAAGATGAAGGCTTTACGGCATCCTTCAGAAAGCCTTTCTCCTAGTGAGTCTATTATATAATATGCTCCGTCTTCAGCTTTGAGGACGAAGAAATGGTCATTCCAACTCACTATGAATACTTGTGGCTTATGGCTTTTTTGAATATGTTCCCATAGATCATCATAGGAAGGAAAGCCATTCAGGGTTGTAAACTTCTCAGGGTCGAAATACCCAATGAAGGAATCATCAGATGAGAACTGGAGCGGTCTGATGTTCGCCTTCAAGATTACTTCCAGATCAAAGTGCTGGTCTGGGTAGTCTCTCGCGAGGGCCTCGTCCTTGCATAATTCCTGCCACTCCTTCGAACCTTGAATTAGGAGGTCATCGAGCTGGGAGAGTGTAGGAATGCTGTTTTGATTTGCACATAGCCAGTGTGCAATGGTAAAGGCCACGGTTGAACAGGCACTGGACCCTGAGGCTTTGTCACTCCGTTGATCAAATGATGCGTGAAAGACTGGGGTTCGGAGTTTCGCGTGCTTATCCCTGCTGACGACATTGATATCTAGCCATTTTCCACTTTGAGGTTCTCTGGCATTCAACTTAATTCTTCGTCTTGGAGGCTGTCAAGGGATTGAGGCTAGTTAGTTGCAAAGTCAGCGATAAAATCAGTGGGTTCTCGAACAATAGCAGTTTTAAATACTTACAGAGGATCCAGAGAGGTTTGATCTTTTCTTCTTGAGAGACTGAATGGGCACAGTCACGTCTGGCTCAAGGGTGTGCTGTGCGAGGAAGATTGAGGAAAGGATTAGCCCATAATATGAAGAGTTGCTAATACATGTGGCAATTTTTTAAGTAGAGGACTATACCTTTGGCCATGGGGTAGAAATGATACTCTTGTATGATCCACTTAAGGTGTCCAAATCTTCTTTGTGTGAGAATCTGTGGCCAAAATCTTGGAAGATGGCAGCAAAACACGAGAGCGGTCCTTGGTTTCGTTTCTCTTCCCAGAACTGGGAGCACCATGCGAGATACGACTGGGTGACCGATTGTGAGATTACCAGTGGCTTTGTCATAATTGTGAGTATGATGGTTGGAAAGCCAAAATGTTCATCTCGTGCTTCTGCTGCGAGAGGATGACCAGTTCCTCGCCAAAGAGTGTATTTGTTGACAGAACAGGCGAGGGGCATAGGGGCATCCTGACTAAGCCCAAACTGCCTACAGAAGTGGTTTGGAGCATAAAGCTCATACTCGGAGCTTACTGAATCTGGAAGTGCCAGGTCTTGGCAAGTGTTGAAGCGAGTGAAGAGGTTCCTCGCGAGGACATCTTGTTCTGGCGAGGGCATAAATCCACTTGCGAGGAGACCAGGGTGGCTGCGATTCAGAATAATCTCAACTGTTGTAGTTGGGAAGTCCTTGTGCGAGCAGAGATGCCTGAAGCAGCGGACGTAGGACCACTGTTTGGCCCTAGGTAGTGTAGAGACCAGCGTTTGGCCCAGCAGCTCATGTTCTTCATGGACAGGAGGTGCTGAGGGGCAGAAGAAGGGAAAGTAGAGTTGCAGCCAGAGTTCTACCATCCAGAGAGGTCCTGGTTGATTCAGGTCAAGCTTTGACAATGTGACCCGCCTTAGGCCATAATAGAGGTAGGCAAGAACAGATTCTACCAAACTTAGTTGTTCACCGTTGAAGAGGCGTTCAGCAAGGTTGGTCCAACATTTGGTAACCTTGGCAGAGGTTGAACAGAAGAGGTACTTCGCTAGCCAATATTCCAAGAAGGCTATTCCTCCTTGAACCGTGTCTTTTTCCTCGCGAACAAAGTGCTTTACCCAGGAGGAATAGGAAGGAGGTCGTTCAGGGGAGGCTCGATTGGGCGTTTGGTGATATTGTTAAGGAGCCCAGACTTCTTCAAAAGCAGGAACTCCAAAGATGGTATACAAGTCAAGCATTGTGATGCTTATATCACCACAAGGGAGACGGAAGCAGTTTGCTGTGCAGTCCCAGAAGCACATTGCTGTGGCAAAATGGGCTCTGTTGCCTCCAGCTGGAAGAGAAAAGCATAAATCGATGAGTTGGGCTATTCCAGCTGCTTCCCACCGATCGATATCTTGCCCACGGCGGTGCCGATACCAAGCGAGGTCTTCAGCACTCGGGTGTGGCCATTTGCCAATGAGACATAGAGTGTCTTTCTGGGTCCATTCCTTCGGGTCTGCCCTAGGGTTTGATTGAAGAATGAGGGATGAACTGCAGATGGGTTGGCGAAGAATGTTGAAAAGCTCTGGGTTGAACGGAGTATTTAGAAATGGACCGAGGAGGCCTGTTCCTTCTACAGGGTTTATTGAGAGTCTACAGATGGCTTCAGGGTTGTGTCGTCTAGCGACGGCCTTGAGTTGTTTGGAGAATTTCTTGGCGTCATGAGATTCATAAAGGCTGGGAATGTCTTTACGAGGAGGCATTTCTGGAGAATAAGGATTGACGGCGGTGAGAAGGAAAGGTTTGAACTTTTTGACTGAGAAGGTTAGAAAGTGCAGGATCTGAGCAGGTGAAAAGGTTTCGTTGCAGGATGAAATGTGTGGATATGGACTGGTGCCTTTATAATATGTCAAGTCGAGCGTCACATCTTTTTTTGAAAAGTTGGGCACGTGGCGTTTGGGTGATGGGATACCGTTTCAAAGGTCTACGGGCATGTTAGTCAAGATATATTCAAGTCTTTTCGCTTGTTCAGGACGCTTCCAAGTTCAAGACCTGAGGGGCAATGTTTGGGCCTAAAATAAAGTATTTCATTTTGGGCTTGGATGGAAGGTCTATGCGAGCGGTCCATTATGTTATAAACGCTTGGCGAAGAGTCGAGTGAGAACAACGCCTGGCGAGCGTTCGCCAGGGGCAGGTTTTTGAGTTCTAATGGAACTGTGCCTTATTAATTAGCCGGTCTCATGCGGCTTGATTCTATCATAACTAGTTCTATTTAAGATACACCTCTTGGAGGAGTTGTGATGGAATTAGAAGATCTATGAGTGATACGACACGTATGCTGGTGGTAGATTCAGACTGTGACTACAGGAGCAGGAGGAGTTTGAAACAGAGTAAATGACTATTGTTTAAGCGAGTATATAAGGAGAGTATTAACCTCGTGGAAAGGCCCCCCGATCAAACATACAAACTTGCTATACGCAAACAAACCTAGGCATCTCGTCCTCGAGATTTCTATCTTTGCAACCAGAAGGTCAAAAGTGCTTCTCACATAAGGGTGAAGGTATTGCGACTCAAAGGAAGCGAAAAACCTCAACAACCGGACGGTCGAAGAGCTTGTCACATAAGGGTGAGAGTTCGGGCTCACGAAGGGAGTTAGTGTTCTCAACACTCCGTCAACTGGATTGCTCTGCTTTGCACTGAATAGGAGTGTGGAGTATCGAAACAGAAGACTAAGCGAGAGATTCACATATCAAGTCCTAGGTCACTAGGCAGCAAGGACCTATTCGAGTGAGGTTGGTGCTCTCCCCATTCTAATCGCTTAATATAGAAGTCAGGCGGCTCACATAGTCCATATTCCGTCGAGAGACGGTGGCACGCCAGCATACGAAGCACAAGCAGGATAAACCGGCTCACGCGGTTAAAACATCCGGATTCATAAAAGAGACTGCTTCGCGAGAAGGATCTCTTCGCGAGAGATATTTTTGCATCGAACAATAGGAAGTGTGATTAGTGAACAGAGATCTACCTCGTGCTACCACGTAGATGTCACTTGATGGCATTTAGGTGATCTTTTGGCTAGTTTCTAAGGCTCTTTTGTATGTTTTCTCTTGTTCAAGGCTAAAAATTCAGTTTAATTAAGTGGATTGAACAATGATACCAATAGACAACTACCTTCCATTTCACATGATTAATTAGAGTTATGTCTTCTAGGTTAGTCTTTCGATTGAATACTCAGATGCAATACTCACCTTACCGATGTTGCTGAGCACTTCAGCATGAAGGCCATGAACACAGGTATATAATTTCATCTTTCTTATTTTTCTTGTCGTTTTTTTGGTTCAATGTTCTATTTGATTCTCTGTTATCATAGGTTCCACTTCATGATTAAATCTTACCGATAGTCAGTTTTTGTAGCAGAATCATATGTCCGAGTTGCATATTATTGAAATTAGACACGAGAATGAGTCGGTGGACGCCAAAGATGTTCCTGCTTGATTATTAACGTTGGAGAGTTTCAGGTAAATTATCTGTATGTACAATTTTGAATAATGATACAATGCGCGCTTTAGATATGCCATCAGATATGCATGTTTACTGTGATACAACTTTGTGCTCATGAGTACTTTTGATAGTGATTTTGTTCTCTAGCAATAACTCACGAGTTGCAGTAATTTATTTCCTTAGCACATATAAGTAATTCAAATATAAGTCAAGTAACCTTGGTTCAAATTCGATTGTGCAGTTTAATCTAACAACAATATTTTGTGTTTGCATCACAAGTAATAAGGAGTCAGTTGCAAAAGATTTTAACTAGTCATTTACTTTGTGTACAGATTGTATTATGTTATTGTGCTCGTATGAGAGTAATCATGGTTATGAACCTATGGGTAGGATGAGTGATGCTCAATTATTGTTGTTCTAGTTTATAATATAACAGTGGAACTCAAGTGCGGAATCAAAGGTTGTTGAGCATGAAAGACCCAGACACAGGTTCTATTCAGTACTACTCTACAAGAAGTATTTGTGCTCTAAGTTCAAAATCAAATTGACTTGATTCAATTTGTTTACAGTTTTATATTAATAATGGAATTTGTTTTGCGTTGGTCATTTCAGGTTGAAAGGCAATGTTGAACTGGAGAGGCAGTAGAAAATGGTGGAGTGTATTTATGGACGCTATGGTAAAAATTGGGACGGAAAGAATTATTTGTCCTTAAATAAGTTTAGGAACGTGTCAGGGAAGCAAACTTCATTATACGTCTGTAACTTGCATTTATGGACGCTTTGTTCGTCTGTAAGGCAAAGATAGACACGTTAAAGACCTAAAAACTGGCTTGACTTGAGTAAAAGACTTCGGGGAGTGCTTGCGTGATGTTCAAGTCGAACAAGGACATCTCTGACTTTTCTGTTGCAAGGAGTATAATTCCAATTTATTGTCCTAGTTTACGCGTAAGTATTAATCTACCAATGACCAATGGTGTTAAGCAGTCCCGTCTCGATCATGGTATTAATCCAAGGACGTTGTAAGTACGAGTATCGATCCCATGCATAAATATAAGGCACTGGTCTTTAAAAAAACAAGTTAACAAGAGCATTTGATCGAGCAACGTACATAACATTTCGGGATTTTCGGCCAATGGTTTCCTCAAGAGCTATATTCTTCTTCCTCTGTTCCACTACTGTTCTGATGCTCATGATCACACAAGCCTTTGCGTTTCAGGCATGTTCGAACGACAAAGGCAACTACACCGCTAACAGTACCTACCAAAGAAACCTTAACACGGTCCTCACCTCTCTTCGGACCTCAAAAAACACTACCGGCTACGGCTTCTACTATTCCTCCTACGGCGAAAACCCTGATCGAGTCGAAGCAATTTTACTATGCAGAGGAAACGTCAACGCCGATGACTGCCTCAAATGCCTCAATGACTCTAGAGTTACTCTCACAGGAGTCACAGCGCATTGCCCTAACCAGAAGGAAGCTTTTAGTTGGACCGACCTCTGCACGTTACGCTACTCAAACCGATCCATCTATGGCATAATGGAAACGGCGCCTAGTGAAATTGCATTCGCTACTCAGGATGTATCGCCAAATCTAACAACAGAATTCTTTCAACAGCGTCAAGAGTTACTGCTAAGCATGAAAGTTGAAGCTGCTTCGGCTGGGCCTCTTAGGAAGTATGCTTTTGGAAACAGGACCGTCGGATCGTCTGTCATGAATATATACGCAGTGATGGAGTGTACACCAGATTTGTCTGAAAAAGAGTGCACTGATTGCCTAGAGGATGCTTTTGGACGATTCGATTCGAATGTACCCTATGGAAAGAAGGGTGGGATAATTCTAGGACCTAGCTGCTTTTTCAGGTATGAGAATTATAAAATCATTGACCCAGAAACTGTGGTGCCGCTGCCATCACCACCACAACTCTCACCAACATCTCCCCCTCAACCGCCAATTATCACGACAGGTAATTGCTTTATCCTATGACCACGAGATCATTATACATGGATAAAGATACATAATTTATTATCTTCAACACATGCATGGATGTTTCACATTAAAACCGAGCTTCACTCTTGAGTCTTGACAGAAACTAATTTGCAGGATCGGAGGACAACAAGTCTCGGACAATCATCATTATCATTGTGTCAATTGGGGCTTCACTGGTGACTCTATTTCTGTTCATTAGCATTTGTGTAAGATTAAAGAAGACGAAGAAAAAGCTAAAGAGAAAGCTAACGTTACTTCCACGTAAGAAAATAACATAAATCCTAGAGATCAAACGTTAAATATTTCAACCATGTGTTTTCTGGATCGAACTTCGTTCACTAATTATTAGCCAAACAAAGCTTTTTATCTAAGTTCTCTTGAATGCATGCATACTGATCTCTCAGGTGAAGATGCTGATGAAATCCCAGGTCCAGAAGCTTTGCAACTTGACTTTGACACCATTCAAAATGCCACTGATAACTTTTCAGAAGCAAATAAACTTGGTGAAGGGGGATTTGGTTCTGTTTACAAGGTACTAGCTAGTAATATATATATATATATATATATATATACTGAAATTTTCAGGTGCGGACGTCCGCACCGTACGGATTCCGGCTTTTGGCCGGCGTTCCGGTCACCAAATCCGATCTCCACCGTTCAGATTATAGGTATGCGTGTATAGATCAACCCTGTAAAATTTCATTCAAATCGGTGATCGTTTGATACCTCAAAATTGCGATTTACACGAACGGACAGAAATTAGTAAACCGGAACCGTTCGTATTCCGGTTGGTAAATCATGATTTTGATGTATCAAACGATTGCCGATTTGGATGAAATTTTATAGGGTTGATCTATACACGCATACCTATAATCTGAACGGTGGAGATCGGATTTGGTGACCGGAACGCCGGCCAAAAGCCGGAATCCGTACGGGTGCGGACGGTGCGGACGTCCGCACCTGAAAAGGACTGTATATATATATATATATGTGTACTGATGCATCATAATGAATCTGATCGACCAACCGTATAAAATTTCTAGTTAGCGTACCTTCATCGTGTAATTTAATTTATGATCAAAGGTGCATATGTTCATGCATGTTGTATGTTGTATGTTGTATGATACTTTAGGGTCAACTTACCAATGGAGAACTTGTAGCGGTGAAAAGACTTTCTATGAATTCTAGACAGGGAGATATAGAATTTAAAAATGAGGTCTTATTGATGGCGAAACTTCAACATCGGAATTTAGTCAGGCTTCGAGGTTTCTGCTTGGAAGGAATTGAAAGGGTTCTTGTTTATGAATACGTCCCTAATACAAGTCTCGATCATATCATATTTGGTACAACAGAAACCCAACTCTCTTATTATCTTTCAAAATCATAATATTTGTATATAACACAATCGATCTAATTTTGTGTAGACCCAACAGAGCGGGCACAACTGGATTGGAATAGCCGCTACAAAATTATTGTAGGAATTGTTAGGGGGCTCCTGTACCTTCATGAAGATTCTCGTCTTCGAATTATTCATCGTGATCTCAAAGTTAGTAACATTTTGTTGGATGATGAACTTAATCCCAAAATTGCAGATTTTGGCATGGCAAGGTTGTTTGTACATGATCAAACTCAAGGCAATACGAGTCGAATTGTGGGAACCTAGTAAGTTATACAAGTTCTTACCAGTGTTATTTATGCATGATAAGTGAACAATACACAAAACTGAAATGCATATATTGTCAAAGTTTATGACTTTCTTGTCATATGCAGCGGATATATGGCTCCGGAGTATGCAATGCACGGACAATTTTCTGTTAAGTCTGACGTATATAGTTTCGGCGTGTTAATTTTAGAGATTGTCGCCGGACAGAAGAATAGTTGCTTTCGTCATGGAGAGAGTATAGAGGATCTTCTAAGCTATGTGAGTAAATAACATAATACATGTTATTATGTACCTAAGATTAATGTTGGTTTATTTTTGCTATTATTGAATGCAACACAAGAAAATATTTTTGAATGGCTATTATATGTGTTTCAGGCATGGAGATGTTGGAAAGAAGGGAATGCTCCAAATCTAATAGATCCGACATTAAGGAATGGCTCCAGATCAGAAATGATGAGATGCATCCAAATTGGACTATTATGTGTGCAAGAAAATGTAGTTGATAGGCCAACCATGGCTTCAATTAATGTCATGTTGAATAGCTACTCTCTAACTCTCCCGTTACCTTCCACACCCAGCAGCACTTTCACGACTAGCAGAACCGATCCATTGGCAATGGAATACACTTCAACAGTGGACGAGTCAAGTCAACCAAATAGCAGCAGCATCTTGATCGAAGGTACGGTTGTCAATGAGGATTGGACTGAACTATATCCTCGTTAGTAGTCAACCAAATAACATGTTGTCCTATTGCTTAAATATTGGCTATTCCATTCCCACAGCATGTGGAGAAGCTTAAAGGTTTTGTACCAGGTGACCTGTTGATCTTTCTCTCAGTTTCAGTCTTTTAGAAGTTTTATTTATATATTTATTTATTTTTTATGTATCTGTATAATGGTTTTCTGTATAATGATTTTATCAGTAAAGTCATATTGTATTATAAAAAAGAAAAGCCCGTTGGGTTGTGAAACAGGCAAGTGATAAGACAATATCAAAATCAATAAAAAGGCCATCTTGGCCTAGACCAAGGTAAGTCTTAAAGTATGTGTCTAGACTGCTAGATATACATCGATCCCATTCAAATGATCTAATACACAACAATGCAATGTATGGATGCAAAATGATTTTATCAGGAAGTGCTTGAAATATAAGCAAAAATAAGCAACAGCATAACTTGATTTGGCTGAAGATTCCAACCACGCCAGTTGGTTTTCACAACTGGGTTGACCAGTGACAGAGAGTCTTCGGTTCCTTACAACCTCACATACACTCCTGTCAATTTATAGTTACATCCAGTTCAAGAAACTCGGCAGCTGAAATTCTCATATATAAAAATGTTTTAGGCAACAGACTTGAATACTCGATTCGAGTCTTCGCCCCCATGTCATTGTTCGAAACGATAAGTGAGCTTTTGTAAAAAAAAAAACGATTAGTGAGCCAAAAAGGAAAAAGAAGCCCAGCTCTGCGTTGCCTTTCCCGCTGGTCGGCCTTTAGTCAAAGTCTTCTCTTCTGAGGGCTCAGTGATCCTACCAGCGTAATAACTATAGTCAGTTTTTGTAGCAGAATCATATGTCCGAGTTGCATATTATTGAAATTAGACACGAGAATGAGTCGGTGGACGCCAAAGATGTTCCTGCTTGATTATTAACGTTGGAGAGTTTCAGGTAAATTATCTGTATGTACAATTTTGAATAATGATACAATGCGCGCTTTAGATATGCCATCAGATATGCATGTTTACTGTGATACAACTTTGTGCTCATGAGTACTTTTGATAGTGATTTTGTTCTCTAGCAATAACTCACGAGTTGCAGTAATTTATTTCCTTAGCACATATAAGTAATTCAAATATAAGTCAAGTAACCTTGGTTCAAATTCGATTGTGCAGTTTAATCTAACAACAATATTTTGTGTTTGCATCACAAGTAATAAGGAGTCAGTTGCAAAAGATTTTAACTAGTCATTTACTTTGTGTACAGATTGTATTATGTTATTGTGCTCGTATGAGAGTAATCATGGTTATGAACCTATGGGTAGGATGAGTGATGCTCAATTATTGTTGTTCTAGTTTATAATATAACAGTGGAACTCAAGTGCGGAATCAAAGGTTGTTGAGCATGAAAGACCCAGACACAGGTTCTATTCAGTACTACTCTACAAGAAGTATTTGTGCTCTAAGTTCAAAATCAAATTGACTTGATTCAATTTGTTTACAGTTTTATATTAATAATGGAATTTGTTTTGCGTTGGTCATTTCAGGTTGAAAGGCAATGTTGAACTGGAGAGGCAGTAGAAAATGGTGGAGTGTATTTATGGACGCTATGGTAAAAATTGGGACGGAAAGAATTATTTGTCCTTAAATAAGTTTAGGAACGTGTCAGGGAAGCAAACTTCATTATACGTCTGTAACTTGCATTTATGGACGCTTTGTTCGTCTGTAAGGCAAAGATAGACACGTTAAAGACCTAAAAACTGGCTTGACTTGAGTAAAAGACTTCGGGGAGTGCTTGCGTGATGTTCAAGTCGAACAAGGACATCTCTGACTTTTCTGTTGCAAGGAGTATAATTCCAATTTATTGTCCTAGTTTACGCGTAAGTATTAATCTACCAATGACCAATGGTGTTAAGCAGTCCCGTCTCGATCATGGTATTAATCCAAGGACGTTGTAAGTACGAGTATCGATCCCATGCATAAATATAAGGCACTGGTCTTTAAAAAAACAAGTTAACAAGAGCATTTGATCGAGCAACGTACATAACATTTCGGGATTTTCGGCCAATGGTTTCCTCAAGAGCTATATTCTTCTTCCTCTGTTCCACTACTGTTCTGATGCTCATGATCACACAAGCCTTTGCGTTTCAGGCATGTTCGAACGACAAAGGCAACTACACCGCTAACAGTACCTACCAAAGAAACCTTAACACGGTCCTCACCTCTCTTCGGACCTCAAAAAACACTACCGGCTACGGCTTCTACTATTCCTCCTACGGCGAAAACCCTGATCGAGTCGAAGCAATTTTACTATGCAGAGGAAACGTCAACGCCGATGACTGCCTCAAATGCCTCAATGACTCTAGAGTTACTCTCACAGGAGTCACAGCGCATTGCCCTAACCAGAAGGAAGCTTTTAGTTGGACCGACCTCTGCACGTTACGCTACTCAAACCGATCCATCTATGGCATAATGGAAACGGCGCCTAGTGAAATTGCATTCGCTACTCAGGATGTATCGCCAAATCTAACAACAGAATTCTTTCAACAGCGTCAAGAGTTACTGCTAAGCATGAAAGTTGAAGCTGCTTCGGCTGGGCCTCTTAGGAAGTATGCTTTTGGAAACAGGACCGTCGGATCGTCTGTCATGAATATATACGCAGTGATGGAGTGTACACCAGATTTGTCTGAAAAAGAGTGCACTGATTGCCTAGAGGATGCTTTTGGACGATTCGATTCGAATGTACCCTATGGAAAGAAGGGTGGGATAATTCTAGGACCTAGCTGCTTTTTCAGGTATGAGAATTATAAAATCATTGACCCAGAAACTGTGGTGCCGCTGCCATCACCACCACAACTCTCACCAACATCTCCCCCTCAACCGCCAATTATCACGACAGGTAATTGCTTTATCCTATGACCACGAGATCATTATACATGGATAAAGATACATAATTTATTATCTTCAACACATGCATGGATGTTTCACATTAAAACCGAGCTTCACTCTTGAGTCTTGACAGAAACTAATTTGCAGGATCGGAGGACAACAAGTCTCGGACAATCATCATTATCATTGTGTCAATTGGGGCTTCACTGGTGACTCTATTTCTGTTCATTAGCATTTGTGTAAGATTAAAGAAGACGAAGAAAAAGCTAAAGAGAAAGCTAACGTTACTTCCACGTAAGAAAATAACATAAATCCTAGAGATCAAACGTTAAATATTTCAACCATGTGTTTTCTGGATCGAACTTCGTTCACTAATTATTAGCCAAACAAAGCTTTTTATCTAAGTTCTCTTGAATGCATGCATACTGATTGACAAGGCGGTTTAACACCTCTCAAAGATACCCTATTCACAACCTGGATATATCAATGTAGTAAAATAAATAAGGGTTATCGAACACGAGGAATTGGTGAAACTAAATCCTAACACACTACTATGCTGACAGACTCGACTACAGTACACTAATGGCTATCGAACCTAAGCTAGACAGACTCAAATGCAGCGAGATTTTGACACAATGAACTAGACACAGTGGCGGACTACCACACAAAATTTGAGGGTATTCGGAGTTGATTTGGTCACCGAAATAAATCAGCGAAGTTACAGCTAATGCAGAAAATAAATGCTGAAAGTAAATATGCTAATGAATGCAAATTGTTGTAGATAACTAATGAGATATGAATGTTAAAAACTTCTCTCCACCCTAGACATACTTACGACCTCCCCAATATAATTGAACTAACCATGGATGAATACTCTCCACACAAGAGCTTTGGTTAAGTCATCTTATGTATTACACTCTCTTACTTTGCATGAAAGAGGGAGGGACAATCCGCTCGATCTTGATCCTCACTTAACCGACTTATACATATGGTGATGTAAGCCTAGAGAACTGAAGTCATTACATTCTAAGAGTGTTTGAAGAATAACATAGCTTCAAGGGTTGATAAGGTGGTCACCATTTCATCACTAAGGCTTGTTTCACACAAATTCATGTTTGTCTCTAGAGAATATGCAATGATAAGGTGGTCATATACATAATCAAGACTATAGATCCTAAGCCATGCATCTAAGCGTGCACTCAAAGAAACATGAACATAGAAAACATACGGTGAGTAAACAGTGAAACAAAACTCATCCAAATAATTAATAGAATCAAAAGGGGTTCAAAATCGTAAGCATATCTAGGGCTTCAATCAGCCCCTAACAAAGGAAATTTAGCTACTCATAGTTATAAATAAAAACATCAAAGAGTTCATAAAAAGATAGACAAAAGATGGAGAAGGAAGAACTCTTGGCGATGTCGATATCGAACTAGCTTTCATGCATGCGAGATTCTTCTTCTCCCTTAGCTCTGTTTTGTCTTTTCTTCTTAATCCTCCAGCCGTACGTAACTTGTTCTTTTCTCTAGCGTACCTCCTGTTCAGCCCCCCACTTGCTATATATATATATATGTCTAGGTTGATTAACCTAGCAAGTGGAGCACGTGCTAGCCTCCTATTCCAAGTCCAAGTCCACTTCCAAGTTGCAAATATAATATAAATATCCACATGCAACCCTTCTCCTTGCTAAGCCCACAATTCCTTATGCCATCGAACTTCCTCTATTTCTCTCTCCAACTTTGCTCGATGGCACCACCGTACGTAATCTCCTCGCCAAGGCATATATAATTGCAGTCATTAAACCCATCGAGCTTGCATAAATTCCCTCGCTTGGCTCAACCTCGCCAGACAGCTACAAAACATATTATTTAATCTCCTTTTCTCCATTAATCTCCAAAACACCTAAAGACAAATAAACATAATTAATTCACTCGATTAATAACAATAAACTAAATATAGGGAACAAATTAAATACCAAATAGACGCATAAATATGCGACTATCAAAATACCCCACACTTAGACATTGCTAGTCCTCGAGCAATACACTAAACTAAGACTCTGAAAAGACTCAAAGACTTTAACTACATGACTCTAACACCCTTAACAAATTGTCTCAGCAATCTTCCACAATTGTAACACCAAGATAAGTATGACTCCAAATTTATACCGTAAAATTTCGAAAGTTAATTTCAATGCATGACACACATGTAATATGTAGGACGAAGACATAATCATGGTGAATGTAAAGCTATAGCATGCAACAAACTTGTCAAGATTCAACCTCACAGGTATATGCTATCAAAAGTGTTTCTCTCAAAGTATGTCTGAGGTATTCACTCAACTCAATTACTTGTCAAATGAACCACACCATACGCTTACTCATGTGACTAATCTCCACAGATCAAAGGCTGCCATCTTAAGGATCAAAAGGACTTCATGGGTTGTAATGGGGCTTGGCTCATAGGTTAAGGAATAAATGGATAAGGAATTCAAATATAATTCTAGAACCCAGTAGAGCACCAAATAAGAGACTTCTTCAAACTTTACAACCATGAACTTTCTCACTTTTGTGGCCGAATTTCATCTTGTTGGGCCTTCACATGCATCATTGTTTTCATCAACAGTTAACTCAGGTATCAAGCTAGACATCACATTTTTCTTCTTTTCTTTTCTTTTCACTTCATTCTTTTTTCATCTTTTTTTTTTCCAAACACTAGCTTGATACCCCACACTTATTTCTTTGCATCACTTTTCGACATTGTCGCCGTCTTCACATACCTGTCTCATGTATAGCTCTACCAAGTCCTAGAACAAGGGTAAAGATATAACTATTCTAAGGTTTAAGGTCAGAGATATGTGGGTGATAACATAAAGTTTAAACATGTAGGCTCGAAGTGGTTAACTAAGGGGTGCACATCTTATGTACACAAAATCAGGACACAGGCTTATATGGCTATGGTGGTGTCCCCTAAATGCCTTTATCACTTCCTCAATCAAAACAATTATTGACTATAAGCTTTGAAAAGCACAAGAGCAAGTTCTAGTAATATCTAGAGTCCATTAACTTAATCTGTGGCAAGCAATTGACACTCAATAAAGAAAGCATGTGTAATCACATATAGGCTCAATCGCTCACAGGTTAAATGAATCTCAACAAAGTTTAAGCATGCCAAAATCTGTACCATGTTAACTTTTTCTACATCCACTACACATTCGCATCTGCATCATATATCAAGATTAACCAAAGAAACTTAAATAACATGATCATCTTTTAGTCACAATTACGGAAGATATAATCACATCATGGACTAGTTAAGGGCACCTAAAGACACAAAATAAAAGACTCTTTTTATGTTTTTCTTGACACTTTTCACTTTTGTATTTGGTTTTTCAAATAAGACACTAAAATACCTAAGGAAAACAAAGAAAAACTCAAAAATATCAACATCGAGCGAGCAGCTCGCCAGACACAGTGTAGCGAGCAACACATCTCGCTTGAATTTTAAAAAATTAATCACTAATCGTAATAGGCTGAAATTTTGGGACAACAAACTAGAGACGTTTAAAAACACACCCTCAAAATTACGAGCCCTATAACTCTGTCAAATAAATTATACAAAACAGCATAATGTTTGCTCGCCAACAACTTCGCTGGCGAACAACGTGTATCGAAGCTCGCTAGGATTTTAAAAAATTAGTCATACATCGAAATAAGCTGAAATTTTGGGAGCACTCGATAGACTCATTTACAAAACTGCCCTCAAAATTTCAGAAAATTACGAGACCCCTAGCTATCGAAGATGAATGACACGAACAGGTTACTGTTCAGTACTGAGAACTGTTGCTCGCTTGACTCAGCTCCACTTCGCCAGAATTATATAGAATTAATGACAGAGTAGAATGAGCTGAAATTTAGGGGAAACAAACTAGACACATTTATATACATTCCCTCAAAATTTCAAAAATTTACGAGACTTCTAGATATGGCGAACAAATCACGCGAAATATCAAACTGAACAGTACAACAAGCGAAGCTCGCTGGAGACTCATTCCCTCGCTAGAATTTTTCAGAATTGATCATACATTGGAAGGAGCTGAAATTTTAAGAGCATAAATTAGACACATGTAAAAACATCCTCTAAAAATTTCAAAAATTTACGAGACCTCACACTATATCAAATAATTGACACGAAACAGCATACTGTACAGTACCAAAATAACGAAAAATTTATACATATACGCTAAGGATATGATATAAACCCCACCCCACACTTGAAATTTGCATTGTCCTCAATGTGAGATAAAACTAAAACATACAATGCATCAAACAAGCATGGAATGAAACACATGACACATCACAAATCACACTAAACATGGAGAAAAATAAAGCAAAGGAGAAAGATAGAGAGTTTAAGAATTTCAAATCTGGTTTTCCACGCTCTCCATCAACATGGGTTGCCTCCCAAGTAGCGCTAAGTTTAACGTCTTCAGCCAGACAGTGCACACCGATTTCAATCCTCTGGTGTAGGATCTTGAAGAGGAATCTCTTCCACGTCTCGCACTTGAGACGGCTCATAGAATGGCTTGAGTCTATGTCCGTTCACCTTAAATGTGCTGCCCTCTCTTGGATTCAGAACTTCAACTGCACCATGAGCAAACACATTACGGACAATATAAGGACCAGTCCATCTGGACCGTAGCTTACCTGGAAACAACTTCAGCCGCGAGTTGAATAACAACACTTTTTGCCCATTGACAAAAGTTTTTTCCTTGATCATGTTGTCATGAAATATTTTTGTCTTCTCCTTGTAAATGCGGCTAGATTCATAGGCATTATTTCGAATCTCAGCAAGCTCATTCAGTTGCAACTTCCTATGAACACCAGCATCATCAATATCAAAATTGAATCGTTTCACTGCCCAATATGCCTTGTGTTCAAGCTCTACTGGAAGGTGGCAGCCTTTTCCATAAACCATCCGATAGGGAGACATTCCAATCGGCGTTTTGAAAGCTGTTATGTAAGCCCACAACGCTTCATCCAGGCGTTGGCTCCAATCCTTCCTTGATGGTCCAACAGTCTTCTCCAGAATTTGCTTGATCTGCCGGTTAGACACTTCTACTTGCCCGCTCGTCTGAGGGTGATAAGGTGTCGCCACCTTATGATGCACATGAAACTTCTTGAGCAACGCTGCAAATGACTTGTTGCAAAAGTGAGAACCGCCATCACTTATTATGTACCTGGGGGTGCCAAATCTCACAAAAAGTGATTTTAAAAACTTCAAAACAACAGCAGCATCGTTAGTACGAGTGGCTACTGCCTCCACCCACTTTGAAACATAATCAACTGCAAGTAGAATGTAATTATTCTGAAAAGAGCTAGGAAAAGGACCCATAAAGTCAATACCCCACACATCAAAAATCTCAACCACTAAAATTGGGTGCTGGGGCATTTGATCCTTAGGACCTAAGTTACCTGTCAGTTGGCATCGAGCACATGATTTATGAAACTTATGTGCATCGCCAAACAGTGTTGGCCAGAAGAATCCACTCTCAAGTACTTTCATTGCAGTCTTCTTTCCAGCAAAATGGCATCCTGCTACATGTGAGTGACAAAAAGATAGAATTGAATGAAATTCAGTTTCAGGCACACACCTTCTTATTAGCAAGTCTGGATAATGTTTCCATAAGTATGGCTCATCCCACACATAGTACTTAGCTTCCTTGACAAGCTTGTCCTTCTGTGCTCTGGTGAAGTCTGGTGGAATATATCCACTTACCTTGTAGTTAACAATATCAGCATACCAGGGCTCCACAGCTTGAACAATAAAGAGTTGTTCATCTGGAAAGCTATCTCTGAGAGGAAGAGTGTCTTCTTCTGCGTTGGAACCGTGGGTGAGTCTACTCAAGTGATCCGCCACCACATTTTCAGAACCCTTCTTGTCTTTGATCTCAATATCAAACTCCTGAAGTAAGAGCATCCATCGAATCAACCTAGGCTTGGCATCCTGTTTAGTCATCAAATATCTCAAAGCAACATGGTCAGAAAATATGATAACTTTAGTTCCTAACAAGTAAGACCTAAACTTTTCAAAAGCAAAAACCACTGCTAAGAGCTCCTTTTCTGTAGTTGAGTAATTCAACTGTGCATCATTTAAAGTACGGGAGGCATAATAGATGACATGTGGGAGTCTTTGTGGTCGTTGGCCAAGAACAGCGCCAACAGCATAGTCTGAAGCATCACACATGAGCTCAAATGGTAGACTCCAATCCGGTGCTTGAATGATGGGAGCTGTAGTGAGCAACTCCTTGAGCTTATTGAATGCTTGCAAGCACTCATCGGTGAAGTTGAAAGCTACATCTTTCTGGAGCAATGCACATAACGGTCTGGATATCTTGGAGAAATCCTTGATAAACCTGCGATAAAATCCTGCATGTCCAAGAAAAGATCTCACCTCCTTCACAGTGGAAGGAGGGGGTAAGGTACGCACAATTTCAACCTTAGCTTTATCAACCTCTATACCTCTAGCTGAAATAACATGTCCCAAAACTATACCTTGTTCCACCATAAAGTGGCATTTTTCCCAATTAAGTACAAGGTTAGTTTCTACACAACGCTCTAAAACCATAGCTAGATTATGAAGACAGATGTCAAAAGAATCACCGAAAACAGAGAAATCATCCATAAATACCTCAATGATCTTTTCAACCATGTCTGAGAAAATACTTACCATGCACCTCTGAAATGTGGCAGGTGCATTGCATAAACTAAATGGCATTCTCCTATAAGCAAAAGTGCTATAGGGACATGTGAAGGTGGTCTTCTCTTGATCATCCTTATGTATGGCTATCTGGTTGTACCCTGAATAACCATCTAAGAAACAATAATATTCATGACCTGCCAACCTTTCCAACATCTGATCAATGAATGGGAGCGGAAAGTGATCTTTTCTTGTGGTGGCATTGAGCTTGCGGTAGTCAATACACACTCTCCATCCCGTTTGAACTCTTTGAGGTACCAACACGTTCTCGTCATTCTTTACCACTGTGATTCCTGAACGTTTGGGCACAACCTGCACAGGACTAATCCACTTGCTGTCAGAAATAGCATAAATGATACCTGCGTCTCGAAGCTTGATGACTTCTTTCTTGACAACTTCCATCATGGGAGGATTAAGACGACGTTGAGCTTCCCTTGTTGGTTTAGCTCCCTCCTCCAGATGGATCCTGTGGGTACACAATGTTGGGCAGATGCCCTTGATATCGGCTATTGTCCATCCAATGGCGGCCTTGTATTCCCTAAGTACATTCAGTAACTTCTCCTCTTGTAACGTTGAGAGCTTGGAAGAGATGATGACTGGAAGTGTATCATCCTCCCCTAGGAAAGCATACTTTAAATGCTCGGGAAGAAGTTTAAGCTCTAATGTGGGTGCCACCTGTATAGACGGAACAAGAACGTCATCTGAAATTGGAAGAGCAATGGGTTTAGAATATTTACCTTTCATAATTGGCAAGGATTCAAGTGCTTCTTCCATAGCATAATACTCTTCTTCCATTTCAAGATCCTCAGCTGAAGCTATCTCAAAAATAGGTTCAACTTTCTTTTCCTCGCCAAGCTTCAGACTTGGAACATCTTCTTTTCCAGATACCTCGATGACCTTCCTCAAAGGATCCTCCTCCAATGAATAGTGAATGAATTCCTGCACAAAACTCTCAAAAGTGTCAATTGAACAACATGAATAAGCATCATCACTATTCGGATGTTTGAGAGCTTCATAAATATTGAAGTGGATTTTCTCCTCAGCTACTTCCATACTCAATGATCCATCGAAACAATCTATCTTTGTACGCGCTGTTCTCAAGAACGGTCTCCCAAGAATCAATGGTATTTCTGATGGCATTGGCTCATGCTCCATCTCCAGCACAAAGAAATCTGCTGGAAATATCAAATTTCCCACCTGCACCAAAACAACCTCAATAATACCTTGAGGGTAACAGTTAGACCGATCAGCAAGTTTAATGGTGACACCTGTGGGAATAAGTTCTCCCATTTTCAACCTGTTATAAGCAGTGTATGGCATTAAATTAATGGAAGCACCTAAATCAAGTAAAGCACCCGCAAACCTGTGATCACCAATGGTACATGGGATCGTAAAACGTCCTGGATCACCTAACTTAGGTGGGAGCTTTCTTTGAAACACAGTAGATACTCTCTCTCCCAAAGCTACAGTCTCAGTTCCATTGAATTTTCTCTTTGTTGTGCACAAGTCTTTCAGGAACTTTGCATACTGTGGTATCTGCTTGATCACATCCAACAATGGGATGTTTACTCCTACCTTTCTGAACACATCCAAGATCTCCTTCTCTTTTTCAACCTTCACATGTTTCTTCAACCTGCTAGGAAAAGGTAAATTAGGAATAATGGAAGGAGTAGAGGATACCTGACCTGATTTTTGATTTGTCAGTTCTTCTGTTTCAGGTGCATTTTCGATGGCTCGAATTGGGGTTCCTGCAGAATCTTCTGACGGCTTGTCCATCGGCTTGTAAGGGACAAGTTGTTCAAGAACGGGCTCTTCCCATTTTCGCTTTGTTAACTCGGGCAGTTCTTCCAACACCTTCCCACTCTTCAAGGTCATCGCATGAGCTTCGTATTTTGTGTTGGGATTTGGAAGAGTGTTGCTGGGAAGACTTCCTTCTTTGACTTGAGCAAGTGTTTGCTGAATTTGGCTCACTTGTCGCTCCAATAAGTCAATTGCCTTCCCTTGCTGCAGAGTCGTAGCTTTGATATCTTGGCGAAAGGCACTACTCTCCTCTCGCTCCTTCTTGTTGTCAAACATCATTTGTTGCATCATGGCTTCCAAGGTAGAATTTCCTGATGATGTTTGAGCTTGAGCTTGTTGTTGCTGAGGCATACGCCTTTGGCCAAACTGCTGCCCATCTCCTGTAGGCTGCCTCTGCTGAAATCCAGGTGGAACAATAGGAGGATTGAGCACATTGTTGCTCCTATAGCTCAAAAGGTCTCTATTTCCACCATATTTGTTGGGTTGTCTCTGGAAGTAATTTGCTTCTTCCTCTTGATCAACCTCTTCTTCTGCTCTGAACTTGGGACAATCTTCTGCTAAATGGCTTGTCGCTGAACATAAAGTGCACACAACCTGAGCTGCAGCAACTGTTGTCTTCTTGCTCACTTTCAGACTACTCGCAATCAGAGCAATATCATTCTCCATCGAGCTTAATCTTTTTTCCATGGCTCCATCGATTGCAACTGCATTGAGAGACCTTCTACTTGCTCCCATGGATCTATCCCTTGACTGAAATTGCCTTGAATTTTCTGCTTGGTTCTCAACAACTTCCTTGGCTTCAACTCCAGTCATATTCCACCAATTTCCCCCACAAGCTGAATCAAGCTTTGACCTATTGAAAGAATCAAGTCCTTCATAGAAGAACTCCATTTGAGTGTTGATGTCAAACTTATGGTGAGGGCATTGTCGAAGAAGACTCTTAAATTGGCTCCAGGCTTCATGTAGTTCATCACTGTCTTTCTGCCTGAATGTGCTAATTTGCTTCTTCAAGTTCTTGGTGCGTGAAGCAGAGTAGAACTCTTTCATAAATGCAGAGCACATCTTCTCCCATGTGTCCATAGATAAAGGAGCTAAAGAATTATACCATGCTTTTGCTTGCTCCTTCAAAGAGAACGAAAACAAGAGGAGTTTCACAGTATCCTCTTCCACATTAGTCGATCTCTGGATTCTGCACAATGCTGTAAACTCATTGAGATGGTCCTGAGGGTCTTCAGAAGGCGTTCCTCTGAAGTGTGGCAGATTCGATATAAGTGATGGGGGAATGGAATAAGCCCCCAGATTTTCTGGTAGTACGATCGGTGAATCTGCTGTACCTGTGCCCGGTATAAAGGACTCTCTCAGCTTGGTTGCATTTGCCATTCTTCTTGGTGATGGTGGTGGTGTCGGAATACTCTGTTCTTCCTCAAACTCAGACCCTGTATCAGAATGTATTTCTTGCTCAGGCTGACCACCACTGTTCACGTTCATGGACCGTTGTCCCTGCTGCTTCCTGTTTTGCCTTGCTGAGCGTTCAATCTCTGGATCAAGTAATAATGGCTCAGCGCTTCTTGTGTTCCTAGTACGCATACACAATGCTCTTGCACACAGAAGAGACAGTAAGACTCAAAAGAAAAAGAAAACAAAACAAAACAAAACTGAAAATTAAAGACTCTATTAGGACTTAGAATTAAGCAACTCCCCGGCAGCGGCGCCAAAATTTGACAAGGCGGTTTAACACCTTTCAAAGATACCCTATTCACAACCTGGATATATCAATGTAGTAAAATAAATAGGGGTTATCGAACACGAGGAATTGGTGAAACTAAATCCTAACACACTACTATGCTGACAGACTCGACTACAGTACACTAATGGCTATCGAACCTAAGCTAGACAGACTCAAATGCAGCGAGATTTTGACACAATGAACTAGACACAGTGGCGGACTACCACACAAAATTTGAGGGTATTCGGAGTTGATTTGGTCACCGAAATAAATCAGCGAAGTTACAGCTAATGCAGAAAATAAATGCTGAAAGCAAATATGCTAATGAATGCAAATTGTTGTAGATAACTAATGAGATATGAATGTTAAGAACTTCTCTCCACCCTAGACATACTTACGACCTCCCCAATATAATTGAACTAACCATGGATGAATACTCTCCACACAAGAGCTTTGGTTAAGTCATCTTATGTATTACACTCTCTTACTTGGCATGAAATAGGGAGGGACAATCCGCTCGATCTTGATCCTCACTTAACCGACTTATACATATGGTGATGTAAGCCTAGAGAACTGAAGTCATTACATTCTAAGAGTGTTTGAAGAATAACATAGCTTCAAGGGTTGATAAGGTGGTCACCATTTCATCACTAAGGCTTGTTTCACACAAATTCATGTTTGTCTCCAGAGAATATGCAATGATAAGGTGGTCATATACATAATCAAGACTATAGATCCTAAGCCATGCATCTAAGCGTGCACTCAAAGAAACATGAACATAGAAAACATACGGTGAGTAAACAGTGAAACAAAACTCATCCAAATAATTAATAGAATCAAAAGGGGTTCAAAATCGTAAGCATATCTAGGGCTTCAATCAGCCCCTAACAAAGGAAATTTAGCTACTCATAGTTATAAATAAAAACATCAAAGAGTTCATAAAAAGATATACAAAAGATGGAGAAGGAAGAACTCTTGGCGATGTCGATATCGAACTAGCTTTCATGCATGCGAGATTCTTCTTCTCCCTTAGCTCTGTTTTGTCTTTTCTTCTTAATCCTCCAGCCGTACGTAACTTGTTCTTTTCTCTAGCGTACCTCCTGTTCAGCCCCCCACTTGCTATATATATATATATATATGTGTGTCTAGGTTGATTAACCTAGCAAGTGGAGCACGTGCTAGCCTCCTATTCCAAGTCCAAGTCCACTTCCAAGTTGCAAATATAATATAAATATCCACATGCAACCCTTCTCCTTGCTAAGCCCACAATTCCTTATGCCATCGAACTTCCTCTATTTCTCTCTCCAACTTTGCTCGATGGCACCACCGTACGTAATCTCCTCGCCAAGGCATATATAATTGCAGTCATTAAACCCATCGAGCTTGCATAAATTCCCTCGCTTGGCTCAACCTCGCCAGACAGCTACAAAACATATTATTTAATCTCATTTTCTCCATTAATCTCCAAAACACCTAAAGACAAATAAACATAATTAATTCACTCGATTAATAACAATAAACTAAATATAGGGAACAAATTAAATACCAAATAGACGCATAAATATGCGACTATCACTGATCTCTCAGGTGAAGATGCTGATGAAATCCCAGGTCCAGAAGCTTTGCAACTTGACTTTGACACCATTCAAAATGCCACTGATAACTTTTCAGAAGCAAATAAACTTGGTGAAGGGGGATTTGGTTCTGTTTACAAGGTACTAGCTAGTAATATATATATATATATATATATATGTACTGATGCATCATAATGAATCTGATCGACCAACCGTATAAAATTTCTAGTTAGCGTACCTTCATCGTGTAATTTAATTTATGATCAAAGGTGCATATGTTCATGCATGTTGTATGTTGTATGTTGTATGATACTTTAGGGTCAACTTACCAATGGAGAACTTGTAGCGGTGAAAAGACTTTCTATGAATTCTAGACAGGGAGATATAGAATTTAAAAATGAGGTCTTATTGATGGCGAAGCTTCAACATCGGAATTTAGTCAGGCTTCGAGGTTTCTGCTTGGAAGGAATTGAAAGGGTTCTTGTTTATGAATACGTCCCTAATACAAGTCTCGATCATATCATATTTGGTACAACAGAAACCCAACTCTCTTATTATCTTTCAAAATCATAATATTTGTATATAACACAATCGATCTAATTTTGTGTAGATCCAACAGAGCGGGCACAACTGGATTGGAATAGCCGCTACAAAATTATTGTAGGAATTGTTAGGGGGCTCCTGTACCTTCATGAAGATTCTCGTCTTCGAATTATTCATCGTGATCTCAAAGTTAGTAACATTTTGTTGGATGATGAACTTAATCCCAAAATTTCAGATTTTGGCATGGCAAGGTTGTTTGTACATGATCAAACTCAAGGCAATACGAGTCGAATTGTGGGAACCTAGTAAGTTATACAAGTTCTTACCAGTGTTATTTATGCATGATAAGTGAACAATACACAAAACTGAAATGCATATATTGTCAAAGTTTATGACTTTCTTGTCATATGCAGCGGATATATGGCTCCGGAGTATGCAATGCACGGACAATTTTCTGTTAAGTCTGACGTATATAGTTTCGGCGTGTTAATTTTAGAGATTGTCGCCGGACAGAAGAATAGTTGCTTTCGTCATGGAGAGAATATAGAGGATCTTCTAAGCTATGTGAGTAAATAACATAATACATGTTATTATGTACCTAAGATTAATGTTGGTTTATTTTTGCTATTATTGAATGCAACACAAGAAAATATCTTTGAATGGCTATTATACGTGTTTCAGGCATGGAGATGTTGGAAAGAAGGGAATGCTCCAAATCTAATAGATCCGACATTAAGGAATGGCTCCAGATCAGAAATGATGAGATGCATCCAAATTGGACTATTATGTGTGCAAGAAAATGTAGTTGATAGGCCAACCATGGCTTCAATTAATGTCATGTTGAATAGCTACTCTCTAACTCTCCCGTTACCTTCCACACCCAGCAGCACTTTCATGACTAGCAGAACCGATCCATTGGCAATGGAATACACTTCAACAGTGGACGAGTCAAGTCAACCAAATAGCAGCAGCATCTTGATCGAAGGTACGGTTGTCAATGAGGATTGAACTGAACTATATCCTCGTTAGTAGTCAACCAAATAACATGCTGAACTATATCATTTTATTTATATATTTATTTATTTTTTATGTATCTGTATAATGGTTTTCTGTATAATGATTTTATCAGTAAAGTCATATTGTATTATAAAAAAGAAAAGCCCGTTGGGTTGTGAAACAGGCAAGTGATAAGACAATATCAAAATCAATAAAAAGGCCATCTTGGCCTAGACCAAGGTAAGTCTTAAAGTATGTGTCTAGACTGCTAGATATACATCGATCCCATTCAAATGATCTAATACACAACAATGCAATGTATGGATGCAAAATGATTTTATCAGGAAGTGCTTGAAATATAAGCAAAAATAAGCAACAGCATAACTTGATTTGGCTGAAGATTCCAACCACGCCAGTTGGTTTTCACAACTGGGTTGACCAGTGACTGAGAGTCTTCGGTTCCTTACAACCTCACATACACTCCTGTAAATTTATAGTTACATCCAGTTTAAGAAACACGGCAGCTGAAATTCTCATATATAAAAATGTTTTAGGCAACAGACTTGAATACTCGATTCGAGTCTTCGCCCCCATGTCATTGTTCGAAACGATAAGTGAGCTTTTGTAAAAAAAAAAACGATTAGTGAGCCAAAAAGAAAAAGAAGCCCAGCTCTGCGTTGCCTTTCCCGCTGGTAGGCCTTTAGTCAAAGTCTTCTCTTCTGAGGGCTCAGCGGTCCCAGATGTTAGAGCCAACCTCATTAGACCTATAAGCTCACTACCAGCGTAATAATTATAGTCGATGATTTTTTTAAAACTATAGCCGACGAGATTTTATGTTAGTAGTGACTATAAGAAGGAAATTAAGTCAAATAAGTAATAACCAACCTAATTGGCTAAGACTTTTCCGTTTCTAGAGATGGATGGAATTTAGAACTTCGATAATTGATGTACGTAACTTTGCAACTTAGGCAAGTTTTCATGTACGTATTACTAAATGTAGCCATTAAAAAGCATATGTAGTAGCTCGATATATAAGAGATAGATCAGCTCATAGTTGTGAAACACAATAATCTACCTTGACGAACTTTTACACCTTTACATATCATATTTATATCATCCTAAACACGGATGATAGTACAACACTCTATGGGCTACAATCCAGTGACATTTTTAATTTTTTTTATTATCAAATAGCATATGTCATATATATGTACAATTAGAAAGTTAGTGATTTTAGCCCAGATAAAAAAAATTAAAAGGACAATTGAGAGAGTTAGATGATAAATTTCCACAACAATCAAATGAGTTACTCATTCTCGATGCAGCTTTAGATTCTTATGATGATTATAGGTCTTTTAAGAAAGATGTTATTTACAGTCTTACTGAGAAGTTCTATCCTCAAGATTTTACCTATTTTGAGTTGCATGCTTTAAATTTGCAATTAACGTTTTATGGTGAAGATATTCGTAGCCGCCCAGAGCTTCAAAAGATTTATAGTCTTTCATATTTATGTGTGAAATTGGTTGAAACAAGATTAGCAGAAGACTACCACTTGATTCACAAATCGTTTTGTTTGGTATTAACTCTTTCTATCTCTACGGCAACTCTTCCTACCAATTGACTTCGCAGCAAGATGAAAGAGGAGTTTCTTGATGATTGCATGCTAGTTCATATTGAAAGACAATTTGCTGATAGTATTGACAATGAGTCAATAATTGATGAATTTGCTACAAAAGCTCGTAGAGTACAGCTCAAAATTAGGTAGTCAAAATTTTTTTCTCCCCATATTTATGTAATTATGTTTGATGTAGTGATCTCATTTTGAATTATATTAATCTATCCATTTTAAAAAAAATTATCAAAGAAAAATTTAGCCCAAACTTTTGGGATCCTGACTCCGTCCCGATTCTAAAAGTAATGACTTTATATTTCAACTGATATAAGGGGGAAAAAAGGACAAAAATGACTATTCAACCGTTGTTTTGTGCTTATAAAACAAATACCTCATCATTGCTTGGAATCAAGTACAGAGAGTCTATTTAAACAGAGAAATGAGTTATTCAACATCCTTGTTCTGTTTCGTTCTTGCAATAGTTGTCTTCGGCCTTGTAGCTCCGGCCATCGCCGACGACGTTTATAGCGGCGGTACATGCACACCTACAGCTGACTACTGCTGGAACTGTCCTAGTAATACTAGTGCTAATGCCACCACCGCCTACATAACAAATCTCAGCTCACTCTTCACCTCTTTGTCTTCTATCAACCAAACAAACTACGGTTTTTACAATTCTTCCGTAGGAACTGGCACCAACAAAGTGAATCTAATTGCATTGTGCAGAGGAGACCTTGCCCTTAGCGAATGTCGTGCTTGTTACACTTCAGTCACCTTGCTTCTCTCGCAGAAATGCCCTAGTAAACACCAAGCCATTCTATGGGCCGAGCGTTGCTTTGTTCGATACTCTAATGCCTCCATATTCGGAACCGAAGAGGACGAGCCTGCTAAGTTTTTGCCTAGTCCTAACGGTGCGCCAAACCCTGAAGAATTCGAGCTGGTACTTAACCCCTTGATGAAAAATCTGACACAAAAAGCAGCGTCTGGGGATTCGATGAAGAAATTTGCAGCAGGACATGCGGTTGTTCCTGCAGGAAGTGCAATGAATCAAACCATATATGCAACTGCTCAGTGTACTCCTGATTTGAACAAGCAAGACTGCGGTGAATGCCTTGAAGAGGCTGTTTCGGATATTGCTACATGTTGTGATGGAAAGGATGGAGCGAGGGTTCTTTAAAGTCCTTAAACACAAACTTAGATTGTATAAAGAAAACCTCTCTTTATTATGTTTAGAAAATCACTCAAAACTAAACTCACAATCTCTTGTGTTTCTCAATACAATTATCATAGCTTGACAATAGTATTTATAGAATCAGCTCAACTTAGCTAAAACTAATCATAATCCTACCTCTATTAAGAATTAGACAACTCCTAATTCTATTAGGATTAAGCTTTCCTTGTCTTTATCCAACTTGATAAAGATATCTTAGGCTTCAAGCTATTCTAGAAGCTTATCCAACAATCACCCCCTTAAGCTTTGAGTCCATTTCTGAGAGATCTTGAACACCGATCAATCTCCTCATTGTCTTGAACTTGATTCTTGCTAGGGCCTTTGTTAGAATGTCTGCACATTGTTCTTCTCCGGATACAAATTCCACTTCGATTTGCTCATCTTCAACGCACTCTCGGATGAAGTGATATCACTTGTGGATGTGCTTGCTTCTTCCATGGAACACGGGATTCTTGGTGAGCGCGATGGCTGACTTGTTGTCGATCCTTATGATAGTCTTCTCATAACTTCTTCCCGTTATCTCACTCAACAAGTCTTGGAGCCATATAGCTTGTTTTGCTGCCTCTGTTGCTGCCATGAACTCAGCTTCGCAAGAAGATAGTGCGACTGTGTGTTGCTTCTGTGAACACCATGTTATTGGTGATTCACCAAAGTAAAACACATGTCCTGTCGTACTCCTCCCGTCGTCGATGTCTATGTTATGGCTGCTGTCACTATATCCAACAAGTTTCTGTGTTCCTCCTCTTTTAAATGTTAAGCCAAAAGATATCGTTCCTTGCAAGTATCTTAGAATCTGTTTTAAGGCATTGCCATGTGATTCTCTCGGATCCTGCATATAACGACTTACTACTCCAACTGAGAAAGCAAGATCTGGCCTAGTGTGTAAGAGATACCTCAAGCATCCAATTCTTCTTCGATACATAGAGGCATCTTCGGGTTCCTCTTCCTTTGCTTTAGATAACTTCAAGCCAAACTCCATCGGAATGTAAGTTGGATTGCAAGTATCCAATCCAGCGTCTTGTAAGATCCTTCGTGCGTATGCCTCTTGCTTCAACTCGATGCCATCTTTACTTTGATTGACTTCTATGCCAAGATAGTAAGTTAGCTTTCCAAGATCTGACATCTCGAACTTAGATGACATTCCCTTCTTGAATTCTTGTATGATCTCCAATGTATTTCCTGTTACAAATAAATCATCAACATATACGACAACTAGGAGAAGCTTGGAACCTTCTTTCTTTTGATACACGACACTCTCTTTTGAACACTTTCTGAACTTTAAACTTTTCAAAATTTGGTCGAGCTTCGTGTTCCAGGCTCTCGGGGCTTGTCTTAGGCCGTATAGTGCTTTTGTAAGTTTGAAAACCTTATGCTCTTCTCCCTTCTTTTCAAATCCTTCTGGTTGTGACACATAAACATCCTCGTTTATTTCTCCGTGCAGAAAAGAGGTTTTGACGTCGAGATGATGGATCTCCCATCCATTTGAAGCAGCTAGACCCACGAGCAACCTTATTGTCTCAATTCGAGCTACCGGTGCAAAAACTTCATCAAAATCAATTCCAGATTGTTGAACATATCCTTTTGCAACGAGCCTAGCTTTGAATTTGTTGATCGTTCCATCTGCGTTCCTCTTGATTTTAAACACCCATTTAAGACCAATGATCTTAACTCCTTTCGGTTTTTCCATCAACGTCCAAGTCTTGGTTTTGTTGATTGAATTAATTTCTTCTTGGCAAGCTTTTGTCCACTCCAACGAATCTTTTGCTTCATGATAATTTATCGGTTCATCATTGATTGATAGTAAGAGCTTCTCGCACTCAATATCAGTTAGAAGTAGATAATCATCAAGGTAGCTAGGTCGGACCACTTGTCTTCCTGATTTCGTAAATTGTGGTTGTATGATAGCTTCATGATCAGTTTGTGCTTGCTCCGGGTGTTCTTCCTCTTGTGATTCATCACAATCTTCGTCTTCTTCTTCGTTTTCTCGAGATTGTGTTCTAGGATTGTGATCAGCTTGATCATTGTTGTTCACGTATGGTCCGTGACCCTCGTCCGTGACTTCTCCCCAAGACATACAAAACATACCTGGTTCCTTATTAATCTCTTCACTAGCTCCCTTCCAGTTCCAACCTGCTTTTTCATTAAAGACTACATCTCTGCTTACGACAATTCTCCTTGTTGTCGGGTTGTAGAGCCTATACGCCTTAGTTCCGGGTTCAATTCCTAGATGGACTAAGGTTTGTGAACGGTCATCGAGTTTCTTGAGTTTTACTGACTCAATCTTGGCGTGAGCAAGGCATCTGAAGATTCTAATGTGATAGATGCTCGGTTTCTTATTCCTCAAACATTCATACGGTGTTTGATTCTTCAAGGCTCTTGTGGGGATTCGATTTATCAGATAAGTAGAATGTCGTATAGCTTCTCCCCATAAGAGATTTGGAACATTCATAGCCTTGAGAATACTCCTTGTCATTTCTAGTAGTGTCCGATTTCTCCTTTCCACTACTCCGTTTTGTTGTGGGGTGTAAGGAGCTGTCAAGTGTCTTTTGATCCCGTTTTTGTCGCAAAAATCTTGGAACTCTCTTGACATGAATTCTCCACCTCTATCTGTACGCAAAGTCTTGATCATCTTCTCACATTCCTTCTCTACAAGGTTTTTGAATGCCTTGAACTTCTCAAACGCCTCACTCTTTTCTTTTAATAGAATCGTCCACATGTATCTTGTATAATCATCAATGATTACAAAGATGTACTTGTTGGAAGCTAGTGTAGCTGGTGATATCGGTCCACACAAGTCAGCATGAAGAAGTTCTAATGCTTTTGCTGATCGATATTGAGTTGCACTTGGAAACGGTTGACGTGTTTGTTTTCCAACTAGACATGACTCGCATAGTTGTTTCTCACTGTTGAGTTTTTGTAGGCCGTGTACCATCTCATGTGTCGACATCGTCTTGATGGTGTTGAAACTAATATGGCCGAGTCTTGCATGCCATCTCCATGTTTCTTCTTCGATTTTTGAGTACAAACAAATAGGTTTCCCGATTTTGAGATTGATTTTGTATAATCTATTTGAGGATCTCAAAACTCTCACCAAGAGTCTTCCATTAGGATCGTGTAGCGTCAAGTAGTCATGTATCATCCTTATATCACAACCATGCTCGGTAGCTTGTCCTAAGCTCAATATGTTGCTTTTAAGCTCAGGGATATAGTAGATGTCAGTCACAAGCTGCTGTTCTCCTGTCTTTCCTTCGAACAGGATTGATCCTTTTCCTCCAATGTCTACACTCGATCCATCTCCAAATCTTACTTTTCCTTTGATGTTCTCGTTTATCTCCAAGAAGAATGATCTCACACTGGTCATATGATTGCTCGCACCATTATCTAAATACCAAGTTCCTTTATCTCCTTTTTCTTTCTCATACTTCTTTGGTATTAAGTTTTCCTCATTAAGAAACACTGTCTCGTGCATGTAAAGAGCAACATCAACTTCCGTCGTTTCCACCTTGTTAGCTTCTTAGATGCTCTGTTTTCTTTCAGGACAAACAGAAGCATAATGACCTTGCTTGTTGCATCGATAACACACAATGTTCGATTTGTCTTTCTTATTGTTTGTTTGATTTTGACTTGAACGATCTTGTGTGTTGCTTCTTCCTCTGCCACGTCCTTTGTTTCCTCTTCCTCCTCTTCCGCGGCCTCTTCCTCGAGAGTTTGAGAAATTTGTTTGAGCATACAACAATTTTCCTTGTGAATCGTCTTGTTTATCATCGTTTGTGATTCGCTCTTCATAGGCTTTGAGTCTACCAACAATATCTTCATAGCCTGTTGTCTTTAAATCAAGTACTTGCTCGAGAGAAGCTACGATGTGGATGTATTTGCTTCTAGGCAAACTATTGAGGAATTTCTTTACTACTCTTGGCTCTTCGATTTTTTCTCCAAGGGCTGTAGCTTTTGATGCGAGCTGTGATAACTTTCCAGCAAAGTCATCAATTGTGTCTGAATCCGTCATCTTGATCTTTTCGAATTCAGACATCAAAGTTTGCAGACGTGCCTCCTTGACGCGTTCTGCACCTAAGTTTCGAGTCTTGATCATATTCCAAATATCGCTTGGAGAAACTTGATCACCGACTTGAAGTATAAGTGCTTCGGGGATTGATTGAAAGATTAAAGCTGTCGCAATATCGTTTTTGCCAGCTTCGTCTGATCCAGGTTCAATTGTTTCCCATACTTTGTGAATTCGTAAAACTACTTTCATCCTCATAGCCCATACTGTATAATTCGTTGAATTTAGCATTGGGCAATTGATCGATGAAGGAACTGACTCCTTGCGTGTATCGGCCGCCGTGATGACTTTGGTTTCGTCTCCATCGGCCATGTTGTTCCGACGAGGCCTTTACACACCTTCTCCTCCTTCAAAGTTTTGCTCTGATGCCAAATAAAGTCCTTAAACACAAACTTAGATTGTATAAAGAAAACCTCTCTTTATTATGTTTAGAAAATCACTCAAAACTAAACTCACAATCTCTTGTGTTTCTCAATACAATTATCATAGCTTGACAATAGTATTTATAGAATCAGCTCAACTTAGCTAAAACTAATCATAATCCTACCTCTATTAAGAATTAGACAACTCCTAATTCTATTAGGATTAAGCCTTCCTTATCTTTATCCAACTTGATAAAGATATCTTAGGCTTCAAGCTATTCTAGAAGCTTATCCAACATTCTTAAACCTAGTTGTATGTTGAGGTTTGAGCGCGGCATGTTCTATGAGCCTACGGCTGTAGATTCAGCTTCTCCACCGTCTTCAGCCACTGCGCCGCCACCAACCACAGAAGGTATGTAGGGTATAGGTGACTTTTCTCTGCTAATTTTATTAGATAATACTGATGGAATTTTTTGTAATGAAATACAATACTTTCTTGTGTTTTGTAGGAAATAATACGAGTAACGTAACAACCAAAATACCACCATCGTCGTCGTCGTTCTTCATGTTGCTTTTGTCATTTTTGTGCTTATTTTCAGCTTTGGCACTGTTTTAGAAAACTACATGTCACTTTAATTTTTTGTCAACAATCGATGTTAATAGAATTGGCATTTCATCCTACATTTAAAGTTACTTTCGGTTTGTTTACACATAATTTTTGTACGTATCTACGATATTTCTTTGATATCCTCGTTTATCTCCGATATAAAAAAAAAGGATATAACTGAAGAAATATCTGTAACAGTTGACAATACCAGAAAGAAAAAAATGGAATGCGGTTTGCAAGCATCCACGGACTATGCTTTGATTAGTTTGCAAGAAATATGTGTATGATTAGTCAAAACAAAGTGGGCCACGCCCAATCAAGCAAGAAACAAAGCAGGAAATCGGTAGCCAAGTCACCATTGAGTTGATGGTGCCAATTTCTTACTGGCCTTAGGCTCGTTTTGTGGTAGTGGAAGTTCCTTATCTGCATTTCCGGCCACATCTACCACTCCCATTATCAGTCAATGGTTGATCTGTACTCTCTAGTATGAAGACTAAAGCAGTCCCGTAACTCCGGTCTCGATCATGATAATTCCAAGCTAGCACTGAAGCACATGCTAGCTATCTACGCATACTTTTCGTTGGGGCCAAAGAGGGCCATGACATCTCTCTCTAACCATACATATTCAAACATCATGATCGACTGAATTGATGACATCATTGACATGGGTTGATGACTTCAGAAAAGACAGGGTGAGAAAGTGAAATTAAGTTGAGAATAACCGAGCGCCAACTGCCAAGGAGGGGCAGTTCTTCGTTAGGACGGCCGCACCTGTAGGGCACCAATCAGGGGCTTTCCAGGGGCTGTGTGGGGTAGGAATTTTGACATGGCATAACCTTATTGGCTGCCCTACAAGTGAGGCGGCCTCGCTGAAGAAGTGAAGAGCTGATCTTCGTCCAGATTACTGTGTTTGAAAGAGTAAAGACTTGAAGAGTGAAGACTCGATCAGTAAGAGCCAAAGTAGGATGTCACATAGTCCGCTGGTACGTACTCTGGTAGGCCTAGATGTTGAGAACCCTCATCAGTAAGGCATATGATATGAGGTTATGTATAATTTCTCTCTTATCCGAAGTACGAATGGTTCGAAATATCAACCATGTTATAGAATATTAGGTTTGTGTACCTAATTATGGTAGATAAGTACAATCGATGGTTATTGTTAGTGGTGAGAGTTATGTACTATCATAGATAAGAAAAGATAGTTATGTTAGAGACGGTTATGTACCATTATAAATAAGAACATACAGTTATGTTCTTTGGTAACCGCTGTAAACTACCTGTTGTAAACTCCTATATAAAGAGCTCTTGATTATCAATGAAATATGAACGAGATTGCTTCCAGTTTTACGTTTTCCTTAAACACGTTATCAGCACGAAGCTTAACCAGAGCTTGTTCTATGTGAAATACCAACAACCGAAAATCGATCTCAAAATCACTTTGTCGCAACATGGCTTCAATGGCGTGACTCCAGCACAGCAGCCACTCAACGCGACTGTTTCCCGTCGAGCCAAGCCGACTCCAGTCGCGACTTGTCTTGCACTCGCCCGCACCGATCACTCGCGCCTCACCTCGCGGCTCCCAACACACGTCCGTGACTCCAGAACTTGATCGTGACATAGCACTCAGTTCAACTCCACATTGGCCCAATCAAGCACCCAGCTGGGTTTCACCTAGCCAGTCGGCAACGACCAGCCGGTTTGCAACGCCTCAATTTTCTCGCGACGGGTCGCGCCAGCAAACTCGGTCGGATTCCCTCTCCGGTCTAACTGAGACAGCGCCCCCATAGGCACCAGCCCCCCGAGCTCGCCTCAACCCCGACTAGCACTCGGCCTGAGCACTGCCGCACCACCGCGCCGTCTAGAAAGGCAGCCCAGTGCCCGATCAGACTCCAGTTGTCGCGCCCCACTCTACCAACCTCCACGGCGGCGCTGACTACGTTTTTTTCAGCCCAGCAACGCACAGCAGCGCCGCACCGCCCAGGGCTTCGCGATTTGATCGACATGACTTAGGCTGCAAGGTAAGGTCTGTAATGAGCCAAACTTGGCTCAAGTGAGCCAACCAGAAAAGAAAATACTTGATTTGGATGGATATGACGAACATTACCCATGCGTGTTGATTCAACAGACAAGTTCTGGATTTGAAAAATATTTGAAATCCGAATTTGAGATGATAGATCTTGGGAAGACACGGTTTTATCTCGATCAAGGACTCGAGCACCGTAATGATGGAGTTATCCATTAATTGGCTTATACTCTAAGATATTATATCACTTTGATGAGAAAGTGAAGCTTAAGAGTATTCTCATGATTAGCTGAAGTCTTAATCCTTAGAGGGATTTGTTTTGTCCAAGGGATGACGACGGAAACGTGTTAGAGGCTAAAGTGCCTAACTAAGTGTAATTGTGTACTTATCATAATAAACAAGACTCGGCTACACATATGTGATGAACTTGTAAGCTAGATTTAGCTTTGCGCCCACGCAATGCCAATAAGCTGGCATAAAGACAATTTTTTGATACTTAAAGAGTATGATATAGAATGGTTTGTTCTATCCAAACAGAGAGACATGACGGTAGGCATCCGTCATTGTAATCCGTCATTGTAATTAAGGAAGTAAGAAAACCACATGTAGGAATGGTGTTGCTTATTCATTCACCTCCTATACCAACAATCCTTGTGATGTGTTGTTAGTTTTGCTAATATTGGTTATCTCTCTGACCACACATGGTAGTTCCTAGAATGGTATATCTTTACCATGAAAAATACCGCGATATCTTAAAAGTCTACGAAATAGATTCGATCTTGTCGCTACATCTTCGATTCATGTTAAAATTATTGATCTACATGAAGTTGTTAAGAAGTGCATATGGTTGAGGTCCGTAGATGCACATATTCGGAGAGCATGTGGTTTAGAATAAACCATTGATGAACCTACATGTATTGATGAGGATAATGTTACTTGCATCGAGTAGATGAAACTAGGTTACATCAAATGCGACAACACCAAACATATATCGCCTAGAATTATTCTATGATCAACACATTTCCACGAGATCATGATGAACCGAGTTCGATCTGAGGATAATATGGCAGACCTATTAACTAAGTCTTTGGCCAAAACGACATTTGAGAAGTAAGTGAAGAGCATAGGATTGCTCAGCTTATATAAGCTACCCTGATTGTCGATATCATGGGAGATGCATACTTTAGGGGGAGTCTGGCATGCACATGAACGTTTCTAAATGTGAATGACACATTATACTCTTTTTCCTTGACCAAAGTTATTTTTATCTCAAATGGTTTTTATTACTTGACAAGGTTTTAATGAGGCAACATTCATGTACAGTTGAACATTCATGTACAGGCTAAGAAAAATAACTATTCAACCAACTCTACCTCTTGTAGGGAGAAAAATAATATTCCACCGTCTTATTAAAAATAAAAAAAACTATTCAACCGTTGTTTTTGCTTAAAAGAAAGTATCCCATCATTGATCAAAATAATACTCATTAAACAGAGAAATGAGCTCTTCCACATCCTTGTTTTGCTGCGTTCTTGCTATAATTGTCTTCGGCCATGTAGCTCCGGTCATCGCCGGAGACGTTGATAGCGGTGGTACATGCACCCAAACAGCCGACTACTGCTGGAACTGTCCCTATGGTAATGCCACCGCCGCCTACTTAAAAAACCTCAGCACCTTCTTGGCCTCCTTGTCTTCCATCATCATCAACCAAACCAACTACGGTTTTTACAGTTCCTCTTTGGGAACTGGCACCAACAAAGTGTATTTTGTTGCATTGTGCAGAGGAGACCTTTCCCTAAAAGACTGTCGTGCTTGTTACAACGAAGTCAGCTTCCTTCTCTCGCAGAATTGCTCTAGTAAACCCCAATCCATCTTATGGGCAGAGCGTTGCAATGTTCGATACTCAAACGTCCCCATCGGAATCAAAGAAGATGAGCCCGCTAAGTTTTTGCCTAGTCCTAACTATGCACTAAAACCCCAAGAGTACAAGCAAGTACTTAACCCCTTGATGGAATTTCTGTCCCAAAAAGCAGCGGCGGGAAATACGACGAAGAAATTTGCAGCAGGACATGCGTTTCTTCCTGCAGGAGTTGCAAAAAATCCAGTCATATATGCAACAGCTCAGTGTAGACCGGATTTGGACAAGCAAGATTGCAGTGATTGTCTTGAAGAGGCTGTTTCCGATATTCCCAAATGTTGTGAAGGAACAGATGGAACGAGGATTCTTAAACCTAGCTGTAATATAAGGTTTGAGCGCGGCATGTTTTATGACCCCGCAGCTGATATGCGAGTAAATAATAGTACGGCACCTCCACCGTCTTTGACCACTGCGCCGCCTCAATCTGGTACTGCAACTCCACCATGATGCATGGATGATTCACTTTTCTAATGAAAAGTCGACCTTCGATCACTCCGATCCTAATATATAAATTGATTTGCAGGACCGAAGGGTAGTCGGGAAGTCATCATTATCGTTGTGTCAGTCGGGGCTTCGCTGGTGACACTACCTCTGTTCATTTGCATCTGTGTAAGATTAACGAAGATGAAGAAAAACTACAAAAAAAGCTTATGTTACTTCCGGGTAAGGAGACAACATCACCCTAGATATTAAACTCTCTTTTTTTTTTGGATAACTAGATATTAATTAAACATTGATGTTCTAGTTAGAAATGTTTTTCCTTGAACTTCGATCGTTATTAGCCAAAACTATACAAATATTAAGTGTTCTTGAATTTATGTCCATCAGGTGAAGATGTTGATGAAATTCCAAACGAAGGATGCTTGCATTATGACTTTGACACCATTAAAAATGCCACGGATAACTTTTCAGAAGCAAATAAACTTGGTGAAGGGGGATTTGGTACTGTTTACAAGGTGACTTAATTCTTAGAAAGTCCTAATATACAGATGCATCACAATATGAATCTGATTGACCAACCATATTAATTTCTAGTTAGCATGCATATGTTATAATCTTATGATCGTGTTCGTGTTCTATAATAATTTTAGGGTCAACATACGAATGAAGAACTTATAGCGGTGTAAAAACTTGCTATGAATTCTAGACAGGGAAATGTAGAATTTAAAAATGAGGTCTTGTTGATGGCGAAGCTTCAATATCGGAATTTAGTTAGGCTTCTGGGTTTCTGCTTGGAAGGAAATGAAAGGGTTCTTGTTTACGAATACGTCCCTAATACAAGTCTCGACCATATTATATTTGGTAACACATATACTTAACTCTATTTTTATCTTTTATGTATATTAGCAGTATGCACGCGCATACGCGCTTGAGATTTTTATGTAGAGTAGTTTTTATGCATGTGATTTGTACATAGTGCAGTTGTAGTTTACTTTTTTGTCATTAAACAGATCAATTAATAATTAAAGATAGATTAATTATCCAGGGGCATTGAAGGGTTTTTGAAAATTTAACCATAAGCATTTTTTGCTTAATTAATTAAGATAATTGTGTATATAACATAAACTAATCTTATGTAGACCCAATTAAGCGGGATCAATTAGATTGGGAAAAGCGGTACAAAATCATTGTGGGAATTGTTCGGGGACTCCTGTACCTTCATGAAGACTCTCGTCTTCGAATTATTCATCGTGATCTTAAAGTTAGTAACATCTTGTTGGATGTAGAGTCGAATCCCAAAATTGCAGATTTTGGCATGGCAAGGTTGTTTGTGCATGATCAAACTCAAGGCAATACGAGCCGAATTGTGGGGACCTAGTAAGTATATCATATGGTATAAGTTTTGTAGTAGTGTTTTGTATCACACATGAATTCTATATTAATTCATACCTTCTTCCTCATATATATATACATGCAGCGGATATATGGCTCCCGAATATACAATGCGTGGACATTATTCTGTTAAGTCCGATGTATATATATAGTTTCGGCGTTCTACTCTTGGAGATTATTGCTGGTCAAAGAAATAATTGTTTTCACCATGGAGATATTGAAGAGGATCTTATAAGCTACGTGAGTAAATACACGAACATAAGATTAGCGTTGGATTATTTTAGTGAATGCAACACAAAAAATAAAACATCTAAGAATAACCATTCATGTGTTGCAGGCATGGAAATGTTGGAAGGAAGGGATTGTGCCAAATATAATAGATCCGACATTGAGGAATGGCTCGATATCAGAAATAATAAGATGCATGTACATTGGATTTGTTTGACGCTAAAATATCTCCCGCGGAGAGATCTTTCTGCAAAGTAGTCTCTTTTATTGACCTCGGATAGTTTGACCGTAGGTATCGGTTTATCATGTATGTGCTTCGTATTCTCAACGGAATATAGAATCAAAGATGCCTGACTAATAAGCGATTAAGACAATGAGAGCACCAACCTTGCCCGAATAGGTCCTTCTCGCCTAGTAACTTAGGACTTTTGGATATGTGTCTTTAGCAGAGCCCCAGAAATCGATACCTCACACTCCATTAATCAGTGCAAAGCAGAGCAATCTCTATGACGATGTGTTGAGAACACTACTTCCTTGGATATTAGCACTCTCACTCGTTAGGTGACAAGCCCTTCAACCTTCCAGTCGCTATGCTTCCTTAGATCGCAATACTCTCACTCGATAGGTGACAAGCACTTTGATCGGCTGGTTGCAAAGAAATAGAATCTCTTGACGAGATGTCTAGGTGTACTTGCGTATAGAAAATGTATGTATGTTTGATCGGGGACCTTTCAATAATGCTCGTATTTTCCTTATATAATGCTCAGTAGTTGTCTTTCAATTCTCTTAAACTTCTTTTGCTCTTGCTCTTTGAATCTCAATAAAACTCTAACACCATCCAGTATATGGGTTGTTTCTTTATATAGTCTAATGCTATCACAACTCCTTCACCTAGAAGAAAACTATCTGAAATAGAAAAGGTATGATAGATATTAAGCCGCATGAATCAACTATCTTAATTCACAGTCCTAAGTTGATCTGGAACGGACTCTGTTTCCTCACTTGACCACTCGCCAAGCTCTCATAAAACATGGGCCGATCACCAAGACTTCAGCTCATCCTGGGCCGCTCACCAAGACTTTAGCCTTTCAAGCCCAATATGAAATATTTATTTCAGGCCCAAACATTGCCCCTCAAGTCTTGAACTTAAATTGCCTATGCAAGCGAAAAGACTTGAATATTACCCGAATGACGCACTGTTAAACCAAATGGTAACATCACACATAGGTGCCACGTTACACAACTCTTTTAAAAAGTTGCATTACTCGACTGATGTAATATAAAAGCACCAATCCACATCAACAAAATCTCATTCCCCAACAAGACTTTCTCACTTGCCTTGATCCTGCACCTTTAACCTCCTTAGTCAAAAGCTAAGACCTTTCATTCTCGCCGCCGTCCATCTATTCTGATACAATGCCTCCACGTAAAGACATCTCCATTCCCTACACAGAACATAACGCCGAGAAGTTCTCCAGACACCTCAAGGCCATCGATAGACGATAGAACCCAGATGCAATCATCTCTCTTACTGTAGACCCAAACAAAAGTACTGGCCAACTTGGTCCCTTTCTGGATGTTCCAATTAATCCAGAGCTTTTCAATCTTCTCCGCCATCCCATTTGCAATTAAGCCTTAATAGTCAAAGAAGATCCCAGGGCAGAACCCAAAGAATGGACAAACAAAGACACCTTTGTTTAATTGGGAAGTGGCCGCTACCAAATGTAGAAGACCTCGCTTGGTACCGGCACCATCGCAGACAAGATATCAATCGATGGGAAGTGGTTGGAATCACCCAACTCCTTGATTTGTGCTTTTCACTCCCAGCTGGTGGCAACAGAGCACCGTTTGTCACAGCCATGTGCTTTTGGGATTGCAGCACCAACTGCTTCTGACTTCCCTGTGGTGATGTAAGCATTACTATTCTTGATTTATATACCCATTTTTGGAGTTCCAGTGTTTGAAAACTCCTGGTCACATAATCACCAAACCGGGACACCAGTTCAAGCCTCCCTCAATCGTCCTTCCTCCTACTCTTCCTGGGTTAAACATTTTGCACAGGAGGAGAAAGATACCGACCAAGGAGGCATAGTCTTTTTAGAATATTGGCTATCAAAGTACATCTTATGTCCTTCTTCTGCAAAGGTCAACAGATGCTGGACCAACTTTGCCGAACGCCTTTTCAACTGTGAACAACTGGGCTTGCTTGAGTCCGTTCTCGTCTACATCTACTACGGTCTGAGGCAAGTCGTCCTTTCAAAGCTCGAACTTAATGAACCAGGACCACTCTAGATGGTAGAGCTCTGGTTGCGGATGTACTTTCCTTTTTTTTTGCCCTACAACAACTCTTTCCTTTGAAGATCACAAGCAGTTGAGCCAATCCTTGGTGTCTGCACCAACTAGGACTAGAGCATAGTCCTATCTAGTTTGCTTCAACTACCTCAGCTTGCGTAAAGACTTTCCAACCGCAGGAGTTGAAGTGATTTTGAATCGTCGTCATCCTCGCAGTCTTACGAGCGGATTTATGCCCTCGTCAGAGTAAGATAACCTTTGTGAGGAGCCTTTTCCTTCAATGTCACACCTGTAAGGACCTGCCAGTCCCAGATTCTGTGAGCCCTGGGTATGAGCTCTATGCTCCAAACCATTTCTCAAGACAACTCGGGCTTACTCAAGATGCTCCCATGCCCCCCGCTTGCTCTGTGAACAAGTATACCCTTTGGCGAGGGACGAGCCATCCTACAACAACAGAAGTGCAGGATGAGCACTTTGGCTTCCCGACAGTGGTAATTCCTATTTTGTTGAAGCCACTTATGATTTCTCAATCTGTCACTGAGTCGTACCAAGTTTGGCACTCTCAGCTTTGGGAAGATGTACGACAGAAGGGATCAGTTGCTCATTTTGCCACCATCTTTTATGACTTTGGCAAAAGGTTTTCGAATGAAGAAGATTTGGCAGTTGTTGGGAAATCATACAAGAACACAAGTAAAACCCCCTGGCCACAAGTATACTTCTTACATCCAAAAGTGCCACATGTATTATCAATTTCTCATATTGTATCTGGCTAACCTTTTCCTCTTAAAAATAGCATGCCCTAGAACCAGACGTGACTGTTGCCTTACAATCTTTTAAGAAGAAAAGATCCAACCCTCCTGGACAATCGGTAAGTATTACAATTTATTTACCCAGACCAAATTGTTTGATTTCATCACTAAACTGTGGCTGACCCAAATCTTTTGATAGTCTCAAAAGCGCATGAAGATCCACTCCAAGTCTGAAGAGCCTCCAAGTGGCATTTGGACAGCTACATAGATCACTAGCAGGGACAAACAAGCCAAGCATCAAGCTCAAGTCTTCCATGCTACCTTTGATCAAAGGAGTGAAAAAGACTCTGGGGCAAGCACCTATTCAGCACTGGTTTTCACCATTGCACACTGGCTGTGTGCAAATCCAAGCAGCATGCCCACTGTCTCTGAGTTTGATGACCTACTTGTTCAAGGTTCTTCGGAGTGGCAGAAACTATGCAAGGACGAGATCCTCGCCAGCTCTTACCCAAATCAACATTATGATCTTGAGGTTATTTTGAAGGCTAACATCAGACCCCTGAAGATTTCATCTGATGACTCCTTCGTTGGGTACTTCAACCCAAAAAAGTTTAAAGCCTTGGATGGTCTTGCATCGTTTGATATGATATGGGAGCAAATCAGTAAGAGCATCAAGCCTCAGGTGTATATAGTGAGTTGGAATGATCATTTCTTCGTCCTCAAAGTTGAAGACGAAGCTTACTATGTTATAGACTCACTCGGGGAAAGGCTTTTCGAGGGATGCGGCAAAGCCTATATTTTGAAGTTTGATGATTCCAGCATCATGTATGGAACTGAAGATCATCATACAGGACTAGAAGTCATCAACAACGGCAAATAGTGCTGCAAAGACTTCATAGCCAAGTTTCTGGCTGGAATCATCCTGAAGGAAATCAAGGAAGAAGAAAAGAACAGGCCAGTTGACATTGCAATTCTGTTCCGACTCCTGCAGATTGAGTTTCAATCTTGCTTCATTCCTTCCTCGTCTGGCGAGGGCACAAGTGGTCAAAATGACCAAGTCATTTTAGAGCAAGAAAGTCAAATTTCTTCCCCGCCAGAACTTTAGGTTGTCAAACCACAGTCGTTGGCTGATGTTATTTCAGAACTAAGGGACCAAACTCCTCCTTCGCCAAAGCATAAGCTTCAAGCGACTGAAGAAACACAACAGATGCTCCCCCTCAAAGTAAGAATTTTATTTACGTACTCCATTATGTATTTACTTTCTTTCAACTGGCCCTGACATCTTGTATTATTACTTTTTAGTCCAAAAACATTCCGTTGGAAATCAGTGAGATGGTTCCTGATTTACCAATCAGTCCAAAGGAAAAAATGAGCTTGAAAGGACAATCTTCTGAATTTCCTGAAATGGCCGCTATGGATCAGCCTCCCAGTTCTCTATGTACCAGTGATGAAGACCCTGAACCTTTAACTGAAGAAACTACTGCACCGTCTTCATCATAAGGCCCTTCCTCTCAGGCACTCCAAACACAAGAAGAAGTTGAGTGCACTGAGTTCTCCTTCTATTATTGATGTTATCCTTCAGAACATTCTTTCTGGCAACCTGGACTCTCCTCAAGACATCCAACGCGTTCGCGAACAAATCAGGAATCTAAAGGCTACTACCCCTGCAGAATTTATCCATTAAATTCCTGATCTTGAGGAGAAACTTTACGAACTCTTGAGTCAAAGTGAAGCCCACCAACGCCTAAAACTCGAGGCAGAGCGTAAAAAAGAAGCGGTGGAAACGTTGGTTCGCTAGACTCAAGAAGAGAAAAAATGAATCCAGGCCCTTCTGAAGGACACGTCCACCCATCGAGAAACTCTGGCAACCAAAGAAGCTAGACTAGCTGTCCTTGAAGCTGAAGTGGCTGCCCTTCGAGCTGAAGTAGACGGTTTACATGCTGATACCTCCAAAAATCAAGCCTCCGTGCGCCAATTCATAATTGAAGGAGAGAACCAAGCTCAACTATTTCAGGATGCAAAAGAAGAAGCCACAAGCGCTCTACAAACATTCAAACAATCCTGGCAAGCTCTTGAAATCGCAAAGGCATCCGTGAGGGAAAAAATCCTTCTGTTGTAAACATTGGGCCACAGATTTTAAGCCCCTTTTTATTATTCCAAAATTTTTAAATATTTAATTGTTCAGTCCAAATTTTGGAAGCAATGTGTCAATTGGGCCTAGGACCGCAAGACTGGGCCTCAGAATCAAGCCTTCCCAAAACTTATCCAAACGGGACTAGTCTCAATTATAGACTCTAACCGCTCGCATGTCTCGATAATCCGGATTAAATGGAATAACATTCCAAGCTTGGAATCCGTATCGTGTCAACTATCAAATATTCAAAATACGTTTTACCTGCCCCAAAAATCTTTCATTCATCATGCTCTCCTCTGGGCGTAGATAAGCCGCAACATGGCCCAATTCCAATTAGACGTGTGTCCTCTATTAACGGGTGTATTTACTCTCGCAAAGCCTTACCACTATGACTCATTTCTATAAAAGGTTTCCTCTTCACTGTCTTGTGATCAACCTTCCAAATTTCTTTGCGAGAATGAACTCCCATTTTGTATTTATATTGATAAACTCGGATATAGTTTGTGCATATCTTTGGCCACAGTGATTTGGCTAACATGAACTCTCTTGACTTAGAAGAAATACAAAAAGTAAAATTTTAAAATTTTGGCCTCCAATATAGGCGAAACTAAAGATTTAGCCCCAGTATGGGCTACTATGATGTACATAACCCCTGTGTGTTACCCTTGCAGTTTACTCAGGCGAGTGAAATGTGATAAGTATGAATAAACTGGATTAAGCCATAGTTTGAGGGTCTTCATACTCCTAAACTGGTTGTATGAACTTCTTAAGGAAACGACCATTTATAGGATTAGCGTGAATGGTACCATCTCAATCTCGTAAACGAACTGCTCCTTTACCCAGAAGTCAATCGACAATATATGGTTCTTCCCATTTTTCTGACCATTTTCCTCAGCCTTCAGTCTTCTCGCCAACAAGCAAAATGACTCGCCAAACCAATTCTCCTTCTGCAAAACTCACGCCCGTAGTACATCGGTCGTAGTCATGAGCCACCTTTCGTTTTTCAGCACACAGACTGTCATAAGCTTGTATTCTCTTCTCATCCAAGTCTTCATGCTCCTGCCACATAGCTTGCACATAATCTTCACCGATCAGGCTATGTTGTTCCATCACCTGTAAATATTGGACGTTGATTTTTAAAGGCAAAACCGCATCATGGCCGAACATTAATGCATAAGGAGTGTTACCTGTGGGCATCCTTTTACTTGTTCTATAAGCCCACAGAGTGTTAAATAATTCTTCATGCCACAATCTGGCATTGCTCGCAAGCATCCGTGAAAGGACCCAACCCGATTTAGCTTCCTAAACCGGAATCAAACCCCTTCTGAAAACGTGAACCAACAAAAACCATTAAAATTTCGGCACAATAACGCTACTAGCGTGGAATTGCCATTACCTGCACTCGGAAGATAACATTTCATCCTATGCCACAAAAGACAAACCGTGGGCACTAATCCCAACCGGATTTCTCAATATCATATCAATATCAATAAACAGTAAACATACTGTAATATATAGTATATCCGGGAAAAATCGTATAAAACATGTATCAGAATGTATCAGAGCGACCTCTAGTGTAAATTTATACAAAGTATACAACAGTAGGCAAAACGAGAAACCTACTGGAAAACATAGGTAGCTCGAACAATTAGCTTCCAACCACGACGTGAAATACCAGAACCTGAACTGCAAACTGAGCACAGAAACCGAAAAGCCCAGGGGAAAGACATGAAAACCGCTAGAGTGAGTGGACGAAAATAAATGTCTTTCGCCAGATGATATATGTTAAAATAACATATGCGAGTCCAGATAAATAAATATAATAAAGTACACGAGGTAAACTCATACTCCTCCAGCGTACTGAGTATGCATGTAAAAATTCCACGGGGTCGCTCATGGACATATCCGTGCTAGTATAGTCCGAATCACGGGATCCCAGACCCACATGTGATTCTAGCCAGAAAGGCCTCAATTCCGGGGTACTGCCCCTCGCCGGTCAGGTCGGGGTACTGCCCCTCTTGTTAGGCATCCATCGGGGATCAGCCAAGATGCAAGTGTATCGATACAACAACATATACTGAGACTGTACTCTGTGTAAACCAAATCATAAATAGTTCGATGCAAATGCATAAAATAATATATAAATGCATATACGTAATATGTACTGGTATAGGCATAATCATATAACACATGCTCATATAAATTATAATCTCGTATGCATGCTTATGCTCGTAAAACGTATGTAATGACTCACGATTAACAGTGAAAAGAAGTTGTCCACTCACAGGTGAGAAAAATGCGCACTCGCTCTAATCTCGTGGCCCGGCGGAAGATCCCTCACCCGAAGCACGATCTTGATCCCCTGAATAGTCATAAAATATATCTGATCAAAATCATAGCTCACAACACTGTACTTCACCACGGAAACCAACCGTTCCCGGAAACATATAATACTGTACAAAATAATCGACGAAATTCCCGAAATCTCCACTCAAAACCCTCGACTGAAAATCCGATACCCAAATCAACTCGAAAACCTCAAGGTGATGATCGGGGCGCGATTACGAGAAAAACGACATTAAAAACATCGAAATCCAAAAAGTCAACGGGTCGCCAGAGCTCCGGCGCTGATCGCCGCCGTCAGCCGGAGAGTTTTCCCGGCGACCGAGCTGCCACAATGATCTTCTCAACAAGGCGAGCAACTTTAATGAAGGGACCACCACTATCCAACCACCACCGTGGCCGGAAATAAGCTTGAAAGCCACGGTGGTTCGAACCGGCCGAAAAACTTCCCGAGCCGATTCCGGCGCCGTCATGCCACCTCGTCCCTCGAGACCAAAGGGGAAATGATCACTATGCAAAACCCAACAAAACCCACCAAGGATCCACCCCAGAAAGTCACCAGAGCACCCCCCTCTGTCGAGGCCGATTCCGGCCAAAATTTCCAAATTTCCAAATCCAAATATTTCCCTCAAATCTCAACTAAATCAAGCAATTCCAAGTTCTGAACTGTTTAGAATCACGAGGAGAACATTTTACCTTCAAGGGTCGTGGCCTGCAATGGCCGGAATCAGTCAGTCCGGCGACGGAAGCCAAACGGTCCGTTTTCTCTCCTCCGATCAACGAAAGTCAACGGTCAACTTCTGGTCAACGACGGTCAAACTTCCCAAACAGTGTTTTCGACAATTTTTCGTCTATTTCCGATATTTATACTCGCACCTCGGGACGATCGATGGTCCAAAACGGATAACCATTACAATTTGGATAAACACGATACGAACGGATAAACTCGTCGTTAAACTGAAACTTCAAATAATCATATTATATTCCTCGGTTATCGGAAAAATCATCTGGAACCGCCCACGAGTTCGAAATCACGTGCACTACAACTCTCGAGAAGAGACTCAACTCAAATTCTTGGCCGATAATTAAGTCGCGAGCTAAACCGGCAAATCACACAATAAACGATAAACCGTGATTACATACAAACTCGTGGATTATGCTGATTACTCTACTGATTCTGGTTCGAGTCGTCACAATCCGTTTAAGGATATGTATGATGATCTTATTGCTTACTTCGGCTTGGCCGTTAGATTGGGCATAATATGGAGAAGAATGTAGAAAATATATTCCAAAATTCTTCATAAGCTCGTCTACATCTTCAGACATGAACGTTGCCCCACGGTCTGAAACAAAACTCTCAGGAATGCCAAACCTACAAATAATATCTTCAAATAAAAACTGGCGGATGGCATTTGCTGATGATACCTTGAGAGGTCGAGCTTCGACCCATTTTGTGAAGAAATCATAGCCACGATGATGAACTTGCGCCCGTCTGATGAATGAGGATGAATCATTCCAATTAAGTCCAGAGCCCATCCTCGAGCTGGCCAAGGCTTGATTATAGGCTGTAACGGTATTCTGGGCATATAACTGATTGGACCATGTTTCTGTAATTCTTCACAACCTTTAGCGAACGTGATGCAATCTTTGAGCATTCCTGGCCAGTAAAAGCCATGTCGTCGTATGAACCATCTCATCTTTGGGCCGGCCTAGTGTGCCCCTGCTATACCAAGATGAACTTCCCTAATTAATTGCTTAGCTTCACGTCCAAAGACACATCGTAAGAGTATGCCTTCCTGTCCTCTTTTATATAACTCATCATCTTTGAGTATATAATTAAGAGCTAAAAACCGAATCCGCTTATCAGTCGGATTATAAGGATTCTGGAGATAGGAAATAATATCCTGTCTCCAATCCACATCAATGTGATCAAGGGTAGCAACGTACCATTCATTATTATCTTCTTGGCGAGCAAAGAAAGTTGGAAGGGTCCTGCGTTCAACCCGTAATATTCATTCACGTACTCCATCTTGCAAGCTCACCCCCGTTGCTAGTTGGGCCAACTCGTTTGCTGCATAGTTCCCCTCGCGAGGGACATGGCTCAACTCCACTTCAGTAAACAACTTGAGTAAATCACAGGCTCGCTTAGCATATGGCTCTAGTAGTGGTCCAGCCTTATACTTAGTTTCAAGTTGTCGGATCACTAGTTGGGAATCTCCAAATATATGCACATCTCTGATTTTCATATCTAATAAAAGTTCCAATCCAATGATAAGAGCTTCATACTCCGCTTGGTTATTTTTGCATTTGTAGTCCAACCTGAAAGAATAAGAAAAAGTTTGGCCGCGTGGAGAGACTAATGCTACTCCTATCCCAGCCATAGTACTCGTACTTGACCCATCGAAGTATAAACACCAAGGGGACAAATCAATACGAGTGAGTTCCAGTTCTGGCCCATCGCTAACATCCTTCATTGGATGATGGGCCAAAAAGTCGGCCACTGCTTGGCCTTTAACCGCTTTCTGGGGAACATACTACAAAGAGAATTCTGACAAAGCCAGAATCCACTTCCTAATCCATCCCCGAAGAATGGGTCTGGAAAGCATGTATTTCACCAGGTCTGTTTGTGCTATGACACATGTGGTGAAAGACAACATGTAATGCCTCAACTTACATCCTGAAAAATACAAGTGTGACAACCTGAACCGGAAATGGTATGTTTATCAGCTTGATTTTCGAGTTTCACGAATAGTCGCGATTTTGTCGTAATTAGTCGATATGACGGGCTTGTTAACGACTAAATTATCGGGCAAGAATTTGATTTGAGTTCCTTCATAAAAGTTTTAGAGAATTTAATTTCGACTTCGTAGGAATTTCCGGAGGATGATTTCGAGTTAAGAGGAATAAGTTATGAATATTTTTGGCTATTAGATTTTGTCGTATTTATCTGTTTAGTTTCGATACGCGTATGGTATAAATACGGGTGAATATGTGACGATTTTGAAAAGTTTCCAGAAATAGAAACCTGGGTGTTGACCCGCATTGACCGTGGGTGGGTTTCGACCCGTTTTGAGGCCGTGGTTCTTCGCCGTCGTTGAGCTTGATTCCGGCCACGATTGGCCGTGGTCCCTTGATGAGAAGTGATGGGCTTTGTCTCCTCTTCAGTTTGGTAGGTGGATCGACGTGTATGGTGGCCCAAGGTGGGAGAAACGGCGCGACAAAGTTCTTGTTTTTCCGACGAGTTTTGACGGCATTGGTGGCGGCGGTGGCAGCCGAGATGGGGGTCGACCCTATAGGGGTTTTGAAGCCCATGGAGAGGTGAGTTGAACCCAAGTGGTCTTGCACCTTTTCGTGGCCGGAGGTGGCCGATCAGAGTTAATGAGTTCTGGCGAGGGTTTTCGACTTCAAGGTTGAAATTTTCTGGGCCGATAGAATTTTTCGGCGGCGGTGGCAACGGCAGCGGCCCGGTGCGCCGCCGTGCGCGGCGGTTTTCCGGCCGAGGTGATTTTTGAAAAGTTTTATGTCGTTTTGCTAGGAATCACACACCGATCGCAGTGGAGATCGTGATCGTTCGTTTGGCGAGAGATTTTCCGCCGGATCATAGGAGTAAAGCATTTTGCGAAGTGCTAGTCTGTGAGTGGACACCTTTCTTTTCACTAATTGGTTGCGAGTCTTTATTATACGTTTTACGAGCATGAGCATGCGTATGTGATTATGATTTATACGAGCCTGTGCTTTACGATTATGCATTTACATTATACTTTATACATTTGCATGAAACTATTTATGATTTGGTTTACACATAGTACAATCTTAGAATATGTGGTTGTATCGATACACTTGCATCTCGACTGATCCCCGATGATGTTTACCAGGGGGGACTGTTACCTTGTGCCGATGTATTTCTGGGTGGGAACAGATACCCTGACCTGGCTAGAATCACGTGTGGGTTCGGGATCCCGTGATTCAGACTGTACTAGCGTGGATGTGTTCATGAGTGACCCCGCGGAATTTTACGATGCATGCTCTGTACGCATGAGGAGTTAGAGTATCCCTCTTGTACCATATTATTTTCATGCATTTAGACTCACATATGTTTTTATAACATATATTATTCGGCGAAAGACATTTATTTTCGTCCACTCACTCTAACAATTTATATGTCTTTCCCTGGACTCTTCGTTTTCTTTGCCCAGTTTGCAGTTTGGATTCAGGTGTCGTACGTCGAGGTTGGAGGCATAGTATTCGAGCCACATTTCCTTTCTCAGTAGGTTTCTAGTTTGGCCTACTATTGTGTATATATGTATATACTAGATGTCGCTCTAAGTACTATTTATGTTTATATTTTTAAATGATTTTTCCAGATTTCTGTAAAGTTATAGTTTTGTTTATTGCTTTACATTATGATATGTTTTTGAGAAATCCGGATGGGATTGGTGCCCACGGTTTGGCTTTTATGGCATAGGATGAAATGCATTTTCGGGTGCAGGTTAATGGTAACTTCGCAATATAGTCAAACTTTGCCGAAATTTCTATAGTTTTCGAAAGTTTGTGTTTTCAGAAAGGGTTTGATTCCGGTTTAGGAAACTAAATCGGGGTTGGGTCCTTTCAACAAGGCCAAGCACAACTTTTCCATTGGCGAGTATCGCGTTTCACACTCGTTCAAAGTACGACTGAGATAGAAAATGGCACGTTCAGTTCCTGATGTGTCGTCCTGAGCTAAAAAACTCCCAATAGAAAGGTTTATAGCTGAAATATACAGCTTAAGAGGAACCCCTCGTCTTGGAGGTACCAAGACTGGCGGGTTTGTCAAGTATACTTTGATGGTCTCAAACGCCTCTTGATGGATAGGCGCCCATACAAAGTCTTTCTGATTCTGAAGCTTGAGCAACGTCGAAAATGGTTGTGTTTTTCCAGCAGCATATGCGATAAACCGCCGTAAGAAATTGATCTTTCCTAATAAGCGTTGTAGTTCCTTCTTACTATTTGGTGAGGTTGCACTAAGCACCGCTTGTTTCTTGTTGTCCGGTATCTCAATCTCATGTTGATGAACCAGAAATCCCAGGAAGTCTCCTACTTGTACTCCGAACACACATTTAGATGGATTCATCTTCAGTTGATGTTGCCTCATCCGAATAAACACTTGCCGCAAGTCTTCAATATGATAGCTTCAGCATTTTGTTTTAACTATCACATCATCGATGTAGACTTCGAGTCTTACCAATAAGATCATGGAAGATTAAGTTCATTGCTCGTTGGTAGGTTGCCCCTACATTCTTGAATCCAAATGGCATGTCCACGTACTCAAATACTCCTACAAATCCTGGGCACCAAAACACAGTCTTATGTCTATCTGATTCTGCCACTGGAACTTGATGATAACCAGCCGTCCTATCCATGAATGTTAACATCTCATGACGAGCCACTGAGTCCACCAATAAATCCGTTACTGGCATTGGGTATGCATCCTTTGGAGTTGCATTGTTCAAGTCTCTATAATCAACACACACTCGTATTTTTCCGTTTTTCTTGTTGACCGGGACTACGTTGGATAGCCACTCATTATATTTGGCTACTCGTATGATCCATGACTTGAGCATCATCTCGACTTCTTCCTTAACTAGAATTGCTGTTTTTGTGTTCATTCGACGCATTTCTTGTTTCACTGGCTTCTTTCCTTTTATGATGGGTAAGCTGTGACAAACCAAATCTAGTGATAGTCCTGGCATGTCGTCATACTTTTCTGCAAAACAATCAGCGTATTCATGTAGCATTTCAATGAGCGTCAATCTTTCTTCAGGCTCTAGGAAGGTACTAATGGCCACAGAAATTGGCTCTTCATTGTTCTCAAGGTAAACTTTTTCAATGGGATCTTTGACTTTAGGAGGTAAATCATCCAGAGCTGTGGGAGCTAATTTAATTTCTTCCTCCTCATCTAAGTCGTTCAATACATCTTCATCCATATATTCCAATGCTGCAATCATTGGAACCTTCTCATAGGCTTGACTCTCCAACAGAAAATGGTGGAAACGGTCGTACAAAGAGTAGCAAGCCTCGGTCTCTATACTTGATAGAGACCCAATCATTGAGAATGGTTGGATGGTAACTCAATGGTGTAGGGTATGCTATAATCATGACTTACTTGAATTATACCCCACTGAGCTAGCTCAGAGGCCATAACACCAAACGGGCGGCCTTTGTTATCGACGCCACATACCTCCAGTGGCCTTAAGTCACTGTTGTAATAATTGGCTTCCAAAGAATTAGAAGAAACAGAATATGGACAAGGATCAGCGTCGACTATCTCCTCTTCTCTTGACTCCATATTCCAAAGTAACATCTGCTGATGAAGGGATGAAGGTACACAGTAGCTCCGGTGGATCCAATCACGCCCCAAGATTGCACTATATGGAGCTGTGCAGTCTGCTAAGAGGAATGTGTATGTACTAGTGGCTGGACCGATGTGTACCTGCAAAAAGACAATGCCCAAAGTCTTAGAAATGCTACCCTGAAATTTTCGTACATTGAGTGAGGTATCTTGGATAGCAGTCTTGGGGACGCCTAATAAGGCCATTGCTTTGACTGTGATGATATTCATCGCTGCCCCTGAGTCCACTAAAAGTTTGTTAACTTGAATTCCATGGACGTTTCCTGTTACATATAATGGCCGCATGTGCATGGCCATGTCCAAGGTAGGTTTGGCGAACGTCATTTGTCCCTTTGTCATTGATGAACCAAACTCTATTGTCTTGGTGAGTGCTAATTGGTCTGTTGATGTTGGTTCTGTTTCTGGCACCACCAAGTTGTTAACGCCTCCGCTTGTGAGTGACTCATCCATTGATTTTGGTGGATGTAAAGCATATTTTGAAGGTAAAATAAACACCATATTAACAGTGGTAACGACCTCCTCGATGTATTCTTCAGCTTCTTCATTTTCACCGTAGTCCAACAACTCATCGTCATCAGCATCGTTGTTGCCTTCAGACTTCTGTGCCTCGAGGTCCAAAGTCGTAGTGACCTCGAGAGAAGCAACTTGTTGCATCTGATCCTCAGGTATAGGATCTATGGTGGTTGGCATAAGTAGTTCAGGACTTTGCCCTTTGGGGAGAGATGCATTCTGGTTAACACCGACCTTCTTTTGTTCCTCTATTCTTAAAGGTCTTGGTCTCCACTGCAAAACTCTGGTTTCGCCTGGAGTGTTGTGCTTTTGAGCACGTTTTCCCTCCTTTGGTAATGTGGGCACCCCCATCGTTTCCATATCAAAATCGAGACGTTGTCTCACTGGCTTTTGTTTCACGGCTTTACGACGGTCTTCATGGATAGGTTCGGGCTGCTTATCTTTGGACCATAACTCTGGGTTACGGTCAAAGACACTTGGTCATTGCGCTCGCACTTTGAGCTCGCGAGACTTCTTCCCAAAAATCACTAAGGGGTTCGCTGCAAGAGCATTCAATCGCATTTGCAGTGTCTCTTGGGAGCACACCAATTCTTCTTTTTTGAGTAGGCCCGCTTCATAAGCCTCTAATGCTCTTTTGGCTTCTCCAAATCGACGTTGAAGATTTCGTCTTCTACTTGGAGTTATCTCGACGGTCTTTCCCTTCTCCTTCGCATACCATACGTTCTCCTTTGTGATATTTCTTGAAGCTGGTGGGACATACAGCCTGGCGAGCGTGTCAGCGATCTCTGATTCAGATTTCTTGGCTTCACTGACCCTTTCTGTCACTCGCGAATGCTTAGGAGTTGGGGAGTCCCTTTGTCTTGCTCGCTGTGGGTTATGAGGTTGATGATTTGTTTGTGAAAATAACTCTAGGAAGACCTTAGCTGCCTCAGCCAGTTCTTCATAGGAAATCTTCAACTCGCCCCTGAGTTTATAATGAGCACAAAGGGCTACTGGCGACTCTGCTTTTGGATCCACTATTTCTTTACCTTTTGTTGATCTTGTCGTTTGCTTGCTTGGTGGACTCTCGCCAGTAGTTTGATGGCTATTGGCCTGTTTGTGTTTTCCTAATTTGTCTCTTGTTAGCTCCAACATTCCAACCGTCAAAGATATTTCGGTCGCCAAGCTTGGTGAGGGCTCTTGATCTATCATTACTTCTCCCTCGTCAATCCACTGCTGAATCCTGAACTTCAAATCACGACAAACACTCATGGAATGGTGACCCCATCGATGATGATATCGACAGTAAAGTAGACCCCTTACATCGTCAGGATGTGGGTCTGGCGTTCCCCAATTGTCAGGAACTGTAGCTATCCTTACTTGGATTAGCTTTTCAAATATCTCCTCTCGCCTAGATGCATCATAAGTTATTTCAGCCCGCTTCGGACAAATGCAATATTACGTCTAGGCCTCCGCCTTGACCTTTTCCTTCTGTAGGTTTATTCAGATTCATCATAAAGGGAAACGGTGTCGGTGGAAGGAAATGGCGTACAAGGAGGCGGTGATGCCCTATTGTAATGTGGATGCCATTCCACCACTCCCTCGTAATCAACTTTAATTACCTCTCAGTTGATCAACCCCTGAATCTTATCTCTCAAGGTCGAACACTTTGTTGTTTGATGACCAAACTGGTTATGGAATCTGCAGAAATGTTGAGCTAGACCTTTGTACCGTAAATGTCTGAGTTCAAGTACCGGGTAATAGAAGATCAAGCCCATGTCCCGCAATCTGTCTAAAATCTTTTCCAACTTGTCGTAGTTGAAAGAATAACCTAGAAAGATAGGTCGATTCCAATCTTCCACACCTCCGATACAACTGTCGGGTGATGACCACTCGACATCAATCATATTAACCTAAGGAGGTGGGAAGGGTTTCGAATCTACTAGTGCAGCTGCTTTGGTCGCTCCCTCTAGCTCTAATCTTCCTTCGTTGATCCACTATTGGATATGATCTTTCAGCTTGATGCAGTCCTTTGTAACGTGGTTTCATGCTCCATGGAACTTACAATATTTTTTGTCTTTTAACTGCTCAGCCGTAGGGAGAGGTCCGAAATCTGCTTTTACAGCTCGCATATTATAAAAGCTCATCTAAGATTTCATGAGCCATATTCGCATTGTACGTATATGTTTTGAACTCTGGCTTAGTGAAAGCCACTGTCGAAAGCTTAATAGGACCCTTATTCTTTTGAAGCTTGCGGGGCTTTAAAACTTTATTTGTTGCTAAATCCACAGCTCCCACTTGCTCACCATCAGAGTCCGAATCTTGGTTGTCTATATCTTCTATATAAGCCACTATTTTTGACTTTGGCCTGTCATAAGACCTAGCAATGTACGTTCCCTTGGATGCATTCCTTTGATTGTCTCACTCTTGCATGGTACTGTACGCTTTAGTTACAGCTGTGATAAGCTCATTCAAGGAAAAGTACTTGATGTTCAAGAAAAGCTGGTGGTACGTATCCTCCAAGCCATCTTTGGCTATTTCTACTACCTCCTCTTTGCCTAGTGGAGTCTTGCATAGATCATATTCTGACCGAAAGCGGTGCAGGAAGGTGACTGGACTTTCTGTCGCCGATTGGCTCAAGTAAGCCAGCTTTCCAACACTGGTTTCAGGTCTCGCCGTTTCAAAGTGGTCTTTGAATAAAGCCTCCATGTCCTTCCACTCGGTGACCAAACCCTTTTCTAATCCTGTATACTATACGAGGGCAGATCCTGACAAAGATTATTCAAAAACTCTTAATTTGAGTCCTTCATTATCGGCAAACTGCCCCAATTGCAGTGTAAAATATGCTAGATGTGTTGCGGCATTAGAATCATCATCGCCAGAGAAAGTTTGGAAGGTCTGATGCCGGTAGTACTTTGGCCACTGCCAAGCATCTGGATCGTCCTTCTGCATGGGAGGAAATGGTGTCTCATATGAATCATACATCTTGGCCACATGTATGTCGCAATTGTTCATGAATCTATTTAACCGCTGCTCCCAAGCAGGAGGGAAAGACTCTACTTGTCTAGTCTTTCTAGCAAGGTCAGAAATGGATTTTGTTAGGGACGCTATGTCCCTGTCTGTCCTCTGTGACAGTGTCGCTGCGTGTCGGCGGTATTCATCCAAACTTACTCCCAAGTGTTGTATGATATCAATCTGTAATTTTTCTTGACCTTCTGAGACACTTGCTACTTGGGCTCCAATTGCCTCTCTCTCCTCCTGATCTCTGCTGAATGCTACTCGTAATGCTTGGATTTCAGCTAATGCTGCGTCTATTCTGTCGCCTTGCGTAGTGAGAAGAGTTGCTTGTTGTTCAATCCTTTCACCGAGAGCCGTATAGTAGCTAGTCTGATGCTCGCCGCGCCTAGCCGCGTAAGCTAGGTACTCCGGGAACGTAAGTTCCACAATCTCTGCTTCACTTAAAGATTTAAACGACATGGTTGAATAAAAGTCTTTAACGAAGATTATGTCAACCGCTTGATTACTCAATGAACGACACCGAGCAGATGTATGTTCACGGTAAGCCGGTTGTGGGTGTTTGCGACACTGAGGGTAATTTCTTCGGTAAGGATCCCCTATTGTCACTTAGAGACACAAAGATAGTCCCACTGGCATGCCAAAATGTTTGACGCTAAAATATCTCCCGCGGAGAGATCCTTCCGCAAAGCAGTCTCTTTTATTGATTTCGGATAGTTTGACCGCAGGTATCGGTTTATCCTGTATGTGCTTCGTACTAAGGTCAAAACAAAGCTAAATGTAAAGAGAAAGACGTTAAGAATCAAGCATAAAATGCGTAGATCAAATTCCCCCATACTTAGACTTTGCTAGTCCCTAGCAAAAACTAAATAAAAGAAAGACTAAAAATATAAAACCAACGTTAGAGCTAGCCTCCACATTGAACAAATTCCATGGACTCAAATAAATAAAAACAACTTCTAAGCCCTTAGCACAATTTGTCTCAGAAGTTTTCTTAAGTATATGGCGATGGAGTCACAAGATTCCATAGTGAAAAGTTCAAAAATTTTCGAGAGATAAGAGAAATATGATCATGTCATGAACAAGTAGGACTTGGAGAAAACAATGGTGAAGTTAAAGCTATGCATGTTTCCAAAAAGTTTAAATCAATCTCACATGGATGCTCTCATCATATTTTCACTCATGAAAAGAGGTTCACTCAAAAATGTATATGAATTGAATCGAAAACCTCATAATTACTTGCACAAATGAACCAAACCATATGCTTACTCATGCAATTTACTCAACCAATTGAAGGCTACTCATCTTAAGGATCATAAAAGACTTTAGAAATGTTGTAATGGGGCTAAGGCTAAGGCATTCGAAATTTAGATAAGTGGTGGTGTAAAAACGTTCCAAAGACTTAGTTTAGCACTTAGAATTCTTCAAATTCGTGGCTCATCCTTTCCATGCTTCTTCTTGTGTCAAACTTCAAGATCGGGGGCCAATTTTCATCGTTTTGGGCCCTAACTTCATTCTCAACTTCCTTTGAGCTTTATGAACAGGACAAATGCCATATTTCTTCACTTTTGGGCCTTCAATTCGTAGCAATCTCCAAATTCATAAGTATAGGGGACATTAATCCAAACTTATACAATCTAAACACAATGCCTCGAGATCTTTATACATTTTTCTTCTTTTTTATCTCGAAAATTTTGGCATTTTAAATACAAAATTTGTTGGACAAGTCTATCCCTATGCACACATCTTTTCATCATCTTCACGCCACTTCCATTGTGCTAGCTTCGAAATTCTTCACCAAGTCTTTTAGAACAAGGGTTGGAAATTCTACACTAGGCTGAGTGTTTAAATATGATGTGGTAATGAAAGAAAGGCTAAACGTGGGCTCAAAGGGGTAATCTAAGGGTGTCGCAACTCGTGCGCACAATGGGACACAAGGCCATTTGGTTTAAGTAGTGGTAACCTAATTTGCCTTTAATCATATCCACAATCAGAGCATATATCAACTTAAAAACGTTGTAAATCTACATGAGTAAGTTCTAGTAATCTCTAGTTCATTAAAATCTATGGCAAGTAATTAGATGAAGCATGTTTTGTTTTTGAGACATGATGCACGAAAATTCACTCTAAAATGAAGTAATGTAGGCTCAAAAACTCACTTTTAGGTTTGTATGATTTAAAACTTCTTCTAACATGCGAAATCTATACCATGTTTAATCAAACCATATCCACTACATGTTATGACAATCAAAATATCTCACTTATCACAAGAAAATCAGTTTAGTGCTTATTCACCGCCATATGTATTCTTTTTCCGTCCATTTTCATCATAGACTAACTAAGGGCATCCTAAAAATGAAAAAGACTCTTTAAAAACCCTAAAATAGAGAGAAATAAAATAATAATTTTTTTTTTTTAGGGCATCATCCGCCGGAAAGTTCCATTGTCCGCCCAATTTTGAAATTTTACGACTCAAATAAAGTTGTAAACCCCTCCCCCACACTTAAACTCTACATTGTCCTCAATGTATTTAAGGGAATCATAGAATTTCGTATGAAGGGAGAGATCCACGAAAATTTTAGCTAAGGAAAGTAAATAAGCAATGAAATTAAAAAGATAAGGGAGGAGAGAACAAAGCCTTGGCGATTTCCTCCATTGGGTTGCCTCCCAACAAGCGCTTGTTTTTTAACGTCTTACAGCCTAGACGTGATAGTTCTTCATTTGTGTGAGAGGGCTGGATTGGGTCCTCAAGCCGTGAATCTTCAATGATGTCTTAGTGTTGTTGAGCTGCCTCTTCCACCATATCCATCGAAAATATGGCATGTACACTTGCCGCGGGAACCTTCATGGCATCTAATATGTTGAATTCAATCTTTTCTCCATCAATCTCCATGGAAAACGTTCCCTCAAACACATCTATCTTCGTTCTTGCAGTCCTCATGAAAGGTCGTCCAAGAAGCAATGGCGTGGTATTCAAAGGACTCTCCTCCATGTCAACAATGTAAAAATCAGCTGGAAAAATCAGGTTGTTGACTTGCACAAGAACATCTTCAAAGTATCCCCTAGGATACTTATGCGAACGGTCGGCTAGCTGAATGATGACGTTGTCTTGTTTGAGCTCGCCTAGATCCATAGATGCATATAAGTAATAAGGCATTATATTAATGGATGCACCAAGGTCTAGCATAACATCTTCGAATTTGTTGTCACCAATCATGCAAGGAACAGAAAAACTCCCCGGATCCTTCAATTTTGGGGGTAACCGACGCTGTAAAACCGCTGAAACGGTTGCATTCACCTTCACAACCTCCTTCGCTCTCGTTTGCCTCCTTTGGGTGCATAAATCTTTGAGAAATTTCGCATAGATAAGCACTTGCTTTATGCACTCGATCAAGGACAGATTTACTTGCACCTTCCGAAAGATGTCCAAAATGTCTTCGTATTGATCATCTTTCTTAGATTTCGTCAACCTATGTGGGAATGGTGCACGAGCAAACGAAGCATTAGTATTAACCAAACTTGAAGGGATAGAGTTAATACCTTTGTTTGGGGCAGATTGTGATGATGAGGGTTGTGCCTTAGTGGCGTGAGAAGCCACATTCTTCTTCTTCTCGGCATCTTTAGTAGCCGGATCTTCTTCTAAGTCTTCCTCCTCAAAATAGTGTTAGTATCAAAATAATATACAAGTAATGCAAGACACTAACCAAAAACGTTGAAAATTAAAAGAAAGCAATAAAAACACACAAAATCACACGAAAACAAATCACACAAAGAAAAACAAACCAAAAACACACCAAAAACACACGAAAGCTGTAAAACACTAAGTTAAGACACTTCAAGAATTGTAAACGTGAATGCAAGGCTTTAGACTCCCTAAAATGAATGCAAAGTTGATAGAATAAGTTAAGACTCAATTTACACGTTTTCTGCAAAATTAGGCATATTTACAATGCAAAGATTTAGAAACATATATATATATACAAGTAGAGTAATGCAAGCACACCACGTTTCATTCAAATTCATGCTCAAAACAATTAAATCGTCATTCAAATGCATCAAACAAGAACCTAAATGAAATATGAAGTGAATGCATAAGAGAAAATGTTAGAACCTGCAGAAAACACACAAAGTTACGTGCTAAATACATGATGCAAACGTGACCTATCTCTTGGCCTCATGTCCCTAACTTCACTTAGGTTAGGGTACTCGGTGATGAAATCCGAGCATCACAAAGCCGCCAGAAGGTTATGCAAGCTAAAAATGCAATGTGGTTAATCCTTTTACAAGTTAATATGCACAAACACACAATTTCGACATAGTATTATGTCCAAGCATGTCCAAATTGAGTGCGCCTACAATTTAAAGAGAGTACACGAATCTGGTTTTTAGGTCTTTCAATGGGCGTGCGACCCGCGCGATAAAGTATGCATTCTCAATCAATCGGCCTTGGATCAATCGAAAAACATGGCCAGTAGGGATAGAGATAACGCGAGAGGTAGGACTAATTTCGAGAAACAACCCGAGGCTACCGTGATCAAGGGATGTACTCCAATGATGTTTCTCTTTCTTAGATCCAAAACCTGTCACCAGTCATATCCCATCTAGACACCATGTCCGACATTCAGTCAATATTTCGAGAATAACACACTCCCTCAAGTTCTTAGTAGACTCCGCCCACAACCTTGTATTTCGAATGAAACACAAAGGGTTAAGGAGATAAACCAGAAAAAGAGGCGCCATCTATTCCAAAGAGTGAGACTTAATCAACCAATTTCATGTACTCAATGTAAATTGAAGACTTCCTTTAACGTGTTAGATGGCTGCAAAACAAAGGTTAGTATGAACAAAAATTAAAATTATAAACATGTATGTATTATTTACAAATTTCAGAACAACTACACAATCCAGAATCGCACAGTTTGAACACAGGTGCATGTCAGAATTTTCCAGACTTATTGGTTAGTTCGATTTCAATGAAATTTTACAGCCAGAAACTAGACACACCAGTGAACAACTCTGTAAATTTTCATAATTTTCTAAGACCTTTAGCTACGTCAAATAAATTGCACAAAAACGGGACAGTAGGTGTTCCGAAAACTGAAAACCAAAATAAACTTATTTACACAATTTCACATATGCACAAACGAAAACACACAAATAAAACTTAACAATCCCCGGCAACGGCGCCAAAAATTGATAACGCCTAAAGTGACTACTAAATTAACACTCAATAATCAATCTATACGAAATGCAATTTAAAACCCTTTTGTGTAGATGTAGCATTGGTAAATAGGGTATCGTTCTTAACCGGGGATTGTAGGGTGTTCACCTGCATGAAAACGTTAGAAAGTATGGGGGGAGTTTGAATTGGTGTTATAATGACCTACGAAATTAAAGACAAAAAAATGGCAAGTAAAACACACTTAGAAATCCTAGGACTCTATCATGCTTTATACTCATAGACAAGCAAAACAAACAAGAATCAAAGAACCCAAACATGTTTACTAAACCGAAAATAAAACCTATCTAATATATACATGTGATCATCTCATCTTTTTCTCTAACTCTTTATAACCTAACCAATTTCATGCAACCTAAAAGTGCCTACGTCCTCAACTATATAACTCATGTTAATTTCGTGATTAAGTGCTTCGGGACTCCCCTAACACATCAATAATCTAAACCGGGACTCCCCTGCATTCAGATTAAGTATTAAGCATAGAATAAACATGTATAGCAAAAACGTAAGAACTAGAAGATGGCAGAAAATTAACTAGAATTATATAACCAAAATCCTTTACAACTTCACTCCAAAGAATGCCAAAAATACAAAGAAATAAGAGAAGAGTTATGGTTACACTTTTTGTTGTCGGGACTCCCCTAGACTACTTGGTGTAAGCTGCTCTTCAATGGAGATGGCGAAATACTTCGGGACTCCCCTAATAATTCGGTGGAGGATGGTGTTTATGGCGTTGGAGGGATGGCTTCTTCAGATTTGGTGCAAGGGAGGAGAGGTAGTGTTTTGGGCAGAGCTTTGAGTACTAGAATGAGAGATGGTCATGAATGAGTCGAGCTCCCCAATTTATAGAAGAAGATTAGGATTTTTCCTACCAAAATAAGACTTTCCTTATGTACCCGGGTAAATCTGATAGTCTGTCTTCAAACGCGTTTTTCCGGAGTTTCAGATCTTGGAAAATTCTGATTCTTGTTTCATTGGAAAGCTTATTTAAAGGGCTATAAAATCCATATAAGGAACGCCATATTCGGAATTGAATTGGATTTACTACGGATTTTAGAAGTCAAGTGACCTGGCTGCCCTGTTTTCTTCTTCTTCAAGGAAAATGAAATCTTCATATCTTCAAATCTTGCATTCCTTATTCCCTAATAATTCTTGGCCGAATATACCATATTCTTGCACATATTTTGGCCCTCAAATAAGGTATTTATCTTCATGGAATATCCTCCCAAAATTCGTCCATTATACGCTCCATATATTCCGCCATATTTGCTCTTTCCTGGGTCGCGCGGGAGAAATGTCTTCATCTTTTTGTGCACCATATTGGTATCCATTTCATTTGGCATTTGGTTTCCAATTCTTGACACCATATGGGAATGCATTTTAGTAACCATTTGAAAACCATTCCTCGGACCATTTCTTCTCCGAAATTAGGAATTTCCTCCTTAGCACGCTTTTAGCTCCAAATCGCCTCATTTATTATTTTCTCCTTTATTTCTACCTAAAAGCATAAAGTAAGTAAGAAATGATAGTACTAAGGTCAAAACAAAGCTAAATGTAAAGAGAAAGACGTTAAGAATCAAGCATAAAATGCGTAGATCAGATAGTCCCACTGGCATGCCAAAATGTTTGACGCTAAAATATCTCCCGCGGAGAGATCCTTCCGCAAAGCAGTCTCTTTTATTGATTTCGGATAGTTTGACCGCAGGTATCGGTTTATCCTGTATGTGCTTCGTATGCTGGCATGCCACCGTTTCTCAACGGAATATAGAATCAAAGCTGTCTGACTTCTTGATAAGCGATTAAGACAAGGAGAGCACCAACCTTGCTCGAATAGGTCCTTCTCGCCTAGTAACCTAGGACTTTTGGATATGTGTCTCTAGCAGAGCCCCAGAAATCGATACCTCACACTCCCTTAATCAGTGCAAAGTAGAGAAATCTCTATGACGATGTGTTGAGAACACTGCTTCCTTGGATATCAGAACTCTCACTCGTTACGTGACAAGCCCTTCAACCTTCCAGTCGCTATGCTTCCTTAGATCGCAATACTCTCACTCGATAGGTGACAAGCACTTTGATTGGCTGATTGCAAAGAAATAAAATCTCTTGACAAGATGTCTAGGTGTACTTGCGTATAGCAAATGTATGTATGTTTGATCGGGGACCTTTCAACAATGCTCGTATTTTCCTTATATAATGCTCAATAGTTGTCTTTCAATTCTCTTAAACTTCTTCTACTCTTACTCTTTGAATCTCAATAAAACTCTAACACCATCTAGCATACAGGTTGTTTCTTTATATAGTTCTAATGCTATCACAACTTCTTCACCTAAAAGAAACCTATCTGAAATAGAAAATGTATGATAGACATTAAGCCGCATGAACCAGCTATCTTAAATCATAGTCCTAAGTTGATCTGGAATGGACTCTGTTTCCTCACTTGACCACTCGCCAAGCTCTCATAGAACATGGGCTGCTCATCAAGACTTCAGCTCATCGTGGGCCGCTCGTCAAGACTTCAGCCTTTCAAGTCCAATATAAAATATTTATTTCAGGACCAAACAGAATCATTATGCGTTCAAGAAAATATAGCTGATAGGGCAACCATGACTTCAATTATTGTCATGTTGAATAGCTACTCCAGCGCTCTCCCATTACCCTCAGCTCCCTACTTCTGCATGAGCAACATACACTACAAGAAAACAGCACTTAGACCACGGAAATGTAATTGTTCCGTGGTCCAAGTGACACCTAGACCACGGAAACGACTCCGTGGTCCAAGTACCACCTGGACGACGGAGAATACCATCTCCGTCGTCCCTGTGGTCACCTGGACCACAGAGTCTTTTCCGAGGTCCAGGTGATTACCTGGACGACAGATACGCTATTCTCGGTCGTCCAGGTGATAACCTGGACCTCGGAGTCTTCTCCGTCCTCCAGGTTATCACCTGGACGACGGAGATGGTATTCTCCGTCGTCCAGGTGATTACCTGGACAACGGACCGACACGCCGTCGTCCGAGTACGTACGTAACGTACTTCCACTTAGACGACGTACCGACACCTCCGTCGTCTAAGTGAAGCATTATATAAGCCCGATGCCAAACTGAATTCATTCCTCGATCTCTTCATTCCATTTGAAGAAGAATTGAAGGAGAAGGCCGGGGAGAAGGAGAAGGGAGCTAGCTAGCTAGAAGCTAGGCCGAGAAGAATCATGGATCGATAAGGGATCTCCGCTGACTAGCTAGCTAGCTTAATTAACGTACAGATATTGAGAAGGCCAGCAGGTACATACGTACGCAGTTAAAATTTGCTTAATTAATATATATTTAGTGAAAACGTACGTACATACATGCAAGGATGTTAGCTATATATATGTATATGTACAGATCGATTAAATTACGTACGTACGTAATTGATGGATCGATGTAGATCGAGTACGTATAATTAAGCGTAAATTAATGGACAAATATATATATATATATGTAATAATTAATTAATTATAATATTTTGTAGCAGTATGGACAAGAGTTTGATGAAGTTGAAGAATAGATGTGATGTCCGGTATATGGATGGAATTAGCGAATTTGTGAATTTTGCGATAGAACGTGGTCAGGGAAAGAAACGTTTCAGGTGTCCGTGTCAGAAATGTCTTAATTGTCAGTATGCGGAGGTTAATGTTATGGTGCAACACCTGTACGAAAATGGTATGATATGGAGTTACACTACATGGAGCGAGCATGGTGAAGCAGTAGAGTTCAGCGCAGCAGACTTCAGCTCAGGGTACAGTTACCATGGTGCCTCATCCAGCGGCAGTGGTGCCGGACCCCCAGCTTGCAACCCAACTGCAGATTTGGTCCATGATGCGTTTCCGGGATGTAGTCATAGTGGACAGCAACACCAAGACGGAGGTTACAGTACCACTAATGAGCATGATGACACATTCCCCGCAGCTAGCTTGGCCACTGACACCAGTGGGATGGAAAAGTACAACCGGATGCTACTTGAAGCGCAGACCCCGGTGTTCCCTGGATGTCGAGAGAATGTGTTGCAATATGTGATGGAGCAAATGAAGATAAAAGTGAAGCACAAAATGTCAGTGAGTGCTTTTGACGAAATTCAGGAGCAAATATGTAAGTTGCTTCCTGATGATCACAATCTTCCTAAATCTCATTATAAGGTTAGAAATATCCTGAGCAGCCTCGGCCTAAAGTACAGGATAATTGACGCATGTCCGAATGATTGTGTGCTATTTTACAAAGAGTATAAAGAGTTGGATTATTGTCCCGTATGTGGCCAGTGCAGATTCCAGTTGAATAGGAAGAGTTCGAAAAAGAGAATTCCTGTGAAAGTTGTTCGATATTTTCCCTTGGTTCCCAGATTGTAGCGCCTGTACATGTCTCTACACACAGCAGAGGCGATGCGATGGTACGCAGAAAAGCAAATAGATGACGATGTCCTGCGACACGCCGCGGATGGGGAGGGTTTCAAACATTTCGACAGAGAATTTGGAGACTTTGCTTCAGAGGTTAGAAATGTTATACTCGGCCTATCTACAGACGGATTCAATCCTTGGGGAAGTAATAGCTCCGCCGTCAGCACTTGGCCAGTTATTCTGATGCCGTACAACTTGCCTCCGTAGATGTGCATGAACAAGGAATTTAATTTCCTTACCGTACTAATTCCAGGTCCTAAATCTCCATCGAAGTGCTTAGATGTCTACCTCAGAAACAGGTATAAGTCATTCGTCAAAAACAGGTCGGCCCCGGATGGCTCCATAGCAGAGACATACCTAATGCATGAGTGTGTTACTTACTGCAATAGGTACCTCAAAGATCCACCCCCTCCCACTGCCTCCGATCGCAGTGCCCGCATCAATCTTTCTGTCGTCACCAATATCGTCCGACCGTTTAGAGGAGTATTAAAGGAATCGTTAACACGGGAAGAACTTATTGAGGCACATTGGGTAGTGTTGCGAGACTATGACGAAGTTGAGCCGTACATGTTGTCATACAGGGAGAGGCTTCAGGCGTTAAATCAAAACAAGAGTTCGGCGTGGATTGAGAAAATGGTTAAGAAGAAGTTTCCCGATTATTTCTTCCAATGGGTACGTACGTACGTCTCGGTATTAATTATTTAAATACATATCGCTCATGTTTGTAGAAAGTAAACCCTTATATTAATTTGCCCTTTTTCGCAGATGATTGATCTGCAAAAATCTGATAACCACGGAGGGTGGTGGTCATGGCCAAAGCATTTGCTAGCAGGGAAGCCGGTTAAACACTATATTTATCCCGGATGTTTTGTGAACGGTGTAAAGTTCCATTCATTGGCCCGAGACGAAGGAAGAAGAACACAAAACAGTGGGGTAGCGGTTGGGAAAGACAATGATCTATATTACGGGGCTATTGTATATGTGGTTCAGCTATGTTACGGGAATGATGTCAACGTTTTCCTATTCAAGTGCAGATGGTTCAAGCGTACAAAGGAAGACCTGGGACTATTATCAGTCGATACAAACTCACACTGGTATGAGGATGAGCCTTTCGCTCTCGCCACCTTAGTTTGGCAGGTGTTCTATCTCGAAGATCCGAAAGCCGGTGAAGGGTGGAAAATAGTGAACCATATCTCTCACCGAGGAATATGGAATACAGAGACAATTGAAGGGACACCGGCGACGACTGAAGATGCTGCTGAACCAGAAAGAGACATTCCTGCCTATCAAGAGCCTAATATTTCTATGGTCCGCTCCAATATAATGGACCTGGTTCAAGATGGTGAACGGTTACCCATGCCTGATGGTTGTACAGATCTAACTGAAGATGAGATTATCGATGAGGTAGATGAAGAAGACGAGCAGGAAGAGGACGCGGACGAGGACTCAGGTTATTCGTCGGACGATGTTGAGTACGATGACGAGGATGAGCCGTCGTCTAACGGGGATGAGGACGATGATGATTATGACGAAGAGTACGGTCATACGACGAGGGAGATTAATTGGTAATTAATTACTGTAATTATTGTAATATATATATATATATATATGATCGATGCCGGTTTACGGTAAGAAATTAATCCGAATTATATATCCTGGACAACGGAGAAATTAATTGCAGGTTGTCGCCAAATCTCAATCTCATATAAAACCCTAGCTAAATCCTGAACCCTAAATCTAGCAGTTCGGATCGATCGATCAATTTTTTAATTATATTATTGAATCAGAATAATTGAACGGACACACAAATGACCGGGGACGACCTAAACCGTAAACCCTAAGGCCCTAACCCCTGAAATCGGGGTTTAGAACTTGGACGACGGAGAATGGTCATCATCCGTCGTCCATGTACATACTAGGACGACGGAGAATGGTCATTATCCGTCGTCCAAGTTCACAAACCCTAAACCCTAAACAGTATGGCCCTAACCCCTGAATTCAGGGTCTATACACCTGGACGACGGATAACGTCATTATCCGTCGTCCAGGTTAGAACCTGGACGACGGATAACTTCATATCCGTCGTCCAGGTGATTACCTGAACGACGGAAACGCTCATTTCCGTCGTCCAGGTGCAGATATCGTAATTTTTTCTAAGACAACGACCATCTAGACCTTCTTCCAATGCAAAGTCTTTTCATCAAGACTTTAGAGTAAACAATTCTTGGTGTGTGAGCTTCGACGGTTCGAAAATCGGAGTTGCGAAATGCCTTGTATCCACGTTTCCGGTTTGTGAAATTATCGATTTTGCGGTTGACTGTGCCGATCAAACCCTTCCCGAACTTATTATTTTATGGTCCTTTGAAAACAATTATATATTATGTTACGACGAACATATCCAATGGTTGTTTTGTCCAAATTCAATTTCGTTAATACTCTGCTGCAAATGAGCGTTTACTCATGAACACTTAAGTCGTAAAGATTAGTCGATACTTAACATGTTTCAATACGTAAAATTAATCGTCGATTCAAATTTAACTGTTCACATATACGATGCGTTCATCGATATTGTACGACTATTTCACTCGAATGACAGATCGCTAAATTCCTAGAGAATTATTTTTTTAATATTTTTTAACGTAATTTGAAGCTGGACGACGGAGAATGACCATCTCCGTCGTCCAGCTTCAAAAACCATGGCGGTTCAAATTTTTTTTGTTTATTTTTTTCATGTAATTTTCACTTGGACGACGGAGACTGACCATCTCCGTCGTCCAAGTCCAATTTTTATGGCGGTTCAATTTACCGCTTCCGTTTTTGGGACCGCTTGAATTTTCACTTAGACGACGGAGAATTCATTCTCCGTCGTCTAAGTCCAAAATTATGGCGGTTCAAAACGACCCGCCGATTAATTGGCGCCGCTTGAAATTTTTTGAAACCGCCACCTAGACGACGGAAAACACTGTTTCCGTCGTCCAAGTGAACTTAGACGACGGAGAATAGTGCTCCGTCGTCTAAGTGCAACTCTATAAATAGAGTTGCACCCCCCTCATTTTGTCATCATTTCATCTCCTCCTCTCCTCTCCTCTCCTCCGGCGATCCTCCTCCGGCGACGCTCCGACGACATTTTTTCCGGCGTGGTTCCGCCTCTCCGACGACTCAACTCCGGCGATATTCCCGAAAACTCCGATTCGGTAAATTTCTATTTTTCCCTTATTAAAATAATTTTCATTTAATTATTTAATTAAATTCTAAATATAATTTAGAAGTAGAATTTAATTGATTAATTAGTTTAAATATTTAATAAATGATTAATTATTGTTATTAATTTATTAAATCATAATTATTGTAATTATTGTAATTATTTATTATTAGTTGCATGATTAAATGAATTTATTATTAAATTTATTAAATGAATAAATTATTATTCATAATTTATTAAATGAATCAATTTTTTATTAAATGCATGATAAATAAATATAAATTATTGCATCTAATTAAAAATTATTAATTAATATTTACGTTTATTTTCTAGTAAATTAATTAGTCGTACGTGTTCGATTTAAATTTAGTACATAAGCTTGGTTTATTAAGTCGCACTCTTTGGAATAGATGACGCCTCTTTTCCTTGCTTATCTCCTTAACCCCTCGTGATGTGTGGATTTCATCACCGCACACCATAACCTAAGTGAAGTTATGGACACGAGGTTGAGGGCGGAGTTTGCAAAAGACTTGAGGGAGTGTAAATTTTCGAAAAATTGGCCGAATGTCGGACATGGTGTCTAGAAACGGGTTATGACTGGTGACAGGATTTGGACTAAGAAAGACTTTTGTCGAAATTAGTCCTACCTCTCGCGTTATCTCTATCCCTAACTGGCCATGTTTTTCGATTTAACCAAGGCTGATTAATTGAAAATTTACACTTTATCGCGCGGGTTGCACGTCCATTGAACGACCGAAAATGCCAAGCTAGTGTACTCTATTTGAATCTTAAACGTATTTAATTAATTAGCGTAAATTTTTAAGTTGTAATTATTATGGTAAGTAGGTATTTTAACACCGTACTCTTAGGTTTAAATGGCTCCGCCAAAGACGACATCCGGCAAGAAGAAATCCCAACAGGAGGCAGAAGATGCCATGCTCCGAATGTTGGTGGCCCAAGTCGGTTGGGTTCAACAGGAGGGCAACGACGCTCTCAATCCGGACGGATCATCTGGTCCGTTCGTAGCGCCCTCTGGGGAAATTCCCGCTCCCCCATTCATCTCGAGCGGTGATGACGTCGACCCCTTCCAATCTCCGACGCCCGGTACCCATTCAACGGGAAGTACTCAGGCGTCCTCGACCGCCGAATCAATCATGTACAGCGTCCGCTGTAGGCAAAGGAGGGCCCCCACTGACCCGGAACCGAAAAGGACTCGGGGTCTCGTTAAAGGGGGCAAAGCGGAGCGTATTTGCAAGGCGACCGGTAAAAAGATCGACTTGCCGTACGACGAATTCACCGGTGGCCCTCCCACAGCTCAGCTAGCAAGTCTCTCGGCGCATGGGATATGGTCAATCATCCGTAACCGGGTTCGTATCACTGCCCCTACTTGGAAGGAGGCGCCGGATCATGAGAAGGCGAAAGTCTTCAAAGATCTTTCGGTACGTAATACGTCCAATTTAGTTATTAAATAATATTGTTAATATTAGTTAAAATTTCATAATATATACGATTATAATTTTCTATTTATTTTTGATAGGAACAATTTGACGTGGATCCGACACCGGCTATGTTGAGGCATATCAACCAAACCGCCAACTCCATCTACAAAGATTGGAAGTACAAGCTCCATAAGTACTTCCAAGATGTCGGTCGCGTGCCTCCCCCGGTAGAGCTGCAAGGGGAGAGAGAAGATGAGTGGGAGTGGTTGTGTAACCACTTTGCCGATGAACAATTTAAGGTATTAATTTTTTTTTATTTCAATTAAGATAATTGAATTATTTAAATTGTAGTTATTCATTTTTTAATGATTTAATTATGTTGTGTAACAGAAATTCTCCGGTGTCAACAAAGCCAACCGGGGGAAGAAGGAGAAACACCATACTACCAGCGCCAAGCAGTTCATTAAAATAGCCAAGGAGCACAAGGATAAGGGCTCCAAACACCCTTATCTTGATGCAAGCGTAAGCGCGTACGTGACGCCAGGGCTCGATAATGAAGCGAGTCAATGCGGCGTAAGTGATATATTAATTATGTGTTTTTAATTATAGTAATTATTATTTAAATATGATTTCATTATAATAAATTAATTATTCTTTTGTAGGCAAGGGTGATAGAGCGTGCGCATGAAGAGTTGGCTAACACTCAGCTTGCGTTCCCAGATGTGCCGCCGGAAGACCTGCCTCCTCTATCCTTAGAGAGCCAAATTGCAATCGCGGATGAGGTCTACGGTCGTAGAGCTGGCAAGGAGGTTAGGCACTTTGGGTCTAGGGTGGTACGAGATTTGTCGACGACCTCCGGCTCATCATCTACGGGAGGTTCGGGGCAGCTGAGAAGGAGTCAGGCTGCGGCCGTCGAAGCAGCCATTCAAGAGGCTCGACTGGCACGCGAGGAGAATGAGTCAATGCGGCAAAGACTTGACGAACAACAAGCACAAATAGCCCAACTCATCGTGCTCATGAACCAAAATCGAGAAGTATGTTAACCTCCTCCGAACCCATACCCCGACGACAACGACCCGGCTGGAGGCGGAGGACCCGGCGGCGCATCTGCTCCTCCTGTGTATTAGCTAGCTAGTTAATTATCGCGTTTCTTTATTTCCGAGTTCCGAACAATATTTTATAATTTTTGTGGGTTTTTAATTAATTTGGATGCATGTGTATGTATGTACGTACAAATTAATTAATTATTTAATTAATATTAAAAATTTAGTTTAATTAATTATTTTCGACTATTTTTCATTATTTAAATTAAATTAATTTAATTTAATTTCAATTTTTTTTTTAAATTAAATAGTCACTTGGACGACGGAGATTATGTTCTCCGTCGTCCAGGTGCACAAACCATAAACCTAACCCTAAACCCCTAACCCCTAAACCCTAAACCCTAAACCCTGCCATTCTCCGTGGTCCAGGTGTTCACCTGGACGACGGAGAATTATCATTTCCGTCGTCCAGGTGCATACTTGGGCCACGGATAACGCTATCTTCTCCGTGGCCCAGGTGTTCACCTGGACGACGGAAACGCTAATACTCCGTCGTTCATGTGAACACCTGGGCCACGGAGAAACGAGCAATGTCCGTGGCCCATGTAGTCACCTGGACGACGGAGTATTAGCGTTTCCGTCGTCCAGGTGAATACCTGGGCCACGGATAATGTCCTCGGTCCAAGTGAACTTGGACGACGGAGAACTAATTCTCCGTCGTCCAGGTTCTTGGACGACAGCACTTGGAGCACGGACCTTGGACGACGGAAATTCCGTCGTCCAAGTACTTAGACGACGGAAATCTGCACCTAGACGACGGAAATGGTCCGTGGTCTAGGTGCTGTTTTTTTGTAGTGATAACTGATCCATTGGCAATGAAATTCAGTACTTCCACGGCGGTTGAGTCAGGCCAATCAAATAGTAGCAGCATCTCGATCGGCAATTCTGCAGATAAGGACTGGACTGAACTATATCCTCGTTAGAAGTGAGACAATCGGGATTGAATATTTTCTTCTCTTAATCGTAGTCATTCACGAGTCTTGGTTATGTAATAAGTCTCCTGATTACGATAGGAAACCAATTACTTCTAGCCAGTATGGGACATAAGAACTAGCTAGAACAGAAAAAAGAAGCCAGAGATTGTTTGGAAAAGACTGACAAAGGTTATCAATCTCGAATGGCCGATTCCAGCTGAAACGGATATATCTCTTCAATGAAGCGAGGACCTATCCAGTTCATCCTCTGTTTTTTCAGAACTTTTTTTTTTGCTAAGTTTCTTCAGAACTTTGTTTTCGTAGCACACTATGTATATATCCTCTCTCCTCAACGGCTCAGCAGTTATGGTTTGTACATGCAACTGTATGTATTGTATGCATTTGGACTCTTTTAAGGTCATAGATCGAATAATCATGTTTTGTGACGTACGTAGAAAACTGCATGTAAATGAAAACACTCTTCTTAAAGTTCCAACTGGAAAATGTAGTAATGTACAATACACATACACATAGATATTAACATAGAGAAATAATTTTAGGCCTCTTTAAGATCACGAGGTGTGTGCCTCAAATTTTATATGACATGTTATACGTGTACACTTCATTAGTGTTATGCCACGTCAGATCAACCAAATAACGAACATACCTTATACCTCATATTTAAAACTTATCAATAAAACTTATCATTTCGAGTATCAATTTCTACGAGGAATTCAATAACTACGTAATTGTTTCCATTGATTCAACCATTAATTGAGTTCGATACCAATCCGAACTTGAATGTCAAAACCATTTCATTGACATGATTGAGCAAACTGTATTGAGAATTGTAAATAAGAACAAACACCCATTGAACAAGATCGTGAGAAATCAATCTTATTCAATCTGTAAGCTGGTTTTTTTGTGTGTGTGTGTTGGAAGAAGTTGTAAGTTGTTTCATAACAATATGATATAAGTTTGACGTTTTAAGACTTTCAAGGCATATGGGCACTTGTTAATAGCCAAATTTTTTTTTTGAATCTATGCGACCATTCATTCATTCATAAACGAATCAACCATTACATAAGGTTAAGAAGTCTGACAAACCAAACGGGGACTCTTCATACCAACTGAAATCAAAATTCGACAGTAAAGCAAACGTAGCAAATTTATGTGCCTAGGCATTACATTCCCTAAAGACATGTTGAAATAAACATCCTGGCAGCTCCTCTTTAAGAGCCTGTAGATCATCAACCACTAGGCCTATATCCGAGCAGTCCTCTTTCTCCACCTCTGCACATCGCACAACATTCACCACTTCGAGACAATTTGTCTTAAAACACACGAGGTTGAGGCTATACCTTCGAGCTAGTGAGAGAGCTTCTCGACAAGCTAAAGCCTCCACAAGCTTAGGATTAGTGACATTCCTCAGCTTCTTGCACACACCACCAACTATCATGCCAGTTTCATCACATAGCAGAACATCGATATTGCCACATTCTCTGACAATGTCCATGGCACCATCACTGTTTGCCTTAAGCCACCCAACATTAGGCGGGAGCTAAGGTTGTTGGGATCATCTTCTTCTCGATTGTGTATTACATGTCATAGCCCTATAAAATTCTACATGAGCCCTAATCAGAAAGGCTAATTGATGTAGAGATAAATATTTTGCAGACCATACCCTTCTGTTACGTTCTTTCCATACCGACCAAAGAACAAACATCAAACCCGGCAGTCTCTCCTTGGAAAAACTCACTACACATGATTCAAACCAGTCCTGCACCGATTCGTTTTCATTGGAAGACACCACTGCCGATGTCAGTTCCGGAACCAGGCACAATAAATCCTTCACAAATTTACATTGGGATTGCAAGTGTAAGATCGATTCCTCTCCATTATGACAGAGAACACACTCACTGTCAACACAAACTCATTTACCACGAATCTGAGTAATTATTGGTAGTATCCCCTTACAAACTTTCCAGAAATGTACTTTGATTTTCCCTGGCACTTTTGCTCCTCATAATGTACACCACATTCTCCTACTCCTTTCACGGTCAGAAGTACCCACAAACATATGTCTCATAGAAGAACAACTTGTAAGCACTTCGGGTTGAGAACATACCTTTAGGATCGAAGTGCCAAACCAGCCGGTCACTATTTTCCTGACAACTTAGTGGGATGGATAGTAAACGGTCTTCTTCCGAGGGAATAAAGCATGCTTGCACTTTCTCCACATTCCAAACCCCTCCTGGACTAATTAAATCCGCCACCGTATAAAGAGTTTCTAAGCTCGGATAGGGTAAAGCTTGTGGTCAAAAGGAGACAACATTTGGTATCTAGGGGTCCTTCCATATGTTGATAGACCTCCCATCACCAACTTGACATCTTACTCCTTTTTTCACTAGATCTTTAGATGCTAAGATACTTTGCCAACAAGCCGAGGGTCTATCTAATAAGTTACTTGACCAGAAATTCCCGTTAGGGAAGTACCTGGCCTTTAGAAGTCAAGCCACTAGTGATTTAAGGAACTTGATTATCCGCCAAGCTTACTTTGCTAAAAGAGCTAAGTTGTGGGTGTATAAATCCTTGAACCCCATGCCTCCATCTTCCTTTGGTAAACAAAGCTTCTCTCAGGACAATCAGTGAAACTTTTTATTTTCATTCTTGCCTCCCCACCAAAATCTTGCGCACATTTGGTGTAATGTATCACAAAACTCTTTGGGGAGAAGGAAGCAATTCATTGTGTAGACCAGAAGAGTTTGAGCCACCACCCTAATGAGTAGCTCTTTGCCGACTCCACTAAGAAGTTTCCCTTGCCATCCCTCCAATTTTTTACTTAATCTTTTCTTTAAAAATTCAAAGGTTGTTGTTCATTTCTTGCCAAGGTACGTAGGCATCCCTAGGTATTTGTCATGCTTGGGGACAACTACAAACCCCAAATCCCTTGCCATTTGCTCCTGTAAGGAAGCTGGAGTCTTCTTGCTAAAAACAATGCTGCTTTTATCAAAGTTCACCTGCTGTCCCGAAGCCTTCTCATAAACTCAGATAACCTCCTGTATATGACCACTTTCCTCCGCTGTTGCTTGACCGAATAGCAAACAGTCATCAGCAAAAAGAAGAAAATGAATAATCGGGGCCCTTGGAGCAACTTGGATCCCTTTCAAAGTACCTTCTTGCACTTTCTTAGCAAGTAACAAAGAAAACACTTCAGCACATAGAATAAATAGATAAGGCGATAATGGATCACCTTTCCTCAGACCCCTTGACGGTGAGATATATCCTTTTGGCTCCCTATTCACCAAAAAAATACCACATTGTAGTAACACATTGCATAATAGTCATTATCCAACGTTCTTGAAACCCTAATCTCTGTAGTATAGCTTACAGGAAGCTCCACTCCATTCTATCATAGGCTTTGCTCATGTCCAATTTCAAGGACATTACTAGTTCTATACTAGATTGCCATGTATGTATGTGATGAGATACTTCATTAGCAATCATGGTATTATCCGTAATCAATCTCCCCAAGATAAATGCACTCTGTAAAGGAGAAATAATTTCTGACAGCAATGATTTTAGCTGATTAGTTATAGCCGTAGAACATATTTTGTAGATTACATTACACAAGGCTATAGGTCTCAGCTCAGTCATCAACGAAGAGTTAGGGACCTTCAAAATAAGGCAGACATGGGTGTAATTTACATCTCCCAACAAAATGCCAAAATGCAAGAAGCTTTGCGCAGCGGATACTACATCATCTCCAATCACATCCCAATACCGCTGATAAAAAAGTGGCGGCATACAGTCTGGTCCCGGAGATTTGGTCGGGTACATTTGGAAGAGAGCCTTCCTTATCTCTTCTGCCGCGTATGGCTTACCCAAGCTCTCAGTCATTGCATGTGTAACTCTCGGTTGCACCACTGATGCCACCCGTAGAATCTTCTCTCTATCCATGTTTTCAGACGCAACTATATTGGCAAAATAATTCACCACTGTATGCTCAATACCAGAGGCCGATGACTACCATAATCTCGCACTATCAAACAACCCCACAATTTTATTCTTCGCCTTTCTATTTGATGCCTGACAATAGAAGTAAGGCGTGTTGCTATCACCGTCCATCATCCATTCCACCTTCGATCTCTGTTGCCAATAATTACTCTCTTCTAATAGAAGTTCCTATAATATTTTCGACAAAATAAATATTTCCAACTCTGCTTCTTTCCCCTCCCCAGTGTCAAGTAACACCGCAAGATTTGAACGAATCAACTCCATCTCCTTCTTACGATGGCCAAAGGTAGTTCTTTGCTATGCCATCAATATCTGCCTAGTCTCCTTAATTTTTCCAATTGTTGTAAAGAAAGGCCTGCCAAGAACCTGCGTAGACCATCCCACTTTGACAACACCTTTGCAAGCTTAATGTTGAGTCCAGAAGTTTTCGAACCTGAATCTGGACTTACGAAAGTGACCAACCTGAGACTCCACTTCGTACGCTCCTAGCAACAATGGTACATGATCTCCATGTACAGGATCTAAGACTCGAACCCTAGCAGCAAGAAATAACTCAGTCCATGTCCTCGTCCCTACTGCCCTATCCAGTCTTTCCCTTATTCCTCTGCCCTTCCAAGTATACTGGGAGCCCTGAAACCCTAAGTCTCCCAAGTCACAGTAGCTTAACGTGGTCTGAAAAGCTTGCATTTGGCTCTCGGGTCTAGTTCCCATCCCAGTCTTCTCCGTGAGGGACATTACCTCGTTGCAGTCCCCAATGACAACCCAAAGAAGGGAAGATTCATCGGCCAACACCTTTAGAAGAGACCAAGACTGGAGTCTTTCCGACGTGACCAGGTTCCTGTAGAAACTCGTAAGCCTCCATCGAGCACTAGTCGCACTTACCGAACCAATCTCAACATTGATGTGGTTTGGAGACTTAGTCTTGAAGTCGACATGTATATCATTCTTCCAGAATATAGCGAGGCCACCAAACTACCCCGCTCCGCCATCTCGTCCCCTACTCCAAAATGCTCGCAGTTTAAATACCCTAACTTCAATCGTAAGTCCCACATATAGTCCTAGTTGAAAACTTTAGTTTCGCAGAGAAAAATAATCGTCGATTGATGCTTCTAGATGAGAAGCCGGAGAGATTGCACCGCTCCCTCGTTGTTGAGGCCGTGGCAATTCCATGCCAGGACCTCCATGGCCGCCGACAAGGGTTCCAGGTTTTTACGAGCAAACAGGAGAGAACGCCCTAGCTCCGTAAAAATCTCATGATCTCTTATAATTGTATAGTGGTTTGTTTAGAATACCTATATTTTGGTCATCAAATCAGTTTGTAATAGCCAATATTCTATTATGAAGAACCAAAACTGAAAACTAGGAGTATGTTGTTGGACTTCTGTTCTTCGATTCACAGAATCAAAATTCTTCTTGTATATATACCCCAAAAATGATCGAGGTTCTCAATAGGCTTCAAAATTTCATCTTCTTGCTAATTACGATTTTTCTCAAAGCTACAAACTTTTTGTGAATTTTTTGTAGGATTTATTGATTTGTCGTTGTTAAGTTTATGTATTCGATTAATTATGATTTATAAATTTAACCAAATATAAAAGGACAAGATTGGTTTGTAGGTGATAAACTTCTCAAGAATTTCTAAAAATATTAAATTTATTTATATAACATGACATGTCACATGAGATTGAGGCAGACACATCATGACCCTATTGAGACCTCTAACATTACCCATTAACATATATGCTTAGCAAAAAAAAACATATATGGTTTCCGACTCTCTGTACTATAAAGCCTATAAGTGCCTTTGAATGTCTAGCCACTCCCATCTCGGTTAATGGTGGGCCTGTAATATGAAATTTAAGCAGTCCCGTCTCGATCATGATATTAATTCCAAAACTGATATTAATCCAAAACGACCACTTACTGAAACGTGGCATAACAGTTCATGCCCTATCTGCTATGGGCATTCACAAAGGCAATGAAACGTGGTAAACATATAGCTAGATACCATTACAAACAACATGGTTATACAGCAACATAGTTACCAACAACAGATCGAAACAAGATTGGGGTGCATGTCTCCATGTCTCCATGTCTCCTATAATTGGACATCATTATAGGTAGTGCAGCTTAAATATGATACAACTACAATCAAAATAAACATAGTAATACAGCTAGAAACCATTAGTTATCAAAATAATATTCAGGTGCACATATGTTATACAGGTAAAGGCAATGAAACGTGGTAAACATATAACTAGACACCATTACAAACAATATGGTGATACAGCAACAGATCGAAACAAAATTGGGGTGCATGTCTCCTATGGGGATTCACGCAAAGTCAACAAACGTGGTGAACATATAGCAACATAGTTCCAAAACACAAATTGGTCTATCCCATTCCCTTATAATTCCAAGATCCTGCTGATCTATTGCTTTCCCTCGATACTCATTACGAAACAATTGTATACCATCACAAACTGTACACTTCATTCTGTACCTATACAAGAGCATGCTAAATAGCCAAACATACGAATCATACAACAATTACGAAATTCCTCGTCATGGTTAGAGCTAGCCCATATAATTGAACCAAATCCAGCAGAGTATTCAAACATACGAATTATACAATTGGATTTGGTTAGCAAATCCAGCATACGAATCATACAAATCCAGCAGAGTATTCAAACCGATAAGCAAGAAGCTTACCTTGGTTGGCAATGACCTTGAAAATCAGAGAGAGAGGGAGACCCACGAGATAACCTAGAAAATCGAATAGGGTTTGGGGTGGATTTGGGGGTTTAGGGTTGAATTTAGGGAGAGAGAGAGAGGTTATTCCAAGCTTGAAACACAGTTTGCAGATGGAGAGAGAGGAAGAACAGTTTGCAGAACGCGGAATGGGGAAGAAGAAGAAGAAATTTCCTATTATAATCCCCTAATTTGAAGCGACGAACTTTGCCAAACTGTGTCGCTTCAAATATACTTAAGTTAGACCATCTCCAATGGTGGAGGTTCTATACCCCATAATAGAACTTTTGGAAAAAATCTCATCTCCAACCCATAAAGATCCTAGTTCTATACCTTAAAACTAAGTCCTATACCCTATTTTGAGTTCTATAATAGAACCTTGGATGAGGTATAGAACCTTGCAAAAATTGGTGGGCCCAGGTAAAAGAAGAACATGTGGGGAGAGAAAAATATGAGTCTTAAAATGAGGTATGAGACCTTGATGGTTGGAGATGGGAAAGTCCTATAATGAATAGTGATTTTACAAGGTCTCATAATAGGGTATAGGACCTTGATGGTTGGAGATGCTCTTAGCGACGAAGATTTCACAAAAGTCGTCGCTTCATGTCATCTGAAGCGACAAAGTTGGACTCACTAGGTAACCTAGTAAACTCAATATTCGTCGCTTCATATGATGTGAAGCGACAACTTTTATGAAATCTTCATCGCTTGAACTTTAAAGGGACAAATATTGGTTCATATTTGTCGCTTGGATTGGTTTGAACTTAACAGATTAGTTAAACCTATTTGGATATGTAAAAATTGTTCAAAATAACAACATAAAATACCAGTATTGTAAATATTGTTCAAAATAACAACATAATAACTAGTATTCTTCCTCTTCGTCATCTCCGCCATCATCGACTTCATCTTCCTCTTCCTCATCGAATTCGTCATCGACTTCATCTTCCTCCTCCACTTCATGCTCTTCGTGTACTTCTAAATCGAGTTGGACATTAGATGCATCAATGTGGTAAAATTGTATTGAAGTTAGTGTGTCCTCTTGGTAAGGCTCTATGATTTGATTCCCTGAAGAAGGCCTTATATCTTCTGTTGCCAATACTTCGGCGTTGTATACACTTCGGTGCGATATTTCTTGTACCACCTTCCAAGTACCACTCGCCGCAGGATCGTCCAAGTAGAACACTTGTTTTGTCTTCATTGCAAGACAAAATTGTGAATTCTTGTAGTAACTAGTGTTTGTATCCACTGATACCAGACCATGATCTACCTTGACGGTGTCAATTTCTTCAACATCTATGTCGTCAGTGGTATTGTGCCATATACCTTTGAACAACACTACCGACATATTGTCTGGATAACATACCTCTACTGCATAGTCAAGATGGCTATAGAAGTTTTCAACTTTTGTGTTTAACATCACCCCGCTATTTTGAGTCATGAGACTTTGATCTCTATCGAATGAGACATACTTGATACCGTTCACACAGCACGTCTTGTAAATCCGGGTGAATTGCGGACTTCGAGCTAATGACCATATAACCCTATTAAAGTTAAGGTCTTGAGCATCATTCCGTGGTGGGAAGTGAGAAGTGAGAAGTGGGAACAGTGGATACTGGGATTGTTAGGGGGATTTTAAGAATTTTAGTCATTGAAGAGTGAAGATTAAGTGCACAATTTACTTTGACGTCTCTGCGATTGTCGATATCTACTTTTAGTTTGCCTTGAAGAGAAATAATCAAAATAAAAGTAGTCCACTTTTATGATTCATTGGAATCAAAGTAGCCCGTTTGAGCAATTTGCTATAAGAAGGAAATTAAACATTAACACTAAATGCGCAGAGGAAAATTACTATAGATCCATATAGGTAATAAGTATGTTTATTTAAGTATATATTTCTCCTTTGACTTCTCCATCTAATTTTAGTTTGGTGTCATTTATTTAATCTTTTTATGATTTCTTTGTTTCTTATTTTTTCTAATTTTAATCTCGGTTGTACTTGATTCCTGTTTAATGCAAATTTTTGACTTATCAAGAAAATGAATATATATTACCTTTCCTACACGCGCGAGTGCGCATGTATATTATCAGTGCAATTATTAACTATATGCACTTGTGTTACCTTTTGAAATATATACTTCAAGTATTCAACCATTAGTATTCAATATAGTCAAATTAGTCCATTTAATCAATTTAATATAGAAGTATATGTAATTATACAACCGTTCGTTTTTGCTTATAAAACAAGTACCCCATCATTGACACAGGGGGCAATTATACAGAGAAATGAGCTCTTCATCAACATCCTTGTTTTGCTACGTTCTTGCTATAGTTGTCTTCAGCCTTGTAGCTCCGGCCATCGCCGAAGACGTTGATAGCGGCGGTACATGTACCCCTGCAGCTGAATACTGCTGGAACTGTCCCAGTAGTAATACTAGTACTAATGCCACCGCCGCCTACATAAAAAACCTCAGCACACTCTTCGCCACTTTGTCTTCCATCAACCAAACTAACTACGGTTTCTACAATTCCTCTCTAGGAACCGGCGCCGACAAAGTGAATTTTGTTGCACTCTGCAGAGGTGACCTTGAATTGCCCTAAACGACTGTCGTGCTTGTTACAAGGAAGTCAGCTTCATTCTCTCGCATAATTGCTCTAGTAAACACCAAGCCATCATATGGGGAGAGCGTTGCAATGTTCGCTACACGAACGTCTCCATCGGAATCAAAGATAATGTGCCCGCTAAGTTTTTGCCTAGCCCTAATTATGCTCTAAACCCTGAAGCGTTCAAGCAGGTACTTTACCCCTTGATGGAATTTTTGTCCCAAAAAGCAGCGGCGGGGAATACGACGATGAAATTTGCAGCAGGACATGCCGTTTTTCCTTTCGGAAGTGCATCAAACCCAATCATATACGCAGCAACTCAGTGTAGACCCGATTTGGACCAGAAAGGCTGCAGTGATTGCCTCGCAGAGGCTGTTTCGGATATTTATAACTGTTGTGAACGAAAAGATGGAGCGAGGGTTCTTAAACCTAGCTGTAATTTGAGGTTTGAGCGCGGCATATTCTATGACGCCACAGCTGATATGCTAGTAAATAATACTATGGCACCTCCACCATCGTCTTTGACCACACCGCCGCCTACTCAATCTGGTACTGCAACTCCACCAACATGCACGGATGATTCACTTTCTTAATGAAAACTCGAGCTTCATTCCAAAATTTTAAATTAATTTACAGGATCGAAGGGTAATCGGAAAGTCATCATTATCGTTGTGTCAGTTGGGGCATCGCTGGTGACACTAGTTCTGTTCATTTGCATCTGTTTAAGATTCAGGAAGTCGAAGAGAAAGCTTATGTTACTTCCGGGTAAGGAAATTAACAACATAACCCTAGATATATATTGAACATTACTGATGTTCTATATATCTACGTTTTTTCTTTAACTGTAGCCAAAAGCCCAAAACTATATACTTATCCAAGTATTCTTGAATGATTGTCTTTCAGGTGAAGATGTTGATGAAATTTCAAATGAAGGAGGCGTGCAATATGACTTTGATACCATTAGAAATGCCACGGATAACTTTTCAGAAGCAAATAAACTCGGTGAACGGGGATTTGGTTCTGTTTACAAGGTACTAACTAGCTAGTCATATATATATACACACACAGATGCATCACAATATGAATTTGATCAACCAACCATGCATGTCAATTTCTAGTTAATTAGCATGTATATATATATTATAATTTTGTGATCTTATTCGCGTTCTATGATATTTTTAGGGTCAACTTAGCAATGGAGAACTTGTAGCGGTGAAAAGGCTTTCTTTGAATTCTAGACAAGAAGATATAGAATTTAAAAATGACGTATTGTTGATGGCGAAGCTTCAACACCGAAATTTAGTTAGGCTTCTTGGGTTTTTGCTTAGAAGGAAATGAAAGGGTTCTTGCATATGAATACGTCCCCAATAGAAGTCTCGATCATATCATTTTTGGTACGACAAAAACTCAACTCTATTAATTATTATCTCACAAAATTAAATCATTTCATAATACTTGTATATAACATAATCTAATTTTATGTAGACCCAATTAAGCGGGCGGAATTGGATTGGGATGGGCACTACAAAATCATTGTGGGAATTGTTCGGGGGCTCATGAAGATTCTCGTCTTCGAATTATACATCGTGATCTCAAAGTTAGTATCATTATGTTGGATGCTGAATTAAATCCCAAAATCGCAGATTTTGGCATGGCAAGGTTGTTTGTGCATGATCAAACTCAAGGTGATACAAGTCGAATCGTGGGGACCTTATAAGTACACTAGATCAACTTGTTATAGAAATTCTTAATTAGAATTGTTATTTATGCATGATAAATGAACAGTACACAAAACTAAAATGCATATATTTTGTTGAAGTTTATGACTTTCTTGTCATATGCAGCGGATATATGGCTCCAGAGTATGCAATGCATGAAATTTTTTCTGTAAAGTCTGACGTATATAGTTTCAGCGTGTTAGTTTTAGAGATCGTCTCCGGACAGAAGAGTAGTTCGTTTCATCATGGAGAGAATATAGAGGATCTTTTAAGCTAGCTACGTGAGTAAATAACTTTGTACCTAAGATTAACTTTGGTTAATTTTTTCTATTAGTAAATGCAACGCAAGAAAATATCTCTGAATTAATGACTTTATTTGTTGCAGGCATGGGCATGTTGGAAAGAAGGAACCACTCCAAATCTACTAGATCCGACATTAACAAATGGTTCCAGATCAGAAATAATGAGATGCATTCAAATTGGACTATTATGTGTGCAAGAAAATGTAGTTCATATGCCAACTATGACTTCAATTAGTGTCATGTTGAATAGCTATTCTCTAGCTCTCCCAGTACCTTCCCCACCCAGCTCTTTCATGACTAGTACAATTGATCCATTGGCAATGGAGTACACTTCCACGATGGTCGAATCAAGTCAATCAAATAGTACCAGCAACTTGATCGATGGTACGGTTGTCAATGAAGACTGGACTGAACTATATCCGCGCTAGTAGAGATTGAATATTTTTCCTTCTTTTTTCGTATTGTCATTCAAAATTCTTGGTTATTCATGACGAATTGTTGATATAAGAGTTTCATATTTACATGTTTGAGAAATTAATTCCAAATCGTGTTATTGCTTAAACTTCTTGACCAATTCGTTGCTTTTCTTTTACGGCTTTGAGATCACTATGGTAAAGAAGATGGAAAAATACTACCAAAGCACTCTGTTTTCTCTGCTCTCTTCACATATTTTTTTTAAATTCAATTCATCCGGAAATAAGTTTTTACGGGGTATTGAACTTCTGACCTCTTAGCCTATGAGAGTAATATCAGGGTGACTAACTACTGGGCTATAGTAGCTTGTTCTCTCTTTGTATTTGTTATGGTATGGATTCATATTCCTCCTGTACAACCTTAACCACTTTCCCAAATTCCTTTGAGGCTTCTTGATTTCATTATCACTCGGTAACACATCATTGCTATTCTTCATTTGAGACTTCTTCTTTTCTATCTCTTGGTTTCAGCTCCAAGAAAGACCCTTGTCACCATTTTCCTTATACATGGCTTCTAGCTTCTTCAACCTTTCTTCTTCTGCAATCCACACAGCACAGTGAGTCCCGTACATTGCATAAACAAACTTATTTCACACTCAAGAAACTCTTCAAGTGAGACTGAAAAACTCAATAAATTAACGCAGTTCTATAAGAAATATTATACCTTCAATTAGCTCAAAATACTCCCATATTTTACTCTGTGACAGTAATTCTGGAGCAGCATATTGAATAGGAGATCTATACTCTGCAGATTTTAGAGCCAATAAATTTTCAGAAGTAGTCTTTTGTGAAGAAACACCATCACTTGACTTAGTTAACATTTGTTCTTTGTACTCTTCACATGTATCACTAATCCTATCTCCACTTTCTCTAACTTCTTGGTTTTCGGGGTAAACAGCGGAGTTCTGACAGATACTCGCTACAAAAGGACTTACAGATGACGTCTTGATCTCACTTTCAAGAGCTTTGTACTTTCTGCACATTTTTGTTATCTTGCCAAAAACACCTTTGTTATTGTTCCTTTGAGACTTGTTTTCTCTGTCACTTGGTCTAAATATTGAACTCCAAAAAATCCTCTTAACACGATTCAAAAATCCCAACCGTTTACATTGGTTTGGCACAGCATCTAGCTCCTTCAACTTCTTCTGTTCTGCACCTAAGAATGCAACGAATTCATTTACTCATATACAAGAACTAGAAACAAAAAGTTAAACTGATCTAAGTTACATTTAGCAAATGAGAGAATGAAACCTCTTAATCAAACTCCATGACCACGTTTTGTAGTCAATATTTTGGTAGAGTCAATTTTAATTGCTTATTTATGAGTATTTGTACATATAGCCAAGTTTTTTACCTTGGTGATCCAAATGCTCAGATGTATTACTCTGAGGTAGTAAGGAATTTTGAGTCAGAGATCCATCATCGGCAGGCAATTGCATCAGTTCTCGCAGTGTTGTCCTTCGAGTAGATTTATCTACAAACCACCACCAACTTGATTTAGCTTTCAAATGTTGTTACTAACAAATCTCTCTGTAACTAACACAGGTACAAGGCATATTATAACTCTATATAGCTTGTACCTCAAGTCATCGTGTGCCACACAGTTAGTCACAACTTAGCCATAGTTAGATTTTAAACTGATTCAAATGAACAATACATACCAGAATCAGACATGTTGCTCATGCATGCATGCTCCAAATCCATAGTGAAAGAGAATTTAACAGAGAAGAGAAGTTGTGGTTTTAGATTTAGATTGTGATAAGATCCACAAGGCTTTAAACCCTTGTATATGCATGTGGTATCATATAGTGCAGATGCATCGCATATAATTGGGAATGGATACTGATCTAATATTATTTTGAAGAAAACAAGATTTGCAGGATTTTCTTTTTATTTAGGTTAGGTTCGTTATTGAATGATTGAATCTGTAACATCTTTGCAATACAATAAAAAATAAATTAACAATTAGGATAAAACAGAGAGATATTAGAATAAATGTTCTTATTGAATTTTGGCAGAGTTACAAATGAAAAGAGTGCAAAGAGTCACATTGGTGCTAAACATGATGTGATGACATGTAAGGAATTGTTTGCACTTTATTTGCATCAAGCGCTTCCTATAAATATTTTCATCATCTTAACGATACTCAGCTTCCCCTGTATTTGGCTAGTCAATTCCTCCATTGCTGCTCTTTTCCGAACCTCATTCTGTGTAGTGAAATCAGTTTCGAGTACGCAAATGTCCTCAATTAGACTCCTCTTGTACTCCAAAATTCGATTAATTTCATCCTCCATTTCTGAATCTGGCAGTGTAATAACTTCACATGTTCAAATGTGAAGGCATATTGTTTAGTTGACATTTTTCAATGATTAACAAAACACACATTTCAGTAATAATCAACAAAGAATGATTGAAGACTTTATCAATGTCAATAACAAGCAGGTAGTTCATACATGTGCATATTATGTAGTTTTTCACTGAGGATGACATCCTTATCACCTATGCCAGAATTGTCTGGTTTTCCCTAATATATATATCTGTTAGTGGCTGTGTTTTCAGAATGTTCAGTGGCTCGTTTTCAAATCTTCCTTCCAGTTGAAAAAGACTTTTTAGGACAGCTATGAGCATTGACTTACTTTTCAAAACGGTTTAGATATCTTGTCACTCAAAATGTGTTGGTTACTCAAACCCGTTGACATTTCTCCTCGGGTTTGCGAAAAAGCTTTTCAAAATTGGATTTCTGTGTAGACCTCTGTGCATGGGCTGGATACTTTGAATTCTGGAAAAGGGCTTCTGTCTTTCCATGGTGTAGTCTCTTCTTAGTGTATATGGAAGCAAGCTTTCTTATCTCGGTCTCAAACAGGTGTTTCACGCAAGGAATGCTTTTGTCCACAGGTTTCTTTTGGTCCGCGCACACGCTTGTCACTTCGTGCATCTACTTAGAGTGGGCGGCAGTTTGCACGTTTTCCTTAGTTTGTGTGTTGTTTCCTTTTGGCCGGCATGAGCATCCATAGCCTCCTAACCCCTGCTTTTGACCACTGCCCAAAAATAGTGCTGCTGGGTTTTGTGTGGGTTCCCGTAGTACTTGGCTGTATCACCTATATAAGGACGTAGAGGTTCCTTAGTTATATGGTTGGTTGAGTGAGTGATTCTTTCAGGCTTATTTCCTCATCCTCTCTAACTTCACTCTTTCTCTAAGCTTTCCCTTCTACTGCATGTAAGATTTAAAGTATTTCAAAAATCCATATTTCATCAAAACTCATATGCATTGTGCATTCCATTAAGATTGGTATGGATATGCTCAACCCGAGAAGCTGCTCATGAAGAATTAGCTTGCTGATAGTTAAGTTCTTAAGATGAGGCTTCTGAAATCCTTTAATTTTATTTGTAAACACTTAAACACAAGAGAGAATGTAGCTTTGTAGAACTAATAGAGAAACTGGTCAGGATAGCATACAGGTTATGTATCCCCAGAGTGCAAGAGTCTTATAAAGTAGTGTTGTTCATAGTGGAAAAGTCTGTTCCTCAAGAGTTAGGGGCACGCAGTTTTTCTCTCTAGTTGCAGGGTTTCTACGTTAAGGAAAAATATCTTGGTGTTATTCTTTGCTTATCTCTTTTACACTTACTCGTACATCTATGAATCGGGATAGGTAACTACTTTGCTATTCCTGAGAGCAGTTTAAGCGAAAAGGTTAAAAATGGCATATTCACCCCCCCCCCCCCTCTAGAACCTTTAAGTGGTATCAGAGCGGCCACTGACTTTTGCTAGTGAGATCCTCTGAGGATCAAAGATGGAACGTGAAAAAGGCTTTTCCATAAATTTCCCTCCTTTCTTTGATGAACATGATTTTTCGCAATGAAAAATCATGATGAGTGCCTTCCTCTCTTACCAAGATGATGGTTTGTTATGGCAGGTTGTTGAGGAAGGTTGGTCACATCCCACAAAGCCGAAAGCAGAAGGCTCTCTCGTTCAAATCCCTAAGCCAAAATCTAAATGGGACAAGCTTGACAAGGATCTGACTAGAGAAAACATTAAAGCTCTGAGCTGCCTTTTCAACGTCTTGTCTGAAGGAGAACGTCAAAGGATCATCCATGGCTCGACTGCCAAGGATGCGTGGGACGTGCTTGTCAATACTTATGAAGGTAACTCTCGTGTTAAACAACAAAAAATTCAACGTCTTATCTTTGAGTTTGAAGGTTTTTCCATGAGTGAAAATGAGTCTATTGATGAATTCTATGGTCGTGTACTTAGTATAACAAATCAGTGTCGTAGTTTAGGAGAGGCTATAGAGTCTAAGAAAATTGTTAAAAAAATTTCTAAGTGCTTTGCCGCCTTTCTTTGATTCTAAAATGAATGCTATAGATGAAGCTCATAACTTAGATACTTATCCTCTAGAAGAGCTGGTTGGAAACTTGAAGACATATAAGACACTTAAGAAGAGAACCAAAAATAAAAAGAGTGTTGCTTTAAGTATTGTTAAAACCAAAGAAGAAAAGGTTCCTGAACTTGTTGAGTATGGTATTGATGAAATTGCTTTTATGACTAAACAATTTGAAAAATTTCTCAAGAACTCAAAAAGAAAGCCGTTCAACTCAAATCGAAACTTTTCTAAAGGATCTAGCTCTAGGTTTTCTAAAAACAAAGATTCAACTAAAGATCGGAATACCAAGTCCACTTCTATCCCGAAGCAGGACAACAAGTGTTTTGAGTACAATGGTGTGGGACATAGGGCTGTTGATTGTGCAAACAGATCGAAAGAATAAGTCCCACAGAGTGCTCAAAGCAACTTGGAGCGATAGTGATTCCGATCCTACCACTGAATCCGAAAAAGAAGAAGATCAAAATATTGTTTTTGTTACTAAGGTCACATTAGATGAGTCTCTTGAGGACAAGGATTCTGATGATGAGGGTCATGACATGTACACTGAGTTATGTATTACTTCTAATTCTATGCTCACTAAAATTGAAGTTCTAACCAATGAATTTTCAAAAAGTGAGGAGGCACAGTCTAGGATACAAGAGAAATATGTATCCCAAAAGTCAAAATAGAAATTTGATAAGTCTCGGCTTGAGGATCAAGTGATCTCTCTCAAGAAGGAACTTGTTCATCAAACTGGCTTGGTGGAAGCTCTCACTGCAGAAAAATTGGCACTGGAAGAATCTCTAAGAGATACCAAGGCTCAGTTCACCAAGTTCTCCATTGGTTCTAAAAAGCTATCCCAACTGTGTAGGATGGGAAATGTGGATGGTAACAAGACGGGTTTGGGCTTTGGTAATGGTGAAGAATCCAAGAACCCCAGAAAGACTGTATTTGTCAAGAGTACGAGCTCCATCTTGGGAAAGCCTCTTGTGCCACCAGTGATCAAAAAGGCTGAAGCTCCCAAAATGCCCAAGTTTATAAAGTCTCCTCCACGAAGGTGTTACCATTGCGGTAACAGTGGGCACATTCGCAGGTTCTGCTACAAACTTAGACGAAGCCCTCCTGCTGCAAAGACCCCACAGAACAATAGTCTGCTAGTCTCATTTCAAAAGTCATTAGAAGAGCTGACAAGGATAGCTCAATCACTTGCCATCCCCAATCAGAAAAAAGTGTCAAGCAACCTAACCTGGGTTAGAAAGTCAAAGACCCAAGATACAAGAGCCACCACCTCTCCTGAAGAATCTGAAGCCAAGGAGTTCAGTCATAAGCTCATCTCAAATTCCTTCATTGGAGTAAGACAATGTAATATTTATTTTCAAATATTTCTTCATTGGAGATTTGATTTCTTTTTTATAGATAATTGATGATGAACAAGGAAATGATCAATGGTCCAGGTACAGGCATAACACAATTATAATCGATTATATAGTCTAAAACGAAGGTCTAGTCTGAAATCATGGCCAAGCTAAATCTTAAAAGTTTCAATTCTAAGATGTCACGTATCTTCTCATCCTCTGGCTGTATGATATCCAGAAATTGGTCTCGATCGATTCTTGCATCCGTCAATCTCCCTGGCAAGATCGATGAGAATCGTCATTGCAATCGATATCTTTTTCGATAAACAAAAACTTGGTAGGAATTTTCCATGGACTAAAGCTAATTGTCACATTTGCCGGTAAATATTGGAGTTTTAGTGTATAAGATGAGTTGAGTGAAAATTATTTGTACTTTCAATGCATAACATTGGTCAATTTTATTCATTGTTACTTTTCATGTTAAGCAAGTTCTTACCGTAAATGGTTTAAACATCACACATTTGATCATACATCTGAAAACGAAAGTGATCAAAGACCCTCATGTCGATCCACAAATGAAAAGAAGTAATAAAAGACACAGATTGCTATGCAGAAAAAGCTAGCATGCTTGTTCAATAAGTCATTCGATCATCGGCCATCCTCACAAGCCATTAACAATTGCATTTGATACCTATCACCTGCAATTGTTAGTGGTAGTACTGGAGGAGTCACAGTAACCGGTTGTTGCATCACCAAAATAAGCATTTGAAGCTGATGATGACCCGAGCTGCAACGACTGTTCGGTCATGGTTCTCAATCCCTCAAGCTCCATGGCTACTTCTTTCATAGTAAGCCTTTCCTCCCCATTCAACCTAAAACATTTCTCGCGGATCGGCCAGATTAGCCACTTCTTCTACTACTACAGCACTCTCCCCACATTTTTCTATCTCATTGACAATGTCTTGGTCAAGAATTTGATACAATCGACCCTTTTTCAGTGACGATACAAGCAAGCCTGCAAGGGTTCTCTCGGCCTCAGGCCTCGCAAAAGAGAAGGCATTCTGGTCTGTGAGTAGCTCCATTAGGACAACTCCAAAGCAGTAGACATCACACTTCTCTGTCATTTGGTTTGACTGAAGATATTCAGGATCCAAGTACCCTAGTGTTCTGTTTCTACCGAATTACGCGCGGGGGCGTAACGGGGCAGAAGCAACAAGAATAAGCTTCCTCCTCTTCCTTCCTCTTGGTGCGTCCGAACGGTGGGGCTGTTCGGATGGACGGGCGTGCTCTCCTCTTCTTCCTTCGTGTGTGCGGGATCCTTCCTATCGGGCGGTGGGCTCTCCCGTCGGGCGCTTGCTCCTTCCCTCGGGCGTTCGGGTGCAGCTGTTAGAAGAATACAACAATGAAACAGGCGGTCAGGGGTCAAGACGGGGTGGCCCGCCTTCAACGCTCCGATGCCTAAGTCAGAAGATGTATTGGATATAACAGTCAAGCAAACATGCGAGTAGTGTTCCGGTCGAGTGAATTGGTTGTAAATGTGTGAATTAGTCCAAACGGGATCTAATGGAGTGATCTTACCTGTAATAAATACCTGATATATATAGGTGGTTGAGTTTGGAACCTGGTGGTATTCTTCGATGTGGGACTGGTGGTTCTGCTGGTATGTGATCTTCGTGTTCGGGCGCGCCCCCCACGGGCGCGTGCGCGCCCGGAGGGGGTGGGTCTGGTGAGTAAAGTTGGAGCCTTCTTGGTGGTATTGCGTGTGGTGTGGTAGGTGTTGCTAATCTGCTTAAGCGGATAAGTATGTTAATCGTACAACTAATGATGCAATACTAACAAGTCCCCCAATTCCCCAAGTCAAAGAGAACTTTCTTAACTGAGGAGTTGAAAAAGGGTATGCGTTTAACAAGAATACTTATCCAGTTGAGCAGTGGTCATGATCCTGTGACCCCCAAGTCCCCCAACTCTCCGGTCAAGAAGGGGCTCGCATGACGGAGTGGGACCTGGTGTCCGAGCGTGTACCTGTTCGTTCGATGGTGTACCTGTTCCTGTGTTCTGGGCCCGGCTTCCCAACTGATCCTGCTAGTTAGGACCCGCACGCCCGTAGAGTGTTGCGTGTTGGTGCGTTGGTGTACCTACGGGCCCGGCCTCCAAACAAGACTTGCTATATATGTTTGGGAGCCGCGCGACCAGATGGGGTGGGATTTTGGGGACATTCATGGTGTAACAGATATGCAAACTCATAGAAAAACATAGGTAGATAGGTAAATAGATATATAGATATAAGTGTATGGTATGATGCGTGAATGTATGGTATGAGGTGTGTGTATGCACAATGCTGTCCGTACACCAGTTATGGGATACACTGCGCACATCGTATGTCAACGGGGATGCCGTCGCGCACGCTGTAGCGTCAACGGGGCGATCAGAACCGCGACCTACAAGTGTTGCAGCACCCACGATCACGTACTCGTGCCGCTCTTCGGCCTTAGCGCGCGCAGAGGCCTCTGCCGCCTAACCCGGAGAGGACGGATCCCATGCCCGGTCTACGCTCATCGGTCTCGGGCCCTTAGGAGGAGACGACGGACCCCACACCCCCCAGCCGGAACCCGAGTCGGAGAATCGATCGTTAACGTTACGCCCACGGAGGGGAAGAACCCCACACCCATGTCGCCCATCGAGCTTAGCCCTGCTAATTCGGCGTATACCTTTGCGATCGTCGAGGAAGGGCGCACCCCACACCCGCATCGTGTCCGTGGCCTATAGGGGGGGACGGACCTCACGTCCCTATTAGGGCTTAGTTTGGCGTACGGAGGGGAAGAACCCCACGCCCGTGGTCGCCAATCATTCCTAGGGCGCACAAAGAGGGGACGGGCCCCATGCCTCTGGCGCCTAAACCGATGTTATTTCGTCAGGAGAGGGGACATATCCCATGCCTCTGCTAGGAATGAGCCGCCGCACGGAGGGGAAGAACCCCACGCCCGTGGCGCCCATCGAGCTGTGGAATCTCCAGAGAGGGGACGGACCCCATGCCTCTGCGTTGGAATAGGGCGGCGTACGGAGGGGAAAAACCCCACGCCTGTAGCACCCCTGGCGTGCGCAAGAGAGGGCACGGACCCCATGCCTGTTGCCGCCCATCGATTTTGGGATACTTGAGAGGGGACGTACCCCATGCCTCTGCCACTTAATCCGGTCTGCACTTTGTGCGAACGGGGGGGACGTACCCTCTACCCGTCGCCCGTTGGTTCCAGGGACTGCAAGGGGAGGACGGGCCCCTTGCCCTTTCGTATAGGCAACCTGTATCTTTGCGTACGGAGGGGACGTACCCCATACCCGCCGCCTGTTGGTCTCGGCGCCTGCAACCTGCCAGGACCGAGCCAGTGTGTTGATTGCTAGTGTTGCGTGCATGGGGAGAACCCTGCGCCAATGGCGCCCGTCTAGTTTAGCGCGCCATGCCTGTTGCCGCGTAAACCGTGTTGCCAGGTCTTAGTGGTGCGCATGGTGGTGCTTACCTCGTTTGGTCGTGCGCGGGTGGTCTGTTTCCACTGGTTGTGCGGGTGGTGTGACTTGCCTTGGATTTGTTGGTGCGCTGATGATGAAACGGTTGAGGTGACATTCCTTTTTGATTTTCCCTTGGGGATCGTTGTGATGAATGCTGGTCGTCGCACTTAATGCTGGCGTGGGTCAGGCATTAAATACTGCTGTCGTCATGACTGTTTGAAAGGCAGGCGTCACGCGCGTGGGCGCGTGGGAGTGGTGCATGGGTGCCACGTGTTGAACCGTTGGAGGCCGTGCTAGGGTTGAATTTAAGGCGGGAAGATGGTGGGCTGGCACGGTTACTGAGAGGGGCAAGTGAACAGGTTCGTGCCACGCGTCGCGATCCGACGGTATGTACAATAGAATGGACGGCTGGCGTTGGCTGACTGACGTCGGTCAATTAGTATAAATAGGGGTGTGGTTTGTCTTGTTCAACACTTTCATGACTCACAAGAAACTCTGTCGAAATCACTTGCGATCTACCTCCTCGAGCTTTTCTGTATTTGTATCCTCCGTGGCCGGAATACGTGCCCGTCGTTTATACCCAGTCGTACCGACTCAACCTGGTGAGGCCCTTGTCCCTGGTGTTGCTTTTCTTCCCCTGCTTGGTTTTCTGTGTTTCTGGGCTGTTTGGGTTTTTCTGGGTTTTTTTGCTTGTTTTTCTCAAGAACAGGGCTTGTTCTTGAGGTGGGGTGGGTTTGATCTGTTTTGGGTGGGGTGTGGTTGGTTTTTGGTGTTTCTGGTGTTTTGTTGTTTGCCAAGTGTTGCTTCATTCGCCCGTGGGCCCGCACGGGCGAAAGTCCCCCAGTCCTTGCGCGCGCTCGGCATGGGCGAGCGCCCATCGGGCGCGGGCGTGCCAGTAGGCCATGCCAGTAGTGTTTGTAGTGTCTCACAAGAAATAGGAATAGAATTTCACAAAGTGTTGTATTTGTTTGCTGACCTTTCTGCGCGTGCGCTTGCAGCGAAGAAGATGGATGAAGTGGCCAGGCGTCGAATGCTCAGACTGCGGAGTGTTGGGGCGAAGGCCCTCGGGGTGGCGGATGAGATCGGACGTGCCCCTTCTCTGCCGGTCCAAGTGCCACAAGCGGATGTTCCCCTCCCGCTACCAGGCGATGTTGCGGGGACCGAGGTGCAGGTCCAGGTAGAACGTGAGCAACAGCTGGTCCTGGCGTCGTCGAACCGTGCGGTCGTCGTGCTTCCATCTCCAAGTCGGGCGATTGTTCCAAGTCGACCTTCAAGTCCTCCACGAGGCTCTTGCTCTCCAAATCCCATATCCCTACCCTCGGGTGCGCCAAAGTCGCCCCCGCCAGGGGAAGGTGGGGAACGGGCACGGAAGCGGACGCGGACGGAAGACTCCTCTCCCGTCCCCGCCCCAGGGTCAGGCGATGATGTTGTTGATGGGGTGCGCCGATCGTTGGCGGATGATGCTGCTGCGCTTGCGTCCGCGCTACCGCCGGTGGAGGATGCCCCTTCTGACGGGCTGGATGGGGTCTTTGGCTCCTGCGTCCGTCTGATGCAGCAGGTCTTCCGTTACCGCTCGCGGGAGATTGCGGAACTTGCACGCCTCAGGGCTGACATGCTGGAGCACCAGAGGGTGGTGGAGGGGTTGGTGGCTAGGGCGGACAAGGCCAATGACCTGGCGCGGCGGTACGTCGCTCGTGCGGACGAGGCGAATACCCGGGCGGATGAAGCTGCTGCCTGTGAAGCTCTGGCCAAGGTTGAGCGGGACAGGGCCGTGGACGAGGTGGAGTGTCTGCGCGGCGTGCTAAAGCGCGTACGTGCTGAAGCAGCCGCCCGTGAGGCGTTCCTGGAGTCTGAAGTTGAGAGGCTGACGGGCGCCGAGTTTCCTGCGTATGAGAGAGCGGCGGGGCTTTCCAGGGAACCTGTCGAGGCAGAGCTGGACCCAGTGGTCATGCGGGTGGATCCGGGCGAGCAGGCGAAAGCTGAGGTGGCGGCGTCATCCGATGAAGGTGAGGAGCTGGATGTGGATACGGGGGCGGAATAGAGTAGCTTTTCCATTTCTGTTGTAATAGAGTAGGTGGTATTTGAATGAATGAAATTTCTTTCCGCATGTGTGCCTTGATTTTTTTTTTTGGCATCTTTTTGAATAACTCGCGCGAATGTGTAAAGCAAAATGTTACATTAAATGGCCTATCCCCAGTCCCCTAGTCCCCTGAGTACATGGGCGGGCGGGTCAAGGACGAGCGGGCGCGACAATATAAGCTAACGGAAAGAGCATAACAAAAGTACAGTGATCAATAAGTAATAAAAGTACTTCCCCAAATGTTGGACGCTCCATGGGCGGGGTGTTCCTCTTCCATTGGATACGCTGGTCTGGACGATCGGGCGGTCCGTTTCCTCGCCCCCTCAGTAGATTACTCGAGGCGTGGTCCTGCGCCGCTCGTGTGCGGATCGCGCCCCTCGATCCGTGGGCCCCAAGGCGAGAACCTCCTGCTTGCCCTGAGTCCCCGTGGTTTCCTCGTGATTGTATCCCCGAACGTGCCCGATCCCACGCTCGGTTGGGAATCTTCCCAAGAGTAGGTGCCCTGCGATGATCATCTTCAGTTTGCAGATCCCTGGCCTCCCGAGTATGGCGTTGTAGGGGGAGGGGGTGTCCATGACGATGAAGTCCATTCGGATCTCGCTATGCGGGGAGTCGGGTGCGCCAATCTCGACCCGTAGATTGTCGCTTCCGATTGGATATGATCTCTCGCCTGTGAAGCTGGCGATGCACTCACGGTCCTGTGTCAGCTTGTTGGCGGGTCGCCCGAGCGCCCTATATGCGTCGAAGTAGATTATGTTGACAGACGCCCCGTTGTCAACCAGCACCCTCTTCACAAGGAATTGGTCGATGATCGCGTCGATCACGAACGGTAGGGTGCTGTCCTCCGGGTTCTCCTCCTCGTCCTTTGCCGTGAAGCTGATGGTGGGCGCCTCCTTCCTTTCTGCCTTGGGCGCTCTTCCTGCCCCGATCGCCAGCACATCCCTGCTCGAGCGATCGGGCGATGACGTTCTCTCCTTGCGCTTTCCCCCGGATATCGTGTTGATAGTCCCACGGGTTCTGGCGCCCGTCTGGCGCTGCTGTCCTTCTGTCCTGGGAGTGATTGTCCGTTCGTCCTTCATGTCTTCGAGGGCCTTCTTCAGCATAATGCAGCTGTTGGTATGGTGGGTGGTGGCGTTGTGGAACTCGCACCATACGTCCGGGAGCTGGCCGGTTGGCACCCCTGCTTTTGTCATGTTGTTCGGCGGTGGTATTTGGTGTCGATGTAGGTGGAGTAGGTACTCGGGCGACTGCCCGTCGATCGTGAAGACCTCCTGCACCGCCGGCCGGTAGCGCGGTGCTGGTGGGAAGCGGGCACCCTGCGCCTGGTTGTAGTTGCCCTGATGTCCGCGGAGGAAAGGTCTCTGGTAGTTCTGCCTGTACGTGTCCCGGTTCCTCTTAAAGCTCCCGATTGGCCTTCTGTCGTCCGCCGGCTGTCGTGGTTGAGCGTTTGTCACTTTTGGTCTGCTGGAGCTAGGTTCGGAGGCGGATCCGTACACTCGCGTCTCCACTAGCGCCTTCTGTACAACTAGGTCCATAATCTCGTCGTAGTCGAGATGCTCCTTCCTCACAAGTTTCTCTACGAATGGAGTGACGAGTAAATTATCCATCAGGGCGACCTTGACCACTCGCTTGTCAAGGTCCCTGCATGTGCTGGCGAGCATCCTCCACCGGTTGATGTAGGTCGACAGGCTCTCGTCCATCCCCTGGCGGACCTTGAGGAGGATGCCCGTTGTGTTGTACTTCCCCTGGAGCCGATAGCGCTTCTGGAAACTCTCCGCCAGCTCGAGGAACGAGTGGATGGATCCTGGCGGGATCTCGTAGAACCAACTCCGCGCCTCTTCCGCCAGCGTTTCCTGGAATAGAAAACACAAGGTTGGGTCCGAATATCGGGTCCCGTCCGTGGTGGACCGAAACTCGTCCACATGCGCGCGTGGATCCCCGCTCCCGTCGAACCGAGCGATCTTCGTTATCTTGGCGTGGGGGTCCCTTCCCCTCTCCAGTATGTGCGCCGCGAACGGACTGACCCGGGGGGCGAACGTCCCGCCCTGACCGGCCAGCTTGTCCTTGCGCAAACGTGAGACTTCCTCCGCCAGCTCCTCCATCCTCTGCAAGATCAGAGCGTTGTTCGTTGGGGGTGCCGATTCTTCCACAGGCGAGGGCGCTCGGGCCGCCTGGGCGTCGGTTCTGGCGAACGGATGTCGCTCCTCGCTGGTGGTCTCCTGGGTCTCCTCATGCTGCTCCATCTGCTGGCAGATGAGCGCCTCTAGTCGTTCTTCCATCCTCCGGCGGATTTGGCGCTCCTCTGCTCTCTCGAGCGCCGCCTCCCGCAACTCCTGGACCATGCCGCTGATGCGTCCCTCGTCGTCGTTCCTGCCGGCCGCCAGTGCATTCCGCCCCTGTGAGTCTGGCGGCGTCTCCCCATCGGGCGTGTTACTGTCGTTAGTCACCGGGTTGAGCATGTGGACTTTTGGTTTCGGTGGTGTTTATACGAGGTTTGCAATTTGTAAGATTCCCACAGACGGCGCCAGATGTTTCTACCGAATTACGCGCGGGGGCGTAACGGGGCAGAAGCAACAAGAATAAGCTTCCTCCTCTCCCTTCCTCTTGGTGCGTCCGAACGGTGGGGCTGTTCGGATGGACGGGCGTGCTCTCCTCTTCTTCCTTCGTGCGTGCGGGATCCTTCCTGTCGGGCGGTGGGCTCTCCCGTCGGGCGCTTGCTCCTTCCCTCGGGCGTTCGGGTGCAGCTGTTAGAAGAATACAATAATGAAACAGGCGGTCAGGGGTCAAGACGGGGTGGCCCACCTTCAACGCTCCAATGCCTAAGTCATAAGATGTATTGGATATAACAGTCAAGCGAACATGCGAGTAGTGTTCCGGTCGAGTGAATTGGTTATGAATGTGTGAATTAGTCCAAACGGGATATAATGGAGTGATCTTACCTGTAATAAATACCTGATATATATAGGTGGTTGAGTTTGGAACCTGGTGGTGTTCTTCGATGTGGGACTGGTGGTTCTGCTGGTATGTGATCTTCGTGTTCGGGCGCGCCCCCCACGGGCGCGTGCGCGCCCGGAGGGGGTGGGTCTGGTGAGTAAAGTTGGAGCCTTCTTGGTGGTTTTGCGTGTGGTGTGGTAGGTGTTGCTAATCTGCTTAAGCGGATAAGTATGTTAATCGTACAACTAATGATGCAATACTAACATGTTCCTTGCACTAAAGTTGTCATTTGAGTTTCATCAAGGGGTCGAATCAAGCGTGAAGATCCAAAATCTGCTACTTTTGCTGTGTAGTTGTCACCCAATAGAATGTTCATTGTTTTCACGTCGCGGGGTAGGATTGGGATAGAAGCGGAGGAGTGTAAGTATGACAATGCTCCTGCTGCTTCTGTTGCTATCTTCAATCTTAATTTCCATGGGAGTGGTGGTCTGTTCTCTCGCAATGAATGTGCTCAAAAAGAGTGCCATTGGTGATGAACACATAAACCAGTAAAGGCACGGGCGTCTCTAGGCAGCAACCTAATAACCTCACCACATTCTTGTGGTTAATTTTTGAAAGCACATTCACTTAATTAATAAACTGTCTACCATGACTGATTTCAGCACCAGTTGACTTCTTGATGGCAACGGTTTTGTTATCTGGTAGCATTCCTTTGTAAACAATTCCATAACCTCCTTCACCAAGGACTCGCTCTGCTTACATGTTAATTGTTTGAAGCCTTCTCAAGCTCTTGTGCAGTAAAAATTGTGGCTGTTTGTGATCGAGGATTACATGGCATGATTTTGAATTAAAATGCAACTAAACGTCTAAACACTCTAATCTCGACTCCATTGATCTAGGATAAAAAGCGATTGACTAAGCGTTTCATCTTTAGACACAACCAAAGCATTAAGAATGACACACAACATGCAATCAAGACTCAAAACTCATAAACACGTGGAAAATAAATTAAACTCAAAAATAGTTTAGAACCAAAATAAACATGTATTCTTCACAAACAAAATAAAACAAATACAAGGAGAGTTACGGAGCAAAGGTTCTATGTTCACATTTTTTGATTTCCGGTAAGCCCTGCAAAATCTCGAGTGGATGGAGTCTAAGGTGGAAGCTACACACCATCTAAAGGGACTAAGCATATTTAGAATGAATAAGATGGAAATTTTAGGGTGGTGGTGATGTAACTTCAGCCTAGCACTTGGAGAACTTCGTGGTGGAGCTTCTTTGTGTATTTTGGAAGCAAAAAGACATAGAATAGGTGATGATCTGCTTTGAGGCTGAGCTCCCCTTTATATAGGAGAAGGGTAGGTTGTTTCCTACCATAACAAAAAGTCCACATTAATTTAAGAAAAATTTGACCTCCTGTAGTAAAATGCGATTTTCCTGAGTTACACATATTCGAATTGCATGATTCTTGCTACATTGGAAAGATATTTCCGAGGGCTATAAAATATCTTCCTTGATCACCTCAATCGAAGTTGATATGCGATTTCTACAGTCTGTCGAAGTCTGCTGTCTCGTAGCTTCAGATTTTCTTCCTTTTCAAGAATTAGGAATCTCAATCTCATCAAATTTTGGATTTCTTGCTCTCCAATTCTTCTTACCCGAAAATACCATTTAATTTAACATATTTTGGGCTTCAAATCATATCCATATCATCTTGGAATATTTTCCACAAATTTGGCCCTTTGGTCCTTTATTAATTTGGCAAGGATGTGCTTTCCTGGATCGCACAGGAAAAATGTCTTCTTCTTTATCATTTTCATTTGTTCTTCTTCAAGATCCATGCAATTTCGGCAACATTTCTTCACGTGATTTTACATGCTTGTAGGCTCCTTTACTCCGTCTCTTTTGGTCAACATCTGAAATTAACAAAATAAGTCAAAACTAATAAAACTAAACAATTATCAAAGTAAAAATGTAGATAAAATATATTAATTAATACGCCTAAAATACATAAATCAATCGTCTTGAATCCACAAGACTAGGATTTCTTGAATCCATGAGAAAAACTGGATCCATCAGAAATTGAGAAAATCTCAAAGTTTTATATAACATCAAAAAAGCTTCCTCTTACAATAGTATAATGATGTTTATATATACATCTACTCAAAAGACTTAGTTTTATATAATATCAAAAAAGCTTCCTCTTACAATAGTATAATGATGTTTATATATACATCTACACAAAAGACTTTGAAAAAAAATAATCAAATCTAAAAAGAAAAATTTAATTTTAAATTAATACAAATTATGAAACTTCCTAAAATCATTAAATCTCGAATCGGAATATGCAAACGGCATTTAATGGCTTATATTTGGAAAGCTCATTAAAGTGAGTCTTGAAAATCTAATCGTTCCCATTCCGAAAAGGTATCATCCATCCAAAACAGAGATTCTAACCCAACGTTGCAATCATCCAGTTTAACAGTTCAAATCCGATCGTACCAGTCGAAATATTTAAAACCATAGTTTCTTTAATATTCCAGAAACTAAAAACCTCATAAAACGTGAATTACCGATTAACCAACCACCCTTTCTTGATTATGCGTCGCTTCTTTATTTTCACTATTTTTGTTTGAATTGACTCCCTCCTTGTCCTGCATCACTATCACTAACTCTTATCAACAAATTCATTCACAAAGTAGAAATTGCAGACCTCAAAATCCTAACAGACGATGTTTCCATCAGGATTACACTTAACCCCATCACACAATAAGCACAGTAATACAACAATATCACTACGTACATGTTGATAATCACAGCGTAGCAATAAGCACACCCAGAATATGCTTCATTTGCTAAACTCAAAGAAACTGTAGAGTTGGACAAGCTTGATTAACCTTCGATTACCTTTACTTGGGATCGTGAGTTCGATCGAAAGACCTTTGACTAGAGAAGACTGTACACGTGTCACAGCACGAGGACTGGTCACGGTGGGCCTTCTTGAAGGCTTGAGGTTTGTGTTTGATTTGGGCTCTCAAACAATGGAGCATGCGAGCCCAGTGTAGGCAAAACCAAGTTAGATGACATTTTTTTATTGGTTCAAATAAACATCTTAGTTCTAAAATCCAAGGTTCTAAATAACCCTGTGCAGTCATACACGGGGAAGGTACTTTTGAACACCTGAGCAAGGTCTAGGCGGAATATAGGCGGAGGCGACTCTAGACGCTGTTTAGGTCTCTAAAGTTGTTCATCTTCTTACGCGTAAGCAGAATTTAGACGACTTTCGAGTCGTTCATTTAAAACATGGTTAAAATCTCACTTAGTTCATCTCTCAAACATGAAGTTAGAATAATGCAACTATACGTATACGTGCATGTCGGTACTGATCGATATACATATATATCAATCTTATCTTATATTTACTTAATTTATTGATCCAAGAAAAAACATGAAGAATATATGCCACTACAAGGGCATGTTCCTACCTTGCTAGATTTGCATGCTCGGATCCAACAGTACTGTTATCCAAGTCAGAGACATTTTGTCCTCGGATTGAGATCGATCGATCGATAAGCTTATCATGATCCTGCAGCAGATGTCACCTTAATCAATAATCAAATTAACGACAGAGTAGGCTACACTTCAGAGTTCAGACAAATCTTGTGTGATATAGCCACTAGCCAGCCTCCACATATGTTTAAACTTTAAACTATATCTAAAGGCATGCATAATATACAAATGTTTCATTTCTAAGAAGATTACGAAGACAATATATATCGATCATCGATTAGGTAAAATATTATGTGAGCCAAGCACAATTTTCCATGCATGATACTCATGTTTGATTTGGATCTTACAGATATAATGGAGGAGGAAAACTTAGACGAATTATATATGCAAGATCAAATCCTAAATAGACTGTTAAAGGTTTGAAAGTTTAATCTGGAATGCATGGCAACAAAAGTACGTGGCATGTACCTACAGCGGATTCTCTGTGTAAATTTTGGAGTATGCAGAGATTTGATACACGTGGACTGTGGAGTATTACATATATGAGCACATTGTGGTGAGATCGATACAAAGTTAATTAGTTAGCTAGCTTTTAAAGCTGCAAAAGATCGAAACACGTGATATATGCTAATATGCTGCAAGCTAGCTAGCTTGTCTGCAGCCTTTGGATGCATTCGCTCGTTCTGTCCTGTTCTTGGCTTAATTAGCTCTTTTTAATTACTGGAAATTAGTCTTACTAGCTAGCTCGTTTATAAACAAACTTTCTTGAGAGATTGTCGAAAATTTGATGAGACTCTATACTAGATAGAAATATAGAGGTCTGAATATATATATTGTGTATATTTAAACCCAATATTGAAACTTCTCCTTGATAAAAACTCTAGACACATGTCTATAAGGCCTATACTCAAGATTCACCTTTGCTTGAAGGCCTAGATTATAATATATAAACTTCAAACTAGGATACTTTAAACGAATTGAATTTAAATGATAATGATTTATAAAACTGCTAAAACTATATGGGTTGAGAGATAAGTTAGTGACAGACAGCACAGAAAGTTTGTGCGATCGAGCCATCCGTGGTCCTGACCACTATATATTGTTTCTTTACTTTCTTGCATGTAGACATGTAGAGATTGACCAAAACATAAAAGGTTGATCGATCGGGTGTTGAACTGTTGATGTAAAATTAAGTTGCCAGTTCTTCGATCTTTTGTTGTATACATTTGAAGATAAGTTACAAGTTCCTTTCAAAACAAGTTGAGGAATCAATAAACAAAAGGTACATACTTCCTTCTTCCAGTGAGCTGTGACAAATTAATTAGGCCTTACATGAACTAATTAAACGAAGAACAATATATATTACTTTACAAGTGTTCTTATAAAATGTTGTTTCTTAACTCTTTGTCCTCTTCTTCACAAATGTCACAGGACATTTTGTCCTTTGCCTATAAATAAGATCACTCATGTAAAACCACACATCCACACATAGGCAGCGCCATCATGATCTTCTTGAAGAGCCCTAAGCTTGCACTGTTAGCACTTTCCCTTTCCATTTTCATCACTTTCAGTCATTCCCAAGCAAAACAAGCTCAAATCATCTCAGATGTCATTAGAATCAATGACAACTTCCTTAACAAGACCTATGAATGGTTTGATCTCTATGTCAATAAGCCCCATGAAACCAAACTTGAGTTGTCTGCCCCAGCTGTGGTAGCAGGAGTCTTGTGCTTCATAGCTTCCTCTGTATCCAGTGCTGGTGGGATTGGTGGTGGTGGACTCTTCGTACCTATACTGACTTTAGTGGCAGGCCTGGATCTCAGAACAGCCTCAAGTCTCTCGGCTTTCATGGTCACTGGAGGATCGGTCGCCAATGTCATGTACAACTTGTGCATCAAAAGTACTAAAAAGTTTGGTGGCAAGTCTCTGATTGATTATGACATAGCACTCCTATCAGAGCCAAGTATGTTGCTTGGAGTAAGCCTAGGAGTGATATGCAACCTTGTCTTCCCGGAGTGGCTGATCACTATACTCTTTGCAGTGTTTCTTGCTTGGTCTACTTCAATGAGCTGCAAAAGTGGATTGGTGCATTGGAATATGGAATCAGAGGAGATGAAGATGACTGAGAGCTTGGAAAATGGAGTCGAAACCGAAGAGACCATAGATCTTATAGAACCACTTGTAGAAGGTACAACACAAGGAAATTGCATGTCTAGAATTCCATGGATGAAAGTGGGAGTCTTAGTTTTGGTCTGGTGTTCCTTCTGCATTGTTTACCTTCTTCGTGGAAATCGATATGGACAGGTAAAAATGCCTTCTTACCTGTGCAGAAAAGTTTATGTTTTTAAGTTTGAACTGAATAACTGAAGCACATTACTTCAATCCTTGCAGGGAATTATATCAATGGAGACTTGTGGAGTGGGTTATTGGGTTCTCTCATCTATTCAGATTCCTCTTGCCATAGTTTATACAGCTTGGATTTTATGCAGAAAAGAGAACCTGCATGCTTCAAATCAGAAGGTAACCGAATCAATTAAATTAACTCAAATTGCTCTAAAATTTTGGGGAAATTTTACGGTGAACTGCATCTACCTTAACTTAATTTTATAATTTTGTTGTTATTGTTGTAAAATGAAATTATTTTTGTGTAATTTTGTTCAATTTTTTGTAAATACACAGAAGAGCACGTCTTTACAAACTTGAGAACAAATCATAATCAGTGTTGTAATTCAGTTTAATAGTTTGTAAATGATACAAAAAGTTGTAGTAATTTTGTTTTAAATATAGTAAATTCTTGTTCACAAATTTAGAATTTTATTCAAGTAATTGTAAATAATATCTTCAAGTAGATTTCATCTGCATAACCTTAGGGCATCTCCAATGGAGAAGTTCTATATGAAGTCCTAAACATAGGTTTAGGACTTCATTTTGAAAATATTCATTTAGGACTTCAATCATCTCCAATGGTTAAAGTCCTATATGAAGTCCTAAACCTATTATTCCCTCAACCTGACCCACTGTCTCTCTCTCTCTCCTATTTTAGATCCAAATCTAAATGAAGTCATATTCTAGATCTTCATTTAAGATTTGTAACTAGATGCATGTGGGGTTTAGATCCTCAAAATGAACAATTGGAGAGCAAATATTGGCATACCAAGCTATAATATAGGGTTTAGCACCTCTCATTGGAGATGTCCTTACGCCCTTACCCAAAAATTTGTTACTTTGTAACTTTTCAATCATGCATGACTTGCATATATAACTGAAAACTGACCTCTCCTGCATGTGCTGTTATTTTGTGTAGGATATAGAGATGCCTGCTAAAGTTGGGCCATCAAACAAGCTAGTTTTCCCACGAATGGCATTATTTGCAGGGGTTTTAGGAGGTGTCTTTGGCATTGGAGGAGGGATGCTGATAAGCCCTCTTCTTCTTCAAGTTGGGATAGCACCTGAGGTAACGGCCGCGACATGCTCATTCATGGTGTTCTTCTCGTCTTCCATGTCCGCCTTTCAGTACTTGTTGTTGGGGATGGAGCACATAGACACTGCGCTCATCTTTGCCATCATTTGTTTTGTTGCATCACTTCTCGGACTGGCGGTGCTGCAGAGAGCAATCAAAGTCTATGGGAGGGCTTCTCTCATTGTATTCTCAGTTAGTGTAGTGATGGCTTTGAGTGCTGTTTTGATGACCAGCTTTGGAGCCCTTCGTGTATGGAGTGACTATGAGTCTGGAATATATATGGGGTTCAAACCACCCTGTTAATCTAACAAAAGAGAAGTCTCAATAACACTTTCTAGTTCGCTTTAAATATGAACTTTCATTACAAAAATATTATCAAAGAGATCCCTTATGATTGCAGGGATTTCCTTTTGATGCACTTGCCGCTGATAAAAGCAGGGGATTGCATTGACATTGGACATCATTCGATCAAGGCATGTAGAGCTATAGAAATAATGAAGTGTAATACTAATTTTTAGTAACTTTCATGGTGGTATCTAAAACTGAAACTACAAAAAACAGACATAGACATGTACAGACTCAAATTAACCTAAACTAAGAACTTAAAGTTTCATTTCATTGATGGTTCTATCTGAAACACCCCTCATTCTTTTGCTGCCGTGGGTTATGTGATCACAGATTCTAGTGGTACCTCAATTGTGGCGAGCTCTTGTGACTTTGGCATTTCAACAGTACCTATGGCCGAGGCTCACGCCCCCAGACAAAACCTTCTTCATGCCAAACAAGCAGGCATTGACAATATTCTGGTGGAGGACTCTCTCCTCATCATCAATTGTGTCCTCAACATATGGAAGAATCTCATCAATCATAAAGGATATTCAAGTGCTAGCTAGTAGCTTCACTAACATTAGATTCAGACACATCTTTAGGGAGACAAATGTTGTAGCTGATAATCTTGCAAAAATAGGACAGGGCACTGACAACATCAACACCAGGAACAGCTCACTGCCTTCGACTGTTGTGCATCTCCAACTGAAGGCATACACGAGAATTGGCATCTCCTTGACGTTAGACAAAACACAATAAGACTAAAAGTTCATCCAGACAAGTGATTGAAGCTGTTGGCATCTCCAACTTATCTCCTTGGTACATCAGGTAGTTCATTCATTGCATATCATGTTTTCCATCTAGGATATGATAGTATGCATGTATCCCTGCTGTTTTGGTATGATTCTGTGAACATGTTCTTATCTGGGTTCGGTTACTTAGGTTAATCTTGCTTCAGTATACATGTGATTTACAGCAGCCTAGGTTAATCTTTATGCATGTATCCTGGTTCATGTTAGTTGACTTTACAATTCAAATGTGTTAAGCCAACATGTGATTCTTAGGACTTTGTGTTTCTTTATGCATGTGCTTTACAATCTGAAAAAGGTTAGCTTTGCTCTTCCCATGTGAACTCTTTTCACGTGCTATTGCTTTCTGCTTACTGCCTTTGCCATTTCTGGTAATAGGCTGTGTATAGCGTTTTCCCTCCTAAAACACATCTTGCCCCAAATGGAAAACTGATGTTGACCTTGCACATTGCCTTGAAACATGTTTCTGCTTTGCAAATTGTGTTCAATCTGTCTCGTCAAAACTGGGTCTGTTCTAGGACCGCCATAGGCTTTCTCTTATGATTGTTGACCACGTGATTCGGTGCTGTTTTGACTTCTGGTTGTGTGTGGTTTCTCACTGCTGTGTCATATTGTTTATAAGGAAATATAAAAGTTGTCTTGGTTTTGTTTACCTTATAGATTTGCAGTTGTCCCATCAGTAGCTGGCTCGTCTTGTACTGTATTAGGACAGTTCTTAGGGCTGCGTTTTGTGCTGCTTTTTCACGTGCTTTTCTGCTGTCTTTGACCCTTGCTTTGCCTTGCTTACTTGCTGCATTGTGCTGCTGTATTGTATGGTCTATATAAGGTGTCTAAAGTTGTGTTGAAAAGTGGTTGGCTGAGTGAGTTACTTTGGGGTTAAGTTATTCTGTTTGTTTAATCTTTGAGAGCACATTCGTGTCTAGTTTCTCTTCTCTCTTCTCTTCCCCTTCCATGTCTTTTGGTTGCTCATAACTGTGCATAATAAACATGGATTCTCAAGCATAAAAACTGTTTTCAAAACTCATATGCATCATTGCATTGTGCATTCCACTGAGATAAAGTATAGAGATGCCCAACCCAAGAAGTTGATCAAGAAGGTTTAACTTGAGAGTAGTTAAGATCTGAGTTGATACTTCTAAATACTTTCCAAGTTGTAAACACATAGTTTGAGTAGTGTAGCTCTGTTAGAATTGGTAGGTAGACTAGTCAGGATAGCATGCAGGTTATGTATCCCCAGAGTACGAGAGACTTGTAAGTGTGTGTGTTACTCGATAGTGGAAAGGTTTGTCCCTCAAGAGTTAGGGGCACACAGTTTTAATCCTGGTTGTAGGATTTCTGCGTTATCAAAAAAATCTTGTGTCACTCTTTCCTTACTGCTTTTACATTCTATTACTCGTATCCTGAGTTTCGGGATAGGACAATATCTTGCTATCCCGAGAACAGATTAAACGAAAAAGTGGTAAATGCCTATTCACCCCACCTCTAGGACCTTTACCAACAGTTTGATAATTGGGGATCTAGTTGTATTAGGGTTCTTCCTCTTAGTTCTTTCTGTTTCTTAGCAAAAAAACAAAGTTTCATTTCATTATCAGGCTAGGTTCATCTCAATATTCCAGTCCCCTAACATGATTCACTGATTGTATTAGATATGATTCAAACTCAACGAGCAAAAAAATACAACTAGTTGTGAACAAGTTTCACAACTGCAGCATCCAAAATAACTCTATATTACGATTAATATAACTTAACTCAGTGGAATCAGCATTCCCTATATGACTTTTTTGCAGATATGGGCAATACGTACACCAGGAGGATCATACCACCTTCCATTCTTGTTTCACATATTGGAATACGGTTGAAACCTTCATCAACGCAACGACAATCAGTATGAGGCTCTCTCCACGACACCAGTTTGAAATCTATGCCCTTCAAAAAATCCTCATCAGGGAAAAGCCTATCATTAGGCCAATGAATACAAGGACCAGGACGACAACGAGGAGCCTTTTTGCGATCATCGGAATTAATAAAAGGAGGCAATTTCTATCCCGATCGCAACTCCATCTGATTCTTATTGCCAGATTGTAAGACCTTCTTGTCGACCTGGATGACGTGCGACCAACACACGCGCTAAATATTAACACATAGTAGACACTTAACACATGTTTCACGCGTACGCAATTTAAAACCCTTTTTGTGTAGATGTAGCATTGGTAAATAGAGATCGTTCTTACCAGGGATTTGAGGGATGCATGCGAAATTTGTGTGAATAAAAATAACTACCTAAAAATGTCACAAGCATAAGTCAAAATTCTTAGGATTCTAGTATGTAAAAACTCATAGACAAGCCACACATAGAAGACTCCTAAAAAATCTAAATCATGTTTAAGACGAAAATAAACCTAACTAATTATATACATGTGATCGACTTATTCTACACTCATCTCAATTATTAACATATACAAATAACAATACTACTGAAATTCCATAACCCTAGATTTCGATTAAACATGGATAATTCATATTTTGTGCTAGGTATCCCCTAAACACCATTGACCTAGACTAGGTACCCCCTAAATCTAAATCAAAGCATTAAGAATCAATTATCTTCATGCAAAAATCTAGAATAAGGAACACATGGAAAAGTTATTGAAATTCATATATATAATAAAACCAAGATAAACACATTGTCTTTACAAACAAAATAATACAATATTAATTACAAGGAGAACTACGGAGCAAAGGTTCAATTAACACTTTTTGATTTCCGGTATCCCCAGCAAAATCTCGAGTGGATGGATCATTCGGTGGAAGCTACACACATTCTAAAGGAATTAACCGTATTTAGAAGTGTGAGACGAAGAATTTGAGAGGTGGTGGTGGTGTAGTTTTCCTAGTACTTGGAGAGCTTTGATGTGGAAAGCCTTTGTGAAAATTTGGCATCAAGAAAGTGTAGAGAAGTGATCAGCAAGGGAGAGTGGAGAGAAAATGGGGAGGGAGGAAAAATGGGAAGAGAGAAAATTTCAGGATTTTGGATTCTGCTGGAGAGGAGGGATGGATATCTGGGCAGCCAGCCTTCTATTTATAGGATTCCAGGCAGCTCAGCTATCCCTGTTCCAACTACCACAACTCTTTCAGCACTCTTTCTCTTTCTGCTCACTTTTCTTTCCCTGATTTCAGGCTGGCTGGACATTTTTCTATCCCTCTTTCTCTGATTTCTTTTTCTTTTTCTTTTTACTTGCTTTCTCCTTCTTTGCAAGTAACCATCACTTCATTTCTTTATTTTTTTCACTCTTCCACCTACTCTCTTATACATGGAAGCAATCTCTTCTCTTCCTTCTCTTCTTCTTTGCCGAATTGCTTCCTTCTTTCTTAATTATTTTTCTCCACTTCTTCACTCTTCCATCTAGCCATCATTTCATTTCTTCATTCAAGCAATCTTTACTTTTCTTTTCTCCACCATTACACTCTTCTTGGATTGCCGGTTGGTTTCTCTTCTCTCTTCTTCTTTCTCTTCTTCTTTGCTAATCAACTTCTTCACTCTTCCACCTACTCTCATCAAACCATCACTTCTTGTCTTGTTTTCTTCCATAATTTCTTTCTTCTTTCTTGCCTTTCCTTGCATGCCGGTTGGTTTTCCTCTTTGATTGATTATGCCAAGCAAGGTAATGCATGCATTTCATTGATGGACTTAAAGGTATTAATTTAATTTTTCTTTTCTTTCCATCACTCATTTGCAATATGGTACACTAGTTAGTGTAATCGGTGTCCTTTACTCTGTCTCTTTTGGTCAACACCTGAAAATGACACATAAGTAAAAACTAACTATACTAAGTGAATAACACAATTAAATGTGGAGAGAAGTACATTAATTAGTACGCCTAAAATGCGTAGATCACTGGACTTCTTCTTTTTCTTCTCGTTCTTCTTCTTTAGGGGAATTCTTTACTCTTCTTCTCTTCCCAATCATCATGTTGCTTAGGTTGGTTGGTTTTGCTCTGAGAGATTGAGAAGATGATGGCTTCGGTAGGAGAAAGAATGCCTAAAAATAACAGAGGATGGGATGATCAAGTTGAGCAGGAGAGGCGTGAACTAGTTTTTATATGTATGGATCGAGTGATTCCTTTCTCTTATAGGATTAGGTAGTACGTTTTCAAAAGAATTATTTGTAACAGAATCAATTCTTTAAAATTAACTCAAAATGCTCTAAGGGTTTGGTTCTTTGTAACTTTTGAACCAAGCATGCCCTATATGGGTTCAAACCACCATGTTAAACTAACATAAGAGAAGTCTCAATTACACACTACTTTCTAGTTGCTACATCTGAAATCCTAGGGGTAGACTAAGTCAAAATAACCAACACAAATGCACCCGATGTGTTGACGCAGTAAAACCTAAAAGATGTAAAAACACTGCGGAAATCTAAACTGAGCACCCAAGTATTCACTAATACTCGAAATGTTTACAGCAATAACAAGTACAAATATATAGATCAAAACCTATACTATGAACGTTGTTGTAAACTTGCAGCTAGCTTTCCTGATCTCACTAGGATAACCTTGTGACTCCTTGATCTTGAACAGCAGCTGCTCTTAGCAGAATGATCTCTCCTCTCTTAGATGAACAGATCACACACAAAACAGATGCACTCTTTGAAAAACACTTTAGATCACAAGTAAAGTTCCCTGTTTTTCTTTTCTCACAAAAATGCATAAGCGTCGGAGTGATAACATATGCATATATGTATATATCGTCAGTCACTCAAACCCTATATCTCAATCAAAACAGAATCCTCCTTATCTTCAATCACTTTGAAGTCAGGATTCTTCGATGAGATTAGATCAATTAGCACACCTAATTAATCACACATAACTAATCAGATCACAACGGAATAAAACAACCTTATCTAGCAGATAATTTCCTAACAGAAAACTTATCAACTAATAAGATCACGTAATCGCATTTCAATTGGATAAGGAAATTGAGTTTACCTTATCAATCTGTTTCAACTAGGAGAGAACATTCCTCCAAGACTTGCTACTGTTCCAGTACACAAGTATTGTATATGGGATGTCAAACAAGTCATACTTACAACATCACTTTAATTATGTTCCAGGGTCTTGAGCAGAAAATTAACTTTGTTTCAGAACAGTTACCAGGTCAAAATTGACGAATCAATCTAATGAAAATGGGCAGATAAGAAGTGCAACTTAAGTTACTTAACCAAAGCAATACATCAACATCAAAGTTTCCCATGTCAATTGCTAACTAAATGTGTAACTTGGAACAGCTAGAGCAAAAAGAAGAGGAAATTAATCAGGGGATCTTTCTCAGCTTTCAGCCTCTGCTTCTCATCACGAAGTTCGTTCTTTTCCGCCTACAAAGAAAACATATACACCTCACAATATAAGAAAAACAAACAGAATTTTGGATGTTATTTATTTGATTAGCTGTTGATATTCAAGTCTTTGCTACTTGATCTTTGTGTCTGTAGCAATGTCAAGATTCATTGCTACATTAATTAGACTTAACATTCCAATCAAGTAATGCGTACATACAACTATCAATTAATATATAGGAACTGAAAAATACAATATATATACTCTTTCTCCTCGATCAATAACTAACCGAAAATGAAATCGTTTCAATGCCTAATTGAATACGGACACCAGGAGGATCAAGCATCTTTCTGGTGTAGATTGACGGCACTCCTCTCATTTCTTCTATAGGCAAAAGCTTGAAGGTCGTGACGAGGGACTCCTTTATCAAGGCAAGGACAGTTGACAGGTGGCAGCTTTCTCACAAAAAGTCTCCAACCTAAACTATTCACAAAAGCTTCATCAGGGAGAGGCTTCCCTTCAGGCCAATGCCGAAAAGGAGGACGTTGACCTGGCCCACTTAGTGGACGATGATATAACTTCATTCTTTTTATCGGGGTCCTCTACGTCTAGTCTTTCGAACCTGTGACGTATCCCCCCGGAAATCCAAGAGTAATTAGGACGAGGAGGGGCATAATTATTCTCTTCGACGAGCTTTGGTTTTGTGAGCTTGCGATGATTAGGATTATTAAAAGGAGATGGTTTCTTGCCGCATCGCAACACCATCTGATTAGATCTGATTAGATCGTAAGACCATCTTGAGTAGTCTTGTTCTCTTCCCAATCCTCATGTCGGTTGGTTTGGTTTTCCTCCTGGGATCAAATAGCTAGGTTTTATATATATAGGGATCGACTTATTTCTTTCCCTTTTAGGACTAGATTTGGGACTCCTTTTCCTCTTAGAAATGGAAATGGAAATGGTCAAATACAACTAGTAGTGATGACCACAAAATGCGATGATAATAACGATGTGTGCACCATATAAACTTATAATAACTAGTGCTCTAAATACACACCATCCCCACTCCCACACTCGAATATCTGAACAATATGGACGCTGCAGACTAGCTCTCAAGTAACATGAAGGAAACTCCAGCACATATACAATGCATTAATGCATAAGTTATGTTACAGTATAACTTGGTGGAATATCAGCGTCTCACGGCTGCTGAAGTGAGCACGCGAATACGTACACCAGGAGCATCATACTGTGGAAGTCGGTTTTGGCCACCTGAGTTAGGAAAAAATGAATTTGGGTAATCCGATTCTGGGTGAGGTCTGATAAGGCCAGAAATAGGCCTGGGCTTAGACGATTAGGGTTCCGATTAAAGAACAAATTATCTAGAGGTTTGTAGGAGTATCTGGAACGTTGTAGAGCCTTCTGGAATGTTTGATGGTATGACAATCCCAAGGTAAGGTCGGACCTCAAGGGAGTTGGGAAATCTGACCACGAGGGATTATTCAATCGGACCTCGGGAAATTGGCAGAATCCATGAGGAAAAGGATAAGATTTGAACGTATCTTAGGGGATTATGCCAAAGGGCCCGTGGTAATCAAACAAATTGATTGGCTCTGGATTCGGAGATTCATTCCTTAATAGATTTCTCCATTCCGAACGTAAAGTAGTCCGGTTCGATAAGGATTATGCTTAGACCTAGTACGATCACTATATAAAGGTCATTCATACATGGTCTCAGGGAACGTGACTCTGCCCTAATCATTACTCTATTCTGAAGATAAAGTTTTGACTTAAGTTTCGGAGGGTCTAAGCACGGTACCACACCGTGCTCCAACTTGTTTTGCAGGTTCACGAAGATCTAAGATAGAGGGGGACAAATCTACTCTCACAAATTGGTGCTTTCATTAAGAGTGGAACCCTATTCTAACTCTCGTGAACGGAAGAACATGGAAGACAACACCGGCATGAGTAACCGGCTTGACAAGAAGACAACCCCCACAGCGGGAAACAATCAGGTCACCCCCAACACGGGGGTGTCGAGGCATGGGAGCGCCCTCACGCATCAGGTTCAACTGAGAAACCTTGTGGAAGAGGGACACTTGAGCGAAGAAGAAGGATCTGACCAGGAGAATGAAGGAGCCAGGGGATGGAGGGCCAAGGTCGATCAGGACCTCCATCGGGCCGAGGAACGATATACGAACCTAAGGATCGATATGGCCGCACGACAACAACCTACCTAGAGGGCCACTAGGAGCAAGAATAAGTTTGCAGTCACCGTGGCTGTCGTTTAGGCCACTATGCTAAATCTGGTAGAACTATTGAAGAACCAGGGATTGGTTACGCCTGATCCACCCACGGCAGAAGTACAGGGAGCCCTGGCGGCTGAGCAGAATAACCAGCAGGAGGGGGCAACCAACGCGGAGACCTCGGGGGTCGCAGCCCTTTGAAACATGATGGAGGAGTTCATGGAGACACATCGTGCCCATAATATCCGGACCAACCAAGAAACCGAAAGGCTGAGGAAGGAAGGAATGTCCAAGAAGGAGTCAGAAGCCAAGCAGAGGGCTCGGAGGATGTCCCAGAATCCCCTAGCTCAGTTTATTCAGGATGCCGAGCCCCCTAAGATGTGGAGCCATCCCAAGTTTGATAGGTACTCGGGGGATTCAAACTCATACCAGCACGTGAGAAACTACCAGTTAGCCATAGCCACTAGCCAATCGAACGATGCTTGGATGTGTAAGATGTTTCAGTAAAGCCTGAAGGACCACGCCCTGCAGTGGTACGAGACACTCTCCCAAGGTTCGATCGAGGATTGGAGAAGTCTGAATGCGGCTTTCTTCAAGAGATATGAGAGTAATGCCGAGGGAACGAAGGATGTGACCTACCTCATGTCCCTTAAGATGAAACAGGGAGATGACCTGATAGATTGGATTACAAGATTCAGAAAGAAATACGCGACGGTCGATTGTAAGGACAATACTGTAGCGGCCATGACGTTCATCAATGGGCTGGATATGGACTCGGAGATGGCCAGCAAGCTGATCGGGAAGAAGACTAAGGACTTATCCACGGTCTATCATGAGGCCTTGGATTACGCCCGGGTAGAAGATATGAGAACCTACAATAGCAAGGATTCCCCAACAGAGAAGACGTCTAGGGGTGGAACTAGCTCGAGGAGGAATACGACTAGTAGCAACACGAACCAAGGGATGAGCAACTACGATAATAAGAGGAAGGCCTCATGGCACCAGCCTGCCAGTCAGGGTGGAAAATTGTTCATTCCCCCCACAACGATCCCAATTTAGACCATACTCCATCACATCAAGAATGAGTCATGGCTCAAGAGGCTACCACCTATGACTAGTAAGAGCGACTCTAGCTTTTGTGCTTACCACAAGGCCAATGGGCACAAGACAATCAATTATGGTGTCCTCAAACGACACTTTGGAGAACTGGTAAACCAGGGGTACTTCTAGGAATACCTAAGGAAGGATTACAAGAAAAAGCTCGAAGATTCATTGAAGCCGCAAGGTAATGGTAAGCGCTAAAGGAACATTGAGATCTTACCACCATCACCTGAGGGCCAAGAGGAGAAGTACCATGTGCTAAACTGTATCCTCCAGGCCCCTGAATACCCCGAGGATACCATATTGCCCAGTTTGAATTGTATCATGGCTGAAGCAGAAGAGTTGGGGGTAACCCTCAAGGAGAAGAAGCACAAGTCGAAGAGGCTCAAGGCTAAGAGTGAGCCCAATGTCAGAGCGAGAACGAATATGCTAGAATTTTCACATGCAGACCTCCCCGAGGAGGAGGAAGATCACGATGATGCCTTGGTCGTCAACATTAAGATGGCCCACATGACTGTGGCTAAGGTACTGGTCGACAACGAAGCTACTATGAACGTCATATTCAATGATGTTGTGGAGAGAATAGGCTTGATGGGCGCAATCCAGGATCATTAGACAACCCTCATGGGATTTGAGGGGTCAAATGTGAGGACCCTAGTGATCATTCCCCTCCAGGTTGGAACACCCATTACCAACCCAACGATGTGTTTCGCTGTATTCGACGCCCCATCCTCCTACAATACAATCTTGGGGAGGCCATGGCTCCACCGGATGAAGGTGGTGGCATCTACTTATCACCAAGTTCTGAAGTACTCGACCCCAGGGGTCCTGTCATCATTAAAGGGGACAGAGCTGCGGCAAGGTTGTGCATGGTCCTCGGCACCAAAGGCATGAAAATGGAGATAGTGTGAGAAGTTATGGGCATGGCTGCCCCAGCTCTGTCGGCATAGCAATCACAGGATAGAGGTCGAGATAGCACGATCGATAAGATAGATATAGAGTTCGATTCCCATGAGCTGCCCTTCAAGGAGAAGGTAAAGAAAGATGAAGTGCTCGAACCTTTTGTTCGAGACCGACCTGGTCGGTGTGCAAGAATTGGGTCAGGCCTAAGTGGAGCTGAGCGTAAGAACCTGACGGGCTTGCTAAGGGAGTATAAAGACATGTTTGCATGGTCGGCATGAGATATGCCAGGGATTGACAGGAAAGTGATCGAGCATCAGCTTCATGTAGACCCTAAAGCGAGGCCCCTAGCACAGAAGAAAAGAACATTTGCTGTCGAACATAACAAGATAATTGAGTAGGAAGTGGAAAAGTTACTTGCATGAGGGTTTGTCAAGGTAGTCCCACATTTCTAAATGGCTCTATAATGTGGTCCTTATCAAGAAGAAGAACGGAAAGCCTAGGGTTTGTGTTGACTTCACATACCTTAACAAGGCATGCCCCAAGGATGGTTTTTCTCTGCCTAGAATCGATCAGATGGTGGACTCTACTACATGTCATGAACTCCTCGGCTTCATGGACGCCTACAGTGGTTATAATCAAATTAAGATGGCAGAGGACGATGTAGCAAATACAACATTTGTGACGAGAATGGAGTTTATGCCTATGAGGTAATGCCATTTGGGTTGAAGAACGCATGAGCAACGTACCAAAGGTTGGTGTATAAAGTGTTCAAACCCTTGATTGTGGATACAATGGAAGTGTAAGTAGATGACATGCTAGTCAAGAGAAAAACTAGGCCGCACCATGTACCTGACCTGAAGGGGTGCTTCGACTTCCTACGTCAGCACGGTATGAATTTGAATCCCGAGAAGTGTATGTTTGGAGTGGGATCTAGGAAGTTCTTAGGGTATTTGGTGACACAGCCTGGGATAAAGGTGAGCGTAGACCAGGTAGCAGCGATCTTCAAGATGAAATCTCCATCCATAATCAAAGAAATCCAGAGCTTGAATGGAAAACTAGCAGCACTAAGCAGGTTCCTGTCAAGATCAATTTTAAGTGTAAGCCGTTCATCGAAACACTCAAGAAGACCAAGGGGGAGCTCTAGACAAAAGAGTGTGAAAAGGCGTTCCAAGCGCTTAAGTACTACCTTGTCTCTCCCCCTATCCTGAGCAAGCCCATGCTAGGGGAGGATCTGTATTTATATTTGGCAGTCTCAGACGTAGCAGTGAGCAGAGCTCTAGTTCGAGAAGATATTTGGGGGCAGCTACCTGTATACTACGTGTTTAAAGCTCTCCTTGATCTAGAGACTCGCTACCCCAAGCTGGAAAGGTTAATACTAGCTCTAGTCATGTCATTGCGTAAGCTTCGGCTATACTTTCAAGCCTTCAAAATCATTGTTATGACCGAGTATCCACTGAGAATGATCTTGCACACCCCAGACTCCTCCAGTAGGGTAACCAAGTGGGCCATCGAGTTGACACAACACGATATTGAGTACCAGCCTCAAACAGTGATAAAAGGGCAAGCCTTGGCATATTTCCTGGCCGAGTTCACAATGCCAGAACCAAAGGTCCAGGAAAGAATATGGAGAGAAGGGGAAAGAGATGTGCTGGGGGTCAACCATTGGACGTTGTACACAAATGGATCATCAAAGAACAAGGGAGATGGAGTTGGGTTAGTGCTGAGGACACCATATGGGACGATCATGGACAAGCCATAACCCAGGGATGGAAAGCCACAAATAATGGAGCAAAGTACGAGGCACTCCTGGAAAGATTAAGGCTGACACGAGAGCTGAATGTGAGAAAGATCAAGGTGTTTTGTGACTCGTAGCTGATTGCAAACCAAGTTCTAGGGGAATACGTAGCTCACCATACATCCATGGAAGCATACCTTAGATTAGCAAAGGGGTTGGTTGCCCAGTTTGAGGATTTTTTGATCATGCATCTCTCAAGGTCTTAAAACACGCATACATATGCCTTGGCAAACCTGGCCTCTAGTATCGATTATCAGCTCAGAAAGACGATCCTCGTAGAGCATCTGCCCAATCCAATCATGGATGAGGAGGAGGTTATGACAGTGAAGCCAGTTCATCTGGGACCTTCTTGGATGGATGAGATAATGGATTATATAGAAACAGGCACCCTGCCAGAGGAACGAGTAGATGGGCTAGACCAGCTAGAGGTGCACCCCACCCAGGTTAGAACTATCATACAGGAGCTCCATTATGGAATATGTGGCATGCACATTGGGGGCAGGAACCTTGTGGTACGATGCTTAACCGAGGGATAATATTGCCTACAATGAAGAACGATTGCATGGAATACGTCAGTGCTTGTGAGGCATGTCAAAGGCATACTCCTCAACCACCCTTACACCCTGAAAAGCTGCACCCGATTACAGTCCTGTGCGCTTTCGCAGAATGGGGGTTGGATATAATGGGCAAGTTCCTAACCAGAGCTGGGGGTGGACGTAAGAAGTACATTCTTATGGCCACCGACTATCATTCCAAATGGATCGAGGCTAAAGCGCTATCGAAGATAAAGGGAGCAGAGGTAAAGAACTTAATTTGGAAATTTATCATATGCAGGTTTGAGATCCCACAAATGATCATTATAGACAACGGCCCTCAGTTCAATTGCCAGAAGGTCAGGGACTATTGTGTCGAGCATGGTATAAATATCAAGTTCTCCACTCCAAGGTACCCCCAAGGGCAATGGACAAGCAGAAGCTTTAAACAAAACGATATTGCAAGGTCTGAGGAGAAGGCTCGATAAGCTAACAAAAAGGCAGTGGGTGTCCCAACTCCCAAATGTTCTCTGGGCATACAGAACGACCAATAGGAAACCCACTGGAGAAACTCCTTTTGACTTGGTATACTGAACAGAGATTGTCATACCCATCAATCACAAGATCCCCAACTTCAAGCTGGCGGAACGAATAATAGAGAGCAATGCAAAAAGTCTAAGGCACGAGTTGGACTTATTGGAGGAACGAAGGGAACAAGCTCAAGTCAGGGTGGATTACTACCAGTAGAAGATAAAAGCCTATTATGATAGAAAGGTTCGACCTAGAGTTTTCCTCCTCGGCACCTTAGTTTTACTCAAAGTGTTCAAAAATACCAAGGTCCCTGGAGAGGAAAAATTGGGGGCAAACTAGGAAGGGCCTTACAAGATCATTGGAGATGGCTATAATGGGTCATACGAGCTAGAGAACCCGAGAACTGGGGACTTACTGGATAAATGATGGAATGCTATTTACCTGAAAGAGTACCGCTCGGAGCAAAGCTGAAGGCCCAGAGGCAGAAGCTAGCAAGGGTCTAGAATGGGCACGTACTCTTCCTAACCAGCTTAGTTTTTAGTATGATTTTTTTACAAGTTGGCAGGTTTAACGAGGCATATCAGATACTTTCTTGCTCACATAATAGACATTGTACGATGTATATGATCATTCAATAAAAGCTTATGTTTTCAGTAAATATGCTTTTGATTGTGTTCTATGTATGGTTTCTTGTTTTATCTTTACAAAATAGTGGAATTACCTTGTGGATCGATTAGGAGGAGCTTAAAGCCTAGGAAAGGCAACGAGCTTGAGTGAGGCAGATGACGTTGGTTCCTGTAGGAAGGACCTTCTCTCTGCGAGCTAGCAAATCCTCCCGAAGATAAGGCATCCTGAGGGGGAAAATGGTTAGGGCATTGAGAGGGACGCCCATGGATAGACCAAAATATTCAAAGTAACACCTCACAAGGGCTCACAGTAATCTTGGGTTAGTAAAGGCCTCAGGGTCGAATTTTATGAGGCTAGAATATACGTGGTCAGACCCACGCAATCACCCCAAGGGTTCACATCTGACGACGCCCTAGGGAAAAGTCAAAGTCAATATGTAAAGAGTTTTGGTAGACCCCATCTCGACCCTGCAGACAAGTCCCCTTGGTGGGACTCAAGCTGGAAGGCAACCCGGATGTGGTCTTTATGATAACATCGGGCATCCTACGAAGGCAGGATCCTCCGAGATGAAGGAACTTAGTCATGTGAAGGGTCTGGAGTACGGTAGTCCTTGCATAGACCTGGGGATAAACATGCACATCCCTCATTAGGGAGGCAGTCTCAAAACTGTGAGCACCTCCCAGGAGACCTTAAGGTTACCAAGGATCTCCTCAAGCCTCTCCTGAGAGCACTAGCTTGGAAAGATTGGGGTCCAAGAGTCGCACTGAGGCCACAGGCACTCAGAGGTAGATCCCCTAGACCCAGATGAAAGCATGATGGGTATAAAATTTAAGTATGAAACAGTTAAGTACGATAAGCTAAGTATGAAAAAGAAAAATATGATAATTTGAGATACGACATTCGTATTTACTCTTAGCATAAGAGTTTTCTGAGCTAGGGCCCAGGCCAAGACTTGCAAACAACTACATAAGTTGAGAAAGATGAAATTGTTCGAGAAAAGGTCCTAAGGCTATTATAGAAACATACCCTTTTTAAACAGATAGGGGCTTCACTCTGAGTCTGTCTTAGAGGCGGCAGAAGGGTTGTAGACACAGATGAGCTCTTTGCGTTCCTAGCTGGAGCCCATGAGCCTCCTCCAAAGCGTGTAGACGGTCCTCACAGTCCCAGTCATTGGTGCTCAGAGCCTCCTTGATCTAGGCCTCACCTTCCCTAGCCACCTCCTTGGCTTCAGCTTGAGCTTTCTTAAGATCAGACCTCAAAGCCTTTACCTCCCATTCATGGAGGGAGCGCTCGTCCTCAAGGGCCCTCTCCCTCTGGTTGATGATGTGGCAGGCATGGGCCTGGGCATCCCTGAGCTTGTAGACCTCAACCTTGAGCTCCCTAATCTTGGAGGTAGACTCCCTGGCATTCTCCTTTGCCTCCATGGCCCTCTTGTTTGTCTCACGAGTGGTGCCATAGAGGCGCCCAAGGGTAGCAGTAAGGGTGATGGATGACTGAAATAAAGGCCGAATGGTACGTTATGTATGAGAAAGTAAAAGAGACAGCATGGAAATATGCCAGACATGTAAAGGAAAGATTACCTTGTAGAGAGAGGTCTAGGACATTGTCATCAAGTCCTCGGCCTCCATGACCCAAGATCCTCAACATCCTGCTCAAGCATCATGGATGTCAGAGAGGAGCAGGCAATTTCATCATGGGCCAACCCAGAGCAGAACTGGGAAGGAATGTGCTTACCCACACGGGGAAGCACAGTACCCTCGCCTAAACCCTCGACCTCCTCATCGGTCAGATCACGAGGAGGCTGAACAATGAAACTCTGGCCTGGCTGGCTCTTCTTGGGGTTTAGGGTTTGGGGCCCTAAACCCTCTTCTTGAAGTAGACCCTAGGGAGATCAGGGACAGTGCCCTCGATCAATTTCCTAAGAGAACCTGTACGATCAATAGTACAACAGTTCACACATGTTCAGCACAAGCAGATAAAGGTACACCAAGACAACAAGTTATACAAGATAACTCAAAAAGCACGATCTCAAAAAAAGAGTGCAGAAAGGGATAAGCTTACCAAGTGAGAAGCCCTTAGGCTTAGAGGACCCCGGCTCAAAAGAGGAGGACATGGGTCAGAGGAGACAGTAGACCTCACCTTCTTGCGAGGAGAAAATGGGGAAGGACGGTGTCAGCAGCAGTGGCGGCGGCAGGAAAGGTAGCAGTAGCAGCAGAAGAAACCAGATGACGTACCTCATTGAGCTCCACGGCGGAAGTTAACGGCTCTGGTCAGCTCATCCGGCAACTTGAGGAGGCGGTTGACGGTGGTGCGAACCTTGAAACCAGCTTCCCGGCCAAGCTTTTCCCAATCCCTGAAGACGAAGATGGGGGTCTTCTTCCAGTCCTTGGGAGAGAAGGGGGGATCGATCAGCAGCGAATCCTTGATGTACATGATCCACTGAGAGAGATAGAACTGGTTAACCAGAGTGGGCTTGACCGGGAACAGGAGCCTAAACTCCAATAGGCCCATGCAGCAGTCGAACCACCGATTGAGCCGGTCAAAGCAGGCCAGACAGCGAAAGATATCTGGGCACCATTGCTCCACAGCGACGCCGTAGAACTCTAGAGCAACACAGATGAAAGTTGAGATTAGGAAGGAGAGCTCATAGATGATCTGAAAATGATGGACTAGCAGACCCAGACCATGAGCTCTTTCGAGGTCCGATACTCTTGCTTCGTCTTGGACGAGAGCAAACCAAAAATTTTCATTGTCCCCCTAGTGAAAATATTGGATGAATGAGGCAAGGGCCTTGGCAGAATCGACCTTTAAGACTGGGGGATAGAGCTTCTTACGAGCCTTCTTGGAGGCAGCCTTGATAGTACATGGCTGGAGTTGCACGGCGGTGGGATCAGTCTCGACCTCTAGAACATGAGGTTGGACAACTTCCTCCACTTTGAAAGTAATGGGGGAGGGAGGATCTTGAGCGACCTCTACAGGGGTTCCTGGCTTGGTTTCGCGGAGGCTGGTTGAGGTTGCAGAAAAGGCCCAGAGGTTTGGAGCGGGTGATCTGGTCGACGACATTAGGGTCTTGGAGAATGGTGATGTTGAGGCCAATGATCTCATCGGGGGTGGGAAAGGAAGAATTGTTGGAAGCCATAGAGATTTTCTGGGTTTTCGAAGGATTGAGGATTTTCTGGGTTTTTCTGGGAAATGGAAGCTTGAGGCTTTGAGGTTGCAGAGAGGGTTTTTCTGGGTCGGTAGGAAGATTGAGTGAGTGAGAGAATGTAAAAAATGAAAGAGAAAGAGGGTTTTGATTTATATATGGTGAAAAGGTATGAAGTGATGAGGAGTGACCGTTTGAGAGGATAAATGGTTTCGGATTTCAAGGGATGCGATTGGGTTTGAAAAGAGGTAGAAATTGAAAGAGTTACGTTAGTTGGAGAGAGACGTGATGGTTGATGAGCTTTGATGATGCACAGGTCCTAATGAAGGCGGCACAGTAAAAGCACACGTTTGGGGTTTCGTGCCCAACTTGATGGGAAAGTTGGAGGGTTTTCGAAAATAAGAGCAACAAAGCTTGGACGAACAGCAACGCGAGGCCAACACATGTTGAACCTCACACTGCTGTGGGGATATTGGCCAACACATGTTGAACCTCACACTGCTGTGGGGATATTTGTGGGAGTCAGTTTTGGCCACCTGAGATGGAAAAAGATGAGTTTGGGTAATCTGACTCTGGGTGAGATCCGATAAGGCTAAAAATAGGCCCGGGCTTAGACGATTAGGATTCTGATTAAAGGACAAATTATCTAGAGGTTTCTAGGAGTATATGAAACGTTGTAAAGGCTTCTGAAATGTTCGATGGCATGACAATCCCAAGGTAAGGTCGGACCTCGGGGAGCTGGGCAATCTGACCACGAGGGATTATTCGATCGGACCTCGAGAAATTGGTAGAATCCATGAGGAAAAGGGTAAGATTTGAATGTATCTTAGGGGATTATGCCAAAGGTCATATGGTAATCAAACAGCTTGATTGGCCCTAGATTCGAAGATTCATTCCTTAATGGATTTCTCCATTCCAAACGTAAAGTAGTCCGGTTCGATAAGGACTATGCTTAGACCTAGTACGATCACTATATAAAGGTCATTCATACATGGTCTCAGGGAACGTGACTCTACCCTAATCACTACTTTTTTCTGAAGATAAAGTTCTGACTTAAGCTTCGGAGGGTCTAAGCACGGTACCACACCGTGCTCTGACTTGTTTTGCAGGTTCTCGAAAGATCTAAGCTAGAAGGGGACAAATCTGCTCTTACACATACCACTTTCTCTTGTACTTTCCTCCTTCCATTCTAGATTCAGATATTGGAATACGGTTGAAGACTGTGACTAGAGGGACTCCATGTCCAACGCAACGACAGTCAATAGGCGGTTCCTTCCACGATTCCAGTTTATAATCCACGTTCTTAAGAAAATCCTCATGAGGGAAAGGCTCATTGTTAGGCCAATGGATACAAGGATCAGGACAACGATGAGGCTTCGGTTTTGTGTTGAGCTTGTTGCGATCATCAGGATTAATAAAAGGTGATAGTTTCTTGCCGGATCGCAACACCATCTGTTTCTCATTGCCAGATTGTAAGACATTCTTGTCGACCTGGACTTCTTCTTCTTCTTTAGGGGAATCATTTACTCTTCTTCTCTTCTCAATCATCATCTTAGGCTTAGTTTGATATTGAGGTGAAATTAAGCACAGTGAGAAAAATTAGTGGTGAAATAAATCAATAGTGAGAAAAACGCAGTCAAGAAAAAGCAACCCTTTCGCTGCTTTTGATTTCTGTGTTACTTGACTTAACAATTTAGGAAAACACATATACAAAATATTAACCAAACAGACTGACTGTCTATTATGGTAAGATTAAACCTTTTTTTTCCCTAAGCTCAATATCAAACTGGGCCTTAGGTTGGTTGGTTTTGCTCTGAGAGATCGAGAAGATGATGGCTTCGGTAGGAGAAAGAAGCCCCAAAAATAACAGGATGGGATGATGAAAGTTGAGCAGGAGAGGCGTGACCTAGTTTTTATACAGGGATTGACTGATTCATTTCCCTTACAGGACTAGGTATGGGATTTTTGCACGACTCAAGGACATAGTAGTACGTTTTCAAGAGGATTATTTGTAACAGAATCAATCCTTAAATTTAACTCAAAATGGGTCTAAGGGTTTGGTTCTTTGTAATTTTTGAACCATGCATGCCACATATGGGGTTCAAACCACCATGTTAAACTAACATAAGAGAAGTCTCAGTTACACACCACTTTCTAGTCGCTGCATCACTTTAATTATATATGTCCCAGGATATTGAGCAGAGACCTTTGTTTCAGAACAGTTACCAGGTCAAAATTGACGAATCAATCTAATGAAATTGGGCAGATGAGAAGTGCAACTTAACCAAAGCAATACATCAAAGTTTCCCATGTCAATTACTAAATGTGTAACTTGGAACAGCTAGAGCAAAAAGAAAGAAAACTAATCAGGGGCTTGATTAAGCACCGGATAGATGTTAAATGACAGCACCCATCTCACGCAACTGGGGGACGGAGAACATGGTCTTGTGAGGTATCAACTGCAGCTTGTGGCATGAATTGCCACATAGAAAGTCCAGGGTATCCAGAAACTCCAGGATATCCCATGAATGGCATCATTTTACCACCGACAACTTGGCCAGGTGCAGCAAAAGGAGCTGGCATTGCAGCAGGGTGAGGCATGTAGCTCCGTTGTGTGCCTAAGGCTTTGATTTGCCGCTCAAGGTTCTCTTTCTCAGCTTTCAGCCTCTGCTTCTCATCACGAAGTTCGTTCTTTTCCGCCTAACACAGAAAACATATACACCTCACAATATAAGAACATCCCCCCAGAAAACAAACAGAAATTTGGATGTCTGCTCAAATAGGGCGACTAAAGTGAGCCAAGATAGCTTCATTCTTCAATTTTCTCACATTACAGTATGTAAAGCACAAATGAAGAACAAACTAAGGCGCACCTTCAATTCAGTGATCTTCTCCTGCAAACTCTCACTCGATTCCTTCAAGTTTTGGGCTTCCCCACGTAAGTGATTCACCATTCGAACAGCATCAACCAATATAGCAGCTTTGTCGGTTTTAGGTGGCCTTCCAGGTTCAAGGATAGAACTCAATTCAAGGAACCTTGTAAAATATTCAGAAGTAAGTATGTGACAGGGAGAGAGAGCATGAACATTGAGCATTATTGAGTTGGACCATACTTGTCATTTAGTCTGTCCCTCCGCATTTTCTCTCTACAGGCTTTAGAACCAGACATATTGCATGATCCAGACCTTGCACTGTGATCAAAACAATGAACATCATTCGAAAATGCATGACAACAGAATCATCAGGCACCTGAACGAGAAATGTTCAGATAAAACTCCATATGATTGGACCAATACGACTATTATCTTACATCAATAAACAAAGTAATCAGACACATCATCACTAAAAAGAAGACTGATTCTTGCCAAGAGAAAAAAGGACACAGTAGATAGATACCGTTTATTCGACCCAGTTTCCTTCATAATCTCAGAATTTCCAAACGACCCATCAAAGTCCGCGCTGAGATGACAACAACAGAATAAGCTTCCGTAGATCAAAATAGTATAGACAGGCTGTTATTGTTTAGTACTCTAAAGAATATGAAAACTTCATACAAGTTAGCCAGTCTACTTCTACCTCCATCAATGATCCATTAACCGAATGAACTGCTTAACACAATAACGAAAAGCATTTGTAACCAAATTCTGCAGCAATATTATCAAAAACCCAAGTACAAACTTACTAGCCAGGCTTGCACATTCTCAAAAGGACCAAACTTCAAACTTCAAACATAAGCAACTCTCTTCTAGACTAAATTCAGCTAAATGAATATTGAATACAACAATAAAATAACTCAAACCACATACAAATAAGACCAAAACATCCATAGTTTTGTAATCAAACTAATAGCTGGACTACCAAATCACACAACCACCATAAATCCACCAACTTTTAAACAATAAAACTATGCAATATATCATATTCTAAACCACACACAACTTAATAAAAATCCAAACTTTAAACAAATCAGCACCAAAGTTTAAAACTTTGATTGCTTGGAGAGAGAGCTTGGGCAGTACCTGGGGGCGGTCGGAGCCGGAAACGAATCGGAGCCCCAAGTGAAAGTGGGCGGGTCAAGAGCTGGTAGGTCACCACCAGGAACAGAGATGCTATCAATCAGATCATAATCGAAAACCCAATTCTGCGGCGGTGAAGAAGAACCCATCAGAATGATTTGACGGCGGCCGGAAGTGGGTTCCAGGGAGGAATCTTGCAACCGCCGTATTTGAACAAAAAAAAATGGAGAGAGAGATTTGAATGATGGAAAGATTTGGTTGGTGATTATAATAATTTGGGATTGGTTTGGATTTGTGTTTTGATATGGGAGAATAATATTAAGAGGAAAAAGTGAGATGATATTTGATTGTGTGTGAGAAATTTGCTTGTGTTTTGGAGAAGCAAAGAGACCAAAAATTTTGCGCACCAAAAACTTGAACGTCAGCCACCACGTACATAACGTGGTGTCATGTGCTCCTTTTCTTTTTTGTTATTATTGCTTAGAAAGCCCTCTGCTTTTGTGTTGTTTCTGTTTTGGAATTTTTACTTCTTTAATCTAGTAGTTTATAGATTTCTAGTGATTTTCATTTCAACTACTTACTCAACTCCGATTGAAGTTTAATCTCAATTCATTACCCAGACACATTGTATGGATTTGTCTTAATTTAGAAATGTCATTGAAAGTATCGTGTGATCTCGATCAATCAATAAAAATTTGAATGTGAATATTAATAGTGTCGAGAAAAAAAAATATACCGTAAAACAACTCAAAATCATGCCCTCAACAACATTACAGAGTAAAATCGAAGCGTGAATATGTGAATCTAGAAATTGTACTCGGCCTCCCTCGCCAAATGACTTTTCCTTTGTACCACCTTTTTTTGACCCGTACACTAATACTGGTCATCATATTAGACAATCATTGAAAAACACTAGTAACCTTCTTCACTTGTTAAAAATCACACAGAAACTAATTAAAATCTCCAGCTGCATCTACAAATTACAAGCAATAGTAAAAACTTGTCAACACTGTACAAACAGAAAGAAATTGTTGAAACAAGGAAGAAATCACAAAGAAGTGAAAGAACCAAATCAAGCAGATATGAATTTGTGCTGAAAACCACTAGAACCACTTATTTTACACGTTGAAACTTTTGGTAATAATATCCCAGTGAAGATGATGCTTTTAAGCAAGTGCTACGCAGAATATAAACCTATGGACTGAACGTAACCATCGATCCTTTTCCTTATCTCTTCAGGATTGGCACCCACAAGCTTGTCAACCTGTGCTCCTTCCTTTATCACCAGAAAAGTCGGCATGGCCTTTACGTCCAATCGAGTTGCCACCTCCTACCGAAAACAAAATGATAGACAGTGAGCTATATATACACACTATTGTTATCAGAAAATAAGCAGCAATGTCTCAAGAGTTAATACACATGACTAAAACTATCCGGCTAGCTAGATGAGTATCACTAGTGTGGACTTTAGATTAAACAAGTATGCAGTCCTTGTCTTTGAATGTCATAACAGTAAACACACATGACTTAAATCCCAAAAGGGTTGCCGATCAAAACTATGCAGCTAGAAATATCAATATCAGTTATATCACTATCGTGGTCTGCATCTATTTCTCTAAAGCAAAGATGAATTTGAGTCACTGTCTTTAGTTATCAGATGACAGTAATAACCAACTAGCACAATTTTAGAACATTCTTATTTTAATGGCAAAAAAGTGTGTAATTGAAATGAGAAGATACTCCCAAAACAGTTGATCCAACGATCAAGATCACGATCGCCTAAAGTTCCTCGATGTTCCATTATCCAAAACCATTCAAACCTTCTAAGGAAATCAGAATTGTACATACCCTGTGCATCCAAAAGACCAAAACCATTGTTTGATGGCAATGAAGGACAGAAATTGCCAGCTGGACAAACTTATTTACCGATCAAACGACTTTTCCAATAAGCACCTTCTCTGTTAGTTGGACAAACTTGTTTCACAGTTTCACTCAATTCAACTTATATGTAAAGAAACCACAAAGCTTTACAAGAACTCAACAAGTGATCGATCGAGGCTAGTTACATTAACTTCATCGACATCAACTGTGAGGAACATAACATCTGGATAGGTTGATGCCAATTCCTCAAACAAGGGGTTCATAGCAACAGAAGGCATACACCACGAAGCAGTAAAATGCACAACAATCTACATGAAAAAAGACCACACACAAAAATAACAACAATCAAACCATATGTTCATTTCTGTTCATCTCCAATCAAAACAAGAAACAGCAGCAATTGGAAATGGAAATTGAAAAGGTTGAGACTTGTGATCACATACAGGACCGCCTTTGTTGTTGGCTTCAGCTACACATGAGTCCCAAGCTCCTAAAGATTCAACCTTTACGACTTTGGACTTGTAACCCTGCTCTTCATATACTTGACCTTCCATCCTTTTCTTCCTGTGCTTGTAGAAAACTTGAGCTGTTTGTTCTATTGTAATTTGTTTTGTAACAACTCCAAGAGTTCTGACTTCAGAGAACACTGGTTTGGATAGATATCAATGATGAAGAATTGGACCCACTTTCATTTTATACTCAATCTATTAGAGATTAGGACAAAGGCGCCCACTGATATTTTGCATTCTCTGTGTGCACTTATCGGGGTACTCATCAAATATCTTCGTGACTTAAATTTGATAGAAATATTATATATGGATGATAATATAAATCATATAGCAAATATTCGCCTGAAGTTTCTTTGCTGATGTTGCAAGCATTACAGAGCTACAGAAGCATAAGCACAGAGGTACAAAGCATATGGATATAGAAGTAAAATTAGTAGGAGAAGCTTGAAGCAGAAAGATCTGTACTTTAGTAATACAAACCCAATCTGAATCCAATAATACTACACTCGACCTTGCCCTCATTACAAAGAAACAAATTAAGTGGACTCCGCTTCTGCTATGGATTAAGGGATTTAAGGCAGTCAGGCTCAGACACAGAAAAACCAAAGGAGAACCATAAATAGCTGTAGCTCAACTGCTCAAGCGAGAGAATCTGAGGTAGAACGAGCAGTTGTCTGCTTATACATCCCTATTATATATATTTGTATTATTGAATTATTTTTTTATTTTTAATAAAGTTTACATAAATATCCTTATTATTATTTATAATTATCAAATTCATTGTTACACTCCAACAAATAAAATTAAAACAAAACTTTCATTCATGTAAAACTAATCAAATATGGTTGTTCCGTAAATTTTACAACATAACAATCATTTTTTTTGAAATTTTTTGAATCCAGGTGAAAGGAACTTTTATTGTGAGAGGGGAATTGAAGAAATCCTTGCGAAGATACTAAATAAGATAAATTATATTTTTCATAAAATCATCTTGTTATTGGTAGACAACTTAGCTCGAATATTTTTTTTGTACGTACGTCGTTTGAGTTCTTTCACGTCTATATGGATTTAGTTAATACATTCAATTCACATCCGTTATACAGTAGGGTCTGAACTTGAAATAACATGTTGTTGTACGTATACATCTCAATAGTATCAGTGTTCAGAGAGGTTGGAGGGATTGTGTCATAATGAGGATGATCATAATCTCTCTTCGTGTTGGTATGTAACATGACTGAATGACGAAAAAGCATCATGCACCAAATTCATAGCAGGGTTCTAAGTAGAGACTACGATACCGTTGGATGAGGCACCTTAGTAACTGTACTCTAAGCTTAAAAGTAGTTCTAAGCTATAGTGTTCACTTCATGTAGTGTAACTCTACATCATTCTGTGGTCATACAAGTGTTGAGTCATAATAATAATCGTCGCAAATTGATTGTTAAAAACATATTCTGCACGGACACCTATAACGTTTATTTTCTTGATCACGTTGTACCGCAAACGAAATAAACTGGCTGATTTCATTTATATATCACTTCTATTTACTATTGTATCTAACACTTATCTATATTTCCGCGTAAATTAATCGACATATAAATTGAACTATGGAACAAGTCATAAATATAAATATACAGTTGTCCAACTCTAGCTTGCATGCCCCGCCGTGTCTCGGAGCTCTAACGATGTCCATCTGTCGCCTCTTCCGCCGTGCACTCTCCTCCACCACCGAGTCCCCTTTAAGAATGAGGTTGAAGGACAAATCTGTCATTACCAACGCAACTTACGCGAATATCAATTCCATCTGCGCCGACCTCCGCAGTGAGCAAAACCTCGAACGCCTCGTCGACAAGTTCAAAGAAGCTTCCAAGCTCGACGGCTTCCGAAACAACAATCGTGTCCCTGTTAGAGATTATGATCATTTTGGTCCCATATATCCCATTTACGAAGATGTCGCCCACCGCTTTGCCGCCGCCACCGCTTCAATGACATCGAAGACATTCTAGAAGCGCAGAGAAACTACCCAGAGTACTCAACCGAGACCTTTGCCCGCCGCATTGTCTTCCTTTCCGTCAGAGCTGGCATGTTTGACCATGCCCAGAAAGTGTTCGACGAAATGCCTGTGACAGACAACAGCCTCATTTACGATTCCTTCATAGATGTGCTTGACATGTACATTAGATCCGTCTGGTTTAAATCCAAGGGGTTTGACATGCTTGAGAAGATTATAAAAGAGGTGCCGGAGAGGTTGTCTATTAAGCCTTCTGACTGGGCATACTACTGTGTGATCAACACATTATGCAAGAAGGGTTCGCCGGATTCTGCGCTTTCGGTGTTTGATGTGATGTTGAAGCAGGGTCTCAAGCATAATAAAACATATTGCGATATGTGCAGTGTTGTTGTATGTTGCTTATATGAGAATAATAGGTTTTCCGATGCTGAGAAGATATGGGGTCATATGATGGAGAAGGAGCTTTATATTGACATGAAAAGTTACAATGCCAGATTGCAAGGATTGGCTTTGCAGAAGAGAACTAAAGAAGCAGCTTAACTTTTTAAAGAGTCGGGGAAGTATTGTCCACTGTTCCCTGATATGCTGAAAACTTCTGATTTTGCGTGCTTGGATGCCTTGATCAATGCATGTGCAACCGAGGGGGACTTGGATGAAGCTAAGCGGTGGTATGGGGAAATGTATGTGGAGTACATATTTTCTAAACTGGAGAAATCGATGTTAGAGAACCTTGTTCGTTTAGTTTGCGAGAAGGGTGATTGGGAGTATGCTTTTGAGCTCTGCAAGGGCATTATCATATCGAGGAGACTTTATCCCCTTGGGATGGTGGCATTATTGCAGTCTGCGGTGAATGGTCTGGTTAAGGCCTCCATGATTGCCAAGGCAGAGGAACTTGTGAAGCTTGGGAAACCGGAGTATGATCTCAAGTTGCCTTCAGATGAATAAGAGCCTATATATATTTGTTTGATCGATCTGTTGTTTTCTTAGTGTTTGGAAACACCATTGTGGTTTCTAATTAAGCACATAATAAGAGGTAGTTTGACGAACTAGACTAATTCATTTCGTATTATAACGTTCAATTGTGGAGGTCTCTCAGTTGTGTTTCATATGCTAGCTTTGTTTTGTTTGTGTTCTACTTTGCTGCTATAGCTTACCTCTTCTTTTATGATTTGGGACTTTGAATTTTGAGTATATGTTGTTTATAAATATCAGGAATAGGGTTTATGCAGAGGCAGAATACACTGCCTAGACATACCTGACAAAATTTTGGGTACTTAGCATTTGCTCATGTTTGGGTAGCAAGTGCTATGGAACATGTCGCCTTATCTCTTGTTAGTTTTGGACCGGAGACATCTTTCTACAGATTGAAGCTTTCTTCTTCCCATGCAACTCATATGTCCGCACGAAGTAGAGGACGACATAAGTTGACGCCAATCAGTTGTTTTTCAGATTAATTTGACAATCATCAGAGCACAATAATATGCGGATATTGCAGTTTAAGTACCTTTGTGAGGAATTGCAGTTCCAGGGTGTTTCTTACTAAAGGCTCATGACTCAATCTTCTTGTTAATTAAAGTACTCATTAAATGAGTTGATATCCTGCTCATTTTGGAACCTCCTCCTCCTGCTGCTAAACGCCTGCTTCTTCTCTTCTTGGTCCTTGGTGTCCTTCAGACCTTCACCGTCTTGTCGATTTTATCCTCCGCAATCTTCATAAGTGAGCGATGATGTTAGCTCTCTGCGACAAGAAATCTTCAAGGTTTTACCTTGCTCCAGCCACTTATACATCATACCTGTACTATGGAATGAAATAGTAGTTTTGATATCCTGCTATGGTACAGAAATTAACGAGGAATCAGGAAATAGATGATATTGATTGTTTGAAATTCCAGGAGATGTTTCAAAGTGAGCCTTGACAAGATCTTGTCCGTTGGTGGGTGTATTCGTCAATATGAAGATGCTAGAAGTCTTTGATACATGACAAAACATCCAAGCTGGCAATTTCACTTTCAGTGACGAATTCGTGTTTACATTGGATGGTTTTGGTTACTCAAAGCAAGCCTTTTCGACATTGCTCACAGCCTCACAGTTCCACTCTCCTTGTCTTGTTATGCTCAACATCTTGGTTGTTAAGAATTACTAGCCTTTTTGAATTGGTTGTGTGCGAACTTCTTTGTGAAGTCATGCTGCTTCATTTACCGGCTTCATACCTGGCCAATTTGTTCTACATGCTTTGGGGCGACTGTTTGTTATAATGATATTAATCATTTGCTACAAAATCTGAGTAGGACTCAGAAATGGTATTTAATCATTTGCTACTATTACCATAAAGGTTCACCGAAGTCATCAGGCTTAAAGCCCTAGCCTAGTCCGAAGAGGAAAAGAAGTGGGTCAATATATAATAGGGAGGTTAATTTGATCCCATGATTTCCATCTTGTTATTTTCTCCGACTCCATCATATATCTTTTCAATCTCTCTAAAAGCAAAACCAAACCAACCAACATGACGATTGGGAAGAGAACAAGACTACGCAAGATGGCCTTACGATCGCGATCTGCATGCAAGAGTGTATGTGGCAATCAGAAACGGATGGTGTCGCGATCGCAACAAGCTCACCACAAAACCAAAGCCTCGTCCTCGTCCTCTTCGTCGTCCTGGTCCTTGTATCCATTGGCCTAACGATGGGCCTTTCCCTCATGATTATTTTCTTAAGAACGTAGGTTTTAAAGTGGAATCGTGGAAGGAACCGCCTACTGACTGTCGTTGCGTTAATGATGGAGTCCCTTTGGTAACGGTCTACAACCTTATTCCAATATCTGAATCAAGAATGGAAGGAGGAAAGTACAAGAGAAAGTGGTTAGATCCTCCTGGTGTACCTATTCACGTGGGCGCATTAGACTGCAGGATACGGTGATCGATTGCATGTTGTCTTTCAAATATTCTAGTATGGGAGTGGAGTGTAATTGGAGCACTTGGGAAGGCAAATGAAAATAGAGTTATTTTGGATCGTTGAGTTTGAAACTTGTTCACAACTAGTTGTATTTGTTGGCTTGTTGAGTTTGAATTGTATCTAAATACAATCAGTGAATCAGGGTTAGGGGACTGGAATATTGAGATGAACCTTGATAACAATGAAATGGAACTTTAAGTTCTTAGTTTAGGTTTGAGTCTGTACAGCTGCTAGCTAGACTAGTCATACATACATGTCTATGAATCATGTCTGTTTTAGTACGTAGTTTCAGTTTTAGATGCCATCACATGTCAGTGATGTAACTAGGTAAGTTAATTACTAAACAGTACGTATTACACTTCATTACTTCTATAGCTCGATCTATATATATGCCTTGAATGATGTCCGACATCAATTCAATTCCTCGGTTTGATCAGCTGCGAGTGCATCAAAACCCTGTTATCATTAAGAATCTCTTTGATCAATTTTTTGTTATGATCGATGAACAATGAATAGAGGTAATATGACTTCATTTGTATGTTTTTACAGTAGTTACAGTGACATGAGAGGATTGACTTCATCAAACAGCCCCTCAACAATCTACTACTTTCTACCTTCAACTTCAATGCAATGAGAAGATTGACCGAGGATACTCATAGTTGCAAGTTGAAAGTATCTTTGCTGAGCAAAGTCACTTATCTTAGTGATTAGTCACTTATCTTAGTGTTGTTTATATTTTGAATTGTGTAATGGGACTCGTTTGGTATCGGTCTCTTGGAATGTATTCCTTGTATTTGGCTTCTATGGCAACATCACCGGAGTTCATTGTGCAACAGTCAATAGTTATGCAACTCATCCGCGATGAAAACAGTAGTAGTTTTAATTTAGGATACTTTCTTTTAATTTTTAGGATTGCTCTGTTTACCTTGACTCTTACCCTTGTGGTACGTGGTTTAAGTTTGAGTAACAATTTTTCTATTCTGTTTGCTTGTAATTGAGTTGTTTGGGCTCTTTCATTGGGTTATTACCAGTGGTATATCAATGAAGTTCAGTGCTTTGTTTCCAAAAAAAAAAAAAACAGCAGTTACAATGACATAGGTAGAAACTAGCATTGCTCCATTGAAGGTAGCGACACCGGTATCACTGAGTTCAATCAAGGCTCCTCCTCCTCGTCCTGGTCCTTGTAGGCATTGGCCTAACGATAAACCTTTCCCTCATGAGGATTTTCTTTAAGAGTATTAAACTGGTATCAAGAAGGGGATGCCACCTCCTGGTGTATGTATTGCCCCGCGGCTCAAGTCAGCCAGATAATACGTATACCAACTTGTATTGTAACTCAAGAAAGTATATACGCATTACCTAATTGTCATTTGGTGTATGCATATACTTCCATTATGCAAATCTATGCATTGATTCATTGCAAGATTGGGTTCTTTATTACTGCTCAAGATCCTGGAACATAATTGAAGTAGCAACTAGAATGTAGCTAGTGTGTAATTGAGACTTCTCTTAGTTTAGTTTAACATGGTGGTTTGAACCCCATATATCTTCGAGATTTATAGTCACTCCATATATGAAGGGCCTCAAAGCTGGTCATCAAAACAGCACTCAAAGCCATCACTACACTAGCTGAGAATACAATGAGAGAAGCCCTCCCATAAACTTTGATCGCCCGCTGCAGCACCGCAAGTCCGAGAAGTGATGCAACAAAATAAATGATGGCGAAGATGAGCGCAGTGTCTGTGTGCTCCATCCCCAAAAGCAAGTACTGAAAGGCGGACATGGAAGTCAAGAAGAACAACATGAATGAGAATGTCGCGGCGGTTACCTCACGTGCTATTCGTACTTAAAGTAGAAGAGGCCTTATCAGCATCCCTCCTCCAATGCCAAAAACAACTCCTAAAACCCCTGCAAATAATGCCATTAGTGGGAAAACTAGCTTGTTTGATGTCTTCAACTTTAGCAAGCATCTCCATATCCTACACAAAATAACAACACATAAATGGTCAGATTTCAGTTATGTGAGTCATGCATGGTTCAAAAGTTATTGTCGTGCCGAAATACCACAGCACCAAATGATCCAAACAAATAGATAGATTAACACGATAGCTAGAGAACCAATCTAGGAATCAGCAACAACCCAAGTAACACAGAAACGATAAGAGGACACGAACAAGAACAGAAAATATACGTGGTTCGGCAATAATTTACGTCTACGGAGCAGCGGGAGATTCTTTCACTATCAATAGAGGTTACAAAATAAAGAGAATAGGGTTACAAAACAAAGCCCTAACTCACAGAGAGAACTAAACTATTGTTCTACACCCCATAAACTCTCAATACCCTATATTTATACAACTCTCTCTTCAACAACCTAACTTACTCGCCAAGAACATTGTTCCTCGCCAATGACCATCTAAGCTTCTTACGAACACTTCGAAACTAACCAAACTTCTAGCATACGACTCATGCACCTCACGTGCACATCACATGGCTCACGCGAGCAAGAGTACGAGAGCAAGTGTGAGACCCACACTTAGTAATCTCCACCTTGGAGTTCACACAACTTTCCATCCCAACTTCCCACTGCTCAAGCAAATCTTCAAGCATGAAGAATGTGTACCAAGTCCAAGCAATGCTCAAACTTGGCAGCACCAACAACCTTTGTTAACATATCAGCTGGGTTGTCTGCAGTACCAACTTTTTTCAACACAATCTTCTTCTGTTCCACAATATCACGCACATAATGGAATCTCACATCTATGTGCTTGGTCCTTGAGTGATATATCTGGTACTTAGTGATAGTCGCATATTTATGCGTCTATTCAGTATTTAATTTGTTTCCTATGTTTAGTTTATTGTTATTAATCGAATGAATTAATTATGTTTATTTATTTTTAAGTATTTTGGAGATTAATGAAGAAAAGAAGATTAAATATTACAATTTGAGAGTTAATTGAAGAAGTTGAGGACTTATGAGGTGAATAAATCTTAATTTGAGAAAGATACTAAGTGCAGCACGTGCTCCTCATTTAGTTTAGCGAGGGAATTGAGTTCTTGGCGAGGAGAGACTTTAATAATGAGACATATATATATATATATATATATGTGTGTGTGTGTGTGTGTGTGTGTGTATGTCTTTGGCAAGCAGCTTGGCGAGAAGAGTGCTTGGCGAGGAAATTAATTAAGAAACAGATTAAAGAAAAGAGCTTAGAGTTGGCTAGCACGTGAGTTTTGCTGCTAGGTCAATTTTCATGTTGGAGTCTAGCACGTGATACACATTTTTGCTAGGTTAATTAACCTAGTTATAGCTAGAGCTCTATATAAATAATTTGAGAGGAAAGCAAGAAGTCACGAGGAGGAGTTCCAGACGACGACTTCGACGACATCAGATTCTTTTCTTCGCTATCTTTTATTGCTTTATTTTTCTTATGAATTCTTGTAGTTTAGCTCCCTTGTCTATGAGGTGCTAATTACTTTGTTAAGGGACTGTTTTGAAGCCCCATACATGAAGTTTAGATAATATATACACTTTGACCTAATTTTGTTATGTTCTTGGATGAGGTTTCTTTGTTAATTTTACATTAATGATTTTTATCTTGCATGCTTTGAGTGCACGCTTAGTATGCATGTTTGGGGATCTAAATCTATGAGAATTTGATGCATGTTGATTATATTTGATCTTCCTCAATTTCTCTTAAGTAGAAACCGAGCTTTACGGTTATAAGAAACCCTAAGTCTAGCAAGACACGCCCTTAGTGTACTTCTGATGCTTAGTATATTCTCACATATTTTCTAGATTATAATGCTTCTCCCTTAGTAAATCCAAGTCCGTGACTTTTGGGTTCTTTGAGAGATAGTCACCAGTGATAAGCGAACCTTCACCGGTGTAATCATAAGGATTAGGTAATAGGTTGTGTTCTAAGCGTAATTGAATCTTCCTGAGAACTTTCATCCATTAGCATAGCATTGTTAGGTTGAGCATATATTATCTAGATTGAGTGACGGTGGTGGAGAACATTCCTCTTAACTCTTTTATTTATTGATTTCCTGCATTCCTTTGTTTTTGTTTATTTTTGTTAGCATAGAAAATCAACTCCGAATATATTAAAATTTTACATAGTAGTCCACTACTGTGTCTAGTTTATTGTATTAAATTTTCGTGTCATTTGAGTCTGTCTAGAGTAGGTTCGTAGTATCATTAGTGTACTGTAGTCGAGTCTATCAGCATTTTAGTTTCTTGTTAGGATTTAGTTTCACCAATTCTTCGTGTTTGATAACCCCTATTTATCATACTACATTGATATATCTAAGTTGAGAATATGGTATCTTTGCATAGGTGTTTACCCACTTATCACTTAGCCAAGTGAATGGCACTTTGGCTATCACAATAGACCTCCACCTTCTTCTGATATATGCCTAACTCATTGATTAGACCAGATAACCACAGAGCTTCCTTAATACCTTCAGCGAGCGCCATGTACTATGCCTCTATGGTAGACAATGGCACTGTATCTTAATAAATAGACCTCCAACTTATTGGTCCATTTGTCATGGTAAACAAATACCCAGTAGTAGACCTCCTCCTATCAAAATCACCAGCATAATCAGAATCAGTGTAACCAACAAGAAGATTACAATCTGCATAACACCTCTCAAAACACAAACCAACATCTCTAGTCCCATAGAGATATCTAAGTATCCACTCAGCTGCATTCTAATGCTCATTTCTTGGATTGTGCATATAACAGCTAACAACACCAACAACATGAGCAATATCAGGTCTGGAACAGACCATAGCATACATCAATCCACCAATCTGTGATGACCCGGACCAGAATCAGTAGTATGATCAGTTATATACGTGAGTTACTGCATAATCGCGGATTTTCGACTGATGATTGAGTTGCCAGCTTTCTTAACGACTTAATTATTGGCCGAGAGTTGGAGCTGGGTCTCTTCTCGAGAGTCGTTGTACGTGTGATTTCGAGTTCGTGGACGTTTCCGGATCGTCATTTGGACGACCGATGAATTAATTATGAATATTTGAAGTTTCGACAGAAACGGATTTAAATGGCAGGTTTGTTAGCGACTAAATTACCGGACGAGAATTTGGTTTCGACTTCTTCACGGAAGTTGTTCAGAATTTAATTTTGAGCTCGTGGGAATTGTAATTCTACGTTAGTAGCGAAACTCTACCAAAATTTCTACGGTTTTTGTTGGTTCGCGTTTTCGAAGGGGTTTGATTCCGGTTTAGGCAACTAAATCGGGGTTGCGTCCTTTCACAATCAAATTAGCATATGGAATATTTTTCATCTTCTACTTCTCTTCAACAGATTTAGGACATAACAGAGTACTAAGTTTGAAATGACTCGCCAAATGAGTACTCACAGGCTTGATGGAACTACAAACTCCAAACTTCTGCAGTAGCTTCTCAATGTATTGTTTCTGAGTTAGCTACACCATACCATCTTCTCTATTGTGAGTAATCTCCATCCCAAGGATATTCTTGGCCTCGCCAAGATCCTTCATTTCAAACTCCATCTTCATTTTCTCCTTTAGCTTCTCAATCTTTATCACATCTTTGAAGCAATTAGCATATCATCTACATAAATTGACTAGTAGACGAATGAACCATCAGGCAACTTCTTGAAATACACACAATGATCATACATACTGCGAGTGTACTTATGTCTCTTCATAAACTCATCAAATCTGAGGTACCATTGTCGCGGTGATTATTTCTTACCATAGAGATTTATTCAACTTCATCCTTGTGTGTCATTGTGTAAACCCAAGACCTCTTGGAAAATTCATCAACAAAGGTTACAAACAAATGCTTACCACCCATGGAAGCATTCTTTGTTGGTCCCCAAACATCTGAGTGCACATAGTCGAGGATTCCTTTGGTTTGATGCACAGCGGTACCAAACTTCACTCTGTGTTGTTTACCCAAGACACAAAACTCACAGAAATCAATCTTGCAAGTTTTGGCTACTTTCAAGAGCCCTTATTTCACCAAATCTTGCAGGGCCTATTTACCAACATGCCTAAGCCTCATATGCCACAATCTAGTAGCATCATCTGTACAATCTCTAACTGCAGCAACATTACCAATCACAGTTTCACCTTGCAGTATATACAAGTTGCGACTTCTCATCCCTTTCATCACCACCAAAGCTCATTTTGTCACCTTTGTGACACTATTCATCATAGTGATCTTGTAACCACTAGCTTCCAAGGCACCTAAAGAGATCATATTGTTTCCAAGCATAGGAACAAACCACACATTAAGTAGTTCCTTAACTACACCATCATGGAGCTTCAACTTCACAGTCCCTACTCCCTTCTTATCATGAGCAAAGTCATCACCCATAAATACCCTTCCGATGACACTTGTATCCAAAGTAGTAAACTAATCATGATTTGCACACATGTGTTGGGAGCAACCATTATCCAAAAGCCATGAATCATGTTCATCTACTGATGCAATACAATTAGAAGCTACAGTAAGAATATAGTCAGCTTCACCACCAGTAGCAGCCACATTTGCATGAGGGCCAGTGTTCTTATTTTTCAGCTTCACGCGCTCATGCTTCCAATAATCCTTTTCACAACAAAAGACACATTCATCTCTCCCCAAACTTCTTCTGCCTTTGGAATTTCCTCTGGTACGAGAATGATACTTCCTCCTGTTGTTGGAACCCTTCTTTTCAACTACTCTACCTCTAGCTACCAAAGCATCTGATGTAGAAGCACTACTCCTCTTGTCTGCATGCCTAATCTTATGATTCATTAAGGCACTAGACACTTCTTCAAATTTGATAGTCTCTTTCCCATGAAGCAAAGTGGTAATCAAATACTCATACGACTCAAGCAAGGAATTCAACAAAATCAAAACCTTATCTTCATCTTTGATATCTTCATCCAAATTAAACAGATCTGCAACTAGCTTATTAAAAGCATCAAGGTGGTGTATCATCTTAGTACCTTCTTTGTACTTGAAATAGAATTACCTCATCTTCATATGCAGACGGTTTTCGGCACTTTTCGACATGTAGTTGTCTTCAAGTTTCTTCCACAAATTCTTAGTCTTTATCTCTTTCATCACAGCAAACTTTTGGGGCTTTGCTAGACACAAATGAATTGACGAACAAGCCATCTAGTTTATCTTGTCCCAATCGCCATCTGACATCGATTGGGGTTTATCTTCCAAAGAAACATCCAACTCTTGTTGTGTCAACATATCTCTTACATCACATTGACACATTCCAAAATTGTTTGTACCATTAAATTTCTCCACCTCGAAACTTGCATTCTGAACCGTCATCCTCGTAACCTTCGAGCTCTCAGCTCCACCAAATGGGTTGACATCCTCATCTCTATTATCTACCATCTATCTCAACCGGATCTAAGCTGAAGTTTTGATACCACTTGTTGTGCCGAAATACCACAGCACCAAATGATCCAAACAAATAGATAGATTAACACGATATCTAGAGAACCAATCTAGGAATCAGCAACAACCCAAGCAACACAGAAACGATAAGAGGACACGAACAAGAACATAAGATATACGTGGTTCGGCAATAACCTACGTCTACAGAGTAGTGGGAGATTCTTTCACTATCAATGGAGGTTACAAAATAGAAAGAACAGGGGTACAAAATAAAGCCCTAACTCACAGAGAGAACTACACTATTGTTCTACACCCATAAACTCTCAATACCTTGTATTTATACAACTCTCTCTTCAACAACCTAACTTACTCGCCAAGAACACTGTTCATCACCAATGACCATCTAAGCTTCTTACGTACGCTTCGAAATCAACCAAACTTCTAGCATACGACTCATGCACCTCATGTGCACATCACATGGGTCACGTGAGCAAGAGTACGCAAGTGTGATGCCCACACTCAATAGTTATAAAGTAACAAAGAACCAAACTTTTAGAGCATTTTGAGTTAATTCAATTGATTCTATTACCTTTTGATTTGAAGCATGCAGGTTCTCTTTTCTGCATACACTACAAGAAAAGAGGACTTAGACGACGGAACAGTATTAGTTCCGTCGTCTAAGTTACACTTAGACCTCGGAGATTTCTCCGTGGTCCAAGTAACACTTAGACGACGGAGATGTAATTCTCCGTCGTCTAAGTGTTACTTGGACCACGGAGAAATCTCCGAGGTCTAAGTGTAACTTAGACGACGGATGTGAAATTTCTCCGTCGTCTAGGTAAGTACCTGGACCTCGGAGACGTATCCGTCGTCCAGGTTATCACTTGGACGACGGAGAATTACATCTCCGTCGTCTAAGTAACATTTAGACCTCGGAGATTTCTCCGAGGTCCAAGTAAAACTTAGACGACGGAGAATTACATCTCCGTCGTCTAAGTTTTACTTGGACCTCGGAGAAATCATCACCTGGACAACGGACCGACACGTCGTGGTGTAAGTTCCACTTAGACGACGTACCGACACCTCCGTCGTCTAAGTGAAGCATTATATATATAGGCCATGCCAAACTCTCTTAGCTTCGATCATTCCATTATATTTTCTCCCGTGGGGAATTTTTGAGATCGAAGGAGAAGGAGAAGGCCGGATTAGGCTAGGCCGGGGCTAGAAATTAAAGGATCTCCGGTGTTCGATCACTAGCTAGCTTAATTAACTGCAGATATCGAGAAGGCGAGCAGGTACGTACGTACGTACGTAGGCAGTTAAAATTTGCATGATTAAATATATATATATATATATATATATTTAGGGAAACCGTACGTACGTACATACATGCATGAATGTTAATTAGCTATATATACAGATTAAATTACGTACGTAATTTGATGGATCGATGTAGATCGAGTACGTATAATTAATGGTAAATTAATGGACTAATATATATATATATGTAATAATTATTTAATTATAATATTTTGTAGCAGTATGGACAAGAGTTGGATGAAGTTAAAGAATAGATGTGATGTCCGGTATATGGATGGAATTAGCGAATTTGTGAATTTTGCGATAGAACATGGTCATGGAAAGAAGCGTTTCAGGTGTCCGTGCCAGAAATGTCTTAATTGTCAGTATGCGGAGGTTAATGTTATGGTGCAACACCTGTACGAAAATGGTATGATGTGGAGTTACACTACATGGAGCGAGCATGGTGAAGCAGTAGAGTTCAGCGCAGCAGACTTCAGCTCAGGGTACAGTTACCATGGTGCCTCATCCAGCGGCAGTGGTGCCGGACCCCCAGCTTGCAACCCAACTGCAGATTTGGTCCATGATGCGTTTCCGGGATGTAGTCATGGCGGACACCAACACCAAGACGGAGGTTACAGTACCACCAATGAGCATGATGACACATTCCCCGCAGCTAGCTTGGCCACTGACACCACTGAGATGGAAAAGTACAACCGGATGCTACTTGAAGCGCAGACCCCGGTGTTCCCTGGATGTCGAGAGAATGTGTTGCAATATGTGATGGAGCAAATGAAGATAAAAGTGAAGCACAAAATGTCAGTGAGTGCTTTTGACGAAATTCAGGAGCAAATATGTAAGTTGCTTCCTGATGATCACAATCTTCCTAAATCTCATTATAAGGTTAGAAATATCCTGAGCAGCCTCGGCCTAAAGTACAGGATAATTGACGCATGTCCGAATGATTGTGCGCTATTTTACAAAGAGTATAAAGAGTTGGACTATTGTCCCGTATGTGGCCAGTGCAGATTCCAGTTGAATAGGAAGAGTTCGAAAAAGAGAATTCCTGTGAAAGTTGTTCGATATTTTCCCTTGATTCCCAGATTGCAGCGCCTGTACATGTCTCTACACACAGCAGAGGCGATGCGATGGTACGCAGAAAAGCGAATAGATGACGATGTCCTGCGACACGCCGCAGATGGGGAGGGTTTCAAACATTTCGACAGAGAATTTGGAGACTTTGCTTCAGAGGTTAGAAATGTTAGACTCGGCCTATCTACAGACGGATTCAATCCTTGGGGAAGTAATAGCTCCGCCGTCAGCACTTGGCCAGTTATTCTGATGCCGTACAACTTGCCTCCGTGGATGTGCATGAACAAGGAATTTAATTTCCTTACCGTATTAATTCCAGGTCCTAAATCTCCATCGAAGTGCTTAGATGTCTACCTCAGACCTTTGATCGACGAGCTGAAACTGTTGTGGGAAAATGGAGTCCCAACTTATGACAAATTCACTAACACGATGTTCACGATGAGGGCTGCCGTAATGTGGACGATCAGCGATTTTCCAGCGTATGGGATGTTGGCAGCGTGCAGGACAAAAGGATATAATGGATGTCCTATATGTTTGGACGACGTGAACTCTAGTTGGCACGCAGGGAAGGTGTGTTACTTGGGTCACCGTAGATGGCTCCCTCACGACCACCCTTGGCGACAGGATGAAGCTCATTTCGACGGGACGGTAGAGAACAATCCTAAACCCCGTAGTTGGTCGGGCGAAGAGATTTTAGAGAGGTTGAGCTATTTCGACTTTGGTGTGTTGACTAACGACGCGGATGTAAAGAAATGCAATCCAATTCCTCCACATGATCTGAGCTATTGGGATCACAAGAGTATATTCTTTGAACTCCCTTACTGGTCGAAGTTGAAGCTGAGGAACAACTTGGACGCGATGCACATAGAAAAGAATGTGTGCGACAGCGTGGTGGGAACAATTCTCGGTATTAAGTTCAAGACTAAAGATACTCCCAAAGCGCGCAAAGATTTGGAATCAATGAATCTACGTCGTCCCTTGTGGTTGAGGAGGGATAGGAAAGGAGTGTACAACAAGATGCCAGCTGCACCGTACACAGTGAAGCCGACACTTAGACGTTCTGTATTTCACTGGTTTAAGGGCGTTCGTTATCCGGCCACGTATGCAGCTACTATAACTGGAGCAGTGGACGAGGTGCAACACAAGTTTGTTGGTCTAAAGACACATGACTATCACATTATGCTGCAACGTCTGATTCCAGTGGTAATTCGACCATATTTGCCTCGCGACGTCGTAGAACCAATAGTGGCATTGTGCAGATGGTGGCAGAGGTTATGCGCCAGAGAATTAAAGAAGTCAGATGTCGTGGAATTGCAACAACAAATTGTGCACATCATTTGCAAACTAGAGAGGATTTTTCCGCCTGCTTTCTTCGACATAATGATTCACCTAATGATCCACCTGCCCGAGCAGGTTCTCATTTCTGGTCCGGTCCAGTACACTTGGATGTATCCTCAAGAAAGGTACGTACAACTAATTAATTATACAGGTTTTTCGATTCATAATTTGTTCCACTGGAGATTACTAGCTAGCTATATGCATGTACTTATTTTTATTGTACGTTTGATTAATTTTGTAGACAGCTTGGACAGTATAAGTCATTCGTCAAAAACAGGTCGGCCCCGGATGGCTCCATAGCAGAGACATACCTAATGCATGAGTGCGTTACTTACTGCAACAGGTACCTCAAAGATCCACCACCTCCAACTGCCTCCGATCCCAGTGCCCGCATCAATCTTTCTGTCGTCACCAATGTCGTCCGACCGTTTAGAGGAGTATTAAAGGAAACGTTAACACGGGAAGAACTTATTGAGGCACATTGGGTAGTGTTACGAGACTGTGACGAAGTTGAGCCGTACATGATGTCATACAGGGAGAGGCTTCAGGCGTTATATCCAGACAAGAGTTCGGCGTGGATTGAGAAAATGGTTAAGAAAAAGTTCCCCGATTATTTCTTCCAATGGGTACGTATTTAGTGATTTATATACATATTGAGATCATGCATGTTTAATTTGTAGAAAGTAAACCCTTACATTTTTCCATTTTCGCAGATGATTGATCTGCAAAAATCCGAAAACCACGGGGGGTGGTGGTCTTGGCCAAAGCACTTGCTAGCAGGGAAGCCGATTAAACACTATATTTATCCGGGATGTTTTGTGAACGGTGTGAAGTTCCATTCATTGGCGCGAGATGAAGGAAGAAGAACACAAAACAGTGGGATAGCGGTTGGGAAAGACCCTGATCTATATTACGGAATGATCGTATATGTGGTTCAGCTATGTTACGGGAATGATGTCAACGTTTTCCTATTCAAGTGCAGATGGTTCAAGCGTACAAAGGAAGACCTGGGACTTTTATCAGTCGATACAAACTCAAGCTGGTATGAGGATGAGCCTTTCGCTCTCGCCACCTTAGTTAGGCAGGTGTTCTATCTCGACGATCCGAAAGCTGGTGACGGGTGGAAAATAGTGAACCAGATCTCTCATCGAGGAGTTTGGAATACAGAGACAATTGAAGGGACACCGGCGACGACTGAAGATGCTGCTGAACCAGATAGAGACATTCCTGCCTATCAAGAACCTAATATTTCTGTCATCCGCTCCGACATAATGGACCTGGTTCAAGACGGTGAACGGTTACCCATGCCTGATGGTTGTACAGATCTAACTGAAGAAGAGATTATTGAGGTAGATGAAGAAGACGTGCAGGATGAGGACGATGACGACAACTCTGGTTATTCCTCGGACGATGTTGAGTACGATGAGGAGGATGAGCAATCGGATAACGGTGATGATGATGATGACGATTATGACGAAGAGTACGGTCACACGACGAGGATCATTAATTGGTAAACCCTAATTTATTATTGTAATATATATATGATCGATCGATGCATCGTAAAAAGGTGAAAGATTTCTATTATGTCGAGACTTTAAGATTCCTCGTCCAGCTTTGGTTGGTTTTATTGTTTTTAAATACTATTTATGTATAAATTGGATTAATTATGGGTCCCTATATATGATTATATATATTGACTTGTGATAGTATTATTGAGAGCACAAATTTTGTACGTAGTCCCGGCCCCTCTCTTTGCTTTCAACTTCATCGGTGTATTCTCTGATCTTATTAAAAGTAAGCTGAAGCTGCTCTACATTTCGCTCAAGCAGCCCTTCAAACCCTAAATCCTCGACACTAAATGTAGCATGCGCAGATCGGATCGATCGATCATTTTTTTAATTATATTCTTGAATGAGAATAATTGAACGAACATACAAATGACCGGGGACGACCTAAACCCTAAACCGTACGGCCCTAACCTCTGAATTCAGGGTTTTACACTTGGACGACGGAGACAGTCATTATCCGTCGTCTAGGTACACACTTGGACGACGGAGAATGACTGTCTCCGTCGTCCAAGTGACAAACCCTATACCCTAAACCCTAAGGACCCCTAACCCCTGAATTCAGGGTATATTCACCTGGACGACGGATACGACATTCTCCGTCGTCCAAGTACACACCTGGACGACGGATATTAGCGTCTCCGTCGTCCAGGTGTGTACTTGGACGACGGAGAATGTCGTATCCGTCGTCCAGGTGTAAATTTCATAATTTTTTCTAAGACAACGACCATCTAGACCATCTTCGAATGCATATTCTTTTCGTCAAGACTTTAGAGTAGTATATTCTTGGTGTGTGAGCTTCGACGGTTCGAAAATCGGAGTTGCGAAATGTCCTGTATCCACGTTTCCGGTTTGTGAAATTCTCGGTTTTGCGGTTGACTGTGCCGATGAAACCCTTCCCGAACTTATTATTTCCTGGTCCTTTATAGTAATTATATATTATGTTACGACGAACATATCCAACGGTTGTTTTGTCCAAATTCAATTTCGTTAGTACTCTGCTGCAAATCAGCAACTACAAGTGAACACTAAAGTCTTAAAGATTAGTCGATACTTAACAACTTTCAAAACGTAAAATTATTCGGCGGTTCAAATTTATCTGTTTATATATACGATGCGTTCATCGATATTGTACGACTATTTCACTCGAATGACAGATCGCTAAATTCCTAGCGAATTAATTTAAATATTTTTTTTTGCATAATTTGAACCTAGACGACGGATACGGTCATTAGGTTCAAATTACCATGGCGGAAAATGACCGTATCCGTCGTCTAGGTTCAAATTACCATGGCGGTTCGAATAAAATTTTTATTATTTTTCGATGTAAATATTGACTTGGACGACGGATATGTCGTTTTCCGTCGTGCAAGTGAACACTTGGACGACGGAAAACGACATATCCGTCGTCCAAGTCAATATTTACATGGCGGTTCGATTTGCCGCCTCAATTTTTGGCGCCGCTTGAAATTCCACTTAGACGACGGAAAACACTGTTTCCGTCGTCTAAGTCAACATTTATGGCGGTGAAACGGCCCGCCCATTTATTTGGCGCCGGTTCGAAAAAATTTGACTCTTCACTTAGACGACGGAAAACACTGTTTCCGTCGTCTAAGTGCACTTAGACGACGGAGAATAGTGCTCCGTCGTCTAAGTGAAACTCTATATAAGGAGGAGCACCCCCCCTCATTTTCTCATCATTCCATCTCCTCCTCTATACTCTCCTCTCCTCTCTCTCTCACTCCGGCGATCCTCCTCCGGCGACGCTCCGACGACCAACTTTCCGGCGTGGTTCCCCCTCTCGGTACATTTCTATTTTTCCCTTATTAAAATAATTTTCATTTAATTAATTAATAAAATTCTAAATTTAATTAATTAGTAGAATTTAATTTATTACTTAGTTTTAAATATTTAATAAATGATTAATTTATTGTAAATTTATTGTAAATTTATTGTTATTAATTATATTTAGATTAATTATTGTTATTAATTAAATAAATGATTACATATTGTTATTAATTAATTAAATGGTAAATTATTGTTATATATTAATAATAATTAAATGAATAATTGTAATTACTTGATAATTTATGAAATGTTTAAATATTATTGTAATTATTTATTAATTAGTTGCATAATTAAATAAATATGAGATTAAATTAATTAGTAGTACGTGTTCGATTTAAATTTAGTACATAGGCTTGGTGTAATTAAGTCGCACTCTTTGGAATAGATGGCGCCTCTTTTCCTTGCTTATCTCCTTAACCCCTCGTGATGTGTGGATTTCATCACCGCACACCATAACCTAAGTGAAGTTATGGACACGAGGTTGAGGGCGGAGTTTGCAAAGGACTTGAGGGAGTGTAAATTTTCGAAAAATTGGCCGAATGTCGGACATGGTGTCTAGAAACGGGTTATGACTGGTGACAGGATTTGGACTAAGAAAGACTTTTGTCGAAATTAGTCCTGCCTCTCGCGTTATCTCTATCCCTAACTGGCCATGTTTTTCGATTTAACCAAGGCTGATTAATTGAAAATTTACACTTTATCGCGCGGGTCGCACGTCCATTGAACGACCGAAAATGCCAAGCTAGTGTACTCTATTTAAATCTTAAACGTACTTAATTAATTAGCGTAAATTTTTAAGTTGTAATTATTATGGTAAGTAGGTACGCGTATTTTAACACCGTACTCTTAGGTTTAAATGGCTCCGCCAAAGACCACATCCGGCAAGAAGAAAGCCCAACAGGAGTCAGAAGATGAGATGCTCCAAATGTTGGCGGCCCAAGTCGGTTGGGTTCAACCGCAGGACGACGCCCTCAATCCGGGGCCTTCTGGGGAAATTCCCTCTGCCCCATTTCTCTCAAGCGGTGATGACGTCGACCCCTTTTCAACTCCGACGCCCGGTACCGCTTCAACGGGAAGTACTCAGGCGTCTTCGACGGCCGATTCTATCATGTACAGCGCCCGCCGTAAGCAAAGGAGGGCCCCCACTGACCCCCAACCGAAAAAGACTCGGGGTCTCGTTAAAGGTGGAAAGGCGGAGAAAATTTGCAAGGCGACCGGGAGCAAGATCGCCTTGCCCTACGACGAATTCACCGGTGGCCCTCCCACACCTCAGCTAGCAAGTCTCTCGGCTCATAGCATTGGGTCGATTGTTCGTAACCGGGTTCGTATCACTGCCCCTACTTGGAGGGAGGTGCCGGATTCGGAGAAGGCGAAAGTCTTTAAGGATCTTTCGGTACGTAATACGTACAATTTTAGTTATTATATACTATTTTTAATATTAGTTATATATAATTTTATAATATATACGATTATAATTTCCAATTTATTTCTGATAGGAACAATTTGCGGTGGATCCGGATCCGGCGATGTTGAGGCATATCAACCAAACCGCCAACAACATCTTCAAAGATTGGAAGTACAGGCTCCATCAGTACTTCCGAACTAACGGTCCCGTGCCTCCCCCCGAAGAGCTGCGTGGGGATAGAGAAGATGAGTGGGAGTGGTTGTGTAACCACTTTGCCGATGAGCAATTTCAGGTGTTAATTTACTTTTTTTATTTCAATTAAGATAATTGAATACTCTAAATTTTAGTTACTTATAAATTTTTTAATGATTTCATTATGTTGTCTAACAGAAATTCTCCGGTGTCAACAAAGCCAACCGGGGGAAGAAGGACAAGCACCATACTTCCGGCGCCAAGCAACTCATTCAAATTGCCAAGGAGCACAGGGATAAGGGCTCCAAACACCCTTATCTCGATGCAAGCGTAAGCGCGTACGTGACGCCTGGGCTCGATAATGAAGCGAGTCAACGCGGCGTAAGTCATATATATATATATGTGTGTGCGCTAATAATTATAGTAATTATTATTTAAATATTATTTCATTATAATAAATTTATTATTCTTTTGTAGGCAAGAGTGATAGAGCGTGCACAGGAAGAATTGGCTAACACTCAGGTTGCGTTCCCAGATGTGCCGCTAGAAGACCTGCCTCCTCTATCTGTGGAGAGCCAAATAGCAATTGCGGATGAGGTCTACGGTCGTAGAGCTGGCAAGGAGGTTAGGCACTTCGGGCCTAAGGTGGTTCGAGATTTGTCGACCTCTGAGTCATCATCTACGGGAGGTTCGGGGCGGCGGAGAAGTTCTCAAGCTGCGGCAGCCTATGAAGAGGCTCGAATCGCACGGGAGGAGAATATTGCCATGCGCCAAAGAATGGACCAGCAAGACGAGCGAATAGCCCAACTCATCGCCCTTATGCAACAAGCTCAAAGACAATGTCAACCTCCTCCGAACCCATTCCCCGACCACGACGACCCGGCTGGAAGCGGAGGACGAGGCGGCGCATCTGCTCCTCCAGTGTTTTAGCTAGCTAGTAGTTTATTATTTCGTTTCTTAATTTCCGCATTACGAACAATATTTTCATTTTTAATTATGGGTTTTTTCGATTATGTATGTACAAATTAATTAATTTAATTATTTTATTAATTTAGTGTATTTAATTAATTTAATTAATTTTTTTTCAATTAATATTAATAATATTTTTGAATTTAATTTTTTTTTAAAAATTAATTTTTCACTTAGACGACGGAGACATTAATCTCCGTCGTCTAAGTCCCTACATGGGCCACGGACGTTGTTAGCTTCTCCGTGGCCCAGGTGGTGACTTAGACGACGGAGAATTTAATCTCCGTCGTCTAGGTTACGACCTGGGCCACGGAGAAGCTAACAATCTCCGTGGCCCAGGTAGGAACTTAGACGACGGAGATTAAATTCTCCGTCGTCTAAGTCACCACCTGGGCCACGGAGAAGCTAACAATCTCCGTGGCCCAGGTCGTAACCTAGACGACGGAGATTAAATTCTCCGTCGTCTAAGTCACCACCTGGGCCACGGAGATTGTTAGCTTCTCCGTGGCCCAGGTAGACACTTAGACGACGGAGATTAATGTCTCCGTCGTCTAAGTTCCTACCTGGGCCACGGACGTTCTCCGTGGTCCAAGTGAACTTGGACGACGGAGATTAAATTCTCCGTCGTCTAAGTACTTAGACGACAGCACTTGGAGCACGTACCTTGGACGACGGATTTTCCGTCGTCCAAGTACTTAGACGACGGAGACTGTCACTTAGACGACGGAAATTCTCCGTCGTCTAAGTCACTTTTTCTTGTAGTGATAAAATCCAAGCTGTATAAACTATGGCAAGAGGAATCTGAAAAGATGAAAGAATCCAATAACCTAGTCCACAAGGTTCCATTGATATAATTCCCTGCAAGGATTCAAGTATTGTGCTTCAGTTATTCATTTCCATAACAAAATCTTCAAGAACACTACCACATATTGACTCATTGCCTTTTTGGACATTACCGGCGATTTTTGCAGGAAAAATCGCCGGTAATGTCTTTTTTTTTTTTACATTACCGGCGATTTATGTCGCCGGTAATGTCCGTCGCCGGCAATGTCTCGATGGTAATGTAAAAAAAAAAAAAAAAAGACATTGCCGGCGACATACATTTATGTCGCCGGTAATGTAAAAAAAAAAAAAAGATATTACCGGCGACGGACATTACCGGCGATTATGTCGCCGGTAATGTAAAAAAAAAAAAAAAGACATTACCGGCGATTTTTCCGGCAAAAATCGCCGGTAATGTCCAAAAACATTGCCGGCGACTTAAAAGTCGCCGGCAATGAGTCAATATGTGGTAGTGGGAGATCAACTTTTCTTCATAAGTAAGTAGGATTTGTTACCTGTCCATATCGATTTCCACGAAGAAGGTAAACAATGCAGAAGGAACACCAGACCAAAACTAAGACTCCCCTTTTCATCCATGGAACTCTAGACATGCAATTTCCTTGTGTTGTACCTTCTACCAGTGTGTAGCTACGCCTTTGCTGTGATGGTATCTAAAATTGAAACTACAAAAACAGAAAGATATATTCAATGATTCATAGACACGTATGTATTACTAGTCGGGTAGCTGTACAGACTCGAACCTCAACTAAGAACTTAAAGTTTCATTACGATTCAAACTCAACGAGCCATCAAATACAACTAGTTGTGAACAAGTTTCGCAACTGCATGCAGCATCCAAAATAACACAAAATGGGATGATAACGTTGTGTGCACCATATACTTGTGATAACAAGTGCTCCAAATACACTCCACTCCCACACTAGGATATGTAATTACCAATTCAGAGTATCTAATGCATAAGTTGTGTTGCAATATAACTCAAGTGGAATCGATCAGCGTATCCTGCAGTCTAACACGCCCATGGGAATAAGTACACCAGGAGGATCTAACCACTTTCTCTTGTACTTTCTTCCTTCCATTCTTGATTCAGATATTGAAATAAGGTTGTAGACCGTTACCAAAGGGACTCCTTCTCCAACGCAACGACAATCAGTAGGCGGCTCCTTCCACGATTCCACTTTAAAACCTAAGTTCTCAATAAAATCCTCATCAGGGAAAGGCTCATCGTTAGGCCAACGGATACAAGGATCAGGAGTTCAGGACGACGAGTGGACGAGGAGGAGGGGAGGCTTCGATTTTGTGGTGAGCTTGTTGCGATCATCAGGATTAATAAAAGGAGGTAGTTTCTTGCCGGATCACAACACCATCTGATTCTCTTCTTCTTCTTTAGGCGAATCATTTTCTCTTCTTCTCTTCCCAATCATCATGTTGCTTAGGTTGGTTGGTTTTGCTCTGAGAGAGACCGAAGATTGAAAACATGATGGCTTCGGTAGGAGAAAGAAGCCCTAAAAATAACAGGATGGGATGATCAAGTTGAGCAGGAGAGGCGTGACCTAGTTTTTATATAGGGATTGACTGATTCCTTTATACAGGGATTTGACTGATTCCTTTCCCTTATAGGACTAGGTATGGGATTTTTACTCGACTCAAGGACAAGTAGTACGTTTTCAAAAGGATTATTCGTACAGCTCAAGCTTTCTACAAGCTCAGGAAGAAAAGAATGGAAGGTCAAGTTTATCAAGAGCAGGGTTACAAGTCCAAAGTTGTAAAGGTTGAATCTTCAGTAGCCTGGGATTCATGTGTAGCTGAGGCCACCAACAAAGGCAGCCCTGTAAGTGATCACAAGTGTCTCAACCCTTTCAATTTCCAATTCCAATTGCTGTAGCATTTTGAGTTAATTTAATAAAATTGATTGATTCTGTTACAAATAATTCTATTGAAAACGTACTACCTAATCCTATAATAAAAAGGAGTCCCATGCCAAACCTAGTCCTATAAGAGAAAGGAATCACTCAATCCATATATATATATATATATATATATATATATAAACTAGTCTCAACTTGATCATCATCCTGTTATTTTTTTAGGGTTTCTTCCTCCTACAGAAGCCATCACCTTCTCCTCAATCTCTCAGAGCAAAACCAACCAACCAACTTACCTAAGCAACATGATGATTCAGAAGAGAAAAAGAGTAAAGAATTCCCCTACTGCAATCAGAATTAGATGGTGTTGCCATTGGCGTAGCTATCACTATGTGAGCAATGTCAATTGACACGGCTCAATTCCTAAATTTGTGATAGTTAGTTAAGAAATTTAAGCTATTTATTGTATATAATGTAAATAATGTGATTTTTGACACTCCTTATTCTTAAAGTAGAAAAATAAAAAAGAATACAGGTAATATGACTAGTTAGATTTAGACTCCAAGGGAGTTGATGTGAGTAATTAATCAATTATTTGGGTTTGAATGATCAATTCGGTATCAATATTTAATCAAAAAATTGTGAATTTCTTAAAAAAATAAATTCATCTCCATAAATATGTCCATTTCTAAACCTTCGCGTCATCTTTTTGTTCTTACAATTTTAATTTTTTATTCCATTTTAGTTCTATAAAACTATAAGTTAAGTGTCATTGACGTACCTAGCTAGAACTGATTTTGACGTTATATATGATAAAAATTTGACACGGCTGACTCGAAATTCTAGCTATGTCATTGGGTGTTGCGATCTAGCAAGAAACTACCACATTTCATTAATCTTGTTGATCGCAACACAAAACCAAAGCCTCGTCGTCGTTTTCGTCCTGGTCCTTGTATCCATTGGCCAAACCATAAGCCTTTCCTAGTGAGATTTTTCTTACCGACTTGGGTGTCAAAATGGAATCGTGGACGCAACCGCCTACTGATCGATGTTTAAACACCTACCAAAGTTATCTTATAATGAACTCAATATGCTTGTCAATAAAGTACAATAATATATGGGTCAATCCACAGGGAAAGATGAGACTTAATACTCTAAACTACGAACAGACGCAAAAGTCAGAAACCTGACAGCCTCAACAACTGACACTAACGTAATTAATTAAAATCTCTAGACTCAACCTAAAATCACAAAATTAATACAAGACACTATAGATATAGTGGTGGACTACCACAAAAATTTTCAAAGCAATCGGAGTTGGTTTGGTTACCGAATAAAATTCTGAAAATTAGATTACGAAACTGAGACAGTAAACAGATTAAAAGTAAAGTTGACAATCAATGATAAAAATGGTTAAGGAAAGTGTTATCCACCACCGTCACATCATCTAAACCACAAATGCAGAATCAAAATCATGTTAATGTCATGAATGAAAGTTCTCAGGAAGATTCAAAGCTATGAACACAACCTATTACCCAATCCTTACGTTTACAACATTGAAGGTCTGCTTATCAATATTATCTATCTCTCAAAGAACCCGAAGTCAAGGACCCAAATTTACCAAGAGAAAAGCATTAAGATTTAGAAAGGGTTTGAGAATCTACAAACCACAATTACACTATGGTCGTATCTTGCTAGACTTAGAGTTTCTTATACCAAGCATGTATAGGTTCTACGATTGAAACTTGAGGAAGGTAATGATCACCAACAACCATCAATTTTCTTAGAATTAGATTCTTAAACATGCATACTAAGCGTGCACTCAAAGCATACACAAATAAGAATCATCGATGTATAAACAACAAAGAAACTTCATTCGAATAACAAAAACAATCTTCAATTAACAAGCATAAGTAATCTAGAAGACATGAACGGGGCTTCAAAATAGCCCCTTAACAATGAAGTTTAGCTCCTCATGGTAGCCATAAGAGTATAAGAGAAAGATAGAAAAATTACACAATGGAATGGCCTCCTCTCTCTTGTGTTTTCTTCTCCCTTTTATCTTCTTCGTTTTCACGTCTTCACCTCCCTCTTCTCATGCCTTGCATCATGTCTCCCCTTGCGTGCTTCAAGTCTCTCATTCTCCCTCTTTCACGTAATTTTTGTTTTTTCTCTCTTTCATTTGATTTGGTCTCTCCTTTATTTAATCAAAACAGATTTGGTTTGAGTTATTAATCCCAAATGGGTTGATCCACATTCCATAGGGCTTTAACAATCCATCTTCAAGTTAGACTTGGTCCATTTGACTCTTGACATCCCCTTGTTACTCCTCGTTGAGCTAGGAAAGCTCAATTAATCGTCTTTTTATTTATTTACCTCCAAATACCTATAAATCATATAACAATAATAAGTTGCTTAAAAATTTAACGAAATGACTAAATATAAGCTTCGGTTAAGCACATAAACGTTGCATAAATATGCAACTATCAATAACGGTCTACAAGCTTATTCTAATACCTGATCCAAGAGAGGATGGAGGAAATTACAAGGAAAAGTGGTTAGATCCTCCTAATGTAACTTGTCCTATAGGCGTAGGCCGCGTAGCAGATGGCATGGCAATATTCACTGATTGATTCCACTTTAATAGTGTGTTTGGATAGAGCAAAATGAGAGAGATTTAATTAAATTTCAGTAATTTAGATTTTTATCTCCTAATTTTTTGTGTTTGGATAATTTTTCTGAAAATTTTACAATTCCTCTATTTTAACAATCAGGGAAATTGAAGACTTAAATTCCTTTTCAAATTTACATTCCCTCGAATACTTTTTAAAAGTTTGTAATTCTTGTCATTATTAAATTTCTTTATAAAGACATTCAAACGCAAGAATTCGATGTAATTTAAAATATTGAATTTCTAATTTCCGTCATTTGTCAATTTCTATAAAAATTAAAAATCCTTCATCCAAACACATCGTAAGTTATTTTGTAAGAAAACTTATGCATTAGATACTCTGAATTGATAATTATATATATATATATATATTCTAGTGTGGCAGTGGAGTGTATTTGGAGCACTTATTATCACAAGTATATGGTTAAGGGTGTGTTTGGATGAGTGAAATTCATAGACTTTAATTAAATTCCAGCAATTTAGAATTATATCACTTAAAAAATAGGAAAATTTTCTCAAAAATATGTGCCATTCTACAATTTCATCAAATTAATCATAAAAGTTTGAAATCATTTATCATTTTAAATCCTTTAAGACTTATTCTAAACGCTAGAATTCAAAAGTAGTGACTTTTAAAATCTTGGAATTACAATTCTCTTTAGGCCTGTAAATTCGGCTCAAAGCCCATCGGCCCTCCCATGCCCAACCCTATTTTTTGGGCATTGGACTGGCTCTGCCCAACCTAACGGGAAGGCTTTGCCCGGCTCATCTTAGAGAAGGCAGGGTATGTGTGATATTTTTGAAGCCCTGGACATGCCCAAAGCCCTGCTCATTCAAATAATATTATGGTCGGGCAGGGCCGGCCCAAAAATAAACAAATACATAATTTTATAAATGAAATATATATATATATATTAAATGATGATTAATGAAGAAATAAAATTCAATTAAACTACAAAAGGTAACAATTAATAGATTATAATTTAAGAATTTTTTTTATTAATTTTGAATTTTAAAACAATGAAACTCCATCGATCTTCAATGGCTATATGCATGATTACATCATTTATATGTGATTCATATTGAATTGATCACATATATATTTAAGTAATTGATCACATATATTTGGTAAAATAATTAACACTTGATTAGTTTACTTTGAAATGTAAGCGCAATGGTCTAATAGACAATTACTTTGAAAATAGGTAGCCAACTAAGAGCATGTAATAGTATAGGTTACTGTAGAGAGTTCTTTCTAACGAGCCGACAATCGGTGTTCTTCTTGTAACTTATCAGCTCTAACAAATTCTATCGATTCATCTATAAAAAAAATTACATTTACTATAAAGTTTAGACTTATAAATGAAAAGGTAATTCCATTTTTCGAACAATAATGCACCTAATTTCCTAAAAAGTATAAGTTTAAAATTAGGGCAGGACACAGACGGGATTTATAGACCTGTACTTTATCAACCCATGGGCAAGGTTTGGGCTTCATAAATTAGTTATAGGGCTGGCCCTGTTCTGTCCATTTTATATTATGGCTTAAAAAGTCCATGGTCGGGCAGTACATAGACTACATGCAAGGAATGTAAAATTTATATTTTCTGCGATATTTCAATTTTTTTTGAATCGATCACTTTAAAAATCCTTCATTATATCCCTAAATCTCCCGAAAATTTCTAATTTTTATCGATATTTCCCGATATTTTCCTAAATTTCCCGATATATCTGCAATATTCCCGATATTTTCCGAAATTTTTGAAACTTTCAAAAAAAATTCAAACCTCATAGGCCTTTTACGTGGTTTTGAAGTATTTGTATATTTGATTTTGAGATGTGTGATGTGTAATATATTATACAAAAAGTGTGATGGCCTAGCCGTTTTAGCTATCAAAAAATAAAAATAAAAGTATTAAATTATATTTTAATAATTATCAGCACTTAACACGTTAGTTCATATAGTAATATGGAAAATTCATATGTCTTGATGTTTGATCAATATTTTCTTTTCACATAAGGTATATAATTAATCATATAACAACCTTCAAAAGTTTCATTACAAATTTTCATGTATTTTTATTAGTTTCTGTCAGAATTTTCACTAAATCGATATTTCATCGATATATCCAAATTTTGGATCATCGATATATCCTCGATATCCGATATTTTACTCCTTGGCTACATGTCTTAGGGCTCGGGCCGACCTATTTTACAGGCATAATTATCTTCTTTTGTTAATTCCAACGAGAATTAAAAATACTTCATTCAAATAGAGCGTAAAAATTACAGGGTTTTGCTGCACTCGCTACTGATCAAACCGAGGAATCGAATTGATGTTGGGCATCATTCAATGCATATATATAGATCGAGCTATAGAAGTAATCAAGTGTAACACTGTTTAGTAACTTACATAGTTACATCACTTAGATGTGATGGCATCTAAAACTGAAACTACGTACTAAAACAGATAGATTCAATGGTTCATAGACATGTATGTATGACTAGTCTGGTAGCTGTACGTACAGACTCGAGCCTAATCTAAGAACTTAAAGTTTCATTACGTCTCACAACTGCAGCATCCAAAATAACACAAAATGGTATGATAAGTTGTGTGCACCATATACTTGTAATAACAAGTGGTCCAAATACACTCCACTGCCACACTAGAATATATAATTACCAATTCAGAGTATCTAATGTTCGCATAAGTTATCTTAAGCGTATACTGCCGTCTGCTACGCGGCCTACGCCCATGTGACGAGTTACATTAGGAGGATCTAACCACTTTTTCTTGTAATTTCCTCCTTCCTTTCTTGGATCAGGTATTGGAAAAAGTTTGCAGACCGCTATTCAAAGGGACTCTTTCTGCATCGCAACGACAATCAGTAGGCGGCTGCGTCCACGATTCCATTTTGACACCTAAGTCCGTAAGAAAATCTGTATTTGGTTTAATGTCAGACACAAAGAAAGCAAAGTAAGATAAACAACAATGATATCAAAACCCAAATATCAGAACTAAAGACCACATAGCAGTGACAATGAAATACAAATAATCCTCACAGACCAATATCTTGCATCTCATTCACTGACCCAAATTGATCCAGAAAATAGTAGTACGAGATGAATCCATACAGACAAAGTACAAAAAAAATATTAACAAAATTGATTTTGTCCAGCACACATATCCTTATGGATAGGCCAATGTACACAAGGACCTGATAAGAGCAATAACAAACCTAGACGATGAGACTGAAATAATAAAGAACGAAAAGCTAAACTGTCTTTATATTTTATAAGGGACAAAGAAAGATAAAATATAACTTCCATTGAAACACATACCAGGTCCGACGAGCTTTGGTTTTTTGAGCTTACGATCTGTTTGACATTAGATAATTAGATATTCTGTTAGATAAAACATAAAAAAGTAAAAGAAACTAAGCATGTCATGATGTTCAAATTCAGCAATTAGTTTCTTGCACTTGATATCATTCAAATTCGGATATGCATCATACATAAACCCCAGCACAGACCACTACTAGAAAAATGGCTTTTAGGGACAATGGGTTTGGAGACATAAATGTGTCTCTTTGAGTAGTAGAGACTCTATGAGTCCTTCACAGTAAATAGTAGAACAAAAAACTGGTTGGGAACAATTGTTCGTTACATTTGATAAGGAAAATACCCATAACTTATTCTATTGTCATGCCCAAAAACTCTTATCGGTCCCCTCCCTCTTTATACAGGACTATTGTCAGTTTTGTGAGATCAAATACTTTTCCAGTGATAAACTTTATCCAGTTAAATATAATATATTCCAAAGGAAGTGACGTTTTAGTGTCTCCACATGTTTATACGTATTATATACTTCAAACTTATACGGAGATGTTGGTGTTTCTATCGAATTACGTGCGAGGACGTAATCTGGCAGAAGCAAGTATGAGTACTCCTTCTTCCCTCGTCCGAACGCTGGGGCTGTTCGGATGGTCGGGCGCTCTCTCTTTCTTCGGGCGTGCGGGCTCTCTCTTCCGACGGTCGACTCTTCCTCCGGGCGCTTCCTCTTCTCTCGGGTGATCGGGTGTGCGTATTCGCGTGCGGCTGTTAGAAGAATACAATAACAAACGGGCGGTCAGGGGTCGAGACAGGGTGGCCCGCCTTCAACGCTCCGATGCCTAAGTCAGATGATGTATTGGATATAACAGTCAAGCGAACGTGCGTGTGAATAGTGTTCGGGTGGAGTGAATTCGTCAAGATGGAACGAATGGGATGATCTTACCTGTAATAAATACCTTACATATATAGGTGGTTGAGTTTGGGGCTCACTTGTGTTCTTCGATGTGGGACTGGTGCACTTGCTGGTGTGTGATCCGCTCATTCGGGCGTGCGCCCCACGGGCGCGTGTGCGCTCGGATGAGGTCAGTCTGGTGGGTGAAGTTGAAGCCTCCTTGGTGGTCTTTGGGGTGGTCTGGTAGGTGTTGATTACCTGCTTAAGCGGATAAGTATATTAATCGGACAACTCATGCCATACTAACAAGTCCCCCAAGTCCCCAAGTCAAAGAGAACATTCTTGACTGGGGAGTTGAAAAAGGGTTCGTGCGATTAAACCAGATACTTATCCGATTAAGCAGTGGTGCATGATCCTGTAACCCCCAAGTCCCCCCAACTCTCCGGTCAAGGAAGGGCTCGCATGACGGAGTGGGACCTGCGTGTACCTGTTCGTGCGTTCGTGTACCTGTGGGCCCGACCTCCAAACAAGACTTGCTATTTTGGAGCCGCGCGCCCGGATGGAGTCGGTCTTGTAAACATGAATAAGTACAACAGATATATAGGTATGCAAGTGTGAATGTATGGTATGATGCATGAATGTATGGTATGATGTGTGAATGTATGCAAATGATGGTCGTAACGCCAGCGTTGGGGTGACACTGCGTACGTCGCACGTCAACGGGGATGCCGTCGCGTACGCTGTAGCGTCAACGATGCGATCAGGACCGCGACGTACAATGTTGCAGCGCGCACGAACGCGTACCCGTGCCGCCTTTCGCATTTAGCGCGCGCAGAGGCCTCTGCCGCCTAAACCGGGAAGATTTCGCGCCCGGAGAGGACGGACCCCACACTCGGTAACGCTCATCGGTCTCGGACCGTTCAAGGAGAGGACGGACCCCACACCCCTGCCGGTTCCGAGTCGGCGAGTCGATCGTTAACGTTACGCCCACAGAGGGGAAGAACCCCACGCCTGTGCCGCCCATCGAGCTTGCCGCGCAGAGAGGGGGAGGACCCCATGCCTCTGGCTCCACAGCCGGCTTGTATTTGCGCGGACGGAGAGGACGGACCCCACACCCGCCGCTTATCAGTGGCAGAGCCTGCAGAGGGAGGACGGACCCCACGCCCCTGCTAGGACTGAGTTGGCTCACGGAGGGGAAGAACCCCACGCCCGTGCCGCCTAACGAGCTTAGCGCGCCCATAGAGGGGACGGACCTCATGTCTCTGCTACTGTACTTGCGCCAACGGAGAGGACGAACCCCACACCCGTCGCTTATCGGTCTCAGAGCCTGCAAGGGGAGGACGGACCCCATGCATGTTTCACTATAGGCGACCTGTATTTTTGCTTACGGAGAGGACGGACCCCACACCCGTCGCCCATCAGTCAGCGCCTGCAGGGAGGGTGGACCCCACACCCCTGCCAGGACTGAGTTGGTGCGTCGATCGTTAACGTTGCGCACACGGAGGGGAATAGCCCCACGCTCATGTCGCCCATCGAGTTAAGCGCGCCATGCCTGTTGCCGCCTAAACAGGCTTGCCATTTCTTACCGGTGTGCGCAAGGGGGGAGGTGCTCTACGCCCGTGGTGGTGTTACCTTGTTCGGACGTGCGCGGGTGATCGGCGTTCACTGGTCGTGCGGGTGGTGTGTGAGTTTTGTTCGACTGGCGGGAGATGTGGCGTGGTGTGCCTTGCCTTGGATCTGGTGGTGCGCTGACGATATATTTAGAGGTGACACTCCTTTTGACTGCTCTTTGGGAACCGTTGTGTAATACATGCGAGCCGTCGTTTTTAATGCTGGTGTCGTGATAACTGCGTGGAGCTCAGACGTCAGGCGCGTGGGCGCGTGGGGGTGGTGCATGAGTGCCACGTGTCGAGCCGTGGGAGACCGTGCTAGTTGTTTGAATTCAAGGCGGGAAGCTGAAAAGTTGGCGCGATTACCAAGGAGGGTTAGTAAACCGCCCCGTGCCACGTGTTGCAATCCGACGGTGGACACGCGAGAATGAACGGCTGGCGTTCATTGGCTTACGTCGTGCGATTAGTATAAAGAGGAGTGTGGTGTCGTCTTCCTCCATCACCTTCATACGATTTGTCGAAAATCTGCCGGAATCGCTCTGCAATCTGTTCACCGTTTCTTCGTTCGTGCTTTCTTGCCGGAATACGTGCTCGACGTTCAATCTTTCTGCCGTCAAAGACCGAATTTGGTGAGGCTCTCATCCCGTTTCTGGTGTTTTCCGTTTTGGTTCGTGTTTGATTGTTTCTGGGGTTTTTTGTTTTTTTCTGGATTTTGCATCTCAAGAACAGGGCGTGTTCTTGAGGTGTGACAGGCTTGATTTTGTTTGGGGTAGGAATTTTGTGTTTTTGGTGTTTCTGGTAGTTTGCCCCCCCTACTCTCTTTTGCTAAGTGTTGCCTCTCCGCCCGTGCTGCCAATGTATCCTGGCGCTCCTCCAAATATGCCTTGGCCGGTGTGGGCCCACACGGACCCGAACGTTGGTGGTGTTCAAGGTCCTCCGTTCGAGCGGGCTGGGCACCGCACACGGGCACCACCCCGTCAGGTTGAGTCCCCCAGTCCTTCCGTATGTTCGATACGAACGAGTACCCGCTGGGCGCACGCGTGCCGCCAGGTCGCCTGGGCTGTTCGTAGTTTGCTACCAGAAATAGGAATAGGATAATTTTTCGAAGTGTTGTATTTGTTTGCTAACCTTCCGTCTGTGTACTCTGTAGGTAAGATGACGAAGTCCACGGTGACAAACAAGGATGACGTGCTCAAGCGCCGCCTGCTCGCACTGCGGGATGCTGCCGCGAAAGCCCGCAAGGTGGCGGATGACGGTCGTGGCGTACTCGTCCCGGGGGACAGTACCCAGCCCAAGACCCCCGTTGCAAACGTGGTTGATCTTGCTCCGCTCATTCGAGGGCCACAAGCAGATGCTCCCCGCCCGCCACTGGGTGATGCTACTGGATTCAAGGCCCAGGCCCGGGCGGAGCGCGGGCAGCAGTAGTCCGAGCGATATGATGTCGGGGACAGGCGGGAGGCCGCCCATGCGCCTCAGTGGGCCAGTCGTGCGCCCGTCGCGCCCTTGTCTTCGGATCGATCTTCAAGTCCTCCACAATACTCTTGCTCTCCAAATCCCTCGCTTCTGTCTTCCGGTCCTCCACAATTTCTTAGGCAAGGGGAGGGTGAGGAGCGTGCGCAGAAGCGCCCCTGGACTGAAGATTCCCCTCCCGGCCCTGCTTCTGAGACGAATGTTGATGTTGTGGATGCCTTGCGCCGTGCGCTAGTGGATGGCGCTGCGTCTCTGGGGTCCCTGCTGCAGCCGCTGGAGAATGCTGCCCCCGACGGGCTGGATGCGGTCTTTATTGCGTGCACCCGCCTGCTGCATCAGGTCTTCCGTGTCCGCTCGCGGGAGAATCTGGAACTGACACGCGTCCGGGCCGAGGGGGCGAAGCAGCGGAGGATGACGGACAGGGTCGCGGCGCAGCTCGAGCAGGCCAACAAATTGGTCCATCGGTACACCGCTCGTGCGGATGAGGCAACCGCCCGGTCTATTGAAGCTGCCGCCCGTGAAGCTATGGCTATTGCTTCACGGGACAAGGCCGTGGCCGAGCTAAAGCGCGTCCGTGCTAAAGCAGCCGCCCGGGAGGCGCTCTCAGAGTCTCGGCAGAAGGAGGCTGATCACGTTGCTCGTATGGATGCTGTGGCGATGTTCAAGGAGTCTGACGAGCTCCGTGAACTGGTCAGAGAGGAAGTGGATGAGCAGGTGGCTGCGTTCCAGGCAGCGGTGAGTCCTTTCTTAAAGATGGAGGAGTACCAAGCGTTCGTGGAGTCTAAAATTGAGAGACGGGCGGGCGCTCAGGTTCCTGCGTATGAGAGAGAGGTGGGGCCCTCTGGGGAACCTGCTAGGGCGGAGCTGGAGCCGGTGATCAGGCGGATGGATCCGGGCGAGCAGGTGGAAGCTGTTGTGGTAGCGTCGTCGGAGGAGGCTGTGGAGTTGGATGTTGACACGGGGGCTTAGTGTAGGGTGTTTCCTCTTCTTCTTTGTAATGGGATAGATTTTTGTAGTCGGGCCTTGTGCCTTCCATTAACAAAGTACCTTCTTTCCGTACGTGTGCCTTGTCTGAAGTTTTTTTTTTCTTTTTTTTTGGCATCTTTTGAATGACTCGTGCGAGCGTGCGCCCACCCCTTTGCTTTGAATGGAATTTTAACCGTTACATTCACGTGCGCAGCCTATCCCCCCGAGTACCAAGCGGGCGGGGTAAGGACGAACGGGCGCGCTAACATAAACTAATGGAAAGAGTACAACAAAAGTGTAATACAAAATTTTAATGACAGTACTTCCATGGTACCCGTAGTCGTTGACCCTGCATATCTCGGATGTAACAAAGTGCTGGCGCTTCCCTCCACGGACGGGGTGTCTTCATCCCTTGCCGGATTGCCCCCAGTCCCCCAGTTGGATTGGTCGGGCCCGGGTGCGCTGGCTGAACGATCGGGCGATCCCCGTTTGTTCGCTCCTTCACGGAGATACATCATGTCTCCTTGCTCTTCCAGCAGATTATTGCTGATACGTAGCCCTTCACCGTTCGTGCGTGGATCGTGCCCCTCGATCCGTGGGCTCTGATGGGTGATCTCTAGGGGTAACATAGCTTCCTTTCCGAATGTCAGGCTGAACGGAGTCTCGCCTGTGGCGCTGTTAGCTCGTCGCGTGGATCGCCCGGTATCTCCGTTCCTGGCGTAGGTTCCAAGGTGAGAACCTCCTGCCTGCCCCGGGGTTTCGTGGCTTCTTCGTGATTGTATCCCCAAACGTACCCGATTCCACGCTCCGTTGGGAATCGTCCCAAGAGTAGGTGCCCTGCGATGATCATCTTCAGTTTGCTGATCCCCGGCCTCCCGAGTATGGCGTTGTACGGGGAGGGGGTGTTCATAACTATGAAGTCCGTCCGGATCTCACTGTGCGGGGAGTCGGGCGCACCGATCCTGATCCGAAGGCTGTCACTCCCGATCGGGTACGATGTTTCGCCCGTGAAGCTGGCCACACACTCGTGATTCTGCATCATCTTGCTGGCAGGTCTACCGAGCGCCGTGTATGCGTCAAAGTAGATCACGATCACGAACGCCCCATTGTCGATCAGCACCCTCTTCACGAGGAAACGATCGATGATCGCGTCGATCACGAACGGTAGGGTGCTGTCCTTCGGGCTTCTCTCCTCGTCTTTCGTCGTGAAGCAGATGGCGGGCGCCTCCCTTCTTCCTGTTTTCTGCGTTCGTCCCGCCCCGATCGTCAACACCTCCTGGCTCGGGCGATCGGGCGATGAGGTGCCCTCCTTGCGCTTGCCCCCGGATATCATACTGATAATCCTACGGGTTCCAATGTTCGCCTTGCGCTGTTGTCCTTCCGCCCTGGGAGGGGTTGTTCGGTCGTCCTTCAAGTCTTTAAGGGCCTTTTTCAGCATAATGCAGTTGTTGGTACGGTGGGTGGCGGCGTTGTGGAATTCGCACAAGACGTCCTGGAATTGGCCGGTCGGAGCCATTGCTTTCGTCATGTTGTTTGGTGGCGGTATTCGGTGTCGATGCAGGCGGAGTAGGTGCTCGTTGGACTGGTGATCGACCGCACAAACCTCTTGTCCCGCCGGTCGGTATTGTGGCGCTGGCGGTAGACGGGGTCCCTGTTGCGCTTGTCCCCGCGCCTGGTTGTAGCTGTTGCTCTGATGACTGCTGAAGAAAGGCCTCTGGTAATTCTGCCTTTGCGCGTCTCGGTTCCTCTTATAGCCCCCGGTTGGCCTTTCGTCGTCCGCCAGCTGTCGTGGTTGGGCGCTTGTCGCCTCTGGTTTGCTGGAACTGGGTTCGGAGGCGGACCCGTACACTCGCGTCTCTACGAGCGCCTTCTGCACAATCAGGTCCATGATCTCGTCGTAGTCGAGATGTTCCTTCCTTACCAGCTTCTCTACGAACGAGGTGGCGAGCAAATTATCCATCAGGGCTACCTTGGCCACCCGTTTGTCGAGGTCCCTGCACGTACTTGCGAGCGTTCTCCACCGATTGATGTAGCTCGACAGGCTCTCGTCCATCCCCTGGCGGACCTAGAGGAGGATACCCGCTGTGTTGTACTTGCCTTGGAGCCGATAGCGCTTCTGGAAGCTTTCCGCCAGCTCGATGAGCGAATGGATGGACCCTGGCGGAATCTCGTAGAACCAGCTCCGCGCTTCCTCCGCCAGCGTTTCCTGAAATAGGAAACATAGGGTTGGATCCGAGTATCGGGTTCCGTCCGTGGTGGATCGAAACTCGTCCACGTGCGTGCGGGGATCTCCGCTCCCATCGAACCGAGCGATCTTCGTCGTCTTCGCGTGGGGGTCCCTTCCCCTCTCCAGTATATGCGCCGAGAACGGGCTGACCCGGGGGGCGAACGTCCCACCCTGACCGGCCAGCTTGTCCTTGCGCAAGCGCGAGACATCTTCCGCCAGTTCATCCATCCTCCGGAGGATCAGAGCATTATTCGTCAGGGGCGCCGATTCCTCCTCCGGTGAGGGCGCTTGGGTCGCCCGTGCGCTGGTCCCGCCGAACGGATGTTGCCCTTCGCTGGTGGTCTCCTGGGTCTCCTCGTGCTGCCCCAGCTGCCGGTTGATGAGTGCGTCCAGCCACTCCTCCAACCTCTGACGGATTTGGCGCTCCTCTGCTCTCTCTAACGCCGCCTCCCGTAATTCCTGGACCAGGCTGCTGATGGGTTCCTTGCCGTCATTCCTGTCGGTTGCTAATACATATCGCCCATGCGAGTCTGGCGGCGTTTCCCCGTCGGGCGTGTCGCTGTCGTTAGTCACCGGGTTGAGCATGTGGACCTTTGGTTTTTGTGGTGTTTATACGAGGTTTACAATTTGTAAGCTTCCCACAGACGGCGCCAACTGTTTCTACCGAATTACGCGCGAGGACGTAATCTGGCAGAAGCAAGTACGAGTACTCCTTCTTCCCTCGTCCGAACGCTGGGGCTGTTCGGATGGTCAGGCGCTCTCTCTTTCTTCGGGCGTGCGGGCTCTCTCTTCCGACGGTCGACTCTTCCTCCGGGCGCTTCCTCTTCTCTCGGGTGATCGGGCGTGCGTATTCGCGTGCGGCTGTTAGAAGAATACAATAACAAACGGGCGGTCAGGAGTCGAGACGGGGTGGCCCGCCTTCAACGCTCTGATGCCTAATTCAGATGATGTATTGGATATAACAGTCAAGCAAACGTGCATGTGAATAGTGTTCGGGTGGAGTGAATTCGTCAAGATGGAACGAATGGGATGATCTTACCTGTAATAAATACCTTACATATATAGGTGGTTGAGTTTGGGGCTCACTTGTGTTCTTCGATGTGGGACTGGTGCACTTGCTGGTGTGTGATCCGCTCATTCGGGCGTGCGCCCCACGAGCACGTGTGCGCTCGGATGAGGTCGGTCTGGTGAGTGAAGTTGAAGCCTCCTTGGTGGTCTTTGGGGTGGTCTGGTAGGTGTTGATTACCTGCTTAAGCGGATAAGTATATTAATCGAACAACTCATGCCATACTAACAGTTGGCTCATTTTACTCTCTCCTCTCTTTCTCTCTCAGCCTCACACAGGCACATTGACTCTTATTAATCTTATCATCTCTCTCTCTCTATCTCTCTCTCTCTCTCTCTCTCTCTCTCTCTCTCTCTCTCTCTCTCTCACGTTTAACAGAAGAAGAAGCACGTAGTTTTTCCTCAACAATCGGCGCCGAGGCCGCTTTCTCTATCTCTGGACGCGATCCCAAATCTTCGATTACCGATTTTTGAAGCGGAAGCTCTATCAAAGCTAGATCGTATGGCTTTGTGGGAGCCAATCTACACCTCCTTTTCTTTTTTATCATATCTGTATATTCACTAGAACCTCATCTACCCAGAAGCAACAGCTCGAGGACGAGCAGTAAAGGCTAGCATGTCATTTTCTAGGTACTTTGATCTTCCGTTCTTTTGCATTTTGTTATTTTTTATTAATTATTGATTGGTGTATATTAATCATTTATGGCAAGATTGAAGCTTCAAGTTCATCTTTGTTCGAAGAAAAAAAATCAAGAATCTTGTTGAGGTAATTAGCTTCAATTGTGCTTTCTGTTTAATTTAATTAGAGGTTGGGATTTTATTTTCCTGATTTGGATCTCGAATTTTATATTGTTTGCTCGATGACTACCCAAGCTTCTGTTACTCTGCAATTTAATTAAGTCAAAATAGAGCAATTGTTTATTTGATTTAGTTGAGATAGTGTTTGTTTTTGGAATAGCTCTTGCCTTACAATTGGCTGGATGTAATTGTTTTTAACTTTTTATTATGATCTTCCATCTGATGCTTAGATGTTATAAATAAGACCTCAAGAGAATGTACCTCTTTGTTAACGGTATCATACAAGCACCATTACTAATCAATTTTTTGGAAGACCAATGGTTTCGTTTTTGGTTCCGAGGCAAACTATGTCTAGTCGTATCATTTTGCTTGGCAGAGTATAATGAGAGATCTCATTGCAAGTGTACGGTTTTGAAATTATGTCATATTGATTTTTTCTTAAATTGACATTGGTTATTCAGTACGTACTTAAGAATATGTTGTCATACTATGATGGGGAAAGTTTTTGAATATATCATTTATGTCACCAGGTTGCCGATTGTATCAAGAGCTGGATGGAAATCCAACTTGCTATGTCTGTGGAATATTGGAGATCCTTGGCTTTATGTAATATGTGGCTTGATAAGCTGCAGAAGATATAATTGTTGATTTTACTTCCTCCTACTTTTTTCAGAGAGTAAACATGTTTTACATATTCTTATACATGGAACCATGTTATCATACAAAGTAAATTTGAACCTAATCGTAGTGTATGTGTATTACTATGCTTCTATCGTGTAGAAATTTTGTGTGTCCATTGATCTTTTTATTTATCGATTACAATTTGGTTGTTGTTGGTGTGTAAAACTAGGAAGAGCATATATGAGGGCTTCAAGTGAGATGGAATCAGCAATTTGACTGAAAAAGATGGCAACAACAAATTTTGAAGGGTGATAGAGTCAATTCCAAAGCATCTAGAGATGGCTCAGAAGTCATCAAGCCAAGTCATATACTATTTAATTGCTTTGTTAAGTTTTTTTGTGTGATTTGGTAGGGGTAGGTGAATGTACTTTTTTTTTATTTAATTTGTTTGAAGATGGGGACTTATATGTGTTTATATGTGTATTGTATTTGTACAATGTATTCTTTATTATCAAGATTCATGTAATAACTATAAAAATGATGTGGACTTTTGCTCTTTGGTCTATAATGAGCAATGGAAACTCCAACAATATAAACACTAAAAATAAATGTCCATGCTCTGTCCCTAATATTGTTTTGAGACCATTATGTGTTGTCTTTTACCCTTTATGAGGACAATTTCCTATATGTTGATAGAGCCCCTTTTTCTAATAGTGCACTTTAAAACAATATGAGTTGTCAATCGTGTGAATTCAAATTATGAAACGAAAATGTTATCTTACCAGGATCCAAAGGAGGTAATCTCTTGCCAGAACGCAACTTCATCTGATTTGCACCGGAGTCATCTCTTGTTTTGTCCTTTATATATACAGACATACTTCTTTAACGTATTAAGACTTGATTTGGGATTGTAGCCCAGCTTAAAAGGACAAACATTTTTGGGCTTTTCCCCTACCAAACAGGTTTCTAAATAATAGTTTTTTTAGGAAAATGATTTTCCGAGAACTAGAAAGTAGTTTTATTACTTAATATAATTGTAGTCGTAATAAATCGCATCTACAACAGCCTCTAGAGCGAATGTGACACATTCATAAAAAACGTCATAGTCACAATTAATATGTGTTATACTATTACAAATACTAGCACTATACTTTAAATCCATAAATTTGACAAATGTAGACATATATGTATCGCAGTTGACTCGCGAGAAATATAAATAACAAGAGTTGACCATACTCCTGAGTACGCAATTGTGGTACGTATGTCATCTCTAATAAATCTCGTTATCCATGTGAGATGCACATACGTCATTAACATGAAATCCAAGAATATTCCCAAAACCTCACAAAAGACTCATATGAAAGGCCCACCTGGGTTCCAAATCAGAGCATGCCACTGGAACCCTAGCTGTCCCAGCCCACTAAATCCAGGCCCCAAAACCTTGTCCGAAATGGAGGCCTAAAGTGGCCTAACCCGATTCTCGCAAGGCACGGGGCAGAAACGCCTCATCAAAACCTCATCCCCAGACCACCGCCCTGTCGTCCAGTATCACCGACACTCGCCTACTACAACAAATGAATCAAACCGTGCCCATGGTGGGTAGACACCCACCGCTAGATCCACGGTGTAAAACGCCTCGCATCGTTGGCCTCCTCCGCACCACAAGGAGCCTTTGCTTTCCCTGATGGAAACTTCGATCTCGCTCGTGTCGGCCGTACGCGGAGAGCCGATCCAAATTCAATGTTGCCTCGAAGAAAACTCACCGCGAATATAAACAATCCTTGGTGAGAAGAGAACAGGAGACTGACGCCGAGCAAGGACGCCCTATAGGCAACACCAGAGAGGGGCGACAACCTTATTAATAGTTTTTTTCTATTGTTTTTACTTTTTAGTATATCCAATCAAATGTATTTATAGTATACCATTGTGTAATTTATCTGTGTAATGGATTAAATGGATCAAATTGCTTACATAGTAGAATCTCAATAATTTAATGCTCGATTAATTAATAATCTCGTTAAAATAATATTTTTTATCGGTCCCAATTTAAGTACTTTAATAATAATTTAATACTCAATTAATTAATAAGCTCATTAAATTTATAAATTTTATCAATCCCGTATTTTATCAAAGTTTTACTTAAATAAAAATCTATGATCTTGTAAGAAGCACACATACATACATTCCAAAAAAATTGAATGCAAAAACCTCACATGTGAGCTACATATAGAATACCAAAATTATTTGCACTCTAACCTACTCTGCTCTAAAAATTATGAAAAACTTGAATGTCTAAAGCTTGGTAACCTGAGTTGGCACCAAGCACAAAGCAGGGAATAATCTTTTGGGGACAACCGGATAACATTAAAAAAAGAAAATTCGGTCATATGATATACGGATAATAACATAAACCATACAGAAAATATTCATCTGAAATTTCTCTGCTGGAGTTGCAAGCTCGGATTACAATAGCAGAAGCATAAGCACAAAGTTACAAAAACATCATCAGTCGGAGAAGCTTGGAAGCAGGAAGAGCTGCACCCTAGTAATACAAACCCAAACTAAATCCAATAATACTACACACAACTACCCAAGTCGACCTCGCCCTCATTACAAGTAACACAGTGGACTCTGCTTCTGCTAGACTAAGGCAGTCAGGCTCAGACAGACAAACCAAAAGAAAACCATGATTAGCCGTAGCTCAAGCGAGAATCTGAGGTAGGACGAGCAGTTGTCTGTCGCCGAGGAACCCCTATTTCGCAGGCATTGACTCTGTGAGCAAACCGGAGAGAACAGAGAGATTCTCCTACTGATTGAGAATCTGGTGAGACGTTGACGAACATGAGGGTCTTTGAGTCCCCTCCCAAACAGGGCTGTTCATAATACATTACATGTAAAAAAAAAGGTTATCAACTAAAATGAGATCAAACACAGAATCTATTGGATTCCTAACAAAGGGATTGAGCTCAGAACAATGTTAAATACATACCTGGAGAAGATAAGTCAGCTTTGAATTCCTAAAAGGAACATGATCCTCCTTCTTTGCCAGAGCAAATATCACATCGCTTAAAGATGACAGACTTTTATTGATTGCCTGATTGTTACAGAACAAATGTGAGCTGACACATTGGAAAGAATTGGGAAGAAAAACAATGAAAACCAAAATAGCATAAAAGGAAAAGACCTGAGTTTCCTTCAAACGATCTCCCGTTGCACCACTTCTTGATAATCGCTCACTTCCAGCAAGGTCAATAAGATTTAGGACCCCTTGAACTTGTTGTTCAGTATTCTGATAGGAAGTATATCAGGACATAAACAATGGAAGGCAAACAATGGACAGGTAAAAACTTAATCATCACTTCAGTTCATAACAAACCTCATTGATGCCAGATATCCGCAAGGTGAACACAAGGTGGCTTCTTGAAGATTGCTCGTTCATGTGTGTCTTGCCTACGGACCTGACAAATCATATTATAGACATTAGAATTGAACTTCTCTATTTTAGGGTTATAAGACATTAAGTTGCATGTACATTTAGCACACAATACTCTAAAACCATATGATTATATCAGAATGAACATACCTGCTCTGAGCAGCCTGTTGTAGAAGGGAGGCTATCTCCCTTTTACTGCAAACGTCGATAATAGTGAGGTCAGAAACATGTGTGTTTCCGTTCACATCATGCTTAATAGTGTACTGCTTGCCTAGACCACTTTCTGTCCTTGTCAACTCTGTACCACTCGGTCGATTTGAGGATAACAAGTCACGGATTGTCTCATTGTAGATTTCAAGCATTGAGGCCTGCATCCGGTATTTCCATCCCTGGGCTTGAAGAGATTGACTTGTTTGAAAAATTTGATCAACGGACCGTGGTATCAGTCCCTTTTGGTCTGGAGATTCTGGTCTTCCCATCATAGTATATGTTTTACCAGAACCAGTTTGACCATATGCAAAAATGCAGACCTACAGGCATAGAGCAAGTTTTTCTTTAGTGCATAAATTTGCCTTCATGGAAAGTAAAAAGAACCCACCAAAGAGGGTGTACTCAGTGCTTATATACAAAAGAAGGAAACTTCATATCAGATAGATACATGTGCATAGAACAAAATGCAGAAAGAAACTGCACCTTATAGCCGTCAAGTGCACTTTGTACAAGTTGGGATATTTCCACAAAAACATCCTGTTGGGAGGCCACATGGTCAAATACTTTGTCAAATGTAAAGTGGTACTTTTGCCCTGCAAAAATTTATAGAAAGAGCCAAATAACAACTGTATATTAGTTTCGACAAAATTTCAGGAAAAAATTAGATTTGTTTAAACAGAAACAGATATGACCATACCACTTTGTACTAAATCAATGCCACGACCAAGATCTTCTGTTGACACAGGATATGATATCACTGGTGCGTCTGTGGCATCATCAGGTAACAATGGACGGACACGGCAGAATACACGAATATTTCCTTTTAATTCCTGGAATAAGAATGATCAGTACAAAGAGAACTACCCAATTTTAAAAGGAAATACGTACAAAAGCTTACCAGAATATCATTATGGAGCTTTTTCCTGAGTTTCTCTCCTTCTAATATTTTCAGCTCAAATTCAGCTATGCGATCTCGCAGTTCACGCTCAATTCTTTTTTGCTCCTCAAATCTTGTGGTTATTTCTGAAGCTGATAAATCAGCCATCTGAATAAAAAAGTTAAAAGTATGCATGAGATAGATACATATAAGCAACAATTCCGGAAAAAAATCCATTGAGCAGTGATTGTACCTCAATTTTCTCATGAGCAGAATCTCTCTCATACTTTAATACATCTCGTTCATGCCTTAGTTGATCTCTCTCATGTTTTAATGAATCTAACTGCAGCGTTTGAGAAGAACATGTCTCCTGCAACCACAAAAAGAGCATGAAATACTAGAAAGCCAACACAGCGGCCACACAAAATGAGTGTCCAGCACAAACCTCCAAGTCTTTGGTTTTCCGAGCTAGTTTATCTAACTCTGCAAAATGCTTCACAACTTCAGCCTTCAAATCATTATTCTCTTTCACATGGTGATCACGGTCATCTCTGACATCTTGCAATTGCCCTCGAAGACATTCTCTTTGCTTCAATGCATCATCATGTGAAGCCTACAATAATACACATGCCCAAGAAGCCAAATAAGCTGATTAGTCAGAGTGGGAAAAGATACTCCCCGGTACTTACTCCAAACTGAAGTTCAAATATGTGAAAAAGATTATTCGAATAGAGAATCTTTACTTTTAGTGAAGCCAACTGATCTTCTAATGCCTTCTTGTGACCCCTCAAATTGCTGAGGTTCTCTACCATAGTCAACTTCTCATTTTCTGCTCGTCTGCGGGACTCGTCCATTGTGTTAACATCACTTTGCAGTTTGCTATTATACTGTTGCAAACTCTTGTTATACTCTTGTGTCCGGTTATAATCTTCCTCAAACTTTATTGCCTACAGAAATTAAAAGCATCAGAGGAAGCCCTAATGCCTTTTTTTGTATATATATATATGAGGGGAATTCAAAAGATACATAGAAATGATCAGTAAGATTTGAGGAGATTATTGTTACCCTTTGCTCAACAACTAATTTCTCTTCCTGTACTTTTGCAAGCTCCCCTGAAAAAGAAACTTGCAACTTCTCAGCTGCGGCCCTTGCTTCCTTTTCTTTTCTATGATTAGTAACTGCATCCTGCATGTCAAATGAAAAAGAATCAGATATGATAAAAGACAAAAAGGAAAATTTTGAACAGTATAAATAGCTGGATCACAAATACACAATGCCTTGACCAGAAAAATTACCATCTTCTCTGATTCTTCCTTTGCAAGTTTCTCTTCAAGGGTAGATATAGTTTGCCTCAACTTTGAATTTATAGAATTGAGTTCGTCTACCTTGTTCTTCATCTCCACCTCTGAAGAAAGTACAACATTAATATATGTTACCAATCTGTCACTTCTGAGAAACGATGTATTAATTGAAAACAAAGGTGTCATTAGAGAAATGTTATTTTAAGCATTATAGAGATGGTTATTTGGCAAAACTTAGACATGTGAATATTTTGATGTACATGAATGAGACTATGCAACTGGAGAAAAACGAATTCAATAGTTAAACAACTGAATTACCGGTATCAGCGCACTTCTTTTCAGCTGTATTCAATAATCCCTGAACCCTTTCTATCTCAAGAAGATGGTCTTTCTCAACCTTCTGAAACCATTTAATGCAATCCTTAAGGTTTTTATGATAGGCAGCCAATTGCTGAGCGTTCCCCTGCCATGAATCAAATTTAAATTAGCTAAAGAAAAAACATTTCACAGTTCCAAAAGCAATATAGCCTATTTTTAGACCAGGCATTCAACAGTTGGTAAGAAAAATAAAATTACCTTGTGATCAAACCTCTTCTCCTTATACTTCTTATTCAACAAATCCTCGACTTCTTCTTTGGTGAACACTCTCTCACCTTCACCACACTCAGAACCCTCCATACTGGCAGTCTCACTAGTAGCTCCAACTTCCTGTTTCTTATTAACAGTCGTCAATGGAGGTCGTGAACGCCCCATGCTGACCTGAGTGTCTGCTTTTCCTACTATCCTCCTACGCTTGTCCGGTACTTCGTCAACGCCAAACTTCTTCTACATAACAACACCAAAAATCATCAAAAACATATTCATATATATGGTAGCTCATTATGTCTCTTTATCAAAAATTGAACCAAAACCCTTTATCAAATTCAAATTTGTCGGTACTAAAATATACATTTGAATGCAATTAGTCTATTACAAATATCAAATAAACAGATGCTAACATTCATTAAGCACAGAGAAAATTCATTTCTTTCAATACTGATTTAGGTTACGAAACCCACAATCACCCAAGTAACACCAATAGCACAATCAAATAATTTTGCTAGCAACTTTCATTTCCCAACCAAACTAATTAGGGCTTCTCATAAAAATCAACGAAACAAAAATTGGGGCTTACCCTTGAAGGACTACGAGGAGCTCTATTCTGGTTTCGGGAAGACATTTAGTCGAAGCCGGTGAGAACCAAATCGGAGTTTTCGAATGACTAACTCAGACCTAGTTTTGCATAATCCGGCGTCGTTTTTCCAGTCCCGGATCTGAAAAATCGGCGACGGATATATTACCGTACTGAATGGGCCTTCGGATCTCCGATTGTAATGAAACGGGTTCGGTGTTTAGATAGAGAAGCTAGGGTTTTGAGAGTGTGGGAGAGAGAGAGAGAGAGAACGAACTCAAAATTTGAAATTGGATCTGGCGCGTCTAACACGCTCTTCAAAAATAAGACGTTGGTATTTTATTCGGGTCGGATTACGGATCAAAGCCCCACCAGAACGAGCTCGTCATGGCGCAGCCCAATAGAATTCAAACATTTTTAATTATTAGTATTCTAAGACAACTTTAGCTAAAGCATTTTAGGGGTTTTAGCACTAAGCAATGGTAATTGAAATGATTAAAATAGAGTGGAAGTGATCTAAGATGGACTTGAGAGGCAGTGAGAGAGTGTAGAAGAAGTACCTAAGTTCTTACACCTCCAAATCTCCGATGTGTGTGTTGCAAGAAGCTTGTGAATGGGGAGAACAAAGTATGGGTTTGTTTGAGGTATTTGAAAACAAAATCAGGTGGATAAATGGAGCGGTTTCATTTTTTTAATCTTCAATAAGTTTCCATTTGGGTTCAATTTCAAAGGGAACCAAGATTTATATGGTAACTTAAATTTGAATTTTGATTCGAAAATTCAGTGGATATGTATCCTGTTTAGTAAATCGTTATTGTTTATTTAAATAAATTTATGTATTTGGTAAAACTTAATTCGAAAAGTTAAAATAAAAGTCTTATATTTTAGTCTCCATGGAATTGTCAATGAATTGTGACTCCCAACATGAACATAGGTTGTCAATCTCCTTGTGGATGTGAATCATATGATCATACCTTCAAATATTAATCAATTTTATTGCACATATAATATGATCATACAATATGGTGGGTGACCTTTATTCTAAGCTCACAAACCCTAAATTTTCATTCTAAGTATGGATACATATAAATGACAACATGGTACATCGAGCATTGTTATCTTCTCATTTGTATCATATAGGCTTAATTTGAGATTGAGGTGAAAATATTCTAACTTTAAGAAAACACGATTTAGAAAAAGTAACAATTCACTTGTTTTTTTCTAACTATAATTTATTAACTAAAAAATTAAAAATAAGAAGTTTTTATTATTTACCAAACACTGATTTCATCAAAATAGTTTAAAACAAGCGATTTTAAGTAATTAAACTCAATCCCAAAAGAGTCATAGTCAACTAGGTAAAAAGATTCAAACCTAAATCAATATTATTGATCACAGACCTAAATGCGCCAACCAAATCCATAACTCAAAGCTATACCTAATTCATACCTTAAACTTCCAATAGCCTCACTCTTCATTACAAATGTTAGTTCAAATTATTGTTCTGTTTGAACATGCAATTGAAAGCTACACTGTTAGAGAGCAGAGACCATTAACACCGTTATCATAATCTATTGGATTCCACACGCATAACGCCACAGTCCTTGCTGGAACATTATCCATCTTGTCCAATAGAAAATGCAACAAGGATTACATGTCAACCATCCATTGGAGACCTCCCATATCCAAGTTATCCAACCAGAAAATGGCAGATAAGGTTGTTTCCCAAAATCACTCAACATCACATATAGCCATAGAACGAATTTGATCGATCACCAAACCACACCAATCATACCCAAAAATATATTTCCCACCTCTCTCTTCCTCGGTTTAGTTATCACTTTGCAACATAAACCAAACTGAACAGAAAGGAGGATGGCTCAAGCTATGGCTTCAATGGCTGGCCTACAGTTGGAAGGCAGCAGCCTCCATCACATTAGTGGCTCATCTCGCTTGAACTTAGTCGGTAAAAACAGCAGCAGCAGGGTGTCCGTGACAAGGCCCGCGGGGTTCGCCATTAGAGCTCAACAAGTGAATGCTGAGCCCGAGACTAGCCGCCGCGCCGTGCTCGGTCTTGTGGCAGTTGGTTTGGCCTCCGGCTCCTTTGTCCAAGCTGTGCTTGCTGAGGCTAAGCCCATCAAAGTCGGTCCTGCTCCGGCAAACTTCGGTGGATTGCGTAAGCACATAAATCATTTTCTCGTATTTACTATGTTGTCTAGTTTATCGAAGATAATTCACATCACTATGGTTGCATGTCACGTTAAAGTAGACCAAAATTTAACTAGCTAGATTCTTACATTCAAAATTAGGCGTTACATAATATCAGAGGTACCATAGTGTCACTTATGTGGGTTCAATTGGTGTGGTGTGGCAGCTGGAACTGAAAACGCGGACGAGGCAAGAGACCTTGATCTGCCATTGAAGAACAGGTTCTTCTTGCAGCCACTGACTCCAGCTCAGGCCGCCGCGAGGGCCAAGGAGTCGGCCAAAGAAATCGTTGCCGTCAAGCAATTCATAGACAAGAAGGCATGGCCCTTTGTCCAGAACGATCTTCGTCTCAGGTCCTCATATCTCCGATATGACCTCAAGACAATCCTCTCTGCTAAGCCCAAGGAAGAGAGGGAGCCATTCAAGAACCTCACTGGAAAGCTCTTCCAAGACCTTGACAATGTGAGTGGACTAGCCTTAACTAAGTAAAATGCTGGTTTTCCGATCTACATGCATGTACTAATTGATTTTGTTGTGATGCTTTGCAGTTGGACCATGCAGCAAAGATCAAAAGCACCCCACAAGCAGAGAAGTACTATGCCGAAACTGTATCTACCCTGAATGATGTTGTTGCAAAGCTTGGTTAAATCGAAATCTATGTATTTGATCCAATATATGTAAGCTTTATTTGACATTTTATGAGACCAAATTTTATTTGCGTACGTTAATATATTCTGTCTGGGAGGGAATCAATGGAGAGATTAGGATAACATGCTCAAGGAGATCACCTGCAATGACTTCGCCAAGTCGAAAATTTTCGTAGTTTCATTCCATTTATTCCTTGCTCTAGGTGCAATCTAAGTATACAACAGCAGAAGATTAGATGCCGAAATCCAAATTCTCACATCCACAATAAATTGATGTTTAACAAACCGAACTTAATAAGAGTAGAATAAAAAAACTATGAAGTTATTCATAACACGCTCTTAACTCTTAAGAACAACAACAAAAGAAACTATTTGCTAAATCTTCAGAGTCCGCTAGCGAAATGATATTTTTCCAGTCTGTCCAAAAATATGGTTATGTACGTGAAAACCACTACACAAGTAGTTAAAATGCTAATATAGATTATTTTAGTTCTACATAGAGGCAGAGAAAATAAAATACTCTTAAGAACAACAACAAAAGAAACTATTTGCTAAATCTTCAGAGTCCGCTAGTGAAATGATAGTTTCCCAGTTTGTCCAGGAATATGGTTATGTATGCGAAAACCACTACAGTAGTTAAAATGCTAATATAGATTATTTTAGTTCTACATAAACGCAAAGAAGATAAAATACTGTGAGTTTATTCTTCCTTCTTGGTGGTATCTTTTTCTGGTTCCATTCCCTTGAGGGACATCAAGCTCGGAATATGATAACCACCTTTATAGACCATCCCGTAATTCTTAATTTTCACCACTCTAGTTATCTTATTCTTCACATTATACATAATGACTTGCCCTTCTCTATGAAACTCGAATTCATCACCATAATCACAACCAGACCAAGCTCTTATCAATAATATTCCTTTTCCCAAAGAAGGGTCTTCCTTCAAAAATGTCAATGGAAATTTCTTCCGTCTCCATTTCTGCCTCGTGTAGTCCTTTAACACTATAACTCTTAGAGATTTTTGTGTTACTTTAGAAACAGCTAGACAGTGCTTCCAAAGGAAGACCAAAACTCCCTTCAAATCGCCAAAAACTCCACGGGGCAAAATTGCAGTGCTGATGACACATTCATTATATAAATCCAGAGATTGAACTTCTAGGGACTGCACACCCCATTTGTCTCTCATCAGTTGTGTGAGATAACAACACGTCCAGCAAAATCTATGTTTGAAAAACACTTTTTCATTCCGCGTTTGCCTTCGAGAACATTTCGGTCAGGCATTTCGAAGGTTCTCCATTGCTTATCTTTTCCAACAGTCAGAATTTCAACACTCAATACATAGTACTCAGAATTCAAATGGTCTCCTTCTCCTTGCTTCTCGTTCCTATAAACACAAAACACTTTGCACTCATCTTTCCTAAACGAATTAGGAACAAAGCTCAAGGTTCTGCGGCTGCCCTCATGCAAGTTTGGCAAGTAAACTACTTGGCGAGTGACAGGGTTTCTGATACGGCAAGCAAGGGAAGTAGAACTCTCCTCTAGATACAATCCTTTAATACGACCACACAACAAAAAATCGCCCTCGGCTGCAATTAATCTCTCATTTTTCTGTTTGTATTGTTTAGAAAGGACCAGAGGCTCCATCTGACTCATATGTTTCTCTTTGAACCAGAGGTCATCAATCAACGAACACCATTTCTTGCTCACACACTTGAATCTTAGTAGAGACTCTATAGGAAACCGGCTCAAAATCTCAACAAAAGCATTATCGGGAAGCTCCGGTAAAGGATTCAATCTCCTCCTTTTATTTCTCGAGCGCTTCCAACGAATCATCTGTACATATAAGTAATCAATAAAAGAGAGGCACAATAGCCAAATTTATTTGTTTGTAAACACATGTAGGCACACTGCGGATATACTCTCCACACATTAAAGCTAGTATGATTTGAACCCGTACGTGACTAACACGTTTGTTAACTATGCAAACTAGCCAACTGACTACGACACATAGATAACAAATTACAGTAATTCATATTTGCCAAATACAAAACTCAAATTGTAAGGAAACAACTCTAAATCCCCGAAAAGTAGTAATCGAATTCCTCCTATAGCCATCAAAAACTCAACTTGTCATCTCTTGAAAAAACAGAAACTAGTCTCACAGTAGAAACAACCGTTATAGAATTTGAAACAAAATAATAACATTGGAATAAAATTGGGGCAAATAATAAAATTGGAATAAAACCTAAATTATCCATATTATAAATCATCAGACTCAGCTCGTTCATAAGAAATCTCAGGTAGCTAGGAATTAGCTAGCAAGTCTCTAAGAAAGTCAGGGACTGTGGCAAGAGGGGGCCAGGGTGGGCCTGGACCCCCTGAGTTGATGTGGAAAAAAAATTAGTATACTATTATTATTATTATTATTATATAATATAAATATTATAATTTATTTGAAGTATATCTAAAATTTAATGACGTGTATGAGTGCATGACTAATTCAATCTGACGACTTTGTAAGAATATTATTATATATTATTTCAATAATGAAGTCCAAATATTAGGTCAATTAGGATTTAATTTCTTACCAGGTTTAGAATTTTATGGTCTTTTTTTCTTTATAAAAGCTCTACCGTTTCTGAGATTAAAATACAATCATTTTTACTAAGTTTATTAGATATGGAGAGATACTTCAAAAAAAAATCATCTTCTTCTACTCCAACATTAGATGAGCAACCAACTACGAAAATTCAAAAGAAGAATAGTAACAATATGAAAAAGTCTCGTGCTGGAGATATTACAGAAAAGTATTCATCGGATCCCGCTAAACGCCCGCCAATTTCAAGTTATCATCCTAACATTCAAGAAAAAGTTCGAAGATATTATCTACAACAAGGCCCTTGTCGACATAAACATCATACTTTTTCTTTCACGGAATTTGGGGAAAAAAGAAGAAGAAAAAAAGGTTTATTCATGATTGGTTTATTGAATTTTCATATTGGTTAGAGTACAGTATTAAAGAGGATGATGTATTTTGTTTATGTTGTTATCTTTTCAAACCAGCTATTGGAGAACAGGGTGGTGGTGAAACTTTTGTTGGTGCTGGTCATGGATTCAGTAATTGGAAGAAAAAGCAAACGCTAATATCACATTCGGATGATCAAATATTACTCATAATCAGGTTGCGAGTAATTGTGATGCTTTATCAAACCAAAAACAACACATTAAGACTGTTTTGACAAAATATACAGATCAAAATCGAATTGACTACCATAACCGAGACTATTTGTTAAGCTTTTCATTTAAGCCCCCCCCTAACCGAAAATCTTGGCCCCGACGTCCCTGAAGAAAGTAAAAACAGATTTTTATTGTCTCCATGTGCTGAAACTGTGACCAAAGCCAAGGTAAGAGCATCTATACCGGTGTTATTTTTCAACACGAGAAGCACGCGGGACCCGCCAAATCAAGAGCGACCGCTCGTTGACGAGCTCGGCGAGCAGCTGCACGAGCAGTCTGTTGGGGCCACGCACGTCGATGACGAGCACAGAGTAGGGGAGGCGGGCCCGACTGGCGAATAGCACGAGCAGTGCTGAAAATGACGTGTAGCGGTGTGTGCAGAACCGGCGACCGCTTGTTGATGAGCTCGGCAAGCTGCTGCTCGAGCAGAGATTGCTCGTGCTGCGGTGCAAATGTTCTAAGAAAGCTGCTATTAGAAAAAACTAGGGTTGAATACAAATGTATACATGTATTTATATTGGGGTGATGGGCCTTTTGTTAGATATGGGCCCTCCTATGTGGTTGACTTGTTGACCGACCTTTCTTATATATAAAAACCATAAAACTCGCGTGCAGTCTTCTTCTTTACTCTTCTTCATTCTCACAATCGAGACCCTAATTTTCCTAAATCTCTTATTCAGTTTCGAAACCCTAATTTTCCTCTCTGGCTCCCAAGCGCCGATCTCCGCTAGACAAGCCACCGGCAGCTTCTTCGTCGGACGAGGAGGGATCCAGATAGGCCTGTTAATGGGGCGGATTTGGACCGGATCAACCTAGATCCGGATCCATTTAATGGGAGAAAAAAATAGACCTGCCCCGTCCCGTTTTTCCCGCGGATCTTTAATAATCAAATTTGGATCTGGACCCGTTTATCAATATGCTAATTACTAAATGTAGTTCTTTTATCTATATGTTAATTATTACCATTATGTCATACAATCTCTTTACACAAATAAAATATTTCATTAAAACAAACTAGAGAGACAAAAAAACTCCATTTACATAGAGGAACTTGACAAGAAATAAATCATTTTGGGTTTTTAATTTTTTAATAATTTTATATAACTTTACTAAAAATATTTATTTTTTATTTTTAAAAAAGAGAGTTTTAGATTAAAAATATTTCATATATGTAAATAAAAGTAAATTATATAATAAGTTTTAAAAAATAAACGGGGCGGATCATAAACGGATCGAATCGCTTGTGATTCAGATCTGATTGTTAAATAAACGGGTCAACGAGTCTGGGTCACAAATGGATCAACGAGTCTAAAAATTAGATTCAAATCCACCTAATTTGTACTGGTCTGGAACGGGTCCGGATCAAAATTCGTCTCATTAACAGGCCTAGATTCGGATCCGAATCCCCCTCGTCCGACGAGAAGTACTATGCTAAAACTGTATCTACCTTGAATGATGTTGTTGCAAAGCTTGGTTAAATCAAAATCTATGTATCTGATCCAATATACGTAAGCTGTATTTGACATTTAATGAGACAAAGTTTTATTTGCGTGTGTATATATATATTCTGTTTGGTTAGAGCAACTCCAACAATGTCACGAAAAGTTTGCTTATTTTGTTCAAAAATAAAGCCAAAACCTATTTTAGCTAATCACTTGTATAAATTTACTCCAACAATATTACTTAAAATATAGTTAGACCTAAATAAATGCTTAGTTTTGATTGGTTGATAATAACATATTTATTTATTAATATAATTATTAATTACATTTGCAATCTAGAAGGAAAGAATTAATTACAATATTGAATGTTTCGTTGCCTATAATTCATGTTTTCGGTATAAGAATAGGGGATGAAAACATGAAATATAGGGAATCCCTAAATTGGCTAATAAGATAGGGGAGTTGCTGGAGTAAGTTTTAAGAGAAAATCTTTATATTTTAGCTAGAAATGACTTATAAGAAATCTGCTGGAGTTGCTCTTATACCTCCAAAGTCTGTTAGTAAAATGATAGTTTCCTAGTCTATCTAGGAATTTGGTTATGTATGCAAGAACCACCGGCCAAGTAAGTGTATAGTACACAAACAGAACACAAAGAAAATAAAAACACTGTAAGGGCATGTTTACTTACTTGTAATGGGTATGCAAAATCAAGAATTAATTCTGATTGATGAGTATTATTGCGTTTAATTATGCAAATTGATTTTTGAATGAAATGAGACTCACATCTTTATCAAGAATCGATTCCAGAAAAAAAAAAACCCCTCGTTACCTAATGAGGGGGTAGTATTTAGAATGAAATCAGCTGGAATCATATTTTTTATACTTAAATTACCCTATTCAAAATTCATAATTTTCAGATACCATTTACCTATAAAACTAAAAACCCTAAACGATTTTTTTTAAAAGAACACTCACAAAGGTTTTTAGAAGAAGAACTCAAACAAAAGTTTGTTATTAATATTCTATTTTGACTCATAATGCTTGAATTTTTTATTATTTTCTATTTTGCCGGAAGGATCTGATATGTGAATTAATATACTGCTACTCATATTTTATGGATATATTACTAATTTGATTAAATCTCATTCTAATTCATGACATGAAGTAAATAACACCAACGAGAATTAACCACATTCTTATTCCATTTCTTTATGGATAGTAAACAAGTCAATGAAAATAGTTTATTCCCTACACATTTGATACCCATTGATTTTGATTCCTATTCATGAACTATTCAATTCCAAGTAAGTAAACACTCATTATTCTTTCTTGGTAGTAGTATCCTTTTCTGGTTCCATTCTCTTGAGGGACATCAAGCTCGGAATGTGATAACCACCTCTATAAATCATCCCGTAATTCTCAATTTTCATCACTAGTTATCTTACTCTTCATAGTATACATGATGACTCCCCCTTCTCTATGAAACTCGAAATCATGACCAGAAGAGCGATCTCGAGCTTTTATCAATAATATTCCTTTTCTGAAAGAAGGGTTTTCCTTCAAAAATGTCAATGGAAATTTCTTCCGTCTCCATTTCTGCCTCTTTAGTCCTCTAACAACATAACTCTTAGAGAATTATGTGTTATACTCACATAACCAACAGCTAGAAGTTGTTTCCAAAGGAAGATGGAAACTCCCTTCAAATCCCCGAAAACTCCACGGGGCAAAGTAGCGGTGCTGATGACACATTCATTATCTAAATCCAGAGATTGAACTTCTAGGGACTGCACACCCCATTTGTCTCTCATCAGTTGTGTGAGATAAACACCTTATGTTTTTTTTCATTCCGCGTTTGCCTTCTAGAACATATCGGTCAGGCATTTCGAAGGTTCCCCATTGCTCATCTTTTCCAACAGTCAGAATTTCAACACTCAGTAGTCAGTACATAGTAGTCAGAATTCGAATGGTCTCCTTCTCCTTGCTTCCTGTTCCTATAAATACAAAACACTTTGCACTCATCATTCCTAAACGATTTAGGAACAAAGCTCAAGTGTTTGCAATTGCCCTCATGCCTGTTTGGCTCGGCGAGTGGTTTCTGATACGGCAAGCAAGGGAAGTTGAACTCTTCTCTAGACACAATCCTTTAATACGACCACAAAACACAAAATCGCCATCGTCAGCAGCAGCTAATAATATCTCATTTTCCGTTTTGTATTGATTAGAAAGGACTAGAGGCTCCATCTGACTCATATTTCTCTTTGCACCAGGGGTCATCAATCCACGAGCACCATTTCTTGCTCTCACACTTGAATCTTAGTACACTCTATAGGCAACCGGCTCAAAATCTCAACAATAGCACTATCAGGAAGTTCCGGTAAAGGATTCAATCTCCTCCTTTTATGTCTCCCGTCACAACGCTCGCAAAGAATCATCTGCACATATAAGTAATCAATATATTAGAGGCACAATAACCAAATACAAATACAAACACATATACACACACCGCGTGCCGCATAAACTCCCTAGCTCGTATAATTTGAACATATACGTGACTAACACGTTGTTAACTAGACAAACCAGCCACCTTACACGAAACAAACACGTAAAAGATCGAACAGATCGATCAACTTCTGTATATAAAACCATGCAGTACGGATCGATCAACTCAAATATGTGACACATATATACGTGGCACAGTCACAACGTTGGTGACAACTAATATGAATCCGGAAAGCAAACCATGGCACAGTCCCTCCGGAAAAACGACGACAACCAAAGAATTAACAACCAAAGCAAATTATGAAATTATGCATGAGCGTGCTTAATGGGGACAGAGATAACAAATTTCAGTAATGCATATTTGCCATATCCAAATCCACAAAACTCAAATTGCAAGGTAACATATGAAAACCTAAACTACCATATTATAAATCATCAGACTGGTTTATAAGAAATCCCGGGTAACGTAGGAATTAGATAACAGAAAGTAAAACCAGATTATTACCGTCTCCATGACCAAAGGAAGAAAGCTGCCATATTACCGTCTGCAATATTTGACCAAAACAAAGAAGAAGAAAGCAGCTGATATAGGAAAGACTACGGCTGAATACATATGTATATATATACTGGGCCAATGGGCCTTCTGTTAGATATGGGCCTTCATTTGTCGTTGACTAGTTGACCGGTCTTTCTTATATATAAAAACCATAAAACCCGCGTGCCGTCATCTTCTTTACTCGTCTTCACTCTCACTCTCTCACTCTTCTTCAGTTTTCGAAACCCTAATTTTCCTCCATGGCTCCCAAGCGCCGATCTCCGCTAGACGAGCCGCCGGCGGCTTCTTCGTCGGACGAGGAGGGATCCGGATCCGGATCATCCAAGTCGGAGTCCGAATCCGATTCCGAATCGCTCCCGCCGACCAAGACCACGTCCATCGCCGCCGCCGCCGCTACTCCGAAGCAGCCGCCTGCTTCATCCTCCGGCGAGTCAGAGTCAGAGTCTGAATCCGAATCCGACTGCGGCGACACTCCCGCCAAGCCAAAAACGACTAACGTCAAGCCGATTGCTTCCAAGCCTATGACTCCGCCGCCGAAGCCGAAACCAAAGCCGTCCCCGAAGAAAGCTGCAGCGAAGCCTTCAGCTGCGAAGTCCGTTACAAAAAGGCCGGCGGCGATTGAGAGTGAGCTGGTTCAGGACTCCAAGAAGCCCAAACCCAAGCCCAAAAAGAAGGTCGACAATGGTGAGAAGGTCACTCTTGCTTCGTTGGGGAAGTCACCAGAACCACTGAAACCAAAGCGTGGCGGGAAAACACTGGCGTCCATGAAAGCCGAGATTATGGCGTCGCCGGAGGTTAAAACTAAAGAGACGACGCCGTGTGCGGCTGAGAATGCAGCGGAGGTTGAGTTCGTTAAGGCTTGTGTGGAGCTCAATCTATCGGTGTCGATTGTGAAGCATGGATTAAACTTAATTGGAGAATCTGAGCGAGCTAAGCTGAAGAAAAATTGGGACAAGGTGCATATTGCGGAATTGGAGCAGTATGTTGCGAAAACCAAGCAGATGAGAGATGATTTGAGTTTGATTCTCAAGGCCATGAAGTGACCAAATCATTAGGCTCTGTTAGAATGGGGCGCAGAGGTATAAGTTCTAGAATCGATTTTGTGATGTTTATTTGTTTGTCTATTATTGTGTGTGGATATCATTGGCCATTGTTGTAGTGATCGATTATGTGTGTAACTGGTTCGGCACAATGTTAATTGTAGTTTTAATTTATGCTTTGGCGCAATGTTGCTGTGAATAATTTATGCCCTGTGTCACTCGACGTTTGCTTATGTTACTATTTGAAACTAGTTTTTTGTTGGATTGGTGAAGATTTTATCCATTAGCTAGACTAGGACGGTTATAGCTGATCTCCATTTCCATTGATCTGCCTCCATGATCAGCTCAGTCCTCTCTATTTAAGCACCAATTCAGCAACACACATATTGGTTCATTTACTCACTACGGTCCTAGAGCATCAAGAGCTGTATGAGTTTTAGATATATAGTTGTATACTAAAAGGAGCCCCATAAGTTCCAGGTTACTAGAGACTTTGGGCTTCTCATATGTCGTGTTTTCATGGACTAGAATGATGGAATTAGAGGTCATGTACGAGACTAGAATGGTTTGTATTGCCACGACTTCAACTCTGATGAACAGATGTTGATGACATCCATCTGAACTACGTAATGGATGCACGAGAAAAGTTCCTGCATAACTTCGTAACGATTTCTACGAATTGTTAGTTAGCTCAACATTTCAATGCCTTCAGAGAATAAGTTACTGTGAAACTTTGTAACGGCTTCTACGGATTGTAGCTAGTTATCTCAACACCTCAAAGCACATCCAAGCTCTTTGGAGTAAAAGTTGCCGCAAAAGCTTTTTGCGCCACCACCGACACGAGTTGCCATCTGAAGATCATTTAACACCTCCCGATCCATTAAACAGTACATATTAATAGTCATTACAAAGATTATGACAAAATTGAGCTGCCATGGCGCTGTCTACGATCAAATTATTTAGGTGGGGTTTTATTCATGCTGTTCTTTTCAAAGATTCTTCCTAAATAATTGATGTAGCACATTGTATGAGCTCTCTTGTCCCTCATGGTTAAAATTCTATTATGTGTATTATATACGACTATTATCAATAGTAATATTTGTAGGCGTAGGGTTGCGACTTGCGACAACTACTATCTCGACAGTAACTAGAGTTTAGCTTTCAGGTCTGTTTGAGATTGTTTCCTAAAATTCTAGAAGTGTTTTTGAGAATTTTCAAAAGTGTTTTTAAAACTAGGAAGCATGTATAATATGTTTCTCAAATCACTTGTAAGTGCTTATGGCATTCATTAAATAATTTTTTTATTTTTTTGAATCTTTTTTCTATTTATAATAATCTTTCTTAGAAATTCAAAAACACTAAAATATGTTAGGCAATCTAAAAGCAATCTCCAAAGGTTGTCACGACAACCTTGAAGACCATGGAAACACCAGCAAAAACCAACGAGAATGAGAAATAGTAACCACCGTCATGCATAGCATGTCCAAAGCACAATCTCCGTCCTCTAGGAGGCAGCAGAGCACAAGGAAAAGAAAGAGTCACACCGGCGGCGTAATCCTAGCCAGAGAGAGAAAGATTGTTTTTTAGATATTAAGCGTTATGTATTAAACTATGTGATCTCTTCAAAAACGCTTACTTTTAGGCAATCTAAAAATAATGTCAAACAACCTTGATTCAGGACTGTCAATTTCGACACGACCCATAAACCCGACTCGAAACCTGCACGAAATAAAGCGAGTTGAACACCCACGATTAAAAAGTGGCTCAAGCGCGGGTCAACTTGCCATGACCCATTTAATACATGGGTCAACCGCGGGTCAACCCGCTAACACGATTATTACTTGTGTAATCCGTTTATTAATTGGGTTGGGTCGATATATACATGACTCACATATATGACTCATTTAATTGAGGCTTGCATGCTATTCTATTTTAACTTTATATTAATTTATAGAACCTATTGAATAAAGTTGCATTGTTATTGGATTTAAAATATTTAGAGTTTGTGTTTTTAATAATTTTATTGTTTTGTATGTGAAGTTGTTTGAATTTTTAACCTGTTTAGTTTAAATGGGTTACATGATTCAACGCGACACGACTCAATTATTAAATGAATTACGCGGGTTGATCCGTTTATAAATAGGTTGAGTTTGAATTTGTCTTTTTGACACGATTATTAAATAAATTAAATTTCAGTTTACTTTTTCAACACGAATAATTATATGACTTTGACCCGATCCAAACCTGACTCCGAGTCTCCATTTCAAAATTTGTATTTCCCGCTTCCCCAAAAGCAACCTCAAACTCCTTAAAATCAAAATCTCAAATCTCAAGTTCTCAACTCTCTCCCTCTTTAATAATCAAGACTCTCTCTCGTTTTTGATTTTTCAAAATCTCAAAATGGCCGGAGAGGCAAATGGCTCGGCTCCGGCGCCGCCAAGAAATCCACCTCCCGCAGCAGCAAAGCCGGTCTCCAATTCCCCGGCAGCCGTATCGCTCGTTACCTCAAGTCTGGCAAATATGCCGAGCGCGTCGGCGCCGGCACCCCCGTCCTCGAATACCTCGCCGCCGAAGTAAGGGGTTCAAAACTTTGTCCCCTTAATTTTTGTTATAAATTTTCAGAATTTTTTTCTTTCTAAAGACTAATGTTGAAATTTGAGTTTGTCTGGGTCTTGGAATTGGCTGGAAATACAGCTAGGGACAACAAGAAGACTCGGTTCGTGCCACGTCACCTCCAACTGGCTGTCAAGAACGACGAGGAGCTCGGCAGGCTTCTCGGATCTGTCACTATTGCAAACAGCGACGTTTTGCCTAACATTCACAACTTGCTTCTTCCCAAGAAGACCTCCAAGAGCGCTCCGGTTGACGAAGTGAAGGTCCAAGAGGGGGGGGGGATGAGCCTTTTATAAAAAATTTCGTTGTAAAGTTAATTCGAGGATAGCAGAGAGTGTTTCTATCCTCCAATAACCAGTAACGAACTTAATAAAATGCAATGAGAAGGGAAGTGATAGATAATACCTCGATGTTTTTGATAACGCAAAAAACCATACAACAAGGAAAAAATTGCGTGCCCCTAACTGAGGGACAAACCTTCCACTATGTAAAAACACTTTTCTTTACAAGACAGCATCTTCACAGGATACACATACGCTCTTCTATCCTTGCTAGTATTCACACAACTAGACTAAGACCTATCTATCTCCTCGCCAAAACAAGTGCTTACAATCCCTATGTAACACATTTTTCTTTACAAGACAGTAGCCCTCAGGATACAAAGACACATATCCATCCTTACTAGTATTCACGCAACTAGACTGAAGATCCAACTATCTTCTCACCAGACAAAGTGTTTACAATTTCAGTGGCTATGGAGCTTCTCTTAGAACTTAGTACTCGACCGACTAATTCTCTCTAGAATGCTTCCAACGAAATTGCACCATCATCTCACCTATGATATGCAATATGAAAATATGCAAGTTTGAAAGATGGTTTGATATGCTTTCCTATGAAGATATAAAATCTCAAGAAGGAAAAATCTTGTTTTATAAACTTCCTAACAAATGTAGGAACAAAAGAGAGTTTGACTAGTTTTGACAAACCGAAAACCTCTTTGGAAAACAAGATAACTCTTGCACATACAAGAGATAAATGTGACTTGAAAAGCAGAGACAAACACTCTAACTCTTCCTAAGTTTTTCAAGTACCGAATGACTTCCAAGGTTGTGGTATTTATAGCCAATCGGTATAGCAAGTGGAGGCTCAAGAAATGATCTTAGCCCTTCATCAAAAGATGAATCCAAAGGTTCTCCTTGAAAGGGGGAAATGCCATGCTGAAACTCACCAACTGGGACAGCAAAGAGGCATGCTGAAATTCACCACACGGGATAGCAAGGAGAAGAGAAAAACTGAAAAACTTGACTCCATTACAAGAGTGAGAGACACCTACCCTAAAGTGAGAAGGTAAGGTTTTTTCATTTTGGTTTTGTCCAACCGGGACATGCAAGAGTGTTTGGAGTGTTTGCTTCCATGAAAATAAGGAGAGATACCTACTCCTTTGTACCTACCGGAAAGTAGAGTGAAAGAGTTGTGAAGAGCAAAACTTGTAGGTAAAGTTTTTAACAACTCCCATCACAAAAGTTTTGGATGAAATAACAAGCAAGGTTTACTATGTAATGATGCATGATTTTACCATTCACAATGAGATTAATGACCATTGCTTTAGCTTGTTAATGTTGGTTATGCATGTCATCCATATTTTTTGAGAGAGTGTCAATTATGTCATGCCAATACGAAGACTAATCGAAGCTTCTAGGATTCTCATTATGATGTAGAGAGTGATTAGTAGAAAAGAAGAAGTTTATGTTTGAATTGAGCATTTAAATATTTCGGATATTTAATCTAATTAGAGATATTAGGTTTTTTTTAGTCCCGAATTGCTTGGTTTTCAAATTGAATCAGAAATTACAAATGAGAAAGCAAAACTGTGCTATGAATTTGAGTCTGTTTTATGCTTGAGGAATGTTGCTATGGTGGTTAGTGTTCTTGAGCTTTGAGTCTTCTTTGCTTGCGGCTTTAGCTGAGACGTAGTAAGCTACGGTGAATATTCCGTGAAAGAAGCAAAGGATTCCACCGATTGATAGAATTCGATGGTTTGATAATCCACAATCTTTCCTTGATTTTGAATTTGCCATCGCTCCAGCCATTAACAGTGAAAATCCCAGTGCTAGAGTGATCCTGTAGAAAAAGCAGACATTTTAGCGAGTGATTTTGGAAATGTTTGAGGTGGATTTTTGAGTGTTTAAATTTGCGTACCATGAGAAAATGAGTGTGCCGAAAGCTAGTTTCTTGTTAGCTGTGGCGTTGTCGAAGTCTTTCTTGGACCATAGGCAGAAGCAGCCGCCGAGTAAGTTACCGATGGTGTGTGCTACTGCTAGAAGCACGGCTGCGGCCAAGCCGAGTTTGAAGGCGTGGTAACTCGGGTCTCTGCACTCGAAAATCCACACCTTCAAATGCTTCACCTGTTTTTGTGCAAAACAATGCACTATTGTTAGTGAAGTAGTTTTGATGGCTTTGTTGAGTTTACGGCTGCTACATGATGTGTAAGAGGTTACCTTGTTTTGTTCTATTTCGGCCTGAATGCCGAGTATGCCGGCAACAATGTCCATGATCATGACCGCGAGACACACGAGAGGGCCGATGTTTGCCATTTTCGAAGAGGTGGGTGGAGTGAAGGAGGAGAAGAATGGTGTGAAATTTATAGGGGAAGAAGAAATGGCTGGATATATAATGTGACATTGAAAAGTGAAATAGGCTGTGGTTTTTAGAGTGAAAAAGCTTCTTTTGTCTCCACATTTTTTTTGCTTTATTCTAGCTTGTGTATTCCTTGCTTTTGTGAATGTGGATTCGTTTCATGGTGAGGAAGGAAAGCAGAGAATGAGAATCATCTCCAGGTTGGGAAATGGGTTAAGATGGATCCTAACGGTGTGTTACAGCTGATCAAAGAATCCTACTCGACTGTGTGGGCAGATCGAATCCTACTGAAATGTGTTCAACTTGTACAAGACCTGTAAAGGATTTAACAAGAAATTAGGAAATGGATATTAAGCAAGGAATGAAAGTAGATATTAGGCATCAATTATGTGTCCTGAGCAAGAAATTTACCAAGCTATCTTACATCAGAAGCTCAAAATAAACTAGCAGTACCAAATCCTAAGATAAGAACAAAAAAAGAGGCGAAATTGAAACTAAGAGAAAAGGCGTTCAATTAATCACTATTAGCTTTGGAGTGAATGGACATCAAATAATGTAATCTATGGTTCTTTATGTTGTTGTTTTGAATTTCGGAACTGGCGTTGGGGAATACCACCATGGGCGCACATATGAGAATGAGGCCTCTAGCCACCGACTAGAAGATGACAATTCTTGAGGTATGTTTACGTCAGTGACCGTGATTGTACGCATATTGTACACAAAAATGTAGTACTCACGTTTAGCCAGACATCTCAAGTACACTACATGTTCATCATCGAGGTCCAAAGCCACATCTTTGGCTATTCGAAACCGCGATGAAACAGTTTGGTCCATAACGACCCTCGTTTTCAAAGACCAGTTCATCACCTTGATTCCATCTTCTTGTTTCATCAGCTCCCACACATAAATAATCCAACTTGCCCTAGTCTCATTCTCATACAAACGACACAGCCTCAAGCAGCTTCTCCTGCTCATCACATCTACGCGCTCAATGTGACGAGACGTCTACATCATTATTAGGGCCTGAAATATGGCTCCAATAGTTATGGTCGTTATTGAGTAGGGGTGGGACCGGTTCGGTTCGGGCCGGTTTTGGGCCAAAACTGAAACCGTACCTTAAAAAAAATTCGGTTCGGTTCGGGCCGATTTTGACATTTTTAAAAATAGAAACCAAACGGGACCGTACCTATTCGGTTCTGTGCGGTTCGGTTCGGTTCGGGCCTGTTATACATTTTTTCAAGCATTTCGACATTTTTCAAATTTTCAAGATCTAGACTAAAATTAATCCAAATTTGACACATTTTTAAAACACCCTACTACACTAACATATTTTGTACACTGCCTCCACATACAATATGAATGCATAGTTCCATAGCATAGATTCTTATACAACACATTCAGGAAATATGCTGCCTTCATTTAGAACTGAGGTGCATTTGGAAGTGTAGCTCATCTGAACTGTAAAACTGCTATAACTTGCAATTTTAACCTTGATGCAGTAGTTACCTTCATGGAAGTAGCTTCTTTTGTCTTGCATTTCCGGAATCACATAAGGTTTCTCCCTGCTATCATATCATACTTTAGCCTTAGTCAATAGCTATGCTTTATCATTCCTTAGCCTCTCTTATCAAACACCTGTAGTTTATGTGAGTTTTACAGTTAATGACATAAATAAATAGATTGCTTGCATATCTTAGTTTCTAGTAACTGTAATAGCTAGAGATAATACTGTGTTCTTATATTGGGTTAATGATTTTCCCAATACTAAATGTAGGTACAATGCGATGATTTTTGAAGCACTTTCTAACTTGACAGATCCGAATGGAATTGAGACCGGTGCTATTGCCAACTATATAGAGGTATCCTTTACTTTGTTTTTTTAGTTTGTTTCTAAATGATAGAATCTTGCCTACCTTATTAAATTACTATAAGAAAAGTAGTTAATTAGAGAGAGTTATCATGTGTATGTAAGTGTACAATAGTTAGAATGTGCAACTGTTTCGGGACCAATCGGTTCGGTTTGGGTACCAAACCGAAACCGTACCAGATTATACCTTCGGTTTCGGGCCCAAAAATTTCTTATCCCTTTTTTTTCGAGCCATTCGGTTTCGGGCCATTCGGGCCGGTTTTTCGGGCTAAAGTCCCACCCCTATTATTGAGCTTGAAAGGATCTAGCCCAACTACAGAGCCATCAAAACCTAACCAGTACAACGTTCCGTTATGAGCAAGTGCTCCAAATTTGGACTTTAAACCCAATCTCTCAACTCTTTGTGGTAATCGAACAACTAGTTCTATCCATTCACCAGTCTTGGATACGAAAATCTTGACAATGAGTTGAAGAGGATGTTGCCTCTCAAAGATGTGCACCATCCTGCACCTATTTTCGGCGTCCAAGATACATCCCACACCCATGCAGTGTAAGTTGAGACCAGGCATACGTGGAACAACAATCCATTGCTCGGTGTGTAGGTTGCAGATGTAGTAATCCGTCTTAGAAAAACCAGACGATGAATCATACAACAGAATCAAGTCATTATATGTTGGAGATATTTTGAATGTTTCAAATGTCTGTTTGTTGGAATCTGCAGTTTGGTAGGATTTTTTTGTTTGAGTCGTTCAATAACTCCTTGTGTTTAGGAGATAGTTCAGTTTCAATTTGTTGTTGACTTCTTCTTAGTTAGTTACCACAATGTTAGGATTGTTAGGAGTTGTGGGTTGCTTTTGTGTACTGTAATGGCTCTATAAAGCCAACTATTCTCAGTTGAATAAATTATTCATTCAGGAAAGTACTTATACGTTGAGTTCAATAGTTTTTTCATTCTGGTATCAGAGCACCATAAAGGGGCCTGGCTGTTTGATTAGAGTATTTTGAGTGCTTTGAGTGAAACACAGTGAGAAAAAGTGTGTGAGAGAGTCATAGAGAATGGCAGCAGAAGGAAATTTTGTGCCGGTGTCGATTCTGAGATTCGATGGGCATTATGATCACTGGTCGATGCTCATGGAGAATTTTCTCCGGTCCAAGGAACTATGGGATCTCAAAGAGAATGAGATCCAAACAGTGACGCAGGGGCTCAACAACCAGTCACTTTCTCTACGGTGGTGGCAGAAAGAGGACAACAAACTGAAGCACAATGAAAGAAGGTTGAGGAGCAACATTAGAGGATCAAGGAGATGAAGTTAAAAGATCTCAAGGTCAAGAATTATTTGTTCCAGGCGATAGATCAAACAATAATGGAGACAATCCTTAACAGGGAGAGCTCAAAGAGTATTTGGGACTCGATGAGGCAGAAGTATCAAGGCACTACTAGAGTGAAGAGGGCACATCGGCAGGCCTTAAAGAAGGAGTTTGAAGTTCTTCAGATGCGAGAAGGAGAAAAGGTGGACGAGTTTTTTGCTCGGACACTCACAATCGTCAACAAGTTAAAAGGTTCATGGGGGTGCGGACATGACACAAGTTGATATCGTCGAGAAAATTTTGAGATCAATGACCTCAAAATTTGATTATGTCGTGTGCTCGATTGAGGAGTACAATAACTTTGATATGATGATGTTAGATGAGCTACAGAGCAGCCTCTTGGTTCATGAGCAGAGGTTGAATCGTCATACTGGAGATATAAGAGAAGAGCAGGTTTTGAAGGTTTCTCATGAGGAACAATTTGAAGGAAGTGGCCAAGGCAGGGGATTTGTAGCTCGAGGACGTGGAAGAGGGAGAGGAAGGCAGTCATTGAACAGAGCTACTGTGGAGTGCTATAAATGCCACAAGTTAGGGAATTTTCAATATGAATGCCCTAGTTTGGAAAAGGCTGCAAACTATGTGGAGCTTGATGAAAAGGAAGAGCTTCTTTTGATGACTCATGTCGATCTTAATGATGCAAAAAGAGAGGGAGTCTGGTTTCTTGACTCAGGGTGTTCGAACCATATGACAAACAAGCAGTGGTTTATGTATTTTGATGAGCAATTTTGACACTCAGTGAAGCTGGGGAACAATTCAAGGATGTCAGTAATGAGAAAAGGAAACATCAAGCTAGAAGTCGGAGGAGTAACTCAAGTGGTGACTAGTGTGTATTACATTCCTGAGCTTGCCAATAATTTGTTAAGCATTGGTCAATTACAAGAAAAAGGCCTAGCTATTCTGATTCAGGAAGGAGAATGTAGAATTTATCATCCTCAAAGAGGTCTCATAATCCATACTCAGATGACAGCAGACAGAATGTTCGTGTTACTTGCCTCTGTAAAACCACAAACACAAAATTGTCTTCTAGTCACAACTGAAGACACTGTTGATCTCTGGCATCGAAGGTTTGGTCATCTAAACAGCAAGAGTCTTAGAACTTTGCAATACAAACAACTTGTCAAAGGGCTGCCACAACTGAAAGCTGTGAAAAAGGTGTGCACTGTATGCAACATTGGGAAGCAACATCGGCAGACCATGCCAAAGAAAAGTCAGTGGAGAGCTTCGAGAAGGCTGCAATTGATACATGCTGATATTTGTGGCCCCATAACACCAATATCAAATAGCAACAAGAGGTACTTTTTGAGCTTTATTGATGAATATAGTAGGAAGAATTGGGTTTACTATTTGTCTGAAAAGAGTGAAGCATTTACATCCTTCAAAATTTTTATGAGTCTTGTTCAGAAGGAAGTGGGAAGTGGTATAGATTGTTTGAGAACTGATCGAGGTGGTGAATTCACCTCGTTTGAGTTTAACAATTTTTTTGAAGCTCATGGTATTAAGAGGCAGCTTATAGCAGCGTACACTCCTCAGCAAAATGGGGTCGTAGAACATAAGAATCGAACTATCATGAATATGGTTCGATGCTTACTAACAGAGAAGCAAATGCCCAAGATGTTCTAGCCAGAAGCTGTTCGGTGGACAATACATGTGTTAAACAGGAGCCCTACTGTGATGGTAAAAGACAAGACTCTAGAAGAATGTTGGAGCAGAATCAAGCCAACTAAAGATTACTTTCGAGTTTTTGATTGCATTGGTCATGTTCACATACCAGACAGTAAGAGATCAAAATTGGACAACAAAAGTTTTAAATGTGTGTTTCTCAGATACAGTGATGAGTCCAAGGCTTACAGATTGTTCGATCCTATTGCCAAGAAAATCATAATCAGTAGAGATGTTGTGTTTGAAAAAAATGAGAGTTGGAACTGGGGGAGGAGTGAAGAAGAAAATAAGCTTGATTTACTTGATTGGGGAGATAGTGACTATGAAGCTGAAGATCATGATTTTAGTAACTCTGATGGGAGTGAAAGAAGTGAAGACGAAGAGGGTCAGACTGAACCACCTGCTCTAGTTGACTTGGATGGAAGTAGTGGACAAAGCTCATCTAAAGATAGTTCTCCGGGCTCACTTGAAAACAGAGTTAGAAGAACACCTGATTGGATGCAAGACTTTGTAAGCGGGGAGGGTCTATCTGGAGAAAAAGAATCTCGAAACCTTGCCTTGTTCGTTTCACATGAAGATCCAACTTGCTATGAAGAGGCTGTCAAAAGTGAGAAGTGGAGGAATGCAATGGATTTGGAGATAGAAGCTATTGTAAAGAATGAAACTTGGGAGTTAGTGAATCTACCAGTAGGTGCAAAGAAGATTGGTGTCAAATGGGTGTACAAAACTAAGCTTAATGAAAGTGGGGAGATTGATAAATACAAGGCACGCTTGGTAGCAAAAGGTTATGCTCAGAAACATGGAATAGACTATAATGAGGTGTTTACTCCGGTGGCTCGATGGGATACGATCCACATTGTTTTGGCCAAGGCTGCGCAAAATGGCTGGTTGGTATTTTAGCTGGATGTTAAAAGTGCAGTTTTGCACGGTGAATTAAAAGAGGCTGTGTTCATTGAACAACCACAAGGTTATGAGAATAAAGGTGAAGAAGAGAAGGTTTATCAACTCAAAAAGGCCTTGTATAGACTAAAGGAAGCTCCTAGGGCCTGGTATAGCAAGGTCGAGAGCTACTTTCTCAAGGAAGGGTTCGAAAGATGCAGTCATGAGCCTACCTTGTTTGTCAAAGCTGAAGCTGGAGAGAAGATCTTAATTGTAAGTCTTTATGTTGATGACTTAATCTTTACTGGTAATGATGCTTGTTTGATTGAAGAATTCAAGTGCTCAATAAAGTCTGAGTTCGAGATGACAGACCTAGGAAAGATGAGATATTTCCTAGGTGTTGAAGTTTAACAGAGTTTGAAGGGTATTCATTTGTGTCAGAAGAAGTATGCTCAAGAAGTTCTTGATAGATTTGGTATGGGAAGTTGCAATTCAGTAGAGAATCCCATAGTGCATGGTTCGAAGTTGACAAAGGATGGTGAAGGGAAGAAAGTTGATGCAACTCAGTTTAAACAAATAGTTGGTAGTCTCATGTATTTAATAGCTACTAGGCCTGATCTTATGTATAGTGTTTGTCTCATCAGTAGGTATATGGCCAGTCCAACTGAAGCACATTTGCTTGCTGCAAAGAGGGTGCTTAGATACCTCAAGGGAACTTTGGAGTATAATGTGTTTTATGAAAGTGGAGGTACAATAGAGTTGGTTGCATATACAGATAGTGAATATGCTAGTGATTGTGATGACAGGAAAAACACCTCAGGCTACGTGTTTAAATTGAGTGGAGGTGCTGTGGCTTGGTTCTCAAAGAAACAGCCTATTGTAACTCTTTCGACAACGGAAGCGGAGTATGTTGCAGCAACAACATGTGCTTGTCAGAGTATTTGGATGAAAAGAGTGCTCAGTCAATTCAATCCTTCTCAAAGTAAGTCTATTACTGTGTTTTGTGATAACTCATATACTATTAAGTTATCAAAGAATCCAGTTTTACATGGGAGAAGCAAACATATAGATGTGAGGTTTCATTTTCTACGTGATCTCACAAGGGAAGTTGAAGTTGAGTTGAAGTACTGTGGTACAAGAGAGCAGCTTGCAGACATCATGACTAAACCATTGAAGTTGGAGAGTTTTGAAAAACTTCGAGAGCTGCTGGGAATGAAGAAGCTGTCTGAGGTAAACTGATTGTCTTTGGCAATTCAGTTTAGGGGAGAAAATGTTGGAGATATTTTGAATGTTTCAAATGTCCGTATGTTGGAATTTGCAGTTTGGTAGGATTTTTCTGTTTGAGTCATTCAATAACTCCTTGTGTTTAGGAGATAGTTCAGTTTCAATTTGCTGTTGACTTCTTCTTAGTTAGTTACCAAAACATTAGGATTGTTAGGAGTTGTGGATTGCTTTTGTGTACTGTAATGGCTCTATAAAGCCAACTATTCTCAGCTGAGTAAATTATTCATTCAGGAAAGTACTTGTGCGTTGAGTTCAATAGTTCTTTCATTATATGTGGCTCTGGTGATGAGGCCGTTTTTGTTAAAATCTATGTGGCTTCTGGGAAGGTTATTATGATCGAGTTCTTCAAACCTCACAGGATGAGTATGCCTCAGAATTGTAAAGAATCGAAATCTAGTACGGCCTGAATGCTCCACGAATAAGAAGGTTTGATCTTCGTTGACGTGATGGCTTTGGAGATAGAGAGCACGATGGCTAGCGACATAAGGATTGGAGATGAGAGCCAACCAAGACTTGAAAACACACTTACATGGTAAAACAAACTTCCATGGAAGTTTACAAAGGACTTGAACCAATAAAGAGTGAGGGAGAATGGGAGATCATCAAATTTAGACAATATTGATCCTTTGCTATGACTGATAACCATGGCGCTCTGGATAAGTAAAAACGAGAAGCTAGAGAAGACGGAGTATAAACTTTAATCGCCCTAGCTTAAAACTTAATATGTTGAAGGAGAAAAGGTAAATGGATACGCAACTGAAAAATTGTATTTTATTCATTTGATAAATAACTTTAAATATTTATGACATTATAATCTGATACAATAAATCTCGCAGTAAATCAAGTATTGAGAGAATATCTGTTTCTATATTAATTAAGACAAGGTAAATGAATATGCAATTGAAAAACTGTACATTATTCATTCGATAGATAACTTTAAATATTTAAGAAATTACAATCTGATACAATAAATCTCGTAGTAAATCAAGTATTGAGAGAATATCTATTTCTATGCTAATTAAGACAAGACAGACATCTAAATACCAGAAGTATAATTTCCTCAAACAAAATAATAATACTCCATAAGAGACTAGAGGTTGATTAGGTTATCTCTTAAGAGACTTATGAAAATTTCGATCTCATATGGAAACCTAATCAAATCCAAAAAAATCATATCGAAACCTAATCAAATCAAATATCTCATAACCAAAGAATATATATATTGCTATAAATGAGTCCAATCAAATCACACACATGTACAATAGAACCTCGATTTAAAAATACTCTATATAGGAATGACCTCTTTATAGTGGTTAAAAATCTCGATCCCAACTCAAGACCAATTATAATTAGGAATAACCTCCACGTCACATTGTAATAAATTATAAACTTTTCTTATCCCATATATAGAAAATGTGTCTCCATAAAGTAATAATTGTCACCAATAATAAAACATTTTTTTGAAACATTGTACGTCACATTAAACAAATAATGGGTTACATTATACATAGATTCGCCTAAAGGGCTTGAGCTAGGGAATACAAATGTTCAAAAAGAACCTACGCATTCTAACAGGACCTAGATCAAAATATAACCACTAGAATGAATCACAAACAAACCATGTAACCATGATTAAGAGACATTACTTAAATGTTTAGACCACTGTAGGAGCGAGCACGGAACAACCATGCTCAAACAAAAAGTCTAAATAAAATCAAACTGAAAAAAAACCACTCGGATCCCAAATCCAAATCCATAAGGAATCTGAGCCCAAAACTCGACCCCAAAACCCAGTCAAAGCCCACAATCAATGCAACCTTAATACCACAGGATGCCCCATGACCCAAAAGACCAAAATGATAGCCCAAGGAGCCCAAAAACCAAGCCCAACTGACCCAACCCTAGGTAGGCCCAAGATCCAGGCCCAAAAGTTGATAGAGAGCACATGAACCACTCCCTTCCTCGCATCCGACGACATCGACCTCCGAGCAAGTCCAAACGCATGCACCTCATTTGGAACCTCGCCGACAAAGCTCGTCTTCTGGTAGCCAACCACCGGCAGTCGCGCAATCCCCCAGCAAAACTCACTCATTGCGAAACAAGCCAAAAGCCTCATACGAGCGATCAACACCCTAAGCACCCCCCCTTAGACACGCTCGTAACCACTCCTTCATACGTGCCCTTGGTGGTCGTCGAGCATCGGGATCTAAGAACCCAATGGAAACAAAAAAACCCGCTACGTGCCGACCACTTGCGTAGTGAGGAGGAGTAAACAGTGGGACGAACCCCTTTTCCATCGATAGGAGCAAGCGATCGGGAGGCCACATAGGGAAGGGAAGCTATGATGCTCGACGGAAACTAGGACTTTAAGGGTACTGCCGCCGCCACCGCATAAAGTTTTCTAGGGTTTGAGAGAAAAAACTTTCTCAACCCTCTCATTGAATATCACTAATAATAAAACATAATGTGATTTAAGAAAAATTAAATTACATTTTTATAGAAATTTGATGTGATGATCTATGCTTCATAGTTAATATCACATATTTGAGTTTGCTGGTATCTTTGAACTCATATTTATACTTTATATATAGTTTTTATCACAAATAAATTATTTTCTTGATATTTGCACAATAAATGTGATCTAATTTTTCAATAAACTTCCATTGAGGAATAAATTTTTTATAAAAATAAATTTCGCCCGGCCCAAAAATATAATTGTATATAGGTTCTACAGTATGTGCACGTCCATATGCGTATCTAGCTTAAAACTATAGACGAACAACATTACATTAAGAGATATGAAACATAATCCAACTAGGAGTGTAAAAATCAACGAGCTAAATATACTTTGTATACTAGTGGAGGGCACACACAAGTGTGTGTATATTTGGAGGCGATGAAACTGCTCACGTCTCAAAACTATCGTACGTGGCACAATGGGTAGTTCTTTTTTGGAAAAATTTCACTAATGGTGTCTGAACTCTGATTGTCAGGTCAGTTTGATACCTAAACTTTGAAAGTTATCAATGTAATACCTGGACTTTCAAAATTGTACCATTAGAGTATCTACGTCTACTTATTGTCAACTCTCAGTTAACAATGAGGATAAACCTGTCATTTTAACTATTTTGGCTGATTACTTATTTTTCTTTATTACTTTTCAATGTATTTTTAGTTCTTCCATTCTTCCTTCGGTCACCTCGGCCTCCGGTGGCTAAGAGCGAATGCTGTCTTGTCCAAGCCCTTCATCTGTGGCTATTGCTTCCTCAAATTCGAGCTTCTCTGCTTCTCCAAATCCAGATCTACAACACAATTTCAGAAGCTGATTACTTTGGGCCAATCGATTTGCAACTGTTGAATACCGAAAGAACTTGTGTACTAGGATTTAATTTGCAGTGATTTGGAAAACTGAATTTGTGTTATGTGATTGAGCCTATATAAAATAGTTAGTGATTTGAGATTGGGTTGTCATAATCAGGGAGCTGGAGTGAGTTGGAGAAATCAATTAATGGTGTAGATGAGGTGTTCTGGGTAAGCTTAATGCATGGGCCTATGAGGTATGGATGATCAGATATGAGTTGTGAAATTGAGTCTGAGAGACATGAAGATGTATGAAGAACTGGAGAAGTTGTGAATCTAGAAAAATACTAAATGGTCAAAAAACTTGGCATCTGATCGATGCTCTAATTGAAGCCAACCAACCTAGATTTGTATTTGAACGTTGATTTTATTCCTTTGGTAGAGATGCTTGATAGAAGCTAGTAGTGTAATTTTTTGAATATTCGATTGTTGGGAATACGAAGGTACAAAATTTGTGGTTGAGCTTAGATTAGTTCAGTGTAAATTGATTAGGTGAATCATTGGAGTAAGAACAAGGAGCAGTGGCAATGAAGAAGTTCATGACAAAAGAAAAAATTTATCAAAGAAATAGACAAAGAAAAAATGAACTAGAACAAGATAGAGAGTAATTAAAAATTATATCCTTCTCAGAATTTTTTTTTTAGGAAAATTCTTTTCAGAAAATTGAAAATTATAAAGTTATAACTTTTTAAGCTATAAGCATACTTGGGTATGTACAACTTAATGGGGTTAAGAATAATGGTTAATGGAGTACGACTTCATGCGAGAGAGAAAGTGAGAAGTGGAGATGACCACTACCACTACAAGAAAAACTCACCTAGACTGCGGACCGTTTCCGTCGTCTAGGTGAGCATTTTCGTCGTCTAAGTACTTAGACGACGGAACTTCAGTGGACTAGGTTACGTCCTCCAAGTACCGTCGTCCATGTACTTAGACAACAGAATTGGAGGATTATGCGGTTCAAGTGAAACTTAGTCCCACTAAGACGACGGAGAACTCTTTCTCCGTGGTCTAAGTCATCACTTAGACCGTGGTCTTTTTCCACGGTCTAAGTGAGCACTTAGACCACGCAAAAAAATTCGCAGTCTAAGTGCTCACTTAGACTACGGAGACAGTCATATGCGCGGTCTAAATGAGCACTTAGACCACGGATATCCTTCCTATTTCCGTCGTCTAAGTGAACACTTAGACCGCGCATATGACTGTCTCTGTAGTCTAAGTGATTATTTAATTTTTTTAATTTAAATTAAAATACTAAATTCTCATTTAAATATTTATAAATTAATTAAAATACTAAATTGTTACTTAAATAATAAAAATTTGTACATACATGAAATTAAATTGTTCGAAATCGAAAAAAGGATATGATAAACTAAAAAGTAAAGGACAAGGGTGTTTTTGACTATTTGCCTTCATTTTGATTCTCATATGTGACACGTCATCAAAAGTAACAGAGTTGGGCCGGAAAACATGACTCGGGTACCTCGTTGATATGTTTATGAAAGTCTAGGTACCACATTGATGACTTTCAAAGTTTGGGTACTAAAATGACCTGACAGCCAAAGTTCAGACACCATTCGTGAAAATTTTCCTTCTTTTTTTCACTTCCTCTCATATGTGCGGTGCATATCCATTCATTCTATTGTTCCGTTACCTTTTTGTCCCTAATTAATTAAATTTTAGAGTGTCTAGATTTTAATTGTAGATGACATTTTATGGAATTATGAATGTTTGACCATCTCAATAGTCAAATGTCCATCTATTTTAATTAATAGAGATTCGCCTAATTGGATATGGTTCTTTGTTTGACATTAAGTGACTGAGTCCTTCTGCCATGTTCTGTGCACAAATGTGCGGGAAGGCAAAAAGATCACAAAGTCCTCAATGAATAATAAAAAATAAATAGTGAATAGTAAACAGTAAAGGGGTATCTTTTGTTTAGTTATTTTTTTTACGTATGTGTTTTTGAAAGTGTACTGGGCTACTAATTTGTTTATTCTAACATTTGTAGTTAAAAATCTATCTTCATTACTCGAAGGTAAACAATTATTTCTTATTATAAAAATTTCTCATTTTATAGCTAATCGCATACTAGGAAGAAAACTTAAGTTAATTAGAGAGTTTATTGCCAATTGCAAACAAAAAATCAAACTTCTAGAAAAATTAAGAAAAGAAGTTCCTCATTGACAAGCGGATAAACACCTATTCAAAGATATCTTATTTTCAACCAAGATATATCATTGTAATAGTTAATTATAAGGGTTATCGAACACGAGGAGTTGGTGAAACTAAATCTTAACACTAGATTACAATGCTGACAGACTCGACTACTGTATACTAATGACACTACTAACCTAAGCTAGACTACTCTAAAAGCTACGAAAATTTAACACAATACATTATACTCAGTGGTGGATTACCACATAAAATTTGAGGGTGTTCTGAATAGGTTTGGTTGCCGAAATAATTCGGCCAAGCTACAGCTAATGCAAAAAATAAATGCTAAAAGTAAAAATGCTAATGAATGCAAATGAGTTTAAACTATATGATTAATGAGTTAAAAAGCATGCAATTCTCCACCTTCATTCCACCTTTATAACATATACATACCCTAATGCACATATCTGATAAATGAAAGTTCCCAGGAAGAGTTGATCTTTACAACCACATCCTATTACCTAATCCTTATGTCTATGCAGGTTTGTCATGGATCTCCCCTATATCTATTCCTCTATGAACCCATAGTCATGGACCCCAAAGTTTACAAAGAAGAAAGCATTAAACTCTAGAAAAGGTTTGAGAAGCTACAAGGATTCGGAAGTACACTATGGGCGTGTCTCGCTAGACCTATGAATTTCAATTTCCTGACAGTAAAATCAGTGTATCACTATAAAGAATCCGGTGGAATAAATTATCTTCGATCGCCCGTATCTCATGACAATAGAATCCTAGCATGCATGGATGGAGCTAAGATGTAATATTAGGGGGGGGGGCTAAATATATTTTATAGGAAACTTGAAAAATAACAAAAAACAGAGAAAAAAATATGCTATATATATTCTTGTTGGTGAAAAATTGAAATAAACAAAATAACGGAAGAAAAAAACAAAAACAAAAAACTTGGAAAAAAAACATGCCAATTATGGTAAAAATATTGAAAAATATATGCAACTTTTGGTTAACAAACTGAAAAGAAAAAAAAAACTACAAATTTAATACTTGACATGATGAGAAGTTGAACTCACTCCCTCATGTGAACAATTTATTAGCTCCACCACTGAACCACTCAAACATTTATGCTCATATATGACACTGTAAATATTTATTAGAAAGTCAGGGATGGCCTGGGACCTTGCTAGCCCCTTAGTAGCTCCGTCTTTGCTAGCATGCATACTAAGTTGGCCACAAAAACAAACATACACGAATTCATACGGTGAATCATTCAAAGAAAAAAATATGCTATATATTCTTGTTGCTAAAAAATTGAAATAAACAAAAGAACGGAAGAAAAAAACAAGAAATTTTTTTGGTTAAAAACATGCCAATTATGGTAACAATATTAAAAAATATATGCAACTTTTGGTCAACAAACTGAAAAGAATATAAAAAAACTACAAATTTAATACTTGACATGATGAAAAGTTGAACCCACTCCCTCATGTGAACAATTTATTAGCTCCACCACTGAACCACTCAAACATTTATGCTGATATATGACACTGTAAATATTTATTAAAAAGTCAGGGAGGGCCTGGGACCCTGCTGGCCCCTTAGTAGCTCCGTCTCTGCTAGCATGCATACTAAGTTGGCCACCAAAGCAAACATACACGAATTCATACGGTGAATCATTCAGAGAAAGAAACCTCATTCAAAGAACATGCAAACGTAGGTTAAAGTATAGCATTAAAAAGACTTCATGTACATGGCTTCAAGCAGCCCCTTAACAATGAGTTTAGCTACTAAAAGTCATAATTAATAGCATCAAAGAATTCATAAAAGATGAACTAAAGTAGGAGAAGAAATAAACTCTTGATCCTTTCGAGATCGTAGGCTTGCAGTGTGGATCATCCCCCCTCCCCCCCCCATCCCGTTCAACTTCTTCTTCTTTCTTTTATTCTTGTTTCTTTCTGTTCCGTCTCTCTAAGTTCCAGCCGTCCTCCCATTCAACTTCTTTCTACCTAAATATATATATTTAGCTAGAGCAATTAACCTAGCTAGCCCACGTGCCAGACTCCTCCAAATCTTTGCCTTCTTCTTCTTTTCATTCTTCTGTTTAGTCTCCTTCTTTCCAAAGTCCAAGTCCAAACTGTCTCTTTCTTAATCTCCTCGCCAAGCTTCCTCTCACCAAGCTGCTCTCCAAAGATATATATATCTCCTCTTTTTTACTAAGTCAAGTTAATTAACCAGCCAAGCTCCTCGCCAAGCTTCCTCCTCTAGACTTCCTCACCAACTAGCAATATATATATGTCTCTTTCTTAAACTCTCTCTTCACTAAGCTCCAAAATATATTATTTAAGCCCATTTTCTTCATTAATCTCCAAAATACCTAAAAAAAAATAAACATAATTAATTCACTCGAATAATAATAATAAACTAAACATAGGAAACAATTAAATACCGAATAGACGCATAAATATGTGACTATCACTCGTCACGACAGAGCAAGAGTTGAGAAGAAAATTGCTTTTGAGCAAATGTATTTAGCTAATTGCTTAAAAGGTAAAGCCAACTTTAAAAAATATTTGCATAAACTATCCATCTGAGATTTTGGTTAGATCCACAAAATACTGGTATTAGAGCTTGCTATAGCTCAAAAAGCACAACGATGGGATCACCATCTGATGCAAGGTAACAAAAATCTTTATCAGAAATTTCTAAAAGCAGAGAGTATTTAGAAATTCTTCCAGCAGTCAGCAACCAATTACAGGAATTGGAAGCCAAAGTAGATTACATCCAGAATTAGCCGGAAGAAACATAAGAACTATTAACAAGAGTTAATAGTAAAATTGAGAGACTAGATCTTCAACAGATGAAGATCCTTGATTATGTTCAAAAGTTAGCTTAAGAATATAAAAAATCAAGCAATAATCCACCTCGAACAATCATTAGAAAGACTAGTGACTTCAAGTCACTACAAGTTCCAAAAGGGAACCCACTGCCAAAACCATTTTTTCAGTATTCTCTAGCAAATCTGTCAACCTTCAGATTGAGAGAACCTAAACACTAAGATACTCGTGACATGAAAATGTTAACCATCTTCAAGAAAAAATCGGTGCAGCTGTTGAATTCATAAGAGTTTGAATTCAACGAGATTGAAAACAACATCCGAAATGCTTCAATCCTGAAGTTTGAATTTAATCAGATATACAAGAGGGGAAGTATTGACATGATGGACAACCATCAGTTCAACATCCTTGAATTCACCACCCCGGCAACAACATGAGAAATATATCTCCTTTTAGTAACACCTGAAAACATTTCTAAAGTCAGAAAAAGAAACTTCAAGTTTATGCATATTAGAGCAGTCCAAGTTGGCACAAAATTACTAGCCAGAGAATGCCTAAACTGTCTAGTTCTATATGTCTTAGGCTGATCGATTTCTAGAAAAGTCTACTGGGAACGCTTCAAGCATCGCTATGCAATCAAGTTGCATACCTCAACTGCTTCCCGAACTTATCAACCAGCCTAGTTGATGTCGCTCACTGTTTGAGACTGAGAGTCAAAACAGATGACATGACCATGAAGGAATGCATGCAAGAGCTTGTAGTAGTTTATAGAATCTACTATAAACTAATGAACACAACAGTAGAGCCAAAGACCAGGATATCAAACATCTCATGTCTTACTACTGGTTTCCTTACTAATCCCAAGAACCATTCAGAGAAAATTCATAAGGTGACATGAGATGAGGTAACTTTCCCACTAGAGTGAAAATTATCTGGTCATAAGGGAAAGCCATAAAGCATGAAGGCAACAATCTATGAGAACTAGAAAACTGGAGATGTTAACCTCAAATTTGAAGGACACGAAAATAGTGATGTATCCCTCAAAAGCTTCAGAGGTGAAATCTCTAGACTATTTAGAAGATGCAAATCTACCATAGAAATTAGTACTAGGAGTACCAGAATCTCGATAAAAGCCAATCCAGTGATGGAGGAAGACTTTGATGCCGAGTTAGAAAGAAACATTAACATGCTAAGATCAGAAAGCTCAAAATCAAAACTCTATAAGCTTTATAAAGAAGCAAAAGAATGTAGAGATCCCTCTTGACTGGAACAATTGATCAAAAAGATCGAGAATTTAAACTTTAAAAAGGAAAGAAAAATCTTTCCTTATCTAGATGAGGATATGGAAGAAGGAGAGACTTCACAAACCACCATCCTCAGAATTGGTGGAAATACCAAACTTCCACATGGAAGAGGTCCTAGTGGAAAAAGGGGAGAAAAAGCTCCATCAGATTCATTCCATAGGAAAATACTCCAAAGGTGTAATCACACAATTAGGAGTATGGATTGATCTAGAAAAATCTCTAGACAAGAAAAAGACTATCGACGAATAGGCTGCTAGCCTAGTCATGGCAGCTTGCACGATCTTCGAAAAATTTAAAGCAAAAGACTTGCACAAAGTCTATGAATCAACTCTCCTGGGAATGGCAAAGAAATTCTACTTTCCTTTCAAAGAAACAATCAGAGGAAAGGAATGGCTGGAAAACATAAAAAGGGATAAGAATCCTTATATATACTTTCACCACTCCGCTATATGATCAATTCTGCAGAGATATTTCATACGTTGGAGAAAAAACCAAAGAGGTAGCAAAAACCAACATATATGCCTTCAAAATTTGCGATATGAAGTACTTCAAGGAATATCTGAATGAGTTTCAAGAATACTATTACACAATAGGAGAGCTGGAAAATACCGACTTAGTACCTCATATATAGGAAGCTTCCCGAACCTTGGAGGACAGCTATGAGAGAAAGCCTAGAATAAAAACCACCTAGAGAGGTTTTCGGTTGGAGGAGTTGCAGAACAAATTAGGCAACTTATGTGCGAACAGTGTAAAGCCAACGCTAGAGCAAAAGCCACCAAGAAGCAGCTCAAAGGAAGAAGTGACTTCTGTTCCAAAATGATAGATGCACCAACAAACTGGGGATGCGAAGAGAAGAGGCATAAGAAAAATCACTACCAAAAATATTTCAAAAGAAACGAAAGGAAGAATTGAAGGTTTGATCTACACATTTAGGCGTATTAATTAATATACTTTCTCTACATTTTTACTTTGATAATTGCTTAGTTTTATTAGTTTTGACTTATTTTGTTAATTTCAGGTGTTGACCAAAAGAGACGGAGTAAATGAGTCTACAAACACGCAAAACGCAGCAAAATAATGAAGAGAAGAAATTGGTTCGAAATTCCAAGGAAGAAAGAAGAAAAATTGAAGAGAAAAAGAAATCATTTGTTGACTAGGAAAACCTTTCCTATGTTGACTAGGATTTGAAAGCTTCCGGAAGGATCTTGAAGAAGAACAAATGAAAATGATTCCAATTAATTAGAAGACCATTTAGTTAGCCCAAATATGGATATCCAATCAGCCAATTTCATGGAGATCAAGATTTGGTAGGAAAATGATTCCCAAAGTCAAAAGAAGAAGGAAATCATGAAGAATAAGGAAAGCAGAATCTGCTTGTACAGATGGGCCAACTTCGAACGACAACTGGGAAAAAATAAGGAGTTAAGATGCGATCAACTTATGGTTGGAAAGGTATTTGAGTCTTCTTTCTAACGACACCAAAATCATAATTTTTGGAGATCTACAACTCCGGAAAAGTGCAAATCTTTACAGACTGCCAGATTTACCCGAGAATAGAAGGAAAACCTTATTTTAGGAGGAGAATGATTCTTGTAAGGCCTATAAATACAAGAGGCTCGGCCTCAAAGCAGATCATCACCTATTCTATGTCTTCTTGCTACCAAAATACACAAAGAAGCTCCACCACGAAGTTCTCCAAGTGCTAGGCCGAAGTTACACCATCACCACCCTAAAATTTCCATCTCATTCCTTCTAAATACGCTTAGTCCCTTTAGAAGGTGTGTAGCTTCCACCTTAGGCTCAATCCACTCGAGATTTTGCAGGGCTTACCGGAAATCAAAAAGTGTAAACATAGAACCTTTGCTCCGTAACTCTCCTTGTATTTGTTTTATTTTGTTTGTGAAGAATACATATTTATTTTGGTTTTATACTATTTTTGAGTTTAATTTATCTTCCATGTGTTTATGAGTTTTGAGTCTTGATTGCATGTTGTGTGTCATTCTTAATGCTTTGGTTGGGTCTAAAGATGAAACGCTTAGTCAATCGCTTTTTATCTTAAATCAATAGAGTAGAGATTAGAGTGTTTAGACGCTTAGTTGCACTTTAATTCAAAGTCATGACATGTAATCCGGAATTAAAACCTGTAGATTTCGTAGGTAATTAAATGAGATTATTTGTGTAATTGCAAAGTATGTGGGATGAGATGATCACATGTAAATAATTAATTTTGGTTTGTTTTTGTCGAAAATATGGTGAGGATTTTTGGGTTCTTTTTATGTGTTTGCTTGTCTATGAGTCAATGCATATTAGATTCCTATGATTTTTTGCTATATGTTTCGATGTTTTAGGTACTAATTAGATAGAAAATTTAGGTAATTAAACAACTCTTGATACCCTCCTTTCTATACACAAATATTGCATGCACCCTTCAATCCCTGGTTTAGAACGATACCATACTTATCAATGCTACATCTACACAAAAAAGGTTTAAATTGCATATGGTTGAATTATGTGTTAAGTGTTTATTTGATGCATGTTTTGGTCGTATCAAGGTTCAAGAGAAGCTCCAACTACAGAAGAGAAAAACAAAATCCCAGAAAGAGATTTTTCAAGAAGACAAGATTCCCTCAGGAATCAGAGAAGAAGAAAACTTATAGATATTGGTTATGCAAGGCCGAATGACACTATGCTAACGAATGTCCCAAGAAAGACAAAAGAAGTTCGAAAACTCTTCTTGGAGAATATGAAGGAGCCATAGAGATGGTAAACCTGAAAGGCTACGAGGTAGTCTATTCATCAAAAGATGATGAAGAGATGTATGTATATTGAACCTATTTAGAAGACGAATTGTCGAAAGAGTCAGAATCTGAAGAAGAGTATTAACCGAGAAAGGTTTATCTTCTTGAGATAAAGAATTAGGAAGAAGACACAGAAGAAGAAAATATTTCTTCTTACAAAGTCAACCCTGGATCATTCATTTGTGACTACTGTCACTGCTATGAGAAGGATGGAAGCCCTATGTTTTGTGAAGCGTCAAAGAAAACGTATCATAAAGAATGCTTTATAGCTGAAGCAAGGAGAAAGATAAAAAATAGTTCAATAAACCAATTTATTGAACAGGAGTACGAATATTACTCCTATGAAATAGAAGAAAAGCAAGAGATTATAGAAAGAGATCTAGAAATAATGAAGTTCGATAATAGTACTAAAGAAGAAGTAGTATATGCAGAAATTCCAGTTCATGATACGAAAGAAGAAAAAGTATATGACGGTGAAGAAGAACAATGCAGTCCTTTTATAGAAGATGAAGCAAGTTCTTCAAAACAGAATCTGTGCAAAGCAGCAACTGTTTCTACAAGTATATTCAACAATTACATGGAGATTGGGTTAAAGTTTCCAAGATATAAGAAGTATCATCTACACGCCTTTGTGGATAACGGTTCTGGTTTCTATGTAGAAAAAAAGTTTGCTATACCAGAAGAGTTATGGATAACTGATCCAAAAAGAGGTGTAACTGGAAAAACTGTAGAAGGAAGGAACATTTCCATGAATACAGTTGCCAACAAGGTTCAAATCTCGATAGAAGGAGGAACCTTTGTCATTAAAATTATTTGGCAATCAGAAATCCAATACTCCGATGTGTTGATCGGCAATGACTTCCTGCTACAATAGAATTTCATTCAGAAGGGTTCGAGAAGAATCGAAAAACCTTCTGAACAGAAAGGCTTAAAGAAGCAAAAAGTATTATTGGTCCAAGATTCACAGAGCAATATTAGAGATCGTAGCAGAATAGTGGTGGATACACACCAAAATTCGAAACAATACTACAATATAAGCAACAAGAAGAGTTGTTTATTGAGGAGTCATCATCAGAAGAAGAAGATTCTGATGAAATGGAGTTCTGATAGTCGTATATTTATGCGTCTATTCGGTGTTTAATTTATTTCCTATATTTACTTTATAGTTATTTAATTGAGCATTTTAATTATAATTATTGTTTTATAGGTTTTGTGGAGGAATAAAAAAAAAGAAAATAAAAGAGGGATTCCTACCTAAATACGGATTCAAGAAGGAGTTTTGTGCAATTAAAGAAACATATTCCAATGTGGACTCTAGGAGATCAATTTGGGGATATATAAACCTATTTTTTGTTTTTGGGAAGGCTAATCAGCATATTTGAAGAGAAACTCAAGCAGAAGAGAAAGCAAGCCGCCAGGAACCTGAGCACCATTTTCGATCCATCAAAGCATAATGCTTCGATCCATCAAAACTGGACGGAAATTCTAGTTCTTCATCTTTTCTTGATCTGTAAACTCTACGATTTGCTTTGATTCTTTTAATTATGACTTTTAGTAGCTAAACTCCTTGTTAAGGGGCTGCTTGAAGCCCTGTACATGAAGTATTTCTAATTCATACACTTTAATCTAATTTTGCATATTCAATTCGAATGAGGTTTCTTTTTCTATGTGACTCACCGTATAAATTCTTGTGTGTTTACTTTGGTGCATAACTTAGTATACATGCTAGGATTCTATTGTCATGAGATACGGGCGACTGAAGATTATGGTTCTTCCACCGGATTCTCTACAGTGATACATAGATTTTACCGTCGGGTGATTAAAACCCTAGGTATAGCAGGACACGCCTATAGTGTACCTGTGAACTCTTGTAGATTCTCAAACTTTTTCTAGATATTAATGCTCTCTTCTTTGTAAACCTTGGGGTCCATGACTATGGGTTCAATAAAGGAATAGATGTGGGGGAGGTCCATGCCAAACTCACATAGGCATAAGCATTAGATAATAGGATGTGTCGTGTCGTGTCTATCGATTTTCCTGGGAACTTTCATTGATTTGTTATGTGCATTAGATTAAGTATGTGTTAGATAAATGAAATGACTGTGGTGGATTGAATTCCTCTTAACCCATTTATCATATAGTTTAAACCTTTGCATTCATAATCATATTTACTTTTAGCATTTACTTTCTGCATTAGCTGTAGCTTAGCCGATTCAGTTAGGTAATAAAATCAACTCTGAATACTCTAAAATTTTGTGTGGTAGTCTATCACTGTGTATATATTATTGTGTCCAAATTTCGTGTTATTTTAGTCTGTCTAGAGTAGGGTCGTAGTGTCATTAGTGTACAATAGTCGAGTCTATCAGCATTTTAGTTCCGTGTTAGGATTTAGTTTCACCAGTTCTTTGAGTTCGATAACCCCTATTTATCATACTACATTGATATATCTTAAGTGGAGAATAGAGTATATTTGCATAGGTGTTCTCACGCCTATCAAGTTCTGTAGGTTTCATGGCAACAGAGAATTCAAACATCTTGATGCTCCACCTCAAGCCCCTACCAGAATCCAACTCAAAGAGCACACTATCTACAACATTCTCAAGAAAGATTGTGACAAGTGTAAACAAGAGAAAATCCTCAAAAAAGGAAAGCGAAGAAGTCCAAGAAGCCTAGTATGAAGACTAGATTCGATAATGGAGACCCTACCATTGTGTTGCTTCTTGATCAAGACAAGTATCATTACAATGTGTCTTATAATCCTTCTGATAACCAGCACACGCTACAAGAGGGTTTCTCAGTGAAGAATCATCAGAAAACGAAGATGAGACAGCTGAAGTCGCATTCATAAAAAAATATAATCTCAAGCACTTCAAAGCTAAGCTCGAGAAACGGAAGAAGCATACCCTTGGAGAAATCCAAGCAATGCTCAGAAACAATATTGACATTAATCCTCTAAAGTTTTAGGAAAAGACCTAGTGGTCTATGAGCTCAAATTACATGACATGAACTCCATCTGTCACATAAAAGTTATCCCTCAATATATATAGATATATAATTGTCCACTGAGAAAATTAGTCAGGAGAGAAGTCACCCTTAAAAATTAAGCATGCAACAGTGAGTTTGTTCTCATAAGCAACTCGATGAGAAAACCATAGTTAAAGTTGTGGCTTAATAAAAGCTAGCTTGTTTTTTTTTGGAAACTCCTCCTCTTTCTAGTTTTGTAGTTTTGTCCAAAAGGGAGCAATTTTTTGAAAAATTAGGGAAAATAGCTCCAGCACATTGCTGTGCGGAGCACTGTAGGTGCACTCTTAAGTGACTATAGGCACTACTACTGCCGCCTTAGTAGTTAAAACTTATTATCAATTAGGAAAATACATCATGTTGAACTAGCCATATGCATTTGTGATCCATGTAAACCAGGATCTAATAATCAGCAGAGACTATCAGCTTTCAAGTCCTAGCTAGTTTTAAAGAACCCCCTTAGCCTTCATGTACTCCACAGATTGGTCATATATGTCCTCAATCTCGTACTTGAATGTGAACCCTTCCTTCTTGAGCTTTTCTGAAGACATTATGATCTTGGCCTTGGAAGGAAAATCTCCAAATCTGCCATTGCAAAACGAGAATTAGTATCTGAGACAGTGCAATGTCTAAATTAAATAAATTAGTATCTGAGGCTTACTCAGTGGGGACTTTGTAATCAGGATATCTTTTGCTGAGGAACTCTGCGAGATCAGTAACACTGGTATTTGTGGCACAGCATATGAACCTACCAGAAACAGTTTCCTTCTCTGCCAAAAATATGTGAGCTCGGCAGACATCCTCCACATGTGTAATGGATATGGAACCTGATAGCATTTGCATGCCTTTTAAGCCATTTATGAGAAATTCATTTCCTGTCAAAGAGTCAAATTGCACAATTAGAACACCATGGTGCACATATAACCAGCTACAAGACATTTAAGAGTTTTTAATTAAGTTGAGGAGTGCACATATAACACACCTGTGATCAAACACATGGAGAGGGCAACACTGCTGGGGATGTCTGGAGTAAGAGAAGCACCAGTCATAAGGGAAGGGATCACGGTGATGAGATCAATGTTGTTTTCTTTGGCGAATTTCCAAGCTGTCTTCTCAGCTAGTACCTTGGATACAGGATAGCCCTGAAAATTTTAAGAAAGTTTTGTTTAATAACTATAGTCTACAGAACAAAATAATAGACTAAAAGAATTCTGTGATTTACCCAAGTAGGTGGCTTAGCAGTAGTTAAGAACTCAACATCAGACCAGTCATTTTCATCGACAACCAAGCCTGTTCCAGTAAGAGTATTGAGACTTACTGCAGCTGCTGATGATGTTAAAACGACACGCTTAACTGTTTTGGCTTTCACACATGATTTCATTACGTTTAGTACTCCTTGGACTCCTGGCTTGATCATGTCATTCTGTACATTGGATGAGGAAGTGAGTACATACTACATATATAGTTCTAATGCTTTAGCAGAATAACTACATCAAAAAGCAAGTTTTAGCTCAGAAATCCCATATGAATATGTACCTCAGGATCTTGTGAGCCAAAGTTGACTGGTGTGGCAACATGGAAAACAAGTTCACAACCTGCTATGGCAGCATCAAAGCTCCCTTCATCGGTTAAATCACCTCGAAAAATGGTCAGGTCTCCCAAACCTTGCAGTGATATCAGGTGACAGATCTTCTTTTCATTATCTGTGTACCAAATGCACAAAATGAGGGACAGTCCAAACTTGGACACCGTTACTCAGACACCACAGTCAAAACATTAATTACCCTTAGTACTAAAATTTAACAGAGTAATTAAATAGATTGATATGGGAATTCACTGCAGTTAAAACTCAATTTAATAACATCCAAGGTAAACAAAAGAAGGCTATAGTGCAAGACATATATATATATATGTGTATAGTTTAGAAGAAATAATGTACACGAGAGACTAGCTAGCTATAGGAAGTAAGTCTTATGACCAGGGTCTCTAGCAGTGGTCTTGACGGCGTAGCCCTTCTCTAGCAAAAGCTTGATCAGCATAGACGCCACGAAACCGGTGCCGCCGATCACACAAGCAGTTTTCTTTGAGGTAATTGGTTCGGTGGCGGCCATGGAAGAAGCTGGTTTGATCGGATGGTTACGTTGGAGTGGACACACTGGTTTCGGAAGAGAGCTTTGATAGTTGGTGTCGTACTATCTTAGTGATACGAGCCAAGTGTTATCTATATAGAGTAGGAAGGTTGTTCAACACGTATCTGATTGTGGATGAAGATGGTGAGCACGTGGACGACGAAGGCTCCACCAACTCCGATAGACTAATAGACCAGTTAGTAAACGATAAGTCTTCTAGGATCTTGATCTGATGAGAGAGCATAAAATATGGAACACTCGGGTCATTTTCTATAGATCAAAGCTCTGATGGGGATTCAAATAGAAGTTAGGTGATGAAATTGAGCTTACAAAGCTAAAAGGACCTAATTTGAGACTTTGAGTTAGGTGAAAGTTGTTAGCTACCTTCACATACATGTTAGCGTTTTGCATGGTATATAGATTTCTAGATCAAGGTCGTGATGGAGTAAACATACGAAAGAGAGTAGAGTTTGAAAGATGTAGTAGAAGATCACATAAACTTAGAAACAACAAAATTAAGCAAATGAAAATAAAAAATAAAAACAAAGACATAAGTTTTAGGAAAACAGATCGCAAGATGGTCTCATTTGTAGATGAGCACATAGCAAGGTAGAATAGCAGTCGAGTGTTGTACGCATAGATCGTTGTTGTCAAGAGCCACTGAATCAAACTCATCCGGAGTTGGTGCAATCTTCCGCCGAGAGCACACCCTAGGCCTAACCCTCCCAGCAATCACTCTACACACTATTACTGCCTTCTTCTGCCCTTTGGCCAATGTTACATCGGCTTTTTTAAGGGCGGCAGCTGCGGTGGAACATGTAACCGCCTGTCCCAACCCGTCTTTAAGAGCTACACACAAACCGCAGCTAGGACATAACTCTAGGCTAGAACTAGAACCACTCGAACTTTTAAGTGAGCATGACACAGTTGTGCCATAGAACCTGTTATAACGAATATAAGAAAGAACACAGATTTATGTGGTTCACTAACGATATGTTGGCTACGTCTACGGCAGAATGAGAACATTGTTATTTATCTTTGAGGAAACCAGATTACAGAATATAGAATTTACCATACTAAGTTAAAATAACCTATAGGATAAGACCAGATTGCAGAATACCAATATCACACACACTGTTAGCTAATAACCTGGAGTATATATATATAGCCTAACAAAGTCTTGAATACCAGAGGAATCTTAGACCCGAACGTCTGAGGAATCCTAAACCGGAATGACTGAGGAATCTCTATTCCTTACGGAATCCTGAATAGCAAGCCAACTCTTTCACCAAAGACTCCTTGCTAAAAAAATCCTCGCCAAAGACTCTGACTCTCTCACCAAAGACTCTGACTCTCTCGCATAACCTGATTCAAGGCATATTCTAACAAATCTCCACCTTGACTTGAATCCTCTCCCAGATAACCAGATGTACCAAATGCACCATAACAGTGCCAGATGTACGACCAACTCTCCTCTGCCCCAGATGTTGCCCCCAAAGGACCCAAATGTTACCCCCACAGGACCCAGATGTTGCCCCCGTGGGCAACTAGCAGCTTCTAACATTAAGCAAGTCCAAACATTGTTAGAACTTGCTATGTGAAACTGGCTCGGTGAACATGTCAGCTGGATTATCAGCGGTACCCACTTTGTTCACCTTAATTCTCTTTTCACTTCTTAGAAAAAGATACCTGACATCAATGTGCTTAGTCATCTCATGATGAACTTGATCCTTGGCTAAACAGATTGCACTCAGACTATCACAATACACTATAGCTCGATCGTGATGTAAACCCAAGTCACTAACTAGTCCTTTCAACCAGATTCTATTTTTGGCTGCTTGTGTCAATGCCATATTGTGACGACCCAGAACAGAATCGGTTGAGTAATCGGCTTAATTCACGTGTTAGCGTGTAATTACAGTTTTCGATAATTGTGTGATTTGCCGGTTTTGATTACGACTTAATTATTGGCCGAGAATTTGAGTTGATTCTCTTCTCAAGAGTTGTCGTACACGTGATTTCGAATTCGTGGCCGGTTCCGGATGATTTTTCCGATGACCGAGGAATATAATATGATTATTTGAAGTTTCAGAATATCGACGAGTTTATCCGTTCGTTTCAAGTTTATCTGAATCGTGATGATTATCTGTTTGGACCTTCGATCGTCTTGAGACGCGAGTATAAATATCAGAAATAGTCGAAAAATTTTCGAAAACACTATTTGAGGCGTTGACCGAGCGTTGACCGAAATTTGAACCCGTTGACCGTTGACCTGAGGAGACTATTCACTCGGTTACTGTTCATCATCGGAGCTGCTGTTCCAGGCCGAATTTGGCCACGACCTTGGAAGGTAAAATCTTCCTCTCGTGATTCTAAGAAGTTTAGAACTTGGAATTTCTTTATTTGGTTGAGAATTGAGGGAGAACGAGCTCGGTGAAGTTCTTGGATTTTGCTGGATTCGGGTGGCCTTCTCCGGTGACTTTTGGGGTCGGGGCTTTGAGGGGGAAGGTTTCCCTCAACCTATATATGCTTTTGGTAGAAGGAATTTGGGTTTGGTTGTCGTTTGAAGCTCGCCGAAATCTCACCGGAATCCATGGATTCCGTGAGTTTCGAGCTCAATTCCGTCTGGTGGGCTTAGAATTGGGTCTCGGTGTAGAAGAGAAATGTGTTGAGGTTAAGGAGAACTTGTGATCTAGAAATTTGGGCCGGGATCCGTCACCGTTAACGCCGCGGCGGCGGCGGCGGCGGTCAACGACGGAGCTCCAGCGACCGTTGACTTTTTTGGAAATGTGTCGAGTTATATGTTGTTTCGCTCATATTCGTGCCCCGATCGTCGCCTTGAGGTTTTCGAATTGATTTGGGTATCGGATTTTCAGTCGAGGGTTTTGAGTGGAGATTTCAGGAATTTCGTCGATTATTTTGCTCAGTATTATATGTTTCCGGGAACGGTTGGTTTCCGCGGTGTGGTACAGTGTTGTGGATTATGATTTTGATTAGATATGTTTTATGATTATTCAGGGGATCGAGATCGTGCTTCGGGGGAGGGATCTTCTGCCGGGCCACGTGATTAGCGCGAGTGCGCGTTTTGCTCACCTTTGAGTGGACAATTTCTTTTCACTGATAATCGCGAGTCTTATTACATGTTTTACGAGCATGAGCATGCATATGAGATATTGATTTATATGAGCATGTGTTATACGATTATGCTTATACCATTATACATTACGTATATGCATTTATATATTGCTTTACGCATTTGCATCGAACTATTTATGATTTGGTTTACACAGAGTACAGTATCAGTATATGTTGTTGTATCGATAAACTTGCATCCCGGCTGATCCCCGAGGGTACCTACTAGGGGGGATCTGTACCTTGTGCCGATGTATTTCCGGGTGGAAACAGATACCCTGACCTGAGGCCTTTCTGGCTAGAATCACGTGTGGGTCTGGGATCCCATGATTCAGACTGTACTAGCACGGAACTGTCCATGAGCGACCCCGTGGGATTTTTACTTGCATGCTCAGTACGCTGGAGGAGTATGAGTTTACCTCGTGTACTTTATTATGTTTATTCATTTTGACTTGCATATGTCATTATAACATATTATATTCGGCGAAAGACATTTATTTTCGTCCACTCACTCTAACGGTTTTCATGTCTTTCCCCTGGGCTTTTCGGTTTCCGTGCTCAGTTTGCAGTTCAGGTTCTGGTGTTTCACGTCGTGGTTGGAGACTAGTTGTTCGAGCCACCTGTGTTTTCTAGTAGGTTTCTTGTTTCGCCTACTGATGTATATTTTGTATATATTTACACTAGAGGTCGCTCTGATACATTCTGATACATGTTTTATACGTTTTTTCCCGGATATATTATATATTACAATTATTTTTATTGTTTATTGTTAATGATATGATATTGAGAAATCCGGATGGGATTGGTGCCCACGGTTTGACTTTTGTGGCATATGATGAAGTGTTATTTTCCGGGTGCAGGTAATGGCAATTTCGCGTTAGTAGCATTACTCTGTCGAAATTTTAATGGTTTTTGTTGGTTCACGTTTTCAGAAGGGGTTCGATTCCGGTTTAGGCAACTAAATCGGGGTTGGGTCCTTTCACATATACTTCGCTTCTGTAGTTGACAAAGTCATTGTAGGCTTCAGAGTAGCTTTCCAACTAACAACCGAACCACCAAGAGTAAAAACATAACCAATCATAGATCTTCTACTGTTAACATCTTCAGCATAATCTAAATATGAATAAGCAGTTACTAAACACTGTGTATCACCTCATAAATGAGACCAACATCAAACGTACCTCTAAGGTAACAAAAGATCATCTTCATAGCTTGCCAATGCGTCTTGCCAGGCTCACCCATAAACCTATTGACAACACTAACAACATGTGCAAGATCAGGTCTAGTGTAGATTATAGCATACATCAAGCTTCCTACTGCACTACCATAGGGAACTAGAGACATGTACTCCTTCTCCTTAGCAGATTTAGGTGCAAACACAGTAGACAAATGAATGTTTGCTGCACTTGGATTATCTAAGGATTTTGCTATAGACATGCCAAATCTCGACAATATCTTCGATAAGAAAAGCCTCTTCTAACTCCTATATGTAGATCTCCATTCCCAGAATTTTCCTAGCTGCACCCAAATCCTTCATCTCAAACAGCACTAAGAAGACCCTTCAACTTCTAAATATCTGACTTGTTCTCTGCAGCTATCAACATATAGTCTACATACAGGACCAGATAAATGAGAGACTCATTTGATACCTTGTTGTAGTAGACATAACAATCATACAGACTCCTGATGTAGCCAATCTCCATCATATAACTATCAAACCTCTTGTACCACTGCATCGGTGACTGTTTTAGTCCATACAAAGATTTCTTCAACTTACAAACATAATCTTCTTTTCCAGGAACTTGGAAACACTTTGGTTGAGTCATGTATATCTCCTCCTCCAACTCTCTATATAGAAAAGTTGTCTTGACATCTAGTTGCTCAAGTTCTAGATTCTGATATGCGATTATGGCTAGTAGCACCATGATAGATGTATGTCTGACCACTGGCAAGAAAATCTCATTGTAGTCTACACCTTCTTTCTGATGAAACCCTCTTGCAACTACCCGAGCTTTATACTTGATACCCTCAGTAGGTGACATCCTTTCCTTCTTCTTGAAAATCCATTTGCAAGTAATAAATTTTCTCTCCTGAGGTCGATTGGCCAATTCCCAAGTCTGATTCTTATGAAGTGACTCCATCTCGTCCCTCCCATTGCAGCAAGCCATTAGGCATACTCAGTATATGTAACTGCTTCCTTGTAGGTGAATGGCTCACGAGGATCCACTTCTTCAGCAACCTGAAGTACATAAGCCACCATATCCTCAAAGCCATACCTCGTGTGAGGCTTCCCAAAGTTTGCTCTCCTAGATCGATTAAGAGTTAAACTGTGCTGGTTAACTACTAGTCGCTCTATTTCTGAATGTGAGTGTTGATCTCTTTGCTGTGGTTCACTCTCATCTTGAGTGTCTTGCTGCTCCACCTGTTTCTCAACACTACCATTCTTTGATACAACGATAGACTTCACAGTAGGGTTAAACATAGAATTTTCATCAAAGACTACGTTTCTACTGAGTATAACCCTCCTTTCAGATAGAGACTAGATTATATACCCTTTTAACTCCATCCCCATAGCCTACAAATACTCCCCTTTTAGCTCTTGGTTCTAGTTTACCCTCACTTACATGATAATAAACAGTGCAGCCAAAAACTCTCAGATTTGAGTAATCAGCAGACTTTCCAGGCCACATCTCATGAGGGGTTTTGAGATGTATACAAGTATGAGGTCCACAATTTATCAGATATAGTGCTATACTAGCAGCTTCTGCCCATAACCTTTTTTCTAATCTAGCATTAGAGAGCATGCACCTAGCTCTCTCCAGAAGTGTCTGATTCATACGTTCTGCCACACCATTCTGCTGCAGTGTGTCCCTGACTGTATGATGCCTAGCAATCCCTACATTCTTGTAGAACTCATTAAAATCATATCAGCAGAATTCCATACCATTATCAGTTCGCAGCCTTTTGATCTTCTTCCCTGTTTGATTTTCAACCAACGCTTCCACTGCTTGAAATTCTTAAAGGCTTCACTTTTATGCTTCATCATAATCACCCAAGTCATTCTTGAGAAATCATCAACACAAAATATCTGTGACCTCCTACAGACTCAACGCGAGACGGACCTCAACAGTCTGAATGGATGTAATCAAGTGTGCCTTTTGTTCTGTGAATTGCTTTAGGAAACTTGCTGCGATGTAATTTCCCGAAGACACAATGCTCACAAAATCTAAGGTCCTTTACCTTGTGGCCACCAAGAAGATCTCCTTCTACCAAAATTTGCATCCCTCGTTCACTCATATGACCGAGTCTCATGTGCCATAGCTTGGTCATATCCTCCTTGTGAACCTCCAACGATGCAGTAGCAGCAGAACCTGACAGTGTAGAACCTTGTAGAATATACAAAGTACCCCGCTTTACACCTTTCAGAACCACATTAGAACCCTTGCAGACACGTAGAACTCCACCTTCACATTTGAAACTGAACCCCTTGTTATCCAAATAACTCAGAGGTATCAGATTTTTTGTCATGTGTGGAACATGCCTAACCTCGTTCAATGTACAAAATTTACCATCATGTGTCCGTATTTTAATTGAGCCAATTCCAACCACCTTGCAGGAAAAACTGTTAGCCATAGAAACATTGCCTCCATTTACCTGCTCATAGGTTGTGAACCACTCTCTGCGTGGACATTTATGAAAAGACACCCCAAAATCTAGAATCCACACATCAATGTGATGTGCATGTTCATCAGCAACTAGGGCAGAATCCTCTTCTGAATTGGTGTCATCTTATGCTACAGCAGCAATACCTGATGGTTTCTCCTGCTGCTTCCTCTTTGGACATTCCCTTTTCCAATGTCCCCTCTCTTTACAGTAGTTACAAACATTGTTGGATTTAGGACCCTTGAAACTTGGTTTCTTGAATTTCTTCTTCTCCGAGTTTTCATGTCCTTTACTTCTACTAACTACTAACCTAGCAACCTGATTATCTGTACCTGTACCAGTCGCCTTATGGCACAACTCTCTGGTATGAAGAGATGATCTAACCTCCTTTAGAGTCAACGTATCTCTCCCAACGATAAAAGATTGCACAAAATTCTCATATGATAACGGTAAAGATACCAGCAGAATTAAGGCAGCATCCTCATCATCGATTTTAACATTGATATTATGCAACTCTAACAGAATTATGTTCAAATGATCTAAGTGATCTCTCAGAGGCGCACCCTCTTGCATACGCAGACTAAACAGACGTTGCTTCAGAAGCAACTTGTTGGTTAAAGACTTCGTCATGTATAGACTCTCAAGCTTCAACCACAGACCAGATGCAGTTTCCTCTTCTGCGATCTCGGTGATGATATCATCTGCAAGGCACAACATAATTTTTAAGTGTGCCTTCTCGTCCAGATTGGACATCTCAGCGGTTTCGGGACCCACTGCCTTCTTCGTCAACGGCGCCCACAACCCTTATTACTTTAACAAGGCTCGCATCTTGATCTGTCATAAAATGAAACTGTTCCTCCCCGTGAATTTGTCGATCTTCATATTCACTCTAGACATCCTGAGCCTAAGCTCTGATACCAATTTGTTATAATGAATGTAAGAAAAGACACAGGTTTACGTGGTTCACTAACGGTATGTTAGCTACGTCCACGACAGAAGGAGAACAGTTCTATTTATCCTTGAGAAAACCGGATTACATAATACAAAATTTACCACATTAGGTTAAATAACCTATAGGATAAAACCAGATTGCAGAATACCAATATCACACACACTGTTAGCTAATAACCTAGAGTGTGTGTGTATATATATAGCCTAATAGAGTCTTGAATACCAGAGGAATCCTAGACTCGAACGTCTGAGGAATCCTAAACCGGAATGACTGAGGAATCCCTATTCCTTACGAAATCCTGAATAGCAAGCCAACTCTTTCGCCAAAGACTCCTCGCTAAAAAACTCCTCGCCAAAGACTCTGACTCTCTCGCCAAAGACTCTTGCTTGCGAGACCTTATTTCAAGTCATATTCTAACAATACCTTTGAAGCTCATTCCCATTAGCCTTGCAGTCTACTGATTCGTTTAGCTTCCCTACCCCTTGTCTGTTTTCCTTTTTAGACCAAGAAAAGTCAGAAGGTGGTGCATTCCTAGTCTTTATCATTACCGCGTTTCTACATTCTTTGAACTCAAAACAGGTATTAGGTCCATTCTTCACCTTTATGATCCTCCACACGCCTTCTTCCTTCAAATCTTATTCTACTGCTCCCCTTTCGTCTCCGTCTAGCTCAGTGAGACCAACATACCTCAACAGAGGTGAGTGACAACTATCTCCTAGATTTCGCACTGCTAGCACTATATCATCACTACCAGAACTAGTGTTCTTGTGAATGAAGTCCAATGTATCATCCAAGAACTCTGAGGGGAGACTTGACTTGACAGCCCCTAATTCTGAGGGAATACTTAAACTTATGCCCTTCATAGAAGCCCCCAAGCATCTTGTATTGTTTGCTAGAACTCGGAAACGATGGCTTGCTTGCTTTATACTAATGTGTTTACTACTAACAAATTTCGCGAAATTTTTTATAACACGTTGTAGCCCAACCCCAACCATTATATCTCTCTCTCGAACCACCATTTCCATATATTATCTTACAATGTTCTTATGCAAGCACTATATTCTATGCCAGCTTATTAAATAGAGAAAGAGAGCGGACAATTCATGGACTATAGGATATATACCTACTGATCGGTGCATAAATATGCACCTCTATGCTATTTATTGATGCTCATATACTTATTCTTTTGTTATTTATTCAGAGATATTAGCTTACATTATTGTTTTATAGGTATTTTGAGTCAATAGGGAGAAAAGAAGTAAAAAAGTGGTTTACAGCTTAATTTGGGAAATCTGCATATACAGGTCAGTCAATTTCAATAAAGAACTGAGAGAAGCTCAAGATGAAGCAGAAAATGGTATTTATATGGATGGAAAGTCCCAGTTGTTTAGTTTCCATAGCTACTTTCTTTGAATGTGATTATCATGTGTCTAGAGAAAGTTATGGTTATTTTAGTACACAAAGGTCAGTTGGCTCAAAAACCTGACTTTGATGAGAAAGTTGTGTTTGGAAGCCCAAATCACACCAAGGAGCCCAATGAAGAATTTGTACTTTAAAATCCAATCTAATACTGTTGTGGTTATGGAAAAGAAGTCAAGAGTTAAAAGGATTAAAGAAGTTTGACTTATCAAAGGAAATAACCCAAAACCTAAGTAAGTAAGGAGATACTCAATCAAGCCTCTATAAATACTCTTTTTGGGGTTTTGAGAAAGGTAATCAGCTTTGGGGACAAGAATAATTTGAGACGAGAGCAAAGAAGCCACAAGAAGGAGGTTCAAACGACGACTTCAACTCGTCGAAGCCAGACGCCAGATTCTCTTCTTCTCTATCTTTTATTGCTTTCTTTTCTTATGAACTTTTGTAGTTTATATTCCTTGTCTATGAGGGGCTAGTTACTAGTTAGAGGTTGATCAAAGTCCTAGACATGCTTACGATTTTGAACCCCTTTTGATTTATTTAACTATTTAGATGAGTTTTGTTTCACTACTTTTACATTGATGATTTCTACGTTTATGTTACTTTGATTGCAAATTTAGTTGCATGAATTAGGATCTAGACTCTAGGATGTGTGATTGACCGCTATATCAATGCATATTCAATAGAGACAAAATAAGCTCTTGTGTGAAATAATTCCCTAGTTATGTTAAGGCTACCGCTATATTGACCTTAGAAGTTATGTCGTTTCTCAAACACTCTTAGATCATAATGACTCTAGTTGACTAGATTAGGACACCGACATGTACCAGTCTACCAATTAGGGATCAAGCTAAGTCAGTACCGATATTCTGCTTAGTACGACCAGTAAGAGAGTGTAATGCAATCGGTATCCTACCAACATTGGCCTGATTGTGGGATTCAGTCATCCATGGTTTTTTAGATTAGATTGGGGTAATCGTAGGGTGTCTAAGGTGGAGAGGGAAGTTGTCTCTTAATTGAAGACCCACTAGCCTTCATCGTCTCTTAAGGTCTTGATTAAAGAGTTTTCTGTGTGTCGATCATCTGATAGCTCTGATCCCGGCAGCCCTTCGTTGACAATTCTCAAACCAGCATCGCCTCACTCGGCCTAACTTGCCTGAGTTGTCTCCCTCACTTTCAATCTCTATATCACAATTCACCTGTTCAAATCTCAAATATCAATCCATTGTCCAATCAATTCAACACACATAATCTCAATCTCAATAGCACAATCATAATTCATATTTCATAAGTCACACGTATTTGTTAGTGTCTTGTGATATTGTTTGCTCTAATAATTCCAGATTAGATTGAGTATGCAAGCTTTGAATAGTGAAGATGTCTGATGGTCGCAATTGATGCTCTTCAGGCATTGACTTAATTATGTCTTTTAATATTTTTTTCTCTCTTTTTAGCAATTTGGGCATAGGACAATTAAAAATTATAATCTAAAATTATGACATCACGATGCACCAAACCAAAAAAAATATATTGTGCTTCGCGCACTAAATAACTCTTTGGCTAAAATTAACCCAGATAACAATCTTATCATGGTTCCGCCATTGCGTAGAGCATATAACATGATATAATAACCATCTTTGTGTATGACTAGCAAAATGATCCATGCAACCCTCTTTTGTATAAAAAATGACACAAAGGCATTAACTATGACAGCATCAGAGCCAATTTTTGTAAAATTATGATCGTCACGTACTACTTATGTATTTAGCAACTCTGTTTAGTAGTTTAATAACTCTCTTTTACACAAAAAAATCATGACTTTAAACTCCGCGGCAACGCTCGAGCACTTATTGAACAGTCTGTATACATGGCAACTGGGCAAGTAACCAGAGATCAGGCAAGACGAATTAAAGAAGACTTGTTTATTCAAGGAAATCAAGTTAATATTTACCTATTTGGTCCGAATCAGACTACTTAACTGATTTAAATGTGTCGTTACATCCGAAGCCTATAAATAAAATATAACAACTAGAGAAGAAAAGCAGCAACAGTTTTTCAGATATCAGATTCGATGGTGCATAGTAAACAGATGAATCACAGATTCACGAACGCCATGATACTATGTTTGTTCTTAGTGTTGGCGTTTACAACTAAAATTCAATCCTATGTCCTCTTTGACGTGACAAAATATGGTGCAAAGCCAAACTCAGACATCACAAAGGCTTTGCTGAATGCTTGGACAGATGCGTGTGCATCACCGTGGGAGAGCAAAGTTCTTGTTCCGAAAGGCACCTACGGATTCCAAGCTCCAATTGAGATTTAGGTCCAAGGCACATTGCGGGCTCCTGAAGACTCCAGCCAAGTTCCATCACCGGATACTTGGATTGGTTTTCAGTACATTAGTAGGCTCACCTTGTCAGGTGGTAGAATTTTTGATGGTCGCAGAGCACTCTCTTGGAAACAGAACGACTGTAACAGAAACAAGAACTGCAAATCTCGGGTTGTGAGTATTGATAACATGGCTTAAACTTCAACAAAGAACAATCAAAGCATACTGAATTGAAACCTTGAAAATGAAGAACAGTGAAGAACAATGAAGAACACAGCTCAGAAAAATCTCAGAGCTCACACACCTCTCATTAATCGATCAACCTTATCTTGATTAACAAGTATATTGATCTTTATATATGGATCACAATATGTGTGTGCAGCATATACATCTCACACTCAGCTGTCCACACAACACACGTGTTTTTAACCAAAAACTGAATTACAGCAAATAACAGAATATAACAGAACCAGCTAACAACCGTTAGCCACCTCATCATTCTGTTATCACTGTTAACACACCCCCTCAAGCTCAGCAAGGTTCACCAAGCTGAGATTGTTATAATGATAGTTGAATATAGGGCTATGAAGACCTTTGGTGAGAATGTCTGCAATTTATTCTGTTGTAGGCACATAATGTAGCAGCAAATCATGTTTCTGTACCCTTTCTCTTACAAAGTGAAAGTCATTGTCCAGATGCTTTATTTTAGAGTGAAAGACTGGATTTGAAGCTAAGGCAAGTGCTGAGAGATTGTCACATCGAAGAAGAGGAGGTCTTGGAATTTTAATTTTCAAATCACACAACACATGTCTAATCCAAGATATTTCTGCAGCTGTATTGGCAAGAGCTCTATATTCAGCTTCTGTGGAGCTTCTGGATACAGAACCTTACTTCTTTGATTGCCATGATATAGGACATGAATTGATGTAGATTATGAATCCAGTTGTTGATCTTCTGTTATTTATTTCACCTGCCCAATCAGCATCACAGAATGCTTTAATACATACTGCTGGTTCTCCAATCTGTTGTTCTTGATGTTTGTAAAATAGTCCCTTATGCAAAGTACCTTGTATGTATCTCAGTATTCTCTTTACTGCAACAAAATGAACTGTAGTGGGAGCTGACATGAATTGACATGCAGTATTAACTGTATAGGCAATGTCTGGCCTTGTAAAGGTGAGATACTGCAATGCACCTACAATGCTCCTATAAAATGTAGGATCAACCAGGAGTTCTCCATCAGTTTTGAGCATTTGAGAATGAGGAAGACATGGTGTGGAGCAAGGTTTGGTAGGCTGCATTCCAGCTCTAACAAGCAAGTCTTCTGCATATTTTTTCTGACTCAGAAATAAACCTTCTGGTGTGTAAGACACTTCCAGCCCAAGAAAATAAGATAGAGCTCCAAGATCTTTCATTTCAAAGACTGAATTCAACTCAGTGATTATCTCTTCCATCCCTTGATTATCTGACCCAGTTATCACAATATCATCTACATACAGTAGAAGAACAACAATCCCTGCAGTGCTGCTCTTAATGAATAGACTAGGATCAGAATGAGAGAACTTAAAACCCAATCCAGGAAGAAAACTTGTGAACTTTTCATGCCATGCCCTTGGAGCTTGTTTGAGTCCATATAAGGATTTCTTTAGCAAACAGACATGCTCAGGATGATCTTTGTCCACAAAACCTTGAGGTTGTTTCATATATACTTCTTCCTTAAGATCTCCATGTAGAAAAGCATTTTTCACATCTAATTGTCTTAGTTTCCAGTTGTGAGTGGCAGCAAGAGCAAGTATCATCCTTACTGTACTATGTTTTACTACTGGACTAAAGGTTTCATCATAATCTAAACCTTTTTTCTGAGAAAAACCCTGTGCAACCAGTCTTGCCTTATATCAGGAGACAGTACCATCTTGATTTTTCTTTATCTTATAGACCCATTTACTGCCAACAATATTTTTCCCTTGTGGACAAGGTACAAGGGACCATGTACCTTGCCTTTTTAAGGCAGTGATCTCTTCCTTCATGGCCTCTTCCCATTCTGGTTGTCCTGATGCAGCCCTATAATGTTTAGGCTCATGAACATCTGTAATATCAGTTACTGCAGTGAAACCAGCAAAAAAGGGATACTCATTGTAAAGTTTCTGTTGAACAATAGATGAGAATACACAATACTCACTAAATGTTTTCTTTTTGACTATTCCATTCTTGGCTCTTGTCAACATGGAATGTCTGTTATAGTCTTGATCCTCAGCAAATTGATATTCAGGATTCTGAATTATATTATCTATAGCAGGATCTAAGAGGATGTTACCATTGTTAACAATAACATTTTCTTCACTACCATGTTTATAAAAATCATCATTGTGTGGAACTCCTTCAGCTACTATATCATTACTCTCATCACTGTTTGAATCTTCTTCAGCTGCAGTACTGTTATGAGCTTCCTGCATGCCAGCATTATCATTTCCATCATTATTTTGTGCTTCAATACTGCTATGAGTTTCCTGCATGCCAGCTTCATTCATATTTTCATTAGTATCAGTGACAACAAAATCAGTAGATTCATTTTGCACACTAGTTTCACTAATATTTTCAGTATCAGAAGAGTCTTGATTCTGAAAATGAGCTTGAGAATCACCATTATCATTTCCATCATTATTTTGTGCTTTAATCCCCCCCCCCTCAAACAGTGTGGGAGATCCAACACTGGAAGAATACAAAGGGGAGGGAGCAAAAAATGTAGAAGATGGAATAGAGGGGGCGAAAGTAGGAACAGAAGAAGCAGTGATGGCAAAAGGGAACACAGATTCTTGATGTAATACATGTCTACACATCCAAAGCTTATTCTGAGGAATATTATAGCAAAACACCCCTTTATATCCCAGTGCATAACCAAGAAACACACACTGTACAGACTTTGGTTCTAATTTATCCTTAGCATAAGGTCTAATGTAAGGGAAGCATGCTGAACCAAAAATTCTCAGATCCTGTACAGTAGGTACCTTATGAAATAACTTCTGAAATGGTGAGATATGATGAAGAGATTTGCATGGCATTCTATTAATCAAAAAGGCAGCATGAGATATAGCATGAAACCAGAATGCTTTTGGTAAAGATGCTGCTACCATAAGAGTGACAGAAGTGTCAACTAAATGCCTATTCTTCCTCTCAGAAAGACCATTCTGCTGAGGGGTATATGGGCATGATCTGTAATGAATAATGCCTTTGGATGACAAAAAATCTTGGAAAGCTTTACTTATATATTCACCCCCTCCATCAGACTGGAGAATTTTAACAGATGCACCAAACTGAGTCTGAATCAGTGCACATAATTTAACAAAAGTAGGAAAAACATCTGATTTATTTATCAAAGGATAGATCCAGGTGAATCTGGTACAGTCATCAATGAAAGTCAAGTAATATCTGTATCCATCAAGAGAATGACAAGGAGCTGGTCCCCATACATCAGAGTGCAGTTTCTCAAAGGGCTGTAAACTATGACTATCAGATTCAGAAAAAGGAAGTCTATGCATCTTTCCTTGAATACAATCAGTACATATAGACTCGGATGTATCAGAATTACACTTGATATCAGAAAGAGATAACATTCTAGCTGTGAGTTCAGAAGAAGGATGTCCAAATCTTTGATGCCAAATATTATTTCTGATCACACCTCCAACATAGGCAGAATGCACTGCTTTATTTGAATTCTGTAACTTTGGACTTTTGAACAGGAAAAGACCTTCAGGATTGCTCTTTCCTTGGTACAGTAGCCCCTTTGTAATCTTGTCCTGCACACATATATCTGTATCATCAAGAGTAATGAAACATCTGTTGTCCTTGCAAAGTTTAGTGAGTGATAAAAGGTTAACTGCTAGCTGAGGAACATGTAACATATTACTAAGATGAAAAGTATGTGAAGAAGGAGTAATATTAGATGCACCAATATGAGAAATAGCAAGACCTGAACCATTCCCAATGGTGATATGACTGTCATTGTTGTATGACTGAGCAATAGTCAAGTTCCTGAGGTCAGAAGTCATGTGATGAGTAGCACCAGAGTCTCCAATCCACACATCCTGATTGGTTCCAGAAGAGCTTGCCACATTCCCAGTGGCCATAGCCCTGGAGTGAGCAGTCATTGTTGTCAGAGAAGAGGGTGGTTCATCACCTTGATATGCAAAATTAGACCTGTGAGTACAGTTTAGAGCACCATGACCCTTAAGACCACATATCTGGCATGACACAACTGACTGAGATGGATGATCTGACCCAACATGAGTTCTGTAAAAGCAGTTTACAGCAGTGTGACCCCTTTTGTAGCATATCTGACATTCAGGTGTTGAGCCATTATCATTTCTGTACACTGGAGGGTTTGAGGAGGAAGCTGTGGAACCATGATGAGAGGGATTGGTTGATCCTTTCTTATAGTTAGGATTTTGAAAACATGTGTCAGCAAAGTGTCCCTTCTTATTGCAGATTTGACAGGAATGAAGCTGAAAGCAGGTATCAGCAATGTGTCCTTTCTTACCACAGTAAGAGCACTCTCCAGTATTGCTTTTCTGTCCCTTGTCAGGTCCTCCAAACCCTTTGTCAGAAATTTTTTCTCCTTTGTTATCTCCTTGAGACCAGTTTCTTCTATGTTCACCATTAGTAGGATCACCTCTTGCAGCCATTGCACTCATGGTAGAGTGAGGTCTAAAAATCCCCTCCAAATCTCTTTCAGCTGCAAGAAGCTGTGTTCTGAGATCCCTTAGTGAAATGGGAGACTCTCTTCCCCTTAGCACCATCTTAATCATTCCATACTCTTCAGGAAGACCATTGAGAGCAACAATGATTATATCTTCATCAGCAATCAGTACTCCAACTGATAAAAGTTGATCTCTAGCACTCTTGATCCTTAGAAGATATTTCTCAATTGTGTCAGCCCCTTTCTGGATGGTTTGGAGTTCAGTCTTGAGTTGCATGATGTTAGCTCTGGAAACTGTTGAAAATCTTTCAACAAGGGCATTCCATGCTTCATGAGATGATCTGCAACCAATAATGATATCCATGATATCATCACTCAGTGTGGCCATTAGTAAACTCAGGAGTGCCTTATCTGTTTTCTTCCACAGCTTATAAGCTTCACTGATTTCTGAAGTCACTTCACCTTCTTCAGTCAGATTGTACCTTGGAGGAGATACCTCAGTTCCATCAAAGAAGCCAAACAACTCATTTCCTTCAAGGAGAGATTGAAACTGAAAGCTCCACTTGATGAAATTTGATTCACTGAGTTTCACAGTCAACATGCTCAGCAGAGAATTGATTGAAACATGACTCAGTTTTGAGTTGTTTGCAGTGTTACTCAAGTCAGCTGCAGATTGCTGACCACTTGCAGATGTAGAAGGTGCCATATCTTTTCTGTATTTTTCTTAGCTATAAGACTCAATATGAAGATGTTTGTACTCACACTTGCAATTTCACACAATTTATAGCAACACAGTACTAAACAGATTAACCACACAAATAAAATGCTGACCACTTGTAGAGGTAGAAGTTGCCATATCTTTCTGTAACTCTCTTAGCAATAAAATTCAACATGAAGATGTCTGTACTCACACTTACAATCTTCACAAATTTTATAGCAACACATCACTGACTAAATTGATCACACAAACATAAGCTCTTATCACAGAGTTTTTCTCACACAAAATTTCACACTGCTATTCTGCAATTCTTCTCAAAGTTTTTATTAACTCAAGCTCTCAACACACTGTTTTTCTCTACTGATTTTCCTTTAAATCAAGATCTTCTACTCAAACACTATCACAGTCACTCTTCTGAATCAAACAATCACTCCTATACTTAACAATTCAGCAACAGTACTCTATCATATCAGATTTGCATCAGAATTGCAAGAAATATAGAGAAGGACTTAGAATTCAGACCTGAAATCTAAGATTTTACAGATTAAATCCAAATTAAATGCTGCTCACGAATCCGAGATGCTATACCGAACCCTTGCACTCGATGCAAATCAAATCTGCAATACAACAAGTTTTGATAAAACTCTTGCTTGTTAGTAATCAAACTTACTCAGTCGAAACGTGAGTGATTAAGCAGCGGACACTTGTTCAAGAGCTAAGACTGCTCTGATACCATGATAACATGGCTTAAACTTCAGCAAAGAACAATCAAAGCATACTGAATTGAAACCTTGAAAATGAAGAACAGTGAAGAACAATGAAGAACACAGCTCAGAAAAATCTCAGAGCTCACACACCTCTCATTAATCGATCAACCTTATCTTGATTAACAAGTATACTGATCCTTATATATGGATCACAATATGTGTGTGCAGCATATACAACTCACACTCAACTGTCCACACAACACACGTGTTTTTAACCAAAAACTGAATTACAGCAAATAACAGAATATAACAAAACCAGCTAACAACCGTTAGCCACCTCATCATTCTGTTATCACTGTTAACAAGTATAAGGTTCGACTTCGTCAATGATACAATAGTTAAGGACATAACTTCACTTGACAGTAAGAGTTTTCACTTCCATGTGTTCGCCTGCCACAATGTTACAGTCCAACGTACAACCATCACAACACCCGAAGAGAGTCTCAACACAGATGGTATCCACATTGGTCAGTCAACCATGATCACAGTCGCCGATTCGACCATTGGAACAGGAGACGATTGTGTTTCGATAGGGGATGGGACTTCACAACGTAATGTTACCAACACGACTTGCGGACCAGGCCATGGCATAAGCATTGGAAGCCTCGGAGGTTATCGAGATGAACCTGTATAAGACATCTTGACCAAAAATGTTACATTCAATGGTACGCAGAATGGTGCGAGAATCAAGACGTGGCCGGCTACCTATGTCGGCATTGTCTCTGGTATTCACTATGAGATTAATGTATGTAACCCGATCATTATAGACCAAGAGTACTGCCCATGGAACATGTGCAACAAGCAGATTCCTTCAAAAGTTAAGATTAGTTATGTGAGCTTCTCTAACATTAAAGGCACTTCCACAACTCCGCTTGGGGTAGATATTAAATGTAGCAGAAGCATGCCATGCGAGAGTTTGGAGCTTACTGACATTGATCTCACGTACAACGGACACAAAGGACTTATCAGTTCACAATGCTCCAATGTGAAACTGATCAAAGTTTTTAACGTGACAAAAGCTCTTGCTTGTGCTCAGTGGTGATAACTATTCACCAGTAACTATATCACAGATCCACACCAAGCCTCATTCTCCTACAACTAGGCCATCTCGACGAAGAACCAGACTGATTTTGCTTTAGGAATTTGGAATAAGCCAGTGGCCAGAGCTCATCAACGTATGATCTGATTGTGACATCCTCGGCAACCGATGGCCATATAGTGCAGCAACTACTTTTGGGTTTCTGGCTTCAACTACATGAGTGGCTGTAGTTGGACACTTGAACGTATTCATTTACTTTAGACAAAACCAATGTAGAAACTATATATGTTGTATGCCGTATATGTGCATTTATATTCCATATTGGTGCTAAGCTATCTAATGTACTCATCAAATTAATAATACAGTATGTCTTCCTTTTCACTACCTTTAGTAGTATCTTTCTATAACAGGCTTGATTAAAAATAATAATAAGCTGTAGTTGCAGTAACAATGGAACAAGGAAATGTTACATTCGTCGAAGAATTTGACCGAATGCATGGAAATGTTACTTACCTGTCTTCAGCGTTCAATTAAGGGACCCTGATTCTCTAGCAGCTCTATTTCAATGCTAGTCTCTTCAGCTGCTGCTGTTGAAGTAAGCTTCAGTTTCTTTGCGCTATGTCTTGTCCTCGAAATGCATGATAATGTCTGCACTATTTCCCTCGTAGAGGGCCGTTTTCTAGAGTGAAAGCATAAAACTGAAGTTCAATCAGTACATATAAATTCAATCAACATATAATTGTAGTGTACAGAAAATTACCTGCTGCATTGATCGATATGTCCATCGTAAGAAGTTTTTGATCTTCTGTTCTCAGGTTCTCTAAGTACCTTGATGGGAATAGGTTCTGAATACTTACGCGTGTAGAGAACAGGGACCAATGCTCACATATGTAGAGAGTTGCAATAAATCCTTGCCCATAAAGGTTTCCTTATTGCACTCAACATAAATAACAAAAGATGTGAGATCATATCTATTCTAAAAATAGATTCCTAAAACCAGTGAACATGTATATGTTGTTTACTGATTACATGTTATAGCAATATCACAGTGATTCTCATCACCTAGTTACAGTTCAATATATTGTCTAAAACCTGAGTATCATAACTAATGTGATAATCTATACTTTCAATCTCTCACTGGACTACACATTGGTTATGTTAATGGCAAAACTGAACTTCTTTCAACTAAGCAATGAAATGAAGGCATGCTGGAATCACTGAAACGTTGTAAATCCAAGAAACTGTTCTGTCGTTCTGTTCAGTACACTCCAGGATACGGAAACTCACAAGTGTAATAAAACCTGTTGTTTAAGAGCCACTGCAATGAACTTTACAGAATACATGAACTTATATATGATTAAATTGAGCTAATGACTATGTACATATACATTAATCAATTTGCATTTGTCATAAAGTCTCAAAGTCCACTTAATGGTTTTACATAGAAAACTCCAAAACACAAGACACATAACTGAAACACTGATGGAATTGTGTTTGTTTACTCAAGGGAAACTATATACATATGTATATATAAAACAACTCTGCATATAACCATCCATCTGACTTAAGCGAAAACTTGATCATGATTGATACTGTTGCAACAAAAGGTGAATTGAAAATTCATCATTTTATTAATAATAAAGATCAAGTTCTACAAAATTATACAGAAAACAAAATTACAAGAACTATTTTTGCAAACAAAACTGAGTCTCTAACTAATTCTCTATTGCTCCCACTAAACTCCTGAATCCAGGTTGTCCAGGACTCCCATATTCTTACAATGTTCTTTGAAAATACCAATAGCTAAAGGTTTTATAAAAGGATCTGCCAGTTGATAAGATGTGTCAATATTCAGAACTTGAATTTCACTATCCTTGACTCTCTTCTTCATGCTGTAGTATTTCAGATCAATGTGTTTTGAATGAATTGATCTTTTGCTGTTTTTATAGAAGAAAACAGTTACCTCATTATCACAGTATAGGGTTAACAGCTCATGAATGAAATGGCTTAGCACTTTGGTTTCCCTCAGAAAATTTCTAATCCATAATTCTTCACAAACACCTTCATAAAGAGCAATCACTTCTGCTTGCATCGTTGAAGTTGCTGTGAGGGTTTGTTTTATTGTTTTCCATGCCACTGCACTACCAACTAGCATGAAAACATATCCACAAGTGGACTTGCTGGAGGTTGGATAATTTCCAGCAAAGTCAAAATCAGTATATCCTTCTAAGCTCAAGGTCTTCACTTTTCTGTAAACAAGCATGCACTACTACATTTTTAACCATTGTCGGCGATTTAAAATCGCCGACAATAGTTTTTTATCATTGCCGGCGATTTTTGGGGGAAAAATCGCCGGAAATGATAAAAAAAAACTATTGCCGGCGATTTTAAATCGCCGGCAATGGTTAAAAATGTAGTAGTAATGTGGTATTTTGTCCTCTGAAGGTATCTAAGTACCTTCTTACTTGCATTTCAGTGTTGGACTTCTGGACTGCTTTGAAACCTAGAGTGTATACCTACTAAAAATGCCAAGTCCGGTCAAGTGCATACCTAAGCATACATTAAACTTCCAACTAACCTAGCATAAGGTTTTGACTACATATATGCTCTCTGTGCTTCAGAAAAATGAGATTTGTTTTTGGTTAGTTTATCACCTTTGGACATTGGGACCTCTCCTGGAGCACAGGTTTCCATTCCAAATCTCTTCAGAATCTTGAAAATGTATCCTGCTTGTGACAGACATAATAAACCATGTTTTCTGTCTCGTTTGATCTCAATACGTAAGACAAAAGATGCTTCCCCCAAATCTTTCATGTCAAAATATTTTGACATAAAGATTTTTGTATCTTTGAGGAATTTTACATTGCTGCTTGCCAGGAGGATATCATCAACATAAAGAATTAGGAAAATGAAACCATTTCCTACTGTCTTGAGATAAACACATTCATCCACAATGTTTTTTGTAAATCCAAAAGTTGATATCACTGAATCAAATTTCTTATACCACTGTCTAGAGGCTTGTTTTAATCCATAAATTGACTTCTTAAGTCTATAGACCATATTCTCATTCCCTTTAACCATGAAACCTTCATGTTGTTTCATAAAAATTGTTTCTTCTAGTTCACCATTTAGAAAGGCTGTTTTGACATCCATTTGATGTAACTTCATATCAAAATGAACTACTAATACCATGATAATTCTAAATGAACCTTTAGTGGATACATGAGAAAAGGTTTATGTAAAGTCAATTTCCTCCTTCTGTGTAAACCCTTTAGCCACCAGCCTAGCTTTAAATCTGTCAATGTTTCCCTTAGGATCTCTTTTAGTCTTAAAAACCAATTTATAGCCTATTGCTTTCTGTTTATCACTAGCCTCAACTAGGTCCCATACTTCATTGTTCTTCATTGATTTAATTTCTGCATTCATGGCCTCATGCCATTTTACTGAATCTTCACTATTTATGGCTTCATTAAAAGTGTTAGGATCAGTGTCTTCATCTAGTGCTTGCTCAATTTCTTGAGAAAACACAAGATAATCACCCTTAGTTCCATAAGTAGGAATTCTTTCCCTTGTTGACCTTCGAGGTCCAGGGACTGGATTAGGTTGAGATGCTGGAGTTTCTGAATTTTCTGTAGATCCAGGGACTTTTGAATTGTCCTCAGGCTGTGCAGGTTCTAAGATTTCAGTTAGGCATTGATTTGATATTTGTTTATTTGTTTCTTTCCTCATACCAGTGTTTTTAGATACAATATTAGGTCCTGTAGTGTCATCTGAAACTAATGGTAGAACAAATATATTTTGTAGGTTCTGTGAATTTTCAGGGTCTCCTTCAACTTCCTCAAATTCTGCTGATAAATCCACAAAATTTGTGTTGTAGGATGCTTCTCCTAAGAATTTAACTTGACGAGTTTCGAAAATTCTAGGAGAATGGTTTCCAGAATAAAGCTTATACCCTTTAGATTTTTCACATTAGCCTATAAAATTACAACTAACAGACTTGTTGTCAAGTTTTCCTAAGTTAGGATTGTAAAGCCTAGCCTCAGCTTTACAACCCCAAACATGCATATGATGCAGGCTTGGTTGTTTACCATGCCACAGTTCATAAGGAGTTTTCACAACTGATTTACTTGGTGTTCTATTGCAAATGTAATTTGCAGTCCTTAAGGCTTCTCCCCAAAGAAACTTAGGTAAATCAGATGTACACATCATACTCTTAACCATACCTAAAAGAGTTATATTCTTTCTTTCTGCCACACCATTCTGTTGGGGTATGTAGGGAGTTGTATACTGTGCTATAATGCCTTGTTCTTGAAGAAACAAGGCAAATAGTCCCATATGTTGACCACCTTCAGTATATTTTCCATAAAATTCCCCTCCCCTGTCAGATCTCACTGTTTTAATCTTCTTCTCAAGTTGTATTTCCACTTCAGTTTTGAAGATTTTAAAAGCATCTAAGGATTGAGACTTTTCTGACATTAAATGAATGTGACAAAACCGTGAGAAGTCATCTATGAAGGTAATGAAATAGATGTTTCCACGTATGGTTTTAGTTCTGAATGGTCCACAAATGTCAATGTGGATCAGTTGTAATAAATTGCTGGACCTGTACACACCTTTGCATGATTTGTTAGTCATTTTTCCTTTACAACATTCCACACAATTAGTTAGGTCAAAGAAGTCTAATTTTGGTAACATTTTGTTTTTGATGAGTGTTTTTAATCTCTCTGTTGATATATGGCCTAGTCTCCTATGCCAAAGGGATGCAAATTTATCATTAAATAAGGTTCTTTTGATGCCTATGCTGGTGTTTGTGTTTGAATTTGAAGTACTTGAAATTTCTGTTGGTTGCGCAATTGCAAACACAGACTTATAGAAAATGTTACATTTAATCTGTAGGTAACCATTCAAACGTATAGCTGAACCAATATATAATGAATTCTTGAAAAACTTTATTCCATTAAAATCATACTGAAAACTACATCCATGTTCTATCAAAAGATCCCAAGAGATTAAATTTCTCTTCATTGAGGGTACATAGTAAATGTTATCCAGAAAAAGAAAATTTCCTAATCCTAAATCTAGACTAAGACAGCCTATGGCTTTGACAGAAACTCTCATGCCATTTCCAACTCTGATGTGTGTTTCCTCTGTTTTTAGTTTCCTCTTCTTTATGAAGTGATAGTCGCATATTTATGCGTTTATTCGGTATTTAATTTGTTCCTTATATTTCGTTTATTGTTATTAATTGAGTGAATTAATTATGTTTATTTGTTTTTAGGTATTTTGGAGATTAATGAAGGAAAAGAGATTAAATAATATATTTTGAAGCTACTTGGCGAGGAACTGCTTGGCACGTGAGCAGCAATTATATATATATATATATGTTTGGCGAGCTGCTTGGATTTAAGAGAAAAAGAAGAGATATATATATATATATATATATATGAAAGCATAAAACTGAAGTTCAATCAGTACATGTAAGTACAATCAACATATAACTGTAGTGTACAGAAAATTATCTGCTGCATTGATCGATATGGCCATCGTAAGAAGCTTTGATCTTCTGTTCTCTGGTTCTCTAAGTACCTTGATGGGAATAAGTTTTGAATACTTACGCGTATAGAGAACAAGGACCAATGCTCACATATATACAGAGTTGCAATAAGTCTTTGCCCATAAATGTTTCCTTATTGCACTCAACATAAATAACAAAAGATGTGAGATCATATCTATTCTGAAAATAGATTTCTAATACCAGTGAACATGTATATGTTGTTTACTGATTACATGTTATAGCAATATCACAATGATTCTCATCACCTAGTTACAGTTCAATATATTACCTAAAACTTGAATATCATAACTAATGTGATAGTCTATACTTTCATAGAGACCTTACCGACACATTTGTAAGCAAGATCAGCAACCTCAGCTAGTTCTTTTACATCGAATTCTCCATTAAGACGAAAATCCACGATCTCTTCCCATCCCAGTTTATCTGCCGCATCCATTGTGGCCTACTCATACCATGCACAATTGTAAAACATGAGTATTGAAGCATTACCACTAAAACGAACAAGGTCTTTAATCAAATGAACACGTTCCAACTTAATAAAGGATTGCAATGGAAGGGCAGTAACTTACAAGGTTCACATACTCCATGAGCCCTTGCTGTGGATTCCGTCCTGTAATTAGTTCAAAGAGCAGCACTCAGAAACTATAGACGTCACATTTCTTGATAAATGTTCTTGTGACCACATACTCAGGATCTAGATATCCGTAAGTTCCCCTGATATCAGATGAGCGTGATTTAATCTTATCATGTCTTGAAAGTCCAAAATCAGCAACCTGATTGGAAATAAACATATCAAATAGAGGTTCATCGGTAAATATCTGAGGTGGATAATATTTTAACAACTCGGAAAGAAAAAGAATTTGAAAGAGTCGCATACCTTGGCTTTCATTGATCGGTCCAACAGTATGTTGGAAGACTTGATGTCGCGGTGCACGACAGAAGGAACAGCCTGTCAGAAGGAGAGGAATGAAGCTGCATAAGTAGGATGTACCTCATAACCTGGTTAGAGTTAAGCAACTAGCTATATACAGAAAACTCATACCCCATAATGTAGGTATTCCAATCCCCTCGCAACATCAAGAGCTATTGCAACTCTCAAATCCCAGCTCAATGGCACCTGATTATCAGCTGGATTTCCAAGCAAACTAAGAAAAAATGCAACATAATGGAGTATAAAATCACAAATAAAAAAACCGAACAGACCCCTAATATAAAAACTGATCACTCTGATCTATTCACAACCTTAAACTTCTAAACAACATGAAGAGAAGTACAAGAAAACCATCAACTACAACCAGATCTCATTCTCGTGGAACATAACAGTGCTACTAGCTAGCTAGCTTCTTCTTTGAAGATCCTGAGTTACAAAATTCTTTGTGCACTCTATCTTTTCATGCAAGCTCTGGCTACTATTTGGTGAAACAAATGTGCACATTTCTTTGAATAATTAATAGGAATCAACTGAAAACACAAGAAACAGCTGCACATTCACTTGCTCAACTTATTTGGTGAATGATGAACCAAACTAAGTCAGAGGAGAGTAGTTAAGGGTTTTTTACTATGTAAATGAGAAGCAAGACTGCCATTGCTCATGTAGTTATAAAGAAGCATAAGCTTCCCCATTTCTGCCGTGTATCCCATCAAGTTCACAAGGTTGTTGTGGTGCAATCTTGCTAGTAACAGAACCTATAAAACAGAAGAAATGCCCAAACTAAATAATAAGATCACCGGATATATACCATACACACGTACATACTCAACATGTCTTGTTATTAATTTATGGGCATGTTTACTTACCTGGAATGAGAATTAAAAGTGGGGTAATCATTCTCATTCCCCTCAATTCAAGTGTTTACTTGCATATAAGAGAATTGAAATAGAGGTGGATCCCACATCTTTATCAGGAATGATTCTCCAATAAACTCGAAACTTGATTCCTAATTAAGGGGTAGGTGGGTTTGAAAATCATTCCTCCCAGAATCAACTTTTATATCAATAATGTCCTTACGTATATTTTTTTTGAATAGAACCTTATGTTCTTATTAAATGACTCTAATTTCTTTAGACTTGATATTTTAATATATTTTATAAAATGCTACTACGAATGATTATATTTCAAATTTTTCTAAAAGTATTATGATTATTATTTTGTTAAATTTGAAGCTTTGTCCAGTTATAGAGCTTGCTAGATGTGACGTTTAGTTTTCGTTTTTTGGTATTTAGTTAGCTTTAATAATTTTTTCTTAAGTCGGTATTATTTTAATCATTTTTTCTATAAACTTTGCTCAAATTTATAAAAAAAAAAAAGTTATTGAATAGAAAATATAGCTATTAATTTGTAGGGATATTTCAATAATTAAACTATTTTGATTTTGATTCCTGTTATAATTTCAAATAATAAGTAAACAACTCAATAAAAATTACATATTCTTATTCCAATTTTTATTCCAATTAATTCTAATTCTTTATAAATCTCATTCTAAATAAGTAAACGTGTCATATCATTACCTGACATGACACCAGCTAGAAACTCCTGCTGGCCTTGGTTATAATCAGCAGCAAGAACTTTAACAGCAAAAGTGTCGCCGTTGCTCATTTGGGCCTTGAAAACAGGCCCAAACGCACCTTCCCCAATAGCCGTCGTGAAATCACCGGTCGCTTTTCTGTATGTCTGCCCAAAACCCCACACAATTAACAAACATACGAACGAGGATACCAAACATATATAAACCACATATACAGTAGGACCTACTCGTATGAATACTTGGGTATTCCGCATGCGGAGACAACTGTCTTTTTCTTGAGGGCCTCAACTCTCAAGCCACACATGGACAATGTTGCTCCACTCCGAACTCCTTGGCGAGTCTTGACCGAGGTTGGACTCTGACGCGGCGGCTGTGGTCTTCTGTGACCCGGAGCCACGTGTCCCTGTACGGAGGTTATTTGGTCGGCAATATTTGAGGTTGACAAGAGCTCCGATTCCTATAGTCAATGCCCATGTGAATCCAATGGCTGAACGCCTGAACCTATCAGTACTCCCCATGCAAACTGCCTGGTTTCCATTACTTCCTACTAAACACCACGGCGGCGCGTGGTCAGTGATTTTTGGACAATGAAAATTTTGAAATATAGAAGAGCGATTAAGCGAGAGGAAAAAAGAGAAGAAGATCGAATTGTTACGTTGTTATGTGCCTAATTGCGTTGCTCTCCAAGGAAAAAAAAACAGGAAATTATATTAAAAAATAATTTAGAGAAGTCAAATATATTTAAGGACAAAATTCTTTAATTTAGACAATAAAAAAAAATCTTACATATAAAGACAAGTTGTTTGTAGGCTGTCATGTGACAAGTATAAATTTGCTTTTATATTCTGCATTGTCTTTTTGTGTATATTTAATATTTATTTTTTATTTTAAAAAAAAATTATCCAAAATTATTATTTTATTTTTTAATAATTATTTTCTTTATAAAAAGAAAATTTTATCCGAAATTTCGTTAATTTTTTTTAATACTTTTTAGTCTGATTGCACCAAATAATACTGTTACTGTACAATATGACACTGCTACTGAAAAATAAAAATAACACCAAATAATACTGTTACTGTACAATATGACACTGCTACTGAAAAATAAAAAAAAACACCAAGTAATACTGCTACTGTAATATATGACATTGTTACTGAAAAATAAAAATAACACCAAATAATACAGTTACTGTACAATATGACACTGCTACTGAAAAATCAAAATAACACCAAGTAATACTGTTACTGTAAAATATGACACTGCTACTGAAAAATCAAAATAACACCAAGTAATACTGCTACTGTACAATATGACACTGCTACTGAAAAATCAAAATAACACAAAGTAATATTGCTACTGTACAATATGACACTGCTACTGAAAAATTAAAATAACACCAAGTAATATTGCTACTGTAAAATATGACACTGCTACTGAAAAATCAAATAATACTGTTACTGTACAATATGACACTACTACTGAAAAATCAAAATAATATCAAATAATACTGCTACTGTAAAATATGTCACTACTACTGAAAAATTAAATAATACTACTACTGAAAATCAATTTCAAACAAATAGTAGCAACTTATGAAAATATATCAACAACATGAAAACACTGCTACTAAAATAAAATAAAATACAACACAGATACAAAAACATCGAAAATACTGCTACTGAAAAATAAAATAATAATGTTATGTACTGAAAAATTAAATAACATTGCTACTGAAAAATATGACACTACTACTGAAAACTATATATGACACTAAAATAAAGCAGTAGTTTGAAAAGAAAAATACAATAACAGCAGCAGCAACCATCACAACTTCTAAAACATATTTACACCACAAAAGCACTTCTACAAGTAAATCAATTTGCACAACCAAAAATAAATTAAATTAAACAAAAATAATACATGTTGCTGAACGAAAAAAGGAAAATGCTACTACAACAAAAAAAAATTTGCGACTGTATAATAAGAAAAATAAAATTTCTATAACCAAAACCCCAACCTCTTGTAAACTCAATTACTGTAAGGGCAACTCAAAAATGCTTATGCGTGTATTTATGCACTGCCAAAAAATCACCAAATCGAAATCAAATATATGGAGTTTGGTTACTATTACTCTACAAAGACGAAATGCATACCAAAATTTGCCAAGAGTGTAAATTTACAAATCAAATTTCCATTTCACAAACTGAACAAAACAAAAAAAACAGTTATGCACGGCATCGCGTTGCGGGTTGTAGATATGGACGTCTCCTAAGACCTAGGCCTTGAGGAGTAGTGCGGCGTGGCTGAACTGAGCCTTTAGTGACGCAAATCGAGTAATTTGAGCCGAGGCGTGGAGCTTGATGCGAGCTGAGGCATGGCGGTGGCCAGACTCCGAGACGAGAGGAGGCAAGCAGGTAGCAGCGGCGTGGGATGAAGAGGCTAAGAAAGGGCGGGGCGGCAAGCTGAGTGAGTTCCCGACGATGGAAGGTGAACTTGAGCTTCTTGACAGTGAGACACGACTCGACAGTTGGCGAGCTTGTCGGCGGAGAGTGGCTTCGACGAGGAGCGTCGACATTGAGGTCGTGAGGCTATCGACGCCGATGGTGAAGCCGTGAGCGGCGGCAAGGTGGATGGTTTCACACTGCTACTGAGAGAGAGAGAGACTGAGAGAGAGAGAGAAAGAGAGAGAGAGAGAGAGAGAGAGAGATATATATATATATATATTAGTTTCTTAGAATTTTTTTATTTATAAAGGAGGGTATAATTATATTTTTGTCTTATATATTGATTTAGACTTTTGCTACTACGTTTTTGGGCTTAAGACTCTATCCTTGGTTATCTAAATCAGTTTGTAGTTTGGTTATCTGTAATATTGATACTTATTTTGTCATTGACTATCATTTTCTAAATAAATAAAAAAATTATTGTATTTATTTTATTTCAGATTGAATTTTCAATAATGAAAATAGTAAAGACAAATCAAATATCCCATCAAGATACTCGCAGGAAATTCATGCACAGTTGAATTTGACCGTGTGTTCCACCAAATTGAGATTTGTTTCTTACAAAAATCCAAATTCAGATTAGGTAAACAAATTTATCTTGCATTATTGTTTTTTTGTCGTTTAATTAGTAAGTTGAGGATATTTGATTTTCATAATACCTGTAACGTATTTCCTTAATTTTGTGTGTCAATTGATGACATATTTATGGAGGACATCGGCGATCTTTCAACATATGTGACTCATAACTTTATATGTAAGTACAGGTCTAGGTGGGTCGGTGCATGTATTTTCTTATTTTCTCGTGCCTAACTTGTGTAGTTGATTGTCAACAGTGTTCAAAAGCATTTTGATCTCAATTATTGTGACGTGCGTAGTTGGAATTGGAAGTGGACTTGACACGTGTATATACTTGAATTGCCCCTGCGCGTTCGTTAATGATTTCAATTTTTCCCTCGACGTATGGTTGTAAAATGTCTTCGTTTGCTCTGCATAAATTATGTTCCAAAAAATATTGAGAAAGTTGACTTAGTAGAGTGGTAAGTTCCAAAGGTTTTTCTTAAGTTATCTTTTTTTCCTTTTTTTGCTTCTTTTTTATCTAGTTTTGTAGACATTATTTTTCTTTATTTCTTGCTACCACTTTATACAGTTATGCTTCTCTTCTATACAATATGAACCAATATTTTTTTATTTTGAATATTTATATGTATACACTAATTTTTATATGTTTGTATGTATTCCCCCTCCTTGCAATACAAATTCTAGCTCCGCCCTTGTTGCTAGGGTTTGAGAGCTGCCGCCTCTTCCGTGGCTCCATCTCAACTTCAACTTGATTGTTTCGATCGGGTATCACAGCGATGTCTTCCTCGCCGTCGGGCACCTTGAGATGGCTCCTCTTCGGTGATTCTCCATCACCTACCCTTTTTCACCAAGAATGGTTTGCAGACTTACAAGGAAAGGAGTCAAGATTTGCAAAAAGGAGGTTAATGGTATGGACTATTAAGCCTGGTATCTTGACTGTCGTTGGTTGCAGCTCGTTCGGTTTGATGGGATTACTCAGACCGCGTCGTGGTCGACTTAAGCCGAGCCGTGATAGGGGTGGTTTAGAGCACCGGGGTTGGTGGATGCTCAACGAGGTGCGTCGTATAGAGGAGTGAGATGCGTCGTGTGAAGATCGTCAACTGATCGGCTCCTTAGGTGATTGCATCGTTCATTACCCTCTTGCTGTGGCCGGCGAGGCAATAGACGGGGTGAGCGATTTGGTCACCGCCATTGGTCTACGGTGCACTTTGGCTGCATCTATGCTAGGCTACTTTGGTTGAAACCGGGCCCATTACTTGGGTCTTATGATCCAAATTTTTTGTGGTGCCCTGGGTTTTATGTTGGGTTGAACAGAATGTGGAAACGATGGTGGGCTTTGGCTTGGCTTTTCCTTTTGTTGTAGATTGGTCAAGTCTTTTGGGTTCGAATCTGGGATCCAGGAATCAGACTTGGAAGCAGCGCTGGAGGAAGATCTTACTCTGATGAGTTTTTCACTTTTAATTTGTGCATCATGTTGGGTTGAACAGAATGTGGAAACGATGGTGGGCTTTGGCTTGACTTTTCCTTTTGTTGTAGATTGGTCAAGTCTTTTGGGTTCGAATCTGGGATCCAGGAATCGGACTTGGAAGCAGCGCTGGAGGAAGATCTTACTCTGATGAGTTTTTCACTTTTAATTTGTGCATTTCGGATTTCTGATTTCGAATTTTGAAATTTTGTATTTTAATATCTGAACTTACAGTTAGCCTTGGACTAGGTATGACCTACTATCACAGAATCTGCTACGTCACCGGTTACGAACTTTGAGCTTTTTGTTTAGGTTTCGAATATTTAGTTAGGTGTAGGAACTTTGTTGTTATATTTAGCTAGACTACGACTTCTTTCTCTCAGCGCCCTTAAGTGAGTAATCGTAGTTGTATTTGAAACTTTTTCCCATTATATGAAAACTGACGTCTCACATTTGCCCTTAAAAAAAAGTGTGTGGTTGTATAGAAGGAAAAATGAATAGCTATATTTGTTTAATGAAAAGCTAGGGGAGTTTCCCTGAAACTAAATTAAGGAAGAACAATACAAGAAATCCACAGAGAAATAGGACTTTATTTTGGCCAACAAAAATGTAAGTCTTTATAGAGAGCGTCTGAGTAATCATATGCACCTCATCTAACCAAAACTCATCTTTACCACTACCACCACCACTAGCAAAGTGTGCTAAACTATGCTCAACATCATGCGTACATTGACAAAAATCAAACAACATTATATATGCCTTACAATCTTCAATAATACTCCCAACCTCAGGTAAATCTTCAACTGCCGAGTGAAACCCCATAACCACTGCCATGCATTCCAATTACCTCAATCTCCCTCCATCCATGATAAATAGCTAACAAGAAACTAGCACGTAACGCTCTGTTCAACATACATCGGCGAGCACATATAAGGTGTGTGTGTGTATATATAGAGAGAGAGATCGTGCTAAACAAGCCAACCAGCTACCTTCTTCATCTCTAGCCAATAGGGTTGGGATTTGGATCGAACGATTCAGTTATCGGTAAAAATAAAAATCAAATCGAAAAAAAAAATCGGTTCGGTTTTTCACTTTTTTAAATAAAAATCGCGACTATTCGGTTCGATTTTTTTTTTTCAATTCGTATTTTTTCAATTTTTATTTTATTTTTTACATAATGCATAAAAAACTAATTTTTTAAAAATAATAACTAAAATGTTGTCTATAAAATATCATTTTTTAAGTCGCGTAACATTTAATTCGTCTCTATGAGAGAATATGACAAAAATTATGCATAAAGACATTAAGATTTTTATTTTGTATATATTTATATAATATATATATATATATATATTACAAAATACCCATGACGATGTCATTTTTTGCATACTGTAGTTTTTTTGGGTTTAGTTTATATCGGGTTCGGTTTTTCTTAGACGCAGCTCGATTTTGGCTTCTTCTTTTCTTTTTTTTTCTTCAATTTTCGGTTACAATATACTCTTATAACAAATGAGACATGCACCCAATGATAGGAGTAACCAAAATCCTTATAACTCGATCACTAATAAGGTCCCTTATTTCCAATGCGGGAGACTTTCTCAATTCACACTCTCAACACGCCCCCGCAAGTGTGATGACATCTCAAGCCAAACACGTGGACAACATATATAGGTAACGGTGAACATGTATGGCCCGCATCCGACAACACACGTGAGAGAATTCACTCTGATACCATGAAAAGTAATATGATGTTCCATACCAAAACCAATTGGCAATGATAGGAGTATAACAAATCCTTATAATCCACTAGCAAGGTCCTTTATTTTCAATGTAGTGTATATTTTTCTCCGTTCACATTCTCAACTAATATTTTTTGTGTTTGTTTACGATTTAACGATTTTTCGTTATATCGTTACATATGCAACATATGCAAGTACTTGCATGTTTGTGGTGTATATTTCACTACGCGTTAGATAAATCATTAAATTTATTCTAAAGAAAAGATAATACAATAAATGTGTGTGTTTATTGACGACTTTAGTTTTCGACCATACGTACATACGTGCATGAGTGATAGATAATTTATTTCTCGTGTTTAAAGCATTTCGATCTCAATTATTGTACGAAGTTGGAAACACACACTTTGATTTCACCTAGTTATCAACATCAACGTGACCATGCACGTACGTACATATAGCAAATTTGCCTATAAAATGTCACAAACATAAGTCATAAGTGCATCTCCTATCCCAGGTTCCCAACTGTTATTAACCAGCAAGCTAGCTTCCTCTATCATATCCAACTTGATTAATTAGTTTTCATTTCCACACTCCTCTGGTTACCATACACATGGATTATAGTAAGCAACTGCAAAATTCTCATTCCGCAAACGATGGTGAGCATCAGATGCTGCAATGGCAGACAAAATCCGAACCCCCTTACTCAGTACAAGATCAAAGAAGATCTGCTAATTACAAGCCGAATATATGGAAGAATGATTTCATTGAATCTCTTAACAGCAAATACGATGTGAGTGCTCGCAAACTTGTTGCTAGCCAGCTACTTCAATCAATATATAGCGCTCCATATAGTACGTAAATAAAAAACTGATCGATTAATCAGATTACATGTACGTATTTATGCAGGGAGATGACCATCAAAAGCAGATTCATGAGAAGCTGGTTGAAGATGTTAAGAATGTGTTCGTGGAACACAAGGCAGATGTAATGGCTACGTTGGAGCTGATCGACAGTATCCGAAAACTAGGCATCAACAACCACTTTGAGAAGGAAATCATGCAAGCCCTAGACACCATACAGGATTTCAACTGCGTTAGCTCGCAGAATAGTGATATCTATGCTACTGCATTACACTTCAAGATCCTCAGGCAGCATGGCTATAAAGTGTCACAGGGTAATAAGCATATGAATATCGATCACCGGACTGATACATGCATGGTTTTCATTATCTGCAAATTAACTTAATTGACTAATAGATTGTGTTATGTAACTTTCGATTCAGATGTATTCTTTGGGTTCATGGAGAAAAAACGCACCTCCGGCGATGTGAAAGGAATGCTTGAACTCTTGGAGGCCTCAAATTTAGCTTTAGAAGGAGAAAATATCCTGGAGGAGGCTAAAACTTGGTTGATGGTTATCCTCAGAGATACTATTTCTAAGGTTGACAGTAGCCATCTCAAGTATGTGGGCCGTGCTTTGGAGCTTCCATCACAGAGGAGGGTTCAGTGGTTTGATGTAGTTTGGCACATCAAAGCGTACGAGAAAAACAATACTAATTTATTAGGACGAGTCAACATGACCATTTTACTTGAATTGGCCAAACTCAACTTCAACATGGTTCAAGCCACACTCCAAAAGGATCTAAGGGAAGCATCCACGTAAGTAAACATACTATTAAGTAGAATCTTCGAACTCTCTGCAAAAGAATTTTTCGAATAAAACTACAATATTTGTCGTGCTTGATTATTAATAATTTGCATGTGGTTTTCAGGTGGTGGAACAATCTTGGACTTGCACAAAATCTGGATTTTGCAAGAGATAGACTGGTCGAATGTTTCATGTGCAGTGTGGGATTAGCTCCCGAACCCGAGCACACATCGTTTAGGAAATGGTTGACTAAAGTGGTGAATTTGATACTTATTATTGATGACGTTTATGATGTTTATGGCTCTCTGGAAGAACTGAAGCAGTTCACCAGTGCCGTCGAAAGGTGGGATGTTAAGGAAACTGAACAGCTTCCACAGTGTATGAAGATCTGTTTCCAAGTTCTCTATAACACAACCTGTGAAATTGCTTATGAAATTGAGGAGGATAATGGCTGGAACCAAGTACTACCCCATCTGCGCAAAGTGGTACGAGCCTTGTGCCTTAAACACTAACCCTAATGAAATACTACTGTTTTTTACTAGCGCACACGTACGTCAATGAATAATCCTTTTAATCTTATCTTTCTCTATTGGACTCTAATATCTTGTGTTGATCGATCGAGGAGCTTATTAATAATTTTGTGGTCACTCACCTTTGAATTTGTTCTGACCACCTGAGACTCTCAGTCCTCACTATCCAGATCGATCAAATTATGACCACCAAATTCTTAGTCTTTTGGTGACCAAAGGTTAACCTCTAAATTTGTTTAAAAATCTTGTAGTGGGGAGACTTTTGCCGATCATTATTAGTGGAGGCAGAGTGGTACAATAAGGCCTACACACCGTCATTTGAAGAGTACCTTAGCAATGGCTGGATATCATCATCATGTTCTTTGATAATGACTCATGCATTCTTCTCCGCAACACACAAACATGAGAGGACTACTAAAGACTTGGGTGATTTTCTGCATCAAAATGAAGATCTTGTGTACAATATCTCTCTGATACTTCGACTCGCCAACGATCTGGGAACGTCTGCGGTAATTTCCTATTTTTAAGCTTAATTTCTCAATGATGTCACGTAGACACGTACTATATATGGCTATATATACTGATGATCGAGGTGATCCATGATCTAACAGGCTGAGCAAGAGAGAGGTGATGCTGCTTCATCAGTCCTATGCTACATGAGAGAAGTGAATGCTTCTGAAGAAGTAGCTCGAGAAAACATCAAGGACATGATCAACAATGCGTGGAAGAAAATAAACCAAAAGTGTTTCACCAAATCCGTGCCGGAAATATCTTCATTCCTCGTCATTACAACAAATATAGCTCGGGTTGGGCATAGCCTTTATCAACATGGAGATGGATTTGGTGATCAAGATCACCAAGGGACTCGAGGAAAGATCAAATCTTTACTAGTTGAACCTTTCTCAGTCAATTTCGGCTAGCCAGCACGTACTCGTAGGTTCTTGCCTATATATAATCTCTCCTGGCTTGACTAGGAGATGTATATTCCATAAATAATCGAGCAATGTATACTCGAAATGGTAGGTGGTCGATAATTTTTAGTGTATCATGGCTTATGGTGCCTAGCTCAGATATAGTTTTTTAGCTCAGATATAATTTTTAGTGTAACACCATTTCTTCTGGAACTTTTCAAACTCGTGTTTTTCAGATCCCAAATTTCGTTGAGGTTCATCAGCACATATATTCTCAATCTTTCTCTAGCTCGACCTCAAAATAAAACAGATAATTGAAGTACGTACGTACTAATTAAGATAAGCCTGCTACAATATGATGGTTAATTAGCTTTTTTATCATCTTCAATTTGTTATTACTCTGGCTTTTAGGAACTTAGTTTTGATTGATATTTACATAGATCCAGATAAACAACCTCTAAACAATCAGCTTACTCTTATACTTATTAAATGATTTTCTGCATTTTTTTTGGCCAATTTGCCAGGAGCCCACGAGTTTTAGGCGATAAACATTACAAAATATCCGGATTCATTTGACATAGAAAGAAGCAAAGTTCAAATCAATAAGGTAGTTGTCGTTCTTGCTGCACTGGCCGGAGTCGATCTCATTTGTTGCAGACTTGAAAAAATTAAAGTGGTGCATGTGAAGAATTTGTGAATAGAAAAATGCTAATAATCAAGAAAACTTCTTAGACCCAAATCTTCCTTGAATTGAACCAACTTAATGAAAAATTACCTGTCGGAGTTTTGGTGCTGAAGACAATTGAGAGAGAAAAATATAATTTTTTTAAAAAAATGAGGGCAAAATTGGGAGTTTTATGTGTACACTTATTGAAGGAGGTGTGATCGAAGAGCAAAAAAGCAAATTTGGAGGTGTGACTAGACACACAATTTCGTTAAACTGTTTTTAAAATATAGAAATAACCTAAAAACTTAATCTATCAATTATTAAACCCCATTTGGTATGCTAGAGACTACAAGGAAGAATAACATTCTTTCTCCCCAAAGGGATCTTTAAATTAGTTTAGCACCCATAATCTATTAGTGATGATTCAAATAGTTAAACTATCTAATTTTCTTCATCTTTCACTACCAGAACATTCATTAATTATAGTCGACGATTTAAAAAAAAAGGCCGACAATACTTATTTTCGTCGGCTATAGTGCATTGTGGTTAACGATTAATTGTGTTGTTGGCTATAGTTCTTAGAGTGACGAGAGAAGAAAAAGTCGTCGGTTTTTTCTGAAAAAATCGTCGGCTATAGTCGGCACTATAGCCGACGATGTAATGTATAATGTCATCGGCTATAGTATTGCCGAAGGCCTTTTTTCGATGACGTTATAGTCGACGAATTGTTGTCGGCTATAGGTATAGCCGACGAAAATAGTGAGCAGGCCGATGATTTTTGGTCGTTGGCTATAGTGAATGTTTAGCTTGTGTCTTGTAATTTCACTCTATATTAGTTATTTCTTCTCCCTATGTTAATTGGTTGATATAAATCGACTTTTTGAAAAAATAAAATTGTAAAATTATTTTAATATTTGATCACGAGTTTTATCATCTCTAATTTTCAATTACCTAAAATTGTCATATACACGAAAAATCGTTGTTACAAAATAGCTGGTTAACAAGCCCCCATTTTTTCTTGGCATAGAGCCCCCGAAATCTCAGGGTGTGCCCTAACCTTGTCGATCTTTTCCTTTCTAAAATCCAAACCTTAAACTATATATGAACTATCTCAAATCAACTCATTAGCGATGCTATTCAATTGGCTAGGCTAAAATATAGGAATAGATTCTCTTCAGAAATTAACTTCATCAGTGTAACATTCTTTTTTCTTGGTCAGCATTTCAAAATGGATCGACGTAGAAAATTAATGATGACAAATGCAAATGATCCAAACTCCATGTCAGTTGTGGGCTTACACTTTTGGGCCTGTACACCCATTTGGGCTTACTTTATATTCACGACCCAACCTCAACCATTTCGAGCTTCGTGCCGAAAAGAGCCACCCAAATTCAATCAGATCAGGGTCGGTGAATAATCAAACGGCTCAGATACACCGACCCAAAATCATCATCATCTTAATCTCGAGAGCGTTTAACGAAAACAGTTCGGACCGGAGAGAAAAAAAAAAAACGCAGTCGTGGTGGTCGTGAAGTCGCAAGATACAGAGAGAGAGAGAGAGAGAGAAGCAGAGGCGCGCGCCCGATCTTCTGCTCCAGATTCCCGAAGCTTCCCTCTGCTTCTTTCTTCTTCATACGTCGTCGTTTCAACTCTCCTCTCCAAATCAAAACCATCTAAAAAACAAAGAGAGAGAGAGAGAGAGAGAGAGAGAGAGAGAGAGAGAGAGAGAGAGAGAGAGAGAGAGAGAGAGAGAGAGAGAGAGAGAGAGAGAGAGAGAGAGAGAGAGAGAGAGAGAGAGAGAGAGAGAGAGAGAGAGAGAGAGAGAGAGAGAGAGAGAGAGAGAGAGAGAATGTCGAAGAAGAAAGCGAGCGGAAACACAATGACGCTTAAAGACTTTCACGGCGGTTCAATTCCCTCCGATCTCCCACTCCCTTCCGCTCCCGGAGTGTAAGTCTCTTATTCCCGTTCTTCAATACGTCGTCGTTTTCGATGGAGTTTAAGGTTTAGTTTTTGGTTAGATCTATTGTGTTTTGGACTTGGATCCGTCAAACAAAACCCTAGCTGATTGATCAGGACCGATTTCATTTGTGATGCAGAATTGTAAGGCCGACGACGGATCGTCCCGCCGCAGCTGCCACGTGGGGGAATCCGGTGGGGCTAGGGCGGCCGGATCAACGTTCGAGGCCGCATACGTCACCGGCGACGAGGCATTTTGATGATAAGACTCCGTTCTTAACTCACTCGGTGCACATTGGTCGGAACTTTGACGAGGATGAGCGGAAGCCGCTGGACGGAGTGTCGGCACCGCGCCGGATTGTAAGCGATGACAGCGTGAGGGTTGCGATGATTCCGGCCCGTGCCGAGCAGAAACTGGTGTTTGCTGCGGCGCCGCAGTCCCCCCGGGGTGGAGGTGGAGGAGTTTCGTATTCGGAGAGGGTTAGTGATGTGCCGAGTGGTAATGTGGGGCGTGGTGGTGGCGGTGGAGCGCAGCCGAATCCGTGGGCGGTGAGGAAGGAAATGGCGGGTGGTAATGAGGCGGTGCAGCCTGTATGGTCAGGCCAGAGTGCTGTAGTGAAGATGGCTCATGCGAGTGCGCTCGAGAAGGTGTCATCAGGGAGATGGCAATCAAAGCCTTCGATCCAGTATCAGACCAATAGTAGTGTGGAGGTTGCAAGGTCAGCTGAAATTGAGAGCGGTGTACATTCGATGAGTTATGGTGGTGATGCTTACAGGGGTGTGGAGGTTCCGGAACGGCAAAACTATGATGCTGGTTTGGCGAGACATATGGAGATGGGTCTACAAGTTAGTGATGGCATTCAGAATGTTAGGAAAGAGTTGCCAGATTACGAAAGGGCTAGGGGGGCCATTGTTTCAGAAGTAAAGGAAAGGAACCCGATGGTTCGGAGGGAGTTACCTGAGTATGAGAGGGCCAGGTCCCCCGTCGTTTCAGAAGTAAGAGAAAGGAAGCCATCTGTTTATAGTAACAGGGTTCACTCTGCTCAGGCTGAAATACAGCCTTGCACAACTTCAGAATCTGTCGAGCGCCCCAAGTTGAAGTTACTTCCAAGGACAAAGCCAGTGGACTACACAGAAGCCCCGGCTGCTGTTCAAATACAGGTATTAACAAGGTTACCAATTAATGTTTACAGTTCGATTCTCATATAGTCGTTCAGTTTCAGGTTCATGTCATGAACTAATTTCACAATCTTTGGTTGGTGGTAGGATTACCAGAAATCTGTTCATGTTGAAACTGTCAATGAAGTGTATGGAACTCTGAATTCTACAAAACATGGTTCAGCAGGCTCTGAGAGTACGAAATTGACTGTGGAGCGTCCTAAATTGAATTTAAAGCCCCGGTCTCAGCCTCTTGAAAAGTTGGAAATAAATGCCGAAAGAGAGAGGTAATGTAATATCGCTTTGCAAATGGTTTTGATTACGGTGGACTTTGTTAATCTTTGCCTTTTCTGTTGAGGTGAATGCAATTGCATTAGCAATCTTTAAGTACGGTGTATCACTGTGTGCTCACTTTTGCAATCTATTACGTACAGTGTCCATTAACATGGTGTATTTTTCTCAAGCTTTTTGTTGAATCAACTCGATTAAGTCACATTGTGGATCCACATTTGATGTTATGCAATGTTGCAGTATTATATGGGAAGAAGGGAGATCATATCAAATTTATCAATGAAGCTTAAGTTTAATATAGATATAGTTCTCTCAGAAACTTTTGTATATGTACAAAGAGCATTGATAGAACAAGAAATGACTTTTCTTCTACCTCACCACACATACTACAGTTATTCCATCTAATAACAATTTGCTTCACACACACGGACACCCACTTTTTTTCTTTTTTTTTTGGCTGTGCATTGTACTGTTTTTAGGAAGCAAGTTGTTCTCTCAGTTTTGATTTTAGTGGTTCCACTTCCTCAAGGAAGATTTATGTCCTGGCTGATATATGATATATTTCTGACCTCCATATTAAAAGATGTGCAATTATTTATTTTGTATAATTGTTCTCTTTTGAACCTTCCCCCATTTCAATGAATCTCGTTCCGATTTTCCATTGAATTTGGGCTTACAATGGTATAAGTATATGTACTAATATACAGAAGGAATCTTGTCATTGTATCTGTAATATGGATTTTTTTGTGTTCTACATTTGTTGCTTCATTTTTATACATATGGGCCTCAACATTGGTAGCTGATATTTACATCTGATAATTTGTGCAGGAATGCATTGTTTGGTGGTGCTCGCCCACGGGAACTGGTGAGCTTTCTAAAACTAAATTTGAAATCTCAGTTAATATGGGTAACCTCGTGGTCTCAGTAAAAGGAAATTCTTGCTCTTGATACATCATTGTGTCCACACCACACGGAAAATTTACAGTTTAGATACCTGTTCCATGACTGATGTTTTGTGTAAACTGGTATCAATCAATTAATAGTACTGAAACGTTCAGGTTCTGAAGGAGCGAGGGGTTGACGATGTTGTCATCATCAGTTCGGACATAGCTCAGCATTCTGACAAGTAGGCTTCCGTCCATTTTTCTGATGATTCTGCACTTTCACCTAGAAGACAATTTGGAATTCTTTCGATCATGGTTTATTGCTATTTTCAGGGTTGAGAATCTTGTTCCGAGGGCTGAAAATCATGGTCCTGGGGCTGATCATCACTCTCCAAAGCATGATAGAGTTTCTGGGCATGTGAATCCTACTCGCCACCCTGACAAAGCTGAGAATCTTTCTTTTGATCAGAGAACTGGAAAGAAATTTGATCGGAGGGATAATCAGGTTGAGAGAGTTGATATGCAGAAGAGGAACTGGCGGAATGATGGGAGGAAGAACAACAGAGAGAATGATAGGCAGCCGCAACAGTCAGAGAGGCCACCATCACCAGAGACCTGGCGTAAGCCTGAACAGCCAAAACCATCACCTCCTGATGGTGGCGGCTTGCACCATGGAAAAGCAGCTTCATCTCTTGAACTTGCGCAAGCCTTTTCCAGATCAGTTTCAAATCCAAAACTAAACGATCGAATTTCTAGCCAAAAGGGTATTCCTAATCGTGGTCAAATGCCATTTTCACGGCTGATGGGCCCAACCCCAAGACCTCAGATAAATGGTTACTAAGTGCCTGCGTGTTTTCGGCAGCCTTCTGGCATTAATTTGTGGTATACAGATTCATAGTTACCGGTTCTTTTGTTTGGTTCAAATAGCTGGATAGAAGCAAGCAAGCTGAGAACAAGACAAAGTGCATTACTTTGCAAGTGAGTGCCTCCACCAGATATTTTTGGTTTCATTGGAATATTATGATATATGAAACTGATTCTGGTCTTCTCACCTGAGTGGCGGTGTTATCTCTGCAACCCTCATCCTATGTTGTTCCTTATAGAATTTTTCATATTCATTTTCGGGGTTCCCATGTCACCATTATCAACTGTATTTGGTCTCACCTTAAATTGGAAGAAGTGCTTTATTGCTTATTTTGTTGACGAAGGTGTAGCAAGAGGTTGAATCATAGATGGTTTGTTTAAAGAGTGTTCTTTTTATAGGATAGGTGAGGAAATATTATCTTAGCTGTGTTTACATTTCTGTTCTGTAAAAAGTTGGTATTATACATTCGACAATATCTGTTTTGGTGTTGTGTATCATGCGTATTATTAGACAAGTTAATAATTGGGATCGACAAAGTGATAATAGTCATAATACAGAAGGATATAATTTGTATTGGTAGTGGACCGTGTGGACATTAATGATGGTTTAGATTTTGGGTCCTAGGGGTTAACTATGTTTCTCAATCTTTGTTCTTTAGCTAATTTTGTAATTACATTCCATCTTTTTTACAGTGCCTGGTTTCCTCTTATTCCCTCCATTGTCTCTTCACTACTAGCAGAAACTGCCTTCTACTCTCTCATTTACGCATAAGCAGTCGATTCAAATTTCAAAGCCAAAACTTTCAACTTTCTCTTATTCTCTTTTTTGGGTCAGTCTCTTGACTCAAAACTCTTCATGTTTGCTCGGATGATATCTGCTTTGAGCTGGGGTTTTTGTCTGTGTTGATTCTCTTGCAATGAAAATGTGCTGTGATCTTCAAGTTGACGTCAATGGCGAAGAGGTTTTCATGGTGGACAAGGTAAATGCCTCCTCGAGCACATACTGTGCTATTACTTCATCCTTGATGAACCTGTGACTGTCTGCTATTGGTGAAAGTTGTGATAGTGTCTTCAGCTCTTCAAATGGTCTTCCAAGTTACTGTTCTGTTTCTTTGTACTTACTTCAATTGGCTTAGGTTCTTTAGATTCCTCAATATTTTGCGTTTCATTATGTTTTCTCCACATATTTTTGTTCTCTCATTGCAGTATCATGATCATGCAGTCAAAACTTTTTACATGTATGAAGGACTTCTCATGATTTTGCCTCTCATGAATTTTCGTTTGGATTCTGTGGAGCTGATATGTGATACATTTTTCTTCCAGAGAATTTTGGAGTAAATTGGACCACCCCCACAAGTTACTCTCACAAAATGTTCCTGTAGATTCTCTTCCACTTTGTTGCTGAGTGAAACCAATTAATGATTTTGTTGGCTCTGTAGTCTGTACTATTTCAATCTCTGTCTGCAGTCTGCGTCTAAAAGATAGGATTGCTTCCTGTTCACAAAGTTCCTCATCTTGTTCATATATGAAAAGAATCTTATTATGCAACACATAAGCTATGCCATATATGCTTACAGGAAACACTGGCATCATTCTCTTGTCGATTCAGCAAACTATTTAGTAAAGCAATGGGTTCAACGAGCCTCAAAGTGATCCTCCATGACTTTCCTGGAGGTGCAGAAGGTTTTGAGCTCATGACAAGGTTTTGTTACAATAATGGAACAACTGAGATTACTCCTTCCAACATAGTCCTCGTATACTGCATCGCAGACTTCATGGAGATGGATGGTGATATACTGTTACAAGCTCAAGAGTCTCTCAAAGGTATCAGCTCTTGGACATGGTCTGAACTTCTAGTAGCTCTGAAGCAGTGTCAAGAATTACTTCCTGCAATGATCTCGTCGATAATACTGCAGGATGTTCTGGACTGTCTCATTGGCAAGCTTTCTTGCCCATTTGTTCCAGGTACTCATGATAATACTTCATCAGAAAATTTGACTAGTCATAGCCTGAAAAGCAATTGCCCTACAAAAACATGGTGGTTTGAAGACCTGATGTTCTTGGATACCAAATTGCTTGTAATGGTGATAAAAGAGATGATATCTAAGGATATTGAACATTCTACAGTTTTCAAGTTTCTCCTTCGTTATCATCAGTCGACGTGTTTTGATGCCACACCAGAAGAGAAGTGCAAGATCACAGAGGTTGTTATCTGTCAACTTTCTCTGCTTGATAGAAGCTCCGTTTCTTTCAAGGGACTAATAGTTCTATTTCAAGTGGAAATGAAAGTGAACAAGCAATACAAAACCATGTTGGAGGGTATGATAGGTGCACGGCTGGATCAAGCAACGATCGATTATCTACTTGTTCCATCTCCTCGTGGAAAGAAGCATGTGTATAATGTTAATTTGGTTTTGAGATTGGGAATATCATTTCTTAACGAAGTGAAAAGTTGTCATTCATCCCATAGGAGCGGTTTGACGAATGTTGCCGAGTTGATGGATTTGTACCTTGCAGAAGTGGCTCCAGATTCTTGTTTGAGCCCTTCAAAGTTTGCAGCATTAGTTATAATGCTGCCAGATTCTGCGCGGTCATCTCATGACAAACTCTACCAAGCCATTGCTGTTTACTTTAAGGTATGCTAGTTCTAATGTGTAGCTTTCATTTGTAACATCATACTAAAAGAACTCATGTGCTTTCTGATAATGAATATGCTAGTACTGACTTATAGTATTTCACAGCGCCACACTGATCTATATGAACAAGAGAAGCTGACCATATGTTGTGCGCTGAACTACAACAAGCTCTCAGGACAAGCTTCGAAAAAAGTATCTCGCGATCCGAATTTCCCTTCGAGAAGAGCAGTTGAAGCTTTCAAGACACAACAATCCAAGCTCAAAAGCATATTCCAGGAAGTGTACAACATCAAAACCAAGGATGAGAAAGAGGAAATCGAGTCAGTCCTAGTTGACGGAGAGAGGCTAGATATCCCAACCGAGGCTCATAAGCTTAGATCAGATCTGCAAAGAATTCATTCAAAGGCACTGGAATTGGGAAAAGTTTTTGAGACAATGCAGATACAAGTGACGAGTGTAATCAAATCGAAACTGCCCTTTCGGGGTAGTAACACTATGCGATACTTACCAAAACTCTTTCCTAATTAGTAAATGCAAACAATTTGCCCTGTAAATTTTTGTTGTCCCAGAAAATCTATACATATTCTTCACGTTCATTGCTGACTTGGTTCATCTTGCTGCACATTTTGAACTCTACATTATATCTGATGCATGATTCAAAAGACACAACTGTTAAGTTAACACTATGGATGATATGAGCATTTGAATAATCGCCGGAAAATAACATTATGGATGATATGAGCATTTGAATAACATTATGGATGTTTCTAAAGAACATCGAAGTGAGAGAAACTCACAGGATGAAAGTCCAAGAAAAATAGAGCTTCTTTCTAGACGTGTGTCCTTGTGTTCCGCAGCTGACTAAGATATTAGAGGTTCTAGAATCTAGACCAAGACCAACATTTTTCTTAGTTTGAGGAAACACGAAGACCAACATTACTATAGAGAATCCAAAATATTTTTGACTACCGTGAGATTACAGTTTCAACCAGTTGGAAGCAGTGACCATTTAATGAAATGATCAAGCCAAGAATAGGAAGATAAATTTTGTCTTCCATTTTCTATTCTATTCCTTGTCTTGTTTCGTCCTCAACAAATTTTAAAACACTTTGAGGCTCTTCTCATGACTTCCAACTTCATGGAACAACATAGTAAATGTGTAGTGTATATGTTGTATCAAATAAAATGACTTGGAGGAAAGGGATGTTGGCTTCCGAGTTTTAGTGCTCATCTTTTTTGGGGATAAAAATTGGCGCCTCATGTGCACGATTTTTAGAGTGCACTATAGTGTGCGGAACAGTAATGTGCAAGGAGGCTGACCACCCTGATATTACTTTCATAGGCTGAGAAAGTGTTTAATATGGCAAAGGTACTAGAGGTTTAAATTGAAGAGTTAGAAGCCCCAAAGACTGTTCATGAGAATTATTGATTAACGATGAACACTGAAAAGCAGGCAATTATGAAATACGAGAAGGATGTAGTTAGTGCTGAAGGAGTTGATCTGTCAGTGGGTTCAGGGAGTAAGAGAACTCATGTCGTTAATCAGAGAATTGATCAAGGCGCTGTTCAGTCTTCATATATGATGGTGTCATTAACACTTCTGATTGTTCTCCGTCCAACTGATCTTCAATATAATTTGCTCGGGTAAGAATGGGTTTCCGACTGCTTTCTAAATATGTTCTTCTGTAACCATCAACATCGATCAGAAAAAGTAGATCATCTCTAACTATAAAGAATTATGTGCGTGTACTTACATGCAAGTTAAGTTCAAGTTAACAGCTTATCCCTGCTATTATTATCTTCCTAAAAGTAATAGGAATACTTTTGAACTTCTCCTATAACATGGGGGAGTCTGTTTACATGGCAACTGGGCAAGTAACCAGAGATCAGGAAAGCCGAATTTAAGAAGACTTGCTGTTTTTTCAAGGAAATCAAGTTAATATTTACCTATTGGGTCCGAATCAGACTACTTGACCGATTTAACAGCTGTGTTCTCCTAAAGAAAAGAATAAGGGGTCGTTACATCTGAAGCCTATAAATACAATCTAACAGTATAAACTAGAGAAGAAAAGCAGCAACAGTTTTTCAGATATCAGATTCGATGGTGCATAGTAAACAGATGAATCATAAATTCACGAACGTCATGATACTATCTTTGTTCTTAGTCTTGGCGTTTACAACTTCAATTCAATCATCTGTCCTCTTTGACGCAGTGGCGGACTTACCCTTTGGCTATAAGGGCTTGATCCCTGTAAGATTTAAGGAGTGAAAAAAAATACTAGTTTCCATAAACTCTTTACTTAATTACCTCATAATGAAACCAACCCATTTATAATACTCAAGCCCAAACGAGCCAACTTAATGCCCAATATAAGTGGCCAAGGATATGATGGAACTAGTAATATGAGTGGTATATGGAATGACTTACAAACATTGTTTCTTGAGGAGTGTCTGTATGCATATTATGTGCATTGTTTTGCTCACCGTTTACAACTATCATTGCCTGCTACAGCTAAGGGAATTAATGATGTTTGGCAATTTTTCTCTATTCTATTGTTAGTTGTGAACTTTGTTGAGTCTTCTGCCAAGTGTCATTGTGAGATGAAAACTATTAGAGAGGAAGAAGTCCAAGATTTAGTTGCTATTGGCTTACTTGAGACAGGGAGAGGTGTTAATCAGACTTGTACTTTGCAACGGCCGGGAACTGCTCGTTGGGGTTCTCATTTTCGCTCTATTAAGAGTTTGATTGAATTATTTAGTTCAATCTTAAAAACTCTTATTCATATGATGGAGCATGGTTCTCAATCTATTCAAGGGGAGGCTAGTGGTGTTCTCTTGATAGTTGCATAAATATGCAACTTTCTTGTGCTTAATATTCTAAAAATAATTGGTTTATTTATTTAGTTTTCAGTAATTAATTATGTTTTTGTTTATTAGGTTATTTGGAGAAAAATACAAAAATGAGCAATAAAAAAGGAATTCTATTCCAAGAAGGATCGGTGATGTGGCAAGTCCATGTGGCAATAACTTAACCCTACGATGATAAGAGAGGCCAAGGTCAAACTTATATAAGCATATTTTGTAGAGGAATTTGGGGTTGTTGTCAGAGACAAAAGCCTATGAAGAGAAGAAGAGCCCCCAAGAAGACCAACCAGTCATCCGATCTCGACCGGTCGAACCAAAAATCTCGACCCATCGAAATTACCATGCGAAGAATTCTAGGGTTTTGGTTTAATTCTTCCTTCTCCATCATATTTTGTTATTGTATTCTTCTGAGTATGAGTAGCTAAACTTCTCTAGTTAGGGGCTGATTAAAGTCCTAGATATGCTTACGATTTTAAACCCTTTTTGATTGCAATAACTATTTGGATGAGACTTACTTTACTATAATTTCAATGATGATTTCTATTTGATGTTTCATTGGTGGCCAACTTAGTTGCATGTTGTAGAGTCTACTATCTTAAATGTGTGCATAACCACCATATTATCGCATGTTCTAAAGAGATAAGCAAGCCCGTAGTGATAACTTGTGTGAAGTGAATCCTTAGTGAGGGAAGGGTGACCACCAAATTAATCCTTGAAGCTTCGTTGTTCCTCAGACACTCTTAGATTCTAATGAATCTAGTTTTCTAGGCTTACACCACCATATGTATAAGTCGGTTGATTAGGGATCAAGTTAGAGCAGATGACCATTCTCTCTACCACGCCGAGTAAGAGAGTGTAATATGCAAGATGACTTAACCATAGCTCGTGCATGGGGAACATTCATCCATGGTTATTTAGATTAGGTTGGCGTAATCGTAGGTTGTCTAGGGTGGAGAGAAGTTCCTAACATTCATCTCTATCTGATTTTCATCAACATTTACTTTACTGAAATTTACATAATTTCTGCATTAAATGTAGTAGGCCGAATTATTTCGGCAACCAAATCAACACCGAATACCCTCAAATTTTGTGTGGTAGTCTACCGCTGAGTCTAGTTCATTGTGTTAAATTTTCGTGATATTTAGTTTAGTCTAAATTAGGTTCGTATTTTAGTTAGTGTCCGGAGATCGAGTCTGCCAGATTTCTAGTTTTCGCGTCTTTTGTGTTTCTTGTGTTTTTGAGTCTTAGTTTCACCAATCATCTGTGGTTAATAACTCATATTTTCCATTAAACTTCATTGATATGATTTTCATATAAATAAGGTATCTTTGAGGGTGATTTTGTGCCTATCATCTCACAGCTATGAGACAATTTGAGTTTATCTTCTGCCTAATTTGCATGAACAAGGTCATGCAAGTTACTGAGATTCTTTGCCAATCATTACAATGAAAATCTCTTGACATCACAGAACCATTAAGTTTTGTTGCACATTCAAAAGAACTCATTCAAGAGATGAGAGAAGATGGTTGGGCTAATTTAAAGGTCAATGTTGCTAGCTTTTATGACACATAACATTGATATGCCTGATATGAGTGCTCCTTACAAGAATGGGACAGGTCGTTCTTGTCAGCAAATGAATTTTGTTACAGTAGAGCACCATTATCATATAGATGTGTTTAATACTGTACTTGATTATCAGTTGAGCCAGTTAAACAGGAGGTTCCCAGAAGAAGGTTGTGAACTCCTTGTAGCCGTCTCTACTTTGGACCCTCATGGTAATTTCAGTTTTTTCAAAACTGAGAAAGTTACTCTTCTTGCTAAGGATTTCTATCCTGCAGATTTTGTGCATGGTAATCTTCTTATGTTAGAATTGGAGTGTGCATATTATCACAAAGGTATGACTACAGATTTGAGATTCCGGAACTTAGATTCTATGTCTGATTTGTGTCAGCAACTTGTGCTAACAAGAAAGTCAGATTCTTTTCCCATGATTTATAAATTGATTTGTTTGGTGCTGACTCTTCTTATCTCTATTGCAACCACTGAGAGAGCTTTTTCAGCTATGAACATCATTAAGGACAGGCGTAGAAACAAGATGAATGCTGATTTTCTTGATGATTGTATGGTACTTCACATCGAATTTTTTTTTGAAGAAGCGGTTGAAAATGATGATGTGATCAAGGCTTTTGAAGCTTTAGAGTCTCGTAGAGTAAGATTTAGTTAGTTTTTATGTATTTACTTTGTGTTATGTATTCATTTAAGTTCAGGAAACGTAATATAACGGGTAAGGCTCATAATAGCCCTAATTAAGTGTGTCTTCTTCCTATTTTATACAATTATCTCGTACTCTCAAGATTTTGTTGACTAAAAATTAGCCCCAATTACTTTTTTATCCTGAATCAGCCGTTGCTTTGACGTGATAAAATATGGTGCAAAGCCAAACTCAGACATCACAAAGGCTTTGCTGAATGATAGGACAGATGCGTGTGCATCACCGTGGGAGAGCAAAGTTCTTGTTCCGAAAGGCACCTACGGATTCCAAGGAGCGATTTTCGGCAATTATTGCAAGGCTCCTATTGAGTTTGAGGTCCAAGGCACATTGCAGGCTCTTGAAGACACCAGCCAAGTTCCATCACCGGATACTTGGATTGGTTTTCAGTACATGAGTAGGCTCACCTTCTCTGGAGGTGGAGTTTTCGATGGCCGCGGAGCACTCTCTTGGAAACAGAACGACTGTAACAGAAACAAGAACTGCAAATCTCGAGTTGTGAGTATAAGGTTCGACTTCGTCAATGATACAATAGTTAAGGACATAACTTCACTTGACAGTAAGAGCTTTCACTTCCATGCCACAATGTTACATTCCAACGTACAACCATCACAGCACCCGAAGAGAGTCTCAACACAGATGGTATCCACATTGGTCATTCAACCATGATCACAGTCGCCGATTCGGCCATTGGAACAGGAGACGATTGTGTTTCGATAGGTGATGGGACTTCACAGCTTAATGTTACCAACACGACTTGCGGACCAGGACATGGCATAAGCATTGGAAGCCTCGGAGGTTATCGAGATGAAGAACCTGTATACGACATCTTGATCAAGAATATAACATTCAATGGTACACAGAATGGTGCGAGAATCAAGACGTGGCCGGCTTCCTATGTCGGCATTGTCTCTGGTATTAATGTAAGTAATCCGATCAAGGCGATCATTATAGACCAAGAGTACTGTCCTGGAACATGTGCAACAAGCGGATTCCTTTAAAAGTTAAGATCAGTTATGTGAGCTTCTCTAACATTAAAGGCACGTCCACAACTCCGCTTGGGGTAAATATTAAATGTAGCAGAAGCGTGCCATGCGAGAATTTGGAGCTTACCGACATTGATCTCACGTACACCGGACACAAAGGGCTTATCAGTTCACAATGCTCCAATGTGAAATTGACCAAAGTTTTTAACTTGACAAGAGCTCTTGCTTGTGCTCAGTGTTGGTAACTATTCACCAGTAACTGCATCACATGCAGATCCACACCAAGCCTCATTCTCCTACAACTAGTCCATCGACGAAGAACCAAACTTAGAAGTAGAAGAACCAGACAGATCTTGCTGTAAGAACTTGGAATCAACAAGTGGCCAGAGGTCATCAAATCTGATTGTGACATCTCCGCAACTGATGGCCATAGTGCAGCTACTACTTTTGGGTTTCTGGCTTATACTATATGGGTGGCTGTAGTTGGACGTCTTCATTAACTTTAAACAGTTAGATATACTACCAATGTAGAAACTATATATGATGTATATGTGCATCTATATATCATATTGGTGCTAAGATATCTAATGTACTCATCAAATTAACAATACATTTTGTCTTCCCTTTCAGTATCTTTAGTAGTATGACTTTGTCTTCCATTTAATGAAATGATCAAGCCAAGAATAGGAATATAAACTTTGTCTTCCATTTTCTATTCTATTTCTTGTCTTGTTTCGTCCTCAAAAAGTTTTAAAACACTTTGAGGCTCTTCTCATGATTTCCAACTTCATGGACCAACCTAGTAAATGTAGTCTAGATGTTGTATCAAATAAAATAACTTGGAGGAAAAGGATGTTGGCTTCTGAGTTATAGCGATCATATTTCTTGGGGAGAAAAATTGGCGCCTTGTGTGCACCGATTTTTAGAATGCACTTATAGTATGCGGAAGAGTAATGTGCAAGAATAATTGTCACGATCCCAACCATTTTGGGTTTAAGTGAATAGTGCATGAGAACATATAAACCGTATATCACTTCCAGCAAACATTTGTGTTTTGCACACCATAAAATTTCTCTAATTCATATCTTCTAATTCTCTAGTCGTTTATGAAAAGAAAAAACAGTTGTCTACAGTAGGCCCATGAGCTTACCCAATGTTCAAAAATGTGCTAGGCGGTGGAGTTACTGACTAGTGCTTAGCCGCCTAGGCGAGAGATTAATCGAATTTTAGAGAGATTATTATAATTATATTTTTAATTAATTATATAGTTATTTAGTATATGATATATAGATGTAATATGAATAATATATATACCAAAAATAATCAGAAAATGTCATTAGAATACATTATCTTCAAGTTCTCTAACTTATATTCTTGTGGACTCTACAAGACTATTATCTCCAATCCAAAGTAAGTCAAAATACTAAAATATGAAGGTTTATATTTTGTCTGTTTATGAGTTAGTCAGCCGCCTAGGCGTATTAAGCAGTCAAGGTAGCCGCCTAGGCATTGACCAGGCGAATGACTGTCTAGCAAGGGGGCCTAGGGCAAAACTTAGACGTTTTTGTTGTTTATAGCCTAGACGGATGTGGGCTTACCCAAGAAATTGTCTACAGTTGGGCCTCATTTCCTTATTAACCCAGTTTCATATTGGATGGCAGCCCAAACCACGTCAAACTCCATCTACCTAATTCCGTAGGACTTTCCTTTCCTTCTTTTCTTGGTCTCACTCCTCTTCTTCCAAACCCAATCAAACATTAAAGGAAAAAACAAATCAAACTTCAGCTGCAAATTGAAACTTCATAGCTTTCGACACATTCGTTGAGATCGAAGCACAACGATGCTGGAGAAGATCGGGCTTCCGGCGAAGCCGTCTCTGAGAGGGAACAATTGGGTGGTTGACGCCTCACACTGTCAAGGATGTTCTTCACAGTTCACTTTCATCAATCGCAAGGTTCATTCTTTTTGACTCTGATCTATGTACCCTTTTACTTTTCAAGTTTCATGACTACCCATGTTGTAATGTTTTGTGCTTTTTGAGTTTTTGAAGAGGCCCATGATTATTTGGTGAAGTTTCTGTAATGAAATGTTGGAATTGGCTTCATTAGGATGGTTTCTTATTACTTGTTGTTCTTGATCATATACATTGTGCATTGAGAACTGTGTAGAATTAAAGGTTTTTGGGTAGTTGGATTGAGCTTATTGTTTGAAATGGTCGTTTGCTTGGGACTTGGTCTTGATTGTGTATGTACATTGTGGAATTGCAGCATCATTGTCGAAGGTGTGGTGGCATTTTCTGCGGGAGTTGTACGCAGCAAAGGATGCTTCTGCGTGGGCAAGGTGATTCACCCGTGCGTATATGTGAGCCTTGTAAGAAGTTAGAAGAAGCAGCACGCGCGGAGAGATATGGACACAAGAGTAGAGCTACGAGAGGTACCTTGTTTGTTGCATTTGAGCTTGTTAGTTCATTAGTGTGTCTTGTTAGCTGTTGCCTACATTCGCTAGTTTTTGTGTTAAGCCAATTTTTACTTCATCGGTTGCATTCTTATATGGAATTTGCAATGAACTACTCTAAATGGTGCTCCGTCTGTATCAAAAATTTTAACTCTTTTGTGCAGGCAGTAAGCTGACATCAAAGCCTGAGGATGATATTTTGAAGCAGATACTTGGTAATGATGGGAAGGAACTAGGCCAAGAGGTAGTTTCTAGTATGCAGAGGGAGTCTAGTAGTGCATCATGTTCAAATAATCGAGAGGATTTCAGCCATGATGGGGTGGGAGAAATACTTAGAAGTGTTTCTGTTGATGGGTATAATCAGTTACAGAGTGATAATGAATCTGGTAGTCCTGAGGAATTGCGTCAGCTAGTGTTGGAGGAAAAAAAGAAGCATAAAATTTTGAAAGGAGAAGGGAAGTCTGCAGAAGCATTAAGAGCCTTTAAGAAAGCGAAGGAGCTTGAGAGGCAGGCTGATGCATTGGAAATATCTTTAAGAAAAAAGCGTAAAAAGGATCTACTTTCTGATAGTGTGGCCGAGAGTGAGATTAAAGATGAAATTGTGCAATCTGGAAGAAGAAATAGGGTCACTCCTTCGGTTAGTAGAGATAAAGATGACATTTCTGCGGAGCTCAAAGAACTAGGGTGGTCTGATATGGATCTCCATGAAGAGGAAAAAAAGCAAGCAAGTCTGACTGTGGAGGGTGAGCTCTTCTCTCTTCTGGGAGAAATTTCGCAAAAGACCAATAAAGGGACTAGTGGAATTGACAAAACTCAGGTTTTTGCACACAAAAAGAAAGCTCTCCAGTTGAAGCGTGAGGGGAAGCTTGCAGAAGCCAAGGAAGAACTAAAGAGAGCTAAAATCCTTGAGAAGCAGCTTGAAGAACAGGAATTGTTGGCTGAGGCTGAAGAGTCGGACGATGAAATATCTGCCCTGATCCATAGTATGGATGATGGCAAAGAAGATTTTTCCCTTGACTATGAGCCGGAGAAAGGCTTTAATTTTGATACTCTTATTAATGCAGCTGATGATCATACTATAGATGATAATTTTGAAGTGACAGATGAAGATATGATGGATCCTGAAATAACTGCTGCTTTACAATCTTTTGGATGGATTCCAGATACAAACAACCCAACTGAAACTTCTGTTACACAGACAGCTTCGGTTGACAGGGAAGCAATGTTAACTGAAATTCAGTCCTTAAAAAGAGAGGCTTTAACTCATAAGCGAGCGGGTAATGTCACAGAAGCCATGGCACAGCTAAAGAAGGCTAAACTGCTTGAAAGGGACCTAGAAAGCATGGAATCTCAAGAAGAAAATGTTGTGAAACCTCCAGCCAAACCTGCAGGGAAGAGTAAATCAATGATTCAAAAAGAGCTTCTTGGTTTGAAGAAGAAGGCCCTTGCTCTAAGAAGGGAAGGGCAAATAGATGAAGCTGAAGATGAGTTGAAGAGAGGTAGGGTTCTTGAGCTTCAGCTTGAAGAGATGGAGAATGGTTCAATGATACAGAGAACGCCGGTAGTTGTTAGCAGCAAAGGATCAGTTTTGGCACATGGGCACGTCAATGTCTCTAAAGTCTTGTCTGTTGCAGAAGAGGAAGTAGAAAATGTAACAGATCAAGATTTGTATGATCCAGCATATCTTTCCATGCTAAAGAATTTGGGCTGGAATGACGATGATAATGAAGTTGGAAACTCTACAGAAGAACCTAATAAGCAAATTGATAGCATGAGGACTAGTCAATCTTCTCTAGCTGTAGCCGCAGGGAATGTCCAAGTTGTAGTATCAAGGAGAAGTAAATCTGAAATTCAGAGTGAAGTCTTAGGGTTGAAAAGAAAGGCTCTTGCTTTGAGGCGACAGGGAGAGACTGAGGAAGCAGAAGAAATGCTGAGAAAGGCAAAAGCATTAGAGAGCCAGTTGGTGGAGGTGGAAGCACCCAAGAAAGATGTTCAATCAGACATTGGTAAGCACAGGGTTACGTTTGCTGAACCTCCTCTTAATATTGCAGAGGAGGAAGGTGATGTTGTGGATGTTACCGAAAATGATATGCAGGACCCAGCGTTACTCTCAGTGCTAAAGAATTTGGGATGGGAGGATGAAGAACATTCGGTAGATACGTCTCTGCAATCTACTTCAAAAGCTGCTGTTGCTGCACCAAGAAGTAAGAGCGAAATCCAGAGGGAGCTCTTGGTTTTGAAAAGAAAGGTGTATGCCTTTAGACGAAATGGACAGACTGAAGAAGCTGAGGAAGTGTTGAATATGGCAAAGGTACTAGAGGTTCAAATTGAAGAGTTAGAAGCCCCAAAGACTGTTCATGAGAATTATGGATTACTGATGAACACTGAAAAGCAGGGAAGTATGAAATACGATAAGGATGTAGCTAGCGCTGAAGGAGTTGATCTGTCAGTGGGTTCAGGGAGTAAGATAACTCATATACTTAATCAGAGAATTGATCAAGGCACTGTCCAGTCTTCACCTGCTCAATCTGGGAACTTTGCTGATTTGTTGACAGGGGATGACTATAGCGGTTCTACAGAATCCGCTGAAAAACAATATGATAGCCGAACTAGTTCTATTAACGTCAGTTCTCCCATTCACTCTGAATCTTCACAGCAAGATCCAAGACACAAAGATGATGCAATAGTCGATAAACAGGAAGATATGCTTGTAGCCAATGAGAAGTTAGATGTTAAAGGGTCGAGTTCGGTTATGGGATCTTCTTCACACAATAATGAAAGTGCCGTTCGGCAGGAAATCAAGGCTTTTAAGCTTAGGGCATTAGCTTTAAAGAGAGAAGGTAAACTGACAGAAGCCCGGGAAGAACTTCGGCAGGCAAAAATGTTGGAGAAGCGTCTTGAGGAAGTTAGTCCTCAGTCCAAAACAGTTTCAAGTGATGTGTCTGGTTCTGCCCTCAATATTTCTCCTGTAGGGCAAAAACATCAAGGTTCACCATCATCAGACCCAAAACCAATGTCCAGCCGTGATCGCTTTAAATTGCAACAGCAGTCCCTAGGTCACAAACGTCAGGCTCTGAAGCTGCGAAGGGAGGGTCGAATTGAAGAAGCGGAAGCAGAATTTGAATTGGCCAAGGCACTTGAAGCTCAGTTAGAGGAAAGCACTGCTCGTGATTCCACTGCCATAGCACCAGTGGATGATGTGGCCATTGAGGGACTTCTTGATCCTGAAATTATGTCCGCGTTGAGAGCAATTGGAATTGAAGATGCCAACATATCATCTCAAGGTCCTGGAAGACCAGAGCCTTCCAAACCCAATGTTACCAAGACAGATAATTCAATCCAAGAAAGAAGTGCTCTAGAGGAACAGATCAAGGCAGAGAAGGTAAAGGCACTGCATCTGAAACGTGCAGGTAAGCAAGGCGAGGCCTTGGATGCTCTTCGAAGGGCCAAGATGCTTGAAAAGAAGCTGAATTCCTTGGCTTTGAAGTAAATTTGTTGTTGATGCAGGATGATTTGTGGATAAACAAGAGACTTTTCTTACAGTTCAAGGCAGGTATGTCAGTTTTACTCATTGAATTGTAAAGATTATTAAGTAATGACATACATATATAAGTGTCTTTCCTGCATAACATTGTTCACGTTTGTCTTCAGATTCTGTATTCTTTTTCGTTCTGTATCATTTCAAGTTCAACAAATTTCGCTTCGCATATATGTTTCAGTTTCTGCATCGGTGTACACATGTTCTTGGGGCTCTTAGAAATAACAGAAGCCAAGTAAATATCAAGAGAAGTACCTTCCACATAAATTTGTTTGACAATTTGTAGTTGGTATCAATAATGCATGCATTGCTGAAATTTGGTTGGTGTCTTTCATTATCACGTATCAAATTTTAAGGAAATAGCTGGCTACCCACTGTCTCATTCTATCCGGCTATCCTCGTTATTTTTGTATCTTTTTGGATATACATCTGCACAGTTGCCTTGCTGATTCTTGGTTCTTGTTTTCTTGATCACGTACAACTACGTCTTAATAGATACGTCGACAGTACATTAAGACTATATAGGTGCGTTCTAGTCAAAAATATTAGTGACTAGCTACGTTAAGTTCCATCAATCAGATCAAAATTCAGACTATAGAATTCGGCGCCTAGTAGGTTAAGCTGCATGTGAACCTCCTACGTACAACATTATTGAAGAAGATGCTGAAAGCGAGTTCGATCATGTCCCACGAGCCTTAGCTTTCCCCTCTTACTAAGATTACAGAATGGTCGTTCTCGTAAATTATGGCCAATAAACAGTGATTTGCATGCAACACACACATACACAAATTGTGTTGCATGTATTGCAACAAAGATGGAGTATAATCGTATGGGAGACAAGAATATATCTCGACGTCGGAAACGCGTACGTTCGTACGTAATCGGCGGTATAGTGTAAAACGTGGAACGGTACGTGGAAGTTGTTTCGTACGTTGTCCCTTATCCCTGGAATTTACGAGTACGTTTCTTTTTCCTGGTACTGCATATTTAGTATATTAACAATTGTGGGGAGCTGCTTCACTCTTCACAATGGAGTTCACAATTCAGCTGCTTCATTGTTCTCAACGGTGACTTTTTATAATTTTAAAAAATTTATAGGGCGAAAACGACTTCACATTCAGCCATACCTCATTACCTCTCCCGATCCCCGCTCCGTCTTCATCGCCATCGTTGTCAATCCTGATCTGTGCCATCTTAATTTTCTTTTTCGTTCTCCATTAAAACTCTCTAATTCATACTATCACAAAGCATCTCTATCATATAAAATTTATCTCGAATTTTGGCCGACCAGAGTTCTTCTTCATCTAGTTTGTTTGTTTCAAATCTATGAATTGTTTTCATTTTTTAATTATGACTTTTAGTAGCTAAGTCATTGTTTAGGGGTTGCTTGAAGCCTCGTACATGAAGTCTTTTTGATACATACACTTTAATCTAGTTTTGCATATTCTTTGAATGAGGTTTCTTTCTCTGAATGATTCACCGACATTGCCGGTGACTTGAGTCTCCGGTGATGAGGAAGACATTACCGGCGACTCAAGTCGCCGGCAATGTTTGCGCCGCCGTGGCCGGAATTTGAAGTCATTGCCGGCGACTTAGGTCCATGTCGCCGGCAATGCTTGGAAAAATTTTGAAAAAAAAAGCCGGGTCTGGATTGGGCCCAATTCCAGAACCTGCATTGAAAGACATAAACCGTACAAATACAAGTTCAACAGTACACACATAAATGTCCAATGTACAGTAAAAATAGCAACGATACGAAAATAAACTACAACTACACGTCAGGGTCGAGGAACTTGCGGGTCAGAGTCGAAGAAATCCATGTACTCATTTGAACTCCGGTGGCTACCCTGGTCTTTCTGTGGCGGTGACTGGTGCGGTGGTGGATAACTGGGGAACACAGGGACCGGGGGAGGTGCGGGGAGCGGTTGTCCGGTAGTCTGAGCCGCGTAGATCGTTTGCATCCAGGTGAACATTTGTGTCTGCTGCTAGACCATGAGTCGGTGTTGCTCGATCATCCCCCGGTACTCGGCATCTCTGACTGCTTGCTGCTCGGCCATCTGCCTCATCTCCTCCATCTGCCTCCTTTGCTTCTCCAACTCCCTCTGCGTCCTCTGAAGCTCCGCTGCGAGGTTACGACTAGAAGTTGAACTTCTTGATCCAGTAGAGTATTCTGAAGTGTTCTTCAATACTCCTTCGCCCGCCGAGCCCATTCCCCTGCAGTAGTAGGTATTCTTTCCAGTCCCGCACGCTTTTGTCATGATCTGAGCCGCTATAGGGCGATCAAGCGGATCGATCTGAGAGGCATACTGGGTGACTTCTTCCTCGGAGCAGTCAGGATGGTTATTCCGAGCTATATTCATGGTCACTTCTGTGGTCGCCTCCTTCACTCTCGCCTAATTGAAAAGCGAATATGAATAACGTTCCATTTTACAAAATAAATTAATATCGAAAAATAGTTTGATTAACACATGAAGAGGCGAAGGACTTACCGCTTCTTCAGGGCACTGCGGATAGAACTTCTGATGAATATACACCAACGGGTTCACTTCTTGTTGTTGCTGCGCCTTACTCGACCAACCCAAATAGTTGAGTGAACCTGCAAGATGGGCCCTAGTGTTTTTCAATCTATTCGCCCGGTTCGTCTTCGAAATCGCCTTGTTTGATAAAGATATGTAAAAAAATTAGTAACTAACTATTTCAATGTGATACGATACATTAGGCTTGTAAGATATATTCAGGATGCATACCTTCGCTTTGGGGTGCTCGAAGTGGGCTATCAGCCACAGCCACTCGTACTCCCTAAACCGGAATTCGCTAGGGGTAGAACCTCGGCCTAGCTCCTTGTATACAGTGTAATGTGAAGAAAGCTCGTTCTTCCACTCTTTATACCTATATTAAAACCAGGAAAAAAAAAGTTAGAGATATTAAAACACTTGATAAACAAAAATCTAACTCGATATATACTGAAATAACTCGAAGCACATCACCTCATATGTAGTTGACGCTCTACCCACGTGTGAATAAGGCATTCATCCACGTCAAACCACACCTGCAATATGAATATATAAACGGTAAAATTATATATTTATTCGGACTTAATTAATAAATGTAAAATTTACGTAATGAAAATACGATTTAACTCACACTCAGTGCATTATGCACTTATATCTTCACGTAGATAGGCACAGATTCTCAATCTGGCCAAAGCATTGGGACCTTGTCCCGCACGCTCGCCCCGGCCATGCTGACATATTTTCGCGTGGTGTCAAATGCCTCGATTACCTCGCTATCCTCATTATTTTCATCGAAATAATCTCAAATCCACTCAAAATCAACAGTCAATCACTCGAAAGCAACAATATAGCCACTCTATTTGCGTATCAAACCAAGAATCGACGCGATATCTCAATTCAACTCTAAATCAACACATGCATATATATATATATTGATCTAATTAAATCGATCAACACACATATATATATATATATACATACACATATACGTATATATATACGTACCTATATATATAGCTTCCCGAGTGATCGAGTTTTCGACGTGCGCCTTAATTTTGACAATATACCGAAGGATCGATTTCAGAGCGTTTTCCTTCTTTCGATTTCACCGGATTTTTTTCGATCCAAATGAATGAGCTGCTGCGATCTGCATCTAATATAAGAGGCATTGCCGGCGATTCATCAAATCGCTGGAAATGGAGTCATTGCCGGCGAAATTCCGGCGAAAAGTCGCCGGTAATGTGTCCAAACATTGCCGGCGACGGAGTAGGTCGCCGGTAATGTTTTGAAACATTACCGACGACTTTTCGGACACATTACCGGCGACGGAGTAAGTCGCCGGCAATGATGATCATTACCGGCGACTTTCCCGATCGTTGGCCTTGTTTTTCCAAAAATCGCCGGTAATGAGTGTATATGTGGTAGTGTAAACACATTTCCTACAATAGGGAATGTGATGAGAGCGAAAACAACGTTCTCTATATTTACATCAATCACTATATTTTTAAGGAAGAAAATAATAAAGAATGATAAAATCTACGAAATTAGAAATCTATTAGCTTATAGAATTAGAATAAAAAATGTATTGTAAATTGTGTTTTCTGTACGTTTCTCTACAATACAGAAGATAGAGAGTCTTAATTAAACAGTACGTACGTTTATAATCACTGCAGATTGATAGATAATTTGACTAATAAGCTAAAAAAAAATTTCTTTTTACCTTGTCTTTTTTTTTGGTTTCTTCAAGTTAAATATTTTGTTATTGGATTGTACATATGGTCAAATATTTAAATATGAATTGAAATTGGTGCCAAAATTAAATTAGACCAATATATTTAATTTGCCGTTTAATCACTGTTGACCTAAATCTACGTACTAGAGTACATGTGGGTCAACAAATAATGGTCAAGGATTTGTTACCTAATTCTCCCTAGCTTTTCCCTATAAATTTGAATCAGCTCTGCCTCATTAACTACACCAAAATAGTATTTGTAAGAGAAGCTTCACCCCCCCCCGTCCTCCTCTCAGGATGATCTTTCTTCAAGGTCACTCAGCTTGCTCAAGGGTTCAGGATGTAAGTGCCAAATAAGCTCAACAAAGTCATAAATAGATATATAATTATATACATGCCACAGATATACTGAATTTTTTAACCACGATTCCTATTCATTTTCTGGGTTTCATACTTACTCTATCTGTTGTTTCGTAATTAATATAGGATGATTTTCGCATCCGCCATGAAAAACTACTGATGGACTTGAAGGAAAATCTCGCAAACGCCAGTGAAGATCAACTGCAGGAACTAGTTGTGGTTGATGCCATGCAACGCCTAGGTGTAGCTTATCACTTCCAAGAGGAAATTGATGTGATTCTACAAAAGCAATACACATCAGCTTATGATGCCAATGACGATGGAAATCATCAACTTCTCGAGACTTCTCTTCGTTTTCGACTCTTGAGACAACAAGGCTTCCCAGTAACTCCAGGTAAATATTGTCCATTTCCTTTTAACTTCTTGAATCTTGAGGCTTCCATCGACAATATGTACGTATAGCTTAACAAATATGTACGTATGCATGCAGATGTGTTTAACAGATTCAAGAGCAATGAGAATGGCAGAACCGGACTAATAGCGGGTGATGAAGACATAATGGGACTAGTAGGGTTATGTGAAGCATCACACTTGAGTTTCCCTGGAGAAGAAGCGCTTGACGAAGTAGGAAAGCTAGGCCACCAGCTTCTCAAAGCTTGGAGCCACAACAACCTTGAACATCATCGAGCAAGACTCGTCGCCCACACATTGGATCATCCCTACCACAAGAGCTTGACAAGATTTATGGCTAAAAACTTTTTGAATAACTTTCAGGGCCATGAGACATGGGTTAGCTCTTTACAAGAGATATCAAAACTCGAGTTCAACATGGTCGAATCCCAAATCCGAAATGAAATTGTACAAGTAACCAAGTGAGTATACTTAGTAGTCAAGGAAATGATAAAACAAAATACAAAAAGTATATATAGCTGATAGTACTTTCAACTTATATATATTTTCCCGTCACTAAATCTCAATTGCTCTCAATTTCTTCTTCTTATAGATGGTGGAAAGAAGTAGGTTTGAACAAGGAGTTGAAGTTTGTGAGAGACCAACCGATTAAATGGTACAGTTGGACAATGGTTGGCCTGGTTGACCCACGATTATCACAGGAAAGGATTGAACTCACAAAAGCAATTTCCCTTGTCTATATAATAGATGACATATTTGATGTTCAAGGAACATTAGAAGAACTCGTTCTTTTCACAGCAGCAGTTACAAGGTAAATAATTAAGCACATGTCCGCATGCATGTAAATGTAATTGCATGTAAATTAATGATCTATATATATGCAGCACGTACTAAAATCTAATCAATTTGTTCGTTATTGTTTTAAAAAAAATGTGTGTAGATGGGATGGTACTACAAATGATGAGCTACCAGATTACATGAAAACATGTTTCAAGGCTCTGGATGACATTACCACCGATATCAGCGAGAGTGTCTATAAAAGGCATGGATGGAACCCAATCGAAACCCTACGAGATTCGGTACGTATACATATCACAAATAATTAATAAGATCGAGTTAACGAATTAGCTAGCTAGACATAAATCGAATATGTTTAATTAGATACTGACGACTGACAACCTGGTATTAATGCTACAGTGGGCAGGACTCTGCAAGGCGTTCCTAGTAGAAGCACAGTGGTTTAGGCAAGGGCAGTTGCCATGCACCGAAGACTACTTGAAGAATGGAATTATCAGTTCAGGGTGCCTGCTGTTTTAACCCACGCCTTCTTTATTCTAGGACAAGACATCACCAATGAAACCGTAGATCTTTTCAACAACACCAACTTACCTAGTGTGGTATCCTCAACGGCCACAATTCTTCGGTTATGGGATGACTTTGGAAGTGCCCAGGTAAAGTTGTAGTACTCTTAGTGAGTTAGAATCACATAATGTTTCATGCATGCAATCCAAGTTCTCATATAAACGGTGAATTATCTTATGCAGGATGAGGATCAAGATGGGTATGATGGATCATACATCAACTGCTACATGAACGAACACAAGGGCTCTTCGGTTGAAGAGGCGCAAGCCTATGTAGTCCGAAAGATTTCGGATGAGTGGAAGTATCTCAACCAAGAATGCTTCACTTGCAATCCATTCTCAGAGTCTTTTACACAACTTGCTCTCAACGTATCCAGAATGGTTCCCATGATGTACGATTACAATTCCCAGCATCGCCTTCCAACCCTTGAGGAAAATATGAAGGCGTTACTCTTGGATAGCTTTCTTGCCAAAGGAATCATCACTCATGGCTCAAAGTACTAGGGGGATCGCCATGCAATGAACTTGTGTTGAACTGAGATCAGTCCAATGCAAAATCCAGTATATGTAAAGAGGCTATGGTCTCATTTTCTAAATTGTGTTAAGAAATTGTACGTAGGCAAATAAAAATGATTAAGGAATGTATGAATACATAATAAACAATATATGAATTTATCTTTTCCTTATTTCATTTTTCTTCGTCTACATGACACGTATAATGTCGTTATGGACGACCAGATATTGAAGAGCATAATTGGTCGGTAGCTAGGAGGGCACATGTATTTATGTACATATGGATAATATGATCCTTACTAGCTATATATCTCCGGCCACAATTTTTTTCTGAGAATTTGCTGCCTTACGTTACGCACATGCATTATGATTAATGAGTAGGGTACTTCACTATGTCCCTATATATAAGCTTTGGTTTTCAAGGGCCGGGATGTTCTTCACATTGGGTCCAAGCATGTGAGCCAATTTTCTTGTGCCACATATTGGCCTGTTGGGACTGAAAAAGATATAACTAAATACAGTGCGCATGTGGTTCATGCAATAATAGGCCACACCGTCAGAATGTGATCTAGGACCATATTTTGATAGATGCTTATGGGAAAAAAATCTGCCACCATATGTAGATAAAAAAATCTCCCATCATAGTTAAAAAATCTGCCATTCAAGGAGGTGAATTCTTGTGTTCTCAACACTTCGTCAAGAAGATTACTCTCCTTCACACCAAAAAGTTGTGAGGTATCGATTTTCGTGATTCAACTAAAGGCACGAAAACCGTAAGTCCTAAGTCACTTGAGCAAAAAGAATCCAACATGCGGGGTTAGTGTTCTCCCCGTCTAAATTGCTTCTTAGAAGTCAGACAGCGACAGACTTACATTCAATGTTCTGTCACGTGACGGTGGCACACCAAGCATTTACAAATACGTGGTAAAAAATAAAAGACAGATTAAAAACTTCTCTAGAACCCTGAGAATTTCTTAGCCAAACATTCACCATATGAACTTACTATCTCTCCAAAAATCTGTAAGGCCTTGTTTCCATGTCCATGAATTCTATATCCTCCAATTATTACATTCCATGATACAACATCTTTATTAGTTGAAATGTCAAATTCCTGTTGGAAATCAGTCCTCATTTGATACTAATTAGTTGCGGAAGCTAACACACCAAACAGTACGAGATCGAAAAACACACACACAAGTTTTAACGTGGTTCCACAACAAGGTTGTGTACGTCCACGGGGAGAGTATCCTGAATTCACTATGATGAATAAGAAGATTACAAACTTACTTGCTCACCTAAACAAGAATTCCCTATACCTCACCAAACCTCTAGCTCTCAATGCTAGAAAGAAGAACTCTCAATGCTCTTCAACTTGTGTTCTATATTTTCCTTATGCCTACATGCTATTTATAGACCAAGGCATGTAGACTTACATAATCCAGTTAGGAATCGGATTCCCTAATGAAACCAAAACCGTTTATGTATCGGTTTCCTTCTCTGGTATGTACTGACTCATCGAAGTCAAAGCCTTCCTCTAGCGAAGCTCGCTAGACGCTTTACAACGTGACTCTTCGATAGAACACTATTGATCGAGATGGGTCGCTCGCCAGACCTCGATAACTCAGGCCCACTATTTCCTGATCTCTTCCATCGAGGGATCCCAACAAATCTCCCCCTCCCGAGCCATGGATGAGAGGGGATTTCTATCACATCTCAATGAAAGGGAGAACGCACCAAACTGAGACCAGCTTTGGTGCAGCACACTTCATGCTTACTCTTCGGCAAGCCCTTGGTCATCATATCTGAGCCATTTTCATCCGTGTGAACCTTCTCCAAAAACAGCTCCTTCTCATCGAGAACTTTGCGTATCCAATGATAGCGAACTTGTATATGCTTGGACCGAGAATGGAAACTTGGATTCTTATTCACATGGATAGCGCTTTGAGAATCGCTATAAATCACATACCTTCCATGTTTTAATCCAATTTCCCCGAACAATCGTTTCATCCATAGCATTTCCTTGCAACCCTCAGTAATTGCAATATACTCGGCTTCCGTTGTAGATAATGCAACACACTTTTGTAGGCGTGATTGCCAAGACACAGCTCCCCCACCAAAAGTGACCAAGTACCCAGACGTAGATCTTGAACCATCCACATCTCCCGCCAAATCGGAATCAGAGAAACCTTCTAGAATTGGTTTGATCCACCGTAGCACAAACATAACTTTGAAGTACCTTTTAGATATCTCATTATCCATTTTACGGCCTCCCAATGCTCCTTCCCCGGATTAGCTAGATACCGGCTTGTAACACCCACCGCATGAGCAATGTCGGGTCTTGTGCAAACCATAGCATACATCAAACTCCCTATCGCCGAGGCATAAGGAATCTTGTTCATCTTAGCTCTTCCTTCTTCACTTGTAGGACACATCTTCTTGCTTAACTTTGTTTGAGGAGGGAGAGGGCAGCTAACCGGCTTTGCTTGATCCATGTTGAACCTTTTGAGAACCTTTTCAACATAACTCTCTTGAGATAACCATAGCTTGCCTTTCTTCCGATCCCTAGTAATTTGCATACCAAGGATTTGTTTTGCATGTCCCAAATCCTTCATCTCAAACGCCTTCGCCAAGTCTTCTTTCAACTCGGTGATTCTCATCATATCCTTTCCAATGATGAGCATGTCGTCCACATACAAGAGAAGAACAATGTAATCTTCCGGAGAGAAACTCTTCACAAACACACAATGATCCGAACTTGTCCTCTTATAACCTTGACTCGTCATAAAGGACTCAAATTTTCGATACCACTGTCGAGGTGCTTGCTTCAATCCATACAAGCTTTTTTCTAGCTTGCAAACCTTGTGCTCCCTTCCTTTGGCGATAAAACCTTGAGGTTGTTCCATATAAACGTCTTCCTCAAGATCCCCGTGAAGAAATGCCGTCTTCACATCCATTTGTTCCACCTCTAAGTCTTCACAAGCGGCTAAACCCAATAACACTCGAATTGAGGTCATCTTCACCACCGGAGAGAAAATTTCATCATAGTCAACACCTTGTCTTTGTCCGAATCCTTTCACCACCAATCTTGCCTTGTATCTCGGTTTAGACTTTCCGTCTTCCTGTTTAATCTTATACACCCACTTATTCTTCAGTATCTTCCTCTTTGGCGGCCTATCAACAAGCTTGAATGTATGATTCTTGTAGAGAGAATCCATCTCCTCTTTCATAGCAATATTCCATTCTTTCTTGTGATCATCATTAAGAGCTTCCTCATAGCTTAAGGGCTCACCACCATCGGAGAGTAGAACACAATGTGTGTACGTACTTGCCGGATACCTTGTGGAAGCAATTCGGTTCCTTGTTGACCTTCTCAATCCTTCGACTTCCTGAGGTTCATTATCGAGCTCTTCATGAGCTTCATCATCCGATCCTTGACCGAGGTATTCACCAACCACTTGGTCTGCAATATCATCTTGGTCGTCACCAAGCTCTTGAGCACCCACATCATCATGCGGCTCATGATTTGCACCATCATCGGATTCAATTTCAGCTTGCTCCCCCGTAGGAGCAATACTTGGCATGACCGGTTCCTTGAAGGTCACTAGATCATCAACATAGTTATCTAGTTCCTCACCCTTCATAAAAACAAGCACCGTTTGGTCCTCTAGAAAAACCACATCACGGCTGCGACGAACCTTCTTTGCAATGGGATCGTAGAGTCTATAACCCCACTTCTCATCACCATACCCGAGAAAAATACATTGCCAAGCTTTATCATCAAGCTTTGTCCTCTCATCCTTTGGAACATGGACAAAACATCTACAACCGAACACTCTCAAGTGCTCATATGAGACATCACCTCCTCGCCATACTTTCTCGGGAACTTCACCATTCAATGGCTTCGACGGAGATCTATTGATGAGATAGACCGCCGTTTGCAAGGCTTCACCCCAAAAGGACCTTGACAATCTCACATGACTTAACATACACCTCATCCTATCGGCAATGGTGCGATTCATTCTTTCAGCTACGCCATTGTGTTGAGGAGTCTTGGGAACCGTCTGCTCATGTCGAATTCCTTGGGTCTTGCAATACTCTTCCAACGGACCAATGTATTCACCGCCGTTGTCTGACCGGAGAACCTTTAACTTCTTCCCCGTCTCCCTTTCCACCATACTGTGAAAGGTCTTGAAGACACCAAGTACCTCATTCTTGGTCTTCAGACAGTAAGCCCATAGCTTTCTGGAATGATCATCTATGAAGGTGACGAAGTAAGACGCTCCACCGAGAGTCTTCTTCTTTAGAGGTCCACAGACATCCGTATGTACTAGATCAAGTACATTTTCCCTTCGATGACTTGGTCTCCTTGCGAAGGTTATCCTTGTTTGTTTACCTAGTAAACAATGTACACATTTACTTAAATGTGTACCCTTAGGTTTAAAGAACACCTTCTGCTTTGCAAGCTCATCGAGTCCTCTTTCACTTATGTGCCCAAGCCTCTTGTGCCAAAGCTCCATAGGGGGCTCCCCCTCAATGGTATTAACCGCATCAACACAAATTTTGGCACTAGTCTTGTAAAGAGAACAACACTTCTTTCCTCTAGCAACGACTAGGGAACCTTTGCAAAGCTTCCAAGCACCTCCACCGAGAGTGCTAACCATACCTTCGTCATCAAGCTTTCCGGTAGAAAGTAGATTAAACCGGGAATCTTCCACATGTCTGACATCCTTCAACCTTAGGGTTCCACCAACCTTAGTCTCTAGGATAATGTCACCCATACCAACAACTTTTGATGATCCGTTGTTGCCCATTCTCACTTTACCATAATCACCGGCTTTATAAGTGGAGAAATATTCTTTATGCGGCGTCACATGAAAACATGCACCTGAATCCACAACCCATTCTGTACCTTGTGAGGATGATGTACTCAAGCATGAGCCACCACAGTCTGATAAACAATAGATATCGCCATCCGAATCTGAAACTATATTCGCAGTTTCTTCATCATCTTGCTTTCCCTTTTTCTTGTCTTTCTTCAAGCAACCTTTGGCTTTATCATTCAGAAACTCGTGACACTTCTTCTTGAAGTGTCCTATCTTCCCACAATAGTAACATGGGAACGTCTTCCCGGTTGGATTCCGTGACTTGCTTCTTGACCTGCCACGACTGGAGTTACCAGTCTTCCTTCTTTCGGAAGTCACCAAAGTTTCTTCCCTTGATGAAGAACCGCTGCTTTCCCTTCTTAGCTCTTCCCCTAACAATGCGGATGTGACGATCGACATTGTTACCTTTCCACCTGGAGCGGAGTTACTTAGAGAAACGCTCAATGTTTCCCAACTATCCGGAAGAGATCCAAGAACCAACAGAGCTTGTACTTCATCATCAAAGGTAATTCCCACTTTTGTGAGTTGAGAAATTACCTTTTGAAATTCATTGAGATGTGCAGGAATCGTTGAACCATCACTATAGCGCATATGAGTGATCTTCTTAATCAACTGGACTTTATTCCCTGCTGTCTTTCCTGCGTACATCGTCTCCAATTTACTCCAAACATCATATGCCGTGGTTTCATCTTGTACCAGCCCAATGATGCTATCGTCAATCCAACGACGTATGTAGCACATAGATCTTTTCACCAATGAATTCCATTCCGCGTCTTTCTCTCTGTAAGAGTCAGGTTGATTGCCCTCTTCTTGAAGAGGCAAGTCCAAATCTTTGCATACCAGCAAATCCATCATCCTGCCCTTCCAACTATTGTAATTGGTGCTATCCAGTATCAACATCCTAGACTTCTCTCCCATGACGATCGATTTCTTAGCGAAGCTCTGATACCACTTGTTGGAAATCAGTCCTCCTTTGATACTAATTAGTTGCGGAAGCTATCACACCAAACAGTACGAGATCGAAAAACACACACACAAGTTTTAACGTGGTTCCACAACAAGGTTGTGTACGTCCACGGGGAGAGTATCCTGAATTCACTATGATGAATAAGAAGATTACAAACTTACTTGCTCACCTAAACAAGAATTTCCTATACCTCACCAAACCTCTAGCTCTCAATGCTAGAAAGAAGAACTCTCAATGCTCTTCAACTTGTGTTCTATATTTTCCTTATGCCTACATGCTATTTATAGACCAAGGCATGTAGACTTACATAATCCAGTTAGGAATCGGATTCCCTAATGAAACCAAAACCGTTTATGTATCGGTTTCCTTCTCTGGTATGTACTGACTCATCGAAGTCAAAGCCTTCCTCTAGCGAAGCTCGCTAGACGCTTTACAACGTGACTCTTCGATAGAACACTATTGATCGAGATGGGCCGCTCGCCAGACCTCGATAACCCAGGCCCACTATTTCTTGATCTCCTCCATCGAGGGATCCCAACAATTCCCTGTGAGATTGGTCTATGCAGGCATTCTTTGCATACATATATTAATGAGAGAATTCGAACAACTCACGAACAGGTCTTGTGTGACTCATGTGAGGCGAGCTTTCAAAGCAAAAACAGAGTCATTGCATGTGGCAATTTCACTAGGTAGGATTCCGTATATAAGACAGCATTTGAGGAAATTAAGCGATCGATCGAGGGCTGCATCGCGAAGTCCAATCTGAGAGTAACCAGAGATCATTAATTGCATTCCATGAGACTGGATTTTATTCCATCTACCATCCGATAAAATTAATATTAATCGATCTTGCTGACGATAACTTACAACATTGGATGTAAATTAAAGGTTAGTATTGAAGTACCTATAAATGAATCCAACTCTAACCCATAACGTAGCACAAAACCATGAATCTAGCTATTTCTGATGGATTTGGATTTGAGTACTTTTGAATACTTTTATGATACCGGTTATTTTGAAATTTTGTGTGGGTTAGGCTTCTTCTTTTGCTTACGACGATGTTGGGATGCTGCAACTTTTACATTTCCGGGCTAGTTAATACTTGGTTCTAGTCTTCTTCATCACAAGTCACAACGTAACTACGTCTAAATAGATACAAGGACAGTGCATGAATACAGCTAATGCTGCCAACAAAGGTAGACGTATGTACGTGTTCTTGAGAAATATTAGTGACTAGCTAGGTTAAGTTCCATCAATCAGATTAAAATTCAGACTAGAACTTGTGTGAGCTATGCATGCAACACACATATATATATATGTACTGTACGTGTTGCATGTATTGCACGAAACATGCAGTACGTACGTTCACATTCATCTTACGAGCAATCGAGCATGGATGTATATATATAGGGAATTATGATTCTTATATGGAATTTGCAATGAACTAATCAAGTTGGTGCTCCGTCTGTATCAACATCTTAACTCTTTTGTGCAGGCAGTAAGCTGACATCAAAGCCTGAGGACGAAATTTTGAACAAGATACTTGGTAATGATGGGAAGGAACTAGGCCAAGAGGTAGTTTCCAGTATGCAGAGGGAGTCTAGTAGTGCATCATGTTCAAATATGTTGGAAATCAGTTCACCGTTGATACTAATCAGTTGTGCTTGTTGCGGAAGCTAACACACCAAACTGTACGAGATCGAAAAACACACACACAAGTTTTAACGTGGTTCCACAACAAGGTTGTGTACATCCACGGAGAGAGTATCCTGAATTCACTATGATGAATAAGAAGATTACAAACTTACTTGCTCACCTAAACAAGAATTCCCTATACCTCACCAAACCTCTAGCTCTCAATGCTAGAAAGAAGAACTCTCAATGCTCTTCAACTTGTGTTCTATCTTTTCCTTATGCCTACATGCTATTTATAGACCAAGGCATGTAGACTTACATAATCCAATTAGGAATCGGATTCCTCAAAGAAACCAAAAACGTTTATGTATCGGTTTCCTTCTTTGGTATGTACTGACTCATCGAAGTCAAAGCCTTCCTCTAGCGAAGCTCGCTAGACGCTTTATATCGTGACTCTTCGATAGAACACTATTGATCGAGATGGGCCGCTCGCCAGACCGCTCGCCAAACCTCGACCACCCAGGCCCATTAATTTCTTGATCTCCTCCATCGAGGGATCCCAACAAATCTCCCCCTCCCGAGCCATGGAGGAGAGGGGATTTCCATCACATCTCAATGACAGGGAGAACGCACCAAACTGAGACCAGCTTTGGTGCAGCACACTTCATGCTTACTCTTTGGCAGACCCTTGGTCATCATATCTGAGCCATTTTCATCCGTGTGAACTTTCTCCAAAAACAGCTCATTCTCATCGTGAACTTTGCGTATCCAATGGTAGCGAACTTGTATATGCTTGGACCGAGAATGGAAACTCGGATTCTTACTTACATGGATAGCGCTTTGAGAATCGCTATAAATCACATACCTTCCATGTTTTAATCCAATTTCCCCGAACAATCGTTTCATCCATAGCATTTCCTTGCAACCCTCAGTAATTGCAATATACTCGGCTTCCGTTGTAGATTATGCAACGCACTTTTGTAGGCGTGATTGCCAAGACACAGCTCCCCCACCAAAAGTGACCAAGTACCCTGATGTAGATCTTGAACCATCTACATCACCCGCCAAATCGGAATCAGAGAAACCTTCTAGAATTGGTTTCGATCCACCGTAGCACAAACATAACTTGGAAGTACCTTTTAGATATCTCATTATCCATTTCACGGCCTCCCAATGCTCCTTCCCCGGATTAGCTAGATATCGGCTTGTAACACCCACCGCATGAGCAATGTCGGGTCTTGTGCAAACCATAGCATACATCAAACTCCCTATCGCCGAGGCATAAGGAATCTTGTTCATCTTAGCTCTTTCTTCTTCACTTGTAGGATACATCTTCTTGCTTAACTTGGTTTAAGGAGGGAGAGGGCAGCTAACCGGCTTTGCTTGATCCATGTTGAACCTTTTGAGAACCTTTTCAACATAATTCTCTTGAGATAACCACAGCTTGCCTTTCTTCCGATCCCTAGTAATTTGCATACCAAGGATTTGTTTTGCATGTCCAAAATCCTTCATCTCAAATGCCTTCGCCAAGTCTTCTTTCAACTCGGTGATTCTCATCATATCCTTTCCAATGATGAGCATGTCGTCCACATACAAGAGAAGAACAATGTAATCTTCCGGAGAAAAATTCTTCACAAACACACAATGATCCGAACTTGTCCTTTTATAACCTTGACTCGTCATAAATGACTCAAATTTTTGATACCACTGTCGAGGTGCTTGCTTCAATCCATACAAGCTTTTTACTAGCTTGCAAACCTTGTGCTCCCTTCCTTTGGCGATAAAACCTTGAGGTTGTTCCATATAAACATCTTCCTCAAGATCCCCGTGAAGAAATGCCGTCTTCACATCCATTTGTTCCACCTCTAAGTCTTCACAAGCGGCTAAACCCAATAACACTCGAATTGAGGTCATCTTCACCACCGGAGAGAAAATTTCATCATAGTCAACACCTTGTCTTTGTCCGAATCCTTTCACCACCAATCTTGCCTTGTATCTCGGTTTAGACTTTCCGTCCTCTTGTTTAATCTTATACACCCACTTATTCTTCAGTATCTTCCTCTTTGGCGGCCTATCAACAAGCTTGAATGTGTGATTCTTGTAGAGAGAATTCATCTCCTCTTCCATAGCAATATTCCATTATTTCTTGTGATCATCATTAAGAGCTTCCTCATAGCTTAAGGGCTCACCACCATCGGAGAGTAGAACACAATGTGTGTACGTACTTGCCGGATACCTTGTGGAAGCAATTCGGTTCCTTGTTGACCTTCTCAATCCTTCGACTTCCTGAGGTTCATTATCGAGCTCTTCATGAGCTTCATCATCCGATCCTTGACCGAGGTATTCACCAACCACTTGGTCTGCAATATCATCTTGGTCGTCACCAAGCTCTTGAGCACCCACATCATCATGCGGCTCATGATTTGCGTCATCATCGGATTCAATTTCAGCTTGCTCCCCCGTAGGAGCAATACTTGGAATGACCGGTTCCTTGAAGTTCACTAGATCATCAACATAGTTATCTAGTTCCTTACCCTTCATAAAATCATGCACCGTTTGGTCCTATAGAAAAACCACATCACGGCTGCGTCGAACCTTCTTTGCAATGGGATCGTAGAGTCTATAACCCCACTTCTCATCACCATACCCGAGAAAAATACATTGCCAAGCTTTATCATCAAGATTTGTCCTCTCATCCTTTGGAACATGGACAAAACATCTACAACCGAACACTCTCAAGTGCTCATATGAGACATCACCTCCTCGCCATACTTTCTCGGGAACTTCACCATTCAATGGCTTCGACGGAGATCTATTGATGAGGTAGACCGCCGTTTGCAATGCTTCACCCCAAAAGGACCTTGACAATCTCGCATGACTTAACATACACCTCATCCTATCGGCAATGGTGCGATTCATCCTTTCGGCTACACCATTGTGTTGAGGAGTCTTGGGAACCGTTTGCTCATGTCGAATTCCTTGGGTCTTGCAATACTCTTCCAACGGACCTATGTATTCACCACCGTTGTCTGACCGGAGAACCTTTAACTTCTTCCCCGTCTCTCTTTCCACCATGCTGTGAAAAGTCTTGAAGACACCAAGTACTTCATTCTTGGTCTTCAAACAGTAAACCCATAGCTTTCTGGAATGATCATCTATGAAGGTGACGAAGTAGGACGCTCCACCGAGAGTCTTCTTCTTTAGAGGGCCACAGACATCCGTATGTACTAGATCAAGTACATTTTCCCTTCGATGACTTGGTCTCCTTGCGAAGGTTATCCTTGTTTGTTTACCAAGTAAACAATGTACACATTTACTTAAATGTGTACCTTTAGGTTTATAGAACACCTTCTGCTTTGCAAGCTCATCGAGTCCTCTTTCACTTATGTGCCCAAGCCTCTTGTGCCAAAGCTCCAAAGGGGGCTCCCCCTCAATGGTATTAACCGCATCAACACAAATTTTGGCACTAGTCTTGTAAAGAGAACAACACTTTTTTCCTCTAGCAACGACTAGGGAACCTTTGCAAAGCTTCCAAGCACCTCCACCGAGAGTGCTAACCATACCTTCGTCATCAAGCTTTCCGGTAGAAAGTAGATTAAACCGGAAATCTTCCACATGTCTGACATCCTTCAACCTTAAGGTTCCACCAACCTTAGTCTCTAGGACAATGTCACCTACACCGACAACTTTTGACGATCCGTTGTTACCCATTCTCACTTCACCATAATCACCGGCTTTATAAGTGGAGAAATATTCTTTATGCGGCGTCACATGAAAGCATGCACCTGAATCCACAACCCATTCTATACCTTGTGAGGATGATGTACTCAAGCATGAGTCACCACAGTTTGATAAACAATAGATATCGCCATCCGAAACTGAAACTATATTCGCAATTTCCTCATCATCTTGCTTTCCCTTTTTCTTGTCTTTTTTCAAGCAACCGTTGGCTTTATCATTCAGAAACTCGTGACACTTCTTCTTGAAGTGTCCTATCTTCCCACAATAGTAACATGGGAACTTCTTCCCGGTTGGATTCCGTGACTTGCTTCTTGACCTGCCACGACTGGAGTTATTAGTCCTCCTTCTATCGAAAGTCACCAAAGTTTCTTCCCTTGACGAAGAACCGCTACTTTCCCTTCTTAGCTCTTCACCTAACAATGCGGATGTGACGATCGACATTGTTACCTTTCCACCTGGAGCGGAGTTACTTAGAGAAACGCTCAATGTTTCCCAACTATCCGGAAGAGAACCAAGAACCAACAGCGCTTGTACTTTGTCATCAAAGGTAATTTCCAGTTTTGTGAGTTGAGATATTACCTTTTGAAACTCATTGAGATGTGCAGGAATCGTTGAACCATCACTATAGCGCATATGAGTGATCTTCTTAATCAACTGGACTTTATTCCCTGCTGTTTTTCCTGCGTACATCGTCTCCAATTTACTCCAAACATCATATGCCGTGGTTTCATCTTGTACCAGCCCAATGATGCTATCGTCAATCCAACGACGTATGTAGCACATAGATCTTTTCACCAATGAATTTCATTCCGTGTCTTTCTCTCTGTAAGAGTCAGGTTGATTGCCCTCTTCTTGAAGAGGCAAGTCCAAATCTTTGCATACCAGCAAATCCATCATCCTGCCCTTCCAACTATTGTAATTGGTGCTATCTAGTATCAACATCCTAGACTTCTCTCCCATGACGATCGACTTCTTAACGAAGCTCTGATACCACTTGTTGGAAATCAGTCCCCCGTTGATACTAATCAGTTGTGCTTCTTGCGGAAGCTAACACACCAAACAGTACGAGATCGAAAAACACACACACAAGTTTTAACGTGGTTCCACAACAAGGTTGTGTACATCCACGGGGAGAGTATCCTGAATTCACTATGATGAATAAGAAGATTACAAACTTACTTGCTCACCTAAACAAGAATTCCCTATACCTCACCAAACCTCTAGCTCTCAATGCTAGAAAGAAGAACTCTCAATGCTCTTCAACTTGTGTTCTATCTTTTCCTTATGCCTACATGTTATTTATAGACCAAGGCATGTAGACTTACATAATCCAATTAGGAATCGGATTCCCCAATGAAACCAAAAACGTTTATGTATCGGTTTCCTTCTTTGGTATGTACTGACTCATCGAAGTCAAAGCCTTCCTCTAGCGAAGCTCGCTAGACGCTTTATATCGTGACTCTTCGATAGAACACTATTGATCGAGATGGGCCGCTCGCCAGACCGCTCGCCAGACCTCGACCACCCAGGCCCATTAATTTCTTGATCTCCTCCATCGAGGGATCCCAACAAAATAGTCGAGAGGATTTCAGCCATGATGGGGTGGGAGAAATACTTAGAAGTGTTTCTGTTGATTGAGTATAATTAGATACAGAGTGATAGAGAATCTGGTAGTCCTGAGGAATTGCGTCAGCTAGCGTTGGAGGACACAAAGAAGCATACAATTTTGAAAGGAGAAGGGAAGTCTGAAGAAGCATTAAGAGCTTTTAAGAAAGCGGAGGAGTTGAGAGGCAGGTTGATGCATTGGAAATATCTTTAAGAAAAAAGCGTAAAAAGGATCTACGTACTGTCTGATAATGTGGCAGAGAGCCAGATTAAAGATGAAATTGTGCAATCTGGAAGATGAAATAGGGTCACTCCTTCGGTTGGTAGAGATAAAGATGACATTTCTGCAGAGCTCAAAGAACGAGGGTGGTCTGATATTCAGTTAACTGAAATTCAGTCCTTAAAAAGAGAGGCTCTAACTCACAAGCGAGCGGGTAATGTCACAGAAGCCATGGCACAGCTAAAGAAGGCTAAACTGCTTGAAAGGGACCTTGAAAGCATGGAGTCTCAAGGAGAAAATGTTGTGAAATCTCCAGCCAATCTGGAAGATTCTTGGTTCTTGTTTTCTTGATCACGTACAACTACGTCTTAATAGATACGTCGACAGTACATTAAGACTATATAGGTGCGTTCTAGTCAAAAATATTAGTGACTAGCTACGTTAAGTTCCATCAATCAGATCAAAATTCAGACTATAGAATTCGGCGCCTAGTAGGTTAAGCTGCATGTGAACCTCCTACGTACAACATTATTGAAGAAGATGCTGAAAGCGAGTTCGATCATGTCCCACGAGCCTTAGCTTTCCCCTCTTACTAAGATTACAGAATGGTCGTTCTCGTAAATTATGGCCAATAAACAGTGATTTGCATGCAACACACACATACACAAATTGTGTTGCATGTATTGCAACAAAGATGGAGTATAATCGTATGGGAGACAAGAATATATCTCGACGTCGGAAACGCGTACGTTCGTACGTAATCGGCGGTATAGTGTAAAACGTGGAACGGTACGTGGAAGTTGTTTCGTACGTTGTCCCTTATCCCTGGAATTTACGAGTACGTTTCTTTTTCCTGGTACTGCATATTTAGTATATTAACAATTGTGGGGAGCTGCTTCACTCTTCACAATGGAGTTCACAATTCAGCTGCTTCATTGTTCTCAACGGTGACTTTTTATAATTTTAAAAAATTTATAGGGCGAAAACGACTTCACATTCAGCCATACCTCATTACCTCTCCCGATCCCCCCCCCCCCCCCGCTCCGTCTTCATCGCCATCGTTGTCAATCCTGATCTGTGCCATCTTTTCTTTTTCGTTCTCCATCAAAACTCTCTAATTCATACTATCACAAAGCATCTCTATCATATAAAATTTATCTCGAATTCTGGCATTCCAGAGTTCTTCTTCATCTAGTTTGTTTGTTTCAAATCTATGAATTGTTTTCATTTTTTAATTATGACTTTTAGTAGCTAAGCCATTAATTGTTTAGGGGTTGCTTGAAACCTCGTACATGAAGTCTTTTTGATACATACACTTTAACCTAGTTTTGCATATTCTTTGAATGAGGTTTCTTTCTCTGAATGATTTACCGTATGAGTTCTTGTATGTTTGCTTTGGTGGAAAACTTAGTATGCATGCTAGGGTTCTAGTTTCATGAGATACGGGCGACTGAAAATAATTTCTTCCACCGGATTCTCTATTGTGATACACTGATTTTACAGTCAGGAGATTGAAGTTCATAGGTCTAGCAGGACACGCCTATAGTGTACCTGTGAACCCTAGTAGCTTCTCAAACCTTTTCTAGAGTTTAATGGTTTCTTCTATATAAACCTTGGGGTCCATGACTATGGGTTCAATAGAGGGATAGATGTAGGGGAGGTCTGTAACAAACCTGCATATGAATAAGGATTAGGTAATAGGATGTGGTTTTAACGATAAACTCTTTCTGGGAACTTTCATTCATCAAAAATATATAGGGAATGTGATGAGAGCGAAAACAACGTTCTCTATATTTACATCAATCACTATATTTTTAAGGAAGAAAATAATAAAGAATGATAAAATCTACGAAATTAGAAATCTATTAGCTTATAGAATTAGAATAAAAAATGTATTGTAAATTATGTTTTCTGTTTCTCTAAAATACAGAAGATAGAGAGTCTTAATTAAACAGTACGTACGTTTATAATCACTGCAGATTGATAGATAATTTGACTAATAAGCTAAGAAAAAAATTTTCTTTTTACCTTGTCTTTTTTTTTGGTTTCTTCAAGTTAAATATTTTGTTATTGGATTGTACATGCATATGGTCAAATATTTAAATATGAATTTGAAATTGGTGCCAAAATTAAATTAGACCAATATATTTAATTTGCCGTTTAATCACTGTGGACCTAAATCTACGTACTAGAGTACATGTGGGTCAACAAATAATGGTCAAGGATTTGTTAACTAATTCTCCCTAGCTTTTCCCTATAAATTTGAATCAGCTCTGCCTCATTAACTACACCAAAATAGTATTTGTAAGAGAAGCTTCACCCCCCCCCCCCCCCCCCCCCCTTTCCTCCTCTCTGAGAGCAAATGCACCAAAGGACTGATTTGGTGGGTTGGGTTGAGGGGATGGTCAATTTGCTGATCCACCGGGTATTAATTGGGCTGGGGGGAGGTTTGGTTGGTGGCGGGGCCCAGGTGATCGATCAGTGCATGGGTTGAAAATTGCCCCTCGGTTTGGGCTGGGTGGATTGGTGGTGGGGCCCGCTGACGTCAGCCACGCGGCTGGTCAGACGCGGCTCCATTTTTTTTTTTTAAATTTCACGTGTGGGCCCCACGGCCTGCACACTGTCGGCTGCTCAACGGTCATTTGATGCTGACCGTCCGATCTGATCTGGACGGTCAGCATTCAAATGCAACGGATCCTTTTTTTTTTTTTAAACCAACGAAAAAAAAAAATCTTCTTGGCAGATCTGGGCCGTTGGATTTAATCTGACGGCTCAGATAAAATCCAAACGGGAATATGCTTTAAACCTGTCTTAAAAAATTCAAAAAATTTCCAAAAAATTCTATAAATACCAAAGCACTCTTCTTCATTTTTTACACCAAAAATTTCTGAGATTTCACATATCCATCTTGTTGTTTCTCCTACCTTGTTCTTATTTCTTCATTTTAGTTCAAAAAATGGGAGAATCGGGTACTAATTGGAACACCGCGGAGGAAGTTCAATTGTGCGAGTCTTGGGCGCGTGTCACCGTATGCCCGATTACCGGCAATGCTCAAACCCTTCCAAGGTTATGGCAAAAGGTACGTGAAGATTATGTGGAAAATTGGTCCGGTCCAACCGCGGTACGAACTCCGATCGCTCTCCAATCTCATTTCAAACCTTTGAAAAAACTTCTCAAACAGTGGCATAATGCAAAACTTCAAGCTCGTCATCATAGACCAAGCGGCACCAATCAATTGGATGAGGTAATATAATATAGTGTGATTTAATTATTTATATCCCATTATTTTTTATATCTCATTATTTATATCCCATTATTTTTTATATCTCATTATAGTGTGATTTTTTATTTTTTTAACAATCATTTATATCCCATTATTTTTTATATCTCATTATTTATATCCCATTATTTTTTATATCTCATTATAGTGTGATTTTTTATTTTTTTAACAATCATTTATATCCCATTATAACATTTTCAATTTTTTTTAGGCCCGTCAAATTCAATTGGAATTCATTAGAACAACTAAGAAGCAATTTGTTAATGAGGAATGTTGGGACGCGGTGAAGGATCACCCTTATTTTAAAGATCCACCAACGGCTCCCGTCTCTCCTTTTGTTTATCCGACGGTAAGTCTTGATGAAACCGAGACACCAATTGATTTGGATACTGATGTAGGTTTGGATACTCCTACTAGCTCTGTTGGAAGGCCTATGGGACAAAAGGCTGCAAAAGAAGCAAAGAGGAAAGGAAAGAATAAAGAATTGGGAAGTGATGTGGCCCTTGCAATTTTAGCCATTAATGAGAGCAACAAAAAATCCATGGAGCTTCTGCAGAAAAGAGACGAGGAACGCCGAGCAGAAGCTTTGAAAATATATCAGTTTGAAGAGGCGAAAGAGGATGCAAGGATCATGGCCATGAAGACTAGTGATTTTTCCCCGGACTCAAGAGAGTGGTACAAAAAGTTGAAGAGCAACATCATGAAAAAAACCAATCCGAATGCGGATTGTTATAGACCTCTTTTTCAAGAACCACAATCCCCACAATAGAATGTTGTGTTGCTTTAAATTTTATTTTTCTTGTATTGCTAGGCTTGGATTGTCTTTTATGTATCTTAAATTTCATGAAATAAAAGTTGAATGTTATTAATAAATATTGTGTACGTAACAAAAGTATACATACCTTTATTATTGAAACAAAAGCACACATACCTTTATTATTGAAACATAAACCTTTATTATTGAAACAAAAGCACACATACCTTTATTATTGAAACATGATCACACAAACAAAAGCACACAAATTAAAATTACAAGCCAAAGCACACATACATCATTATTGAAAGCACACAAAGAAAAGTACTTAAATTAAAATTACAAAACAAATACAAATGATCCAAATCATTTGTTAATATGGATGACCAAGTCATCTTGCAAGGCCTTGTGGAGGTACGCAGAATGTAATTGGAAGTCACGATCTAAGAAAGTCGGAAGACTTTCTCCATCCCTCAAAACCGGTTCATGACGAATAACATTTCCGTTTAAATCCACCGGCCTATCATAAACGCTTGCCAATAATGGATGCATGTTATCATCTTCATTAGGCTCCACAAACTCTTCTTCCACAAACTCATCTTCCACAATCATGTTATGAAGAATGATACAACTTACCATGATGGTACGCAGATCTTCCAACTTGAACAAGTTAGCACCGTGACGAAGTATAGCCCACCGAGCTTGGAGGATACCAAAACACCGCTCAACATCTTTTCGATAAGACTCTTGCATTTTGCTAAAGTTTGCCTCATCTGCATTCCTGGGTTTGGATATTGATTTCACAAACGTCTGCCACCTCGGGTAGATTCCATCTGCAAGGTAATACCCAGTTGTGTATGTGTTATCATTGACCTTAAAGCATACCTCAGGAGCACTTCCGTTTATAACTCTCGCGAACACGTTGGACGCACCGAGAACATTTAGGTCATTTTGAGCTCCTGGGGTACCGAAGAAGGCATGCCATATATGTGTGTCATACGAGGCCACAGCTTCAAGAATAACCGTTGGGTAGCCTTTGCGGCTTGAGAATGCTCCAGACCACCCCTTTGGACAATTCTTCCACTTCCAGTGCATGCAGTCGATGCTCCCAATCATGCCCGGAAAACCGCGTTGTTGCCCCTTCAGCAGAAGCCTGCGCAAGTCAGCGGCATTGGGAGCACGAAGATACCAATCACCGTATAGATACTCCACCTGGGCACAAAATTTCTTCAAACATTTTAGGGCAGTAGATGCCCCCATCCTAGTGAATTCATCGCATTGATCAGCTCCAGCACCATATGCAAGCATTCGAAGAGCACCTGTCATTTTTTGTTCCGGGAACAATCCCAACTTCCCAGTGGCGTCCGGTTTTTGCCCCCAAAAAACATCAAAATTGCAAAGGTCCCCCATAATACGGTTAAATAAAGTTCTTTGCATTCTATAACGCTGACGGAAAATTACATTGCCGTACACTGGACGTTCGACAAAGTAATCCTCCATCATGTTATTACCTCTTGATTCCCGGTGTCTTTCGACATTAGGGGCACGACCGGGGCGTGAACCACGACCTTCGGGAGTCTCCATTGAATGATACGCTCCGAGCATTGCAGATGCTTGAGCATTGTTGGCTTGAATTTGCTGAATGTGTTCTTCATCTTCTTCATCCCTGATCCTCAAATAATTTCTCAAAGCATCCATAGAAAATATGACAAATGAAATGGATTTTTCTATCTGAAAATGGAGGGAAGAGATTAATGAGAGGAATGTGTGAGAAGAGAGTGAAGTACCGGCCTTATTTATTGACTTTTGTTGAAGCTAAAAAGTTATCGTGATTACACGTGGCGTGTACCAATTGGTTGAAAATCTTATCGAAAATCGTCTCAATTATTTCAGAAGATAACGAATCTTGCAATGGACACGTGTTCCTCACCAATTGGTTGAAAATCTATTCGGAGATGTCAGATATTTTTGGCTGAAAGATAACGATATTGAGGGTGACACGTGGCGTACGTACATTGGTTTGCCATATTCGTATCGAAAATGCACGTCATTCGAAATTAATTATATGATTTTTTTTAAATATTCAATTTGGTTAATTATTCACCAATAATGTTAAATAATTAAGTACTTAACAAAACCTAAAAAATATATTAAATATAAATTATGTGAATAGTAATTAGTCTTCGAATTGATCTCATTGCTGCATTGTCAAACCAAGGACCAAGGACCAATTCAGATGAATAGTGTATTGACCTGGGTGGAAAATTGACCCTCCCCTCCCCAAATGGGTGCATTTGCTCTCAGGATGATCTTTCTTCAAGGTCACTCAGCTTGCTCAAGGGTTCAGGATGTAAGTGCCAAATAAGCTCAACAAAGTCATAAATAGATATATAATTATATACATGCCACAGATATACTGAATTTTTTAACCACGATTCCTATTCATTTTCTGGGTTTCATACTTACTCTATCTGTTGTTTCGTAATTAATATAGGATGATTTTCGCATCCGCCATGAAAAACTACTGATGGACTTGAAGGAAAATCTCACAAACGCCAGTGAAGATCAACTGCAGGAACTAGTTGTGGTTGATACCATGCAACGCCTAGGTGTAGCTTATCACTTCCAAGAGGAAATTGATGTGATTCTACAAAAGCAATACACATCAGCTTATGATGCCAATGACGATGGAAATCATCAACTTCTCGAGACTTCCCTTCGTTTTCGACTCTTGAGACAACGAGGCTTCCCAGTAACTCCAGGTAAATATTGTCCATTTCCTTTTAACTTCTTGAATCTTGAGGCTTCCATCGACAATATGTACGTATAGCTTAACAAATATATATGTACGTATGCATGCAGATGTGTTTAACAGATTCAAGAGCAATGAGAATGGCAGAACCGGACTAATAGCGGGTGATGAAGACATAATGGGACTAGTAGGGTTATGTGAAGCATCACACTTGAGTTTCCCTGGAGAAGAAGCGCTTGACGAAGTAGGAAAGCTAGGCCACCAGCTTCTCAAAGCTTGGAGCCACAACAACCTTGAACATCATCGAGCAAGACTCGTCGCCCACACATTGGATCATCCCTACCACAAGAGCTTGACAAGATTTATGGCTAAAAACTTTTTGAATAACTTTCAGGGCCATGAGACATGGGTTAGCTCTTTACAAGAGATATCAAAACTCGAGTTCAACATGGTCGAATCCCAAATCCGAAATGAAATTGTACAAGTAACCAAGTGAGTATACTTAGTAGTCAAGGAAATGATAAAACAAAATACAAAAAGTATATATAGCTGATAGTACTTTCAACTTATATATATTTTCCCGTCACTAAATCTCAATTGCTCTCAATTTCTTCTTCTTATAGATGGTGGAAAGAAGTAGGTTTGAACAAGGAGTTGAAGTTTGTGAGAGACCAACCGATTAAATGGTACAGTTGGACAATGGTTGGCCTGGTTGACCCACGATTATCACAGGAAAGGATTGAACTCACAAAAGCAATTTCCCTTGTCTATATAATAGATGACATATTTGATGTTCAAGGAACATTAGAAGAACTCGTTCTTTTCACAGCAGCAGTTACAAGGTAAATAATTAAGCACATGTCCGCATGCATGTAAATGTAATTGCATGTAAATTAATGATCTATATATATGCAGCACGTACTAAAATCTAATCAATTTGTTCGTTATTGTTTTTAAAAAAATGTGTGTAGATGGGATGGTACTACACATGATGAGCTACCAGATTACATGAAAACATGTTTCAAGGCTCTGGATGACATTACCAACGATATCAGCGAGAGTGTCTATAAAAGGCATGGATGGAACCCAATCGAAACCCTACGAGATTCGGTACGTATACATATCACAAATAATTAATAAGATCGAGTTAACGAATTAGCTAGCTAGACATAAATCGAATATGTTTAATTAGATACTGACGACTGACAACCTGGTATTAATGCTACAGTGGGCAGGACTCTGCATGGCGTTCCTGGTAGAAGCACAGTGGTTTAGGCAAGGGCAGTTTCCATGCACCGAAGACTACTTGAAGAATGGAATTATCAGTTCAGGGGTGCCTGCTGTTTTAACCCACGCCTTCTTTATTCTAGGACAAGACATCACCAATGAAACCGTAGATCTTTTCAACAACACCAACTTACCTAGTGTGGTATCCTCAACGGCCACAATTCTTCGGTTATGGGATGACTTTGGAAGTGCCCAGGTAAAGTTGTAGTACTCTTAGTGAGTTAGATTCACATAATGTTTCATGCATGCAATCCAAGTTCTCATATAAACGGTGAATTATCTTATGCAGGATGAGGATCAAGATGGGTATGATGGATCATACATCAACTGCTACATGAACGAACACAAGGGCTCTTCGGTTGAAGAGGCGCAAGCCTATGTAGTCCGAAAGATTTCGGATGAGTGGAAGTATCTCAACCAAGAATGCTTCACTTGCAATCCATTCTCAGAGTCTTTTACACAACTTGCTCTCAACGTATCCAGAATGGTTCCCATGATGTACGATTACAATTCCCAGCATCGCCTTCCAACCCTTGAGGAAAATATGAAGGCGTTACTCTTGGATAGCTTTCTTGCCAAAGGAATTATCACTCATGGCTCAAAGTACTAGGGGGATCGCCATGCAATGAACTTGTGTTGAACTGAGATCAGTCCAATGCAAAATCCAGTATATGTAAAGAGGCTATGGTCTCATTTTCTAAATTGTGTTAAGAAATTGTACGTAGGCAAATAAAAATGATTAAGGAATGTATGAATACATAATAAACAATATATGAATTTATCTTTTCCTTATTTCATTTTTCTTCGTCTACATGACACGTATAATGTCGTTATGGACGACCAGATATTGAAGAGCATAATTGGTCGGTAGCTAGGAGGGCACATGTATTTATGTACATATGGATAATATGATCCTTACTAGCTATATATCTCCGGCCACAATTTTTTTCTGAGAATTTGCTGCCTTACGTTACGCACATGCATTATGATTAATGAGTAGGGTACTTCACTATGTCCCTATATATAAGCTTTGGTTTTCAAGGGCCGGGATGTTCTTCACATTGGGTCCAAGCATGTGAGCCAATTTTCTTGTGCCACATATTGGCCTAGTTGGGACTGAAAAAGATATAACTAAATACAGTGCGCATGTGGTTCATGCAATAATAGGCCACACCGTCAGAATGTGATCTAGGACCATATTTTGATAGATGCTTATGGGAAAAAAATCTGCCACCATATGTAGATAAAAAAATCTCCCATCATAGTTAAAAAATCTGCCATTCAAGGAGGTGAATTCTTGTGTTCTCAACACTTCGTCAAGAAGATTACTCTCCTTCACACCAAAAAGTTGTGAGGTATCGATTTTCGTGACTCAGCTAAAGGCACGAAAACCGTAAGTCCTAAGTCACTTGAGCAAAAAGAATCCAACATGCGGGGTTAGTGTTCTCCCCGTCTAAATTGCTTCTTAGAAATCAGGCAGCGACAGACTTACATTCAATGTTCTGTCACGTGACGGTGGCACACCAAGCATTTACAAATACGTGGTAAAAAATAAAAGACAGATTAAAAACTTCTCTAGAACCTGGGAATTTCTTAGCCAAACATTCACCATATGAACTTACTATCTCTCCAAAAAGCTGTAAGGCCTTGTTTCCATGTCCATGAATTCTATATCCTCCAATTATTACATTCCATGATACAACATCTTTATTAGTTGAAATGTCAAATTCCCTGTGAGATTGGTCTATGCAGGCACTCTTTGCATACATATATTAATGAGAGAATTCGAACAACTCACGAACAGGTCTTGTGTGACTCATGTGAGGCGAGCTTTCAAAGCAAAAACAGAGTCATTGCATGTGGCAATTTCACTAGGTAGGATTCCGTATATAAGACAGCATTTGAGGAAATTAAGCGATCGATCGAGGGCTGCATCGCGAAGTCCAATCTGAGAGTAACCAGAGATCATTAATTGCATTCCATGAGACTGGATTTTATTCCATCTACCATCCGATAAAATTAATATTAATCGATCTTGCTGACGATAACTTACAACATTGGATGTAAATTAAAGGTTAGTATTGAAGTACCTATAAATGAATCCAACTCTAACCCATAACGTAGCACAAAACCATGAATCTAGCTATTTCTGATGGATTTGGATTTGAGTACTTTTGAATACTTTTATGATACCGGTTATTTTGAAATTTTGTGTGGGTTAGGCTTCTTCTTTTGCTTACGACGATGTTGGGATGCTGCAACTTTTACATTTCCAGGCTAGTTAATACTTGGTTCTAGTCTTCTTCATCACAAGTCACAACGTAACTACGTCTAAATAGATACAAGGACAGTGCATGAATACAGCTAATGCTGCCAACAAAGGTAGACGTATGTACGTGTTCTTGAGAAATATTATTGACTAGCTAGGTTAAGTTCCATCAATCAGATTAAAATTCAGACTAGAACTTGTGTGAGCTGTGCATGCAACACACACACACACATATATATGTACTGTACGTGTTGCATGTATTGCACGAAACATGCAGTACGTACGTTCACATTCATCATACGAGCAATCGAGCATGGATGTATATATATAGGGAATTATGATTCTTATATGGAATTTGCAATGAACTAATCAAGTTGGTGCTCCGTCTGTATCAACATTTTAACTCTTTTGTGCAGGCAGTAAGCTGACATCAAAGCCTGAGGACGAAATTTTGAACAAGATACTTGGTAATGATGGGAAGGAACTAGGCCAAGAGCGAGGTAGTTTCCAGTATGCAGAGGGAGTCTAGTAGTGCATCATGTTCAAATAGTCGAGAGGATTTCAGCCATGATGGGGGTGGGAGAAATACTTAGAAGTGTTTCTGTTGATTGAGTATAATTAGATACAGAGTGATAGAGAATCTGGTAGTCCCGAGGAATTGCGTCAGCTAGCGTTGGAGGACACAAAGAAGCATAAAATTTTGAAAGGAGAAGGGAAGTCTGAAGAAGCATTAAGAGCTTTTAACAAAGCGGAGGAGTTGAGAGGCAGGTTGTGTTAGTATAGCATCATTAGTTGTCCGATTAAATATACTTATCTACTTAAGTAGGTAATCAACACCTATCCGACCACTCGAAAGACCACCAGGAAGGCTACAACTCTGCTCACAAGACCGACCCCATCCGAGTGCGCACGCGCGGCCCGTGGGGCGCACATCCGAATGTGCGGATCACACCAACAGAACCAGACCAGTCCCACATCGAGGAGCACAAGTAAGCACCAGACTCAACCACCTATATATGTAAGGTATTTATTACAGGTAAGAGGATATATATATTCAATTTCATGAACCCAATCGAATCTGATTCAATCCAACGTATTCAATTCACTCAACTCCACCCGAACACCGCTTACACGCACATTCGCTTGACTGTTATATCCAATACATCTTCTAACTTAAGCATCGGAGCGTTGAAGGCGGGCCACCCCGTCTCGACCATCTGACCGCCCGTTTGTTGTTGTATTCTTCTAACAGCCATACCCGAACGCGAAGATCCGAACACCCGAAAGGAGAAGAAGCGCCCGACCATCCGAACGGCCCGAGCATTCGGATAGCCCGAAGGAAGAGCCACGCCCCAAGGAAAGATCCCGAAGGAACGAAGAGCGGAAAGGCACCCGACCATCCGAACAGCCCCAACGTTCGGACATACGAGAAGGAGGAGGAATACTCGTACGTACTTGCTTCTGCTAGATTACGTCCCGCGTAATCCGGTAGAAATAGTTGGCGCCGTCTGTGGGTGAGCGTGGGCCCGCATTGGCCGAGCGAGATCCTCAGCAGCGCCAGCATGTACTGGAAGAATGGATGCAAAGGCAGCTTGATCCCGGCCTTCAAGTGAAACTCGCTCAGGCAGACGTGGCCTCGCGGAGGACGAGTGAATGTGTCGCCCTTGCCCGGGATCCTCAGGCGCACGGAGCCTGGAACATGATAATCGCGCGCACACCTGGCCAACTCCTTCACGGACGGCGCACGCTCTGGCTCCTGGACTGGCGTCCCATCAGGCAGCACCCAGTGGACGCGGCCTCCTTCCGCGAACTGAGGAACAGACTCCTCCCGTTGCACGCCTTCCTCGCCCCACGGTCCAGAACCGGACAAAGACCCGCCCGACGCCCCCGACGAGCTCCCCAACCCTGCGAATGCGAGCGCTTTCTTGGGATCCATTGGCTGCACCACAGAAGTGTTAGGGATGTATCGCAGAGGCACCACACTCATCACGGATTCATACGAAGATGTACTGGATCCGCTCGTGTCAGACCCACAACTAACCCACCCCGCCCCCAGAATGTAGATCCGCTCACGCGATTGACCACTCGATATCTCTATTGGCTCCATTCCTAGACGCACGCACGCGAACCCACACTTAGAAAAAAACACACCTACTAGAAACACCAAAAAATCTAAAACCCACCCCAAACCAAAATCAAACCAGGCACACCTCAAAAACACGCCTCGTTCTTGAGATGAAAACCCAGAAAAAGCCAAAACAAAACCCAGAAACTAAAAACGCAGAAAAGACAAAACCAAAAACAAAAAACCAGATTCGAGCCTCACCTAAATTGAAGATTATAGACTGAGGTTGCACGTCGAGCAGAGATTCCGGCAAAAAAGCAGAGCACATAGATCAGAGAAGCAGATTGCAGAGTGAATTTGGCAGCGTTTCGGTAAATTATGGAAGTGGTGAGGAAGAACAAATCTGATTATGGCACCTATTTATACTGATCCGACGGATTACGCGAACGAACGCCAGCCGTCCATTTTTGCGTGTCCACCGTCGGATTGCGACACGTGGCCCCAGGGCGGTTTACTTACCCTCCTTAGTAACCGCGCCAACTCTTCAGCTTCCCGCCTTGATTTCAAACCTTAGCACGGTCTCCCACAGCTCGACACGTGTCATCCATGCAACACCCCACGCTCCCACGCGCCTGACGCATAAACTTCAAATAGTTACTACGTCATCAGCATTTAATGCCCAGGGCACGCCAGCATTAATTACGACGGCTAGCATTTATTACACAAAACGGTTCCCAGGGAGAAGTCAAAAGGAATGTCATCTCAAAAGCACCTCGTCAGAGCACCGCCACACCCGAAGACACCCCACGTCTCCCACCATTCGGACTGGCGCACACCCCCCGCACAACCATGCGCTCGCAAAACACCACAAGCTAGCGTCACACCACCAGGTTAGTCCAAACACCATTCGGGCGCCCCAAAAGAGGGTGAACGTCTCGGTTCCCTTTCGGACGCACGCCTGGATTGTGAATCCTTGCTTCTGCATTACAGCCCCACACATGACAGTGATTAAAACTAGGTTTCCTACCACACCACAGTTCATATGGTGTTTTCTCTGAAGCTTTTGTAGGTGACCTATTGCAAACATAGTTTGTTGTCCTTAAGGCCTCACCCCACAAGAACCTAGGTAGTCCAGAACCACACATCATACTCCTAACCATGTTTAACAATGTCCTATTCTTCTTTTCTGCCACTCCATTTTGTTGAGGATTATATGGTGTTGAATACTGAGCTTTTATACCACATTCATGTAGATATAGTGCAAATGGTCATTTCCTTTGCCCACTCTCAGTAAACCTCCCATAATACTCTCCCCCTATCAGACCTCACCATTTTAATTTTCAAACCTGATTGAAGTTCAACTTCAGTTTTGAAAATCTTAAAATAGTCTAAAGATTGAGATTTCTCTGATAAAAGATATATATTGCAGTACCGGGAAAAATCATCTGTAAATGTTATAAAGTAGACATTTCCACATATGGTTTGTGTTCTAAAAGATCCACAAATGTCAGTGTGTATTAAGTCAAGCAAATTTTTGCTACTGTATGCAGTTTTCCTATTCAAGTTTGTCATCTTTCCTTTAAAGCATTCAACACAGTCTTTTAGGTCCTCAAAGTCTAGTTCTGGTAGCATTTCATTCTTGACTAAAGTCTTTAACCTTTCTTTGGATATGTGTCCTAATCTTCTATGCCATAGAATTGCAGATTTTTCATTGAATGGGGTTCTGTTACTGGCTTCTGTTTCTGAACTGTTAGAATTTTCTACAGAAAAAGTAAACTGTGATGGTGTGCAAATATTACAGTTGATTTGTAAGTAACCATTCACACGTTTTCCAGAACCAACACATGATGAATTTTTAAAAAACTGAATTCCATTGATATCATAAAAGAAACTGTATCCATTTCCAACTAAAAGATCTAAAGAAACTAAATTCCTCTTCATTGAGGGAATGAAATGAACATTGTCCAGAAAAAGAAAATTGTCTAGGCCTAAACTAAGCTTTAAACTTCCTATAGCTTTGACTGCTACACGCATCCCATTGCCAACCTTGATGTTAATCTCATCACTTCTTGGATTCCTCTTCCTTATTAAACCTTGCAATGAATTAACTATGTGTAAGGGAGATCCCGAGTCCAGCCAAAAGGTATTTGGCTGTGAATCAATTAAATCAACTTCTAAAAAATAAAGGGAAGGAATGTTTAGGAAATTAACAACAATGAGAGGCTTACCCTTCTTTTCTAACCATGCCTTAAACCCATTACAGTCTTTCTTCATGTGCCCTTTCTTTTTACAGAAAAAGCACTTAAACTTAAATGGTTGCTATTGGTTATTGCTGGAACTGCTACTGGAATTGTTGTTACTGGAGTTTCCCTTAGCTGTAGGATTCTTAAAACTAGCTTTCTTTGGACCTAGCTTCTTCTTCCCTTTGCTTTTTCCTACTAAGTTTACATTGCTCTCAGGTTTTGTTGCTCCATAGTTAGGATCTTCTTTTCTAAGTCTGGATTCTTATGCAGCTGCTATGGCTATGAGCTCATTCATTGACCACTTAGTCTTCTGAGTATTATAACTCGTCTTAAGCTGCCCAAAGGTGTTAGGCAGGCAATGAAGGGTAGTGTTTACTACATGCTCATCAGCCATGACAATATCCAGGTTTTCAAGCTTAAGAGCTAAGTTTTCCATCTGTAATAGGTGCTCTCTAACCCCTCCAACACCAATGTACTTAAGGGTCTTAAACTGTTGAGATAACACTGAACTCTCAACCTTATCAGATTCTTTGAATTTCTCTTCAATAAGTACCAAATAGTCATAAGCGTAATCTGCTTCAGGGATAGTCCCAGCAATGGTATCTGAAATGCAGGCCCTTATGATGTTCTTAGCTGAGTTATTTTTCCTATGCCAGTAATGATAATCCTCATATGCCTTAGGGTGAATTTGCTTTTCTTCTTCTAAGACTGGATCAGGGACACTCTGATAAAAGGCTATGTCTAAATCATGGTTATTGTTGAAATAGGTGTCAATTTGCCTCCTCCAAACCTTATAATTGGACCCAGTTAAGAGTTCAATAGTGTTAAGGGTCACCACTTGGTTGCCTAAAACAATCAGAAAAGAATATTATCAGTTTGTTATCTGAAGTTGTTGTTTTGTTCACTGCAATTTAAACAATAGAAGATTTTTAGTTTTAAATTTTTAAGTGTTTGTGTGTGTTTTAATCCCATCAGTATCACACAGCAGCACATCACAAACAAAACATTGAAAATCCAAGACTTGCAGTATATGCATATGATCACAGTATAAAACATATACATACAAAAATTATCCCATCACTGTAGGTGAATCCATATTACACTTTGTGTGATAAATACAGAAACTGTAGCTGTATCACCAAACCACAATCTTAAAATCCATGTTATAATGCAAAAACTCAACACCTTTATGGCAGAAGAAAGTCTCACACTATCTGAAAAAGAATTTGAAATCATGTGTGGTGCTGTCAAATATTCTAAAAACATGCAACAATGCTTCTCTGGAAGCCACAATTCACATATCTTTGAAATATTGACACAAAACGTTGAATCTGTTCTTTTAACCAAAATTGACTCATTGTAATGCAAGACAGTTTGCTTTGTGCAACATGACATCCTACTTAACAATGAATCAGAACCTCAACTAATCATAAGTTCATGCGTTTTATAAACCAGTAGGTGCTTAAGCTTGGTCATTGATACATGAACCACTTTATAGATAGTTTTATTGAAACTGTATGCAAAGGGAGTTCAGAACATGCTTTTCAATTAAAACAAAACCCCATCATTTGAAAATAAACAGACATACATTTAGCTAGTTGGTCAATCAATTTCACGTTTGATCTCAATCACAGACATTCTTTATGTTCTTAGCAGATGATTAGCTATTCTCATCCGAAATCAAAACAATCATGACTAACCTTGGCCTCTGCTCACAGCGCTGCAATGTTAGCGGAAGCATAACAATTTCACACACAGCAATCAACCAATATCATACCATAACCACACAAAATCACAATTAGAAATCGTAAATTCCTTCCGGTCAGATCTACCCTAACTTATTGGAACACTAGGAACATTCCTCTAGGGTTCTTTGCGATTTTCGAAAAGAAACAACTAACCTGATTGTGATATGGGTTTGAATCCCTTCTGAATTCAGCAACGAATTCATGCACCTAGCCGTTCTGAAGTCCCATCCAGCAATTCGATAGAGTTTTGACCGTTGTCTCCAACGGTCAGTTGAAATCCCAAATTTTTTGAGGTTTACCGAGCTGCTGATCATGGGCTTGGCTCATGTGCAGTATCACAGGCCCAGTTAATTGGTTTCGGGCTTTCACAAGGAAAATTAGGTTTTGGCCCGAAAACTGAAGTTTCTGAATTTTTTTTTTGTTCAAAACACAAACCCTTAATGTTTTTCGTATGAGTTTTTCTTTATCGATTTATATGAATTAAAAAGCCGAAGCTCTGATACCAATTGAAGAACATAAGCTGAAGTTCTAGCTTATTCATATAAACACAAGTAATTCAACATGAACATATCAGAAACAGAATGAAAGAAGCTTACCAGCTGCATTGATAGTGATCGACATGATGAAGAGCTGATGAAGGCTTAGTTTTATGTTCTCTACTGTTACTAGCTACTCTCTGACGATGGGAAGAGCTGAATGTAATGTGTGTAGAGGAACAGGGACCTCACCTCTCCTTATATAGTGTTCAACTTGTGCCTACCCATTATCAGTGTACAAGTTGAACACTGAAGTCTTTGACAACATGAAGAGTACCAAATCAGTGTACAATATGGACTAGGATTTACAGTATCAATGTACTAAACTGTAAATCCCTAAGTAAACATATAATTGTGACTCTAACTCTTTGATTACATTACTCAAGCACCAAAAATATGTACATGAGTTTAAGTTCCATTCTAACACTCTTGTCTATATAATAGATGATATATTTGATGTTCAAGGAACACGTACTAGAAGAACTCGTTCTTTTCACAGCAGCAGTTACAAGGTAAATAATTAAGCACATGTCCGCATGCATATAAATGTAATTGCATGTAAATTAATGATCTATATATATGCAGCACGTACTAAAATCTAATCAATTTGTTCGTTATTGTTTTTTAAAAAAAAGAGTGTGTAGATGGGATAGTACTACAAATGATGAGCTACAAGATTACATGAAAACATGTTTCAAGGCTCTGGATGATATTACCAACGATATCAGCGAGAGTGTCTACGAAAGGCATGGATGGAACCCTATCGAAACCCTAAGAGATTCGGTATGTATACATATCACAAATAATTAATAAGATCGAGTTACCGAATTAGCTAGCTAGACATAAATTAATCGAATATGTTTAATTAGATACTGATGACTGACAACCAGCTGGTACTAATGCTACAGTGGGCAAGACTCTGCATGGCGTTCCTAGTAGAAGCACAGTGGTTTAGGCAAGGGCAGTTGCCATGCACCGAAGACTACTTGAAGAATGGAATTATCAGTTCAGGGGTGCCTGCTGTTTTAACCCACGCCTTCTTTATTCTAGGACAAGACATCACCAATGAAACCGTAGATCTTTTCAACAACACCAACTTACCTAGTGTGGTATCCTCAACGGCCACAATTCTTCGGTTATGGGATGACTTTGGAAGTGACGAGGTAAAGTTTTAGTACGCTTAGTGAGTTAGATTCACATAATGTTTCATGTATGCAATCCAAGTTCTCATATGAACGGTGAATTATCTTATGCAGGATGAGGATCAAGATGGGTATGATGGATCATACATAAACTGCTATACATGAACGAACACAAGGGCTCTTCGGTTGAAGAGGCGCAAGCCTATGTAGTCCGAAAGATTTCGGATGAGTGGAAGTATCTCAACCAAGAATGCTTCACTTGCAATCCATTCTCAGAGTCTTTTATTCAACTTGCTCTCAACGTATCCAGAATGGTTCCCATGATGTACGATTACAATTCCCAGCATCGCCTTCCAACCCTTGAGGAAAATATGAAGGCGTTACTCTTGGATAGCTTTCTTGCCAAAGGAATCATCACTCATGTTTCAAAGTACTAGGGGGATCGCCATGCAATAAACTTGTGTTGAACTGAGATCAGTCCAATGCAAAATCCAGTATATGTAAAGAGGCTAGGGTCTCATTTTCTAAATTGTGTTAAGAAATTAATTGTACGTAGGCAAATAAAAATAATTAAGGAATGTATGAATACATAATAAACAATATATGAATTTATCTTTTCCTTATTTCATTTTTCTTCGTCTACATGACACGTATAATGTCGTTATGGACGACCAGATATTGAAGAGCATAATTGATCGGTAGGAGGGCGCATATGTATTTATGTACATATGGATATTATGATCCTTACTAGCTATATATCTCCGGCCACTAATTTTTTCTGAGAATTTGCTGCCTTACGTTACGTACATGCATTATGATTAATGAGTAGGTTACTTCACTATGTCCCTATATATAAGCTTTGGTTTTCAAGGGCCGGGATTGTCTCGTATACAACATGTTCTTCACAATGGGTCCAAGCATGTGAGCCAATTTTCTTCTGCCACATATTGGCATTGGCCTTGTTGGGACTGGAAAAAATGTAACTAAATACAGTGCGTATGTGGTTCATGCAATAATAGGCACTATTCCGGAAATCGATTGAAGCGACGACTTTTTTTCGTTGCTTCAACACCAAATTCATCGCTTCAATTTTGAAGCGACGACAAGTCGTTGTTCGGATGCCGTCGCTTCATTCTCGTCGCTTAGATTTCAAGCGACAAACATTGAACACATATTCATTGCTTCATTATTTCAAGCGACGAACCTCAACTTCGTCGCTCAACAGCTAGCGACAAACATTGGGTCGTTGCTTGAAATTTCAAGCGACAAACATTGTGTCATCGCTTGAAATTGAAGCGACGAAGTTTGGTTGTTGCTTAGATTTTGATGTGACAAATATTGAACAATTTTCGTCGCTTTAGTCAATATTACAGAGCAGAAAAACAGGTTTGTACGTCTGGTTTGAACCAATTTCCTTCGCATCCTAATAGCACAATACGTACATTCAAATAACATAAAACACACATATAACATAGCACAAACACACTACATTTTATAATTAAATACGTAGTATTCATCTACAATATGTTTCATAACAATTAATATTGGTACATTAATCTAAATACAAGGAAAATGAAGGGTTCTAGTCTTGGTCATACCCGAGAATACCTGTTGAAGCACATGAGAATTTATCGCCGACAAACAGAATTACTGCGGCGGCATTGTCATCCGGATTGCCTTGGGCCGAGATGACATCATTAAGGGAGGCCTCCAACCTTGTCATACGTTACTTTATCTCTTCTTTTTCCATTTTCGAGACTTTGCACCGCTCGAAAATGTCCGCTAGTTGCCTCTTCCAATTATCAATCTACAGTACTAGTGGCACGATCAACAAGTCTCTTTAGAATTCTCCCTCGATAAGACTCATCAGCATACCATTTGAACAATAATGTATAGAGCATCTTCACAAATCCCTTAACACAAGGAACTCTAGAAAGAGCCAATGTTTCAGCAAGACCAAGAACTGAAGTAAAATCGTCTTGTTGGACTCTTAGCTGTTCACTGGCTTCCCCCTCCACTACTGATTCTGTCTGCTGAAAGCTTTCAGAAACAAATCTAGCATCAAGGTTCGATCTTTGAGCAAGGCGCATTTCCAAAACCATGGCCACAGAATGCGCCACAATAGCACCACGAGCTACAACTCTCTCAAACGTTTGCGAAGCTTCTATAACCAGACAAGGTATAGATAACATCTCAATTAAGATGTAAATATCAGAAAAATGTCGACAAGGCCGGAAAGCCTGCTCATCCACCATTTGAAACCGTTCAGAACCCGCCCCATGTTCTCCAAATAAGAAAAGCCCAAAATGTATTGTCGAGCAACTATCACCAAAATCATCGTCACAATCAATATCCCTGAGTACAGTTTCAGCAACATCTCCCCAACTATTTACAGTCCTACTCAATAAATCGAGGACACAAGGAGAAACATCAACACCCAAATTCTTTAGCCTAACACGAACAGATCTGACCTACAATGATGAACAAAGATGTTTACATATGTTAAAGCAAGCAATGTCCATAATTAACCATAGTAAACTGCAATTACATAATGGGGTTTTTTTCTCTTCTATTACTTGTAGTTGTAACAGGAAAGAAAACAGAGTATGTAGACAACAAAGTAAAAACAGAGGATTTTTGTGCAGTATAACAGCCACTGCATTTTCTCCTGGTTTTATATTAGAAACGAAAACTGTACATAACTACAATTAAGAAGGACATGCAACGTTCTATAACGTGCTTGTCCATGAAACCAACTAACTACACTAACTACATGAAGCTTCGGTGAAGAAGCAACACGTTCTAGTTATTCCTATGCTAAAAATAGAAGTCGTGCTTCTGGTACCAGTGTGTGATGCACGAGCTTAACCAACAAATCTCCCCCTTAAGCTCGTTCTTGTGTGTTGATTTGAATGACACGCATCTCTTGACGAATCTCGATAAGCTTGTTTCGAGCCAATGCTTTTGTTAAGATGTCTGCAAGCTGATCGTTGGTGCCAATGTGATCAACATTCATCTTCCCGGTCTCGATGCATTCACGAATGTAATGGAACCTTGTGTCAATGTGTTTGCTCCTCCCATGGTATACTGGATTCTTGATAAGAGCTATTGCAGATTTGTTGTCAACAAGCAACTTGAATGCTTGTTCTTCCTTGCCAATGAGTTCTCCAAGTAACCTGCTGATCCAGACTCCTTGACACGCAGCACTGGCAGCTGCTATATACTCAGCTTCACAGGATGACAGTGTCACCACTTTTTGTTTTTGTGAGGTCCAAGTGATGATGTTACTTCCAATGAAGAAAGCAATCCCAGATGTGCTCTTTCGATCATCTTTGTCTCCAGCAAAATCACTGTCACTGTAACCTACAAGCTCTGCATTGCCTCCATTTGGCTTGTAGCAGCATCCATAATTCGAGGTGCCTTGAACATATCTCAAAATTTGCTTGACTGCTGCCCAGTGTTGAGTGGATGGTGCTTCCATGAACCGACTTGTAAGAGCCACTGAATAAGCAATGTCTGGCCGTGTGTTTACAAGATATCGAAGGCTCCCAATCACGCTCCGGTACAGTGTTGCATCAGCTGCAGCACTTCCATCCTGCTTACTTAGATGTAGTCTGTTCTCCATAGGTGTATGACATGAATTGCATTCACTCATTCCAGCAAGCTCCAGGATTTTCTTTGCATATGCACCTTGGTTCATGGTGATTTCTCCATTCTGTTGGTGTACCTCTATTCCGAGATAGTAGCTGAGAAGTCCAAGGTCACTCATCTCGAACACATCCTTCATCTGAGCCTTGAATTCTATGATGTCTCTAACACTGGTTCCTGTGATGATTAAGTCATCCACATATACACCAACAAGTAGAAAATGGTCTTGGTTACCTCTACGGTACACAGCATGTTCCAGTTTGCATCTTGTGAAGCCAAGAGAGTTGAGTGATTTATCTAGCTTCGAGTTCCATGCACGTGGAGCCTGTTTCAGTCCGTACAGAGCCTTTTGAAGTTTCAGTACACTTCCTCCTTTCACACAATCAGTGAAGCCAGGTGGTGGTTGTACGTAAACGTCCTCTGCAAGGTCTCCGTTCAGGAACACTGACTTGACGTCCATGTGGTGTACTTCCCACTTTCCTTGTGCTGCCAATGCAAGGAACAAACGAACTGTCTCCATTCTGGCCACTGGAGCAAACACCTCTTCAAAGTCCACTCCATGCTGTTGTGCATAGCCTTTTGCCACAAGCCTTGCCTTGTGCTTGACTATGTTTCCTGCCGGGTCTCTCTTCACCTTAAAAACCCATTTTAGACCAATGGCTCGATGATTTGCTGGGAGTGACACGGGTTTCCATGTTTTGTTCTCACCAATTGCCTGCATTTCTTCCTCCATGGCATTCTTCCATGCTGCATTCGAAAGGGCTTCCTCAACACTTGCTGGTTGTTCTACTGCCACAAGACATTGCTCATCACCTTCTCCAGTGAGGGTTTCTGTGTTGTAGACGTCTGAGATTTTTCGATAGCGTCGTGGTGCTGAGTTGGTGTTTACATCATCATCTTGTGTAGGTGGTGTTGCCCACTGAGTCTCCATTTCGGTTGCTTGAGGTGTCTGAGGTCCAGCATCCCTTGAGATAGGTTCTGTTGATGGAATGATCCTTTCTTCTGTGGAGTAGACTACGCTGAAAGTAGTCTTCAGTTCTGTCTCCAGCATGCTGCTTGAGTTCTTCCAATTCCAGGCTCGGCTCTCTTCAAATATTACATCCCTTGTGATATGCATCTTCTTTTCTGTTGGATCATACACACGGTAGGCCTTAGAGCCATCTTCATAGCCTGTGAAGATTCCCAATATTGACCTGTCACCTAGCTTGTCAATGTTTGGACCTAGTTTCTTCACATGAGCTACACATCCAAAAGTCCTTAGGTGTCGTACGTTTGGTTTCCTCTTATGCCAGGCTTCGTAGGGTGTTACTCCATCTAGGCTTCTAGTAGGGACCCTGTTGAGTATGTACACAGCAGTCTTCACTGCTTCGCCCCAAAACAACCCTGGAACTGACATGGTCTTCATGAGACACCTTGCTGTTTCAACCACCATTTGGTTGCGCCTCTCTACTACACCGTTTTATTGTGGTGAGTAGCCTGCTGTTGTGTTATGCTTGATCCCATTCATCTCACAAAAGACAGCGAACTCACCGGAGTTGAACTCTCCACCTCGATCTGAACGGAATGCACGTAGTTTGCATTCTCGTCCAGTTTCTGCCAATGATTTGATTTTCTTGAAGCAACGCAGTGCTTCATTCTTTGTTGCAAGAAGTTCTGTCCACATAAAACGACTGTAATCATCAACCACAAGTAAGAAGTACCTCTTTCCTCCTGCAGTTGAGGGTGTGATTGGTCCACAGAGATCACTGTGTACTAGCTCCAAGGGCTTCTTTGCTCGATAGGTTGAGGTTTGAGGGAATGGAGTTCTATGTTGCTTCCCAATGGTGCATCCATCACACACTTCCTCCACATGCTCAATGGGTGGAAGTCCTTTTACCATCTGTTTCTTTGAGAGGCTGTGGAGTGCACGAAAATGGAGATGTCCAAGACGTGCATGCCATAGCCAGGCTTCATCATCCTTTTTCAGCAGCAAGTTCACTGGAGTAGCTAGGTTTAGTTGTAATAGATACAACCGGTTATGAGCTCTGCTGACTCTAGCCAGTGTATTTCGAGCTCGGTCAAGAATGCTTAGGACTCCTCCTTCAATGACAATCTTGCATCCATTCTCGTCCAGTTGCCCTAAAGAGATAATGTTGCTACGTAGGCTTGGAATATAGTAGACATCTGAGAGTACACGATGAGCACCAGTGTGACATTGCAGCAGTATCGTGCCCCTGCCATTGATTTTTACTATAGAGCCATCACCAAAACGTACTGTTCCATGCACCGTTTCATCTAGGTTCCTGAAAACCTTCTTGTCTCCAGTCATGTGGCTGCTTGCTCCTGTGTCAAGGTACCAAACGTCATAGCCTGTAGCTATAGGTACCACTTTCTCCTCATTCAGATACACTTCCTGAGTTAAGTTGTCCAGTGTTTCAATCTGTACCATGAGTAGAGCAGGTTCATCATCACACTCCACCTCAGCTTGAGCAAAGTTTGCTTGCTCCTTCTGATCTCGGTCACGTTTTGCTTTGCGGCACTCATTCTTCCAGTGTCCCGGAATCCCACAGTAGTGGCAACTTCCTTTCTTACGTTCAACACTATTACTGCTTGAAGGCCTTGACTTGCTCCAGGCCTGTGGTTTTGGTTTTGCAGTGAGCTTGTTCTTCCTGTCATTCCCTCCGGATGAAGCTTGTTTCTGATCACGAAAACGTTGTCGTGATTTCCATTCCTCCTCTGTGAGAAGTAAACGTCCTTCAGGGGGTGTGGAGTCCTCAAACTCCCCACGTTCTTCCACCACCAATAACCGGCCAGTAAGTTCCTCGATGGACATTGTTTTCAAATCCACCAGAGACTCTATGGCCATTGCCATCTGCTTGTACTTTCTTGGTACACACCGCAAGTATTTTAGCACAGCCTTGTGCTCCGTCACCGAGTCTCCTAATACCTCCAGATCGTTCATGATGGCGGTGAGGCGAATGCCAAAAGATTCGACTCCTTCCCCATCCTTGAATGCTAGTGTTTCGAACTCCATTCGACGTGATTGTGCTTTGGCTTCTCGCACTCGTTCGACACCAATCCTCATGATTTTGAGAGTATCCCAGGCTTCCTTGGCTGTTTCCTTGACACCGAGAGTACGAATGAGCTCTGGTGGGATTGCTCGGAGCAGTGCCGACATGGCTCTCCGGTCATCGCGAGGATCACCTGGTCCTTCATCGATGACATTCCACAAGCCTTGCGCTTGTAGCTGTACTTTCATAACAATCACCCAATCTGCATAGTTGGTTCGAGTGAGAGTTGGAAAGTACACTGCACCATCACTCTCCCTGATGACCCTCTCCACCATGCGAGTTTCTGTGCCTTCGCCTGGTTCTGGCCCCTCCGGTGGTGATCGAGGAGATGATGCTCCCCCTTTGTTCTTGTCTCCTGCTCCTGTTCCTCGTCCTGTCATTTTGCCGAAGCGGATCGAACACCGAACGACTACAGAGTCTTGGATCAAACACCAATGCTCCTGATACCAATTGTAGTTGTAACAGGAAAGAAAACAGAGTATGTAGACAACAAAGTAAAAACAGAGGATTTTTGTGCAGTATAACGGCCACTGCATTTTCTCCTGGTTTTATATTAGAAACGAAAACTGTACATAACTACAATTAAGAAGGACATGCAACGTTCTATAACGTGCTTGTCCATGAAACCAACTAACTACACTAACTACATGAAGCTTCGGTGAAGAAGCAACACGTTCTAGTTATTCCTATGCTAAAAATAGAAGTCGTGCTTCTGGTACCAGTGTGTGATGCACGAGCTTAACCAACATTACTTGCTGTATCTGCCATTATGAGAGCCTGATGTTCCAGGTCTCTCGAGGTTTTCTGGCCTCGGTTATTGAAGTATTTTCGTCCCAAACAAAAAAGAAATTCTAAACAGAATATATACTGTTAGATACATACCACTTCAGGTAGGTGTTGGCACTGGGATGCAGCTTTAAATATAAAATCAATGGTTGCAGCAAGAGGTTCATCATTTGAATCTGACATAAACTCTAACGATTGAGATAAAACCCGTTCCCACACTTAATCATTGAAGCCGAGAAGTCCTTCCAAAAATCAGATGGGTACTTTTTGTAGTGCTGCACCAGTTTATCACTATCACTGCCATCACCTTAGAACAACTCTTGATCAGAATGAAGCAGACCCTTAAACTTCAGCAAGGAACTAAAATACGCGGTATCAAATTTCTCTGTGGTGGTGTCTAGTGGCTGTAGGTTGTTATCTGCACCAGCTCGTGGGCAGTTTTTCTGAAGAGAAGCTGCAAATTTGGCGTTTATGTTGGTATCATTGTAAATCCTGTCTTTGAAGGTACCGCATTGAGCAAGTCCGATGGTGTGAGCACCTGAGAGGACTACTAAGTCCTTGAGGTCAAGGCCCTTGGATTGAAAGCTAGAGAGAAGCTGTGAGAAGCTGAAAAATGGGGGAGGGAGGTTTCGGTTTGCGTCATTTGTGCTTGCTGTTGTTGCATCCCTTCTGCCTAGTTTTACCTTGTACGAAGGACCTGCTAGCTAAAACGCCAAACATGTATATATGTCTCATTAAGTTTTCATAATTAGGATTCAATTCTCTCAGTTGTAAGAAACTATATATAATGTGCATGGTATAGTACTATAGTTGGTGAAAGTGCATGAACTCACTAGGTTTACGGAATCACGAGCTGCAACGGCTAATATATCAGCGCAGGACACAATACTACCCTTACAAGCTTTGTCAACAGCTTTCTTTATCTTGTCGACCACATCGAATCCGGCCTCTGATTGAACCCGCATTTGGGATGGCTGTCTTCTCTCCGGTGAAGGTTGAAGTGTCATCTAGCAGAACTGAGTCATCGCAACCCTGCAATAGTTTATACAGATGAGCATGCATGCCGAGCTATCTTGTTAATACGATATAGTGCATGTTCATTAATCCAAGATAAAACTTACGTTTATACAGACGAGTGGTCTGTCAGAACAAGCCCCGGTACATACAAAAAGAAACCATGCCACATAATTTTGTAAACTAATGAATTGCAAAGTATAAAGGAAATACAACACAAATCAGAACAACAGATCGATATTGGGAGAAGGATATATGAATCCAAAATACAAAAAACCCTAAAATTGAAAAACTAACCGGAGAGAGAGGGAGACTTACGAGATTGGGGGTTTGGGGGTGAATTTGGAGGGTGTGGGGGTAAATTTAGGGAGAGAGAGGGAGAACTGGCACGGGAAATCTTGGGGATTGGGCTTGCTCAGAAGGAAGAACACGGAGGAAGAAGAATCGAAGAACAACGCAAAAATGAGGAAGAAGAAGCCTGAAGTCCAGATATATTGTTCAATCTGAAGTGACGAACATTGTTCAAAAGTCGTCGCTTGAAATTGGTATAAGTTAGCGACGACAATAACGCAATATTCGTCGCTTCAGATAGTGTGAAGCGACGAAATTTAAACTCACTAGATTACCTAGTGAGTCCAACCTTGTCACTTCATATCAGGGTTTAGGGTTTATAGTTTCTCCCTAAGGTTTAGGGTTTAGGGTTTAGGGTGTCTAACTTCGTCCCTTCACATGATTTGAAGCGAGGAGTTTTGAACATACATCGTCGCTTTACATTTAAAGCGACAAATATGGACCAATATTTGTCGCTTGGATTGAACTTAACAGATTACTTATGGCTTTTACATATGTTTCTATTTAATAAGAATATTGTAAATATTGTTCAAAATAACAACATAAAATATTTATCAGCATCATATTGCAACATATAACATAATAACTAGTAGTCTTCATCTTCCTCTTACTCATCGAATTCGTCGACGTCGATATCATCTCGGCCATCACCGGATGATTCTTCATTCTCTTCGTGTACTTCTAAATCGAGTTGGACATTAGATGCATCAATATGGGACAAATCGATAATCAACAACTCATTTCAATCAACTAGATGAGTTGTTGATTCTCAAACGGGAGTTCTAAGCTAATAAACACCACAATTCAATATATACATCATATTATAAAATTACATATTTGCTTGATTAATATGTTCATTTAGCCGTTATAAGCAAATGAAAAAAAAAACCTAAGCGACGAAGTACAAAGGCAGGTTGCATTTAAGACGAAGTACAAAGGCAGATGAAAAAAAACTTAAGCGACGAAGTTTGACAAATGATCGTCGCTTCGTTTATACTCGAGCGACGACTTCACTTACCTTTGTCGCTTCAATAATTCTTTAGCGACGAAGATTGAATGTCGTCCCAAACATGGTTCTGGGATAACATGAGGTGACAAACTAAGAATATTGGTCGCTTCAATACTTTTGTAAGTGACGAATATTGAGCAATATTTGTCGCTCCCTATTTTTTAAGCGACGACATCAATAATCATCGCTTCGATTAGTTGAAGCGACGAAGTTATATTTTTTTTTTCATTCTTCGTCGCTTGAATCAAGATATCCAGTAGTGAGGCCACACCATGAGAATGTGATCTAGGACCATATTTTGATAGATGCTGATGCGAAAAAAAATCTTCCTCCATAGGTAGATAAAAGAGAGAACGACAACGTTTTTGAATTGTCGAGATCATACGATACTTTTTAAAAGGCTTATGATGCTGTCAACAACTCAACATGGTATGATTATAGCTTACGGTTTAACATCAAATATACTTGATATGAGGATATGAGTATACCATTCTGATTGACTAAGTGAGATAGCTCAAGTGATATGAACATCATTACTTAAGAAGTAGACTATCCGTTTTGACAAATCCCAAAATGAGTATAGCTAGCTTGGCCCTCCTGCCCTCCTCCCTAGTATTCTGGAACAGTATACATGCAACAATACAACTTACTCAACATACACACACATATATATATACACACACTGTACGTGTTGCACAAAACATGCAGTATGTACGTTCACATTCATCTCACGAGCAATCGAGCATGGATGTATATACGATTATACGTACATCGATTTAACAGGCTAGGTAGGGTGGGATGGGAGACGATAATATCGATCGCTCTACATGCGTATTCGGTATGGTGTAAAACGTGGAACGTACGGTGGAAGGTGTTTCGTACGTTGTTCCTTATACCTGGGACTCTACGAGCTCTTTTTCCTAGGAATTATATTAGGAAATATATATAGGTATCAATTTTGTTTTACTTGATTGAGTTGATTCAGTAGATTGTCATTTAATCACTGTTGACCCAAATCTACTAGAGTACATGTGGTCAGCAAATAATGTTCGATCAAGGGTGTGTTGTTAAAGCATAATCAACAACGTACATTGTAGTTTAGGTGACCTTATATAGTAATCTTGATTAATATCCCTAGCATGTTTGAACAGTATACAAGTTGATGTAGCGTGCTATGATTGCTATCTATACTGTCGGCACTGACCAGGATCTAAAGGTACAGTAAACATGCAGCTAGTTGTAACATGTGTCTGGTTAATTATCCTCATGTCAGAGAATTGATCAAGGCGCTGTTCAGTCTTCACCTGCTCAATCTGGGAACGTACTTAATTTGCTGATTTGTTGACAGGGGATGACTATATATAGTACGTGGTTCTACAAGACCCGCTGAAAAACAATATGATAGCCGCCGGCCGAACTAGTTCTATTAACGTCAGTCCTCCCATTCAGTCTGAATCTTCACATGCAGGAAGATCCGAGAAACAAAGATGATGCAATTAATAGTTGATAAACGGGAAGATACGGTTGTTTTTGTTGAAGATCAGGAAGATACGGTTGTAGCCAATGAGAATTGAGAAATTAAACGTTAAAGAGTCGAGTTCGATCGGTTCTGGGATCTTCTTCACACAATATTGAAAGTGCCGTTCGGCAGGAAATCAAGGCTTTTAAGCCAAGGGCATTAGTTTTAAAGAGGGAAGGAAAACTGACAGAAAAGCCCGACAAGAACTTCGGCAGGCAAAAATGTTGGAAAAGCGTTCTGAGGCATGTAGGTCAGTTTTACTCATTGAATTGTAAAGATATATTATTATGTAATACCATATAGAAGTGGAGAAATTTTTTCAGGTGACCGTCAGTCAGGTAATATTTTTGACTCTTCAATTAACTAATGCTCTCTCTCTCTCCTTTAGTCCTTCTCCTTCTTCGTCCTCTTCCACCGCTTTTCTGCAATTCATTTCTATAATTTCCAAATTAGTGCATCAACTTCTGATATATTTATATATCAGTTCTTCGATCTTCAATTCACAAACTACATATGGTTCTTCTTTGGTTGTTTTAATTCTCCAAAACCAATAAGTAATTATTTTTAATTTTATAATCTCTCAATCTCTCATTCTTCTGTAAGACTTCTTCTTTGTAAGAACAACCCCGATCCTTCCCGGTTCATATAATTCTTACCCTTCACAAATCAAAATTCATGTATAGATCTCTGGAAACCCCGATCCTTTGGTTTTCTTTATTCTGAAAACAGTAATCTATTGATATAACTTTGGGGTGAAAATTTTTCATATAGGTTTTGGGTTCTTCATAATAGATCTGTATTTCTTAATTGATTGTTTGCATAGAATCAGAATCATATGAGAAGGAGAGTACTTGATAGATTAGAGTTATAATTCCAATTAATTCACTTTCTCCATAAGTCCAGAACCAAGAACGAAGAAGCTAGAGAAAGAAATGATGACGACGTTAAGTATACAGTCATGCAAAACGTGAACAACTACACGTGTCAGCATTTCATTCCAACGTCAAAAATATGACGTGGACTGACGGTGACATAGAAAAATTTCTAATTTAGAAGTGCCTTCCCTGTAACATTAATTGTTCATGTTTGTCTTTCAGATTCTTCTGTATTCTCTTTCGTTCTGTATCGATTCAAAGTTGACCAAATTTCGTTTAGCATATATATATATATATATATGTATGTTTTTTTTATGAGAAACGAAAAAAAATTACATAGAGGATCCTCTAGGACCCCATGACCTCTCAGATCATACTGCAAAGTTAAAGCTGCCTCTCCAAGAACTGAGTTCTCCCAAACTTGTAGATTACCTCGCGAGTGTCCAATGTTTGCGATCGCATCAGCCACAAAATTATTCTCCCTATAGGTATGCTGAAACCTTATATTGTTGAAGTTGTTAACTAGGTTTCGGATGTCTTCAATTGTCTCCTTGATGCGCCAAGGAGTAGAGTTATATCTATGTATGTTTCAGTTTCTAGTACAAATATTCTTGGGGATCTTAGCTAGAAATAACACAAGCCAATAAAATATCCCCGTTATTCTTGAACTTTTCTGAGCTAGCTACTCTCCAATGCCTAGCTATACATATCAATGTTTTAAAAGGTAAACATGGATGAGACGCATTTTTTCGAGAAGTGCATAAATTTTTTTGAAAAAAAAAACATATTTATACATGGAAATTCAATAAAGAGTCTAAACTGAAGTAATAATCTAGGCCAAATTGTGAATTTTGAGTTTTTGATCGACACACTTATTCATACCAATCGATCCAAATTAATACAACATCATTCGCTTCCTTATCCCAACCCACACATAGTCTGGGCCTCTATTCATGATTCAGCCCACATTTGAAAACCTAAACTATATAGTTAGTCATTCAAACCCATGCATTTGCTGTTTCTCTCTCAGAAAACTCAAACGTACACCGACTACAGCCAAGGGTCTAAAAGGTGCTAGGCGGAATTAGGCGGTGGAGCTACTGCCTAGCGCCTAGGCGTTTAGGCAGAGTTTAATTGATAATTAAACGGTAATTAAGCGGATCATTTGTTATATATATTTAATTAATTATATATTTATATGGTATATTGTAATTTGAAACATAAAGTAAAAATTATAAAGAAATATCATAAAAATTCTAAACTAAGTTTATAAAGAAATCCAATTAACCATCCATCTCAAATTTTTGAAATAGATGTGCATAAACAAGAATCTCAAGAATATGAAATTATCTATTTCGAAGCTGATAATTCATAAATCATAGTACATTATGAGTTTATGACAATGAAGCTTACATTATAAACTTGCGACCATGGAACCATTCAAACATAAAGCTTCACGAAATCAAGTTTTGTTTGTGTGATGGTCATAGACACTATGCTCCTGCCCACATTTAACCATATTAAATTATCAACATATAACAAACAAGGATGACGGCGGTGGACGGCAAGTGGCGGCGACGACGGTGATCGGCGAGCGGCGACCAAGTCGTGGCGTTTGCAGAGGGAGAGAGACGACGTTTCGCGAAAGAAATTGGATTGGATTTTCTATTTAAAATTCATTCCTTTGCGTTGTACCTCTTAATTTTTTAAAAAAAAAACGCCTAAGCGGTGCTTTTCTGCCGAATAGTCGTTAGTCGCCCGCCTAATTGTCGATTAGTCGGTTCCCGCCTAACTACCCCGCTCAGGATCAAAATTAGGCGATAAGATGATTTTTTCCGATTAGTCGATGCCTAGGCGGGCTAGGCGGCCGTTTTTTAGAACAGTGACTACAGCAACATCCTTCACCGTGTATTTATAGAATCAACCACAAGGACATCACCATGTAAAAAGCTACTTCCTCTCAACCCAGATCGCTCAAGATCAGTCGTTCCAATCCCTCCCATCTTATCATAACTTGTCGATCTCAGAGTCATGAATATTATCTCAAGATCAGTCGTATACATCTCTCTCTAAACGATGCTCTGAAACCTGGGAACAGACAACGTCGTTTTGATCTAAAGAAAAAAATATATAAAAACCGCGAAGCGGGACGATGTTTATGCGTTTTGCACGTTTTCGGGTCGCATTTCGCCCGTTTTGTGCTTTTTCCCGTTTTTTTCCGGCAGAACTCGGCATTTTTCAACCGCGTTGTGCGACATTGTTTTAAAACATTGATACATACCATGGATACATGGTGCGCATAGAATTGACTAGCTAATTGTTGGTTCTTGTCATCTTGATCACAACTATATATACGTCTTAAAAAACGTGGACTGTCCATATATGAATAGAGCTAATGCTGCGCGCCAACTAGGTTAACTTCCATCAATCAGATAGCTGGCGCGTTCTTGACAAATAGTAGTGCTCGACTAATTAACTAGGTTAAGTGCCATCAATCAGATAAAAGTTCAGACTAGATCTAGTAATTACAACTTTTCTGTGCATGCAACACGTACACTTATATTGTGTTACGTGTGCAAGAAAAATGCAGTACGTTCTGACGTTCACAATTCATATTCACGAGCAATCGAGCATGCATGCATGCATGTATATACATACGATTATACGTACATTGATTTAACAGGCCGGTAGGGTGGGATGGGAAACAAAAATATATGGATGTCGGAAACGCGTGCGCCGTATTCTGTATATATAGTGTAAAACGTGGAACGGTGGAAGGTGTTTCGTATACGTTGTTCCTTCTATATACCTGGGACTCTCCGAGTTCATAGGTATCAATTTTGTTTTACTTGAAGTTTGTACAGTACGTATTATATAATTTGAATCAGCTCCGAAAAATCTAAAACCACTGCATTCCATGCCTTCTGCATTAGAGAAGGCCGGGGTATGAAACAGTTTATGATCAATCTCACTGTAGATTCGTAAATAATTTGACCAATCAATAAGCTAATTAAGACACAAAGATATTAAATATCTAATATATTTTTAACCTTTTTTGAGAGTTTTTTGTGTCTTAATGGTTAAGTATTTTTTTTATTGGATTGTACATGGTCAAATATTTAAATATATATTTGAAATTGGCCAAAAATGTGACCTATATATGTAATTTGTCATTTAATCACTGTTGACCTAAATCTACTAAAGTAAATGCTGTTCAACAAATAATGGTCAAGGGTTGGCCTGGTTGAACCACCATTATCACGGGAAATGATTGAACTCACAAAAGCAATTTCCCTTGACTATATAATATGACATATTTGATCGATGTTGTATATTGTGTTAAGAAATTGTACGTAAGCAAATAAAGATAATTAAGGAATGTACTGCGGGCCTTCAAAAGTGAATACATACTAAATGATATATGCATTTATCTTCTCCTCATTTCATTTTTTTTGTCATCTGAAACACATAATGTCGTTATGGCATGGATGACCAGATATTGAAGAACATAATTGATTGGCAGAAGGGCCTATGTATTTATGTACATATGAATACTGTGATCCTTATATCTCCGGCCACTAATTTTTTTTCTAAGATTTTGCTGCCTTACGTACATGCATTATGACTTATGAGTAGGTCACTTCGCTAAAGTCCTATATTGGCTATATATGTAGACTTTTGATTTTCAAGGGCCGGGATTGTCTTGAATACAAACATGTTCTATCACACTCACAATGGGTCCAAGCACGTGAACAAACATCTAGTTGGTCATTAGACTGAAAACATTTTTGGAATCTAAATACAGTATGTGGTTCATGCAATATTAGGCCACCCTGAGAATGTGATCTGGGACCCATAATGAACAGTATAATACAATACAACTTACTGTAGTCAAACCACACGAACTCAAACACATGCCCTAAAGAATTGAGTACGAAGAGATTTATTGACGTTATGAACAGTAACATGCTATCTATAATTTCGGCTTGGAACATAGATGTTTGTTCACAACCTAAACTCTAGACATTTACGGAGGAATAACAGCCAGATCAAGTGATCATGCATAATCCGGCCAACGTAGTTGATCGGAGTTAAATCTGAATCTATTCATAATAGCATGGGTAAGGAAGCGTTTTTAATTACATAATATCCCTAGCAATTTTGAGCAGTATACAAGTTGATGTAGCATGCTATCTATACTGTCAGTACTGATCCCACATCGAAGAATTGGTAAGAGAGCTGGTCTCAACCACTTTTATAAACCTGACGATTCAACATTAATGGTACGCATTCATTACCCTTTTACGTCGTTGCCCTGTTTAAATCATATCTCGTTTCTGTCTTAGGCATTGGAGGGTTGAAGGTCGGCACACCCGGTCTCTCCTTAATGGTTGTCATTCTTAGTAGCGAGAGTGATTGAGTAAGAGTGATCGTGAAGTACGGTGTTATCGAAAGTAGGAACCAATATCAATTAAGAGCGGCAGCAGTAAAGATCAAAGTCGAGCGACATCGGTATAGATCAAAGTCAACCAATAGCGATATACGGAATCTGGAGCAAACGCGCGTATTAATCTTATCCGTTCAATATCAATTACTTCTTTGTAGTTTTGGATATTAACATTGGCGCAGTCTGTGGGAAAACCACACCGAAAGTTGTTTTCCAAACCACGAAGCATGCAGCGAGCAACGAACATGGACACTTATCTGACACTGGGTATGACAGCAAGCACTCAGTGAGAACTCCTCCACCAAACACCCATCACGAATGAGAACACTAAGGAGCCCGCATTTGTACAGCAAGCGGGAAAGCAGCATGCTATTGGAGATCAACAAGCATAGACTGTCGCTGAGAGACGAGTCAGCGACATGGAACTGCGATACCAGCTGGCAATGTAAAAGTGCACGGAGCTTGAGAAAGCCCTAGAATGCGAACACCAACGGTACATATAATCTGAGTCAAGGCTGAGTGTCGTTGAGCAGAGGAGACTCAACTCAGTATCCATAGCGGACTCCCTGAGTATGAAACCTTGTCAGGTGATCCGACAAAGGGAGGTGGTCATCTGGTCACCCTTGTGCCCCCACCACTTGCAGAATGCGGGGTCACCGCTGGTACCAGAAAGGCTACAGCGAAACCTCGAGTCGAAGTTAAACAACGTAGAATGATAGCCCGACCTACCTATCTGGGCACAACCATTACCCCCACTACCCCCACCCGAGATCACGCTGGCAACACAGCAACTAGATGCGAGAGTGGAGCAAGGATCATCGGGCTAGAAGCTGTGGTACACCAACTGGCATAACCTAAGATGAGCTACTTGGACCAGATGTTACCGACAGTCCATGTCGAACCATTCTTGGCCGAAATCAGGCTCCTAGGTCGACACCCATTGGCCAAAGTGAAAGTTGAGTGATACAGGGGGAAGACATACCCGTCCCTACACATTGATATCTTCGTCTCGGCAACGACCGGCAGAGGATATGACAATACGACAAAATTTTATCTATTTATGGATAGCCTCACCAGTGATGCTTTGAGCTGATTCTTTAGCCTGCTGTCAAGATCCATCAATTCCTTCCAGGAACTCATTAGCGCATTTTTTGAAACGGTACATCACATCAGATCAGCTAACTATTTTTCCCTTACTTATGATCAATTACAGGCCGTCCGGCAAGAACCATATGAAGGATTGTCTACCTTCATCTCACAATGGAACACCGCCATCGTCAATTGTTGAGACATCACTGGTGATTCAGCCTTCTGCATACTCCAAAATGCGCTACAGCCGAGACTTCTAACATGGAAGCTTAACTAGAACCCGACCCTCGCATACGATGAGTTGTTGGATCGTGTGATGTCACATGCCCAACTAGAGCTACAAACTTTCGGTTCTAACCTTCTGCCTACATAATAGGTAAACACTTTTTCAAACACCACGGTTCCTAGTGTGCAGAGCACACTCCCCGCACCTGAACCAAGGCGAGCGGCATCACCAAAGTATCGAGGCTCGCGCTACTACAACCGCAGGGATTGGAAAAAAAGATAATCGTGGATCAAGAAGCTATTAAAAGCACTATACTGATAGAGGTAGCCACAACAACAACTACAAGCGGTACTGGGATGACATAATTGATCGACCCCGAGACACCAATGAGACGCGGCCAATGGTAGAACAATGGGTCTTCAGTGTGCTCAACACCAAGTATGCTGATATCCTGGCAGTACAACCGGACCTATTCTCGCTATCCACAAAGTGGTTCAAGGAAACAGTGTACAGAGAAACTGAGAAATGGTGCAAGTTCCACCAACCGAGTCACACGATACCGAAAGATGTCACAGCATGAAGGAGCTAGTGGAGGCACAGCTCAAAAAGGGCAATTTGACAAAATTTAGGTCGGGGAACTAGACACCACTGACGCAAGGAGTGGCACACATCAGAAGAATCAACTCGATTACCAGCGACAAATCTAAAGTAGAACGAAGAAACGAGCAAGCGGTATGTAGCATGCAGCAGGGCTCGACAAAGGCATCCATGGCGGATTGGGGATCTATCACGTTCTATGAGACCAAAGAGCGTGATCGACCTCTGGTATCGGAGGTTTACCCATTTCTAGTCGACGCGGTCATCGACTTATGCAGCGTCGGAAGGTGCCTTGTGGACACTAGATCCTCCGTCAACATCATATTCTGACACACCTGCAAAAAACTCGAGAGACTCCCCTTAAAGCTAAAACAAGATCATTTTCTATTGTTAAGCTTCTCGGGCGACCAGATCTAGCCATTGGGAAGTGACTACCTACGAGTTGCCCTAGGGCAGGAGGGCTGCAGCGCGGAGACCCGTCAGGGAAGAATCCACATTGAATTTCTAATTGTGGACGCACCATCATATTACAATGCCATCATCGGGTGCAACAGGTTAAGAAGAATCAATGTCATCATGTCACAATGGATGTTGCTCATTAAGTTCCCCACACCCACCAGTATATGCATACTTCGGGGAACAACGCCCATGCAGCCAGGATCGTCCGACGCCAACTACCTTACACGCGAGGTGTGCCTGCTCAATAGCAACCCGTCAACCGAAATTCCAGATGACCTAAGGGAGGGACCTATAACAGTAAGACCCGTCAGGGAAGAATCCACCAAGCTTATCCTAATATCGGACGCGAACAATCAAGATCGGGGAAAATTTGGACCCAATGATCGAAATTTCCCTCGTTAACATTCTTAGGGAATGCAACAATGTCTTCGCATGGTATTACGCCGACATGCCTGGCATTTCTACTGATATTGTGTCGCATAAGCTGGGCATTTTTTCAGAGGTAGTACCAAAGAAGCAGAAGCGTAGAGCCTATAACGAGGAACAATATGCTGCTATGTAGGAGGAAGTAACTAAACTCCTCAAGATTGGCTTCATAAAAAAGGTTCAGTATCCTCCATGGGTCTCAAACGTCGTCATGGTCAGGAAGAGCAACAACACATGAAGGATGTGCGTTGACTACACCAACATCAACAAGGCTTGCCCATAAGACTCCTTCCCGTTACCAAGGATAGACCAACTGGTTGATGTAACCCGCGGCCACGAACTCCTTTCAACAATGGGTTGCTACTCGGGGTACAATCAGATAAAAATGAATCCGGCAGATGCAGAGGTGAAATGCTTCACGACGGATAGAGGACTCTATTACTACAACGCCATGCCATTTGGAATGAAGAATGTAGGTGCAACCTACTAGCTGTTCATGACAGAGCTGTTAACCCCGTTGGACGACGACGACACAGTAGTGGTCTATATCGACGACCTTGTAGTAAAAAGCATCCGAAGGCAGAACCATGTAAAGGACTTGAAAGTGGTACTGGACATCCTTACCCATAGTTGAATGCGGTTCAACCCAGCGAAATGCATCTCTTTGGAGTCTCAGCGGCCAAGTTTCTGGGATACACGGTCAGTCAGAGGGGAATCGATGCCAACCCATAAAAGGTGCGAACTATCTTTAACACGACACAACCAACAACAAAGTAGGACCTCCAAGCCTTAACGGGAAAACTTGCGTCGCTATTGCGGTTCATCTCCCGCTACCCCAAAAAATGTAACCGGTTCTTTAAAGCGATAAAGAAAACGAAGAAGACGGTTGTAGAGTGGACCAACGAGTGCGAGATGGCCCTAATCAGAATCAAGCAGTATCTCGCCCATATTCTATTCTTATTGGCCCCAATCCCGGGTGAGATCATATACCTGACTTTCTAACCGTCATTAGCTCCGCCCTCGTTAGGCGAGAAACGGATACAAAATTACCAGTATTTTTTGCAGGCAACGGCCTAGATAAACCAGAGATGAGATATCCGACACTAGAACAACTAGCTTTGGCTTTGATTGTGTCAGAGAGATGGTTAAGACCGTACTTCCAATCGCACACCATTCATGTCCTCATGGATCAATCGCTCCGACAAGTACTCGAGAGCCTGGATCACTCGGGAAGGCTAGCCAAATGGGCAATAGAGCTCAGCGAGTTTGATATCAAGTACCAACCAAGGGCGGAGACCAAGGGCCAAGAGGTGACTGAATTCATTAAAAAACTCACACCGGCATCCGACGACCAAGCAGACCTACAAACACCGGCATCGTCCACAATGCCATCACCAACACTGCTGATATGGTCGTCCGATTGGAACCTATACGTTGATGGCTTATGCACATCCAATGCGATAGGAGTGGGAGAAATCTTCACGGGGCCAGGCAAGGTCTACGCTGAATACGCTATCTGATTCCTCTTTCAAGCCTCAAACAACGAGGTTAAGTACGAAGCGTTAATCTCCGGTCTGCAAATCGACACCTATTCGGTAGCATTGCCAACACTGCCGATATGAGCATTAACATTTTCAGCGATTCCCAGCTCATAGTAAACCAAGTGACCGGGGACTTCAATGCCAAGGGAACGCAAATGTCAGCATACCTAAGGTAAGTAAGGGAAGTTTTAGATAGATTTTATTTTTATAACATCACTCACATCCACAGGGAGAAAAACGCAAGGGCAGATGCTCTAGCAAGACTAGCAACGATGCAACCACACATAACGAGAGGGCATACCGTGGTGGAAATGCTCGAAAAGCCTAGTATCTCTAAGAATTTCCTTGAAGTATTCAGGCTAATGCTAACCACGCCACCACCGGCAGAGAATTGGAGAACGAACTTAGTCAACAAGACACTACCGACAGATCACACGGAAGCAAGAAAGCTAACTCAGCAAGCGGCGTTCTATAACATGCACAATGACCAGCTCTACATGAGCAAGAGGGGATTCCATATACTCATGTGCGTCACCTGAAAAGAGGCTGGGGACTTCTAGAGGACGTCCACGGATGCAAATATGGAAACAATAGTGGACCAAACACCATCATCCACAAGCTCCTCCGATACGGCTTCTATTACAATAAAATGAGAGAAGACACGAGAGAAGTCGTCGACCAGTGTGAACTATGTGCCAAGTATGCAACTAGAATACACGCCCCAGCAACCCTAATGTCAATAATCATCAGCCTCATGTCATTCACGCAATAGGGACTCGACCTTATCGGGCCATTGAAAACATCATCATGTCAGTTCAAGTACATCATCGTCTGCATCAACTACCACAAAAAATATATCGAGACAAAGCCGCTGGTACTCATCACCACATGGAAAGTAATCAATTTCTTATGGAGGGATATATACTGCCGATATGGAGCACCACTCACTATCGTCACCGATAACAGAAACCAGTTCAACAACGACAAAATGAAGAAATTCACAAGCGACCTGGGAACTCGGCTAGTTTTTGCATTGGTGTATTACCCCCAAACCAACGGTCAAGTGGAAGTGGTCAGCAAGAAAATCAAGGTGAGACTCAAGAGAAAGATGAAGGACTATAGCCATAAGTGGGTGAAATGTCTCTATGAGGTGCTATATTCAATCAGAACTACGCTGATAGAGGCAACAAGAGCTTTACCGATTTTGCTAGTCTATGGAGCAGAAGTAGTCCTGCCACTAGAAGTCACACACTAAAGCCCCCACTTTAAAGGGTACGATGAGGACACAAATGAGGAAGGGCTCAACATGGAAAACATACTACGAGAAGAACAAGAGGACGAAACCAACATGGAACTCATGGAAAATAAACAGCGGGTCGCCCAACACTACAACCGCCGAGTCAAGGCATGAAGGCTCCTCGTAGGTGACATGGTGTGGAGAGAGGTCATCCCAAGCCTAGTAGGATTGTCATCGGTATGGAAGGGACCATTCAAGGTAATCGAGAGCCTATTCATTTAGTTTATACAACCAATGTTACCAAGTACTCATGCGTAAGCTGGCCATCGAAACTGAAACCGGAGTCATCTATTCATTACCGAAGAAGCAAGCTCTATTTTAGTTGTTGTGTGGTTTGAGGGACTCCCCTCCCACATTGAAGAAATTTAAAGAGGAGGAGACATCCCTTACTTATAAAAGGGAGCCTGCCCTATACACTCAAACCAATCTCATCTTTACTTAGCACTTGTGCCTAAACCATTATTGGGCTCGAGATGCATAGTGAAAGCCCAACGATGCAAATAGTGAAGTAGCCAATTTGGTGAACCACTATAATTATGGTGTCATTTACTTATCGCACTAGCTTAGTTACTTATCTTTCTATCTTGAATATCCATTATTCCCGATATGAACATTGGCGCCGTCTGTGGGAGTCGTAAAAAAATCCATATGATTTTATGCCAGCAAGCTAAGATTAGGCAGAAGTTCTATTTTTTCAGATATTTTTTTTTTCTAAATGGGAAACACATAAGTGAGGTTATGAGCGTGAGCGTTAGTCTATCCATTTTAGGCTAAGTGTTGATTGTGAACGGAAAACACTAAAAAGCATGAGCGTGAGCGAGACATCAGGAACTATTGGGCTCAGTCTAGCATGAGCGGGTCAACAATCAAGCAAGTAAACAAAAATCAACAAGCAAACACAACAAAGTGACAACAATAAGCACAACGCCAACAGAAGCAATCAAGCAATCATGAAAGGCAATAAACAAAAATCAACAACGGCAGCGGCATCAACTAAATCACACAAGCACAATGCGAGTTACTACAACATCGGGTTACAACCAAACGATAGCGGGAATGAAAACTTACCAATGACTGAGGGACTTCGAGCGGCAAGCTTCACCGAGAGCGGTTGGTTCACTGAGGGACTTCGAGGCCGAGTTGCTTCCCGAGCGGCAACGACATGCTTCCCGACAGGGGCGGCCCTGAGGGAGTGCGAGAGGTGCGGCCGCACCAGACCTCCAATTTTTGGGGGCCTCAAAAAGAAAATTATATCAGAGAGAAATATGAAATTAATAGAAAAAAACCTATGTATGACTAAATTAGCATTTGGCTCAGTTGGTGAAGCCTTCCTATTCTCTTGCTCTCCAACCAAGTTCCATCCTCAACATCTCCTTTTTTTTCTTTCTTTTTTCTTCTTTCCGTTTTAGCTTAGTTTTTCTAATTTTTGTGCGATTTTTTTTTCTTTTCCTTTCTTTTTATCTTTCTGCATTTCATTTTTCCTTCAGTTTTTCTTTTTGTGTGATTTTTGTTCCTTTATGCCTCAATCTTATAATTTGTATTGTACTTGATCTAAGCATTGGTGATTTTGTTTAATATTTCCCTGTAGATTCAATTGTAACAAAATATCAAATACATTAAAATAAACTTTGATACAAACATAACAATACGCAAAAAAAAAATACAAACATAACAATACAAAATAAAAATAAAAATTAAGGGCCACATTTTAGTTTTCGCACCAGGCCTCTACTTATGCAGGACCGGCCCTGCTTCCCGAGAGCGGTTTGCTCCACCTCCCCGAGAGCAAGCAACAGCTCCGAGACCGGTATGATTCGGTTTGATTCTCGGGTGTTCTTCCGATACGGATCAGCCCCGAGATGGCCGATGCAGGCCGAGATGCCCGCTGTTGGCCGAGATGCCCGATTCTGACCGAGATGCCCAATGCCGGCTGGGATTTCCGATACCAGCCAAGTTCCTCGACGCCCGAGACCTCTTTGACGCCATTCAGATTTCTCGACATCGGTAGGCTTCACTGAGTCGTTCACTTCACCATAGCCCACTTCGCTGAGTCAATTCACTCCACTGAGCCAATTCACTTCTCCTAGCCCAACCGCTTTCCCCAAGCTGGAACAACCCTACCAAACCGGGGTGAAAGGAGGAAGAAAATTCAAAAAAAGTTTCTTCAAATCGAGCCTTCACTTTTGGGCTTCCAACTCGGGTCCTTACTCCCCTAAACCTGCTAAGCTAAGTATTTTTCCCCTCTTTATGTTCCTCTGGAGAATAAAACATGGCGTGGTAAGAAAAGGAGGCATCCTCGAAACCAAAATGGAATGCATCGGTATCGTTACCATCGAGAAGCCCATCATCCATGTCATCTGAAGAATGAGCATTGTGAGGGACAATTGCCTAAATTCTATGGACGATAACATGGGCTATGTCCACGTTTGCGTCGGTAGCGCTCGCAGGGTCAAAATTCTCAGCATCATCATTTGTATTAATTTTTTCCTCGGGAAGAACATTGACTGAGAGGTCACCCTTAGGACTGACCATATCAGGGATCGCATCTTGAAAACAAGAGAGGGATTCTGGTAAACAAAGGAGTTTTTGTGCCCAAAGACTTGACGTGATAAAACGACAAACTACCTCGTCAGGTGATGGAGGGGTTGGAAGAATCAATTCGGGCCACCTATTTGAAAAGCCGACGGTTTGAATTGGCAAGCGAGACATGGGGAAATCATGTTCTCCAGGGATGGAGGTGCCCTGAACCAAACTGGTTGGCTTTCAAGACTGTTTTGGCTGCTCTGTTTGATTGTTTTGTTCTAGATGATCGTCAAAGGCATCCTTATAACCAAACTTGCGGGGGCGGTGTTTCTTTTTCTTGCTCACAACCTCGGCTGAGGAGGCATCCCAAGATTATTTTGGAGGCCGCTGAGATAACAAAAATGTGTGTTAGATATCGAAAGCCTGAGGTAACATTTTTATGAGGGATTTGGGCTGCTTACGCGTTGTGGGTTTTCTAGCTCTTCATTTCCGGCATGTAGGACTTTATTAGAATCGTAGGAATCAATTTCTTCTTGGTACTATAGATGTTCAAGTTAAGAAGGTTAGTTAATACAATCAAATGCCAACATCTGTGGCGAAAGTCAGATGACAAATTTAGTTAAAGATACATATTGTAGGCCAACGCGTTTCTTTTTCGGAGCGCCAAGGAACATACTTCAATGTTTTTTTGTTAAAAGAGTTGGAAAAATTGTTGCTGAAATTTTCGAAGATATCAGCAAAAAGGGTCAAGGGTTGTGTGGATCGGAGACCATCCCAGACTTGGGCCCACCATAAGCGGTAATGCTTTGTCACATTAGAGGAAGGGGTAAGGGCGTATATCAGGTCCATGTTCAGGTAGAATGACCACTGGAAAACCAAAATGTGGGTCTGCCATGTCTGCCTCCACCTGATGAGAGTGTGCTCGCCAAGTACTATAGAGATTTACAGAGTTAAAGAGCGGTATAGGAGCACGCTAGGTCAGTCGAAACTGCCCGACGAAGTGGTTGGGGGCATACAGCTCATAATAGATTTTGTTAGGGTCAGGAACCAGCAGGTCCCCACAAGTATTACTCTGAAGAAAGAAGAGCCTCACCTAATCATTCTACATCGGCGGGGGTAGAAAACCAGTTTCTATCTCTTGAGGGAAGCGACACCTTAGAACTAAGAAAACCGCATCAAAAGGGAAGTGGTCGTGCAAACAAAGAGTGACGAAGCAGGAGTGATACGTCGGTGTGTCAAAAACAAGTGGGCTGAGTGAGTTTTTCCAAGAAGTTCATCTGCTTGGAATGGCGGAGCCTCTGGGTGCTTGAACATTGGAAAATAGACCTGTAACCAGAGGTCCACCATCCATAGAGGACCAGGAGAGTTGTTAAACTACAGAAGTGATAGTGAGATCCACCTCATGTTGCGGTAGAGATAGGCAAGGATAGGTTGAGCAAGGCGTTTCTTAGTTCATTCAAACAAGCACTCAGCAAGATGGGTCCAACATTTGGTGACTTTTTGGGCAGACACACAGAAAATGTATTTTGCAAGCCAGAATTCGACGAATGCTATACCTCCTTGAGGATATCCATCATCCATGAAGCGGGTGACCCAGGAGGAGAAGAAGCTGGGCCGAACAGGGCTAGCTTTGTCCACGGTGTCAGTCATATCTCTTTGCTTCCATATGGGGTCTGCTATAGGAACCCTAAAGATGGCAATAAGGTCGAGCAATGTGATGCTCATGTCACTGCATGAGTGGTGGAAGCAATTCCAGGCGGAGTCTTAGAAGCACACGGAGGCCACGAAGGATGCATGGTGGCCTCCAATGGGTAGCAAGAAGCAGAGGTCTATAAGGTGAACAATACCAGCTGATTGTCAGCAGACTAAATTAGCTTCTCGGCGAGCCAGGTACCATGACCGCTCATTGTCGGAGGTGGACGATCATTTCCCGATTGTGCATAGAGTATCTTTGCTAGCCCACCCAGTGGGTGTAACTCGTTTGTCTTTCTTGAAAATTAGGGCGGAGTTGCAGTTGCAGTCGTGGAGAGTGTGGTAGAGCGCCATTTAAATAATACTTAAAGACTTGAAAAGTATCTTTTAAATTTTCAAGTTGCAAATAGAAATATTTAGTTACCGAAAACTGATTATGAGTTAGTAAATGGTAAAATGAATCCAAAAGATCATATTGAGAGGCGGTTCCTAAGGGTCTTAATGAGTTTATAATTTTTTTAGGGGTTCTCTATCTTTTTTAATTGATCCTTTTATCCCATCGTAATATTTTCCATCGTTGAATGGACTCAGTTGAAAATATTTATATGATGAAAAAATTATCAAAGATTGGTATTCCTTATTTCTATTCAACAGCGTACGAAAAGTTCCTTGATTTTGGCTAAGCGATTGTTGACGCCTTTCCTTGGAATAAATGGAATAAAAAAAGACTTACTTTCTTGTATGACAGAAAATCCACGAACTCGAATTAATTGGTACGTGTTCTGAGAAATGGACCTAGGCGACCAGTGGAAGAGTTCAAGAGCTTGAGTGTGGCGGTCGAACATGGACTTTGTCGTTTGGCGGTGGCGCGTATCGACTTAGCAAAAAGATCGGCACTTTCTTTTGTGATATTGGGATGTTCACAGCCATGAGGTGGCATGTTTGGTGATTGAAGAGGCCGAAGTGGAATAGTGTGTTGAAGGGTAGACTCTGATGGGATATGTACTTTTTATAATGACGTCATCTGGAATGGTGTGACTTTTCAGAAGGAATGGTTGAGGTGGCGTTACGAATGAAAGGATACTGTTTCACTCGAAAGGCATGTCGTTAGAGTAAACAAACCTCTTCAACTTCGCCTGGGCTTCAATTTCGAGGCTTAAGGGGCAATGTTTGGGTCTAATATAAAATATCTTTGGTGATGGCCTAAGTGGGCTGAAATGCTGCCTGATAAGGTAATCCATGTTATGGGATAACCAAATGGAATGAGGCTGACGCCAACGGCCCATTATGAGTAAACGATTACCTTTTCTTGAGAGGAAAGGATTCCCTAGCGAATTTATCATCAAGGTTTTAGACTTTGATTACAACACTAGGACGTAAGATTCCAAACAAGTATAGTTGCTTAGTGATTCTAATTGGGGAGAGTTTTAGATTGACATTAACAAATAATTGTCTCCTACATATAGAGGGGTCAACATAGAAGGAGGGGATCACATATACACTATTGCTCTCAACATACAACTTTCTCATCTCAAGAAAATACTTGCAACTTGCAATCAAGAGATCTTCACCCAGAAGAGCGTCGATGTTTCTTGTGCTCTCAACATTTTGTCAAGGAGATTGCTCTGCTTCATACCAAAGAGTTGTGAGGTATCAATCTTCATGACTCGGCTAGAGGCACGAAAACCATAAGTCCTAGGTCACTTCGGTGAAGAGGAACCAGCAGAAGGGGTTGGTACTCTCCCCGTCTAAATCGCTTCTTAGAAGTCAGGCAGCGGCAAGCTCACGTTTAACGTTCTGTTCGATGACGGTGACACGACATATACAAGTACGTGATCAACATAAGAGATAGTTTGAGAAACTTCTCAGGACCCTGAGAATTTTGGAGCCAAACATTTTGGCACGCCCAGCGGGACGCAAGTTATTCGTGTCTCTAAGCGAGAATTGTGAATCCTTATAAAAAGAAGTACTCTCCATGTCGCAAACACCCGCAATCAAACTACCTGTAGCATACCTCTACGGAGTGCCGTTCACTCTCTACGAGCGCGGTAGAAACCATCTTTGGAATCAGATATCGTTCAACGATGAATTTCAACTTTCTAACGGAAGACGAACTCAACCAATTGGCATATGAGAATTACATACCATATGCCGCCAGGCATGACGAAGGAATGGGGGAATACGTTGCCTCCATTGAGCGAAGAATAGCCGAATAGGCAGAGCTGCTCGCCATCAATGGTGAGAAAACAGAAGCTGCGATTGTTTCTACCGGATTACGCAGGACGCAATCTAGCAGAAGCAAGTACGAGCTTCTCTCCTTCCTCTCGTCTGAACGCTCGGGCTGTTCGGATGGTCGGACGCTTCTTCTCCCTTTGGGTGTTCGGGTGTGCGTGTTCGGGTATGGTTGTTAGAAGAATACAACGACAAACAGACAGTCAGATGGTCGAGACATGGGTGGTCTGCCTTCAACGCTCCGATGCCTAAGTTAGAAGATGTATTGGATATAACAGTCAACTGAACGTGCGAGAAGGTAGATTGGAGTGTTTTGTGCTTGGATTCAGTGTGTTCTTACCTGTAATAAATACCTTACATATATAGGTGGTTGAGTTTGCTGCTTACTTGAGTTCCTCGATGTGGGATAGATTTGCACTTGCTGTCATGTGATCCGCACATTCAGATGTGCGCCTGTCGGGCGCGTGTGCGCTCGGATAGGGTTGGTCTTGTGAGCGAAGTTGAAGCCTTCCTAGTGGTCTTTCGGGTGGTCTGGTAGGTGTTGATTACCTGCTTGAGTGGATAAGTATATTTAATCGGAGAACTAATGATGCTATACTAACAGCGATGGCTGAAGTGGTGGCTCTAAGGAGAGAGTTCACCAAGGACTTGGAGGAACAAGAAATCCAGAGAACGCAGCTTGTAAACCTCGTGAAAGGACAAGACAAGTTACGCCTGGATCTCCTACCGGCTTTGGAAGCTACTCAAGCACACCAGGCGAAAAGATGGCCACTTTGTACAAAAGAGCCGACAAGATAAATAGATCCATCATACCCTGAAAATTTTGGAGCCAAATAGATCCACAGGATCCTGAAAATTTTGGAGCCAAACAGATCCATCATACCCATCTTGCTCCTCATCCTGCATATATAAGATAATTCACCGTTTATATGAGAACTTGGATTACATGCATGAAATAGTGTGTGAATCTAACTTACTAAGAATACTAAAACTTTACCTAGGATACCTCGGCACTTCCAAAGTCATCCCATAACCGAAGAATTGTGGCCGTTGAGGATACCACACTAGGTAAGTTGGTGTTGTTGAAAAGATCTACGGTTTCATTGGTGATGCCTTGTCCTAATATAAAGAAGGCGTGGGTTAAAACAGCAGGCACTCCTGAACTGATAATTCCATTCTTCAAGTAGTCTTCGGTGCACGGCAACTGCCCTTGTATAAACTACTGTGCTTCTACTAGGAACGCCTTGCAGTCTTGCCCACTGTAACATTAGTACCAGGCTGTCAGTCATCAGTATCTAATTAAATATACTCGATATATGTCTAGCTAGCTAATTCGGTAACTTATTATTTGTGATATGTATATGTACCGAATCTCTTAGGGTTTCGATAGGGTTCCATCCATGCCTTTCGTACTCACTCTCGCTGATATCGTTGGTAATGTCATCCAGAGCTTTGAAACATGCTTTCATGTAATCTGGTAGCTCATCATTTGTAGTACCATCCCATCTGCATGCATGCACACATTTTTTATTTTTTAACAATAAGGAACAAATTGATTAGATTTTAGTACGTGCTACGTATATATAGATCATTAATTTACATGCATTTACATCTACATGCATGCGGACATGCATGTGCTTAATTATTTACCTTGTAACTGCTGCTGTGAAAAGAACGAGTTCTTCTAGTGTTCCTTGAACATCAAATATGTCATCATATACATAGACAAGGGAAATTGCTTTTGTGAGTTCAATCCTTTTTTGTGATAATCGTGGATCAACCAGGCCAACCATTGGCCAACTGTACCATTTAATCGGCTGGTCTCTCACAAACTTCAACTCCTTGTTCAAACCTACTTCTTTACACCATCAATCGCATCGGATGGATACTCGCGAATTTGGGTTATTTTGTTATCCTTATATGGAATGTAAGTGGTTTTAGATCTTTTCTAATTTTCAGGAAAAAGAAACTCGTAGGGCATGTTTACTAATTGAGAATGAGAATCAAATATCTGAGAATGATTTCGGAATGAGAGAGTTCAAGTGTTTGCTTACACATTTAGCTAGGAATCGGAATGGAGGTACGTGGGTCTCACCTCCTTATCAAGAATCATTCCAGAGTTTAGTTGCACATTTATTCTTATATATGTCGGTATCGTTATAATCATTTTTCCAATAAATTTTGCTCAAATTCATAAAAAGATTATTAAAAAAATTACTAAATTAATATGAAAATATAGTTATTGTTTTGTAGGAGTATCTGAGTAATCAAATTAGTTTTAATTCCGATTCTTGTTATGATTTTAAATGATAAGTAAATATCTTAATAGAAATGACATATTCCGATTTCGATTTCGATTTCGATCCCGATTCCAAATAAGTAAACGTGAATACCAGGGATAAGGGACAACATACGAAACAACTTCCACGCACCGTTCCACGTTTTACACTGTACCGCCGATTACGTACGAACATACGCGTTTCTGACGTCGAGATATATTCTGGTCTCCCATACGATTATACTCCATCTTTGTCGCAACACATGCAACACAAATTGTGTGTATATGTGCTGCATGCAAATCACTGCATGTTTATTGGCCATAATTTACAAGAACGAACATTCTGTAGTCTTAGTAAGAGGGGAAGCTAAGGCTCGTGGGACATGATCGAACTCGCTTTCAGCATCTTCTTCAATAATGTTGTACGTAGGAGGTTCACATGCAGCTTAACGTACTAGGCGCCGAATTTTATACGGTCTGAATTTTGATCTGATTGACGGAACTTAACGTAGCTAGTCACTAATATTTTTGACTACAACGCGCCTATATAGTCTCAATGTACTGTCAACGTATCGATTACGTAGTTGTACGTGATCAGCAAGGCAACTGTGCAGATGTATATTCAAAAAGATTCAAATATAACGAGGATAGAATGAGACAGTGGGTAGCCAGCTATGTCCTTACAAATTGGATAGGTGTATCTATTAAGACGTAGTTGTACGTGATCAGCAAGGCAACTGTGCAGATGTATATTCAAAAAGATTCAAATATAACGAGGATAGAATGAGACGGTGGGTAGGCTATTTCCTTACAAATTTGATAGGTGATAATGAAAGACACCAATCAAATTTCGATTCTGCAATGCATGCATTATTGATACCAACTACAAATTGTCAAACAAATTTATGAGGGAAGGTACGTATTATTCACGCGTAATCGGCCGTGATTCGTTTTGATACGGATTATTGCTCAATCGAGTATTCGAAGAGTACACGGAATTGTTATTTTTTATTTTTAAATAATAAAATAATTATTAATATATTAAATTAAGATATAAAATGTCAATAATCAAAAAATAAAATAGTTAAAATCAAAATAAAATGCCATCAAAGTGATCAAAATTATTAAAAATATAATTCAATATTCAAATAAAAGCATAATAAATTGTATTTCAAATATAAAAAACACTCCATATTATTAAAAACCTCCAAATATGTCTTCATTTTCTTCAACTTCGGTGTCATCAATGGAGATAAAATCATCATATATCATTAAACTCTCTTATTGTAAACTCTTGGATACCATCATCTCCATCCCAAGTAAGATCGGATTTAAGATCATTCTCACCATTTATAATTAGCCATCATTGTTCTTGACTAGCATCACTTGCAAGTAGTGGGTCTTTCATTCTTTTATTTTTGTTAATGATCTTGGCATTAAATTGTACATATACAATATCGTTCAACCTAGCTTGTACATTTTTAATAAAAAAAATATCTCTCCCTCATTTGATTTTACTTTTTATTTTTAATATAAAAAAATTACTAATTAAAAAAAAAGGACCGCTCAGTTTACTGGGTAACTGGTCCGAATTGGCCGAACCGGCCGGTTACTCGGCAGCCCGATTCAGGAGGCCGTTCAGGTCCAAATCGGTTCGTTTTCGAGCCGAACAACGAGTACTCACTGAGTACTCGGCCGAATAGGCCGATTTTTAGAACAGTGATCCCTAGCAATTTTGAGCAGCATACAAGTTGATGTAGCATGCTACACTACTAAAAAAAATCCTACCGCACACGATTCAAAATTTTCTATATCGATCCGTGTGAAAATGACGTTTCACGCAGCATACATGAACTTAATTTAATTGAAGTCTTATGCTATAAAGTAGTTGCTATCGGCTTTACTCCGCTTTACATACGAATTCAAGGTTCGTGGGAAGATTTGAATATAACCAAAAAAAATTAATTATACAAATACGTAGCTGAAAATGTATTCGACTACTATATAGCTGGCGTACTGTCCAAAAAGCTCAGCTATAAATGTTCTTCCCCTGCAAAATCAAGTACAACAACTCCACTTAGAGCAATTCAAGCACATTCTATGTAAGAACACAGGCTGAAACTCTTTTAGACATTTAATTGAACTGAAGAAATTGTACCTCGCTCATATTAATGGTACCAGATCCATCTGCAGTTTCTTTAACCGAATATAAAGATCCCATTCAAAGTAATTAAGAGTCTTGTTTCCCAGTTATGGGATTTCTACAAGAAAATCACGTGCAGTAAAATTCGCAGTTTAAAAAAAGTGATGAACAAACACAAATACCTCTACTTAGATCAATTTTATTCTTGACCTTAGCCTCAATTCCGGTTGATATCAAAAGGGGATCTGAAATCAATTCAAAAAATTCAAAGTTAAGCCAAATCGATGAGACAAAACAGACTTATAAGAAATTTGCGGCTTATGGATTCGTCTTCATATGGAGCTAATCGTGGGAAAACTTGTGAAAATCCAAAAACCACCCTAAAGAGAAAACCAAAACCCAAATCTGAAAAGAAAAAGAAAACCTAAATAAATAGCTAAGGAAACTATTCACTGATCGATCTAACCTATTGGATTTATACTAGTCGGCTTGATGTAAATATTCAGCTCTCCCAGCTGCATGCAGTAACCCAAAGAAGCAGAAGTGGATCCGAAAAAAAGAAGGAAAATTGTCAGTTTGGTCGCTCATGTTTAATAGTTGAGACAGATTTGTCACTTATGTTTTACTTTATCAATCAGATCAGTCATTTTGTCTGTTTTGAACATTAAAAAAAATTATTTGTAAAGTACATATGAGTATGTTTATTAGTTTGACAATGACAAAAATATCAATTTAAGTAAAGCATGTGTGTCACTTATATAATTTTTAACATTTAAAATGAACAAACTGACCATTCTGAGTAACAAAGTAAAACATGAATGACCAAAACGATATTTGTCAAATATGTGTGACGATATCGTCTTATCTATTAAATATGAGTGACCAAAGAGAGAATAGTTAGAGTTTCAGTAATAGAGACCAAGGAATAGAGAAAGAGAAAGAAACATATGAGTTGAGTTTGACGAAGGTTTAATTCAAAGAGCAATACCTCTTTGATCTCATGTAAGTTTGTAACATACAGTCATCCGTCAGATTGTTTTAATAAAAGTTAGCAATCTGACGGATGACTGTATTAAGATATTTACTTATCATTTAAAATCATAACAAGAATCGGAATTAAAACTAATTTGATTACTCAGATACTCCTACAAAACAATAACTATATTTTCATATTAATTTAGTAATTTTTTTAATAATCTTTTTATGAATTTGAGCAAAATTTATTGGAAAAATGATTATAACGATACCGACATATATAAGAATAAATGTGCAACTAAACTCTGGAATGATTCTTGATAAGGAGGTGAGACCCACGTACCTCCATTCCGATTCCTAGCTAAATGTGTAAGCAAACACTTGAACTCTCTCATTCCGAAATCATTCTCGTAGCGACAATGTGGCACTGTATGAGACATTTGTTATTTGGTATTAAACTTAATAGTAGTCTTTTTTTAATTTTTTAGTCGAACAAACTTAATAGTAACCTAGATCTTGGGTTAAGCAAACATTATGACAACAATTTGATTTATAACAATTAAATATGTTGAATTATCTATTTCTATTTTATATAACGTTATATATAATACATAATATATAATTATTATTTTATTTTGGTGCTTCCAAAACGTACTCGCTTTCAAAAATATGTCCAAAAAAACACTTCCGTATTTTTAAACGCTTTACTTCCAAGTTTCCACACTCGATTCCACGTCCCTGCACCTGATTCCACGTTACCGCATCCTATTCGATGCATGCATGTACGTAGATGTGGAGACTTTAATTGTGTCAACCAATCTGTGTGAAAAGGGAAATTTTTCGAGCAGTGCTGCTATCTACGATGTCGGCGCTGATCGGCACTGATCATAGATGTTTGTTCATAGTCTAATATTCCAAAATATGTACAGAGGAATAGAAAAGTTTTATGTGAGTTGGGATGGTTTGGTTGGAACGTGCTATATATGCGGGACATACCTAGTCATCGTACGTCTTATGTATATATAACACCAACACATATCCTTAATTGATCACCTGATTCACCTCCAAGCTATACTAGCTACTCTCCAACCTTCTTTGGTGCCCATATCGATCTACAGATCACATGGCATTGTCTTCTCTGGCCTCATTTGCGACGTTCAATCCCCAAATTGCTTTGAAAAGAGTCCCACACATTGGCCGGTCTAAGAAATATCCTTCTCAAACGTGGAGGGTTTCCCAAGACCCTAGCTTGCTTCCTAGTAGTTCTAGTACTCCTTCCAAACTTGTTAACTATGAAACTGTACAGACTAGAACTACGGCAAGTCTGGGAGCTCTGAACCATGCATGTCTTTGAATGATACTGGCTACTGTTGCATGCACTGATCGACTTTTGATTTCCATGCAGGATGACAATCATGACATGTTTGCCCAATATTCACAAAAGTTGGATTTATTCAGGCATCTAATGAGCTGTGTAGCACAGAGAGAACCCCTTAAAGGATTGAACATGATTGATGCTGTTCAAAGGCTAGGCATTGACTACCATTATCAGCGAGAAATCAAAGAAATACTGCACAAGCAGATGTGCATGAACCCTGCTGATGGTGACCTTCATGAGGTTGCGCTTCGCTTTCGATTACTGAGACAACAGAGTCACTATGTGTCTCATGGTAGGTATTAGTATTTTCCTATTTGATGCATCAATTAATACACTTAATTAAGTACAGTTCATTATATGTTCGCTTTAGTATGACATGTTTCATTATTATGTACGTATGTCTTGGGTATAGAGGTGTTTAGCAACTTCAAGGATAGCAAAAGGATGTTCAAGCAAGTTCTGAGAAAAGACATCGAGGGATTGATGAGTCTATATGAAGCTTCACAGCTAAGTATAGAAGGAGAAGATGTACGTATGCATGCAGATGTGTTTAACAGATTCAAGAGCAATGAGAAACGCAGAACCGGACTAATAGCTGGTGATGAAGACATAATGGGACTAGCAGGGTTATGTGAAGCATCACACTTGAGTTTCCCTGGAGAAGAAGCGCTTGACGAAGTAGGAAAGCTAGGCCACCTGCTTCTCACAGCTTGGAGCCACAACAACCTTGAACATCATCAGGCAAGACTCGTCGCCCACACATTGGACCATCCCTACCACAAGAGCTTGACAAGATTTATGGCTAAAAGATTTTTGAATAACTTTCAAGGCCAAGAGACATGGGTTAGCTCTTTACAAGAGATAGCAAAACTCGAGTTCAACATGGTCGAATCCCAAATCCGAAATGAAATTCTACAAGTAACCAAGTGAGTATAACTAGCTAGAGTCTCTGACATGATAAAACAAAAACAAAAAGTATATATAGCTAATAGGACCGGAGGTACTTTCAAATTCTTATATATTGTCCTTCACTAAAATCTCGAATTTTCTTAATTTCTTCTTCTATAGATGGTGGAATGAGCTAGGTTTGAACAAGGAGTTGAAGTTTGTGAGAGACCAGCCGATTAAATGGTACAGTTGGCCAATGGTTGGCCTGGTTGATCCACGATTATCACAGGAAAGGATTGAACTCACAAAAGCAATTTCCCTCGTTTATATAATAGATGACGTTTTTGATGTTCATGGAACACTGGAAGAACTCGTTCTTTTCACAGCAGCAGTTACAAGGTATATAATTAAGCACATATGTCACATGTGCATGTATATGGAAGTAATGCATGTATATGATCTATATGTAGTACTAAACTCTAATCAAATTGCTAATAAAAAATGTGCGCAGATGGGATGGTACTACAAATGATGAGCTACCAGATTACATGAAAACATGTTTCAAGGCTCTGGATGACATTACCAACGATATCAGCGAGAGTGTCTACGAAAGGCATGGATGGAACCCTATCGAAACCCTAAGAAATTCGGTACATATACATATCACAAATAATAAGTTACCGAATTAGCTAGCAAGACATATATCGAGTATGTTTATATAATTAGATACTAATGGCTGACGACCTGGTACTAATTCTACAGTGGGCAAGACTCTGCAAGGCGTTCCTAGTAGAAGCACAGTGGTTTAGACAAGGGCAGTTGCCATGCACCGAAGACTACTTGAAGAATGGAATTATCAGTTCAGGAGTGCCTGCTGTTTTAACTCACGCCTTCTTTATATTAGGACAAGGCATCACCAATGAAACCGTAGATCTTTTCAACAACACCAACTTACCTAGTGTGGTATCCTCAACGGCCATAATTCTTCGGTTATGGGATGACTTTGGAAGTGCAGAGGTAAAGTTTTAGTACTCTTAGTAAGTTAGATTCACGTACTGTTTCATGCATGTAATCCAAGTTCTCATATAAACGGTGAATTATCTTATGCAGGATGAGGAGCAAGATGGGTGTGATGGATCATACATAGACTGCTACATGAACGAACACAAAGGCTCTTCGGTTGAAGAGGCGCAAGCCTATGTAGTCCGAAAGATTTCGGATGAGTGGAAGTACCTCAACCAAGAATGCTTCACTTGTAATCCTTTCTCAGAGTCTTTTACACAACTAGCTCTCAACGGATCCAGAATGGTTCCCATGATGTACGATTACAATTCCCAGCATCGCCTTCCAACCCTTGAGGAAAATATGAAGGCGTTACTTTTCGATAGCTTTCTTGCCAAAGGAATCATCACTCATGGCTAAACGTACTAGGGGGATCGCCATGCAATAAACTTGTACGTGTTGAACTGAGATCAGTCCAATGCAAAAGCCAGTATACGTAAAGAGGCTAGCTAGGGTCTCATTTTCTAAACCGTGTTAAGAAATTGTACGTAAGCAAATAAATATAATTAAGGAATGTATTGCCGACGTCTTCAAGAGTGAATACATAATAAACAATATATGCATTTATTTTCTCCTCATTTCATTTTTCTTCTCTATCACACACATAATGTCGTTATGGTTCACCAGATATTGAAGAACATAATTTTTTTTATCGGTAGGAAGGCCTATGTATGTATGTACATATGAATAATATGATCCTTACTAGCTATATATCTCCGGCCACTGTTTTTTTCTGGGAATTTGCTGCCTTACGTACATGCATTATGTGATTAAATACCCATTAGAGAAAATTAGAAAAAACTCTTTGGGACATTTGAATTTTGAAAACAGTCCAACTATTATTTCTTTACCAAATTTAATCTCTTAACCTAAATGCACATTGTTTTATTTCTTTTTTAGACCTAATTAATCTTTTGTTATACGTACGAAAAGCACCCCTTGATCTAAATTTACATATAGTCTTATTGATAATATCAATTTTCAGTTAAATTTTGATTCCAATCAGTGCCATCATGTTATTCTAGAATTTACTCCCAAAAAAATTATTTTTACCTACTATATATTATTTACAAATATTTTACTTACTATTCATATAATTTACCTATATATAGATGATAGGCTGTGCTGATGTCTTAATTAAGAATCATGTAAATGTGTGGTGAAGAGGGATCATCGCTTTTGAAGGAGCAAAACCTTACGAAAATCACATGGGTCTTGTACGTCTTCCAACTAACTCTGTAACCCTACCTGCATCAGACAGATATAATAGACAACTGACAATAAGGAAACCCCTGATGTTAAACCTCAACCTAACACAATCATATATATTAGCAAGAAGTGTGCGCATCCATTCAACACATTACAGATATGTGTATCTGAAGCCTGTCTAGAAATGAGAAGGAACCTGCATCCGTGACTTAAATCAATAAGAAGATTTTCTATCCCTATGGGTTCCTTTCTAGCCAGGTTGTTATAAGAATAATGTTAAGCAGCAAGTATACAGACTCAATAACTTCATATATAGTTGTTGAACATCAGATATTGACAGAACCATGTGATCCTTTAAAATTTAGATATATTTACCTATTTTATTTACCTGTTTTATTATCTTATTTTATTCAAGAAATTAATTTACCTATTATATCCAAGTATTTTACCTAATTACTGAGTATGTACTCTATTTACCAATTTTATTCGATCAAGTACTTTATTTACCTAATATACACTACAAGAAAACTGCACCTAGACCACGGACCATTTCCGTCGTCTAGGTGCAGTTTTCCGTCGTCTAAGTACTTGGACGACGGAATCTCCGTCGTCCAAGGTCCGTGCTCGAAGTGCTGTCGTCCAAGAACCTGGACGACGGAGAAATAGTTCTCCGTCGTCCAAGTTCACTTGGACCTCGGACATTATCCGTGGCCCGTGTATTGACCTGAACGACGGAAACACTATTTCTCCGTCGTCCAGGTGAACACCTGGGCCACAGATATTCCTAGCTTCTCCGTGGCCCACGTGTTCACCTGGACGACGGAGAAATAGTGTTTCCGTCGTCCAGGTGAATACATGGACCACGGATAATGTCCGAATCTCCGTGGCCCAGGTGTTCACCTGGACGACGGAAACACTATTTCTCCGTCGTCCAGGTGAACACGTGGGCCACGGAGAATGGCAGGGTTTAGGGGTTATGGATTAGAGATTAGGGGTTAGGGGTTAGGGGATAGGGGTTAGGGGTTAGGGTTTAGGGGTTGGGGGTTTAGGGTTTAGGGTTAGGGTTTGTCCACCTGGACGACGGAGAACATAATCTCCGTCGTCCAAGTGACTAAATAATTTAAAAAAAAAAAAAAAAAAAAATTAAATTATTTTATTAGTAAATTAATATAAATAATGAAAATAATCGAAATTAATTAATTAAACTGAATTTTTAATATTAATAACTGTATTAAATAAATAATTAATATTTAATTACATACATGCACGTCCAAATTAAAAACCAATAAAAATTATAAATTATTGTTCGGAACTCGGAAATAAAGAAACGCGATAATTAACTAGCTAGCTAATACACTGGAGGAGCAGATGCGCCGCCGAGTCCTCCGCCTCCAGCCGGGTCGTTGTCGTCGGGGAATGGCCGGGTTCGGAGGAGGTTGACATTCTTGTCGATTTTGCTCCATGAGCGCGATGAGTTGGGCTATTTGTGCTTGTTGCTCATCAAGTCTTTGACGCATGGATTGATTCTCCTCTCGTGCCAGTCGAGCCTCTTGAATGGCTGCTTCGGCGACGGCCGCTGCCTGACTCATTCTCCGCTGCCCCGAACCTCCCGTAGATGATGAGCCGGAGGTCGTCGACAAATCTCGTACCACCCTAGGCCCAAAGTGCCTAACCTCCTTGCCAGCTCTACGACCGTAGACCTCATCCGCGATTGCAATTTGGCTCTCTAAGGATAGATGAGGCAGGTCTTCCGGCGGCACATCTGGGAACGCAAGCTGAGTGTTGGCCAACTCTTCTTGCGCACGCTCTATCGCCCTTGCCTACAAAAAAATAATTAATTTATTATAATGAAATCATATTTAATTAATAATTACTATAATTAAAAGCACATAAATTTAATATATCACTTACGCCGCATTGACTCGCTTCATTATCGAGCTCTGGCGTCACGTACGCGCTTACGTTTGCATCCAGAAAAGGGTGTTTGGAACCCTTCTCCTTGTGCTCCTTTGCTATTTGAATGAACTGCTTGGCGCCGGTAGTATGGTGTTTCTCCTTCTTCCCCCGGTTGGCTTTGTTGACACCGGAGAATTTCTGTTACACAACTTAATTAAATCATTAAAAAACTAATAACTACAATTTAAATAATTCAATTATCTTAATTGAAATAAAAAAAATAAATTAACACCTTAAAGGTCTCGTCGGCAAAGTGGTTACACAACCACTCCCACTCATCTTCTCTCTCCCCTTGCAGCTCTTCCGGGGGAGGCACGGGACCATGTTGTTTGTAGTGCTGATGGAGCCTGTACTTCCAATCTTTGTAGATGTTGTTGGCGGTTTGGTTGATATGCCTCAACATTTCCGGTGTCGGATCCACCTCAAATTGTTCCTATCAAAAATGAATAGAAAATTATAATCGTATATTATGAAATTTTAACTAATATTAATTAACAATATGATATAATAACTAACTTGGACGTATTACGTACCGAAAGATCTTTGAAGACTTTCGCCTTCTCATGATCCGGCGCCTCCTTCCAAGTAGGGGCAGTGAGACGAACCCGGTTACGGATGATTGACCATATCCCATGCGCCGACAGACTTGCGAGCTGAGCTGTGGGAGGGCCACCGGTGAATTCGTCGTACGGCAAGGAGATCTTTTTCCCGGTCGCCTTGCAAATACGCTCCGCTTTCCCTCCTTTAACCAGACCCCGAGTCCTTTTCGGTTCCGGGTCAGTGGGTGCCCTCCTTTGCCTACGGCGGGCGCTGAACATGATTGATTCGGCGGTCGAGGACGCCTGAGTATTGCCCGTTGATTGGGTACCGGGCGTCGGAGTTTGGAAGGGGTCGACGTAATCACCGCTCTCGATGAATGGAGGAGCGGGAATTTCCCCAGATGGCCCTACGGACGGACCAGATGATCCGTCCGGATTGAGGGCGTCGTTGCCTTCCTCGGGAATCCAACCGACTTGGGCCGCCAACTGGCGGAGCATGGCATCTTCTGCCTCCTGTTGGGCTTTCTTCTTGCCGGATGTCGTCTTTGGCGGAGCCATTTAAACCTAAGTGTACGGTGTTAAAATACCTACTTACCATAATAATTACAACTTAAAAATTTACGCTAATTAATTAAGTACGTTTAAGATTTAAATAGAGTACACTAGCTTGGCATTTTCGGTCGTTCAATGGACGTGCGACCCGCGCGATAAAGTGTAAATTTTCAATTAATCAGCCTAAATCGAAAAACATGGCCAGTTAGGGATAGAGATAACGCGAGAGGCAGGACTAATTTCGACAAAAGTCTTTCTTAGTCCAAATCCTGTCACCAGTCATAACCCGTTTCTAGACACCATGTCCGACATTCGGCTAATTTTTCGAAAATTTACACTCCCTCAAGTCCTTTGCAAACTCCGCCCTCAACCTCGTGTCCATAACTTCACTTAGGTTATGGTGTGCGATGATGAAATCCACACATCACGAGGGGTTAAGGAGATAAGCTAGGAAAAGATGCGCCATCTATTCCAAAGAGTGCGACTTAATTACGCCAAGCCTATGTACTAAATTTAAATCGAACACGTACTACTAATTAATTTACTAAAAAATACACGTAATTACATGCAATAATTTATTTTTATTTAGCATGCAATAATTACAAAAGTTATTTAATTAATAACAATAATTATTTATTTAATTAATTAACCATAATAATTAATCATTTATTTAATTAATAACAATAAATTTACAATTATTCATTTAATTAGTATTAAATAACAATAATTATGATTTAATTAATTAATAACAACAATTATTAACTTATTAAATATTTAAAACTAATTACAAAATTAATTTCTACTAATTAATTATATTTAGAATTTAATTAATTAATTAATTCAATTATTTTAATAAGGGAAAAATAGAAATGTACCGATTCAGAGTTTTCGGGAATTTCGCCGGAGTTGTGTCGTCGGAGAGGAGGAATCGAACCACGCCGGAGTTGTATCGTCGGAGCGTCGTCGCCGGAGGAGAACTTCCCGGAATGAGATTGAGAGAGAGAGGAGAGTAGAGATGGAGAGAAAGTTGTAAGGGATGAGGAAAAGAAGATGAGCCGCGGGCTATTTATAGAGTTTCACTTAGACGACGGAGCACTATTCTCCGTCGTCTAAGTGCACTTGGACGACGGAAATGGTGTTTTCCGTCGTCCAGGTGAAGAGTTAAAATGTTTCGAAGCGGCGCGTAATTATTGGGCGGGATGTTTCACCCGCCATAAATTTGGACCTGGACGACGGAGAATTCATTATCCGTCGTCTAAGTGGAAATTCAAGCGGCGCCGAAATTTGAGGCGGTAAATCGAACCGCCATGATTTTTCGACTTGGACGACGGAAATGACGTTATCCGTCGTCCAGGTGATCACCTGGACGACGGAAAATCACATTTTCGTCGTGCAGGTGAAAAAGTCATTGAAAAAAAAAATAAAAAATTAATAGAACCGCCATGGTAAATTTCACCTGGACGACGGAGAATGACGTTGTCCGTCGTCCTGGTGTTAACATGGACCACGGAGAACGTCATTCTCCGTCGTCCAGGTGAAATTTACGTTAAAAAAAAGTTTAAAATTAATTCGCTAGGAATTTAGTGATCTGTCATTGGAGTGAAATAGTCGACCAATATCGATGAACGCATCGTATATATGAACAGTTAAATTTGAACCTGAAAATAGATTTTCGTTTTGAAAGTTGGTAAGTATCGAGTAATCCTTACGACTTAAGTGTTCATGCGTAGAGGCTCATTTGCGACAGAGTATTAACGAAATTGAATTTGGCCAAAACAACCGTTGGATATGTTCGTCGTAACATAATATATAATTGTCTTCAAAGGACCATAAAATAATAAGTTCGGGAAGGGTTTGATCGGCACAGTCAAACGCAAAACCGATAATTTCACAAACCGGAAACATGGATACAAGGCATTTTCGCAACTCCGATTTTCGAACCGTCGAAGCTCACACACCAAGATATGTTTACTCTAAAGTCTTGACTCAAAAAATATGCATTGGAAGAAGGTCTAGATGGTCGTTGTCTTAGAAAAAATGCCGATATCTGCACCTGGACGACGGATAATGACAAGTTTCCGTCGTCCAGGTTATACACCTGGACGACGGAAAATTGCGTTCTCCGTCGTCCAGGTGTATAGACCCTGAATTCAGGGGTTAGAGCCTTAGGGTTTAGGGTTTAGGGTTTGTGAACTTGGACGACGGATAATTACCATATCCGTGGTCCTAGTGTGTACTTGGACGACGGATAATTACCATATCCGTCGTCCTAGTGTGTACCTGGACGACGGATAATGACCATTCTCCGTCGTCCAGGTGTATAGACCCCCAATTCAAGGGTTAGGGCCTTAAGGTTTACGGTTTAGCTCGTCCCCGGTCATTTGAGTGTCCGTTCAATTATTCTGATTCAAAAATATAATTAAAAAATTGATCGATCGAACGATCCGATCTGCTAGATTTAGGGAGTCGGATTTAGGGTTTTATATGAGATTAAGATTTGGCGACAACCTGCAATTAATTTCTCCGTTGTCAAGGATATATAATTCGGATTAATTAATTCCCGTAAAATAACCCACGTACATCGATCATATATAAATACAATAATTACAACAAATAATTACCAATTAATCTCCCTCGTCGTAACGTTGTACTCTTCGTCATAATCATCATCGTCCTCATCCCCGTTAGACGACGGCTCATCCTCGTCATCGTACTCAACATCGTCCGACGAATAACCTGAGTCCTCGTCCTCGTCCTCTTCTTGCTCGTCTTCTTCATCTACCGCATCGATAATCTCATCTTCAGTTAGATCTGTACAACCATCAGGCATGGGTAACTGTTCACCATCTTGAACCAGGTCCATTATATCGGAGCGGATGACAGAAATATTAGGCTCTTGATAGGCAGGAATGTCTCTTTCTGGTTCAGCAGCATCGCCAGTCGTCGCCGGTGTCCCTTCAATTGTCTCTGTATTCCAAATTCCTCGGTGAGAGATATGGTTCACTATTTTCCATCCTTCACCGGCTTTCGGATCGTTGAGATAGAACACATGTCGCACTAAGGTGGCGAGAGCGAAAGGCTCATCCTCATACCAGCTAGAGTTTGTATCGACTGATAATAGTCCCAGGTCTTCCTTTGTACGCTTGAACCATCTGTACTTGAATAGGAAAACGTTGACATCATTCCCGTAACATAGCTGAACCACATATACAATAGCCCCGTAATATAGATCATCCTCTTTCCCAACCGCTACCCCACTGTTTTGTGTTCTTCTTCATTCGTCTCGGGCCAATGAATGGAACTTTACACCGTTCACAAAACATCCGGGATAAATATAGTGTTTAACCGGCTTCCCTGCTAGCAAGTGCTTTGGCCATGACCACCACCCTCCGTGGTTTGTAGATTTTTGCAGATCAATCATCTGCGAAAAAGGGCAAATTAATATAAGGGTTTACTTTCTACAAACATATATGTATTTAAATAATTAATACCTAGCCGTACGTACGTACCCATTTGAAGAAATAATCGGGAAACTTCTTCTTAACCATTTTCTCAATCCACGCCGTACTCTTGTTTTGATTTAACGCCTGAAGCCTCTCCCTGTATGACATCATGTACGGCTCAACTTCGTCACAGTCTCGCAACACTACCCAATGTGCCTCAATAAGTTCTTCCCGTGTTAACGATTCCTTTAATACTCCTCTAAACGGTCGGACGACATTGGTGACGACAGAAAGATTGATGCGGGCACTGCGATCGGATGCAGTGGAAGGTGGTGGATCTTTGAGGTACCTGTTGCAGTAAGTAACACACTCATGCATTAGGTATGTCTCTGCTATAGAGCCATCCAGGGCCGACCTGTTTTTGACGAATGACTTATACTGTCCAAGCTGTCTACAAAATCAAACGTACAATCAGAATAAGTACATATAGCTAGCTAGTATATATATAATATCCAGTGGAACAAATTAATTAAGTACGTAGTACGTTGTACGTACCTTTCTTGAGGATACATCCAAGTGTACTGGACCGGACCAGAAATGAGCACCTGCTCGGGCAGGTGGATCATTAGGTGAATCATGATGTCAAAGAAAGCAGGGAGGAAAATCCTCTCTAGTTTGCAAAGGATGTGCACAATTTGTTGTTGCAATTCCACCACATCTGACTTCTGTAATTCTCTGGCGCATAACCTCTGCCACCACCTGCACAATGCCACTATTGGTTCTACGACGTCCCGAGGCAAGTATGGTCGAATTACCACTGGAATCAGACGTTGCAGCATAACGTGATAGTCATGTGTCTTTAGACCAACAAACTTGTGTTGCACCTCGTCCACTGCTCCAGTTATAGTAGCTGCATACGTAGCCGGATAACGAACGCCCTTAAACCAGTGAAATACAGAACGTCTATGCGTCGGCTTCACTGTGTAAGGTGCATCTGGCATCTTGTTGTACACTCCTTTCCTATCCCTCCTCAACCACAAGGGACGACGTAGATTCATTGATTCCAAATCTTTGCGCGCTTTGGGAGTATCTTTAGTCTTGAACTTAATACCGAGAATTGTTCCCACCACGCTGTCGCACACATTCTTTTCTATGTGCATCGCGTCCAAGTTGTTCCTCAGCTTCAACTTCGACCAGTAAGGGAGTTCAAAGAATATACTCTTGTGATCCCAATAGCTCAGATCATGTGGAGGAATTGGATTACATTTCCTTACATCCGCGTCATTGCTCAACACACCAAAGTCGAAATAGCTCAACCTCTCTAAAATCTCTTCGCCCGACCAACTACGAGGTTTAGGATTGTTCTCTACCGTGCCGTCGAAATGAGCTTCATCCTGTCGCCACGGGTGGTCATGAGGAAGCCATCTACGGTGACCCAAGTAACACACATTCCCCGCGTGCCAACTAGAGTTCACGTCGTCCAAACATATAGGACATCCATTATATCCTTTTGTCCTGCAGGCACCCAACATCCCATAAGCTGGAAAATCGCTGATCGTCCACATTACGGCAGCCCTCATCGTGAACATCGTGTCAGTGAATTTGTCATAAGTTGGGACTCCATTTTCCCACAACAGTTTCAGCTCGTCGATCAAAGGTCTGAGGTAGACATCTAAGCACTTCGATGGAGATTTAGGACCTGGAATTAGTACGGTAAGGAAATTAAATTCCTTGTTCATGCACATCCACGGAGGCAAGTTGTACGGCATCAGAATAACTGGCCAAGTGCTGACGGAGGAGCTATTACTTCCCCAAGGATTGAATCCGTCTGTAGATAGGCCGAGTCTAACATTTCTAACCTCTGAAGCAAAGTCTCCAAATTCTCTGTCGAAATGTTTGAAACCCTCCCCATCCGCGGCGTGTCGCAGGACATCGTCATCTATTCGCTTTTCTGCGTACCATCGCATCGCCTCTGCTGTGTGTAGAGACATGTGCAGGCGCTGCAATCTGGGAATCAAGGTAAAATATCTAACAACTTTCACAGGAATTCTCTTTTTCGAACTCTTCCTATTCAACTGGAATCTGCACTGACCACATACGGGACAATAGTCCAACTCTTTATACTCTTTGTAAAATAGCACACAATCATTCAGACATGCGTCAATTATCCTGTACTTTAGGCCGAGGCTGCTCAGGATATTTCTAACCTTATAATGAGATTTAGGAAGATTGTGATCATCAGGAAGCAACTTACATATTTGCTCCTGAATTTCGTCAAAAGCTCTCACTGACATTTTGTGCTTCACTTTTATCTTCATTTGCTCCATCACATATTGCAACACATTCTCTCGACATCCAGGGAACACCGGGGTCTGCGCTTCAAGTAGCATCCGGTTGTACTTTTCCATCTCACTGGTGTCAGTGGCCAAGCTAGCTGCGGGGAATGTGTCATCATGCTCATTGGTGGTACTGTAAGCTCCGTCTTAGTGTTGGTGTCCACCATGACTACATCCCGGAAACGCATCATGGACCAAATCTGCAGTTGGGTTGCAAGCTGGGGGTCCGGCACCACTGCCGCTGGATGAGGCACCATGGTAACTGTACCCTGAGCTGAAGTCTGCTGCGCTGAACTCTATTGCTTCACCATGCTCGCTCCATGTAGTGTAACTCCACATCATACCATTTTCGTACAGGTGTTGCACCATAACATTAACCTCCGCATATTGACAATTAAGACATTTCTGACACGGACACCTGAAACGTTTCTTTCCCTGACCATGTTCTATCGCAAAATTCACAAATTCGCTAATTCCATCCATATACCGGACATCACATCTATTCTTCAACTTCATCCAACTCTTGTCCATACTGCTACAAAATATTATAATTAATTAATTATTACATATATATATATTAGTCCATTAATTTACGCTTCATTAATTATACGTACTCGATCTACATCGATCCATCAATTACCTACGTAATTTAATCGATCTGTACATATATATATATAGCTAACCTCCTTGCATATATATATATATATATATGTACGCCATCTATTTCACTAAATATATATTAATTAATTAATTAAGCAAATTTTAACTGCCTACGTACCTGTACGTTGGCCTATAGCTTCTCGATATCTGTACGTTAATTGAGCTCCCGGCCCTTATCGATCCTGATTCGATCTTCTCGGCTTTCTAGCTAACTCCCTTCTGCCTTCTCCCTTCTATCTCTCCTTCAAATTAATGGAATGATCGATCGATATGAATTCAGTTTGGCATCGGGCATGCATATATATAATGCTTCACTTAGACGACGGAGGAGGTGTCGGTACGTCGTCTAAGTGTTAGTACGTTACGCACTCGGACGACGGCGTGTCGGTCCGTTGTCCAGGTGATCACCTAGACGACGGATAATACAATTTCCGTCGTCCAGGTGATCACCTGGACAACGGAGAAGACTCCGAGGTCCAGGTTACAACCTGGACGACGGATATTGTATTCTCCGTCGTCCAGGTGATCACCTGGACAACGGAGAAGGCTCCGAGGTCCAGGTGATCACCTGGACGACGGATATGATATTCTCCGTCGTCCAGGTGATACTTGGACCACGGAGCCTTTTCCGTCGTCCAAGTGTAACTTGGACCACGGAACAATTACGTTTCCGTGGTTTAGGTGCAGTTTTCTTGTAGTGATACTCACTTAATTTATCTAAAATATATTCAAGTAATTTTCTTTTTATTTTCAGTTATATGTGAAAGTCTTGAATAAGAATAACGTAAGCTTTATTGTGATTGAATATTTAATTTGAAATTTGATTTATACTAATATTTCAGTAGTGGCATAAGATGTAAATTATATAAAAAAATTGGTTAGAGTAAATCATAAATGAAATCAGAATTTAATGTTGTCATAAATCTGTGAAAGAAAAGAATTGTGGATTAAATCTAGAAAATAATAAGCCACATGAGTGTTTATATAAATCATCCATTAATTTATAAGTAGGTCACTTCACTGTGTCCCTATATATTAAAGCTTTGATTTTCAAGGGCCGGGATTGTCTCGTATACAAACATGCATGTTCTAGGTGTTGATGGGAAAAAATCTGCCACCATAAAAGAGAAGCGAACGTTTTTGAATTGTCGAAATCATACGATATTTTTTAAAAGGCTTATATATGATTCTGTCGACAAATCAACATGTATGATTATAGCTTACGGTTTAACATCAAATATCTTGATATGAGGATATGAGTATAGCATTTTGATTTATGAAGTGAGATAGCTCAAGTGGTATCAAGTGAAATATTTCGATTAGGCATATAGGCGTAATATCCTTGAATGCCAAAGTTTCAACATTGTCACGTTGTTAAAATATGAACACATTATTCAGGAAAAAACTTGAGTGAGCCGCCTCTAAATCCTAGGGTTCGCTCAACATCAATCATGAGGATGTCAGCTTTGAATATTCTTGCGTGGAATTGTCGTGAAATTTGTAATCAGACTACGGTGGAAGTCCTAAAAATCTTGATTAGAAAAAATAAACCGGCGATGGTTTTCTTGACAGAGACGAAAGTGTCAAACCCTAGTTTTATGGGCATGAATTCTCTGCGACTCAAGCTTGACTTTTTGAACTGTGAGGCTGTTTACAGTGTAGCGAGTGATAGTAGAGGGGAAGGTCGATTGGGAGGAGTGGCGCTATTTTGGAGAGACGAGATTCAAATTGAGTTTCTGACCAAATCGCTCAATCATATTTATGTTCTAGTTACACCGAATGATGGTTTGGAACAGTGGAAATGTTCTGGCTTTTACGACCATCCTTGTACAGCGGAGCAGCACAGAACGTGGGACCTTCTTAAGGAGTTGGCATATCGTTATTCGATGCCATGGTTGATTGTTGGAGATTCCAACGAAATTGTTCATAACAGGAAGAAGGATGGGGGTGCATGACGTGGTGAGGGTCAGATGCAACTCTTTCGTTCGGCCCTTACGTACTATGAAGTTTATGATCTAGGGTACTATGGTATTCAGTATACTTGGGAAGGCAATGGAGTTCGCTATCGGCTTGACAGAGCTGTGGCATTGACCTCTTGGATGGATCTTTTCCCAGCAACGAGGTGGCAAATTTGAAACCTATACAAGGGGATCACATAGCTATCCTAATCGAGATCTGAAGTGTAGAAGATCAGAAAATCCCTAGGCAACATAAACGCTTCCGGTTTGAGGCGTTATAGATGGCACATACTCAGTGTGCAGAGATAGTGAAAAAGGGATGGAAGAGATCACGTATTAGTTCTCCTATGCATGAAACGATGCAGTGTATAACAAATACGAGGATGGAGTTGAATAAATGGCAGAAAACAACCTTTGGTAACTGTGGCAAAGAGATAGATGGGATTCATAAAAGATTGGAGTCATTGAGGCCCTTGTCATTAAGTGACGTGAACAAAGAGGAACATGGTGCACTTACAAACCGTCTAAATACTCTTCAACTGAGTATCAGTTTAGGATGAACTGATACACAATTTAGGGCAAATGGTCAAAGTTAACAAGTCAGCGGCCAACTTCAACAGAATCTGGTAGCCGATTGCCGGAATTCGGCCAAAAGTATCTAAATCTGGTGGCCGGTCAACTGTTAATGGTCAATGGATAGGTTATAAAAGAGTAATGGTATTGGGTAATTCATTAATTAAAATGAGGGTATGCTAGTTTTTTTACCTAATTAGTTTGCTAGTAGGTATATTTGAATCTTTTGTAGGCTAGTTAGAATTAAAAATCTTATTCTCGAGATTTAGGAAAAACTCCTTTAATCTAGCTAGGTAGTTAAGCATAATATATTAATTACATGTATGTTTAATATATGGTTAATTAAGCTAATTGTAAAGTAATTAAAACTAATAATATATATAATCTATATAATATATTATATAGATTAATTATAGTATAAGATAGATTAATTAATTAATTGTAGGTTTGATGCATGTTTCCAAGGCATTAATTTGAATTTATGATGATTGTGCTTAGAAATAGGAGAACCCCCCTTGGTCTTCGTCGATTTCGATTCCCCTGCATTCGCTTCCACTCTATTATCTTAGGCGTTTCACTTCGACTTCCCTTCTGGTTCCCTTAAATCTCTCTCTCCCTCATGACTCGAATCAGAAACCGAAGAACTTTCCTCCCTCCTAAGAAAATCTTCTTCTTTCATCCTCTAATGGCACTCCCTGACCCATTCATCCCTGAAGAAGTCATTTTGCTTCCTGCTCCACCACAAAAATCACCACCTCAGTCTCCAAAGAATCCAAGCCCTATCGCCTCTCCTGCTCCTGCTGAGCAATCTCAGCCTCCTGCTGTTCGTTCCACCTATTTACGCAAGAAGGTAATTTCCAAGTCCACTGGAGCCAAGAAGACGGCTTCAAAGAAGAAGAAACCGAGTACCTCTGCTTCTGTTGCCTCTCCTACCATTTCACCTCCACGAGAAGTTGCTGCCTCTGAAATAACTTCTCCTCCTCAGCCAGAAATCCCATCTGCTCAGCCTCCTTCTCCTCTACCATCTCCAATGGCTGTCGATCCTACTCCCGTCTCTCCTCCTGATGTCGATCCCCCTTCTGCTTCTCCCCAAGTTCCCTTGGGAAAAAGAAAGAGAACCACTACTGTGTGTTCCTCTGGTTCTGCCTCCACTCCCTCTGATGAGATCTCTCCTGCCTCGACTGCACCTCAGGTCACTCGATCCAAAGCCAAAAAGTCTGTTGTCTCTCCTCCAGCCAAGAAAGCAATCAAACCTACTGCATCTCCTCCAGTAAAGTCTACCCTGAAAGCCTCTGTCTCTACTATCTCCAAGCGTTCTGCTGAAACTTCCTCATTCCCTCCTCGTTCTCACTTCGTCTCTATAGATTCCTTCATTCTGTTTGGGTACATTACCATGCATCGTCCCATAGTCTCTGAGCGTCCCTTTGACTTTGCTTCCCTGCACCCTGCTCTGTTCTCTCTGGTGTCCTCTTTGGGATGGGTTACTGCGTTGGCCTCCCTGTCTCGCTATAATCGCACCCTGGTCCAGGAATTCTATGCGAACTTCCCCTCTGATCTTTCTGCTGAGGTCCGTCTTCGCTCGAAACAGCAAATCTGTGTCACCGTCCGAGGAGTTTCTATGAACTTCTCACCCTCCAGGATTCGTCAAGCCCTGTCTCTCCCTCTCACTGCTGATGGTGTCTTGAAGTCCTACTCTGAGTACTCCACCTCTCTCACTGTCCAAGATCTTGCCTTGCGTCTCTACTCATCTCCTCCTCCAGAACCAGTCTTAGGTACTTTTCTCTCCAATAAGTTCATGACAGAATGGTTCAAAGCCCTGGGCTTTCTGGTTCGTTCCCTTTTCCATCCTGCTACTCAGACCAGCAAAATCCCTCACAAACAAGCTGTCTTAATGGCGTACCTTAGTCATGATCCCATCCGTCCTGTCATCCCTGCTGAGTACTTCATGTTTCAGGCTATCCGCACTGCTGGTGTTTCCCACCGCAATGCTCTGGGAAAAGCTCTTGTCTTTCCTTGCCTCATCACCAAACTCTGTGGTGATGCTGGTGTGCCTCTGACTCAGGGAGATGCTCTTGGTCCTGAACTCATTCCGATCGATGCCATCACTATCACCCGATCTGTGCATTAGTCCAATGAATATGTTGAGCCTATGGACCAGAAGTTCTTGAAAGCTGCCGTCAAGTCGATGATATCCGATGCTGTCCAGGAGATCAAGGTTCATCTCAAGGAGCAGTTCACTGCATTCAAGGCCGAGCTCTCACTGTTGCTATCTAGTCAAGCTGGCTCTGCCCCTGCTCAGGAGCCAACGGTGTCCTCCCCTCCCTCGGACAAGCAAGAAGGTGCTACTCCTTCCGACTCTGGTGACACTATCCACCTCGGTGCAATGGGAGCAGATGACGAGGATGTGGCGTATGACGGCTCTGGTTATGCTGTGTGAAGACCCTCTGCTGTACTCTCTGATCATGTGTCTTTCTGTTTTCTCTCTTTTTCTTTCGGTTTCTTTCCTCTTTGTTTTTATGTTGAACAATCGTATGGTCTTATGGTTTTGTGGCAAACAATGGTTATGATGATTCATTTTTGTTTGAACCCTTTGTCCTTTATTGACAAAAAGGGGGAGAACCGGTTAATTATTGTGTGTTGTTATGCATGTGGTTACTCTTGTGATGTGGATTATATGTTGGGGAGATTGAAGGAATATTTGTTTGGTTGTGTTTCTAACTATGCAGCAGGTATTTGTTTGGGGAGAACCAGTTATTCTTTTGGAAGGATATTATGGGACATATGTATCCCCTGCATATGCTTAGGGGGAGTATGGTTGGAACTGATTATCTCCTTATGGGCAGGATACTATGTGATATAGATATCCCTGTTGCTGCATATGTTTGTATGTGTTACAACTGTGTTGCAGGTACTCTTTGAATGAAGAACTGTGTTTTGTCAAGAAATGCCAAAGGGGGAGATTGAAGGCATACACTTGTGTTGGCTATTTCTTGAGCTATGACAAAACACAGCAATGGAAGATCATCAAAGCTTAAGTGTCATTTCGTACTTTATCTCTTTGGAAAACAGGTATAACATTCATGTGCATTACATGGTTTTCTTCTAGGATAGAACACTGAGCATGTATCCCAGACCTTCTGGAACGTTTTCCTGGTGTGATATTTCATGGCTTTAATCACTTCTAGAAATCCAGTTTACTTGTGATTAATCTGGTTGATCTTTGACTATAAAGAAACTGACTTAGTTAATGAAGATCCCTAGGGAAGTTGACTAAAGTTCACATGTGTTTTCTTGAAAGCTGGTTTGTCCTTTTCTGGTTGTCAAAAGTGTTTTTGGATATGTTTTTCTTGATGTCTACTTTTGGCTGGCAAAAACGTGCTTATCCTTTGAAATTTGGTATTGCTATTCTTGTACAAGTGAATAGGAAGCTTTTGCCTTGTTTAGACAACCTTAGCTCTTTAAGGTAAGACCTAAAAGCTGTCTCGGTTTTGCTTGCTGTTTTAGCTAGTTGTGTCCCTTCGGTAGCTGCTGATTTTAGGTCTGCATTGGTCCATGTTTAGGTCTGCATTAGGACAGTGTTTAGGTCTGCATTTAGGCCTCTTGGCTGCTGTGTTTCACGTGGTTACTAGCTGTCTTTGACCTTTGAATAACCTTGCCTATATAAGGAGTCCCAAGCTGTCTTGGATCCTGGGTTAGTTGAGTGAAAACTTAAGGGGTTTTGGTTATTCTGTTTTGGTATTCTTTGAGAGCACTTTTGAGTGTAGTTTCTCTTATCTCTTCTCCTCCCCTTCCATGTCTTCTGGTTGCTCTGTTTAAGTGCATAATAGACATGGATTCTTAAAGCATAAAAACTTTTTTCAAAACTCATATGCATTGTTGCATTGTGCATTCCATTGAGATAGAGTATGGAGATGCCCAACCCAAGAAGTTGATCAAGAAGATTTAACTTAAGTGTAGTTAAGATCTGAGTTGATACTTCTGTACAATTTCCAAAGTGTAAACACATAGATTAAGGTAGTGTAGCTCTGTTTGTACTGGTGGGTAGACTAGTCAAGATAGCATACGGGTTATGTATTCCCAGAGTGCCAGAAACTTGTAATTGTGTGTGTTACAAAATAGTGGAAAGGTTTGTCCCTCAAGAGTTAGGGGCACGCAGTTTTGATCCTGGTTGTAGGATTTCTGCGTAATCAAAAACATCTTGTGTCTTTACTTCCCTACTGCTTTTACTTTCAGTACTCGTATTCTGTGTTTGGGATAGATCTCTATCGTGCTATCCCGACAACAGCTTGAACGAAAAAGTGGGAAAGGCCTATTCACCCCCCCCCCCCTCTAGGAACTTTAGCTCTGATGCTAATACCGGAGGAGGTGGAGGTGGAGGTGGCGGTGGCGGAGGAAAGTGCACGACGGAAGAAGCGGGAAACGGACAATGCTAGCTGCATGCTGAGGTTTTTGACTTTTGGGTTTAAGAAGAGAAAATTGGGTTTAAGAAATCTGGATAAATCCTAATGGAAACTATGTTGGGCCCATAAGAACAAATGTTATTTGGACCTAGTCTGTTTACGCAACACTTTAGTTTTAGACAAAATATCGCTAAATGTTAACACCGAGTGTTTTATTCTTGTATGGGATGATGATCTATACTATGTGTATATACTGAGGGAAAAAAACAAATTGAGCAGTTCATTGTATTCGATTTTCAAGAAGCAAAATCGAATACAAGATGGACTAATGTACAGGTTCCTGTTGAAACACAAAATGATCTTGTGTGCACAAACAATATCTATATACTCCTTCGTTTAAATACAGTATTATATGTAAAATCAAGAAACGTAGTGCAAGTGGTAGTCGAGAGAACTTCTCTCTGGCAAATTTTTTCTTTTATCTTAGTCTTCGAAAAATAACTGTCGCCGCACAACATCTTATCTAATCGATCCGATCAATCTCACTGTTCCTTTTCCTTTTCCCCTCTAGTTGATCCTATTTCCCACATCCATCTCCTATATTGATCAAGTTTTCTGGTCTTCTTCGATTTTCTTTCCCTTTAACTATTAACCTAGTTTCGGTGCCCTAACTCCACTGTACACCAAATCTCTCTCATCATCTTCTCTCCTAATAGCAACCTCACTAATACGTCGCCTTTGTGAGAAAGTCGGCCTCTCCATCGGTACAGTGGAGGAGGCCAATGATTACGGCTTTGCCGTTTTTTGAGTTTCTCCTCTCGTACCCTCTCCAAAAAAACTGGTCGTGCTTTAAGGCGCTGGATGATAAGCCTATGGCAAGGATTATTAGCTCTGGAGCCATCAAGATTTGGTAGTGCACCCATGATCGTTTTATGGGAAGATTCAAAGACATGGGCGCTCTTCATAGGGCGGTTGATAAGGGCTCATAGTTTTACAACGATATTATTGTGCTTGCAGTGGAGACTAGTGACCTGATCCAGCCACATTTGGTTCTTGTTCACAAGGCTTGTGTTTGGGCATGGGCTGAAGTTGTTGGTGGTGACCTCACTGATGAGATCACGGTGAAGATCCCTTGGATCTTGTCTGGGTCGTTTTATCGATTATGATCAAGTCAGACTCGAGGATAATCGGTAGATTCGTTTGTTTGTGGAAGTTGATATGTTGTATCCACTGCCAGTGAAGGTAACTCTTCCCCTAAGAGGCAACTCATGGGCTACTTTTTTTATTGAGTACATTACCCTTCGTGGCTACTACATGGCATGCAGAAGTTTCTCCTTTTCTGGGGATGGTTTACCTATACAATGTGGTAAATGGGAAGAGCTAGAGGAGGCTCATCGAAATGAAGCCACTTGGGCTAAGGAGGAAGCTAAGGGAGAGGAAGTGGCTTGGGATTGGCATCAAGACCAGGTTATCATGACTGGTGTTGGCTTTCACACCGGCACTGGACAGGAGGAAGAGGCTGACAGCAAGCAGCTACCACAACCCCCTTCAACGCTGCCACCGGATGTATCTGATGCGGCGCCTATTCTCGCTCGGACCCCGGAGTGTCCCAAGAATAAAAGAATGTATGATCAGTTCAAACATGGGAAGGTGCAGTACCTCATTGCTCAACATATAGGTCAGCAAGGAGAGTGTGAGAAACCCATGCTGAAACCTATTGCGAAGCGACGCATGGGTGAAAAAGAGGTTCGGTAGTTGGCCTGCGTTGCCACTTGGGAGAGGTTGCAAGCCCTCTATGGAAAAGAGATGTTTGTGAGGTGGGACCTGTTGGAGGAGAACGAAGTTGAGAAACTGGACCCTATGGAGTACGTTTAGAGAGGGTGCCTAACTAGTTAAGGGATGGTGTTATTTTTTATTACAGTGTTGTCCTGGTTGGCTAGTCTAGGAATATTGAGTGAGAACTTGTTGTCAGTATAGTGACGCGCATAGGGATTCGTATTATTTAGCCAAAAAATCCGGTGGAGTCTTTGTATCATTATCATATTATCAATCCAAATATTATTGCTTTCTCAAAAAAAAAAATACAATCTTATATACTTATGATTAAGAACAAGTGATTGATCCAAATACACTCCACTAGCTCCCATGTACTGTGGACAGAGGCGAAGCCAGAAATTTTGTCCAGCTGGGGTGAAATTTTTCACTCTAAAATATAACAACAATTAATCTAACTACCTAACATGTATTTAATTACATATGAAATAACATATATTTACTGGTTTCTATCTAACTTGAATCTAATGCATCACAAAATGTTATATATATATATATCCTCTAACATACTACAATTTACCATTGTTATCGAAAAAATATTAAAAAATATATGAAATTACAATATCAAACCAAGTCAAAATCCAAATACACAAGTAGCTAGAATAGACTAATGGAACTAAAAATTAAATCTAAAAATTTTGAAATTTTGAACGATCATGGTGGAAATTATGAGGAGGGGAGAGATAGTGAGGGAGAGGTACCTACAGAGATCGAGAGCCGTGATAGAGATGTGCACAGAGAAGAAAAGTCAATCGAGTACAGTGCACAGGAATTGAAGAGGGAGTATGGAGAATGAGAGGTGATACACTTTTGATTTTGTTCTGTTTGGATTGGGTGAAAGATTAGATATTTGAACATATACGTAAATTCGCAGATAAGAATTTTTTTCACCCCAAAATTTGAGGTGGCATATGTCTCCCTCCGACTGTGACTGTGGAAACAATATGAACTTAATTAATTTGCTAAAGAGAACTATCAAGTAACATGAAGGAAACTCACATGCATCACATACCAATTCATGAGAGGTATATATCCAATGCATAAGTTATGTATACTCCTTCTCCTCAATAACTAACCGAAAACGAAAACGTTTCAATGCTTAGATACGGACACCAGGAGGATCAAGCATCTTTCTGGTGGAGACTGATTTCTTATACCTTGGTGGAATCAGCTAGCGTATCATGGCTGACTTGCAGGGCGGGGCAATACATACACCAGGAGGATCATACCATATTCTCTTGAACTCTCCTCCTTCCATTCTTGTTTCAATTATAAGAATACTCTCGAAGACCGTGATCAAAGGGACTCCATCTCCAACGCAACGACAGTCAGTAGGCGGCTCCCTCCACGATAACAGTTTATAACCAGAGGACTTAAAAAAATCCTCATCTGGGAAAGGCTCATCGTTAGGCCAATGAACACAAGGACTAGGACGAGGAGCCTTTTTGCGATCATCATGATAAATAAAAGGAGGTAATTTCTTGCCAGATCGCAACTTCCTTTGATTCTCATTGGCACATACTCTCTCATTGGAGTCATTGCCAGATAGTACGTCGACCTTCTTCTTGACCTGGACTTCTTCTTGTTTTTCTTCTTCAAGTGAATCCTTTACTCTTCTTCTCTTCCCAATCATCATGTTGAATTGGTTGGTTATCTCAGAGAGACTGAGAGAGACTGAGAGATTCAGAAGATGATGGCTTCGGTAGGAGAGAAAAGTCCTACAAATAACAGGATCGGCTGACTCCTTTCCCTTTTAGGACTAGTTTGGGCTCTCATCCCAACTCGAGAAGGAGACAGGTGACCATGGCCTATGCATCGCAACTAGTTGTGAAACTGCAGTAGACCTTGTAACAAACACTCTAGTAGCTGTACAGACTCAAACTAAACAAAGAACTTACATTTTCATTACATTATCAAGGTTCATCTCAATATTCTAGTCCCCTAACCTGCAGATTCACCGATTGTATTAGAACATCGATCCCAAGCAAATACTTACAACTATCAATAGCTAGCTAGGGACTGACATCCAAAACACCATCATATGATTCCAATTATATATCACTCAATTCTCCTTGTTTACAACCCGGCCTAATAGCTTCAATATATGAACAATATTATTGAACCCGTTTTTTTTAACCAATTCAAAGTCAAAGAAACAGAAATCCCAAGCTTCATAAGTTATGTTACTACGTACAATATAATACCTTGGTGGAATCAGCGGAACATGCTCTAAATACGTACACCAGGAGGATCAAGCAACTTTTTGGTGTAGACTCACGATTCTCCTCTCATTTCTTCTATAGGCACAAGCATGAAGGTAGTGATGAGAGCGACTCCATCGTCAACGCAAGCACAGTCGATTGGCGGCAGCCGTCTCACCAAAAGTCGCCAACCTAATCTATTCACCGTAGCCTCCTCAAGGAGAGGCTTCCCAAGGCCAATGCCAACAAGGAGGATGACTCTGGCCTGGCTCACATGGTGAAGGAGGAAAATCTATCTTTGTCGGATCCTCGATGTCTGGTCTTGAGAGCCTGTAACCGAGAACCTTTAACCTAGGATGAGGATGAGGGGCATATTTCTGTTTGACGAGCTTTGGTTTTGTGAACTTGCGATTAGGTTTAATGAAAAGAGATAACTTCTTGCCGGATCGCAACTTCATCTGATTCTCAATGCTGCATACACTCTTGCATGCAGATCGTAAGACCATCTTGTGTACTCTTTTTGTTCTCTTCTTAATCGTCATGTTGGTTGGTTTGGTTTTCCTCGGAGATTAAATAGGTTTTATATAGCTAGGGTTAGGGATAGACTGATTCCTTTCCTTTAGGGCTAGATTTGGGACTCCTTTTCGTTTAGGACTACATATCAAGGACAATTAGTTTTTAGCTGGGCATTTACCTGTCAATCAGATCATAATCGGAAACTGCCGTGACGATGATTTGACGGCAGCCGGAAGTGAGTTTCCGGCACCGCCCTATTGGAAAGATGGAGAGGGAATAAATACTAGAATCGAATTGGCCTTATACACGAATGGACAAGACAAAACCGTCACTTAGACCATCTCCAACAATGAAGGTTCTATACCTCATAATAGAACCTTGTAAAATCACTATTCACTATAGGACCTTCCCATCTCCAACAATGAAGGTTCTATGCCTCATAAGAAAACAACAAAATACTCTTCATTAAAACAGCTGGGCCCACAGAAATATACAAGGTCCTATACCTCATATTGGGTTCTATTTTAGAACCTTGGATAGGGTATGAGACCTAGTTTTACAGTATGAGACCCAAATTTTTATGGGTTGGAGATGAGTTTTTCTTTGAAGGTAGATTATGAGGTATAGAACCTTCATTGTTGGAGATGGTCTTAGGTAGATCTAAGTGGACCTTTTCGTTGGGCTCAATGGACCAAATTGTTGGGCCAAATGGACCATTGTATTAGACCCAGTCTGTTACTCGATATTTTATTTTCTCTGCAAGAATCAAAACTATATAATTTAGTTTTGAGCGCAATTTTGCACCGTAGAAATGAATCATGTCACGTAATTTAGTTACTTTGAACAGATTTCTGACGGAATCTTAGAATGGAAGATAATATGTCCTTCAGTCCTTCCCTAACAACCTTCATTCTTTTGGTCTTACTTCCAGTCAACAAGACCAAACTAAGACCAAAGACCATGACATGAATGAGTAACATGCCCCAGAAATGTTTGTTATTGACACTCCTAAATTGATATAATCCACTCCAAAAACTGTACTCTTTCTTGTTCTTTGCTCTATGAGGAAGTGTCTTATAATATTTTAGTAGTGGAAATAACTATCACTCTCAATGCCAGATCCTTTCTAGAATAAATAGTTGTGATTTTCACAACTGCAGCATCCAAAATATGCCCCATCTTGCCTTCCTCTCTTCAAACACATTGGCATGTTAGCCTTGTGAGCACCATATACTTATAAGAACAAGTGCTCCAAATACACTTCCCACCCTTGAAAATGCTTGTTGATCAATATCTGAACAATATGGACTTTGCAGGCTCTGCCTTGGACGAACTGTACCTAAGTCCAGATCAAGAAGGCAGCGGCCGAGGAGGAAGGATGGGTCGAAGGAGATACAGCGACGATGAAGACGATTCAAGGTTTACATCCAAGAACCTCCAGGCTGAGAGGAGGAGAAGGGCAAAGCTAAGTGACAGACTCCTCAAGCTAAGATCACTGGTTCCCATTATTACAAATGCAAGTACTCAAAACCATACAAGACTAGTAGATACATATGAAATCAATACAATGCATAGTATTCTTACTGTCTTAATTGATGTTTTTTCCTGTGTTGTTTCAGATGAACAAAGCCACTATCGTCGAGGATTCCATCACTTACATCCTTGAGCTGAAGAAGGATGTGGACATGCTCCAGGACCAGCTCTTTGAGCTGGAGGCAATGCCATCACTAGAGGTGCCAGAAATGGAGCCAAGGAAAATGGAAACTGATGCTGCAGAAGAGATGAAGAAATCTGGGATTGAGGTAAATGATATATATGTCATCTGTCTCTTCATCTATTTGGAAAAACATGAAAACTGTTCTAGCTACTTAAGTAGTTTTACTTCCATTCTTGGTTTGCAGGTAGAGGTTAGTGTGACTCCGGTTGATGAGAACAAACTTTGGGTGAAGGCGGTTTTTGCAAAGAAAAGAGGTGGTTTCACCAAACTGATAGAGGCCATGACTCACTTTGGCTTCGAACTCACTGATACCAGTGTCACTACCTTCAATGGAGCAATGCTAGTTTCTACCTGTGTCAGTGTAAGTACTGAAAAAACTTAACAAGTCCAGATCACCTCTATTCTATGTTCATCTTAACTACAAAGATATTGCCAATTCACAGTACATGATAGTTCGGACTGTACTTGATCAAAGAGATCCTTTATGATTGCAGGGATTCCCTTTCGATGCACTTGCTGCTGATCAAACCAGGGAATTGATGTTGGACATCATTCATGGCATATAGAGCTGTAGCAGTAATGAAATGAAATACTGAAATACAGTAATGAATTGATGTTGGACATCATTCATGGCATATTTAGCTGTTTCCCTTGAAGTTCATATTCAAGTCTTTGCTACTTCATCTATGTGTTTGTTGGCATATCCCAACCCTGAAGGACACTGTTATCTATAATGAAGGGCAAACTCTGTTAGATGTTATGAGTTGAGTAAACCAGTCTAATTAAGTTCAAACCACACATCTATCTTTTGCAGCTGTGTTCAGGTAACTTGCATGTGATGGTATCTAAAACAGAAACTACAGAAACAGACATGGATTCACTGATTTACTGATTCATAGACATGTATCTATGACTAATCTGGTAGCTGTACAGACTCAAACCCAAACTTAGAACCTCAAGTTGCATTCCATTATCAATCTTCATCTCAATATCCCAGTCCCCAAACCTGATTGTTTTAGATAGGAATCATATGATTCAAACTCAACGAGCCAATGTCAAGCTTCACTGCTACAACATATACACATAAGTCACATAACTATCGATAGGGACTGAAATCCAAAACTCCATCATATGATTCCAATTATCACTCAATTCTCCTTCTTCACAACCCTAATAGCTTCAATGAACATTGAACCCTTTTTCGCCAACCACAGTTAAAGAAACAGAAATTCCAAGTTTCATTCTTGCAATTGCATTGGAGATTTGGAGATCATATATTTTCAAGTAACAGAATCACACATAATACTTATTAGTATCACAATTCACAAGTAAATCCCACAAAATTCCAAAGCTATATCATTTGATTCCAAACATTCCTACTTTATACAATCCTAGCTATTAGCTTCACTAGTTTCATCAACTATTTATGAGATGAAACCCAAATCACACAAAAACAAGAGAAAATACTGTCAAGAAAACCGATCGATAATCTTTCATCTCTCATCTCTGTGCCCGAGATCCAGTAATGTTCACCACATCCTCTCCCAATGAAACTCCTGCATAAGTTTCACACAAAAATCAGTACAATTTCACTTCGATTAGTTAATCAAACACCAAATCTTTGTACTTCGTACCTTGAGAATTACAACGAGGAGGGTCTTCAAAGAGAGACAGAGAAAGCTGCTTATGGGCGACACCAATATCAAACAGAATGAGACCAGACGACGGATCACTGACCGAGATTCCCTTCACCGGCAGCCACAGAAAGAGCTCTTCTTGAGTCAGACCCTCCAAGCCTCCGAGGCCACCGAAGCTGAGATTGGCTCTGACCACGGTGTCGAAGTAGACTCTGTTCTCGAACTTGGCCATGCAAGAAGAGTCAAGATGGACCTCGAGGCGTCCCGACGGGTCGAGATTGTAGGACTTGACCGTGTCCGGGAAGAGGCCGGCGGGGAGGCCTTGGCTCTGGAGAAGGTTGTGGAGGGATGACGTGGCGGCGGTGGAAGGGAGAAGAAGAAGGAGGAGAGAAAGTGTGAAGAGTGATACGGGTGTCAGAGTTTGAGACATTTCTGAAGGAAGACGAGTGTGAAGTGAGTGTCTGAGGTTTACGGTTTTAAGGTTTTTAGTTTCGGATACTACGATGAGAGAGTAAAGAAACTATATATCCCAAGTCTAAAACTTTGTACATGATAGAAAATTAGAAATAGGTCACATTTTCAAGAATCATCTAGCAGAATTCTTCAAGAATCATCTCATTGAGTAGCTCTATGATCGAGTGTTATTGTTGTAGTTAGTTCTATATTTTCTACTCAGATCATTTCTAGCAAAAAGACAAGTGCTTTATGTGACAAGAAATTGAAATAGGTGGAAATTTCCTATATACGGTATATTCTTGACTTTATTCGATAAAAGTGACCCAATTAGTTTTATTATGGAAAATTCTGAATGAATTGACTCTCTCTACTTAGGCTTGATTACTTTGCAAGTAAGATGATGTTGATGCATTGTATTAGGATTTAGGAGGGTTGAGGCATCATAATATCCAAGTCATAACCATGCCTTCACCATTGTCATTATCAGATTTAAGAAAATGCCATCACTAACAAGTCAACCGCAATTCACTGCAAGCAATCTGAAAAAGCTATTATTAAGAAATTTTGTCCAACACACTTATTCAACTTACATCGAGATTAGTGACCAAAACATACAGGTTCCGATCCACTCAGATTCATAAAAAACAGAAGAAGAAAAATGAGCCCAAAATGTTATGGACTTTAAATCCTCCTCAGTTGTAGTCTTCATACTCAACTTGCAGATGAGTCTGTCCTAAATATTGTGCTCCATACTCATAATGAGTTGTAGTACTTCTTTCTCCATATGGATTTGAACTCCCGAATAGATAATCTGCTGTTCCACTCCACTGATTTTCAAACCTTTCATCACAAGAAAACCGGTGGCCATTGTCTGACTCGCCATTTGATCTATTCAAATCGCGAGTCAGGCAAGGCCAGTAACCAAATAGACTCTCACATATGTCCATTGCTTCCAATCCATACCCACTTGGAACTTGATCATACAGCCCTCTTCCATTTTCACACTCATTATTGTATACCTCACCTTCATTATTAGTCTCCTCCTCCTCATGGCTCTTAGTGTCAACCCCATTCTCAATAGCTAAAACTTGACTTATTGGCTCTTCGTCCTTGCTAGTTTCCTTGATTGGTTTTGCATCTTTCTCATCAGCAACTGCTTCTTTGCCACCAGGACTAACGGGAACAATGGCGCCGCTGAGATTTGGGGGTTTTAGATCAGGAAGAGGGGACGAACCGCTCCGAGGATAACAGGTTACGTTGGAAGGTTGAAGGGGCTTGCCATATTGTGCAGTAATGCTGTATCCACCACCATAAGGTGTGGGATCATATTCATCATAATCATCAATTTCAGGCTCATTAAACTCAGGGGAAACAGAGTATGATATAAGAAATCGAGTCACTCCAGTGTCATAACTCGAAATGGAGTTACTGTAAGCCGGAGCAGTATTGTAATTGGCATGATAATATGGAGTTGGGTTGGGATGGTGGTACTCAAGCAAGTTGTGAAAGCTGGGATCTTCATAGCTAGAATAAGAAACTGCAGCAGAATCATCATAATCATGAGCATAAGAGGTTAAGTAATACTCACTGTGATGATCTTGAACAGTTTGGTAGTAGCTGGAGCTGTTGTAGGCCATTTTGTAATGGACTAGATCAATTGCTTGTGGTTATGGGAATTGGTAATCCATGTTTGCATCCACGCAAAGCAAGCTCATCTACTTGAACTAGGAAGAGGAATTTGGCTTTGGGAGATTGTTTCTTTCAATTTTCTTTTTTGCTCATTCGGTTTGGATATGGAGGATTGGATTTAGGAAGTGGATGAGTAGTGGCAACTGGCAACATGTGGAGGCTGCAGTAAAGTCTCTCCATTTGTTGTTGTTGTTGTTGGTGGCTTGTCTATGTCATACTTGGTCCCAATAAGAAAAATTGGGTCCAATTGATTCAACTTTCGCTTCTGTTTTGGCACAATACATAACTTTTTCGAAATAGAGAACTCTAAACAGAGCACCATTTTGTTGTTGTAAGTTGCAACTTGATCACCAACTGAACAAGGTGCTATTGAATTTCAACAAAAACGTCGTGGAACCGATTCTGAGTAAAACGAGGAAAGTTTTTATACTAAGCTCTCATGGGTTGGACATGTCCTATAGCAACAACTGATTCGAGTCCAACTCCATCGTTCAACTGCAGGTCTACAGCAATAAGCTTAAGCTTGTGTAATTGTCAGGCTAGAGAGCCAGGCCCAATACTGTAAGTGAGCGGAAGGCCCAACTAAACATTAGTTGGAGTAGTTGCAGCAACGAACCCCAAGTATATAGTACGTGTACTATGTTTGCTTGTTGAAACATGCATAGACGAGGACTTCGTAAGTTCTTATGTATTAATACATGGACACGAAGTCGGTTGGCTCAAGTGGTATGACCATCACTATTTAAGAAGTAGATTATTAGGTTATGACTTCAAGTCACCACATGATAAGAGACAAAAAAATTCTCTCTGACTTTAAAAAAGAGAGAAGAAAAAAAAGTTCGTACGTTAATGTTGTTGATTTTATACCATTATGTGTTCTGGGAGGATTATTTGATTTTGATTTTTGAAAAACAAAAATCCATTTTATACAATATTTAGATGTAATTTAATCTATATTCCGACTTTGACATATATATATATATATATGTTTGCTTCTTCTTCTCGATTGACTTTTACAGTATTATAATTAAAGATCTCAAACGATTGTCTCAAGGGAAATTAGTCCTGATCGTGAACTAATATATACGTCAACCAGCTGCGTGCGGTACTCAGTTTTCTGAGTAATTACAAGATTAGGTGCCACAATGCATCACTCAAATTGTCTAGTACTATAGTATATGATAATTAATCAACACATAAAAGGAGTCTTAACTCCTAACTAAGATACGTCAATGAAAATGCACCTTGAAAGTGTTAATTTATAAATGAGGCTGACGGACGTGTCTGATTTTTCTTATTACGATCGAGAAGACATGACCTAGCTTGATGTATTTTATGGTTTTCACTTTACCAAATCTTATAGAATATAGTTGTTCAAAAGAAAATTGCTTATATTATTTATATGCCAGGAACATCATGAAAGAGCTAAGGATCGACTAATTAACTTGTATGTACGTACAGTAAATTTTTTATAAATAAATAATCTCGAGATCTGAGAAAATTATTATTTTATTGAGATTATTAATTTATTGATAAATAAATAATTTATTAATTTATCAAAACTTTATCGATATTATTACTCTTGGATTATCCTAATGAAAACGATATGCAATAGAATCACCTATTATTTAAGTGATCATTGAAGAAATAATGAATCTGTATGCTGAAGATGATCATAATAATTCAAATGACAATTCTGTTATACTAATAGTTCCTCATTAAGAAATATTTAAGGCACAATTTACTATGAATAACTGTTTACTACAAAGTGAAAAGAATTTATTAAATTTGGTACACGCATTGCAAAGATCAAATACAAATTTGGTCTATATGCAAAAAAGAAACAGGCTACATTAAAGTCTTTTTTTAAAAAATAGCTAAAGTACTCTAGAAAATATACATTCACAGTTGAAAATTTAATTTTTATATATTTTTAATTAAAAATATTACTTTATATATTCATAGGGACCTAAAAGAATTAGAGAAAAATTATTATATTATGCATTAGTGAGGTTGCCAGTAATTTGAACTGGTCCCGAGTCAGGACCGGGAGAAAATATTACTTTAACGAGGTTATTAATTTATCGAATATTCATTTATCGAAGTTTTACTATATGTTTTTAACAATTTAATTATTACTTTATTTGTTAATCATTCATAACAATGTTCAACCTTTACCATATGTAAATATACACCAAAGAGCTGAATTAAAAACTAAAAATGACATCATTTAACAATATAAACATTACTTATAATTTTTCATTTCATATGAAACAGAAAACCGGTCTCAGCCCTTAATTCAGCTGTGATCTCAACCATGAAATGATTCAAAACACAAAAATTTGTAGAGATCGATTATTGGGATTTAGTTCTCGGACGAAATCAACATTGACCCGGCCCGTAGCCTATAGGAAAATTAAGAGGTGCAAGGTACCTCACAAATATTGACTTAATTGAATTGAATTGGTAACGAAAATGATGATATTGTCTTGTCTTGTTCCCAATTCTTAATTGATCCAAACTGTCTTTTAGCTCACATAATACAAAGGTTGTTGTATGCGAGTCTCCTCAAGTATTTGATATTGCTTTCAGATTTATTTTATAGGTATCTAGCTTAAATTCTTAATTATATGATATCTGAAGGGCAAGTTTACTTAAACATCCGACGTCTTCAGCTACCAAGGAAAACACAAAGGTACTGTTTCCAATTTAACTATCTTCATGTTTTTTTTTTCTTTCTTTCAGAACAACCTAATCTGGGGATCGATCATTAGCTCGATCATATCTGAGTATATTAGCCATCTCATATATGTTCAGGTAGGATCGACTTGAGATCGAATTAAGCAAGTGCTGATGTCAGTTAATTGTAAGATAATTATAATGCATGACTATGTATATTTGATCATAAGAAACGAACAGATCGAGGTAGGAAATCGGGCAGTTAGAGAAAAGAAATAAACATATCGATCGATAGAGCAAGTTCAACCCATCTCTCAACTCCATTCTACCATCTTCAGTCACGCTAGACAAATAGTCAAATACTTCAATATATATTTAAGCCACTTTCTTCAGAGAGCAAAGTAGTCCTGATTTTGGGACATGCATATTAATTGATTATTTGATTTCAAAGTAGCCTTCAAAGTATGCAAGTCCCTATGTTAATTTGTTAAATTAGCTGACGCGAAGTTTCTGTAACCGGTTTTTAGGATATTCAAATCTCTAATATTTATTTTACGAGTAATATCAGGTGCCTATTACACAGTAGCAGTAATCACATACACTAGCTATCCTTTTTTACTTAATGTTGCAATGAGAGCTTAATTAGCTACCCTAACTAAGTAGCCATAACGCATAAATTCAACATTGTTTGCTATCGACTAGTCATTAGAATTTTAATCATGGATCTTATCAAAATCATAAGATTTTGCATTATCATTGCCTGGATTACACGCATTGGAAAGAAATTGACCCATATTTCAGTCAATGCCAGAGTTCCCTAGCTAAGGATATACTTAATCATCCATGCATGTCAACCCCGCGAGCTAGGTAGGGGCAAAGGAAGACCAATCAAGTTGGTGACGTCTCACATTAGGTCAACAAAATCATGACTTGGATCATTCTTGAGAATGTAGAATAATATTAGTAAAAGCCACCTCTTTAATTGGTGGAAAATGCACTACTTTATACTAACTGAAATATTGTATATAGACTCGTGCAAGTCAATCTTGACACAGATGACATGAAGCTATACGTACCCAGCTTATTTATGAATAGGAACACATTTTAGTTAATTAATGAGATAGAGTAGGTGAGTACTCTTAAGGATTAGAACAACTCGACCAGTTATAAATGTTAGGAATGGCTTATTGAAGAAGAAAAGTGTTGAAAACGTAAAGAAAAGACGGAAAAGTTTGGGTACTACATCTTGTTTTTTTTCTTATCGATAGTGAACAGTGTATGAAATGATTCGACTTTATATTAACTAGTACGTAATCTAGAATCAAACCCTAACGACTGATTCTAATCTATGAGTTTCTGTGAAAATTTTGACATAACTTCTCTTATAAAAGAGACAACTAAAAATCTGCAAGAAAAACTGACACTCCGGAGATAAACCCACAAACAATACCGTGGACCACCGATGTCCATCCGGATTTCTCAACATAAAACGGAAATCACAGTTGATACATTATTTAGAATTTAAAAACATAACTCCAGTAAATACACTGATTCATAACAAAGAAACTCAACTCGACTATTATACGAGTGACGACCTATTCACAAGAGTCTCACTAAAACAATACTATCGAACCAGTGTATAGAGTGACTTTAATAACACAAAAGACAAACAGACAGTGAGCTGGAACCTATTGCTGAAGGAATTAACAGGTGAAATAGTAAACTCGACGCCCTTGACGACATCCGGCACCCTCATGATACACACTGTAATCTGGGCAAATAAAACCGAAAAGTCCAGGAAAAAGGCATATAAAATAATAAAAACTGTAAGAGTGAGTGGACGAAAATATACTTTCATTTTTAACTGAAATATAAATATGTCATGCCTTTCACATTGTATGCATTTAAACATAATGCGAGTCTAAAACTGCGGGGTCCCTCTCTCGAACGCATCCGCAACAAATACAATTTAAATCACGGGATCTCAGACCCACACATGATTAAATAGTCAGAAAGACCTCGGATCAGGACTGCCCCACCCCCCCCCCCCCCCCCCCGAAGCATCTCGGGGATCAGCCGAGCATGCCAGTGCATCGATGCCACTACTACCTCTGAGACTGTAATCTGTGTAAAACAAACCATATTTGTTTCCATGCACATGCATAATCGTAAATGTATACTCGTACAATGTATAATCGTAAAATGCATAAATCAAGACTCGCAGGTTAATAGTGAAAATAAAATGTTCACTCACAGGTTACCAGGATAAACATAAAGCTGAAATCCTGTCGATCGACATAATTATTCATATGACACACCCGCTAACTCAATTGTGATGAACCAGAACAGAATCAGCAGTGTGATCAACTCACTTCATGTGTTACTGCGTAGTCGCAGAGTTCCGACAGTGTTTGAATCGCTGGACTTGTTAACGACTAAATCATTGGCCAAGAATTGGAGCTGAGTCTCTCCTCGAGAGTCGTTGTATGTGTGATTTTGAGTTCGTGGGCGGTTCTGGATCGTTATTTGGACGACCGGGGAATAAATTATGATTATTTGAAGTTTCGACGGAATCGGGTTATAATGGCGATCTTCTTAACGACTAAATTACCGGACGAGAATTCGGTTTCGGCTTCTTCACAGAAGTTGTTGAGAATTTAATTTCGAGCTCGTGGGAACTTCCGGAGCATTATTCCGAGTTATGAGAATTAAGTTGTGAATATTTCTGATTGTTGATTATTTAGTCGGTTAAACAAGTGTTGGTTTGAACCGTTGACTTTTTATCCGATTGGTCGATGTGTTTGACTTTGGGGTGATAATTGAAGAACATGTCGAGTTGAATTTGTTGCCGCGAGAATTATAGGAATCGGAATTACGACGAGAAAGTTACGGATATTCGAAGTTTGTCGAAAAGTGAATTATGTGGTTTCCATTTTGGGAAGGCCTATAAATAGAAGTTTCCATATTGGGCAAGTCAACTATTGGCATTAATGTGTTTGACCGAGTCAACTCGGTGGAGGAGAAACTCACGGTGGCAGCCACGGCCTCCACGGCGGCGTGGTGATTCCAGCCACCCCACGGCACGGGGCTTGTCCCTTCCACCTCGCCTCGACCTCCTCGTTCCATCCCCGCCTCTTTTTCCGGCATGGCTCACGGTGGAGAGAGAAACTTTGAACAAAAGTTTGGGATTTTTTGGGTTAATGGTGGTTTTCGATTCCGGCCGAGTTGAGCTCAAACAATGACTGGGTTTTGTAGCTCTCCTCTCCATGATTCTAACCATGTAAGTATGGAGTTCTAATTCGATTTGTGCTTGGAGAATTTTGGATTTGAAATTTGTGAGGCAATTCGGTTTTGCTTGAAATTGACATGGTTAGAGTGAGAATTGGCCTTCGATGCAGTTGACAAAGTTGCTCAGTGGGTGATTTGGAGTGGAATAGGGGTTGCTCCGCCGAGAAATTTTCAGGTTGGTGGTGGCGCCGCCGTTGGCGGTGGTCAATGGCGGTCAAAGTTTGACTTTTTGGGATTATCGACAAGTTGCATGTCATTTCACTCGAAATCGTGCCCCGATCGCAGTGGGGATGTTCGTTTTTCAAATTGAGCGACCGAAATTACAGTGAGGTATTGAGGTGTGATTTTCGGATTTTCGACATTTTTTCGTAATCAGATTATGTGTTTACGAGAACGGTGGTTTCTCGTGATTTGTCTTGAATTGTCGAATTATGATTTTGATAAATGGTTATTGTGATTATTCAGGGGTTCGTGATCGTTCTTTTGGTGAGGGACTTTCCGCCGGATCACGGGTTAACGCGTATCGCGTTACGCTAGTCTGTGAGTGGACATTTCTTTTCACGGATTGTTTGCGAGTCTTTATATATGATTTACGAACTTGAGCATGCATATGAGATTTCGATTTACATGAGCATGTGTTCTACGATTATGCCTATACCAGTATATATTACGTATATACACTTATATATTGTTTCATGCATTTGCATCGAACTGTTTATGATTTGATTTACATAGAGTACAGTCGCAGTTACGTTGTTGTATCGATACACTTGCCTCTCAGCTGATCCCCGATGGTAGGCCTACCAGGAGGGCAGTACCCCGACCTGACCGGCGAGGGGCGTTTCCCCGGAACCGAGGCCTTTCTGGTTAAGAATTACGTGGAAGTCTGGGACTCCGTGATTCTTACTGTACTAGCACGGATGTGTACATGAGTGACCCCGTGAGATTTTTATGCATGCTCTGTACGCGTGAGGAGTTAGAGTCTCCCTCGTATACCCGGACGCGTGAGGAGTTAGAGTCTCCCTCGTGTACCATTTGATTATTTATACATTTGACTCGCATATATTTTTATAACATATATTACTTGGTGAAAGACATTTATTTTCGTCCACTCACTCTAACAGTTTTCATGTCTTTCCCCTGGGCTTTTCGGTTTCCATGCCCAGTTTGCAGTTCAGGCTCTGGTGTCGCACGTCGTGGTCGGAGGCATAGTGTTTGAGCTACCTTATTTCTTCCAGTAGGTTTATTGTTCTACCTACAGTGGTATACGTATATGATTATACATTAGATGTCACTCTGAGTATTCTGTTGTGTATTTTATACGATTTTATTCCGAATTTCAGTACAGTACATATATATTTATTCTTTTACTTTACTGTTGATATATTGAGAAATCCGGATGGGATTGGTGCCCACGGTTTGATTTTTGTGGCATAGGATGAAGTGTATTTTCCGCGTGCAGGTAATGGTAATTTCACGTTAGTAGCGAAACTCTGTCAAAATTTCTACGGTTTTTGTTGGTTCATGTTTTCGAAAGGGTTTGATTCCGGTTTAGGGAGCTAAATCGGGGTTGGGTCCTTTCATCAATATCCTGAAACAACAAGTAAAATTAATATCTGATCATCAGGGTTCATATTGCATACAAGATCGTAATCTGTTGAGTAATAACATCGAGAATCTCATATACTCGAACAACGTATTTTCCTGTTTTATTACTGATTCAACCAAATTCTGAATTCAATTTCCTGTAATTCCTCACTTTTAAGAGTCGAAAAAAAATCTCGAATATCAAACGACGCGCAATTAAACTGATAATCAAAGCGTCATTTAATTTTGTCGTGAATTAAACTAATAATTGTCCGATTAAATACTCGTCAAAATTTATCAAGTTCATATCTGAAAATAAACCTCACCATTGTGTTTGGCACACAAAAACAAGCGAAACGATATAAAACTGTGTCGAAAATTTCACATCGTTGGAGCTCCGCTGCGCACTGCTGCGTGTGGGGCCGCTGACCGCCGCCGGAATTTCACTGGCCTAGAATTCTTCGACCTATACATAAACTTGAAGATCTCAAAATTTCCAACAACTTTGTAGTTCAATGCTAAGCACAATTATAACTGGAAAACATCTAAAACTCACCGTGAAGTTCAAAAATCTCGCCGGGAATTTCATTCCTCTGATCAGCCACCACCAGCCACAGCAAGGGCCGAGACCACTTGGAATAGACTCACCACCCCAAGGGCTACAAAACCCCCATAAAGTCGAACCTCAACGCCGCCGGTATCGCCGCCACCATCTCCGCCGAAATATCACCGTCACCGGCCGGGTTTCATCGCGTCGATTCCTCCTCCTCCGGCCACCATCCTCGATGATCCACCTATCAAATTGAAGAGGAGCTCAAGCCCAACATTTCTCATCAAGGATTCATGGCCAAAGGTGGCCGGAAAATAGCTCACCGCCGGCGAGAAGATTCAAGCCCAAAACGGGTCGGTTTGACCTGTGGTCAACGCAGGTCAAACCCAGTAATCCCAAAATAGAAACTTTCCAAATTTTACTCGTATTTATACCGTATACATATCGTACACATACCAGTCCCAAATCGATGACTATAATTCAATCTGATCAAGATCGGACGGTTACGATTAAATCAACAATAAAAATAACACTTTTATATATATTCACCAACCGACTTCAAAACTCGTTAAATAATTGCTAGTTTATCCGAAAAATTTCCTGAAATTTCACATGAGCTTGGAATTAAATTATCTACAATTCCCGTGAAGTAAGTCAACCCAATTCTCGCATGGTGAAAAAGTCGTTAACAACCCACACGATACCACTAATTCGCGATAATTCTATTTCGTACTAATTTATAAGTAGATTTTTGTTCGAGTTGTTACAGTGTACATTGGAGATTATATAGCTATGGTAAACTAGAATGGTAACTCTCATATTTTACATGGTTAACACCACAACCCCCCCCCCCCCCCCTCCCTTCCAAGCATAATGGTTGGAACAAATTACACAATAATGATAGCCAATATGAAAAGATAACATCCTAATCCAATAAACCAAAATAATTTGATATAACATGATATCAACTTCCATTGAGATCTGGCTGATGTGATAATGGCGAAAGAGCATGTCGAAAACTGCATATCACAACATATAAACCATTGATGCTTGCTCTGCATATGACAACACATATATCCCCTTGAGGCTGCCTCTTGAACAAACCAATATACACACTGTCAGTATACACTCTGCCAATTTGCACTAGCTAATATGCACTTGTATATATCCAACAGCCCAACATTAATCATGACACCTAATGTTCTGCCAATATGCACACATGGATGTAGAAAAACCAGCATGGCAACATAAATTTTTAGTCTCCTGACACAGCAACAAGTATGATCCCAAGCAAACTCATAGTATGATATTCCAAATAATGACATGAAGCTTAAATCACTAGTCCTAAAAATGAATTAAAAATTGGTTGCAATTGTGCAATGATTGATTGAATTGGTGCAGTTGTGCACAGGTTGATAATTAAGAATAGTAGAAAACTTATGAATCTGATGAATTTTGTCAATCTTTGAGATAGAGATTACCAAAAAACCTGTTGCTGAAGTGTAGATTTTACTGTTGCTGAAATATTGATGATGCTAATGAAGTGATGCTTGCTGCAAGGTGGGTTGCCTTGGATGCACTGATGTCATGGCATCATGCTATACTGATGTCATGGCGGTTGCCTTGGATGCACTGATATGATGCCATGGTGGTTGCCTTGGATGCACTGATCCCCTCCTCCTCCGAGTCTGAAAACGAAGTTATCTATCAGAGATGATAATGTTGGAGCGAGTCAGAGTCGGACCTGGATCTCAAAATTGAAGCCCATTGGAATTGGTGCACACTTTTGGAGAGCCCAAAAAGAAAACCTCGTTAGACTCGATGGAGTCGCCAGGCCTGAAATATCAACCAGTCGGTGACTCGGATTGAGTTGAGTTGAGTCCGACCGAGTTGACTCGAATCAATGAATTTCTGAGTGGATGACTCGGTCAGAACCGAGTTGCTGAGTGCGAGTTTCCGAATGGAGTGAGTTTGAGGATGTCCAGTTGAGCTGTTGAATGACGATCCTCCTTCCGATCGGTGCTTTTCTCCACCATCGGTGTCCACCTTTGCCGTCGTTGGCAGGATGAGGCTCTGACGACACCGATTGCAATGACGATGGCATGACAACCTCGACACAAAGCTGCGATGTAGACTGAGAGGAGAACGAAGGCAATAATAGATCTGGATGAGCTGAGGATGACGCAACGTCAATCGAAGATGACTGTAAGGGTCCTGGGAGGCCGGTGAAGTAGTGTGTCGAGTATGGCTAGTCGCTGACAAGTATTGCACTGAAACGATTACAGCTTGGGTTTGAAATCGAGCTCAGAGTGAGTCTAGGGTTTGGAATTGGGGAAAATTGAAATTGAAATCTACTGAATATGTAAAACACGGAAGCAATGAAACGATAGAACACGGAAGCCACAAGGTACCAAGATCTGATACCATAGGCTCTAATACCATGTTAGGAATGGCTTATTGAAGAAGAAAAGTGCTGAAAGCGTAAAGAAAATGCAGAAAAGCTTAGGCACTACATCTTGTTCTTTTTCTCATTGATAGTGAACAGTGTACATTGAAGATTATATAGCTATGATAAACTAGAGTGATGACTCACATTTACCCATACATGATTAAGAATAAAATGAAGCAGAAGCAGGATTGCACCAAATTAAAGAAAAGTTAGAGCGCGCTTTAATCGTGTTTTGATGTATATATATATCCCCCACGTCGACAGGAAATGCACGCTTAGTTGCTCTAGTACAAAGAAAACCACCATGTAATACTCCTGTCTCCAAAGAAATTGATAATTAATTTGTCGATGTAATCCAATCCTCACTTTGCTTATCTTTAATGATTTAATCCCGCTTGCATTGGATTTATGAAACGATGGTATTCCACATATTTATGAAAAATAGAAACTACGGCTAATGTATTCATATAACCAGAAAACTGAATGTCATCCTCACGATCTAATATTCAGCGCAGTTGTTTTTTATGTCAATTAATCTCCGCATAACTCGTTTATGAATTTCATAAATTATGAATAAAAAAATGGCATAAAAGCATTACAAAATTGCGAACCTTCGAATTTTGTACATATTTCGATCATATCGTTAAGCATTACTTAAATTAATCGATTATTTCTTTCTAGACAACAGATCAAAACTTACCTTACCAGCAAATATTATACGTGGATATCCATTCAATCACTTGCGATCATTCTCTTTGTCATATATATAAAAACAAAAGGCCAATAGAACAACAATGGACGGCTCGAACAATGGTGCGTGTTTCACTTAGTTTGGAGTTGACTAAAGGATGTCTGGACAAACACGATTAAAATCACAAAACAAAATGGTCCATCATCCTAAGAATGATCGATGCGCATGTATTCAAATCCACATGGTCAACACAGACTCGTGTTATTCATTTTCAACACGGATGATAATGAGTACGTACGCCGAACCCTACTTCATTTTTTTCTGTACATATTTTTAGGGCAAGTTGTTCATGCTCATCATTCTCATGGGTTGCTGGCTAGGGCATGGCCCGTGGGGGTTACTATTCCTTTCCTATGTGTCAATTCTTTTGCCATCATGCACACCTCACGATGAGATCAACATGCCATCATATAAGGTAATTCAGTACGTACGTAGGTAATTTCATATTGCATGCATATAGTTAATTAAGCCAATAGAGTTAATTAAGCCAATAGTACTCTATCATGAGTATCATCCTTCATCCAACATAGTCTTATATATAGATAAGTGGCTGTGTTCTCATAATCTTGCCAAAAATTTAGAAACAAATAGAGCTAGCAGGTTGGGTTCTTGAGGAACAGTTGGGGGTCGAGTTAAGATTGTAAACAGATATATATATATATATATATATATATATACACGCGCGCGCGCGCGCGCGCACATAATTGTGATCGATCAATTAAAGACAGTTTAGCTTAAGTGCAAAAATATGATGAACAACTAATTAATATGATCGGCGGTAAGGTAGCAAGTCACAAGATATGACATGAGCATGAGGTCCAAGAGTGGTCATTTTCTTTCGGGCAAAGGAACATTTCTGAATGCAAGAGAGGACAAGAAAAAGATCCCAAAGGATTGGATGGGTGTGACGACGAGGATTATTCATTTCATTTTCTTTTCAATTTCGACTCTCAAAGAACGTGAATAGCCGTAGATAGTGTCCTACTCTTACTCGAGTGCGAGCCGCGACTCCTTGCTTCGATTACGGACTTCTTTGTCACAAGCATATAGGTTCTCAAATGGAGTAATGATCCAATAGAGCAAACTAAATTTAAGTATTGACAATTCAAACTATTTTCCTAAACATAAACAACTTGTATGTTTTATAGGACCAAGCTTCATTTTGTATATAGGCAGGGTCGGCTTTGAGGGAGAGCAAGCAGGGCATCCGCCCACCGCTCAAACTATTCAGGGGTTTAATTTTTTTTTTACGGTATAAGAAATTAAAATTAAAAAAAAAAAATTTACGTACACTTTGAAAGACTTCCTCTTTGTGTTTCTCAACTTCTCTTATTTTTTAATATTCACTCATCCCAATTTTTCAAGTTCTATCATCGATCATGGAGAACATAACTCATATACTCATTACAAATAAATGGAGAAGATGAAGACGATTCATCTTCCTCACAATCATTTGATTCTTTTATTTGTCACTCTCCATATAAATAAGGCTAGTAATTCATCTGAGTTAACCTTATCTCTCAGTCGATTTGGTGTATGGACTGCAAGTGCAGGTACTGTACTAATACAAAATCAGGTAATTTCAGGAGTTCAGTTTATTATTCGATCAATTAGTCTCACTATTGTTATATTGTTGTTGTAATTTGTGCAATTGAGAAATCATTTGTTTTCTTTCCTTTAATTTCTTAGAAAGACTTACTCGTGAGTTGAAATGAAGATTCCCACCAATTGTTTGATATAATGCCTATGACTCCTATGAGGCTCTAACTCATTTTAACTTATTTAAAAGAAGAAGAACAAGATAATGAAATGTGTTGAGAATGTCCATCTTTAGGTGCTTTAACTTGAGCAAGTCAGTAATATTTAATAGGAAAATGATAATTTTCTTTGTCTCTTCATTATTTATTTGTATTCTTGTATATTTGATTTGTTTGCAACCATTATTCTTCAAATAATATTATTATATTTTATTATCATGTTGCTAAATAACTCAATAAAAAAACTTATTTAAGAACAATATTGATATTAATATATATTTTGGTTGTTTGCAGTTATTTTATTTTATCTAAAATTTATTAATTTTTTTCTTATCAAGAATCTAAGTTAAGTTTTTATTTTGGCCTTTAATTTTTCAGGATCGGCCCTGTATATACGTTCTATATATAATTCTATGGAGCTCAACGCTAGGCTGATGAAAAGTCTAGAACATGGAAAGCTGCCGAAGTCGATCAGTATCTAGCCCCACACGGTGTAGAAAATACATACACAAGATTTGGTTAATTAATCAAATTTTCATGGCTGTGATCGGAAGGGAGGTGAAAGAATTCGACGGAGAAAGGAAGCTTCCCATCTAGTCACTATCAGCCTTTGACTCCGGTAGAGCTTATTAGTTAATTAACTTGACCAGGTGTACGTCCTGGCACGCGCTTACTCGCTTGAGTCCCGGCGCGGGTTTGCAAACAGTATCTGGTTCAGACTACAGTCACGGCACGAGTCTTATATATATCATGCACTTTGCCCTAATTAATTGAAGGGCCCTTAATTTAATTAAACATGCAAATGATGGATATCGATGAGATGAAGCTTTGATTAAGGATATGATAATCAGTTATTTAGCTAGCTAGCTTATAGATTGCTTTATTTTCTTCGGAAAAATCGAGTCAGGGACAAGTAATTACCTCTAAGTGGTTGACCATGCATTTGATTAAAGTCCACATTAATTAGGTGACAAGTCCAACAATTTTTTTTCTTTCGATAAGTCGATAGAAGGCTGAGAGTTATTGGGGTTTAAATTTGGGTGGTGAGCAAGGAGACACACTACCTTGGTCACTAGATCAATCACAAATGCTCAATTGACTAATTTCTTGAGAAGATAGAGAATTATTCACTCACAGTTGTTAGGGCTGGGAATCGGGCCATTCGGTTCAGTTTTTACTAAAAATCAAAACCAAACCGAACTTTTTTCACAGTTTGGTTCAGTTCGGTTTTTTCTTTTTTAACAAGTAAAACCGCGACCAACGGTTCAGTTCAATTCGGATAAACCTTCTATTTTTTTCGGTTTTTGTTTAATAAAATTTGTTCTGAAAAACAAACTTACCGGAAAAAAAAACTACTTACAAGTGCTTACAGCTACTATCTATTATAATAGTACACAATAATTATAAGTTTTGATACACAAACCACCTATGACAGTACACAAATCACCTATAATAGTACTATTATAACAGTGCACATCATTATATCATGATATTTTTTTCCTATCTATTATAACAGTACACAAAGTCACAAAACACCTATTGAAGCATACTATAGCAGTAGACTTCGGATGACAAGAAATTTCAAACTTTCAACACATGAAATTCAAATGTCCAATAACAATTACTTGAAAAAAGCAGTCCAAGTTCAACAATTACTTAAAAAAACAGTCTTCAAGTTCAGCCATTACAACAACAAAAAATAGCAACTAATGCAACATCTTCCTAACATCATCAGCAGGTCAGTAGCTATCCAACAACAACTACTTCCCAGCAGCAGCAAAAATAACTCATGTAAGAGCATCTCAAACATCATGTTAAAAACTTAAAAACAACACCAATAAACTTTAGAACTCAAAAGTATAATACATAGTTACTTACCAAATATGTCAAGCATGAGTAGCCAGTTTCAAGCTTGAGTAGCAATCAAAGATGGCAACTCGTCTCTCCTTGCCAGTTTGAATATTTCTATATAAAAAAATTAGCTAACAATAATTCAATCATATACAATCAAATCAATAGAAAACATTCAAGAAAGTATACTAAAAGTATAAACAGATTCATTTACTATCCTCAATTTCTTCACATTCTTCCATATCTTGGATAGTTGGCACAATACTCACTGCAACATGAATAGTAGTGAGCCCAATTTTTTGAACATATTAGTGTCTCCACCGTTCTAGGACTTAAGGAGCTACAAAATAGATTGATTACCCGACCACTTGTGCTAAATGATGCTTCTGATGCTATAGTTGATACAGGAATAGCAAGAACATCTTGAGCAACTTTATATAGAATGGGATACTTGGAAGTCTCATACACTCTCCACCATTGTAAAATATCAAAGGTCTTTGTATCCCCTTCGGTCCTATCAGCTAGATATTTATCAACATCATTATGCACTATTCTTACTTCCTCATCTCTCTTTTTTCTCTCCTTTTCAGCAAGCTTCTTCTCCATATCAGTAAGAGCACTAAGGTCTACAAGCTCCATTTGACCACTTTGAGAACTACTGGACACATTTTGTTGCATTTCTTTACTGGCCAAAGCTTCACCCTCATACACTTGATACATCTTATACAACAAACCTTTCACCACCTTGTAATTTTTTTCAACCCTCTCATCAAACTCATCATATAACACTTCAAAGTAAAATTGAAAATTGTTGAGCTTACGACGAAGATCAAGAACAACAGTAATGAACATATATGGATTGACATTCTCAAACTTCTCCCAATACTTGTTATATTTCTCTTGCATGGGTTCAGAAATAGTAGAAAGCAACACACCACAAGTTTCTTTCAATAAACCATATATCTTAATCAAATCACGCAACATAGTATGGACTATTGGCTTATTTGAGAAATAAACATTCATAGTAATCTCATAAAATGGTTTTAAAAGGCAGCAAACTCCTCAGCCAAAAATCAATCATCACTACTAGGTGGCACCTCTCTTACCTTCTGACCCAAATCATTCTGAAAATACCTAAGGAAATCACCATCATCTTCTACCATTCTATCAAAGGCTTTTCTAAAATTCAAGGCTGATTGCAACGTTAAGAAAGTAGAATTTCACCTAGTAGCAACATCCATAATCACAATCCCCTTACTCTCTACTTTCACTAGTTCAATACATTTCTTAAAAACATTTAGTCTTTGAGGAGAAGATCTAACATATTTTACAGAATTTCTAACGGCTTGGATGTAAGTATTCATTACTGTCAACCCCTCACATACAATAAAATTGAGGATGTGAGCAACACACCTCATATGCAAGTGCTCTCCATCATGTAAAAGAGCAATAGGAGTTGTCCAATTACCTATTCTCTTAACTATATCCCTTAAAGCCACATCATTTGAAGAAGCATTGTCTACTGTGATTGTAAGCACCTATTCAATTTCTCATTCAAGTAACTTCTCCTCTATCAAGTTAAAAATTGAGTCTCTCGTATTGTTTGAAATAGGGCAGAAATTCAGAATTTTTTTATGCAAATGTCAATTTTCATCTACAAAGTGAGCGGTGAGAACCATGTAGTTTATATTTTGAAGTGAAGTCCAAGTATTGATTGTTAAGATAACCCTCTTCCCCTTCAAGGCATTCTTTAAATGGCTCTTTTTAAAAATGTACCGATTCCACACATACTTACCTATTGTCTTACGACAATGCCTCTTTTAAAAAGGATTCAATTTTGAATTAAATCATATAAACCCTTCCCCCTCAACATGTCTAAAAAGTAACTCATCTATAACAATCATTTTAGCACAGACTTCAATTATCTCTTGCTGAGTATGCCCCACAAATTTCAACCCATCACTTTTAAATTCTAATATCTTCTGCCCCAATCTTCTCTATATTTGGTTTATACTTTAAGCATCTTTCAACATGCGCAAAAAGGGTTGAAGTTCCATTTTTAGGTTCAGCCATAAAAAAAATTCACAATAGTTGCATGTATCCCTTACTCTATGTTTTCCTTTATACCATTCAAATTTTTTAATAAAATGATCCCAGGCATCAGACTTTTCATTGTCCTACATGAAATTCAGAAGCTCTTCCTTAGTAGGTTCAAGTCCTCCTTCGGCCTCTTGATCACTACTCTCAGCTCCTTGTTCACTCTCAGTAGTATTAATAGTTGTGGGAGCATCTAAAGTTTCTCCGGATGGTAAGGGAGCACCACTTGTTGCTGGTGTTGATGAATCACCAACACTAACAGGAATCTGCCAGAATTAACATTAAATGAACAAAACCCAAAACCCAAAATATGCAAGAACACAACACGAAAGCCGAATACAAACTTGAGAGCGAGCAGAAGAAGTTGTTGTCGTCTTTCGAACCTTATTTGAGGGAATTGAGGCTGCTTGTATTGAAGTTGATTCTGACTTCCCTCTCTGACCTCTCTTCCTCTACACATTAAGTCACAAAAATTAAACACATGAATCACCAGACACCACCACTAGTAGGAACATTACTTCAACTTGATATGTTCAGCATAGGCTGCCTAGCTAATAAAATTAAACACATGGTTGTTCGGACACAAATGCAGCTAACTTCTAAGAGCTAACAAACCTTGAGATGTGAGATGCTGATGAGTGATAACCAGTTAACATTTTGCTGAAGATTACCCCAAATCAAGGTAATCACAACTCTCAACCTCTTGAACAAGTCTGTCAAATCAATAAAGTGAACAAAAAATTGACGAATTAATAAATTGAATAAAGAGAACAATTACCCAAATCATAGAGAGAGAGAGAGAGAGTTTCAGTCGAATAGGGTTTCTAATTTTCCAATATAGTGAATAAACTGAATATACATGTGGGGAGTGTGGGCTTTGGGCTTTTGGGCATAATAGATTAATAGCTGGGCTGTGGCCAAGTGGTTTATGTGAATATAAAACGACATCGTTTTGCAACTTTCGGGTTTTTCGAATTTTTGGTTTGGTTCGAATTTTTGAAATCCGAAACCGTAACAGAACCAAATTTGTTCAGTTTTTGGGTTTTCAAGTTTTTCGAAATCGGATTTTTTTCGGATTCGGCTCGATTTCGGGCTGAATTTTTTCGGTTTTCGGTTTGAAAATCCTAGTCGTAACGGTTGTCATAAGAAATGACGTTATATATTCGAAATTAATATACGAATGCAGTCCATTTGTAATTGTTGTAATTAAATATGAAAGCTTAAAACTCAAAATACGCACGACCAAGCCAACTTTCGGAAAGAATTTAGCAAAAGTTTAGACAGTGAATACCAAACTTAAGAGATAAGAGCAACTCCAGCAGATTTCCTATAAATTATTTTTAGCTAAAATATAAAGATTTTCTCTTAAAATTCACTCCAGCGGCTCCCCTATCTTATTAGCCAATTTAGAGATTCCCTATATTTCATGTTTTCATCCCCTATTCCTATACCGAAAACATAAATTATAGGTAACGAAACATTCAATATTGTAATTAATACTTTCCTTCTAGATTGTAAATGTAATTAATAATTATATTAATAAATAAATATTTTATTATCAACCAATCAAAACTAAGCATATGTTTAAATCTAACTACATTTTAAGTGATATTGCTGGAGTAAATTTATACAAGTGATTAGCTAAAATAGGTTTCGGCTTCATTTTTGAACAAAATAAGTAAACTTTATGTGATATAGTTGGAGTTGCTCTAACACAGTTACAAGTGACAGTGACGAAGTTTTTCGAACTAAGATGCATGATGAGTAGAATCAATGTCAAAACAGGTTGCTTCAATCTCGATCTGACCTAACTTAAGTCTTTTGAATTTTTGAATGTGTAAGCTAGAGAGGTCAACGCCGTTCTTCATCAATTTTTGTTTCTTTTACTTTTTTGTTCTAACCTCACTATCTGCATAATTTTTGATAATCTATGTGTGGCTTTTAGGATCTCATTTTGATTAGAAGTCGAAGATGAATGAATAATAGTCATTCATTTGGTCCTTACAGTAATCAACTGGTCCTTCTTGTCGACTCTACAAGTTTAAGATTCAGGGAATCCAAATGGGGAAATATCGGACTAGCTAAATTCCATCTTCGTGGAGCACATAGTTACTTACTGTAGTCAAGTCCACTACTACACTATATATAGCTACTCATTAACTACCCACCATTGGCTGACTTAAAATGTTTTAATCTGGTTAAGCCATCGATATTCTTCCTTTAATTTTCCTTCCAAGTCCCAAACTTGTTGGCTTAATTTTGGCTTATATATGAGGTCATCTTATCCTTATTCGATCTTTTTGTTGACAGCAACCAAGATTAACCATACGAAACTTCAACTCGTAATGTTGTCCAATCACCTTATTGGGGGTATAATATGATGCTGTTTCTACACTATAATAGGGTCTAATTGAACGATGTGATTAGGACATCATGTATTATATATTTACACTAGCAGAACAAACATTATTGTTGACGAATTTAAAAAAAGAAAAGGTTGACGACACATTTTTTCGTCGGCTATTCTGTATTTTAGCCAACGAAGAAAAGTATCTTCGACTAAAGTAATTACGCCGACGAGAAAAAAAAAAGTCGTCGATTTTTTCTGAAAAAAATTGTCGGCTATAATACCGACTATAGCCAACGATTTTAACACATTATTTCATCGGCCATACTATAGCTGACGACATTATACATCATCGGCTATAGTTATTGGGTTTATATTCCCAGACCGCCACTTTCCTCTCTCAAAAACCTTAAAAAAAATTATCTCTCTCTCTCATATCTCTACCTCTCCCTCCGCCGCCGTCGCCTCTCCCTCCTCCACCGCTGCCTCGCCCTCTCCACTAAAAATATCCTAATTAATATTTCAGTTTTGAATTTGTGAAATATAATTGTAATTTTATTTTTGGTGAAATTATATGTGGTTTGGTGAAGTGATTATGGTTTTGTGAAGAATGTAGATGGTGAAGTGATTATGGATGGTGAAGGAATTGCAAATCTAGATTTCTGGAAATAAAAATTCAGATATACAGTTTTTTTTTCAGATCTGGAACTTTAGCCGACGAGTTTATTTTTCGTCGGTTAAAGTCCACACTCACTACAAGAAAAACGCACTTAGACCGCGGAGCATTTCCGTCGTCTAAGTGTCTTTTTTCGTCGTCTAAGTACTTAGACGACGGAACCTCCGTCCTCCAAGTTCCGTGCTCCAAGTGCTGTCGTCCAAGCACTTAGACGACGGAGAATTTCATCTCCGTCGTCTAAGTTCACTTGGACCGCGGACATTCTCCGTGGCCCAGGTAAGCACCTGGACGACGGAGATGAAATTCTCTGTCGTCCAAGTGCTTATTTAATTTTTTTTTAAAAATTAAATTGTAATTAAATATTAATAATTTAATTTATTAATAATTGAATTTAAATAATGAAAAATATTAAAATTAATTAAATAAACTAAATTTGTAATATTACTCAATTAATTAATTAAATAATTAAAATTAATTTGTACATACATAATCGAAAAATGAATAAAAATTAAAATATTATTCGAAATGCGGAAAGAAACGAGATAATAAACTACTAGCTAATACACTGGAGGAGCATATGCGCCGCCGAGTCCCCCGCCTCCAGTCGGGTCCTCGTCGTCGGGGTATGGGTTCGGAGGAGGTTGACATTCTCCTCGATATTGTTGCATGAGGGCGATGAGTTGGGTTATTTGTGCTTGTTGCTCATCAAGTCTTTGACGCATGGATTGATTTTCCTCTCATGCCAGTCGAGCCTCTTGAATGGCTGCTTCGACGGCCGCAGCCTGAGTCCTTCTCCGCCCCGAACCTCCCGTAGATGATGAGTCGGAGGTCGTCGACAAATCTCGAACCACCTTAGGTCCGAACCCTCTAACATCCTTGCTAGCTCTACGACCGTAGACCTCATCCGCGATTGCAATTTGGCTCTTCATGAATAGAGGATGCAGGTCTTCCGGCGGCAAATCTGGGAACGCAAGCTGAGTGTTAGCCAATTCTTCCTGCGCACGCTCTACTTCCCTTGCCTACAAAAGAATAATTAAAAAAATTATAATGAAATAATATTTAAATAATAATTACTAAAATTAAAAGCATATATATATCACTTATGCCGTATTGACTCGCTTCATTATCGAGCACAGGCGTCACGTACGCGCTTATACTTGTATCGAGATATATTAGGGTGTTTGGAGCCCTTATTCTTGTGCTCCTTAGCTATTTGAATGAGTTGCTTGGCGCCGGAAGAATGGTGTTTTTCCTTCTTCCCCCAGTTGGCTTTGTTGACTTCGGAGAATTTCTGTTAGACAACATAATTAAATCATTAAAAAATTAATAAGTAACTAAAATTAAAATAATTCAATTATCTTAATTGAAATAAAAAAAAGTAAACACCTTATATTCTTCATCTTGAAAGTGGTTACACAACCACTGCCACTCATATTCTCTATCCCCACGCAGCTCTACGGGGGTAGGCACGGGACCGATATTTTCGAAGTACTGATGGAGCCTGTACTTCCAATCACGGTAGATGGAGTTGGCGGTTTGGTTGATATGCCTTAACATCGCCGGTGTCGGATCCACCTCAAATTGTTCATATCAGAAATAAATAGAAAATTATAATCGTATATATTATGAAATTATAACTAATATTAACAATATTATATAATAACTAAAATTGTACGTATTACGTACCGAAAGTTCTTTAAAGAGTTTCGCCTTCTCATCATCCAGCACCTCCTTCCAAGTAGGGGCAGTGAGACGAACCCGGCTACGAAAGATTGACCATATGCTATGCGCTAAGAGACTTGCTAGCTGAGCTGTGGGAGGGCCACCGGTGAATTCATCGTAGGGCAAGTCGATCTTTTTCCCGGTCGCCTTGCAAATTTTGTCCGCTTTGCCCCCTTTAACGAGACCGCAAGTCCTTTTCGATTTCGGGTCAGTCGGGGCCCTCCTTTGCTTACGTCGGGCGCTGTACATGATAGATTCAGAGGTCGAGGACGCCTGAGTACTTGCTGTTGAACCTGTACCGGGCGTCGGACTTGAATAGGGGTCGACGTCATCACTGCTGGAGATAAATAGGGCAGCGGTAATTTTCCCAGAAGGCGCTGCCGACAGACCAGATGAAGGGTCCAGATTGAGGGCGTCGTCGCCCTTCTGTTCAACCCAACCAACTTGGTTCGCCAAGCGGCGGAGCATAGCATCTTCTGCCTCCTGTTGGGTTTTTTTCTTGCCGGATGGAGCCATTTAAACTTAGGAGTACGTTGTTAAAATACCTACTTACCATAATAATTACAACTAAAAATTTACGCTAATTAAGTGCGGTTAAGATTTAAATAGAGTACATTAGCTTGGCTTTTTGGGTCGTTCAATGGACGTGCGACCCGCGCGATAAAGTGTAAATTTTCAATTAATCAGCATTGGTTCAATCGAAAAACATGGCCAGTTAGGGATAGAGATAACGTGAGAGGCAAGACTAATTTCGACAAAACACCCCGAGGCTAACCAAATGAATGGTATATACTCTATTGGTGTCGTCTTTCTTAGATCCAAAACCTGTCACCAGTCATAACCCGTTTCTAGACACCATGTCCGACATTCGGCCAATTTTTCAAAAATTTACACTCCATCAAGTCCTTTGCAAACTCCACCCTCAACCTCGTGTCCATAACTTCACTTAGGTTATGGTGTGCGGTGATGAAATCCACACATCACGAGGGGTTAGGGAGATAAGCTAGGAAAAGATGCGTCATCTATTCCAAAGAGTGCGACTTAATAAACCAAGCTTATGTACTAAATTTAAATCAAAGATGTACTACCATACTAGAAAATACACATAATTATCAATTAATTAAAACAATAAATAATGACAATAATGAAATATTATTTATCATGCATTTAATAATAATTATTCATTTACCAATATAATTAATTATTATTAACAATAATTATTATTACTATTATTTAATTACAATAATTATTATTTACCAAATAACAACTAATAATGATTACCAAATATTAATAATAACAACTAAATAATTATTATAATTACAACTATTAATTACTTAAAACTAATTATTTAAAACTATTTAGAAATTAAATAATTACTTAAATAAAAATAATGTAAATAAGGTAAAAAATAGAATTATTACCTCACCGGAATGTCGCCGGAATATCGGGAGAGTAGAGTCGTCGGAGAGTGGGAACCACGCCAGAATCTGAGTCGCCAGAGCGTCGCCGGAGGAGGAAGGCCGGAGGAGAGGAGAGGAGAGAAGAGGAGGAGAGGAGAGGAGATGGAATGAGAAAAGGAGGGGGAAGACTGTTCTATATATAGGCGTTCACCTAGACGACGGAGCGCTGTTTTCCGTCGTCTAAGTGGACTTGGACGACGGAAACGCGCTTTTCCGTCGTCTAGGTGACCGTTTCAAAATTTTCAAACGGCGCCCAATTAAAGGGCAGGACGTTATGAACCGCCATAAATTTGAACTTAGACGACGGAGAATTGATTTTCTGTCGTCTAAGTGAAATTGCAAGCGGTGCCGAAAATTGAGGAGGCAGATCGAACCGCCATGATTTTCAACTTGGACAACGGAGAATGACCATCTCCGTCGTCCAAGTGCAATTTACTTTGAAAAAAAATTAAATATTAAAATGAACCGCCATGGTTATTGAACCTGGACGACGGAGACGATCATTCTCCGTCGTCCAAGTGAACACCTGGACGACGGAGAATGACCATATTCGTCGTCCAGGTTCAAATTACGTAAAAAAAAATTTTAAAATTAATTCACTAGGAATTTAGCGATCTATCATTCGAATGAAATAGTCGTACAATATCGATGAACACATCGTATATATGAACAGTTAAATTTGAAACGACGAATAATTTTACGTCTTTAAACTTGTTAAGTATCTACTAATCTTAACGACTTAATGGTTCATAAGTATAGGCTCATTTGCACCAGAGTATTAACGAAATTGAATTTGGACAAAACAACCGTTGGATACGTTCGCCGTAACATAATATATAATTACAATAATTTTCATAAAATAATAAGTTCGTGAAGGGTTTCATTGGCACAGTCAACCGCAAAACCGAGAATTTCACAAACCGGAAACGTGGATACAAGACATTTCGCAACTCCGATTTTCGAACCGTCGAAGCTCACACACCAAGAATTGTTTACTCTAAAGTCTTGATGAAAAGAATATGCATTGGAAGATGGTCTAGATGGTCGTTGTCTTAGAAAAAATTACAAAATCTACACCTGGACGACGGAGAAGCTCATCTCCGTCGTCAAGGTTCAGAGACCCTGAATTCAGGGGTTAGGGGCCTTACTGTTTAGGGCATAGGGTCGTCCAGGTTCAGAGACCCTGAATTCAGGGGTTAGGGGCCTTAGGGTTTAGGGTATAGGGTTTTTCACTTGGACGACGCAAATTCCCTTCTCTGTCGTCCTAGTGAGTACCTGGACGACGGAGAATGACCTTCTCCGTCGTCCAAGTGTACAAACCCTGAATTCAAGGGTTAGGGCCTTAGGGTTTAGAGTTTAGGTCGTCCCCGGTCATTTATGTGTCCGTTCAATTATTCTGATTCAAGAATATAATTAAAAAAATGATCGATCGATCCGATCTGCTAGATTTAGGGTCGAGGATTTAGGGAGATAGCTCAAGGTATTTATGTATGAACTTTCCTTCTCGCATGATATATAGATTTAACGCCGTAATAAAAACAACATATATATATACTACATTTGTGCTCACAATAATACTATCACATGTCGACATAATCAATCATAGAATAATATAGTATAATTTCTGAAACATTTATTTCATTAATGGGTCGCAATATATAATCATATATAGGGACCCATAATTAATCCAATTTACACATAAATATTATTTAAAAACAATTAATCGAACGAAAACTTCTTGAGGAAGCTTCTTGGACATAATAGAAAGCTTTCACCGTTTTTACTACCCAAAGCCCAAAATACCCAAAAGGCGAAATCTGGAATTAATTTCTCCGTTGTCCAGGATATATAATTTGGAATAATTAATTAATTTAATTTAATTTACGTACGTCGGTCGATCCGATCTGATCGAGCATGGACACGTGTAATTAATTAATTAAGTACAAAAATATTAAGATCTACGTACATATATACATTCTCCTCCTTATAATATTTATATTAATTATTGATCGATGATGCATCATATATTACAATAGTTACATAAATTAATTACCAATTAATTTTTCTCGTCTTAGTTAAGTAGTCATCATCATAATCCTTATCATCCTCGTCCCCGGTATCCGATTGCTCATCCTCCTCATCATACTCAACATCGTCCGACGAATAACCTGAGTCCTCGTCCGCGTCCTCATCCTGCTCGTCTTCTTCATCTTCTTCATAATGGCATCGATAATCTCATCTTCAGTTAGATCTGTACAACCATCAGACATGGGTAACCGTTCACCATCTTGAACCAGGTCCATTATATCGGAGCGGATGACAGAAATATTAGGCTCTTGATAGGCAGGAATGTCTCTTTCTGGTTCAGCAGCATCTTCAGTCGTCGGCGGTGTCCCTTCAATTGTCTCTGTATTCCATATTCCTCGATGAAAGATATGGTTCACTATTTTCCACCCTTCACCGGCTTTCGGATCGTCGAGATAGAACACCTGCCTAACTAAGGTGGCGAGAGTGAAAGGCTCATCCTCATACCAGCTTGAGCTTGTATCGACTGATAATAGTCCCAGGTCTTCCTTTGTACGCTTGAACCATCTGCACTTGAATAGGAAAACGTTGACATCATTCCCGTAACATAGCTGAACCACATATACAATAGCCCCGTAATATAGATCATTGTCTTTCCCAACCGCTACCCCACTGTTTTGTGTTATTCTTCCTTCATCTCGGGCCAATGAATGGAACTTTACACCGTTCACAAAACATCCGGGATAAATATAGTGTTTAAACGGCTTTCCTGCTAGCAAGTGCTTTGGCCATGACCACCGCCCCCGTGGTTTTCAGATTTTTGCAGATCAATCATCTGCGAAAATGGGCAAATATAAGGGTTTGCTTTCTACAAACATGATCGATATGTATATAAATTACTAAATACCGAGACGTACGTACGTACCCATTGGAAGAAATAATCTGGAAACTTCTTCTTAACCATTTTCTCAATCCACGCCGAACTCTTGTTTTGATTTAACGTCTGAAGCCTCTCCCTGTATGACATCATGTACGGCTCAACTTCTTCACAGTCTCGCAACACTACCCAATGTTCCTCAATAAGTTCTTCCCGTGTTAACGATTCCTTTAATACTCCTCTAAACGGTCGGACGACATTGGTGACGACAGAAAGATTGATACAGACACTGCGATCGGAGGCAGTGGGAGGTGGTGGATCTTTGAGGTACCTGTTGCAGTAAGTAACACACTCATGCATTAGGTATGTCTCTGCTATGGAGCCATCCGGGGCCGACCTATTTTTGACGAATGACTTATACTGTCCAAGCTGTCTACAAATCAAACATACAATAAGAATAAGTACATATAGCTAGCTAGTAATCTCCAGTGGAACAAATTATGAATCGAAAAACCTATATAATTAATTAGTTGTACGTACCTTTCTTGAGGATACATCCAAGTGTACTGGACCGGACCAGAAATGAGCACCTGCTTGGGCAGGTGGATCATTAGGTGAATCATGATGTCAAAGAAAGTAGGGGGAAAAATTATCTCTAGTTTTCAAATGATGTGCACAATTTGTTGTTGCAATTCCAGCACATCTGACTTATTTAATTCTCTGGCGCATAATCTCTGCCACCATCTGCACAATGCCACTATTGGTTCTACGACGTCACGAGGCAAATATGGTCGAATTACCACTGGAATCAGACGTTGCAGCATAACGTGATAGTCATGTGTCTTTAGACCAACAAACTTGTGTTGCACCTCGTCTACTGCTCCAGTTATAGTAGCTGCATACGTAGCCGGATAACGAACACCCTTAAACCAGTGAAATACAGAACGTCTAAGTGTCGGCTTCACTGTGTAAGGTGCATCTGGCATCTTGTTGTACACTCATTTCCTATCCCTCCTCAACCACAAGGGACGACATAGATTCATTGATTCTAGATCTTTGCGCGCTTTGGGAGTATCTTTAGTCTTGAACTTAATACCGAGAATTGTTCCCACCACGCTGTCGCACACATTCTTTTCTATGTGCATCGCGTCCAAGTTGTTCCTCAGCTTCAACTTCGACCAGTAAGGGAGTTCAAAGAATATACTCTTGTGATCCCAATAGCTCAGATCATGTGCAGGAATTGGATTGCATTTCTTTACATCCGCGTCATTGCTCAACACACCAAAGTCGAAATAGCTCAACCTCTCTAAAATCTTTTCGCCCGACCAACTACGGGGTTTAGGATTGTTCTCTACCGTCCCGTCGAAATGAGCTTCATCCTGTCGCCATGGGTGGTCGTGAGAAAGCCATCTACGGTGACCCAAGTAACACATGTACCTTCCCCGCGTGCCAACTAGATTTCACGCCGTCCAAACATATAGGACATCCTTTATATCCTTTTGTCCTACAGGCTGCCAACATCTCATACGCTGGAAAATCGCTGATCGTCCACATTACAGCAACCCTCATCGTGAACATCGTGTCAGTGAATTTTTCATAAGTTGGGACTCCATTTTCCCACAACAGTTTCAGCTCGTTGATCAAAGATCTGAGGTAGACATCTAAGCACTTCCCTGGAGATTTAGGACCTGGAATTAGTACAGTAAAGAAATTAAATTTCTTGTTCATGCACATCCACGGAGACAAGTTGTACGGCATCAGAATAACTGGCCAAGTGCTGACTGCGGAGCTATTACTTCCCTAAGGATTGAATCCGTCTGTAGATAGGCCAGGTCTAACATTTCTAACCTCTGCAGCAAAGTCTCCAAATTCTCTGTCGAAATGTTTGAAACCCTCCCCATCCGCGGCGTGTCGCAAGACATCGTCATCTATTCGCTTTTCTGCGTACCATCGCATCGCCTCTGCTGTGTGTAGAGACATGTACAGGCGCTGCAATATGGGAATCAAGGGAAAATATCGAACAACTTTCACAGGAATTCTCTTTTTCGAACTCTTACTATTCAGCTCATATCTGCATTGGCCACATACGGGACAGTAGTCCAAATCTTTATACTCTTTGTAAAATAGCACACAATCATTCGGACATGCGTCAATTATCCTGTACTTTAGGCCGAGGCTGCTCAAGATATTTCTAACCTTATAATGAGATTTAGGAAGATTGTGATCATCAGGAAGCAACTTACATATTTGCTCCTGAATTTCATCAAAAGCACTCACTGACATTTTGTGCTTCACTTTTATCTTCATTTGCTCCATCACATATTGCAACACATTCTCTCGACATCCAGGGAACACCGGGGTCTGCGCTTCAAGTAGCATCTGGTTGTACTTATCCATCTCACTAGTGTCAGTGGCCAAGCTAGCAGCGGAGAATGTGTCATCATGCTCATGAGTGGTACTGTAACCTCCGTCTTGATGTTGGTGTCCACCATGACTAAATCCCGGAAACGCATCATGGACCAAATCTGCAGTTGGGTTGCAAGCTGGGGGTCCGGTACCACTGCCGCTGGATGAGGCACCCTGGTAACTGTACCCTGAGCTGAAGTCTGCTGAGCTGAACTCTACTGCTTCACCATGCTCGCTCCATGTAGTGTAACTCCACATCATACCATTTTCGTACAGGTGTTGCACCATAACATTAACCTCCACATACTGACAATTAAGACATTTCTGGCACGGACACCTGAAACGCTTCTTTCCCTAACCATGTTCTATCGCAAAATTCACTAATTCACTAATTCCATCCATATACTGGACATCACATCTATTCTTCAACTTCATCCAACTCTTGTCCATACTGCTACAAAATATTATAATTAATTAATTATTACATATATATTAGTCCATTAATTTACGCTTAATTATACGTACTCGATCTACATCCATCAATTACGTAATTTAATATGTGTAGCTAACATCCATGCATGTATATATGTACGTTTTAACTAAATATATATTAAGCAAATTTTAACTGCGTACGTACCTGCTGGCATGCATGGCCTGCTTCTCGATATCAGTTAAGCTAGCTAGCTAGTCATCGGAGATCTTTCTCCTTCTTCTTCGATCTTTAAACTTTCCCGCGGGAGAAGAAGAGAGTTTGGCATCGGGCTTATATAATGCTTCACTTAGACGACGGAGGTGTCGGTACGTCGTCTAAGTGGACGTTACTCGGACCACGGCGTGTCGGTCCGTTGTCCAGGTGATCACCTGGACGACGGAGATGGTATTCTCTGTCGTCCAGGTTTCGCTTGGACCACGGAACAATTATGTTTCCGTGGTCTAAATGATGTTTTCTTGTAGTAACTATAGCCGACGACAACCACTTACCTCGTCGGCTAAAAATACATATAACCGACACCCTCCTACCGACGACGCTATAACCGACGAAGATTCGTCGGTTATAACTATAACCTACGAGATTTTGTAACAAGCCGAGAAAATGTCTTCGTAGTTCTGCAGATAGTGTTATATTTATATATATATATATATATATATATAGACACACACACAAACACTCGATCTTGTATATATGCATGTAATCAATCATGCATGCATGCATGAACTCTTTCTATTTTCAGTCTAGTTAATAGATAAGGCCGAATCCCGGCCGATTATTCATAAGGAATTGAGCTTGGCTATGCTTTCAGTGCTCTAGTACGTTCTTTGAAAGCTATTATATATACGTATACAGTATACTTCGTAGTAAAAATTAGCATACTGTGTAATGCATGTGAGACCTTAATTTCCAGAATAAATATGGTGTAGCAGATTATCTTATGAAGAAGCGTAACGCATAATCACAAGCGTGGTCCATATAGCAGTTTCACATGGGTCCTAATCTTTTCCATGTTATGATATATAGTTTCTTGGCGAAGCTAAGCTAGTACGTTTACATTATATATTCTTCTGAAACCCACGACGAATTTCTACCCTCTCCGGCAAAGGTTCTCACATGAACGTAATTCAAATTCAACATACCAAAATTAACACTACACTCAAAAATAGGATCTGTTGGGTACCTTCCTTTTTTAAAAGAATTCATCATGTTTAAGCTGAACATGGTTCAGTGGAGCCGTACCCCTCTCTGGTATCGATAAAGAGAATGTTTATAAAGTGAGGCAAACAGTGACGTGGGGAGTCGGATCAAACACCCCGTAGCTTTATTCACAAGGAATACCGGAAATTTCAGCACAGAAATCATACAACAGAGAATAAACAATAACAGTATACATGGAAAAAGAAAAGCAAAGCATATAAAATTATGGATAAAGTTGAATTGAAATATGAAACACAAAATAATCATCAATAATTTGAAATCCCAGAGAAAATTCGATGCAAAATGCCATCTCTATTTTTGTCCAATCATTCTCTTTGAGAAAAAAAAAATTGTCAACTAGATTCTTGTAAATTTTTCTCTGTCCGTACTACCCCTAACCGTTCGATATATAAATCCAACTTTGCAGGTCACAAAAGCATAATTCAACTTTGCTTACATACTCAGAGGAAAGAGCTAGGACACATATTCGATCACATATCCAAGCAGTGACATATATTAACCGCGTAAATAAACTTGAGGCTATGGCGGAGGAGTATCATGGCGGGATTTGTGGCGGTAACTGGTGGAGCGGCCAATCGAGACATGCGCTCGTGGCGGCGTCACCATGTTCAGTAGGTTTCAATGATCATCTAGGAAGCTTCGACTGCCCGAACGACTTGGATATGATCAAGTCAAGGTCTTCATGCGGCGGTGAGATTAATACTAACTCATCATCCTCAGATCAAGATCATGTTCTTAATCCTCGAGATAATACTAATCATGTACAAACTTTGCAAATGATAGGTTTTCTTAATTCTTCGCCTTTCCCACTTCCCTCGGATATGAACCAAGCTCTCCTCCTGTAAGATCGAGATCATTAATTTTCTGTTTTATTCTATGTAATCAGTTATTTAAAATCTGATTGCGTATTAATTTTGTTGCAGTCGTAGTAGTAGTGGCCATAATTCTATGCTTCAAGAAGAAATGGGTTCGTTCAAGCAGGCTATGAATAATAACCAAGAGTTTCCATTAGACCAAAACAACTCCTCTTCCGGGTTCCCTATAACCTCATCAACAACCACTAATTCCTACAGCGGTGGCTTCCCTTCACAACTGTTGCAAACTCTATATGATTCTGAAGAAATAGTAGTACCCCAACCGCAACTACAATCACTCTTCAACAACAATGGATCGTCGTCGACCATGAGTTATTCATCGGCTGAAAATTACGGCACAGTTAGCTCCACTGACTTGTTAACTTCGTCACCGGCTTCTAGTACAACGTGTTGGCCTAGGTACTCTCCCGGTAGCCTAAGACCTTCACTGCAGCCAAGTCAACAACAACAACACGGCGGTGTCAGCGGTGGAGGTGGATTACACTTTTCGAATATTAACACACCTTTCTGGAATGCGCCGGCGGCAGCTCTAAACCATGACATCCGATCAAGTGGTCTTTACACCTCAATCTCACAATCACTGTATACGGCATCTGTTAATTCCAATAACTTTTCTAAGGTGAGTACGTGTATATATGTTGAGACATAGATTTGTTCTTATATGACTTCTAGGGCTTGAGGCTAATTCTTCAGGTGTTGAGTTTTCAGTCCAACACTAACGAAGATGTTCAAGACTCGAGCTCAAGTACCGTGAAGAAAAACAGCAGCAGCTTCTGCAGTAGTATTGAACCTGTATTCAAAAGAGCTCGGATCGAAACACCTTCGCCATTACCGACTTTTAAGGTACGTACGTACCATAATTCCAACCAGAACGTACTGTTCCGATGAGCCATTGAAACTTGTTTGTCTGTGACAAACTGTTCTTGGAGTAATTGGAAGCTAAAATTGTCCTTTGTATGATTAATCAGGTTCGGAAAGAGAAGCTAGGGGACCGGATCACAGCTCTGCAGCAATTGGTTTCGCCTTTCGGAAAGGTGATGTAGTTTTGGATTTTTCTCTTCTATCTCTTCTGCTTTTAAAATGCCAAGCTAGTTCTAGTACATTATATTTTGAGAAAAGGAAAACCACATATAGACTGTTAAATAAAGACCAATTATAACTTACCCAGCTCGATTCCTTTTTCTTTTACAGACTGATACAGCTTCCGTACTCCATGAAGCTATTGAGTACATCAAATTTCTCCACGATCAAGTCAGTGTATGTTTCAAATTTTAATTAGGTTTTTTAAAGAATTAATTACTTTGATCTTGTTAAATTAGGAATTGCTTGTAATGACATTTCAGGTTTTAAGTACTCCATACATGAAAAATGGAGCTCCCATACAACATCAACAGGTACTTAATTGATTAAGCTCGATCTCATTTCTGCATTTCCATATCAATTAAAATATCAATCTATCTAAAGAAATTAACCATCTTTTTCAATCACAATTTTAATAATTTATATGCCATATCCCATTAATTTTTAACAAATGTTCCTTCACATAAAAGCACAAATCTTATAATTAAGCTAAGAATGCACATTTTCACCTCTTTCCACGGATCTGCTCCATATTCTCATCTTATAGTTGAGTAACCAATTAATCTCTTCTTGTTTTCGATTAATTAGGAGGGTGGCGAAAAAGCGAAAGAGGCGGAACATGGAGGAAAACAAGACTTGAAAAGCCGAGGACTATGCTTGGTTCCAATTGCAAGCACATTCCCGGTTGCTAATGAGACCACTGCCGATTTTTGGACCCCAACATTTGGTGCAACATCTTTCAGGTGAATGAACTATCGATTGTGTCAGCTACGAGATCGGAAAATTAACCATCCAGTGTACTTGGGATGGATCCGAAAGTACGTAGTTAGTTAATTAGTTAGATCAGGTGGGGGGTTTGGAACAGGAACAGGAACAGGTGCTAAATTTAGCGGAAGGTGTTGACATTAATTTAATTAGTAGATGTTAATTTTTGTTAACAATAGCTAAATTTAGCAGATGGGATTCGATAAACTGCCCCTTTTTGTTCCTGTTCGTGTATTAAGTTGTCAGCTAGGGCTGGCAGCACCCACCTTCTAATTATTATCGCACAGCAAAAGTAAAAGATGAAAAATAAATTAAGAGAATATTATTGTGAATCTATTTTATTGTTGAGCTAGTGGAGCTTATTTGATTGGCGTTTTTCACTTTTTAGATATATTTATTTTGCTTTTTCTTGCTTTCTATGATTGGAAATTATGTGGTAGTGGATAGTCTGAGGGGCGACCCATCGTGTTCTTCCAGCTTTTAGGGTTTTGCTTTCGTTCTTTCTTTCTGGTCATGACTACTCATCATCACAAACTAGACAGAGACAGAGATGTGTGTGCATGCGCGATTGCATTATCTATTTTCCTTGAAGCGCGTCGACACCTTAATGCAATAGTGCTGTGTAGCCAAATCGATCTAGCATATATACATATACGAGAGTAAAATATAATCGAAAAGTTTATATAATGTCTTATATGTGAAAATGACTAAAAAAATATATACCTTAATGAAATGACTCTCTACATATATATATATATCGACCAAAACATTATATTCATTCCTACATTTTGTTACATTTTCATATAATTACATACAACTGATGAAAGATCAGGTGTAAAGGAGCAAGAACAGCTAGATGTGTAGATTATATGGCTGTTTGCTGATCAAGAGTAAAATGTACGTAGGTGCTCGGCCTCTCCATTCTTTTATAACTAATTAGTTATATGCTCCTCACAATTAAAATATAGTTAATTAAACGTACGTACGTACGTACTGTTGTTCACTTGTTGTTGCTTCATCATAATAAACACTGAATACGTACATGATCTGCTTCTGGGCAACAAATTACAAGTGTGTGTGTGTATATATATATGGAGTTATAGACAAAGAAGACTTATGATGTGCTTGATTGACAAGAGTAAATCATATAAATAATAATTATCGGTTTAAATGTTCTTGCATGCATGCATCAGCACAGTAGAACATGCATGCATAAGTCATAACAGATACTCATCGGGGGAAAAATCGAATATGATCGAACAGACTAGAGAGGAGTTTTTTTTTTGCTAGCTAGCTATAGTTATATGCATGGTTGATGGGTAGATAGCTAGCTTAACTAGCTAGTTACACATTGCATATCCAATAAACTTGCAACTTTAATTTGATGCTAGTTCTTATACTTTCAAGCGTCTAGCTATTAGCAGCATCCCTAAACATTGACATTTGAGAAATCATGATCAAGGAAAGTACAAACAAGACATACTTATAATAGTTCTTTGAAGTTGCTTTGCACAAATTCAAAGTTTTTGGATATGATCGATCAGAATTCCACACTTATAATAGTTCCAGAAAACCAATAGCTAGCTTAATCAATAGTAGAAAAACCAAAGAAGCATCATCCACGAAGCTAGAGAGCTATCTTACTATTGAAGAATAATCCCTTTAACTATAAAAGTCAGGAGATGACTAATCATGGGAGAAAGAAAAGAAAGCTACTTTTCCAGGTTAGAAATGCATCTGTTTGATTGGTATCTTCTGGCGCTCGATCACTTTAATTATATCATCCATCTTCTTTTTTGTGACTTGTGATCGATCGGCCAGAAGGGTGTCCATGCCCTACTTTGAAGCATCAGGATCAGTACCATTGGCTACCTCACTCTCATATCTCTTTGGAAATACTCAATAGAATTCAATTCTAGATTCTTTGTGTTCTTGAGCTTGGCTATATCTATAGCTTTCTATAGATTCGATCGGTTTACTTATATATATCAAAACGAAGAAACGTAAGAGGAATACTTTAAAGGAAAGCATCTAACTAGCTAGCTAGATGCATCATAATTAGTGTTGCTACTATAAAGCAAATGCAAGTATGACTTCTTTTTCTTGTTTTGGCTAATCAATGGAGAGGGATCAGAACCCTGTTTTTGTCTTCTGCTTCACGTTTTCCTGCCCTGTTTCTTTCTGCAACTTCGAATCTTGATCAGAAGCCATTCACAAGCTCGTCAGTTCAATTTTGCGATCCGATCAAGCTAGCTTGGAAAGCACTCGTAAATTAATCATTAATCTGATCCTAGTTAAGCCAGCACAATGAAACCAAAATGATATGGTTTTATCTCATGCTAATGTATTTTTGAGCGTATGCTTGTTTTGAGCATTTTAAATTCTTTAAAGTAACATTTACAGTAACAACCCTGGAACACGATCTAACTAATTAATTAAGGTCAGGAGCATATCGCTAGAAAGGACCAGCCAATCGTTGCACACCTAAAGGCTCAGACCGATTGACCAACCCGAGGTCCAACAAGAATATGCAAAAATCTATCAACATAAGACTTGTATAGGAATGTTATATTAGCGATTTTGAGATATGACAAAACCGTGATTCTGAAACACTTGAAAAACTAGTTCAAGATTTTTCCAAACGACCCTTCCAAATCCAAATGTTTCTAAAAGTCGAAGAAGAAAATCATCATTTTCGATATTCTTATTCAATTTTTCTAATTATTCAGAGAGTTTTGGATCACTTGAAAAAAGTCTCAAACAGACTGGTTACCGTGGTTGGTCATTACTTTTCCTCAATAATTATGAGGGCGTTTCTAAGGGGTTGATATTAGGCCTACCCATACCTCTTTCGATGTTGGGCTCATCCTTTCCATTGTGCTAGCTAGCTCATAATATGAGCAGTTGGGAACCGTTGAATAAGTATTGAACTTCCATCCAAACCATGCATCCTTTGAAGCCAAGAGAAACTTATGTGATAAGATAGATACATGGACCACTTTTCATATTGGTATTCTACATAATCTATCATTGCAACACAACTATTTCCAGGCCAGGATGCATGTATGGATTGTATGCTGAATCTTTCACCGTAAAATTTCTACGTTGAAGCCCATACATCTACCAGGAGAAATGGGATTTATAGACAGTAAATATACAAACCTCAATCGTAGTAATATATATTGTTTGTGACAACATATATATTCGACAAACCAGAGTTATTCTGGAAAGTGAAATTCTGCAATGGGGAGAAAAGGAAGTGTGCATGTATAGAGGAGGTACTAAACAGATTTCATAGTTAAGCAGCAGGAGTCCCCTTAAGCTTCTTGGCAATGCCTGCAAAGTACTTTCCCTGGTGGAAAGCTTGCTGTAGTTCAAGCTCAGAGGGCTGTCTTGTGCCATCTCCGGCAAAAGTTCCAGCACCGTAGGGGCTGCCACCCTTGATTTGCTCCATCTCAAACATGCCAGCTCCAAATGTGTATCCAATAGGCACAAACATCATTCCATGGTGAACAAGCTGAGTGATGGCTGTCAAGCTGCATATGAAAAATCAAATTTTGGATCAAGTTTAACTAAACCGCAATGTACGGAGAGAGAAGCAGTTGTTTATAAGAAAACTAACGCGGTAGTCTCTTGTCCTCCTCCTTGAGATCCAGTGCTGTAGAAAATTCCTGCAGGCTTGCCTGCCAGTTGTTGTGTCCTCCATAAACCTCCAGTTGCATCAAGAAAGGCTTTAAATTGTGCAGCCATCATCCCAAATCTAGTAGGGAAACCGAAAAGTAAACCATCAGCATCGGGAAGCTCATTGGGTGCAATTATAGGTACTTCACTTTTTGGTGGTGCACCCATCTTTCCAAGAACTTCATCTTGCAGTGTTTCTGGTACCTGTCAAAGGGCCAACAAGTCGTATTCAGGCAATCACATTCAACAGAAACTGATGTCCTTTTCAAATACACAATCCCAAATTACTTTGAAGCAATTCAACCAATACATGAATTTATTGTAGTAAACCACTTTGAGCACTACTTTTGCAACTGTAGGAAAATACTAGAAGGTTGAAGAAACCTACAGATTATAAACAACTCGCTATTCTAGAAGCTTATGTTCTAAACTTAAAAGCATCGTACTAGACATCTTAAGGCTTAGCGCCAATGAGGTTAGAGTAGGCAAACGATTGCTTGCATTAATTGCTATGAACTCAATCAGCATCCCAACAAATAAAACTGAGGTTGATATAAACGAGTTGAGTCCTTAAAACTGAGGTTGAAACATCAATACATCGAGTGATAACTACTTTTAGTAAAAATATTATTCAAGTCAATTTGATTTCATTGGATAATAAGTTTATAATTCTAACTAACAGATACTCTATGCTACTTTGATTATCTAACCATGGCAATTCTATAAGAATTATGAAGTGACATATCCGCACCTGATATAATTGGGCTTCTACTTCTTCCACTGATGCTGCTCCTTTCTTAATCTCTTCGGCCAGCTTCTCAACATGTCCATACATAGAATAGTAACTGCAATAGGCATCGAGGATTTCAAAATTAACCAAATCTGTACAGGTATGCACAGCTGCAAGTGAAAATTGATATTTCAAGTGTTTAAATCTTATTGGAAAGCCAAGTCTGGGACAAGGAATGTAAAGATAGGAAACTATGTCACTATCAATATATGATAAACAGATTAAGTAAAGGTAAGCTAAGCTTTTCGTTGACTGTCATGACAAAACAAAATCATATTACTTCCCCACATGTATGGTTTGAGTGTTCCATTTCTTTCACAAGAGAGTAAAACAGAAGCCACAAGAAGTGCATGCCAAATTATGTGCACATATAAAGTTTTACATGCATATCAGAATGCGCAGAAAGAACTAATCTCAACAACTGTGACAGTACTCAGGGACCACAAAAAGCACAAGCTTTACCTTTGGATGTTGGGTCTGGTTGCTAGCTTTCTAAAGGGAGATCATTGCCTACAATCACTTTCTAATCATTGTTGGGTTAACATCATAATCCACTAATCCCACATTTTTTAAGCAATAGATGAAAAATCAAAAGCTCTACAACTTTCTTCCCAACAGTAGAGAAAATAATTTCATCATATCTCAGTTGAACACTATAACCAAAAAAAGAACAGAAATTTATCACAGATTTGTGATTGTTCAGACTTATTTTTGTGTATACCAGAGAAATTCTCCTAAAAATATGTTCTTTCTGCTCTAAATCAGTCTACAAAGGAACAAATTAACACGTGTACTGCAAGATCGCTGAAATTAAATTTGCTATAACAACAAGTGAATTCAGTTGAGCTATTAAGCCCATTGGCCAATGCAAATTGAACACCATTTGTCCATTTTTCCATCGAAGTACCAATCTTTTCAATTAGATCACCCACGTCTCATATCCCAACAAGCAAACTGAACAAAACCCAGAAATGTTTAAGCTTTTATTGATCGGAGATCATGCTGACTTAAGTCAAAGAACGCAGAAGACCCAGAAATAATTTGCTACTTCTAAGCGCTCTAAGCACAATTTCATGTTAATGAATCACTCAGCACAAGAGAAACAGAGAGAGAGGATTAGGGGACTTACACAATGTAAACTTTGGTGGCCATTGATGCAAAATGTGTCTGCGTTTCTTTGGGTTTATGCGCTTCGAAGCAATAAGGTATTGTGAACGAATGAAACGTATGAAAGAGGACCCCTATTTATAAAAGGGTAGTAAGCTTTGTGAATTAGTGTGTTGCTTTACAGTTAAGGACTCAACTAATATCAATAGAGGAGCTTTAAATTACAATAGCTAGTGGATCAAGCTTTGACACCTAATGAAGATGGGTGTTATGAAGTCACACCCCACATCATTACTTCCTTTAACATGGACACTTTGACAGTAATTCCGATCATTTGTGTGACGAGAGCTCCCGACACTAGTAAATGCTTTGTATTCTGGATAGTTCTTCGATAAATTAAAGTCATCGTGAATCGACACAAATTTGACAAATAACAATAATTATTAAATGCATTTTTGTTCACGTCCCTGGTTGTGAGCATCACCTCTCGTCCTCCCTTTAAAATGGTGGTACCTTATGAGAGTGAACCGATGGTTAACTCTATACGTGAAAGTATCTAAGAGATTTAGACCGTGAATTTGTGACTGCTTTCACTCAGTCGTACCTATGCGTGCTTAATGAAAGATTAGACTTAATTGTGCATTAAAGATCTTGACTTTGACCATATCAAATTGTCGGAACATGCCATTAACAGGGGTTTGATACGTACATCTCAGGCTGTCGGTACATCTTGTTATATGAACGTAGCTATGAGGTATGCCTCTCATCATCTATAAGGTGATTGACTTGGCATATGCCAAACCCCAAACCCAGAAGATTGAGCTTAAACAACTTAAAGTCAGAGCCATCCTACATTCCTACTCCTCACATGTTAAAAAGTTTGATTCTTCTGGTTATGTTTGAAACATTATGTATACATGATGTATTATTTACCTATTAGATGAGAAATGGTGTGTGCTCAAACCCATATATGAGTCCCTTGAGTTTAAGAATTAAGATCGACTTGATATGAGATTGTCTTGGTTTTGTATGTGCTGTGGAAGCAAGCGACGACTATCACATACACGGGGTCAAAAATATCGACACTCTCTCCATTTAGTCATCTGGAATTTAACGGGTACGGGATTTTAACAAAAAAAGTTTTGACATTAGTGTGTATGGTATAACTCCTTATCAACAATTGATAACTTTTCACTTTTCTGATGTGAAATTTTAAATCGCTCAAATTTAAGTTAAATTTTTGCAACATCGTACATTACTCCACAAACAACTATCTCACCTCCATCATATACGGTCAAATTAGGAGTGTTCAACACATTGACTCAAATTGTCTACTAGATGGAATGCAGGTTCATGCTTAAAGCCTTGTATGAAATGATATTGCCATCAAAGTGTGACAAGGTTAAATGATGAGACTGTACTGCCAAACTGAACTTGCTCAAAGTTTGTCTCTTTGGAGAAACAGCCCAGAAAAAAAGGCCATTGATGGCCTTTGTCTTTGTCTTGAAGCGTGCTCCTCTTATTGTAACATGGACATTTCCAAAAAAAAAAACCATCCTTGGCTCCATGCCCCCTCAATCTACTCAATCTACTCCAGTAACATCACCATTATTACTCATCATTCATAAAGCCACGACTATGATCATGAGCCTTGTTAGATTGTATTGGAATCCTAATGCTGGTAACTCGGCAAGGATGGATCTTTAATCATATCATATCCATGAGAAAGTTCATAAACTCACATAAAAAAAAGTGATAAGAATTTAGGTGACAGACGTATAGAGTCTCATCAGAAAATGGATTTTGATATTAAAATCAAAAAGTACATAAGTAGATGTCTAGAGCGACTAGAGAAGCGCCACATGACGTCCTGTATCTAAGGCTGGAACCGGTTTGGTTCCATCAAAAAGAAGTATGGAACAATAAATTCACAGGGGTCCTTTGGAAGTATAATATAACCCAACTAGACCGCATTAAAAAGAAAGAAGAAGTATGGGATACACTAGGCCAACCTAGTGAAAAATACGACTTCAAAGTCCGGTATGATGCTCCAGCATCATCCCACATTCCAATCAACCAAATCACAGCAACTGGCTGGGACGACAGTCCAAAATCCCAGCTTGAAGACGGCGATATAATGGAAGATGACGACGATATTGATAACCCATTCGGGTATATTCAATATTTAGCCACCTTACCACGAGGAGACGCCAACCCAGAACCACTTTGGGACACCTCGGATAAAGATAACGAATGGGATAACCCATTCTTTTTCAAGGGGGGTGAGAGAACGATGGACAACACCATCTCAATAGTTGCTGAAAAACAACAGGAGAAGTCCGAACTGGAGTACCTGGTATTCGCAGCTCTCGGAAAAATTCATGAAGAAAGCACGACTCCACCAAAACCTTCCTCAACAAAAGCCCTCAACAAACCACCACGGGAAGAAGGAGCCTTTATGTTAGGCAAAGACAAGGGATGGAGGTGCCAAGTAAAGGTGCCAGACAACCAGTTCCACTGCACGCACCAATGGGAAAGAAACATGCCCATAGAGGAAGCGGCACACATCAACTACACGTTCTGCAAGGGAAGAACGATCGAAAAGATGAGAATCCACTGCAGAAGCTGTAGAATCACCAGCTGCCCGGCATGTGTGGGGTACTACCTAGATGAAAAGATCATCCCAACCCCAAAACAACCAGAAGAGCACGAAGAAAGAGATCAGCTCGTCAGAGAGCTGATGAAATATATTACTCAACTACAGGCTGAGAATGAAAGCCTCAAGAGAAAGCTAAACGTGACACAAGAAGTCAACCTAGAAGGAGGCCATGTACAGCGAGAACAAGCGCAGCGCCATAAGGAGCTTGTACTAAATGAGCCTGAGCCAGAAGAAGGACACATCTCAGAAACATCAGATGATGAAGAAGGGGTCTGTACCCTCAACAACCTGACTGACGGCACCCAAACAATGAAGAAGATGTTGAACAAACTATTCAACATCATCGTGACCTTCAAAATTCCAGGTTCGAAGACGTTCACAGTACAGGCAATATTGGACACAGGCGCAACCACGTGTTGTATAGACAGCAGAATAGTCCCAAAAGAAGCTGTGACACCAACAAACTACACAACGTACTTCAACGGCGTCAACTCAAGACAAGCAGCTAACTCCAAACTCAAAGGAGGGGACATGATCATTGGAGGACATCGGTTCAAAGTACCATTCACGTACTGTTTTCCAATGAACATACAAGATGGAATTCAATTCCTAGTGGGTTGCAATTTCATCAGGGCGAAATTCGCAGGAGTCTGGTTAGAAGGAGACAAGGTAACGTTCTTCAAGAACGTCGCCTGTATAAATACCAGCCAAGAAACGGAAACTTCCGCAGCAGCAATACAAGAGCTAGACATGGAGGAGCAGGAATATCAGGAGATACAAAACTCCGTCTACCTCAACATTGGAACCACCAGCCCTTGGTTCCAAAGGAAGTTCAACAGCATGATAGAGGAGCTGAAGAAGGCAGGATACATCGGAGATGATCCATTGAAACACTGGGCGAAAAACAAGATCCAATGCAAGTTGGAGATAATCAACCTAGACATCACCATACAAGACAAACCACTGGGTTATGTCACACCTGCCATGGAAGATGCCTTTAAACGGCATATCGACGCCTTGTTAAGACTAGGTGTCATCAGAAAGAGCAACAACAGGCACAGAACGATGGCCATAATCGTTCACTCAGGAACTACAATAGATCATGTTACTGGCAAAGAGTCAAAGGGGAAGGAGCGCATGGTGTTCAACTACAGGACGCTCAACGACAACACCCATAAGGACCAGTACAGCCTGCCTGGCATCAATACAATCCTGAAGCGCATAGGGAACAGCAACATCTACTCTAAGTTCGACCTTAAGAGTGGATTCCATCAAGTCGCAATGGAGCCTGAAAGCATACCATGGAAAGCATTCATGGTACCAAAAATAGGATTGTACGAATGGCTAGTCATGCCATTCGGATTAAAGAACGCTCCAGTAGTCTTCCAGAGAAAGATGGACGCCTGCTTCAAAGGAACATCAGCATTCATTGCAGTCTACATAGACGATATCCTGGTGTTCTCAAAGAATGAGGAGGAGCATGCGAAGCACCTGCAGGAAATGATACAAATCTGCAAAAACAATGGCCTGGTGCTATCACCAACAAAAATGAAGGTGGCGGTAAAAGAGATTGAGTTCCTAGGAGCAGTAATCAGGAACAGAAGGATCAAATTACAACCGCACATAATCAAGAGAATAGTGGAGTTCAAGGAAGAGCAGCTCAAACAGAAGAAAGGTTTGAGGTCATGGCTAGGAATTCTAAACTACGCCAGGAGCTACATTCCAAACCTCGGAACCCTGCTCGGACCATTATACTCAAAAACCAGTCCCAACGGAGATAAGAGGATGAAACCTTCGGACTGGGAGATCATCAGAAAACTCAAGGAACAGGTGCAAAGTTTGCCAGACCTTGAGCTACCTCCGGAGAAATATTATATCATCCTGGAGACTGATGGTTGCATGGAAGGATGGGGTGGCGTCTGCAAATGGAAGCCAAACAAGTCAGACCCACGACCATCAGAGAAGATCTGCGCCTATGCGAGCGGGAAATTCCCAACAGTCAAATCAACCATAGACACAGAAATACATGCCTGCATGGAATCCCTCCAGGCATTAAAGATCCACTACTTGGACAAAAGGGAGATCACCCTTAGAACTGAATGCCAAGCCATAATCAGTTTCTACAACAAATCAGCCCAACACAAACCCTCTAGGGTTAGATGGATAGGGTTTACTGATTACATCACAGGCACTGGGGTCACAATAAACTTTGAGCACATAGATGGCAAGCATAACATGTTAGCCGATTCATTATCGCGACTGATATGTTTATCTATGTCAACAGAATGCGCAGAAGGGGATCACCAGGAAGTCCTGAGGTTAGCAGCAGCAGCACTGGAAGAAGCGGCACAACCTCAGTACCCAACAGGGCAAGCGTACCAGCTAGAGGCAACCTTGGCCCAATTCTTATCCACCAGCTTATGGACCAAGACCGCACAATCGGAAAGCTCAACAGGTTCAGGATCATGGCCCAAACAGACTCGCACAGAGACATGGAAGTCTGGGAAACCCCAGTATATGCCCAAGAACTGTACGAAAGTCGTCCAGGATACACAACAGTGGCATACCAAAGATCCAGCCCAAGCAGAATCTTGGCAGACCCCCAGGCACGAAGGCCCAATAGAGCAGTCTTCACGGAGACGGCAGAATGGACCAACGACAGAAGACGACAAGAAGCCACAGACTTGCTACAGGCAATGCTCTGTGATTTCCTCCAAAGGGCCAAAATCGTCAAAGAAATGCTCTGGGAAAGAGCCTACTGGTGTCACCAACTGGCAGGAATCAACAGAAGATGGGGACAGCTGTACGTTGAATTGGTCAGACAGCTGCGAAGCTTTGCAAGTCTCGCAGATAAACTTACAGCACTCAGCCATCACATCCAAAATGGATCACAGCTGTGAAGAAGACGACAAAAGACAGCTGATAGTGGATGGCCTCCCACTCTGAAAGAAAAGGCCACTAAGGAAAATAATGTGGGATGAAGACAAAAGCGTCCCACTCAGTAGATAAGAGATAATGATGAATCAGCCCACTCGCCGAAAGCAGATTTGTCCGGTAGTAATAATTCTATCTTTACTTTTGCCATCGTCCTGAAAAGGACCCAAAGGCAGCCGTCCATGTGCTGCGATGCTTTTTAAGTTTGTCTTTTTCTTCCATGTGAAGTGTAAGAGATAAGAAGGAATATTATGAGTTGTCGATGGGGCCCAATGAGCACCCGGACTCAATTATTCAACTTCTTTTTCTCAGTTTGTAAGCCTATATAAGGCATAAGCTTAGAGATTGCAAGACACACTTGAGACCCAAGCAGTCTTACTCTCTCATATTTGTAAACACTTCTGCAATATTTTGCGAACTTGAAATAAAAATCCTTGTTTCGGAGTTCGAGCGCCCGATCCTACCCTGGTATCAAAGCGGGGAAAGGTATCATTCCAGTTCTACCTCATGGCACACTAGAGTAGTTCAAGGGGGGTAGGTAGAAGTTTAGGAGAAACCCAGATCAGCCTTATGGCACACTAAACACTTCAAGGGAGGTGAGTTGAGTGTAGGAGAAGCATGGGAAACTGAGAGTTTAGGCGAAGCATAGAAAAACCAGGAGTTTGGAAGAAGCATGGAAAACTAGGAGTTTATCCTTAGTTCAGGAGTCTTAGGAGAATCGCAGGCAAAAGGCGAGCCCAGGCCCTTCGGGTAAGTCCTCAGGGAAGGCAATATAAGGGAACCTGGTGAGATGAGTCTGTCTCTCATATGATTTTCTGAGCTAAGAGTAAACAAGCAGTTTTCTGTGTTAACCCAAACAAATAGTTTTTCTGTGTCAACCTCTATAATCAGTTTTCTGTGTTAACCTGTTCTTAACTTACCAACCTTGAAAGTTTAAAATGTCAGTCGGTAGTTTCTGTGTCAACCTATCCTCAAACCTACCAACCTTGAATGTCAAAAGCCATCTAGTAAAACTAGGAGAAACCAAACAACAAAAACCCGTAGTCTACCAAATTAATGAGCTGGACCCAAACAGCTAGTGCATCTACATACAAAGAAGCGTTACAAGCAACAGAGTCTATAGACCCTCCAGCAAAAGGATTCGCACGACCCAGTGAAGAGTCGGGAACGACTCAAAAGGGGTTGGCAACCCTCATCAAACAAAACAACACAATCATCCAACTGCTCATCAGACAGACAGAGCAGATCGAAGATTGTCAAGAGGAGCTAAAGAGAATACGAGCTCCCAAAGGCAAAAACGAAGCAAGCTCCAACGGTGACATAGGGATATCCCTTGCCAACTTGGAGAAGCGGCTAGAGCAGCTCTCTCTGGGAAAAGAAGCTCTCTCTGGGAAAAGCAGCTCCCCAGAAAAGAAAGAAAGCACATTTCTTCGTATACAAAGATCCCCAAAAGATCTACGACGAAGGAAAGGCAAAGCTCAAAGGCCATGAGTCGCACTAGGATGGAACCGCTACCACCAGTAACGGGAGATCATAGCAGCCAGGGAGCTGGCCCTGCTACACAAGAAGATCAAATCCGAAACTACAGGTGAAGCAGTCGTGCGCGATACGAAGCGCAAAGGAGACTCAACAGAAGGCCAGGAAGGCATCGAAGAAGCCTAGAAAGCAGGCTCGATCCAGACGCTCAGCTCAGCTTGTCACAATCAAGAAGAGCCAATCTAGTACCAGCAGAAGTACTCTATGAGTACGGTTGGTCAGGAGCAAACCATAGAGTATACCAACACTACTCTGAAGAGAAAATCCTATGCGTAGGAGATGGGCAGCAAGTAAACCTGCCACTGATGAACACGGAAAGCTACAACACAGTCAGAAGAGAAGGCTTTCGGTTCATACACCCAGGGCTCATAATGATCAGAATCCACGCACTTCACAGGCGAGGAGCAGGCACAAACGCCCTACTGGTAGTCAGGGACACAAGATGGTCAGATGACGTGTCCATAATTGGCACCATGGAAGTCGATCTAGCCCAAAGCGTACAGCTCATATACATGACAATAGATATGCAGCTGTCAATCAGAGATTTCCACAACCATGTGGAAATAGCAATCCAAACGCACGGGTACGAGAACTGGCAAGGAGGAGAAAGTAATCTCCTCATAACCAGGTCCCTCATAGGGAGGCTCACAAACACAAGCCACGTAGGATTTCGTTATCAAATACGAAACGTGGCAGACTACCTTGCAAGCACGGGAATCCAGGCGATAGCAGGCCAACACCATAGCACGGAATTCCTGCAAGGAAGGAGTTGGACGATCCAACCGGCACAGGAACATGGGTCAATCCAACCGCAAAGGGCATTAACACGGTCAACGTCAGACGGACGAGTAAGAGCATCCTTCAGTGGATACCACCGAATCCCACCAATGGTCGAAGAATACGAGACAGAGGGTATGGACAGCGAAGAATTCGCATGGGTCCTTTGGGAAAATGAATCAACCCAACCTGATCACGTCGAAAAGAAGGGAGAAATATGGGACACACTAGGCCAACCTAGTGGGAAGTACGACTTCAAGGTCCGATATGATGCTCTGGCATCAGCACAAATCCCAATCGACCAGATCACAGCAACCGGCTGGGGTACAGACAGTCCAGAATCCCAGCTCGACGAAGGTGATGAAATGGAGGACGACGAGGATGTTGATAACCCTTTTGGGTATGTTCAATATCTAGCCGCCTTACCACGAGGCGATGCAGACCCGGAACCACTCTGGGACACGTCCGATGATGACAACGAATGGGATAACCCATTCTTTTTCGAGGGGGGTGAGAGAACGATGGATACTACCACCATCGCAGCAATCGCTGAAGAAAAACAGGAGGAGCCAGAGCTGGAATACCCAGCATTCGCGTCACTTAGGAAGGTCCAAGAAGAGAGCGCATACCCAAGCTCTTCATCAACAATATCCTACAACAGGCCACCACCAACAGAACCAATTATGGGGCAAGTGCGATATCCGCCAGCACAAGGAGTTGCTTCCACATCAAGACAACCACCAGTCAGTACAGAAGGCTGGAAGGGCAAATTCAGCAGAAGGGGTCTTGACGACGGAATGTGGACCTTACCACCAGCAGAACAATCATCAGGAGTTCTGCTAATACTCCCACAGGACATTGGCCTGTACTCTGAAGTCATCGAGAGATGGGAAACGATCACGGTAAATCTGATCAACCAGAAATACCAGTGGGATGACAACAGATCAAAAGTAGATTTCATAGAAAATCTACTGGGAGAAATCGAGAAGAAGGCATGGATCCAATGGAGAATGGATCCAAATCAGCTTCACCATGAAGTCATTGCTCTCAGAAGCTGACTTCATGGTGAAGCTGATTTGCCCTGTTTCTCCTTCTGAGATACTGCAGATATCACTGTCATCCGAGTCCCCTTGATCTACGGAGACTACGTCGTAGTCGTCTGGCAAGTCTAGGCTATTGCCAAATAGGCTATTAAGGAAAATTATTTGTGGCTTAGGGGAAGGCCTAAATATTGAGGCTTTAATTCTTGTTGGCTTACAATATCATATTTACATTAATTTTCAATAAACACTTTATTATGCGTAAATATGTATAAATGACAATCACATCCTAATGTTTCAATACCCAAACATATGAATCACCATTGTTTGGGCCTAAATAAAATATTTACTTTGGGCCTGGGTGGCCAAGGTCTAGCGAGCAGCCCATCATGTCATAAGTTCCTATCAAGAAAGTTAAGTATAAAGTGTCTAGTGGGTTTCGTATCGAGCTTCGCTAGAAGAAGACTTAGAGTTCTATTAGAACTATGTCTTATCGAGCTGGTTCCACGCGGCTTAGTTTCTGTCATAATTGGTTGATATTTATAGGACTCTTAGAGGAGTTATGGTGGAATTAGAATACCTATTAGTGGTATAACACGTATGCTGGTATGGAGATTCAGACAAGATTACAAGAGCGAAGGAATTAGTAATTGAATCAATGACTGATTAGTAAGCGAGTATATAAGGAATGCAAGGATCTTATGTAAGGCCCCCCCCTGAAGTCATTGCTCTCAGAAGCTGACTTCATGGTGAAGCTGATTTGCCCTATTTCTCCTTCTGAGATACTGCAGATATCACTGTCATCCGAGTCCCCTTGATCTACGGAGACTACCTCGTACTCTTGGGAGAACTCCATTCTCCATTGGATCCATGTCTTCTTCTCGATTTCTCCCAGTAGATTTTCTATGAAATCTACTTTTGATCTGTTGTCATCCCACTGGTATTTCTGGTTGATCAGATTTACCGTGATCGTTTCCCATCTCTCGATGACTTCAGAGTACAGGCCAATGTCCTGTGGGAGTATTAGCAGAACTCCTGATGATTGTTCTGCTGGTGGTAAGGTCCACATTCCGTCGTCAAGACCCCTTCTGCTGAATTTGCCCTTCCAGCCTTCTGTACTGACTGGTGGTTGTCTTGATGTGGAAGCAACTCCTTGTGCTGGCGGATATCGCACTTGCCCCATAATTGGTTCTGTTGGTGGTGGCCTGTTGTAGGATATTGCTGATGAAGAGCTTGGGTATGCGCTCTCTTCTTGGACCTTCCTGAGTGACGCGAATGCTGGGTATTCCAGCTCTGGCTCCTCCTGTTTTTCTTCAGCGATTGCTGCGATGGTGGTAGTATCCATCGTTCTCTCACCCCCCTCGAAAAAGAATGGGTTATCCCATTCGTTGTCATCATCGGACGTGTCCCAGAGTGGTTCCGGGTCTGCATCGCCTCGTGGTAAGGCGGCTAGATATTGAACATACCCAAAAGGGTTATCAACATCGTCGTCATCCTCCATTTCATCACCTTCGTCGAGCTGGGATTCTGGACTGTCTGTACCCCAGCCGGTTGCTGTGATCTGGTCGATTGGGATTTGTGCTGATGCCAGAGCATCATATCAGACCTTGAAGTCGTACTTCCCACTAGGTTGGCCTAGTGTGTCCCATATTTCTCCCTTCTTTTCGACGTGATCAGGTTGGGTTGATTCATTTTCCCAAAGGACCCTTGCGAATTCTTCGCTGTCCATACCCTCTGTCTCGTCTTCTTCGACTATTGGTGGGATTCGGTGGTATCCACTGAAGGATGCTCTTACTCGTCCGTCTGACGTTGACCGTGTTAATGCCCTTTGCGGTTGGATTGACCCATGTTCTTGTGCCGGTTGGATCGTCCAACTCATTCCTTGCAGGAGTTCCGTGCTATGGTGTTGGCCTGCTATCGCCTGGATTCCCGTGCTTGCAAGGTAGTCTGCCACGTTTCGTATTTGATAACGAAATCCTACGTGGCTTGTGTTTGTGAGCCTCCCTATGAGGGACCTGGTTATGAGGAGATTACTTTCTCTTCCTTGCCAGTTCTCGTACCCGTGCGTTTGGATTGCTATTTCCACATGGTTGTGGAAATCTCTGATTGACAGCTGCATATCTATTGTCATGTATATGAGCTGTACGCTTTGGGCTAGATCGACTTCCATGGTGCCAATTATGGACACGTCATCTGACCATCTTGTGTCCCTGACTACCAGTAGAGCGTTTGTGCCTGCTCCTCGCCTGTGAAGTGCGTGGATTCTGATCATTATGAGCCCTGGGTGTATGAACCGAAAGCCTTCTCTTCTGACTGTGTTGTAGCTTTCCGTGTTCATCAGTGGCAGGTTTACTTGCTGCCCATCTCCTACGCATAGGATTTTCTCTTCAGAGTAGTGTTGGTATACTCTATGGTTTGCTCCTGACCAACCGTACTCATAGAGTACTTCTGCTGGTACTAGATTGGCTCTTCTTGATTGTGACAAGCTGAGCTGAGCGTCTGGATCGAGCCTGCTTTCTAGGCTTCTTCGATGCCTTCCTGGCCTTCTGTTGAGTCTCCTTTGCGCTTTGTATCGCGCACGACTGCTCCACCTGTAGTTTCGGATTTGATCTTCTTGTGTAGCAGGGCCAGCTCCCTGGCTGCTATGATCTCCCGTTACTGGTGGTAGCGGTTCCGTCCTGGTGCAACTCATGGCCTTTGAGCTTTGCCTTTTCTTCGTCGTAGATCTTTTGGGGATCTTTGTATACGAAGAAAGGTGCTTTCTTTCTTTTCTGGGGAGCTGCTTTTCCCAGAGAGAGTTGCTTTTCCCAGAGAGAGCTGCTCTAGCTGCTTCTCCAAGTTGGCAAGGGATATCCCTATGTCACCGTTGGAGCTTGCTTCGTTTTTTCCTTTGGGAGCTCGTATTCTCTTTAGCTCCTCTTGACAATCTTCGATCTGCTCTGTCTGTCTGATGAGCAGTTGGATGATTGTGTTGTTTTGTTTGATGAGAGTTGCCAACCCCTTTTGAGTCGTTCCCGACTCTTCACTGGGTCGTGCGAATCCTTTTGCTGGAGGGTCTATAGACTCTGTTGCTTGTAACGCTTCTTTGTATGTAGATGCATTAGCTGTTTGGGTCCAGCTCATTAATTTGGTAGACTACGGGTTTTTGTTGTTTGGTTTCTCCTAGTTTTACCAGATGGCTTTTGACATTCAAGGTTGGTAGGTTTGAGGATAGGTTGACACAGAAACTACCGACTGACATTTTAAACTTTCAAGGTTGGTAAGTTAAGAATAGGTTAACACAAAAAACTGATTATAGAGGTTGACACAGAAAAACTATTTGTTTGGGTTGACACAGAAAACTGCTTGTTTACTCTTAGCTCAGAAAATCATATGAGAGGCAGACTCATCTCACCGGGTTCCCTTATATTGCCTTCCCTGAGGACTTACCCGAAGGGCCTGGGTTCGCCTTTTGCCTGCGATTCTCCTATGACTCCTGAACTAAGGATAAACTCCTATTTTTCCATGCTTCTTCCAAACTCCTGGTTTTTCTATGCTTCGCCTAAACTCTCAGTTTCCCATGCTTCTCCTACACTCAACTCACCTCCCTTGAAGTGTTTAGTGTGCCATGAGGCTGATCTGGGTTTCTCCTAAACTTCTACCTACCCCTGGTATCAGAGCGGGGAAAGGTATCATTCCAGTTCTACCGAAACCGGAACCGTTTAATGTACATACGGTTCGGTTCCTTGTATTTTTTAGGAGGAACCTATATGGAACCGAACCGCAACAAACCGGTTCGGTTCTAACGGTTCCTAAATACATAAAGAAAAATTAATAAATAGCCTATTTTGGAAGAAAAAGAACAAAAAATAAAAAAATAGGAAATTAAATACATCCACAAATCACTCGATCCGCAAGTATCCAACAATCATCGAGTCATTTTAGTTCAAATATATTACAAATTGCAAGCTAAATAAGTTATATCACACAAGTCTTTGAATTTCTTGTTGAATAAAATAATTAAATGCAGCAACTATAGTCCACGAAAACTTCTGAACCAAAGACTGCATATGTACCTCAAAGTTGCATTCTATTTAACAAAGTAACTTTTGATAACTTTTGTTGCCCTTGCATCATCCGCATTTTTTTAAGCTTGAGGATTTTTTGGTGAGAGTATGAGGGTTGTCGACTAGGTAGATTAACAAAATTTAGCATTTTGAGAGTTTTTTTTCATATACTTTATAGTTAGAAAGAAATGGTCATCTATACCCATGTCTATAGTACATAATAGACTTTACAAGCCTACCAATAATATATTGACATGTATTATTTTCATATTACCGGTTCTTTTTTGTTCCTTAAAATTTTGTAACTTAAGAACTAGAACCGGAACCGAAACATTTGCACTTGGAACCGAACCATCAATATTACTTTACAAAATTCAAAGAACCGAACCGAACCTAGCGATTCCGGTTCGATTCGGTCCGGTTCTCCGGTTCTCCGGTTCTTCGTGGAACCAGTCCCACCCCTACCAGTATCTACTCCACAATCATGGCCTTGGCTTTTGCTGGTGTTTGTACTTTGTAGGATGAGAAAACAGCACTGTGTTTGTAGACGCTTTCTTCCTAGTTCACTGTTCAAGCACCAGGAATTCAGGGAGCCCAGTACAACAATGCGTATGGTGACTACGGTTTGGTCAACCACCAGCACTAAACACTGTTCACTAGTCATGAGGTTCATCTGAGTTCTACCCACTACTCTATTTATATAGTTTTGTTCATGGTGTTGCCAAATTTCATAATGAAATGCCTGCGTCATAATCACGATAACCCGGAGCTCATAAATAAACGGCTTCAATGTTTTGGAGTGAGGACACATTTTGCCTCTATTTTGTCGAAAATTCTATAATGCTTTAGAATACAAAAATAGAATGCACATGGGCCAAAAAGGAAGTAACGAAGAACTTTTGGGAGTGAAGACAATGAGAACAAAAATGAAATAACCGGTGATTTATATGGTGTACCAGATTTTGCTGCAGATTACAAAGCATTTATAGCCAAAATGAGCTACAACAAAGGGAGGCACATCTAGAATCTAGATTAATGAAGTCTCTGTTCTTCCTTTATAAGGTAAGATTGATTCTGTCACTATATAAAGAACAACAAAGGCTAGCTAGTGCCCATATATTGTTTACCAAAAGTGATAAATTCTCTTATCTTTTTTTCACAGACAATGGAACTTGGTCTCTTATTGTTTATTCATCCACATAGCACAGATGAATGAAAAGGCCAGTAGCGACTGCTTACCTAAGATATGTACTTATATATGCATATGTGTCCATCATTCATTTAAGTGTTTAACAGGGCCCCTGGAAAGAGATGTAAAATAAGGTCAACTTTGAGGGCTATCCATCAAAATTATTTAAGAAGCGTTCCCATTCTCCCTGAAATCGCTGAAGCAGGATTACTTATTTTATGAAAAGAAACAAGAAGAATGAGCCTGCAAGTGACCTACCAGGTACCAACCAATCTGGGACTGAGAAGGAGCCCTTTACACCTGATAAAACCAACATCACTAGCAGAATCTCCTTTGGGGATCATTAGGAGATCATTAAAATTCACCTACTTGTATCAAAATGTAAGATAGAAGCGCAGCTATTTGCATTACACAGCATACATGAATACAATTCTGGAAATCAGTTAATCAGGACATAACTGTGTTAAGACATCAAAGTAATCATAGGCTACAATTGAAAAAATAGAAACCAGAAAGGCAGACCTGTTACCGGAGCAATAAAAGGTTCGTAAAATGCTTAACTCGTAACGCCCTTGAATCCAGAGGAAAAGGCAGTCTATTAAAATCCTAAAACCGGATCAGCTGGAGCTTTTTGATTTCTTTAGAAACCAACAAGTTTGAAGTTCATTACTTTCCAAAAGTGCACAATTTCGACAACAACCATTCATGCTGCTTAACTCTAGCCATGATATCAATTTCTTATATGTAAAAGGAACGAACAAACTGAAAGAGTACGTAATACAAAGAGACTACAGAATACTGTTACATTAAATGGTCAGAGTTATGTATCACAATCTTTTCAGATAAAGGAGAGCTAACTTCGAAATGTGAAAACCACAAAGGCTTCGGATTGGAAATGTGAAAGCATTCATTTGTCCACATATAAAGAACAAAAAAGTTTCTGATCATCACAACTACCAACCATACATATCCAAAAGGATTCAAACCTACATTAGGGTGGGAATACTTCATAGTACTTTTCTTTTACAACCTTCTCGATCATGAAACTATCGTATGTGACCTTATCACCATGTGGCAGAACGATGTAGAATGATAAATCCACACAAATCACAACAGACTATACTACCGTGGCGGCATGGTGTTATGACCACATACAACGAATTTTCTTCTTGATCTTGATAATTTCAAAAAAATTGCCAATAAAGTTCATGGCTTTCTAAAATACCTAATCTAAACAGAGATAAAAGTTCATCATGCCTTATAAAGTTCATTGCATAAAACTAAATGAACATGATGATCAAGAGTTCCAAGAGCTAAAAACTATGAGCTGACACTAAGGGAAACCAATGAGTTTGAAAATTTCTATAAGCTGAGACACATCGAAGTTCTTATAACCAATTTGAAACTTTCACAATACAAACATTTAGCTCAGCTGTGTACGTTTTATTTAGAATGTACAATCTACAAAGAACAATATCCCCACAAAAAACATCTAAATCAATTTTCTTTTGTACAATGGACTACCCCAGCAAGTAAGAACCAATAAATCAAAAATCCAACTCACCTCCGGTGATGAAAAAACCACCTCCAAACTCTGCGAAAGGTGATCACTTTTCTCGGATCCTCTGCTTCGTCATTGGTTCCCATTTAGAATTTGAACCAAACATGAAGCATTTTTCCGAATCTTTTCGTTATCATCCTCAATCAACCGAGCACAAATTTCCAAGACACCTTCTTTTATAGCTTCGGCGCACATTTTGTCACTGAAATTGCAAAGCGAGTTCAATGTGAGCAGAGCATACTGAACTCCTCTGGAGCCTCCAGTTTCTAAAATTCTAACTAAAATTCTCACGCAGCCACTAAACCTCTGCATTTCATCTCTCCCATCTTTGCACTTAGCCAAAAGACCCAAAACCTCAACGGCCCGCTCCAGACCCGAATCCGCAATTCGGATCAAAATCGAAACCGCCCCGCATTCCACGGCCCTTCGCCGATTATCCTGAAACGAACAGATAGCATAAAGCGCCGTCGCCGCCTCCTTCTTCTCTCGGCCTTTGCCGTCTCTCAGTAGCGAAACCAGGGCCCGAATCGCGTACGGGTACGACCCGATTGTGGCCTTGTTGACTTCCACGACGGCTAAACTCGTCAGCATCGTCGCCGCCACGGCTCGGCTGCTCGGCGACGACCCCGACGACCGCAGCACCGCCACGACTCTCGAGACGGCGCCCTCCGCCACCAGTCCGACTTTATTGTCGTCGCTGTCGAGGCTGACGTTGAGCAGCAAAGTCAGCGCCTTCTCCTGTAAGCTCGGCTCGTCGGAGGAGTCGTCGACGCACTTCAGCACGGCGGAGACGGCTCCCGACTCGGTGAGCTTCGACCGGAACGCCGCGTCGCGCTTCGACAGCTTACTGAGGCTCTCCAACGACGCCAGCTTGTACTCGATCGTCGACGACGGTGACGTCAGCGTGGCGATTAAAACTTGTGGTTGCAAGTAGCGCTGGTGGTGGTGGAGGTGGTTTAATTGGGAAGAAGGAGTATAATTGGAAATTAAGCTGCGGAGGGCGTGGTTGGGGATGAGAGTAGGGTGGTCAGGTAAGGGTAGTTTGGTAAGTGGACAAGTGCGGTGGCCGGCGTCGAGCCAGCGTTGGATGTTGGGCCGGTCGAAGGTGTGACCCGAAGGGAGTATGACCGGGTCGGACATTATTTCGAGGGAAATAGGGCACTTGAAATCGTCCGGAAAATGAGTCGTCGACATTTTCGGAGAGAGGATTCGTAGGGTTTACGAGGTTTTCGGGTGCGGCGGAGAGAGAGAGTGACGAAGAGAAACAAAAAACAGAGACTTTCGTTTCCTCCACCAAATCCTATATTACTTACACAACACTCTCTCACTCTAATACACACTTTGCCCATTGATTTAGACAGTTACTGTTTTTCCCATTTTCACCGTTCAACTTAGAGGTGTGTTTCTTCAACACTGTTGAATGGTCTTTTTCACGTGACAATTGGAAAGTCTATGCCAATGCTGTTTTTTTAGGTTCTTTTTTTTATTTTTTATACTAACCCTTACATCGATGACGAAGGAGTGTGTAACAGGTTCTAATACATTTTTTTTATACATTTTTTTAGATTTAAACACAATGATCAATTTCATTTTAGGCAAGTTTTGGTTTTGCCTCTTTTTCCTCTGGGTTAGGGTTTTCACTGCCGACGACTCCTTCTTTGTATCTGGTGCTCCGCCGCCTTTCTAAGGCTGGTGATTGTTTTCTATAACACGATTGTTCTGGGTTCCGTCTCTCTCTCTGTGAGAACGGAGATTTGTCTCGTCGACATCCTTTGCATTTTACTCTTTTCCTTTGTTCTCTTTCCATGGCGGCTTATGGCAGCTTGGTGTTGGTGCTTGGCAGTTTGGTGATGGTGCTCGGATCAGTGTTGGCATTTGGGTCAGGTTGGTATGGTGTCGCGTTCGACCTCCTGGTTATGCCCCATGGCTTTTGGGTTCCCGGCGGTGGTCGGATGGTGAACCTCAACAGTGGGATAACGATCTCACATTATGGCTTTTTGTCGGGGCGGCGACGTTGGAGGTACACATAAGGGTCTCGCCCTAACCAAGTGCGTATCAAAGTGTGGAAACAGGTCAGACCGGCAAGGAGAGGATTGGCAGCGTCAATGATCGGAGGTTGAGGCTGTCAGTGGCCATTCGGCAATTAGGATTTTGCCACTGGTATACCTAAAAGGGGTGTGATATTTGATTTGGGTTGGGTCACCTTTTGTGGGCTTAGATGTTGATTATCTTTGAATGGGATACCTTACTCTTACTATGGACTACTTGGTTTGTTGTTTTTGTTGCCTCAATCCTTTTTGTCCATCGGCATTGGATACGGGGGACGTACTTTTGTAACAGTGGGGGTTTCTAACTAATAAAGGAGTATGGTACACCCTTAAGTTTGACAGTTACTTGCATTATTCTAGTTTATTAGTCTATGGCCTGTGCGTCATATAGTTAAATCAAGTGTAGTGATACGATAGAATTTCTCTTTTTAGAGTGTTGGATAATCCGATGGAATTCTGTATTACTACTGACTTTAATTCTATAGTAGATAAATTTTGTGTCCCCTAAAAAAAATGATCAATAACGTTATTGGCTTACTTAAACTTGTTAGGACATGCCGATATATTTTGATGAAGTTCGTTTGAGACAGAGATCATCTTTAAAAATTTAAACCGTTTTATAGCGTATCTCGATCTTTTATTGATTTGATTGATAAAATAAGCAAATGCTGCAAGATTTCATATCGACCAACAATATATCGTCATGAAGTCCGTTTGAGACAAAGATTGTGAAGGAACTAATATTGATTTACTGCATATATGTTTTAGTAACATAATTTCTAACTGAAATTCAAAATAAAAACGTACATAATACATTATATTTTCAGTTATATTTAACTTTTATTAACCGACATAAGATTCATGAACTACGACTAAACATAAGCTGAACAATTAAGAAGAGCGGTTAATTTCATTTGATGGAGAAAATGCAAAAGAGCACCAATCAATTTTCACAACTATTGGGTGAGTGAACCGACCTCAAGCACATCGTCTAAATCGCATAGCCGACTGATAATTGTAGTTATTTTTTAAAATTTACGTTAATTGACCATGAACTAGTAGAACTGTAGAACTTTTCGATTTTACTTTTTATGTTGAATTTTTTTTTTCCTACAAAAAATTCATGTCGATTACTTGCCCAAGGGTAGAGAGGGAAGCTTACTATACATCAAAAGCGAGAAAGTCATCATTCCCCCTGCTTTAATGGCTACTTTCCAAAGTGACAAGTAAAAGTCTCGTCACCACCGGCAGTAGGCGGCAGATGCTGCCGAGGGAGGTTGTTGTAAATTCACCGTCCCACCTCGTTTCTAACGATATTAATCTCTGTCACGGAAAAAACCTCCCACAGGTACCCGGCAATGAAAGCATATAGAATCATTCACGACCTTAAACGATTGGAATTACTCAAATGCCCCTCTCGCTTGTTTATAAGTCAATCTTGCTGGCCAAAAAGAAAAGTGCTTGCTCTAAACACGCGGTACCTTTCTTGTCGTCACGTGAGTTACCAAACTTAAGTGGACTTGACCTCAGATTATGTTTGCCTAAACTTGGCATTGAAGGACTAACTAAACCATGTACTTAGATTGGACTCCTGAGTGAATCCTAACAGTGGTTAACAATTCTACTAGTCTAGCTATGAAATGTGTACTACTAATGATAATCACGGAATCAACCTTCAAAAACTCAACACATAGTATGTTAACGAACATATGCACTATTCGAATATTCGATAACACAATGGTCATTCATACGATTGTGAGTATTGTGAGTATTAAACAGTACGACAATTCTCAAGTCTAAATTAATGAAAATGATAAAAGTATTATGAATTACATATATGATTAACTTGTTGTGACCGAAAGTTTGACATGCATTCCGAAAATGCCAACGCCTGCATACACTCATTTAGGGGTCAAAAAAAAAGTTCGGCCCGGCTCATGTATAGCCGGTACGGGTTTTAACAACGTTTTAATATTTGTGGAACGGGTCGGGCTGGGCTTTATCTTTTATATAAGGATCCGGGCCCGGCCCATTCAAGCGGGTTTTGCAGGCCTTTGCGGGTTTTTACGGGCCGGGTCTTTGAGGCCTTTTACGGGCCGGATCTATCGGGCTTTAATTATTGAAAAATTAAGACATTTCAACATAAACGTAACCTTCATCCATGCACCGGGGTCTAAACGTACTCCGACGAGTCTAAATTTTACGTACAGTGTTTATCACTATAAGATGGACCATTCTACATGTTCTCGTTTATCATTAAAACATATTTAATTCTCATATTGCTTGAATTCTCCATATGTATATTAATGTTCTTACGTTTGTTCCTTTGTTATATGGAATGAAATATCTTTGTGAAACTTAATCGGACATGTTTAATTATTTTATAAAATTGACCGTCAGATTGATTGGTTAGAATATTATAACCATGCCTTTAAAATTTTATAAATTTTGGACTTGATTTAGATATCGATCCATGCATTTCGCCAAATGTGACCGTAGTACTCTTACAACTAAAACGGAAACTACCCCTCCCGAAAATAATTTTTTCACATCAAATTTTGGACACATATTCTTATGGAATACATATCTATCTCATAACGTCAAAAAAATTGACATAAAAAATTGATTTATCTACTCCTCCCATAGAAAAATAAGGAAAATAAGATGAGTGTATTTTAGTCTTTTCACAAATTTTGTTTAACTGTATTGACCGGGATCCAAACGTACTTCGATTAGGCTAATTTTTACGTACGGTGTATTTTTATTACAAGGTGAACTATTACATATGGCCTTCTTTATTGTTAAAACATTTTTAATTCTTATATTGCTTGAATTCTCTATATGCACACTAATGTTCTTACCTTTATTCCTTGGTTATATGGGTTGAAAGACCTTTGTGAAACGTAATCGATCATGTATCATCATTTTACAAAATTGACTGTCAGATTGGTTGTTCATAATATTCTAAGCATGCTGTTAAAATTTTATAAATTTTGGACTTGATTTAGACCTATATCTATGGATTTCGCTAAATGTGACCGTAGTACCCTTACAACTAAAACGTAAATTACCCATCCCTAAAGGGATTTTTTAAGATCAAAATTTTAACACACATTCTTGTAAATTACATATCTATCTCATAATGTCAAAAAAATTGACATAAAAATTTGATTTACCTAGTTTCTCCATAGAAAAATAAGCAATCACTACAACATTTTTACACATTGCCGGCGACTTAAAAGTCGCCGGTAATGTCCAAAAACAAGGCCGGCGATTTTTGGACATTACCGGCGACTTAAGTCGCCGGTAATGTAATTTTTTTTTTACATTGCCGGCGACATGAATTTATGTCGCCGGTAATGTCTCGAAGCTAAAGACATTGCCGGCGACATAAATTCATGTCGCCGGTAATGTAAAAAAAAAAAAAAAAAAAAGACATTACCGGCGACATAAATAAAGTCGCCGGTAATGTCTTTTTTTTTTTTTTTTTTTTTTTACATTACCATCGAGGGATTGCCGGCGACGGACATTACCGGCGACAAAAATCGCCGGTAATGTTAAAAAAAAAAAAAAAGAAGACATTACCGGCGATTTTCCGGCGAAAATCGCCGGTAATGTCTAAAGACATTGCCGGCGACTTAAAAGTCGCCGGCAATGTCTCCAAATGTTGTAGTGAATATATAAGAGAAGAGTGTTGATATCATTTCACACAATCTCAATTAAACTCTCACCATTGAAAAATTACAAGATCTAATATGAACCATCTATTATATTTACTGTTTTACTGTGTAAGGTAAATCGATATAAAAAAATTACAATGAAACCCTAAACCCTAAACCCTAAAACCTAAACCCTAACTTACTCTAAACCTCAAAATTCCTAAACCTTAACTTACCCTAAAACTCAATCCCCTAAACCCTAAAACCCAAACCCTAACTTACTCTAAACCTCAAAATTCCTAAACCTTAACTTACGTACCCTAAATCTCAATCTCCTAAACCCTAACTTATCTTAAACTCTAAATAATGATTTAATAGTAAAATAGATATACAAATATAACTATATATAGAATTCCAATATTTGATCAATATATGTATATATAATATATTAATAGACATACACAAATATAAAATATATATCTATATAGTACTAGTCACTATATCATATATATATAAGTGTAGGTATAATGATATATGTACTACTATCTTATATATATAAAAAATTGCGAGCTTCGACGGGCCGGGCCATAACGGGCTTTTGGCGGGCCGGGCCTGCAGGCCGGGCCGGGTTTTAGACTTCTAAACCAAGCCCGGCCCACCATCAACCTAAGCAGGCTTTTTTTTTTCGGGCCGGACCAAGCTTTTAGTTCACGGGCTTGTGGGCCTCCACCGGCCCACGAGGCTCACGGGCCAAATGATAACCCCTGGACTCATCCTTCCCTTTGATTAATTTAATTTCTCGTATTATATATTATGTGATTGATGAATAAGACACCATATATTCCCCATATATATGATGCTCTGGCAGGACACATTTCACGGATGCAAAACATAGATGACATAAATGACTAAACCATAGATATATTGATCGAATGTATTTTTAGTAGTAATAATGACAAATCCCTAAGAAGAGAATCAATTCATTTAGTCAAGACAATGACTTTGGTAATTGTGTAATACCTAAATTTGCAGTCGGTATCTCCACCGTTTTATCGTTTAAACCAAGTTGCCACATAAACTTGATTAGACAATAACGACGGTGTCATAAGGAAAGTGACACCTAAACCCTAAGTTGAGAGTGCCGGCCTTATCCTAATTGTAAGTGTTTAGGGGTGGTCACTGACTAGGAAATTTCTTTTCTTTTGGGGCATTGCGTACGTTAATTAATTACCAACTAACTAATTAGATAGGAATTATTAGGACTAATTAGTGTAGGACCAAATCACCGTGCTAATTGGTATTTCAGATCGAGTGATGCGTAAGTGGCGAAACTGATACACAAAATCAAGTAGACGAGCAATTCTAAACCAATTTATAACCCGTAGCTTTCCTCCATTGGTCAATTTTAGTTTGCATAAGCTTTTCTTCACGTAACTATATAACTAAGGTACGTAGATAAAACAAAATTTGCTACCATGCATGATCATAATTTCAATTATTTGTGGCAGTGAAGAAATGTTAATTGTTTCTTTATTTTCTTTGTCAAAGAATCTTACAAATACCACAAGTATTTCATTAGTTCTACCAATCGCTCAACTCATTCGTATATTCGGTTGCTCGATCATTTCTACATGCATGGCTACATAGGAAAATGAGTTATGTATCTACCATACACTAGTGCTAACTACAAACTTAACAATATCTTCCGTTCGGAGTTTACATCCAAGATATCTATGGAGGTAATAAAGAAATGAGAAAGAAAAGAGATCGAGGAGTTTTAAACTTCTACTCATTTTGGACAACGTAGAAATTTAAAAATAAGAAGCTAAAATCATTTTGGACAGCTGTGAATGAAACGATAGCTGAATTTTTGAAGTCAAATTAAGAATTTAATTTGGAGGAAGCTAGCTATAGAGTGAATAAGTGACTGAATGAGACTACTCGAAATTTCTCTACCTCATATATTGTTTTGACCTCACTCTACGTACTCGATCATCTTCGGTTTAGGAGAGAAAAGGAAAACTGGTCAATATAAAAGGCATAAGAGAGAGAAAGGCATGGACGGGGACGTGTTTAGAATTGAAAATGGAATGTGATTTACGAGGTATATATATTATTGGACATAGCTTTTGCTTAACACGCAAGTTAGGTTTAGTTCATTTATGATTAATTTAGCGACCTTCTACTCCAGTGCACGACAGATAGTTTATAGAATTATCAACCCCAGTACTGGGCTCTCCGCTGCTCGTGTAGTTGCTCGTCTTCAACAAAAATGCAGGTTTTCTTGGTGAAGGAAGAGCTGCATCACTGCCTAACATGCCAATCACGGCTGACATGGTTGGCCGGTCGTTAGGGAACTCCTGTACGCTCAAAAGCGCGATGTTAATGCACCGCATAACTTCACTGACGGAGTAGGATTCACCCATGGAGATGTCGATGATTTCCAAGGCTCGATCTTCCTTCCACAAGTCCCAAACCTGAACATGCATGGATCATCAATCTCAGTATGTATAAACCATAAATTAAAGACGTATGTGATGATGGTTTTAGACTAGCTAGCTCTTGTACACTTACATGTCCAACCAAATTTGAGTCGGGATTATCAAAGTAGTAGCCGGTGTTCTTGTTGCCACTAACAATTTCTAGTAGCAAAACTCCGGAACTGTACACATCAGACTTTACTGAAAATATCCCATCCATTGAATATTCCGGTGACATGTATCCGCTACAAAATTAAAGCATAGAGAAATATATTACGTACCAAGTAAACTTCTATTAACAGTATGTGAACGTACTGCATGTATTATAATGAAATAGCACGTAATTGATGGATTGAAAGTTTAATAACTATCAAAGTTTGGAGGAAACTTACTATGTTCCAATCACGCGATTTGTATTGGCTTCAATTTGGTTAACTCCAAATATTCTAGCCATACCGAAATCTGCAATCTTTGGATTCATATCAGAATCGAGTAGAACATTGCTGGCTTTCAAGTCTCTATGGATGATCCTTAACCTAGAATCTTGATGAAGATACAAGATGAAGGTATATGATTATTGACATATCTTATATGGCTACAAAACATGATTTAGATGACTCTAAACAAGTGAAGAAACAAGCAAGAAGATCAAAGATACATCATAAAGAACTCATGGGCTCAAGGTAAAAACATGCATACATTCATTGTTTTTCACAGAGGATACCTACATAGGTTCCTATCCCAAAATGTCCCTGCCTTCACAAGTTCTTCTTGTTTCAGGATTATTGAATCAGCTTTTCAGGATTATTGAAACAACTTTTTATGAATATCAAAACCTTTTCCAAAACATATCTATATATCTTTTACAATGTTGTGTTGATTAAAATGATGTTTATGTTTTATACAAAACATACTCTCACTTTACCTTGAAGATAAAATAGATATTTTGGTAAAAGTTCCTTAGCTGTCTACAGCTCATTACAAAGTTGTAAAATTCAGAACAGCTTGAATACAAGGTTGAGAGCTGTGCTCTCTTGGCTAGATCCTTTCCCAAACATTAAAGAATGTTTTGTGTGGTGATCAAGCCTCAAAATACATGGCTAGAAGCAGTTTTGATCTTTGTTTTTAAAAGCTGTCTACAGCTCAAAACTTGCTGTAAATTTCAGTACAGCAAGCATACTTGGCTGTGAGCTGCTCTCTTTTGGCTAGATCTTTTCCCCAAATTAAAGAATGTTTTTGTAATGATCAAAGTTTGAAATACATGGCTAGGATCATTTTGTGCAAAAGATCTCTCCTCCATCCCGTGGCTATATATACACTTAGCAGCCCTTGGTTGTAAGTTGGTTGTTTTAGATGATAGTCACTCTGTTTTTACAGAACAATTGCTAAGCTTGTGCTTATTACTTTGTGTTGTGCTTTATGTTTTAAAGTCTACATAAAAACCCTTCCATCTCATCTACATACATCTTGCATTCCATGAGTTCTTTGTGGTAGATGCAAGCAACCCGAAGAGTTTCCAAGGGAGTTAGTTGTGCGATAGCTAAGCTCATTGGTTAAACTATTGTAAACATCCGTGTGTAAAATTCTTACTTACAAGATGGAGTATAGCTCTTAGTCTAGTGCGCGAGTCTATATAGGATAGCACCGTTTCCTTGCTATTATCGGAACTATAGTCTTGTATAAGTGTTCTTACATATTGGAAAGCTTTGGCCTTCAAGAGAAAGGACCACGCAGTTTTCATCCCTGATTGCAGGGTTTCTGCGAGATAAAAAACATACTTGTGTTATTTGTCCTCTGTACTTATAGCATTGTATGTTTATTATGTTCATCTAATTGTCAGAATAGTTCCACATAACTATCTCTGATTATTAATCATCATACTTTTGAGAAAAAGTCGTTAAGGGTCTATTCACACCCCCTCTAGGACCTTCACAAGATCCCTCTAGCAATGCCAACGATAATCTCCAATCGTCTTGGCCAATCCAAAAATGCCTTTTTCGTTTCATCTGAAAATTCGCAAAGAAATTTTTAGATGTAACTCTTTTCAGGCTCTCAACTTAATACCAAAGCAAGAGGAAGAGCTAGCTAGGCATATTGAAAATGAAAGAGTCCAGGCTCTTGTTAGGCAGGTATTCATAGATTAGCATCTTCTCTTCATCTTGAACGCAATAACCTAAGATTATCACGAGATTCCGGTGTTGAAGTTTAGCAATCAGCACAATTTCATTCTTGAACTATTCGTTTCCTTGGCCGGAATTCTTGCACAGTCTTTTCACGGATATTTCTGTTCCACTAGGAAGCACTCCCTGAAATTAGAATCAAACCCAAAACGTTAACTTATGGTGCAAGAAACTAATAGCAAGTATATAACGTCATATTCCCAACCCTTGATATGCACTAACAGATTGGAAAGATTGATCGAGGACGAAAAAAAAACCTTATAAACGGGGCCAAAACCGCCTTCTCCGAGTCTGTTCGAATTAGAGAAATTGTTTGTGGCCGAAGATATGGTGTTTAGTTCAAAGAACGGCAGATCTATCTTTAATCTACTAATGTCATAATTAAGGATTTGTATATCTACTAGAAGAATCGCCCAAGTAGATAGACGGTGTTTCCTTACCTGCTGTCAACAATTCTGAACAGTTATGCATGTGATGAAGCGAATTACAAGTCAACTAAGTTAAGCGACTCGTATGATTTGGCCGCACTCATTTAGTACTAGGTATGGGGCTGAATTTTTGCAGAAAAACTGAGCGACCCTATCCGAATAATATCGGGTACCCGAGCCGATATAAAATTAACGACAACAAAGTGAAACTGAGCATAAACTAACTTTGAGCAGTGAAACTGATACTTCCTAAAAAGTACGGGCAAACCAAAACGACCCGAACTCATATTCGCCCCAATAGTTTTTGACCCTATGAAAAAGAATTTAGGTTATAATTTTTTTTTCCGAATAAAGAAGAGTTTATTAAACTTTTACGGCTCAAGCTGCTGAAATTTAAGTGGAGGGAAATGGCCGGGTTTACCTTTCCTCTTCTTCTTTACGGACCAATACCTGATAGAAATCACAAGAAAGAACACCAAGATAGATGTTAGCGAAATTGCCACCTTCTTCTTCTTGCTAAGAGAACCACTCGACTTCTTTGCATATTTCGCTACAAATATATTTATACGATAAAATACAATAGTGAGCACGAGTTAAGGTAGAAAATAGAACATGCATTAGCATAACCTAGTAAACCTACCCATCTCATTACTTTTCAATTAAATACAACAAGGATGTCTATCTAACTATATGTCCCGTTAGTTAATCAACCATATATGACCAAAATGTATTTGATCTACGTACATCTCTATCTCTATCTTTATCTCTATCTCTATTATAATTATAATAAAGCCATGTGATCCTCTGTGTCATGGTTTCATTAAAATTTGATCTCCCCAAAATGCCCATAGAAAATTGAATAAAACATAAAAGGACCTAAAATATCGAGACTCCAAAATGATGTGTCAAACCACATCATTTTTATATCATTATAGAATATGTATTATTATATAACTTATATATGATATATTTGAAAAGACAATCTTATCCATCGTACATCTAACGGTTATTATTTTTTCAAAACTTATTTTTTTTCTTTTCTTCTTTCTTGACATTTTCTTTTCTTCTTCTAAAAAAAAATCATATATATTATGAGATTAAAATCATATTAACTCAACTTTAATTCTTTATCTATCTTAAGATCACTCAAACTCGGTATTCAAGTACAAGAACAAGCTTTGTGAAAAAGATAATCATTCAAACACTTACAAATCAAACATGAACCAAACCTAAATATCAACATGTAAATAACTAAATAAATTATCCTCACATAAGTCCAGCACTGAAATTTCATGCATAAAATTTTAAAGACCTCCATGGAAACTCATGCAAAGCAAACGAAACACCATTGAAGGACTACTCGACTAAACATTAAATTTTGGCGTTACTAAATTAGGTCTATAATAATTAAGAACTTTTGTGATGTACTATAATTGGAATTATAGTTTAGAGATATTTATGATTATTTATTTAGGAATAACAATTAATATTGACAGGAAAGAAATTATAATGAAGAAACTAATATATATATATATATAATAAACTTATTTGATTCACATTTCAATCAAAAATTATATTCCAATGAAAGAGATGCTAATTATGGAAAATCATTTATTTTTGAGAGAAATTCGTTTTTGAATTAAATGTCGATCGAGTTAAACAATTTCTCTTTGTTTTTGAATTCAAAATTTCAATCATAATTATAATTATAAATAATTGATTTTTATTATTCCATAACTATTGTTGACCATTTATATCTTTTAATTTGGAAAGATTGATTTATTATAATTATGATTCTATATTTAGTTATACTTAGACATTTATTATTTTGAGATTTTACAATAAACTTTATAATTTAATTTTAATTAAATAATTAAATAATTAAATTAATTGAATAATTGATAGCTGTTAAATTTACATTGATAAGATCGTCTTTTTACAAATTAATATCAAAATATAATAATATATAAACATGAAAATAATGTAACTTGACATATCATTTTGGAACTTCAATATGTTAGGCTATTAGGACCTCCTATCATTGATTGCCTTCATCACTTCATATTTGATAAAACATGGATATGCATCATCCAAGTTTTATTTATAAAGTAGGGCAGTTGTTAAAATAGCTATTTTGATACGTGCACGTGTACACCCGGATATTGCGATTAGTAATATGAAAGTACAACAAAATCTTAATTTTAAACAGATGTACGTAAGAGGATGAAGAATTACCTAAATCAATCGAGTCAACTCGAACACAAATCTTGACCGACATCGTTGTAAGTCCTTGTATCCACTAAGTCCCCAAACCACGTTACGCAGCCACTCCTCTTCACATTCTCGAAGACTCATGGTCATGTTCACCTTCGCAGTCGACGAGTCCGGTGCCTTCACCAGTGACACCTTCACGAACTCTTCTCCATTTCGACACATAGATACCGATAGGGGTCATCATTTGGCCCGTGGGCCTCGTGGGCCGGTGGAGGCCCGCAAGCCCGTGGGCTAAAAGTCCGGCCCGGCCCGCAAAAAAGCCCGCAAAAGCCCGCCAAGGTGGTTGGTGGGCCGACCATGGTTTAGAGATCTAAAGCCCGGCCCGGCCCGCGGGCCCGGCCCGCCAAAAGCCCGTCAAGGCCCGTTAGGCCCGGCCCGTCAAAGCCCGTTAGGCCCGGCCCGTCAAAGCCCGCACACATATTGACATATATCATTAAATTATTTAATGAATTTTAATCATTATACAATTTATACCTAGTTAATGTTTACCTACACACATATTGACATATATATATATATAATATAGTGACTAGTAGTCTAATAGACTAATACTATATAGATATATATTTTACATTTGTGTATATATATTAATATATTACATATAGATGGATAGATTGAATATTTGAATTCCATATATAATTAAATTTGTGTATCTATTTTACTATTAAGTCATTATTTAAAGTTTAGCATAAGTTGGGGTTTAGGTTTAGGGTAAATTAGGGTTTAGGAGATTAAGATTTATGGTAAGTTAAGGTTTAGGAATTTGAGGTTTAGGGTAAGTTAGGGTTCCGGTTCTAGGATTTTATTGTAATTTTTTTAGGGTTTAGGGTTTGGGGTTTAGGTTTTAAGGTTTAGGGTTTAGGTCCAAAATTTATAAAAATTAGGGACGGCCTACTTAGAATATTATGAACAACCAATCCGACATTCAATTTTTTATATATATAAGATAGTAGTACGTATATCATTATACCTACACTTATATATATAATATAGTGACTAGTACTATATATATATTTTTTATATTTGTGTATGTTTATATTAATATATTACATATACATATATTGATCAAATATTGGAATTCCATATATAGTTATATTTATGTATCTATTTTACTATTAAATCATTGTTTAAAGTTTAGGATAATTAAGTTAGGGTTTAGGTTTAAGGTAACTTAGGGTTTAGGGGATTGAGATTTAGAGTAAGTTAAGGTTTAAGAATTTTGAGGTTTAGAGTAAGTTAGATTTTAGGTTTTAGGAATTTTGAGGTTTAGAGTAAGTTAGGGTTTAGGGGTTAGGGGTTAGGGTTTAGGGTTTAGGGGTTAGGGTTTAGGGTTTAGGTTTAGGGTTTCATTGTAATTTTTTTTATCGATTTACACTGTAAAACAGTAAATATAATAGATGGTTCAGATTAGATTTTGTAATTTTTCAATGGTGAGAGTTTAATTGAGAGTGTGTGAAATGACATCAATACCCTTCTCTTATATATTGCTTATTTTTCCATGGAGAAACTTGATAAATTAAATTTTTATATCAATTTTTTTGACACTATGAGATAGATATGTAATTTACAAGAATGTGTGTTAAAATTTTTATCTTAAAAAATTCCTTTAGGGATGGGTAATTTATGTTTTAGTTGTAAGGGTACTACGGTCACATTTAGCGAAACTCATAGATGTAGGTCTAAATCAAGTCCAAAATTTATAAATTTTTAACGGCATGCTTAGAATATTATGAACAACCAATCTGACAGTCAGTTTTGTAAAATGATGATACATGATCGATTACGTTTCACAAAGGACTTTCAACCCATATAACCAAGGAATAAAGGTAAGAACATTAGTGTGCATGTAGAGAATTCAAGCAATATAGGAATTAAAAATGTTTTAATAATAAAGAAGGCCATATATAATAGTTCACCTTGTAATAAAAGACACCGTACGTAAAAATTAGCCTAATCGAAGTAAGTTTGGATCCCAGTCAATACAATTAAACAAAATTTGTGAAAACACTAAAATACACTCATCTTATTTTCCTTATTTTCCTATGGGGGGAGTAGATAAATCAATTTTTTATGTCAATTTTTTTGATACTATGAGATAGATATGTATTCAATAAGAGTATGCGTCCAAAATTTGATGTTAAAAAATTATTTTCGGGAGGGGTAATTTCCGTTTTAGTTGTAAGAGTACTATGGTCACATTTGGCGAAATACATGGATCGATGTCTAAATCAAGTCCAAAATTTATAAAATTTTAAAGGCATGGTTATAATATTCTAACCAATCAATCTAATGGTCAATTTTATAAAATAATTAAACATGTCCGATTAAGTTTCACAAAAGTATTTCATTCCATATAACAAATGAACAAACGTAAGAATATTAATATACATATGAATAATTCAAGCAATATAAGAATTAAATATGTTTTAATAATAAACGAGGACATGTAGAAAACTCCATCTTATAGTGATAAACATCGTACGTAAAATTTAGACTCGTCGGAGTACGTTTAAACCCCAGTGCATGGATAAAGGTTACGTTTATTTTGAAATGTCTTAATTTTTTAATAATTAAAGCCCGATAGGCCCGGCCCGCAAAAGCCCGCAAAGGCCCGGCCCGCAAAAGCCCGCAAAAGCCCGCAAAGCCCGCTTGAATGGGCCGGGCTCGGATCCTTATATAAAAGATAAAGCCCGGCCCGGCCCGGCCCGCATATATTAAAATGTTGTTGAGGCCCGGCCCGGCCCGGCCCGTGCCGGCTATACATGGGCCGGGCCGGGCCGGGCCGGGCTTTTGCCGACCCCTAGATACCGAACCCTTGTCCGTAACGCACCCACCCGACCCATCTCTCAAGTACCAATCTTGGGCCGACTTGGGTCCGAACCCGGGTAGACACGTGCACTCAAATTTATCCGAGTTGTAAGGGTTGCAATTACCATTTGGACCGCAGGTTCCGTACATGTCACACTGCTCCACCGGGGCCGACTAGAACTTGGCCCACTGACGCACCTGATCGTGCCACGTGGCGCGCTCGACGGTTCCCGATTCGTTGATCACCATCTTCGAGAATATGGAATCGTTGGTAATACCGTACACGACGGATAACTCGTCGTGGTTGTTCACGAAGCTTATATTGAAGATGAAGTTAGGAGTCATTACGGGGACGCCGCTCCATCTATGACCGATCCAAGACCCGCTCCGCCACCACGGAGCTCCTCCCTTGTATAAGAACAGCTGAGGATTCCCACTTGGGTCTATTCTAAATGTACAGTTCCCGGTTCCCGGGTCGTTTAACGACTTCCCTGAAGTCAAGAATCGATTCAAGCCGGTCCGCCGGTTCAGCCCAAGTTTCATAAACGGAAGCAGTGTATTTGACGGATTATCAAACCCTTCCCACAAAACCCTACTGCTCCCATTCTCGTACAAAACAAAGTTTCCCGTATCCAAAAGCTTCGCCATGGAAGTGTTTGGAGAAGAGAGAGTAACATTAGCAGACCAGACTCGGACTTGATCTGAATCGTTGTTATATATAACAAGGCCTCCTTCTTCATCGATCGCCAAAACTCCAGTGGTGTCATCGAGGGCTGTCCTTCTGTTTGCAACCCAAACAATAGTTTGCTCCGGAGCTTTGTTGTACCTGAAAGGGTCAGAGTGTTCGTTGCTTGAAGTTAGGAAGTATTAGCTTTCTGTTTAATAAGTCCTAGTTTCTCATTCGTGTTTTAGTTGATCACGTAGTTAATCTGTAGCAATACGTGAGAGTGTTTTTCAATTGCTGTGTAAAAGGCTATATAAAGCCTAGTATGTGATTCAATAAGGTTGAGGCATTTCAATCCATATTGTGCAGTTTGTGTTCTTGTATTCACAATTCATATTCTCAACAATCTGGTATCAGAGCCCCCACTAGGGTCTGAGAAACTAGTGAGATAAGCAGCAGCTTACAGAGAAACATAGAGATGAGTGAAGAAAAGGGATTGACTAAGATCCCTCACTTTAGTGGTCATTATGAACATTGAAGTGAACTCATGGAGAACTTGCTTCGAGCAAAAGGTTTGTGGAGTTTGGTGGAGAATGGTTTCGAGGAACCAAAAGCAGGAACCTTGTTGACAAAGGCACAGCAGACACAACTCAATGATGCCAGGACCAAGGATCATCAAGTCAAGCATTACCTTTTTCAAGCCATTGACAAAACTATTTTTGAGCAGATTTTGAATCGCCGTTCTACCAAAATTTTTTGGGACTCTATGAAGCGGCCGAAATTTGGTGGGAATGGCAAGGTGAAGAAATCTCAACTTCAGACACTCAGAAGGGAGTTCGAGATACTAGAGATGAAGAATGAAGAAACCATCATGGAATACTTTGCAAGAGTGATGGCTGTTTCCAACAAGATGCGAAGCAATGGTAAAGATCTGACAGATGAAAAAATCGTGGAAAAGATCTTCAGAACCTTAGTAGAAAGGTTTATTCCTGTTGTAGTATCTATTGAAGTAGCAAAGGATACCTCGACTATGTCCATTGATGAGTTGCAGAGCTCTCTTGTAGTTCACGAGCAGAAATTCAAGAGAGTGATCAACCATGAAAGTGATCAAGCTCTCAAGGTGGAAGATCGAGCAAGAGGCAGAGGGCGTGGATCAACCTCATCACGTGGAAGAGGGCGTGGAAGAGGGTGTCAATCTTTCAACAAAGCAACAACGGAGTGCTACAAGTGTCATAACCTAGGGAATTTTTAGTATGAGTGTCCTTAGTGGAATAGAGAAGCCAATTATGCTCAATTAGACGAAAAGGAGGAGTTGTTGTTGATGGCGTATATCGAAGAGAATGATGCAAAGAGGAGTGACGCTTGGTTTATCGACTCAGGTTGTTCAAATCACATGTGTGGTGATAAAGATGTGTTTATAAGTTTAGCAGATGAATTGGAACATTCTGTGAAGTGTGGCAACAACACTAGGATGACAGTGGTTGGCAAGGGGTGTGTAAAACTGGTGTTTAATAAAAGAAGCTTTGTTATCAGAGATGTCTACTATGTCCCTGAGCTTCGAAACAACTTGTTAAGTGTGGGACAACTACATGAGAACTTGCAATCCTCATTAACAATGGGGTCTGCAACATGTATCATCCAGAAAAAGGCCTTATTGCACACACAAGGATGAGTGCAAATCATATGTTTGTGCTTCTGAACAAAGGCTCATCAACCTCTAAGCCACAAACAAATGAATGCTTACTCACCAGTGCCTCATACCTCGCATATCTTTGGCACCAACGATATGGACATCTAAGTCACAAGGGGTTGAGAACTCTGCAATCTAAGAAGATGGTACGAGGACTGCCACAACTAGAAGATTCAAAGATAGTGTGTACTGATTGCTTTACTGGAAAGCAACATCGAAATGCAATCCCCAAAAGGAGTGAATGGAGAGCTAGCAAGGTGTTGGAGCTTATTCATGTAGACATTTGTGGTCCCATTGATCCCATATCTAATAGTGGGAAGAGGTACATTTTATGTTTCATTAATGATTACAGTCGTAAAGCATGAGTTTACTTGTTACTTGAGAAATCATAAGCTTTGGAGAGTTTTAAGAACTTAAAAAAATTGGTGGAAAAAGAAGCAGAAGAATCCATCAAGTGCTTGAGGACAGATAGAGGAGGGGAGTTCACTCCATCCAAGTTCAAAGAATTTTGTGAAGAACAAGGGATCAAACGACAACTTACTACAGCCTACACACCACAGCAAAACGGTGTTGATGAGAGAAAAAATATGACTGCAATGAACATGGTACGCTGCATGCTCACTGCCAAGAAGGTGCCTAAACTCTTCTGGACTAAAGCTGTAAATTGAACATTCTACGTGCTGAACCGGTGTCCTACGCTTGCAATAAAGAATATCACTCCTCAGGAAGCATGGAGTGGAGTGAAACCATCTGTTGATCACTTTCGAGTATGGGGTTGTATAGCACATGTGCACATTCCAGAAGAAAAAAGAGGTAAATTAGATGATAAAAGTTTCCCTTGTATATTTTTAGGTGTCAGTGAAGAGTCGAAATGGTATAAATTGTTTGATCCTAAGACTAAAAGAATTGTGGTTAGCAAAGATGTTGTGTTTGAAGAAGGAAGGAGCTGGGAGTGGGAACAAAATTATCAGGAGCAAATTAAGGCAGAATTAATATGGGGGGATGATGACTTTGGGGTTAGACAAAGTGAGGGAGAAAATAGAAGTGAGGAAAATAGTGATGGTGGTGAGTTAGATAGTGATATGGAGTCTGATAGCAGTGGTGAAAGTAGTGAAGCTAGGAATAGTGGGGGCAGTTCTCAAGCTGTTATAACTCAAGGAAGAGAAAGAAGACAACCTCCTTGGATGAGAGACTATGTCAGTGGAGAAGGACTAAGTGAAGATGAAGAAGCAGCCTACATGATACAAGATGTTGCAGCCGAAGATCCCATTGAGTTTGAAGAATCCAGGAGAGAAGAGAAATGGAGAAAGGATATGGACAATGAGATAAATTCCATCCAAAAGAATCAAACTTGGAAGCTTATGGACCTACCTATTGGAGCTAGAACCATTGGTGTTAAGTGGATCTACAAGACAAAACTGAATGAACATGGTGAAGTGGACAAGTACAAAGCTCGACTAGTGGCAAAGGGATACTCACAGCGACAGGGAATTGATTTCACTGAAGTATTTGCTCCAGTAGCTCGAATGGATACAGTGAGAATGATTGTGGCACTTGCAACATTCAAAGGGTGGAATATTCTCCAGTTAGATGTCAAATATGTATATCATCATGGGAAACTCAATGAGGACGTGTACGTTGAGCAACCACAGGGCTATGTGAAGGAGGGAAGTGAGCACAAAGTGTACAAGCTGCACAAAGCTCTTTACGGCTTAAACAGGCTCCAAGAGCTTGGTTTAGTCGAATTGAGTCTCATTTCATTGAAGAAGGTTTCGAGAAGTGTCCAAATGAGCAAATTTTGTTCTGTAAGAGAAGCAATGAAGGTAAAGTGCTTATTGTTAGCATATATGTGGATGACTTAATCTACACTGGCGAGGATGAAGGTATCATGATTAACTTCAAAAAATCCATGATGAAAGCTTTTGATATGACTGATTTATGGAAGATGAGGTTCTTTCTTGGGATTGAAGTATTGCAGAAATCAGATGGGATTTTCATGTGTCAAAGGAAATACGCTAATGATGTGTTGAATCGGTTTGGAATGTCAGAAAGCAAACCTGTAAGTAGTCCAATAGTTCCAGGATTCAAAATTAGTGGGGATGTTAATGGAGTTGTTGTAGATGACACTTACTACTAACAGATTGTTGGAAGCCTAATGTATCTTATAGCTACACGTCCAGACATCATGTTTAGTGTGAGTTCAATCAGCAGGTACATGTCAAAACCCACTGAACTACATTTGCAAGCTGCTAAAAGGATTATGCGTTATTTGAGAGGAACTATTGGTTATGGTATCCTCTACAAGAAGGGAGGGGGAGAAGATTTGCTTGCTTTCACAGACTTAGATTATGCTGGTGATGAAGAAGATTCCAAAAGCACATCAGGTTATGTTTACTTGTTAAGTTCAGGTGTTGTGTCATAGATGTCAAAAAAACAACCAATTGTCACACTTTCAACTACAGAAGCAAAATTTGTGGCAGCTGCAGCATGTGCATGTCAAGCTTTATGGATGAGAAGAGTATTGAAGAAACTGAGTCATGTTCAATTAGGGAGCACCATCATATTGTGTGACAACACTTCCATAATCAAACTCTCAAAGAATCTAGTGATGCATGGGAGGAGCAAGCACATCAGGGTGCGTTTTCATTTTCTGAGAGATCTTGTAAAAGAAGAGAAGATTAAGTTGGTTCATTGTGGAACACAAGATCAAGTTGCAGATGTGATGACCAAAGCATTAAAGCTTGAAGCTTTCCAGAGACTTAGAGAGAAGATGGGAATGTGTGATATTGCAGATATAAACTAACTGCATTCGACAGCTAGTTTAAAGGAGGGATTGAAAGGGTCAGAGTGTTAGTTGCTTGAAGTTAGGAAGTATTAGTTTTCTGTTTAATAAGTCCTAGTTTCTAGGAAAGATAACTGTTTGTTTCATTCGTGTTTTAGTTGATCACGTAGCTAATCTATAGCAATACGTGAGAGTGTTTTTCAGTTGCTGTGTAAAAGGCTATATAAAGCCTAGTATGTGATTCAATAAGATTGAGGCATTTCAATCCATATTGTGCAGTTTGTGTTCTTGTATCACAATTCATATTCTCAACAGTACCATACTCCAACGTAACGCTTACCTGAACTTCCAGGGCTGAAGAACCCTAGTGCGAAGTGTTTATGGCTAGAGATAAGACGTCGCCGTCTTTGAGGGTTTGGTTTGGAGCGATCGAATCGATGGAAATGCAACAGTAGTAGGGGAGACGAAGAAGAAGGAAGGTGAGAAATCCAATGATCTTAGAGTTAGAGCAATAATGATGAGTAGAATTCATGGTTTGGTTTGGTTCGGGTTCTGAATGAGATGGAAGCTGTTTGATATGGGAGTAGTAGTTGAGAATATAAGAGATGCAAGAGCTGGATATAATGAAACAGAGGTTCACTTGAATGTGGTTGGACTGAGACCATGTCACCATAACAGAGACACTTAACCAGAAAAGTTTGAAGGCATACAAGGATCGGCTATTCCTTGTAATTGGACAAAAAACAATAGATAAATGATCATCAATGTAGATGTTGACATAGCCTACCTTATCTCAATGGAAAATATGTTGATAATTCATTTGCATAACATGTTTTCATTTAGGATAGCACACTAGGCATGTATCCCTGATAATCTGGAATATTTTTATGTGTGATATTTCATAGCTAAGGTTGCTTTTAAAATCCAGAATATATGTGTTCAATCTGTGTGAACTTTGACCTTGAAAATTTGTTTTGAATTAAGGATGATTTTTAGGAGAAAGTTGCTTTTGGTTCACATGTGACTTCTTAGGATTAGTTTTGTCTTCTAGTATCTTGTTTTGCTTTAAACAACTAGGTTTGCTTTATGACATCCTTAATCTGCTTTTGTGCTGCAAAACGTGCTTGCTTTATTGACCACCGAAATGGCTTTTATGGTATGAGAGCATGAAAACTTTTTGCCTCTTTTTGACAAACTTTGCCTTATTTGGAGACCCTAAAGTTGTCTTGTTTGGTTGTTTGTCATATGAGCATGCTATTGTTCTATCAACTGATGGCTAGGGGTCGGCAAAAAGCCCGGCCCGACCCATGTATAGCCGGGCCGGGCCGGGCCTCAACAACATTTTAATATTTGCGGGCTGGGCTTTATATTTTATATAAGGATCCGGGCCCGGCCCATTCAAGCGGGCTTTTGCGGGCCGGGCCTTTGCGGGCTTTTACGGGCCGGGCCTATCGGGCTTTAATTATTAAAAAATTAAGACATTTCAAAATAAATGTAACCTTCATCCATGCATCGGGGTTTAAACGTACTCCGACGAGTCTAAATTTTACGTACGGTGTTTATCACTATAAGATGGACATTTCTACATGTCCTCGTTTATCATTAAAACATATTTAATTCTCATATTACTTGAATTCTCCATATGTATAATATGTTCTTACGTTTGTTCCTTTGTTATATGGAATAAAATACCTTTATGAAACTTAATCGGGCATGTTTAATTATTTTATAAAATTGACCGTTGGATTGATTGGTTAGAATATTATAACCATGCCTTTAAAATTTTATAAATTTTGGACTTGATTTAGATATCAATCCATGTATTTCGCCAAATGTGACTGTAGTACTTTTACAACTAAAACGGAAATTACCCCTCCCGAAAATAATTTTTTGACATCAAATTTTAGACACATATTCTTATGGAATACATATCTATCTCATAGTGTCAAAAAAATTGACATAAAAAATTGATTTATCTACTCCCCCAATAGGAAAATAAGGAAAATAAGATGAGTGTATTTTAGTGTTTTCACAAATTTTGTTTAACTGTATTGACCGGGATCCAAACGTACTTCGATTAGGCTAATTTTTACGTACGGTGTTTTATTACAAGGTGAACTATTATATATGGCCTTCTTTATTGTTAAAACATATTTAATTCTTATATTGCTAGAATTCTCTATATGCATACTAATGTTCTTATCTTTATTCCTTGGTTATATGGGTTAAAACACCTTTATGAAACGTAATCGATCACCATATCATCATTTTACAAAACTGACTGTCAGATTGGTTGTTCATGATATTCTAAGCATGCCGTTAAAATTTTATAAATTTTGGACTTGATTTAGACCTACATCTATGAGTTTTGCTAAATGTGACCGTAGTACCCTTACAACTAAAACGTAAATTACCCATCCCTAAAGGAATTTTTTAAGATCAAAATTTTAACACACATTCTTGTAAATTATATATCTATCTCATAGTGTCAAAAAAATTGACATAAAAATTTGATTTATCTAGTTTCTCCATGGAAAAATAAGCAATATATAAGAGAAGGGTATTGATGTCATTTTACACACTCTCAATTAAACTCTCACCATTGAAAAATTACAAGATCTAATCTGAACCATCTATTATATTTACTGTTTTACTATATAAGGTAAATCGATAAAAAAAAATTATAATGAAACCCTAAAACCTAAGCCCTAAACCCTAAACCCCAAACCCTAAACCCTAACTTACTCTAAACCTCAAAATTCTTAAAACCTAAACCCTAACTTACCCTAAACCTAAACCCTAACTTATCCTAAACTCTAAACAATGATTTAATAGTAAAATAGATACACAAATATAACTATATATGGAATTCCAATATTTGATCAATATATGTATATGTAATATATTAATATAGACATACAAAAATATAAAATATATATCTATATAGTACTAGTCACTATATTATATATATATAAGTGTAGGTATAATGATATATGTACTACTATCTTATATATATAAAAAATTGCGGGCTTTGACGGGCCGGGCCTAACGGGCCTTGACGGGTTTTTAGCGGGCCGGGCCGAGGTTTAGATCTCTAAACCAAGTTCGGCCCACCAACCACTTTGGCGGGCTTTTGCGGGCTTTTTTTCCGGGCCGGGCTTTTAGCCCACGGGCTTGCGGGCCTCCACCGACCCACAAGGCCCACGGGCCAAATGATGGCCCCTACTGATGGCAGTTGTAATAGATCTGCTATAAGTATGTTTTAGGTCTGCTTCTCATGTTCCTTAGTTGTCAAAACAGATTGGGATCTTCTGCCTATATAAGGAATCCCAAGGCAGCCTCGGCTCTTTGGTTGAGTAAGTATTATTTTGGGTGATTATTTGAGAGCACAAAATTGTGTAGTTTTCTCTTTTCACTTCTCTTCCCTTTCTGTGTCCATGCTTACTCCTTGCTGTGCATGTAAGCCGTAGATTATCATTCATAAAAACTGTTTTCAAAACCCATATGCATCATTGCATAAGTGCATTCCATTGAGATATGTATGGAAATGCTTAACCCGAAGAAGTAGATCAAGAAGATTTAACTTACAAATAGTTAATATATGAGTTGATGCTTCTAGACACTTTCCAAGTTGTAAACACATAAGTCAAGTAGTGTAGCTCTGTTTAGAACTGGTAGTCAGACTAGTTAGGATAGCATATAGGCTATGTATCCTCAGAGTACAAAAGTCTTGTAATTGTGTGTGTTACTTTATAGTGGAAAAATTTATCCCTCAAGAGTTAGGGGCACGCAGTTTTTCCCCTGGTTGCAGGGTTTATGCGTTAAAGAAAAACATTCTCGTGTTATTCTTTACTTTTTACTTTAACAGTTCAAACACTCGTATCCTGTAATTCGGGATAGGTTGCCAATCTGCTATCCCCGAGTACAGTGTAAGCGAAAAAGTTGTAAAAAGCCTATTCACCCTCCCTCCCCCCTTAAAGTTGAGGTTAGCTGATGTATGCGTGTAAGAAATGAAACCTCAAAACGTACTTCTGGTTTTACCAGTTGTGCACCCGCTAAGATTTCACTACGGTTCAATAATGAACAACAAGAGCCATTGTCTAAGAGAGCGAGGTTCATTAATCATGAGTTCCTAACTCATTAGCGAGCTGGACACTGGAAACAATATCACCCACAGCCAAATGATCGAGACTTTCCAAAGTCTTTAATGTAAGTCCATTACGTACTCTATGCCAGCAATGATGGGTGATGATCAATAATGTCATTCTACATGGAACTCTAATAGCGTGCATTCGGTCCTTACACGTTTTTTCAAAGGCAGAAATGCTTGACACACGGCTTGTTTGATCGTTGTGTCGACTATGGTACCATTGTACATGTAACATCACTGTAATATTTAGCGTCTCCAGTTGCACTAGTTGACATAGGTCTAAACTGGTGTAAATCTTTATGAAATAAACTATATATGACTAATGCAGTTGTTTGAGCTCAAAATATTTCTTGACGAGAGATCCTTTCGTAAACCGTCTCTTTTATTGGCTTCGGATAGTTTGACTCTAGTTATCGATTTATCCTGTATGTGTTTCGTGTGCTGGCGTGTCATCGTCTCTCAACGGAATATGGAATGTAAAGTTGCATGATTTCTTGATAAGTGATTAAGACAAGGAGAGCACCAACCTTGCCTGAATGGGTCATTCTCGCCTAGTAACCTAGGACTTGGGGTTTTTGTGTCTCTAGCAGAGCCCTAGAAATTGATACCTCACACTACCATTTACGAGTGCAAAGCAGAGCAACTTCTTTGACGATGTGTTGAGAACACTGTTTTCTTGGATATCCGAACTCTCACTCGATATGTGACAAGCCCTTCAACCTTCCAGTCGCGTTGCTTCCTTTGATCGTGATACTCTCACTCGATTGGTGACAAACACTTTGATCATCTGGTTGCAAAGATAGAATCTCTTGACGAGATGTCTAGGTGTACTTGCGTATACCAAATGTTTTGTATTTGATCGGGGACCCTTTCCCAAATGCTCTTACTCTCCTTATATAATGCTCAGCAGTCGTCTTTCAATTCTCTTGAACTTCATTTGCTCTCTGAACCTCAATATAACTCTAACACCTCCCAGCACATGAGTTTTTTCTTTATATAGTCTTAATGCCATCATATCTCTTTCAACGAAGGAATCCTAACTGATAGACATTAAGCCACATGAATCAGCTATCATAAATCCATAATCCTAAGTTGATATGAAAACAGACTTTATTATTCCACTTGACCGCTCGCCAAGCTTCACTTCTAATCGGGCCGCTCGCCAAGACATCGGCTCACTCTGGGCCACTCGCCAAGACTTTAGCCTTTTAAGCTCAATATGAAATATTTATTTCAGGCCAAACAACAGTAAGGAAATTAGTTGGGTCCAAACTCATTTGGACACCAAGGTCCAAATTGCTCTCATTTCTCCTACTTTTCGATTCTTGATTTCAAATTTGAGACCACCTATTTTATAGATTATTGGATGAAAATCAACTCTAAAAAAAATGAATCAAAATGAAGATCATTTGGGTTTTCGATCTTGTCAAATAAATGAACAGTTATGGTGAATTTTAGCATTACAATAACAACCATTCATTTGTTTTGCAAAATTGGATACTCAAATGATCTCCATTTTAATTCATTTTTTGCAGAGTTAATCTTCATCCAATAATCTATAAAATGAGTGTTCTCAAACTTAAAATCACAAATCGAAAATGAAAAAAAAGAGAATAATTTGAACCTTAATGTCCAAATAAGTTTGGATCCGATTAAAGTCCATGCAGTAGTGCTTCTTTGACTGTCACTGAAGTAGCATTTTTGCCAAGAAATTTGGTCCGTAATTTCCTTACTTACAGATTGTGCTTGGTATACATGTTAGACTGTGGACCCCTACCGAGCTCTTACAATAGTACATGTCACATGATTGATAGAATCATCACTAGAGTTACCTTTCTTCACTAGAAATGCAGGTTTGCTTGGCAGAGGAAGAGCTGCATCATTTCCTAGCATTACAAGGACTGCCGACATTGTTGGTCGCTCAGTGGGATACTCTTGCACACACAGGAGCGCTATCCGGATACATCTAAGAACTTCGTTTAATTGTAACGAGTCACGTACAGATGGATCAACTATTTCTAAGGCAATATCTTCAGTCCACAAGTTCCAAACCTGAAAATAAATGACAACATCTAGGACTTAGCATCAAATGTAGCAATACAGTGTATGGATATAGCTAGAATGGTCAGCTTACATGTCCAACCAAATTGGAGTCTGGATATGCCTCGTCGTAATAGCCAGTGTTTTTTCTACCACTGATGATTTCGAGTAGTAAAATGCCGAAACTATAGACATCTGACTTCACCGAAAACAATCCTTCCATTGCATACTCAGGCGACATATAACCACTGCAACAGTTAATAGAAATGTGGTAAATAGTATCTTGTGAAGCATGTGGTTCTGTGACATAGAAGGAATGGATTAAACTAAATGAAGTACTATATGTTATATATGATTTTACTTTGAAGGAGCTTTACTTACTATGTTCCAACCACACGATTTGTATTCGCTTCGTTCTGCTCTCCTCTAAATATTCTAGCCAATCCAAAATCTGCAATTTTGGGGTTCATAGAACCATCCAGTAGAACATTACTGGCCTTTAAGTCTCTATGGATGATTCTTAATCTTGAATCTTGGTGAAGATATAACATCCCTCTAGCTATCCCACAGATGATTTCAAACCGTCTTGTCCAATTTAAAAGTTCTCTGTTGGTTTCATCTGGAAAATGTAAGAAAATCAGACTCTCTTTTCGCTTGCATTTAAGTGACATTTCAAGATAGAAAAGATAAGAGCACATACTAAAAATGAAGTAGTCCAAACTTTTGTTCGGCACATATTCATAGATTAGCATCTTCTCTTCATCTTCAACACAACAGCCTAAAATCCTCACAAGGTTCCTGTGTTGTAGTTTTGCAATCAGCACAACTTCATTCTTAAATTCATCAATTCCTTGACCTGAGTACTTGGATAGTCTTTTCACAGCTATCTCCTTCCTATTAGAAAGCACGCCCTGAATACATGATTAAAATCAAACTTAGCAGAACTCATTTCCATATGTCTTGCCATGGTAAGCGTGCTCGATAACTTAGCACATTCAAAACTTAGATACATAATCTGAGACATTATCCAGGAAGAGACAACCTTATAGACAGAGCCAAAACCACCTGCTCCAAGCTTATTAGACATTGAGAAATCGTTTGTCGCTGCAGATATGGTTCTTAGACTAAAAAATGGTAGCTCTGATGAATTTATTGTACTCTCATCATCAAAATCTGCCGTAGACTTTTCGAAGTAGGTCGACGCTGTGGGAGACCTTGATACAAAGTTAAATGGTCTTCTCTTATCTGCCATCACATAAAAAGAAGAAATCATCAATTCCTAGTCTAGCTATTTGCAAATGTCACTCAGTACTGAGAGATAGTAACTGAGCAGAACTCTAGTTATTATAAGTACACAACATAGCAACCGAAGCATTACTCATAATTCAAGCATGAATCTTAAGTCTTGGGAAATCGTTGATGTGAAAGATCCGAGACAAGTTAATGAAATATGATGCTTAATTGAAGGGGAAATATGTTTACCTTTCAACTTTCTCTTTGTCAGCCAGTACACAAGGAGAACCACCAGAAAGAACAATAGGCCAGATACTATCGAAATTGCAAGCTTTGCCTTCTTGGTAAGAGAACTCTTCCTGTCATATTCAGCTAAAAGAAAAATAAATAAATTATCAAGATGAGAAACCATTATTAGGTTTGACCTGAAATACTTTTGCCAGAAAAAGCCCTCATGTTACATTACTATCATTATTTCCCGATTGGGGTAGGAAAACCTATACGAACATATATAAAATTCGATGACTAGAGCTCTAATTAACATATGTCCTTCGATCAGTAGAATTCCCGGGGAAATTAATCTACAAGAAATGTAAGGGCTGTAGATTAGTACGTGATGATAAGGCTAGGATTGCCTATTGAGGGAAGGTAAGGTGAGTAGGTGACAAAGACACGATCTTATTTTACAAAATGATCATTAGAAAAACCTGAACCGGTCAACTACAGGGAGGGACTAAAGAAAATATATATCACCAAGATAAGGATATCTAAACAAGCCAGACCAGGTCTGAATTTGACGGAAATTTGATATGCATGCATCTCCAAGTCTAAGAGGGATAACGTCCAAGGAAATCTACTAAAAAATAGTACCAGAGATATTCCACGTACCTGAGGAAAGTCCCACATACAGTATTTGAATCCATATATATAGTTTTCCTAGTCAAGTTAATTTATATACACCGAATTTGATGCCATTGCCTAAAATTTCTTCAGAATTCTAACTTTAATTTCTAAGTTTCTAAACTATGAACATTAATTGTCAAGTTCAAACATGCCATACGCGAAACAAAGAGTTGAAAAGAGAAGAAGATCATGAGGTATACGAATTACATACCGAAGACAGTCGCGTTGACACGTAAATACAAATTTTGACCAACACTTGCAAACGTCCTTATGTCCATCAAGTCTCCATACCATGTCACACATCCACCCTCCTTGATGTTTTTAGCAGATGAGTAAGCAGTGCAAGAACAATTCTTCAAACACTTTTGCTTACACGCCTTGGAACTCAAATTCATGTATACAACTGCCTTAGATGAGTCAGGTATCTTTACCCTCGAGATCGGCACAAACCCTTCTCCATTTATACACAAGGATAGTTCATCTTGGTGTCGGACGCATCCACCCAACCAATCTCTCAAGTACCAGTTACTTGGGGACTTGGGTTCAAACCCGGGTAGGCAAATGCACTCAATGCCGATTATATTATCTGGGTCACAGTTACTGTTTGTACCACACCTTCCGTAGTAGTCACATCGCTCTAGAGGAGATGACCATATGTTGTTCCACTGGCCAGTCCATGTGGACCTTGTTAGGGTTCCCGAATCATCAAGCACTGTTCTCGACAAGACTGAATTATCTGTAACAATATAGGCGGTGGATGTCTCGTTATCATTGTCTACATAACTTGAGTTGAAGATGAAGATGTTTGAATCATCAGGGATGGCTGGGACGCCAGTCAAACCCTTGCCGGTCCAAGATCCGGCCCGCCAATGTTTGGCTCCATTTTTGTACAAAACAAGCTGAGGAAGTCCGGTCGTGTCAAGCCGGTACACACAGCTCCCGGTCCCCGGGTCATCCTGAGACTTCCAAGATGTCAAGAACCGTTCTAGACCGGTCCGCCGGTCCAACCCTAACTTCATATACGGAAGCATAGTATTTGAGGGATGAGCAAAGCCTTCCCAAACCAAAACTTGGCTTCCCTTCTCATGATTCTCAAGCAAAACAAGATTACCTAATATATATATGTCTCAACAAAATGGTTAGAGATTCGAATCACCATAAAACCGATTTATGTGGTTACAATTTTGAAAAATGTTACCTGTATCCAAAAGCTTGGCAATGGAACTGTTAGGCGAAGAGAGACTGACGTTAGTAGACCACAGAGGGGTGCTTCTGTCTTTCCCATAAATGGCAAGGCCTCCACTTCCATGAATAGCTAGTATTCCAGAGGTATCATTGACCGGAATTGGGTCGTCTCGATTTGCTACCCACACAACTGTTTGATTAAGAACTTGGTAATACCATACTCCAACGTAACGCTTGAGGGAGTTGCCAGGGCTGAAGAAACCAAGCGCAAACGTTCTGCTGGAAGAGACCAGAAAGTCGCCGTCTTTGATGGGCTGGTTTGGAGTGATGGCATCAAATTCACTGGAAGTGGAGACATTTGGTTGAAGGAGGAGGAAGACAGTAAGCCACGTAACTTTGATCAACCATGTGTTGGGAAAACTCATGGTTAACTTAATGATGAGGAATATAAGTTGTTAGTGGCTTGATGGTACTGATATCTTATCGATAGCAGAGAAGCTGGTAACCAGAAGCAAGACAGAGTCGTCCATGGTTGAGAAAAGAAATGGAGAAATGGACAGTCAATGCGTAGAAAATGATGATATTTTATGAGAGGCTCTGCCTTCATGTCCAAGCTAGAATGAAAATGTCCAAGTGCTTAGACTAATACATAAAATGAGAATACACACGCACTAAGATATAGACAGTTGACAATGACACAGCGTGTCTTGTTTAGTTTCTAGCTAGCTTAGGAAATCAAGATGCTTATTAGGGATTAGTTAGTTTTCAGACTCACTCTAAAATTTGGATGGAAAATTTGCATGTCAGAGAATATATTAAATTGTTTAAATGAGCTAGTTTTTGGTTCATGTCAAATGCCGAAAATGTGATTGGACTAAGACTTGAGCATTGTTATTGCATTGATCCAATCGTTTTTTTTCCGGCCAAAAACAAAGTTAGTATGATGATTTTTGGGTTGTAGGTTGTGCTGTTTCATGTGATAAGAGTATATATAAAATGAGTTTCACGAGCTTATTTGTCGGTAGGGTTGGTGTGAATCTGTTGAGGGTTAACCAATTTTGTTTTGGTTTTTTTTTGTCATGTGTCATTATTTTCAAATTTCTTACATTTCTTCAACTTATGGTTAGAACTAGCCTTCATCATGTTATTGTTTCACATACTGACTTCTTGCCTGGTTACTGCTGGTGGATTCATTGTTGTTTGACCTTTGGTTTAAAAAGATTTTTCGTTTGATAAACAGTAATGCACTACTTAACATGTAATGAAGGTATTACTACCATTCTTTGATGAATATTAATTTTAGACAATTCATTTCTTTACACATTCAGGGCGGTAGTCCACCTCCTAGGGGATTAAAACAAGTATGAACAACATAACTCATTTGTTCCACCTTTTGGGCGGTAGTCCGTCTCTCAGGGGAGTTTAAATGAATTTTTATAAAGATGCATGAAAACTTGAAGCTTTGTGGGAAATTATAGTTTATTTGTTCAAACAAACTTACAGACTGCAGATCCAGAGCCTCATTCTTCGGTAAACAACTATAAACTGTTTAGCCACTCATAGACATACTTACTTGAGGATGATGAAGCTGAATAGTTGCTTCGACTCTTCACTCACAAACTAAAAACTCTCAGGCTCTTCTACTCTCAGATTGATTTTTCTGGTTCTGATTTTCGATGCCTCTATACTAAGACTCAAAGCTCTTTATATAGAGAGCGAACTTCAAAACGGAATTGAAACACAAACTAATAATAGTAACTCCTCTAGCGATAGTGCTTTGATGCAGACAAGGCATCTGTTCCATTGTCTTCTTTTGGAAAGCAGATTCTTTGGGATAAGGCTGTATCCCACTTATAGAGAATAAGACAATACGATTTTGCCTGTATTTACAAGTCATCGTAATCTTTTGAGTTATCCCCAATGTAGGGGTCTTCTTTTATTATCTTTCTCCTATTCCCTTTTTCTTCCATATCTGTATCTGTATACATCAAGTAGCTTTTGTCTCTCTTGATCTTGTCGAGCCATTGAGTACAGGCGAGAGATGAATCTATTTCTCTCTGTTTCAGAACTGTGAACAGATCAGTTGTAACGGCCTCTGGATGGTCGTACATGGTGACTATTATCTTGTCTCCTGATGTAAGAAACGTAATCTCTTGATCTTCTTCGATTACTTTCTTGATGTATTCTAACGCCATAGCCTTCATCCATGGAATGCTTGAATTTGGCTCAAGATACTGTCCTTGGATGATTCTGACGTAATGATATGGAGGAATGTATTCAGTTTCTCCGTTAGACTTCTGTATCTATTCTGGAGCTGTAGATCTGAACTTTAGCCTGAGAATGCAGTTGCTCTTCCTGACATTCTTGACTGTATTGTAGATAATTTTTGGCAATCCTTTGAGATCTTCATTTGTCCTTGTCTATAGATTATGGACAAATTCATTCTCTACTAACCACAACTTGTGCTTCTGCGGATGTTCATTCTCTACTAACCACAACTTGTACTTCTGGGACAATGAACAAGGTGGCTAGGAGATCTTTATCGGGTGTATGCTTGCCAATATGCCTGTGAAACTTGAACCATTCTGATTCTTTTAGCGCTTGAATATGAACTTTAGCACTCACTGGAGTTCTAATGTACAACGTTGTTGGTTCATTGACCATGCTCGGTGGCCTTTTCTTCTGACTTAGTTCTATTGTCAAGGCGTCCATGGTCTCTATCATAAGCCTTTTGTCATTGTTCTGGAAAACAAACATCAAATTATCCAGCAGTGCCCTCTGGTAGGATGCTAGATTTTGGTCAGTTTAGAAGACTGCTTCTGAAAAGGTGTTTCGCTGTTATCTGAAGATGTTTACAAAACTTGTAGGAAAAATTCTGCTTTTTGGCAAAACAGAAGCCATTAACGGTCTTGATTTACCTTTACCGTCTGCCATTTGAGACGGGCTAGCCAATTCTTTCCCCTGGGATTGATCAGTTAAGTTGGTCTTTTGGGACGCAACAAAAAACTCTTGAGAATTTTTTCAACTGATTCTTCTTGTTGGTTAGGCTCATTTCCTGGCCTTCTGCTTCTTGGGTTGCGACCTTCGTCGTTACTTCTCTTATACATGGTCATTTCTCTGGTTAAAGTGTCTGGGAGATAGTTCATGTTTTCTGCAATTAATTCCACATTATACTCATATTGGTTAAGAAATAATTGCCAATTAGCTAATCTTCCCATATTTGCAGCTTTATCAAGTTTGAAGTTTTTGAAATTTTTCACTCTGGCGTAATCTATTCTCACGGTGAAGGGTTTTCCTAAAAAGGCGGGAGAACTTTCAATTGTCTTTTTGATGGCCAGAATTTCTTTTTTCTCTGTGGGATAATTCTGCTTTGCAGCGTTTAACTTTCCACTGCAGAATTTCAAAATCTTCTTGGTGTTAGTGCCTGGCTCTCTTGCCAGTACTACACCTGCCCGGTAGTTGTCACTAGCATCAGTTTGAATGATGATTTTTTCATTCTCTTTGGGTTGATGTAGTGGCGACAAATGTTTGCATATGTCTTTGATTTGCCTAACGATATTTTCATCATCTTCTGTGAACTTCCAAGCTCTCTTTGAGCTTGTTTTGGGTGACAGGATTGCTGTTAGTCCAGCAATTTTAGGAAGGAAGTCTCTTCCATAATTTATGACACCTAAAAATCTCTGTAGACTTTTAGCGTCAGGAATTCTGTCTAGAAATTTTCAGACTTTCTCTAGGATATGAGGCTGAAGCTTGATGACTCCGTCTTTTATATTAATCCCTAAGAAATCAATTTCATCTAGGATGAGAAATACTTTCTTCTCTCCTAAGATGATCCCATGTTGGACGATGAGCTTGACTACTTCAAAGAGATGATTCATGTGTTCTTCTTTGTTTTTTGAGAACACAAGAATGTCGTCTATGTAGATTACACAGAAGTCTGCCACTTGTTTGAATATATTGTCCATTTTTCTCTGAAAAATGGATGGAGCTTGTTTTAGCCCGAAAGACATTACTAGCCATTCGTAATGTCCCTGTGGAGTTCCGAAGGCTATGAGAGGAATGCTTTCAGGATGCATTTTGACTTGCCAAAATCCTGATTTAGCGTCGAACTTCGAAAACACCTTGGCTTCTCTGAGCCTGTTGATTAGCACTCTTGCTTGGGCTATCTGGTAATCGTCCTTTACGGTTTTCTTGTTGACGTCTCTGTAGTCTATCACCATTCTTGCTTTCCCACGAACTTTTTCTGATTATTTTTTGACATAGAAAGCTGCAGCGTGATGAGGACTTTTTGATGATTTTGATCAATTCTTTCTGCAAGAGTTCAACTATATCTTTTCTAAACTCCTTTTGATCTTCTTCTTTGTATTGGGGAATGACTTTTACGTGATAGATTGAATTCATGTCATGTAAATTGAGCTCATAGACCACTGGGTCCTTTTCTCAAAACTTCAGAGGATTGATATCGATATTTTGTTTGAGCATTTCTTTGATTTCTCCAAGGGTGTGCATCTTCTGTTTCTCGAGTTTAGCCTTGAAGTGCTTGAGATTATGCTTTTTTATAAATGCGGCTTCGATTGTTTCATCTTCGTCTCCTGATGACTCTTCACTGGGAAACTTTTCTTATTGCGTGTGCTGGTTATTAGGAGCCTTCTAAGACACATAGTAATGATACTTATCTTGATCATGAAGTAGCGCAATGGTAGGATCTCTGTTCTCAAATCTAGTCTTTATGATGGTTTTCTTGGAGTTCCTTGCCTTTTTTTTTGGAGGATTTTATCTTTTTTCACTTGTCACAATCTCTCTTGAGAATGTTATAGATAGTGTGTTTTTTTAGTTGGATTCTGGTAGGGACATAAGGTGGAGCATCTGGATGCTTGAATTCTTTGTTGCCGTGAAACCTACAGAGTTCCATTCATTAGAATCTTCTTCTTCTGATGATGATTCTTTGATAAGCAACTCTTCTTGGTGCTTGTATTGCAGAATTGTTTCGAATCGTAGTTTGTATCCACCACTATTCTGCTGCGATCTCTGATATTGCTGTGTGAATTCTGGACCAACAATACTTTTAGCTTCTTTAAGCCTCCCTGTCCAGAAAAACTTGTAATTTTTCTCGAAGCCTAATAAGTTCACTTCTGGCTTCTGGATAAAAGTTTTTTGTAGCAGGAAGTCATTGCCAATTAGGACATCTGATTCTTGGCCTTCTGACTGCCAAATATTTTCAATGACAAAGGTTCCTCCTCCTATTGAGATTTGAACCTTTTTGGCATAAGTTTTCATGAAGATTCTTCTTCCTTTTACGGTCTTTCCGGTTGCATTTCGTTTTGGATCTGTTATCCACAACTCTTCTGGTATAGCAAACTTTTTTGCTAGATTGAAGCCCGAACTGTTAACTACAAAGGCATGTAGATGATACTCTTGTATCCTGGAAGTTTTAATCCAATCTCCATGTAGTTAATAAATCTACTTGTAGAAACAATTGCTACCTTGCACGGGTTCTGTTTTGAAGAACTTGCTTCCTCTTCTGTAAAAGGATTGCACTGTTCTTCTTCACAGTTAGATACTTCTTCTCTTTTCGTATCATGGACTGGATCTTTTGCAGGTACTATTTCTTTCTTTGTAGTAGTATCAACCTTTGCTCTTTCTAGATCTTTTTCTATAATTTTTTGTTTTTCTTATATCTCATAAAAGTAGTCTTCGTACTCTTGTTCAATAATCTGGTTTATTGAATTCTTCTTTGTTTTTCTCCTTGCTTTATCTATGAAGCATTCTTTGTGATAGGTTTTCCCTATTGTTTCACAGAACATGGGAAATCCTTTCTTCTCCTTGCATTGATAGAAGTCGCAAATGAATGTTCCTTTGTTGACTTTGTAGGAAGAAATATTTTCTTCCTCTGTGCTTTCTTCCCAATTCTTTATCTCAAGGAGATAAATCTCTCTAGGTTCTTCTTCTTTTTCAGATTCTGAATCTGACTCTTCTGACGATTCGTCTTCTGAATGAATTGAATAGACAGACATTTCTTCATCATCTTCTGATGAATAGACTACTTTGTAGCCTTTCAGGCTTTCCGTCTCTATGGCTGCTTCATAGTCCTTGAGAAGAGCTTTCGAGCTTATCTTCTCTTTTTTGGGACATTCGTTAGCATAGTGTCCTTCGGCCTTGCACAACCAACATATACAAGATCTCTTCTTCTCAGGTTCTCGATAGGATCTTGTCTTCTTGAAAACTCTTTTTGGGATTTTATTTTTCTCTTCTGTAATTTGAGCTTCTCTTGAACCTCCAACTATTCTTTCTGTTTCTCTTGAAACATTTTTGTAAGTGCTTCTTCTTTTGCCTCTTCTCTTCGCACCCCCAATTGGTTGGTGTATCTATCATTTTGGAACAAAAGTCACTTGTTCCCTTGAGCTGCTTCTTGGCGGCTTTTGGTTTGGTGTTGGCTTTGCACTGATCGCGCATCAGCTGCCTGATTCTTTCTACAACTCCTCCTACCGAAAACCGTTTTAGAGGTTTTTTCTTTTATGTTTTCTCTCATGGCTATCCTCCATGGTTCAGGGAGCTTCCTGTGCAGGAGATGTTCCAAGTCAGTATTTTCAAACTCTCCTATTGTGCAGTAATACTCTTGGAATTCATTCAGATATTCCTCAAAGTACTTCATGCCGCAGATCTTGAAAGCATATATGTTGGATTTTGCTATCTCTTTAGTTTTTTCTCCAACATATGAGATGTCTCCGCAGAATTGATCATAGAGCGGAGTGGCAAAAGTATAGGGATTTATGTTTTTTTTTATGTCTTCCAACTATTGCTTTCCTCTGATCGTCTCCTTGAAGGGAAATTAATACTTCTTTGCTATCCCTAGGAGGATTGATTCGTAGACTGTGTACAAGTCTTGTGCTTCAAATCTTCCTGAGGTTGACCATGATGCCATGGATAGACTAGTTGCCCATTCGTCGAAGGCCTTTTTCTTGTTCAGAGCTTTGTCTAGATCAAACCATACTCCTAGTTGTGTGACTGGCACCTTAGGAGTATTTTCTTGCGATTTTCATATGCACGGAAAGCTCTAGATGTCTAGTTTCCAGAACCACTGGAAAATCTTAATTCGAAGGTGTCTAGAGAAAGTTATAGCCATTTGAGTGCACGAAGGTCAATCTACCCGAAAAAAAGAAAAGAAGAAGAAATCCTCCTTCTGCTAAAAGCTTCGTGGATGTACTTCCTCTCTTCAAACTTCTTTCACAGCGAAGTTTTCATACCGAGCATAACACCCTCGAGGTCAATTTTTCTAAACCCTTCATCTATAGATCTAGGATCAAACTTACTTACCGCAAAACCCTAGATCTAGGATTATTAGAATTGTAAGATGAGTTATTTTATTACAAGTTTTACCCTAGTTCCTATGGAACTATATCCATAGAGTATAAGTGACGGTCTTGGGGGAGTCAAGGTTTGGAAAAGAAAAGGAAAATCGATTCTATGTGACAGTTTGTCACGGTTGCTGGATGTGGTCTTTACCACCGTTTTATAATCGATTTTGTGATCATGCATCATGGATCACGTTTTTATTCAATAGAAACTTGAAAGTTTTATGATCGTAGTCCTCGATCGTTTCTAATAAAACATCATGTTCCTCTACGTTGACATTCATCAATAGAGCGGGGTTATAATTGTGTGTGACAGTTAGTCACAGTTGAAAATCGATGTTATGTGACAGTTAGTCACAGTCGCTGGGTGTGGTTTTTACTATCGTTTATAATCAATTTTTGTGACCATATATCATGGATCACGTTCTTATTCATTGAAACTTGTTATTAGTGATTGTAGCTTTTGATTGATACTAATCAACATCTCGTGTCTGTCTTGTAGATGACATTACTTGAGCCGATAATGCCTGAATTTGATATCCTTGATCTCCGAGGAGCTGAATACCATCGTTGGATGTCAGATGTTTTATATACGCTTCTCGGTATGAATCTGACGGTTACAATCCAACCACTACTACCACCTAATACTAAGCCACTAACTCTAGTTCACAAAGCTCAAGCCCTCATATTTTTGAGGCGTCATATACATCAAGTTCTAAAGAAACAGTATTTGTACAAGAAGAATCCCACAATCTTGTGGGTGACTTTTACAAACCAAATTCAACAATGTACATCATGCACAACTTTATGAACTGCTAAAAGGATGAGATTTCATCCGGTTATTGGATTATCCAAATATTTATTCTTTTAATCAAGCAATGTTAGAGCTTCAATCAAAGTTAAGCATTTGTGGCATTATAAAGACTGATCAGGCTACCTCATTGGTGGGAAGACACGTAAGGTTAAAAAAGGAACAGTCGTTCTGAGCCTTACAATAACCATGGTGGAAGAGGAGGACATGGAAATATTCATGGTAGAGAATATAGTCGAAACTGGACTTGGACTCACCATGACAATAGCCATTACTCCAATAAGAATCCTCTCGATTATGATTTTTAGGAATGAATTGAATTCTTTCTACTCTCCTTCTAATTAGTGTTTGTCATCTTACTATAGATGTAGTTTTACCAAGCACATGCACAAACAATGTTATGCACCCAAGGATCTTCAACCTGCCTACAAGAAGTGTAAGAAATATTTGGCACATGAGACTTAACTTCACTAAAGTTTATGAGATAGAAGATTGCGGTGAAGCAAATCTTATAATAGCAGACAATACAAAAGCAAGTCTGGTGACTATTTTTTTTGCATAGTCTATGTATTAGGCTCATATCTTTGCTAGTTCCTTAGTCATGTTTTGAGACTTTGTTTTAAGTCATTTTTGGAATAAGAACATCCATGATGTAACTGTTTTAAGTCATTTTTTGGAATAATGAATATTCCTCTATTTTTTGGTATATGAAAGTACTTGAGAATATTCTATTTCATACGATTCTTTTGTATGGTTCGATCTTTATATATATATGGAAAAAGTAAGCCAAGATACCATTTTGACAAAGAAAAAAACGTTGAAAAACAACTTGAAGTAGTTCACAGAGCAAATTCGACCCATCGAAGCCATGCTTCTGTCCCGAAATTGGTTCAAATTAGACCCGTCAAATTATTGTACTATACAGTTTTCGACACGTCGAAGCCATGCTTCTGTCCCAAAATTGGTCCAAATTCGACATGTCGAAAATTTTCTCTACCGATCGAATTTCTGGTATCAGAAAATCACAAATTATTTTAGATTTATTTTTGACCAGTCGAGGCCTTTCTTCGACCCGTCGAAAATGCAACCCGGATGTGATGTTTTTAGATGAGTTTTTCATCTGTTTCATTGGCTTATGATGTTTATACATCGGTTTTATTGGAAAATATACAAAAAAATTCAGCACCAGATATGGTGTTACCACTACAAGAAAACAACACTTAGACCACGGAAACGTAATTGTTCCGTGGTCCAAGTGACACCTGGACGACGGAAAAGACTCCGTGGTCCAAGTACCACCTGGACGACAGAGAATACCATCTCCGTCGTCCATGTGGTCACCTGGACCACAGAGTCTTTTCCGTCGTCCAGGTGATCACCTGGACGACGGAGACGGCATTATCCGTCTTCCAGGTGATCACCTGGACCTCGGAGTCTTCTCCGTCCTCCAGGTGATCACCTGGACGACGGAGATGGTATTCTCCGTCGTCCAGGTGATTACCTGGAGGACGGACCGACACGCCGTCGTCTGAGTACGTAACGTACTTCCACTTAGACGACGTACCGACACCTTCGTCGTCTAAGTGAAGCATTATATAAGCCCGATGCCAAACTGATCGAATTCATTCCTCGATCTCTTCATTCCATTTGAAGAAGAATTGAAGGAGAAGGGAGAAGGAGAAGGGAGCTAGCTAGCTAGAAGGCCGAGAAGAATCAGGATCGATAAGGGATCTCCGCTGACTAGCTAGGTAGCTTAATTAACGTACAGATATCGAGAAGGCCAGCAGGTACGTACGTACGCAGTTAAAATTTGCTTAATTAATATATATTTAGTGAAAACGTACGTACATACATGCAAGGATGTTAGCTATATATATATGTACAGATCGATTAAATTACGTACGTACGTAATTGATGGATCGATGTAGATCAAGTACGTATAATTAAGCGTAAATTAATGGACAAATATATATATATATATATATATGTAATAATTAATTAATTATAATATTTTGTAGCAGTATGGACAAGAGTTGGATGAAGTTGAAGAATAGATGTGATGTCCGGTATATGGATGGAATTAGCGAATTTGTGAATTTTGCGATAGAACATGGTCAGGGAAAGAAACGTTTCAGGTGTCCGTGTCAGAAATGTCTTAATTGTCAGTATGCGGAGGTTAATGTTATGGTGCAACACCTATACGAAAATGGTATGATGTGGAGTTACACTACATGGAGCGAGCATGGTGAAGCAGTAGAGTTCAGCGCAGCAGACTTCAGCTCAGGGTACAGTTACCATGGTGCCTCATCCAGCGGCAGTGGTGCCGGACCCCCAGCTTGCAACCCAACTGCAGATTTGTTCCATGATGCGTTTCCGGGATGTAGTCATAGTGGACACCAACACCAACACGGAGGTTACAGTACCACTAATGAGCATGATGACACATTCCCCGCAGCTAGCTTGGCCACTGACACCAGTGAGATGGAAAAGTACAACCGGATACTACTTGAAGCGCAAACTCCGGTGTTCCCTGGATGTCGAGAGAATGTGTTGCAATATGTGATGGAGCAAATGAAGATAAAAGTGAAGCACAAAATGTCAGTGAGTGCTTTTGACGAAATTCAGGAGCAAATATGTAAGTTGCTCCCTGATGATCACAATCTTCCTAAATCTCATTATAAGGTTAGAAATATCCTGAGCAGCCTCGGCCTAAAGTACAGGATAATTGACGCATGTCCGAACGATTGTGTGCTATTTTACAAAGAGTACAAAGAGTTGGACTATTGTCCCGTATGTGGCCAGTGCAGATTCCAGTTGAATAGGAAGAGTTCGAAAAAGAGAATTCCTGTGAAAGTTGTTCGATATTTTCCCTTGATTCCCAGATTGCAGCGCCTGTACATGTCTCTACACACAGCAGAGGCGATGTGATGGTACGCAGAAAAGCGAATAGATGACGATGTCCTGCGACACGCCGCGGATGGGGAGGGTTTCAAACATTTCGACAGAGAATTTGGAGACTTTGCTTCAGAGGTTAGAAATGTTAGACTCGGCCTATCTACAGACGGATTCAATCCTTGGGGAAGTAATAGCTCCGCCGTCAGCACTTGGCCAGTTATTTTGATGCCGTACAACTTGCCTCCGTGGATGTGCATGAACAAGGAATTTAATTTCCTTACCGTACTAATTCCAGGTCCTAAATCTCCATCGAAGTGCTTAGATGTCTACCTCAGACCTTTGATCGACGAGCTGAAACTGTTGTGGGAAAATGGAGTCCCAACTTATGACAAATTCACTGACACGATGTTCACGATGAGGGCTGCCGTAATGTGGACGATTAGCGATTTTCCAGCTTATGGGATGTTGGCAGCCTGCAGGACAAAAGGATATAATGGATGTCCTATATGTTTGGACTACGTGAACTCTAGTTGGCACGCGGGGAAGGTGTGTTACTTGGGTCACCGTAGATGGCTTCCTCACGACCACCCGTGGCGACAGGATGAAGCTCATTTCGATGGTACGGTAGAGAACAATCCTAAACCCCGTAGTTGGTCGGGCGAAGAGATTTTAGAGAGGTTGAGCTATTTCGACTTTGGTGTGTTGAGCAATGACGCGGATGTAAAGAAATGCAATCCAATTCCTCCACATGATCTGAGCTATTGGGATCATAAGAGTATATTCTTTGAACTCCCTTACTGGTCGAAGTTGAAGCTGAGGAACAACTTGGACGCGATGCACATAGAAAAGAATGTGTGGGACAGCGTGGTGGGAACAATTCTCGGTATTAAGTTCAAGACTAAAGATACTCTCAAAGCGCGCAAAGATTTGGAATCAATGAATCTACGTTGTCCCTTGTGGTTGAGGATGGATATGAAAAGAGTGTACAACAAGATGCCAGATGCACCTTACACAGTGAAGCCGACGCTTAGACGTTATGTATTTCACTGGTTTAAGGGCGTTCGTTATCCGGCTACGTATGCAGCTACTATAACTAGAGCAGTGGACGAGGTGCAACACAAGTTTGTTGGTCTAAAGACACATGACTATCACGTTATGCTGCAACGTCTGATTCCAGTGGTAATTCGATCATACTTGCCTCGGGACGTCGTAGAACCAATAGTAGCATTGTGCAGGTGGTGGCAGAGGTTATGCGCCAGAGAATTAAAGAAGTCAGATGTGGTGGAATTGCAACAACAAATTGTGCACATCATTTGCAAACTAGAGAGGATTTTCCCCCCTGCTTTCTTTGATATCATGATTCACCTAATGATCCACCTGCCCGAGCAGGTGCTCATTTCTGGTCCGGTCCAGTACACTTGGATGTATCCTCAAGAAAGGTACGTACAACTAATTAATTAATTTGTTCCACTGGAGATTATATATATACTAGCTAGCTAGCTATATGTACTTATGTAATGTGTACGTTTGATTTTGTAGACAGCTTGGACAGTATAAGTCATTCGTCAAAAACAGGTCGGCCCCGGATGACTCCATAGCAGAGACATACCTAATGCATGAGTGTATTACTTACTGCAACAGGTACCTCAAAGATCCACCCCCTCCCACTGCCTCCGATCGCAGTGCCAGCATCAATCTTTCTGTCGTCACCAATGTCGTCCGACCGTTTAGAGGAGTATTAAAGGAATCGTTAACACGGGAAGAACTTATTGAGGCACATTGGGTAGTGTTGCGAGACTGTGACGAAGTTGAGCCGTACATGTTGTCATACAGGGAGAGGCTTCAGACGTTAAATCAAAACAAGAGTTCGGCGTGGATTGAGAAAATGGTTAAGAAGAAGTTTCCTGATTATTTCTTCCAATGGGTACGTACGTACGACTTGGTATTAATCATTTAAATACATATCGCTCATGTTTGTAGAAAGTAAACCCTTATATTAATTTTTCCTTTTTCGCAGATGATTGATCTGCAAAAATCTGATAACCACGGAGGGTGGTGGTCATGGCCAAAGCACTTGCTAGCAGGGAAGTCGGTTAAACACTATATTTATCCCGGATGTTTTGTGAACGGTGTAAAGTTCCATTCATTGGCCCGAGACGAAGGAAGAAGAACACAAAACAGTGGGGTAGCGGTTCAAGTGAAGAAGACGAGCAGGAAGAGGACGCGGACGAGGACGAGGACTCAGGTTATTCGTCGGACGATGTTGAGTACGATGACGAGGATGAGCCGTCGTCTAACGGGGATGAGGACGATGATGATTATGACGAAGAGTACGGTCATACGACGAGGTAGATTAATTGGTAATTAATTATTGTAATTATTGTAATATATATATGATCGATGCAGGTTAATTTACGGTAATTAATTAATCCGAATTATATATCCTGGACAACGGAGAAATTAATTGCAGGTTGTCGCCTTTGGGTATTTTGGCGTTCTCCCTAAATCCTCAACCCTAAACATTTGCAAATTGGATCGATCATTTATTTAATTTTTTTATGGTCATTCAAAATAATTGCAAATCGGTGTTCACCTGAACGACGGAGAATGACCATCTCTGTCGTCCAGGTTCAAAAATCATGGCGGTTCAAATTTTTTTTTGTTTATTTTTTTCATGTAATTTTCACTTGGACGACGGAGATGATCATTCTCCGTCGTCCAAGTCCAAAATTATGGCGGTTCAATTTACCGCTTCCGTTTTTGGGAACGCTTGAATTTTCACTTAGACGACGGAGAATGAATTCTCCGTCGTCTAAGTCAAAAATTATGGCGGTTCAGAACGTCCCGCCGATTAATTGGCGCCGCTTGAAGTTTTTTGAAACCGCCACCTAGACGACGGAAAACACTGTTTCCGTCGTCCAGGTGAACTTAGACGACGGAGAATAATGCTCCGTCGTCTAAGTGCAACTCTATAAATAGAGTTGCACCCCCCCTCATTTTCTCATCATTCCATCTCCTCCTCTCCCTCTCCTCTCCTCTCCTCTCCTCCGGCGATCCTCCTCCGGCGACGCTCCGACGACATTTTTTTCGGCGTGGTTCCTCCTCTCCGACGACTCAACTCCGGCGAAATTCCCGAAAACTCCAATTCGGTACATTTCTATTTTTCCCTTATTAAAATAATTTTCATTTAATTAATTAATTAAATTCTAAATATAATTTAGAAGTAGAAATTAATTTATTAATTAGTTTAAATATTTAATAAATTATTAATTATTGTTATTAATTTATTAAATCATAATTATTGTAATTATTTATTATTAGTTGCATGATTAAATGAATTTATTATTAAATTTATTAAATGAATAAATTATTATTCATAATTTATTAAATGAATCAATTTTTTATTAAATGCATGATAAATAAATATAAATTATTGCATATAATTAAAAATTATTAATTAATATTTATGTTTATTTTCTAGTAAATTAATTAGTAGTACGTGTTCGATTTAAATTTAGTACATAGGCTTGGTTTATTAAGTCGCACTCTTTGGAATAGATGACGCATCTTTTCCTTGCTTATCTCCTTAACCCCTCGTGATGTGTGGATTTCATCACCGCACACCATAACCTAAGTGAAGTTATGGACACGAGGTTGAGGGCGGAGTTTGCAAAGGACTTGAGGGAGTGTAAATTTTCGAAAAATTGGCCGAATGTCGGACGTGGTGTCTAGAAACGGGTTATGACTGGTGACAGGATTTGGACTAAGAAAGACTTTTGTCGAAATTAGTCCTGCCTCTCGCGTTATCTCTATCCCTAACTGGCCATGTTTTTCGATTTAACCAAGGCTGATTAATTGAAAATTTACACTTTATCGCGCGGGTCGCACGTCCATTGAACGACCGAAAATGCCAAGCTAGTGTACTCTATTTAAATCTTAAACGTACTTAATTAATTAGCGTAAATTTTTAAGTTGTAATTATTATGGTAAGTAGGTATTTTAACACCGTACTCTTAGGTTTAAATGGCTCCGCCAAAGATGACATCCGGCAAGAAGAAATCCCAACAGGAGGCAGAAGATGCCATGCTCCGAATGTTGGCGGCCCAAGTCGGTTGGGTTCAACAGGAGGGCAACGACGCTCTCAATCCGGACGGATCATCTGGTCCGTCCGTAGCGCCCTCTGGGGAAATTCCCGCTCCCCCATTCATCTCGAGCGGTGATGACGTCGACCCCTTCCAATCTCCGACGCCCGGTACCCATTCAACGGGAAGTACTCAGGCGTCCTCGACCGCCGAATCAATCATGTACAGCGCCCGCCGTAGGCAAAGGAGGGCCCCCACTTACCCAGAACCGAAAAGGACTCGGGGTCTCGTTAAAGGGGGCAAAGCGGAGCGTATTTGCAAGGCAACCGGTAAAAAGATCGACTTGCCGTACAACGAATTCACCGGTGGCCCTCCCACAGCTCAGCTAGCAAGTCTCTCGGCGCATGGGATAGGGTCAATCATCCGTAACCGGGTTCGTATCACTACCCCTACTTGGAAGGAGGCGCCGGATCATGAGAAGGCGAAAGTCTTCAAAGATCTTTCGGTATGTAATACGTCCAATTTAGTTATTATATAATATTGTTAATCTCGGCCTAAAATTTCATAATATATACGATTATAATTTTCTATTTATTTTTGATAGGAACAATTTGACGTGGATCCGACACCGGCTATGTTGAGGCATATCAACCAAACCGCCAACTCCATCTACAAAGATTGGAAGTACAAGCTCCATAAGTACTTCCAAGATGTCGGTCCCGTGCCTCCCCCGGTAGAGCTGCAAGGGGAGAGAGAAGATGAGTGGGAGTGGTTGTGTAACCACTTTGCCGATGAACAATTTTAGGTATTAATTTATTTTTTTATTTCAATTAAGATAATTGAATTATTTAAATTGTAGTTATTCATTTTTTAATGATTTAATTATGTTGTGTAACAGAAATTCTCCGGTGTCAACAAAGCCAACCGGGGGAAGAAGGAGAAACACCATACTACCGGCGCCAAGCAGTTCATTCAAATAGCCAAGGAGCACAAGGATAAGGGCTCCAAACACCCTTATCTTGATGCAAGCGTAAGCGCGTACATGACGCCAGGGCTCGATAATGAAGCGAGTCAATGCGGCGTAAGTGATATATATATGTGCTTTTAATTATAGTAATTATTATTTAAATATGATTTCATTATAATAAACTAATTATTCTTTTGTAGGCAAGGGCGATAGAGCGTGCGCATGAAGAGTTGGCTAACACTCAGCTTGCGTTCTCAGATGTGCCCCCGGAAGACCTGCCTCCTCTATCCTTAGAGAGCCAAATTGCAATCGCGGATGAGGTCTACGGTCGTAGAGCTGGCAAGGAGGTTATGCACTTTGGGCCTAGGGTGGTACGAGATTTGTCGACGACCTCCGGCTCATCATCTACGGGAGGTTCGGGGCAGCGGAGAAGGAGTCAGGCTGCGGCCGTCGAAGCAGCCATTCAAGAGGCTCGACTGACACGAGAGGAGAATGAGTCAATGCGGCAAAGAATTGACGAACAACAAGCACAAATAGCCCAACTCATCGCCCTCATGCAACAAAATCGAGAAGTATGTCAACCTCCTCCGAACCCACACCCGGACGACAACGACCCGGCTGGAGGCAGAGGACTCGGCGGCGCATCTGCTCCTCCAGTGTATTAGCTAGCTAGTTAATTATCGCGTTTCTTTATTTCCGAGTTCCGAACAATATTATATAATTTTTCTGAGTTTTTTATTTGGATGTGTATATATGTACAAATTAATTAATTAATTAATATTAAAATTTTAGTTTAATTAATTATTTTCGACTATTTTTCATTATTTAAATTAAATTAATAATAAATTAAATTAATAATATTTAATTTCAATTTTTAAAAAAAAAATTAAATATTCACTTGGACGACGGAGATTATGTTATCCGTCGTCCAGGTGCAAAACCCTAAACCCCTAACCCCTAACCCCTAAACCCTAAACCCTGCCGTTCTCCGTGGCCCAGGTGTTCACCTTGACGACGGAGAATTAGTTATCCGTCGTCCAGGTGAACACCTGGGCCACGGAGAAGCTAGCATTATCCGTGGCCCACGTGTTCACCTGGACGACGGATAACTAATTCTCCGTCGTCCAGGTGAACACTTGGGCCACGGAGAAACGAGCCATGTCCGTGGCCCATGTAGACACCTGGACGACGGAGACTTAGAGTTTCCGTCGTCCAGGTGTCTACATGGGCCACGGATAATGTCCGCGGTCCAAGTGAACTTGGACGACGGAGCACTAAATCTCCGTCGTCCAAGTTCTTGGACGACAGCACTTGGAGCACGGACCTTGGACGACGGAGATTCCGTCGTCCAAGTACTTAGACGACGGAAAACTGCACCTAGACGACGGAAATGGTCCGTGGTCTAGGTGCAGTTTTCTTGTAGTGTACATCCGTTTATGCCATACTATTGAACTCAAAATACAACGGTCTTCTTGATCGATATGATGTTGCTATACATTAGTTGTATTTAAGTATTATAAATACCATATCAGCACTCAACAAGGGTTAAATCCTTTTGAAATCTTTAAGTATTCACTTAAAGTGTTCGCCATGGCTTGGATTCAAAGACTGTTTGTTCGACATTGTTTTGTTGATATATGATGGCGAGATTGAGTGTTACCATTCAAACCTTACTCAAATTTGAAATTTTTTTTGCCAACGTTCTTTAATTAACATTGTGAGAATGGAAATAGAGTCTTGTGTCTGATCTCCACAGACTGCTGCCAACGACGCAATTTGGAGAAGTTTATGAAGCATTGTAGTTGTTTATACTTTACTACGGTTTGGATCATTGAATCCAATGCAATCACTTATATTACTATGCGTGGTTTAGCCTCATATGAGCTTTTGCACTTTGATGATCAACCTATTGAGAAATTCTCATGGTCATATGTTCTTAAGAGCAAAGAAGCATGTGAGAATGTTTAAAACCATTGGCTTAGATGGGGGAACTGAGATTACTCCACTCGGTTCAAGTTCGGTCTCGAAGACGAGTGCAGCACCATCTCGAAAAAATACTACTGATGCGTTATGCGTTATCCCACAAGATTCATATGTTGTAATCTTTGATGCACATTGCTCATTTTGCAAAGCTTGATTATGTCTATAATGTTGTAATGCTGCTTACATGCATGACAATGTTTTGTTGAAGACACATCTTTCTTTCTCTATATTTTCCAAGAATCTATTTGTGGATAAATCAAACCGATATGTAGACTATTTATATATGGTTCTGATTGCTGCATCAATGCATCAGTCACACATTTTTGCAATCCACATGCTACGCTGCATTTCAAAACTCCTCGCTCATATTATTACTCTTCGGGCTCACCACCTGGACAATTCAATCTGGTCATTCAGATTGGTTTAATATATGAGAGTTTACATCAAAATACTTTGTTGATTATTGCATATTGATTGGGACGGTTGTTGAATATCCCGATTCCCCATTTTCTTTCATAAGAACTAGTTAAGCAGAGGGACAAATCAAGCGGTTCAAACTTGTGGTTAGAACTATGGTAATGTGTGTTAATTTACCGGTATCTGCTTGGGGATATGCAATGTTATATGCAGCTATGTTTCTTCACTTGATACTCATAAACCGCCAACCATTTAGTGTGTACTAGTTGGTAACTGGATATGAACCTGATATCTCACATACGCATCTTTGGTTGCATGGTACATGTGCCTACTACGCTTCCACTGCATACAAATATGGGTCATCAATGTCAATTTAGCCTCCATGTTGGTTCTCCAACGATTGTCCACTATTATGAACCTTCGATATGAGATCCCTTTACTGCTAGTTTTGTAGATAGTCACTGTGATGAGACACACTTCCCTCCGTTAGGAGGAGATATGAATTGTTTCATTATGGATTAATGTCAAAAATTAACGTGGTATATCCCCACTATGTCTCATCATGATCCCTGCACATCTCAGTTTGAGATTGAAGTGCAATGTATTCTTGATATTCAGAAAGTAGCAGATTCACTGTCTAACTTCTTTACTAATATCATGAGAGTGACGAGATCGTTTATACATGTTGCAAATTTTGCAAGGTTGAAAGTCCCTGATATTGGGTAAGTTAAATGCAACATCTGGGCAACGTAGTGTTTTCTCATACCCATAGTGGGGGTGTAGCGTCGATCAAAATCCACTGATGAGTTGCTGGTGAAAAGGCAAACCATCAAGGCACAACCGTTCATCATCAACACATGAGATTGATTCTGACTACAATTGTGTCTAAAATTTAACATTGACATATACTGGGGGACGCCTCAGAGTCAATGATGATGTTAGTAAACAAAGAAATTTCACCAAGTTAAACAAATGCTAGCGTTATTATGGATAGTTCTTCCAGGTTCGTTGATGATGCATTTACTTATTTCATCACTGAGGAATTGACGATGATGAAGTGAGACATTGCTCTGCTGCGGATTGTCAATGGTTAATGTAAAGCAGATTGACCGATATGGAAAGTTGCAATCTAGGCTGAATAAGACTCTCCTACAAATGACAAGTTTCCGGTATGGTAGTAATATAACCATTGAATAGTATGCCGGTTAGACACAAATGAGTCTTGTTTGGAAGCAATATAAGAAGAACTTGTGGTGCAAGGATTCTCTCAATATCCTAGTATTGATTACGAGGATATGTATTCTCTGGTCGTGGACATCATTGCTTTCCGCTACCTTATCAGTTTGGTAGTGTCCAAAATATTGAGTATGCAGCTTATAGATGTGGTTACTATATATCTTATTGGGGATCTTAATTCAGAGATATACATGACAGTACCGAATGACATAGTTCTACCCAAATCAAGTATCTCTAAACCACGGAGTTCTCATGTGATTAGATTGAGACGTTCACTATAAGGATTAGAATAATCTGGTTGGATGTGATATACATGTCTTAGTGAATACTTGATTGGGAATGGATATATGAATGAAAAGTTATGCCCGTGCATGTTCAGTATATGAACAAATTGTTTAAGATGATAGACCTTGGTAAGACTCGATTAAGTCTTAGTTTAAAGCCGGTACATCGAGTTGGATGAATTCTTATTCATCAGTTTGCTTATGTCTAATTAGGCTATTCACCAATGGTTGTTTGCAGTCTAAAAACCAAAATGATCAATTTATCTGAAAAGATGATGATGAGGAACTTTTGAAGCTGAGATTCTATATCTTAGTACGATTAGAGTTTGATTGAATTTAGTTCAATATACATATCCAGATATGCATGCCTTCTCAGTGTGAGCCAACGCAAATTCATTGGAATGGAGTAAAATAAATCTTCATGTACTTGAAGCGATCTACTGACTTGGGCCTATTCTTCCCTCTTAAAGAACACAGACAAAAGTATGAAATTCCTGGAAAAGGGAATGTTAAAACGCAGTCTGGGATTTTCGACCCATCAAGCCTTTGCTCTGACCTGTCGAATTCTGTATCCTAGATCGACCAGAGTGTCTCCCTTGACCCGTCGAGGGATTCTCTTGACCCGTCAAAAATACATCCTGTTTCAGACAGTTTTTAATGCAATCCTGTATTCCGAGACACTAGTTGATGTGTTGATCAGATTTGCTGATATTGGGTACCTCTCTGACCCATTTACAAGATGTTTCCATACAGGTTATTAACCTTCGGAAACATGGCAGTTCCTTGGAGAACAACTAAGTAAACCCTTGTTGCTATTACCTCAAATTATTCTAAAGATTAAAGCTTTCTATAAAGCTGTTGATGGGTGTCTGGTATAAGACAATAGTACACCACATTCAAGGGTTTAGTAGATTATTATCTACTATGACAACACCAACTTGCATCTTTTAGGATAATGCGATTTGTATTGACTAAATGAAGTTGGTTTACATTGAGGGTGTTATACTTAACTCATTTCGCCATAGCATTCCTATAATCAGCAATAGCAGCAGTTATTGATTATCCATATGAATCGGTTTGATTCTTTTGATAATGCTGCAGACTTATTTACAAGTCACTTCCTAAATCTATTTTTGTGAAACATGTGAGAGACATTGGTATGCGAAGATTATCTGAACCCCTAGACTAAGTTTATAGTCAGGGAGAGTTCTATTTCTGTAGACATCAGGGGGAGTCTACATCACATGTAGTAACTTTAGTAGTTTGTGCGTTGTACTCTTTTTCCCTTAAACCAAGCTTTTGTTTTACCCATGAGTTTTTTGTTTGCTTGGCGAGGTTTTTAATGAGACAACAAGTCATGCATCATTCCTATGGCCATCGACACAAGGGGGAGTGTTTAAGGAGGTTTATTCTCCATTAATCCCGGTATGTGTCTTGTCCTAGTTAGATACGGATATTAATTAGATAGATACAGAGAATCATTGTTATGTTGGAATAGTTATTGTAATAGATTGTATCAGCCTATATTTAAGGCATTCTATCAATGAGAAGAGTAACTACATTCTGTCTATTCTACTTTCTCCTGCAACAGAACCATGTTTTACAAAGTAAAAAAGGGGACAAGAGGTAAATGTACATATTCTTATATGAGTGAAAATAATGTTTACCTCCTCTCTTCCTCCTTACTAACCAAAATAGAGGAGAACTAGTAGAAACAGATCTAGCACAGATAGTAGTATAATGGTCAGCTTTTTCTTCTTGCTAAGAGAATAATTTGACTTGCGTTCAAATTGAGCTACAAGAAAAAGAAGAAGATGAACTTCAGTATGTGACCATACATATAACCATGAGATCGAGATGAGTAATGCAGTGTTGAACCATTTGCTAAAACAATTCATGGTTAAACTCTAAAACAATTCATGAGAAGAATGTTAGAGCTAACTATTTTTGGGTTTCTTGAACTTTCCCAAAAATAGAAAATAGACGAAAAGGAACTTCATGTTTTAGCTTATGAGTGGCTCTGGCTATCCTTATTTGACTTCTCTGTTCTTGATGAAGCTTCTCTTGCTATCCTCAGGTAATGTTTTGAGTCATATCTGTGCTACTATACTACTGTTACTTGATTTCGAGACAGAAACATTTGTTGACCATATAGGAAAAACATGCTGACTGTTGTTTTGAAGCAGTGCTAGATTTTCATCGGTTGTAACTGTGAGAACACCTAAGGTATCATTGATAGTGAAGGCATATTGTTGATTGGCAATCCTTATTAAAGACAAAGCATACCTTACTTGAATGATTGGTGTAACAAGTGAAGAAGATTGAAATGAAGAACTTACTAATCTAGTGGTAATCAACAAAGATGTTTGAAGACTCTATTCTACCAATCTCAATAATAATCAGGTAGTTTCGTTTATGTGCATATCATGTTTTTTACTGAGGATGACATCCTTGCCACCTATCCCAAAACAGTCTGTTTTGCCCTAAGATAATTATATCCGTTAGTGGTGTGTTTTCAAAACTTCCAGTGGCGTGTTTTCAAAACTTCTTACTAGTTGAAAAGGCTCTTTTTAGGACGGCTATGTGCATTGACTTACTACTCAAAAGGTTTAAATAGCTTGTCTCTCAAAACGTGTTTGTTACTCAACCCGTTGACCTTTCTCCTCGGGTTTTCCGAAAAGCTTTTCAAACTGGGATTATGTGAGAACCTCCGTGTATGGGCTGGATACCTTGAATTCTGGAATAGAACTTTTTTCCTACTATGGTGTAGTCTCTTCTTAGAGTGTGTGGCAGCATACTCTTTTACCTCAGTTTCAAACCGTAGTCTTGTTTAAGGAAGGCTTGTGACTACTGGGTCCTTTCGGCCCGCGCACACACTTGTCACTTCCTAGTCTCTACTTAGTGTGGGCAGAAGTAAGCACGTTTTCCTTTGTTTGAGTGTTAGTCTTGTTTGAGGAAGCTTGAGCCTGTTGTTTCCTTTCGGCCTGCATGTACACATGTAGCTTCCTGATTCCTGCTTTTAACCACCGCCCAAAACGCTTTTGCTGTGTTTTACTTGTTTCTATCAGTTTATATAAGGACTTAGGGCACCCTTGGTTGGTGGTTGGTTGAGTGAGTGATTCTTTCTAAATCATTTCTGATTTCACTCTTTCTCTCTAAGCTTTCCCTTTTACTGCATGTAAGACTTAGAGTATTTCAAAAACCCAGATTTTATCAAAACTCATATGCATTGTGCATTCCATTGAGATTGGTATGGATGTGCTCAACTCGAGAAGCTGCTCATGAAGAATTAGCTTACAAATAATTAAGTTCTTAGATGAGGTTTCTGAAATCCTTTCATTTGTAAACACTTAGACACAAGAGAGAGTATAACTCTGTAGAACTAGTAGAGAGATTGGTCAAGATAGCATATGGGTTATGTATCCCCAGAGTACAAGAGTCTTGTAAAGGAGTGTTGTTCATAGTGGAAATGTTTGTCTTTCAAGAGTTAGGCGCACACAGTTTTTCTCCATGGTTGCAGGGTTTCTGCGTTAAAGAAAAACATCATGGTGTTATTCTTTACTTATCGCTTTTACATTTACTCATATATCTGTGAATCGGGATAGTTCACTACTCTGCTATCCTTGAGAACAGTTTTAAGCAAAAAAGTTGAAAATAGACTATTCACCCCCCTCTAGGACCTTTAGACAGGGTTGTCTCAGTTAGCCACCCACACAACCATGTTTGCCGAGAACTTGTACCATATACCAACGTAACAGTTGCTAGAAGTGCCTGGACTAAAGAATCCAAGCATAAAGGTTTCCTTTTCTAAGACCAGAAACTCACCGTCGTTGATAGATTGGTCAAAACTGATAGTGTCTGAAGAAGCAAAGATCTTGAGAAGAAAGAGCTGAAGCATTAGTATAGCATCCAACAGACCTTTTGGAGAAGTCATAGTTGCAAGAGTAGATCATATGAAGCTATTGAAAGCTGCCTCTATGGTTTACTTGACGATGAGGTTGATCACATTATTCAGCTCTTTCTATTTAGTATTTAGTATCTAAGGGCCACCACAAGGTCCCCATGGGAGAAAACTTGGTCATAGAAATATTAGGCTAAAATCTTTCTATGGTACCTGAACTTTGTTAAACCTATAATTGTGCTCCCTGAACTTTCAAACTTATCTTTGTGATACCTAAACTTTCAAAACGATACGTCGGTGATACCCGAAACCAATTTTCCAGCTATCTTCGTCGCTTGTGATGACGTGACAAAAAGAAAATTCAAATTCCAAAGATAAATAAGTAATTTCAATTTTATTTTTATAAAAAAGTGTCTTTCTTCATTTCAATTGTAAAAACATTAATGGTGTATTGAGGTTCAAACCTTAGACCTCTTTGTTGTTTACAAATTCATAATCCACCAAATCAACATCTTCACTTATGAATATGTTGACCATTATTATAATTATTTCAACTGTGCTGGAGTAATTAAGTCAACATAACACTTTGCAAAAATTGATATAATTTTTTGCATTATGTGGGGTTTGAAACTCAGACCTCAAATATACGAAAAACACCATCAACCACTGGACCACAAGGACACATATGATTATTGTTCTTGTTCTTTTATAAAAGTCCATTGTTCTTCTGAATCCCAGCCGAGAAACTACGTCTCGGCGGTAAAGACAGTGATCGGGCAGTCACAGACGGTGGTTCCGGCACCGCCGACCACTACGATCGGTGGCGATATATATACAAAAATTTTCCTCTCTTGGAGCCCGACTAATTATTCTAAAGTACTTACCCCTAAATCGGCCCATAACAGCCAGAATTTTCCCTGAAATCCGGCGGGGCCAAAAACCCAAAAAAACTTCTCAGCGTCGCAATGTCGCAGTCGAGCCTGTTGGAGATATTTTGAATGTTTCAAATGTCTGTTTGTTGGAATTTGCAGTTTGGTAGGATTTTTCTGTTTGAGTCGTTCAATAACTCCTTGTGTTTAGGAGATAGTTAAGTTTCAATTTGCTATTGACTTCTTCTTAGTTAGTTACCACAACGTTAGGATTGTTAGGAGTTGTGGGTTGCTTTTGTGTACTATAATGGCTCTATAAAGCCAACCATTCTCAGTTGAATAAATTATTCATTTAGGAAAGTACTTGTGTGTTGAGTTCAATAGTTCTTTCATTCTGGTATCAGAGCACCATAAAGGGGCTTGGCTGTTTGATTAGAGTATTCTGAGTGCTTTGAGTGAAACACAGTGAGAAAAAGCATGTGAGAGAGTCAGAGAGAATGGCAGCAAAAGGAAATTTTGTACCGGTGTCGATTCCGAGATTCGATGGGCATTATGATCACTGGTCGATGCTCATAGAGAATTTTCTCCAGTCTAAGGAACTCTGGGATCTCATAGAGAATGGGATCCAAACAGTGATGCAGGGAGCTTAACAACCAGTCACTTTCTCTACGGTGGTGGCAGAAAGAGGACAACGAACTGAAGCATAACGAAAGCAGGTTGAGGAGCAGCGTTAGAGGATCGAGGAGATGAAGTTAAAAGATATCAAGATCAAGAATTATTTGTTCCAAGCGATAGACCGAACAATAATGGAGACAATCCTTAACAGGGAGAGCTCAAAGAGTTTTTGGGACTCGATGAGGCAGAAGTATCAAGGCACTACTAGAGTGAAGATGGCACATCGACATGCCTTAAAGAAGGAGTTTGAAGTTCTTCAGATGCGAGAAGGAGAAAAGGTGGACGAGTTTTTTGCTCAGACACTAACAATTGTCAACAAGTTAAAGGTTTATGGGGGTATGGACATGACACAAGTTGATATCGTCGAGAAAATTTTGAGATCAATGACCTCAAAATTTGATTATGTCGTGTGCTCGATTGAAGAGTCCAATAACTTGGATACGATGATGTTAAATGAGCTATAGAGCGGCCTCTTGGTTCATGAGCAGAGATTGAATCGTCATACTGGAGATATAAGGGAAGAGCAGGTTTTGAAGGTTTCTCATGGGGAACAATTTGAAGGAAGAGGCCGAGGTAGGAGATTTGTAGCTCGAGGATGTGGAAGAGGGAGAGGAAGGTAGTCATTGAACAGAGCTACTGTGGAGTGCTATAAATGCCACAAGTTAGGAAATTTTCAATATGAATGCCCTAGTTTGGAAAAGGCTGCAAACTATGTGGAGCTTGATGAAAAGGAGGTGCTTCTCTTGATGGCTCATGTTGATCTTAATGATGCAAAAAGAGAGGGAGTCCAGTTTCTTGACTCAGGGTGTTCAAACTACATGACAGGAAACAAGCAGTGGTTTATGGATTTTGATGAGCAATTTCGACACTCAATGAAGCTGGGGAATAATTCAAGGATGTCAGTAATGGGAAAAGGAAACATCAAACTAGAAGTCGGAGGAGTAACTCAAGTGGTGACTAGTGTGTATTACATTCCTGAGCTTGCCAATAATTTTTTAAGCATTGGTCAATAACAAGAAAAGGGCCTAGCTATTCTGATTCAGGAAGGAGAATGCAGAATTTATCATCCTCAAAGAGGTCTCATAATCCATACTCAGATGACAGCAAACAGAATGTTCGTGTTGCTTGCCTCTGTTGAACCACAAACACAAAATTGTCTTCAAGTCACAGCTGAAGACATTGCTGATCTCTGGCATCGAAGGTTTGGTCATCTAAACAGCAAGAGTCTTAGAACTTTGCAATACAAACAACTTGTCAAAGGGCAGCCACAACTGAAAGCTGTGAAAAAGGTGTGCACTGTATGCAACATTGGGAAGCAACATCGGCAGACCATGCCAAAGAAAAGTCAGTGGAGAGCTTCGGGAAGGCTGCAATTGATACATGCTGATATTTGTGGCCCCATAACACCAATATCAAATAGCAACAAGAGGTATTTTTTTAGCTTTATTGATGATTATAGTAGGAAGAATTGGGTTTACTATTTTTCTGAAAAGAGTGAAGCATTTACATCCTTCAAATTTTTTAAGTGTCTTGTTGAGAAGGAAGTGGGAAGTGGTATAAGTTGTTTGAGAACTGATGGAGGTGATGAATTCACCTCATTTGAATTTATAAATTTTTGTGAAGCTCGTGGTATTAAGAGGCAGCTTACAGCTTAAGCTCCGGATTGTCGATAGCTAATTTGTAGAAAAAGTTATGCCCGTTTTACTGGACAGTGGTCAGAAACAAGACATAACAAAATCTGCTCTGCAGATCAGTCGACTTCGATGACAAACTGGGATTTGTCCAGAATAAACCAACATATGAATGGAATATGGTTGAAAACATATGGACCTCTAATTTTCAGAATTATGTTCGGCTCATCAATATCTATTTTCTAGAAAAGGTTATGCTCATTTTACTAGACAGATGTTTGAAACCGACATAAAATATTTGACTGTGCAGATTTCTTAGGTTTGACATGAATCTGGGATTGATTCATAATGATTCAGCATATGAGTAATATATACTCGAAAAACTATGGATGTCTAGTTTCTAGAACTTCATCCGGAACGTCAAAAGCTATTTTGTAGACAAAGTTATGCCTTTTTAAGTACTCGGAGGTCAGTTTGCCCGAGGAAGGCCAAAACCTGAAGAAAACCAGAGGAGGCCCTTTGATGGATCGAAGGTGCCCTCGATGGATCAAAATGTTTCCTGAAGAGGCCCTTCGATGGATTGAAGGGATCCTCGATGCATCAAAATTTTTTTCCTGCGGACTCCCTTCGATGGATCGAAGGGATCCTCGATGCATCGAAACATTTCCTGAAGAAGCCCTTCGATGGATCGAAAAATTTTCTGAGGACACCCTTCGATGGATCGAAGGTATCCTCGATGGATCGAGGGATCAACCTCGAAGGGGTGCTTCTATGGGTCGAAGGCATATCCTTTGAAAACTAAACTTTCGAGTTATTTTTTTATTTTTCCTCATGCAAGACTTGTGTCTTTGCATGTATTTTCCCCGAGAACTTTGAATGTCTCATTGAAGTGGGAATTACATATACTATGTTATGACATAGACAACTTACATCGTCTTTGTGCCTTGTCGATTATGTTTCTATATTATGAGAATGGACATGGGTCTTCTCATCATCTATGCCAACAATTTTCAAGTGAGAATGGACATGAGTTCCTTTGCATTATCTCTAATGATTGCGGTATGATCAAAATATTAGAGAAACTTATGTGTCAGCCAAATGTGCTATGTAAGACAACTAAAAGAGTTGTAGAATCAAATAATGTCATGTAAGATGACTTAAGGGATTCAGACACATATAGGCTTTGATACGACAAATTGGGATACCCAAGTCATAATATGATGATTCGGATTTTGAGAAAGTCAATTGGACATCCCTTCTTTCGAGTGAAAGGAACCAAGAACCAGAAATGGTTCCCAAGAGATTAAAGTTGGGCACCATTCAGTGGTGGCTCTATCGTCTAAACGTCGATTAGTGATCGACGCTTCTTCCTCCAAGAGGAGAAAACTAAGCGCCGAGGATGGCGTGCTAGTCTCCTATCCTGCTTCCCGAGTTCATGGAAACTCCAAGCCTCAACCAAAATCCTCATTAGTTATTTTCAAAGGCTCATCACTCGTTATTGCAAAACCCACTTATTCAAGAGATTATGATTGAGACCATCCTATGCAAAAGACACATATGTTCTCACTATATAGAATCTAAGGTGATTCTATGGAACGATTCAACCAACTAGCGGACCACTATGATGTTTTGTGGTGTTGGTTATAATGCAGACACACTGGTCATGTGTCATGCCATCGTCCACTTGTAATGTTGCCCAAAATTCTAGCTTTGATCATATGACTGCGAGCTCACTACCCGAATCATCCCATTGATAGTTTATTCAACTTAATAATGCTAGAAAGTTTACATCAAAGAGTTTCGATGACATATATTGTACATCATTGAGATTTGATATTGATATCATACTCTCATGAACAAACCCAAATGATCTCGCATAAAACTACTATTTAGCGATTATGATAGTAGTCTGAGCATTGGTAATGCGCACCAATAATTTCTGCTTAGGGTTATGCAATATCGCATGCAGCTATACTTCGTCATCTACAATCCACCATCACACAATCTTGTTTTGCACAGCTAGTGACTGTGTGTGAAGATAATATCTCGCACTTACGCAAATATGTGCCAAAAATTGCTCTACCACAACATATTATGATGGGTCAATCAAGACGGATGAATACATACGTTGGACATGAGTCTTCAACTAGAATCCTCTATAAGAACCTTGACATGCAATCTCTTTACCGCTAGTTTTGCGGATGTCACTTTGATGAGACAGTACAGTCTTCCCGTCGTTAGGGGGAGATAAGAACAAGCATGTTCAAATAGGAATGACAAGAAGGGTCGTGTCCTCACTATGTCTCATCATGATCCCCAAACGATAGAACGTAACAGATTCGATGCCTGATATGTTTCCTAGTATCGTAAAAGTGACGTGATCACATATACTTGCTGCAAACATGCTTGTAAGTATTTATGTCCCTTTGAGAGGACATGGCGCCACCAAAATGAGTTGGTTATGCGCTGCCACCATAGAATGTGGCATGGTGATGTCACAAAATGGAAAAGTGTCGTCACAGACCATGGGTTTCGCTGGAGAGCGTAGGAGACCAAAATGTTCAATAAATACTCGTCCAAGGAAGGGAGCGAGTTTGGCACAATATGATCAATTGATCATTGATACTCTATTCTGTCTCATGAGAATATATTTGGATTATGGTTATCATTGAGGGACACCTTAATGCTAAAATCAATTCCTCGTAATATAGAGATCTCTACAAACTACACTAGTGTACATGAAATTATGGAATTTTGAGACTTATCAAACATATCTACATTGAAACTCCCGAACGTAGCAGCAATTGGCCTACATGGAAAGAAGCGATCCAGATTGAATTATGGTCACTAACAAAGAGAAAGGTCGTTGGGTTGGTGATGCTGACACAGCCAAGTGTAAAACCTATCAAAATGGGTCTTTGTTAGAAAACGTGATGAGAATAAAGAGATTATACTCACCTCATGGCACAAGGCATCTCACAATGCTCTGGAATCGACTACGATGAGATAAATTCTCTCATAATGGATGTCATTATACTCCACTACCTTGTCAGTTTGGTAATTTCCGAAAAACTTGACATGCAGCTTATAAACGTGGTCATGACGTACCTCTATTGGGATCTAGAATAAGAGATAGATATAAATGTCTCAGATGGATTTCATTTACCCAAATCAAGTGGCTCTAGACCACAGAGCGCATTTGCAATGAGATTGAAATATTCACCAAGTGACTACTTGATTGGAAAGGGATATGCCCATGCGTGTTCATTTATAGGACAAGTTTAAGATTTGCAAAGTGTTTGAAATCTGAATTTGAGATGAAAGATCTTGGGAAGAAACAGTTTTGTCTCGAATAAAGGAGTCACAGCTAGTGACGTGAGCTCGAGCACCGTAATTATGAGATTCTCCATCTTCGGCTTATACTCTAAGATATGTTGCACTTTATGATGATAAAGTGAAGTCTATGAGTACTCCCATGATCTGCTATAGTTTTGATCCTTAAAGGGATCCGTTTTCGTCCAGGGATGATGACGAAGACGTGTTAGAGGCTAAAGTGCCTAATATAAGTGCAAGAGTTGAAAGGACCCGACTCCGATTTAGTTGCCTAAACCGAAATCAAACCCCTTTGAAAACATGACCTTCATTTTTTTTTTGCCAGAGTTTACTTGAAATACGTGAACTATTATTAGAACCTGCAAAGAAACACACTTCGAATATTCCACAAAAACCAAACCGTGGGGCTCCGTTCCCCATCCGGATTTCGCATCAACATATATATAATAAACTAAAGGTTTACATGAAATCCAGAACATTCAGGAGTAAACTCAACTGAAAACAAACATAAATATCCAGAGCGACGCCTATATACATCATTTACATCAAGTAGGTCGAACAAGGAACCTACAGAAACTGAAGTGTGATCCGAACTCTATGCCTCCGCAGTCGACGCGCAACACTGGAACCCAAACTGCAAACTGGGCAAAAGAAACCGAAAATCCCAGGGGAAGACAAATAAAATCGTTATAGTGAGTGGACGAAATTAATAATATGTCTTTCCCAAATATATGCTCATAAAAGCATAATGCGAGCCAATGCACATGAAAATCCTGACTAGGAACAACCTCCTTGTGATAGTCAAGAACAGCCTAATGGTTCTCCAAGAAATCCATGCACAAAATCACGTCAAAATTCACAATATCCAGTAGCATTAAATCCGCGGCTAACCCATAACCTCCAATAAAAATCTCACAATTTCTATATACCCACCCGACACACACTACCTCGCCAGATCGATACAACACTCGCCACAAACTAGGGAGTGGAGATGCAGGTATAGTAGCCAATGATGCTAGTAAAGTAAGAACTGGATGACCAAAAATGTACAATGTACCGATGATAACCTCTGGAGTAGCTCTGTTCTCACATAGAGACATGGCATGAACTCGAGCATGTCCCGCTGGTCGTCCACGCTAGCCGCGATTATGCTGACCACACTGTCTAGAAGGCTGTGTTGCACGATCACTAGAAGCAGTACCTTGATCTCGTCTAGTACCCTGATCCGCAACACCACTAAAAGTACTAAGCTGAGGACACTCCCTCGCAAAATGACCCACCTGGCCACAATGGTAACAAGTAGATGTGCCATACTGACACTGACTAAAGTGATATCTGTGGCAGTTGTTGCACAATGGAGATTCCCTCGATGTAGCTGGTGTGCCAAAGGAAGGTTGATGATAACTCGATCCACTAGAACTCCCACTCGACTGCTGCCTCTGCGGTCAATTCCTCCTCCATCTATAACTCTGCCTAGGAGTGCTAGTAGGATATCTGTAAGGTCCACTACCCAAAGATGATGCTGATCCAGAAGTACCTGAACTCAACCTCTTCCAAGCACCCTGGCTAGGTCCACCATCTTCAAATCTACGCGTCTGAAACCGCATCTACCTCTCCCTCTCAATGTCCTCACCTCTGAGTGCAGCACTAACAAACTCATCAAAGTTATCTCGAGACATAGTGGTCAAAGTCCCCTTGATATTCAAATTCAGACCCAACTCAAACCTCCTGCACTTTGCTTCCTCTGATGCAACCATATCACGTGCAAACCGAGACAAATGAGTGAACTTATCTCGATATTCAAGCACTGACATACTCCCCTGCTTCAGGTTGGTAAACTCCTCATATTTCCGCTGCTGAGTTGCTGGATTGAAATACCGACGTATGAACATCTCTTTAAACATCGACCAATGAGGATCAATAGGAACTCTGTTTGTACCAACCTACCAAAAGTAGGCACCTGACTCAAGCAAACCCACTGCTTGAGTAGCTGGATTGAAATACTGATGCATGAACATCTCTTTAAACATCGGCCAAGGAGGATCAATAGGAACTCTGTCTGTACCAACCCACCAAAAGTAGACATCTGACTCAAGCAAACCCACTACTGCTACAGTTTTCTGTTCAGGAGTAAAATGCAGGCGCTCACAAACACGCTAGACCTCAACCACCCAAGCTTCACATACCTCAGGATCAGGGGAACCAGAGAAAACAGTTGCTCTCGCTGTCCTCGCCTTAGCCACTGGGTCAATACGTTCCTCCTAACGCAATACTTGCATAAGCAAGTGACGCGTACGTTGATCCTCATCAGGATCCCCAGTCCGTTCAACACGGACTCCACATCGAGGAGGCATCCTACGGATAAAAGATATTAGTCACATGACAGAAAGGATGTAATCATGAAACTTCAAACGTTTGAAAGCATACAATACTCTAGAGGATTGATGATTATCTGCCGACTGGTCGGGTCATCTCTCCTGAAATGTTGTACATTCTCAAATGCCCTTAGTAACACAACTACAAGAGTCTACAGAACCTAAAACCTAATGCTCTGATACCAATTGAAAGGATTCGACTCTGATTTAGTTGCTTAAACCGAAATCAAACCCCTTCGAAAACACGACCTTAAATTTTTTTTGCCAGAGTTTACTAGAAATAAGTGAACTATTATTAGAACCTGCAAAGAAACACACTTTGAATATTCCACAAAAACCAAACCGTGGGGCTCCGTTCCCCATCCGGATTTCTCATCAACATATATATGATAAACCAAAGGTTTACAAGAAATCCAGAACATTCAGGAGTAAACTCAACTAAAAACAAACATAAATATCCAGAGCAACGCCTATATACATCATTTACATCAAGTAGGTCGAACAGGGAACCTACAGAAACTGAAGTGTGATCCGAACTCTATGCCTCCACAGTCGACGTGCAACACTGGAACCCAAACTGCAAACTAGGCAAAGGAAACTGAAAAGCCCAGGGGAAGATAAATAAAATCGTTAGAGTGAGTGAACGAAATTATTAATATGTCTTTCCCAAATATATGCTCATAAAAGCATAATGTGAGTCAATGCACATGAAAATCCTGACCAGGTACATTTTTCCTGATCCATAAATATGCACGTAAAATCCTGCGGGGTCACTCATGGACTCCTCCGCATAGTACGGTCTAATGACGGGATCCCAGACCCACACGTGATTAATATAAGTCAGAAAGACCTTGGGTCAGGATATTTGTCCCCCCCAGAGCATCTCGGGGATCAGCCGAGAAGCCAAAGCATCGATGCATACCTCTATATCCGAGACTGTACTCTGTGTAAACCAAATCATAAACTAATGACGGGATCCCAGACCCACACGTGATTAATATAAGTCAGAAAGACCTTGGGTCAGGATATTTGTCCCCCCCAGAGCATCTCGGGGATCAGCCGAGAAGCCAAAGCATCGATGCATACCTCTATATCCGAGACTGTACTCTGTGTAAACCAAATCATAAATTCTTTCCATGCACATGCATAATCGTAAAGTACATAATCATAAATGCATAACGTAAATGCATAATCATAAATATATACTCATAAAATGTAGAAATCAAGACTTGTAATTCAACTGTGAAAATAAAATGTCTACTCACAGTACGGAGCTAACTCTGAGGTCCGGCGGAAGATCCCTCGCCAAACACTCGATCCCGATCACCTGAATAACAGGGATACGATCAATATATATTGAAACATAACATACGAAGCTAAAATGTCGAGAACCCCATGTTCTCGAAAGACGTCTCGACCGAAATATCGACGAGGATAACAAAATTCTCAAAATATACCCAATTAACCCTCGTCCCAAAATAGACTACTCAATTCAACTCAAAAACCTCCCAATTATGAACAGGACGCGATTACGAGCAAAACGGTATAAAAATCTCAAAAATCCCAATAAGTCAACTCTCACCGGAGCTCTGCCGTTGACCCCCGCCACCGCCGCAAACGGCGTAGCGTCGCGTCAACTGTGACATCATCCGGCGACCAATACCCCAAAACCTTCCTCTCTTCAAGCTCAACATCTTTCCCCAAAGACCCACCACCATCCAACCACCACCGTGGTCGGAAATCGCTTCGAAAGCCAAGAAACCCAAATCGGCGGGAAAACTTCACCGGTGGAATTCTCCACCGTGGAGCCACCGCGTCCTCCCAAATTCAAGGGTTACCATCCCCAACTCAAGCCCAACCTATTCCACCCAAAAATCCCATCGGAAACTCACCGGAAAACCTCCCCCCGTTCACCCCGATTCCGTCCAACTTCCCCTCCAAAATCCACCACTCAAATCACCTCAAAACATCACAATATATACCTCAATCAATAGCACAAGAGAAGAGCTTCAAATCCTTACCTTCCTTTCCGGCAACCGTGCCGTATTCCGACAAGAAACTTGACGGCGACTCGGTGAACTCGACGGGTCAACTCGGTTGACTCGGTCAACTCGGGTCTGGCTCGGTCAACGCTGGTCAACAGCCCAAATGCAACTTTTTGGCAACTTTTACGACTATTCCGTTATTTATATGTCGCGAACCGAACAAATTCACGATTCGGATAACTCAAACCCAAACGGATAAGTACGATTAGCTTGACGATAATTTCAAATATTCATTTTATATTCCCCGATTATCCGAAAAATTCTCTGAAACCTCCTACAAACTCAAAATCAAATCCTCTACAATTTTCGCGAAGGAACTTAAACCAAATTAGTGTCCGATAGTTAAGTCATGAACAAAGCCGCCAGATCGATCAATTACGACTAATCGTGAAGTGTGCAAATCAAACCAATTAACATACCATTTTCTTGTTGAACCTAATAGCTAGATGTAGCTATGCACCCACACAATGCCATTGGAATGGTTTAAAGACAATCTTTTAGTATCAAAGAGTATGAAAAATATGAGTTTAATCTATCCCTACAGAGAGGCCATAAAGTGAGTGGCGTTGGAAGTAAGGGAACTACAAAGAGAGTGGCGTTGATTTCCCTTCACCCCCTATACTAACAATCGTTATGATGTGTTGGCAAGTTTTGCTGAAGTTGGATATCTCTTTGATCTACACAAAAGTTGTTCCCAAGTTGGTTATGTCTTTACTATAGGAAACACTGCGATATCTTGGAGGTCTACAAAGCAGACCCTAGTCCACTAATCATTCTAAGATTATTGCTCTTCATGAGGCAATTTTCTTTGGTAACTTAGGATTCATTTTCTTAAACCTACAAGAACCCCAATAATCATTGTTAAGTATCAAACTATGGCACATACCAAATACTACTTTCATATGGGACAAAGAGAGATACTCAACAACATACCCAACAATATCAAACTTGATTGACACTTGTAAAACGATGTAGTGTTATTCATTTCGGTTCAAACGATTCGGTTAAGTTTTTTTGGAATTAAAACCGAACCGAATTTTTCGATCCTGTTCTACTTTTTTGTTTTTCGGTTTGATTTAAATTTTTTCGGGTACGGTTCGATTTCGGTTTGATTTTTTTCCAATTTTGGTTCAGGATTAACATTCCTATCACAATATGAAACACGATCTCATCAATTGAGGGATTTGAGAGTAATTGAGGGTTTATAAGATATTTTATCCCTTACTTTGATTAGTTTTCAGTATTTTACTAAAAGAAGGTCAAAAATCATTTTGAGTCTTCAAATATGGGTAATCTTCAAAATTTCTCAAGAAAGAGGGTGTTGTCAACTATAACTATTTTTTATTACTATTTTATCTTTTAAAGTTAATATTTAGTTAATTAAATAAAGACAAATCAGTAAATAATAAAATAAAAATAAAAATAAAAATAAAAAACAAAATAAAAGAAAAACAATTATCAGTAAAAATAAGGGTTCAAAGCAATTATTTATACAGAAAAACAACTTTTCCGTTGCTTTATCCCACCAATAGGGTGTAGGGTGGACTCGGTCTGAACGGTTCAAATATTAGATGCTAACCGATAACCGAAATCGAAGATGCGGGTTTTTATTTAATAGAACCGAAACTGATAAAAATATATAAGAACCGTTCTTGTCGGTTAACCTAACATCGGTTCGATTTCGGTGCTGTTTCGGTTACAAAATCAACTAATCTTTATATATTTCACACCTAACCAAATAGCATAAAAAATAAAACTATCAAATTTGTAAACTATCAATATTTCAAATAAGTTACTCGAATGAGTTTAAACAAGTAACTGCTAGGAAAAGAAAAAATAAGTTTATAGATCATTCATTTGAAACCTCTGATATTGATATATAAAAAAATGGAAGACTACATGTGTAACACCACCAAATTCGGAGCCATTATTATAATGAAATATGGTGTAAAGATTTGTGATGTGAATAAGAAACCCAAATAATTTCAAAAATCAAGGTGTATGAATAGTACATTTATTGAAAAGAGAAAGTGCTAATGAAAGGACCCAACCCCGACTTAGTTTCCTAAACCGGAATCAAACTCATTCTGAAAACACGAACCAACAAAAACCATTAAAATTTCGGCAGAGTAACGCTACTAACGCGGAATTGCCTTAACCTGCACCCGGAAAATAACACTTCATCCTATGTCACAAGAGCCAAACCGTAGGCACCAATCCCATCCGGATTTCTCAATATCATATCAAAAGCAATAAACAGTAAACATAACTGTAATATATAGGAAATCCGGGAAAATCCGTATAAAACATGTATCAGTAACGTATCAGAGCGACCTCTAGTGTATACATATACAAAATACACAACAGTAGGCGAAACAAGAAACCTACTGGAAAACACAGGTAGCTCGAACAACTAGCCTCCGACCACGATGTGAGACACCAGAATCCAAACTGCAAACTGGGCACGGAAACCGAAAAGCCCAGGGGAAAGACATGAAAACCGTTAGAGTGAGTGGACAAAACTAAATGTCTTTCGCCGAATAATATATGTTATAATAACATATGCGAGTCAAAATGAATGAATATAATATAGTACACGAGGTGAACTCAAACTTCTCCAGCGTACAGAGCATGCATGGAAAAATCCCACGGGGTCCCTCATGGACACATCCGTGCTAGTACAGTCCGAATCACGGGATCCCAGACCCACACATGATTCTAGCCAGAAAGGCCTCAGGTCAGAGGTCTGCCCCCCCGGTAAAGGCCTCGGGTCAAGGGTCATAGCCTCCCCCGGTAAACATCCTCGGGGATCAGCCGGGATGCAAGTGTATCAATAGAACAACATATTCAGTGACTGTACTCTGTGTAAACCAAATCATAAATAGTTCGATGCAAATGTGTAAAGCAATATGTAAATGCACCTACGTAATGTATAATTGTATAGGCATAATCGTATAACACATGCTCATATAAATCATAATCTCATATGCATGCTCATGCTCGTAAAATGTGTATAAAGACTCACGATTATCAGTGAAAAGAAATTGTCCACTCACAGGTGAGCAAAACGCGCACTCGCGCTAATCAAGTGGCCCGGCGGAAGATCCCTCGCCCGAAGCACGATCTCGATCCCCTGAATAATCATAAAATATATCTGATCAAAATCACAATTCGCAACACTGTACCACACCTCGGAAACCAACCGTTCCCGGAAATATATAACACAGTGCAAAAATAATCGACAAAATCCCCGAAATCTCCACTCAAAACCCTCGACTGAAAATCCGATACCCAAATCAACTCGAAAACCTCAAGGCGACGATCGGGGCGTGAATACGAGTAAAAAGACATTAAAATCATCAAATTCTAAAAAGTCAACCGGTCGCCGGAGCTCCGGCGTTGACCGCCGCCGGCGGCGGCGGCACGCCATCAACCGGAGATATTTTCCGGTGACCAAGCTCACCAAAGCTTCATCTCGACGAGACAACACATCTCTCAACTACACCAAAGGCCAAATCGGACGGGAAGTAGCTCAAAACCAGCTTGAAAGTCATGGCGATCCACCACCTTCGGCGAAGCTGTTCGCCGTCGTTCCACTGTCTACGGCGCACGGCAGCCTTCGAGGCTTGTCCCAAAAGGACCACCGTGGCCCCACGAGTAGAAACCCTCAACTCTCCAGCCACCACCGTGGTCGGAGCACCTTCGTCACCGAAACCCAAAATTGGCCGGAAAACTCCCAAACTTCAAACCACAATATCTCCCTCAAATCGAAACTAAATCAAGCAATTCCAAGTTCTAAACAGTTGCAAATGAAGAGAGGAATCGATTCATACCCAAATCGAAGCCGGAGATGGCCAGAAACGAAAGGTCGCCGGCGAGTCAAACGGTGGCCGGTTTTCCTCATTCGGTCAATGCGGGTCAACGCTCCCAATAGTGGTCAACGCCGGTCAAACTTCCAAACAGTGTATTTTTGACAATTTTCGACTATTTCCGATATTTATACTCGCATCTCGGGACGATCGACTGTCCAAAATGGATAACCATTACGATTCGGATAAACTCGATACGAACGGACAAACTCGTCGATATTTCAAAACTTCAAATAATCATATTATATTCCTCGATCATTGGAAAAATCATCCGGAACCGTCCACGAACTCGAAATCACGTGTACAAAAACTCTCGAGAAGAGACTCAACTCAAATTCTCGGCCGATAATTAAGTCGTAATCAAAACCGGCAAACCACATAATTATCGAAAAACTGCGATTACGCGCTAACTCGTGAATTACGCTGGTTACTCTACTGATTCTGGTTCGGGTCGTCACAAATCTACCCCCTTTAAAAAAAATTTCGACCTCGAAATTTACATACCTGTCAAGTGAACAGATGAGGATACTGCTCCCGCATATGCTGCTCAGTCTCCCAGGTGGCCTCCTCAACTGAGTGATTCTTCCACAAGACCTTTACCAGCGGTATCACACGGTGCCTTAACTCCTGCTCACGACGATCGAGAATCTGTACCGGCTCCTCCACATATGTCAAATCCTCTCGGATCGGTAGCTTCTGTGGTGCTAACACATGCGATGGATCTGAGATATACTTCCGCAACATCGAAACGTGGAAAACATCATGAACACGAGCCATCTCAGCTGGCAACTCAAGTTTGTAAGCCACAGCTCCAACCCTCTCGGTGATCTCGTACGGACCAATGTATCGTGGCCGAAGCTTGCCACGCTTCCCGAAACGCACTACTCCCCTCCACGGAGATAGTTTTAGGAAGACCCAATCGCCCACATCAAACTCAAGACTCTTCCTCCTCACGTCCGCATAACTCTTCTGGCGATCCTGGGCAATCTTCAATCTATCCCGAATAATCTGGACGTCCTACATGGTGCTCTTCACCAGATCAGGGTCAATAAGTCATTGCTCGCCCACCTCACTCCAACACAACGGAGTGCGGCATTGCCTCCCGTACATGATCTCGTATGGTGTCATCTCGATACTGGCATGATATCTATTGTTGTAGGCGAACTCTATCAAATGTAGTTGCTGGTCCCAATTTCCTCGACACTGCAAAAAGCAAGACCGCAACATATCCTCAAGAGTCTGTATAGTTCGCTCAAACTGCCCGTTAGTCTGAGGATGAAAAGTTGTACTGAAACGCAATCTCGTGCCCATGGCTCGCTGCAACGCCTGCCAGAACTCAGAAGTGAACTGAATGTCTCGGTCAGAAACAGTAGATACAGGCACTCCGTGCAGTCGAACGATCTCTGACAAATATAACTTGGCCAATCTGCCCACTGATATCTTCCCCGAAAAGGCGAGAAAATGAGCGGATTTCGTCAGTCGATCCACAATAACCCAAATACCAGTGTTGCCAGCCGAAGTACGCGGCAACTGATAAACGAAATCCATAGTAATGTGCTCCCACTTCCAAACCGGAATCTCCAGTGGCTGCAATTTCCCCGCAGGTTTCTCCCTCTCCGCTTTAACCTGCTGACAGATCCAACATCGGCTCACATATGTGGCAATCTCCCGCTTCATATTGCGCCACCAGTAATACGCTCAAAGTGTACGAAACATTTTCGTTCCTCCGGGATGCATCGCATACGCCGAACAATGGGCCTCATCCAGAATCTCCTTCTTCAGACTCTCATCTCGGGGTACGCACAACCTGCCTCTGAAAAGCAACGTACCGTCTTCACTCAACCGAAACTCTGTAGGCACACCATTCCGTATCATGGTCTTCTTGCCCAACAATTCGGTTAATCGGTACAAACGATTCGGTTATTAGGCCGAACCGAAAATCGAATCATATTTTTTAATCGGTTCGGTTCGATTCGGTTTTCTTAATTTTTTTTACAAAAAACCGAATGGTTTGGTTTGGTTCGGTTCGGTTTTTTTTCAGTTTTTTTCGGTTTTTTTTTCTGTTTTTTTAAATAAAAAAAAACTTTCTAAAAAAAATACTATTTCTTTCTATTAGTTTCGAAAATTCGAAGATCTTCATTAGCTACTTTTTTCAATAACTTTGTGAAAGTGTGAAACATAGTTTATGTCAAATCAAACTACAAAAAATATAATTAGTCACAAATCACACATTCAAAGTTTCAAACCATAGCAAATGGCCAAATGTTTATCGAAAGTTTACATCACAAATTCAAAGTTTCAAACATCAACAAACATAAACCAAAGTCCACACTCCATAATCCAAGTTTAAAACAATCTATAGTCCATCCAAATAAAAATACAATACAAATATCACATAAAAACACTCAATTGAATCCATTCTCAAACTATACTCAACTTGTCCACCATTCTCACTTTCTCAGGTAGGGAGTTTTTCTTTGACAACTTAGCATTCCTTTTCTTAAACCCACAAGAACCCCAATAATCGTTGTTAAGTATCAAACTATGGCCCATACCAAATACTACTTTCATATGGGACAAAGAGAGATATTCAACAACATACCCAACAACATCAAACTTGATTGACACTTGTAAAACATTGTCGTTTTATTCATTTCAGTTCAAACGATTCAGTTTTTTTTGAGACGAAAACCGAAACCGAACCGAATTTTTCGGTTCGGTTCGATTTTTTTGTTTTTCGGTTCGGTATTTGTTCGATTTCGGTTTTTTCGGTTACGGTTCGCTTTCGGTTCGATTTTTTTTCGGTTTTCGATTCGGTATTAACAGCCCTACCAACAGGTATGAATCTGAATCCTGAGCCTCCCGAACCTGGTCAACCAACACGGGTCGAACCTGGAAACTGGCTAACAAGGCTCCCTCGTCATTCCATTCGAACTCAGCTCCCGTAGCCCGAAGCTCGGCTAACATAGACAGTCTAGCCACACACACATGGAACAACAAAGCTCCTGATTTCCGGCTAAGTGCATCAGCAACAACATTAGCCTTCCCTGGATGGTACTCGAAAGTGCAATCGTAGTCATTGATCAACTCCATCCACCGGCGTTGCCTCATGTTCAAATCTGGATGCGTCCGCAAGTAAGTGAGACTCTTGTGGTCGATGTAAATCTTACACTGGGCTCCGTACAAGTAATGTCTCCAACTCTTCAACGCTAACACAATAGCGGCTAACTCCAAATCATGCGTCGGATAGTTGACCTCATGTGGTTTCAGCTGCCTGGAACCGTAGGCTACAACTCTGCCATGCTGCATCAGCACACAACCAAGTCCCATCTTCGTTGCATCACTATAAACCACAAACTCACCGCTGTCGTCGGGTAAAGTCAGGACCGGTGCAGTAGTCAACTTTTCCTTTAGGAGTAAGTAACTCTCCTCACATGCATCTGACCACTCAAACTTGACGCCTTTCTTCGTCAACCTGGTCAGTGGGGTAGCAATTCGAGAAAAATCATGTACAAACCGCCGGTAGTAGCCTGCTAAACCCAAGAAACTCCGGATTTCCGGTACAGTAGTAGGTCTACTCCAATTCAGCATGACCTCGATCTTGTCAGGATCAACACTGACTCCCTCAGCCGATATCACGTGGCCCAGAAACTTCACATTGTCCAACCAAAACTCGCATTTGCTAAACTTCGCAAACAACTGATTGTCCCGCAAAGTCCGCAACACCGCTCGCAAATGCTTTTTATGCTGGCCCACACTCCTGGAATAGATCAAAATATCATCGATGAACACAATCACGAACTTGTCCAGAAACCGTCTGAACACTCGGTTCATCATGTCCATAAAGGCTGCGGGGGCGTTGGTCAACCCAAACGGCATAACCAAAAACTCGTAGTGCCCATACCGCGATCTGAAAGCTATCCTGGCCACATCAGAGTCTCAGATCCTCAACTGGTGATATCCGGACCTGAGATCAATCTTCGAAAAGACCGAAGCTCCCTTGAGCTGATCAAACCAGTCATCAATCCGTGGCAACAGATACTTATTCTTCACTGTAACCTGATTCAGTTTTCGGTACTCGATGCACAACCGCATAGATCCATCCTTCTTCCGTACAAACAAAACCGGGGCACCCCATGGCGAAACACTGGGTCGAATGAAACCCTTCTCCAGCAACTCCTGAAGTTGAACGTACAACTCTTTCAACTCCGCTGGTGCCATACGATACGGTGCCTGTGAAATGGGTCCAGTACCCGGTAATAGCTCAATAGTGAAATCAATCTCCCGAACTGGAGGTATACCTGGTAACTCCTCCGGAAACACATCCGGAAACTCGGAAACTACCTCAATACTACCAATGTTTGGCACAGAAGCCGTGGTGTCCACAACATGAGCTAAGTAAGCAACACACCCCTTCTTCATCATCCGATCTGCCTTCATTGCGGAAACCAAACATGGTAATGAAGTGTTCTTCTCGCCGCGAAACAATACCTCGGGAAAGCCTGGTCGTCGAAATGCAACCTCCTTATTGTGACAGTCAAACATGGCCCAATGTGTCTCCATGAAGTCCATACCCAAGATCACGTCAAAATCGACAATATCAAGCAACAACAGATCCGCGGCTAAGCCATGGCCTCCTATAAATATCTCACAGTCTCTGTACACCCAGCTAATACTCACCACCTCACCCGACGGATACAACACTCTCCACAACCCCGGAAGCGGAGACGCAGGTACAGTAGCTAAAGATGATAGTCTATACGACATGAATGAATGCATGGCACCTGGATCTAACAATGTAAGTACTGGAATACCAAAGACATGTAACGTACCGATAACGACCTCTGGTGAAGCTCTGCCCTCACGCAAAGTCATGGCATGAACCCTAGCCTGTCTGATTGGTCGTCCACGCTGAGGCTGTCCCTGCTGTCTGCCTGGCCCGCAAATTGTACTGGTCGAGCTCCCGAAGTGGCACCTCGCTTAGCTCCGGAACTCTGGGTCGCCTGTCCATTAGCACCATCAAGCTGGAAACACTCTCTCGCATAGTGAGCCACCTGGCTACAACGAAAACAAGTGACAGGGCCTCACTGACATGGACCATAGTGATGCCTGTTGCAGAAGTTGCATAATGGATACTCTCTCGGTACGGCAAACGTACCACCGGTACGCCGAGGATAATTGGAACCGCTGGAACCCTCACTAGCCTGTGGTCGCTGCGGTGGATCTCTCCTCCATCTCGGTTTCTGTCTCGGTGCACTAGCTGGTGGTCGATATGGTTTACTACCCGAGGATGAAGCCGAACCAGAAGTTTCAGAACTCTGCCTCTTAGAAGGCCCCTGACTCGGTCCACCCTCCTCAAACCGTCTAGCCTGGTACCTCATCTGCCTCTCCTTCTTGATATCCTCACCTCAGAGTGCTGCACTGACAAACTCATCGAAGTTGTTCCGAGGCATCGTAGTCAGAGTCCCTTTGATATTCAAATTCAAACCCAGCTCACATCTGCGGCACTTGGCTTCCTCAGTAGCCACCATGTCACGCGCAAAACGAGATAAGCGGGTAAACCTGTCCCGTTACTCAAGCACAGACATACTGCCCTGTCTCAAGTTCGTGAACTCCTCATACTTACGCTGCTGGGTAGCCTGGTTGAAGTATCTCCGCATAAACAGATAACGGAACAAAGTCCATGGAGTATCAACTGGAACTCTATCGGTGCTAACCTACTAGAAGTATGCATCTGACTCAAGTAATCCAACTGCTGCCACTGTCATCTATTCAGGGGTAAAACGTAGACGCTCACATACACGTTCAACCTGAACCAACCATGCCTCACAAATCTCTAGATCAGCTGAACCCAAAAAGACAGTCGCACCAGCAGTACGAGCTTTGACCACAGGGTCAAAACGCTCTTCCAAACGCAACACTCGCAGCAACAAGTCGTGCGTCTGGCGATCCTCATCAGGATCCGCTTCCCGATCAACACGAGGACCACGTCGATGAGGCATCCTACTGATACAAGACAAGCATTAGGTACAAGCAGAAGGAACGTAATCATGAGACCTCAGATATTTGAGAACACACAAAGCATTGATGAGTACCGCTGGCCAGTCGGTTCATCGCTCCAGTCATGCTGTACAAACTCAAATACCCTAAGCGTCACAACTACAAGAGTCTACAGAATCTGAAAACCTAATACTCTGATACCAAGCTGAAAATACCCAACCCCGATTTAGTTTCCTAAACCGGAATCGAACCCCTTCCGAAAACACGAACTAACAAAAACCATTAAAATTTCGGCAGAGTAACGCTACTAATGCGGAATTGCCTTAACCTACACCCGGAAAATAACACTTCATCCTATGCCACAAAAGCCAAACCGTGGGCACCAATCCCATCCGGATTTCTCAATATCATATCAAAAGCAATAAACAGTAAACATAACTGTAATATATAGGAAATCCGGGAAAATCTGTATAAAACATGTATCAGTAATGTATCACAGCGACCTTTAGTGTATACATATACAAAATACACAACAGTAGGCGAAACAAGAAACCTACTGGAAAACACAGGTAGCTCGAACAACTAGCCTCCGACCACGATGTGATACACCAGAATCCGAACTACAAACTGGGCACGGAAACCGAAAAGCCCAGGGGAAAGACATGAAAACCGTTAGAGTGAGTGGACGAAAATAAATGTCTTTCACCGAATAATATATGTTATAATAACATATGCGAGTCAAAATGAATGAATATGATATAGTACAGGAGGTGAACTCAAACTCCTCCAGCGTACAGAGCATGCATGGAAAAATCCCACGAGGTCGCTCATGGACACATCCGTGCTAGTACAGTTCGAATCACGGGATCCCAGACCCACACGTGATTCTAGCCAGAAAGGCCTCAGGTCAGAGGTCTGCCCCCCCTCCCCCGGTAAAGGCCTCGGGTTAGGGGACATAGCCTCCCCCGGTAAACATCCTCGGAGATCAGCCGGGATGCAAGTGTATCGATACAACAACATATACTGTGACTGTACTCTGTGTAAACCAAATCATAAATAGTTCGATGCAAATGTGTAAAGCAATATGTAAATGCATCTACGTAATGTATAATTGTATAGGCATATTCGTATAACATATGCTCATATAAATCATAATCTCATATGCATGCTCATGCTCGTAAAACGTGTATAAAGACTCGCGATTATCAGTGAAAAGAAATTGTCCACTCACAGGTGAGCAAAACGCGCCCTCGCGCTAATCACGTGGCCCGGCGGAAGATCCCTCGCCCGAAGCACGATCTCGATCCCCTGAATAATCATAAAATATATCTGATCAAAATCACAATTCGTAACACTGTACCACACCTTGGAAACCAACCGTTCCCGGAAATATATAACTGATCTACGCATTTTATGCTTGATTATTAATCACTTTCTCTCTATATTTAGCTTTGTTTTGTGCTTAGTAAATATGTTTTTAACTTACTTTATGTTTGTAGGTAGAAATAAAGGAGGAATCCGTAAAGGAGGCAGAAATGAGCTCAAAACCTACTAAGGAGGAAGTTCCTAAAATGAGGAGGAAAGATGAAGAAGAATGGGCCACGATTTATAAAGAATGGATCAAAGATCACTAATATGGGTCAAGACCATGCTCATATATCCAAGAAGGTCCAAGATCATGTCAAGAGTCGCCCACAAAGAAGCCCAAAAGAAGAAAATGGATCAAAAGCTAGAAATCAGGAAATCTGCCTGTGCAGATCAGCCCACTTCAACAGGCCACCAAAATCAATTGAAAACGAATTTGGACACATGTGAGGCATTCTTAGAAAGATATGGAAGTCTAGTTTCCAACCCCACTGGAATCATGCCGTTACAATGTGTAAATATTCAGCAATCCCGGATTTCGTAGGTACAGGTCATTCTGCGTAACAGCCAACTTTAAATGGGCAGTGAAGCCGCGTTAGCAGGAATTATGGCACGATTAATACATAGCTGGAAAGCCCTGGAAGTCTATTTTCTAGTGCCGAAAGAATCACGCCGTTTGAAGTTGTAAAACGTCCGAAACGTAGCTTTTAATACAGAAGGGTCAGATTTGACAGCTTTCAGAAGGTGGGAAGTTTCCTAATCTTCTTCTATATAAAGGGAAGCTCGACTCTTTCATTGGGGATCACACACTCTATCGCCGAAGCCTTGTCTCTACATCACCTCCTCTCATACTTAGCCAAGAAATAATACCCTAGCCGAAATACCATCTCCACCACCATCCAAAATATCCTTCCTCCGTACGTGACACTCTTTTGCTAGATGATTTGGCTGAGAGTTCTTGCGTCTCCATCATCCACCAAGGAGCGGTTGCACTCGAAGCTTGCGGAGAGAGACTACCTCGGAGCCAAAAAGTGTAACAACAACTTGTATTTTATTTCGGTTTTGTGTATTGTTTTCTTTACTTTTTGTAGAAAGACAACATGTTGTAGTGTAAAGATGATTGTTTTCGATTTCCATGACAACTTCCATGTGTTTATAATTTCAAGGTCTTTTGTGCATGATTGGTTTAAACTTAATGCTTTTATGCTTGCGTTAGATGATACGCGAAGTCCCTCTCTTTTGCAGGTTTCAATGAACTTATTTAGGGTGTTTAGACGTCGTTGTAGTATAGTGGAAAGTATTCCTGCCGGTCACGCAGGCGGCCCGGGTTCGAATCCCGGCAACAAGTGTCAAGACACACTTCTATGCAATAATCAACCATGTGTACTTCACTTTGTTTTTATGAATTTCGTAGCTTGTTGTGGAGTATCAAAATATGAAAAAGGATAGGTTAAATAGATGTGATGATCACTTGTAAATAATAGACTTAGGAACTTATTTTCGGCTAGATGCATGTTTAGGATTATGTGTTCTGGATTGTTTGCTTGTCTATGAGTTTAAACATGTTAGAACTTGTGATTTCTTGATATGTATCTAACCAACTTTCTGTTTTTAATTTGTAGGAACTTAGAACAAAACTCACGCACCCCCCTAATACCTTAGCATAGTTATGCATGCACCCTCAATCCCCGGTTAAGAACGATCCCTACTTACCAATGCTACATCTACAAAGAAGGGTTTTAATTGTATTCGTGTTTGATTAAGTGTTTAATTAAGTGCTCGAATAGACGCGAATCAATTTTGGCGCCGTTGCCGGGGATTGAAAAGAATTGTGTGATTATGCTTGTACATTATGTTAATAACTTTCTGTTTTGCAGGGCTGCACACTTCCCAGTTTTGGGTAAATTTCTTGACGTAGCTACATGTCTCGGAATTTTCTGAAAATTTACAGAGTTTTGTATATATATGTCTAGTTTTTGCTCGTAAATTTTCAGCCCTATCGGATTAACCAATAATTCTGCAGAAAATCGACAAGCAGCTGCGCGCAATTTGCGCGAATCTGGAATTTGTATGTGTCCTTTGTTTTGAAATTTGTACATGTTTGTAATTTTTAGTTTTTGTTCATACTAACCTCTGTTTTGCAGGCCACACTAACTCTAATTTACTAACATGAATTGACTAACATAACATTTTTTTTAACTCATTTTATATGAATATATAAATTTTGTGCATAATACATTAGTGTTCATAAATTTTCGAGATTTACTGACTGACAATTTTTCTGTTTTGTGAATTTTTTTTGACATAGCTACAGGTCTCGGAATTTTCTGAAAATTTACAGAGTTTTGTATATATGTGTCTAGTTTTTGCTCGTAAATTTTCGTTGCATTCTGAAGTACCATTAATTCTACATGAATTTTACTTGCAGCTGTGCTCATTTTCTAAGATTTCTAACTTGTGATTATACGTTTTGTGATTACTAACTTGTGTACATTCTTCTTAAGAGCTCATTAAAGGACCAAACGTGGAGGAGATGCCCTCAAGATCAGGCTATTCGTAGAGCAAAAATGATGCATCAAGTCTAGGCTGCAAGACTTTAAAAAACAAGCGCTTGTTGGGAGGCAACCCAATGGAGGAGACGACAACAGATTTGCTTTCTCTTCCCTTTATCTTTTTATTTCGAAATTTCTAGTGTTTTTAGTGTTTTTAGTTAGCTTAGTTTCGTAAATCTTAGTTGAGTCATAAGTAGTGTATTTTGAGAGTCTAATTAGTGTAGTGGATGAATACTTGTCTTTGAGTAAGAAATCCTTGTGACTTGGTGTCTAGAAGGGGACGGTTTCTAAGACGGGTTTTGGATGTGAGAAAGAACTTGTTCGAAATCACTCCTACCTCTCTTGGTGTCTCTCGCCAACTGGCCATTTCAATAAGGTTGCCCAAAGAAGATGAGGACTAAATCTACACTTGTTTGAGTGTCTTGAGTCTTTTTGTTTAACTTAGTGTTTTAAAGAGTCTTTAGGATGAATTTGAACCAGAAATGAATACATATGGCGTTTCAAGATTTCTTGTGCTAATAGAAGTATTTTGAGTGTCATGACATGTAGTAGATATGGATTTAAACTTGGTACAGATTTCGCATGTTAGAATAAGTTCTCAGATCATATGAACCTTAAAGTGAGTTTTTGAGCCTATACATTTCTTGAGAGTGAATTTCGTGCATATTAGTCTCAAAAATAGTCATATGCCTCCTTTGATTACTTGCCATAGATTTTAATGAACTAGAGATTACTAGAACTTACTCATGTAAATTTGCAAAGCTTTTAAGTCAATATATACTCTGATTTTGGATATGATTAAAGGCACTTAGGTTTTCCACCACTTAGCCAAAATAGCCATGAGTCCCTTATGTGCGCACAAGTTGCGACACCCCTAGATAAACCATTTGAGCCCACGTTAAGCTTTCTTTCATCACCCGTAATACCTAAACACTTTGCCTAGTGTAGGACTTCTTTACCCTATGTTCTGCAAACTTGGTGTGAAGTAATGTCGACAAGAGGAGAAGATGACAATTTTGGTGATGTACATTGATTGTTATGATGTGTGTATGGGGATAGACTTGTCCAAATAGCTTAAAAAATTGTGTTATTGCCAAAAAAAAAAAAAATTGAGAGAATGAAAAGAAAAAGAAAAAAAATGTGTAATCTCTCATGGCAATGTGTTCTGTTCTGTAAATGTTTGGATTAATGTCCCCCATACTTGTGAATCTGGAGTATGCCACGAATTGAAGGCCCAAAGATGAAGAAATATGGCCTTTGTCCTATTCACAAAGCTCAATGGAAGTTTAGAGTGAAGTCCGGGCCCAAAATGATGCGATTAGGCCCCCGAAATAGAAATCTGACCATGGTAACGTGGGAATGAAGAAAAGTGACGAATTTGATAAAGATTTTTGTGCTAGACTAAGTCTTTGGAACGTTGTTACCACCACATATCTATATTCCGAATGCCTTAGCCTTAGCCCCATTACAACCACTTTGAAGTCCTTTATGATCCTTAAGATGAGTAGCCTTCGATTGGTTGAGTAAGTTGCATGAGTAAGCATATGGTTTGGTTCATTTGTGCAAGTATTTCATTCATGAGGTTTTCAATTACTTTTATCCATTTTGAGTGAAAATATGATGAGTGCATCCATGTGAGTTGATTTAAGTCTTGTTCGAAACATGCACAGCTTTAATATTAAGTGTGGGGGAATTCAATTTCTCTCTACATTTGACTAAGTTATGGCCTTAGTTTTAGGTGTGGTCTTACTAACTTAGTGTTTTCAGCGTTTTAAACATGTTAACATGATGATATGCGGCTTTGAAACGTTGAAATGTTTTTCCCTTTTGTTATTTTCCCTTTATTGTTTTTCTTTGTTTTTGAGTCCTTGTTTTGTTTTGTATTTGCTAGGGACTAGCAAAGTCTAAGTGTGGGGGAATTTGATCTACGCATTTTATGCTTGATTATTAATCACTTTCTCTCTATATTTAGCTTTGTTTTGTGCTTAGTAAATATGTTTTTAACTTACTTTATGTTTGTAGGTAGAAATAAAGGAGGAATCCGTAAAGGAGGCAGAAATGAGCTCAAAACCTACTAAGGAGGAAGTTCCTAAAATGAGGAGGAAAGATGAAGAAGAATGGGCCACGATTTATAAAGAATGGATCAAAGATCACTAATATGGGTCAAGACCATGCTCATATATCCAAGAAGGTCCAAGATCATGTCAAGAGTCGCCCACAAAGAAGCCCAAAAGAAGAAAATGGATCAAAAGCTAGAAATCAGGAAATCTGCCTGTGCAGATCAGCCCACTTCAACAGGCCACCAAAATCAATTGAAAACGAATTTGGACACATGTGAGGCATTCTTAGAAAGATATGGAAGTCTAGTTTCCAACCCCACTGGAATCATGCCGTTACAATGTGTAAATATTCAGCAATCCCGGATTTCGTAGGTACAGGTCATTCTGCGTAACAGCCAACTTTAAATGGGCAGTGAAGCCGCGTTAGCAGGAATTATGGCACGATTAATACATATCTGGAAAGCCCTGGAAGTCTATTTTCTAGTGCCGAAAGAATCACGCCGTTTGAAGTTGTAAAACGTCCGAAACGTAGCTTTTAATACAGAAGGGTCAGATTTGACAGCTTTCAGAAGGTGGGAAGTTTCCTAATCTTCTTCTATATAAAGGGAAGCTCGACTCTTTCATTGGGGATCACACACTCTATAGCCGAAGCCTTGTCTCTACATCACCTCCTCTCATACTTAGCCAAGAAATAATACCCTAGCCGAAATACCATCTCCACCACCATCCAAAATATCCTTCCTCCGTACGTGACACTCTTTTGCTAGATGATTTGGCTGAGAGTTCTTGCGTCTCCATCATCCACCAAGGAGCGGTTGCACTCGAAGCTTGCGGAGAGAGACTACCTCGGAGCCAAAAAGTGTAACAACAACTTGTATTTTATTTCGGTTTTGTGTATTGTTTTCTTTACTTTTTGTAGAAAGACAACATGTTGTAGTGTAAAGATGATTGTTTTCGATTTCCATGACAACTTCCATGTGTTTATAATTTCAAGGTCTTTTGTGCATGATTGGTTTAAACTTAATGCTTTTATGCTTGCGTTAGATGATACGCGAAGTCCCTCTCTTTTGCAGGTTTCAATGAACTTATTTAGGGTGTTTAGACGTCGTTGTAGTATAGTGGAAAGTATTCCTGCCGGTCACGCAGGCGGCCCGGGTTCGAATCCCGGCAACAAGTGTCAAGACACACTTCTATGCAATAATCAACCATGTGTACTTCACTTTGTTTTTATGAATTTCGTAGCTTGTTGTGGAGTATCAAAATATGAAAAAGGATAGGTTAAATAGATGTGATGATCACTTGTAAATAATAGACTTAGGAACTTATTTTCGGCTAGATGCATGTTTAGGATTATGTGTTCTGGATTGTTTGCTTGTCTATGAGTTTAAACATGTTAGAACTTGTGATTTCTTGATATGTATCTAACCAACTTTCTGTTTTTAATTTGTAGGAACTTAGAACAAAACTCACGCACCCCCCTAATACCTTAGCATAGTTATGCATGCACCCTCAATCCCCGGTTAAGAACGATCCCTACTTACCAATGCTACATCTACAAAGAAGGGTTTTAATTGTATTCGTGTTTGATTAAGTGTTTAATTAAGTGCTCGAATAGACGCGAATCAATAACACAGTGCAAAATAATCGAAGAAATCCCCGAAATTTCCACTCAAAACCCTCGACTGAAAATCCGATACCCAAATCAACTCGAAAACCTCAAGGCGATGATCAGGGCACGAATACGAGTAAAACGACATTAAAATCATCAAATTCTAAAAAGTCAACCGATCGCCGGAGCTCCGGCGTTGACCGCCGGCGGCGGCGGCGGCGCGCCGTCAACCAGAGAGATTTTTCGGCGACCAAGCTCACCAAAACTTCATCTTGACGAGTACAACACATCTCTCAACTACACCAAAGGCCAAATCGGATGGAAAGCAGCTCAAAACCAGCTCGAAAGTCACGGCGATCCACCACCTCCGGCGAAGCTGTTCGCCGTTGTTCCACCGTCTACGGCGCACAGCAGCCTTCGAGGCTTATCCCAAAAGGACCACCGTGGCCCCACGAGTAGAAACCCTCAACTCTCCGGCCACCACCGTGGCCGGAGCACCTCCGTCACCGAAACCCAAAATCGGCCGGAAAACTCCCAAACTTCAAACCACAATATCTCCCTCAAATCGAAACCAAATCAAGCAATTCCAAGTTCTAAACAGTTGCAAATGAAGAGAGGAATCGATTCATACCCAAATCGAAGCCAGAGATGGCCGGAAATGAAAGGTCGCCGACGAATCAAACGGTGGCCGGTTTTCCTCTTTCGGGCAACGCGGGTCAACGCTCCCAATAGTGGTCAACGCCGGTCAAACTTCCAAACAGTGCATTTTCGACAATTTTCGACTATTTTCGATATTTATACTCGCGTCTCGGGACGATCAACGGTCCAAAACGGATAACCATTACGATTCGGATAAACTCGATACGAACGGATAAACTCGTCGATATTCCGAAACTTCAAATAATCATATTATATTACTCGATCATCGGAAAAATCATCTGGAACCGCCCACAAACTCGAAATCACGTGTACAACAACTCTCGAGACTCAACTCAACTCAAATTCTCGGCCGATAATTAAGTCGTAATCAAAACCGGCAAACCACACAATTATCGAGAAACTGCGATTACGCGCTAACTCGTGAATTACGTTGGTTACTCTACTGATTCTGGTTCGGGTCGTCATAGCTAATATTACAATACCGAAGTTTTTGAAAATAATAGTCATTATATTTATTCAATTCAAAATACAAGTAGAAAATAATTCGTTTATTTAGTAGGCGACGTATTCCATTTTCCCCAAGCATTCTACTCATCACCTGAAAAGGAGAAAGATGTAGTACCACGAGTCACACTGACCCAGTAAGTACAGCTTACAAGCATATACTAAATTATCTCTAAGAAACATCAAACCGAACAACCAATTCAAAAATGTGAAATATTGAAACCGGTTATTCTTCCATACTTATACTTGCGCTTTTGTAATATATACAATTAGGTACATAATATATATATATATACTTGTATAACTTCACATCTACACATAAACATGCCAATACTTCCGAAGTGATTTCTTTTAGATTAACTGGTAATTACTCAAAAGAAATCATGTGCTTAGTCTCACAACACCAATACACATATAAGCCACAGTATTCTAAGGCCACCTGCCAAAACATGTATACTCCCGGTTTGACACAATTCATTCCTCAGAGTATAATAGTGCACTATCTGTAAGGGACTAGGGCCTTTGGCTAACTCCCACAATAACAAAACAATTTATCAGCAATTCACTTAAGCACAAGTTAATTCGTACTATACACCCGACTTCACACTCCAACCATAACGATCACAACAAGTCTTTAATTATGACTATGTATATAGATTATAGAGTATATATTTACATCATAATTTTGTAATGAATATATACGTAATAGAATTTGTAAAGGAAGAAAGATCAAACTTAAACGTATTTCATTAATTAACAATTTTGGTCCAAACGTTTCATTCGGCGGTAGTCCGCTCGAAATCCTCCATTTGTTCCAAATTATATTTGAGAGTAAATAGATAGAGCGATTAAGTAGATAAACTTGAAATAAAAATTAGTTATCATTGGTTCAAAAGTTTCATTTGGCAGTAGTCCGTCCGAAATCCCCCATTAGTCCTAAATCAAACTTAAGAAGTAAATAATGCGAGTAAGTAAATAAAAATAAAGTACAAATGCAGAAAATAAAATTATTAATCCTTGGACCAAAAGTATCATTCGGCGGTAGTCCGTCTGAAATCCTCCATTTGATCCGTTTTATAATTAATCCATGTTATGTCCAAATCAAAGAAGTGAGTATACCATCTCGAAGTGTTTTTCGAGAGGAATCCAATGGTAATAATCACAAAGTTCGGTAGGAAGTTCTCAAGTCCAGAAACAAAAATGTTTAGCAACTGTCCAGAAATGGTTACGCTCGCTATTAAACTCATTTGCACGAATTAATTAGTTAGTAAGTATTAATTAATGTCTTTCAAACTTTTCAGATTGATATTTGAACTCCTAAGCTTCGTTTTGATATAAAGAACACTAAATTTGGTTAAGAAATGAGTGAGATATGAATATTTCAAGTTAATAGCACATTAAGAGGTTTCAAACATGATAAGGAAAAGATTAGCAAAACTTGTTTTAGCCATAACTTTCTCATTACTGAACCTTTTTAAGTGATTCAAAAGCCAAAGTTGAATAACTTTTTGTGTAGAATATGAATATATAAAAAAATTTTACTAATTAAAACTTTAACAGAAACGAAAATATTAAATTTACACTAAGGCTCATTATTTCTCTTTTATTCTTAGCCATGCACTTTGATGTAATCTTAAAGATAAAGAAGTATAGGAATGTACTCATGTACTTACTCAAGAATTTCAGTAGGTGATGGAGGTATTTGATTAACTCAAGTGACCCTCTTGAAGCAAATGAATTAACTACTAAAGTACTTGGAAGAAATGTAGTTTGGTGTGAGATTTTAGGGGAGTTGCATTGCAACTTTGGGAGGACTTCAAATCAGTACGTAATGGGAAGATTGAAGTGGTGCAAAAATCAGATTGAACTCAAGGGTGATTTATATAGACATGGGAGGAGACATGAGAAATAAATTCATAACCATTTTTGTAGACTTTTGTAGACAAGTTGACAATGGAATAGTTGGGCTACTAATTCTAGGGTTAAAATGTACTTGTAAAAACAATAGTAATGTGGTTGGAAATCTGATTGAAATGTTGAAATGTGATTATGTATGCATGTGAATGCAATACGTAATGTGATGTGTGAAAATGTATGGTTTTACTAATAAAGTGTAATGTAGTGTAATATATATATATATATATATCAACCAATAATAATTAGCACCAAATTGATACATGAGCATGACCTCTAAAAGTATGAATTGCAATCTTAAAATACAAAATTCAATTCGGAGAAGAGATTCGAACAAGGAAAATTTGGTCGTTTTGCTAAAACTCCGTTTCCGAAAATCGGCTAGTTGGAATTAGAGTTTCTTACCGTTTCTAACTGGAGTAAAAATATTTTTATTATTTTTACTAACCTATAAAATGGAATGTTTCACGATTCCAGCTCGTGGCCTCAAACCCAAGACCAGGGAGTACCTGACTTGAACTTGAGTATCCACTGGATCATTTGCCCCACTCCGTTAATATTTCTCTAAAGCTCGTTTTTATACATTGTCTTCGCCAGAAAATTTTTTTATCGAATTTTCTAAAAGCTCTAAGGTCAAACTAAATTATGGTGATTTCTAAGTTTAACGAGTCTACAATAATCTAAACTATTATACTAATTTTCGGGGTATTACAACATGAGTACATGAGAGGGAATTAGGCTAGACTTAAACACTTACAAATATGATCATGTTTGTGAAAACTTACTATTTGTAACTCATAATTAATCAATAAGAACATGAAATGTAATGTAAAATTAAGTATTAATATGTAAATGAATATATGTCGTTTCGGTTTGGTTCGATTCAGTTTAATTAGTTTTTAGGAAGCATGGAACCGAAAACCGAAACCACACTAGTCGGTTTGTGCAAATTCCAAAATCGATTGTCCTAGTTATATTCGGTGTCCGTTCGATACGGTTTTGACCGGTTTCAGTTTTTTCTGTGCCTAAAAGTCCACCTCTAATAGGCTTGTTAGGACCATAATTATGTCTCTATTACGCTCCTAATTTTATGCTTATAACTTGTTTTTGTTCTTATGACGTTTCTTGTTCTTGCTACGAAATATGGAGTTGGCTCGGAAATGTATTAAATATGAAGAATTAAATACTTATTGGAGAAGACGTATATATTTCTGACGTCAATGGAGAATTTGGAGCAACTTTGAGAAAATGATGAAATAGCTTCACTGGAGGTCGCCGAAAGTTGCCACAGCTGGTCGGCCCACTTTAGCCGGCCCAATCACATGAAGTCCAGCCCAGTAGAGGCGCATTGCGCCTATATATGCTTATCAATCTGATTTGGAGAGAAAGAGAAGAAGTTGGACCGCATGATGTCACAGCTTCGGAGCTTAGCCTTCTATAGCCTAAAATAGTGGATCATGGTCTCCCTCATTCATAGTTGACCTTTAGATCTTCTATCTCACCATTTTCTATCATTTAAGGGTCCATATTTGCCTCCTTAACCAGCCCAAATTAGATCTTCCCCTTGCACACACATATACCACACTTCATTTCACTCATTTGACAAGTTTAGAGCCATTTTCCTCTCTAGTTTTCTCTCTAGCTTCTCTCTAGGGTTCTTAGTGAATTCTCTAGAGAGAAGCCAGATTTTTCTACCTTTAATCCTTTTCTCCAACTCTCTATAAATCTAAGAGACTTAGCCTTGAATTCATTGGCTGAACCTCTTCCACTCTCACTCATCACCATCCCTCACTTCCTCCTCTCATCTTTGCCTCCAAGGAGTGTGTGATTCTCTAGAGCTTGAAAAAGTGGGAAGTAATCCCTCTTCCCCTTGGCTTCTTTGAGTTCTAGAGGTTGCCTCTCCTCCTCTTGAAGACTTGGTGCTTGTTGAAGAAGAAGAAATGGAGCTAGAAGAGCTTAGAGTCACTTGGAGCTTTGCTAGGGATCCTTGGTTATTTCTACTCTCTTTTACCTTTTAAACATGTATCAAATCTTGCATTTAATTATGTTTAGTGAGTAGTCTCTTTTGAGAGGCTAGAGTTAGAACCCTAGCCATGTGATGTGATGAGCATGTATTGGATTATGTATATTTTATGGTTTTAGTGTATGTTATGAAGATTTGTGTTGTGAATGAGTTTACTGTGTGATTGTGGTATGTTTATATGCTTGAGCTTGTTGTATAAATTATTATATGCATGTGTTGACTCTAGCTAGGTTGATGCATATGTTGATGGACTTAAAAATGACCCTTGGATGAATCAGCTACTCACTTAAGGATAGATGAGTATGTGAACATGATTAGGGTATTATCTATGAGATTTATCTTAAGATTTGGTTTCCTAGGACTTAGCATGGATTAGAGCTTATTGAGTCTCTTTATACTTGAGGGACTTTAGTCAATCACACATTGATTTAAAAGGTTATTGTGGCACCTCGTAGAATCTCTTGGCTCGTAACTTAATAGGTACAAGTTGAGGGATTCAGCAGGACGTCCTCTCAGATTTTCCAATCGATATTCGAGAGGGGAATCTTTCCACATCTATCACACGATTTAATTGTTAGCTTCACAACGTGACATACGGTTGAGGTATAAGCTCGTAATGACTTATGTCTCCAAAGGACTTAGTAGGGTGGGATTCACTTTCATATTTTAATTTCTTTTTAGTGTCAAGTATTGTAGTGTTTAGTGAGTCGTAATCTTTGTGCTTTCATTTCCGAGCTAAGGAATCTAAGTGCTTAATTCTCGTGGGTTCAACACTCGATTTCCTTTCTATACTATTATTTGTCCCCGTACACTTGCAGGCGAAGACTATTCTTATTCTTATGAGTTAGCTAATAACTCACTAAGTGTGGGGGTGTAATTCTTCCAATATTGCCCCTAGTGATAATTATTCCAACGACATTACCGGTTTACATCGCCATTTCTAATCTCAATCATGCATTCTGTTTTGCTTCAACCACCTGCTTCTCTGCAATCAATGGGATCTCAGTATCATTAAGCCACAGCAACTCGATCATATATATTAATTCTTCATCACGAAGCTAAGCATGAGTTTTACCATCACATGGTTTATCAAAGTTAAGTGGCTTATTATTGTCTCGCTCCTCCTTCAACCTAATGTCTCCACTTCCCTTGAGTTTGTTGCCATCACTCCAAACCAACCCATCAAAGATGGTGATGTTCTGCTCTCTTCCAACAGAACGTTTGCGCTAGGTTTTTTCATCCCTGGCAACTCTCTCAAGCGTTACGTAGGAATATGGTATCATCAAGTTCCTAATCAAACAGTTGTGTGGGTTGCAAATAGAGACGACCTAATTCCGGTCAATGATACCTCTGGAATACTAGCTATTCATGGAAATGGAGGCCTTGCCATATATGGGAAGAACATAACTACCCATCTGTGGTCTACTAATGTCAGTCTCTCTTCTCCTAACAGTTCCATTGCCTAGCTTTTGGATACAGGTAACATTTTTCAATATTGTAACCACAGAAATTGGATTTTATGGTGATTCGAACCTCTAACTATTTTTTGGGAGTAATATTAGGTAATCTTGTTTTGATTGAGAATAATGAGAAGGGAAGCCAAGTTGTGGTTTGGGAAGGCTTTGATCATCCCTCAAATACTATGCTCCCGTATATGAAACTAGGGTTGGACCGACGGACCGGTCTAGAACTGTTCTTGACATCTTGGAAGTCTCAAGATGACCCGGGGACCGGGTGTTGTGCTTACTGGCTTCACACAACCGGACATCCTCAGCTTGTTTTGTGAAGGCATACACATGTATTGGCATTTCCTTGACGTGTGACAAAACACGATAAGACTCGATGTTCATGCAGACAAGAGTTTGAAGATGTTGGCATCTCCAAATTTATCTCCTTGGTACATCAGGTAGTTCATTCATTGCATATCATGTTTTCCATCTAGGATATGATAGTGTGCATGTATCCCTGCTGTTCTGGTATGAGTCTGTGAGCATGTTCTTATCTGAGTTCGGTTGCTTAAGTTAATCCTATCTCAGTATGCATGTGCTTTATAGCAGCCTAGGTTAATCTTTATGAATGTACCCTGGTTCTTGCTAGTTGACTTTAAATTTCAAATGTGTTAAGCCAACATGTGATACTTAGGATTTTGTGCTACTTTATGCATGTGCTTTACAATCGGGAATTAGGCTAACTGTGCTTTTCACGTGATACTCTGTGTGCATGCTTTGCCATTTCTGGTAATAGATTGGGTGTAGTGTTTTCCCTCCTAAAATATATCTTACCCCAAATGGAAAACTGATGTTGACTTAGCACTTTGCCTTGAAACATGCCTCTACTTTGTTTACAGTGTCAAATCTGTTTAGTCAAATCTGAGTTGTTTTTTGGACTGCCATAGGCCTCGGCTTATGATAGTTGACCACGTGATTCGGTGCTATGCTTGAACCCTATGTGTGTAGTTTCTCACTGATATGTTTTTCTGGGTATAAGGAAATACAAAAGCTGTTTTGGTTTCTTTCTTCCTTATAGTTGTGCAGTTGTCCCATCAGTTTGCAGACCCGTTCTGCTCTGTATTAGGACTGTGCTTAGGGCAGCGTTTTGTGCTGCTGTAACACGTGCTTTTCAGCTGTCTTTGACTCCTTCTTTGCCTTACTTACTTGCTGCATTGTGTTGCTGTTTTGTATGTCTATATAAGGTGTCTAAACTGTGTTGAAATGTTGGTTGGTTGAGTGAGATACTTGGGTGTTTAGGTTATTCTGTGAGAGCACATTCGTGTGTAGTTTCTCTTCTGTCTTCTCCCCCTCTTCCATGTCTTTTGGTTGCTCATAACTGTGCATAATAGACATGGTTTCTTAAACATAAAAACTGTTTTTTTTTTCAAAACTCATATGCATCATTGCATTGTGCATTCCATAGAGATAAAGTGTGGAGATGCCCAACCCATGAAGTTGATCAAGAAGGTTTTAACTTGAAGAGTAGTTAAAGATATGTTTTGATACTTCAGTTTTTCTTTCCAAGTGTAAGCACATAGATTAAAGTAGTGTAGCTCTGTTTGTACAAGTGGGTAGACTAGTCAGGATAGCATAAGGGTTATGTATCCCCAGAGTGCCAGAAACTTGTAATTGTGTGAGTTACAAATTAGTGGAAAGGTTTGTCCCTCAAGAGTTAGGGGCATGTAGTTTTTATCCTGGTTGTAGGATTTCTGCGTCACCAAAAACATCTGGTGTCATTCTTTCCTTACTGCTTCTCTCTCTGTTACTCGTATCCTGTGTTTCGGGATATGACAATATCTTGCTATCCTGATAACAGATTAAACGAAAAAGTGGTAAAGGCCTATTCACCCCCCCTCTAGGACCTTTATTTTGTACAAAAATAGAGCCAAACATTGGCGGGCCGGATCTTGGAGGGGTCTGACTGGCGTCCCATCCCTCCCTGATCCTAAAAACATCTTCATCTTCAAAATTCAAGTTATGTTGACAATGAAAACGAGACATCCTTCACCGGTACCTATATCGGTACAGATCACTCAGTCTTGTCGAGAACGGTGCTTGATGAATCAGGAATCCTAACAAGGTCCACATGGACTGGCCAGTGGAACAATATTTGGTCGTCTCCTCTAGAGCCATGTGACTACTACGGAAGGTGCGGTACAAATAGTAATTGTGACCCGAATAATGTAGCCGGCGTTGATTGCGCCTGCCTACTTGGTTATGAACCAAAGTCTTCAAATGATTTGTACTTGAGAGATTGGTCGGGTGGATGCATCCGACTCCAAAATGGACTATCCTCGTGTGGAAATGGAGAAGGGTTTGTGAAGATGTCGAGGGTAAAGATACCCGACTCGTCCAAGGCAGTGGTATACATGAATTTGAGTTCCAAGGCGTGTCAGCAAAAGTGTTTGAAGAATTGTTCTTGCAATGCGTACTCATCTGCTAAAAACATCAAGGAGGGTGGATGTGTGACATGGTATGGAGACTTGATGGACATAAGGACGTTTGCAATTGTTGGTCAAGAATTGTATTTACGTGTCAACTCGACACTCTTAGGTACTACTTCGCTTGCAATGGATACTAACTCACAGAGTCACAGTTACCTGTTTATCTGCATTAATCTCTTGTTATCCTCTGATACATGTAGCCGAGAGTGCTGGAAACTCAGGGGCTTTCTTTAGAAGAAAGGGTATGCTGGCTGTTCTAATACTATGTTCTCTACTCATGTTAGTACTAATGGCTATGTTTGCCTGTTGGCGGCTCAAGATGAAGAAGAATACAAAAGGTACGAGCTGATATGCTTAACTTGTTCAAGTACGTGCATAACTTGTCATGATCGTGATATGATAATGCTTTTGCATTCTGTTAATACAAATGTACGTTAATGATATAGTAGAGGCAGATGAACTTGAGGAAACTCAGAGACACCCTGAATTGCAATTTTTTGATTTGGAGACACTAATAGCAGCAACAGATCACTTCTCTCATGCCAATGAACTTGGCCACGGTGGTTTTGGCTCTGTTTATATGGTAACTTTTCCTCAAACCGTTTTTCAAATTATTTCTCCAAGCACCAAAATTTTCTTTTGCTCTAATGCTTTGAGGGTCTGACTGTTTGTTTTCTAGTAATCAATCTTGAACAATGTTTTCAGGGTCAACTACCAAATGCGCAGAAGGTTGCCATAAAAATGTTGTCCAGAACATCAGGACAAGGGACTGAAGAATTCAAAAATGAAGTTGTACTCATAGCAAGACTTCAACACCGAAATCTGGTGAAACTTTTGGGTTGTTGTATAAAGGGAGAAGAAAGGATGTTGATCCTGGAATACATGCCAAACAAAAGCTTGGACTTCTTCCTTTTTGGTTAGTCCATTTTTAGTGATCAAGAACAATTTATGCCATTTCTAAGAATGTGTAGAGTTTTACTAAAATTCATATAGCACATAAGCATATATATCTGATATAAGCATGTATGGCAAATAATGGTGCAGATCCTACAAGAAGGTCCTGCTTAAATTGGGAAAAGCGCTTTGAAATTATCAATGGAATCGCTCGTGGGATTCTCTATCTTCATCAAGACTCAAGATTGAGGATTATTCATAGAGATCTAAAAACAAGCAATATTCTTCTAGATGCTGAGATGAATCCAAAAATTTCGGATTTTGGTATGGCAAGAATTTTAGATACGAACCAAGTGCATGACAAGACCAACAGAATTGTCGGAACATAGTAAGAATTATAATGTAACTTTCGTATTCACATATTCATTTTACTTTTGTTTGCCTTAACCTTTTGGCTTGTTTTTATGCAGTGGCTACATGTCACCAGAATATGCGGTGTTTGGGAGATTTTCTACAAAATCAGATGTTTTTAGTTTTGGGATCATATTGTTGGAAATTGTGACAGGTGAGAAAAACAATGGTTTGTATCGAGAAGATCCATCCATAAACTTAATAGGGCATGTAAGTAACACAAAAATTGCTATAGGCAGTCTACACTTGGTATCTCATTTCTTTGTTTCTTCAATTTTATATACTCTTGATCATACAGATTTGGGGTCTCTGGAGAGAAGATAAAACCTTGGACGTTGTGGACTCAACTCTAGAGTCATATAATCTTAATGAAGTCCTGAGATGCATCCAAGTTGGTCTCTTGTGCGTGCAAGAAGACGCAAAGGACCGGCCAAACATGTCAGCCGTTGTTTTCATGTTGAGTGGTGAATCATCTCCTCTATCTCCTCCTAACCAGCCTGCATATGTCTTCAGAGAAACTGATGTTGATCCATTACTTCCAAAAGGATCCCATTCTATGAACAACTTGACAGTTACTGCAGTGGAACCTCGATAGATGCAATTTTTTTTTCTTCAACCAGCTCCTTATTAGAATATATAGATTTATCGAGCACGCATGTCATAACAATGAAAGAAAGCCTAATATTCTATGCTGCAATGGGGTGTTTTACGATCTACAGTACTCCGGAGTATCAAAACTTCTCAGTTTTGGTGCGTTAGATCATTTTATTTCTCTCAAAGTGGGGACCGCAGAAGTGATCCAACGTTCCAAAAATTAGAGATTTTTTGTACTCTGGAGAACTATAGAATTTTCGATGCTGCAATGCATAGTTGGACAATTTCACATTGGCCGGCCTCAGAATCTGTCCTGAATTTGGGAAGTCTTTGGGTTACTTTTGACAGTCATAAAAAAAAATATAAAAAAGATATATAGTGTAGATTAATCACATAATTGATAATTAATATCTTCAAACGTATTGCATCCATAGTACAGTAATTGATCACCTTGATGTTACATTCATAGGTTGAGAGATTAGTGGTTTAATTTCTCATAAAAAACTGATTTCCAGGCGGAATTAATTTTTCTTTAAAAAAATGAGTATTTTTGATATATTTCCCTGACGTATCAAGACAACCATCGAAGACATTATCACAATTGCGGATAGCATCAATGTAATCAATTTCCAACATGCCTATAGAGAAGTAAATTTTGTTGCGCATGCTCTCGCTGACTTAGAACACCATAAGAGAAGTCTCCATAGTGGAGCTAGTTTAGCTCTTTGCTATGATGCTGTTAGTCTTGGAGGACCTAGATGCTCTTCTTTGTAATTTAGTTTCCCCAATAAAAAAACAAAACAAAATGAGTATTGTGCAGACACCAATTGGTCAAAGTTAAAACCAGTTGAATGTATTAGATAAGTTAAAACCAGAAAAACTGTCTCTATATATGAGATTGTATATTGCCAGACCTGTATTTAAGCTAGCAACTAATAATAGATGCATTAGCACATGAGAACTTTAAAGACGGTGAAATCCTTACCACAATTTGAATTCAAATGTGTCGGCGTAATGTACAAGAGATACTGTCGATCAAGTGTCAACTATGGGGCATATTCCTGGAGTTTTTTATTCTAGCTAGCTTGAAAATGAAAGCAGAGCCGTTCATATTATATGATAATTCTCAACGCCTTGATCGGTTTAATTCGCCATTTCTTATGTCAATCATGCACTCTGTCTTGCTTCAACCACCTGCTTCTCTGCAATCGATGGGATGATTGGGATCTCAGTATCATTAAGCCACAGCAACTCGATCATATATATATATACATATATATATATTAATTCCTCATCACGAAGTTAACCATGAGTTTAACTTACACATGGTTTATCAAAGTTACATGGCTTATTATTGTCTTCCTCCTCCTTCAACCAAATGCCTCCACTTCCCGTGAATTTGATGCCATCACTCCAAACCAAAACATCAAAGACGGCGACGTTCTGGTCTCTTCCAGCAGAAGATTCGCGCTTGGTTTTTTCAGCCCTGGTAACTCTCTCAAGCGTTACGTAGGGGTATGGTATTACCAAGTTCCTAATCAAACAGTTGTGTGGGTTGCAAATAGAGACGACCCAATTCCGGTCAATGATACCTCTGGAATACTAGCTATTCATGGAGATGGAGGCCTTGCCATATATGGGAATAACAGAAGCAACCGTCTTTGGTCTGCCGATTTCACGCTCTCGTCGCCTAACACTTCCATTGCCAAGCTTTTGGATACAGGTACGTACGCAATACTTTTTAGACCGAAACCACATAAACTTTTTACACATATTATGCGTAACTTATCTGATTACTGTATCAAACAAAACTTATCCTGATAATAACTACTCCATTTGCATGGTTTGTTTCCTAAAATTCAGGGAAGAGTTTTTCTCTTCTTTCTTTTTACTTAAAAAAACAAAACAAAAAAAAACTCTTTCAAACTGAATGGTACGGTTGGTTTCCTAATATTTAAGGAAGGTTTTTACTTCTATTTTTATATTTAAATTTGGTGTTTTCTGATTTACTATTTTGTCCTTTGTAATAAAAGATTTATTAAAAAACATTATGGTTTGGGGTGTTTTTGTAAAAAAATTGGTTGTGGTTGAGAAAGACCACTTTTCTTATTAGTATAGACGTACTAGCAGTATGCACGCACATACGCGCTTGGGATTTTTATGTAGAGTAGTTTTTATGCATGTGATTTGTACATAATGCAGTTGTAGTTTACTTTTTTGTCATTAAACAGATCAATTGATAATTAAAGATAGATTAATTATTCAGGGACATTGACGAATTTTTGAAAATTTAACCATAAGCATTTTTTGCTTAATTAATTAAGATTCAAATACAAATCATTTTTTAAGTAATAAATATTAGGTGATTCAAATCAGGTCACCAGAAATATTAGGTAATTTTGAATCATATTTCATTTTATAACAATAACAACAAAATTACTTAATAAAATTTGGGTAGATGTTACTGGCGGAGCCAGGAAGAAATTGTTATCTGGGCTAATTATAAGTAGCGATTATACTGTGCAACGCACCATTTTTTGTTTTCAAAGTTTGTTACTTCACCGTGGTGGGAGAGATGAAGATACAAAATGTGTTTAAGCATACAACATCATCAACTCACATTAGGTTTGATAACTAACAAATCTTACATTAAACTAAAATTTGAGGAATCTACTAGAATATAACAAAAACTCTAGTGAAATAATGGAATTAAAGTATCCTTCAACACAAGAATATCACATTTGGTCTTGTGTTAAGTGAAAACTATTGGAAACATTGGAAGAAAATTTCTAAATCTCCACATAAAGAGAAGAGATGTGCCAAAAATATGAAGACTAGAGAAAACCCCCACTATTCGTGTAGACCCCAACAATAACAACCAACACTAATTCGTCAAATATTTATAGAGTTATGCAACTAAATCATAAACTAGCACTCTTTGCAATTTGATAATGAATCAAACTCAATTCCATAAACCAAGATGTAGTACTAACAAACCTACAATCAAAGAATTAGTTCAAAGCTTCAACTTAGAATGCTTCTCTGTAGCTAGTTAAAAGCCTATGACAGATGAGGACTTTGGGCACTTATGTAGAAGATGAGTGATTGAAGTGAACTAGTGATTGAGAAGGGAGTCACGATTAAGGACGAGTGAACGGCGTTGTCCGATACCCGTGTACATTTTTTTTTCTTTACATGAAGTAATTTTTTTTAATGTAAAGTATGTTTTTATCTAAACTCAAAATTCTTATTTGGGATTAAGCCCAGGGGAGCGTTGGGCTGGCTCCGCCCCTGATAGATGTACCTTACCATAGGATTTTCCACAATATAAAGGCAATTTTTCTATATATAAGATTGAAAAAATTTATAATTTATTACCATTATTCCTATTTATAAGTGCCCTTCACTTGAGACTCATATTTTTATTTCTTAAATTGAGATTTTACTTTATTAGGTAATCTTGTTTTGCTCGACACTAATGAGAAGGGAAACCAAAATGTGGTTTGGGAAGGCTTTGATCATCCTACAGATACTGTGCTTCCGTATATGAAACTAGGGTTGGACCGGCGGACCGGTCTAGAACGGTTCTTAACATCTTGGAAATCTCAAGATGATCCGGGAACCGGGAGCTGTGTTTATCGGATTGACACGACGGGACTTGCTCAGCTAGTTTTGTACAAGAACGGTTCTAAATGGTGGCGGGCCGGATCTTGGACCAGCCATGGAATGAGTGGCATCGCACCCATCATTGATAGTCCAAACATCTTCATCATCAACTCAAGTTACGTATACAATGAAAACGAGATATCTGTAACCTATGTTGATATTGATGATTTAGTCTTGTCGAGAACGGTGCTTGATGAATCGGGAACCCTAGCAAGGGTCACATGGAATGGCCGGTGGAATAATATTTGGTCGGCTCCTCTAGATCGGTGTGACCACTACGCACATTGCGGTATAAATAGTAACTGTGACCCGGATAATGTAGTCGGCGTTGAGTGCATTTGCCTACCCGGTTTTGAACCAAAGTCCCCAGCTGATTGGTACTTGAGAGATTGGTCGGGTGGATGCATCCGAAGCCAAAATGGACTATCTTCTATGTGTGGAAATGGGGAAGGGTTTGTGAAGCTTTCGAGGGTAAAAATACCTGACTCGTCTATTGCAGTTGTATACAAGAATCTGAGTTCCAAGGCATGTAAGCAAGAATGTTTGAAGAATTGTTCTTGCAATGCGTACTCATCTCAGTCATCTGCTGTAAATATCAAGGAGGTTGGATGTGTGACATGGTATGGAGACTTGATGGACACAATTACAACGACGTTGGCAAGCTTTGGTCAAGAATTGCATGTACGTGTCAACGCAACTGTCTTGGGTATGTAATTCGTATATATACCTCATAATCTTCTTTTTTCTTTACACTCGATCCTTGTTTCGCGTATTCCATCATGTTTAAGGCATTGAAATTCAAACTTTGTACGTTACTCTCTAGTCTCTACTTTACTACCGCTAGGAAACTGTTCTTGCATTGCATGTATGAGGAAGAGATAACAGTATGTTCGTGTGGATAAAATTGAATTACGTAATATATAGGTACTAATTCAATGGAAGCAAACTCAACTAGCTAACTCGCCATTAGCTGTTTATCTGTCATTATTAATCCTTTGCCACTCTCTGATATTTGCAGCTGAGAGTGGTGGAAACTCAAAGGCTTTCTTCAGAAGAAAGGGTATGCTGGCTATTCCAATACTAAGTTCTCTACTCGTGTTAGTACTAATGACTAAGTTTGCCGGCTGGTGGCTCAAGATAAAGAGGAACACGAAAGGTACGAGTTTAATTTGTTTAACTGCTTTACTTGTCATGATCTGATCATGCTTTTGCATTCTGTAAATACAAATGTACATCACAAGCATCTGAAAAAAAGAAGTCATGCAATGATATTGTAGAGGCGGATGAACTTGAGGAAACTCGGAGACACCCTGAATTGCAGTTTTTTGATCTGGATACACTAATGGCAGCCACAAATCACTTCTCTCATCTCAATGAACTTGGCCACGGTGGTTTTGGCTCTGTCTATAAGGTAACTATATCTTAAACTGTTTTGAATCATTTCCTCCAAGCACCAAATATTTCTTTTGCTCTGATTGTTTGTGTACTAACCTTATTCAATTAACAACCAATGTAGTGAGTTTTCCATAACAGTCTTGAACCATGACTTCAGGCTCAGTTACCAAATGAGCAGAAGGTCGCTATAAAAAGGTTGTCTAGAACATCAGGACAAGGGACCGAAGAATTCAAAAATGAAGTTGCACTCATAGCAAGACTTCAACACCGAAATCTAGTGAAACTTTTGGGATGTTGTATAAAGGGAGAAGAAAGGATGTTGATCCTGGAATACATGCCGAATAAAAGCTTGGACTCCTTTCTTTTTGGTTAGTCCATCTTTAGTGATCAAGGTCAATTTATGCCATTTCTAAGAATGTGAAGATTTTCTCCAAAATTAATGTGTGCCAAATAATTGTGCAGATCACACTAGAAAGTCCTGCTTGAAGTGGGAAAAGCGCTTTGAAATAATCAATGGAATAACTCGTGGGATTCTGTATCTTCACCAAGACTCAAGATTGAGGATTATTCATAGAGATTTAAAAACGAGCAATGTTCTTCTAGATGCTGAGATGAATCCAAAAATTTCGGATTTTGGTATGGCAAGAATTTTAGATGCGAACCAAGTTGAAGACAAGACTAACAGAATTGTCGGAACATAGTAAGAATCATAATGTCGATCGCTTTTCATAATCATTTTCCTCTTCTATGCCTTAATATTTTACCTTGTTCATATTCAGTGGCTACATGTCACCAGAGTATGCAGTGTTTGGGAGATTTTCGACGAAATCAGATGTGTTCAGTTTCGGGATCATATTGTTGGAGATTGTGACTGGTGCGAAAAATAATGGTTCTTCTCGAGATGATCCATCCATGAGCTTGATTGGGCATGTAAGTAACACAAAATTTGCTATAGACAGTCTACCCTAGGTACCTTATTCCTCTTTTACCTAAATTCCTTATACAGGTTTGGCGTCTTTGGGGAGAAGACAGAGTCTTGGAAGTTGTGGACTCGACTCTAGAGCCGTATGATTCTAATGAAGTTATGAGATGCATTCAAGTTGCTCTCTTGTGCGTGCAAGAAGACGCAAAGGATCGGCCGGACATGGCAGCCGTTGTTTTCATGTTGAGCAGTGAAGCATCTCGTCTATGTCCTCCTAAACAACCTGCATATGTATACAAAGGAACTGATACTGATCCATTATTTCCAAAAAGAAAATATTCTATGAACGAGTTGACAGTAACTGCAATTGAAGCTCGATAGTTATATATGGAACTATTTGTTCATTACAACCTGTTCCTTAATAGATTCATTGCTTTGCTTGATGAAAAGGTTAAGAGCAACTTTAACAGCTTCTTTATATTTTTGTAAAATAGAGAAGTAAAAATCGAAATCTCCAAAAAAAATTATGCTTCAATTCTAAGAGCTTTCCTATTTTACAGATTTATACATTTATTACAACTACATTTTTATTTACTATAACAATAAAAATACTCATTTCTTTCAATGAGAATTGCAAAAAAGCGGTTGGAAAAGTTTTGGGAGACATTGAGACTTGCAAAAAGGTGCAACATATTAATGGTAGCCTCTTCTCCAAAATTTTGCAGATTGTTGTAAATTTGGGGAATATTTTGTTCTCTCTCATTCTTTTCTCTATTTTGAGAAATTAAATGAAGAAGCTATTGGAATGAAAAAGTGTCAAATATTCCCCAAAATTCATTTTTTCTCTATAATAGGGGAAGTTGTTGGAGTTGCTCTTATAAGAGCATCTCCAATGGAGAAGTCTCATAATGGAGTCTTATACCTATTATGAGACCTCAAATGGACACTATTCATATAAGACTTGGTTCAACTCCAATGGTAGGGGTTCTAACTTAAAGTCTTAAATTTATATATTTGATTTTTCTTTATTTTGTGTTGTCCTAAATAATAATTTATATTTGTAAACTATTCTTATACATGATAAATAAATATAATATTAATTTTGGACCCCGTATGCATTATCCACAATCGGACATGATTTCGATTGACATGTGTCGGTGTATAGGATTGTAAATTAAATTATACTTGACGCGATAACTTATCACAAATCATCGTAGATTTTGCGCAACAAGTGTCAATGTCTAATTCGTTGTCGAGATTTCGTTATCATCCACGTGTTAGTTTCTATCTTCGAAGATCATGTTGAATTTTGTTTTCCTCCATGAATAGGTTGTGGAAACTATTGAAGAAGGAAGAAGAAGAAGATGTACCGAGAACGCAACAACAAGCCCTCTTGATGTTTGCGGTAGCCCACCAAGTGGAGATGATGGAAGAAGATGAAGCCTCACAATGGGGCGGTTCTTCGGAAGGGCAGAAGTACATAATAAGGGATAGGGAAATGATGGATCAGCGCATGAAAGCTCTATATTTCACCGAACCGTGTAGGTTTGACGACGACATCTTTCGAAAACGCTTCCGTATGCGACCAAGTCTCTTTGACAAGATGATGCGTAGCGTAGCCAACCACGACCCGTACTTTGTACAGACTATAGATGCCACCGGCAGACTCGGTCTTTCCACCGAGCAGAAGCTAACATGTGCTATAAAGATGCTCGCGTATGGTCTACCGGCTGACTTGACTAATGAGTTCCTTGATATTGCTGAATCCATGGCTCTTGAAGTGTTGGATCATTTTACAAGAGCTATATGGATTGTGTACCGTAAAGACTATCTTCGCACACCAACAAAGGCAGATCTACAAAGGTTGACTGACAAAGCTGCAGATCGGGGATTTCCAGGTATGTTGGGTAGTCTTGACTGTATGCATTGACAGTGAAAAAATTGCCCCACTGCACATGCCGGGCAGTTTCAAGGTCACAAGGGAAAACCTACAATTAGCTTAGAGGCAGTGGCTTCGTATGATACTTGGATTTGGCATGCATATTTCAGACTTCCAGGTTCTCTCAACGATCTCAATGTCCTGGGAAGGTCACCATTGTTCGATGAGGTATGCAGAGGTGAAGCTCCTCAAGTGGATTTCAAAGTGGGCAACAATACGTATGATCAAGGTTATTATCTGGTGGACGGCATCTATCCTAATTGGGCAACTCTTGTCAAAGCCATAAAAAATCCTACCACTCCGGCGACAAGACACATTACAAGGATGCAAGAGGCGTACAAGAAAGACGTAGAGAGAGCATTTGGTATTCTCTAAGCGCGTTTTGCAATTGTGAGGGGTCCAACTCGTTTATGGAGTAGGGAGAGCCTACAATACATCATGATGACGTGCGTTATTTTGCACAATATGATAGTAGAAAATGAGCGCGATGAAGATGAGCAATATGAATTTGACTTGGACGACATCCCGACTCGTCCAAGAAGAGCTGATATATATGATAAACCGAGTTATGATCATGAGGTGGAACGTGATCCCCAACAAATGCATGCATTTGTGCGTGGTCGTTACAAGAAGATTCGATGTCCAATGATATCTGCTTCACTAAGAGCGGATTTAGTGGAACACGGTTGGGCTTTGAAGAAGTGGAGAGAGCGCAACAAAGGCTAAATGCTGTCACTATCATGTATCAATAATTGGAATTGTTTGCCATAGTGTTGTTGTTTGCATATAATTTTGTGTGTGCTTGTATGAATTTAATTTTGTGTGTAGTTGTAAGCATTTAAATTTGTGTGTGGTTGTAAGCATTTAATTTTGTGTGTGGTTGTATGAATTTAATTTAATTTAACAAATAAGGACTTACCATTTTATTTAAAATGAGGAAATATACTACATAATTAATTAAAAAGAACTATTTAAATTATGCAACAACATAAATTAAGCCTCGAGTAACATCATAAATGAGATCGAACTTGTTCTCCCACTTGATCATTATTAGGATACCACTCCGTTTGATCGAGCGGAAGATAGAGGGAAGAACTTTATCCGCCATGAGGAGATGTAGATGCTTGAGGGGTACGGAATGGCCGGAAAGATGAATTTTGTGCCATTTCCACATCCTCTCGCTCAAGTATCATTTTTTGCTTCCTCTCCCAATACCCTCTTTTACAAGGTGAAAATGTAGTAGGATCCACCATCATTGTGCGAGCATCTTCATCCCATTGTTGAGCCGCCATAGCCTCTTGGTAGAGTTGTTCCCTTCGTGCATGATCTCTATCATTTTGATCGGCAAGCCTTTTCATTTGATCATGAATACTCATTGAAAACTCTTGATTACCTTTTTTCTTTGCCGCCTTGGCCGCTTTTTGTCCCATTGGATGATCTTGCCTAGCTCTAGGTGGCATGCTTGGAGTTGACATATTTCCGGGCAAATCGTTATCATCCAAGTTGATAGGTGTCTCATAATTTGTGGTATCCCCTTCCATTGATGATGGATTTGAAAATTTTGGTGTATCCTTCAAGATATCCCAACAATGCAAAAATCCGAAATGCTCTCCATGGGATTCATCGAAGTAATTCGACTTGGCATTCCTTATCTACAAACAATTGAAATAAACATAGTAGTGGTTATTTATTTTAACTATATTTTAGGCGACTAGGAATAATTAATTTTAACTATATATTTATTTTGATGAATAAAAATACTTACATCATCAAGATCATTTTCGCCACTCTTATGATTCGCGATGGCATGGTTTAATGTTATGCGCCATCTCATGCATGCGGGATTGATCTTCTTCCATCGGGACTCAACACTTGAAGTGGTTCGCTTCGGTGCATTGGGTGGCTTGATACCTTCAAAATACTCATATATAGGATCCCACAAGGTTCCGCTCGATTGATTAATACCGATGGCGGCGTCTTTACCAATACTCACCACGGCGATGCACAAAGCCTTATCTTCCTCCTCTTTCCAATTTTCCGATTGTGGTGCCCGTGGTTGTTGTGCCCCTTTCTTTGGACCCATAGTGCCAAACTATCCTAATTTTGCGATATGAATAAAAATGATGGGGAGGAAGAAATGTTGGAGAGTATGTAAGAAATGGTGTGGAATGAATGAAATTTTGGGTTGGTATTTATAGAAGAAATGTAGAATTACTGTAGCAATGGGCAGAAAATTATTCAAAAAATTTTAATTATTTTTTTGTCACTTTTCTTACTGATATATTAAAAATCAAAGTTAGTTTAAATAAGAATTGTCGATTAATTAGAAACCTATATCTTGAACCGTCGGATCAAAAACTAATTTAAAAAATAAAAAATTGAATTAACTCTCATGAATAATAGGGGCCGTTGATTTCAAATTTGGGACAATCCAAACCGTTGGTTCAGTAGCCGTTGGTGAAGCTGAGAGCCGTTGCTCTCTGTTTTGGTGAGCACGTGGCGGGACCCACCTGTCCCCTTACTCTCTCTTCTCTCCCGCGCGTGGTACGTCAAGCCATCATCTTCTTCTTGTCTTTTTCTGCAAGGCTGCTCCATTCTCTCTCTCTGGTGCGTTTGGGAAATGTTTTCCCTCTCTCCTCTTTTCTTTTCCCTCTCTTTCCCTCTCTTTTCCCTATTTTCCCTCTCTTCTCTGCTCCACTCCCTCTCTCCACTGTGTCACAGTTAGGAAGTCTCAAAATGAGACGGGTCTTAAGCAAGGTCTCAAAATGAGACTTGGTTTGAGACTTGGGTCTATAATTTTAGGGTTTGAGACCTTGAAATTTTACCATTAATTGGAGAGCAAAAAATCATCTTAGGTCTAACATTATAGGGTTTGGGACTCCCTATTGGAGATGCCCTAAGCTTATTAGTTAATCATCATGTAGTATAAGAGCAACTCCAACAGCTTCTCCATAATTTTTATAAAATGAGAAGCAAAAGTCCAAATCTCAAAAAATATTTAGGTTTCAACTCCAACAGCTTCTTTAATTTAGGGATTTATGCATTCATTATAACTATATCTTTTTTATTATAATACTAAAATATTTTATTTTTTTATTGAAATTATTATAAAAAAAGTGATTGAAAAAACTTTGGGAGATATTGAGAATTGTGAAATATTAATGATAACTTATTCTCCAAATTTTTAAAATTTTCTATAAATTTAGAGAATGCGATATTTTTTCTGATATATTTCTCTATTTTGGTGAATAAAATAAAAAAACTATTAGAGTAAAAAATACTCAATTTTCTTCAAAATTTAAATGTCTCTATTTTAGAAAAATGGTTAGAATCGCTCTAATAGCACTAAATCTTGTCATGATCATTTTGACTCCTTCGTTTACTTCTCATCTGTTTTTGTTTGAAAAGTATTTAGGACCACCACAAAGTCCCATGGGAGAAAATTTGGTCAGAGTTATGCAGTGCCTATTCAAGATTTTGACCAGTTCTGTGCCTTTCCTAAGTGTCAAACGTCTAACACTGATCAATACATAAGCTTTCTACTATGCTTGTTTGTTTGTTTCATTGTCTTTTACTACCTGATCAGAAATCTTTCTTCTTCAAAACATCTTAATGCCGTATGTGATCTCTGTGTTACATGACTTAAATCAATATCGTGGATGACTTGATCAGCGAGGTGACCGTTCTGGGGGTTACTTAACTTGCTGTATTTGTCAAAATATATACAGAAGAACGATTAACAATAATATGATACATGTATATAATATATATAATATTATATATGTGAAAGTCGGTAAGTGTCTTCATTGTCCTATGACAAAACAGTTTTACGTTAGTAATTTTCTTCTTATTTTGGATGTAATATTTCCGGACTTAATAAGCCTGTAAATTGATATAGGAAATAAGGTTTAAGCATTTGACATTTTGACCACAGGAAACAATTAGTTTGATGACTGTTTCAAAAAAAAAAAAAACAACAACTAGTTTTATGACTAATGACCCTTATATTTATATACTATGTAGAAAGCATATGCTGCTTAGGGATGGAATAGTGTAATCGAAAATTGAAAAAATTCGAACCAAAACAGAGTTGTGGCAAAAAAAAAAACGAATCCGATACAAACTGAATTGATAAAAACCGATCAAAAAAAACTGAAACATTTGGTTTGGTTTAGTTTTTGATTTACAAAAACCGAACCAAACCGAAAAAATCAAAGTATGCAAAAAATGATATCATTTTGAGTATTTTGTAATATATTATATAAATATATGTAATATAATAAATTTAAACTTCTAAAATCATAATCTCATTATGCGCAATTCTTGACAAATTCTCTCATATAAACGAATCAAAATGTTATGCGACTTAAAAATAAGACTTTTATAGACAATTTTTTAGTTTTTTTGACAAAGTTGGTTTTTATACATAATGTAAAAAATCCAAAGAAACCGAAAAAATTCGGAAAAAAATCCGAACAAAATCAAACCAAATAATTGCGATTTTTCTTTTAAAATATCAAAAATTAAACCGGAGTGAACAAAAAAAAAATACAGTTTAATTTGATTTTTATAAAAAACCAAACCATTTGCCCGATTCCCACTGCTCCTAAAAAAAAAAACATATGCTGCTTGTCTTGTTTGTCTACGAAGATCGTAGAAATTAACTAGCCAAGTCATCAGAGGCCAACTTCTTAAGAATTGAGTTTAGCGACTTTTAGCGTGGTTTGACAAAGCTGTATAGGTTTCCTTGTCGATTGGTATGCACGTGTCCAATTTGGAAATATAATAGCTAGCTGTCGAAGAATTTCGAAGAAGATAAACGTGATGCATTATTAGCTTAAAAGAGAAAAAGAATGCCGCTGTTGATTCATACCTGCAAAGTTGAAACTAGCAAGTGCCCTGGAAAATGATACCTAAAGCTCTGCTTCTCTTCGTGTTCTTCTCATTTGGTACTTGCAGGGACACCATAAGATGGAATGAAGACCAACTCAAGGATGGGGATGGTGACTATTTAGTTTCCAAGGAAAGCAACTTCGAGTTGGGTTTCTTCAGTCCCGGAAATTCAAGCCACCGCCGGTATGTTGGAATTTGGTATTCCCAGACCAAAGTATCCGAAAAGACAGTGGTGTGGGTTGCAAACAGGAACAATCCCATCAATGGTACCTCCGGCGTGCTCAAAATGAGCAGGTATGGAGAACTAGTCCTTTATGCTTATAACAAGGAGAGTAGTCCTGTTTGGTTCACAAATGTGTCGCAGTCGGTCCAAAATGTTAGCACTTCATTATCTGCACAACTTTTGGATACAGGCAATTTAGTTGTGTTCCGAGATGATAGCAATGAGCAATTTATATGGCAAAGTTTCGATTACCCTACAGATACTATTCTTCGAAATATGAGAATAGGGATGAACTGGAAAACAGGACTAGAATTGTACATAATCTCTTGGAGGTCACAAGATGACCCCGGAACCGGGGTCTATTCACATCGGCTTGATTCCGATCAGACTGCCACTCCTGAATTGTATACATATAATGGTTCGAGTAAGTATTGGCGAAGTGCTCCAGGGCGCGATATATTGTCACCAATCAAGATGAAACTTATTATATCCATAATAAAACTTATGGAACTACAAGAATTGTTATGAATGATTCCCAGTTACAGGTCCTTACATGGAGTGATGATGACCATGTATGGAAATTAGACCATACTGCACCAAAGACCATGTGCGAGAGGTATGGACATTGTGGTGCCAACAGCAAATGCAACTCTGACAATACTATTTATTTTGAGTGCGTGTGTCTGCCCGGATATGAACCAAAATCCGTATATAACTGGAATCAGAATGTTGGGTTCGACGGATGCATTCGCAAGAAAACTGAAGTCTCCAAGTGCAGAAATGGAGACGGGTTTAAGAAGGTGGGAAGAGTTAAATATCCAGACGCATCAATAGCAGCTCGAATGGAAGCAAGTATGAGTATCAAACAGTGTAAGAAGGGGTGCTTAGCAAATTGTTCTTGCATTGCATATATGAGCATCGAAAGTGAAAAAGGGAGTTCTGATTGCTTGACATGGTATGGTGACTTGATGGACATTTTCATGTACAGAGAATTAGAGAGAGATCTATATGTTCGTGTGGATAAAAGCGAGTTAGGTACTACTTTGCTTGCAATGGTAGCAAACTGAACTCACTCATTAATACATTAATACAGTAATACCTGAAGGCATACTTGATATTGGCTATTCCTTGCAATAGACAAAACACAATAGACCGCAGGATCATCAAGGAAAGGGATTGAAGATGTTGGCATCACATACTTGTCTCAATGGAAAAACAGGTTGTTCATGCATTACATAACATGTTTTTCATTTAGGATAGCATTTGATGCACGTATCCCTGCTGTTCTGTTGTCATTCTGGAAACGTGTTCATAAATGGTTTATGCTGCCTAGGTTATTCTTGATTTTGTATGCATGTGATTTACTACAGCCTAGGTCATCCTTAATTCAGAATACATGTGCTTTGTTTCATGATAGTTGACTTTACAAAAGGTGTGTTTAAATTATGGTGTTTTCGGCTTACATGTGACTCTTAGGATTGTGTGTTACTTTTGTGTTGTGCTTTACAGCCTGGACAACTTTCTTGCCTTCCTTATTTTCTGTCCTTCACGTGCTTGCTATAGCTGTTTTTACCATTTCTGGTATTAGGCTTTGAAAGGCTTTTTTCCTCCTAAAACACTCTTTGCCTAGAATGGAAAAGTGATGTTGACATTACATATTGTCTCTCAAGCATGCTTTTGCCTTGCAAACTGTGTTCAAAATGTTTTGTCAAATCTGGGACAATTTTAAGTCTGCTATAGGGTGACTTTGAAGTTGGTTTTCACGTGCTTCCTTGCTGTCTTTGCTTCTGAATTACCTTGCCTATATAAGGGAGTTTAAAGCAGTTTTGACTCCCTTGGTTGAGTTGAAATATTTTCTGGGTAGGTATTCTTTTCGGGTCACTCTTTGAGAGCACATAAACTGTGTAGTTTCTCTTCTTTCTTCTCTTCCCTCTTTGTGTCTTCTGATTGCTCTTTACTGTGCATAATAGACATGAATTCTCAAGCATAAAAACTGTTTTCAAAACTCATATGCATCATTGCATAGTGCATTCCATTGAGATAGGTATGGAGATGCTCAACCCAAAGAAGTAGGTCAAGAAGATTTAACTTGAAAGTAGTTAAGATCTGAGTTGATGTTTCTAAATATTTTTCAAGGTGTAAAGACATAAATCTAGTGTAGCTCTGCTAGAACTGGTAGTCAAACTAGTTAGGATAACATACGGGTTATGTATCCTCAGAGTACGAGAAACTTGTAATTGTGTGTGTTACTTGATAGTGGAAAGGTTTGTCCCTCAAGAGTTAGGGGCACGCAGTTTTGATCCTGGTTGTAGGATTTATGCGTTAACAAAAACATCTTGTGTTATTCTTTACTTACTGTCTTTACGTTTTAACACTCGTATCCTGTATTTCGGGATATGTATCAATCTTGCTATCTCCGAGAACAGATTAAGCGAAAAAGTGGTAAAAGACCTATTTACCCCCCTCCCCCAGACCTTTAATACTTGTTTCTGTCATTATGTCTTAATCCTTAATTTTATATATGCAGTTGAGAGTGCTGGAAAATCACAAGGTTTCTTCAGAAGAAGGGGTATGCTGGCTGTTCCAGTACTATGTTCTCTACTCATATTAGTACTTATCTTTAAGTTTACATGTTGGCGGCTTAAGATAAAGTGGAACACTGTGAAAGGTATGAGTTTAAATTGTTTCACTGCTTTAGTTGTCATGAGTTGATCATGCTTTTGCCTTCAAGGTCCACATGCATTTGAAAAAAGAAATGCAACGATTTTGTAGAGGTTGATGAACTTGAGGAAACTAAGAGGCATCCCGAACTGCAATATTTTGATCTGGAGACACTAATAGTAGCCACAGATCACTTCTCTCCTGCCAATGAACTTGGCCACGGTGGTTTTGGCTCTGTTTATAAGGTAACTAGCTAGTTCTTGAAAAAATTTCAATTAATTCCTCCGAGCACCAAATGTTTCTTTTGCTGTGATGCTTTAAGGGTGTAACTGGTTGTGCTATACTAATCTTCTTCAATTAATCAACACTACTATAGCGAGGTTTTCATAACAATCATTAACAATTTCAGGGTCAGTTACCAAATGAGCATAAGGTTGCAATAAAAAGGTTGTCTAGAACATCAGGACAAGGTACTGAAGAATTCAAAAACGAAGTTGCACTCATAGCAAGACTTCAACACCGAAATCTTGTGAAACTTTTGGGATGTCGTATAAAGGGAGAAGAAAGAATGTTGATCTTGGAATACATGCCGAACAAAAGCTTGGACTCTTTTCTTTTTGGTATGTCTTTAGCAAAGATAAAGAACAATTTGTGGCATTCTAAGATCATGAAGCTTTTTACCATAAGTCACATAAGTATGTGTGACAAATAATGGTGCAGATAACACTAGAAGGTGCTGCTTGAATTGGAAAAAATGCCTTGAAATTATTAATGAGTAGCTCGTGGGATTCTGTATCTTCGTCAAGACTCAAGATTGAGGATTATTCATAGAGATCTAAAAACAAGCAATGCTCTTCTAGATGCCGAGATGAATCCAAAAATTTCAGATTTTGGTATGGCGAGAATTTTAGATATGAAGGCATACACTTACAGTTGGCTATTTCTTGTGCTATGACAAAACACAGCAATGAAAGATCATCAAAGCTTAAGTGACATTACATACTTCATCTCTTTGGACAAACAGGTATAACATTCATTGCATATCATGTTTTCCATCCAGGATAGAACACTGAGCATGTATCCCAGACATTCTGGAACGTTTTTCTGGTGTGATATTTCATGGCTTTAATCACTTCTAAAATTTCAGTTTACTTGTGATTAATCTGGTTGATCTTTGACCATGGAAAATTGACTTAGTTAATGAAGATCCCTAGGAAAGTTGACTAAAGCTCACATGTGATTTCTTGAAATCTGTTTGTCTTTTTCTGTTTGTCAAAGTGCTTTTGGCTCAGTTTTTCCTGGCTCTTTCTTTGCTGTCATGAAACGTGCTTCTTCCTTGAACACTGCAATTGCTATTCTTGTAGAAGTGCATAAGAACCTTTTGCTTTGTTTAGACAACCTTAGCTCATTAAGGTAAGACCTAAAAGTTGCCTTGGTTTTGCTCACCGTTTAGATTTGCTATGTCCCTTCGGTAGCTGCTCTTGTAGGTCTGGATTAGTCCATGATTAGGTCTGCATTAGGACAATGTTTAGGTCTGCATTAGGACAATATTTAGGTCTGCATTTAGGCTTATGAGCTGCTGTGTTTGACGTGCCTAGATGACTGTATTTGACCACTAAATAACCTTGCCTATTTAAGGAGTCCCAAGCTGTCTTGGATCCTTGGTTGGTTGAGTGAAAATTTTGGGGTTTTGGTTATTCTGTTTTGGTATTCTTTGAGAGCACTTTCGAGTGTAGTTTCTCTTATCTCTTCTCTTCCCCTTCCATGTCTTCTGGTTGCTCTGTTTAGTGCATAATAGACATGGATTCGTAAAGCATAAAAACTGTTTTTCAAAACTCATATGCATCATTGCACTGTGCATTCCATTGAGATAAAGTATGGAGATGCCCAACCCAAGAAGTTGATCAAGAAGATTTAACTTAAGTGTAGTTAAGATCTGAGTTGATACTTCTGTATAATTTCCAAAGTGTAAACACATAGATTAAGGTAGTGTAGCTCTGTTTGTACTGGTGGGTAGACTAGTCAGGATAGCATAAGGGTTATGTATCCTCAGAGTGCCAGAAACTTGTAATTGTGTGTGTTACCAGTTAGTGGAAAGGTTTGTCCCTCAAGAGTTAGGGGCACGCAGTTTTAATCCTGGTTGTAGGATTTCTGCGTTATCAAAAACATCTTGTGTCACACTTTACTTACTGTCTTACATTTCAGTACTCGTTTCTGTGTTTTGGGATAGATCACTATCTTGCTATCCCGAGAACAGTTTGAACGAAAAAGTAGGAAAGACCTATTCACCCCCCCTCTAGGACCTTTAAGTGGTATCAGAGCGGCCACTAGCCTTTGCTAGTGAGATCCTCTGAGGGGTCAGTTATGGATCGGGAAAAAGGTTCTTCCATAAATGCTCCACCTTTTTTCGATGGACATGATTTTTCTCAATGGAAAATCATGATGAGCGCCTTCCTCTCCTACCAAGATGATGGTATGCTGTGGCAAATTGTAGAGGAAGGCTTGACACATCCCACAAAACCAAGAGGCGCTGAATTAACCGAAAGGGTTTCAAAGCCGAGGTCAGAATGGGAGAAAGCTGACAAGGATTTGGCTAGAGCAAACATCAAAGCTCTAAGTTGTCTATTCAATGCCGTATCCGAAGCAGAGCGTCAAATGATCATCCATTGCTCTACTGCTAAATAGGCATGGGAAATGCTCATCAACACTCATGAAGGTAACTCTCGTGTTAAGCAACAAAAACTTCAACATCTTATTTATGAGTTTGAAGGTCTGAGCATGAGTAACAAAGAGTCTATTGATGATTTCTATGATCGTGTGCTAAATATCACAAATCAATGTCATAGCTTAGGCGAGGTCATAGAATCAAAGAAAATTGTTAGGAAATTCTTAAATGCGTTACCTCCTTTCTTTGACTCAAAAATGACTGCTATAGAAGAGGCTCATGATCTAGACACTTATCCTTTAGAGAAGCTTGTTGGAAATTTGAAAACTTATGAGACACTCAAGAAAAGGCCTATGCATGAAAAATCTATTGCTCTAAGTTCGGTTAAAATTGATGTTGAAAAAGGGCTTGATGATGAAGAAGATGATAATGATGAATGTGCCTTTTTAACTAAACAATTTGAGAAATTTTTAAGGAAAATGAAATCTTTCAACTCTAACTGGAACTTTTCTAAAGGATCTAGCTCTAAGCCTTTTAGAAATAAGGTTGCACAGAAAAGTCGGGATATCAGATCCTCTTCTATCCCGAAAGTGGACATGAAATGTTTTGAATGCAATGGAGTAGGACATAAAGCTGTAGACTGTGTTAACAGGAGAAATAAGTCTCATAAAGTGTTAAAAGCAACCTGGAGTGATAGTGAGTCTAATGAAAATTCTGAAACCGATATTAATGAAGACGAGAAAGTTGCTTTTGTCTCCCATATCACATTAGATGAGTCTCTTGATGACAATGATTTTGATGATGAAGGACATGATATGTATGTGCGTTTATGTAAAGCCTCTAAGTCTATGCTTGCTAAAAATGAAGCTCTATCTAATGAGCTTTCATTGAGTAAGGAGACACATTCCAGGATACAAGGAGAGTTTCTATCCCAGAAAGCAGAATGGGATTCAACCAGAACTCAACTAGAAGAACAAGTGAGTATCCTCAAAGGAGAGCTGGACCGTCAGTCTTCTGCCATAAGCTTGCTGACTGCTGAGAAGCTGACACTCGAAGAATCCTTGCTGGACGCCTGGAACCAGTTCGCAAAGTTCTCCATTGGCTCAGATAAGCTATCCCAAATCTGTGGGATGGGAAGGCTGGATGGCAGCAAGAGAGGCTTGGGGTTCGAGGATGATGACAAACCCAAAGGCTCGGGGAAGACTGCGTTTGTAAAAAGCACCAGCTCGGTGTTGGGAAAGCCTCCACCTCAACTGAAGATTGATGCCTCTGAAATTTCCAAAGTACCCATGCTCAAGAAAAACCCGCAAATCAAGTGTTTTCACTGTGGGAACAATGGACATATTCGGCGGAACTGCTACAAACTGAGAAGGAACTCTGCACCAGCAAAGATCCCAGAAAGCAACAATCTGCTTGCTCACTTTCAGAAATCTCTTAATGAATTGACCAGGATTGCTCAGTCTCTTGCCATCCCGAAGCAGAAGAAGAAGCTAGTTTCCTCAAACTGGGTCAGAAAATCTGTTCGTGGAACCAGGGATACCAGAAGTGTCATACATCCCAAAGAACCTGGTGTCAAGAAGAAACAAGAAGAATTTATTTGCTTTCTTTCAAGAGTAAAGACCTCACCCATTGCTGCAAGAGAAGTTGTAGCTGTTTGCAACGTTGCCTTGACTGCTCCTTCCACCAGTAAATCCGATTCTTGGTACATGGACAGCGGCTGCTCGAAGCACATGACCGAAGAACCAAAATGGTTTACTTCCATGGATGATACTCATCCAGTTGGTGATGTCATGTTTGGTGATGGTGCCAAAGCAGAGATAATTGGAAGCGGGACAGTTGACACTCCTGGTCTCCCAGCTCTAAAGAATGTTCTGTTGGTGGCGGGTTTGGAAGTCTGCTTACTTAGTGTAAGTCAGATTGTCGACGAATATGAGACTGTGACGTTTGACACATCTCAGTGCACAATCCTCGATGGGAAAGGAAGGTGTGTGATGAAAGGCGAGAGGTCCAGAGATCATTGCTACTGTGTCCGTGCTAACAAAAGGCTAGAACCTGAAATGTGTTTCCGATCCTTGACATAAGAGAGCATGCTTGATCTATGGCATAGGAGGATGTGCCATCTCAACCATCAAGATGTGGTGAAGCTGTCCTCGAAGGATGGAGCTCGTGGTCTGCCCAAACTGTCCGGGAGAGCTGCAGGTATGTGTGGAGACTGCAAAATGGGTAAGCTATCCCGAACCTCTCATCCTGTTTTAAATGCTAGGCCAACCTCTAATGCTTTAGAACTGCTTCACTTAGATCTAGTAGGCCCTGTTGAAACTGAAAGTCTTGCGAAGAAGAAATATGTGCTTGTTGTGGTAGATGACTTTTCTAGGTTCACTTGGGTCGTGTTCTTAAGTGATAAAACTCAAGGTCAAACTTTTGGAAAGTTTTTAGAATTAGCTAAACGCATTTCAAATGAAAAACTTTCAGAAAATAAGCGCATAGTAAGAATAAGGTCGGACCATGGAACTGAGTTTGAGAATTCTTTGTTTGTGGATTATTGTCAAGAAAATGGTGTACATCATGAGTTTTCAGCCCCCATCACACACCACAACAAAATGGAATTGTTGAGAGAAAGAATAGAGTGTTGGTTGAGATGGGGAGGGTAATGCTTAGCTCTGCTGACTTACCTCACATGTTTTGGGCCGAAGCAATCTTTAATGCTTGTTACACTCTTAACCGTGTGATTTTTAGATCGGGTACTAGTAAAACACCTTATGAACTTTGGAAAGGCAAGAAACCAAACATTTCACATCTAAAGGCATTTGGTAGTCCCTGCTTTATCTATAGAGATCATGAGTATTTGACCAAGTTCGATGCTAAATGTGATAGAGGTGTCTTTCTAGGTTATGCCTTGAACACCCGTGCTTATCGTGTCTATAACAAGAGAACTTGTAATGTTGTATAAACGGTGAATGTAGCCATCAATGACTCTCTTGTATGCTCTCACAACCATTCTTCAAGAGATGTGCAGGTTGAGGATGTAAGCACTGAGACATCTCCTGAAGCTGCTGAGACCCCTATTGATGAGTAGAACCCTATACCTGATGATGTATCCAGGATACAGAATCTGATACTGAAGGAGCCGGGATAGATCAGACCCTGACTATCCAGAAGTCTCATCGTGTTGGGAAACGTCAAGTTCAAAAAGATCACTCTCCCTCGGATGTGATTGGCATGATTAATGAACCAAGGCAGACCCGAAGTAAGTGCAAGGTGTTTGTAAGTAATCTCGTTAGCCTCAAAAGTTTTCTTACTTTGCATAGGTTAGCTATCAATCGAATTGCTTGCTATGGTTTTGTTTCTAGTGTTGAGCCTAAAAATGTTAAAGATGCTTTAAAGGATTCAGATTGGATTATGGCTATGCAAGAGGAATTAAATCAGTTTGAAAAAAGCAATGTTTGGCACTTAGTTCCTAGACCTAAGGATAAGAATGTTATTGGAACGAAATGGGTGTTCAAAAACAAAACGGATGAGAAGGGAATTATTACGAGAAACAAAGCTAGATTGGTTGTGCAAGGTTATTCACAAATAGAAGGCCTAGACTTTGATGAAACCTTTGCCCCCGTAGCTAGACTTGAGTCCGTTAGGTTACTCTTAGCCATTGCTTGTTTTCTTAAATTCGATATTTTTCAAATGGATGTGAAAAGTGCTTTTCTAAATGGAATTTTGAAAGAAGAAGTTTATGTGGAACAACCTCTGGGATTTCGGAGCTCTTGCTATCCCGAACATGTGTACAAATTAGACAAAGCCCTTTATGGTTTGAAGCAAGCTCCTAGAGCTTGGTATGAAAAATTGTCTATACACTTGATTGACCATGGGTATGTACGAGGTTCCATTGATAAAACCATGTTTGTTAAAAATGTGTCACATCATATGATAATTGCTCAAATCTATGTGGATGATGTGGTGTTTGGCTCTACCTCTCAAAAACTTGTTGAGGAGTTTGTCACTCTAATGAAGCAAGAATTTGAAATGAGTCTTTGTGGTAAGCTAAACTTCTTCCTTGGACTACAAGTTCAGCAAAGGAAAGATGGTTTGTTCATCTCGCAGGAAAAGTATGCTAAGGAACTAGTGAAGAAGTTTGGGATGGAAGGAGCCTCTCCCATCCGGAACCCAATGGGAACCTCATGCAGAATCAGTGCTAATTTGGAGGGCATCAATGCTGATCAAACTCTCTATAGAAGCATGATTGGAAGCTTGCTTTACCTCACAGCCAGTAGACCTGACATCTCCTTCAGTGTTGGTGTTTGTGCTCGGTATCAAGCCAACCCCAAGGAATCCCATGTAAAGGCAGTCAAGCGTATCATCCGATACGTCTCAGGTACTTGTGCTTTTGGAATCTTGTATACAACAGATACTAACACTGAGATTGCAGGGTATTCGGACTTGGATTGGGCTGGAGACGCCACAGATAGGAAGAGCACCTCGGGAGGTTTCTTCTTTGTTGGGAACAACCTGGTGTCGTGGCATAGCAAGAAGCAGAATTGCGTATCCTTGTCCACTGCACAAGCAGAATACATAGCTGCTGGAAGCTGCTGGAAGCTGCTGTACTCAACTCCTCTGGATGAAGCACATGCTGAGCGACTACGGATTTGAGCAAGGTATTCTATCCCTGTTCTGTGATAATACTTCTGCTATCAATATCTCAAAGAATCCAGTGTTGCATTCTAGGACCAAGCATATAGAAATCAGATATCATTTTATTAGAAACTTGGTTGAAGAGAATCAGCTTGAAATGACCTTCATTCCAACTGAACAACAATTGGCCGATTTATTCACTAAGCCCTTAGACAACATGAGATTTGAAAGTCTTAGGAAGGCTATTGGTGTATGCACCATCACTTGAGATATCTCCCTCACTAATCTCAATTTACTTTTCAGCATTTTACTTTATAATTTTCTGAAAATAAGTGTTGGCTTACTCTGGGATACGAGTCTGTGCATGCATCCCTGGAAATATTTCTGAACTTGATCTAGAATGTTGTGTTCTTATTTCATGTTTCTTGATAGACAATTGCTGCATCTTTCTCTTGTGTATATGCATATATGTCTTTAAGAATGTTAGTGCATGTGGTCTAAATCACTCTTGGAACTAGAAAGAATTCTTGAGCACAAAGGTTACTCTTGTGGGGTGTACAAAGTTTGGGCTAGAAAATTGCGTGAGTTGAACTAGTTGCTGAAGAACAATTGTGAAAATCTGATGCTTATTGTTAAATAATTAAAGTAAAGGAATGGGCTAGTCTTTTTCTGGGTGCACCTTAACCGGAACCAGTGGGGATCCCTGAGATGTTATCTATCCTTCGATGGGTTTGGACTAGTTACCCACTAAGTGTCCTTGAAACACACATTATTCTTTCGAGCATTGCGCTCAGGACATAATGGTAACTACTCTGTTACATGAACCTATGAGGACGTATTTCTCAGATGAGCTCTTGGACAAAAGTTAAATGAGAACGGCCAAAGGCCAAGTCGGGACAAAGTCCATGATATGCTGAATTTCCAGAACTCTAAAAAGGTAGTGACAAAGTCACTTGGTTACTTTTGATGTCCTCATATCATTTGATGCTCCAAACTTATACTCCCTTAGATGAACCTTTTCACACACACACTCTTAAGGTTCCAAGGTCTGATTTGTAAGAACATTGCATTGATGTTGCTTTTTAGTCATATACCCATGTGAAAAATTTGAGCATTCAAGACATATGGAAATTAGTTGTCACATTCTTGTGAGTCATGCTTAAATTTCTTCTGTGGTCTGGGATTCTATAGACTGTTTCCATCCCAGGGGTTCTGCTGAACAGTTTGAAAATCACTCTGAATTTCAAAATTTTGTGTTGCCTTTTGCATCACGTGAAGGGGAGCTATTTGTTTGATGGTAGGTATATTAATACTCCCTATTATTCTGAATTGTTTCTCATATCCCAGTGGATATTGCATGGTCTCTTGTGTGATTGGTCATTGGTTGTTTAGTTGATGTATCCCGCTTAGGCTGCATACGTGGTATCCTATGGATAGCTCACCGTAGCACTTTCTACGTTAAAGTGACTACACGAGTCTGAGCACAGCTAGGTTGTTTCAGTTCTCTTTACGTACTTGAATGGTCTTGGTGCATGATTCCAAGGAATTGATTTGAATTTATGATGATTGCGCTTAGAAATAGGAGAAGCTCCCTTGGTCCTCGTCGATTTCGATTCCCCTGAATTCGCTTCCACTCTCTTACCTTAGGTGGTTCACTTCGACTTCTCTTCGTTCCCTTAAATCTCTCTCTCTGCTTCATGACTAGAATCAGAAATCGAAGAACTTTCCTCCCTCCTAAACAAATCTTCTTCTTTCATCCTCTAATGGCTCTCCCTGACCCATTCATCCCTGAAGAAGTCATCTTGCTTCCTGCTCCACCACAAAAATCACCTCCTCATTCTCCAAAGAATCCAAGCCCTACAGTCTCTCCTGCTCCTGCTGAGAAATCTCAGCCTCCTGCTATTCGTTCCACCTACTTACGCAAGAAGGCGATCTCCAAGTCCACTGGAACCAAGAAGACGGCTTCAAAGAAGAAGAAACAGAGTACTTCTGCCTGTTGCCTCTCCTACCATCTCACTTCCACGAGATGTTGCTGACTCTGAACTACCTTCTCCTCCTCAGCATGAAATACCATCTGTGCAGCCTCCTTCTCCTCCACGGTCTTCCATGGCTGTAGACCCTGCTCCCGTCTCTCCTCCTGTTGCAGAACCCCCTTCTGTCTCTCCCCATGTTCCCTTGGGAAAACGGAAGCGAACAACTACTGTCTGTTCCTCTGGCTCTGCCTCCACTCCTTCCGTTGAGGTCTCTCCTACATCTACTGCACCTCGGGTTACTCGTTCCAAAGCAAAGAAATCTGCTGCTTCTCCTCCAGCCAAGAAAGCACTCAAATCCTCTGCCTCTCCTCAAGTGAAGTCCAACCTGAAAGCCTCTACCTCCATCGTCTCCAAACGTTCTGGTGAACCCTCCTCGTTCCCTCCTCGCTCTCACTTCATCTCTGCAGATTCCTTCAGTCTGTTTGGATATATCACCATGCACCGTCCAATTGTCTCTGAGCGTCCTTTTGATTTTGCTTCCCTACACCCTGCTTTGTTCTCTCTGGTGTCCTCTTTGGGATGGGTTACTGCTTTGGCCTCCCTACCTCGCTATAATCGCACCCTGGTCCAGGAATTCTATGTGAACTTCCCCTCTGATCTTTCTGCTGAGGTTCGTCTATGCTCCAAACAGCAAATTTGTGTCACCGTTCGTGGCGTTCTTGTGAACTTCTCACCCTCCAGGATTCGTCAAGCCCTGTCTCTCCCACTCACTGCTGATGGTGTCCTGAAATCCTACTCTGAATACTCTACTTCTCTCACAATCCAAGATCTTGCCTTGCGTCTCTACTCATCTCCTCCTCCAGAACCAGTTCTAGGTACTTTTCTCTCGAGTAAGTTCATGACGGAATGGTTCAAAGCCTTGGGCTTTCTGGTTCATTCCCTCTTCCATCCTGTCACCCAGACCAGCAAAATTCCCCACAAACAAGCTGTCTTAATGGCATATCTTAGTCATGACCCCATCCGTCCTGTCATCCCTGCTGAGTATTTTATGTATCAGGCTATCCGAATTGCTGGTGTCTCCCACCGTAATGCTCTGGGTAAAGCTCTTGTCTTTCCTTGCCTCATCACCAAACTCTGTGGTGATGCTGGTGTGCCTCTGACACAGGGAGATGTCCTTGGTCCTGAGCTCATTCCGATTGATGCCATAACCATTACCCGATCTGTGCATCAGTCAAATGAGTATGTCGAGCCTATGGACCAGAAATTCTTGAAAGCAGTCGTTAAGTCGATGATAACCGATACTGTCCAGCAGATCAAGGTTCACCTCAAGGAGCAGTTCACTCCATTCAAGGCCGAGCTCTCACTTCTGCTATCTAGTCAAGCCGGATCTTCCCCTGCTCAGGAGCCAACGGTGTCCTCCCCTCCTTTGGACAAGCAAGACGGTGCAACTCCTTCTGACTCGGGAGATACTATTCATCTCGGAACAATGGGAGCAGACGATGAGGATGTAGCGTACGATGGGTCTGGCTATGCAGTTTGAAGTTATTCTGTGGTTGTTCTAAATCTTGTCTCTTTCGGTTTCTTTCCTTTTGGTTTTATGTTGAACAATCGTATGGTTTTGTGGCTTGTGACAAAAAATTTCTATTATGGTTAATTTTTGTTTGAACCCTTTGTCTTTCATTGACAAAAAGGGGGAGAACCGGTTAATTATTGTGCTATTATGCATGTGGTTATTCTTGTGGTATTATTGCTACTATGATTGTGATGTGGATTATATGTTGGAGAGATTGAAGGCATACCTGTTTTGTTGTGTTTCTAACTATGCAGCAGGTATTCGTTTGGGGAGAACCGGTTATTATTGTGGAAGGATATTATGGGACATATGTATCCTGACCCCTGCATATGCTTAGGGGGAGTATTGTTTGAACTGGTTATCTCTTTATGGGCAGGATACTATGTGATATAGATATCTTTGTCGCTGCATATGTCTGTATGTGTTACAACTGTGTTGCAGGCACTCTTTGAAGAACTGTGTTTTGTCAAGAAATGCCAAAGGGGGAGATTGAAGGCATACACTTACAGTTGGCTATTTCTTGTGCTATGACAAAACACAGCAATGAAAGATCATCAAAGCTTAAGTGACATTACATACTTTATCTCTTTGGACAAACAGGTATAACATTCATTGCATATCATGTTTTCCATCTAGGATAGAACACTGAGCATGTATCCCAGACATTCTGGAACGTTTTTCTGGTGTGATATTTCATGGCTTTAATCACTTCTAAAATTCCAGTTTACTTGTGATTAATCTGGTTGATCTTTGACCATGGAAAACTGACTTAGTTAATGAAGATCCCTAGGAAAGTTGACTAAAGCTCACATGTGATTTCTTGAAATCTGTTTGTCTTTTTCTGTTTGTCAAAGTGCTTTTGGCTCAGTTTTTCCTGGCTCTTTCTTTGCTGTCATGAAACGTGCTTCTTCCTTGAACACTGCAATTGCTATTCTTGTAGAAGTGCATAAGAACCTTTTGCTTTGTTTAGACAACCTTAGCTCATTAAGGTAAGACCTAAAAGTTGCCTTGGTTTTGCTCACCGTTTAGATTTGCTATGTCCCTTCGGTAGCTGCTCTTGTAGGTCTGGATTAGTCCATGATTAGGTCTGCATTAGGACAATGTTTAGGTCTGCATTAGGACAATATTTAGGTCTGCATTTAGGCTTATGAGCTGCTGTGTTTGACGTGCCTAGATGACTGTATTTGACCACTAAATAACCTTGCCTATTTAAGGAGTCCCAAGCTGTCTTGGATCCTTGGTTGGTTGAGTGAAAATTTTGGGGTTTTGGTTATTCTGTTTTGGTATTCTTTGAGAGCACTTTCGAGTGTAGTTTCTCTTATCTCTTCTCTTCCCCTTCCATGTCTTCTGGTTACTCTGTTTAGTGCATAATAGACATGGATTCTTAAAGCATAAAAACTGTTTTTCAAAACTCATATGCATCATTGCACTGTGCATTCCATTGAGATAAAGTATGGAGATGCCCAACCCAAGAAGTTGATCAAGAAGATTTAACTTAAGTGTAGTTAAGATCTGAGTTGATACTTCTGTATAATTTCCAAAGTGTAAACACATAGATTAAGGTAGTGTAGCTCTGTTTATACTGGTAGGTAGACTAGTCAGGATAGCATAAGGGTTATGTATCCTCAGAGTGCCAGAAACTTGTAATTGTGCGTGTTACCAGTTAGTGAAAAGGTTTGTCCCTCAAGAGTTAGGGGCACGCAGTTTTAATCCTGGTTGTAGGATTTCTACGTTATCAAAAACATCTTGTGTCACACTTTACTTACTGTCTTACATTTCAGTACTCGTTTATGTGTTTTGGGATAGATCACTATCTTGCTATCCCGAGAACAGTTTGAACAAAAAAGTGGGAAAGGCCTATTCACCCCCCCTTCTAGGACCTTTAAGTGGTATCAGAGCGGCCACTAGCCTTTGCTAGTGAGATCCTCTGAGGGGTCAGTTATGGATCGGGTTAAGAGGAATGCAATCCACCACTGCCATTCCATTTATCTAATACATACTTAATCTAATGCACATATCCAATCAATGAAAGTTTCTAGGAATATCGATAGACATGACACATCATATTACCTTATATTTATGCCTATGTGAGTTTGTCATGGACCTCTCCCACATTTATCCCTCTATTGAAACCATTATCATTGGACCCCAAGGTTTACAAAGAAGAAAGCATTAAGTTCTAGAAAAGGTTTGAGAATCTACAAGGGTCCACAGGTACACTATAAGCGTGTTCTGTTAGACCTAGGGTTTCAATCGCCCGACGGTAAAATCGGCGTATCACTATAGAGAATCCGGTGGAAGAATCATGATCTTCAGTCGCCCATATCTCATGACAATAGAATCCTAGCATACATACTAAGTTGGTCACCAAAGCAAACATACAAGAATCTATGCTGTGAGTCATTTAGAAAAAGAAACCTCAACTGATTTGAATATGCAAAACTAGATTAAAGTGTATGAATTAGAAAGACTTCATGTACAGGGCTTCAAGCAGCCCTTGAACAATGGTTCAACTACTGAAATTCATAATTAAACAGGAATTAAAATAAGGCATATAGTTTTACAGATCAAGAAAAGATGAACTGAAGCTGACGTCCAACTTCGATGGATCGAATAAGGATTCTTCGATGGATCAAAAATGCTGCTCGGGTTCCCTGCAGCTTGCTTTCTCTTCTGCTCGAGTTTCTCTTCTTAATTTCTGAAGCCTTTCCAAAAACCTAAAATAGGTTTATATATGTCCCCCAATTGATCTTCTAGAGTTCACATGGGAATATGCTTCAATAATTGCACAAAACTCCTTCTTCAATCCGTATTGAGCTAGGAATCCCTCTTTTATTTCCTTTTCCTTTATTCCTCCACAAAACCTATAAAACAATAAATATAATTAAAATGCTAAATGAAACAACAATAAAGTAAATATAGGGAATGATAGCGGCCAACTCTAAATCATGGTCGGATAGTTAACTTAGTGTAGTTTCTGCTGCCTGGAACTGTAGGCTACAACTCTGTCATGCTGCATCAGCACACAACCAAGTCCCATATTTGACGCGTCACTGTAAACCACGAACTCACCGCTGTCGTCTGGTAATGTCAGAACCGGTGCAGTAATCAACTTTTCCTTCAGGAGCATGTAATCCTCCTCACAAGCATCGGACCACTCGAACTTGACGCCTTTCTTCATTAGTCTGGTCAGTGGAGTAGCAATCCGAGAAAAATCATGCACAAATCGTCGATACTAGCCTACCAAACCCAAGAATTCTTCGAATCTAAACCTCTTCCTTCTCTTCTTCTTTTTCCGCTTCTTCTTTCTGCTCACTTCTAGTAAGATGGGGAGGTGGTCAGATTCATTCGGCATTAAATGCTTTAAACTTCTCCTGCCAATCCTTGGTAGAGACAAAACGGTCTAGGCGTACTTTCACCAGCTCCTTGTTTCTCATCCTGTGCTAGGTAAATCTAGGGCCAAAGAAAAGTACATCTGATAAACTAATGCACTTTTGAGACAAGCAATGACATCTCAAGAAGATATGAGATTGACGAACGACATGAATTGTTCAAAATTTCTCGACCATGATCAAACAATCCCCACGGTCCTATACATGAATGCACTTTTGAGACAAGCAATGTCATCTCGAGAAGGCATGGGATAGATAAACGGCAGGAATTGTTCAGACTTTATTGACCATGATCAAACAAGCCCCACGTTTCGGTACATGAATGCACTTTCAAGATAGGCAATGTCATCTCAAGAAGACATGCTATTGACGAATGGCAGGAATGTTCGGACTGTCACAGCAGAATCGAACAAAACACTTTTGTTCGATACATGGGGATGCTTTCGAAATAGGAAAGTACATTTCAAAAGACCATTCGATAGCCGAATGGCAAGAATGTTCGAACTATCAAGGTCAAACCAGCAATATCAGGTTTGAACCATACTCGCACTTTTGACATAAACAACATCGTTTCAGAATCTAATTCAATAGGCGAACAAGCATGAGTGTTCGTACTTTCACTATAAAACCAGCAACATTGGGTTTAGGCCTTTTAGGGTTGTCCGAAACAACAACATCGTTTCCAAGTCGACCCGAAAAGCAAGAATGTTCGGACTATCAAGTTCAAAACCAGCAACATCCGGTTTTAACCATCCGCACTTCCAAGAATGTTCGGCTCCAATAGCAACACTTGCATCGACCGAATGTAACGCCATTCCACATCCGGACTAGCTCTTGATCGGAGAGTTGGGGAACTTGGGATGACAAGGTGTCAGCCTGCCCTTTAGTGGTTAAGTATGATTAATTAAGCGAAAAAATATTTTCAACTCCCCAATCAAGAGTTGATCACTTTGACTTAGGAACTTGAAGGACTTGTTAGTATACGTCATTACATCACTTAATTAACGAACAGTTAACTACTAAATGGGTCAACACCCCTTTGACTAATGGTAAGACAAGAACCAGAGCTTCAACTTCACACAACGAACCATCTTCATTCGAGCAACCACGCACCCGAACAAGCACTTCAAATATTCGGACCAGAAAAAGGAAATCCCACGTTGAAGGACAACAACCAACTATATACTCAACTACTAATATAACCAACTCATTTATTACAGGTATAATGATTCCAAACACTTAACTCTTACTATTGTTGTTAAATTCGATACATTATCTAAGTTAAACATCAGAGTATTGACGGCGGGCAAACCTTGTCTAAACATCTGACGTTTGTTCATTTTGTATTCTCTCTAACACCGAGGAAGCGGAGCAGCGTTCGGAAGCCAGGCCCGAACAAATACTACCACTACCATCAAATTACCCTACCTGTGCTTCTACTAATTACCCTCTGCAGAATTCAATAGAAACAACCACCACCGTTGCACTGCCACTACTTGCACGTCTTCACAACTTCCACCAGCCACTTTGTTACATGAACATCGATCACATGATCCATTACTTCCAGAAGAAAGTTATTCCACAAATGACTTGACCTTATTTAATGGCCATCTACTGCAATTTGCATTGGTCTTTAGTTAACATTATCTGATGGTAATGTGTTGCATAGGTTCGTTCTGTTCAGATAAAGATGTATGCATAGAAAAAAAGTATGCACGACCACTTCATTCTAGTTAGGGGTTAGCATTGGGCTGGAATGGGCCGGCCAAGCCCAAGCCCATCGGGCCTGACCGAGCCGGGCCTTAACACTATTAAAAAAAATCTAGGCTGGGCCGGGTTAGGCTTTCCAACAAATTTTAGGCCCATGGACAGGGCCGCCCCTGGGCTTTTCGGGTCGGGCTTAGTTGGGTTTTTTAACAAATTGAAGTCAAAACCAAGCAAAATCAATTCGTTTTTCATAACTGAATATACCAAGCAGAACCAATGCTAAACCAGAAAAATCAAGCAAAACAATTGATCCCATGATTAGTTCATGGTCATACTTATACATACAGAGAATTAAACAAAAAAATTAATTAACCTAGTTACATGTCAAAAACTAAATTCTTGCCAACCTCACATGATAACAAAAACTAGATTAAATTGACATTCCACTGGAGTGGTTAAGAAGCAAGTAACCAATAAATATATGGCCTTGAACTTATGAGGCTTCCACAAAGCATGTACGATCTCCTGCAAACTAGATTTTCACAAATGAAGAGATGTGCAGTTAAAACATAGTATATTAATCCAATGATTGGCCTATATAGTGTTACAAATCTGAAAACAATTATCATTTCAAATTCTTTGTGCAAGCACTATTTGTCGCAAGGAGGAACCTTCTAACGAGTGTCTTGAGGTGCATAATTTGAAACTCATATAATACTGTTTATAAATCAAACAATGAGACCTAGCTATTGACATTGTTTATAAATCAGAATTGAACACTAAATAAATTGGATTGTATGGTATATACATGAGACTGTTTGATTAATTGTTGGTCCTATTGGTATAAGCTAGTGAGGAATACCTTGTATTGACAATGAATAAATCAGACTTCTATGTTAAATTTATGTCTTGTAGTAACCACAAATCACTTCACATTCTAGTAATCTACAAACTTGAAATAATAAACAGAAAACAACACAATCCATTCCAAATATAAAGTTTGTCTTACACAATCATGTTCTCCAAAAGTGTAGAGAAAGTTTGTGGCCCCTGTGAAGTATAACACCAACTTAGTTGGACCAAAGTGCTTCCTTCCTTCAACCTATTACCATAACATCGATACATTAGTGAGTGAATTAAGCTAAACACAATCATGGTGTCTGGTTAAGTGATAATGAATGTTACCACCCTAAAGGAATCCCAATTGTGACAACAACAAATACTACTAGCTGATAAACTTTAAACAATAGGAATAGGGAAAGTGTCATCAAGTTCCTCATTATTTGAATCCATTTCACAATTAGTGTCAAACAATCAAAATTAAAATAAAAAATCTACTTGAAGGATAGAAGCACTTCCCTGTAATCAAACCAACCTATAAACATCAAGCATCACCATCATCTCTTGAACTCCTAGAACTGTCTTCAACTGCTGAAATGTTGCAGAACATGATTAGAAATAGTCATATATACAATATAGGGAATAGTCATATATACAATATATACAACATGATTCTAAAACATGATTATACAAGCACTTAACTAATCTAATATATGGAGAATACGTTGGCTTTCAATCAAACTCATAAAATTTTGATCTCAAGAATACTTACTGTAGAATGAACTTGTATAATTGCATCTAGCCTCTGGGTTCTTTTGAAGTCATTAGTTCCTCTTCACTTCCACTAGCTGCAAACAATTATATTCAATACATAGTAAGATAATTCAGATCAAGCCTCATCAACGCATCACCCAGTATTAGATAATTGAAATTCTAAAAATTAGAACTTGAATTCACCTGTTTCAATTAGCTTCTAGTTATTAATTTGTCAATTGATTAGATTTCTAGTCTTTCGAACTCATTTCAAATAGTTTCAATCAATCATTAACCTAACCCACTATTTCAACTTAATCTATTATTCAGGTCGGTATTATAGAATTGAAACATAACCCACTATTAGAAATGTGATTAGAGAATTGAAGCATGAACCTAAACGTTGAAACATAATCCACTATTAGAGAATTGAAATTCTAAAAATTAAAACTCACCTGATTCCTTTAAGATTAGGATGAAGCCCTAAGTCAATTAGGGATTCCTCTGCTTGCTCAGATCTCATACATAAGCGAAGATATCGTTTCCTCTCCAATCTAAGGCTGACAGATCGAGTCTTATCTCTGAAAGAAATTAATAAGAAGAGGTAGAGAGATTTGGGAAGGACTCGAGAGATGAGAGAGAGATCTGTGAAGAGAGAAATTCTTGGTTTTATTTTGCAAATGTCAACGACAATAAATATTTACTTGATGTGCAATGGGTGTAGACATGTAGTTATGTAGACTAAAGAGTGTAGAGAACTCAACAAACTAAAGCCCTACAACCCCTACTCACCTAAACTGTACAACATACAAGCGGGCCTTGCGGGCTTTTTTGGACAGGCTTTCTGGGCCGGGCTGGCCTTGTGGGCTTCAAACGGGCTGGACTTTTTAGGCCCACGGGTTTTGAGACCTCGACCCAAGCCCTGCCCTATAGCCACCGGGCCGGGCTTTTGCGGGCTTTTTTTTGGGCGGGCTGGCCTTGGGCGCGATGGGCTTCGGGCCGCGTGCGAGCTTTTTGGGCCTATGGGCCAAATGGTGAGGCCTAATTCTAGTCATACAAATGCCACAAATGCCTGACTAAAGCAATCACATTTACTATAATACAATCTTGGGTCTACTGTACCTTTTTAACTGTTACTTACACTGAATTTACTGTTCCTAAGGGGGGGCATTTTAGTAACTGGAGGGCAGAAAAAAAAAACGAGGGAGGAAGAAGAATAACAAAACCACACCCATACGCTCTGCACCTCCCTTTCTCAAAATCAGAAACAAAACCGTACGCTCTGCATCTCCCTTTCTCAAAATCAGACCCGTGAGCTCTTTATCCCGAACCTCAAAATTGACTGCCTCTTTGATCTCCTGCTCTTAATCAATTTCACTGCTGATCCGTGCTGTTTCTCGACCTTTGCGTCTTGAAAATCGATTTCGCCGATACACTGTTTCTGAAGAACTGCATCTCGACAAACACCGAGATCTAAACTGACTGCTCTTTGATCTCCTGCTTTGGTGGATCGATTTTGTTGCCGATCCGTGCTGTTTTGTCGCCTCTTCTACCCAACCCAATGTAAATCTCTCTCTCTCTCTGATTAATTTCTCTGTTTTTCGTTTGGGATCTCACATCTCTCGATCTCTCCTTCTACAATTGGTTTAACGTTGACGGGTAGAAACCCATTCTATCTGTTGCAGTGATAGGTTTGTTTAATCGGTGTATATATAAAATTTCTTATATAAGAAATATATTCAGCAGAAAATCGAATATATAAACCCAAAATATATATGTTAATCAGTGTGGAAGGTAATTGATGATGCTGTTTTGTGGGCTAGATTAAAACTATCAGTCATATTATAGTTTCAAGTATCTCTATACAAATTAGCAAGCATCACAGATTTCTGGGTAGTATATATAATATGATATGATATGCGTTAGTATGTATAATATACTGATGGCTGAAATAGATTAGAATATATAATATATTCAGTAGTTGTGGTTGTACATGGGTTCTTCTCTGTTTAGGGTTCTAAGATAAGTAAATATTAGAAGTTAATTGACAGCACAACATATCAGCAACTTGGGATAAACTTTACAATGGTTATGTGACATCATGACATACCAAGAAGCTTATAACCAGAAGCTAGCGTATTTAGAGCAGCCTTTCGGATATCATTCTCTCTTTCTGCTGTCAAGCTGGCAACTATTTCCAAAGACTTTAATTGTCCACTGATCTGCTAAAAAACGGATATGTTAATGTCCTATAACATGAGCGAAACAGATATTACTACAACATTGTATATTTGTATATAAGAGGAAAATATATATTATTACCTCGGCCCCATGATGATCAATCAAATATCTTTAGTTAAATCTGTGATACTTGCTTCTGTGTGTATCTTCGTTTCATCGGAAAAAGCTTTAGCATTTGTTCATTTTTAGGTGAAGAGAATACGAAAAGATGGGTGGTTATGTATTGATGTGGAGTTGTTTGTGGATCTCTGTGGTAGTTAAAGTTTGGTGCTTTGAATTTGGATTCTCTGCTGCATTAACATTGTTTTGGTTTCTGGATAATTTGTTGCCAATTGTTTTTATCTGTTTGGCTGGAAAATTGGTTTTGTTCTGGTGTTTGTTTTGAACCCAGAGATCTGATTTGGGTTTGTTTTGTATGTGGAGTTGAGATTGGATTCGTGCACAAAGGTTGAAGCTTTTTGTTCTGTGTTTGAATTTCAGTCATTCTAATTGTGATGGAAGAATGATTATTGCCATTTGTGAGTTGTGTATGTGGTGTATTTCATAATTAGTAGCAAAGTATAATGCATCAGTCTGTTATTTCTACTGTATCTGCAGCATAAAAAGTGTACTATTTTTTGCACACTATTTTGTTAATAGGTCAATATCAGAAGCATTGGGGTGAAGCAGTAATCATTGGGGCTGCTTTGTCTTTTGGTTTTTGTACTGCATGTATTTCAAAATAGGGTTGAGACCAGATTCTATATTGGAATAGTTTCTGTTGTGCCTTGCCTATAGCTTATGTTCATATCCATTATGTAATTTCATTGACATGTTTGTTAACATCAATATGACTACCTCTGTTAAGTTCTGGAGTTGAGTTTTTTTTATTTCCGGAGTCGTGTTCTCTCCTACTGACAGTAATTCATCTTATTAGTATATTTTGTAGGCTTGCTTTGAGGGATACTACTTTAAGACAATTCCTGGACCATTCAAGATCTTCTAGCAGCGCATGTGATCTAAACTCTGGTATGATGTCCCACTCTACTCTTTGGAGATTTTTTTCCGTGGTTTTGTAATCATGTTGTATTGTGAACATCAACAATAGTGAGTTACTGAGTTTGTGTCACTGTAATGATGCTTCAGTACCTTTATTATACAAACAATTTGTTTTCCTTCTAATATGAATTTAATAGCTCATGAAAGAGATGATTTATATAATATCGGTATAAGTGGAAAGAACATGAGACCACTAATGATTAATATTAACTATATAACAACTGAGGGTTAATTCTGTCTCTGGCTTGAGTCTTAATTATAGCCAAACTCTTTGATACCAAAAGTTGAATTAGCCGAACATGCCATTTCATGTTGCTCTTTGTGATGGGTATGGGCAAATTGTCTTGACTTTCAGGTTGAATACACAACTAACTATTTTCTATGAGGAGCAGTTCGTGATTAAGGAAGCAAAACAGGTTTTTTTCTTCGCTCTTTTATGACCAATCAGAACTTTAACATTATGGAGCATGTCTGAATAATTTGGTATATCTAGGCTGTCAACTCTCTTTCATTCTCCATTTTCTTTTTCCGTTTTCATTACGTATATTACTATGAGTTTAATAGTTTTACTTACTGAATAGATTGTTCTGTTTTTTTTTGGAATATTGGGGAGGTCTGTGACTATACAACAGCATTATATGGATGTCTGGAATTATGGGTATTATAAAACAAAAATTGAGAAATGACGTTGGGGAGGTTTGGAATTATGGAATTATACAGCAAAAAAACTGGAATCTATAAGTTGATTAGCTCTGGTACTGTGACTTTCTTTGAATTGATATGCAGGTGTGACTTAATTTGAGCAAAAATGAATGTTTACTTCTCTTTTTTGTGTGATGAGTTTGTTTGAGTGAAGTTTATATCAAAGAGTGTTGTGTAATCATTTGGGTTATGATGCATACAAGGCTGGATGGTACTGGATGGGGTCTCATTTTGCATTATAAAGCTCTTCGGGAGTAAATTTTAACATCTATGTTTTTTTTGCTAAAAAATTAAACCCCATAATACTCATTTTATTGTTTATAAATACTTACTGCCATTATATGGATGATCACCTTATTATATGCATAATATATACATCATCTAGCATAGCTAGCAAGCTGTCATTAACTCATTTAATTGAGAACTCATGTATAAGATAGAGTCTTCAACTCCTCATCAAAGTGGATATAGAAGTGCGAAAGAAGTTTTTAAAATAATTAGGTCAGATTTTTGAACTTCTACTTAACGAACCATTTTCTAAATCGGTAGAAGTAGAGATAATCGATTGAGGTACCATCACAAAAGGTTCTGAATGCGGAGAGTTAACACATATGCAATTCTATTCGATTAAATGCGTATTTGCATAATTTGGATATCAGTCATGGTTATTTGCATAATATAAGTAATGCATGATTCCCCCATTTGGCTTCTGAATGCAGGAAGGATAACATCAATTTGAGGTTTTGTTTCGGTAGGCACCAATGTCGTTCCATTCACATGACATTAAGATAATGCTCAGATCAATTTGAACCCTATGTAGATCATTTGGCTTTTAGACATGAGTAGTAGATGCCGATTTTCATTTGAATTAATAAGAAATTATTGAAATGCATATATGTTGGTGTTGATTCTGTAAACTCATTGTTTTTTTAATATTGCTGCAAATGTAGAATTAGGGCCTGTTTATTTTGGTATGATATATACTCCCTTAGTTGAGGATAGTTAAATGACTGAGTTATGTTTGGTGGACACCAGTATAAAGAATAAATGGTACTTCCCAATTTTGCTTTCTCAAAATTGGTATGGGCTATTTAATACTCTGCTTTGTTGTCTGTCTATACATGTTGGTTACCGACATGATGGAATTTTTTTTCCCAAATAGTATTTGCATTTCTAGGATTTCTGGTTTTCAATTGATGCCCTCTTGGTTTTGTTTGGATTCATGGTTTATTGAAGGAAATGCATAAATGTAAGAAAACTAGAGCAGAAAAGTAAAAAAACGCAGGGAGAGATTTGGTCTTCATTGTGTTCATTGATAGTAGATAATGAGGTTACAAGATTTATATATAGGTTGATATTATTAAATAACTTAAATGCCCTTACAATATAATTCCTATAAACCTAATATAGTTAACAGGTTTTCCACTGCTCTCTTGGTTCAATTGGCATCTACATCATGTTTAGGAAGGAGCAGGTGTGTGGCATCAGCCATTCAAACTATTTTTGTATTTGTGTGATGGTGTCAATGGGAAGCTTTAACTTTTTTCATCATGATTTCTACCATCAATACCTTACTTATGTCTTTGTTCCCTACTTGAACTGTTGCTTCTGAAATATGTGCATATATTTTGTTACAGTATAGGGTCTTAGAAGTCATGATTTGCTAAAATTTGATCGATTAATTTCTTGATTTACTTGAGTTATATTTTGATTGATTCTGATTTGGTGCTCTTCTGTACAGAGACTGAGACAGGCTCGAGCTCAACTGCTTCAGAGTCGAATACTGCAACTTTACTACTCTTCACTCAGTGGTTTTACAGCAACAAATCTAAGGTATTATTTTTTCTACGCTATCTTTTCCCATATGCTTTTCAGGACTGCCTTTTTGTTACAAACCTTGGAAAAATGTATCTTCTTCAAATTCATTGTCCTCTGAGGTTCATTGGATTTGAATTTGATATGCATCTGTGCTAAAAAATTAAACCCAATAATATTCATTTTATTGTTTATAAATACTTACTGCCATTATATCGATGATCACCTTATTATATGTGTAAATATCAAACTCAATCGAACTCATGAACTCAAGTAATCAAAGCCAATCGAACCCACATAATCAAACCCAATCGAACTCACGTAATCGGCAATCGAACCCACGTAATCAAACCCAATCGAACTCACGTAATCGGCAATCTAACTCACGTAATCAAACATAATCGAACCTTATAAACTCAAGCGAACTCATGATCTCAAAGATAATAACGAGAGCAAACACTCTTGAGAACTAATGGTTAATATATTCATTCATATGTTTGAATCATGTCTGAACGATTTTGTGTGTCAATCGGAACTAAAATAACTTTTGTTGAATTTCTAATCTTGCTTGCTTGCTAGGTTTGTTTTTAAGTTGTTGTTTTTCCCTGTTAATTGATAAAATATAGAAAGGAGATGAGAATGTCACATTTTTCTGTATAGATTTAGATATAGGATAATAGATGTGACCGCTTGGATTCTAATTAGTTTGTTATGTTGTGTTATTCATAAAAGTATAACTACAATTTACATATTTAAATATTAATCACTCATAGCTTTTGTAGAAAATGCCGCCAAAAACCCGTTCAACCAAGAGGTTCAAATTTTTTGAAGACTCTGCAAATTTTAGTGGGTCACCTTCTGTTCAAAGTGACAGCACAAAGAGATCGCGGACAAAGAAAACAATTTTTTTTGAAGATCCACAAAATTTTGAGCAAGACTCGACAACTCAGGAAACAACATTATTATCATATTCCTTTCCAACTGGGGGCACAAGTATGTATCATATTATTAATATGTTTTACTGTAGTAATTGTTGATAATTTCATAGCAATAACAACTATTTTGTTTAAAATTAGGTGTTGCCGCCACTCTAACTTCTCTTGGACAAGCTTCGTATCAAAAAAAGCCGTCAAGGTGAACTTCACATTCCATTTTTTTATATTCGTCAAATGATAACAGATATAGAAATTAACTTATGCTCACTTTAATTGTAGGTTTGGTTGTCCATTATGAAGATTCTGGTGATTGCAACAATGAATGCACATATTGTGGTGCATATTTTTGGTTGGGTGAAGCACTGAAGAAGATGGTTAGAAATACACCAATTTACACAAACTGTTGTGAAAAAGGACAAATTAAACTTTCATTATCAAATCCAACACCATCATTTCTTGAAAAATTATTGAATCTAAACAATGGAAGAGAAAGCATATTGTTTCGTGAAAATATTCGAGTTTACAATTCTATGTTTGCTTTCACTTCTATGGGTGCAAAAATTGAGTACAAAATCAACAATGGCAGCGCTCCATATGTATTTAAAATCTGTGGACAAATGCATCACAAGATGGGATCTGTGTTACCTTTTGAAGGTGAATGTCCCAAGTTTGCCCAATTATATGTCTATGATACAGGTAACGAGATTTCAAATCGTATTAAGGCTATTGATTCAAATAATGAAAATAAAAAAATTGATGCTGACATTGTTGAAAAGTTAGCAAGCATGATTGATGAGGTGAATGAATTGGCTAAGAAGTTTCGATCAGTGAGGGATGAGTTTGAAAGTGGTTTGTTGTCTAATTATAATATGACTCTGCTTGATCCACAACCTATTGATGGTAAACAATACGAATTACCAAGTGCTTCTGAAATTGCCGGTTTAATTGTTGGTGATATTGGAGAATTCAATTCTAATAGGGATATCATTATTCGATCAGATGATGGACTATTGAAACGAATATCCAAAATACATCCAAAATTAATGTCACTGCAATATCCATTACTTTTTCCATATGGCGATGATGGATATAAAATAGATATGTTGTTACAACCGGTTGCAGGAAAACGTGGGAAAAGAAAGAAATTGACAATGATAAAATTCATTTGTTTTCAAGTCCATGATAGGAAAAATGATTCATGCACTTTGCTTAAAGGTGGAAGATTATTTCAGCAATATTTGGTTGATGCATATGCAACTGTTGAGGAAAATCGCTTGGAATATATAAGAAATCATCAACCATTATTGAGGTGTGAACAATGGAATCAATTATCCACCTCTGTTGCTAACGGTGTAACACAATGTTCAGACGTAGGAAAACGAATTTTTCTTCCAAGTAGTCACACCGGTAGTCCCAGAGATATGTTGAAAAATTATCAAGATGCGATGGCAATTTGCAGATACTACGGCAATCCAGATTTGTTCATAACTTTCACTTGCAACGTCAAATGGCCGGAAATTGTCAGATATTTTGAAAAGATGCCGGGGTACAAGCCTGAAGACCGACCTGATATTGTTTCTCGGATTTTTAAAATCAAATTGGATGATATGATTGAATTTATTAAATCCGGAAAACCTTTTGGAACTGTTGATGCACATGTTTATACAGTTGAATTTCAGAAACGAGGTTTGCCTCATGCTCATTTATTATTTTGGCTTCAGAGACAATACAAATGTTACACATCCATAGATATTGATTCTATTATTTCAGCTGAATTACCTGATAAAAACATTAATCCTAAACTTTTTGAAATAGTGAGTCAATTTATGATACATGGTCCTTGCGGGAAATTAAACAAACAATCCCCGTGCATGAGAGATGGTAAATGTACAAAATCCTTCCCAAAGCCATACATTTCTGATACTAAATTTCAAGCAATCAAGGCTCCTCAGTATAGAAGGCGCGATGATGAGTCAAGGTTTACTGTTAAAAATGGAATTCACATTGGTAATAATTTTATTGTTTCGTATAATCCAATTTTGTTGTTGAGGTATAATGCTCACATAAATGTTGAATCATGCTCTCAGTCCATGTTAATAAAATATTTATTTAAGTATATAAACAAAGGTCCAGATAGAGCTCGAGTGTTGGTTCAAGATAATGTGAATGATGAAATCCAAAATTACTTGAACTGTCGGTATTTAACTCCTTATGAATCTGTGTGGCGATTGTTTGAATTTTCAATTCATTCCAGATATCCTGTAGTGCAGTATTTAAAAATTCATTTACCAGATGAGCATAATGTTTTTTTCAATGAAGGGCAATCTGTTGAACAAGTAATGGAAAATCCAGATGCCAAATGTACTATGCTCACGGCTTGGTTTGATGCAAACACTGTTTATAAGAATGCAAGAGAATTAACTTATACTCAGTTTCCTTCCAAGTTTGTTTGGGATGACAAAGTATGGAGTCCAAGAAAACAGTATTATGTTATTGGTAGAATTGCACATGTCCCACCGATTGCAGGTGAATTGTATTATCTACGAATACTATTAAATATTCAAAAAGGATGTCGCAATTTTGATTCAATAAAAACTGTTAACGGAATTATTTACTCTACTTTTCAAGAAGCATGTCGGGCACTCGGATTACTAGATGATGATAAAGAATGGATTGATGCATTGGTTGAATCTTCGTTCACTGCAACATCTTCTCAGATCAGACAATTATTTGTTACTATTATTCTTTTTTGTGAAGTCTCGAATCCGCTTGCTCTGCTTGATGCGCAATGGTTGAGTATGTCTGACGATATTGTATACAAAATGCGATCGAAATTCAACATTCCCAACCTTAACATACATGAGGATGATTTAAAAAATAGTGTCTTATATGAACTTGAAAAATTGTTCAACATGGCATCCACTTCACTAAAAGAACATCAATTGCCAATGCCAAAAGGAGAAAATATACAAGAGTTGAATAATAAATTGATGAGAGAGGAATTAGATTTTGATTGTGAGGCACTTAAACAGGAACATTATGAATTTTTTACTAAATTAAATATGTCTCAAAAAATAATATATAATGAAGTGATTAAAGCCGTGGAACAAAAAACTGAACAATCATTTTTTGTTTATGGCAGTGGCGGGACAGGAAATTTTTTTTTGTGGAATACTATAATTTCTAAACTGAGATCTGAAGGAAAAATTATTTTGGCCGTTGCTTCGTCAGGAATTGCTTCGTTATTACTTCCAAAAGGCAGAACAGCTCATTCCCGTTTTAAAATAAAACCTATTGTAGATAAAGATTTGGCATGTTCGATAAATAAACAAACACAACTCGCAGAATTAATTGAAAAGGCAGAATTGATCATTTGGGATGAAGCTCCCATGTGCAATAAATGTGCTATTGAATCATTGGATAAAACTCTTCGTGATATTTTGTCAGAAAACTCTAAGGATCGAAGGAAACAAATACCGTTTGGAGGTAAATCATTTTTGTTCGGTGGAGATTTTAGACAAACTTTACCTGTTATAGAAGGAGGAAGTAAAGGAGATATTATTGAGGCGTCTTTAAATAATTCATATTTGTGGCCTTCACTAAAAGTTTTTTGTTTAACTGAAAATATGAGATTGTCGTCTGCTGGATTAACAAGCGTTGAAAAAACTGAAATTCAAAATTTTTCTGAATGGATACTAAAGATAGGAGATGGTAGATTACAATCAAATTTTCCAACAAATGATCATGATACATCTTGGATTCATATACCTGAGGATTTACTTACTGATTCAACTTTTGATCCTATCTGCTCAATTTTTACAGCTACTTATCCAAATTTTGATTGTAAATACAATGATGTCAATTATTTGAGAGAACGGGCTATTGTCACCCCGAGAAATGCAACTGTACATGAAATAAATAGATATGTAATTGATTTATTACCTGGTGATAAGAGAACATATTTTAGTTCTGATTCAATTTCATCTAATTCTGCTACCTACAGTGATAACAGCCTTTTATATCCTATGGAATTTTTGAATAAACTTGAATTTAGCGGTTTGCCGTCACATGAACTTATTCTAAAGGTAGGTATGCCAATTATGTTGTTAAGAAATTTAAGTCAAATACAGAGTTTGTGCAATGGTACACGGTTAATTGTAACCAAATTATTTGAAAAAGTAATAGAGGCAAAAATATTGACCGGGACTAATGTTGGGGAAAAAGTATACATTCCAAGAATTGTGCTGATTGCAAATGAAACTAAATGGCCATTTATATTTAAAAGACGACAATTTCCTGTTAGAGTCTGTTATGCAATGACAATTAACAAAAGTCAGGGTCAATCTTTAAACCAGGTCGGAATCTATTTAACTGAACCAGTTTTTAGTCACGGACAATTATATGTTGCATTATCCAGAGTTACATCAAAAAAAGGCCTAAAGATTATGATAAATAATAGTAACGATATACTGAATAATTATACGAAAAATATAGTTTACAAGGATATTTTTCAAAATATATAACAATTTCATAATTACATAGTATATACATATACATAAATACATTCATCTTTCAAGAAATATATTGTAACCAATGAATAAACAATGTTGTGCTGAGTTCTCCCAAGTTTTGGTGTAGTAATTTCCACCGTTTTGAAGTTTCTGTCCATGTTAACCTAGGTCTCTTCTTCTCCCCACCTCTCTCAACTCTACCTCCAATCTTCATCTCTCTAATCTTGCTTTTTCTTTTCTTATAGCGCCTCCTCATATCAATGATTGACAAAATGGTACATTTCAATCCCTCACTCTATTTTGCTTTGATGCATCAATGAACTGTATTAATTTTTATTTTTTTTATAATTACAAATATTTCATCTCTACCGCACAGGAGTCATCGGAGTCGTTCCTATGCTTCGATCTCCTCTCCGTTGGCATCTCCACCATATCTGAAGAGTCCAAGGTCTCTCTCTCTCTCTCTCTCTCTCTCTCTCTCTCTCTCTCTCTCTCTCTCTCTCTCTCTCTCTCTCTCTCTCTCTCTCTCTCCTGATCTCTCCTGATTTTTTTTTCTCAAGTTCAAAGTGTTATCTACTTCATCTAGGACCAACAAAAATATGAACACATAGACTGTGATATTCAATTTTAGGAATTTAGACATTTTAATTTTATGTTTTGTTTTTACTCATTAACAATTATAGGTAACATTTTTTTATTAACATGTGACAACCACCCATATGAAATTATTAACAATTATACCATTCTCATTTAAATATAATTTTGTTGTAAAACAGCGCCTAGGCGCGGACAGCCACCTAGTATTCACACATACGTGGGATTGGTAGGAATAGCTTTGAAAAAATAAGTTAAGAATTAGCAATTGCAGGAGAATAGACTGTCCCAAATTCTCCATCTGACAAGGATGTTTCATTCAATGAATATGTTTGATGAACCCATGAACTGTACAAAGATGGAGACAGAAGACAGTGAAGATTCATTTACGTTTGGTAATTCTGTACATGCAAATTTCTTCTATTTGATTTTGCATGTGTGCATAACTGCATATCATTCAAGTTACTTATCTTTTACCTTCCATCTAGAACTGTGACAGTTAAATCACTAGCAGTGTGAAGATTCTTTCCAGTTGATGATGTTTCCCCCATGGGAAGATGTTCAGTAACAAAACCAGGCTCTTTGGGTTGAGGCATCGAATAGTTCTCATTCGACAACATTATCAACACAGTTGACATCGTTGGTCTATCATCCACCCGTTTTTGCACGCACAGAAGGGCTACATGAATACATCTAATCACTTCATTCACAGAAGAAGATTTTACTTTATGTGCATCCAACAGTTCCAATATAGTTCCTTCATTCCACAGATTCCATGCCTAAATAGTTTGAACCACACATCATGAAAAATTCAGCAACAATCTGAATAACAATAAGAAATCGGTTATGTTTGTTTCGTGTATGCACTTACATGTCCTAAAAGATTGAGGTCTTGTCCAGGGAGATGAAATCCTGAATTCTTCATACCAGATACTATTTCCAACGCTAACACGCCGAAGCTGAATACATCTGATTTCACAGAGAAGTGTCCGCTCATAGCATATTCCGGAGACATATAACCACTGCGCGACAAGCCAAGATTTAAGAACTCTGTAATCTTAGTAATGCATAACAGCATATATAACTGAAATACTCTTTGAAGTTTGAACACTTACAATGTTCCAATCACTCTCCTGGTCCTTTCTTCTGTCTGTTCTCCCCTAAAAATTCTCGCTGTTCCAAAATCAGAAATCTTGGCATTCATTTCATTGTCTAGTAAAATGTTGCTAGCTTTGAGATCTCTATGGATGATTCTCAGCCTGGAATCCTGATGAAGGTAGAGTAGTCCTCGCGCAATTCCCATAACAATGTCAAAACGTTTCCTCCAAGTCAATACTTCTTTTCTAGAGTCATCTGTGAAATAGTAATGCAGAAACATTGATTCAAATTTGATGTAGAAAAATTAGAAACTAATTAAGTCATGAAGACATATAGAACTGTAGATGTACATACCAAATAAGAATTGGTCTAAGCTCTTGTTGGGCAGGTACTCATAAATTAGCATCTTTTCTTCTCTTTGTATACAGCATCCCAAGAGCTTCACAAGATTCCGGTGTTGAAGTTTCGCAATCAAGACAACCTCATTCTTAAACTCTTGGAGGCCTTGTCCAGAATGCACCGAGAGTCTCTTCACCGCGATTTCTTGTCCAGAAAGTAATACACCCTACAATGGATCATGCATACTGTATTTAGAAACTTAGTCATCCGAGGCGCCATTTATTTAAGCCTCAATTCAACATATATAGAGAATTACCTTGTAGACAGAACCAAAACCACCTTCTCCAATTTTATTTGCAATAGAAAATCTATCTGTAGCAGCTGAAATAGCGTCAAAATCCAATATAGGTAACCCGAGGTCATCGTCCTGCATATGTTCTCTGTGTTCGTGATACGAATTCTCTCTGTATCCAGCTGGTGTATCCAAAACTCATCAGCAAAAGGAAAAGACCACATATATAAATCAATTGTACGAATTCATTAGGCAATTTTATAAGCTGTAATACCTCTCCTCTTTGACTTCCTAATCCGCCTAATGATGCAGATAATGCCACCAAATACAAGCAACCCACAAAGGGATAAGATGATACTGATAACAATCACTTTCACTTGCCTTTTCTTCTTAGCATCAGAAATGGAGTCTAAACCAGCCAACAAACCGAAAAGTTAGTCACTATGCTTTGTAATAATTAGAACATTTCATGCACATATACGCAGTTATCAACAAGTACAAAATAAAGTGAAGCTCATGAGTAATGGTACCTAGTTCTTTTCGTGACATTCGGATAAAAATCACTTCCCCAACATCAGCATACTTCCTCATATCAACCAGACCATCGTACCACATAACACAGTCTCCACCTCTTCCACGAATATCAAGTATAGCATAAGCTGTGCAAGAACAGTTCTTCAAGCACTCAGCCTCACATTCCTCAAGGCTCAAACTTAAATTTGAAAACATGCGCGAATTATCTGGCAACTTCAATGTATTGTGCTTGACAAAGCCATCTGCATTCTTACAATCCAAGTCCCATTTTCGCACACAGCCTCCGGACCAAGTGAGCACCTCCCATTCCTGCGGCGACTTGGGAGTAAAGCCTTTCAAACACAGACAAGTCGGACCATTGGGGTCACAAATCCCATAAGGACCACAATATCCATACCCATCACAACTGTCCATCTGAAGTGTCGCCAGAGCATTCCACCGATTGTTACTTGCACTCCAAGTAAAATACTGAACCAAGCCTTCTCTAGTCATCACAAACCTTGTTAATGTGGACTGTTCCACAACTTTGTATGTGTAATAAACCTCTTCACTACTTGAATTGAAGAAAGGTGTCCAGACCGGATTGGACCTGAGCTCATTGCTGCCACTAAACCTAACTCCATCCCATGGCCCCCATCTGTTTTGCTTAACATCCCCTCTCCAATTGACAAACTGAGGCCCCTGATCAGGCTGGTCCAGACTGAAAGTATATTCCCCGGTAGAGGGGTCACTGGAAGACAACCATGACGTCATATTCCGAGAAACATTTGTGATCAAATTCCAGCCGAGCTTCATTTCCGGCAATAGAGTATCTGTTATGTAATCAAAACTCTGCCAAATAATCTCACCACTTACACTTTTGAGGATCACATTGCCATTATCCAAGAGCTGCAACACTGATAAGGCCACAGTGACATTCACAGACCACACACTTAAAGAATAATTTGTGGAAGAAAGCAAAAACCCATTTGAGCCAAGCTTCAAACTTGCAGAAGAACCGGGAATAGGGTTGTCTCTGTTGGCCACCCAAACCACAGTGGGAGGAAGATTCTTGTACCAAACACCCAAGAAACTGATGTTTGAGCTTCCTGGGTTGAAGAAGCCAAGCTCAAACCTTTGGCCAGAAGACACCAAAGTCTGGCCATCTGTAAGGACTTGGTTCAGACTCAAAGTATCTTCTGCAACTGAAACTAATGAATTTGAAGCTAGCCAAATGTAACAGAAAGCTAGCAGCACAGGCATGGTACGGAAACAGAAGGAACAGCTTTGTTTGAATACCAATAGTTTAATACAATTCAATAACGATTTCAGTTCTTAATTCTGAGTCTTATATTTGGAATTAAAAGAAAAGTCAGATTGAACTAATGCACGTTTTTTTTTCTGCATTACACAAACGTGCCACTTCATTACAAGGAGAAGAAGTCTTATTTGCCATTCTACACATCTGCCGAAGATTTATGGAGAAGTCTGGTGCTTATTGCTTCAATTGACTCATCATTTAAGCTTCTTTTTTCTTAGCTTCTTTTCACATTTGGAGGGTTTTGTACAAGAGGATGAAGTTCCTCTGTTGAATCTTCTCTTCTTCCTTGAGTTTCAAGTCTTTTTGTATTTCTCTTTGGATTTGTGATCTTGTTTTTCGGTTTAATTATTAATAAGAGCTGGTAATTTACAAAAATAATAATAATAATAATAATAATAATAATAATAATAATAATAATAATAACAACAATAACGTGCCACTTCCTTAACTGAATAAAGTCAATAAACAAACCATTAGAGAAGAAATGAGTAGGATAAATTTGCAGGACTCTTCATGTTCTTCTAGAATTGACAAACGACGTTTGCTTGATGTGAGAAAAAAAAATCATATTTTGTTGTAGACAAGCCTCTTGTAAGTTGAAATTATATACGACTCTTGGTTAAGAAAAGACACGTCGTATGGGCCTGTTAATTTTGATAAAAGCCCAGTCCATTCGATTTTGCTGCTGTGCCCTGAAAAACCCACCCAAAACTTCTCTCTCTCACTCAAAACGCCACCGAGCTCTCTGCATTTGGCTAAGCAGATTCTTCTATTTGGTTTTCGACGACAGGTGAAAGCTCTTCGGGGATTTGGGTTAGGAAAATAATTAATAGCTTGCCCATCCTTTGCTCAAGTAGTATGGAGGAAGTGGATTCGGCGAGCTCTTTCGGAGAGTCTAATATCAGTGATGTTGTTCTTGAAGAAGAAGAAGAAGAAGAAGTTCACTATGCTTGTGGGTCAGCATCCAAATTGCAACCCAGGTTGGGGATTTGTGCTTGAAATTCACTATTGAATATACACAGTTTATATACATTGTCAAACAAAGTTGTAACTTTTGATTTTGATTTGCAGGGCGGTTGTATCCAAGGGTCGTTGGAATGAAGAGATGAACATGGCTGAGGTCCTTGTTCAAAAGGGCACATTTTCCACCACTACTGGAATTATTCGTTCTGGAAAGCTCTATTACTCCATCCATGAAGTTCTGTAAGTGACAAGCAAAAGAAAACACTAATAGCTCTTGTGTGCTTTAATGGGGTATAGATCAATTTGAGCTTAACCTGTTTGTGGCTAAAGTAATGTAGTAGGTGTATTGTGTTTTTGTGTACTCAGATTTAGTCACATTTTGTTGTCGTTAAAATGAAATCATATGCAAATTGTTAATGTGTAACATACCTGTAAAGGTTTTTGGTTGAAATAGGGGCTTTGCATCTCTTGGACGAGAGTGATTCCAGCCTTTCCTTAAAAGATATATATGTGAAGATGTTAGGCAGAGATAATATGTGCTGTTGGGAAGAATTTCGAGTTTTTAGGCAACTCAAGTCTCTTGGTTACGTTGTTGGGCGGCATGGTATTCCTTGGTCTATGAAAGGTGCCAAGAGTAATTCTGAATCTATTTCTTCTCAAGGTTGTTGCGGAAATGATGAGGTTTTGAACTCGGAAGGGACTAGGTCTGTCACTGCATTGTTTAACGAGATGCAGATTAATGAAGCGAGGCCAGTTTTTAATGTGTATCTCCCAAACAGCAAGTTCAAAAAATCATCTCCTGGTGATCCAAGCTTTGTGCTCTGTTTTACTAGGTGCTTTTTTTAATTAGTAAGAAGGATGCAACTCAAGTTTTTCTTTATGACTTTCTTTTTGTTGATTTAATTTTGTTTAGTTCTGAAAACAAATCATTATCATGGTATGAGATTTCTGGTCTTTCACATTACCAAATATCTCAATAACACAATTTTCATCTGTAACTAAAAGCCATGGTCATTTTGGTTAATAACTAGAATGATTTCATTTCTCATGATCTTTTACCTAATCTTTGTCTGTATAAACCATGATAGTTACCTACTTGGTACAATTTGAACCATGATTGTGAGTAAAACTTTTGAACTTACTTCCATCTCCATATACACAATGCTGTGAAATCATTACCTTCAAGGTTTGTACAAATTTTAAAACATTTTGTACCTTTTGTTTTGTAAATTTTCATTAGACCTGCACGAATACTAGTGTAGACCTGAAAATTAAATCATCTGTAGGAATTTCTTTTGCCTTCTGATTCCTGAGGGTTTATTTTTATGTGGGACCCTTGCAAGATATTTTGTCTTCTATTTCACAGTAGTTTTACTCTGGATTTATACATTGCTTTTGTCTCTGAGGAAAGCTTGATAGGTAGACATCAGATTGGGATTAAAGTATAAGGCAATAACAAATGCACATGTGTTTAAATGTTATTTCATGCTTTGTTGGACTTGGATATACAGATTTTTTTCATGATGTATCTTTTTATAATATCATTTCTATGACGTCTAAACACCTTAGTGAGGCTGGATTTATATCAACTTTCAAACATCTAATTCCTAAGAAAATTGTAACGTTCAGCAGAAGTTGAACATTTAGCTTAGGTTCCATCACAATGTTCTTTCCTATAATCAGTAAACCAGAATTTATGTAATATCTCAATTGATCTTCTTATCTAGTTCTCTAGTGATAGTATCTAAATTTATGCTTGTATTCTTTTTTAGGGGAAATTCACCATCCAAAGCAGAACTCGAATCACTCGAGGAACGATGCGGGAACATTCCTTTGAAGTTCTCTAATGTAGAGCAGGGCAAGGCAAGTTTCTTTTCCTTTGACAAAGTGGAACTTCCTGTCCTAGCTTGACATGTGCAGTTGATTTGTATTGTATCATGTTCAATGCTACATTGCTACAGCAAAAATTTTGATCTGGCCATTAAAGGATATCCGGATAGGTTAGCATCTACCTTACCAGGGATATTTTTAAATTATCATTTACTGATGATACCTTGAAGTTATTTTCTGAAGCAGCATTTGAAAATGTTATATTCCATGAGCACATGTAAAAGCAACGTAAACTTTGGTTCTTAATGTTCATTGAAAAGTCCTCATGATGGCATATAGTCCTTAGATCTTCTTCATGTTCTTTTTGTTATTGTTGTTATTGTAGTAGCAGTAGTAGTTGTTTATAGCGGGTGGTGTCTCTACAATGGCAGAGAGCCCCTTTGAGTGTTGGGACTGAATTAATCTGAGCAGCACTGTTGTTACATGTACTTGTTAGCATATTGGACTCGGAATTGGGAGGATCAGGAAGAAGATGAGGTTTGGATCAGATTACAAGGTGGAACAAATAATTGAGCCAATGACTCTTGTTTGTGTTTGTTGGATTGATAACAGAGCATCTTTTAAAGATTGCTTGCTGCTTTCAAAGTCCTCGAGCTGATAGGAATCCTTAGACGAAGAAATAGTGCTAGGAATTTTTGGAAGAACATTGCTAGTCCTTTTTATTCCTTCGTTTTTGGAATGAACTAGTACGTCATGAAGCACGCAGTTCTTGAATCATTATTATTTGTCTTGATATTCTTCATAGCATGCCAAATACTATTATTGAACGTAAACTATTCAAAACTTCAACATCTTTTTTAAACTAGAATTTTCTGATATATGGGAACCTCTCCTACTAAATGATCCAACAATATTATGGTTCTACAAGAGTTAGAATACGACTGCATGCCAATGCCAATGATAAGACTCCCTAACCTCTTACATTATTATACTCCACACACACACACACACACACACACATATATATATATATGACACAATTACTTATACAGTTAGCCAGCCTCCCTTGAATATATATTGAAATCAAGGTAGTCTCCCTCCCTGAATCAGTCTCCCTTTAATAATTTCTCCACAATATTCCTTCACTCGCTCTTATCAAACTGGAAATTAGAACCTTGTCAATAAAGACTTCTCTAGATCATCTCTCTCTTTTTTCTATTTGTATATATGTTGGAAGTTTGGCTAATTACTTGAATACTAGCCTATAACCAGTTCAAAACAAGAACAACAAAAAAGGTGAAGAAATGGTGTACTACCAGCGCAAGAAAGGCGAAAAGCCAACTGAGGAAGAAGATGATGAAGCTCGTCATTTCAAAAGATCAAGGCCAAAGCTTTGCATGACCTTTCTCATCTTCGCCGGTCTCCTTTCTTGTTGCTTCATATTAGCCCCTCATCTCATCTTTCTCTCTTTCAACACTTGCTCTCTTTCACGTAATTTCTTCTAGCGCTTTCACTTGGCCATTAACTATTAAGCTGTAAATTCTACGTACGTACGTTTCATCTTCTTATATATGAAACTAACTTGTGGATTCGTGTGCTAGTTTTTGTAGAATCATCTCAAGTAGAAAACAAAGGCCCTAGTGCTAGTGCTGATGATGTTATGGAGGAAAAGGCTCCGTTGTATTATGCAATCTCTAAAAATGGTTTGTATTCTCTTCGATCAATCAGGCTCTCTCTTTGAATTGTTGTTTGCATGTGCTGTGCATTTGTGACATAGCTTTCCAGTTTTCGTCATCCAGCACCAGCATAGCAGATGTGTTAATTTATAATATAGTAGAAAAAAAATCTAATATCTAGTTTTACTTTTGTAAAGAATAAAAGTTTCATTATAAACAAGTCAATCCTCCCCTCGGATTGCCACGGGAGAGGTTGGGAATTCTCTGACTCAGTGATTTTTTTGATATTTTACAAAATTTAGTGATCAAATTGTCGATTGTGATAAATTTGAGTGATCATTTCAACTATTTTCTCTTTATTATAATATCCCTCAATAATTAAAATTAACCTAAATAAAAAGAGTAATAGGTGTTTATTTTGACAAAATTAGGATACAAAAAACATGTTCTTTTAATAATAGTATAGATAAAAGTAAATGAATTCTCAATACGTACTACTCCTGGTTGTGTTCTTCAATTTGATCCCTCTCAATTGCTTTCCTTCTCTTATGTACGTGTTGAGACGAATTAAGACTATAATTGTTTTTAATTAATCTTTTTTCCTGTGAATAGTTACAGGAGCTATATGTTGTGATAGAAGCAGTATTCGTTCAGATGTTTGTACCATGAAAGGGGATGTAAGAACGCTCGCAGCTTCTTCTTCAATCATAGTGTATACATCCGAATACAAAGAGATGAATAATGATGAGGAACTCCAAACAGAAAATATCAAACCATATACTAGAAAATGGGAAACTAGTATTATGGACACCATTGATGAATTGCATCTCATTTCAAAGAAAAACACCAACCACCATCACAAATGTGACGTTCAACATGATGTTCCAGCAGTGTTTTTCTCCACTGGAGGCTACACCGGCAACGTCTACCATGAATTCAACGACGGAATTTTGCCGCTGTACATTACTTCCCAACACTACAACAAGAAGGTGGTGTTTGTCATTCTTGAATTTCATAAATGGTGGCTCAGGAAATATTCAGACATACTCTCACAACTCTCAGATTACCCTATAATAGAATTTCATGGTGATACGAGAATAACTCACTGCTTTCCTGAAGCCATTGTGGGTTTGAAAATTCACGACGAGCTCACCGTGGATTCTTCGTTGATGGAAGAGAACAAGAGCATTTTTGAGTTTAGGAATCTCCTAGACAGAGCTTACCGACCTCATCAAATGAAAAGTGTAACGCATGCACGAGCGAAAAGGCGTTCAGAGATGAGAAGAAAAGTGCAACAACATTCATACCAGAAGCCTAAGCTGGTTATCATATCTCGAAATGGATCAAGAGCAATAACCAATGAGAATTTGCTAGTGAGGATGGCTGAGAAAATTGGTTTTCAAGTCCAAGTTTTGAGGCCGGATAGTAGGACAATGTTATCGGAGATTTATCGAGTTCTAAATTCGACTGATGTCATGATTGGGGTACATGGTGCTGCAATGACACATTTTCTATTCATGAAGCCTGGTTCTGTGTTTATCCAAGTAATTCCTCTTGGAACTGAATGGGCAGCAGAGGCATACTATGGAGAACCGGCAAGAAAATTTGGTTTAAAATACATTGGTTACCTAATTCATACCAAAGAGAGCTCATTACATGAGAAATATGATAAGGATGATCTTGTTCTCAAAGATCCAAGGAGTGTAACAAAAAAGGGATGGCTATATACAAAGCAGATCTATCTTGAGAGTCAGACAGTAAAACTAAACCTCCGAAGATTTCGAAATCAGTTGGTTGGTTCCTATGATTATAGCATTGATATATTTAATCGGCAGACATCTCATCTTTGATTACATTGATTTCAGTAATGTTATGTGGCACTATCAACTGAGTTGGTAGTTACTCAGCACTTGAAGTAGAGAATTTAGACCATCATATCCTAGATGGTAGGGTTTATGAACTAGGATAGGATGTTTGTACAAAATGTCAGTAAATTAGTTGGGACTATGTGTTTTACACTATGCCCTACCTACCTACCTAGTTTTTGTCGAAGTTATTTGACACCAGGGGGAAGGCCGTGCGCGAGGCGTGGGTAGAAATGAATGATTTCGATGCAGATACATTACTTTGCAGAGCTATATTATGCAAGATGTTGTGCATTGTCAAAGGCTAGAAACTTGTCAAAGAAATGCAGCAGATATGAAATTTGCAGCCTGACCAGAAACTATATAAAGCATACATGGTACGAATAGAACGTGTGAATTAAATGATAAAAATTAAATACACCAGTCCATATTACAAACGAACATAAACATAAGGAATTGATTACATAATGGAGCACACAAAATAACTAATCTTCAGATCAAAAAGAGATTCTTGATCACAACATTAGCTGATTTTACTTGCATTTAAAATAACAAAAGTGGATGCACTAACATCCATTTAACTAAGCAAGGTAACTAAGCAAAGAAGTTGCCATACTCCACTGAGCTCCCATGCAAAATGGTCTCATTTCCAGCAAAAGTTAATTCCTTTTCGTATTTACAGCAATGATCAGTGATGTAATCTGTGAGCATCATACATTTAATCAAGACACATCTAATACTATGTAAATAACTGAATGAATGACATATGCAACTAAACCTAAGTACCTAAGAGCTAGGCTGTTTTGCAGAAAGTTGAAGAGCTTCTTTTATAAAGCTAGAATGCTAGATATATGTAATGCTCATTCCCAGTTTTTCAAGGTTTTGAATAGCATATATATAAACTATACAGATTACCATTCACACAAATCTATTTTCTACTGTGTTTATAAGAGCTAGGCTATTTTGCAGAAAGTCGAAGGGCTTCTTTTATAAAGCTAGAATGCTAGATATATTTATTGGTCATTTCTAGTTTTTCAAGGTTTTGAATAGCATATATATAAACTATACAGATTACCATTCACACAAATCGTTTCACAATTTCCATCACATATATAGTAGAAAATTGTTAATTAATGTCACCATTTTATGAAGACAGATTGATAGATAGATGTACCTGCCATTTTTGTAGCAGCTCTCATGTTGCTGAATTTCCACCATTTTTGGCCCTAAAAATATAGTTAATTTTGATTTAGCCTATAGTTATCATGCTTGCAAAACACAAAAACAATGTATTTGAGAGATGTATTCTTACTGGTTCCCCTCCTTTGCGATTCCATCCAGAAACAGTTTTTTTGCAGCATTCTTGTTTCTGCCTCTCTTTGCAGCTGTCCCTCTTTAGGGGGTCTCCAATGCAGGTTCTTCAAGTTCAGGTCCATTCTGAACTTGTTTATTTGTGGTCGCTTTCTTGTTAGCATTTTGATTTTCGCAGGTGCTCCTCAGGAAAAACTGACCGTGCTGGTTGATGTTTATCTCGAATAGGAATTCTTCACCAATCTTGCTATTGATCTCAGGAGGGAGGGTTGATTCTGTAGGGTAGAATCTCTTTTTTAGCAAGTCCTCGTAGCTTGCATGGAAAAATTCTTCTGCTGCTCTTCCCATCAGAGTGATACTTGCTTGGTCATGTTTATCTTCAATAATCATGAAGACCCTGAAGCTGCTTGATATAGTCGTATATGCATATCGTTGAGTCAGAGCACACAATATTTATGTCAAAATTGAACAGGAATATGTGCAATTGTGCATAGGAGTGAAGGAGCAGAGTTACCTTTTTTGGGGTTTATTTTGTCCACGAAGAGAATAGAAATAATCATCTTCTGTGACGACCCGAACCAGAATCAGTAGTGTAATCAGTACGATTAATGAGAATATGCGTAATCGCGTTTAATCGATAATTGTGTGGTTTGCTGGTTTTTGTTTATGACTAAATTATCGGCCGAGAATTTGAGTTGGGTTTCTTCTCGAGAGTCGTAGAGCACGTGATTTCGAGCTCGTGGGCGGTTCCGGATTATTTTTCCGATAACCGAGGAATATAGTATGATTATTTGAAGTTTCAGTTTATCGACGACTTTATCCGTTCGTTTTGTATTTATCCGATTCGTAATGGTTATCCGTTTTGGACCGTTGATTGTCCCGAGACGCGAGTATAGATATTGGAAATAGTCGAAAAGTTGTCGAAAACACTGTTTGAATCGTTGACCAGCGTTGACTTTCTATTTTGGGCAGTTTGACCTGTTGACCGTGAAGGAGAATTGACCAGTTTGGGCTCACCGGCCGACCCGGATTTTCCGGCCACCTCCGGCCATGTTGAGGGTACAGATCGCTTCCCCTTGAGCTCCTCTATTGTTTTGTGTTTGAATTTATGAGAATTGGTTAGGTTTTAAGTGAGTCCCATTCGAGTTGTGTTGCCGGAATTCGCCGGTGACGGGAGGTGGTCCTCCAGCGAGCTACGGTGGCGGGGAAGTGGGGGTTTCGACTCCCCTTGCCCCTGTGATGCTCCCCATAAGGTTGAATTTGGTTGAGGTTAAGGTTTTGGGAGAACCCGAGGTGGTTGCCGGAGTTGAACACCGATTTGATTTCCAGCTGTTTTGGAGAGGTTCTGGTTAGAATTGGGTCTTATGGTAGTTGGAAATTGTGTTGGGCTTGAGGAGATCTTGAGAACTGAAGCTTCTTCGCCGGAGAAACTCTCCGTTGACAGCGTGCCGCCGACGGCGGCGCTCCGGCGAGAAAGTTGACTTTTTGGTTTTCGATGATTTTAGTGTCATTTTTCTCGTAATCGCGCCCCGATCGTCGCCTAGAGATTTCTAATTGATTTGGGTATCGAATTTTCAATCGATGGTTTTGAGTTGAGATTTCAGAATTCAGTCGATTGTTTTATACAGTTTAATATGTTTCCGGGAACAGTTGGTTTCCGTGGTTAAGTACAGAGTTGTGGGCTATAGTTTTGATCAGATGTGTTTTATGATTATTCAGGGGATCGAGATCGTGCTTCAGGCAAGGGATCGTCTACCGGGCCACAAGATTAGCACGAGTGCGCGTTTCGCTCAGCTGTGAGTAGACATTTCTTTTCATGGAATGATTGCGAGTCTTTATACACGTTTTACAAACTTGAGCATGCATACGAGATCATGATTTTTGTGAGCATGTGTTATACAATTATGCTTATACCATTATACATTACGTATATACATTGATATGTTGCTTTACACATTTGCATCGAACTATTTATGATTTGGTTTACACAGAGTACAGTCTTAGTATACATTGTTGTATCGATACACTCGTATCCCGGCTGATCCCCGAGGGTGCCTACCAGGGGGAACTGTTTCTTGTACCAATGTAGTTCCGGGTGGAAACAGATATCCTGACCTGAGGCCTTTCTGGCTAGACGTGTGAGTCTGGGATCCCGTGATTCAGACTGTACTAGCACGGATGTGTCTACGAGCGACCCCGTGAGATTTTCCATGCATGCTCTGTACGCATGAGGAGTTAGAGTCTCCCTCGTGTACCATTTGATTTTCATGCATTTGACTCGCATATGTTTTTATAACATATATCAACTCGCGAAAGACATTTATTTTCGTCCACTCACTCTAACGGTTTTCATGTGTTTCCCCTGGGCTTTTCGGTTTCCGTGCCCAGTTTGCAGTTCAGGTTCTGGTGTTTCACGTCGTGGTTGGAGGCTAGTTGTTCGAGACACCTGTGTTTTCCAGTAGGTTTCTTGTTTCGCCTACTGATGTATATATTGTATATATTTACACCAGAGGTCGCTCTGATACATTCTGATACATGTTATACACGGTTTTTCCCGGATATGACAGTATGTTTACTATTTATTATTAATGATATGATATTGACAAATCCGGATGGGATTGGTGCTCACGGTTTGGCTTTTGTGGCATAGGATGAAGTGTTATTTTCCGGGTGCAGGTAATGGCAATTCTGCGTTAGTAGCATTACTCTGTCGAAATTTTTATAGTTTTTGTGGTTCGTGTTTTCAGAAGGGGTTTGATTCCGGTTTAGGAAACTAAATCGGGGTTGGGTCCTTTCAGCTTGGTATCAGAGTATTAGGTTGTCAGATTCTGTAGACTCTTGTAGTTATGACGCTTAGGGTATTTGAGTGTATATAGCATGACTGGAGTGATGACCCAACTGGCCAGCGGTACTCATCAATTCCTTCTGCTTGTACCTAATGTTTGTCTTTTATCAGTAGGATGCCTCCTCGACGTGGTCTCCGTGTTGATCGGGAAGCGGATCAAGATGAGGATCGCCAGACGCACGACTTGCTGATGCGAGTGCTGCGTTTGGAAGAGCGTTTTGACCATATGGTCAAAGCTCGTACTGTTGGTGCGACTGTGTTTTTGGGTTCAGCTGATCCAGAGATATGTGAGGCATGGGTGGTTCAGGTTGAACATGTATGTGAGCGTCTGCGTTTTACTCCTGAGCAGATGACAGTGGCAGCAGTCGGATTACTTGAGTCTGATGCATACTTCTTGTGGGTTAGCACAAACAGAGTTCCAGTTGATACTCCGTGGACTTTGTTCCGAGATTTGTTTATGCGGAGGTATTTCAACCAGGCTACCCAGCAGCACAAGTATGAGGAGTTCACGAACTTGTGACAGGGCAGTATGTCTGTGCTTGAGTACCGAGACAGGTTTACCCGCTTATCTCGTTTTACGCGTGATATGGTGGCTACTGAGGAAGCCAAGTGCCGCAGGTTTGAGCTGGGTTTGAATTTGAACATCAAGGGGACTCTGACTACGATGCCTCGGAACAACTTTGATGAGTTTGTCAGTGCAGCACTCCGAGGTGAGGATATCGAGAAAGAGAGGCAGCAGAGGTACCAGCCTAGACGATTTGAGGAGGGTGGACCGAGTCAGGGGCCTTCAAAGAGGCAGAGTTCTGATACTTCCGGTTCGGCTTCATCCTCGGGTAGTGGATCATATCGACCACCAGCTAGTGCATCGAGACAGAGGCAGAGGTGGAGGAGACATCGACCGCAGCCACCACAGGCTAGTGGGGGTTCTAGCAGCTCTAGTTATCCTCGGCGTACCGGTGGCACGTTTCCTGTACCGAGGAAGTACCCGTTGTGCAGCCTCTGCAACAGATATCACTTTGGTTCATGTCAGCGAGGCCCTGTCACTTGTTATCATTGTGGCCAGGTGGGTCACTTTTCGAGGGAGTGTCCTCAGTTGTATGGTGCTGATGGACAGGCGGCCCATAGTTCCGAAGCTGAGCGAGGTGCCACTTCGGGAGCTCGACCAGCACAATTTACGGGCCAAGGTAGGCAGCAGGGACAGCCTCAGCATGGACGACCAGCCGGACAGGCGAGGGTTCATGCCATGACTTTACGAGAGGGCAGAGCTTCACCAGAGGTCGTTATCGGTACGTTGCATGTATTTGGTATTCCAGTACTTACATTGTTAGATCCAGGTGCCACGCATTCATTTATGTCATATAGACTATCATCATTAGCTACGGTACCTGCATCTCCACTTCCGGGGTTATGGAGAGTGTTATATCCGTCCGGTGAGATTGTGAGTATTTGCTGGGTGTACAGAGACTGTGAGATTTTTATTGGAGGCCATGGGTTAGCCGCAGATTTGTTATTGCTTGATATCGTTGATTTTGATCTGATCTTGGGTATGGACTTCTTGGAGACGCATTGGGCCATGTTTGACTGTCACAAGAAGGAGGTCGCGTTTCGATGACCAGGCTTTCTCGAGATATTATTTTGCGGCGAGAAGAACACTTCACTACCGTGTTTGATTTCCGCGATGAGGGCGGATCGGTTGATGAGGAAAGGCTGTGTTGCTTATTTAGCCCATGTTGTGGACACTACAGCAGCTGTGCCAAATCTTGGTAGTATTGAGGTTGTTTCAGAGTTCCCGGAGGTGTTTCCAGCAGAGTTACCGAGCATACCTCCTGTGCGAGAGATTGACTTTACTATTGAGCTGTTACCGGGTACAGGACCGATTTCACAGACACCGTATCGTATGGCGCCAGCGGAGTTGAAAGAGTTGCAGGTTCAGCTCCAGGAGTTGCTGGAGAAGGGTTTTATTCGACCCAGTGTTTCACCATGGGGTGCTCCGGTTTTGTTTGTGCAAAAGAAGGATGGATCTATGCGGTTGTGCATCGACTATCGAAGCTGAATCAGGTTACAGTGAAGAATAAGTATCCGTTGCCGCGGATTGATGATTTGTTTGATCAGCTCAAGGGAGCATCAGTCTTTTCGAAGATTGATCTTTGATCCGGATATCACCAGTTGAGGATTCGAGACTCTGATGTGGCCAAAACAGCTTCAGATCGCGGTATGAGCATTACGAGTTTCTGGTTATGCCGTTTGGGTTGACCAACGCCCCCGCAGCTTTCATGGACTTGATGAATTGGGTGTTCAGACGGTTTCTGGACAAGTTCGTGATTATGTTCATCGATGATATTTTGATCTATTCCAGGAGTGTGGGCCAGCATAAGAAGCATTTGCGAGCGGTGTTGCGGACTTTGCGGGACCATCAGTTGTTTGCGAAGTTTAGCAAGTGTGAGTTTTGGCTAGATAGTGTGAAGTTTTTGGGCCACGTGATATCGGCTAAGGGAGTCAGTGTTGATCCTGACAAGATCGAGGTCGTGCTGAACTGGAGTAGACCTACCACTGTACCGGAGATTCGGAGTTTCCTGGGTTTGGCAGGCTACTACCGGCGGTTTGTACAGGATTTTCCTAGGATTGCTACACCATTGACCAGATTGACGAAGAAGGGCGTCAAGTTTGAGTGGTCTGATGCATGTGAGGGGAGTTATTTGCTCCTGAAGGAGAAGTTGACTACTGCACCAGTTCTGACATTACCAGACGACAGCGGTGAGTTTGTGGTTTATGGTGATGCATCGAAGCTGGGACTAGGTTGTGTGCTGATGCAGCATGGCAGAGTTATAGCCTACAATTCCAGGCAGTTGAAACCACTTGAGGTCAACTATCTGACGCATGATTTGGAGTTAGCCGCTATTGTGTTAGCATTGAAGAGTTGGAGACATTACCTGTATGGAGCCCAGTGTAAGATCTACACTGACCACAAAAGTCTTACCTACTTGAGTATGCAGCCAGATCTGAACATGAGGTAGCGCCGATGGATGGAGTTGATCAACGACTACGATTGCACGTTCGAATACCATCCATGGAAGGCCAATGTTGTAGCTGATGCACTTAGCCGGAAATCTGGAGCTTCGTTGTTTCATGTGTGAGCAGTATCCTCATCTATTCACTTGACAGGTATGTAAATTTCGCGGTCAAAATTTTTTTAGGGGGGGGGGGTAGATTTGTGACGACCCGAACCAGAATCAGTAGTGTAATTATTACGATTCACGAGATTAAACGTAATCGCGTTTAATCGATAACTGTGTGGTTTGCTGGTTTTCATTTACGACTAAATTATCCGCCGAGAATTTAAGTTGGGTTTCTTCTCGAGAGTCGTAGAGCACGTGATTTTGAGCTCGTGGGCTGTTTCGGATGATTTTTCCGATAACCGAGGAATATAGTATGATTATTTGAAGTTTCGGTTTATCGACGAGTTTATCCGTTCTTTTCGTATTTATCCGAATCGTAATGGTTATCCATTTTGGACCGTTGATCATCCCGAGACGCAAGTATAAATATCGGAAATAGTCGAAAAATTGTCGAAAATACTGTTTGAAGCGTTGACTTTCTATTTTGGGCAGTTTGACCCGTTGACCCGTGAAGGAGAATTGACCCGTTTGGGCTCGCCGGCTGACACGGATTTTCCGGCCACCTCCGGTCACGTTGAGGGTACAGATCGCTTCCCCTTGAGCTCCTCTATTGTTTTGTGTTTGAATTTATGAGAATTGGTTAGGTTTTGAGTGAGTCCCATTCGAGTTGTGTTGCCGGAATTCGCCGGTGACGGGAGGTGGTCCTTCGGCGAGCTACGGTGGCGGGGAAGTAGGGGTTTCGACTCCCCTTGCCCCTGTGATGCTCCCCATAAGGTAGAATTTGGTTGAGGTTGAGGTTTTGGGAGAACCCGAGGTGGTTGCCGGAGTTGAACGCCAATTTGATTTTGAGCTGTTTTGGAGAGGTTCCGGTTAGAATTGGGTCTTATGGTAGTTGGAAATTATGTTGGGCTTGAGGAGATCTTGAGAACTGGAGCTTCCTCGCCAGAGAAACTCTCCGTTGACGGCGCGCCGCCGCCGCCGGCGGAGGTCAACGGCGGCGCTCCGGCGAGAAAGTTGACCTTTTGGTTTTCGATGATTATTGTGTCATTTTTCTCGTAATCGCGCCCCGATCGTCGCCTAGAGGTTCTCGAATTGATTTCAGTATCGGATTTTCAGTCGATGGTTTTGAGTTGAGATTTCGGAAATTCAGTCGATTATTTTATACAGTTTAATATGTTTCCGGGAACAGTTGGTTTCCGTGGTTAAGTACAGAGTTGTGGGCTATGGTTTTGATCAGATGTGTTTTATGATTATTCAGGAGATCGAGATCATGCTTCGGGCGATGGATCGTCTACCGGGCTACGAGATTAGCACGAGTGCGCGTTTCGCTCAGCTGTGAGTGGACATTTCTTTTCATGGAATGATTGCGAGTCTTTATACACGTTTTACAAACTTGGGCATGCATACGAGATCATGATTTTTATGAGCATGTGTTATACAATTATGCTTATACCATTATACATTACGTATATACATTGATATGTTGCTTTACACATTTGCATCGAACTATTTATGATTTGGTTTACACAGAGTACAGTCTTAGCATACGTTGTTGTATCGATACACTCGCATCCCGGCTGATCCCCGAGGGTGCCTACCAAGGGAGAATTGTTTCTTCTGCCGATGTAGTTCTGGGTGGAAACAGATATCCTGACCTGAGGCCTTTCTAGCTAGAATCACGTGTGGGTCTGGGATCCCGTGATTCGGATTGTACTAGCACAGATGTGTCTACGAGCGACCCTGTGAGATTTTCCATGCATGCTCTGTAAGCATGAGGAGTTAGAGTCCCCCTCGTATACCATTTGATTTTCATGCATTTGACTCGCATATGTTTTTATAACATATATCAACTGGCGAAAGACATTTATTTTCGTCCACTCACTCTAACGGTTTTCATGTCTTTCCCCTGGGCTTTTCGATTTCCATGCCCAGTTTGCAGTTCAGGTTCTGGTGTTTCACGTTGTGGTTGGAGGCTAGTTGTTCGAGCCACCTGTGTTTTCCAGTAGGTTTCTTGTTTCGCCTACTGATGTATATATTGTATATATTTACACTAAAGGTCGCTCTGATACATTCTGATGTTATACACGATTTTTCCCGGATATATTATATATTACAGTATGTTTACTATTTATTATTAATGATATGATATTGAGAAATCCGGATGGGAGTGGTGCCCACGGTTTGGCTTTTGTGGAATAGGATGAAGTGTTATTTTCCGGGTGCAGGTAATGGCAATTCTGCGTTAGTAGCGTTACTCTGCCGAAACTTTTATAGTTTTTGTTAGTTCGTGTTTTCAGAAGGGGTTTGATTCCGGTTTAGGAAACTAAATCGGGGTTCATCTTCAGACTCTTCATCTTTTATCATAACCTTGTAACACTTGTCGTGAGAACATGAGTTGTACCACCATCCTTTTTCTGTGAAAAATCTTGCCACAACTACTGCATAGTACAGTGACTTGGACTAAAAAAGTAGTCAAATTGATCAAAAACATAGCCAATAGGAGCCAACTCATAATTAGCTTCAGTATGTCCAGGTTTTGATCATCTGGAATAACAATTCAAATATCACGCGCAAAACGAGATAAGCGGGTAAACCTGTCCCGAAACTCAAGCACAGACATACTGTCCTGTCTCAAGTTCGTAAACTCCTCATACTTGCGCTGCTGGGTAGCCTGGTTGAAATACCTCCGCATAATCAAATCTTGAAACAAAGTCCACAGAGTATCAACTGGAACTCTGTCGGTGCTAACCCACCAAAAGTATGCATCACCCTCAAGTAATCCGACTGCTGCCACTGTCATCTGCTCAGGGGTAAATCGCAGACGCTCACAAACACGTTCAACCTGAACCACCCATGCCTCACATATCTCTGGATCAACTGAACCCAAAAACACAGTCGCACCAGCAGTACGAGCTTTGACCACAGGGTCAAAACGCTCTTCCAAACGCAGCACTCGCATCAGCAAGTCGTGCGTCTGGCGATCCTCATCAGGATCCGCTTCCCGATCAACACGGGGACCACGTCGAGGAGGCATCCTACTGATACAAGACAAGCATCAGGTATAAGAAGAAAGAACGTAATCATGAGACTGCAGATATTTGAGAACACACAACACCCAAAGTATTGATGAGTACCGCTGGCCAGTCGGGTCATCACTCTAGTCATGCTGTATAAACTCAAATACCCTAAGCGTCACAACTACAAGAGTCTACAGAATCTGACAACCTAATGCTCTGATACTAAGCTGAAAGGACCCAACCCCGATTTAGTTACCTAAATCAGAATCGAACCCCTTCTGAAAACGTGAACCAACAAAAACTAATCAAAATTTCGGCAGAGTTACGTTACTAACGCGGAATTTCATTAACCTGCACCCTGAAAATAACACTTCATCCTATGCCACAAAAGCCAAACCGTGGGCACTAATCCCATCCGGATTTCTCAATATCATAACAATATCAATAAACAGAAAACATATCTGTAATATATAATATATCCGAGAAAATTCGCATAAAACATGTATCAGAGCGACCTCTAGTGCAAATATATACAATATATACATCAGTAGGCGAAACAAGAACCTACTGGAAAACACAGGTAGCTCGGATTACTAGCCTCCAACCGCGACGTGAAACACCAGAACCTGGACTGCAAATTGGGCACGGAAACCGAAAAACCCAGGGGAAAGACATGAAAACTGTTAGAGTGAGTGGACGAAAAATAATTGTCTTTCGCCGAATAATATATATGTTATAAAAACATATGCGAGTCCAGATGCATAAATAATCAAATAGTACACGAGGGAGACTCTAACTTCTCACGCATACAGAGCATGCATAAAAATCCCACGGGGTCGCTCGTTGACACATCCGTGCTAGAACAGTCCGAATCACGAGATCCCAGACCCACACGTGATTCTAGCCAGAAAGGCCTCAGGTCAGAGGTCTGCCTCCCCCCAGTAAAGGCCTCGGGTCAGGAGTCACAGCCTCCCCCGGTACACATCCTCGGGGATCAGCCGAGATGCGAGTGTATCGATACAACAACATATACTGAGGTTGTACTCTGTGTAGACCAAATCATAAATAGTTCGATGCAAATGCAATAAACAGTATATAAATGCATATACGTAATATATATACTGGTATAGGCATAATCGTATAACACATGCTCATGTAAAACATAATCTCGTATGCATGCTCAAGTTCGTAAAACGGGTATAAAGACTCGCAATCAATCCGTGAAAAGAAATTGTCCACTCACAGGTGACCAAACGTGCACTCGTGCTAATCTCGTGGCCCAGCGGAAGATCCCTCGCCCGAAGCACGATCTCGATCTCGATCCCCTGAATAATCATAAAACATAACTGATCAAACTCATAGCCCACAACTCTGTACTTAACCACGGAAACCAACCGTTCCCGGAAACATATTAAACTGTATAAACAATCGACTGAATTTCCGAAATCTCCACTCGAAACCTTCGACTGAAAATCCGATACCCAAATCAATACAAAAACCTCAATACGATAATCAGGGCGCGATTACGAGAAAAATGACATTAAAAACATCGAAAACTAAAAAGTCAACCCTTTCGCCGGAGCGCCGCAGTTGACCGCCGTCGCCGGCGGCGGCGCGCCGTCAACGGAGAATTTCTCCGGCGAGGAAGCTCCAAATTTCAAGATCACTTCAAGCCCAATGTTTTCTTCAACTACAACATCCCTCAATTCTAAGCCTAGCACCTCCAATTCAGCTCGAAACCGAACGGAATCAATATTCCGGCAACCAATTCGGGTTCACCCAAAATCACCACCTCGTCCAAATTGAAGCATCTAGGAAGCATCACGGCAGCTAGGGGAGTCGAAACCCCCACTCCCCCGCCATCGTGGCTCGCCGGAAAGCCACCCCCCGTCACCGGCGAAACCCGGATACCTAACCCGATTCGGGTTCACTCAAATCTCCATCAATTCACACAATTTCAAACACAAAACAATTAAGAAACTCAAGGGGAAGCGATCCATACCCTCAACGAGGCCGGAGGTGGCCGGAAAATGCAAGTCGGCCGGCGAAAACCAAACGGGAAAGTTTCCTCTTCGGTCAACGGGTCAAACTTCCAAAAATGGAAAGTCAACATTGGTCAAACCGCAAACAGTGTTTTTCGACGATTTTACGACTATTTATGATATTTATACTCTCGTCTTGGGACGATCAACGGTCCAAAATGGATAACCATTACGATTCGGATAAATACGAAACGAACGGATAAACTCGTTGAAAATCGAAACTTCAAATAATCATATTATATTCCTCGATTATCAGAAAAATTCATCTGGAACCGCCTACAAGCTCGAAATTACATATTCTACAACTTCCGTGAAGAAACTCAATTCAAATTCTCGGCCGATAATTAATTCGTAAACTAATTTGGCAAACCACACAATTAACGACTAACCGCGATTACGCACAAACTCGTGGATTATGCTGTTTACTCAACTGATTCTGGTTCGGGTCGTCACAATATTTGCATAGAACTATTTATGATTTGGTTTACACAGAGTATAGTCACATTATATATTGTTGTATTGATACACTTGCATCCCGGATGATCCCCGAGGATGTTTACCGGGGGAGGCTGTGACCCCTGACCCGAGGCCTTTATCGGGGGGGGGGGGGGGGGGGGGGGGCAGACCTCTGACCTGAGGCCTTTCTGGCTTGAATCACGTGTGGGTCTGGGATCCCGTGATTCAGACTATACTAGCGCGAACGTGTCCATGAGTGACCCCGCAGAGTTTTAGATGCATGCTCTGTACATGTGAGGAGTTAGAGTCTCCCTCGTGTACTATATCATATTCATTCATTTAGACTCGCATATATTTTTATAACATATATTATTCAGCGAAAGACATTTATTTTCGTCCACTCACTCTAACAGTTTATATGTCTTTCCCTGGGCTCTTTGTTTTCAATGCCGAGTTTGCAGTTCAGATTCTGGTGTTGCACGTCGCAGTCGGAGGCTTAGTGTTCGAGCTACCTTTCTTTTCCAGTAGGTTTCTTGTTCTGCTTACTGTTGTATATGTATGTATATATGCACTAGAGGTCGCTCTGATTACTTTAATGTTATACTTTCATATGATTTTCCCCGGATTTCTGTAAAGTACAGTTTTGCTTATTACTTTACATTATTGTTATGATATTGAGAAATCCGGATGGGATTGATGCCCACGGTTTGGCTTTTGTGGTATAGGATGAAGTGTGTTTTCGAGTGCAGGTTAATGGTAATTCCACGCTATAGTGAAACTCTGCGGAAATTTCTATGGGTTTTGCAAGTTTGTGTTTTCAGAAGGGGTTTGATTCCGGTGTAGGAAACTAAATCGGGGTTTGGTCATTTCAGAGAAATCTGGATGGGATTGGTGCCCACGGTTTGGCTTTTGTGGCATAGAATGAAGTTTTTTTTCGGGTGCAGGTGAATGGTAACTTCGCGCTATAGTGAAACTCTGCCGAAATTTCTATGGTTTTTGCAAGTTCGTGTTTTAAGAAGGGGTTCTATTTTGATTTAGGAAACTAAATCGAGGTTGAGTCCTTTCAAGTAGTGTAACCAATTATAAAACAATGGACTGATATACGACTTTGTCAATTACCTTATGGAAATCGAACATAAAGTAATGGGCCTGAGATTACTCTCCTTACTATAGTTAATGTCTGGTTTGTATACTATTGGTGTTTTTACTGTACTCTATTATCAGAGTCTAATCATAATGCTGTGTTAGATGAGTATATTGTGACGACCCGAACCAGAATTGGTATAGTAATCGGCTTAATCCGCGAGTTTTGCGAGTAATCGAGATTTATCGAAATTAATCAGATATGTGGTTTTGATCACTACTTAATTTTCGGACACAGATTTGATTTGGGTTTGTTCGCGGAAAATGTAGAGAATTTGATTTCGAGTCCGTGGGAACTTTCCGAGGATTTTTTCGATAATCGAGGAATATAAAATGAATATTTGAAATTATCGCCGAGGTAGTCGTGTTTATCCGTTCGAGTTTGAGTTATCCCAAATGTGGATAGTGCCGAGTCATGTCGTATAAATAGCCGAATAGTCGTAAAGTTGTCGAAAAAGTGTGAAAATGAGCTGTTTTGACCGAGTTGACCAGAACTTGTCAATCGTCCCGCTTCCAATAATCTCAGTTTTGGCTCCATCACCAAACATGACATCACCAACTGGGTGAGAATCATCCATGGAGGTGAACCATTTCCGTTCGCCGGTCATGTGCTTTAAGCAGCAGCTGTCCATGTATCAAGAGTCGGACTTTCTGGTAAAAAAGGCGGTTAGGGCAACATTACAAGCAGCAACGACCTTCCTTGCAATAGTGGATGAGGCCTTGAGTCTTGAAAAGAAACAAATAATGTCTTCTTGTTTCTCCTTGACACCAGGTTCCTTGGGAGAGATTACGCTTTTGGTATCCCCGGTTTCTCGAATAGATTTCATGACCCAGTTTGAAGTGACTGGCTTGTTCTTCTGTTTCGGGATGGCAAGGGACTGTGCAATCCTGGTCAGTTTGTCGAGTGATTTCTGAAAGTGGATGAGCAAATCATTGTTCTGTGGAATCTTTGCTGGTATAGTGCCCCTTCTTAGCTTGTAACAAAACCTTCGGATGTGTCCACTGTTCCCACAATGAAAGCATCTGATTTGTGGGCTCTTCTTGAGTTTGGAAACCTTGGAAGCTTTATGAGCATTGATCTCTGGTTGAGGCGGAGGCTTTCCCAACACTGAACTGGTGCTCTTTACAAATGTAGTATTCTATGAGCTTTTGGGTTTTCCATCATCCTCAAACCCCAAACCCTTCTTGCTACCATCCACTCTTCTCATCCCACAGATTTGGGATAGCTTCTCCGAGCCGATGGAGAATTTTGCAAACTGATTCTTGGCGGCCAGCAGAGATTCTTCAAGCTCCAATTTTTCAGCAGTAAGAACCTTTATCGAGGAAGATTGACGATTCAGTTCTCCTTTGAGGAAGTTCACTTGTTCTTCTAGTTGAGTTTTGATAGAATTCCATTCAGCTTTCCGGGATATGTACTTCTTTTGTAACCTGGAATGTGCCTCCTTACTCAATGATAGTTCATTAGTTAGAACTTCATTTTTAGCAAGTATAGACTTAGACGCTTTACACAATCGTACATACATATCATGACCTTCGTCATCAGAATCCTTGTTTTCAAGAGACTCATCTAATGTGACTTGGGTGACAAAAGCAACTTTCTCATCTTCTTCTATTTCGGAGTCAGAATTTTGATTTGAATCACTATCACTCCAAGTTGCTTTTAGTACTTTGTGAGATTTATTTTTCCTATTAGCACAGTCAATAGCCTTGTGTCCCACTTCATTACACTCAAAGCATTTGTTGTCCATTCTTGGGATAGAAGAGGACCTGATATCCCGATCTCAACGTGAATCCTTGTTTCTAAAAAAACTTAGAGCTAGATCCTTTAGAGAAATTCCGGTTAGAATTGAAAGGTTTCCTTTTTGAGTTTCTTAAGAATTTTTCAAATTGTTTGGTTAAGAAGGCAAACTCATTATTACTATCATCTTCATTTTCAAGAACATTTTCATCTTCAATTTTAACCGAACTTAGAGCAACAGATTTCTCATTTATAGGCTTTTTCTTGAGAGTCTCATAAGTTTTCAAATTGCCAACTAGTTCTTCTAGAGGATAAGTGTCTAGACCATGAGCTTCATCAATAGCATTCATTTGTGAGTCAAAGAAATGAGGTAAAGCACTTAAGAATTTTCTAACAATTTTCTTTGATTCTATGGCTTCGCCTAAACTACGACTTTGATTTGTTATGTTAAGTACACGACCATAGAAATCATCAATAGACTCTTTTTCGCTCATGATTAAACCTTCAAACTCATAAATAAGACGTTAAAGTTTTTGTTATTTAACTCGAGAGTTACCTTCATGAGTGTTGATGAGCACATCTCATGCCTCCTTAGCAGTAGAGCAATGAATGATCCTTTGATGTTCTGCTTCGGATACGGCATTAAAGAGACAACTTAGAGCTTTGATGTTTGCTCTAACTAAATCCTTGTCAACTTTTTCCCATTCGGACCTTGGCATGGGAATTTTCTCATTAAATTCATCGCCGTTTGGTTTTGTGGGATGTATCCAGCCTTCCTCCACATCCTACCACAACATACCATCATCTTGGTAGGAGAGGAAGGAACTCATCATGATTTTTGATTGTGAAAAATCATGTCCATCGAAAAAGGGAGGAACATTTATGGATAAGCCTTTTTCACGTTCCATTTCTGGCCCCTCAGAGGATCTCACTAGCAAAGGGTAGTGGCTGCTCTGATACCACTTAAAGGTCCTAGAGAGTGGGGTGAATAGGCCTTTTACAACTTTTTCACTTAAACTGTACTCGGGGATAGCATAATTACAACTTATCCCGAATTACAGGATACGAGTGTTTGAACTGTAAAAGTAGTAAGTAAAGAATAACGCGAGGATGTTTTTGTTAACGCAGAAACCCTACAACCAAGGTTAAAAATGTGTGCCCCTAACTCTTGAGGGACAAACCTTTCAACTATCAAGTAACACACACAATTACAAGACTCTTATACTCTGGGGATACATAGCCCGTATGCTATCCTAACTAGTCTGACTACCAGTTCTAAACAGAGCTACACTACTTGACTCATGTGTTTACACCTTGGAAAGTATCTAAAAGCATCAACTCAGATCTTAACTATTTGTATGTTAAATCTTCTTGATCTACTTCTTTGGTTTGAGCATCTTCATACCTATCTCAATGGAATGTACTTATGCAATGATGCATATGGGTTTTGAAAACAGTTTTTACGATTGAGAATTTATGACTTCCATGCACAGCAAAGAGCAAGTAAAGACACAGAAGGGGAAGAGAAGAGAAGAGAGAAAACTACACAATATTGTGCTCTCAAAGAATCACCCAAAAATAATAACCCACTTAACCAAGGAGCCAAAGCTGCCTTGAGATCTTTTATATAGACAGAACATCACAGTTACTTTTGACAACAAAGAGAACATGTTGAACAGCCCAAAAGCTAGCCTATAGCAGACCTAAAACTGACTCTCAACAGATCTAACCAACGGTTATCAATATGAAGGGACAAAAGCATGCTCAAGCGATAAACACACAAAGTCAACTCTAGGGTTTCCATTTTAGGCAAAGTGTGTTAAAGGAGAAAAAAGCTTTTCCAAACTTCATACCAGAAATGGCCAAACCAGTTTCAGAAGGTAAGCACGTTTTGTACTCAAAAACAGATTTTAGAGAAGGCAAAAGTCAATCCCAGCTGTAAAGTAAAAACCAGATTTCTAGATACCTAAATCAAAGAAATCACATGTGAACCAAAAAGCAAATTTCTCCAAAAGTTCTTCCATAATTCAAAACAGCTTTTTCAAGGTCAACTATCATGCATACTAAGCACATATAATCTGGAAATAGAGACAGCCTTAGCTGCTAAATATCACACATGAAAATATTCCAGAATAACAGTGCATGCCTAGAGTGCTATCCTAAATGAAAACATGTTTATGCAATATGAATGATCAACCTGTTTTCCATTGAGATAGATAGACAATGTCAACATCTTCAACATCTTCATTGATGATCCTTCAATTATTGTATTTTGTCCATTTGTAAGGGATAGCCAACATATGTATGCCTTCACAATGGTATAAAAACATAAGCAAAAGCTACAACACAATACAATAACAATTTTGAATTGTTTTCTTGTTTAAGGTTCTTATTTGGAGAAACTAAGTCAGGTTGAACTATTGCGTGTAGACATTCACCAAGTCAAAGGTTCTTATATAATTAAGCAGCAAAACTCTTCATTACACAGATGTGCAGTTGTATTATATGATGGACTGAGTAAATAAAACAGCAGAATTTGAAATTAATATGACAAATTTGTAGCATAAATCCATTGACTTTTCATTTTCTTCTAGATATGACAAAGAGAATGCACACCAGGGACTCAACGGCCACGATTGTGACAAGTTCCTTGTAATAATAATTACTACTAATTTAGAGAAACACTGGTTCTGTGTTGTGGTTGACTTCGGAGGAAAGTCAGTTTGAGAAGTTTCTAACTCTTGGTAGGTATGAAAACAAAGATCTCTTCTGTGACATTCGGTTCCTTTCGTATAATTAGAAAGATGTTGCGATATTTTGATATTGATTTAGTCAACGTGGTAAATAAAAATTTATCGATGGTAGATGTAGAAGGTCTCAGTTTGACTTTTTTATTAAACTAACGATTGTGATTGACTTCGGAGGAAAGTCGTAGACTTTGTCGAGACAAGTTCATAGACGCGTAGAATGCCATAATAGGAGTTACGATGAGAAAATTATGGTCAGTGAAAGTTTAATAAAAATATCGAAAGTCGCATTACCGTAAATGGAGGAGTATATATACAGGTTTCCATAAAGGGGAAGGGAGACTTTTTTCATTTTTGGGGGTAAACGGGTTGACTTGCGTTGACCCGAGCTCAGCGGCCCAAAATCACAGCCGAACTTGGCGGGGGCGGTGCGGCGGTTTCCGACCACCTCTGGCCGTGAAATTGATCGGGTCCGGCAATTGTGGCCTTCGAGGGTAGAGGGGTTTTGCTCCCCTCACCCTCACGAGCCTTTTAAGACCAGGCTCGAGTCCAGAGGTGGCTCGACGGCAGAGATCGGAGCTGGAATCGATTTTCGCCCAGTGGTTTTCGAGGCCGATTCCGGCCAAACGCGTCGGAATTTGCCTAGGGTTCTTTAAGAAAATTTGTTGAGCTCTTCACGAGCTTATCAACGGTGTATCACTTGTCGCCACCAGCGGTGGTCACTTGTGGTGGCAGCGCGTGTGATCGGAAAAAGTTCTTGAAATTTGTAGTGTTATATACTATTAGATTTGTAACATTGTTACGAGTATAGTCGTGAGGTTTAATTCATGTTGTACGAATAAATGTAGAGATTTAGTTAAGAATCAATCATGTGCTTTTCGTATATGAGAATCTTCGGTGGACGCGAGTTTAGGATTTGGCTTGCCTGCATTAAGTGATTTATAGCCGTGGTGTTTGACTAGTTTAATGATTTTGTGAACACATTAATGCGCTATGGCATCGATATGATTATTCGTTTGTGAACTGATTATCCAGATTTCCCTGTGATTTCGGTATTCGTTAAGACAAATTGTCTGCACTCATAAGCGTGGTGTGAAGTTACATTTCGCTGTTTACTAACTCAAAGATATATTTGGTTATAATAGTAGTGTTTGTCTTGATTGTTGGTTGTTAGATATATATGTAGCTTTGGATAAGGAGCCATATTTGCTTAGTATGCCAAAATATCGAAGTAGATGAAATTCTCCAGAGTGGGGTTACACATCGAGTAAGAGACAACATTTTTTTTATTTTAGTAGAGTTGGGTGGTTACCGTATTTGTGACGCTAAAGTTACAATTAGATTTCGTCGTCCCAGTGAGTGGGCGGTGGTGACTAGTGCCACTGCCAGTGGCAGACTGGCGGTGCAGGCGACAAAAATTAAATGTACCTTGTATCATTAAGTTCGTTTGACCATATTTGGTTTGTTGATAAGGATTTCGACATATTTTGATTGAGTTAAATATTAGTCGAACATTTATCAGAACAAGTCGAATATTTTATTATTTTAATATTTTGACGATTTTCAATTTGTTCGGATAGAGTTAATCTGAGCTAAGTAATTTTCTAAATAGATAAAATGCATATAGTTAATTGCATTTACGGTATTAAGTGGGATTGGGGCGTTACATCTTCTATGTTTAAGTTGGATGGTCCATTTATACACAAAAAAAAATTGTGATCTTGCGTCCGTACATGTGATACACAAATGTATATATGCTAGGTTTGATGAAGGCTATACCTTACATTACCTAGGATCTAATACTGTGACAGTCACTTGATTTACAGTGCACGATGACTCGACTTGCTTGCTCGAGGATGATCCCGTTTCAGCTGGTCTCATGCCTAGGCAAAAACCGGGGTTCTTAGGCTGCAGCAGTGATGCAGTTTCACTACTCAACATCAAAACCACAGAGGACATAGTAGGCCTATCTTCTGCTCGCTCTTGGACGCATAAAAGCCCTACCTGCATGCACCTCAACACCTCAGATTCCGAAAATGAATCACCAACTGATGAGTCTATAATATCCAGCGAGCGTCCTTCATTCCACAACTGCCAAACCTGGGAACATTACAAAGTCTGTGTTGGTATAGTTATGAGGAAATTTCATCACAATATGAACATAGTTTCTTTTTTACTTACATGTCCTAGGAGGTTTAGTTCATTATTCGAATAGTAGAAACCCCTGTTCTTTTGACCGCTAACAATCTCTAACACTAGAACACCGAAGCTAAACACATCCGACTTCACTGAGAAAAGACCGTCCATTGCATATTCCGGAGACATATAGCCACTGCAGATCATCAACAAAGTGAAAATTAGTATAAACATATACATGGTGACTAGCTAGGACTGTCAAGCAATTTTCATAAGCTTTTAGTGTGGTACGGTACTCACTATGTTCCCACTACTCTTTTTGTATTGGCTTCTGTCTGATCCTGACCAAATATCCTCGCCATTCCAAAGTCCGATATCTTGGGGTCCAATTCTCCATCAAGTAAAATGTTGCTAGCCTTGAGGTCCCTGTGGATAATTCTGAATCTCGAATCCTGGTGAAGATACAGAAGCCCTCTAGCAATCCCACATATAATGTTGAAACGCTTTGGCCAATCCAGCATAGACCTTTTCGCTTTATCTACATCCATTTTCAACTTAAACTCATTTCCAACTTCAAGTTCTTTGATACAAGGAAACCTAAACAACTGCAGCATCAAAATTTAAGGTGAAGTTGAGGTCTGCACAAACCGAACAAGAAAGCATCGAGACTTCTGTTCTCCAAGTATTCATAAACGAGCATCTTTTCATCTATATCAACGCAGCAGCCAAGAAGACGAACAAGATTTCTGTGTTGAAGCTTTGCAATCAACTTGACTTCATTCTTGAATTCTTCAGTTCCTTGTCCAGAGTTTTTAGAAAGTCTTTTCACCGCGATCTCTTGACCTTCTACCAACCCCTGCATTAGCCATCATACCTTATGCCATGTTATATCCTTGTTGCATTTGCAAATTTTTAAAATGTTAGTAATTTGCAACATAATGTCTACCTTGTAAACACAGCCGAAACCACCTCGTCCCAACATATTTTCATCAGAGAAGTTGTCTGTAGCCGCTGCTATAGTACTTAAATCAAACAATGGCAAATCTAGGTCATCATTGCTCCTGTCACCGGAGTAGGACTCCTTCTTGCTTGAGATTACCACACTATTATTTAGCAGAAAATCCTGGCTTCTTTCAAGAGGACCTGTTCATAATAAGTCACCAAGATACAAAAAAAAAAAAACTTAATTAGTACGTAGGTGTTATACTTATAAGTTCTTCGTTTTGTTGAACATGTACAAAGATCCACTAGACTAGTACCTCTTGATTCTTTTCTTGTTACGTGGCTACCTGAATTCCTCCTCCTCTTCACAAAACAGATTACAAGTCCAGCTGATAGCAGAATCACACTACCAACTACAATGCCTACAATCATGACCGTTTGTTTTGTTTTCCCATCACCATCTGAAAACAAAGTTACAAAGAAATTAACTTACTCTTGCATCACTGCATGGCCGTACAATAGAAATTACCAAGTTAATTATCAAGTAAAAGTGGGATATAAAAGTTCGGTGACTCACAAATCCACATTTACATATATGCAAAGGACTAGCTCAAAGAGGCACCATTGATACTTTAACGTCAAAAAAATCTATTCAGTTACAAAAAAAAAAACGGAGAGTCGAGCTCCGGAGAAACAGGAAGGCTAGGATTTCTCTCATAGCCTTGCTCCTCCGGCGGCCGCAGCGCTTGCTTAGGTGGCGGCAAAGGGCTTTCGTGTGGTTTTGGTCTGAACTTCTTTAGGCCTGGGTTTGGGCCAGGTTTTTTGGGTAGGTGGGGTCTCTTAGATTTTTACCTCAACCCAAGTTGTAGTAATTTTCTCTAGGATCTTCGGCCCGGACCAATTGTTGGACTTGGTCTTTGGGTCTAGTTTTTAGCGGGCTACGACCCGTTTCAAGATGCATTACTGTTCAGACTGGTCTCGACTCTTCTTAACCGAAGAGGAGTAATGTAAATATTTTTCGTTGTATCTAATTATTGTTGTAATGTATTTTTTTGTAAAAAAATAAAATAAAAAGGTACCATTGATGTGCACGCATACCTAACCCACCAACGAAAAAAGGTCCACAGTACTACTTTGTTTCCGGACAATTGTTGGACACAAACAGCTATGAACATAAATGAATCATTGGCAAAATTGGTAAATCTGTGAGATTAGACATCTTCGACTCTCACTAGCTATGAAATTTGAGATGGTCCTGTTTCATACAAAATGAAAAGAAGAGTAACGGTGCGGACTCCTCGGCAGCAAACAGCAAACAATATCACTATAGGCAACTGTTATATCTTTTTCTAAAATCGGTTGAAACTTGAAAGTGAAATTTTGCTTTAAATAAATAGGAATCGAATTGACTAGACAACTCCAACCCTACGTACGGAATGTATGATATGAAATGGATATTCCTAAGGAACGCGCTTCACGTGCGACCCCAATTCTGAAAAATTGCAACTTAGGGTTTAGGCTGTTGGTATTCCTCCTGTGGATCTTTGGCTGATGTCCATCGTGGTTTTCGAGCTACAATCATGAACTTTCACTCGACTGTAGAATCTACTATGATAAGAATCTTGGAGCGACAGAGAACTACCATCAAAATCCTCAAAAAGTGTGTATGTGGATCATTACCTATTGGTTGAACTCAACAAATTCTATAACGAGTGATGATGTTAATCTGCATTTTGTAACCTACAAGGACAGTCATTTTGTCTGCGCAAAAGTTATTGGCCTTTGCTGTAATAACCAATCATCTGTTGGCATTGAAAGCTGCGATCGCCCCCAAAATTAGAAGTCGAATTGCGCAAGATCCTTCCTTGATTCACACATTCTAGGACTGGCACTCACTCAGGTACTCATTACTCTATAATTAGTGCTTGTCGTTTATGTAAGATGTCTCCTTTATAGCTTAGACAACCTAGATTGGATAAAAAATTTGGGACGTTCCATTTCGTCCAAGTTAGGATTTTTACTTGGTGTATTAATGTTGTCGGATTCGTTGCATGCGAGCTTTGATGATGAAAACTCATGCATCAATTAGCTCAATCTTTCCATATAAATGGCCCCTTACTTGGTTTTTCTCCACAATCCACCACTTTCAACTTTCTGCAATCGATTCAGTGTTTGTTACCTCCTAGAAACCTCATGGATTATAGTTCAAACTCTCAAGCTATAGCTGCTAACACCAGAAATCGCTATCCCTCTCGTCAAACCCAATTCCAACGCCCTGGTCCTAATGACCCACTTATAGAGTTCTCTCTCGGTGAGGCCAAGTTTTTCATAGACCAAAATTGATAGTCGCAAATTTATGCGTCTATTTGGTGTTCAATTCATTCTCTATATTTACTTTATTGTTATTTAGTTGAGCATTTTAATTATATTTATTGTTTTATAGGTTTTGTGGAGGAATAAAGGAAAATGAAGTAAAAGAGGGATTCCTAGCTCAATTTGCATTGAAGAAGGAGTTTTGTGCAATTATAGAAGCATATTCCTATATGGACTCTAAGAGATCAATTGGGGGACATATATAAACCTATTTTAGGTTTTTGGAAAGGCTAATCAGAAATTAAAGAGAAAAACTCGAGCAGAAGAGAGAGCAAGTCGTAAGGGACCCGAGCAGCGTTTTCGATCCATCGAAGAATCCTTCTACGGTCCATCGAAGTTGGACGACAGCTTCAATTTTTCATCCCTTCTTGACTTGTAAACTTTATGCCTTGTTTTGATTCATTTTTAATTATGAATTTTAGTAGTTAAACTCATTGTTAAGGGGTTGCTTGAAACCCCGTACATGAAGTCTTTCTAATTCATACACTTTAATGTAGTTTTGCATATTCAAATCAATTGAGGTTTCTTTTTCTATATGACTCACTGTATGAATTCTTGTATGTTTGCTTTGGTGACCAACTTAGTAAGCATGTTAGGATTCTATTGTCATGAGATACGGGCGACTAAAGATTATGGTTCTTCCACCGGATTCTCTATAGTGATATGCCGATTTTACCGTTGGGTGATTGAAACCCTAGGTCTAGTAGGACACACATATAGTGTACATGTGAACTCTTGTAGATTCTCAAACCTTTTCTAGAACTTAATACTTTCTTCTTTGTAAACCTTGGGGTCCAATGACTATGGGTTCAATAGAGGGATAGATGTGGGGGTGGTCCATGACAAACTCACATAGGCATAAGGATTATGTAATATGATGTGTCGTGTCTATCATCCTTCCTGGGATCTTTCGTTGATTGGATATGTGCATTAGATTAAATATGTATTAGATATATGGAATGGTGGTGGTGGATTGCATTCCTCTTAACCCATTAATCATATAGTTTAAACTCATTGCATTCATAACCATATTTACTTTCAACATTTAGTTTATGCATTAGCTGTAGCTTAGTCGATTCAGTTCGGTACCCAAAACAATTTCGAACACCCTCAAATTTTGTGTGGTAGTCCGCCATTGTGTATATAATATTGTATCCAAATTTAGTAGTATTTGAGTCTGTGTAGAGTAGTTTCGTAGTGTTATTAGTATTAGTCTTGTAAAGGAAAATTTGTTAGAGTATACACCCCAAGGAGTAGTCTGGCAAAGGAAAATTTGTGAGAGTATTAGTCTTGTATGAAAAGTTATTCTCTATATATTTCTACTACAGTAAACCGAAGCACAAGCAAAGAAGATTCCCTAAGAAAGCTGCGGAGGAAGAATTTTTGTTGGTTGAACGAGAAGCTGATGAAGAGGAGGTGTTTCCTACTGACAAAGTAGTTGGACCAGAGCTGAAGCAACATATATCTAGCAAGGTGATGCTTGTTTTTACCCAACCAGGAATGATTCCTTTTAATTATCATGGAAACGATGAATCAGTGACTGAAAACAATGGCAAAGGGAAGGAGCCGTTTGTCTCTGCTCTTAAGGGAAATTATGCTGGCAGGGGTAAGACTTGCACTGGAGGCAGTGGGAGAGCCACTACTGGTGTGCGCTTTGTGGCTGGTTACAACACAAATAACAAGGATGGAAGGACCTATACGGAAATGACAAAGGGTGGTCGTGGAGGACGCAACACAATTATGATTGGGAAATCTGCTGCTGCTGGAGCCCAGAAGGCTATTTCTATCAACGCAGGCCACGAGGATGTGGTGAGTGATTTTCCAGACTTGGACTCTGAGTCTATGATCTCTATCTCTTATATGGATATGTTTCAAAACCTTACAGTATCTCCTAAGTTGCCTGATCTAAATCTAGATCCTAACTTAGTGTTTGATCCCTTGAGTGATTATTCCCCATCTACTGCTGTAGACTTTTATGATTACTAATTTGATATTAACATGGACTTCAACCAGGAGAAATTTGAGGATGCTATGGACAAGACTTTCCCTCCTCTCTCCCTAGCTAACTCAAGAAAATACAAAGGCTTTGGAAATGACCTCATGGAGGTGAGTTCTGGCTTTATTCCAAGGAAAAGGACTAGGGAGATGATGAAGGAGTGGGAAGCTAACCCGGACAATGCTATGGTTGCTGATGCTGGTTGTTTAAAATTTGTTGAATGAAGATTGGTGTATGGAATATCCAGAGGAGTTCATGGAACAACTTTAGTTCACAAGCCAGTTACTATGCTTTTAGTTTATGTTTGGATGTTCTCTGTGTCCTAGACACAAGAGCTTCTTTTATTTTTGGAAATAAAATCTGTAGGAAATTACCTTTTGAACATTTTAGGGTAATTTCTTCTGTAGGTCAGAGCGGTGGTATGTTTCTTTGTTGGAATGACTCTAATGTTAATGTTATCCTTTGCCATGATCACTTTGTGCATTGTATCATACTAGTAAGAGTACAAAAATTGAGTTAATTGGTACTTTTGTTTATGCTTGCCCTCAAAAAGAAAAAAAACTTGAGTTGTGGAACTTAATTGCTAAACTTAAATCGGATAATGATGAGAATCGGTGCATTGCTGGTGACTTTAACACGATAACTTCTTTACATGAAAAGATGGGTGGAAATGCTATTTTTACAAGATATATGATGAACTTCAATTATTTTATGAATGATTGTGGTGTTGATTCTGTCCCTAGTAAGGGAGTCTCCTTCACTTGGACTAACAACCACAAGGATCGTACTTTTATGTTTGAAGACTTGACAGATTTTATATGAACACCTCTGGTCTTAGAAATTTTTCTCAACTGAAGCTTCAAATATACCTATTAATGGCTCGGACCATAGTCTCATCTTTCTCTCCCTGGAGAACAGGAAATCTAATGTGAGCAAATGGTTCAAGTTTGAAGCTATGTGGCAATCTCACCATAGCTTCAAAGGAAAAGTGCAGGAATGTTGGAGCCAAGATTTGGACCAAAATTCTGTGAAAAACTTGGTTGTTGTATCCAATGTTTTTATCCATAATATGAAAATCTGGAATAAACATGTGTTTGGTAACATATTTAACAGGTTGCATGAGGATAGTGCTAACATCCAGAAGCAACTAATGGTAACACCAGACTCTAATTACCTCCAGGGAAAGAAAAATCAAATTGAAGATGAGATAACCTCTTACCATAGAAATGAAGAAATTTTTTGGGCTCAAAAACCTAAGATTGAGTGGCTGGAGGCTGGGGAAAAAAATACCACGTTCTTCCATACCCAAGCCACTGTGAGATAAAAAAGAAATAAGATTGAAAAATTAAAGATGCTCAGGGGAATTGGATCACTGATCCCTATGATATTATATAGCTTATTATCTCTGACTTTAAGCTAAGATTTATTGCCTGTAGAGAACCAAACCAGGCATACATGAATAATTTTATTGATATTATCCAACCTTGCATTACTTTTGATGATAACCATGCTTTGATTCAACCTGTTTTGAATGCAGAAGCCTATGATGTTGTTTGCTCAATTGGAGCTTTCAAGGCTCCTAGACCTGATGACATCCACTTTTTCTTCTACCAGAAGAGTTGGCCTGAGGTAAGTAAAAAAGTTGTTAACATGGTTAATCAAATTATTGAGCATGTTGATTCTATCCAACTCTTGAATCATACCTACATTGCCCTTATTCCTAAGATTCAGGAACCTGATTCTGTAAATCACTTAAGGCCTATGTGTCTTAAAAAATTCTAACAAAGATTCTTGCGAGGAGACTGAAGCCCCTGCTTAAGAAATGCATATCTCAGAACCAAGGAGCTTTTGCTCTAGGAAGATCCATTCAAGACAATATCCTCATTGCTCATGAAATCTTTGATGATTTCAGAAGAAAAAAGGGAAGAAATGGAGCTATGGCTCTAAAAGTTGATCTTGAGAAAGCTTATGACTTTCTAAGTTGGAAATACATTAGAGGCTGCCTTAAGAAATTTGGCTTCTGTGATTCTTGGATTAATATATATTGTCCTTAACTGTATCTCTATAGTGTCTTTCTCTATTATTGTTAAAGGTCAGCCAGAGGGATATTTTAACCCCTTTAGGGAAATTAGGCAAGGTGACCTCATCTCTCTTTACATTTTTATTCTATGTATGGAGCCCTTGATAAGGCATTTAAATATTTGTGAATGTAATTCAAAAAGTCATATTGGAATCCTTATAGCTCAAAAAGATTTTAAAATTTCTAACCTGATGTTTGTCGATGACTGTATAATATTTTGTAGAGCTACTCCTATTGCAGCTAGGAATGTTTTATCTATGCGTAATAAATTCTCTGCAGCCTCTGGTCAGAGAATTAACTTTCAGAAATCTTCTATCTATTTCTCTGATAAGGTTAGAGCAAGTGTAAAAAATGATATTGCTCAGATTGTTGGAGTTCAACACAAAAGCACTGTAGGAAAATATCTGGGAATCAATAACATTATTTTCTAGAAAGACTCTGTAAACAGCAAAGAACTCATCACCAAAATATCAAATAAATTAGCTGGCTGGAACAGAGACACCTTCTCAAAAGCTGGAAGAGCTACTCTGATTAAAGCTAGTCTTTCAAGTATCCCAAATCATGTCATGTCCTGCTTCAAATGCCCTGAAAAGGTTTGTAAAGAAATGAACAGATATGCCAGAGATTTATTTTGGGGAAATTTTTTGAAGCTTAATGACTTAAGCTGGAAATCTGTTTGTACTCCAAAGAGTTGTTGAGGACTTGGTATTAGGACAAGTTCTAGCTTTAATAAGGCTGCCATGGAAAAGCTTAAATGGAAGATCCTTACAAATCCTGAAAACTGGTGGGTGTAATTGATCAGGAAAAAATACCTGAGAAAGACTGAGTTTTTTAATGCTAAGAAGAAAGCCTCTTCATCAGCAGCTTGGAAAGAAATTCTAGATAGTAGAAATATCATTAGCTAAGGGATGAGATGCATTATTGGTAATGGAGAAAGTGTGAATTTTGGCAGGATCATTAGGTTATTCCTCATAGTCTTGCGTTAGAAGTAAAAAATCATGTAGTATGTCACATTATTTGAACTGATAAAGTCTGTGATTTCTTGCAGGACAACAACTGGAATAATCAGAAGCTAAACTCCTTCTTTGATAAGGATATCGTAGACTTAATCAATGGAGTGCCTTTACCTTTGGTGAACTCTGAAGACAATTTTGTGTGGGGCCCTATTCCAAAAAGAAAATTTTCGATTAAAACTGCTTCTTGGCTGCAGGATGCTGATTTGCAGGATACAAAAAATGAAGATTTGTTAAATGAGCTTTGGAGATTAACAATCCCTCCGAAAGCAAAAATATTTGGTTGGACTCTTCTCCATGAGAGATTAAAAACAAGGTAGAGGCTAAAAAAATTAAAAGTTTTAAACAACAGTATGTGCCCTATGTGCAACTCTTATGATGAATCCATGAATCATCTGTTTTGTGAATGTAGGTTTGCTAAAAGTGTCTGGAGTGTTAGTGGCTCCTTCACCCCAGTTGCTAATCAACACTACCACATAATGACTCATTGCCGGCTACTTTTAAGTCGCCGGCAATGTTTTTTAACATTACCAACGATTTTTTAACATTGCCGGCGACTTAAGTCGCCGGTAATGTCTTTTTTTTTTTTTTTTTTAGACATTGCCGGCGACATAAATGTATGTCGCCGGCAATGTCTCGATGGTAATGACATTGCCGGCGACTTAATTTATGTCGCCGGTAATGTCTTTTTTTTTTTTTTTTTTTTACATTACCGGCGACAAAAATGTATGTCGCCGGCAATGTCTTTTCCGGCAAGACATTACCGGCGACTTACATTTATGTCGCCGGTAATGTTAAAAAAAAAAATAAAAAAAAAAGACATTACCGGCGATTTTTCCGGCAAAAATCGCCGGTAATGTCCAAAAACATTGCCGGCGACATAAAAGTCGCCGGCAATGGGAAGAAATGTTGTAGTGCAACCCTTGATTAATCAGTTGAGATCTCTTCTAAGAGATAATCCTAATAATAAAATTCTCATGAAAAAGATTATTGTTACTTACTGGATTCTTTGGAAAACTAGAAATGATGTGATTTTCAGGAATGAAGCAGGCTCCCTAAGTATTGTGGTTGCTATTGCTGCAAAATTCTAGAAGGACTATAGACAAGTTAATGGGAAAGAAGCCTCTATTAAATCCTGTCCTGCTGCTATCAAGTAGCTCCCTCCCCCTACTGACCACTATAAACTTAACTTTGATGGTTCAATAGCTGGGGTTGGAGACAATAAGGCAGCTTGTGGCTTCATCATCAGAAACTTTGAAGGCAATCCCATTGTGGTAGGGGCAACAGCCATTGGAAGAACAAGCATCTCAGTTGCTAAAGGTGTAGCTCTAAAAGAGGGGCTTCTGCAAGCTAGGAGGAGAGGCATTTCCAATCTGCTTGTTGAAGGAGACTCCAACCTGATCATTCAATGCATTAAAGGGAAGTTCATTATCCCTTGAATACTAAAGACCACCATTGAAGAGATAAACAAAATTGCAAGCCACTTCAACCACATTGAGTTTGAGTATATTTACAGAGAGGCGAACTTTACGGCAGACAAGCTTGCTAACTTGGGCCACTCCTACAACAATCTGCATGTCTGGGAAAGTTTGATTCATGCGTGTGTTTTCCTAACTATCTAGCATGATGTTCATGGAAATGGATCCTCTAGAGAATCCTCTTTGTAGTTCTATTTTTCTTTCTTCAATATCAAGAAAAAAAAAAACTCCAACCGTAATCGGTACTCTCACCTATCATTTCCATGAAATAGATTCAAAAAGATAATTTAAAAAAAAAAGATAATTTAAAATAATTCTCTCTGGAGTCAAAATTTATAAAGGTGAAATTATTATCACGCATTATTAGGTTGTTATCCAGAAAATGTTTCTAAAACAAAACCTAAAGATGAAAGGACCACCCATGAGCTCTTGGACTCTTGGAGGTTTTTTTGCTCAACAAGACCTAGCTAAAACCTAAAGTGAGTAAATAATAGTCAAAAATTACGGCCAACGACCCCGGTCAGTACTTTACTACTTTTACCTGAAAACGTTTATGTGGCCGGCCATGTGTTCTGCCCCAAAGAAATAGTTTAAAGAGAAAAAGAATGACCCATAATCGGAATTTGCTTAGATTTATGGCTTTATTTTACGCAACCACTTGAGAAAGATTGTTCGAGTGGAGCTTTACCCTAGCTACATAAATAATAATAATAATAATAATAGTAATAATAATAATAATAATAATAATAATAATAATTCCAAGCATGAATCACAATCGGACAATATTTGAGTCCAAAGTTATTTGGACCTTAAGATTCAAACTCTTCTCATTTTTATCACTTTCGATTAGTGATTTTAAATTTGAGACTACTCATTGTATATATTATTGGTTGAAGATCAACTATACAAAAAATGAATTAAAATGGAGATAATTTGGATATCCGATCTTGCAAAATAAATTAACGGTTATTATTGTAATGCTAAAATTTACCATAACCGTTCATATGTTTTGCAAGATCGGATACACAAATGATCTTCACTTTGATTCATTTTTTGTAGAGTTGATCTTCAACTAATAATTTATAAAATGAGTGGTCTCAAATTTAAAATTATGAATTAAAAATAGTAAAAATGAGATGAGTTTGAACTTATTTTGACCCAACCAAAATCCGTCACAATCATGTCTTTGTCTAGTACAGTACCACCAAGTGACTAATGTTACACACAAAAGCACCCAAAAGAAAAACCAAATGGACTTAATCCCATGATATTGACATAGAGATAGATACCCTTGAGTAGTCGCAATATCATGAATAGTACAAAATTGGAGATTTTTGACATTTTGGAGTACCGTAGAACACATTCTGTACCCATATTTTTCATGCCTAAGAAATTGTTCATTGACTCGAAACAGTATAGGGTGGTTCCTCGATCATTTTCGTTCTCATATCCTACATCCTTACTTAATTAGCCAGCTAGTTACATTCTAACTAACTATTCCAAGTGAATGTGACGGTCAAAACCTCTGTGATCATTTAATTTTGTAATTCGTTAATTAATTGAACTATGAAGAGCATAACTAATACTGTAGTGACTCAAAGACTTTGAGGAAGATGATATATACTCAACTATCTAGGAATGTTTTTTTATATGTGATGTTCATAGGTGTCACTATATTAGCTAGATCAACATTAACATGAATAATAATCATAATTAATAAGAAAAATAATAGTGAAAAAAGAAAGTGGTACATACCTAGTTCAGAAGCCGCTAACCGGAGATAGAATTCTTGGCCGCCGTCGGCGTAGCTCCTCACATCGACCAACTCCCCAAACCACATCACGCAACCACTCCCACCGTTCTGAATCCTCGCACTCGAAAAACCACTACACGAACAGTTCCTCAAACACTTAACCCTACACTCTTCCAACCCCATCTCCAAGTTCACCCACGCGCCGCCGCTCTCCGGCAGCTTCACGTTCTCCATCTTCATGAACCTATCACTATTGCACTCCAGATTAGTCTCCCTCTCACACCCGTCGGAGCCGTCTCTCAGGCTCCACGCTGACGGGTTCTTCGGCCGGAACCCCCTCATGCACTTACACACCGGCGAAGCGTTGGTGTCGCAGACGCCGTAGGGCCCGCACTCGGCGTAGTCGTCGCATTGGTCCTTGGGAGCGTACCAGAACTTGTTCCATTGCTTCCTGCTCTCGATCCACGTAAACCGCTGAAGCTCGCCGTAGTTACTTATCACCAGCCTCGAGTTCAAAGACGGTTCTTCATCACTGGTTTCCTGTTTCGAGAAGGAATAGTACACTTCCGAGTCGTTGTTCACGAAGTTGAACCCTATACCGTTTGAGTCGGCGTTCATCTCCGGGACGCCGCTGAATCTGAGTCCGTTCCAAGGACCGCTTCTGTATTGTACGGTGGACTTGCGGCGGAGGAAAACCTCCGGGAAGCCGCGGTAGTCTAGCTTGAAAGAGTATTCTCCGCTCGAAGGGTCTTCTGGACTTTTCCACGAGGTTAAATACCGGTCGAGGTTTGTGTTCAAGTTCCAACCGAGCTTCATCTCCGGGAGTAAAGTGTTGGTGGGATAGTCGAAGCTCTGCCATAGATACACGTTAGGGTTGATTTCGTTGGCTTCTTTTAAGACAAGGTTGCCGGAATCCAAAAGCTGCAACACTGGATTTTTAGGTAAACCAACGGTCTCTGATTTTTCGCTCGACCAAGATGTGTTTCCAGATTTGTCTACTAGGGCAAGGTTTCCTTCGTGGAATATTATGAGACTTGATGAGTTGCTTGAAAGGGGGTTGTCTCTGTTGGCTACCCAAACAACGGTTCGTTCTTCGATCTTCTTGTACCATATGCCTAAGTACCATCTTGCATCCGTGCTTGGTTTGAAGAAACCCAACTCGAAAACCTCGCCGGCAGAGACGAGGGTCTGGTTGGTTTGGAGGGATTCAGTTGCAGACAAGGTTTCTTTGGATGTGGCAATGGAGAAGAAAGTGAAAAGAGTGAGCAGGAGGAGGAGGAGAATGGTTGGAAAGGAATGGTGCTTTGTTGAAGTGCTCATTGTTGGTGGAAAGCATGCGGGGAGTAATTGGGTTTGTTCATTGTGAAGAAGACATGATGCATTGATGCATATATTCAATTTATGGTAGGTAGTATGGTATCTTTTGTCCCCCTGATAGGCAAACTCATAAAGGGAAAGAGAGCTAGTATGAAAGAATTTTTCTTTTGATCTTTCTTATTCCTTGTTCCATGGCTTTTGAATGAGAGAATTTAAATGTGGTAGCATGATGGAACTTACCCATGTAACCAAAACTTTCCATAATTGAACTGGTAAATTATCCTTCTATTTGCGTATGGTTGGGATAATAGACACACATTTTCCCCGTTTTAAAGTTGTTGTAAATTTGTAATTGAATTTCAACTTTCTTAGAGCAACTCCAGCAGATTCTCTATAAATCATTTCTAGCTAAAATATAAAGATTTTCTCTTAAAATTTATTCCAGCAGCTCCCCTATCTTATTAGTCAATTTAGGGATTCTCTATATTTCATGTTTTCATCCCCTATTCTTATACCGAAAACATGAATTATAGGTAACGAAACATTCAATATTGTAATTAATTCTTTCCTTCTAGATTGCAAATGTAATTAATAATTATATTAATAAATAAATATGTTATTATCAACCAATCAAAACTAAGCATGTGTTTAGGTCTAACTACATTTTAAGTAATATTGTTGGAGTAAATTTATACAAGTGATTAGCTAAAATAAGTTTCGGCTTTATTTTTGAACAAAATAAGCAAACTTTTCGTGACATTATTGGAGTTACTCTTATTAAGGTGCTTCGCTTTGTTAATTGAGATTAAAGAAATTTAAATGTATGTAAAGTCTGTAAATTATATCTCGATGATAGAAGTGACAGCCGGTCACCACCGTTTTGGCGGAGAGCTTTTCTCTCGATGCTAAAACCCTAGGCGGCTAGTCCTTCCCAAATTTCACCAAAACTGGTCTGGTGGCAGCCTGGTTTTGGCTAGCCTTTTGGCTTGCCAACACTGTTTGGCTTGCTGCTGGATGGGTATCGAGATCCCATAGCTATTTTGAGTGAGGTTCTGAATTTGGTTTGGCTGATTTGGCTCATGTGCTGGTTCTTTAGAGGCTGCCATCTACAAAAACATGGTGTTGGATTGGAGATCATAGCTTGTCGGGTTGGCCTTGAGTTGTCTGGGCAGGCTTGTGTTTTCCAATGTGGGGAGCGGTTTGAACGGTGGCGTCGTTGTTCAGTGTGGTGTTGTGGCAGGATGGACATGGTGCGACGTACGCTATCTGACTACGACGTGGAGGCCAATGGTGGTGCATCGTGTTTTGCTGGTTGGTGTTTTGCAAGATCATGGGTCGGGCGGACTTTGCTAGGCTAGGTTTGGGTTCTCTCCCTCTTGGGCTGCTACGGATGATCAAGGCACTAGTGTGTTTTTTTATGCCTTGTGATAGAGGGGTAATTTCATCTTTGGTGATCTCTAAATATTTTTTTGAGGTTCTAATTAACTATACCACAATTGCGTGTTTAGATAGAACACTTTAGTTTGAATTTATGCCTGGTTATTGTCAAGATGAGCTTAACGTATGTTGAACTCAATGTTTTAAAAAGTAGTATTTATTCCTTAAGGTTCTAATGGTTTAGTCTGATCATTAAGATCTTCCTGGAACGTATGTATTACTTTCGGTAACCTTCTTAATGAGAGAGTTTATTTTAAAAAAAGTCTGTAAATTATATATTTATTGTTGTGTTTTGGCTTTATAACATCAGAAGCCCTAATTAAATTTGGAAATTTATAGGCAAGTCAATACAAGTCTTCTTTTGTGTTTTTCTCTTAACAACTCTTCTTAATTATAACCTCTTCTTTTGTACTATTATAACGAATGTAAGAAAGAACGCAGATTTACGTGGTTCACTAATGATATGTTAGCTACATCCACGGGAAAAAGGAGAACAATTTTATTATCTTGAAGAAACAAGATTACAGAATATCACACTAGATTAAATAACCTAAATGATATATATATACACCCCCGAATGGTAGGCCCAACAAAAAACCTAAACCCAACATAACACGGATTAGTTCAGTGAGGCCCCCATATGCTACCGGCATACAAACCTGATTCAAGGCATATTAACAAATCTCCACATTGACTTGAATCCTCTCACAAATAACCAGATGCACCATAACAGTGCCAGATGTACTATCATCTCCTCTGCCCCAGATGTTGCCCCCAAAGGGCAACTAACGCCTTCCACTGTTTGATCTTCTTCCCTGTTTGATCTTCATCTAACGCCTTCCACTGCTTGAAATTTGTAAAAGCGTCACTTTTATGCTTCATCATAATCACCCAAGTCATTCTTGAGAAATCATCAATCATTGACACCAAATATTTGTGACCTCCTAAAGACTCAACGTGAGAGGGACCCCAACAGTCAGAATGAATGTAATCAAATGTGCCTTTTGTTATGTAAATTGCTTTAGGAAACTTGTTGTGATGTAATTTTTCGAAGACACAATGTTCACAAAATCTAAAGTCCTTGACCTTGTGGCCACCAAGAAGATCCCCTTTTGACAGAATTTGCATCCCTCTTTCACTCATGTGACCGAGTCTCATTTGCCATAATTAACTTGGTCATATCATTCTTGTGAACCTCCGATGATGCAACAATAGCAAAACCTGACAGCGTAGAACCTTGCAGAATATACAAAGTACCTCGCTTGACACCTTTCATAACCACATTAGAACCCTTGCATATACGTAGAACTCTACCTTCACCTTTGAAACTGAAACCCTTATTATCCAAATAACTCAGTGATATCAGATTCTTTGACATGCGTGGAACATGCCTAACATCGTTCAATGTACATAATTTACCATCATGTGTCCATATTTTAATTGAGCATATTCTAACCACCTTGTAGGTAAAACTGTTAGCCATAGAAACGTTGCCTCCATTGACCTGCTCATAGGTAGTGAACCACTCTCTGTGCGGACATATATGATAAAATGCCCCAGAATCTAAAATCCACACATTAATGTGATGTGTATGATCATCAGCAATTAAGGCAGTATCCTCTTCTGAATTGGTGTCATCTGCTGCTACAACAACAGTACTTGATGGTTTCCCCTGTTGCTTCTTCTTTGGACATTCCCTTTTTCCAATGTCCCTTATCTTTACAATAGTTACAGACATCGTTGGGTTTAGGACCCTTAGAAACTAGTTTCTTGAAATTCTTCTTCTCTGAGTTTCCATGTCCCTTACTCCCACTGGCTACTAACCCAGCAACCTGATTATCTGAACCTGTACCAGTCGCCTTATGACGCAGCTCTCTGGTATGAAGAGATGATCTAACCTCCTCTAAAGTCACAGTATCTCTCCCAACAATAAAGGATTTCACAAAATTCTCATATGATAATGGTAAAGATACCAACAGAATTAAGGCAGCATCCTCATCCTCGATTTTAACATCAATATTACGCAACTCTAATATAATTGTGTTCAATTGATTTAAGTGATCTCTTAGAGGCGCACCTTCTTGTATTCGCAGACTAAACATACTTGTTGGTTAAAGACTTCGTTATGTATAGACTCTCAAGCTTCAACCACAGACCAGATGCAATTTCCTCCTCTGCGATCTCAGTGATGATATCGTCTGCAAGACACAACATAATAGTCGAGTGTGTCTTCACCTCCAGACTGACCATCTTAGCGAATTCGGGATCCTTTGAATTTTTCATCAGCGGCGCCCACAACCCTTGTTGCTTTAACAAGGCTCGCATCTTGACCTGCCATAATTTGAAACTGTTCATCTCCGTAAATTCGTCGATCTTCACATTCAACCTAGCTAGACATCCTGACTTGGCTTTGATACCAATTTGTTATAACATATCATTAGTGAACCACGTAAATCTGTGTTTTTTTATTACATTCGTTATAACATATACGTTATTATGTAACATTAGAAAGCATATTAAGCGTGTATCATGTATTATTAAAGGGACTAATTAATGTCATTCACAATTCACACTAGCTAATGTTAATTTCTTTCCGATAGTCAAGAGTTGCAGCCGCTTTGGAAACACAGAATCAAACGTAAGTTTGGAAGGAGACTTTAAGAAATGGACCAAATTCAAGATAGATAGGTACGTGCCACCACAAACAACAGAAAGAAACAAGCTACAAAGTCTTGGTGCAGAATTTTTGTTTCATACTTCATGCCAAACTGCCAAGAAGCCAGGTCGAGGTGCACATGTTTCATTTTGTTTGGATAAAAAAACAATTTTAATTTTAGGTAAATCAATTTTTAAATTCCATACCAAACTATATATTCTTTGAGAAAAATCTTCAAATGGTACCCAGATTAGACAATTCATATTTTAGTACTTAGTCTTTTAAAAAGACCCAAACAGTACATGTACTTATGCAATGTGGCTCGAAATAGTACCTTGTAAGGGTAAAAGAGTCAAATTACTAGTTTTATTTCCTTTTTAACATTTTTACATATTTTTACGCATTTTTGAAGCTTAGTGGGCCAATAATTTGTTTGTTCTAATGATTACAATTTAAGATTTATTCTCTATACTCAAAGGTAAACAATTATTTTTCACCATAGAAAATGTCTCACTTTGAAAAAGTACATGATTTAAGTTCTAAACTTACAGGGGTGTATTGGATTGAGATTTTAATAGACAATTTTGGAGTGTCAAGATTTTATGGATTTGTAGGATTTTAAAGACTATTAGGATTATATGGACTAGACTTTCAAGATTCTGGAATTTTTAAAAAGAGTCTTTTGACTTTATTTATAGACTATTAGGATTATCTAGACTTTATTTAAAGACTTTTTGGACTTTTTGAAATATGGGCTTTATAAATTTGCTAGCTAACACACAGGCCTGAGTTGAAAAACCCAAACTAGCTAGCAGGCCTAATCTGAAAAAACCCAAACAAGTCTAACGTCATTTTAACAGGTATATAACCTTACGATCAAAAAACCATCATACATGCCTTATCTAATTTTATTAAAACCATATTGAACTAAATACTTCATCTAATTTTACTGATAATCAAATTAGACCAGCAAAAAACAAAAGAGGAAAAGAAGAGCAAATAAACGAACATATTCAAAAGTTTTAAACCAACAAGCAAAATCAATATGCTAATATCTCTCTCTCCACATATGGTCAGCTATGTTTAGTCTCCATGCATTAGCATCCTCTCTCTGCTGCTCCTGAGTTTGTGAAACTAGTTCATCAAGTTCCTCTTCAACAATCGGGGATGATGACAATGCAGATTCTCCTTCAATAGGAAATTCATCAGATTGACATTCTTTGCGAAGAAAGTTGTGGAGCGCTACACATGCCAACACTATCTCTACTTGTGTCTTAAATGGAAATGGAGGTGCCGATTTAAAAATGGTGAATCGGGATTTAAAAATGCCAAATATTCTCTCGATCACATTTCTCAAAGACGCATGGCGGAGATTGAACAATTCTTTTCCATTTTCAGGATCATTCCCATTACCTGCAAAATCTTGGAGATGATACCGCACACCTCGATATGGAGCTAAAAATTGACGTCGATTAGCAAATCCACAATCTACTAGGAAATATTTACCTAATTATAAATACACGACCAGCAGTTATTACCCAACAGTACCACACAATAAAGCATTGGCTATTTAATTATATTATATTTTAAATTTTAAAAAAAACTAACATTTACACTACAACATTTCTTCCCATTGCCGGCGACTTTTATGTCGCCGGCAATGTTTTTGGACATTACCGGCGATTTTTGCCGGAAAAATCGCCGGTAATGTCTTTTTTTTTTTTTTTAACATTACCGGCGACATAAATGTAAGTCGCCGGTAATGTCTTGCCGGAAAAGACATTGCCGGCGACATACATTTTTGTCGCCGGTAATGTAAAAAAAAAAAAAAAAAAGACATTACCGGCGACATAAATTAAGTCGCCGGCAATGTCATTACCATCGAGACATTGCCGGCGACATACATTTATGTCGCCGGCAATGTCTAAAAAAAAAAGACATTACCGGCGACTTAAGTCGCCGGCAATGTTAAAAAATCGTTGGTAATGTTAAAAAACATTGCCGGCGACTTAAAAGTCGCCGGCAATGAGTCATTATGTGGTAGTGTTACCTTGTGGGACTTTAAGTCCATTCCTCCTTGATAAAGCATCATTTAACACTTTGGAATCATGAGCTGAACCCTCCCACCCGGCAAGGACGTACATGAACTCCAAATCAAAGTTACATGCTGCTAATACATTTTGAGATATATTTCCATGACGATCACGAAAACTGCTATTATCACGTCCCATCACCGTTGTCGGAATATGTGTCCCATCAATAGCTCCAATGCAATCCTAAGATAACATAAAGCATGATGATGGTAATGATTTAGATACATGAAATACAAGAATAATACAAATGACAATTTACATATAATGAAATAGTATAATACTTACCTTGAAATAAGGGAGAAACTTTGTATTTTCCCTTATTTTAGCAGGCACCATTGGTCCGGGTTTGGTCATCATGTCCTTTGACAATGTATTCAAAGCCTTCAACATTTTGTGAAAATTTTCACTAGTCGCGAACTGTGATCGACGAAAATTATTGCGAATAACGCAATAACAATGATTTTGGCCGACAATTTGTAGGAATTGTCCAAGCATTTCTTCAACACAAATAAACCTTGTATCTTCCAAGTGTGTTTTTTCTCTAAGGATGTTGCACAATTTGCAGAACACATCAGGGTACATCCTATATACTCTTCGGAATATTGCAGGATCATCATTCAATGCCCTATGTATATAGTTATATCCAAAAACATTGTTGATTCGTCGCGGGTTTAGTGGACGTTCAATTTGTCTACCAGCCTCAATAACCCTAAGCTCATTCACCACATGTATTACTGCTTGAACTGCCATTACCAAAATCTTGATGGCTTCATAAAACTCATGTATTTCATTATCTTCTTCTTCACTCATTTCATCATCATTCATTTCTTCATCCTCTAAATCATTACCTCTATACATCCTATGCAAAAGAAAAATGAAATCCATCAATGTATCAAACCAAGATCTAGTTCAACTAAATTGTAGAAAATTCTAAATAACAATTATATCAGCCAAAATATAAGGTAAACTAAAACACACTTTCAAAACATTCGAACTACAACAATCCAAACTGGCATCATAGTTCATCAAACCCAACATCTAGTTCAACTAAAGTGTAGAAAATTCCAAATAACATTCCAAATAACTTTCAAAAAACACTATGTTGCCAACTTCAAGTTGAAGAGTATCCAACCTGATCGTTCTTCTGGTGTCATCTTAAAAAACATGTCCTTCTTTGTTTTAGTGTTAAGCAACTCGACAGCCCTGAAACGAGTATTGTTGTCCAAATCTGGTATATCTTTTAAAGCATCCCATATTGTAGTTTCTTTCTCAATCTCTCTGTCTCTCTCTCTTTTCTCCATCAGATTGTAGATCCTTTCGAAGTTGGTAGAAATTGAATCAATGCCTATAGAAAGATTATCTAGAACCCTTGCATGATTGTTGGTCCCGTTAGAGCTTGAACTCCCTTCATACTCGGATCTGCTTCGCTTACTTTGACCTGTCTTTTCTTTGTTAAACATTGAGCCTAAAGGGGCCTCAAAAGGAGAAGAAGGTTCGAGGGGTGATGAAGGTTGGAAGGACTCGTCAAAGGTATTATTTGGTGGTGCTATGAAAGCATTGCTAGCAGCATCATATGGAAACTTTTCCATCCCAGAAATTGTATTTTCTTCATTCCCTAATATACTTGCATCAGTATCATCAGCACCTAATGCCATTGAGCCATTCCCAATAGCAGTTCCAACCCCAACAACAAGTTGCAAGTCGTCATAATCAACACTACATTCTGTCCGAAGTTTCTTGTGGCTTGGGTGGGACTAGAAAAAAAAAACATACATTTTGTTAATATATCAGCTACACATAAAATGTTATAGTAACTACAGGGTGCCAAAATTATTGAAAATCATGAACTAAGCTCACCTTCAAGTATTCTTCCCATACTTCATCACTAGCCGTGACTTTCTTTCCAATTGGGTCCCAACCAAAACCGGAGGTGTTACGCACCAGCTCGTTCAATTTGTTATATTGACTCTTGAACCATTTCATTCGGCTCAGGTAATTGTTATAGGTTTTGGGAAACCTAGTTTTTGCATTAAGACGAGGAAGTATGAAGTTTTCTACATTAAGCTTGCTTAAAGATCCATTCGCATCGCGCAACCCATTTTTCATAGCTTCAGCCAACAACCCCAACAACAAGTTGCTATCATCCATGGTCCACTGTTGATAGGTATCAGCTTTTCCCTTTCCTTTGCCATTTCCATTTTGTGAATCCTCCATTTCCATCTCAACTAGCTAGTAGTACAATATCAATTATCCACTAACAACATCACATCCAAAACAAGAAAAATCACTCAACTATCAGAATAAACTTTTAAAAAAAACATAACCAAGATCAGATCCAAACGGTACTGGGTTCACATTGCAAGAGTGCAAGACTAATCCAGAGTTCCAGACCAACAGATACAAAGTCTCACGTTGGATAACTAATACTATGGCCCTTGTACACCGAAACTAATGCCACTCAAAGTCTCAAACAGCCAGTCACAAAAATTAAACAATTTTTTGTCCAAATCAACATGAACAATCCCCCTAAAAAAGCTTATGAACTTCGATAAACACAACAAGGCTAATAACCAATAAACTGATACTGCATCTCAAATTACTCAACTATTTCCAACCCAAGTAAAAATAAACACCAAAGAGTTCTTATCTACAATATCTTCTGCAATCCTAAAACTAAACCCAACCAATGAAATGCAGACCACGACAGACACCTTAAGATTTTGAATGCTGTAACTCGAAAGTCGAAACCAAAATAACTTTGTTAATAACTTGTTGTTTGATAGCAACTTACAGCATTCCAAATCCACCAATCACGTTGATTCATCACTTTGTTAATAACTTGGCAAGACAATATCGGGGAGGATAAGGGTATTCATGTGTTATATCCTCCATACATAAATTTCTGATCTTTGAAATAAGATAAAACAAAAAGACTCAACCTTTTATGTGCAGAAGGTTCTGTTCAATCAGAAATCATCTGAATTTTGCGTTTAACAATTAAGAGACTCGATCACAATCTAGGAATCAACGTGAACAATAATCTATTGGCAACAAAAACATGATGAGATTTTACCTTCAACGTGAATTGTCCTTTGCACCAGATTATTGAGCTTCAACGTAAACAATAGGCGCTGTTCTTCAGAAAAAAGAGTCAGTGCCTCTGCGTATGTTCAAAACCCTAATAAAAAAAAGTCTTGAGTGAGTATGAAAAGTCTGATGAGAAAGGGCAAGACAATTTTGGGGTCTTGGTATTTATAGTTATCACTAAAAAGTCTGAAACAATCCATTTTGTCATGAAATCCTATAAATCTTGATCTCAATCCAATACCACCAGACAATTTATTACCTCTTAAAAGTCTGGATCCAATACCAGAAGATATTATGGACTTTTTAAAAAAATCTTAAAAGTCCTAATCGAATACCACCAGACTTATCTAATATATTAAAAATTCTCAATCCAATACCACCAGACTTTTACTTTCCAAAATTGTCTATTAAAATCTCAATCCAATACACCCCCCTTAAACTATTAAGAGATTTCATTACTAATACAAAAGAAATAATTAAATTGTTTGAAAGAACAAGAGCAGTCCGTCCTCGTCCTTTAGATCAAGCAATTTTTGATATCAGAATTGCTAGAGAACAATTTTTTCTTGAAAACTTGTTAAGAGACAAAGCAAAAATAGAAAGTCTTTTGCACATACTGCCTATTTGAGCATTGGTTAGATCCGTATTCCAACTGGTATCGGAGCTTGTAATAGCTCAAAAATCTTAAAGATGGGATCATCATATGGAGCAATAATAGAGAAACTAGATTCTTTATTAGAACTGATGGATGCAAGGTGGAAAGAATCTTTATCAGAAATTTCTAGATATAAAGATTATCTAGAAATTCTTCCAGCAATCAGCAACCAATTACATGGATGGGAAGCCAAAGTGGATTATATCCAAAACCAGTCAGAAGAAAAATAAGAACTATTAACAAGAGTTAATAGTAAAGTCGAGAAACTAGATCTTCAACAGATGAAGATAATTGATTGTGTTCAAAAGATAGCTCGAGAACACAAAAACTTAAGCATTAGTCCACCTAGAACAATTATTAGAAAGACTAATGACTCCAGATCACTACAAGTTCCAAAAGGGAACCCACTGCCTAAGCCATTTTTTTTCTAGATTCTCCACCAAATCAGCTAGCCTTCAAACTGAGAGAACCTAAACGTGAAGATACTGGCGACATGAAAATGCTGAGCATCTTAAAGAAAAAATCAGTGCAGTTGTTGAACTCAGAAAAGTTTGAGTTTGAAATGCTGCAATCCCGAAATTCAATTTCAACCAGATCTACAAGAAAGGAAGTTTTGACTTGATGGAAAGCCATCAATTCAAAAATTTTGAATTCACTATCCCAGCAACAATAGGAGAAACAGATATTCTTTTAGTAACACTTGAGGATGTTTCTAGAGCCAAAAAAAAAGAAACTTCAAGTTTATGCATATTGGAGCAGTCCAAGTTGGCATAAAGCTACTGGCCAGAGAAGACCTAAATTGTTCAGTCCTATGCGTCTTACATGATAATAGGCTGAACAATTTTCAGAAAAATTTACTGGGAACCCTTCAAGCATAACTATGCAACCAGGTTGCATACTTTAATTGCTTCCCGAACTTTTCAACCAACTTAGCCGATGTCGCCCACTATCTACGACTGAGAGTCAAAACAGACGGTATGTCAATGAAAGAAGGCATGCAGAGCTTACAGTAGTTTATAGAATCTACTATAAACTAATGAGCACACTAGTAGAGCCAAAGACCAGGATATATCAAACATCCTAGGTCTTACCATTGGTTTCCTTACAAATCTCAAGAACCATAATCAGCAGATTCACAATGTGGCATGAGATGAGGTAACTTTCCCACTAGAGTAGAAATTATCTGGTCTAAGGGAGAAACCAGAAAGCACAAAAGCCAGTAGTCTATGAGAACAGGAAAACTGGAGATGTCAACCTCAAATTTGAAGGACATAGAAACAGTGATGCATCCCTCGAAAACTTTTAAGGCAAATTGACAAGGCGGGTAAACACCTCTCAAAGATATCTTATTCACAACCTGGATATATCAATGTAGTAAGATAAATAGAAGTTGTCGAACACAAGGAATTTGTGAAACTAAATCCTAACACGAAACTAAAATATTGACTGACTCAATTACAGTACATTAGTGACACTAAGAACCTAAGCTAGACAAACTCAAATGCTACGAAATTTGGATACAATGAACTAGACACAGTGATGGACTACCACACAAAATTTGAGGGTTTTCTGAGTTGATTTGGTTACCAAAATAAATCGGCTAAACTACAGCTAATACAAAAATCAATAAATTACATCAAGTAAATTGTTGTAGGAAATCAATGAGATATGAATGTTAAGAACTTCTCTCCACCCTAGACATACTTACGACCTCCTCAATATAATTGAACTAACCATAGATGAATATTCCCACACAAGACCTTTGGTTAAGTCATCTTGTGTATTACATTCTCTTACTTGGCATGAAAGAGGGAGGGACAATCCGCTCGATCTTGACCCTCACTTAACCGACTTATACATATGGTGATGTAAGCCTAGAGAACTAAAGTCATTATATTCTAAGAATGTTTGAAGAATAACAGAACTTCAAGGGTTGATAAGGTAGTCACCCTTACATCACTAAGGCTTGTTTCACACACATTCATATTTGTCTCTAGAGAATATGCAATGATAAGGTGGTCATATACATAATCAAGACTATAGATCCTAAGCCATGCATCTAAGCGTGCACTCAAAGAAACATGAACAAAGAAATCATACGGTGAGAAAACAGTGAAACAAAACTCATCTAAATAATTAATAGAATCAAAAGGGGTTCAAAATCGTGAGCATATCTACGGCTTCAATCAGCCCCTAACAAGGAAATTTAGCTACTCATAGTCTTAAATAATAATAACAAAGAATTCATGAAAGATGAACTAAGAAGGAGAAGAAATAAACTCTTGATCCCCGTCGGGATCGCAGGCTTGCAATACGCTCTTCTCTTTTTCTTCAACTTCTTCTTCTTTCTTTATTCTTCTTTTCTCCTCCTTTTTTGGGTCCTTTTCTCTTCTAATTCTCTTCTGGCCGTCCCTCCTCTGTTTCTAGCTATATATATATATATATATATATAGCCACACAATCAACTAGGTATAATTACCTAGTCCATCCTCACGTGCTCGCCAAACAAGTTTGCAAAAGGAATTCTTGTTTTTGTCCTTTTCTTTCTCTCCAAGTCCAGGTGCTATATAAATGTCCCTCGCCAAGATTTACTCATCAAGAAACAACTCCAAGCTGCTCACCAAGGTCACGTGCCAAATTATATATGTACCTCCCGCCAAGCTAATTAACCTAGCTAAAAGCGGAGCACGTGCTGCATTTTGTATTCTTCTCAAATTAGAATTCATTCACCTCGCAAGTCTTCCTCTTCCACAATAACTCTCAAAATATATTATTTAATCTCTTTTTCTTCATTACTCTCCAAAATACCTAAAAATAAATAAACATAATTAATTCACTCAATTAATAACAATAAACTAAATATAGGGAACAAATTAAATACCGAATAGACGCATAAATATGCGACTATCAAAATACCCTACACTTAAACATTGCTAGTCCTCGAGCAATACACTAAACTAAGACTCTCAAAAGACTCAAAGACTCTAACTACATGACTCTAACGCCCTCAACAAATTGTCTCAGTAATCTTCCACAATTGTAACACCAAGATTAGTGTGACTCCAAATTTATATTCAGTAAAGTTTCAAAAATTAATTTCAATGCATGACACACATGTAATATGTAGGACGAAGACATAATCATGGTGAATATAAAACTGTAGCATGCAAAAAACTTGTCAAGATTCAACCTCACAGGTATATGCTCTCAAAAGTGTTTCTCTCAAAGTATGTATAAGGTATTCACTCAACTCAATTACTTGCCAAATGGACCACACCATATGCTTACTCATGTGACTAATCTCCATAGATCAAAGGTTGTCATCTTGAGAATCAAAAGGGCTTTCATGGGTTGTAATAAGGCTTGACTCATAGGTTAAAGAATAAATTGATACGGAATTCAAATATAATTCTAGAACCCAGTAGAGCACCAAATAAGAGACTTCTTCAAACTTTACAATCATGAACTTTCTCACTTTTGTGGCCGAATTTCATCTTGTTGGGTCTTCACATCATTGTTTTCATCAACAGTTAACTCGGGTATCAAGCTAGACATCACATTTTTTTCCTTCTTCTTTTTTTAATATACACTAGCTTGATACCCCACACTTATTTCTTTGCATCACCTTTCGATATTGTCGCCGTCTTCACATACTTGTCTTATGTATAGCTCTACCAAGTTCTAGAACAAGGGTAAAGATATAACTATTCTAAGGTTTAAGGTCAGAGATATGTGGGTGATGACATAAAATTTAAACATGTAGGCTCAAAGTGGTTAACTAAGGGGTGCACATCTTGTGTACACAAAATTAGGACACAGGCTTCATATGGCAATGATGGTGTCCCCTAAATGCCTTTATCACTTCCCCAATCAAAACATGTATTGATTATAAGCTTTGAAAAGCACAAGAGCAAGTTCTATTAATATTTAGAGTCCATTAACTTAATCTGTGGCAAACAAGTGTCACTCAATAAAGAAAGCATGTGTATTCACATATAGGCTCAAAAGCTCACGGGTTAAATGAATCTCAACAAATTTTAAGCATGCCAACAATCTGTACCATGTTAACTCGTTTCTATATCCACTACACATTCACATATGCACCATATATCAAGATTAACCAAAGAAACTTAAATAACATGATCATCTTTTAGTCACAATTACGGAAGATATAATCACATCATGAACTAGTTAAGGGCACCTAAGACTTAAAACAAGATACTCTTTTTGTATTTTTCTTGACACTTTTTACTTTTGTATTTGTTTTTTTTTAAAAATAAGACACTAAAACACACAAGAAAAATAAAGAAAAACTCAAGAATATATACCAAATTCTGGCGAGGAAACTCTTCCACGACGAACTAGTCGTTGAAAAAGACCCCATCAGGCTTGCCAGACTCATCCCACTCGCCAGAATTATACAGAATTAATTACTCAGTAGAATGAGCTGAAATTTTAAGAGATCCCTAGCTATGGCCAATAAATTACACAAAACAGAAAACTGCACAGTACCGTAAAACGAGGCTCGCCAGACTCATCCCACTCGCAAGAATTTTACAGAATTAATCACAAATTGGAATGAGCTGAAATTTTAAGAGAATAAACTAGACACATGTAAAACAATTCCCTAAAAATTTCAGAAATTTACGAGACATATAGCTATGGAAAATAAATGACACAAAATAGCAAACTTCACAATACCGAAAAACGAAGCTCGCCAGAGACTCATCCCACTCGCAAGAATCTTACAGAATTAATCACACATTGGAATGAGCTGAAATTTTAAGAGCATAAACTAGATACATGTAAAAACATTCTCAAAATTTCCTAAATTTACAGGACTTCTAGATATGTCAAATAAATGACACAAAAAAGCATACTGAACAGAACCGAAATAACGAAAAATTTATACATAGATGCTAAAGATATGATATAAACTCCACCCCACACTTGAATTTTGCATTTTCCTCAATGTAAAACAAAACTAAAACGCACAATACATCAAAAAAACATGGAATGAGACACATAACACATCATAAATCACACTAAACATGGAGAAAAAATAAAGCAAAGGAGAAAGATAGAGAGTCAAGAATTTCAAATCTGGTTTTCCACGCTTCTCCACCAACATGGGTTGCCTCCCAAGTAGCGCTAAGTTTAATGTCTTCAGCCAGACAGTGCACACCATCATAAATTTTAATCCTCTGGTGTAGGATCTTGAAGAGCAAACACATTACGACAACATAGGGACCAGTCCATCTGGATCGAAGCTTACCTGGAAACAACTTCAACCGCGAGTTGAATAACAACATTTTTTGCCTATTGACAAAAGTTTTTTCCTTGATCATCTTGTCATGAAACATTTTTGTCTTCTCCTTGTAACTACGGCTAGGTTCATAGGCATTATTTCGAATCTCAGCAAGCTCATTCAGTTGTAACTTCCTATGAACACTGGCATCATCAATATCAAAATTGAATCATTTCACTGCTCAAGAAGCCTTGTGTTCAATCTCTATTGGAAGGTGGCAGCCTTTTCCATAAACCATCCGATAGGGAGACATTCTAATCGGCGTTTTGAAAGCTGTTCTGTAAGCTCACAACGCTTCATCCAAGTGTTGGCTCCAATCTTTCCTTGCTGGTCCGACAGTCTTCTCTAGAATTTGCTTGATCTGTCGGTTAGATACTTCTACTTGCCCGCTCGTCTGAGGGTGTTAAGGTGTTGCCACCTTATGATGCACATGAAACTTCTTGAGCAGCACTGCAAATGATTTGTTGCAAAAGTGAGAACCGCCATCACTTATTATATACATGGGAGTGCCAAATCTCACAAAAAGTGATTTTAAGAACTTCAAAACAACAGCAACATAGTTAGTACAAATGGCTACTGCCTCCACCCACTTTGAAGCATAATCAACTGCAAGTAGAATGTAATTATTCTGAAAAGAGCTAGGAAGTCAATACCCCACACATCAAAAATCTCAACCACTAAAATTGGGTGATGGGGCATTTGATCCTTATGACCTAAGTTACTTGTCAGTTGGCATCTAGCACATGATTTATGAAACTTATGTGCATCACCAAAGAATGTTGGCCAGAAGAATCCACTCTCAAGTACTTTCATCGCAGTCTTCTTCCAGCAAAATGGCCTCCTGCTATATGTGAGTGACAAAAAGATAAAATGGAATTAAATTCAGTTTCAGGCACACACCTTCTTATCAGCAAGTCTGGACAATGTTTCCACAGATACGGCTCATCCCACACATAATAATTAGCTTCCTTGACAAGCTTGTCCTTCTGCGCTCTGGTGAAGTCTGGTGGAATATATCTACTCACTTTGTAGTTAACAATATCACCGTACCAGGGCTCCACAGCTTTTAAAATTATAACATTAGAGTAATCAGAGCGACCTCTAGTGTATATATACATAAATATACAACAGTAGGTTAAACAAAAAACCTACTGATAAAGAAAAGTAGCTCGAACACTAAGCCTCCGACTGCGACGTGTGACACCAAAATCTGAACTGCAAACTAGGCACGGAAACCTAAAAGCCCAGGGAAAAGGCAAATTAAATAGTTAGAGTGAGTGGACAAAAATAATCATATGCCTTTCACCATTTATATAATATAAAAATAATGCAAGTTCTTAAAATAAATGGAGGTGTCAGGCGAATCTCTCAAGCCCGACGGTGATAAACTAGGCGAATCTCTCAAGCCTAGTGGGCATATCAGGGGAATCTCTCAACCCTGGAACTGGACTACCAGTGATCAACCGAGTAGCCAATGCATCGATGATAAGTAAATGCCATCACCATAAAACATAAAACAATACCTCAAAAACAATAAATAATTTCATTACTGTACTGGAAATAAATACTGAAACCAAGAACTCGCTACGACAGTGTAAATAAAAGTCCACTCACAAATAGGATAATGTGCAAACGGGCTAATCACGAGATTCGGCGGAAGATCCCTCGCCCAACGTACGATCTCGATCCCCTGAATAATCACAAAATATAACTGATCAAAATCACAATTCATTACTCTGTACCACACCTCGAAAACCAACCATTTCTAGAAACATATAATTCGAATACAAAATAATCTACGAAAACCCCCAAATACTCCACATAAACCCTCGACTTAAAATTCGATATCTAAATCAACTCGAAAACCTCAAGGCGATGATCGGGGCGCGATTACGACCAAAACGGCATAAAATCTGTCAAAATCCAAAAAGTCAACGCCTCGCCGGAGCTCCGCCGTTGACCGCCGCCGTCGGCGGCGGCGTGCCATCACCGGAGGAATTTCCCAGCGAGAAAAACCCAGAACTCCTCTCCTCCTCGAGCCCAACACATCTCACAACTACGGCCTCCTCCAATTCTGCCGTGAACTGCTGGAATTCAGCTTGAAAACCAAAAATCTCAAACCGGCCGGCGACCCAGTTCTCCGTTGAAACTCCGGCCACGGTGCACGGCGGCCCTCGAGGCCACTCCCAAAAGCTCTGTCGTGGCCCCACGAGCCAAACCCCTCTAATCTCCGACCACCACCGTGGCCGAAGCATCACCGTCCGTTGACCCCGAATTCCCACAACTTCAAGCTTCTCGTTCTCCCTCAATACCTCACCAAAATTCACAAATCCAAGTGCTAAACCATAGGAAATCAAGAGGAGAAGCTAACCATACCCAAATTGGAGCCGGAGGTGGCCGGAAATGAAAAGTCGTCGGCGAGTCAAATGGTGGTCCGGTTTGTACTCGGTCAACGCGGTCAACGGGCTCCTTTTCTGGTCAACGATGGTCATAATTCCCGAACATTGTTTGTCGATAATTTTTCGACTATTTCGATATTTATACTCGCGGCTCAATACGATCGACGGTCCAAAACGAATCGCATCCACGTTTCGGATAACTCTAACTCAAACAGATAAACACGACGAAATTATGCGATTTCAAATATTCATAACATATTCCTCGGTCATCGAAACAATTATCTAAAACCGCCTACGAACTCGAAATCACGCATACTACAATTCTCATGAAGAGACTCATCTCAAATTCTCACCCGATAATTAAGTCGTGAACCGAACTGCCAATTCGATTAATTTACGATAAACTATGATTACTCGTAAACTCACGGATTAAGCCGATTAACGTGCTAATTCTGATTCGGGTCATCACAATTTGGCAATTAGAAGGCTAAGACTCTAATATCCTAGTTGGTAATGATTTTCTGCTACAACAAACTTTCATCCAGAAGTGAACTTATTAGGCTTCGAGAAGAATCAAAAATTCTTCTGGACATAGCGGCTTAAAGAAGCGAAAAGTATTATTAGTCCAGGATTCACAGAGTAATATCAGAGATCGCAAGAGAATAGTAGTGGATACACACCAAAATTTGAAACCATACTACAATATAAGCATCAAGAAGAGTTGTTTATTGAGGAATCATCAAAAGAACAAAAAAGATTCTGATGAAAGGGAATTCTGTAGGTTTCACAGCAACAGAAAATTCAAGCATCCAGATGCTCCACCTCATGCCCTTACCAGAATCCAAATCAAAGAGCACACTGTCTACAACATTCTCAAGAGCGATTGTGATAAGTGTAAAGAAGAGAAAAACCTCAAAAAGAAAGTAAGGAACTCTCAGATACCTAGTATGAAGACTAGATTCGAGAATGTAGATCCTACCATAGCACCACTTCATGGTCAAGACAAGTATCATTACTATGTGTCTTATAAAGCTTTTGACAACCAGCATGTACAACAAGAGTTGCCCAATGAAGAATCATCATCAGAAGAAGATGAGACAGTTGAAGCAGCATTTGTAAGAGGGCATAATCTCAAGTACTTCAAGACTAAGCTCAAGAAATAGAAGAAGCATACCCTTGGAGAATTTAAAGAAATGCTCAGACAAAACATAGACATCAATCCTCTGAAGTTTTGGGAAAAAGACCCCGTGGTCTGTGAGCTTAAACTACATGCCATGGATTTCATCTATCATGTAAAGACGATTCTCCAATACAAGGAAGAAGATAAAAAAAGAATTCAGAAAAGATATTGCTGATCTTCTGGAGAAATGATTGATAAGACTGTCAAAAAGTCCTCGTCACGTCTCAGCTTTCCATGTCAGAAATCATGCAGAAGAAGTTCGCGGGAAAGCAAGAATGGTGATAGCCTACAGAGACATTAATAAGAAAACCATAAAAGACGGTTACCAGATAACACAAGCAAGAGTGCTAATCAACAGGCTCAGAGGAGCCAAGGTGTTCTTAAAATTTGATGCGAAAACAGGTTTTTGGCAAGTAAAAATGCATCCTGACAACATCCTTCTTACAGCCTTCGAAACTCCACAGGGACATTATGAATGGCTAGTAATGCCTTTGGGGCTGAAACAAGCTCCATCCATTTTTCAGAGAAATAATAGACAACATTTTCAAGCAAGTAGTAGACTTCTGTGTCATCTACTTAGACGATATGCTTGTGTTCTCAAAGAGAAAAGAAGAACACATGAATCATCTCTTTGAAGTAGTCAAGCTCATTGTCCAGCATGGAATCATCCTTGGAGAAAAGAAAGTTTTTCTCGTCTTGGATGAAATTAACTTCTTAGGGATCAACATAAAGAACGGAGTCATCAAGCTACAACCGCATATCTTAGAAAAGGTCTGAAAATTCCTAGACAGAATTCCTGATGCCAAAAATCTACAGAGATTTTTAGGAGTCATAAATTATGGAAGAGACTTCCTTTCTAAAATTGCTGGTTAACAGTAATCCTGTCACCCAAAACAAGTTGTTCAAAGAGAGCTTGAAAGTTTACAAAAGATGAAAAAAAGATTGTCAGGCAAATCAAAGACCTACGCAAGAATTTGCCACCACTACATCAACCTAAAGAGAATGAAGAGATCATCCTTCAAACTGATGCTAGTGACAATTTCTGGGCAAGTGTAGTACTGGCAAGAGAGCCAGGCACTAACACTGAGAAGAATTTGAAATTTTGCAGTGGAAAGTTCAATGTTGCAGAGCAGAATTATTCCACAGGGAAAAAATAAATTCTGGTAATCAAAACGACAATAGAGAATTCTCTCATCTTTTTAGGAAAACCCTTTACCGTGAGAACAGATTGCGCCAAAGTGAAAAATTTTAAAAACTTCAAACTTGATAAAGCTTCTGATAGAGGAAGATTAGCAAAGTGACAATTCTTTCTTAACCAATACGATTACGATGTGGAATTGATTGTAGGTAACAGGAACTATTTTCCAAATGCTTTAACAAGAGAAATGGTCATGTATAGAAGAAGTAGGAGAGACGACGAATGTCACAGCCCAAGAGGCAGAAGGCCAGGAAATGAGCCAACCCAGCAAGAAGAACCTGATGAGAAAGTCTTCAAGAGTTTTTTGTTGCGTTCCAAAAGACCAGCCTTAACTGATCAATCTCAGGGGAAAGGATTGGCTAGCTCGTCTCAAACGGCAGATGGTAAAGCCTTATCATGACCGTTGAAGGCCGCTGCTTTGCCAAAAAACAGAATTTTTTCTATTAGTTTCGTGAACATCTTCAGCTACCAACTGAACACTTTCTCAAAAGCAGTCTTCCAGACTGACCAAAATCTAGCATCCCACCAGAGAGCTGATACGACCAAAACATGCATCAAATAAACATTTAACACATAATTCAACCATATGCAATTTAAACCCTTTTTGTGTAGATGTAGCATTGATAAGTAGGGTCTCGTTCTAAACCGAGGATTGAAGGGTGCATGCAATATTTGTGTAGTAAAAAGGGGGGGGTATAAAAGAGTTGTTTAATTACCTAAATTTTCTATCTAATTACTACCTAAAACATCGAAACATATAGCATAAATCCTAGGAATATGGTAAGCATTGACTCATAGACAAGCAAACACATAAAAAGAACCCAAAAACCCTTACCATATTTTCGACAAAAAAAAACCTAAATTAATTATTTACATGTGATCATCCCATCCCACATACTTTGTAATTACACAAATAATCTCATTTAATTACCTACGAAATCTACAAGTTTTAATTCCAGATTACATGCCATGACTTTGAATTAAAGTGCAACTAAGCGTCTAAACACTTTAATCTCGACTCCATTGATTTAAGGTAAAAATGATTGACTAAGAGTTTCATCTTTAGACCCAACCAAAGCATTAAGAATGACACACAACATGCAATCAAGACTCAAAACTTATAAACACATGGAAGATAAATTAAACTCAAAAATAGTATAAAACCAAAATAAACATGTATTCTTCACAAACAAAATAAAACAAATACAAGGAGAGTTACGGAGCAAAGGTTCCATGTTTACACTTTTTAACTTCTGGTAAGCCCTGCAAAATCTCGAGTGGATGGAGCCTAAGGTGGAAGCTACACACCTTCTAAAGGGATTAAGCGTATTTAGAAGGAATGTGATGGAAATTTTAGGGTGGTGATGATGTAACTTCGGCCTAGCACTTGGAGAACTTCGTGGTGGAGCTTCTTTGTGTATTTTGGTAGCAAGAGGACATAGAATAGGTGATGATCTACTTTGAGGCCGAGCCCCTTGTATTTATAGGCCTTACAAGAATCATTCTCCTCCTAAAATTAGGTTTTCCTTCTATTCTCAGGCAGATCTGACAGTCTATAAAGATTTGCACTTTCCCGGAGTTGTAGATCTCCAAAAATTATGATTTTGGTGTCGTTTGAAAGAAGACTCAAATATCTTTCCAACCATAGGTTAATCGCCTCTTAACTTCTCCTGATTCATTCCCAGTTGTCGTTCGAAGTTGCCCAGTTGTCGTTCGAAGTTGGCCCATCTGCACAGGCAGATTCTGCTTTCCTTATTCTTCATGATTTCCTTCTTCTTTTGACTTTGGGAATCTTTTTCCTACCAAATCTTGATCTCCACGAAATTGGCTGATTGGATCTTTATATTTGGGCTAACTAAATAGTCTTCTAATTAATTGGACCCATTTTCATTTGCTCTTCTTCAAGATCCTTCCGGAAGCTTTCAAATCCTATTCAACATAGGAAAGGTTTTCCTAGCTAGTCAACAAATGATTTCTTTTTCTCTTCAATTTTTCTGCTTTCTTCCTTGGAATTTCGAACCAATTTCTTTTCTCCATTATTTTTTAGTGTTTTGCATGCTTGTAGATTCCTTTACTCCGTCTCTTTTGGTCAACACCTGAAATTAACAAAATAAGTTAAAACTAATAAAACTAAGCAATTATCAAAGTAAAAATGTAGAGAAAATATATTAATTAATACGCCTAAAATGCATAGATCAAGGGCACTATTAGATAATTTGATGTTTGCCTTCCAAGAGAATGACAAAAGGCTCATGGTAGAGACCATGGACACTTTGGCGGTGGAACTAAGCCAAAAGAAAAAAAACCACCGAGCATGGTCATTGAACCGGCAGTGCTAAATATTAAAACTCCAGAGAGTGCTAAAGTCCCTATCCAGGCGCTAAAAGAATCAAAATATTTCGAGTTCCACAGACACATTGGCAAACATACACCCGATGAAGGTCTCCTCGACACCCTCTTCGTAGTCCCAGGATCCTTCCTGGGAAGATATTTAGTAAATATTCAAAGTGAACATCCACAAGATCATAAGTTGTGGTTAGTTGAGAATAGATTTGTTCATAATATATGAACAAAGAAAAATGAAGATCTCAAGGGACTGCCAATGATTATTTACAATATGGTCAAGAATGTCAGAAAGAGCAACTGCGTTCTCAGACTAAAGTTCAGATCTACACCCCCATAATAGGTACATAAATCTAATGGAGAGACTGAATATATACCTCCATACCATTACATCAGAATCATCCAAGGACAATATCTACATCCAGCTTGTGTAGGATACAATAGAAACCCAAATTCTAACATTCCATATATGAAGGCTATGACGTTGGAATACATCAAGAAAGTAATTAAACAAGATCAAGAGATCACGTTTCTTGCATCAGGGGAAAAGATAATAATCACCACATACGACCATCAGAGGCTCTTATAAGTGATATGTTCATCGTCCTGAAGAAGAAGGAAATAGATTCCTCCCTCGCCTATACTTATTGGCTCGAAAAGATTGAGAGATAAAGAAACCAAGATGTATACATATACAAATATGGAGGAGAAAGGGACAAGAAGAAGACCCCTACCTTGGAGATAACTCAGAAGATTACGAGGATCTCTAAAGACAGGAAAAATCTTATTTTCTTCTTTCTCTTAGTGGAAGACATTTTTATCCCGAGAATCTGCTTTCCCGAAAGAAGACAATAGATGAAAGTACATGCTTTATCTGCATCAGTGCACTATAGCTAATGGAGTCACTATTGTTAGTTTGTGTTTCAATTCTTCTTTGGAGTCCGCTATCTATATAAAGAGCTTTGAGTCTTAGTGTTAGGCATCAAAAATCAGAACAAGAGAAATCTATCTGAGAGTAGAAAGCCTGAGAGTCTAGTTTGTGAGCAAAGAGTCGAAGCAATTGTTCAAGCTTCTTTATTTTCAAGTAACTATATCTATGAGTAGCTAAACAGCTTATAGCTATTTACTAGAGAGTGAGGCTTTTGATCTATAGTTTGTAATTATGTTGGAAATAAGCTATGGCCTCCCACTACAAGTTTTCAAGTCTATTATTTATGTTCATAAAAACTCATTAAAACTCCCTAGAGAGGTGGACTAACGCCCAGTATGTGAAATAAGTGAGTTGTTCTTACATATTCATACTTGTTTTAATCCCCTAGGAGGCGAACTACATCCCAGAAGGTGGAAAAGAACGAGTTATTTGCATTACATGATAGTAGTAGTTTCATAATAATAGTGCATTACTGTTTATCAAAAAGAAAATCTTATTAAACCAAATGGTCAGCAGTGAGTCCGCTAGCAGTAACCAGACAGGAGTCAGTAGGTGAAACAGTAGCATGATGAATGCTAGTTCTGACTAGAGATTGAAGAAATGTAAGAAATTTAAGAACAGTAACATGGTTGTAATTAAGTTATCAAGGGTATATTGGGAATTTTTTTTACCAAGGTACCATATGGAGACACATATTATAAGTCTAGGTACCATATTGATATTTTTAAAAGCTTAGGTATCAAAATGTGTAAAAGGCCATACTCCATGTACTAAATGGATATTTTTCTCATATTCTTTTCTTCATTGTAGTGTTGCATTGTGGACCCTTGGTTTTGTTCTTGGTTATAAACCCAAAATCAGTCAAAGTAACTGTGGTCTGCTCTCATTTTGTTGACTCGGGCCTATGCTACAAGTGAGGCCCAATAGGTCCAATGGAAATGAAGATTAAGAAGCAAACAGTCATACTGAGGGGAGTACAAAAATGGTGGTATGGTTTCTACATCATGACAAAGACCTTCAAAAAGAACAACAACATTGCAACAACAATTTGGAATGAAGTAATGAACAGAAACGGAGTGCCTTGTGATGTTAAAAAGCTCTCATCTTCCTTGGATCATTGACATGGTAGCTTCATTTGCAGAGAAACTATTTGCATACTGTGGTTTCAGTTGGGGATCAGGAACAACATGGAATGTAAAGATAGGCTGCTTAGGTTTCGGAGCATCTGCCGTAGCGCTACTTAGCATGAAAACTGCATCCAACATGGTTGGTCTATCTGCAGCCTTGTCTTGAACACAAAGAAGCCCAATTTGCAGGCATCTCAATAATTCTGAGGAGGAATATGAACCAGACAATGCTTCATCTGCTAATTCCAGTCCTTTACCTTCACTCCATGACTGCCATGCCTGAAAAAAAACACATAGATTGTTAGACTGCTGCATTCAGAAACTTACAAACAATGATCAGAAAATAGTGAATGGAAACTTACATAAGCTAAGAATCCTAGCCCTTCTTCGTTGTAACGGAAGCTGGTACTCTTTCTACCAGTAATAATCTCCAGCATTAAGACCCCAAAGCTATAGACATCAGATTTTTCGGAAAATATTCCTCCCATGGCATACTCCGGAGATATGTAGCCACTGAGACAGGGTAGTCGGATCAATATTAATATGAATAACAGTGAAAAACAATGGTGAATGAGAGAATGATATGATATAGTTACTTACAATGTTCCCACAACCTTTTGAGTGTTCACTAGATTTTGTGCCCCTTGTACAATACGTGACAATCCGAAATCGGAAATTTTTGGGTTCATTTGCTCATCCAAGAGGATATTGCTAACCTTCAAATCTCTGTGTATTACCTTCAAACAAGAATCTTGATGAAGATACAGAAGCCCTCTAGCGACACCCTGAATAATGTTGAAGCGTCTAGCCCAATCAAGCACTGCTCTTCTGGTTGGATCTAATTAGTGCAACCATTCAAAATTTAATCAACAACATCATTTGATTATATATCCAAGGTATCTTTATGAAGAAAACAATAACCATGACATCAGTTTAGGTCTTTCAATTTCATATGTAGCATCAGCTAGTACTCCTAGTAGACAACTGTATGGCCGAAATTGACTTTTACAGTTTTACTAGTCCTCACCTCTGCTAAACTTTAGGACGTATCAAATAAAGTTTAGATATAATAGTAAAGCTTAATTACTGAGAGTGAGAGGTAACAGTGAGACACTGCATCAATTAAATATTACTAGTGAGTAGTGAAACTAACCGAATAAGAAAGTGTCCAAGCTTTTGTTTGGCATGAACTCATAGATTAACAACTTCTCGTCCTCTTTAACGCAGCAACCCATGATCCTAACAAGATTTTTATGTTGGAGTTTGGATATCAATAACATCTCGTTCTTGAACTCTTCTATGCCTTGCCCAGAGCTACTTGATAATCTCTTCACTGCTATTTCATTTCCATCTTGCAGTTTGCCCTAGACGAGGTCCACAAATTGATTATTAGTTCTAAAATACTCATTAAAGCATGTCAGCATACATGAATTGTACTTACAGCTGTCATATATATACATTTGTCATTTTCTAGAATCATTACCTTAAATACTGGACCAAATCCTCCTTCACCAAGTTTGTTTGTGATACTGAAATTGTTTGTAGCAATCACAATGCAATCAAAATCATAGATGGATAGCTCCGTTGGATCATGTTTTCTTATATACTGTTGAAGAGAGTCCCGAGAGGACACTGTGGTATCATTACTTTCAAAGAGCCTCGCTCGCTCTTCTACTTTTCCTGCAAAAACAGTCATCAAATTCAGAGTCCATGTAGCAACTTATAAGTGGCATGAATCAGCTCAACTATTTCATCCATCAAGGATATCAAGTTATCAGTTCAACCCTGAAATTTTCTAAATTAATGTACTTACCTTTTTTATTAGCTCGTACCCTGTGCCAAACAAACAGTATGAGACCTAGTATACTGATGCAACAAATAACTGTGAGGCTGGCAATTAACTTTATTTGAGTTTCTTTACCTGAAAAGAAAACAAAATCAATCAAGAAATATGTATACACGATAAAGCAGAAAGAATGATATTCTAAATTCAAGAATGGTGCAATAGTAATAATGTTTACCTAGGTCTGCATGTGCCAAGCGAATGAAAATATCTGCACCACCAGAGGTAAACTCCTGCATATCGATAAGCTCTTTGGACCAGACCAAGCACCCTATATTACTTACATATGAATATGCCAAGCAACTACAATTATTCAAGCAATACATCTTGCAATCTTTAGGTGCGTCTTCATCCAAAGATGTGATATATTCATGCAAGTCTGGTACTTTGAACCGTGCTCTCTTCTGAAACCCATCATTCCCTTTCGATGAGACTGACTTATTTGTGTTACTCTCACAAAACAAAACCGTTTTCCTCTCACACCCTCCTGTCCAGTTTTGTTTGCTCCACTCCTCATCTGATTTGGGTACAAACTTCTCCAGACACTTGCACATTGGATATTCAGAAGCTGTGCAAACCCCAAAAGGTCCACAGGCACCGTATACATCACACGGGTCTTCTTGTGCCGCCCAGTACTGATACCAGTCCGAGCCATTCTCCGAACTCAGACGGCTCAGTATTCCTTTTGAAGAAACATAAAGATATGATGAAGAATTGTCAAAACCTGTATAAGAAATATATTTTGTTCCCTGTAACACATCCTCATCAAGTCTAAATCCATTCAGATATTGATTATCCATTTCTGGCATACCAATGAACTTTGTTCGATCCCATGGACCACTTCTCCAAAAGGGAGTTGAGCCATTATCAGTCCAGATGAACGCTTGTGTTGGTGTCTCTGGTGTCAGTCCAACTGAGAAAAACCCTGCTGACGGATCGTATTCACCTTTCCAGGCAGTTAAGAACTGTTTCTTTCCAGATTTGCTCTCAAATCCAATCAACATGCCTGGAAGCATTGTATCGCTTGGATAATCAAAGCTTTGCCATACAACATCTCCCATATTGTTTTGCACAACCAAGTTTCCATCGTCTGATAGAAGGGCAGCTGCTGAAGTACTATTAGATGATGACATCTGCGAAGTAACATTGGTTGACCAGATTGGATTTTGCTTCCCATCTACAAGCTCTAAATTTCCACTGCTACTGATTCTCAAACTAGACAAGTTGCCTATAAGAGGGTTTTCTCTGTTGGCTACCCACACAACTTTACGCGGAGATATATCTTTGTGCCACAAACCCACATACGTGTTTGAAGAATTATCATCGAAGACGCCCAACTCAAAAATCTGACCAGGGGAAAGAAGAAACTGTCCCTGTGCTAATGGTTGTGAAGAAGTTATGTTATATACTTGAGCATAATATTGTAATGGAAGCAAACTGAAGATGAATAAGAAGAACAGAAAAACAACACTCTTTTGCATCCTAATCCCAATGTGTTTCCCAGAAATCCCAATAATAAATGAAGCACCTAATCAACACAGAACTGATCATAGACCAAGTAACTAAAACTATATACTTTGTCCATTCTTCGGCTGTTTCAACTAAACTTGGTCAACAAAAGAAGCGTACTAAAAGCTGGTATGTACTATGTAGAAAGTTCTCTGAAAGTTCTGTCAGTGCCTTCAAAGTATGAACCGAAGACTTTAACATAATAATATGCTCTCTTTAGAAGATTATTCAACTCAATAATGTAGGAAAAAATAAGCATAAATTTAATGACAAAATAAAATTACATTTCTGACCCCAGGAAAACAAACAAGAAAGATATTTAAGTCTACCTACTAGCAACACTTAAAAAACTGAAAATATGAACCACAAATTAAAGTCTGCAAATATCTCTTACACCAGAAAATGAAAGTGATTCGTTACCACCAGCTCAGAAGCTTTGAAAGGTTTCAGCTTATCAAGAACCTTATACATCAATCAATAGGCCTGCCACTTCTGCAAGACCAGTCTCACCGCATGACCGAGACACATAACGCACGATGTACAGGGAAAGACCAAACGAGCCAAATCCAACAAAACAGAGTCCTATACAAGTTAGGGAAAGTTATCCTTCAGTGCACTATGCCCATGTCTCAAATGTCAAAGGACAACCTTCACTAATGATGAGTTTCTACAGAAGAATCTTTTTTGCACAGAGTTCGGGTAGTGTTGAACACTTCTGATTTGTGTCCAACATTCATTACTTTCCCAATACAACAGGGGTGGTACAGTTTGACATTTTAAATACCTCAAGAAAAGTTTCTAATGTTTAAGAAAAGTGTCGACTGAAGTAATGAACAGAAGCGTTATGTAACAATTTGCTATCAATTCAAGAACTTATCTTCCTTCAATCAATGACATGGTTTCTTCATTCGCAGATAAAGTATTTGCATACTGCGGTTGGTTTTGGGGATAGGAAACAATCTGGAATGTAAATACAGGCCGTGTAGGTTCTGGACAATCTGTCATAGTTCTACTTAGCATGAAAACTACATCTGACATGGTTGGTCTGTCTGCAGCATTATCTTGCACACAAAGAAGCCCGATATGAAGGCATCTCACTAAGTCAGATGAGGAATATGAGCCAGTCAATGCTTCATCTGCCAAGTCCAGTCCTTTGCCTTCACTCCATAAGTGCCATGCCTGGCAAAATACATATATGTAGTCTAGAATTGTTAGGCTGCTGTGTTCAGAAATTAGAAAAACAATGCTCAGAAAATATTATTGGGAACTTACATAAGCTAAGAATCCAAGCTGTTGCTCATTCCCGATATAACAAAGCTGGGTTCCTACCTGCACTGTAGTTAGAATAGTAAAAACAGTGCAGGTAGCCAACAACACAGCAGGTTGCCAAGCCAACTGAAATCTGATCCAGAGTTTTTGATCTCCAGTGCTCTCTGAAATATGTTTCTGAGTTCTTACCTGCACTGTAGTGAGAATAGTAAAAACAGTACAGGTAGCCAAGCTTTTCTTTCCTTCTTCTCTCCTTCGCAGCCAACAACACAGTAGGTTGCGAAGCCAACTAAAATCTTATCCGAAGTCTTCGATCTCCAGTGCTCTCTGAAATATGTTTGGATATTTTTTTGGTTCAACAACCCACTTTGGATGTGATGGGTCGGTTCTCTACCGTTTGTCAATCTTACCGACCGCCTGGCATATCATCAGTCCTTGTCTCCATGAAACCATCCCATGTCAAACTGACTAACTCAACTATAGCCCTCTACCTTTTGAACCAGCCCAGTTAGATTCAAACTCATCTATTCTGTTCCTAAGGGACTTGGTTCCCAGCTAGATTTCAAATCCACTGTCCTGAATTTGGAGAGATCACAGAACGTGCATCTCACCAAATCTCCATTAAAAAACTAAACCATTATCCAACAAAACACAGGTATAGATGACGTCTCCTCCGCTGACGTATCTCTTCATTATAAAGACTGGAGTGCACACCAATCTGGAACTGTGCTTCGAAATCAAAGGTAGACAGGATATTCAGCTCAAAAGACTGCAGACCATGGAGAGGGAGTTTGAGCAGGACTTCAATTTCCGGGGAGCAACCCGAATAAATTAATTTTTTGTTGAGTTTGGTGTTGTATTAGCAATTGCTGGAGGGGACCTGGGTTTTTTTAGTGATTTAGGAAATGGGTATTTAGTTTTCCTTAAGCAATGCCTTATCTATACAGAGTTGCTTTAATAGTTCCAGTAGCCATGCATTCTTTCATGACTCCAGTTTAGTTTTGAATTAAGTTGGAGGTTGTTCATCCGTGGGTTCTTATTGTTAGAGCATAAGTATGTACTCTTTGTCAAAACAGAGGGAGGAGAGTCATAAGAACATAAAATAAGGAAGTATGTTTGTGTTGAGGTGTATTTGTTTTGATCAAATTTTGGTTATCTCATTAATGCTTATGGGGTTAAAGGTCTGTTCTTATGTTAGGAGGCATCATACATATCAATTTCAAGAGCAATATAGGTTCATTCGAAGGTATATGGTGTTCAATAGATCATTAGATGAATGTGTATTCATAAATCCTTGGATTTCATATTGTCTATTTCTGTGATTGAAACATCAGGAGCCATTAGCACACCCTTTCTTTTCTTAATTATGTTCTTTTCCCAGCTTAAGATCTTTAACCAAATCAAAAGTTAATTATAGTTGTAATGGAGAGCCCACTAGGTCTGAAAATAATATATATACATATATATCATATTTGTTGTCTATGAATGATATATTCTATATTGAAATAAGGAAAATTAGGTAATGAATGAGACCAAAAGGAGGTACTGGTACGTAATTTTCCTTGCACAAAATTGAACATTACATTAGAATTGCAAAGCGGCTTGCACTTGGTTGGTTGCTGAGATCATTTTAATGGAAAGAAAACTGATCTCCTTAAACTGGAGAGTCTCCGCTACATGCACTATTTAAAAAGGCTACATACACTAAAAATATTCAACTACACTGTATCATCTAAAAGCTAGCATACCTTTACTCCGCCATATGATGAGATTGATAATATGTAATAGCACAAATCTCTGCCTATTGCTAATGATGCTAAGACCTTTTGAATCCGAGTCAATCCTTCTGCAAAATAATTTAATTGGTGCTCTGATATGATACCTATCCTCAAAACTGTGCTGTAATTCAGGTTTACAGATACTAAATATTTTGGTGTAGGAAGATTGAGGATGTAATTCTGGTGTAGGAAGATTGAGGATGTAAAGGACCAATAATTCCTATACCAATGAAATTGGAACAATGAGACTGATTAAAAGTGAACCAACAAAAATATTATGCATGACTGAACAATTATTTCACTAATGCTAGCTGTGCCATGCTCACAGGGTTCCATTTATCCATTTTGGCAGGGGTGTGGCAGGGGTGTAAGGCTGCACTGCCCTTCCAGGCGGAAGAAATCATCTTGGTTGATCAGAGGGAGCAAGAGAGATCTCCAATTCACTTCAGAGTAAGAAACTAAATTGGGAAGAAAGACTATTTTGTTTGATTACAACTGTTTGTTCCACGAGTAATAGTATTTTGTCAATAAAAAACAAAATTTATAGTATTTTGTAGTTGATGTTCTCCTCCTGTTGAGTTTGATGTTCTGGCATTTGATAAAGATATTTAGGCAATATTTCTTAGAGATTCCATGTACTGTTCTGCTTCTGAGTTAGTTGGGAGTTACAATTTGATGAGGTTTGAAGTTTGAAATGAGGTTAAATGGTTGATTAATATAACTCAACTAACTTACAGTGATGAGTGCTTTGCTATATAACAAGTATTGAAACGACCAAAAGACCAAGACCTAACTGGCTCCGTAATTCTGTAATTCACTTTGAATCTGAAAAGTCAAAGTTCATGACACCCAATTGGCGTAGTAGATCACTAAAGATCAGTTATGAATATATGAGTCATGCAGATGTTGTTCAAAAATATTGAGAATCATTAGTTGGCTTTCTGACTCCATCTGAACGGTTATGAAGCTTTACTGTGTTTTGATGCAATGTTGTTTCATTGTTGTTTGATGAAATACATGTTCCTTTTATTTTTTAATCACCAATACTCACAAAACAAAGTAGTAGGATTTACAAAATGAGAGGATAACCACTATATTAAAATACAAGTAGCAGTAGTTAAATATAAACGGTACCAACTTTCACCTTTCATTATAAGTGATCTTCATGATTCTATGGAGACAGTTCTATATATCGGCATATTTTTGTGCAATTATAGTCTTGCATCATGCATACTACTTATGTCAGCATTTATAATGGACTTTTTTTCCCTTTGGTTCATCAGAGATGACAAACATGATTAGGAACATCAAGCCATTCACAATTGGCATGACTATCAGGGCACGTGTTGCTCTAGAATGGAGGCCTCGACTGTTTGACAGTCTTGAATATGATGGACTCCACTATCTCTTAGTGGATGAAGAGGTAAACCCAAATTTCATTTGTTATTTACAGCTTAAATAGAAATTATTATTAATGCATTTGTAACTGTTTTTGCTATTACAACTGATTTTTTGTTACAAACTAATTTCAAAACTTTGAATTTTTATTGTTCAACTATCCACAAGATTCGTCAATCCATGCTATGATTGAGGAATGCTATTATAGTCATGTGCCGAAACTCATGACAGTGGGACAAGTATACGACATTTCTTAGTTTGGTTCAAAGAGAGATGCGGCTAGACAGAGAGTTTGCCAACTAGATATCATCCTAAGCTTCACTGCAAAGACTAAATTCAATCGAGTTGAACAAGAAATGCCAACAATTCTGAGATATGGTTTCAGGTTCATTGAATTTTCACAGCTACATCAAGAAGCAGAATACCAACCCTTGCTTGCTGGTAAGTCACCAAATATATATATTGCGATCATATAAAGTCCATAAAATCATACTAACATTTTTTGCTCCAACAACTGCAAGATTTTTATGGATGCATCAAAGCTGTAAAAGAACCATTGGAAATTGGGGTAAGGAACTCGACAAGGAAGCGGACAAGAACTGATATTAAGTTCATGTTTATAGGGTATGTTTTGCTGCACTGTTGTAGACCACTTTTTATCAATTGGAATTCATTGCAAATAATATTTCCTTCACTGATGTTACATACTGGATGTGCAGACGAGAGGAAATAAAGATCACATTGTGGGGAGATGTGGCACAATCGTTTCCTATCCAAGAGGCCATCGAGTCTCCTGAACCCATGCTTGCAGCCTTCACCGCGATGCGGATCACAAAGTATGAAGGTATCGTGATTGAGTTATTGGGCATCATTTATTTTTATAACTTATGAAATATGAGTTGTACCCATCTAGTTTGCACTTAACATGTTTTCATTTCAGTTTACTTATCTATAGCTTTTGTTAGGTAGGTTCTTAGCAATTAGCATGACACAAATTTAATATTTCCATTAATAATTATGTAATGTACACCATAAGCGTATAAGCTATGCGTGTTAATTCCAGTTTTGGTATCAGTTTAATATGAAATCAACTATTCATATCTGATACAACTATATAATTCTGCTACACTTCATTATATGGATATGGTAGTGTCACAACACTTGCATTCAAAATTCCTCTTAACAAACTGTGTATGTTTGGATCAATCCAGTTTTAGCTTTCAGAAACAAGAACTGTGCATTGAAACTGCTTAGAAATGAATCCAGAATTAAGTTCTCTAATATCTCTTTTGTATTGGCGTTGCTATTCAGAATTAGAGGAAATGATCAATATGGGTTTATGATTGAATAAAAGTAGGACGCTGTAAAAGAACCCAACCGCGATTTAGTTTCCTAAACCGGAATCAAACCCCTTCTGAAAACACGAACCAACAAAAACCACAAAAATTTCGGCAGAGTTTCGTTACTAACGCGGAATTTCCATTAACCTGCACCCGAAAAATAACACTTCATCCTATACCACAAAAGCCAAACCATGGGCACCAATTCCATCCGGATTTCTCAATATCATAACAATAAGTAAAGCAGTACTCACAACTATACTTTACAGAAAATCCAGGGAAAATCACATAAAAACATATATCAGTAGCGTATCAGAGCGACCTCTAGTGTATATATACAAAATATACAACAGTAGGCAAAACAAGAAACCTACTGGAAAAGAAAGGTAGCTCGAACGACTAGCCTCCGACCGCGACGTGAGACACCAGAATCCGAACTGCAAACTGGGCACGAAAACCGAAAAGCCCAGGGGAAAGGCAATAAAATCGTTAGAGTGAGTGGACGAAAATAAACATATGCCTTTTACCAATTTCATATATCATAAAATCATAACAAAGCAAGTTCGGAAAATATATGGATCGGAGGTGCCAGGCGAATCTCTCAAGCCCAACGGTGATAGGCTAGGGGAATCTCTCAACCCTAGCGGCACAACAGGGGAATCTCTCAACGCTGCCCAGAGGAATCTCTCAACTCTGAGTCTGACTACCGGTGATCAGCCGAGTAGCCAAAGCATCAATGCAAGTAATGCCATAACCATATAAAATAATACCTCCAAAAGAAATAAATAATCTCAACATCGTATATAAATAAATATGGAAATCACGAACTCGCAACGACAGTGAAAAATAGAAAAGTCCACTCACAGGTGAGCACGGGGCGCACTCGCGCTAATCACGAGATCCGGCGGAAGATCCCTCACCCAAAGCACTATCTCGATCCCCTGAATAATTATAAAATACAACTGATCAAAATCATAGCTCAACACACCGTACCATACCTCGGAAACCAACCGTTCCCGGAAACATATAACACGGTACAAAATAACCGACGAAATTCCCAAAACTCTCCACACAAACCCTCGACTAAAAATCTTGCTTCCAAATCAACTCGAAAACCTCAAGGTAATGATCGGGGCGCGAATACGAGCAAAACGACATTAAAATCATCAAATTCTAAAAACTCAACGGGTCGTCGGAGCTTCGCCGTTGACCGCTGCCGCCGCCGGCGGCGCACCGTCAACCGGAGAGATTTTCCGGTGGCCATGCTGCCACAAGGTTCTCCTCAACAAGCCCAACATCTTTCCCAACTGAGGCAACCATCAATTCTGGCCCCACTCGCCGAAAAATAGCTCGAAAGCTCAAAGGATACAACCGGCCGGAAAACTTTCCCGGCCGATTCCGGCGCCGTCACGGCACCCTGTCCCTCCAAACCAAAGGGGAAATCATCCCAAGCTAAAACCCAACCGTTTCCACCAAAAATCCCCACCGGAAAGCCACCGGAGCGCCGCCCCCAAACGAGGTTGATTCCGGCGAAAAACCTTGAATTTCAAACGACTCGTTCTCCCTCATTCCGGCATCAAATCACAAAATTTCAAGTTCTAAATAGTAGCAAATCGAAAGAGGAATCGATCCATACCAATATCCAGACCAGAGGTGGCCGAAATCGTGAAATATGACAGCAACAACTTGATACCCGCGGTGGTTCTCTGGTCAGCCCAAAAGTCAACGGTCAACCCACAAAGTCAACGCTGGTCAAACTTCCAACAGTGTTTTCGACAATTTTTTGACTATTTATTATATTTATACTCGCGGCTCGGGACGATCGACGGTCCAAAACGGAACACATCCACGTTTCGGATAACTCAATACGAACGGATAAACTCGACGAACTTTCGCAATTTCAAATATTCATATGATATTCCTCGGTCGTCGAAATAATTATCCGTAACTGCTCACGAACATGAAATCACATGTACAACAACTCTCGAGAAGAGACTCAACTCAAATTCTCGCTCGATAATTAAGTCGTAATCAAAACCGGCAAATCAATCAATTTATGGAAAACTGTAATTACGCATAAACTCGTAGATTAAGCCGATTACTATACTGATTCAATTCCGGGTCGTCACACACTGGGAATGTTGGGGAGGATAAGAAAGATGAGAGGGTTTTGGAGAGTGAGAGTGAGTTCCTAAATGGGTCTGAATTGGGAGAAGTAGATGTTTGAAGCATTGATTTGTTTGGTCCTCATTTCTCAATTACATTACACTTTTGATTGTTTTATCTGATGAATGTTTTCTTTGTTTATTACATTAATTAGAAGATTGGTTGCAATTAATCCAACGACTATTTTAGGTGGGAGAATGGTAGAAAGTTTAAACCTTTAATTCGGGAATGGGTATTGGTTTGGGGACAAATGGTGTTTCTGTATGTAGTGTGATAAAATTGTACATAGTTGCTCTGCATTTAGTGAATCTCTACAACAATATATGCAAAGTGCATTTTACTTAAAACTTTGAGGATTTAGCTTTTGGATATGTACTTTAAAATGGGTTGATTAGGTTCAGTTTTAGCTTTTGGAAGCAAGAACTGTGCATTGAAACTGCTTATAAGTGAATCCAGGATTAACTTCTCTCATCTCTCTTTTGTATTGGCGCTGCTATTCTGTATCTTAACTGTGAAAATTCCAATCCAGTACCTATTCTGTAACAGTATAACTTCTTGTACTGTTATTGATACCTATGCTATCATAGATAGGTAGAGTCAAACATATGGGTCATAATTTCTGAACATGTTACAAAGGAAACGTACTGTTATAAGACTATACTTTACATACAATATAGATCTTACTCTTTTATTCACAGGCTATAACATAGTATTTATGCTGTTTTACCTTGACATAGACAGTTTAGCTGAGGGCAGATTGACCTAAATATGCTTTTTTATGTTATCACAGGGCAAGTAGGAGCATCTAGCACAAATCATACATGTATCATTCTTAATCCACAGATCGAGCAAACAGACAAATATAGAACTGAGTAAGTATCATATGATACGATCATTAATCATCATTATCTTACAGAGAAATATCATTTGCATTTACATTGCATGCTTCAAAAATGATTAGATATGTATATGGTTTTCCAAAATTAAGCAACGATAAGCATAACTAAAAGGTTAAGCAACAGTAAACAGATTACATGCAGCCAAAGAATCACTATGAAGCAATAAGCCTTCTAATGACAATTATTTTTATATCAGATTCTCAAGAACAGGTGACAAGCTGATTGTGTCTGGTGTATACTCAAAGTTGACATTGTCAGGAGAAATCAATGAAACATACATGAGAACTGTCGCAGAACTGAAAACTCTAGATCCTGCAATACATGCGGTATGTGATCGAGCAACTTATCTTTGAATCTATTTAAAACTCTGCTTAGCCTACAATTTTCTATTTGAGTACCCAGTTTGGTATTTGTGAGGAGACATTACAGTTTATGATACGTTATAGAGGAGACAAAACAATTTTTGAGGCAGGGCTAATACAGTTTAGGAGACATTACAGCCGAGTGACCAAGAGTCTCATATATAAACATCGTTAACCTCAACATGATACCAAAGTCAAATATGTGTTAATTGGTCTTCCATTCGGTAACTAAAGTTATGCGAGTGTGTCGAAAAGCTTCATATGGCCTCAGAATTGTGCTTTATGTAGATTTGGATAGTCAATTTTGTATTTGAAAATTTCATAATCACATTTCTAGACTCTAAATTTCTCTTAGTATAAATAATCAAAAAAAATTTATTAGGACAAGCATAATATGACAAGACAATTGATGACCTATGCTGAAGTACTTAGGCCTTAACACAGAGCCTACACACTTAGACCTTTCTGAAGTACTCCCAGCTAATCTCTTCGTTGATTACAACAGGGGTGCATCACAGCCTATAATTGGAAGGACATTAGTTACAATAGAAAACATAACCACACATGAAAAGAGTAAAGATATCATAGAAGATCAGAAGACATTTGAAAATAATTTATCATTCTCTGGGATTATGCACATGCTTTTTAAGGATGTATTTATGTATACAAGTCTATCTATGCGCTGCATTTAAGTTAAACAACTAAGTTGTTGTTCCATGTGATTAAAACCTGGTCATACTGAAGCTAATCATGAGTTGGTTCCTATTGACTATGTTTTTGATGGATTTTACTACTTTTTCAGTCCAAGTCAGTGTGTTGTGCAGCAGTTGTGGCAAGATTTTTCGCATAAAAAGGATGGTGGTACAACTCCTGTTCTCACGACAAGTGTTACAAGGTTATGATAAAAAATGAAGAGTCTGAAGATGATTATTTATGTTCTCTTTATGGACAGAATAAACCCAAAAAAAGGTAGCTCTACTCCTTCACTCCTATGCACGATTGCACATATTCCTGTTCCATTTTGACATAAATATTGCGTGCTCTGACTCAACGATATGCATATACGACTATATCATACAGTTATAGGGTCTTCATGATTATTGAAGATGAACATGACCAGGCAAGTATCACTCTGATGGGAAGAGCAGCGGAAGAAATTTTCCTTGCAAGCTGTGAGAACTTGCTAACAAAGAGATTCTACCCTACGGAATCAACCCTCCCTCCCGAGATCAGTTGCAAGATTGGTGAAGAACTCCTGTTCGAGATAAACATCAACCAGCATGGTCAATTTTTCTTGAGGAGCATCTACGAAAATCAAAATGCTAATAAGAAAGCAACCTCAAATAAACAAGTTCAGAGGGAACCTGAACTTGCAGAACTTGCATTGGAGACCCCCCAAAAAGGGCCAGCTGCAAAGAGGGGCAGAAATAAGAATGCTGCCAAAACACTGTTTCTGGATGGAATCGCAAAGGAGGCAAAGCAGTAAAAATAAACTTCTCAAGTACATTGTTTTTTTATTTTGCAAGCATCATAACTATAGGATAAATCAAAATTAACTATATTTTCAGGGCCAAAACTGGTGGCAGTTCAGCAACATGAGAGTTGCTGCAAAAATGGCAGGTACATCTATCTATCAATTTGTCTTCATAAAAGGGTGACATTAATTAACAATTTTTTTGCAGTGTTTATGTGATGGAAATTGCGAAATGATGTGACTAAATGGTAATCTGCATAGTACATATATTTTGCAAAACATCCTAACTCTTATATACACAGTAGAAAATAGATATATGTAAATGGTAATCTATATAGTTTATATATATATATGTTATTCAAAACCTTAAAAAATTGGGAATGACCAATACATATATATCGCTCTTCAAATTTCTGCAAAACAGTCTTCCTCTTATAAACATAGTAGATTGAGCTAGCCTGTATATACCTCATTTCAATTGAGAGAATTCACTTATAGATCTGTTGGTGTTAGTGCAACATTACCTGAAAGGACCTAACCCCGATTTAGTTTCCTAAACTGGAATCAAACCCCATCTGAAAACACGAACTTTCAAAAATCATAGAAATTTTGGCAGAGTTTCACTATAGCGTGAAGTTACCATTCACCTGCACTCGAAAATACACTTCATCCTATGCCACAAAAGCCAACATGTGGGCACCAATCCCATCCGGATTTCTCAAAAACATTTCATAATGTACAGCAATAAACAAAGCTGTAACTTTTACAGAAAATCCGGGAAAGTTATATGAAAATATAAACATCAGAGTATTCAGAGCAACCTCTAGTAACAGTAGGCTAAACAAGAAACCTATTGAGAAGGAAAAGTAGCTCGAATACTAAGCCTCCAACCTTGACGTGCGACACCAGAATCCGAGCTGCAAACTGGGCATTGAAAACAAAGAGCTCAGGGAAAGACATATAAACTATTAGAGTGAGCGGATGAAAATAAATGTCTTTCACCGAATAATATATGTTATTAAAAACATATGTGAGTCTAAATGCATGAAAATAATATGGTAGCCGAGGGAGACTTTAACTCCTCACGCGTACAGAACATGCATCGAAAATTCGGCGGGGTCACTCATGGACACATCCGAGCTAGTACAGTCCGAATCATGGGATCCCAGACCCACACGTGATTCTAGCCAGAAAGGCCTCAGGTCAGGGTATCTCCCCCCCTGGTAAAGACCTCGGGTCAGGGTCACAGTCCCCCCCGGTAAACATCCTCGGGGATCAGCCGGGATGCTAGGTGTATCGATACAACAATATAACTAAGATTGTACTCTGTATAAACCAAATCATAAATAGTTTCATGCAAATGTATAAAGCATAATGTAAATGCATATTAGTAATACATAATTATAAAAGTATATTCGTCGATGCATATTCGTAAAGCACATGCTCGTATAAATCATAATCACATACGCATGCTCATGCTCGTAAAACGTATAATACATATAATAAAGACTCGCAACCAATCAATGAAAAGAAATGTCCACTCACAGACAAGCACAGCGCGCAAACGCGCTAATCCTGAAATCCGGCGGAAGATCCCTCGCCAAGCATACGATCTCGATCTCCTGAATAATCACAAAATATCACTGATCAAAATCACAATTCAATACTCTAAACCACACCTCGAAAACCAACCATTTCCAGAAATATATAACTCGAATACCGAGAAAATTGTTGAAAATCCCCTAAACACTCCACATATTCCTCGACATAAAATTCACCACTCAAATCAATTCAAAAACCTCAAGACGACGATCGGGGCGCTATTACGAGTAAAACGGCATAAAACCTTCCAAAATCCAAAAAGTCAACGCGTCGCTGGAGCTTTGTCATTGACCGTCACCGCCGTTGGCGGCACCCCGTCACCGGTGAGATTTTCCGGTGACCAAGACCACCAGAGCTTCCTCTCCTCAAACCCAAGACAAAACTCTTCTACACCAAAACTCAATTCGACCGGCAACCTCTCCAAAACTGTCCCAAAAGATCCACGGCCAAGAATTGCCAGAAAAGTTCTCCGGCCGATTCCGGCGCCGTCGCTCCACCAAATCCTCTCAAACCAAGGGGGTTTTCATCCTTGGCTTGAGACCAAACTAATCCAACCCAATAATCAGCTGGAAAGTCGCCGGAGCACCTCCCACCGTTAAACTCGATTCCGTTCACCTTCGTCCTCAAAATTCTCTAACCAAACAATCACCAAAACACACCATACATACATCAAATGAAAGCCCATAAGATAAGCTTCAAAACCATACCTTAAACTCCGGCAACCGTGCCATTTTCCGGCAGCCACAATGGCGGCAAGTCATGGATCACTAAGTCAACACGGGTTGACTTGGTTAACTCGGCCAGAACGGGTAAACTCGGCCAGAACGGGTCAACTCGGTCAAATAGCCCATTTTCGAACTTTTGCGACAACTTTACGACTATTCGGCTATTTATACGTTGCGAATCAACTCTATCCGTAATTCGGATAACTCAAACTCGAACGGATAATCACGACTAACTCGATGATAATTTCAAATATTCTTTTTATATTCCTCGATTATCTGAAAAATCCTCGGAAAGCTCCTACGAACTCGAAATCAGATTCTCTACATTTTCCACAAACAAACGCAAACCAAATTCGTGCCCGAAAATTAAGTCGTGAACAAAACCGCATAACCAATTAATTACGATAAACCACCATTACACGTGAAATTCGCGAATTAAGCCGGTTGATATACCAATTCCGATTCGGGTCGTCACATTACCCATGTTTGTCTATGTGAAAGCAGATCAACTATCTTTTTCTTATTATCTGTGTATGGTAATCTATATGGAGACTATATAATCTTTATAATCACCAACAGATGATCCCTCCATATTGGCTTTCTCAACCACTGTTTTAATCCCAACACTATCCAAAAAATTCGAAAATGGTTTTGTTAGTCAGCAAGTTAATGCAATATTTCACATTTCTTCATATTGCCTTCACTTTATATTGTCATGGAGTGCTTTGTATAATCCAAGGTATACATTAACTGAAACATCAAACTTTTAGTATACCCTCACCTTACATACTGATCCCCATTCAAAACACATACACCAAGTTGCTTACATACTTGGTATGGTTGTGCCTGCAGAAATGCAGACCATGTATAATCTCAAATGGTATTAGACATTGTATTTTGAAAGAAACATCCCTGTTTTGGATTGAGATAGAAAGCAAAACACATGCCTGATATTAGAAGATTCCATATCAAGTCTCTATATTGAGAAACAATTTGCTTGCATTCTGTACTCACTACTCCTTCAGCTCCAATAGCATGGTTAACTTCAGTCACTACAGACTGAAAACAAAAATAAAAAAGTGAAGCCAGTGTGAAATGACAACCTGGAGTCTTTTTGAAAACAATACAACTTTAGGAAAGATGGAAGCACATACTGTCGGGCAAGCGAATAAAGATGTTCCTGAATCCACAATAGCAGCACAACCCCCGCCACAAACACCTGAGTACAATTATAAACTTAATTTAGTCATTGCTAGACATTATGGTTTGAGAACACAGTCACAACAGTTGTATTGATCACAACACACGGTCCAGAACTAAAAAGACTAAAGCAGGGTCTAGAGTAAAGAAAAACTTACTCAGATACCAATACTTTGTAAGGAGGTCCACCAAGATGATCACTGATCTGCAATCAAATAGTTTTGGTGTTGAACAGAACTTTGAGAAAAAAAATTCTTAAGGAGAGTGATAGTCGCATATTTATGCGTTTATTTGGTATTTAAATTGTTCCCTATATTTAGTTTATTGTTATTAATCGAGTGAATTAATTATGTTTATTTGTTTTTAGGGTTTTGGGGATTAATGAAGAAAATGAGGTTAAATAATATATTTTAAGAGTTATTGTGGAATAGGAGGACTTACGGAGTGAATGAATCCTAATTTGAGAAGAATTCTAGTTGCCCACGTGATATATATTTGGAGTGGCCTTGGCGAAGAGCTTATATATATATATATATATACACATTAAAAGAGCTTGGCGAACAATAAAAGATCAAAAGAAGTGGTGTTTGACTTGGACTTTGGGAATAACTCCATTTGAAGTTGGAAACTGCATGCACGTGGGCTAGCTAGGTTTCCTAGCTATGTTGCATGCATATATATATATATATATATATATATATATAGCATGTGGGCTGGAAAAAGGGGGGCTGGCAAGAGGTGAGCAAGAGGAAAAAGACAAAAGAAAGAAGAATAAAGAAAGAAGAAAAAGTGGAAGGAAAGAGGAGCTGTATTGCGAGCCTGCGATCCCGACAGGGATCAAAAGTTTATTTCTTCTCCTTCTTTTGTTCATCTTTCATAAATTCTTCAATGTTATTATTTAACACTATGTGTAGCTAAATCTCCTTTGTTATGGGCTAATTGAAGCCCTAGATATGCTTACGATTTTGAACCCCTTTTGATTCTATTAATTATTTGGATGAGTTTTGTTTCACTGTTTTCTCACCGTATATTTTCTATGTTCATGTTTCTTTGAGTGCACGCTTAGATGCATGGCTTAGGATCTATAGTCTTGATTATGTATATGACCACCTTATCATTGCATATTCTCTAGAGACAAACATGAATTTGTGTGAAACAAGCCTTATTAGTGATGTAAGGGTGACCACCTTATCAACCCTTGAAGCTCTGTTATTCTTCAAACATTCTTAGAACGTAATGACTTCAGTTCTTTAGGCTTACATCACCATATGTATAAGTCGGTTAAGTGAGGATCAAGATCAAGTGGATTGTCCCTCCCTCTTTCATGCCAAGTAAGAGAGTGTAATACACAAGATGACTTAACCAAAGCTCTTGTGTGGGAAGTATTCATCTATGGTTAGTTCAATTATATTGGGGAGGCCGTAAGTATGTCTAGGGTGGAGAGAAGTTCTTAACATTCATATCTCATTGGTTATATACAACAATTTACTTTCTGCAATTTACTGATTTATGCATTAGCTGTAGCTAAGCTGATTTATTTCGGTAACCAAATCAACTCAGAAAACCCTCAAATTTTGTGTGGTAGTCCACCATTGTGTCTATATTGTTGTGTCCAAATTTCGTAGCATTTGAGTCTGTTTAGCTTAGGTTCGCGTTGTCACTAGTGTACTGTAGTCGATTTTGTCAGCGTAGTATTTTGTTAGGATTTAGTTTCACCAATTCCTTGTGTTCGACAACCCCTATTTATTTTACTACATTGATATATCCAGGTTGTGAATAGAGTATCTTTGAGAGGTGTTTACCCGTCTTGTCAGAGAGGAGCCTATAATTTAAGCAAACAAATTACTGTATAGACAGATCTGTATATAATATATAAACAGATCTGTATGGAGTAGCCTATAATATATAAACAGATATGTATAATCTGTATTGTACAACCTAGCTCTTAGGCACACTACCATGTTCGATACCATTGCCGGTGACTTAAAGTCGCCGGCCTTGTTTTTTTTTTTTCGCCGGAAATGACATTACTGGCGACAAGTCGCCGGTAATGATGTCGCCAGAAATTGGCCGCTGGAGATAGCATTGCCGGCAACCTATTTTCACGTCGCCGGTAATGTCTCTCTCATTGCCGGCGACTTGAGTCACCGGCAATGTTGGGGCCGCCGTGGCCGGAAAATGAGTCATTGCCGGCGACTTTGGTCCAAGTCGCCGGCAATGGTTGGAAAAATTTGTGAAAAAAAAGCCTGTTCTGGATTGGGCCCAATTCCAGAACCTGCATTGAAAGACATAAATCATACGAATACAACTTCAGCAGTACACACATAATTGTCCAACGTACAGTACAAATAACAACGATTCGAAAATAAACTACAACTACACGTCAGGGTCGAGGAACTTGCGGGTCAGGGTCGAAGAAATTCATGTAGTCATTTGAACTCCGGTGGCTACCCTGGTCTTGCTGTGGCGGTGACTGGTGCGGTGGTGGTGGTGGATAACTAGGGAACACAGGGACCGGGGGAGGTGTGGGGAGCGGTTGTCCGGTAGTCTGAGCCGCGTACATCGTCTGCATCCATGTGAACATTTGTGTCTGCTGCTGGACCATGAGTCGGTGTTTCTCAATCATCCCCCGGTACTCGGCATCTATGACTGCTTGATGCTCGACTATCTACCTCCTTTGCTCCTCCAACTCCCTCTGCGTCCTCTGAAGCTCCGCTGCGAGGTTACGACTAGAAGTTGAACTTCTTGACCCGGTAGAGTATTCTGAAGTGTTCTTCAATACTCCTTCGCCCGCCGAGCCCATTCCCCTACAGTAGTAGGTATTCTTTCCAGTCCCGCACGCTTTTGCCATGATCTGAGCCGCTATAGGGCGATCAAGCGGATCGATCTGAAAGGCATACTGGGTCACTTCTTCCTCCGAGCAGTCAGGATGGTTGTTCCGAGCTATATTCATCGTCACTTCTGTGGTCGCCTCCTCCACTCTCGCCTAATTGAAAAGCGAATATGAATAACGTTCCATTTTACAAAATAAATTAATATCGATAAATAGTTTCTGCATTAACACATGCATATGTGAAGTACAAAATACGGAGGCGAAAGACTTACCGCTTCTTCAGGGCACTGCAGATAGAACTTTTGATGAATATACACCAACGGGTTCACTTCTTGTTGTTGCTGCACCTTACTCGACCAACCCAAATAGTTGAGTGAACCTGCATGATGGGCCCTGGTATTTTTCAATCTATTCGCCCGGTTCGTCTTCGAAATCGCCTTGTTTGATAAACATATGTAAAAATATTAGTAACTAACTATTTCAATGTGATATGATACATTAGGCTTGTAAGATATATTCAGGATGCATACCTTCGCTTTGGGGTGCTCGAAGTGGGCTAACAGCCACAGCCACTCGTACTCCCTAAACCGGAATTCGCTAGGGGTAGAACCTCGGCCAAGCTCCTTGTATACAGTGTAATGTGAAGAAAGCTTGTTCTTCCACTCTTTATACCTATATTAACACCAGGAAAAAAAAGTTAGAGATATTAAAACACTTGATAAATAAAAATCTAACTCGATATGTACTCAAATAACTCGAAGCACATCACCTCATATGTAGTTAACGCTCTACCCACGTGTGAATAAGGCATTCATCCACGTCAAACCACACCTGTAATATGAATATATAAACGGTAAAATTATATATTTATTCGGACTTAATTAATAAATGTAAAATTTACGTAATGAAAATATGATTTAACTCACACTCAGTGCATTATGCACTTGCATCTTCACGTAGATAGGCACAGATTTCCAATCTGGCCAAAGCATTGGGACCTTGTCCCGCACGATGGCCCCGGCCATGCTGACATATTTTCGCGTGGTGTCAAATGCCTCGATCACCTCGCCATCCTCATTGGCCCTAATGGGCGTTTTCCTACCCTCGGTGGCCTGCTCAAGTCTCTTCCCGGTGCAGGTGCCTCTAGCCCCTTTCCGTTTTCCAGTACCATTAACGAAATTGCCTAATAATACAATGTCAACAAATTGATATCATTAATTGAACCTATCGTAAGTCTTAAGTAATAATTAACTAATCAATCTTGTTAAAAAAAATTTACCTGCATCGTCCGTTTTTTGGTTGGTGCACCTCACACTCCAAAGATACACGGGGTCGAACGGGATGAAGTTGTACGCTTCCTCCACGCTCAGGAACTCCGGCCGTCCTTCAACATAAATAGGCATCCCCCTATCATCGAATTCAGGGATCACAGGAATCTCGTCGGGCAGGAAGAGACCGGACGGCGGAGATAGACAAGGCCTGGACGATGAGGCGCCAGCACCATCTGCCTCAGATGATTCCCGTGAAACGGGAGTAGGCACCGGGCGAATAGGGGGCATTCAGATGGAGGGAGTTTCTGATGCCCCCGTTGACTGTTGCTCGTCTGAGGGTCTACTGACAGAGGGACGTCTGCTGACTGAGCATCTGCTGACTGAGGCTCGAGGCTGGACTTCCGGTTGCACGGCTCCGGATCGTGCAGCTTCCTCCTCTTCTCGCGCAGCTAGCAACATTTGTGTGTGAGCATTCATCATTGGCCCACTGCGCGTGTTTCTGAATGCGGCTGAGGAGGAAGCTTGGCTACTGCTCCCTCCACTATTTCTAGTCCCTCTCCGTTTGATGCCTCCAAGCCAATTTGCCGCAAAACCTCCTGGACACCGTAATAGTCATGGATTCGGTTCTATAACAAATCGGAACCGGAACCGTTTGGAACTGGAACCGTTTGAAACCAAACGGTTCCGGTTACAAACAGTTTCGGTTCCAAATGGTTCCGGTTCCACGCGGTTCCGGTTTAAAACCGTTCTGGTTTAAAACCGTTCTGGTTCCAAACCGTTCCGATTCCAATTTTTCACCTTAAATTATACATTAAATTAACAACTATATCACCTTAATCCAAACACGTTAAATTCCGATTCTGATTTTTCACCTATTATACGTTAAATTAACAACTATATCACCTAAATTAACATATATACATACATCATTTCCTAAATTTAATTTTTCACATATATATATACATCACATATATATACATCATCTTAATTTAATTTAATTTTCACATATATATATACATCACATATTAATCCAAATCACCCTAATTAATTTTCTACATTTTTCAAACATACGTATATATATATACATTGCATATAAATTAATCCAAATCACCCTAATTAAATTTAATTTCCACATACATATATATATATACATTGCATATAAATTTTCCACATATGTACATATGTATATATATATGCATAAAAATAAATAAAAATTGAGAGAGAGAGAGAGAGAGAGAGAGAGTGAGCTTGCATGCACCTGCCATGGTGGAGCTCGAGTTGATTTTCCGGCGACGGAGGTGAGGGGAGGAGGTAGAGGAGGAGGGGAGGAGGAGAGGAGGAGGGGAGGAGAGGAAATTGAGATTTGAATTGGGGTTTTTTAGTGTGGAGAGAGGAGAAGGGAGAGGAGGTGAGGGGAGGGGAGAGGGGAGGAGAGGAAGAGATATTTGAGGAGAGGGAGGCGGAATTGTTTGGGGAGGAGGAGAGGAGGAGTTTTAGGGTTGAGATAGTGAAGAAATGAGCTCGAGCTCGAGCTGGGTTCAATCTATTCAGTAACCATTGCCGGCGAGTTAGTTGCAACTCGTTGGTAATGACATTACCAACGAGTTAAGTCGTGGGTAATGTCATTACCAATGAGTTAACTCGTTGGTAATGTCATTATTTCCCGAAGAATATCCGACCAATTTCCGACCTATTTCCAACCATAATTTCCGACTATAATTTCCGACCATATATATCGATCGACCATAATTTTCGACCAATTTCCGACTATAATTTCCGACTAGAATTTTCGACTACGATTTCCGACTAGAATTTCCGACTACGATTTCCGACTACGTACGATTTCCGACTATAATTTCCGACTACAATTTCCGACTACGATTTCCGACTACGATTTCCGACTACGATTTCCGACTACGATTTCCGATTATAATTTCCGACTATAATTTCCGACTACAATTTCCGACTACAATTTCCGACTACGATTTCCGATTAATTAACGTACTAAGGATGATAATCGTAATCATCTTCATCACTTGAGTCTGACTCGGTTTCATAGGTAACCTCTGGCAATATGTGCCGCTCCTCGTCATCTGAATCAGCGTCAACTTCATATGGATTAACATCGAGAAGTTCTGCTCCAGTAATTCGAACCACACCCCAGATCTCACATTATTAAGGCGAATCGTAGATGATTCCGGAATGTCAAAAGCGTTCAGCTCTTGGTATGCAGTAACTTCCTCATCATCTGCGGTCTCACCAAGTGTGGCAGCACTGTATATGTTTCTATGAGCAACATGGTTAACCACCTTCCACGGGACTTTGTTAAGAAGATCGTCAAGGTAAAACACTTGTTTTACTGATGAGGCAAGAACGAAAGGGTCTTCTTCATACCAGCTAGTAGCAGTATTCACCGAAAATGTTCCGTACTGATCGATCCTTGTGTTCTCCGGGCTAGTATCAAACCATCTACACTTGAACAAGTGCACTTTCATGCAGTTCCCATAAATTAGTTCAACAACTGAATGAAGGACACCGTAATAGTCAACGCCATCCTGCCCACCATGGACCATCACCCCACATTTCTGTGTTTTCAGTCGGTCGTCTCGATTTTCACATATAAATTTCACGTCATTGACCTGACACATCGAGTAAACTTTTGAAGCTATCGGTTTCATAGCCAAGACCCTCAATTCGTTTGACCACTCTGGGCAACCATCATTTGCTACATGGTTCATCTGAAAACGATAAGAAACCACACAAGAAATTATGAACATAGAAACCACAAAACCACGTACGTACACACATGCTATATAAGGATATATATAAAAAATAGACATATATATAAACATATACCCTTACCCATTGCCCAAAGTAGTTTGCAAACGTCCTGTTGTGGTAATAAACATTTCCGGCAATAGCAGGGCAGTGAAGATGATAGTTTTTCCAATATTGTACTTCTTGACAGTTAATCAGTACCGACCAGTGGGCAATGGCTACCTCATTTCCATCCAACTTGTACGACTTTGGCAAGCTTCCCTGTACTACCACGTCATTGGAGATGATAGAAAGGTTGAACTGGGGTTCATCTATCGGCATCTGTTGTTGGGGGTCCTCAAGCGCTCCCAAATACACTTTGGTGTACGTTACACACTCATGCGCAACATATGCTTCAGCGATACACCCTTCAGGTGCATATTTATTCTTCACATAGTCCTTGTAGGCTCCCAATTGTCTACAAGTTAACAAGTGCATGTTAACTTACTTAAAAAATAAGAATTTACATATAAAAACAGAGGCAAACCAAATGTATGAATAATTTGTACCTTTCCATGGGATACATCCAAGTGTAGTGTACGGGACCGGTAAGCAACAATTGTTCGGGAAGATGGATCATCAGGTGAGGCATGCTGTCTAAAAAATTTGGGGGAAATATCCTCTCAAGCTTGCACATGATAGAAATGATGTCATCTTGCATCTCCCTGAGATCTGATTTTTTAACTTCCCTGGTGCATAACTTCTGAAATAATCTTGACAAGGCCACCAACGACTCCACCACCTCTTTAGGTAGGTACCCTCGAATGAAAATAGGGAAAAAGCGTTGAAGCAGTACATGGCAGTCATGACTCTTTAATCCGTACATCTTATTGTCCCGGAAGTTAACACACCTGCTTATATTTCCTACATAGCCATAAGGATACCTGCATATATATATATATATATATATATATATAGCCATAGGCAACAATTATATTTCTCGCATATAACCATGTTCCCATAAAAATTTAAGGCCAAATTCCTGCATAGCCATAAGAATATATACCTGACATTACTCAGCCACCGAAAAATTTCATGCTTATGCTTCGGCTTTACGGTGTAAGGAGCTTGCGGCATTTTTCTCTTACCATCTCTTAACCACAAATGTTTCCGCAGTCCCATAGCTTTCAGATCAATGCGTGCCTTAGGGATGTCTTTTGTTTTCCCCTCCAAGTTAAGAATTGTGCCCACCACACTTTCACACACATTCTTCTCTATGTGCATGACATCTAGGTAGTGTCTGATAGGCAACCTGGGCCAGTAGGGGAGTTCCCAGAATATGCTCTTGTGTGTCCAAAACTTATACCTTTCGGGCTTGTCTGGAATTGACGCCACTATGTCAGGATGATTACTCAGCTGGCCAAAATCATATTCATTCAACACTTCCAAAATTTCTTCCCCTGTCCATCGCCTGGGTGCCACACCTGTTTCCACAGTCCTATCAAACGCGTCTGGATCCTGCCTAAATGGGTGATCATATGGAAGCTAACAACGGTGACGCATCTGAACAATTTTACTGCAATGAGGACTGCAACAATCAACCGTCATGCACTCTGAACAAGCCCTGTAACCCCTGGTAACGTTGCCCGACAACATACCGCATGCAGGAAAATCACTGATGGTGCCAACAAGCATGACATGCATCTGGAACATCTCATTTTTGAACCTATCGTAAGTGGGGTGGCCACACTCACTCAGGTACTTAAGCTCCTCAATCAAAGGCCTCAAATACACATCGAGACACTTTCCTGGATAACCCGGGCCCAGAATTAACAGAGTGAGCATATTGTATTCCTTCTTCATGCACATCCATGGTGGAAGGTTGACGGTACCAAAATAACTGGTCATATACTGTATTGAAGACTCATGTTGCCGAAAGGGTTGAATCCGTCAGATGAGAACCCTAGCCAAACATTTCGGACCTCTGCTGCAAAATGATCAAACTCCCTGACCATGTGCTTCCAAGCCTCTCCGTCGGAAGGGTGTATAAGGGTGTCATCTTCAGGCAACTTCCTCTCAGCCTACCATCTCATAGCTTCGGCCGTGAAAGCACACATGAACAACCGCTCCAGCCTATCAATAAGCGGGAAATATTGAAGTATCTTCACAGCTTTCTTGTTGCCTGCAGGAGTCAACTTATACCTTTCTGTAAAACATACCGGGCATGCTTCAAGGTCTTCAAGATCTTTTCCCCAGAAGAGAATACAATCATATCTGCATGCATGGATTTTGATGTAGGAAAGCCCAAGATCTTTCAGGATATGTCGCACCTTATGATGAGTGGTAGGAAGACGATGACCGGGTGGCAGTAGCGAATCAGTCCACTTCAGCCAAAAATCAACAGCTTTGACTGACATTTTGTTCTCCATTTTGAGCTGCATCACTCTCATGACACTTTCAAGAACAGTCTTACTACAACCGTCGTACAATGGAGTCTGTTGCAATGCAATCAAGTCGTTGTACTTGTCCATACCGCTTGTGTTGACATGAGCTCTAGGTAATGGCTCGACTGGCTCAATATGGGGGAAACCCTCAACGATGGGAGGGACATTTGGTGCTTCATCAGCAAATACACCACTCTCATGAGGAAACATATCATTGATTAACATCGATGTTGGATCATAGGATGGACTGCCCCTCTCAGCAAAATGTCCATGATCATAGCGTGGACTGGCCCTCTCACCAAATTGTCCATGATCATGCGGACCCGCTAACGATGTTTCACCGTGATAAATCCAACAAGTGTACTTATCCCAAAACCCGTATTTACTCAGGTGCTTCTGGACTTTATCAATGGGAAAACGAAATCGATTGCTGCGACACTTACATTCTTTACACGGGCAATAATGAAGTGTAGTGTCTCCACAATCAGCCTTCACAAAATTCACAAAACTCCTAATTCCCTGCTGATATCTCACATCCCATCTTTCGAGGTTCATCCAACTCTTGTCCATCCTGAAAATTCTAACAATATTACGTACTATATATATACACATTCACTACTAATTATAAAATAAATCATCATTAATTACATTCGAATTCATCCGATCAATTAACAAAAGTCGACCCATGCATATGTATATACACAAATTAACATATTTTCATCGAAATAATCTCAAATCCACTCAAAATCAACAGTCAATCACTCGAAAGCAACAATATAGCCACTCTATTTGCGTATCAAACCAATAATCGACGCGATATCTCAATTCAACTCTAAATCAACACATGCATATATATATATATATATATCGATCGATCTAATTAAATCGATCAACACACACATATATATACATACACATATACGTATATATATATACGTACCTATATATATAGCTTCCCGAGTGATCGAGTTTTCGACGCGCGCCTTAATTTTGACAATACCGAAGGATCGATTTCAGAGCGTTTTCCTTCGATCCTTCGATTTCACCAGATTTTTTTCGATCCAAATGATTGAGCTGCTGCAATCTGCATCTAATATAAGAGGCATTGTCGGCGATTCATTAAATCGGAGGAAATGGAGTCATTGCCGGCGAAATTCCGGCGAAAAGTCGCCGGTAATGTGTCAAAACATTACCGGCGACGGAATAGGTCGCCGGTAATGTTTTGAAACATTACCGGCGACTTTTCGGACACATTACCGGCGACGGAGCAAGTCGCCGGCAATGATGATCATTACTAGCGACTTCCCCGGTCGCCGGCCTTGTTTTTTCAAAAATCGCCGGTAATGAGTGAGAATGTGGTAGTGGTACTTAGGTTCAGTTGCATATATCATTCGATCATCTATTTATACAATATTAAATGTGTCTTGATTAAATGTATGATGCTCACAGATTACATCACCAATCAATATGGTAAATACGAAAAGGAATTGACTTTTGCTGGAAATGAGACCATTTTGCATGGGAGCTTAGTGGAGTGCGGCAACTTCTTTACTTCGTTACCTTGCTTAGCTAAATGGATGTTAGTGAATCCACTTTTGTTATTTTAAATGCAACTAAAATCAGTTAATGTTGTGATCAAGAATCTCTTCTTAATCTGGAGATTAGTTGTTTTGTGTGCTCCATCATGTAATCAATTCCTTATGTTTATGTTCATTTGTAATTTGGATTAATGTATTTAATTTCTAATGTTTAATTCGCACATTCTATTCGTACCACAACATCTTGCATAATATAGCTCTGCATTGTAATACATCTACATCAAAATCATTCATTTCCACCCGCGCCTCGTGTGCGGGCTTCCACCTAGTTATAATAAACGCCGGTATTCTTCCTACCGGTAATGATTTCCAGTAGCAAGACACCCAGATACATCAGGTTTTTCAGAAAATATCCCTCGCATGGCATACTCTGGAGACATGTAGGCGCGGCAGGAAATTTAGAGAATTTAAATGACAAAAGTCCATATTATCGTTACCAATTTAATCAATAACATTAATAACAAATATAGAATGCCAATAACAAATATAGTATGAAACTTACCGTGTTCCCACAACCTTCCGAGTGTTCACTAGATTCTGTCCCCCTTGCACAATACGTGACAATCCAAAATCTGAAATTTTCGGGTTCATTTCCTCATCCAAGAGGATATTGCTGACCTTCAGATCTCTGTGTATTACCTTCAAACATGAATCATGATGAAGATAAAGGAGCCCTCTAGCCACACCGTGAATAATATTGAAGCGTCTATCCCAATGAAGCACAGCTCTTTTTGTTGAATCTGATCAGTGCAACAGTCAAAATGTTACCAACAATGTCATTTATTTGTTAGATTGCATGTTATAAAAAAAATAAAAACCTTGACTATTATAATAGTTTAGTTCTTGCAATTTATTTTAGCATCAGTTCAGAATGTATCAAAGATCTCAAAGATGATTTAATCTAGCTCATATATTGAGAGAAAGAGAGTTAATGGTGAGAAATATATATCGTCAAATATAAATCCCTAATGAAACTAACCGAAGAGAAAGTGATCCAAGGTTTTGTTTGGCATGAACTCATAGATTAGCAACTTCTCGTCTTCTTTGACACAGCAACCCATGATCCTAACAAGATTTTTATGTTGGAGTTTGGAGATCAACAAAATCTCATTCTTGAACTCTTCTATGCCTTGACTTGAGCTACTTGATAATCTTTTTACTGCTATTTCATTCCCATCTTGCAGCTTACCCTAGACGAGGTCCACAAATTAACATTACATTCACGGAATCTCGACAGCATATTAGAAATGTTGTTACAGCTGTTGCATATATATACATTGTAAAGGTCCTAGATAGAGGGTGAATAGGCTTTTCCCACTTTTTCGTTTAAACTGTTCTTGGGATAGCAAGATAGATATCTATCCCAAAACACAGAAACGAGTACTGAAATGTAAGACAGTAAGTAAAGAGTGACACAAGATGTTTTTGATAATGCAGAAATCCTACAACCAGGATTAAAACTGCTTGCCCCTAACTCTTGAGGGACAAACTTTTCCACTAACTGGTAACACACACAATTACAAGTTTCTGGCACTCTGGGGATACATAACCCGTATGCTATCCTGACTAGTCTACCCACCAGTACAAACAGAGCTACACTACCTTAATCTATGTGTTTACACTTTGGAAATTATACAGAAGTATCAACTCAGATCTTAACTATACTTAAGTTAAATCTTCTTGATCAACTTCTTGGGTTGGGCATCTCCATAGTTTATCTCAATGGAATGCACAATGCAATGATGCATATGAGTTTTGAAAAACAGTTTTTATGCTTTAAGAATCCATGTCTATTATGCACTAAACAGAGCAACCAGAAGACATGGAAGGGGAAGAGAAGAGATAAGAGAAACTACACTCGAAAGTGCTCTCAAAGAATACCAAAACAGAATAACCAAAACCCCCAAAGTTTTCACTCAACCAACCAAGGATCCAAGACAGCTTGGGACTCCTTAAATAGGTAAGGTTATTCAGTGGTCAAAGACAGTCATCTAAGCACGTCAAACACAGCAGCACGCAAGCCTAAATGCAGACCTAAAACTGTCCTAATGCAGACCTAATCACAGATCAATGCAGACCTACAAGAACAGCTACCGAAGGGACACAGCAAGCCTAAACAGTGAGCAAAACCAAGGCAGCTATTAGGTCATACCTTAATGAGCTAAGGTTGTCTAAACAAGGCAAAAGGTTCCTATGCACATGTACAAGAATAGCAATACCAGTTTTCAAAGGAGAAGCACGTTTCATGACAGCAAAGAAAGAGCCAGGAAAAACAGAGCCAAAAGCACTTTGACAAACAGAAAAAGACAAACAGATTTCAAGAAATCACACGTGAACTTTAGTCAACTTTCCTAGGGATCTTCATTAACTAAGTCGGTTTTTCATGGTCAAGGATCAAACAGATTAATCACAAGTAAACTGGATTTTAGAAGTGATTAAAGCTATGAAATATCACACCAGAAAAAAAAAACGTTCCAGAATGTCTGGGATACATGCTCAGTGTTCTATCCTAGATGGAAAACATGATATGCAATGAATGATATACCTGTTTGACCAAATAGATAAAGTATGTAATGTCACTTAAGCTTTGATGATCTTGTGTTGCTGTGTTTTGTCATACCACAAGAAATAGCCAACAGTAAGTGTATGCCTTCACATTGGTATGAAAAAGTCATCAGTCGTTACCTTATAAACCGGTCCAAATCCTTCTTCGCCAAGTTTATTTGTGATACTGAAATTGTTTGTAGCAATTAGTATGCAATCAAAATCATAGATGAATAGCTCTGACGGATCGTGTCCTCTTATATACAGTTGAAGAGTGTCTCCAGAGGTCACAGTGGTACCAGTCCAATCATAATGCTTCGGTGCTACTTTAACTTTTCCTGCAAATAGATCCATCAAATTCCGAGTCCAATGAATCAACAAATAATTTGCATGAATTGGCCCAATAATTTCATCACAAGAAGTCTGCAAGAGTAGCTACCAAGAAATGGATATCAGCATCTCCATTCTCTTAACTACTAACTGAAACCATTGATCATTCACGTACCCTTTTTCTGTTAGTTCGTACCCTGTGCCAAATGAACAGCGTTGAACTTAATTTGAGGACAAAAAAAATAGCTGTGAAGCTGGCTATCAATTTGACTTGATTTTCTTCACCTGCAAGGAAACAGAAATGAACATATATACATTGAAGAAGCAGAAGAAAGAAAAAAAAAGATTTTGCTCATTCAAGAATGCCGCAATAGTGATTTTGTTTACCAAGATCTGCATGTGCTATGCGAACGAACATTTCTGTTCCACCAGAGGGAAACTCCTGCATATCAATAAGCTCTTTGGACCAGACCAAGCTCCCAATAGTATTTACATAAGCATACGCCAAGCAACTACAATTATTTAGGCTATACATCTTGTTGCCTCTTTCACATCATCATCAACCTTAATACCACTGAGATATTGATGATCCATTTCTGGCATGCCAATGAACTTTGTTCTATCCCATGGACCACTTCTAAAGAAAGGAGTTGATCCGTTGTTAAGCCAGATGAAACCTTGTGTGGGCGTTTCTGGTGTCAGTCCAAACAAGAACAAACCTGCTGATGGATCATTGTCACCTTTCCAGGAAGTCAAGAACTTTTTCTTTCCAGATTTGCCATCAAATCCAACCAACTGGCCTGGAAGCATTGTATCACTTGGATAATCAAAGCTCTGCTATAAAATTTCTCCCATATCGGTTTTGACAATAAAGTTTCCAGTGTCTAAAAGAACGGCAAGTGCAGAAGTACTACTATTCGATGAAGACAACTGAGCAATAATATTGGTTGACCAGACAGGATTTTGCATCTCATCTACAAGCTCAAGATTCCCATGGCTACCAACTCTCAAACTAGTAAAGGTGTCTGCAGCTGCTATAGAGCTCTCTGTTGGCCTCTCCAAAAGGGAGTTGTCCCATTATTAGTCCAGATGAAGAAAAACCCTTGAGTATGTACCATCATCACTTACATATATAAGCTCATCATTCCAGGGCAAGACTAAAAATACCAAGTCCAACAAAACAAGGGCTGCTATAAGTCATCTTTCAATAAGCTATGCGTTAGTGTCAAATGTTACAAAAAGGACAACCTTCACAAATCCTGAGTTCTACACAAGAATCATTTTTACACAAAGTTCGGGTAATATTGAACACCTCTGATTTGTGTCCAACGTCCATTACTGTCCCCCAATACAAAAGGAGTGGTACACTTTCTATACCTCAAGAAAAAAGTTTCTTAAGTTTGAGAACAGCTTTGAATGAAGTAATGAACAGAAGCGTTATGTATCAATTTGCGATCAAGAACTTATCTTCCTTCGATCAATGATATGGTTTCTTCATTCACAGATAAAGCATTTTCACACAGCAGTTGATTTTGGGGATCGGAAACAATCTGGAATGTAAATACAGGCCGTGTAGGTTCTGGACAATCTGTCATACTTCTACTTAGCATGAAAACTACATCTGACATGGTTGGTCTATCTGCAGCATTATCTTGCACACAAAGAAGCCCAATATGAAGACATCTCAATAATTCCGATGAGGAATATGAGCCCATCAATGCTTCATCTGCCAAGTCGAGTCCTTTGCCTTCTCTCCATAAGTGCCATGCCTGACAAAACACATATGTGTAGTCCAAAATTGTTAGGCTGCTGTGTTCAGAAATTTAAAAAACAATGCTCAGAAAATATTAATGGGAACTTACATAAGCTAAGAAACCTAGCTGTTGCTCATTGTAATAGAAGCCGGTATTCGTCCTACCAGTAATGATTTCCAGTAGCAAGACACCAAAGCTGTATACATCAGATTTTTCGGAAAATATCCCTCCCATGGCGTACTCTGGAGACATGTAGCCACTGCAGAAAATTTAGAGAATTTAAATGACAAGAGTGCATATTGGCCTTAAAGGAGTACACAATCAGAAACTGAAGTTAGATTATCGTTACCAATTTGATCGATGACATTAATAACAAATGGAGACTGACGTTGAGACAGAAAAAAAAAACAAAAAAATGCTAAAAATATGAAACTTGCCGTGTTCCTACAACCTTCTGAGTGTTCACCAGATTTTGTACCTCTTTCACAATACGTGACAATCCGAAATCTGAAATTTTCGGGTTCATTTCCTCATCCAAGAGGATATTGCTGACCTTGAGATCTCTGTGTATTACCTTCAAACATGAATCATGATGAAGATAAAGGAGCCCTCTAGCCACACCGTGAATAATATTGAAGCGTCTATCCGAATGAAGCTCTGCTCTTCTTGTTGAATCTGGTCAGTGCAACATTCAAAATGTAACCAACAATGACATTCGTTTGTACAATGCATGTTACAACAAAAACAATGACGTACTATCATAATAGTTTAGTTCTTGTAATTTAAATGTATAGCATCAACTAGTATTCTAGCAGGCAACTGTGCGCCTGTGTAGCCAAATTTTACCTTTACCAATCAATCCTCACCTCTGCAGAACTTCAGAATGTATCAAAGATTATTTAATCTGGCTTATATATTGAGAGAGTGAGAGATAACGGTGAGAAACGGCATCAACTATAAATCACTAGTGAACTAACCAAAGAGAAATTGATCCAAGCTTTTGTTTGGCATGAACTCATAGATTAGCAACTTCTCGTCTTCTTTGACGCAGCAACCCATGATCCTAACAAGATTTTTATGTTGGAGTTTGGAGATCAACAGCATCTCATTCTTGAACTCTTTGATGCCTTGCCTTGAGCTACTTGATAATCTTTTTACTGCTATTTCATTCCCATCTTGCAGCTTACCCTAGACGAGGTCCACAATTTAACGTTAAATTCAAGGAATAATCATATCAGCATATTAGAAGTGTTGTTGCAGCTTTTGTACATATACATTGGTACGATAAATTCATTACCTTATAAACCGGACCAAATCCTCCTTCACCAAGTTTGTTAATGATACTAAAATTGTTTGTAGCTATTAATATGGAATCAAAATCATAGATGGATAGCTCTGATGGATCATGTTCTCTTATATACAGTTGGAGAGTGTCTCCGGGGGTCACATTGGTACCAGTCCATTGAAAGTGCCTCGATGTTACTTTAACATTTCCTGCAAATAGATCAAGCAGATTCTGTGTCCAATGAAACAACAAATACTTTGCATGAACTGGTTCAACGATTTCATACATAAACTCTGCAAGGCTACCATGAAATGAATATCAGCTGCTCCATTCTCTTAAGTACTAATTGAGACCATCGATCATTCACTTACCCTTTCTGTTAGTTCGCACCCTGTGCCAAATGAACAGTGTTGAACTTAATATAAGGACAAAACAAACAGCTGTGAGGCTGGCTATCAATTTGATTTGATTTTCTTCACCTGCAAAGAAACAGAAAAGATCAAGAAATGGCGTATATACATTGAAAAAGCATAACACAAAAAAGTGACATTATTTACCAAGATCTGCATGTGCTATGCGAATGAACATTTCTGTTCCACCAGAGGGAAACTCCTGCATATCAATAAGCTCTTTGGACCAGACCAAGCACCCAATAGTATTTACATATGCATACGCCAAGCAACTACAATTATTTAAGCAATACATCTTGCAATCTTCAGATGTGTCTTCATCCAAAGATGTGATATATTCATGAAAGTCTGGTACTTTGAAGCTTACCCTCTTCTGAAACCCGTCATTTCCGCTGGATGAGACTGAGTTTGTGTTACTCTCACAAAACAATTTCGTTTTCCTCACACACCCTCCTGTCCAGTTTTTTTTGCTCCACTCCTCATCTGACTTGGGCACGAAATTTTCCAGACACTTGCACATTGGAGATTCATAAGTTGTGCAAACCCCAAAAGGTCCACAAGCACCATATACGTCGCAGTGGTTGTTGACATGGTTTGAGTGATAAACCCAGTTTGAGCCATTTTCTGAAACCATAGCACCCAGTTTTCCTTTTGAAGTGAGCCAAAAATACGTGAGAGAACTGTCGAATATCGTATCAGAGTAATACTTTGTTCCCCCTTTCACATCATCATCAACCTTAATACCACTGAGATATTGTTGATTCATTTCTGGCATGCCAATGAACTTTGTTCTATCCCATGGACCACTTCGCCTGTGAGGAGTTAATCCATTGTTATGCCAAATGAACCCTTGTGTAGGCGTCTCTGGCGTCAGTCCAAGCGTAAACAACCCTCTCGATGGATCATTGTCACGTTTCCAGGAAGTCAAGAACTTTTTCTTTCCAGATTTGCTGTCAAAACCAATCAACATGCCTGGAAGAATTGTATCGCATGGATAATCAAAGCTCTGCCAGACAACATCTCCCATATTGTTTTGCACAACAAAGTTTCCAGTGTCTAAAAGAACGGCAAGTGCAGAAGTACTACTATTCGATGAAGACACCTGAGCAGTAATATTGGTTGACCAGACTGGATTTTGCACCCCATCTACAAGCTCGAGATTCCCATCGCTACTGATCCTCAAACTAGACAAGTTGCCTAAAAGAGGCTTTTCTCTGTTGGCCACCCACACAACTTTTCGAGGAGATATATTCTTGTGCCATAACCCCAAATACTTATTAAATAAATCGTCATAAAAAAAACCCAACTCGAAAATGTTACCTGAGGAGAGAAGGAACTGTCCCTGCACTAATGGTTGTGAAGAACTTATCTTGTAAACTTCAGCACAACATTGTGATAAAAGCAAACTGAAGATGAATAAGAAGAACATATAAACAATACCCTTTTGCATCTCCGTCCAAATGTGTTTCCCAGAAATCTCAATCATATGATAACTCTACGTACTATTGAAAGCACTGAATCAAACTAAGCCACACAGAACCGAGCTTAAACCAAAAGTAACTAGCTAGCTAGCGCTTACTTTGACGATACAATTATGATGGTAAAGAAAATCACAGCCAGACTAGGAGCTAAAGATGATATGTTATTCATTCATGTATATGAGAGAATTACAAGGACAGTATATATATGTACAATGGGAGAGAGAACCTAACGGATATAAGCCGTTCTAGAACCACTACAAACCAGTGGAGCCGACAGAAAGAAAGCAGAACTCAGATAGGTACAACAGAGACCAAGAGCAGACGATATAAGTCAACTGGTCTTGGGATACACAATCTCAGACAGACCCACGAGCACTTCACCAAGCGTAAGAGGCACCCCATGTGCAACTCACGTGAGACACGCGAGTGCTCGCCAAGAGGCGAAGGAAGAGGTCTTACGATCAGTGAGTGAGCTCGCGAGAAGAGCGCTCGCGAGGAGTACGCATGCGAGCACATGGTCAGGTCAATGCTTGTGAGTATCTTCAACACTCCCCCTCAAGCTTGTATCAAGAGAAGATCTTGATCCAAGCTTACCTAACAACCTTTCAAACTGAGTGGTAGGAAGAACTTTGGTGAACAGGTCTGCAATTTGATCACAGGAACGAACATACACAGTTTGAATCACTTTGGATTGCACTTGATGTCGAACAAAATGGCAGTCGACCTCAATATGTTTTGTGCGTTCATGGAACACAGGATTTGCTGCTATGTGCATTGCAGCTTGATTGTCACAATGGAGAGTGATAGGCTTCGAACTCTGAATTCCCAGATCAAGCAAGAGAGCTTTTAACCAGATGAGCTCGCATGCTGTGGATGCCATGGCACGATATTCTGCTTCTGCACTTGATCGTGCCACCACCGTTTATTTTTTACTCTTCCATGTGACTAGGTTGCCACCAACAAAAGTGCAATATCCAGTTGTTGACTTGCGATCAAGAGAATTACCTGCCCAATCCGAGTCAGAAAAACCCTTGAGAGCAAAATGGCCATTGTTACTCATGAAAATACCTCGTGTGATGGAACCCTTGAGATATCTAAGGATTCGCTTCACTAACTGAAGATGATCAGAGGTTGGAGCATGCATAAACTGACTTGCAATGCTTACTGCGTATGCAATGTCATGTCTTGTTATGGTGAGGTAGATGAGTTTTCCAACCACTCTTTGATACACAGTGATGTCTTGCATGATATGGGCATCATGTTCTAGTTTGAGATGACTAGGTAGAGGGGACTTCACTGTGCTACAAGTTTGCATGTTGGCTTCTTCTAATAAGTCCAACACATACTTTCGCTGATTCAGGAACAAGCCTTTAGTTGAGTAATCTAACTCAATGCCAAGAAAGTACCTGAGTTGGCCAAGATCCTTGATTGCAAAAGTTTGGTGAATAGAGAGAGCTTGAGAGACTGAATTTCTTCAATGTTATCTCCTGTGATGATCAGGTCGTCAACATACACCAACACAACCAGCCTTCCAAGCTTTCCAGTTCAAGTGAACATTGATGAATCAGCATTACTGCACTTAAAACCTGAATTGCACAACACAGCACTCAGCTTAGCATACCAAGCTCGAGGTGACTGTTTGAGGCCATATATGGCCTTGTGTAACTTGCAGACCATACCAGGTTCATTTTCTTGAGGATGACCTTGAGGAATCTTCATGAACACATCTTCCTCAAGATCCCCATGGAGAAATGCGTTTTTTACATCCATTTGAAAAAGGGACCAACCATGATTTATGGCCATAGATAATAAGACTCGCACTGTGTTCATCTTAGCAACAGGTGCGAATGTTTCTTTGTAGTCTACTCCGAAGGTTTGAGTAAATCCACGCACCACCAATCTTGCCTTGTGCCGCTCAATGCTCCCATCTGAATGATACTTTGTCTTATAGATCCACCTGGAGCCAACAACCTTTCTCCCTTTGGGCAGAGGCACCACACTCCAAGTGCCATTATCATCCAAAGCTTGAAGTTCATCCCTCATGGCTTGATTCCAAGTTTGTGAGCTGCTTGCTTCTTCAAATGTCTTAGGGTCGATTTGCTCACTGAGCTTGGTAAGAAACACATAATGAGCTGGTGAGATTTTTTTTAGATAAATAGCATTGCAGCTAGGGTGCTTATAAGTATACATCTCGAATCCTTCATATTTTGAGGGCAGTTTCCTGGCACGACTAGGATATCTAGGTTCTGAAGCTTCTCTCCTTTCTTGATGGGTTTGAGACTGAAAATTGTCTCCCACCACTTCCTCTTCATGATCAACAGCTTCTTCATGAGTGATATGATCACTTACATTTTCTCTGTGCTCATGATTTTACTCAGTGACATCTGCTTCTGCATCTTTTTTTGATTCAATCTCTTTTTCTTCTTGCGGGCTGATCTTTCTTTGCTCTATAACATGCACTGTAGGTGTGGTTGAATCAAACAACTCCTCCTCACTGCTGTCTTCACTCTTCTGAAAGAAGAAGGTAGACTCATCAAACCTCACATCTCTAGTTACATAGAGTTTTTTAAGTGTTGGATCATAACACTTATAACCCTTTTGAGTTGAAGAATAGCCAAGAAGAACACATTTAGCTGCTCTTGCATCAAGCTTCCCTCTATGTAAGGCCTGGATATGAACAAATCACACACATCCAAACACTCTTAGATGCTCAAATCCAACTGCCTTGCCTTTGAGAACTTCGATTGGAGATTTAAACTCCAAGGCCCTGCTGGGGAGTCTATTTACAACATATGCTGATGTTTGGATGGCGTGTGACCAAAAGCATTTTGGTACATTGGCATGGAGCATAATTGCCCTTGTTTTCTCCAACAAATCTCCGTTCTTCCTCTCAGCAATTCCATTTTGCTGAGGGGTTCCCACACATGAAGTTTGGTGCAAAATACCTTGGTTGCTTAAATAATTTTGCATGACATTGGATGTGAATTCTGTTCCATTATCTGATCTGAGGATGGAAATATTAGCAGAAAAATGATTCTTTACCAAGTTATGAAAATCTTCAAAACATTTTTGAACTTCATGCTTAAATTTCAGAAGATAAACAAAAGTATTTCTTGAGAAATCATCAATAAAAGTAACATAATATCTGAAACCATCAAAAGATACAACCTTTGCAGGTCCCCAAACATCTGAATGGACAATTTCAAAAGGTCTAGATGCCCTAGAAACTGATCTGGGAAAGGCTAATCTAGCTGATTTTGACTTGTGACAAGTCTCACATTCATGAAGTGGTTTACAGACATTTGGAAATAAGAAAGACATGACATGAACTGAAGGATGTGCCAGACGCAAATGCCACAGATTTTGCAGGCTTGAAGAAGGTGAATCTGCTATGAGGCTCTTTAAAAAACTTGGAGATGTGGAAATGTAGTACAAGCCATTGAGATAAAAACCTTCACCAATCATCTTCTTGGTGACTCGATCCTGAAATATGATACTATGAGGTGAGAAAATTGCAAGACAATCAAGTAAACGAGTGATTTTTCCAACAGATAGGAGTTTGAAAGGGAAATCTGGCACATACATAACACTCGATTTAATGGTTTTTGAAAACAAAGACAATTTTCCTGTACCTATCACAGGGACACGATTTCCATTTGCTATGGAAACAAATGATGGCTTATCGAATGAGTAAAAATCATTTAACACAGATGAATCATTGGACATATGATCAGAGGCACCAGAATCCACAATCCAAAAGTTACCAGTTTTGCTGAGATCCAATGCAGTAGATAGACAGCACATTATACCTGGTATGTTATCAGGATCAGCTAGGTGAGAATCAGCTAGGAAACTAGCAAATTTTCCAAGCATAGCTGTTGCATTTCCACTTGATGATGACCCTTGCTTCAGTTGAAGAAAGCTTGCAAATTCATTGATCAAATTTATGGGATTTGTAGAGTAATCTACAGCTTCTTCTGAGCATGTGTTTGATGTAACGTTTGCTTTTGGAGTATAAGCAACTCTCATTCTTCCTCTCTCACCACCAAGACCCTTCGGCTTGAGCTCAGGATGCAGCAGCCAACAAGTTTCTTTTGTATGGCATATGCCATGTCTACCAATGCGCTCACAGTGAGAGCACTTCAAATCAGGTATCCTTCCCTTGTAAGGCCTTGTGCTCACAAAGACCCTTGACTCAGTGGGAGTTGAGTCAGCTCCACCAACTGCAATATCAGCTTGCATCACCTTCCTTCTAGTCTCTTCTCTCTGAATGGTGCTACACACAGTTGTTAGTGAGGGAAGCTCATATGACATGAGTATGTGGCTTTTAAGGTCCTCATAGTCAGGACCAAGGCTGCACAGAAGCTCAAAGATTTTGTCTTCTTCAACCCTTTTCAAAATGATCTTGGAATCTACTGTATGGGGCCTGTAGAGATCGAGTTCATTCAACTTGGCTTGAAAGTTTCCAAGATGCTCGATGAATGTCTGATTTCCTTGCTTGAGTTCAGATAAGTCTTTCTTGATTTGAAACACTCGAGCTGAGTTGTTGAGGTCTCCATAGAGATCTTTCACTGCCTTCCACATGTTGAGAGCTGAGTCTGAGTATTGAAAAGTCCTTTGGAGTTTTGGCTCCATGGAGTTGATTAGTGATAGGTGCATAATTATGCAACGTTTCTATGTGTAATATTACCTTATATTTAGTTTTTTTGTTGTGCTTTTAAGTAAATTAATATTATTATTTGTTTTGTAGGAAATTGGAGAAAAATGAATAAAAGATGTGTAAATGAGTTTTCCTAATGCAATAAGGATTAAGATGAATTGAAGGAAGAAGAGTCCATTTATAATAGGGAGATTAAGAAGAGATGGGATGGTATTTGAATTGCTTGCAAGGAGAGACGTGATGGGCTGCATGCATATATATAGCCTAGCTAGCTAGGGAGAAGGAAGAAACGTACGGAGAGAAAGAGAAGTGAGTGATTGAAAGGGTGGTGACTCTAGTTATATATATATATATACCTGAGAGAAGCTTACGTACGGGAAGAAGAATAAAAAGAAAAAAGAAAAAGAGTAGCAGGGGGCTCACGGCAAGAGAAGGAAGAAAAAAGAAGAATAAAGAAGAGTTGGAGAAGAAGTTCTGTGCATGAAGAAAAATCCGACCACGTCGTCGCCAAAAGTTCTTCTTTCTCCTTCTTTTATTTATCTTTCATGAACTCTTTGATTTTATTATTTATGACTTTTAGTAGCTAATTTCCATTGTTAGGGGCTGATTGAAACCCTAGATATGCTTACGATTTTGAACCCCTTTTGATTCTATTAATTATTTGGATGAGTTTTGTTTCACTGTTTTCTCACCGTATGTTTTCTATGTTCATGTTTCTTTGAGTGCACACTTAGATACATGGTTTAGGATCTATAGTCTTGATTATGTATATGACCACCTTATCATTGCATATTCTCTAGAGATAAACATGAATTTGTGTGAAACAAGCCTTAGTGATGAAAGGGTGACCACCTTATCAACCCTTGAAGCTCTGTTATTCTTCAAACATTCTTAGAACGTAATGACTTCAGTTCTCTAGGATTACATCACCATATGTATAAGTCGGTTAAGTGAGGATCAAGATCGAGCGGATTGTCCCTCCCTCTTTCATGCCAAGTAAGAGAGTGTAATACATAAGATGACTTAACCAAAGCTCTTATGTGGAGAGTATTCATCCATGGTTAGTTCAATTATATTGGGGAGGTCGTAAGTATGTCTAGGGTGGAGAGAAGTTCTTAACATTCATATCTCATTGGTTAACTACAATAATTTACTTTCAACAATTTATTTTCTGCAATTTACTGATTTCTGCATTAGCTGTAGCTTAGCTGATTTATTTCGGTGACCAAATCAACTCTGAATACCCTCAAATTTTGTGTAGTAGTCCGCCACTGTGTCTAGTTTATTTTGTCAAAATTTCGTAGCATTTGAGTCTGTATAGCTTAGGTTCGTATTATCATTAGTGTACTGTAGTCGAGTCTGTCAGCATTTTAAGTCTAGTGTTAGGATTTAGTTTCACCAATTCCTTGTGTTCAATAACCCCTATTTATCTTACTACATTGATATATCCAGGTTGTGAATAGGGTATCTTTGAGAGGTGTTTATTCGCCTTGTCAATCAGCCAAGATCTCACAAGCTGATCTTGTGAGAGCCATGACTCGAATTCTGGAGAAGAGGCTGCAGGGACCTTGGATTTTCCGCTTATGAAGCTCAGCTTCTGCCTTCCACCAATGGCTAGTGTCATTGCATTTGACCATGATATATAGTTGAACTCATTGAGAAGAGAGGATGTGAGTCGCTGATTTGTAGCAGACTCAAACTCTTTTGATGGTTTGGTGCCAGATGATTGGCCTGAGGATGATTGAGAGGTGTTACCTCCTGTCATTATGAGGACTGGGAGGTAGCTATGGATTTAATGAGCAGAAGCAGGTCCTTAGATGGATCACTGCTCTGATACCATAAAGAAAATCACAGCCAGACTAGGAGCTAAAGATGATATGTTATTCATTCATGTATATGAGAGAATTACAAGGACAGTATATATATATGTACAATGGGAGAGAGAACCTAACGAATATAAGCCGTTCTAGAACCACTACAAACCAGTGGAGCCGACAGAAAGAAAGCAGAACTCAGATAGGTACAACAGAGACCAAGAGCAGACGATATAAGTCAACTGGTCTTGGGATACACAATCTCAGACAGACCCACGAGCACTTCGCCAAGCGTAAGAGGCACCCCATGTGCAACTCACGTGAGACACGCGAGTGCTCGCCAAGAGGCGAAGGAAGAGGTCTTACGATCAGTGAGTGAGCTCGCGAGAAGAGCGCTCGCGAGGAGTACGCATGAGAGCACATGGTCAGGTCAATGCTTGTGAGTATCTTCAACAGATGGCTACGGCAGAAGAACAATTCAAAAGCAAGAAATTTAACAACCTTATATTCAAACTTAGTCAGTTCCCTAACAAATCTTCAATCCATATTTTAATGTTTTGCCGAAGTATCGTCAACAAATATGACTAAAATTGAAGACTTTTTTGTCCATCATCAAATTTTTCCTAGTTTCTTAACTCTGATCTACGCACATCAGTTGTACAACTATACCATTTGAAACTTACATACTTTTACTGCATGTTATAAACTGTTATGAGAAACTCTTGAGTTACAGTTAATAAAACTCTTGATTGTGAAGATTTTTACCAAAATTAATGTATGCCAAATAATGGTGCAGATCACACTGGAATCGAAGGTTCAGGTTGAATTGGGAAAAGCGCTTTGAAATTATCATTGGAATGCCTCGTGGGATTTTGTATCTTCATCAAGACTCAAGATTGAGAATTATTCATAGAGATTTAAAAATAAGCAATGTTCTTCTAGATGCTGAGATGAATCCAAAAACTTCGGATTTTGGTAAGGCAAGAATTATCGATGCAAACCAAGTGCAAGACAAGACTAGCAAAATTGTCGGAACATAGTAACAATCATAATGTCACTTTTTATAATCAATTTCCTCTTCTTTGCCTTAACATGTTACTTTGCAGTGGCTACATGTCACCAGAGTATGCAGTGTTTGGGAGATTCTCAACAAAATCAGATGTCTTTAGTTTCGGGATCATATTGTTGGAGATTGTAACTGGCACGAAAAATAATGGTTCTTATCAAGATGATCCATCTATGAGCTTGATTGGGCATGTAAGTAACACAAAATGTGCTATAGGCAGTCTACCCTTGGTATGTTATTCCTCTGTCTTACATTGTATGTACTCTAATTATACAGGTTTAGGGTCTCTGGAGAGAAGATAGAGTCTTGGAAGTTGTGGACTCAACTCTAGAGTCACACTATTGGAGGAGAGCTTTGGGGCGACGTAGTTACGTCTCTTCGTCGCCCCAATTTCAATGATGCGACGAAGAATGGAATGGTTGCCTCAGATATTAATTACGTCGCTTCAACTAATTGAGGCGACGAAGATTGATCTTAGTCGCTTCAATTAGATGAGGCGACCACTTTTTACATTCGAAGTGACGAAAATTTTTTTGGTCGCCTCGAAGAAAATCGAGGCGACGAAGATTGATCAATCTTCGTCGCCTCATTTTTTTTAAATCTGGATCTGCTCTTCTTCTTAAAGTCAAACCGTTCATAAAGTTAAAATTTTAGAAAAACAGTTCATTCGCGTTCTGGAGTTGTTCTTGTGCGATTTTGGGAGAAATTTTAGGAAATTGAGAAAGAAGGTTGTTCTTGTCATTCATTTGATTCTTGAGTAATGTTAGTTTGATTTGTATCTCTTTAACCCTCTTTATGACCATAATATATTAATTTAGAAGTGAAATTGAAGTTTATGTGAAATTTTTTAAGTTGAATTGAATTTGGTGTTATGTTGTAGTTTTAGTGTTTGAATCATTGAATTGTGAAAAATCATGTTATGGATTCATGAATAATGTTTGAAATTTGGTTAAATTTAGTGAAATTTATTGATGATTAGAAGTGAAAATGAAGTTTATGTGAAATTTTTGAAGTTGAATTGAATTTGGTCTTATGTTGTAGTTTTAGTGTTTGAATCATTGAATTGTGATAAATCATGTTATGGGTTCATGAATAATGTTTGAAATTTGGTTAAATTTAGTGAAATTTATTGATGATTAGTGTAGATTAGGTGTATTCGAGCCTTAATTAGTAGTGTTATTAGTGTTAATCATGAAATCGAGCGTATGGTTATATATAATTGTGGTGTTTATCAACTTAGAACTCCCGTTTGAGAATCAACAACTCATCTAATTGATCGAGTTAAGTTGTTGATTCTCGAATTGTCCCATTTTTGGACACTTTAGGTGAACATGACTTTGTTGATCCTTTTGCTATTCATGTGATTTCAGTTTCAGTTTTGGGATATGGTTTCGACAGTGTCTCCTTTCAATGTTCCCCGAGTGCAAATTAGGTTGTTTAGATATGTGTGCACTCGGGGAACTGTAGGGAGATGCTGCCGAAATTTCCCTAAACTGGAGCTGAAACGCATGGGTGCAAGAGCTTTGACAAATGTCGTGTTCCCCTGAAGGGGATAGGACACAACCCGGAGGCATAAGCCGAAGAAGTGTGGTGTTTTGGTTGAATCGCAACTGTGGCGTGGTAACTTTGTTCATATTGATTGTTTATGTTGACAGGAAACATGGACGGACTCCCAGACAAAACTTGGATGACATATCATCGTGCTGATCCAAGGTACATCACATGCATATTCGAGTTCATGAATTTTGCCCGGCTACATAGTAACGGAGCCGATTATTACTTCTGCCCGTGCAAACGTTGTAAGAACGGTCCGTTCAAGGTTACTATGGATGTCATGTATCATCACTTATCACACAGTGGTTTGAGTCCTACTTATACAGTCTGGCACCTTCACGGGGAAGTTTCTGGTGAACCGGCAATGCTCAGTCAACGAAGACAGTGGCTTCAAGACAGAGTCGGTCCTTCTAGTGGTGCCGGTCCTTCAGTGAACCCGCAGTTGGAGATTCTACATGATGCATATCCCTATTATCCTGGATACCATGCAGATGCACCCCAACAATTAGTGGAAGATAATTCTGGCATGAACTTCAATGACATGGTAGACGATGATTATGAAAAGTACAATAGATTATTGAAGGAGTCACATACCCCCATTATATGAAGGCAGTGAGGAAACTGTTTTGAGTGCCATATTAGATGCAATGGAAATGAAAAATGAAAATGGATGGTCGAACACAAGTGTTGACTCTTTATGTATTTACATTAATAAACTTCTTCCTAAAAGGCACACATTCCCCTGTTCATACTCAAGAATTAAAAAAATCTTGAGTGATCTTTCACTCGGTTACGAAAGAGTTGATGCGTGTGAATTTAACTGTGTGTTGTTCAGGGGGCGCTTGTAAATGAGAGGATTTGTCCAGTGTGTTATTCTGAAAGATATAAGCCACATACGAATGATATTCCCAAAAAAATGATTCGTAACTTCCCTCTAACACCAAGGTTGAAGCGTTTGTTTATGTCCCCACACACTGCCAAGCATATGCGATGGCTGGGGGAGCGAATATGCGTGCCTGGTAGCCTCAGCCACCCAGCTGATGGAGAAGCGTTTCAACATTTTGACAGAACTTTTCTAGGTTTCGCACGGGACTGCAGGAATGTGCGCCTTGGAGTTGCAACAGACGGTTTCAATCCATTCGGAACAATGAGAACTTTGAATAGTACATGGCCCGTTGTTGTGATGCCGTACAATCTACCACCGTCAATGTGCATGAAGAAGGAATATAACATGTTATCAGTGTTGATTCCAGGCCCTAAATCTCCCGGAAAGTGCCTTAGCGTACTCATTAAGCCGATGATCGAGGAGCTAATACATTTATGGGTCGTTGGAGTCCATACTTTTGATCGAGTAGACAATGAGGTATTCTTGATGAAGGCAGCGGTAATGTGGACTATTAGCGACTTTCCAGGTTTAGGGATGCTTGCGGGGTCAACTATGAAAGGGTACAAGGCATGTCCAATTTGTCTAGATGAGCTAACTTCAGAGCATATATGTGGGAGGATAGTTTATGAAGGTCATCGAAAATGGCTCCACCAAGACCACCCTTGGCGATTGAGCAAGGCATTTAACGGGAATGTGGAGTTTGGCGGAAGACCCTATCAAAAGAGTGGAGATGAAATTTTGGAGGACGTTAGGTCACACGTTTACCCTATTCTTAGCCAACATGAAGACTTGAAGGTGCCGTACAATCCGAATAACAGACAGTGTTGGACTCACGAAAGCATATTTTGGAAGCTGCCTTATTGGTCATCATTGAAGATCAGACATTGCTTAGATGTCATGCACATTGAAAAAATTGTGTGTGACAACATCCTTGGAACCATTTTTGCGATTGATAAGAAGTCTAAGGATGGTCCAAAAGCTCGCGCTGCTTTGAAGAAGAGGAATGTGCGAAAAAATCAGTAGCAAAGAGCGGGTGACGAGGGGAGGGCAAAAGTTCCTCATGCACCCTTTTTAGTTAAAAAGGATGATCTAGAAGATGTGTTCCAGTGGTTCAGGGATGTTAAGTATCCTCTTGGTTATGCAGGTAATTTGAGAAGTAAGGTGAAAGTAAGTTCCCCGTCACAGTTTTATGGATTGAAGACGCATGATTGCCATGTATTGATTCAATGTCTTCTTCCAGTGGTTATCAGAGGGTTCCTGCCAGAAAACGTTGTGAAGCCATTGATAGCACTGTCAAATTGGTTTCGTCAACTATGCAGTAGGGAGCTTAAGAAGGAGGTTGTGCGTGACATGGAAACTGAGATAGTGATGATTCTCTGCAATTTGGAGCTCATTTTTCCTCCACATTTTTTTACATCTATGGTTCATCTCATGGTTCATCTTCCCGAACAAGTATTCCTTACAGGTCCAGTACACTATACATGGATGTATCCAATTGAAAGGTCAAATGTTTTTCATTGCTAATATTATGTTCGTTATGTAATATGTCGGCTTTTATGGAAAATATTGTACTAACCCTCTATGTGTTTTTGCAGGCAATTAGGAAAATATAAAAAGTCAATGAGGAATACACGTTACCCGGAAGGTAGTATTGCTGAACAGTACCTCGTACATGAGTCGGTGACGTATTGTAAGTCTATCTCAGACGGATGGACCACGAAGATATCGACACTTCCCCATAGTGGAATATCAGCTGTGTTTCACTCTTAGTAAGACCAGATATTATCGAGACTCGTTGCCAGTTCAGGTTGACTGAGGCAGAGACTGCTGAGGCTCATTGGCAAGTCTTGGTGGAAACAGAAGAAGTCAAACCTTACCTAGAAGAACATCTCAGAAGGTTCAAGGCTAAAAATGGTGAAGATTTCGACGAGCTTCGTCGGAGGAGGAGTTTTCTTTGATGGTTCTTAACATGGGTACATCCAACTATTAATTGTTGTAAGGTTCTTTGAGGGTTTATAACACTTATCTTTCACTTATCTTAACACTTATCTCTCAGGTGTCCCTTAAGGGAAAAAACTCGGACCCGGGCTTGGTTGCAGGAATAAAGTCATTAGCTCAAGGACCTCAGCAATTCCGGGTTTATAAGTCGTGTTATGTGAACGGTGTCAAGTTCACCCCGTTTGATAGAGATCAAAGAACCGTGACTCAAAACAGCGGTGTCATGATAGACATGGGTTCATCCTAGTTCTACGGCCATGTTAACTACGTGGTCGAAGTATTATATGCAGGCCGTATGCCAGTGGTGTTGTTTAAGTGCACATGGCACAACTCCGACGACGAGGAAGATCTTGACACCGTTATAACAGATCATGGACTGATATCAGTGAATACAAACAACAGTTACTATGAGGATTCACCCTTCATAATTGCAACCAAAGCAAAACAAGTATTCTACATAGACGATCCAAAGGCTGGTGGTACTTGGAAGGTAGTACAAGAAATGTCGCACCGCAATGTCTACAGCGCTGACGTACTTGCCATAGATGAAAACATATCGCGTACAGGAGATCATATATTCAAGCCTTACCAAGAGGACACTCCCACGGTGATACAATTTTACCAAGATTTTCAACTACTTTTGGATGAAGAAGGAGACGAGGACGAGGACGAAGACGAGGATTAAAGATCCTTACTGGTATTCACGCAACCAGATTAAAGATCCAACTATCTTCTCGCCAGACAAAGTGATTACAATTTCAGTTGCTATGAAGCTTCTCTTAGAACTTAGTACCGACCGACTAATTCTCTCTAGAATGCTTCCAACGAAATTGCACCATCATCTCACCTATAATATGCAATATGACAATATGCAAGTTTGAAAGATGGTTTGATATGTTTTCCTATAAAGATATAAAATCCCAAGAAGGAAAAAATCTTGTTTTATAAACTTCCTAACAAATGTAGGAACAAAAGAGAGTTTTAGACTAGTTTTGACAAACCGAAAACCTCTTTGGAAAACAAGATAACTCTTGCACATACAAGAGATAAAACTGACTTGAAAAGAAGAGACAAACACCTTAACTCTTCCTAATTTTTCAAGTACTGAATGTCATCAAAGATTGTGGTATTTATAGCCAAATCGGTTATGCAAGTTGAGGCTCAGGAAATGATCTCAACCCTTCATCAAAAGATGAATCCAAAGGTTCTCCTTAAAAGGGGGGAAAGCCATGCATGCTGAAACTCAACAACTGAAACAGCAAAGAGGCATGCTGAACCATACCAACCGGTACAGCAAGGAGAATGAAAAGCTAAAAAACCTGACTCCATTTTATAAATGAGAGAGACCTACCCTAAAGTGAGAAGGTAAGGTTTTTCACTTTGGTTTTGTCCAACCGGGACATGCAAGAGTGTTTGAAGTGTTTGCTTCCATGAAAATAAGGAGACATACCTACTCCTTCTTTTCCTTACCGGAAAGTAGAGTGAAAGAGTTGTGAAGAGCAAAGCTTGTAGGTAAAGTTTTTAACAACTCCCATCACAAAAGTTTTGGATGAAATAACAAGTAAGGTGTAATTGTTAATGATGCATGATTTTACCTTTCACAATGGTTAATTAGATCAAAGTCCATTGCTTTAGCTTGTTAATGTTACTTATGCATGTCATCCATGTTTTTTGAGAGAGTGCCAATTATGTCATGCCAATACCACTACGCACATTGCGGTATAAATAGTAACTGTGACCCGGATAATATAGTCGGCGTTGAGTGCATTTGCCTACCCGGCGGTTTTGAACCAAAGTCCCCAGCTGATTGGTACTTGAGAGATTGGTCGGGTGGATGCATCCGACGCCAAAATGGACTATCTTCTATGTGTGGAAATGGGGAAGGGTTTGTAAAGCTTTCGAGGGTAAAAATACCTGACTCGTCTATTGCAGTTGTATACAAGAATCTGAGTTCCAAGGCATGTAAGGAAGAATGTTTGAAGAGTTGTTCTTGCAATGCGTACTCATCTCAGTCATCTGCTGTAAATATCAAGGAGGTTGGATGTGTGACATGGTATGGAGACTTGATGGACACAATTACAACGACGTTGGCAAGCTTTGGTCAAGAATTGCATGTACGTGTCAACGCAACTGTCTTGGGTATGTAATTCGTATATATACCTCATAATCTTCTTTTTTCTTTACACTCGATCCTTGTTTCGCGTATTCCATCATGTTTAAGGCATTGAAATTCAAACTTTGTACGTTACTCTCTAGTCTCTACTTTACTAGCTAGGAAACTGTTCTTGCATTGCATGTATGAGGAAGAGATAACAGCATGTTCGTGTGGATAAAATTGAATTACGTAATATATAGGTACTAATTCAATGGAAGCAAACTCAACTAGCTAACTCGCCGTTAGCTGTTTATCTGTCATTATTAATCCTTTGCCACTCTCTGATATATGCAGCTGAGAGTGGCGGAAACTCAAAGGCTTTCTTCAGAAGAAAGGGTATGCTGGCTATTCCAATACTATGTTCTCTACTCGTGTTAGTACTAATGACTAAGTTTGCCGGCTGGTGGCTCAAGATAAAGAGGAACACGAAAGGTACGAGTTTAATTTGTTTAACTGCTTTACTTGTCATGATCTGATCATGCTTTTGCATTCTGTAAATACAAATGTACATCACAAGCATCTGGAAAAAAAGAAAAAGTCGTGCAATGATATTGTAGGGGCGGATGAACTTGAGGAAACTCGGAGACACCCTGAATTGCAGTTTTTTGATCTGGATACACTAATGGCAGCCACAAATCACTTCTCTCATCTCAATGAACTTGGCCACGGTGGTTTTGGTTCTGTCTATAATATATCTTAAACTGTTTTGAATTATTTCCTCCAAGCACCAAATATTTCTTTTTCTCTGATTGTTTGTGTACTAACCTTATTCAATTAACAACCAATGTAGTGAGTTTTCCATAACAGTCTTGAACCATGACTTCAGGCTCAGTTACCAAATGAGCAGAAGGTCGCTATAAAAAGGTTGTCTAGAACATCAGGACAAGGGACCGAAGAATTCAAAAATGAAGTTGCACTCATAGCAAGACTTCAACACCGAAATCTAGTGAACCTTTTGGGATGTTATATAAAGGGAGAAGAAAGGATGTTGATCCTGGAATACATGCCGAATAAAAGCTTGGACTCCTTTATTTTTGGTTAGTCCATCTTTAGTTATCAAGGTCAATTTATGCCATTTCTAAGAATGTGAAGATTTTCTCCAAAATTAATGTATGCCAAATAATTGTGCAGATCACACTAGAAATTCCTGTTTGAAGTGGGAAAAGCGTTTTGAAATAATCAATGGAATAGCTCGTGGGATTCTGTATCTTCACAAAGACTTAAGATTGGGGATTATTCATAGAGATTTAAAAACAAGCAATGTTCTTCTAGATGCTGAGATGAATCCAAAAATTTCGGATTTTGGTATGGCAAGAATTTTAGATGTGAACCAAGTGCAAGACAAGACTAACAGAATTTTCAGAACATAGTAAGAATCATAATGTCGATCGCTTTTCATAATCATTTTCCTCTTCTATGCCTTAAGATTTTACGTACTTTGTTCATATTCAGTGGCTACATGTCACCAGAGTATGCAGTGTTTGGGAGATTTTCGACGAAATCAGATGTCTTTAGTTTCAGGACATATTGTTGGAGATTGTGACTGGCGCGAAAAATAATGGTTCTTCTCGAGATGATCCATCCATGAGCTTGATTGGACATGTAAGTAACACAAAATTTTCTATAGACAGTCTACACTAGGTACCTTATTCCTCTTTTACCTAAATTCCTTTTACAGGTTTGGGATCTCTGGGGAGAAGACAAAGTCTTGGAAGTTGTGGACTCGACTCTAGAGTCGTATGATTCTGATGAAGTTATGAGATGCATTCAAGTTGCTCTCTTGTGTGTGCAAGAAGACGCAAAGGACCGACCGGACATGTCAACCGTTGTTTTCATGTTGAGCGGTGAAGCATCTCCTCTATGTCCTCCTAAACAACCTGCATATGTATACAAAGGAACTAATGTTGATCCATTATTTCCAAAAAGAACGTACTCTATGAACGAGTTGACAGTTACTGCAGTTGAAGCTCGATAGTTATGGAACTATTTCTTCATTACAACCTGCTCCTTATTAGATTTATTGCTTTGCTTGATTACAAGGTTTAGAGCAACTCCAACAGCTTTCATATATTTTTTGTAAAATAGGGAAGTAAAAATCGAAATCTCCAAAAAAAATTATGCTTCAACTCCAAAAGCTTTCTTATTTTCCTATTTTACAGATTTATACATTTATTACAACTACATTTTTATTTACTATAACAATACAATACTCATTTTGTTTCAATGAGACTTGCAAAAAAGTGGTTGGGAGAGATTTGGGAAACATTGAGACTTGCAAAAAAGTGCAAAACATTAATGGTAGCCTCTTCTCCAAAATTTTGCAGATTGCTGTAAATTTGGAGAATATTTTGTTCTCGCATTCCTTTCTCTATTTTGAGGAATGAAATAGATAAACTGTTGGAGTGAAAAAGTACGTGTCAAATATTCTCCAATTTTTTTTCTCTCTCTATAATAGGGAAGTTGTTGGAGTTGCTCTTATACGAGCAACTCCAACAATATCACTGAAAGTTTGCTTATTTTGTTCAAAAATGAAGCCGAAACCTATTTTAGCTAATCACTTGTATAAATTTACTCCAACAATATCACTTAAAATGTAGTTAGATTTAAACATATGCTTAGTTTTGATTAGTTGATAATAAAATATTTATTTATTAATATAATTATTAATTACATTTACAATCTAGAAGGAAAGTATTAATTACAATATTGAATGTTTCATTACCTATAATTTATGTTTTCGGTATAGGAATAGGGGATGAAAACATGAAATATAGGGAATCCCTAAATTGGCTAATAAGATAGGGGAGCTGCTGAAGTGAATTTTAAGAGAAAATCTTTATATTTTAGCTAAAAATGATTTATAGGGAATCTGCTGGAGTTGCTCTAAGCTCATTAGTTAATCATCATGTAGTATAAGAGCAACTCCCACAGTTTTCTCATAATTTTTATAAAATGGGGAAGCAAAAGTCCAAATCTCCAAAATATTTAGGCTTCAACTCCAATAGCTTCCTTAATTTAGGGATTTATGCATTCAATACAACTACATCTTTTTTATTATAACAATAGAATATTTTATTTTTTTATTAAAAATTATTATAAAAAAGTGATTGAAAAAGCTTTGGGAGACATTGAGAATTGTGAAATATTAATGATAGCTTCTTGTCCAAATTTTTAAATTTTTTTATAAATTTAGGGAATGTGATCTTCTCTCTCATGTATTTCTCTATTTTGGTGAATAAGATGAGGAAACTGTTAGAGTGAAAAATACTTAATATTCTTTAAAATTCAAATTTTTCTCTATTTTAAAAAAAGTTGTTAGAGTTGCTCTAATAGCACTAAATGTTGTCATGATGATTTTGAGAAGCATCATCTGTTTTTGTTTGAAAGGTATTTAGGGCCACCACAAGGTCCGATCCCCATGGGAGAAAATTTTGTCAGAGTTATGCAATGTGCCTATTCAAGACTAGAGTTGTCCCCCGCGCCGAGGCGCGGTTTATCGTCGAAATAAGATCAATAGTTGAAACAAAATATTAATTTGAATGTATAATTTTATTTAGAAATTAGATGATCGTAATGTACAAATCATAATTATTTGGAGACAGACAATGCTCAATTTACAAACAAAGTAATATTCGAAGTAATACTTGCAAAATACAAAAGAAAAGAATTGCAAGATAAGAATTGCAGTTCCTTATTACAAAGATCATAAACGTACAAAAAATATATATTTTACATTATAAAATATATGCATGAGTGACAAACTAAAAAAATAAATAAAGAGAAATTTTAAGTTTGCACAATTTCAACATGTTATCTAATATAAACATGAATTACATGTCTGATTCACCTCCAAAAAATGATGGTATGAAGTAGTCTCCTCTGAAGTGTCAAAACACAGTCTTCTTATAATCAGTGCGCAAATAACACTTTGACGTCTTCATAATCTATTGTTACAGCAAAAACAAAAAACAAAAAAATGTTTAATATCAGTTGCATTTCAATGTAAAATATCAGTTAACTTTGCTCAAAACGTCATGTAATGTGTAAGAGATGAGATGCTTACCAATCATTGTTATTGTGAAGCTTTAATACTCAGTTTCAGTCTCTTTGACATTCAAAAAAATCTTAAAGGTAAATTTTGATTAGTTAATTTGACTCACCAATAAATAGATTCAAGAATTCTGGTTATTGGGTTTAGCTTACCTTTTAAGAGAGATCCTCTGATCGAGAAGAAAGCAATGAACAATTGCAATGAAATTCATTTCAATTCAATTCACAGAGAAAAAAAATTCATTCACATACAGGCATACTCAAAGCTCTTTGATCTACAGGAAAGAGATAAATTATTAATAATTGACCGATTAAAGTAGAGAAAATGAAAACAAAAACTAAACTATAAAAGCAATATAAAAAACACACAGCAACATCAAATGGAATATGAAAACTTGGGTTTGATCAATTCACACAAAATAGATAATACCTGGATAAGATAATAGACGAACCTCCAATTTTTTTTCCCAGACATGAGGGATATGTAAATCGAGGTCGAGCTCCTGAGGTTCAAATGAAATTAGTTCACTGATATTCATCCTGCAAATAAATATCTAATTACCTAAGTTATATATGAAACATACTACATAAAAAAAAGCTCTTTGATCACCTTTATTCTTTTACCTGTTCCGTGAATGCACGCTAAAAGAAATGGAGACTGTATTTCCTGATCAAATGATGACGCCATTTAGCACCCCCTCTAATAAGATAAAGTCCGATATAGCACTTCCCTGCATTTTAATGTCACTATTCATAAACCAAATCTGGACCTTGTGGACTCTAAGAAGATGAATTGATTTTTGTAATCTTACTATTAGTCTTTTGCAAGTATCTTGAACGCACATAGTTTCGTTAGAGCTTTCTGCAACGCCAGGATCATCATCATAGAGCAATCTCTTAGTAAAAGAGAAAACTCCATGTCATTTTATTTCCTTCAGAAGTACTTTAAATATGACAATTTCTGCTTTTGTTTGTCTAGAAATCACACTGGATTTTAGAAAGAGACGGGGAAACCTATGAATCATAAGTTCTTATGAATCATATTTATCTCCTAAATAATAATCATATTCAAATCAGAAGCATAACCATTGTTTAACCAATCGAACCCAAACTCAATAGTCATGGCATAAAATCTATAATTGAATAGCTCACGTCAAAAACGCGGTATTCCTAATATATGTTAAAAAGAGTCGAAAATGATATATAAATGAGATTAGGATTTAGATAGAAAATATATGTTAAAAAGAGTCCGAAATGATATATAAATGAGATTAGGATTTAGATAGAAAATATATGTTAAAAAGAGTCCGAAATGATACATAAATGAGATTAGGATTTAGATAGAAAATATATGTTAAAAAGAGTCCGAAATGATACATAAATGAGATTATGATTTAGGCAGAAAATTTTGTTAAAGATGAAACTTGTTAAAACAAAAAAACTTAATGCGGAGAATTTAAGCAAAATCTATATAAACTTTTTTTATTGTAAAGTTTAAGTAAAAAATAAAAATTATATTGTTAAAAAATAATACTGTGAAAATGATGTGTGAATATTAAAAAGTAAAAGTAAAATTAGAACAGTTAAAATGTAAAACACAAAATTGTAAAAAGGTTTGGCAAAAAGTTAAAGTAAAAAATTGAACCATAAAAATAAAAAAGTAAAATATAAAACTGTAAAAAAAATGGATAGAAAGTTATAGTAAAAAATTAAAAATATAAAAGTAAAAAAATAAAACAAAAAACTGTAAAAAAAATGATAAAATTCAAAGTAAAAAAATAAAACTGTAAAGTAAAAAATAAAATATAGTACTGTAAAAATTGTTAAAAAATAAAACTGTAAAAAGAAAAAAACAAATAGGTAAAAAATAAAAGTAAAAATTTGAACTATTAAAAATAGATGAAAAATACCAAAACACCCCTTTTAAATATGAGTAAATTGTGTTTGTTATATAAAAAATTTTGACCAGTTCTGTGCCTTTCCTAAGTCTCAAACGTCTAACAATAAATGTATTATTTTGACATTTAGTGTGGTTTGACAAAGCTGTATAGGTTTCCTTGTCGATTGGTATGTACGTGTCCAATTTGGAAATATAATAGCTAGCTGTCGAAGAATTTCGAAGAAGATAAACGTGATGCATTATTAGCTTAAAAAAGAGAAAAAGAATGCCGCTGTTGATTCATACCAGCAACGTTGCAACTAGCAAGTGCCCTGGAAAATGATACCTAAAGCTCTGCTTCTCTTCGTGTTCTTCTCATTTGGTACTTGCAGGGACACCATAAGATGGAATGAAGACCAACTCAAGGATGGGGATGGTGACTATTTAGTTTCCGAGGAAAGCAACTTCGAGTTGGGTTTCTTCAGTCCCGGAAATTCAAGCCACCGCCGGTATGTTGGAATTTGGTATTCCCAGACCAAAGTATCCAAAAAGACAGTGGTGTGGGTTGCAAACAGGAACAATCCCATCAATGGTACCTCCGGCGTGCTCAAAATGAACAGGTATGGAGAACTAGTCCTCTATGCTTATAACATGCAGAGTAGTCCTGTTTGGTTCACAAATGTGTCGCAGTCGGTCCAAAATGTTAGCACTTCATTATCTGCACGACTTTTGGATACAGGCAATTTAGTTGTGTTCCGAGATGATAGCAATGAGCAATTTATATGGCAAAGTTTCGATTACCCTACAGATACTATTCTTCGAAATATGAGAATAGGGATGAACTGGAAAACAGGACTAGAATGGTACATAACCTCTTGGAGGTCACAAGATGACCCCGGAACCGGGGTCTATTCACATAGGCTTGGTTCCGATCAGACTGCCACTCCCGAATTGTATACATATAATAGTTCGAGTAAGTATTGGCGAAGTGATCCAGGGACATATATGGTCACCAATCAAGATGAAACTTATTATATCTCTAAAAAAAAAGTAACTACAAGAACAGTTATGAATGATTCCGAGTTACAGGTCCTTACATGGAGTGATGATGACCATGTATGGAAATTAGGCTTTGCTGCACCAAACTCCCTGTGTGAGAGGTATGGACATTGTGGTGCCAACAGCAAATGTAACCCTGACAATACTATTTATTTTGAGTGCGTGTGTCTGCCTGGATATGAACCAAAATCCGTAGATAACTGGAATCAGAATGTTGGGTTGGATGGATGCATTCGCAAGAAAACTGAAGTCTCCAAGTGCAGAAATGGAGACGGGTTTGAGAAGGTGGGAAGAGTTAAATATCCAGACGCATCAATAGCAGCTCGAATGGAAGCAAGTATGAGTATCAAACAGTGTAAGAAGGAGTGCTTAGCAAATTGTTCTTGCATTGCATATATGAGCATCGAAAGTGAAAAAGGGAGTTCTGATTGCTTGACATGGTATGGTGACTTGATGGACATTTTAGTGTACAGTGAAGTAGGCAGAGATCTATATGTTCGTGTGGATAAAAACGAGTTAGGTACTACTTTGCTTGCAATGGTAGCAAACTAAACTCACTCACTAATACCTGTTTCTGTCATTATATGTCTTAATCCTTAATTTTATATATGCAGTTGAGAGTGCTGGAAAATCACAAGGTTTCTTCAGAAGAAGGGGTATGCTGGCTGTTCCAGTACTATGTTCTCTACTCATATTAGTACTTATCTTTAAGTTTACATGTTGGCGGCTTAAGATAAAGAGGAACACTGTGAAAGGTATGAGTTTAAATTGTTTCACTACTTTAGCTGTCATGACCTGATCATGCTTTTGCATTCAAGGTCCACATGCATCTGAAAAAAGAAATGCAACGATTTTGTAGAGGTTGATGAACTTGAGGAAACTAAGAGGCATCCCGAACTGCAATATTTTGATCTGGAGACACTAATAGTAGCCACAGATCACTTCTCTCCTGCCAATGAACTTGGCCACGGTGGTTTTGGCTCTGTTTATAAGGTAACTAGCTAGTTCTTGAACTTTTTTCAATTAATTCCTCCGAGCACCAAATGTTTCTTTTGCTGTGATGCTTTAAGGGTGTAACTGTTTGTGCTATACTAATCTTCTTCAGTTAATCAACACTACTATAGCGAGGTTTTCATAACAATCATTAACAATTTCAGGGTCAGTTACCAAATGAGCATAAGGTTGCAATAAAAAGGTTGTCTAGAACATCAGGACAAGGTACTGAAGAATTCAAAAACGAAGTTGCACTCATAGCAAGACTTCAACACCGAAATCTTGTGAAACTTTTGGGATGTTGTATAAAGGGAGAAGAAAGAATGTTGATCCTGGAATACATGCCGAACAAAAGCTTGGACTCTTTTCTTTTTGGTATGTCTTTAGCAAAGATAAAGAACAATTTGTGCCATTTCTAAGATTATGAAGCTTTTTACCATAATTCACATAAGAATGTGTGACAAATAATGGTGCAGATCAGACTAGAAGGTGCTGCTTGAATTGGAAAAAACGCTTTGAAATTATTAATGGAGTAGCTCGTGGGATTCTGTATCTTCATCAAGACTCAAGATTGAGGATTATTCATAGAGATCTAAAAACAAGCAATGTTCTTCTAGATGCCGAGATGAATCCAAAAATTTCAGATTTTGGTATGGCGAGAATGTTAGATACAAACCAAGTGCAAGACAAGACTAACAGAATTGTTGGAACATAGTAAGAATCATAATGTCACTTTCTTATTCATTTTACTCTTCTTTGCCTTGACATTTTACTTTGTTCATATGTAGTGGATACATGTCACCAGAGTATGCAGTGTTTGGAAAATTTTCTACGAAATCAGATGTGTTCGGTTTCGGGATCATATTGTTGGAGATTGTAACTGGCAAGAAAAACACTGGCTCTAATTGGGATGATCCTTCCATGAACTTGATAAAGCATGTAAGTCACAAAATTTTCCAGGCAATCTACCCTTGGTACCTTATTCCTTTGGTTCTTAAATTTTCTTACTCTAACTTTACACAGGTTTGGAGTCTGTGGAGAGAAGATAGAGCCTTGGAAGTTGTGGATTCAGTTCTAGAGTCATATGATTCTGATGAAGTCATGAGATGCATCCAAGTTGCGCTCTTGTGCGTGCAAGAAGATGCAAATGACCGGCCAGACATGTCTGCCATTGTTATCATGTTGAGTGGTGAAGCATCTCCTTTATCTCCTCCTAACCAGCCTGCATATGTCTTCATAAGCAAAAGCACCGATGCTGATCCATTGCTTCCTAAAGGATCGTATTCTACGAATGACTTGACAGTAACTTCAATGGAAGCTCGATAGGTGCATTATGTTAACATGTAAGTCATGCTTGACTATAAATAGACTGTAACTCACTGCTCACAAAAAACCAAGCAATACACAATGTAGTCATTCCAGCTTCTCTACGTTTTCTTTAAGTTTTCTGCTTGCTTTACTTTCTTCTTCAATAATCCATGGATTCCTAACATGGTATCAGAGCCCATGGTATCAGATCTTGGTACCTTGTGGCTTCTGTACTCTATCATGTTCTTGCTTCCGCGTAATTCAATTTCATTCGGTTTCAATTTCAGTTTTTCCCCAATTCAAACCCTAACCCCTAAATTCAGAGTCCAATCTACTGTGTGTTTCTTCGATTTGGTGTGGACTCATTCTTCTTCTCCACCGTTTGCGGCTCTCCGATTTGGTGATGACCTCATATCTAGCGACATACGCAACGGCAAAGGCGAGCAACAACATTCTGACGTCACTCTCGACCAGGCTGAACAACGAGTGGCGGCGACTTGTCGCGATCCTCGAGCATCATGACGGTGGAGGTTGATCTTGACCATCTTGAACTCGTGCCTTTTGCAGTTCTCGACCTCAACTCAGCGTCCTCAACTCAATCAAGGTCGCCTGCCTCGGTCAGCAACTCAACTCGGTATGATGGAGGAGGACAACGACGGCAACTGACTGCTTCGAGTCTACTCACCTCACTCGACTCGGTAACTCACTGGTTTGCTCCACTCTGTCAGACTCTTCGACTCGACTCAGTCCGAGTCGACTCCCTTCTGATCGAGTCCATCTCTGAGCTCTTTAGCTTCTGCCGGCCAATTTATGGTCTCTGCTTCAGCACTCAACTCAGCTTGCATAATTATAATCTACAGAGGATTTGTGCAACAGAAAAATCAACACCACACTACAGCTGACAGCAGTTTATTGGTAATCTCTATCTCAAAGATTGACAACATGCATCTGCTTCATCATTTTTTCCACTATTCTTAATTATCAACTTGTGCACATATGCACCAATTCAATCAACCTGTGTCGAATGGCACCATCTCAATCAACCAATGCCGAATGGCATCAATTCAATAATCAAGTGCCGAATGACACCATTCCATCAACCTGTGCACAACTGCACCATTTCAATCATTGCACAATTGCAACCAATTTCAATCTATTTTAGGACTGGTGATTTAAGCTACATGTCATCTTTGGGATATCAATCATACCATACCATGAATCTGCTGTGTTTTACTGTTGTTTGGCTGGATATTCAGCTGTTTTGGGGTTATGCAGAGTAGTAAGGATTGTTGTTGGACTGCTGGTATTTTTTGCATGAGTAGAAATCTGCTAGAGAATGAGAGAATATGCAGTAGACAGTTTAAGTTCAAGAATTTCTGTTTCTGTTTCAAGTCAGCTTGATATCATACTGTGATTTTTGCTATGCATCTGCTGTGCCAAATTCGATGCTGGTTATCTACATACATGTGTGCAAATTGGCAGAAGATTAATTGTCATGAGTACTGTTGGTCTGATTGGATATATATACAAGTGCAAATTGGAAGAGTGTATACTGACAGTGCGTATATTGGTTTGTCCATGTGCAAGCCTCAAGGTGATATATGTGTTGTCATATGCAGTGCAAGCATCAAGAGTTTATATGTTGTGATATGCAGTTTTTCGAAAACAAAGTAGCCATGGACTTGACTCGATCTGAATTTGTAGAAGCACAAGAGGCATTGGTGCAGATGAAAAATTTGTATATACGCTTTCCAACGATTTTACAGACATGTGAGTGTGTCATCGAAATGCTCAGGGGACAGTATGCTCATTCTGTTGGTTGTTATAATGAGGCAGCTTTTCATTTCATTGAAGCTGTAAAGTTCACAGAGAGCAAATCAATGCAAGCGCTTTGCCAAATTTATGCTGCTGTTTCCTACATATGCATTGGTGATTCTGAATCATCTACACAGGCACTTGACTTGATTGGACCAGTTTACAGAATGATGGATTCATTTGTTGGAGTTCGAGAGAAAACCAGTTGCCTTTTGGCCTGTGGTCTTTTATTAATGAAGCAACAAGATCTACAGGAAGCAAGAAATCGACATGCTCTCTCACCAATATTGCATCACAGATCGCCGTGGAAGTTGGGCTCATGATATATCAAATTGTCTTAGGTGTTTTGATTTGGGATGTTATCTTTTCATATTGGCTATCATTGTTGTTATCTTTGTTCCAACCATATGCTTGGTTCCCTAGCATATGGTTGAGGGGGGGTGTTAACATGTAAGTCATGCTTGACTATAAATAGACTGTAACTCACTACTCACAAAAAACCAAGCAATATACAATGTAGTCATTACAGCTTCTCTACGTTTTCTTTAAGTTTTCTGCTTGCTTTACTTTCTTCTTCAATAATCCATGGATTCCTAACACATTAGACTATTTATTAGATTTAGTTAATAACCGCACTAATCGGGCCTCATTGATATCTTAGCATCGCAATGTCTTTCTGTTGAGAAAGAGACAAGGACATACAACTAGACATAGAAGAAAAGTATTCTGGTGCAGATCAAACAATGATGCAATTGCCATCTACTGTAGTTTGCATTGGCCTTCAGTTAGTATAGTTTACTTCCACCAGCCACTTTGTTACATGAACATCGATCACATGATCCACGAGGTGGATCCCCGCGCGTTGCGCGGTTATACGATAAGATGATGGTATAAACATTTCCACTGAAAATGTAAAGCAAACCAAAATTATCAAATGCTCTTTCTAAAGGCATGGTTATCCATTAAAACGACATGAAATGCTTATCAATTGTAGCGTGAAGGTCTATTGAGAATGTGATCATTATTTGATTGAACTTATCATCGTAAACACTCAAAACTAAAGCCAAAGTGATTAAATTTGAAAAACTGAATTCAATCACAATTATACTAATACTATAAACGTATTACAACTTGCATGAAAATTACACATACTTGATATTATGACTGGATCACTGAAAGACATCACATGTATGAACAAAAGATATAAATTACCGGATCACTATACAGTTGTCTGATTTGCAACAAATGCTGCAGAACAAATAGACCTGGAGTAGTCTGATCAGTTCTATGCCAAAGCTCAAACTTTTTCATACACTATTATTAGGGAAAAAATAAATAAAGAATAAAGAATTTGCTGATTCATATTCACATTCATGCACTTCTAGGTAATGGATACTGTATTAACCAAAAAAAGGGTAATGGATACCGTCTTCCTTCCTCTTTGGCTACATCATTTGTTGTTAACGGAAGACCACATGTTGTTGGCGTAGCTTGCTCCGCATCCCATTCCGTACACGCGTGTTTTGAACAGGAACGCATTGAGTCCCACATCGAAGGACAATGAGGTAGTGCACTTCCAGGTAACTATATAACAAAGTGGTCATTCTCAAAGTTAGGTATCTCATCCCTTGGTTCTAAACACTTACTCACTTGCTTCATCTCGCTCCTTACCCGTAAACTGACTTGAGCTTCGGAGTGTGATAGGCGGGCCAACCCTATCTCTAACGCTCCTCTTATCTCTGAGCAGCTCAAGTGAAATCAGCCCGCTCACTATCCTCAAGGTGCTTCCCATTATCCACTCGGATTCTGGAGCAAACACCTGTTACTATATTAGCATATAACTAAAATTCAAGTAGAATAATAAAGTACAAAAGATGCAGAACTGATTTACAGGAGCAGGAGTGCTAATAACCTCTGCAGGATGCAGAATAATAAAGTACAAAAGAAATGAGCAGGAATTTGGGAATTATATGAGAAGGACTTTCACATTAGTTCAATGCTCATAGGTTGCAATATATACGTACCCTCAATTATATAAAGCTTTTAAACTAACATATAGCTTGTCGAACGTAGCAGCAATATCAAGTAAAATAGAATAACGTCAAAACAATTGATTTTTACCAAGATTTTCAAAGATTCACTGTGTAGCATAGCACTGACTACTATAACTTGATATGTCTGTTTTGACTACATATTTCTTTCTTGAATACTTTGGATTGGTTTAACGCAACTCAAACTTTGACACTTAACCTTAATGAGGCATCTGCAAGTTAGGTTTATTTAAATATATATCACTATGCTCAGTTGCTATGCTATACTAACCACCTATAATTGTATTGCATTCTGCTTAATGACAATACTTTATACTCTGCAAATATTAAATTCTCTCTTTCAGCTAATGGATCTATTTAAAACATGGCTATCATATTTAGGGATTTCATCTGTTAGTCAACTAAATGAACGATTGATCTAGTTTCTCATCAATCAACAAAACCACAAAACTCATCCAAAATCAAAGTTCAGCCCAATCTGTGGAACATGTAAACAGTTAATCAATTTCCTGAAGTTCAGGGTCAACTAAATGAACGATTGGTCTAGTTTCTCATCAATCAACAACAAAACCACAAAACCCATCCAAATTCAAAGTTCAGCCCAATCTGCGAAAAATGTAACCAGATAATCTAAACCTATATGAATCCCAAATAAAAAAATAGCCACCCATATTCATATTTGACAAGGCGGTTTAACACCTCTCAAAGATACCCTATTCACAACCTGGATATATCAATGTAGTAAAATAAATAGGAGTTATCGAACTCGAGGAATTGGTGAAACTAAATCCTAACACACTACTATGCTGACAGACTCGACTACTGTACACTAATGTTCATCGAACCTAAGCTATACAGGCTCAAATGCATCGAGATTTTGACACAATAAACTAGACACAGTGGCGGACTACCACACAAAATTTGAGGGTATTCGGAGTTGATTTGGTTACCGAAATAAATCAGCGAAGTTACAGCTAATGCAGAAAATAAATGCTGAAAGTAAATATGCTAATGAATGCAAATGAGTTTAAACTATATGATTAAATAGTTAAGAGGAATGCAATCCACCACCGTCATTCCATCATTCTAACACATACTTAATCTAATGCACATATCCAATGAATGAAAGTTCCCAGGAAGAGTTGATCGTTACAACCACATCCTATTACCCAATCCTTATGCATATGCAGGTTTGTCATGGACCTCCCCTACATCTATCCCTCTATTGAACCCATAGTCATGGACCCCAAGGTTTACAAAGAAGAAAGCATTAAGTTCTAGAAAAGGTTTGAGAAGCTACAAGGGTTCACAAGTACACTATAGGCGTGTCTCGCTAGACCTATGGATTTCAATCTCCCGACGGTAAAATCGGCGTATCACTATAGAGAATCCGGTGGAAGAAATTATCTTCAGTCGCCCGTATCTCATGAAACTAGAACCCTAGCATGCATACTAAGTTGCGCACCAAAGCAAACACACAAGAATTCATACGGTGATCATTCAGAGAAAGAAACCTCATTCATAGAATATGCATAACTAGATTAAAGTGTATGTATTAAAAAGACTTCATGTACGGGGCTTCAAGCAGCCCCTTAACAAAGGAAAATTAGCTACTCATAGTCATAAATAAAAACATCAAAGAATTCATGAAAGATAAATAAAAGATGGAGAAAGAAGAACTCTTGACGACGTCGAGATCGAGCTCGCTTGAATCCTCAGCTTTGTCTCTCCAGCGTACGTAACTTCAACCCCCCACTTGCTTTATATATATGTCTTGAAACTAGGTTAATTAACCTAGCAAGTGGAGCACGTGCATGATTCCTTCTCCAAGTCCAAGTCCAAGTTGCAAATATAATATAAATATCCACATGCAACCCATCTCTTCTTTCAACAGCTTTGCTCGATGGCTCTACGTACGTAATCCCACTAATCCTAATGCAAGTAGACTTCCTCTTTGCTTTCTATTTAATTTCTCTCACCAACTTCGCTGGCATATGACAAACGTACGTAATCACCTCGCCAAGGCATATATGATTGCAGTCATTAAACCCATCGAGCTCGCTAGACAGTTCCTCGATAAGAAACTTCCAAAACACATTATTTAATCTCCTTTTCTCCATTAATCTCCAAAACACCTAAAAACAAATAAACATAATTAATTCACTCAATTAATAACAATAAACTAAATATAGGGAACACATTAAATACCAAATAGATGCATAAATATGCAACTATCAAAATACCCCACACTTAGACATTGCTAGTCCTCGAGCAATACACTAAACTAAGACTCTGAAAAGACTCAAAGACTTTAACTATATGACTCTAACACCCTTAACAAATTGTCTCAGCAATCCTCCACAATTGTAACACCAAGATAAGTGTGACTCCAAATTTATACCGTAAAATTTCGAAAGTTAATTTCAATGCATGACACACATGTAATATGTAGGACGAAGACATAATCATGGTGAAAATAAAGCTGTAGCATGCAACAAACTTGTCAAGATTCAACCTCACTGGTATATGCTCTCAAAAGTGTTTCTCTCAAAGTATGTCTAAGGTATTCACTCAACTCAATTACTTGCCAAATGGACCACACCATATGCCTACACTTGTGACAAATCTCCACAGATCAAAGGCTGCTATCTTGAGGATCAAAAGGACTTCATGGGTTGTAATGGGGCTTGGCTTATAGGTTAAAGAATAAACGGATAAGGAATTCAAATATAATTCTAGAACCCAGTAGAGCACCAAATAAGAGACTTCTTCAAACTTTACAACCATGAACTTTCTCACTTTTGTGGCCGAATGTCATCTTGTTGGGCATTCACATCATTGTTTTCATCAACAATTAACTCGGGTATCAAGCTAGACATCACAATTTTTTTTCTTTTCACTTCATTCTTTTTTTTTTCAAACACTAGCTTGATACCCCACACTTATTTCTTTGCATCACTTTTCGACATTTTCGCCGTCTTCACATACCTGTCTCATGTATAGCTCTACCAAGTCCTAGAACAAGGGTAAAGATATAACTATTCTAAGGTTTAAGGTCAGAGATATGTGGGTGATGACATAAAGTTTAAACATGTAGGCTCAAAGTGGTTAACTAAGGGGTGCACAACTTGTGTACACAAAATTAGGACACAGGCTTATATGGCTATGGTGGTGTCCCCTAAATGCCTTTATCACTTCCTCAATCAAAACAAGTATTGACTATAAGCTTTGAAAAGCACAAGAGCAAGTTCTAGTAATATCTAGAGTCCATTAACTTAATCTGTGGCAAGCAATTGACACTCAATAAAGAAAGCATGTGTAATCACATATAGGCTCAATCGCTCACAGGTTAAATGAATCTCAATAAAGTTTAAGCATGCCAAAAAAAAAATCTGTACCATGTTAACTTTTTCTACATCCACTACACATTTGCATATGCATCATATATCAAGATTAACCAAAGAAACTTAAATAAAATGATCATCTTTTAGTCACAATTACGGAAGATATACTCACATCATGGACTAGTTAAGGGCACCTAAGACACAAAACAAAAGACTCTTTTTATGCTTTTCTTGACACTTTTTACTTTTGTATTTGGTTTTTCAAATAAGACACTAAAACACACAAGAAAAACAAAGAAAAACTCAAAAATAGCACCATCGAGCGAGCAGCTCGCCAGACACAGTGTAGCGAGCAACACATCTCGCGTGAATTTTAAAAAATTAATCACTAATCGTAATAGGCTGAAATTTTGGGACCACAAACTAGATACATTTAAAAACACACCTTCAAAATTTCAGAAAATTACGAGCCCTATAACTATGTCAAATAAATTATACAAAACAGCCGACTGTTTGCTCGCTAGACTCATCGAACTTCGCTGGCGAACAACGTGTATCGAGGCTCGATAGGATTTTATAAAATTGGTCACTCATCGAAATGAGCTGAAATTTCGCGAGCACTCGATAGACTCATTTACAAAACTGCCCTCAAAATTTCAGAAAATTATGAGACCCCTAGCTATCGAAGATAAATGACGCGAACATGTTACTGTTCAGTACTGAGAACTGTTGCTCGCTGGACTCAGCTCCACTTCGCCAGAATTATATAGAATTAATGACAGTGGAATGAGCTGAAATTTAGAGGGGACAAACTAGACACATTTATAAACATTCCCTAAAAATTTCAGAAAAATTTATACATAGACGCTAAGGATATGATATAAACCCCACCCCACACTTGAAATTTGCATTGTCCTCAATGTAAAACAAAACTAAAACATACAATACATCAAACAAGCATGGAATGAAACACATAACACATCAAGAATCAAACTAAACATGGAGAAAAATAAAGCAAATGAGAAAGATAGAGAGTTTAAGAATTTCAAATCTGGTTTTCCACGCTCTCCATCGACATGGGTTGCCTCCCAAGTAGCGCTAAGTTTAACGTCTTCAGCCAGACAGCAAGTCTCAACACTCCACGGACAGAGATACCTCTCCAAGGGTTGCATCCTCAAAGACATGCTCCACAAAGGACTCATAGAATGGCTTTAGTCGATGTCCATTCACTTTAAATGTCTTCCCTGTTTTTGAACTTACAATCTCGATGGCACCATGAGGAAAGACATTAGTGATAACATAAGGTCCAGTCCATCTACTTTTTAGCTTACCTGGAAACAAACGTAGACGACTACTGAAGAGTAAAACTTTTTGACCAACAACAAATTCTTTTCTCTTAATATTCCGGTCATGAAAAGCTTTAGCCTTTTCCTTGTAAATCCTGCTGGACTCATAGGCATTGTGCCTAATCTCATCGAGCTCGTTCAGCTGCACCTTCCTATGCAAACCCGCATCATCGATGTCAAAATTGAACTTCTTGACAGCCCAATATGCCTTGTGTTCCAATTCCACTGGAAGATGACAAGCTTTTCCATACACCAACCTATAAGGAGACATTCCAATAGGTGTCTTATATGCTGTCCTGTAAGCCCACAACGCTTCATCGAGGCGTTGGCTCCAATCCTTCCTTCTTGGTCCAACAGTCTTCTCAAGGATTTGCTTGATCTCCCTATTCGACACTTCCACTTGCCCGCTGGTTTGAGGATGATAAGGTGTGGCCACCTTATGTGTTACACTGTACTTCCTGAGCAAAGCATCAAAGGTTCTATTGCAAAAATGAGATCCTCCATCGCTGATAATGCATCTAGGTGTTCCAAATCTAGCAAAAATATCTTTCAGAAAACAAAGAACAACCTTAGCATCGTTAGTGCGGGTGGCTTTAGCTTCCACCCACTTAGAAACATAATCCACAGCGAGAAGAATATACAAATAACCTTGAGAATTAGGGAATGGTCCCATGAAATCAATACCCCACACATCGAATATTTCAACAATAAGAACAGGGTGTTGAGGCATTTGGTCTCTTGGGCCAATGTTACCTGTCATTTGGCATCTCTCACATGATTTGTACATGACATGGGCGTCATGAAACAACGTTGGCCAATAAAATCCACTCTCAAGCACTTTGAGAGCAGTCTTCTTCCCTCCAAAGTGTCCACCACCTGCATGTGAGTGACAAAAAGATAGAATAGATTGAAATTCAGACTCGGGTACACACCTGCGGATGATGGCATCGGTACAATATTTCCAGAGGTATGGCTCATCCCATACATAATACCTGGCTTCCTTGACCAGTTTGTCTTTCTGAGCTCTGCTGAAATTGGGTGGAATGCACTTACTCACCTTGTAGTTAACAATATCAGCATACCAGGGCTCCACAGCCTGAACAACAAAGAGTTGTTCATCGGGAAAGCTGTCTCTGAGAGGAAGAGCGTCTTCTTCAGCGTTGGAACCGTGGGTGAGTCTACTTAAGTGATCCGCCACCACATTTTCAGAACCCTTCTTGTCTTTGATCTCAATGTCAAACTCCTGAAGTAAGAGCATCCATCGAATCAACCTGGGCTTGGCATCCTGTTTAGTCATCAAATATCTTAAAGCAGCATGGTCAGAAAATATAATAACTTTAGTTCCTAACAAGTAAGACCTAAACTTTTCAAGAGCAAAAACCACTGCTAAGAGCTCCTTCTCAGTAGTTGAATAGTTCAACTGTGCATCATTTAAAGTACGGGAGGCATAATAGATGACATGTGGGAGTCTTTGTGGTCGTTGGCCAAGAACAGCGCCAACAACATAGTCTGAAGCATCACACATGAGCTCAAATGGTAGACTCCAATCCGGTGCTTGAATGATGGGAGCTGTAGTGAGCAACTCCTTGAGCTTATTGAATGCTTGCAAGCACTCATCGGTGAAGTTGAAAGCTACATCTTTCTGGAGCAATGCACATAACGGTCTGGATATCTTGGAGAAATCCTTGATAAACCTGCGATAAAACCCTGCATGTCCAAGAAAAGAGCGCACCTCCTTCACAGTGGAAGGAGGGGGTAAGGTACGCACAATATCAACCTTAGCTTTATCAACTTCTATACCTCTAGCTGAAATAACATGTCCCAAAACTATACCCTGTTCCACCATAAAGTGGCATTTTTCCCAATTAAGTACAAGGTTAGTTTCTACACAACGCTCTAAAACCATAGCTAGATTATGAAGACATATGTCAAAAGAATCACCGAAAACAGAGAAATCATCCATAAATACCTCAATGATCTTTTCAACCATGTCTGAGAAAATACTTACCATGCACCTCTGAAATGTGGCAGGTGCGTTGCATAAACCAAATGACATCCTCCTATAAGCAAAAGTGCCATAGGGACATGTGAAGGTGGTCTTCTCTTGATCATCCTTATGTATGGCTATCTGGTTGTACCCTGAATAACCATCTAAGAAACAATAATATTCATGACCTGCCAACCTTTCCAACATCTGATCAATGAATGGGAGCGGAAAGTGATCTTTTCGTGTGGTGGCATTGAGCTTGCGGTAGTCAATACACACTCTCCATCCCGTTTGGACTCTTTGAGGCACCAACACGTTCTCATCATTCTTTACCACTGTGATTCCTGAACGTTTGGGCACAACCTGCACAGGACTAATCCATTTGCTGTCAGAAATAGCATAAATGATACCTGCGTCTCAAAGCTTGATGACTTCTTTCTTGAGAACTTCCATCATGGGAGGATTGAGACGACGTTGAGCTTCCCTTGTTGGTTTAGCTCCCTCCTCCAGATGGATCCTAAGGGTACACAATGTTGGGCAGATGCCCTTGATGTCGGCTACTGTCCATCCAATGGCGGCCTTGTACTCCCTAAGTACATTCAGTAACTTCTCCTCTTGTAACCTTGAGAGCTTGGAAGAGATGATGACTGGAAGTGTATCATCCTCCCCTAGGAAAGCATACTTTAAATGTTCGGGAAGAAGTTTAAGCTCTAATGTGGGTGCCACCTGTATAGACGGAACTAGAACGTCATCTGAAATTGGAAGGGAAATGGGTTTAGAATATTTACCTTTCATAATTGGCAGGGATTCAAGTGCTTCTTCCATAGCATAATACCCCTCTTCCATTTCAAGATCCTCAGCTGAAGCTATCTCAAAAATAGGTTCAACTTTCTTTTCCTCGTCAAGCTTCAGACTTGGAACATCTTCTTTTCCAGATACCTCGATGACCTTCCTCAAAGGATCCTCCTCCAATGAATAGTGAATGAATTCCTGCACAAAACTCTCAAAAATGTCAACTGAACAACATGAATAAGCATCATCACTATTCGGATGTTTGAGAGCTTCATAAATATTGAAGTGGATTTTCTCCTCAGCTACTTCCATACTCAACGATCCATCAAAACAATCTATCTTTGTACGCGCTGTTCTCAAGAACGGTCTCCCAAGAATCAATAGTATTTCTGATGGCATTGGCTCATGCTCCATCTCCAGCACAAAGAAATCTGCTGGGAATATCAAATCTCCCACCTGCACCAAAACATCCTCAATAATACCTCGAGGGTAACAGTTAGACCGATCAGCAAGTTTAATGGTGACACCTGTGGGAATAAGTTCTCCCATTTTCAACCTGTTATAAGCAGTGTATGTCATTAAATTAATGGAAGCACCTAAATCAAGTAAAGCACCCGCAAACCTGTGATCACCAATGGTACATGGGATCGTAAAACGTCCTGGATCACCTAACTTAGGTGGGAGCTTTCTTTGAAGCACAACAGATACTCTCTCTCCCAAAGCCACAGTCTCAGTTCCATTGAATTTTCTCTTTGTTGTGCACAAATCTTTCAGGAACTTTGCATACTGTGGTATCTGCTTGATCACATCCAACAATGGGATGTTTACTCCTACCTTTCTGAACACATCCAAGATCTCCTTCTCTTTTTCAACCTTCACCTGTTTCTTCAACCTGCTAGGAAAAGGTAAATTAGGAATAATGGCAGGAGAAGGAGTAGAGGCTACCTGACCTGATTTTTGATTTGTCAGTTCTTCTGTTTCAGGTGCATTTTCGACGGCTCGAATTGGGGTTCCTGCATAATCTTCTGACAGCTTGTCCAATGGCTTGTAAGGGACAAGTTGTTCAAGCACGGGCTCCTCCCATTTTCTCTTTGTTAACTCGGGCAGTTCTTCCAACACCTTCCCACTCTTCAAGGTCATTGCATGAGCTTCATATTTTGTGTTGGGATTGGGAAGAGTGTTACTAGGAAGACTTCCTTCCTTGACTTGAGCCATTGTTTGCTGCATTTGGCTCATTTGTCTCTCAAGCAAGTCAATTGCTTTTCCTTGTTGCAGAGCTGTAGCCTTGAGTTCCTGAGTTGTGGCCTTGATATCTTGGCGAAAGGCACTACTCTCCTCTCGTTCCTTCTTGTTGTCAAACATCATTTGTTGCATGAGGGCTGCCAAGGTAGAATTGTCTGATGATGTTTGATCTTGAGCTTGTTGTTGCTGAGGCATACGCCTTTGGCCAAACTGCTGCCCATCTCCTGTAGGCTGTCTCTGCTGAAATCCAGGTGGAACAATAGGAGGATTTAGCACATTGTTGCTCCTATAGCTCAAAAGGTCTCTATTTCCACCATAAGTGTTGGGTTGTCTCTGGAAGTAATTTGCTTCTTCCTCTTGATCAACCTCTTCTTCTGCTCTGAACTTGGGACAATCTTCTGCTAAATGGCTTGTAGCTGAACATAAAGTGCACACAACCTGAGCTGCAGCAACTGTTGTTTTCTTGCTCACTTTCAGACTACTCGCTATCAGAGCAATATCATTCTCCATCGAGCTTAATATTTTTTCCATGGCTCCATCGATTGCAACTGCATTGAGAGACCTTCTACTTGCTCCCATGGATCTATCCCTGGACTGAAATTGCCTTGACTTTTCTGCTTGGTTCTCAACAATTTCCTTGGCTTCTGTTCCAGTCATATTCCACCAATTTCCCCCACAAGCTGAATCAAGCTTTGACCTGTTAAAAGAATCAAGTCCTTCATAGAAGAACTCCATTTGAGTGTTGATGTCAAACTTATGATGAGGGCATTGTCGAAGAAGACTCTTAAACTGGCTCCAGGCTTCATGTAATTCATCACTGTCTTTCTGCCTGAATGTGCTAATTTGCTTCTTCAAGTTCTTCGTGCGTGAAGCAGAGTAGAACTCTTTCATAAATGCAGAGCACATCTTCTCCCATGTGTCCATAGATAAAGGAGCTAAAGAATTATACCATGCTTTTGCTTGCTCCTTCAAAGAGAACGAAAACAAGAGGAGTTTCACAGTATCCTCTTCCACATTAGTCGATCTCTGGATTCTGCACAATGCTGTAAATTCATTGAGATGGTCCTGAGGGTCTTCAGAAGGCGTTCCTCTGAAGTGTGGCAGATTCGATATAAGTGATGGGGGAATAGTAGGGCTGGGCACTTCGAACCGGAATCCCGATACCGTCCCGATACCGTCCCGAAAATAGGCGGGACGGGACGGGACGAATTTATAAAATCACCTATCCCGTCCCGTCCCGTCCCGAAGGTTTGAAACAGTACGGGACCGGGACGGGACCGGGACGGGACGGGATCGTCCCGAAAATGTGACATACTTCTGTTATAAGATCATGACCGTCCATTTTAGGGTGTACTGATCTTCCTATAAACTTAAGCACACTGGATCCTAAAACAGTAAAACCTAAACCTAACGCGTTAAACTCTATTCGGCCTCTCCCAGACTCCCACTCTTACTCCCTTACTTCATTTCAATCATGTGCGCCTCCCACATTCGGTCTCTGGCAAGAAGACCACAAACGTGTACATTATCAAATTTAGAGCCGGCATTAATCTTCATTGGGCATGATATGTGGTACTTGAAGTTACAACTCAAAGTACTCCTCTTTGCATTACCAGTAATCTCCACAAGAACAAACCCCATTTTTGAAATGATGGAACCTTGTAGTATCTCTTACGATGATCTCTCTTTTCTCAATTGCTGATATATACTTCATCGCATGATGGCAATCTCCACATACTCTTAGGTTTTTGAAAATGCGAATTGGCATTCCTAAAGGCACATGTATAAGCCCCAAAGCAATTGCTAGTTTCTCACTGTGTCATAACAGCAGCTGCAGTTTCTGCTCTTCCTCAACATCATGTAATGCAAATTCGAGATCTGGAACATAGCCTGCCAACTTCATTTTTCGATCCAGCTCAAATAGTTTTTCCCGTATAGATGCCACTTCTGGGTGAGCCCTGTCACCTGATCTGAACTCGTGGACTGCATTCTTTACCTCAATCCAACTATAGTCAGGTGTCTTCACTACCCTACTGTCTTTCATCAATCGCCTGACCTTGGCAACAAGATCCCATCTATTTGTTGCTGCATAAACATTAGCAAGTTGAACATAACCTGCAGCACTCTTTGAATCAAGATCAAGCAATTTCTTGGCGGCAAACTCAACTAATTCAAAGTTCTTGCGGATCCTACAGGCTCCCAAAAGAGTTCCGAAAATGGCAGGATGTGGTTCAAAGGGCATCTTCTTTATCAAAGCAACAGCTTCAACTAGCTTACCGGCACAGCTTCAACTAGCTTGATGTTGTTGTTGCTTATTTGGTTGTGATTGTGATTGATCATTGATGTTGTTGCCTAAAATGCTAATGCTTAGAATGTATGTCAAATTCTAGCTAATCAGATTTGACAGGTTTTTTTTTTTTTTTTTTTTTTTTTTTTTTTTTTTCGGGACAGCCCGATCCCGTCCCGACCCGTCCCGATCCCGAATGGGATCGGGACGTACGGGATGGACTTTCAAAATCACTCGTCCCGTCCCGTCCCGTCCCGCCTTTTATTTTCGGGACGGGATCGGGATTCGCCGAATCCCGTCCCATCCCGTCCCGTGCCCAGCCCTAGGGAATAGAATAAGCCCCCAGATTCTCTGGTAGTACGATCGGTGAATCTGCTGCACCAGTGCCCGGTATAAAGGACTCTCTCAGCTTGGTTGGATTTGCCATTCTTGTTGGTGATGGTGGTGGTGTCGGAATACTCTGTTCTTCCTCAAACTCAGACTCTGTATCAGAATGTTCAGGCTGACCACCACTGCTCACGTTCATGGACTGTTGTCCCCGCTGCTTCCTGTTTTGCCTTGCTGAGCGTTCAATCTCTGGATCAAGTAATAATGGCTCAGCGCTTCTTGTGTTCCTAGTACGCATAAACAATGCTCCTGCACAAAGAAGAGACAGTAAGACTCAAAATAAAAAGAAAACAAAACAAAACAAAACTGAAAATTAAAGACTCTATTAGGACTTAGAATAAAGCAATTCCCCGGCAACGGCGCCAAAATTTGACAAGGCGGTTTAACACCTCTCAAAGATACCCTATTCACAACCTGGATATATCAATGTAGTAAAATAAATAGGGGTTATCGAACTCGAGGAATTGGTGAAACTAAATCCTAACACACTACTATGCTGACAGACTCGACTACTGTACACTAATGTTCATCGAACCTAAGCTAGACAGACTCAAATGCATCGAGATTTTGACACAATAAACTAGACACAGTGGCGGACTACCACACAAAATTTGAGGGTATTCGGAGTTGATGTGGTTACCGAAATAAATCAGCGAAGTTACAGCTAATGCAGAAAATAAATGCTGAAAGTAAATATGCTAATGAATGCAAATGAGTTTAAACTATATGATTAAATAGTTAAGAGGAATGCAATCCACCACCGTCATTCCATCATTCTAACACATACTTAATCTAATGCACATATCCAATGAATGAAAGTTCCCAGGAAGAGTTGATCGTTACAACCACATCCTATTACCCAATCCTTATGCATATGCAGGTTTGTCATGGACCTCCCCTACATCTATCCCTCTATTGAACCCATAGTCATGGACCCCAAGGTTTACAAAGAAGAAAGCATTAAGTTCTAGAAAAGGTTTGAGAAACTACAAGGGTTCACAAGTACACTATAGGCGTGTCTCGCTAGACCTATGGATTTCAATCTCCCGACGGTAAAATCGGCGTATCACTATAGAGAATCCGGTGGAAGAAATTATCTTCAGTCGCCCGTATCTCATGAAACTAGAACCCTAGCATGCATACTAAGTTGCGCACCAAAACAAACATACAAGAATTCATACGGTGATCATTCAGAGAAAGAAACCTCATTCATAGAATATGCATAACTAGATTAAAGTGTATGTATTAAAAAGACTTCATGTACGGGGCTTCAAGCAGCCCCTTAACAAAGGAAAATTAGCTACTCATAGTCATAAATAAAAACATCAAAGAATTCATGAAAGATAAATAAAAGATGGAGAAAGAAGAACTCTTGACGACGTCGAGATCGAGCTCGCTTGAATCCTCAGCTTTGTCTCTCCAGCGTACGTAACTTCAACCCCCCACTTGCTTTATATATATGTCTTGAAACTAGGTTAATTAACCTAGTAAGTGGAGCACGTGCATGATTCCTTCTCCAAGTCCAAGTCCAAGTTGCAAATATAATATAAATATCCACATGCAACCCATCTCTTCTTTCAACAGCTTTGCTCGATGGCTCTACGTACGTAATCCCACTAATCCTAATGCAAGTAGACTTCCTCTTTGCTTTCTATTTAATTTCTCTCACCAACTTCGCTAGCATAGGACAAACGTACGTAATCACCTCGCCAAGGCATATATGATTGCAGTCATTAAACCCATCGAGCTCGCTAGCAGTTCCTCGATAAGAAACTTCCAAAACACATTATTTAATCTCCTTTTCTCCATTAATCTCCAAAACACCTAAAAACAAATAAACATAATTAATTCACTCAATTAATAACAATAAACTAAATATAGGGAACACATTAAATACCAAATAGATGCATAAATATGCAACTATCAATATTCTTATGATTTTCTAGTAATACAGCCACGTTCCGCTGTGGGGATAGTTGCATTTTTTATCAAACTTTTGTATAGCCTTTGTTAATCCATGTAACTTCGAATTTACGTATTTAAAGTTAAGGTTTTTTTTTACATCAAATTTTAAATCTTAGTGCTACAAAGAGAATGACAAACAAACTCTTTGAAAAAACTGCAAATATGATTGATATCTATTTTCCCCGAAGCAAAAGGCAAACTTACATTGATAACTATTCTATCGTTTAATTTCACAACTATTCAATATAACTATTCTGTCTACAAACATACAATAGAACTGAAATTGGAATCTAGAAAAGAAGTCAGCACCATTCCTATCGATCGACATTAGTTCCCCAGTCCCACAATTTCTGGTTCATAGAGCTATATAGCAGGCAATTTCTACCTCTCCAGCAGAAATACAACTACCATTATAAGATCATTTTCAACCTCTCCAGCACATCTACCTTTTATGAACAAAAGATACAAATATTTTACCTGCTTATCAACCAAATCTACAAATAGATCAAGCGAATTCATGCTACAACTATAATATATAACCAGTATTCCAGTAATTATAAGTACACAGTAAACACTTGGTGCACCATACCTGTTATGAAGTACAGGAATATATAGAACTACCGCAACCTGCAAACTGATGTTGGCTATATAGTTATAACTTCTTATTTGGTCAAAAATTCATGTTTGTTACTGTGTAATTTTGGAAATATCTTATGTTCTTCCTTCTCTCTACAATATCATGGTTTGTTTGTTGTATGGTAAAGCACCAGCAATACCTCCCCATATAAATTCTCTCAAAATTGCATAAACAACTTAGAAAATCAAACAAATATTCCACAATTGTGAGTATGAGCATATATAATGATAAAATGGCGTAAAAAGTAAAACAAATTAAGATTATGACAATCAAAGATAATTAAATAAGGACTTGGGATACATACATAGAATTGCATTGGATGGAGTAGTATTATCTTAGGACTTGGGATACATACATAGAATTGCATTGAATAAAGTAGTACTATCTTATATCTATACTATTATTAAGCGAAGAGAGGTTATCCAATTCTTGGACCTGAGGTAACTATACCAAATAAACTGGTGTCGAAATATAATCAAGCCTATGACTTTAGAGTCAAATGAAGGCCCTGTTATAGATTAGTTTAGCCACTGCAATAATTCAAGAAAGAAAAAATTCTTTTCTACAACCTCTTAAGACCCTTATCGGGATCTTGCAGTTTACTCAAATTTTGGACCCATCTTATCACTAAGATTTAAAATAATCAATCACAGATTTGAATAAGCCCACTCCTCTCCTAGAACCCCATAGACACTTGTATATCTGATTATTCAGGGGCTAAAATCAAAAGAAGAAGTTATATTCCTCAATCATGGTTCTCACATTACCTAAAACAAAGAGTCTCTTTCTATATTCTATTTTCATAATCTAAACAACCACCTTCCCCTAAGTCAATGACTTCAATGGTGGAAGCTAAGACACATCCCTCTACCAACTATTTCTCAATGCTTCTCATCTCCATTTCAAAAAGTATCATATTGAGCTGTATTGCAGTACATATAAGCACAATATATTTATAACTCAAAACACAGTATATTGACAAGGCGGATTAACACCTCTCAAAGATACCCTATTCACAACCTGGATATATCAATGTAGTAAAATAAATAGGGGTTATCGAACACGAGGAATTGGTGAAACTAAATCCTAACACACTACTTATGCTGACAGACTCGACTACAGTACACTAATGGCTATCAAACCTAAGCTAGAGACTCAAATGCAGCGATATTTTGACACAATAAACTAGACACAGTGGCGGACTACCACACAAAATTTGAGGGTATTCGGAGTTGATTTGGTTACCGAAATAAATTGGCGAAGTTACAGCTAATGCAGAAAATAAATGCTGAAAGTAAATATGCTAATGAATGCAAATGGATTTAAACTATATGATTAAAGAGTTAAGAGGAATGCAATCCATCACCGTCATTCCATCTATCTAACACATACTTAATCTAATGCACATATCCAATGAATGAAAGTTCCCAGGAAGAGTTGATCGTTACAACCACATCCTATTACCTAATCCTTATGCCTATGCAGGTTTGTCATGGACCTCCCCTACATCTATCCCTCTATTGAACCCATAGTCATGGACCCCAAGGTTTACAAAGAAGAAAGCATTAAGTTCTAGAAAAGGTTTGAGAAGCTACAAGGGTTCACAAGTACACTATGGTCGTGTCTCGCTAGACCTATGGATTTCAATCTCCCGACGGTAAAATCGGTGTATCACTATAGAGAATCCGGTGGAAAAAATTATCTTCAGTCGCCCGTATCTCATGAAACTAGAACCCTAGCATGCATACTAAGTTGCGCACCAAAGCAAACATACAAGAATTCATACGGTGATCATTCAGAGAAAGAAACCTCATTCATAGAATATGCAAAACTAAATTAAGGTGTATGTATTAAAAAGACTTCATGTACGGGGCTTCAAGCAGCCCCTTAACAAAGGAAAATTAGCTACTCATAGTCATAAATAAAAACATCAAAGAATTCATAAAAGATAAATAAAAGATGGGGAAAGAAGAACTCTTGACGACGTCGAGATCGAACTTCGCTTGAATCCTCTGTTTTTGTCTCTCCAGCCGTACGTCGTTTGTTCTTTATTCTCCAGCGTACGTAACTTCAACCCCCCACTTGCTATATATATGTTTAGGCTAGGTTAATTGACCTAGCAAGTGGAGCACGTGCTAGCACAGTCCACATTGTACTTGGACTCCTTCTTAATCTCAAGTTGCAAATATAAATATATAAATATCCACATGCAAACCTTCTCTTCTTTCAACAACTTTGCTCGCCAAGCTCTACGTACGTAAGCCCACTTGCAAAATATATCTACATGCATGCAAGCAATATCACGTGCCAAGTACTTCCTCGCCAAGGACTTCATTATATATGTATCGAATTCCAAGTCCACTTCTACTCTCACCAACTTTGCTCGCTGGCACCAACGTACGTAATCACCTCGCCATGGCATATATGATTGCAGTCATTAAACCCATCGAGCTTGCATATATTCCCTCGCCAGACAGTTCCTCGCTAAGAAGCTTCCAAAACACATTATTTAATCTCCTTTTCTCCATTAATCTCCAAAACACCTAAAAACAAATAAACATAATTAATTCACTCAATTAATAACAATAAACTAAATATAGGGAACACATTAAATACCAAATAGATGCATAAATATGCAACTATCAAAATACCCCACACTTAGACATTGCTAGTCCTCGAGCAATACACTAAACTAAGACTCTGAAAAGACTCAAAGACTCTAACTACATGACTCTAACACCCTTAACAAATTGTCTCAGCAATCTTCCACAATTGTAACACCAAGATTAGAATGACTCCAAATTTATATACCATAAAATTTCGAAAGTTAATTCCAATGCATGATACACATGTAATATGTAGGACGAAGACATAATCATGGTGAATGTAAAGCTGTAGCATGCAACAAACTTGTCAAGATTCAACCTCACAGGTATATGCTCTCAAAAGTGTTTCTCTCAAAGTATGTCTAAGGTATTCACTCAACTCAATTACTTGCCAAATGGACCACACCATATGCTTACACTTGTGACTAATCTCCACAGATCAAAGGCTGCCATCTTGAGGATCAAAAGGACTTCATGGGTTGTAATGGGGCTTGGCTCATAGGGTAAAGAATAAATGGAATAAGGAATTCAAACATAATTCTAGAACCCAGTAGAGCACCAAATAAGAGACTTCTTCAAACTTTACAACCATGAACTTTCTCACTTTTGTGGCCGAATTGCATCTTGTTAGGCATTCACATCATTGTTTGCATCAACAATTAACTCGGGTATCAAGCTAGACATCATTTTTTTTCTTTTCTTTTTCATTTTTTTTTTAAACACTAGCTTGATACCCCACACTTATTTCTTTGCATCACTTTTCGACATTGTCGTCGTCTTCACATACCTGTCTCATGTATAGCTCTACCAAGTCCTAGAACAAGGGTAAAGGTATAACTATTCTAAGGTTTAAGGTTAGAGATATGTGGGTGATAACATAAAGTTTAAACATGTAGGCTCAAAGTGGTTAACTAAGGGGTGCACAACTTGTGTACACAAAAATTAGGACACAGGCTTATATGGCTATAGTGGTGTCCCCTAAATGCCTTTATCACTTCCTCAATCAAAACAAGTATTGACTATAAGCTTTGAAAAGCACAAGAGAAAGTTCTAGTAATATCTAGAGTCCATTAACTTAATCTGTGGCAAGCAATTGTCACTCAATAAAGAAAGCATGTGTAATCACATATAGGCTCAATCGCTCACAGGTTAAATGAATCTCAACAAAGTTTAAGCATGCCAAAAATCTGTACCATGTTAACTTTTTCTACATCCACTACACATTCACATATGCATCATATATCAAGATTAACAAAAGAAACTTAAATAACATGATCATCTTTCAGTCACAATTACGGAAGATATAATCACATCATGGACTAGTTAAGGGCACCTAAAGACACAAAATAAAAGACTCTTTTTATGTTTTTCTTGACACTTTTCACTTTTGTATTTGGTTTTTCAAATAAGACACTAAAATACCTAAGGAAAACAAAGAAAAACTCAAAAATATCAACATCAGGCGAGCAGCTCGCCAGACACAGTGTAGCGAGCAACACATCTCGCTTGAATTTTAAAAAATTAATCACTAATCGTAATAGGCTGAAATTTTGGGACAACAACCTAGAGACATTTAAAAACACACCCTCAAAAGTTCAGAAAATTACGAGCCCTATAGCTATGTCAAATAAATTATACAAAACAGCAAACTGTTTGCTCACCAGACTAATCACGCGAACAAAGTGTAGTGAGGCTCGCTAGGATTTTACAAAATTATTCATACATCGAAATTCGCTGAAATTTCGCGAGCACTCGCTAGACTCATTTACAAAACTGCTTCAAAATTGCAGAAAATTATGAGACCCCTAGCTATCGAAGATAAATGACGCGAACCGGTTATTGTTCAGTACAGAGAACTGTTGCTCGCTCGACTCAGCTCCACTTCGCCAAAATTATATAGAATTAATGACGGAGTGGAATGAGCTGAAATTTAGAGGGAAAAAGCTCGACACCTTTACATAAATTCATTAAAAATTTCAAAAATTTACGAGACTTCACACTATGTCAAATAATTGACACGAAACAGCATACTGTACAGTACCAAAATAACGAAAAATTTATACATAGACGCTAAGGATATGATATAAACCCCACCCCACACTTGAAATTTGCATTGTCCTCAATGTAAAACAAAACTAAAACATACAATATATCAAACAAGCATGGAATGACACACATAACACATCACAAATCACACTAAATATGGAGAAAAATAAAGCAAAGGAGAATGATAGAGAGTGTAAGAATTTCAAATCTGGTTTTCCACGCTTCTCCATCAACATGGGTTGCCTCCCAAGTAGCACTAAGTTTAACGTCTTCAGCCAGACAGCAAGTCTCAACACTCCATACACAGAGATGGATCTCCAAGGGCTGCATCCTCAAAGACATGCTCCACAAATGACTCATAGAATGGCTTGAGTCGATGTCCATTCACCTAAAACGTCTTCCCTGTTTTTAAACTTACAATCTCTATAGCACCATGAGGAAAAACATTAGTGATAACATAAGGTCCAGTCCATCTACTTTTTAGCTTACCTGGAAACAAGCGTAGACGACTACTGAAGAGTAAAACTTTTTGACCAACAACAAATTCTTTTCTCTTAATATTCCGGTCATGAAAAGCTTTAGTCTTATCCTTGTAAATCCTGCTGGACTCATAGGCATTGTGCCTAATCTCATCGAGCTCGTTCAGCTGCAATCTCATATGCAAACCCGCATCATCGATGTCAAAGTTGAACTTCTTGACAGCCCAATATGCCTTATGTTCCAACTCCACTGGAAGATGGCAAGCTTTTCCATACACCAACCTATAAGGAGACATTCCAATAGGTGTCTTATATGCTGTCCTGTAAGCCCACAACGCTTCATCCAAGCGTTGGCTCCAATCCTTCCTTGTTGGTCCAACAGTCTTCTCCAGAATTTGCTTGATCTCCCTATTCGACACTTCCACTTGCCCGCTGGTTTGAGGATGATAAGGTGTGGCCACCTTATGTGTTACACTGTACTTCCGGAGCAAAGCATCAAAGGTTCTATTGCAAAAATGAGATCCTCCATCGCTGATAATGCATCTAGGTGTTCCAAATCTAACAAAAATATCTTTCAGAAAACAAAGAACAACCTTAGCATCGTTAGTGCGGGTGGCTTTAGCTTCCACCCACTTAGAAACATAATCCACAGCGAGAAGAATATACAAATAACCTTGAGAATTAGGGAATGGTCCCATGAAATCAATACCCCACACATCAAATATTTCAACAACAAGAACAGGGTGTTGAAGCATTTGGTCTCTTGGGCCAATGTTACCTGTCATTTGGCATTTCTCACATGATTTGTACATGACATGGGCGTCATGAAACAAAGTTGGCCAATAAAATCCACTCTCAAACACTTTAAGAGCAGTCTTCTTCCCTCCAAAGTGTCCACCACCTGCATGTGAGTGACAAAAAGATAGAATAGATTGAAATTCAGACTCGGGTACACACCTGCGGATGATGGCATCGGTACAATGTTTCCAGAGATATGGCTCATCCCATACGTAATACCTGGCTTCCTTGACCAGTTTGTCCTTCTGAGCTCTGCTGAAATTGGGTGGAATGTACTTACTCACCTTGTAGTTAACAATATCGGCATACCATGGCTCCATAGCTTGAACAACAAAGAGTTGTTCATCGGGAAAGCTATCTCTGAGAGGAAGAGTATCCTCTTCTGCATTGGAACCATGGGTGAGTCTACTCAAGTGATCTGCCACCACATTTTCAGAACCCTTCTTGTTTTTGATCTCAAGATCAAATTGCTGAAGTAAGAGCATCCATCGAATCAACCTGGGCTTGGCATCCTGTTTAGACATCAAATATCTCAAAGCAGCATGGTCATAAAATATGATAACTTTAGTTCCTAACAAGTAAGACCTAAAATTTTCAAGAGCAAAAACCACTGCTAAGAGCTCCTTTTCAGTAGTTGAATAGTTCAACTGTGCATCATTTAAAGTACGGGGGGCATAATAGATGACATGTGGGAGTCTTTGTGGGCGTTGGCCAAGAACAGCGCCAACAGCATAGTCTGAAGCATCACACATGAGCTCAAATGGTAGACTCCAATCCGGTGCTTGAATGATGGGAGCTGTAGTGAGCAACTCCTTGAGCTTATTGAATGCTTGCAAGCACTCATCGGTGGAGTTGAAAGCTACATCTTTCTGGAGCAATGCACATAACGGTCTGGATATCTTGGAGAAATCCTTGATAAACCTGCGATAAAATCCTGCATGTCCAAGAAAAGATCTCACCTCCTTCACAGTGGAAGGAGGGGGTAAGGTACGCATAATATCAACCTTAGCTTTATCAACCTCTATACCTCTAGCTGAAATAACATGTCCCAAAACTATACCCTTTTCCACCATAAAGTGGCATTTTTCCCAATTAAGTACAAGGTTAGTTTCTACACAACGCTCTAAAACCATAGCTAGATTATGAAGACATGAGTCAAAAGAATCACCGAAAACAGAGAAATCATCCATAAATACCTCAATGATCTTTTCAACCATGTCTGAGAAAATGCTTACCATGCACCTCTGAAATGTGGCAGGTGCGTTGCATAAACCAAATGGCATCCTCCTATAAGCAAAAGTGCCATAGGGACATGTGAAGATGGTCTTCTCTTGATCATCCTTATGTATGGCTATCTGGTTGTACCCTGAATAACCATCTGAGAAACAATAATATTCATGACCTGCCAACCTTTCCAGCATCTGATCAATGAATGGGAGCGGAAAGTGATCTTTTCTTGTGGTTGCATTGAGCTTGCGGTAGTCAATACACACTCTCCATCCCGTTTGAACTCTTTGAGGAACCAACACGTTCTCATCATTCTTTACCACTGTGATTCATGAACGTTTGGGCACAACCTGCACAGGACTAATCCACTTGCTGTCAGAAATAGCATAAATGATACCTGCGTCTCGAAGCTTGATGACTTCTTTCTTGAGAACTTCCATCATGGGAGGATTGAGACGACGTTGAGCTTCCCTTGTTGGCTTAGCTCCCTCCTCCAGATGGATCCTGTGGGTACACAATGTTGGGCAGATGCCCTTGATATCGGCTACTGTCCATCCAATGGCGGCCTTGTACTCCCTAAGTACATTCAGTAACTTCTCCTCTTGTAACGTTGAGAGCTTGGAAGAGATGATGACTGGAAGTGTATCATTCTCCCCTAGGAAAGCATACTTCAAATGCTCGGGTAGAAGTTTAAGCTCTAATGTGGGTGCTACCTGTATAGACGGAACAAGAACGTCATCTGAAATTGGAAGAGAAATGGGTTTAGAATATTTACCTTTCATAATTGGCAGGAATTCAAGTGCTTCTTCCATAGCATAATACTCCTCTTCCATTTCAAGATCCTCAACTGAAGCTATCTCAAAAATAGGTTCAACTTTCTTTTCCTCGCCAAGCTTCAGACTTGGAACATCTTCTATTCCAGATACCTCGATGACCTTCCTCAAAGGATCCTCCTCCAATGAATAGTGAATGAATTCCTGCACAAAACTCTCAAAAGTGTCAATTGAACAAAATGAATAAGCATCATCACTATTCGGATGTTTGAGAGCTTCATAAATATTGAAGTGGATCTTCTCCTCAGCTACTTCCATACTCAATGATCCATCAAAACAATCTATCTTTGTACGCGCTGTTCTCAAGAACGGTCTCCCAAGAATTAATGGTATTTCTGATGGCATTGGCTCATGCTCCATCTCCAGCACATAGAAATCAGCTGGGAAAATCAAATCTCCCACCTGCACCAAAACATCCTCAATAATACCTTGAGGGTAACAGTTAGACCGATCAGCAAGTTTAATGGTGACACCTGTGGAAAAAAGTTCTCCCATTTTCAACCTGTTATAAGCAGTGTATGGCATCAAATTAATGGAAGCACCTAAATCAAGTAAAGCACCCGCAAACCTGTGATCACCAATGGTACATGGGATCGTAAAACGTCCTGGATCACCTAACTTAGGTGGGAGCTTTCTTTGAAGCACAGCAGATACTCTCTCTCCCAAAGCCACAGTCTCAGTTCCATTGAATTTTCTCTTTGTTGTGCACAAGTCTTTCAGGAACTTTGCATACTGTGGTATCTGCTTGATCACATTCAACAAAGGGATGTTTACTCCTACCTTTCTGAACACATCCAAGATCTCCTTCTCTTTTTCAACCTTCACCTGTTTCTTCAACCTGCTAGGAAAAGGTAAATTAGGAATAATGGAAGGAGAAGGAGTAGAGGATACCTGACCTGATTTTTGATTTGTCAGTTCTTCTGTTTCAGGTGCATTTTCGACGGCTCGAATTGGGGTTCCTGCAGAATCTTCTGACGGCTTGTCCAACGGCTTGTAAGGGACAAGTTGTTCAAGAACGGGCTCCTCCCATTTTCTCTTTGTTAACTCGGGCAGTTTTTCCAACACCTTCCCACTCTTCAAGGTCATCACATGAGCTTCATATTTTGTGTTGAGATTGGGAAGAGTGTTACTAGGAAGACTTCCTTCCTTGACTTGAGCCATTGTTTGCTGCATTTGGCTCATTTGTCTCTCAAGCAAGTCAATTGCTTTTCCCTGCTGTAGAGCTGTAGCCTTGAGTTCTTGAGTTGTGGCTTTGAGTTCTTGAGTTGTGGCCTTGATATCTTGGCGAAAGGCACTACTCTCCTCTCGTTCCTTCTTGTTGTCAAACATCATTTGTTGCATCAGGGCTGCCAAGGTAGAATTTTCTGATGATGTTTGAGCTTGAGCTTGTTGTTGCTGAGGCATACGCCTTTGACCAAACTGCTGCCCATCTCCTGTAGGCTGTCTCTGCTGAAATCCAGGTGGAATAATAGGAGGATTGAGCACATTGTTGCTCATATAGCTCAAAAGGTCTCTATTTCCACCATATGTGTTGGGTTGTCTCTGGAAGTAATTTGCTTCTTCCTCTTGATCAACCTCTTCTTCTGCTCTGAACTTGGGACAATCTTCTGCTAAATGGCTTGTAGCTGAACATAAAGTGCACAAAACCTGAGCTGCAGCAACTGTTGTCTTCTTGCTCACTTTCAGACTACTCGCTATCAGAGCAATATCATTCTCCATAGAGCTTAATCTTTTTTCCATGGCTCCATCGATTGCAACTGCATTGAGAGACCTTCTACTTGCTCCCATGGATCTATCCCTTGACTGAAATTGCCTTGAATTTTCTGCTTGATTCTCAACAACTTCCTTGGCTTCAACTCCAGTCATATTCCACCAATTTCCCCCACAAGCTGAATCAAGCTTTGACCTGTTAAAAGAATCAAGTCCTTCATAGAAGAACTCTATTTGAGTGTTGAGGTCAAACTTATGATGAGGGCATTGTCGAAGAAGACTCTTAAACTGGCTCCAGGCTTCATGTAATTCATCACTGTCTTTCTGCTTGAATGTGCTAATTTGCTTCTTCAAGTTCTTGGTGCGTGAAGCAGAGTAGAACTCTTTCATAAATGCAGAGCACATCTTCTCCCATGTGTCCATAGATAAAGGAGCTAAAGAATTATACCATGCTTTTGCTTGCTCCTTCAAAGAGAACGAAAACAAGAGGAGTTTTACAGTATCCTCTTCCACATTAGTCGATCTCTGGATTCTGCACAATGCTGTAAACTCATTGAGATGGTCATGAGGGTCTTCAGAAGGCGTTCCTCTGAAGTGTGGCAGATTCGATATAAGTGATGGGGGAATAGAATAAGCCCCCAGATTCTCTGGTAGTACAATCGGTGAATCTGCTGCACCTGTGCCCGGTATAAAGGACTCTCTCAGCTTGGTTGCATTTGCCATTCTTTTTGGTGATGGTGGTGGTGTTGGAATACTCTGTTCTTTCTCAAACTCAGACTCTGTATCAGAATGTATTTCTTGCTCAGGCTGACCACCACTGTTTACGTTCATGGACCGTTGTCCCTGCTGCTTCCTGTTTTGCCTTGCTGAGCGTTCAATCTCTGGATCAAGTAATAATGGCTCAACGCTTCTTGTGTTCCTAGTACGCATACACAATGCTCCTGCACACAGAAGAGACAATAAGACTCAAAAGAAAAAGAAAACAAAACAAAACAAAACTGAAAATTAAAGACTCTATTAGGACTTAGAATTAAGCAATTCCCCGGCAACGGCGCCAAAATTTGACAAGGCGGATTAACACCTCTCAAAGATACTCTATTCACAACCTGGATATATCAATGTAGTAAAATAAATAGGGGTTATCGAACACGAGGAATTGGTGAAACTAAATCCTAACACACTACTTATGCTGACAGACTCGACTACAGTACACTAATGGCTATCGAACCTAAGCTAGACAGACTCAAATGCAGCGATATTTTGACACAATAAACTAGACACAGTGGCGGACTACCACACAAAATTTGAGGATATTCGGAGTTGATTTGGTTACCGAAATAAATCGGTGAAGTTACAGCTAATGCAGAAAATAAATGCTGAAAGTAAATATGCTAATGAATGCAAATGGATTTAAACTATATGATTAAAGAGTTAAGAGGAATGCAATCCATCACCGTCATTCCATCTATCTAACACATACTTAATCTAATGCACATATCCAATGAATGAAAGTTCCCAGGAAGAGTTGATCGTTACAACCACATCCTATTACCTAATCCTTATGCCTATGCAGGTTTGTCATGGACCTCCCCTACATCTATCCCTCTATTGAACCCATAGTCATGGACCCCAAGGTTTACAAAGAAGAAAGCATTAAGTTCTAGAAAAGGTTTGAGAAGCTACAAGGGTTCACAAGTACACTATGGTCGTGTCTCGCTAGACCTATGGATTTCAATCTCCCGACGGTAAAATCGGTGTATCACTATAGAGAATCCGGTGGAAAAAATTATCTTCAGTCGCCCGTATCTCATGAAACTAGAACCCTAGCATGCATACTAAGTTGCGCACCAAAGCAAACATACAAGAATTCATACGGTGATCATTCAGAGAAAGAAACCTCATTCATAGAATATGCAAAACTAAATTAAGGTGTATGTATTAAAAAGACTTCATGTACGGGGCTTCAAGCAGCCCCTTAACAAAGGAAAATTAGCTACTCATAGTCATAAATAAAAACATCAAAGAATTCATAAAAGATAAATAAAAGATGGGGAAAGAAGAACTCTTGACGACGTCGAGATCGAACTTCGCTTGAATCCTCTGTTTTTATCTCTCCAGCCGTACGTCGTTTGTTCTTTATTCTCCAGCGTACGTAACTTCAACCCCCCACTTGCTATATATATGTTTAGGCTAGGTTAATTGACCTAGCAAGTGGAGCACGTGCTAGCACAGTCCACATTGTACTTGGACTCCTTCTTAATCTCAAGTTGCAAATATAAATATATAAATATCCACATGCAAACCTTCTCTTCTTTCAACAACTTTGCTCGCCAAGCTCTACGTACGTTAGCCCACTTGCAAAATATATCTACATGCATGCAAGCAATATCACGTGCCAAGTACTTCCTCGCCAAGGACTTCATTATATATGTATCGAATTCCAAGTCCACTTCTAATCTCACCAACTTTCCTCGCTGGCACCAACGTACGTAATCACCTCGCCTTGGCATATATGATTGCAGTCATTAAACCCATCGAGCTTGTATATATTCCCTCGCCAGACAGTTCCTCGCTAAGAAGCTTCCAAAACACATTATTTAATCTCCTTTTCTCCATTAATCTCCAAAACACCTAAAAACAAATAAACATAATTAATTCACTCAATTAATAACAATAAACTAAATATAGGGAACACATTAAATACCAAATAGATGCATAAATATGCAACTATCATATATTTATACACACACAGAACTTTAGCTTCAGCACCCTTGAACACAGATAATTAGTATAAAAATTTGAAAGGAGCAAAGAAAAAAACACTTGGCAAACAAAACATTTAATAAACACGAATCCACCTCCACAAACCTTTCAATAAGTGACAATCCCAGCTAACGTAAAGTACAAAGCACAACGGCTGATGAATTGTAATTACTAAAGTAACATGTAAATATGTATTTGTCATGATTTATAGTCAAACATGTGAGTTTAACTTCCTTCCTTGTTTAGGCCATGCTTTAAAAGAGAGCATAGTTAGAATCTCAATTTAAACTTTGGTTTGTAATCACCACCCCAAATTGAAGGTTCGAAATTTCAAGTTCTTATGAGTAAAACAACTGCAATCTATCACCCAAAAGAAGCACAAAGTCACTTGGGAGAATTCCTACTTCTCCGGGAAAAGAAATGCACACATATTCATACCACTAACATACTTTCAGATGAAGCAAAAAAATATCATCTTAACACTATTCAGGGCCTGAAAAATATAATTTTACTTTAACGAAGGCTCAAACTTCTTATCAGATACCAGAATAAGATTTTAAATGTGTCCTATCTACAAAAGTAAGTACACCATTTGCACTATCCTAAGACTCTCGTTGAGGTTCCTACAGATGGCTTATAAAAGCTCAAATTCCAGCAAACCAGGTCGGCTTGAATACAATATCTATAAATAAATCCATACATGGCTAAGTAATTATCAATAGCAATAGAGAATATAAATGGGTACAATTTTGAAGCCTGAAAGATGCATAAAATGAATTATATGCATTGGCCTCTTGTTTTGGAAATGGAACCAGGAAAATAAAAAACCAACTTAGTAGTATTGAAAAAGAGAGTAAATTTTGAGTTCAAACAAAAGACAGAATGTAAAGGGAAAAGGGAAAAGTGAAATCGGATTCCAGACAATTGTCAAAGTTGGCTGTGGCCTTCTCTTGAAGCATTATACTCTGATTTAGCATTCATCTTCTCTTTGTTCAATTTCATCTTTTAAGCATCATGTACTTGTTTCCATTACAATATCCAATAGATTCATGTTCATTGTATATGAGTATGTCAATAAATACAATCAAGTCTAGGTTTCTATCACTGAAGAAAAGTCTGAATTGCATAGATCACTTCCAAGCATAAAATATATTCCAAATCTCATGATCCAATCAAACAAAGAAAATGGAACCATTTCAAATGAACTTAAAAGTATGGACGAAGGCTCTAAGAACAGGACTAAAATCTGTATGTACCAAGTTTTAGCTAACCCTGTCTTTAGATGAAGAAATTGATGTAATCTGCAGCCTGCAATGACAGCAAAACAAAAAGTATATAATTAGCTAACTTGAACACTTGATCTTGGCTTCTCAACTTGTTAAATAGATCCAACATGATGATAGAGATGATGAGAACCATTCGTCTGATTTATTTAGGATCTTAGTACATAGTCTAGATCCTACCATATTGAGTATAATATATTATGTCAAAAAAGTATAGTACCTACACCTTATTTTTTTTATATAGATCACAATAGATTGTCAAGTACCAACTATAATCCAAATCTTGTCCGCCTAATCCCAACTGCCACCAAAGATATTCACTAAAAATCATGTGTAGTATGCAATCTGCTGGGATCCTATCATGGTATCACCTAATGATAATTGATAGTTAAAGCCAAACCAACTTAATTCCAAATTGGTCTTATGATCACAACAACAAAACAATCTAAGTACTAAATTATCAAATCAAATATTAACAAAATGACATCAAATTAAGGACATTCCACTATATCAAAGTGTCCCCATCAACTCATATTGACCAGAAATCGAACAACATAAAGTTCAGATTTATAAACATTTTTAAATTTCATAACAGTTAGCTCGAATCTCCGAAAAGCCCATGAAAATACGCACGAACTCGTAATAATATTCTCTACAACTTTTGTGAAGAAAGAAAGTCCAAATTCACAACTTATAAAATGTTAATAATCACACAGATAACAACGATTAAGTTGTTAATTTGGGTTCAGGTCGTTACAATATATCCATATATAAAAATTTCAAGCCAAAAAATAGGGCACAAAAGATGTAGAACTCTCTTCTATAACCATACAATATAACCATACAAAAAATCCAGAGCAATTCTATCTTCTTATGTTCAATTTGTATATATAATAAGCATACACCACTGGGACAACTTCTGTGAGCTCTTAATTAGGATCAGCTCTTGGTTTCTTGGTGCGCTACCTCTCAAAACACAAATGGAAACCTACTAATCCTACTATTTGATTAGACCATTGTTATGATCATCATATAAGTTTTGGTGGTGCTCATGAAATACAAATGGAAATCTACTAATCATATTACTTATTAGATCATTGTTATGATCATTATCCTAATATCGGCATCTCCCAATCCACACATAATTAGCAATCCACATATAGTTAGCAACCATTATATCATTGAAACCTCAACCTTAAGCACCACCCTAAAACCTAGAAACTATTACTCAAATTTAAAATACAAAAAGAGCTTAGCTATTTATCTCAAAGTTCAGGACGGTGCACAAAAGGCTTCAAATGACTGCAGAGAGGCTGCAACCATAGGATGTAGAGGTTGATGAGATTGATAACACATAAAGCTATTATGCAAGGGACATAAAAAAATTCATAAAATGAAAGAAAATTAAAAAAAACCTTTGTCTATGAGGAAGACGCGGAGAGAGCCCAAGAAGAGACGATTGTGTATTTGGGAGGGATAAGGACCAAAAATAGCTTCTCTACGATTATCTGCATAAATCCATTGAAATACTCAGTTGATGTCCGTCTTCTTAGAGTTGTAATACCCATCAACCATAACAAACCTGCCAATGAAACTATGCACCTAAAAAACCAAACACTGATTGAAGCAAATGAGATGAAACCCAATACAACCCCAATCGTAAGATATTCAAAATGGGATGCATGACCAGACTGTTGATTTAGTAGTGGTTCCCAAGTCCTGCCTCTAGCATCAAATTCATCTTCAAGATCGTAATCAAGTTTATAATTTAAAACATGCTCTAAGAACCATTGAAAGTAGTAGAGGTAAGGCTTGACAGTAGAAAACATATTTAAAAAAGCAATCACCAATTTCATAATTGATCTGGGATTATAAAGAAGATCTCACATGCCTGCTCTGTTAGAATTGCACAATTTTCCTATATAACAACCTTGCTTCTGAGCTGTTGATGATTGCTTTTAACACTCATCAAGCTACAACAAAAAAATCAATACACACAGGAAAAAATAAAATCACACATCTAGCTACAACACACAAATCAATACACTAAAAAAACAAACAAAAGTCAGATATACACGTTGACATATTTCACTCATGCCAACATATATACCTTAAATAAAAGTTGCATGCTATGGAATAGACTATTTCACGCACACACTGAGATACGCACACATACATATGCTACTCACCTAACATTTTATCAGGACCATCAACATATTTACAATGAGAACTCACCTACAATGTGGGGTCTCTTGTTTATAAGAAGACCAAATGGTGTATTGAACTTGACTGTATTAGTACTCCCACACCAAAGAAATCAGCAATATTAAGAAACTGTAGGCATTTATAGGTTTGAATATACACTTTTGTCATCTACAATTTAAGCAATAATTTCAGCTTCTCTATTCTGGATGTAGATGCCTTTTACTAATTATTTTTCACCTTTGAAAGGCTAACATACTTTTGCACTTAAATATATACGGATCGATTTCATAACAATTATCTCTCAGATTGTAATCATTGTATGCTTGTAAGTTGTTGACAAAGTGGCAAATGTTACATGCATGTCATATACTTCCCATTCAGGCCCTCATTTCTATCAAACTTTGTTCATACAAATTAAGGAGATCTAATCATATATGAAACCCATGGTGGCCCAACAATAGATTGAAAAAGAAGAACAGATCGATCATTGAAGTGGAAAAACTGTGAATAAAGTAACAGAGACATGAAATTCTGATAAGCCTAGTAGAGCATAGAGTCTTGAAGGAAAAACTACATTGACGCTCCTGCAATGCAGGTGTAACTTGTAACAGGCATTTGGGAATTTCAAAAGCTGTAACTAAAGTATTTGGAATTAACAGTGAATCAAGCTCTAAGACTAACCCAAAATTTCAGTCGCCAAAAACTGCAAACAACCTCGATCAACTGTTATCCTTCCACAAAACCAAACCTGAGGAAACAAACTCATTACAAAGAGATAGATTTGAGAACCCAGTTTCCAAAGTGACAAAAGAGAATAGCGACAAAACTGAACAGTGTTGCAATGGGAGAGAACGGCGAAAGAAAAAATGGTTCTGGATTACACATATAGTATATTGCTATTTACGGATCAAGTTCACAAACACACACCTCTAGTCCCCCGAGTACTCCGTACACTGTGTTTGCCTGCAACCAAAATGAAAACACAAATCAACATCACAGCTGTACAAATTTCTATTGTATATTTCTAAACAACAAACTCAGATTAAATAACCACAATTCTACAGGGAAAAAACAGAAGGAAAGTTGTTATCTTCATTCCCATTGTTTGTTAATTCTACAAAAAGCTTAAAGCATTGATAGAAAACCCCTTTAAACTTCAAACCAACAACACTACCATACGCATCTGCCTCGTACTCTCTTGCTGGACACTAAAAATTTCAATAACCAAACCACCTATATACCTTATTTCCAACGTAACAATAACAGAGTTTTCATCTTTATGCACACATTGTTTCTCCATTCTGCAAAAAGCTTATAATTGATTCTTTACTCTCCAAATCATTCCTAACTTTGACAATGCCCAATAGAAACTATATTACGACATGAGATCAAACTGTTTGATTTGTCTGATCAGATATTTCACGTAGATTTAATGCTGCAGAGGGTGTTCACAATTTCTCTTGGGAGGGAGCCCATCCCTAGATTTCTGAAGCCAAAACAGACCCAAGTCAACCGACAACACAATTCTACGTACCCAAAGAGAAAGCAGGACCAAGTAGCTATACATCACGTAATCAGAACAACTTTCAAGTGCATCAAAATTAGCCCAAGGAGTTTTCACATACTTTCTGCCATATTTCCAGTCCCAAATAATTCCTCACAACTAAGTTTTTTTTCGCCAAACACATGAGAAATCTACCACTACCTGAGAATGTAACATAGTTAATTTCAAAACTTAGAATTGAAAAAAATTAAGTAACCCATATCTGTCATTCAATCTCTAGCAAATACAGCCTTATTCAATCTTATAATTAAAATCAAAGTATCTACCCATGATATAATCGAAGGATGCATACAGTGCTGCACGAAGGAAAAAAACCATTTAAATCCTTACAAAAGATGAAAAGTAACCATTCACAGCCACACTTTCATATTATTATACTTTCAGAGGCATAACTCATAGTGTATGATTATGCCATCGCTCTCACATACCAAATGGTTATAAACAACCAGCTGAGCAAATTATCTAAGATTAGTAAAATACATCCCAATAGGCATACCTCAAAAAACATAAGTTCCATGGATAAGATCAAATCAGAAGGGAATACATACAGATAGAATCCTAAATTCTAAGTCACCCTCACCCACACCCACCTATCATAAAGATGAGAAAGCAAAATGAAAACTGACACCCAAATCATCAAAAACAAAATCCCAAGTACATAACCTTATTCCATTTAAATTTGATCAAACAAATTAAAAATTCAACCAAAAAAAAGTAACTCACTGTCAAATTCCCCGGAGATCGAATAAAATTTACTGTTGGGTTGTATGTCCAAGGGCTTTTAGCTATTGAGAAACTAAATGAAGATCGAAGAACACAAAAAGATGAGATGAGATCGAATCAGATCGGAGACCGAGATTGGAGAGGATAGATGAGAGCAGACTGTGAGAGATGAAGATCAAGACCAACATGCGTGTGTGCAAAAGTTTTGTTTTTGGGTATTGCTTGGATCGGTGTTTATGTGGGAAGATAGATAACAGTGGACAAAAATGCCCCATTTGAACAGTTCCCTTGGGAAAATAAACAAAAGGAGCCGGAGATTGTGATATAATAGAAGCACGTGATTGCCAACAATGGAAAATAAACACAACTGAAATACTCCAGGGAATTTCAGAACTGAAATGAGTTAGTACTCATTTTCCAATTCATTTTACTTGGCTAGACCATCTCACCCTATTAGAGAATTCCAAAATATAGAGCTTTACCAACTGACCTGGAAATAGATCCTAAGCCTCAAAACTCAACTTCCCCAACACCAAATTCTTCACCACCGCCAAAAAACTATATAAAAAAAATGGTCTAATAGAACTGAAATGAGTTAGTACTCATTTGCCAATTCATTTTACTTGGCTAGACCATCTCACCCTATTAGAGAATTCCAAAATATAGAGCTTGACCAACTGACCTGGAAATAGATCCTAAGCTTCAAAACTCAACTTCCCCAACACCAAATTCTTCACCACCGCCACAAAACTGTATAAAAAAAAATGGATCTATTAGCAAACTCAGATAGCAGTATAACTTATAAACCGAATGGAAAGAACTGATCAAAATCGACCATTTTAAATTCTTCAAACCAAGAACAAAACCACATCATATGACTCTTTTCTCTATTTGTTTCTCTTTTGTGGAGGTTCACACATGCAACTGTTAGTTCATACCAATCCGCATTGTTGTTATTCTCATTTATCCCTAAATAAACCTTAGATACCAATGATTTTGACAAAACCTAACTGAATTTGTTCCCATTCTGATTTGTTCACAATCTAAAAACTACCAGCTCATAAAAGTCATCTTATTTTCTCCACAATACATAGAAACACAGCTTTCAAACCAAAAATTCAGAACCCAATTCAAACCAATACAACTCAGATAGCAACATAACCTCATAGGCGAAATTAGTATACATAATCAGCTAATCAAACTTTGGCGCTATTTAACTAAAATAAAAACAAAAATTGCAACAAATTCTGAAATTGATAGAAGCCCAATTAGAAAATTGACCTACTAAGTAAGCCGGCAATGAATCAATATGACAGTTCTGATTATTGAATTCATATAACCTGCATAAACCCAGAAATATGAACTGTTTTGCTTTGTTATGATGTTAGAGATGCAATAATTTGATTGCTGTTTTATAAGTATCTTTTGTATTGGTATTAATTATCCATATGTATAATTGCGCAAGATAATGGGTTTGGAAAAGAGAGTATGTCCCCAGATTCAACTTCTCAGTAATCAAATTTGACAGAATATAGTATACATATAAACAGTAAATTATCGAAAAATCTAGACATGCTCCGATACATACACAATCTGTTGAAAAGAAAGAATGAATATGTTAAAATGAAAAAATCAAAATTCCAAGAATCAAAAGTTTCAAGCTGAACCAAGAAAGCAAAATTCCAATTCTTGCACAAACCAATTTCCAAACCAACTTTACAAACAAACAACAATGCTTTAGTAACAAAATAAAGAAACTTACTTTTGCCTCAGCTAAAACCATGACCAATTCTTCAGGCTTATCCATCCTGATACTCTTCTCGACTATATCTGCAGTTTAAAACCCATAATCAAAATCAACATAACTCTAACTCTCCTATAAAAACTAACAATTCGTAGCTTCAGATTATACATTGATTTTTGAAAACAACTGTTCCACCAATAGCTCAATTTGAATAAATCTAGGAATTCTATCACTTGAAGGATGAAACTTTAACTTATCGGACACCGAACCCCATCCTCCAATAAAGCAATCGTTAAAACATAAAGCACAGATTTGGAGCATGTTTGAATGATAGGTAAGGTCTCCTTGCATCACTCATTACGTTAAAAAATCTAAATCCCGTTAAAATATGCAGCTTATCTATTACAAACAATGCACGATCTTACTTGATCAATATGCCTATCAACAAAGTAGACGTGAATGAATCAAACATGGGCCACATCAAATCTACTTCCTATATGTATTTGAGAGCACCAGTAGCTCAAAAGTTATCAAAGGCCTGCGTTTAGGCATGAATGTGCATGGTAATTTTGACACCCCTATGAACATAATTGATGAATTATATAATGGAGCATTCAATCTGTATAACTTTTGATTATTCTGGGAACAAAATTGATTACTTGGAGCATTAAAAACCTAAGACTACTCTAAAAAGTCGAATTCACACAAATGGAGCAGATCAATATGAGACAAAAAAAGAACATGGGAAACAACTTTTAGAACAAATTAAGATTGATTGGAGAATAAATCAAGCAGCACGGAGAAAAGATAGAGATAAACCCAGATCCAAAATTCTTCACAATTTCATGCGTCTTAACTAAGAAGAAGTGATCAATTAAAAACGAAACTCACCGATGACAGGATGTAGATAGGTGATCAAAGGGCAAGAGAGGACACGATCGACGACGGAGAGGGAAGATAAGAGTAGACAGCGAGAGAGAAAGAGAGGAGAATGGGGAGGCTACGATGAGAGGGAGAAAGAGGAGGAGAGAAGCAATGATCGATTGCTCAACTTTCATGAATAGCAACCGACGACGTGGTCTATCCCTTGCTCCTCAATCCGGCATAAACAACCCATAAACATGGATTAGCGAGGTGGCCAAATTCAGAGGCTGCAAACCCACACCGTAGCTTTGGATTGGCACGTGAGTTGGGCGTGAGTTGGTTTACTGTTCAAATGAATAGTACTATTCATTTGCACAGTGGACCAACTCTGTTATATAGGGAACTAGGTTGAAAGCCCGTGCGCGAGGCGCGGTTATGTAATCACTAAAACAATATATATTGTGTATGAACTGAAAATCAAAATCTAAACTCATGCAAATATCAAATCATAAGAGTAACATAACATCAACCATAGTACAAACCCATTAAAACAGCAAAACTTTCAAAGAACATAAATTGATACATACCTTGGCATCCATTGAACCACAACAGTAGAGGATCTTCGGTCATACTACATTCACACACGAAAACGTAAAAGAGTTGCACCTCTTTATTGTCACCCACACCCAATATATCTATACACAGGAATTGCATAAGAGAAAAAATTCACCATAAGCATAAAATAAACACAATATAAGATGCATGTCATATATTTTATCAAACAGGTTGTGTGCACCTCATGAGAAACAAAACTCACCCGGATTCTAGTGTGAAAGGAAGGTCACCGGACTACCGGAGTAACCCGGTAAAGTTGTAAGATTGGTTACAGTAATGTTTACAACTCAAGTTGAAGAGAGTATGATGGTGAACATGAGTAAGAGAAAGCCCTGGGCAAACGAATCCAACTCCTTGTTATACCAACCCACGCATTCTCACATAATCTAAAACTCACAACAAACAAACAAAGCTACTCAAGTTATTCATATCAAAGCTAATAAACAAAACTTTTGGGTTTCAATTCAGTTAGCAAAGACCAGCTCATGAGACATTGTCACCAAATTTTATTGGCGCAAACTCAAAGCATCAGGTGAAGGTTGTGAAAAGTGTAATAGCAAGGAAAAAAATCATCACAATATAAACTCCTTACCCATAAAACCCAGCAGTTGAATAACCCCCAGAATGTGAGAGGATGGCATCACCACCTAAGTGCACCTGCACATCTGTACATATGCTGTAAGGTTATAGACCTACAATTATTGAAGAAAAAATAACATGTAAGTGATAAATGTGAATTTAACGCAAGCAAGCAGAAAAAATCTCAATCGGGAAAAAATAATAATGACAATAACTCCATAATTTACACCAACTGTTGTAAAATAACTCACTCTATGGATTAGATGGCAGTCATATCACTGTTCACTAAGGCAACTGTAAATAACTCAATGTGACAATATCAAGTGAAAATGAACTAAGGCTTATGAAAATGAATGCAGGGAAAAACATCAAATAGATTGATTGAGCATCAGAAACCAAACATATATTCATTCCTTAAAGAACAACTAATCCAGAAATGCCCACTGACCTTGACCATGAGAAGGAGAAAGAGTGGGGTTGATGGCCTTGGAGTAGAGCTAATTAGTGTTGGAATCCACATCGATGATTGAGGTTGTAGCTAAGCAAAACCCACCTTCAGCCACTGCCAACTGGATCAAGACTGAAACTTTTCAAGATTGAAAGTACCAAGTTAGCAAAACATGCGGAAGCACATTGTCAAATACATAATAAAAATGGTAAACACAATTCAATCAGATCAATTTTGGGTTGCAGCCAAAATCCTACTGATAGCTGAGGGAGAGTGAGACTATAGTTGCAATTGAGGTTCATTTAATCAGAATAACCAAAGGAAAAGAATCGAGAAAGAACAAACCTTCATAATTGAAGACTCTATAACTGGGTGCAGTGGGTTGCATTCAAGAAACACTAAACCACACACCTCCATATCGTATTGAAATCATTAATAACCTATATTGTAGAACTAAAAGCAATGAAGATATATCAATCAGATAGATGCGAAGAACTACCCATTATTTTTCCAACAAAAAAACTACCCAATATCAAAACTGAAGAATCAATTCGTGTTGAACATACCCAGTTTATTACATATTAAAGATTATGGACTACCGACCTGAAACTCAATATAAATCCAATAATCAAAACCAGTATATTATATCACAATTGAATCACAGAGAGTAACATAAAGAAAGAACAATCTAAGAATCTTGGAACTGGGTTGTTGATATAATCAAAGATCTTAACACAAATACAGTAATATTAATGTTGAGCTGATGATATAAACCTGATGATAATACAATAAAGGTGGACAATAACTACCTTTATTGGGTGGCTTATTCCCATCCTCATCTTCTGCTGAAGAAAGTAGTGGCTCTGAAGTCACACTCATTTTGGGTAATGGAAACTCATCTTGATCTTCATCATCTGCAATTGAGATTGGTTGAGCTGAATCGAACCAGAACCCAGAACAAAAATAAAAGTAAAAAGAAGGAATCTAGACAACATATATGTATATACATACTCACCAGTCAATAACATCTAGGATTTTCGGCTTTCCGTCAGATGTAACCTGTAATCCAGCAGCACCAGGATCCACACCAGAATCTGATTCACAGTAAACATATCAAAATCTCTCAATCCAAAAACAACTTCATCAACTAATTTGCAGATCAAATAAACACAGTGGAGGAAGCTCAAAGTTAGTACCGAAGATAGCGATGACGACGCCGCGACCGTCGTAGTTAGGATGAGCCTCGATGAACCGATCGGCGCCAATCTCCTTCTTCGGCATGAGCGAGGCTAAGAACATGGACTCGTTGAGCTTGAAATTATTACGCAGAGAACCATTACCGTCGCTACCGCCGCCGCTAATCGCCGAGCAAGGCATTTCCCAAAGCCTACCTCCGCCGCTACCGTTACTACTACTCCAATCACTCGCTCTCGCTCTTCTCAGCCTTTTGGATCGGTTAATGATTAGAGAGTATGACGGTATGAGAGCTGGGAAGGTGCAGAGAGAGAGAGAGAGAGAGAGAGAGAGAGAGAGAGAGAGAGAGAGAGAGAGAGAGGCTGAGAGATTACAGAGTTGGGAGATTACAAAAATGCCCTGCAACAGTGAAATGTACAGTAACTGTGCGAGGAATAGTAACTTGGGAGGGAGGAAGATTGTTATATAGGGAATTTCTTCCAGAAGAAAGTTATTCCACAAATGACTTGACCTTATTTAATGGCCATCTGCTGCAATTTGCATTGGCCTTCAGTTGACTTGACCTTTATCTGATGGTAATGTGCCGTACGTGTTCGTTCTGTTCAGATAAAGATGTATACATAGAAGAAAAGTATGCACGACCACTGCATTCTAGTCATACAAATGCCCGACTAAAACCACTGCATTCTAGTCATACAAATGCCCGACTAAAGCAATCACATATTCACATACGTTGGATCGATAGGAATAAGTTTGAAAAAAATAAGTTAAGAATTAGCAATTTCAGGAGAATCAGCTCCATATATATCAGAGACAGATATGAATACTACTAGACTGTCCCAAATTCTCCATCTGACAAGGATGTTTCATTCAATATGAATATGTGTGATGGACTCATGAACTGTACAAAGATGAAGACAGAAGACAGTGAAGATTCATTTACGTTTGGTAATTCTGTACATGCAAATTTTCTTCAATTTGATTTTGTATGCGTGTATATCGTTCAAGTGACTTATCTTTTACCTTCCATCTAGAACTGTGACAGTTAAATCACTAGCAGTGTGAAGATTCTTTCCAGTTGATGATGTATCCCCCATGGGAAGATGTTCAGTAACAAAACCCGGCTCTTTGGGTTGAGGCATCGAATAGTTCTCATTCGACAACATTATCAACACAGTTGACATTGTTGGTCTATCATCCACCCGTTTATGCACGCACAGAAGGGCTACATGAATACATCTAGCCACATCATTCACAGAAGAAGATTTTACTATATGTGCATCCAGCAGATCCAGTATAGTTCCTTCATTCCACAGATTCCATGCCTAAATAGTTTGAAGCACACACCATGAAAATTGAGCAACAGTCGGAATAACAATAAGAAATCGGTTATGTTTGTTTTGTGTGTGTACTTACATGTCCTAAAAGATTGAGGAGTCCAGGGAGATGAAATCCTGAATTCTTCATGCCAGATACTATTTCCAACACTGACACACCGAAGCTGAATACATCAGATTTTACAGAGAAGTGTCCGCTCATAGCATATTCCGGAGACATATAACCACTGCGTGACAAGCCAAGATTGAAGAATTTGTGATCTTATTAATGCATAACAGCAATGTAACTGAAATACTCTTTGAAGTTTGAACACTTACAATGTTCCAATCACTCTCCTGGTCATTTCTTCTGTCTGTTCTCCCCCAAAAATTCTTGCTGTTCCAAAATCAGAAATCTTGGCATTCATTTCATTGTCTAGTAAAATGTTGCTAGCTTTGAGATCTCTATGGATGATTCTCAGCCTGGAATCCTGATGAAGGTAAAGTAGTCCTCGCGCAATTCCCATAACAATGTCAAAACGTTTCCTCCAAGTCAATACTTCTTTTCTAGATTTATCTGTGAAATAGTAATGCAGGAACATTGATTCAAAATTTGATATAGAAAATTACAAACTAATTAAGTCATGAAGACATAGGACTGCAGATGTACAGACCAAATAGGAATTGGTCTAAGCTCTTGTTGGGCAGGTACTCATACATTAGCATCTTTTCTTCTCTTTGTATACAGCATCCCAAGAGCTTCACAAGATTCCGGTGTTGAAGTTTAGCAATCAAGACAACCTCATTCTTAAACTCTTGGAGGTCTTGTCCAGAATGCACCGAGAGTCTCTTCACTGTGATTTCTTGTCCAGAACGTAATACACCCTACAAAGTATCATACTGAATTTAGAAACTTAGTCATCCGAGGAGCCATTTGATTAAGTCTCAGTTCAACAAATATAGAGAATTACCTTGTAGACAGAACCAAAACCACCTTCTCCAACTTTATTTGCAATAGAAAATATATTGGTAGCAGCTACAATAGCATCAAAATCCAATATAGGTAACTCGAGGTCATCGTCCTGCATCTCTTCTCTGTGTTCGCGATATGAATTCTCCCTGTATCGAGAACTTATCAACATAATGTCACAGCCCGCCAATTTTTCAACCGTTTCTTTGAGCCTTTGCAAGGCAAGCATAGCTCAAGGAAGGTTTTGGAGCATTCCGTAAGCATTCGGAATGTCAAAGAAGCCCGCGGAACAATATGGAAGGTCGCGGGAGTCTCCGGAATGTTTGAGAGGCAGCCGGATAACTCGAGAACTCTCTAGAGTCCTAGTGAGGTTCAAGGCTCAAGAGCACTCCGGAAGTCTCTAGAACCATCAAGGTAGTACTTAGACTTGTATAGATTTCTCTAGGACTTTCTATACATGTACATACCTAAAATAGTCTAGAACACTTAGGCATGGAGGAGGAGGCTATAAATAGGGAACCACCCCTCCCATTTGAGACATCTAGGCAGCAAGCAACCAAGCACCCTTGTAAAGCTTTCTTTCAGCAATACAAGTTCTTACTTGCAAAGTTCTTCTCCCTTCAAATTTTCAGTTGGTCTAGCCAAGCATCGCGAGAATTAGGCTGACTTAGCATACGACAAGTGCTAAGGCCGCACGAGTGCTAGCTGAAAAATAAGCTCATGACAGTTGGTATCAGAGCCGAAGTTCCTTCGGAGCCTCATTCAACGATGGTGAAACAAATAGCCAGCAAAGCTGCGTTGCTTGATATCACCAAAGGTGCATCAGTGTCTAGCCCTTCCGACGTGGTGACACACGAGGAAGTTCGCGAAGAGCTTGCTAACCTAAAGAGGTCTACAAAGAACATGCTTTCTTCTCTCGACTCACGCCTAGCTCAGGTGGAGGAGGCCGTGAGTGGCATGGGGACCCATGTAGACGACCTAAGCCAACAAGTGGAGGGCTTAGAGGCGAAGGATGCTGCCATCCACATTGCGATCAAGGGAATGCTGGTCCAATTGGAGGAAACCTTGCGGGGCGAGATGGGAAAGATTCGCGAGGAGTTCATGGGGGAACTCGCAAAGATGCATCAAGTCCACGAGAAGGAGTCGAACATCACGCTTGCTCGCATGGAGGAGATGCATGGGGACTTGACCCTATGCAAGCGCGCATTGGCATCAGTAGGGACAAGCACCAGCGGGTCTATGGAGGCTAAACGCATCAACATGCCAAAGCCGAAGAGTTTCAGAGGTTTGTGCAATGCTCGTGAAGTTGACAACTTCTTATGGGGGCTAGACCAATACTTTGGAGCCGTAGGCATCACTGAGGAAGACGCCAAGATCAAGACAGCGGCTCTCTACCTCACCGATACAGCCATGTTATGGTGGATGCGAAGGCGAGGAGATATCGAAAAAGGTACGTGCACCATCTCTACCTTTGATGACTTTACAAAGGAACTTAAGAGGCAATTTTATCCCGAGAATGCCGAAGACGAGGCGAGAGCCCGCTTACGAAGGCTCAAGCACTCAGGTTCTATCCGCGATTATATCAAGGAATTTATGAACTTAGTGCTTGAGATTCCTGATTTGCTCGACAATGATGCTCTTTTCAACTTCATGGATGGACTCCAACCTTGGGCCAAGACCGAGCTAAGGCGGAGGGGAGTGCAAGACCTTTCCACCGTTATAGCTATGGCCGAGAGCCTAATAGACTACACCAACCCAAGGGAGCCAGCCAAACAAAGGGAAAGAAGGAGTACCCAAACCACAGGTGGGGGAGACCAAGGCCAGAGCAAGGGCGAGTCTCACCAAGACAACCAGCCACGGAGCAGAGACAAGGGAAAATTGAAAGGACCCAACCCCGATTTAGTTTCCTAAACCAGAATCAAACCCCTTCTGAAAACATGAACCAACAAAAACCACAAAAATTTCGGCAGAGTAACGCTACTAACGCGGAATTTCCATTAACCTGCACCCGAAAAATAACACTTCATCCAATGCCACAAAAGCCAAACCGTGGGCACCAATCCCATCCGGAATTCTCAATATCATAAGAATAAAGTAAAGCAGTAAACAAAACTGTACTTTATAGAAATCCAGGGAAAATCATAAGAAAATATATCAGTAGTGTATCAGAGTGACCTCTAGTAAATATATATAAAATATACAACAGTAGGCAAAACAAGAAACCTACTGGAAAAGAAAGGTAGCTCGAACGACTAGCCTCTGACCGCGACATGAGACACCAGAATTCGAACTGCAAACTGGGCACAGAAACCAAAAAGCCCAGGGGAAAGGCAAATAAAATGTTAGAGTGAGTGGACAAAAATAAACATATGCCTTTCACCAATTTCATATATCATAAAATCAATGCAAAGCGAGTTTGGAAAATATATATATATGGAGGTGCTAGGCGAATCTCTCAAACCCGACGGTCAGACGAATTGCTCAAGTCCGACGGTGATAGGCTAGGGGAATCTCTCAACCCTAGCGGCATAACAGGGGAATCTCTCAACCCTGTCCAGAGGAATCTCTCAACTCTGGTTAGACTACCGTTGATCAGCAGATTAGCCGAAACATCGATGCAAGTAATGTCATCACCATAAAAATATAAAATAATACCTCCAAAAATAATAAATAATCTCAACATCGTATAAAAATAAATACGGAAATCACGAACTCGCATCGACAGTGAAAATATAAAAGTCCACTCACAGGTGAGTAAAGCGCGCACTCGCGCTAATCACGTGGTCCGGCGGAAGATCCCTTGCCCGAAGCACGATCTTGATCCCCTGAATAATCCCAAAATATACCTTATCAAAATCACAATTCACAACACTGTACCACACCTCGGAAAACAACCGTTCCCGGAAATATATGACGTGGTACAAAATAATCGACGAAATTCCCGAAATCTCCACTCAAACCCTCGACTGAAAATCCGGTACCCAAATCAACTCAAAAACCTCAAGGCGATGATCGGGGCGCGAATACGAGCAAAATGACACTAAAATCATCAAATTCTAAAAAGTCAACAGGTCGCCGGAGCTCCGTCGTTGACCGTCGCCGCCGCCGCCGCCGCGCCGTCAACCGGAGAGATTTTCCGGCGACCAAGCTCATCGAACCTTCTCCTCAATGAGCCCAACACTTCTCTCAACTGAGCCAAGGTCCAATGTCGACGAGATTGGCCGAAAATTAGCTCGAAACCCACGGGAAACCTCCACCGCCGGCGAAGCTGTTCGCCGACGATCCTCCATCCACGGCGCACGGCAACCCTCGAGACCCCTCCCAATGGCTCCGCCGTGGCCCCACGGTCAAAACCCCTAAACCCCCGGCCACCCCCGTGGCCGGAGCGCCATCGTTGAAACAACCCAAATCTAGCCGGGAAAACCTCGAATTTCAACTCAACATTTCTCCCTCAAATCAACACCAAATCAAGAAATTCCAAGTTCTAAATAGCTTAAAATCACGAGGAGAATCTTTTACCTTCCAAGGTTGTGGCCTGAAACGGCCAGTCCGCCGGTGGAATTCGAACGGTCCAAAATCACCACGGGTCAACGGTGGTCAACGCCTCCAGAAACGGTCAACGCCGGTCAAACTTCCAATAGTACATTTTCGACAATTTTTCGACTATTTCCGATATTTATATTCGCGGCTCGGGACGATCGACGGTCCAAAACGGATCACAATCACAATTCGGATAACTCAATACGAACGAATAAACTCGACGAGATTTCACAATTTTAAATATTCATAAGATATTTCTCGGTCGTCGAAATAATTATCCGGAACCGCCCACGAATCAAAATCACGTGTACAACAACTCTCGAGAATAGACTCAACTCAAATTCTTGCCCGATAATTAAGTCGTGATCAAAACCGGCAAATCAATCTATTTACAGAAAACTGCGATTACACGCTAACTCGTGAATTAAGCCGATTACACTACTGATTCTGTTCCGGGTCGTCACACAAATAGAAGGATACAAAGGGTTCGGGGAAGCCCAACAACAACAAGTGTTTCCTTTGCGAAGGACCACACTGGGCTCGGGACTGCCCACAGAGGAGGGCATTAAGTGCACTCTTAGGGAGCCGTCAAGGTGAGACAGAGGCCGAGGGGGCCAATGGTGGTGCACAAATGGGGTCTATACAGCTGCTCAATGGGATCCAATCGACACCGAAAGTCCAAGCCAAATGGTTACTCTTTGTCGACATCAATATCGGTGGGAAGCCAACGATAGCGATGCTCGACACGGGGGCAACTCACAACTTCATTGCCATCGAAGAAGCACAAAGGCTGGGACTTAGAGGCAGCAATGGAGGGGGGGCTCTATCAAGTCGGTAAACTCACCAGCTAGACCCATTCATGGCGTCCTTCGAGGAGTCAAGACTAGCGTAGGAGCATGGTGTGGAAACTTGAACTTCTCGATTGTTCCAATGGATGACTTCAAGGTCGTCCTAGGGTTGGAATTCCACGATCAAGTCAAGGCGTTCTCGATGCCATTCGCCAATAGCATGTGTATCATGGATGGCGACAAAGCATGCGTGGTGCCAACAAACAGAGGCACCAAGCAAGATGTGAAAGTATTGTCGGCATTGTAGTTCAAGAAAGGCATCAACAGGGATGAGGTGAGCTATTTGGCTACGATCAGAAAGTTTGACGACGAAGAGCCAAAGCCCCACGACGACATGCCCAAGGAGGTAGCCGCAATTCTCAAGGAGTTCGAAGATGTTTTACCATCCGAGCTGCCAAAGAGTCTACCGCCTAAGAGAGAAGTAAACCATCAGATCGAGTTGGAACCAGGGGCCAAACCACCAGCCTTGAGTGCCTACCGCATGGCACCTCCCGAGCTAGCGGAGTTGAAGAAGCAACTAAAGGAGCTTTTGGATGCCGGGTTCATCCGACCATCAAAAGCCCCATTTGGTGCCCCGGTTTTATTCCAAAAGAAGAAGGATGGGTCTCTTCGCATGTGCATAGACTACCGTGCACTCAACAAGGTCACGGTAAAGAACAAATACCATATCCCTCTCATTGCTGATCTATTCCACCAGCTGGGAAATGCTCGTTATTTCTCCAAGTTAGACCTATAATCGGGTTACTATCAAGTTCGCATAGCCGAAGGAGACGAACTGAAGACCGCATGTGTCACCAAGTGCGGTTCTTATGAGTTCATGGTTATGCCCTTTGGTCTAACTAATGCGCTGACAACATTTTGCACCTTGATGAACAAGTTGTTCCAACCCTACCTCGACCAGTTTGTAGTCGTCTACTTATACGACATTGTGGTGTATAGCAAGACCTTGGAGGAGCACGTAGAGCACTTGAGGGAGGTGTTCCAGGTGCTACGGAACAACAAGCTATACATCAAGAAGGAAAAGTGCTCCTTTGCTAAGCCGGAGGTGCTATTCTTGGGACACAAAATCAAGGACGGCAGGCTTATGATGAAGGATTGCAAGGTGCACTCCATCCAAGCTTGGGAGCCACCCACCAAGGTACACGAGTTGAGATCTTTCCTTGGGTTAGTAAATTATTACCGCCGCTTTATTAAGGGATATTCGGTGAGGGTTGCCCCACTTACCGACCTTCTCAAGAAAACCAAGGCGTGGGAATGGACATCGAAATGTCAAGAGGCCTTTGAAAACTTAAAGAAGGTAGTCTGCGAGGAGCCCATGCTCAGCCTACCTGATCACACCAAGCCATATGAGGTACACACTGATGCTTCCGACTTTGCTATAGGTGGTGTACTTATGCAAGAAGGGCATCTAATTGCTTATGAGAGTCGGAAGCTCAACGAGACCAAGCGGCGCTACACCGTACAAGAGAAAGAGATGACAACCATCATCCATTGCCTTAGAGTGTTGCGACACTACTTGCTCGGAATGAAGTTCATGATCATGACCGACAATGTCGCAACCAGCTACTTTCAGACACAAAAAATGTTGAGCCCGAAGCAGGCGAGGTGGCAAGACTTCCTAGATGAATTCGACTATGTCATGGAGTATAAGCCAGGAAGAGCAAATGTAGTAGCTGATGCTTTAAGCCAAAAGGCGGTGTTTGCAAATATCTCGCAAGCTACTAGCCCACTGTTATGCCGAATCAAGGAGGGACTCAAGGCAGACCCACAAGCACAGACCATCATTGCCTCGGCCAGAGAAGGCAAGACGCGGAGGTTTTGGTTAGACGAAGATCTTCTCTACACCAAAGGATGCCGCATCTATGTACTAAGGTGGGACAACTTAAGAAAAGAATTGATTAAGGAATGCCATGATTCCTTTTGGGCCGGCCGTCCAAGTATGCGACGCACACTTGCACTCCTACAGTCCATTTATTACTGGCCTAGGATGCGAGACGGGGTTGAAGAGTACGTGAGGACCTGTCTTGTTTACCACCAAGAGAAGGTGGTACAACAGCAGCCGGGGGGCTTGCTTAACCCCTTACCCATCCCGGAGAGACCATGGGAGAGCGTCTCTATGGGCTTCATCACTTGCCTACCAAAGTCCGAGGGGTTCGGGAGTATAATAGTTGTGGTAGACAGGTTTAGCAAGTATGCCACCTTCATGGCCGCATCGGCAGGTTGTACCACAGAGGAAACAGCAAGGTTATTTCTCCGCAACGTGGTAAAACTTTGGGGCGTTCCAAAGAACATTGTCGGCGACCGAGACCCACGCTTCACGGGGAGATTTTGGACGGAGCTGTTCAAGATGTTAGGGGTCAAATTTGAACTTTTCGACAAGCTTCCATCCACAAAGCGACGGTCAAACGGAGCGCATCAATGCTCTTTTGGAGTTGTACCTGCGGCACTATGTGAGTGCCAACCAAAAGGACTGGGTCAAGCTTCTTGATGTGGCACAGTTTTCATACAACTTGCAGCAAAGCGAGGCCACCAACAAGAGTCCTTTTGAGATCATAATGGGACAGCAGCCAACAACCCCTTTATCCCTTGCCACTCGATATGAAGGGAAGAGTCCAGCTGCGTTCAAATTTGCCAAGTCTTGGCATGAGCAAACGGAGTTAGCACGAGCGTCATTGCATAAGGCTGCCACAAGGATGAAGAAATGGGCCAACAAGAAGAGGAGGCATATGGAGTATAAGGAAGGAGACCTTGTCCTTGTGAAACTCTTGCCACAGCAATTCAAGCACTTTAGAAAGGTGCGTAAGGGTTTGATACGCAAATATGAGGGGCCGTTCGAAGTGATCGAACGCGTAGGCAAAGTTTCATACAAGCTCCTCTTGCCGCCCAAGTTGAAGATTCATCCAGTCTTCCACGTAAGCTTGTTGAAGCCTTATAATGAAGACATAGAAGACCCATCAAGGGGAGTATCCGATCGGGCATCAACAGCCGTAGTCACTTCCTTTGACAAAGAAGTGGATGAAGTACTCGCAGATAGGGTCATACGACGACGAGGCGTACCAAGTTACAAAGAGTACCTCATCAAATCGAGAGGCCTGCCCGACACAGAAGCATGCTGGGAGTCCGAGGATGCACTTTGGTGATTCAAAGACAAAATCCAACACTACCACGATGAAGACGCGATGAGGACATCGCGAGTTTAGGTAGGGGAGAATGTCACAGCCCGCCAATTTTCCAACCGTTTCTTTGAACCTTTGCAAGGCAAGCATAGCTCAATGAAGGTTTTGAAGCATTCCGTAAGCATTCGGAATGTCATAGAAGCCTGCGGAACAATACGAAAGGTCGTGGGAGTCTCCGGAATATTTGAGAGGCAACCGGATAACTCGAGAACTCTCTAGAGTCCTAGTGAGGTTCAAGGCTCAAGAGCACTCCGGAAGTCTCTAGAACCATCAAGGTAGTACTTAGACTTGTATAGATTTCTCTAGGACTTTCTATACATGTACATACCTAGAATAGTCTAGAACACTTAGGCATGGAGGAGGAGGCTATAAATAGGGAACCACCCCTCTCATTTGAGGCATCTAGGCAGCAAGCAACCAAGCACCCTTGTAAACCTTTATTTCAACAATACAAGTTCTTACTTGCAAAGTTCTTCTCCCTTCAAACTTTCAGCTGTTCTAGCCAAGCATCGCGAGAATTATGCTGACTTAACATACGACAAGTGCTAAGGCCGCACGAGTGCTAGCTGAAAAATAAGCTCGTGACAATAAAGAAAAGACCATATACATCAATTGCAAGAATTCATTAGTCAACTTTATAAGTTGTAGTACCTCTCCTTTTTGACTTTGATCTACGCATTTTAGGCGTATTAATTAATGTGTTTTCTCTACATTTTTACTTTGATAATTGCTTAGTTTTATTAGTTTTAACTTATTTTGTTAAATTCAGGTGTTGACCAAAAGAGACGGAGTAAAGGAGTCTACAAGCACGCAAAACGCAATAAATCCGGAGAAGAAATAGTCCGAGGAATGGTCTTCAAATGGTTACTAAAATACATTCCCATATAGTGTCAAGAATTGGAAACCAAATGCCAAATAAAATGGATACCAAAATGGTGGACAAAAAGATGAAGACATTTCTCCTGCGCGACCCAGGAAAGAGCAAATATGGCGGATTATATGGAGCATATAATGGACGAATTTTTGAAGGATATTCCATGAAGAAAAATACCTTATTTGAGGGCCAAAATATGTGCAAGAATATGGTATATTCGGCCAAGAAGTATTGAGGAATAAGGAATGCAAGATTTGAAGATATAAAGATTTCCTTTTCCTTGAAGAAGAAGAAAACTGGGCAGTCAGGTCACTCAACTTCTAAAATCCGTAGTAAATTCAATTCAACTCCAAATATGGCGTTCATTATATGGATTTTATAGCCCTTTGAATAAGCTTTCCAATGAAACAAGAATCGGAATTTTCTGAGCTCTAGATCTCCCGGAAAAGACGTTTCAAGACAGGCTGGCAATTCTGCCCGAGTACACTAGGAAAACCTAGTTTGGAGAGGAAAGTTGGAATTCTTCACCTATAAATACAAGAGCTCGACTCAAAGCAAAGACATCACTTATTCTATAGCCTATGCTCTGCCAAATACTCTCCTCCTCCCCACAAATTAAGCCGACATCCTCAAGAAGCCAACTACGCCATCAAACCGCCGCATCTCTTCTTCCACCGACGCATAGGGGATTCCGAACGTCATCCACCAAAGAAGTCTAGTTCTCTTGAGTATCCATAGGGGATTCCGAAGATATAAAAGTGTAACAATGACCTCTTTACTCCGTAGTCTCTTTTTGTTCATGAAACTTGTTTGTGTGTTTTGGATGATTGTATTTCGGTTTTATTACATACGTAAATTTCAATAACTTTTCCATGTGTTCCTTATTCTAGATTTCAATTTGCATGAAGTTAATTGGTTCTTAATGCTTTGGTTTTGATTTAGGGGATTCCTAGTCTAGATCAATGGTGTTTAGGGGATGCCTAGCACAAAATATGAATTATGCATGTTTAATCGAAATTTAGGGTTATGGGATTTCGGTAGTGTTGTTATTTGCATGTGTTAATAAATGAGTTAGATTATGGATTAAGTTGATCACTTGTATATAATTAATTAGGTTTTCTTTTTGTTTCAAACGTGGTATGTGTTTTTGGGTCTCATATGTGTTTGCTTGTCTATGAGTCAATGCATGTTAGAGTCATAGGATTATGTGCTATATTTGAGACGTTTCTAGTAAATAAATTAGGTAATTAAAAACAAGTCTTTATACCCCCTTTTACTACACAAGAATTGCATGCACCCTTCAATCCCCGGTTAGAACGATCCCTACTTGCTTATATTATACTACATCTATAGGGTTTTAAATTGTTTATGGTTGATTTATGTGTTTAATTTAAATGCATGTTTCCGTCATATCAGACTTCCTAATCCGCTTAATGATGCAGACAATGCCACCAAAAATAAGCATCCCACAAAGTGATATCATGATACTGCTAACGATCACTTTCACTTGCCTTTTCTTCTTAGCATCAGCAATGGAGTCTAAACCACCCAACAAACTGAAAAATTAGTCACTATGCTTTGTAATAATCACAACACTTCATGCACATATACGCAGTCATCAACTAGTACAAAATAAAGTGAAGCTCATGAGTAGTGGTACCTAGTTTTTTTCATGATATTAGGATAAAAATCACTTCCCCAACATCAGCATACTTGCTCATATCAACTAGATCATCATACCACATTACACAGTCTCCACCTCTTCCATGAATATCAAATCTAGCATAAGCAGTGCAAGAACAGTTCTTCAAGCACTCGGTCACACATCCTATATGCACGTGAGAGAGAGCATCTCTGCTCACTTACTCATAAATAAAGACTTTCACATTCCTAATTTCTCCTATGTAAGAACACATTCTTTCGTTTTGTTTCAAGTGGCCAACTTATGGTGACAATTTCTCATTCACCCTTTAATCAATTTAAATAAATAAATACATAATCTTTATGTACTCTTGTAGGAGAACACAAATCCATGTTTCCCTCACATAAAAATTAAGTGCAACAAAATCAATTATTTTATTTAAATTGTCATATTAAAATTGTAGAAAACCACCATTTTCCCAACAATCTTGGGGTTCAATTCTCCATCAAGTAAAATGTTTCTAGCCTTGAGGTCCCTGTGGATAATTCTGAATATCGAATCGTGGTGAAGATAAAGAAGCCCTCTAGCAATCCCACATATAATGTTGAAACGCTTTGGCCAATCCAGCATAGACCTTTTCGCTTTATCTACATCCATTTTCAACTTAAACTCATTTCCAACTCAAATTCTTTGATACAAGGAAAACTAAACAACTGCAGCATCAAAAATTAAGGTGAAATTGAGATCTGCACAAACCGAATAAGAAAGCATCGTGACTTCTGTTCTCCAAGTATTCATAAACGAGCATCTTTTCATCTATATCAACGCAGCAGCCAAGAAGACGAACAAGATTTCTGTGTTGAAGCCTTGCAATTAATTTGACTTCATTCTTGAATTCTTCGGCTCCTTGTCCAGAGTTCTTAGAAAGTCTCTTCACCGCAATCTCTTCACGTTCGACCAACCCCTGCATTAGCTCCATAATGTTAATGATTTGCAACATATATCATGTTACATCCTTGTGTCAGTTGTGTGCATTTGCAAATTCTATCAAAATGTTAGTGATTTGCAACATAAGGTTTACCTTGTAAACACAACCAAAATCACCTTGTCCCAGTTTATTTTCATCAGAAAAGTTGTTTGTAGCCGCTGCTATAGCGCTTAAGTCAAACAGTGGCAAATCCAAGTCATCATTGCTCCTGTCACCGGAGTAAGACTCCTCCTTACTTGAGACTACCCCACTATTTAGCAGAAAATCCTGGCTTCTTTCAAGAGGACCTGTTCATAATAATTTACCAAGATACAGAAAACAAAACCTTACATTAGTAAGTTATATTTATAAGTTCTTTCATATTATTGAACATCATAAGCTCCATTAGTACCTTTCGATTCCTTCCTTGTCATCCGGCTACCTGAATTCCTCCTCCTCCTCACAAAACAGAGTACAAGTCCGGCTGATAGCAGAATCACACTACCAACTACAATGCCTACAATCTTGATGTCTTTTTTGTTTTCCCATCACCATCGGAAAAAACAAAGTTACATAAAATTAACTTTTTGATTACTGCATGGATGTAACAATAGAAACTACATAGTTAATTATCCAGTAAAATTGGATATATATAAGTTAAGTAACTCACAAATCCACATTCACATACATGCAGGACATAGCCTCAAAGAGGTACCATTGATACTGTTATAGCGGAAACAATTGAATGTAAGAACAAACACAGATTTACATAGTTCACTAACGCGAGTTAGCTACAACCACGACAGAAGAAGAACAGATTTATTATCTTGAGGATACCAGATTACAGAGTATCACACTAGGTTAACCAACCTAGGATTACAGAATACAGAATATCTACCATACTAGGTTAACTCTAAACTACAGGATAGAACCAGATTTCATTCACACCCTCTCTTAGATATTACCCTTGTATATATATAGCCTAACAGAGTCCTGAATACCAGAGGAATCCCAAACTCAAACGTCTGAGGAATTCTAAACCAGAATGACTGAGGAATCCTTATTCCTTACGGATTCCTGAGTAGAAGTCCTGCTCGCCAGAGACTCTACTCTCCTCGCCAAAGACTGCTCGCCAAAGATTTTCTCACTAGAGACTCTTACTCGCGAGACCCTCTCGCCAAAGACGTATGTCTTAGCGAGAGCTGCGTACGCCGACGCCATACCTGATTCAAGGCATATTCTAACAAATCTCCACCTTGACTTGAATCCTCTCCCAGATAACCAGATGTACCAGAAGTACCAGACTCTCCTCTACCCCAGATGTCATTCCTTCAAAAAAATGAACCCAGATGTTGTCTCTCCCAAAGGACCCAGATGTTGCCCCCAACGGGCAACTAACAGCTTCTAACATTCAACAAGTCCAAACAATGTTGGAACTTACTATGTTGAACCGGCTTAGTGAACATGTATGCTGGATTATCAGCAGTACCCACCTTGTTCACCTTAATTCTCTTCTCACTTTTCAGACAATGATACCTGACATCGATGTGCTTAGTCCTCTCATGATGAACTTGATCCTTGGCTAAACAGATTGCACTCAGATTACCACAATACACTATAGCCTGATCGTGATGTAGACCCAAGTCACTAACCAGTCCTTTCAACCAGATTCCCTCCTTGGCTGCCTCTGTTAATGTTATGTACTCTGCTTCAGTTGTAGACAAAGTCACTGAAGACTGCAGAGTAGATTTTTAACTAACAACAGACCCACCAAGAGTGAAAACATAACCAGTTATAGATCTTCTAGTGTCAACATCTCCAGCATAATCTGAATCTGAATAACCAGTTACTAAACACCTTGTATCACCTCCATAAATGAGACCAATATAAGATGTACCTCTAAGGTAACGAAAGATCCTCTTCACAGCTTGCCAATGCTCATTTCCAAGCTCAACCATAAACCTACTGACAACACTGACAGCATGCGCAAGATCCAGTCTAGTGCAGACGATAGCATACATCAAGCTTCCTACTTCACTACCATAGGGAACTCGAGATATGTACTCCTTCTCTTGAGCAGATTTAGGTGCAAACGCAGTAGACAAATGAATGTTTGCTGCACTTGAAGTATCTAAGAATTTTGCTGTAGACATGCCAAACCTTGACAATATCTTTTGAATATAATCATTCTGTGATAAAAACAGCCTCTTTTGACTCCTATCTCTATAGATCTCCATTCCCAGAATTTTCCTAGCTGCACCTAAATCCTTCATCTCAAACTCAGCACTGAGAATACCCTTCAACTTCTGAATCTCTGACTTGTCCTTTGCAGCTATCAACATATCGTCTACATACAGGACCAGATAAATGAGACACTCATTTGAAACCTTGTTGTAGTATACACAATAATCATAAGGACTCCTGGTGTAGCCAATCTTCATCATATAGCTGTCAAACCTCTTGTACCACTGCCTCGGTGGCTGTTTTAGTTCATACAGAGATTTCTTCAACTTACAAACATAATCTTCCTTACCAGGAACTTGGAAACCCTCTGGCTGAGTCATGTATATTTCCTCCTCCAACTCTCCATGCAGAAAAGCTGTCTTCACATCTAGTTGCTCAAGTTCCAGATCCTGAGGTGCGACTATGGCTAGTAGCACCCTAATAGATGTATGTCTGACCACAGGCGAGAAAATCTCATTGTAGTCTACACCTTCTTTATGATGAAACCCTCTTGCAACTACCCGAGCTTTATACTTGATACCCTCAGCAGGTAATATCCCTTCTTCTTGAAAATCCATTTGCAAGTAATAACCTTTCTCTCCTGAGGTCGCTTGGCCAAATCCCAAGTCTGATTCTTGTGAAGTGATTCCATCTCGTCTCCCATTGCAGCAAGTCATTGGGCAGACTCAGTACATGTAACTGCTTCCTTGTAGGTGGATGGCTCGTGAGGATCCACCTCTTCAGCAACCTAAAATGCATAAGCCACCATGTCCTCAAAACCATACCTCATGGGCCGCTTCTGAAGTTTGCTCTCCTCGACCGATTAAGAGACAAAATATGCTGGTTAACTACTAGTGGCTCTGATTCTGAATGTAAGTGTTGATCTCCTTGTTGTGGTTCACTCTCATCTTGAGTGACTTGCTGCTCCACCTGTTTCTCAACACTACCATTCTCTAATACAACTATGGACTTCACAGTAGGGTTAAACATAGAATTTTCATCAAAGACTACGTTTCTACTGAGTATAACCCTTCTTTCAGATGGAAACCAGATTCTATACCCTTTAACTCCATCCTTATAGCCTACAAATACTCCATTTGTAGCTCATGGTTCAAGTTTACCCTCACTTTCATGATAATAAACAGTGCAGCCAAAAGCCCTTAGATTTGAGTAATCAGCAGACTTTTCAGACCACATCTCAAGAGAGGTCTTGAGATGTATACCAGTGTGAGGCCCATGATTTATTAGATAATAAGTTGTACTCACAGTTTCTTCCCAGAACATCTTCTCTAGTCCAGCATTAGAGAGCATGCATCTAGCCCTCTCCAGAAGTGTCTGATTCATCCGTTCTGCCACTGCATTCTGGTCTGGTGTGTCCCTAACTGTATGATGCCTAGCAATCCCTACATTCATGCAGAACTCATTAAAATCATAACAGCAGAATTCCAGACCATTATCAGTTCACAGCCTTTTGATCTTCTTCCCTGTTTGATTTTCAACCAACGCCTTCCATTGCTTGAAGTTCTTAAAAGCGTCACTTTTATGCTTCATCATAATCACCCAAGTCATTCTTGAGAAATCATCAATCATAGACACAAAAAATCTATGACCTCCTAAAGACTCAACGCGAGATGGGCCCCAACAGTCTGAATGGATGTAATCAAGTGTGCCTTTTGTCTTGTGAATTACTTTGAAAAACTTGCTGTGATGTAATTTCCCGAACACACAATGTTCACAAAATTCAAGGTCCTTTACCTTGTGGCCACCAAGAAGATCTCCTTTAGCCAGAAATTGCATCCCACGTTCACTCATATAGCCGAGTCTCATGTGCCATAGTTTGGTCATATCCTTCTTGTGAACTTCCGAAGATGCAACAGCAACAGAACCCGACAACGTAGATCCTTGTAGAATATACAAAGTACCCCGCTTGACACCTTTCAGAACCACATTAGAACCCTTGCAGACACGTAGAACTCCACCTTCTCCTTTGAAGCTACATCCCTTGTTATCCAAATAATCCAGAGATACCAGATTCTTAGTCATGCGTGGCACATGCCTAACTTCGTTCAATGTACAAAATTTACCATCATGTGTCTGTAATTTAATTGAGCTCATTCCAATCACCTTGCAGGCAACACTGTTGGCCATAGAGACATCTCCTCCATTTACCTGCTCATAGGTTGAGAACCACTCCCTGTGCGGACATATATGAAAAGACGCCCCTTGAATCTAGAACCCACACATCATTGTGATGTGAATGTTCATCAGCAACTAGGGCAGTATCATCTTCTGAATTGGTGTCATCTTCTGCTACAGCAGCAGTACCTGATGGTTTCTCCTACTGCTTCCTGTTTGGACATTTCATTTTCCAATGCCTCATCTCTTTACAGTAACACCGGCAATAGTATTATTACCAACGATTTTTCCCCCAAATCGTCGGAAAAACGGAAAACTATTGCCGACGATTTTTTAAATCGTCGGCCTTAGTTTTTCATTTCGTCGGTAATGGACAAAAATGTGGTAGTGATTTCAAAAAATAAAAAAAGAATAGTGGGCATACTCTACAATTTATAAGTTTGTAATTATTTGATTGGAAGGTTACTTTATTGTTTTTTGTAAACATCATTTTTTTCATTTATATGTGAGTCGTTTTTTGCCTAACCTGACATTTCTAACTTTTATGTCTATGTAATTTTATTAAAATGATGGTTTTAAATAATGTTAGGCGGTGTTATATATACGGTGTGGTATGTAGACCTGTTAATTTGAACACAAATCAATGACGGGACTCGAAATCTGCATGACTTAAAGCGGGTCAAACTTGCACTATTATAAATGGGTAATGAGTGGGTCGACCTACTCATGACCTGCTTTATAAATGGGTCAGTTTTAAGTTGACCCAATAACACGAAAATGACTCGTGTAACCCGTTTACTTGAATGATTTATTATTTAAATATAGTTCATATAAGGTTAATCATGTATGGTACATCTATAAATATATTCTGTAAGCATAAAATTGTTGATCATACAATTTTAAGATATTAAACATTTAATTTTTTATTTAATTATAAAATTTGTAATTTATTCATTATATATTTATTAAACGAGATATAAACGAGTCAACCCGAAATCAACCCATTTATAAATAAGTTGAATTTGAGTTTATAATTTCGACAAAATAAGTTAAACAAATACTTTCAACACGATGAATCAGTGAGACGCCTAATGGTATGCGAGATTTAGACGGTCCTCTCATGGTATGCGAGATATAGACGGTTGAGCAGACTTTAGGCACTTCTAGCACGTAGCTGCCGTCTAGCGGCTTGGAACGATATTAAACATTAAGATACAACTCACGTAGACGTACGGCGGCTTCTAGACATTCGTTTAAATTTTAATTAAAACATGATTAAAATAGTACAAACCAGATCATAGATAGAGTACGTCAAACCAGGGATCTAGCGCGTACTGCATGCAAACTGATGAGGCTCTCTCTATATATAGTCGATACAAGGTGCTGCATGCAATCACAGATCATAAAAATTGATATCAAAGGTGATTCTTATCTTTCCATACTATTCCACTCCTGATGATAATCGACGACTTCCAGCTAAATTCTCTCCTGGCATTTGGAGTGACTATTTTGTCATATGCTTCCATGGTGAGAAAGTTTTTTTTTTCTTCTATATTATATTTATCGATATATCAAATCATCTAGACCTGCATTTATATAGAAGTAAATGGAAATTTATGATATGAAATATATTGATTGGTTTAACGTTAATTTCAGTATTCACTACTGGACGAGGGAATCGGGGCGACGTAGAAATGTGGTCGCCTCGGCTGAATTTTACGTCGCCTAGATTTCTTGTGACCAAAACTACGTCGGCTCGTCTTGTCGCTTCAGATTGATCACGCCACCATTGGGGCGACGTAGATCCAATCTACGTCGCTTCATTTCATTTCACGCGACGTAAATACTTTTACGTTGCTTCAACTTATGCGACGTAGATTGAGAGCAATATACGTCGCGTCATTTTATTTATTGTTAATTTTTTTCTTTTTATACGTAGATTGAGCAATCTACGTCGCTTCATTGAGCAATCTACGTCGCTTCATTGTATTTAATATTTATTTTTCTTCTTTTTAAATAAACAAAGCGACGTAGATTGAGCAATCTACGTCGCTTCATTGTATTTACTTTTTATTTTTTTTATTTTGGAATAAACAAAGCGACGTAGATTGAGCAATCTACGTCGCTTCATTTTATTTAATATTTATTTTTTTTCTTTTTAAATAAACAAAGCGACGTAGATTGAGCAATCTACGTCGCTTCATTGTATTTACTTTTTATTTTTTTTATTTTGGAATAAACAAAGCGACGTAGATTGAGCAATCTACGTCGCTTCATTGTATTTAATATTTTTTTTTTCATTTTAAATAAACAAAGCGACGTAGATTGAGCAATCTACGTCGCTTTAATGTATTTACTTTTTATTTTTTTTATTTCGGAATAAACAAAGCGACGTAGATTGAGCAATCTACGTCGCCGTAATGTATTTATTTTATATTTTTTTCTTTATTTATACAATGAGGCGACGTAGATTGCTCAATCTACGTCGCCTCATATATGCAAAAATAAAAAAAATAAAAAATTAAATATTATTGTACCAAGTCACGACCTATCGCAATTTACAAACACAAAAACGCATTCAACCACAAAAACGCATTCAATCACAAAAACGCATTCAATCACAAATCAAAAGGTTAAAAGTTTATACAAATCAAGTTTACACAAATCAAGTTTTTTGGGAGCCTAGATACAGTTTACGAGCCAGGAGGTGGTGGAGGAGCTTGAGGTTGTTGACTCCCAGCCTGGAATGATCGCATCATGGCCTCCATTTCTTGCATCCTTTGGGCGAGCGCATTGTAATCCGCTATGGCCTTCTGCGCGACCTCGGTCGATCTGCGCGCCTCCTCGGTCGATCTGCGCGCCGCCTCTTTGGCTTCAGCACTCTCCTTTTGCATTAGGATTTGGCGTTCCTGTACCCGGGCCCCTCCTCTCTGTTTGGGGTCGCGTGTGAGAGCGCGCCCCACCCCTGTAACGTCGAACAAGAACAAATATTAGTAAACTATATCGTAAACCAAAATAAAGCAAAACGTAAATCGAGATAAACGACGGTGGTTTAGGAGATTTATTACCTCTTATAGAGGTCCCGGGCCTTGAACCCACCTCTTCCTCTATGATATTTATTTGTGTATCAAGAGGAAGAGGCTGGGGTTGGGAAACCTCTTCGCCGTCAACTGGGCCCGCAACACTATCTTGTTGCGACAAGACTTCATCGAGTCGACGCTTCACTGCCGCCTGCTCAATTAAAATAGATAAAATAAATAATATTACAATATAGTAAACAAAAATAATTGAAATAACGTAACGTGAACCTATTTGAGCTTACCACTTTCTCAGCCGCATTCCTCTCCGGCTGGTATACGTTAATCCACGTCTGGACGGCGGGCGCTCTATGACCCTCCTTCTCCAACACCTCGCTTCGGTACGAGAGGGCGAGGGATCCCGAATGGTGGTTGAGCTGCTGCTCCTTGTTCTTGTTTCGGTTTCCTCGGTTCCGTTCGCACAATCGCTGCCACACACACACAAAAATCATTTTAAAATAAGAACAGATAAACATGCATATTGTTCGAATGTTGGCTACCAAAACTGTGTGGATAGTTTATGAAACTCACCAAGTAAGCAGGGTCTTCGAAGTGGGCTTTTAACCACGCCCATTGGTCTTCCCTCCCGAGAAACTCGGCCGGAGTCTCCTGGCTGACGTGGAGATAATGTTGATGGCAATCGTACTTCCAATCCTTATAGATTGTTTGCGCCGTCGCATCAATGAAGTTCCACATCTCCACATCAGTCGCCGGGATGTCGTAGTTCGTCTAGCACAACACATTTAAATTCCGTTATGTAAAAGTTATATTTACATTTACTACAAGTAGGTAAGTAAGCTAAGGCCAGTAAGTATACCTCAAGACTGTTACTGACGATATCGCGATGCAAATCGCTAAGTCCCAAGAAGCTAGGTGCAAGCATTGGAACTTTTCCGCGGATGATGCTACCGATGTCTCTGCACATTAGACTCCTCATTTCCCTCGTCGCAGGCCCCACATGCCTCGTAGAGTAAGCGACTTGTAGTCGCCTATTGTTGTTCATCCGGACGAGGTACTCCGTCTTCGTCCCGACAACGACTCTGCGCTGTTGCGTCGTCGGATCTCCGGTTGCCATGTCGACCATGTCGGGGAGTTTGGTCTTCTTGCACCGGATGCTGAGGGCGGGAGGGTGCTGTGACGCCGTAGTGGCGTCGCTGTCATCCACTTGAGGAATCGCATCCTCAAGTGGAGGGGCGGGCGTTAACATGGGAGCTTCTGGAATCGTCGGGGTCGCCGATTGTCCCGTGGGGCAACCCGACCCGGAAGCTTCATCTCTGCTGAATGCTCGCCACCCCGCCTCCGCCGCCTCCGCAGCTGCCGCCGCGGCCGCCGCGGCCGCTTCACGACGCCGGATCGCCGCTTTCTTCCTCTGGTATCCAGTATCTCCGGGAGCCATTCTGTTAAAACTATTCTATTAAGATTGAACTACTTCAATATACCTTCAAGTTTTAAGATTGAACTATTAAGATTGAACTACTTCAATAATCACATTACGCATATGTTTTCATTTAACCAAACCCTTAATCCTTAATCCCGAGAATACTACAATCATTACGCATATGTTTTCATTTAACCAAACCCTTAATCATTACGCATATGTTTTCATTTAACCAAACCCTTAATCCTTAATGTCACATATTCATTAAACTTCAAGAACAAAAGCTACTTCAAATAACACATGCTAGCTTGAGAAATTAATTTAAGCAAGCTAATAAATAGGTAGATACAAAACCTTAACTCTGCAGATTAGTTAATAAATGATTATAGACATGAAAGACTAAACATGAAAACCAACTAAACATGAACATTCAGCAACTAAACAATCAAAATGAAACTCAAATGCATCAGCTTGTCACCAATTCAAATGACACAATACTACCATCCACATCTATTTACATATGCAAACTGAATATGCAAACTGAATATGCAAACTAATCCCATAAATCCGAAGCTTGACATGCTCCTAAACAGTTATCTGAAGTTGAAATAAGAGCTTGTCCATGTTACTCACTCCTAACCGATTATGGAAATACTTTATAATCATTTAACACAGCTTAGGCACAGTTATCACAATCCACAGTTTCTCATGTGTATCACAACAACTACATCCACTAACTAAAACGACTACACACAATCACAATCCACAGTTTCAAATTTGTATCACAGCAACTACACATGAACAGATTACATATACCCACCTACATTGTAACTACACAGCAACTACACATGAACAAGCATATAACCCACTAGAGAATGAGAAAAAAACTTACATATTGCTTAGAGAGTACTAGAGAATGAGAGAGACGGAAATCCGGACGGGGAACTGTTCTTCTTTCTGAAATCACAAGTATTGATAGAAATTGGATAAGAAGATAGGTTTGACTTCGCAAGTACCCGAATCAATTGTATCAAATTTAACCTAGGTTTGAAAATTGAAACCTAAGAAGAAGGTGCTTACAGATTGAGCGATGCAAGATGGGGTGAACGGCTTCGAAGATGGAGGGGTCGGTTAGTTTGGTTTCGGGGTTGGAGTTCGATGGAGGGGAGGCCGATTTGGTTTCCGGGTTGAACCTTTTATCGGGAGAGAGGTTTCGGGGTGGTCTGATTGAAGGAGACGGCGAGTTTAGGGTGGTGGTGGAGGGGAGGCCGATTGGTTTAGGAACGGGTTTAGGGATTTGGGGCCGATTGGTTTAGGAACGGGTTTAGGGATTTTTGATCCGAAATGAGGAACTGAAGAAAGAAACTGTAAATCTGGAATACATATACACAACGAGGTGACGTATTTTACATTCTTCGTCGCTTCGTTTCATTTTATTAATCTACGCGACGTATATTACAATATTCGTCGCTTCGTTTCATTTGAAGCTCGCTTTTTTTATTTCAACGCGACTAAGAATGAAATCTTCGTCGCTTAGATTAATCAAATAACTAAATATTTATTTTTATTTTTTTTAAACAAGGCGACGTAGATTTTCAATATACGTCGCCTTATTGTATTTAATTTTTAATTTTGTTTTTTTTTACAAAATGAGGCGACGTAGATTGCTTAATCTACGTCGCTTACTTGTATTTAATTTTGTTTTTTATATTTAAATGAAGCGACGTAGAATGATCAATCTACGTCGCTTCATAATTTTTAATTTTTAATTTTTTTTAATAAATGAGGCGACGTAGAATGATCAATCTACGTCGCTTCCTTGTATTTTTAATTTTTAATTTTTTTTTTAAATCAATGAGGCGACGTAGATTTCTCAATCTACGTCGCTTCCTTAAATTTGGAGCTACTAAAAAAATTGAATTCTTCGTCGCATCAATTTATTTATGGTCTCATAATGAACCGAATATGAAAGAAACGATGAAGTAATATTTAGGTTGAAGAAAATACGAATTTAGGTTTCAAATTCATAATAATAATAGTTTAGTCTTCGTCCTCGTCCTCGTCCTCATCCTCGTCCTCGTCCTCGTCCTCGTCTTCATCCTCGTCCTCGTCCTCGTCTTCGTCCTCGTCCTCGTCCTCGTCCTCGTCTCCTTCTTCGTCCAAAAGTAGTTGAAAATCTGGGTAAAATTGTATCACCGTGGGAGTGTCCTCTTGGTAAGGCTCGAATATATGATCTCCTGTACGCGATATGTTTTCATCTATGGCCAGTACTTCGGCGCTGTAGACATTGCGGTGCGACATTTCTTGTACTACCTTCCAAGTACCACCAGCCTTTGGATCGTCTATGTAGAATACATGTTTTGCTTTGGTTTCAATTATGAAGGGTGAATCCTCATAGTAACTGTTGTTTGTATTCACTGATATCAGTCCATGATCTTTTATAAGGGTGTCAAGATCTTCAGGGTCCTCGGAGTTGTGCCATGTGCACTTAAACAAGACCACTGGCATACGGCCTACATATAATACTTCGACCACGTAGTTAACATGGCCGTAGAACTTGGATGAACCCATGTCTATCATGACACCGCTGTTTTGAGTCACGGTTCTTTGATCTCTATCAAACGATGTGAACTTGACACCGTTCACATAACACGACTTATAAACCCGACATTGCTGAGGTCCTTGAGCTAATGACTTTATTCCTGCAACCAAGCTCGGGTCCGAATTTTTTTTCTTTAAGGGATACCTGAGAGATAAGTGTTATAAACAAGTTAGTTATAAGTGTTATAAACCCTCAAAGAACCTTACAAGAATTAATAGGCATATGTACCCATGTTAAGAACCATCGAAGAAAACTCCTCCTCTGACGAAGCTCGTCGAAATCTTCACCATTTTTAGCCTCGAACCTTCTGAGATGTTCTTCTAGGTAAGGTTTGACTTCGTCTGTTTCCACCAAGACTTGCCAGTGAGCCTCAGCAGTCTCTGCCTCAGTCAACCTGAACTGGCGACGAGTCTTGATAATATCTGGTCTTACTAAGAGTGAAACACAGCTGACATTCCACCCAGCTATGGAAGTGTCGATATCTTCGTTGTCCATCCGTCTGAGATAAGACTTACAATACATCACCGACTCATGTACGAGGTACTGTTCAGCAATAGTACCTTCCGGGTAACGTGTATTCCTCATTGACTTTTTATATTTTCCTAATTGCCTGCAAAAACACCACTCAAGATTAGTACAATATTTTCCTAATTGCCGACATATTACACAACGAACATAATAGTAGCAATAACAAAACATTTTACCTTTCAATTGGATACATCCATGTATAGTGTACTGGACCTGTAAGGAATACTTCTTCGGGCAGATGAACCATGAGATGAACCATAGATGTAAAAAAATGTGGAGGAAATATGAGCTCCAAATTGCAGAGAATCATCACTATCTCAGTTTCAATGTCACGCACAACCTCCTTCTTAAGCTCCCTACTGCATAGTTGACGAAACCAATTTGACAGTGCTATCAATGGCTTGACAACGTTTTCTGGCAGGAACCCTCTGATAACCACAGGAAGAAGACGTTGAAGCAAGACATGGCAATCATGCGTCTTCAATCCATAAAACTGTGACGAGGAACTTACTTTCACCTTACTTCTCAAACTACCTGCATAACCAAGAGGATACTTAACATCCCTGAACCACTGGAACACATCTTCTAGATCATCCTTTTTAACTAAAAAGGGTGCATGAGGAACTTTCCCCGTACCCAAGTCACCCGCTCTTTGCCACTGGTTTTTTCGCACATTCCTCTTCTTCAAAGCAGCGCGAGCTTTTGGACCATCCTTAGACTTCGATTCAATCGAAAAAATGGTTCCAAGGATGTTGTCACACACATTTTTTTCAATGTGCATGACATCTAGGCAATGTCTGATCTTCAATGATGACCAATACGGCAGCTTCCAAAATATGCTTTCGTGAGTCCAACACTGTCTGTTATTCGGATTGTACGGCACCTTCAAGTCTTCATGTTGGCTAAGAATAGGGTAAACGTGTGACCTAACGTCCTCCAAAATTTCATCTCCACTCTTACGATAGGGTCTTCCGCCAAACTCCTCCTTCCCGTTAAATGCCTTGCTCAATCTCCAAGGGTGATCTTGGTGGAGCCATTTTCGATGACCTTCGTAAACTATCCTCCCACATATATGCTCTGAAGTTAGCTCATCTAGACAGATTGGACATGCCTTGTACCCTTTCACAGTTGACCCCGCAAGCATCCCTAAACCTGGAAAGTCGCTAATAGTCCACATTGCCGCTGCCTTCATCAAGAATACCTCATTGTCGACTCGATCAAAAGTATGGACTCCAACGACCCATAAATGTATTAGCTCCTCGATCATCGGCTTAATGAGTACACTAAGGCACTTTACGGGAGATTTAGGGCCTGAAATCAACACTGATAACATGTTATATTCCTTCTTCATACACATTGATGGTGGTAGATTGTACGGCATCACAACAACGGGCCATGTACTATGCAAAGTTCCCATTGTTCCGAATGGATTGAAACCGTCTGTTGCTACTCCAAGGCGCACATTCCTGCAGTCCCGTGCAAAACCTGGAAAAGTTCTGTCAAAATGTTGAAACGCTTCTCCGTCAGCTGGGTGGCTGAGGCTACCAGCCACGCATATCCGCTCCCCTAGCCATCGCATATGCTTGGCAGTGTGTGGGGACATGAACAAGCGCTTCAACCTTGGTGTTAGAGGGAAGTTACGAATTATTTTTTTGGGAATATCATTCGTATTTGGCTTATATCTTTCAGAATAACACACTGGACAAATCCTCTCGTTTACAAGCGCCCCCCTGAACAACACACAGTTAAACTCACACGCATCAATTCTTTCGTAACCCAGTGAAAGATCACTCAAGATTTTTTTTATTCTCGAGTATGAACAGGGGAATGTGTGCCCTTTAGGAAGAAGTTTATTAATGTAAATACATAAAGAGTCAACACTTGTGTCCGACCATCCATTTTCATTTTTCATTTCCATTGCATCTAATATGGCACTCAAAACAGTTTCCTCACTGCCTTCATATAATGGGGTCTGTGACTCCTTCAATAATCTATCGTACTTTTCATAATCATCGTCTACCATGTCATTGAAGTTCATGCCCAAATTATCTTCCACTAATTGTTGGGGTGCATCTGCATGGTATCCAGGATAATAGGGATATGCATCATGTAGAATCTCCAACTGCGGGTTCACTGAAGGACCGGCACCACTAGAAGGACCGACTCTGTCTTGAAGCCACTGTCTTCGTTGACTGAGCATTGCCGGTTCACCAGAAACTTCCCCGTGAAGGTGCCAGACTGTATAAGTAGGACTCAAACCACTGTGTGATAAGTGATGATACATGACATCCATAGTAACCTTGAACGGACCGTTCTTACAACGTTTGCACGGGCAGAAGTAATAATCGGCTCCGTTACTATGTAGCCGGGCAAAATTCATGAACTCGAATATGCCTGTGATGTACCTTGGATCAGCACGATGATATGTCATCCAAGTTTTGTCTGGGAGTCCGTCCATGTTTCCTGTCAACATAAACAATCAATATGAACAAAGTTACCACGCCACAGTTGCGATTCAACCAAAACCCCACACTTCTTCGCCTTATGCCTCCAGGTTGGGTCCTATCCCCTTCAGGGGAACACGACATTTGTCAACGCTTTTGCACCCATGCGTTTCAGCTCCAGTTTAGGGAAATTTCGACAGCATCTCCCTACAGTTCCCCGAGTGCACACATATCTAAACAACCTAATTTGCACTCGGGGAACATTTAAAGGAGACACTGTCGAAACCATATCCCAAAACTGAAACTGAAATCACACGAATAGCAAAAGGATCAACAAAGTCATGTTCACCTAAAGTGTCCAAAAATGGGACAATTCGAGAATCAACAACTCAACTCGATCAACTAGATGAGTTGTTGATTCTCAAACGGGAGTTCTAAGTTGATAAACACCACAATTATATATAGCCATACGCTCGAAATCATGATTAACACTAATAACACTACTAATTAAGGCTCGAATACACATAATCTACACTAATCATCAATTAATTTCACTAAATTTAACCAAATTTCAAACATTAATCATGAACCCATAACATGATTTATCACAATTCAATGCTTAACACACTACAACTACAACATAACACCAAATTCAATTCAACTTCAAACATTTCACCAAAACTTCAATTTCACTTCTAATCATCAATAAATTTCACTAAACTTAACCAAATTTCAAACATTATTCATGAACCCATAACATGATTTAACACAATTCAATGATTCAAACACTAAAACTACAACATAACACCAAATTCAATTCAACTTCAAACATTTCACCAAAACTTCAATTTCACTTCTAATTTAACATATTATGGTCATAAAGAGGGTTAAAGAGATACAAATCAAACTAACCTTACTCAAGAATCAAATCAATGGCAAGAACAACCTTCTTTCTCAATTTCCTCTAATTTCTCCCCAAAATCGCCCAAAACAGCTGCAGAGCTCGGGGAAACTGTTTTTCTAAAATTCTAACTTTATGAACGGGTTGACTTTAAGAAGAAGAGTAGATCCAGATTTAAAAAAAATGAGGCGACGTAGATTGAGCAATCTACGTCGCCTCGATTTTATTCGAAGTGACCAAACTAATCTACGTCGCTTCGAATAAAATCTAGGCGACGTAGATTGCTCAATCTACGTCGCCTCGATTTTATTTGAAGCGACGTAGATTAGTTTGGTCTCTTCGAATGAAAAACTAGTCGCCTCAGTTTGTTGAAGCGACGTACTTCAATCTACGTCGCCTCAATTTTTTGAAGCGACGTACTTTTTATCAAAGGCAATGTACGTCGCCTCATCTAAAATCGGAGCGACGTAGAAATATAACTACGTCGCCCCGATTCCTTCCTCCAGTAGTGATTACATATATACAATTGTGCCTGCAGGAAGCACCAGATAGTAAAGGTATTAAGCAACATGCCCAAGACTTGAAGGAAACAGTGAAGAGGATGATGTTGGCCCCAGAGGAAAGGCCTAGACAGAAGTTGCAGTTCATCGACGACGTTCAGCGCTTAGGTCTCTCCTACCATTTTGAAAATGAGATTGGCCAAATTCTGCAGGAAGTCCATCACAAATTTTCTCATGAAGAAGAGGATGACGATCTTCACACCACTGCTCTGCGCTTTCGTTTGCTTAGACAACGAGGTTATACCGTTTCATGTAGTAAGTCATCGACCGATATCTAAATCTCAGTTGGTGAATCCAAATTGTATTCATCTCAGTAGCATATTGATTCATTGATCTGTCATGCAGATATTTTCAACAAGTTTAAGAATGATGAGGGGAACTTTAATGAATCACTTAAACATGATGTACTATGCCTGCTTAGCTTGTATGAGGCCTCACATCTTCAGATGCCTGGGGAGGATATACTAAACGAGGCGTTAACCTTCGCCACATTACATCTGAAGTCGGCAGCACTCCGCTTAAGCTCATCGTCTCCGCTTCGGAAACACATCACTCATGCCTTGTATCAGCCACTTTGGAAGGGAGAGCCAAGGGTAGAGGCCAGGCATCACATGTCTATTTACCAAGAAGATGAAACTCTCCTAAAATTGGCAAAGTTAGACTTCAACATTGTGCAGAAATTCCATCAGGAAGAACTAAGCGAAATAACAAGGTTAAAATATATGTTCCATATATTAGTCCATATCACATTTGCTCTACTAAACATTACGTACGTTACTAATTCAACTCTGATTGATCAGGTGGTGGAAGGACCTGAACATTGTAAACAAGCTACCCTTTGCTAGAGGCAGAATAGTTGAGGCTTACTTTTGGGCTTTAGGAGTCTATTTTCAGCCGGAGTACTACTTTGCCAGGATGATACTAGGCAAAGTTGTTGCTTTGATGACAATTCTTGACGACATATATGATGTGTATGGCACCTTTGAAGAACTTGAGTGCTTTACTGAAGCCATTGAAAGGTTCATAATCCAGAAAACTTGGCTAATTTTTTTTACCCCGTAAATTCTTTGATATATATAGTACATCAACTCCATTAATCAGTCTTCATCGGCAAAAAAAAATAACATTCCATTAATCAATCAGGTGGGATATCTCTGCCGCGAATCGATTGCCGGATTATATGAAAGTCTGTTATGAGGCACTGCTCAACTTCTTCACCGAGCTTGAAGCAAGTCTAGCGAATAAGGGAATTTCGTATCGCGCACACTATGGGAGAGAAGCAGTACGTTACTAGTTACTAATAATTAGTTTTACTGATATTTTAGAAAGAAATTAACGAGGTAAATTAGTGTATGATTAATCAGAGCTTACTACTCTCTCTTTGCCACAGTTCAAGATTCAAATCAGAGCTTACTTCCAGGAATCGAAATGGCTCAAACTAAATTACACACCAACAATGGAAGAGTATATTTCAGTTGAACGTTTCACATCCTTCTTTGCATTAGCAACAATGTCCTTTGTTGGAATACTGGGAGCTATTGTTACTGAAGAATCCATGGATTGGGTTTTCAGTGAACCTAAGATTTTGAAGGCTACATCTATAATTGGCAGACTCATGAATGACCTAGTAGGGCACAAGGTACGTACGCAGATTAATCGCACTAAAATTTGTGGTCAAGTCTGGCTTTTTCTACATATGTAGTTAATTAACTAACCTTATTCTTAACTAGTCTATGTTGTTATGTGTAGTTTGAGCAAAAGAGAGAACACATTCCCTCAGCCGTGGAATGCTACATGAAGCAATATGGTGCCACAGAAGAAGAAGCAAAAGCCGAGCTAACTAAACAAGTGAACGACGCATGGAAAGACATAAACGAAGAGTGGCTGCACAATTCATCATCTATCCCTAGGCCTCTTCTCTTGCTTATTCTGAATCTGGCACGCTCTAGTGAACTTCTATACAAAGGTGAAGATGGTGAAGATGTCTTCACTCACTCTGAAAATGTAGCGTCTCTCTTCATCGAACCTGTTCCCATATAAGCCTAATATTTGTAGCAAAGGTTCTTCGGATGCAAAATAAAAGTACCGAGCCATATAATAACGGTTAGTACGTACCTAAAACAGTTTCCGTTAAATACTACTGGCTCGGAATTTCCTCTGCCCGGTTTGGCATACCTATGTCACCTGTGTGGTACAAATAAGTGAATATAGCTATGTGACGAGGATAATCTATTGTAATTGTGCGGTGAGAATAAATTGTTGACTGTTTGATGATTATATTTTCTTAAGAACCTTGAGTTTTATTTTTGACGTTTAAGTATTTAGTAAATTATGTTGTAGAAATGCTTTTATTACTCAACTCATTAAATCAATAATTCATCAAGGAAAAAAACTCATTAAATCAATATAAGGGATAAACAACAATAAAAATAAAGCCAAAAAAGCAATTGAAAAAAATAATAATAGTTTTTTTTTGAAAGATTTTTAGCGAACGTTATACTAGGGTCAACTCTATTCTGGATTCGAGTATATTGATAGAAACTTAAGACAAACATGAGGGGGACATATGCGCCTTACCTCGTGAAATACTATTGATCGATATCTTCATAAAGAACGTCATGAATACCTTAAAGGTTGTTCAATTAAGTTGGAACAATATCGATTATATTAGGGGTACACATGCCACGTTTGAAGCAGTTTAACTTGGTATCAGAGGCAGGTTCCTCATTCAACTTTGGACCACCTCGCCTATCATGTCTCTGCTTCTGCTTCAAGAAAGATTGCTAATGCCGAATACTTCGACTCGTTCTCCTTCCGTCCGTGATGGTCATCTGAATTTATCGATCCGTTCTCGTTCCATCCGAGAGGATCATTTGAATTTGTTGCATGTGCAAGTCTAAGTAAGTTGCACGTGAGGGGGCGTGTTGGAGAGAAAAGATCTCACATCATAAAAAATAAATAAAAGGTGACTTATAAGTGAATGGACTATACCCAATATTAACCGAAGCCTTTTAGATATATAAAACCCAACACCTTAAAAGTGGTTCAAGTTTGGACAATATCGGTTATATTGGGGGACGTCCACATACCACGTTTGACGCAATATGATTCATTCATCACTACCACTAAAACTAGCAAAGTGAGCCAATCTATGAGTTACACTATTTGCATTGCGTGAGATACTACGTACATGAAACGAATTAATAGAAACCATATAGTCTCGACAATTATCCAAAATGAAGCGTACCTCAGAGAGGTCTTTTGTCGAACTCTTCAATGTTGACATTAACACAGAGAAGTCACTCTCCAAATCAACCTTTAACCAACCAAAGCCTACTGCAAAGAGTAAACTTGCTGGACATGCTTCCGCCTCAACATGAAGAGCTGACAACACGTGAGGCATATGTCGAGCCGAAGCCATAACACACTGTCATGTATCACCTTGCACAACCACACCAATGCCTTCACACTTCTTATCTTCCAAGTACGAGCCATCTACGTTGATTTTCAGTCTACGTCTCAACGGACAGCTCTACTTCTCCTTAGCTTTAAACAATAGTTTAAATAAACATAAGCTGTGGAATGAGGAGAATGTCTATTGGGACTTCCAATTTTGCTTACTACACCCCCTTATTCTCCACATCTCCACCTCTATTTTGATTATATGTAATTGTTTACTAGACCTCTCATAAAAAACTCATTTTAACCTTATTAGTGTAATTCATCTATAATCCATTAAGGCTCGTTCGTTAATGTTTTATAAAACTATTTCTCAAAAATTATTTTCTAAATCATAAACAAAATATTATTTTTTCTGTTTTCATTTTTCGAGAATACATTCGGTAATAAAAAAACAGCCGTTATCATCTTCCTCATGCTGGCCTCTGTTCAAGTCCTTCTTTACACTCCTCCTACACACATAACATGTTTCCAGCAATTCAAAGTGCATGCACAACAATATCTCAAACCCATATTTAGAGATCATTGAAATAATAAAAAATCTCAGATTTTGACTTTTCTCCAAATTAAAATGATGATATTCGTTTCTTTCATTCTTAAAATTTCAAAATCTAGGATTGTCTCAATATATCGATCTGGCCATCGATCAATTTGATTGATCATTCTACCTCATATCATCAAAGAATTAATGGCAAAAGCAGGAGAATTTTGTGGTTCTCTTTGCAGATTCTTTGTTTGTAGTGTTCTCTTCAATGGCTAAAAAAAGTTCGACAGATTTGTGAGTTTGAGAAGGTGAGAGGAATTGAGGAAGATGATTGTGAGTGTGGGTAGAGACTAGAGAGGAAAATAGACGATTGTGGCATGAATTGTGGGTATTTGTGAATCAAAAATAATTTTGGCTGGGAGCCTGGGAAGATGATTAAGGTATGAGTGAGGACCTTCCGTTTTTTTTTCCTCAACTATTCTATGAAAATAGTCGAAAGGAGAAAAAGTCGTTTTAAGAATTTACTCGATCGGAGGTCTAGAGTTGCACTTCAAAAACAGTTTTCCTTGTTTTCATAATTGATTATACCAAACGTGTATTTCACATGTTTCTGTTTCGTGAATACAGAAAACGGTATTTGAAAACGATGCCAAACAACCCCTTAAATTTTTCAATCACTACATTTAATTTCTTGCTACATCTATGATCCTTATTATTATTTTTTCAAATAAAAAAAAACTAAATAAAATTTTCATCGATGTTAAAAACGATCCTAATTTTTTTAATTATTCAAAACAAAGCACTTATCACATGATTTAACAGTAAAATAATAACTGATCTTAAACTATTTTGAAGTAAAATTATATATTTTAATTTCACAATGTGCTTCTTAACCTTCATGAGCATTGAGCCTTTTGGGCCTCCCTTGTAGCCTAGGCTCAATTCAACAAAAGAGAGCAGCCCGCAGATCATAACCAAGAGCGAAACCAAAGGTCTACACTCTACAGTACAAAACTACAATGAAGAAAGAATATTTAGTTTTGGTATTGAATTTAAAAATTAATTACCTAGAATTAAAATTGCTTTTATCCAAACAAAATAAAACATGGGCACCACGACCCAGTGTTTGGCATGATGCATTGAAAAATAATTCTGTACTAAAGACTTTGTAGCTTGTTTCAGTTGTTTGTGATGGCACGTACCTATCTTAGAATTTGGTCCATTTGTTAAGGTCTCATTCCAAACTTACCTACCTATCAAACGTTTGATTCTCTATATCCAAAACCGGCTGCAGACTTAGACTATCGGAAAGAAATAAACATTAGCTAATGCGAATGACTATAGTCACATTAATAATGTATAATATGCTATACTAGATATATATATATATATATACTGGTATTGTGAAGAAGACCTAATATGTCATCGTCGCATATATAGACTTATTATGTTTTCTAATGTTCCATAACAAAAGAAGAGTTGTTAAGAAAGAAACAAACTGAGACTTATTATGTTTTCTAATGTGGAAAGTCTTTGCCAAGAACAAAAAGAGAAAAATAAGGGCCTTAATACTCTGGTCATCCCCACCTATTGGATGACTTAAGTTAAATGTTGATGGAGTTTTCAATGAGCAATGTTTCCTTGTTGGACTTGAAGCAGTGTTTCGTGACCATATAGAGTTATTCTAGGTGATCGACTTCTCTCAATTCAAGTCTCGAGTCTTCTCTCCTACAATAGTTGATGCTCTATCTCTTCGAGCAACATGCATGATGGCCGTCTAACATGCTTACTCTCCCCTCATTATCAAGTCAGACATTTTGGACTTGGTTTGATCGAACTATTTTGGAAGCTAAAGAAGATGTTTCTGGCATAGGCTTTACCGTGGAGGACATCTCTCTCCTATTATAGCAACTACGTGGTTCCAAGTTAGTTCATGTATGTAGGAAAATTAATACTTTAAGACATAACTTGTGACCAAAAATTGTACTCTCTAATTATTTCATCAATATAGTGATGCTCGTCTTACCTTCAAAAAAAAAACACAAAAGAGGACTTGCATTTGACTTGCCTCGAAATTCCCAAATTTAAGTAGGGCTGTCGAAGTTACAAGCCAAAACACAACAATTTTATAGACTTTACATACATTTAGTTTTTTTTATTATCTTAATTAATAAAGCAAAGAGACAAATCTTAAAGATATAAGACGATGATATATATTGTGTGGTTCCATAATTCACTTGTTTTTTATATATAATGTGATGTGGTTTTAGTCCAATATCATCATATTGGTGTAATTTATCCCAAACATATGCAAATTCTATAAGGACAATTTACCTGTTCAATTATGGCAAGTTTTATTTGGTTACATGGTAAGTTTCATCATGCTACCATATTTAAATTCTTTCATACAAAAGCCATGGAATAAGGGGGCCAAAAGATACCTACCTAGCTACCATACATCGAATATATGCATCAATGCATGTCCTCTTCACAATGAACAACCCAATTACTCCCACATGCTTTCCACCAACAACAATGAGCCTTTCAACAAAGCACCATTCTTTTCCCACCATCCTTCTCCTCACTCTTTTCACTCTCTTCTCCATTGCCACACCCAAAGAAACCTTGTCCCCAACTGAGTCCCTCCAAACCAACAAGACCCTCGTCTCCGCCGGCGAGGTTTTCGAGTTAGGTTTCTTCAAACCATGCACAGATGCAAGATGGTACTTAGGCATATGGTACAAGAAAATCGAACAACGAACCATTGTTTGGGTAGCTAACAGAGACAACCCCGTCTCAAGTAACTCATCAAGTCTCACAATATCCCACGATATATGGCAACCTTACCCTAGTAGACGAATCCGGACACATATCTTGGTCGAGCGAAAAATCAGAGACTGTTGGTTTACCTAAAGATCCAATATTGCAGCTTTTGGATTCCGGCAACCTTGTTTTAAGAGAAGCCAACGAGATAAGCCCTAACGTGTATCTATGGCAGAGCTTCGACTATCCCACTAACACTTTGCTCCCGGAGATGAAGCTAGGATGGAACTTGAACACAAAACTCGACCGGTACTTAACCTCATGGAAAAGTCCAGAAGACCCTTCAAGCGGAGACTACTCTTTCAAGCTAGACTACCGCAGCTTCCCGGAGGTTTTCCTCCGCCGCAAGTCCACCGTACAATACCGGAGCAGCCCTTGGAACGGACTCAGATTCAGCGGCGTCAGGAGATGAACGCCGATTCCAACGGCATAGGGTTCAACTTCGTTAACAATTACTCGGAAGTGTACTATTCCTTTTCGGAACAGGAAACCAATAATAACTAACCGTCTTTGAACTCGAGGCTGATGATAAGTAACTCCGGGGAACTTCGGCGGCTGACGTGGATCGAGAGCAGGAAGCAATGGAACAAGTTCTGGTACGCTCCCAAGGACCAATGCGACGACTACGCCGAGTGCGGGCCCTACGGCGTCTGCTATGACAACGCTTCGCCGGTGTGTACGTGCATGAAAGGGTTCCAGCCGAAGAAGCCGTCGGCGTGGAGCCTGAGAGACGGCTCTGACAGTTGTGAGAGGGAGATTAATCTGGAGTGCAGTAATGATAAGTTTATGAAGATGGAGAATGTGAAGCTACCGGAGAGCTGCGGCGCGTGGGTGAATATGGAGATGGGGTTGGAGGAGTGTAGGGTTGAGTGTTTGAGGAACTTTTCGTGTAGTGGTGTTTCGAGTGCGAGGATTCAGAACGGTGGGAGTGGTTGTGTGATGTGGCTTGGTGAGTTGGTTGATGTGAGGAGCTACGCCGATGGCGGCCAAGAATTCTATCTCCGGTCAGCAGCTTCTGAACTAGGTATGTACCACTTGCTTTCACTATTATTGTTCTTATTAATTATGATTATTATTCATGTTAATGTTGAACTAGCTAATTTAGTGACACCTATGAACATCACATATAAAAACATTCCTAGCCTGGTTGAGTAAGTTGTCTCATCAAGAATGTGGATAGTCCTCGCTCCTCAAAGTCTTTGAGTCATTAGAGTAGTAGTTATGTTCTTCTTAATAAATTAATGAGTTACAAAATTAAATTATCACTATAACGATCGACAATAAACTCATCGATTATCGATTATCAGAACATGACTCTTATTTTATGAGGTGACGCATGTTGATCATAAAGAGTTTTTTTCTTTTTTTTGAATGATGATCATAGAGATTTTGACTCACTTTAAATAGTTAAGATGTAACTAGCTAGCTAATTAAGTAAGGATGTAGGATATGAGAACGAATATGTTCGAGGAACCTATATTGGTTTGAGGCAATGAACAATTTCTTAGGCATGAAAAATATGGGAGTTATTCATGATCTTGTGACTACTCAAGATATCTATCTCTATGTCTATGTCATGGAATTGGGTCGTCCCCATTTGTTTTCTGTTTGGGTGCTTTCATGTGTAACATTTGTCACTTGGTGGTACTGTGTTAGACAAAGACATGACTGTGACTCATGCTTGGAAAGTTGGAGTTATTTGATTGTTTATGCAGCTGGGTAAAGTTCCACTCGATCAATCTTCCTTAAGTGGTTGCGTAAAATAAGCTATAAATCTAAGCAAAATCCGATTTGGGGTCATTCTTTTTCTCTTTAAACTTTTTGACGGGGGTAGAAGTGTAGAACACATGGCCGGCCACATAAACGTTTTTACGTGAAAGTAGTAAAGTACTGACCGGGGTCGTTGGCCGTCATTTCTGACTTCAATTTACTCCCTTTGGAGTAGTTTAGGGTTTGGATTTTGTTGAGCTCATCCAAGAGCTTTGATTATAACCAGCTAGACTAGCCACCATGAATTCCACCGCCTCTTTAAGAAATTTCTTGATTAATCTTCTCCTTCATCGACTATCTCATCTCTTCTCTTCTTATTTGATTATTCTAGAACCCTCTAGCTTAGCTTGATTAATCAAGCTTATTCTAGATTAGTCTTACATCACCACCGATTCTTCATCTTTCTCAATCCTTCTTGGTCTTTCTAGAGTATTCTAGTTGACCACAAAGTGATCTTTACCTCCAACATTCTCCTACTTAAAGTCACATTTGTGGGTCCTTTCATCCTTCCTTCACTTGCCGATTTCATGCTGCTTACGTTTTTGCTAGGCCAATAGAGGATCGACACCAAATGAACTTGTTTGCGTTAATCGACTTCGTCAAAGCATCCGCTAGGTTATCGTTTGTATGGATTTTCTGCATATCCACACATCCGTCTTCCACCACCTCACGAACAAAGTGCTATTGAACTCGTATGTGTTTGGTTTTTGGATGAAATGCTAGATTCTTTGCTAGGTGCAAAGCGCTCTGACTATCGCAAAATAGACACTACAAGAAAACAGCACTTAGACCACGGAAAAGTAATTGTTTCGTGGTCCAAGTTACACTTGGACGACGGAGAAGTCTCCGTCGTCTAAGTACCACCTGGACGACGGAGAATACCTTATCTGTCGTCCAGGTGATCACCTGGAGGACGGAGAAGTCTCCGAGGTCCAGGTGTCCACCTGGACGACGGAGACGGTATTCTCCGTCATCCAGGTGATCACCTGGACCTCGGAGATGGTATTCTCCGTCGTCCAGGTGATCACCTGGACAACGGACCGACACGCCGTGGTCCGAGTAACTTCCACTTAGACGACGTACCAACACCTCCGTCGTCTAAGTGAAGCATTATATAAGCCCGATGCCAAACTCTCTTCGATTCATTCCATCTGATCCTCGATCTCTTCATTTTCCATTCGAAGAAGAATTGAAGGAGAAGGGAGAAGGAGAAGGAGAAGGAGAAGGGAGAAGGCCGAGAAGGATCGATCAGGATAAGGGATCTCCGCTGACTAGCTAGCTAGCTTAATTAACAGATATCGAGAAGGCCAGCAGGTACGTACGCAGTTAAAATTTGCTTAATTAATATATATATATTTAGTGAAAACGTACGTACGTACATACATGCATGGATGTTAGCTATATATACAGATTAAATTACGTACGTACGTAATTGATGGATCGATGTAGATCGAGTACGCACCATTAAGCGTAAATTAATGGACTAATATATATATGTAATATATAATTAATTAATTATAATATTTTGTAGTAGTATGGACAAGAGTTGGATGAAGTTGAAGAATAGATGTGATGTCCGGTATATTGAGGGAATTAGCGAATTTGTGAATTTTGCGATAGAACATGGTCAGGGAAAGAAACATTCCAGGTGTCCGTGTCAGAAATGTCTTAATTGTCAGTATGCGGAGGTTAATGTTATGGTGCAACACCTGTACGAAAATGGTATGATGTGGAGTTACACTACATGGAGCGAGCATGGTGAAGCAGTAGAGTTCAGCGCAGCAGACTTCAGCTCAGGGTACAGTTACCATGGTGCCTCATCCAGCGGGAGTGGTGCCGGACCCCCAGCTTGCAACCCAACTGCAGATTTGGTCCATGATGCGTTTCCGGGATGTAGTCATGGTGGACACCAACACCAAGACGGAGGTTACAGTACCACTAATGAGCATGATGACACATTCCCCGATGTTAGCTTGGCCACTGACACTAGTGAGATGGATAAGTACAACCGGATGCTACTTGAAGCGCAGACCCCGGTGTTCCCTGGATGTCGAGAGAATGTGTTGCAATATGTGATGGAGCAAATGAAGATAAAAGTGAAGCACAAAATGTCAGTGAGTGCTTTTGACGAAATTCAGGAGCAAATATGTAAGTTGCTTCCTGATGATCACAATCTTCCTAAATTTCATTATAAGGTTAGAAATATCTTGAGCAGCCTCGGCCTAAAGTACAGGATAATTGACGCATGTCCGAATGATTGTGTGCTATTTTACAAAGAGTATAAAGATTTGGACTATTGTCCCGTATGTGGCCAGTGCACATTCCAGTTGAATAGGAAGAGTTCGAAAAAGAGAATTCCTGTGAAAGTTGTTCGATATTTTCCCTTGATTCCCAGATTGCAGCGCCTGTACATGTCTCTACACACAGCAGAGGCGATGCGATGGTACGCAGAAAAGCGAATAGATGACGATGTCCTGCGACACGCCGCGGATGGGGAGGGTTTCAAACATTTCGACAGAGAATTTGGAGACTTTGCTTCAGAGGTTAGAAATGTTATACTCGGCCTATCTACAGACGGATTCAATCCTTAGGGAAGTAATAGCTCCGCCGTCAGCACTTGGCCAGTTATTCTGATGCCGTACAACTTGCCTCCGTGGATGTGCATGAACAAGGAATTTAATTTCCTTACCGTACTAATTCCAGGTCCTAAATCTCCAGGGAAGTGCTTAGATGTCTACCTCAGACCTTTGATCAACGAGCTGAAACTGTTGTGGGAAAATGGAGTCCCAACTTATGACAAATTCACTGACACGATGTTCACGATGAGGGCTGCCGTAATGTGGACGATCAGCGATTTTCCAGCTTATGGGATGTTGGCAGCCTGCAGGACAAAAGGATATAATGGATGTCCTATATTTTTAGACGACGTGAACTCTAGTTGGCACGCGGGGAAGGTGTGTTACTTGGGTCACCGTAGATGGCTTCCTCACGACCACCCGTGGCGACAGGATGAAGCTCATTTCGACGGGACGGTAGAGAACAATCCTAAACCCCGTAGTTGGTCGGGCGAAGAGATTTTAGACAGATTGAGCTATTTCGACTTTGGTGTGTTGAGCAATGATGCGGATGTAAAGAAATGCAATCCAATTCCTCCACATGATCTCAGCTATTGAGATCACAAGAGTATATTCTTTGAACTCCCTTACTGGTCGAAGTTGAAGCTGAGGAACAACTTGGACGCGATGCACATAGAAAAGAATGTGTGCGACAATGTGGTGGGAACAATTCTCGGTATTAAGTTCAAGACTAAAGATACTCCCAAAGTGCGCAAAGATTTGGAATCAATGAATCTACGTCGTCCCTTGTGGTTGAGGAGGGATAGGAAAGGAGTGTACAACAAGATGCCAGATGCACCTTACACAGTGAAGCCGACGCTTAGACGTTCTGTATTTCACTGGTTTAAGGGCGTTCGTTATCCGGCAACGTATACAGCTACTATAACTGGAGCAGTGGACGAGGTGCAACACAAGTTTGTTGGTCTAAAAACACATGACTATCACGTTATGCTGCAACGTCTGATTCCAGTGGTAATTCGACCATACTTGCCTCGGAACGTAGTAGAACCAATAGTGGCATTGTGCTGGTGGTGGCAGAGGTTATGCGCCAGAGAATTAAAGAAGTCAGATGTGGTGGAATTGCAACAACAAATTGTGCTCATCATTTGCAAACTAGAGAGGATTTTTCCCCCTGCTTTCTTTGACATCATGATTCACCTAATGATCCACTTGCCCGAGCAGGTGCTCATTTCTGGTCCGGTCCAGTACACTTGGATGTATCCTCAAGAAAGGTACGTACAACTAATTAATTAATTTGTTCCACTGGAGATTATATATATATACTAGCTAGCTATATGTACTTATTCTTATTGTACGTTTGATTTTGTAGACAGCTTGGACAGTATAAGTCATTCGTCAAAAATAGGTCGGCCCCGGATGGCTCCATAGCAGAGACATACTTAATGCATGAGTGTGTTACTTACTGCAATAGGTACCTCAAAGATCCACCACATCCCACTGCCTCCGATCCCAGTGCCCGCATCAATCTTTCTGTCGTCACCAATGTCGTCCGACTGTTTAGAGGAGTATTAAAGGAATCGTTAACACAGGAAGAACTCATTGAGGCACATTGGGTAGTGTTGCGAGACTGTGATGAAGTTGAGCCGTACATGATGTCATACAGGGAGAGGCTTCAGGCGTTAAATCAAAACAAGAGTTCGGCGTGGATTGAGAAAATGGTTAAGAAGAAGTTTCCCGATTATTTCTTCCAAAGGGTACGTACGTACGTCTCGGTATTTAATTAGTAATTTATATACGTACATATCGATCATGTTTGGAGAAAGTAATTAAACCCTTATATTAATTTGCCATTTTTCGCAGATGATTGATCTGCAAAAATCTGAAAACCACGGGGGGTGGTGGTCATGGCCAAAGCACTTGCTAGCAGGGAAGCCGGTTAAACACTATATTTATCCCGGATGTTTTGTGAACGGTGTAAAGTTCCATTCATTGGCCCGAGACGAAGGAAGAAGAACACAAAACAGTGGGGTTGCGGTTGGGAAAGACAATGATCTATATTACGGGGCTATTGTATATGTGGTTCAGCTATGTTACGGGAATGATGTCAACGTTTTCCTATTCAAGTGCAGATGGTTCAAGCGTACAAAGGAAGACCTGGGACTATTATCAGTCGATACAAACTCAAGCTGGTATGAGGATGAGCATTTCGCTCTCGCCACCTTAGTTCGGCAGGTGTTCTATCTCGACGATCCGAAAGCCGGTGAATGGTGGACAATAGTGAACCATATCTCTCATCGAGGAATATGGAATACAGAGACAATTGAAGGGACACCGGCGACGACTGAAGATGCTGCTGAACCAGAAAGAGACATTCCTGCCTATCAAGAGCCTAATATTTCTGTCATCCGCTCCGATATAATGGACCTGGTTCAAGATGGTGAACGGTTACCCATGCCTGATGGTTGTACAGATCTAACTGAAGATGAGATTATCGATGAGGTAGATGAAGAAGACGAGCAGGAAGAGGACGCGGACGAGGACTCAGGTTATTTGTCGGACGATGTTGAGTACGATGACGAGGACGAGCCGTCGTCTAACGGGGATGAGGACGATGACGATTATGACGAAAAGTACGGTCATACGACGAGGATTATTAATTGGTAATTAATTATTGTAATTATTGTAATATATGATCGATGCATCATCGATCAATAATTAATATAAATATTATAAGGAGGAGAATGTATATATATATATGTACGAAGAGTACGCACGGTCATACGACGAGGATTATTAATTGGTAATTAATTATTGTAATTAATTGCAGGTTGTCGCCTTTGGGTGTTTTGGCTATCTCCCTAAATCCTCGACCCTAAATCTAGCAAATCGGATCGATCGATCATTTTTTTAATTTTTTTTCTGATTCAAAATAATTGAACGGACACACAAATGACCCTGGAAGACCTAAACCCTAAACCTTAAGGCCCTAACCCCTGAATTCAGGGTTTTTACACCTGGACGACGGAGATGGTAATTATCCGTCGTCCAGGTACACACTAGGACGACGGAGATGATCATTCTCCGTCGTCTAAGTTCACAAACCCTAAACCCTAAACAGTAAGGCCCTAACCCCTGAATTCAAGGTCTATACACCTGGATGACGGATATGAGAGTTTCCGTCGTCCAGGTGCAGATATCGTAATTTTTTCTAAGACAACGACCATCTAGACCTTCTTCCAATGCATATTCTTTTCGTCAAGACTTTAGAGTAAACAATTCTTGGTGTGTGAGCTTCGACAGTTCGAAAATCGGAGTTGCGAAATGCCTTGTATCCACATTTCCGGTTTGTGAAATTATCGGTTTTGCGGTTGACTGTGCCGATCAAACCCTTCCCGAACTTATTATTTTATGGTCCTTTGAAGACAATTATATATTATGTTACGACGAACATATCCAACGGTTGTTTTGTCCAAATTCAATTTCGTTAATACTCTGTTGCAAATGAGCCTCTACTCATGAACACTTAAGTCGTAAGGATTAGTCGATACTTAACAACTTTCAAAACGAAAATCTATTCGTCGGTTCAAATTTAACTGTTCATATATACGATGCGTTCATCGATATTGGACGACTATTTCACTCCAATGACAGATCGCTAAATTCCTAGCGAATTAATTTTAAACTTTTTTTTAACGTAAATTTCACCTGGACGACGGAGAATGACGTTCTCCGTCGTCCAGGTAAACACCCGGACGACGGAGAATGACAAGGTTCGTCGTCCAGGTTCAATTTACCATGGCGGTTCGATTTTTTTTTATTTTTTTTTTCAATGAATTTTTGACTTGGACGACGGAGAATGACGTTCTCCGTCGTCCAGGTGTTCACCCGGACGACGGAGAACGTCATTCTCCGTCGTCCAAGTCAAAAAACATGGCGGTTCGATTTACCGCCTCAATTTTCGGCGCCGCTTGAATTTCCACTTAGACGACGGAGAATCAATTCTCTGTCGTCTAAGTCCAAATTTATGGCGGGTGAAACGTCCAGCCCATTAATTACGCGTCGCTTCGAAAAAATTTAACCCTTCACTTGGACGACGGAAAACACTGTTTCCGTCGTCCAAGTGAACTTAGACGACGGAAAATAGGTCTCCGTCATCTAAGTGAATGCCTATATATAGGCAGTGGCTCATCTTCTTTTCCTCATCCCATACATTCTCCTCTCCTCTCTCTCTCTCTCTCTCACTCCGGCGATCCTCCTCCGGCGACACTCCGACGACCAACTTTCCGGCGTGGTTCCCCCTCTCCGACGACTCTACTCTTCCGATATTCCGGCGAAATTCCGACGAGGTAATAATTCTATTTTTTAACTCTTTAACATTTTTTTTATTTAATTAATTATTTAATTTTTAAATACTTTTAATTTATTAGTTTTAAATAATAAATAGTTGTAATTATAATAATTATTTTGTTGTTATTATTATTATTTAGTAATCATTATTAGTTGTTAATTATTTGGTAATGAATAATTATTAGTTAAAATTAAATAATAGTAATAATAATAATTGTTAATAATATTAATTATATTGGTAAATGAATAATTATTATTAAATGCATGATAAATAATAATTAATTGATAATTACGTGTATTTTCTAGTAAATTTCATGGTAGTACGTCTTCGATTTAAATTTAGTACATAGGCTTGGTTTATTAAGTCGCACTCTTTGAAATAGATGGCGCCTCTTTTCCTAGCTTATCTCCTTAACCCCTCGTGATGTGTGGATTTCATCACCACACACCATAACCTAAGTGAAATTATGGACACGAGGTTGAGGGCGGAGTTTGCAAAGGACTTGAGGGAGTGTAAATTTTTGAAAAATTGGCTGAATGTCGGACATGGTGTCTAGAAACGGGTTATGACTGGTGACAAGATTTGGACTAAGAAAGACTTTTGTCGAAATTAGTCCTGCCTCTCGCGTTATCTCTATCCCTAACTGGCCATGTTTTTCGATTTAACCAAGGCTGATTAATTGAAAATTTACACTTTATCGCGCGGGTCGCACGTCCATTGAACGACCGAAAAAGCCAAGCTAGTGTACTCTATTTAAATCTTAACCGTACTTAATTAGCGTAAATTTTGCACTTGTAATTATAATGGTAAGTAGGTATTTTAACAACGTACTCGTAGGTTTAAATGGCTCCATCCGGCAAGAAGAAAGCCCAACAAGAGGCAGAAGATGCCATGCTCCGCCGCTTGGCGGACCAAGTCGGTTGGGAATTACCGGAGGGCAACGACGCCCTCAATCCGGACCCTTCATCTGGTCCGTCCGTAGCGCCCTCTGGGGAAATTCCCGCTCCCCCATTCATCTCGATGGGTGATGACGTCGACCCCTTCCAATCTCCGACGCCCGGTACCGGTTCATCGGGAAGTACTCAGGCGTCCTCGACCGCCGAATCAATCATGTACAGCGCCCACCGTAGGCAAAGGAGGGCCCCCACTGACCCGGAACCGAAAAGGACTCGGGGTCTCGTTAAAGGGGGCAAAGCGGAGCGTATTTGCAAGGCGACCGGGAAAAAGATCGACTTGCCCTACGACGAATTCACCAGTGGCCCTCCCACAACTCAGCTAGCAAGTCTCTCGGCGCATAGCATAGGGTCAATCGTCCGTAATCGGGTTCGTCTCACTGCCCCTACTTGGAAGGAGGCGCCGGATCATGAGAAGGAGAAAGTCTTTAAAGATCTTTCGGTACGTAATACGTCCAATTTAGTTATTATATAATATTGTTAATATTAGTTAAAATTTCATAATATATACGATTATAATTTTCTATTTATTTTTGATAGGAACAATTTGCGGTGGATCCGACACCGGCCATGTTGAGGCATATCAACCAAACCGCCAACTCCATCTACAAAGATTGGAAGTACATGCTCCATCAGTACTTCCAAACTTACGGTACCTCGCCTCCCCCCGTAGAGCTGCGTGGGGATAGAGAAGATGAGTGGGAGTGGTTGTGTAACCACTTTGCCGATGACTCATTTAAGGTGTTAATTTACTTTTTTTCTTTCAATTAAGATAATTGAATTATTTAAATTTTAGTTATTAATTTTTTAATGATTTAATTATGTTGTGTAACATAAATTCTCCGATGTCAACAAAGCCAACCGGGGGAAGAAGGAGAAACACCATACTACCGGCGCCAAGCAGTTCATTCAAATAGCCAAGGAGCACAAGGATAAGGGCTCTAAACACCCTTATCTTGATGCAAGCATAAGCGCGTACGTGACGCCTGAGCTCGATAATGAAGCGAGTCAATGCGGCGTAAGTGATATATATATATGTGTTTTTAATTATAGTAATTATTATTTAAATATTATTTCATTATAATAAATTAATTATTCTTTTGTAGGCAAGGGTGATAGAGTGTGCGCATGAAGAGTTGGCTAACACTCAGCTTGTGTTCCCAGATGTGCCGCCGGAAGACCTGCCTCCTCTATCCTTAGAGAGCCAAATTGCAATCGCGGATGAGGTCTACGGTCGTAGAGCTGGCAAGGAGGTTAGGCACTTTGGGCCTAGGGTGGTACGAGATTTGTCGACGACCTCCGACTCATCATCTACGGGAGGTTTGGGCCAGCGGAGAAGGACTACGGCTGCGGCCGTCGAAGCAGCCATTCAAGAGGCTCGACTGGCACGAGAAGAGAATCGACTGGCACGAGAGGAGAATCAACTGACACGAGCGGAGAATGAGTCAATGCGGCAAAGACTTGATGAGCAACAAGCACAAATAGCCCAACTCATCGCCCTCATGCAACAAAATCGAGAACAATGTCAACCTCCTCCGAACCCATACCGCGACGACGACGACCAGGCTGGAGGCGGGGGACGAGGCGGTGCATCTGCTCCTCCAGTGTATTAGCTAGCTAGTTAATTATCTCGTTTCTTTATTTCCGAATTCCGAACAATTAATATTTTAATTTTTATGAATTTTTTGGATGTGTATGTACAAATTAATTATTTATTTAATACATTAATTAATATTAAAAATTTAGTTTATTTAATTAATTTGGACTATTTTTCATTATTTAAATTAAATTAATAATAAATTAAATTAATAATATTTAATTTCAATTTATTTTAAAAAAAAATTTAAATAGGCACTTGGAGTCCAGGTTCTCAAACCCTAAATCCTAAACCCTAACCCCTAACCCCTAACCCCTAAACCCTAAACCCTGCCATTCTCCGTGGCCCAGGTGTTCACCTGGACGACGGAGAACTAATTCTCCGTCGTCCAGGTTCTCACCTGAGCCACGGAAAAACTAACAATCTCCGTGGCCCATGTACGCACCTGGACGACGGAGAATTAGTTCTCCGTCGTCCAGGTGCGTACATGGGCCACGGAGAATGTCCGCGGTCCAAGTGAACTTGGACGACGGAGAACTAATTCAAGTTCTTGGACGACAGCACTTGGAGCACGGACCTTGGACGACGGAGATTCCGTCGTCTAAGTACTTAGACGACGGAAAACTGCACCTAGAAGACGGAAATGGTCCGTGGTCTAGGTGCAGTTTTCTTGTAGTGAGAGTAATATTCTCTTGTTTGCGTTCGAACTCCTCCAGCAATATTTGTAACCATATTGCCTATTTGCTGGCTTGTGTAGCTGCGACGTATTCTGCTTCTGTCGTAGTTTGCAGTTTTGAAACCCAGCTTACAGCACCCCCAGCAAGAGTAAACACATACCCTGTGGTGGATTTACTATTTTCCTGATCACCTGCGTAATCTAAATCAACATAGCCTCTGACGGTAAACTCCGATCCTCCGTAACATAGTGCAGCATCTGATGTACCCTTGATATATCTCAGGATCCTCTTTACAGTGTTCCAATGCTCCTTGCTAGGATTCGCCATGTACCGACTAACTGCTCCCACTGCTTGTGCAATGTCTGGTCGTGTACAAACCATGGCGAACATCAAGCTTCCCACTGCTGATGCATATGGCACTCGAGACATCTCCATCCTTTCCGCTTCATTGCTATGACACATACTTGAGGATAACTTATAATTAGTAGGAAGAGGGGTAGAGATTGGCTTACAGTCTTGCATGTTGAAGCGGCTTAAGACTTTCTTCAAGTAATTCTTCTACGACAGCCAAACCTTCCTACTTTCTCTGTCTCGGTGAATTTGCATCCCCAGAATCTTGTTTGCTGATCCCAAGTCCTTCATTTCAAACTCCCTAGCCAATTGAGCCTTTAAGTCTTTAATACGATCATTGTTGGGGCCTGCTACCAACATGTCGTCAACGTACAACATCAGAATGATGAAGTCACCATTACCAAATCTCTTGTAGTAGGCACAAGGATCTGCATAAAGTCTATTGTACTCAAGGCTCATGATGAAGGAATCAAATCTCTTATAACAACATCTCGGCGCCTGTTTGAGACCGTATAGAGATTTGTTCAACCTGCAAACCAAGTTCTCCTTGCCTGATTCAGCAAAACCTTCTGGTTGGAGCATATATATATTTCTTCTTCAAGCTCTCCATGAAGAAATGCAGTCTTCACATCTAACTGCTCCAGATGTAGGTCGAACGTAGCACACATCGCCAAGACTACTCGAATAGTTGTGAGTCGAACAACATGAGAGAATATTTCGTTGAAGTCAACACCTTCTTTCTGAGCGAACCCTTTCACCACCAGTCTAGCACGATACCTCTCCACTTGATCATTGCCATCTCGCTTGATCTTATAGACCCATTTGTTACCAATGGCTTTCCTTCCTTGTGGTAGAGGAACACGATCCCATGTCTTGTTTTTATGTAGAGCTTCAATTCCTGCTTGCATTGCTGTCATCCACAGAGTTGCATCTGAACTGCATTTGGCTTCATGGAAAGTTGACGGCTCTCCATCCTCCGTTAGAAGACAGTATGCAACATTGCTCTCTGTAACATACTCAGACTGCCAAGCTGGTGGCTTCCTCGCACGGGTAGACCTGCGAACTTCTTGGTCTTCCATCTCAGATGGTTCTTCATCCTCGTGCTCGGGTACTTCAGAAGAAGAACTTGAATTCTCCTCCTCTGGTTTACTATTGACTCGTATGACTGCAGTCTTCTCACTTGAACTTCTATCATCACGACCTTCTTGTAGTAGTTGATCTTCTTTAAAGATCACATCCCTGCTGACAATAACCTTGCGGGCAGTGGGATCCCACAGGCGATACCCCTTTACTCCGTCAGCATTCCTCAAGAATATACACCTCCGGGATTTAGGATCCAACTTTTTCTTCTTCCTTTCCAAGACGGTGTACATTACATATGCAGGACATCCAAACGAATGTAGATCAGAGTAATTGGCAGACTTACCAGTCCACATCTCCATCGGTGTTTTAAGCTCAATTGCCGTTGATGGAGACCGATTTACCACGTGACAAGCGGCCTTGGCTGCTTCCGCCCAGAATGAGTTGGGTAATCCTGCAGTCCTTAGCATGGCTCTCCTCTTTTCTACGAGAGTTCTGTTCATCCGCTCCGCAACTCCATTTTGCTGAGGAGTGTACGTGGTTGTGAACTGTCTTTTGATACCTTCTTGCTTGCAAAGTGCAAGAAACTCGCCGTCCATGTACTCTGCCCCATTGTCAGTCCTCATGCTCTTGATCTTCTTTCCAGATTCAAGCTCCACCTCTGCTTTGAAGGCCTTGAATACCGAAAATACATCGGACTTATTCTTGATCGGATACACCCAGCATCTCCTGGAGTAATCATCAATAAAGGACACAAAGTACTTTGCACCTCCTAGGGACACAACCGGTGACTCCCACACATCGGAATGTAGCAAGTCTAGGATGCATTTACTTCTGGAGACTGACCTATCAAACTTCAATCTACTCTGCTTGCTTGTAACATAATGCTCGCAGAAAGGTAAATTTACCTGCTTGAGCCCTGGAAGTAGCTTCCGATCAGAGAGAATCTTCAAACCTCGTTCTGACATGTGACCAAGTTTAAGATGCCACATCATTGTCGATTCTTCTCCATTGTTGGCTGCAGCAGTACATGCGTCAGCTTCCTGATATGTCTCTCCTTGAAGCATCCATAGATTTGCCCCGATCTTCTTCGCCTTCATAACCACAAGTGCACCTTTTGTAGCCTTCATGATCTCATCTTGACTATGCATCTTGTACCCGCTGCCATCTAATTGTCCCCAGGACAATAGATTTTTCTTCAGGCCTTTCACGTGCCGTACCTCCGGAATACTACGAACTGTACCATCAAACATTTTTATTTTGACGGTACCTATCCCAACAATCTCCAAGGCATGGTCATCTCCCATGTACACTGATCCACCAGAGATAGATTCATATTGATGGAACCAATCTCTCCAGGGAGTCATGTGCCATGTTGCCCCCGAGTCTATAAGCCAGACATCGGCAAATTTTCTCCTGCCTTCAAAAGTTGTTGCCTCGCTGTATAAAATTTCAGCGTCATCAGAGATACTTACCACGTTCCCTTGAGCGTTTGATGATTCAGGGTTTCCGCTCTTCTTCAGAAGTCGACAGTCTCTTTTGACGTGTCCCTTCTTGCCACAGTGATAACACCTGAAATTCTTCTGCGGCCTTGACTTCGATCTACCGTGACCTTGGCTCCCACTTGAGCCACGCTCTGTTGATCTTCCTCTCACCATCAAAGCTTCCGCTTGCTGCGAACTTGTCAACCTGTCCTCCTTGTTTCTGCGCCTACTCTCTTCTTCTAATACAGCAGCTGCAACTTCATCGAAGACTAGGTGGTCCGTGAAGATATTGTTCATCAGATTGATGATGAGTTGATCATACGAGTCAGGTAAACTCTGGAGTAGAATCTCCGCCCGTTCACTTGAATCTATTTTCTGCCCCATGTTTGTGAGCTGTGAAAATAGAGTATTCAAAGTGTTGATGTGCTCGGTCACTGATGTAGATTCTGCCATACGGAGAGTGTAAAGCCTTCTCTTTAAGAAAATCTTGTTGTGCAGCGACTTAGCCTCGTACAGCTTTGTAAGCGTATCCCATATCTCCTTTGCCGTCTTCTTCTCCTCCACGCTTGATAACACCCCATTGGCTAATGCAAGGTGAAGATCCGTCATGGCGAGGGCGTCAATCTCATCCCACTTTGCATCATCCGTGAAGTCTGCAGGCCTTGTCCCAATTACGGCTAAGCAATTGTCCTTCTGCAATAGTGCTCTCATCTTCATTTTCCATAACGAGAAGTTAGTCCTGTTAAACTTCTCGATATCAAACTTTGTCGCCATCTCGAACTGAATGATCGACTTTCCTCTAGAACCAGCTCTCTATATGATCGCACAACCAGTGCTCTGATACCACTGTTAGGAGCTACGTGAGGAAGTTATACACAATTAAGATGTGCAAAGAAAATGTAAAAGAGGAGACACAAGGATTTAAGTGGAAAACCCCAAAAGAAATCGGGGAAAAACCACGGACAAGTAGGAGGATTTCACTAGGAGAATAAAAGGATTACAAATGATACAATTCTCTCTATAACACTACAACTCTCTCTATACTAAGAGGAGTTTCCTAGAGGAATTTACTAACCAGAATGGGATGATGGTTTTGAAGAAGCTTTTTAGGCTTTGCTTGGTTGAGATGTACGGGGTGAGGAGCACCAAACCTCTATATATAGAGGTATTCCACCGCCTCTCCTTAATCAAGAAACTTCTTGATTAATCTTCTCCTTCACCGACTATCTCATCTCTTCTCTTCTTATTTGATTATTCTAGAACCCTCTAGCTTAGCTTGATTAATCAAGCTTTTTCTAGATTAATCTTACATCACCACCGACTCTTCATCTTTCTCAATCCTTCTTGGTCTTTCTAGAGTATTCTAGTTGACCACAAAGTGATCTTTACCTCCAACATTATATCACACAAGTTGAATAGAGCACAACATTTAGAACTATCTTTTTCTTTAATTTATCTTTAATGTGTAGTCACCTGATATTACTAGCAAATATGAAGTCGGCAATTCTAATTACTATATATACAACTTAGCGTGAAAACATATATCTATAAAACGTACGTACGTACGTGATGCAGCTTATTCTATAGTATTGCCTGCAACAATTTCTCATTGGTTGCTTAACGTCCTTCGATCACTGTTATTGTGGCTTCATCATTTGTGGAGGCAGTATGAGAATACTGTTGTGGTGGTTCAAGATGAAAGATTGCGTTTTTGAAAGTGAAAATAGGCCGAATAGGTTTTTGATCGTTGCTGTCGCTACTTAGCATCAACAACACATCCGCCATGGTTGGTCTGTCTGCAGCATCGTCCTGTACACAGAGGAGTCCGATATGGACGCATCTGATGACTTCTGATGAACAAAGTGTTTCAGCAAATACTTCATCTACCAATTCCAATCCCTTTCCTTCGTTCCATAAGTGCCATGCCTAGCAAAGTCACATATATAATTCTTCAAACTCTTCATATTAGTTAACCATGCATGGATGCACTGGATTTTGATCATATTTGAATATATCTTAAACTCACACAAATGTGAACTTACATAAGATAGAAAGCCTAGCTGCAGGTCAGGGTAATAGAAGCTAGTGTTCTTCTTGCCGCTAATGATCTCCAATACCAAAACCCCGAAGCTGTAGACATCAGATTTTTCTGAAAATATGCCGCCCACGGCGTACTCCGGAGCCATATAGCCGCTGCATCATGTAACGAAATGCCATGAATTAATTCGAGACTAGTCTACGGTAGACTGGTAACCCAAATTTACAGGTCACCAAGTAAACACAAGAAATGAATATTCAGTGAAGACTATACGTGCCAATCCAAAATCTGAAATTTTCGGGTTCATTTTATCATCCAACAGAATGTTGCTGACTTTCAGATCCCTATGAATTACCTTCAAACGGGAATCATGATGAAGATAAAGTAACCCTCTTGCAACACCCTGAATAATATTGAAGCGACTAGCCCAATCAAGCGCCTCTTTTCTCGTTTTATCTAAAGAAAAAAAAAACCATCAATACACACCCCACCTTAGACAGTTAGACATCAATGTGATTAATAATTACGTACACTGTACAATGACACTGTAGACAATCATGAAACTTCTAAGCTCTAGTTCTCATATATGTACTAGGAAAGACTACAACAGATACAAATAGTTCTGTCAAGGCATATTTCGATCAAAAGCTATTTTTATGAAGTTATTGGCATTAAAACAACTTGCAAAGTTGTGTTGGATTTCAAACTAACCAAACAGGAAAGTATCCAAGCTTTTGTTTGGCATAAACTCATAGATCAGCAACTTCTCATCTTCCTTAATCGAGCAGCCCATGATCTTAACGAGATTCTTATGTTGGAGCTTGGAGATCAGCAACATTTCATTCTTGAATTCTTTTATACCTTGGCGTGAGCTACTAGAAAGTCTTTTTACAGCAATTTCCTGCCCTTCTGGTAGCATACCCTAAATAATGTCAACAAATCAATCATTATTGTGTTCATGTACGTCCGTGCATATCTAGCTAATACCTGTTTTACACAACTACATATTTTCTTCAGCAAAGAAAATAACGAAGAAGCTCAAAATGAATGTACGTTGTACCCTATACACTGGGCCAAAACCTCCTTGTCCAAGTTTATTTGTGGGGCTGAAGTTGTTGGTAGCAACTACTATGGTATCAAACTCATAGATCATTAGCTCTGATTGGTCATGTTCTCCTAAATATTTGCGAAGAGTGTCACTTGAAGTCGGAACCAAATAATTCGATTCAAAGCGCAGTGCTGGTAAATTGATATGTCCTGCTTGTGCAAATATCATCATTAGACACTTGGTCAGAGTGAAACAATATAAGAGTTTTGAATATCAAATTTCAACCAACATAAGAGTTCTTATAAACAAATAAGTAATAAATTTAAATAGTTCATTGGCTATATGTTACATTCTCTTACTCTTTCGCTTAGCTCGCAACCTGTACAAGCAGAATCCCATGGCAGCCAAGATACTGATCAAACTTATAGCTGAAAGGCTGACAATCAACTTAATTGGCTTTGCTTCATCTGCAAGTATGATGGACTACGTCAGTAAAATAACAAGAAGCACTAGACAGAAAAGATCGAAAAGATATTTCTAATGAAATTTGTGCAACAAGTACCAGCATCTACCGAGTTCTGAGTGTGCAAGGCGAATATAAAGATCCACCCCACCAGTCAAAAACTCTTGTATATCAATTAGGTCTTTAAACCAGGCCAAGCACCCTATATTATTAACATAGGCAAAAGCCAGGCAAGAACAATTGCTTACACACCCTGTCTTGCAGTCTTCAAATGTGTCAGCAGCACCCAAAGAAGTAATGTACATATGATCATCTGGTACTTTGGACCTCGCCATCTTTAGAAACCCATCATCATCTTCTTTTCCAGTATTTGACACCGACTTATTTGCTTGTCTCTCACAAAACAATTTGGTTTGCCTCACACAGCCTCCTGTCCAGTTTCCTTTGCTCCACTCATGATCTACCTTAGGCACAAATCCTTTCAAACACTTGCAAATTGGAGTTCCAGAAGCTTTACATATCCCGAAAGCTCCACACGCTCCATAGACATCACACGGATTCTTGGGAACCTTCAAAGTAACACGCCACTTCTTGCCATTGTCTGAATACATAAGCTGTATTGCACCTTCTGAAGAGACTTCAGCATACGCAGAAATTCTGTCGAACAAAACATTATAAGAAAAGTACTTTGTGCCTCGCTTCACATCATCATCTAGTGTGAATCCACTCAAATACTGAGCATTCATTTCCGGTACGCCAATGAACTTAGACTTATCCCACGGACCAGATCTGTAGTGAGGAATTGATCCATTGATCCAAACAAAAGCTTGTGATGGAATCTGCGTCGAAAGTCCAACAGAGAACACACCAGCTGCCGGATCAGTATCGCTCTTCCAACTAGTCATGAAATTTTTCTTCCCGGTTTTACTATCAAATCCCATCAGCTGGCTCGGTAGCATAGTGTCACATGGATAATCATAGCTCTGCCATAAGTACTGATCAGCTCCCGCATCACTTTTCACAACAAAGTTTCCGTCGTCTAATAGAACTGCAACAACAGAACTAGTAGCATTAGATGATACTGACATTTTACTGGTAACATTGTTAGACCACAAAGTAATATGTTTCCTATCAACAAGCTCCAAAACTCCATTGCTGCTAATCGTCAGGTTAGCCAAGGTGTCTGCAACAGAGAGTGGCTTTTCTCTGTTTGCCACCCATAAATACTTGCGAGGATATATTTTCTGGTGCCACAATCCCACATATTGGTTACTGCAATTACTCAAAGTGAAGAAACCCAACTCATAAATATTGCCAGGGGAGACTAGTGTCTTTCCCTGTACTAATGGCTGCGAAGGGGTTATGTTATACACTAGAGCAAAACAATGTTGTGACACAAGCAAGATGAACAACAAGTAAAACAAGAACATGGAGGCACTTACACCCATCTTGCATACCATAACTGAAATACAATATGCAACTTTGGTCTTCAACAGAGATACCTGCAAGCTTAGCCTAAGTACTTAGTTGGACAATGCATGTGGTGGTTCGTCCTCGTCGTTGAGAACAAATACGTGACAAAGACGACGACGTTTCCGTCTAGTTGTGGAAAGTGGGAAGAAAGTCATCCATGGTTAGAAAGCAATATATATATATATATATGGTAGCAATTGGATCAAAAGATACAACATTGGCACTGGCCTGTGTCTGTTTACCAAAATCCCAGGCAAAATGATTTAGCCATGCAAACTCAAGAAAACAAGTCAGGATCATTACCATCCACCCATAAAATTGCTTCTCACATCCTTATAAAACCTCCCACCACCATAATGAAACTCAACTGTGAAACTCCCATTCTGTAAATAATACAAAGACAAGATCATTAGTAATACAGTCCAATTAGGCAGTCAAACAAACAGTCAGTGGGAGTTTCTGAGCAAAACATAACAAAGCAATATAGGGCTAGTACAACTTCTAAGTTTCCACGTACACACATACATAAATATTATCAAACTCACTCCCGTCTTTTTCGATCTTTTCAAAGCCTTGGCTGTTTGCTTGAAGATAAATATATATATATATATATGCACCATTGGGGAAGAGAACCGAGGCGACGAAGCTTTATGGTCGCCTCGGATCATTTTTTAGTCGCCTCGATGAGAGGTGACCACGTGTTTGTCGCCAACGCCACGTCGCCTCAGATTAGTCCCTTCACTATTGGGGCGATAAAGATTGATAAAACTTCGTCGCTTCATTTTAACTGAAGCGATAAAAACAATTTTCGTCGCTTCGAATTTGTGCCGCAAAGATAGGAGTTGTCGCTCCTCTGTTTGCGGGACTAAAATTGGTGGAAATGGGGCGACGAAGATTGATCAATCTTCGTCACCTCATTTAACTGAAGCGACGAAAATTGATCAATCTTCGTCGCTCCATTGTAAATGAGGTGACGAAGATTGATCAATCTTCGTCGCTCCATTGGGTGACAGGGAAAAATATTTAAATATTAACGTACCAAGTTACGACAGTTCACAATTTCAAAGCACAATATATGATAAACGAACTCATTCAACTACAAATCAAGTCATATAGAAAAATAAACCACAAATCAAAACGTACACAGTTTATACAAACCCTAAATACTATTGTTCACAAAGTAGTCTCGGCCGGCGAGGATCATATAGCTGGATTACGTGCCAGGAGGAGGTGGAGGAACTAGACCTTGTTGACTCCCAGCTTGGATTGATCGCATGAAGGCCTCCATTTGTTGCACCCTTTGGGCGAGGACATTATAAACCTCTCTGGCTTTGCGCGCCTCCTCTTTGGCTTCAGCGACCTCCCTTTTCAGGGATTGGGTTTCCTCTACCCGGGCCCCTCCTCTGGGTTTGGGGTCGCGTATGACTGCGCGCCCCACCCCTGTCACGTCGAACAAAAACAAATAAATATGTTTGAATAGTACACAAAAAGCGAGTAAAACGTAAATCGAGATAAACGACCACATATTTTATAGTATTACCTCTTATAGAAGTCCCGGGCCTTAAACCCACATCTTCCTCTATGATATTTATTTGTGTATCAAGAAGAAGAGGATGGTCTCGGGAAACCACATCACCGTCAGTGTCACCCGCTACACTATCTTGTTGCGACAAGACTTCGTCGAGCCTTCGCTTCACTGCCACCTGCTCAATTAAAATATATTAAATAAATAATATTACAATATGGTAAAAAAAAATAATGGTAATAACGTAACGTAACATATTTTTGCTCACCACTTTCTCAGCCGCATTCTTGTTCGGCTGGTATACGTCGATCCAAGTCTGGACGGCCGGCGCTCTATGACCCTCCTTCTCCAACACCTCACTTCGGTATGAGAGGGCGAGGGATCCCAAATGGTGGTTGAGCTGCTGCTCCTTGTTCTTGTTTCGGTTTCCTCGATTCCGTTCGCACAGTTTCTGGCACACAAAATAATCAATAAAAAATAAGAATAGATAAACATGTAAATTTTAAATCGTTGGTGAAAAACTGTACGGATAGTTTATGAAGCTTACCAGGTAAGCAGGGTCTTCGAATTGGCCTTTTAACCACGCCCATTCTTCTTCCCTCCCTAGGAACTCAGTTGGAGTATCCTGGCTGACGTGGAGATAATGATGATGACAATCATGCTTCCAGTCCTTGTAGATTGTTTGCGCCGTCGCATCTATAAAGTTCCACATCTCCACATCGGTCGCCGGGATATCATAGTTCGTCTAGCACAAAAATTTAAAATGTGTTAATTAAAAGTTATAATTACATAAACCGTAAAGTAACAAATTAAGCTAAGCGCGTTGCACATCGCCGGAAAAGTATACCTCAATACCGGCATTGACGATGTCGCGTTGCACATCGCTAAGTGACAAAAAGGTAGGCGCAAGCATTGGAACTTTTTCGCGTATGATGCTACCAATGTCTCTGGACATCAGACTTCTAAACTCTCTCGTCGCAGGCCCCCGATGTCTCGTAGAGTAAGCCACCTGTAGTCGCTTATTATTGTTCAGCCGAACGAGATACTCAGTCTTCGTCCCGACAACGACCCCGCGCTGCATCGCCGTCGGGTTTCCGGTTGCCATGTCCACCATGTCAGGGAGTTTGGTCTTCTTGCACAAGATGCTGAGGGCGGGAGGGCGCTCTGAGGCGGTAGTGGCGTCGCTGTTTTCCACTGATGGAATGGCGTCCTCAAGCAATGGGGCCGGCGTGAAACCCCATAAACCCTCTGAATGATGTCCTGACGGGGTCCGGGATTGTCCCGAGGGGGCAGCCCGACCCGGAAGGACCTGCTCCGCTCATTACTTGCCCCGCCTTCGCCGCTGCCACCGCCGCTGCCCCTGCCGCTTCACGACGCTGGAGCGCCGCTTTCCTCTTTTGGTGACTTGTATTTCCGGGAGCCATTCTGTTAAAACATTAAAAAAAATGTTCATGGAATGCATATTGTTTGTGTAAATTATGCACATGTGCATATGTACAGTAGAGTATTGTGAGCTGTAACTCCAAAACGTATGAATAAACAAACTCCAAAATCCAATCAAACCCAGCAATATAAGCAATAAGGTCCTACGAGAACCAAATAAACAAAAGATCAGTGCATGACATATTTCAACTTTCAAGTTATGAAGCAATATACACAATTGGAAAGAAAGAAAAACAGCGAGACACTGGCAAGATCACTAACATCATTTTACATGATAGAGGTATATCCTATACAATTTCAGAGTCGTATACATTAAAAACAGTAACAAGATGAACCATCACAAATTAATGCCGTATCCGATCCCCAAATTAATAATGAAACAAAACCAATTAAACACAGCCTTAGCTGCAATCATCCTTCATCCGGTCTGAAATTCAAAGATAAACTTCTATGGAAACAGATATCTTCTCTTCTTTGTAATCATATACCCTTAACAATTAAAGACCCAAACTTTACCCCAATTTTCCACTAAAATACTCAAACTTCAGCTTCATACATAATTAATCAAAACCTCACATCAAGTATGCAATTACAATCCTTAATCACATCAAACCTGCAATTACAATCCTAAACGTAAGTATGCAATTACAATCCTAATCGAAACCATAATTTAGAGGCACATATATAACACATATATAGTTCCGTTCTCCTTCTCGAAGTGAGATATTTCTCAATATTTCCAGGGTATTATTGTTGGGTATCTAATGTGAAAAATACATTCATCGAAAAGAAATACACCAACACCATCTTTCCACCGAGATATCCAAATGTCGTCAGCTAGTTATGAAATTAAAGCTCAAGCTGTTAACACTAGGGCCTTATCGACCTTCCATCATTGTAATGCTAGCTTGATTTTTTGACGAATTAGTATGTTCAGAGTGTGGTTGAGGATGATAAGTTGAGTTTTGGATAGTGAATATAGGCATCTTAGGTTCTGGACCGTCTTTCTCACTACTTAGCATCAAAGCTATATCCGCCATTGTTGGCCTATCAACAGCATTGTCTTGTACACACAGTAGCCCAATATGCACGCATTTCAGCACTTCTGATGAGGTATATGTATCACCAAGTATTTCATCTACCAACTCCAGTCCCCTGCCTTCAGTCCATAAGTTCCATGCCTGCAAAAAGTTCATGTATATATACGGTTTAAACTATATAAGAGAGACTACTCTTGAGTTCACATTTAAGGCATCATTAGGAATTAGAGTTAGAGCATACATAGGTTAGGAAGCCAAGCTGTTGATCATATAAACAGAAGCTTGTATTCTTCTTGCTACTAATAATCTCCAACACCAAGACTCCAAAGCTGTAAACATCGGATTTTTCAGAAAATAAGCCTCCCATGGCATACTCCGGAGACATATAGCCACTGCATATATAGCAAATTAACTAATTAGTTGGTAACCAAATGGAAAGAAGAGTATATATGTTAAACATGCATTTTGGATACTAGGAAGCAATTAATTCTTACCGTGTTCCCACAACTTTCTGAGTATTTTCTAGATTTTGTGTGCCTTCGATTATGCGTGCCAATCCAAAATCTGAAATTTTTGCGTTCATTTTCTCGTCCAAGAGGATGTTACTTACTTTCAGATCTCTATGTATCACCTTCACATAGGAGTCATGATGTAGATAAAGAAGCCCTTTAGCAACTCCCTGGATAATATTGAAGCGTGTAGCCCAATCAAGCACTGATCTCTTCCTTGTATCTAATCACAGAACCAATGCAAACAGCTAAGAGATGAAATCAATTACTTTTAAAATAAGAAAGTAGGTCAAGAAAAGTAATGTACACTGCCGCTGATGACACTAACCAAATAGAAAGGTATCTAAGCTTTTGTTTGGCATGAACTCGTAAATCAGTAGCTTCTCGTCCTCCTTAACGCAGCATCCCATGATCCTAGCAAGATTCTTGTGCTGAAGATTGGAGATCAACAGCATCTCATTCTTAAACTCTTCGATGCCTTGTCCTGAGCTACTTGACAGTCTCTTTACTGCTATTTCCTTCCCATCTTGTAAAATACCCTACAACAGTTCCATAATATATTTTAATACGCTATTTGTTTTTCATGTATTTTGATATGCTGTATATATCTGATCCTTGAGACGAAAGTACCTTATAAACAGGTCCAAACCCCCCTTGCCCAAGTTTGTTTGAGAGGCTGAAATTGTCTGTAGCAACTAGTATGCATTCAAAATCATATATATTTAGCTCTGATGGATCATGCTTTCCTATATATTCTCGGAGACCATCTCTTGATTTCTTGATCACACCAGTTTTCTTAATCATTCCTACATATTAAATAATAATTAATCAAAGGAAGCTATTCATAAATTCGCTAGAATTTTAGAGTGTGCAAGGGAGACCTAGGTAAGCCATATTTAGCTCTCTTACTCTTACGTTGGGCTCGCCTCCTGTAAAAGCCGAATACTATGGCTGCCAAGATAGTCCCAAAACCGATAGCTGCAAAGCTGGCGATCAACTTTATTGGCTTTCCTTCACCTGAAATTGAGAGAAAATATGAAACCTAACAAAATTACAATAAAATTACAAATATGGAACAGAAACGAAAACATAATGCAGTAGAAGTTGTGCAAGCACAACTATCAGTTACCTAGATCGGAGTGTGCTAGGCGAATATAAACATCTACTCCAGCTGAGGAGAACTGCTGAATGTCAATAAGATCTTTGGACCAGACTAAACACCCTATGTTATTAACAAATGCATAAGCAAGGCAAGTACAGTTATTTAGGCACTGCATTTTGCAATCGTTGGATGTTTCCCTTGAATCTAAAGAAGTAATAAACTCGTGCAAATCTGGCAATTTTAACTTCACCATCTTCCGAAACCCATCATCATTAACTTGTTTTGCTGTTGATGAGACTGGCTTATTTGCTTGTCTCTCACAGAACATTTTGCTCTGCCTCACACACCCTTGTGTCCAGTTTCCTTTGCTCCACTCGTTGCTTGACTTTGGCACAAATCCTCTCAAACAATTACAAATTGGAGAACCAGAAGTTTTACAGACTCCATAAGGACCACAAGCTCCATAAATGTCACATGGATGCTTGGGCGCCTGCCAATACACATACCATTTCCTATCAGCTTTCGAAAAACTAAGCCTTATTGTTCCTTCTGGAGAGAGTTCTATGTAGGCCAAAGGTTTGTCATACAAATTATAAGAGAAATCCCGTGTCTCCTGCTTTAAGTTATCATCAACACTAAATCCATTGATATATCGATCGTCCATTTCTGGCACACCAATGAAACTTGATTTATCCCATGGTCCACTCCTCCAGTAAGGAATGGAATGTGAATCATTTGATCCATTGTTGATCCAAATGAACACTTGTGTCGGCGTCTGCTGTGCCAATCCTAGCAAGAATTTCCCAGGAGATGGATCATTCTTGCTCTTCCAGGAACTCAAGAAGTTCCCTTTTCCGAACTTATCATAGTGCAACACCATGTTTTGCAGAACAGTGTCACTAGGATGATCAAAGCTCTCCCATATCCGAACTCCCATATGAACATTGACAACCAAGTTTCCACTGTCTAAAAGCTGTGCAGAAACAGAACTAGTATTTGAGGATGATACCTGAGTAATAATATTTGTTGACCAAATAGAGTTGTTCTTCCCATCCACAAGCTTCAGATTCCCATTGCTGATAACTGTCAAACGTGCCAAGGAGTCTGCAACTGCAAGAGGACTTTCTCTATTAGCCACCCATACAACTTTTTGGGGAGATACATCCTTGTGCCATATCCCCACATACTTGTTGGCAGATTCATTAGGACTGAAGAAGCCTAACTCAAAAATGCGGCCAGGGGAGACTAGATTTTGTCCCTGAGCCAACGGTTGCAATTGAGTTATCTCATCAACTTCAGTACACTCATAATGTGATGGAACCAAGCTGAATAAAAAGAATAAGAATATGGAAAAGCTTAGAGAAAAACTGTTTTGGTTTGTAATTTCCATTTGCATCTGTATAGGGTGTCATACAATGTTGCACATAAATGCTAGTGCTTTGTGTTCAAGTGTATATATAACTCTTCAAAATCAAATAGATACAAATATATATAGAGGCTTATCCATTTTCTTGTCCAACTTGCAAGTTAAGCTATTGACAGATGTTTGCAATGTCATGCCAAAAGAAATAGTTTCGAGTTTTGGAGAATCAGAAATAGATCCAGAAATATCACCGTCCCATCTCAATCATCAGAAGAAAAAAACAAAAAACCAATATGGTAGTCTTATCAGAGTGGAATCAATGGACAGAATGGAGTATAGACTATATATAGTCTTCTCAGAATGGAGTTAATGGATAGAATGAGTACTGCCAGACATTTTTCATGGCATGTATCCTCTAAAGTCTATTGTCAACAGTCTATCCCACTGTTGGTGGTCCAAACCAGCTTTTATAGTACCTTTCTACCATAAGAGAAGCTCAACAAAGACTCAATCCTCCAATAATGAAATCCAATAATGAAAGTTGTCAAGAAAGAAGTCATCAAGCTTCGAGATGCAAGTATTATTTATGCTATTTATGACAGCAATAGGATTAGTCATGTGCAGGTGGTGCCCAAACGTTCAGGAATCACAGTGGTAAAGAACGACGAGAACGAATTGGTGCCTCAAAAAATCCAAACGGGGTGGAGTGTGCGCATTGATTACCGCAAGCTGAATGCTATAACAATGAAGAATCACTTTCCACTCTCGTTCATTGATCAGATGTTAGAAAATTGGTTGGGCGTGAGTATTATTGTTTCCTGGATGGTTACTCTGGGTACAATCAAATAGCCATTCACAAAGATGATCAAGAGAAGACCACCTTCACTTGCCCATAAGGTACTTTTGCATAACGGAGGATGCCCTTTGGTCTATGCAACGCACTTGCCACATTTCAGAGGTGTATGGTTTTCAAACACAAGGAATTGGTGAGACTAAATCTTAACACGAAATTAAAATGCTAATAGACTCGACTATAGTACACTAATGACACCACGATCCTACTCTAGACAGACTTAAATAACACGATATTTTGACACAATAAACTAGACATAGTGGAGGACTACCATAAAAAATATTAGGGTATTCGTAAATGATTTGGATACCGAACTGAATCGGTTAAACTACAGCTAATGCAGAAACTAAATGTTGAAAGTAAATATGCTAACGAATGCAAAGTTGTTTAAACTATATGATGAATGAGTTAAAAGGAATGCAATCTACCACCGTCATTCCATCTATCTAACAGATACTTAATCCAATGCACATATCCAATGAATAAAAGTTTCCAGGAAGGTCGATAGACACAACACATCCTATTACCTAATCCTTATGTTTATGTGAGTTTGTCATGGACATCCCCCACATCTATCCCTCTATTGAACCCATAATCATGGATCCCAAAGTCTACAAAGAAGAAAGCAGTCAGATCTAGAAAACGTTTGAGAATCTATAAGGGTTCACAGGTACACTATAGGCGTGTCCTGCTAGACTTAGGGTTTCAATCACCGTCAAAATCGGTGTATCACTAAAGAAAATCTGGTGGAAGAAATTATCTTCAGTCATCCGTATCTCATGACAATAGAATCCTAACATGCATACTAAGTTGGTCACCAAAGCAAACATACAAGAATTCATACGGTGAGTCACATAGAAAAAGAAACCTCATTCGAATTGAATATGCGAAACTAGATTAAAGTGTATGATTTAGAAAGACTTCATGTACGGGGCTTCAAGCAGCTCCTTAACAAGATGTTTCACCACTAAAAGTTATAATAGAATGAATCAAAGACAAGCATAGAGTTTACAGATCGAAAATATATGAAGAATGGGATCTGCCGTCCAACTTCGATGGATCGAAGGCAGGGTTCAGGTTCATGTTCACCTGCTCTCCTTCTCTGCTCGAGTTTCTCTCCTTAATTTCTGATTAGCCTCTCCAAAAACCTAAAATAGGTTTATATAGGTCTTCCAATTGATCTCCTAGAGTCATCATTGGAAAAAGCTTCTTTATTTGCACAAAACTTCTTCTTGAATCCATATTGAGCTAGGAATCCATCTTTTATTTAATTTTTCTTTATTCCTCCACAAAACCTATAAAATAATAAATATTAATTAAATACTCAATTATATAACAATAAACTAAGTATAAGAAATAAATTAGACACGGAATAGACACATAAATATTCGACTATCACTTAATTACTGGCGGCATCATATCGTACCCAATAAATTGTGATGTACTCAGACAATCACACTTAATCGATTTTCCTTTTTCTTTTGTCAAAAACATGACTCCCCTAGGACCGTCATAAATCAAACTTCAATCAACGTGGTGATGAAATCCCCTCTTTAACGATCTCAAAAATATTTCAAAGCAATAAAGATCCATATTCTAGAATGCTGCAGAAATTATGTTTTGATAAACTTTTTATCAAAACTAACTTCAATTGTTCAATAACCGGTGAAGCTATGATATTAGGTTGTTGACAATGATGTGGTAACGCTCTTGTGGCGCGTGATTTGGGAAGTCGAGCAATCTTGACATTTGAAGAAGATATCGGTAGATCCTAATCATAGCCCACTAGAAACTAGATCCGAAAATCAAGCCTAGTAATTGGTCCGTGCCGAAGCCCGTAGAGAAAGTCAGAAAACTACTACCACTTGGGTTGAGGTAAAAAGCCTCTGAGACCCCCCCCCCCCCCCCCCCCCCCCCCCCCCCCCCACGCAAAACATGGCCCAAACCCAGGCCCAAAAAAGGTCATACCAAAAACCACAAGTCAGTAATCCAAAACCCCACAGGTCAGACCGGCCAAAAACCACAAGTCAGTAATCCAAAACCCCGCTAAAACTCCTCTGCCGCCACGCTGCTGCCTCTCTCCCGGCGAGCACCTAAAACATAAACCACTGTGAATGGATCCGAATTCGGGCGAGCAAGACAACTTTAGAGAAACTCCTTATTTTTGGGTACGTTTACATTAGTATCCTTTTGAAGTGTCCAACTATGTCTCCCCTTCATTATTTTGAGAGTTAATCTTTTGAGTAATGATAGGAGACCCCAATGGGGCATATGAGGTGGATGCTCCAATCATATGTGGCATGCCACATAAGAGTCTATGTCAATATATCACAAATCAATTAGCATTTTTATTTGTTTTAAAAAATTATTAGGAATTAAATATCACAAATCTAAATCCTATTATGACCAAGACAAACTAAGGACAATCGATAGCCACTACAAAAAAAGGATTTATTTCTTCTGCTCCTTGTTCACTCTTAGATTTAAAATAGTAGCAATCTCCCTTCCGCAAACCCTATACGGAATCTAGGGGTTTGCGGAAGGAACTCATCGCTTGAAACAGCTACAAATTCCATGATCCTAAGAGAAAAGCAAAGGGGAGAATAAGCCAAATAGCGAACGCGTCGAGTATGTCATGACCCCAGTTCTTCACATAGCACAAACAGGTACCCACTATTTCGCAACACCCAAAAACATATCAAAAACCCAAAAAATAAACAAAAGCCTCAAGAACAGAGGTTGTTCTTCGCAACACACCCAGAAAAGCCCAGAAAGCAACAAACCCAAAAATTCTTTTTTGAGCATGAAAACAAAGAAACGCAATACCTTACCCAACCAACCATATTCTACACTAGCAAAACCGCAAGAAACGTACCACAAAAATCTAGAAATTACCACAACAGTACCACAAACAGTAAACAAAAACGAGTGCAAACTCCCAAAGCAACACAAAACCACTCATTCTGAAGCAAAGCAGAAGAACATGAAACTACCTTTTAAGACGAGAAGACGATTTACAAGACGTCTAAAACTCTAAATTGATCACAAGAAGAGCTTTGGGATGGCATTTCGGCAGAGTTCCAATTGAGAGCGAAAGTGTGAAAAGTGAGAGTGAAAAGAAAGGCTATTTATAGGCAACAAATCTAACCCTAGGCGAACGCCTACCGTCCATTTTCAGCGCTTCCTACCGCAGGATTACGACGCGTGTCCCACGCGCCCCACGATCTCCCGCCAAAATTAATTACCTTACCACTCCGAATTCTGTGCGCCACGCGTCAAACATGCAGCAAACAACTCACATCCCTAGAACGAGCATATTAAACGACAGGTAACCGCTACGAAGTTGAACAATCAGAATGCGAAAAGACAAGGGGGGCCCACTCCGAAAACAGCAACATCAAAGTTTCGGAGTCCAACCCGATAGTCGAACAACAACAACGTTCGCACTATCGTGGGACGAGTAGCAACATCACTTATCACCACGAAAGCGGCTCCAAACAGCAACATCAATTTTCGGAGTCCAACCCGATAGTCGAACAGCAACAACGTTCGCACTATCGTGGGACGAGTAGCAACATCACTTGTTGCCACAAAAGTGGCTCCAAAACAGAAACATCAAGTTTCAGAGTCCAATCAAATAGCCTCACGGCAAGAACATTCGACATCCGACCTCGGACCAGCTCTTCATCAGAGAGTTGGGGGACTTGGGGGTATCGGGGTGCGGACCCCTCCCCGAGTGACCATGTGTGCGCAACCAGAAAAAATCTTTAGAACTCTCCAAGTCAAGAGCTGATCCCCTTGACTTGGAGACTTGAGGGACTTGTTAGTGCGTGGTCCCGTAACACACAATTACCGCACACTTAGTCACTGAAAGCAGATCAACACAGCTTAGACCAAACGCAAGGTAGCAATATAGGCTTCAACTTTAACCAAGGAACCAACACCAACGCGTTCGGTACGACAACCGCAAATATCGAGACAGGCCATGTACAAGATAGGCAGGATCTCACATCGAAGAACAGCAACAAACTTCATACTCAACCACCAATATAAGCAACACATTTATGACAGATACAAGGTACACCCGTTACTCTACCAATACTACTGTTACACTCCATACATTCTAACTAGAGCACCAGAGAGTCGAATACGGGAACACCCCGTCAAGGCTCCTAAGGCCCGTTTGGTATATTGTTCTTAACAGCATGTAAAGAACGACATACGCGCGATAGACCGGGTCAACCCAAAATAGCCTGACCCGCTCTTCTACTAAAGACCCTTACGGAATTCAGTAGAAACACTAACCACATCCAGTAGATCCTTTCTACCTAAGTGACCTAGGACTTTGTGGCTTTTGTATATCTAGCTGAGCCACGGAAATCGATACTCTACAGCTTCTTCGGGGTAAAGTTGAGCAATCTCATTGACGAGTGTTGAGAACACACGGGTGCTTCCTTTAATCGCCAGATATTCACGTTCCTTCGGGTGAAGATCTTTTGATCGCAAGTTACTAGGTGCTTCCTTGAATCGCTAGATATTCACGCTCCTTCAGGTGAAGATCTTTTGATCGCCGGTTGTTAGGGTTTCTCAAGATGAGAAGGTTTGTTTGCCAAAAGCAAATGTTGTATGCGATGTTGCTACCTCGATTATGTAAAGATTTCCTCTATATATAAGAAAATATGATGACTTGTTATAATTAACCTAAGATTCTTAGCACTTAGATTCACTTAATAACCCTAATTACTCGGGATCTTACTTCTTATGTCTTTAAATCAAAATTTAAGACTTGATGATAAGATCGTTAAAGAATTTTTTCCTTCTTAGAAATATTTATTTTCCTACGTGAACTGCAGATATCGGTCCAATATAATAAAAACTCATTAAAAATGAAGAGTGTTTATTTTGAGCTCAAACAAGTTACTCACTTTCGTGGTTCATTGATCATTTCTACGTAATATATATTACAATTCCAAATTTTACAATTCTACTTTGAGGATTCATACTGATGAAGTCCACAAGCAAAATTTCTTCAATCTTGAGCACGAGATTAGGATATACAAGGGACTTTCCTCTTCCTAGCTAACAACTTCTGTAATTACGAAGCAACGCTTTGTACGTATCAATTCATATATTGTCCTCTAGTTAAGCTATAAATAGCTTCAGATCGAGTCAAATCATTCTGTAATATAATTATTCTGTTACGTGCTTCTTTGGAAAGAACCCTCTCTTTAGAAAAATACGTGCATGCATGCCTTGCCAATTAATATGGACCTTCCCATGCAATTTCCTCGAAGCAGAACTCTTACCAGAAATCAAACTGCCCCGGCTTTAATTACATGAATCTATCTATATTTATATATGCATGACAGAGCAAACTTCGATCATGCTCGCGTCGATTCTATCTCTTTTGTTCTGTACATTTGGTCTCATCTTCACCCACCTCTCTTTCCTCGAAGTTTAATTTGTTCCCTCCCTTCTAGGTCTTTGATTCCTTTCTTACTTCGATATATATGTTTCTCTATATATAAATCCCATACAGCTAGATTGATCTGTAGGTAGAGAGTTTTGACTTCCCATCAAAACTGTTCGAGATATCGATTACAATGGCGTGTCGAAACGGAGTGGAATTTGAAGATTTCTTCCCGGCCATGGTGGACAAGTTGGGAGCGGAGGGCTTCATGAAGGAGCTTTCAAACGGGTTTCAGCTTCTGATAGACGAAGAGAGAGCCGTGATCACGTTCCAGAGCTTGAAGAAGAACTCGGGCTTGTTGGGTTTGAAAGGCATGAGCGACGACGAGGTCAGGGGCATGATCAAAGAGGGTGATTTGGATGGTGATGGGTGCTTGAATGAGATGGAGTTTTGTACACTCATGTTTAGGTTGAGTCCTGCTATGATGGACAGTTGTGTGGAGTTGTTGGAGGAAGCTTTTCTTAATGAAGATGATCAAGTGTAGTAATTAATTTCTCACTTTCTCTGTAGTCTCTACTCTCTCTCTCTCTCTTGTTTGTGGCAATTTCTTTGTTCTTCTAGCATGTAATGCACATTTTTGTTGCCATTATCTGATTATTATCATCCTAATTTGTATTTTCAGCTAAAGCTTATTATTAGAGAGACTATTCGGCTAAAGCCTAAAACTTTTGGAATGTTCATAGTGTTTGGCTCGATTTTTCCGGTAGGTAGTTGTGACTAGAAAATCACAAACTGTCTCTTTTAATTAATGCGTGTTTAACGTGCCATTACCGAGGGAAGAATGTTGATGTGTGTTGCACCTAATGATCTTACTTCCTTACAAGTGATTGGAGCGAGGAGAGCACCAACCTCACCCAATGAGTTCTTCTCACCCAAGTGTTTTAAGACTTGGGTTTCGTGTCTCGCTGCTGAGCCATGAAAATCGATACTCTGTACACCTTATCTGGTATAAAGCAGAGTAATTTCTTTGGAGAGTGTTGAGAACACTAGATAGAGGGTGACTTCTTGAATCTCTGGAACCTTCATGCCCTATCTGGCGAACACTCCTTCGATCACCGTCGTCTGACAAAAGAAAATCTTGAATTTCCAGACCATGTCCGGTGAAAACTCTAAGTTTTCTTCATCATTTGTTTCTCGTGAGAGAATGCTTGTTTGCTGAAAGTAAATTTGCGTATGTCTATAAAGATCCTTAATTCGTCTTGAATTCATCTATTTATAGTGATTTTATAACCTCCTCATCGAGCAAGGAAAACTAAATCTTGGACAGATTATAGATTTTTGTTTTAATCCATCTGTGCTTTCCTTTATTCTATCAGGATTCTCGTGCTAACCAAACTTTCATTTTCGTACTGAAACATAAAAATCTGAGCCGCAGGAGTCGGCTCATAATAAACTTAGCCCACTATTGAAAACGCATTGTTATTTTCAATTTGGGTCCAAACACATAGTATATATATGTTTGCTTCTTTTATTCTTCGATTTTTTTAGATTTGGTATGCCCTCTTTGATAAGACAAATAATGGAAAATTCTCCATTGGACCTACTTTTTATATATATTTTTTGGCAAATTCACCGTTGATTAGATAGATAATGATGAGTATATCACTCATATAAAATTTCACCAAAATTAAAAATCGTTAAGTTGATCATAATCAAGATGTATCACTTATGAACATGAACGGTGTATGTTTGACAGTTTTGGTTCGTCCATTGGTTTGATCATGTTCGATACCTTAACGATTTTCAATTTGGATGAAAATTTGTAGAAATAATCTACTCATTAATATCTAAATATCTAACGGTTAACTTTGTAAAAATATTATTAAAAAATAGCTCTTACAATCATTAATTAAAATATACTCATCGAGTCCTTATTATAAAGGTCATCAATAGAGAAGTTCCCGATAAATAATATGCTTATGAAAGAAAAATCTGGCGAAATCATATGGATCCTTTAATTATATGGGCTTGGGCCATCAGTGGATCAAGAATGTACTCTATTGATCTATTCAATTAGTTTATGGGCCTGTCTAGCCCAAGAAAAACTATTTTCCATGACTGTCGAATTGTAGCATGGAGGAAACGCTTCATCGGCAGTGTGTGCTGCAGATTGTGAGTTGTGCCCGGATCTGGTCACATCACGAGTTATTTTACATTTTTTAAAAGGTCTCGATGGGACAGTAAATTCGGGGAGACTCTCACCTGCACAGTGTTCACTGTGAACATCACTCACAACTACACAACAAAGAGGAGAGGTGCTCTATACTGGTGGCCTCCACAAACTTTTACAAAAGAAAAAGGAGGATTCACGCTGAACTCTGCACACCAACCGTACCGGTAAATTCGGCTCAAATTCAAAACTAAAATGTGTTAATTAAGAGACTAATAATGCATCGTGAAGAAAATGTAAACCTTAATTCCTCGAGGATCGAAATCACTGTACATGGACATGGACATCACATAAAAGAGAAAATCATCACATTATAGTATTTTTACCATTATAATCTTGTAATCTGATCATACTAATCAATCAAACAGATATCTCTGGTAAGATACCAACTTCATCAAATAGACTGCTCAACATTTTCACTCTTTAATTTTATCCTAGTCTCCTAGATACATCATACATGTCAACGTTTTCGGCCTCTTTAATTTCTGCGCAGTGTATATGAGAGAGAGTAAGAACGAAATGTCTAGTCTCAATGTTTCCAGGTGTAACACTGCCGCATGCACGGACGAATAATAGATCAAACCCAAAGTGGCCAACAAGACTTCCACCGAAGAAGAACAAGTAGCTAGCAACTGGTTTGACACTTACAAGTTACAACTAACATGCATGCACTGCTAGCAAGCTGATATGAATGACCCACAGATTCGCAGAGACGACCCAGACCATCTGAAATAGGATTTGTGTGAAACAGCACCAAATGACCAAGAACAATTAAATAGGTGAACAAGATAACTAGATAACCAAATTAAAACGGCAACATAAAAAAATAGGAACATAAACACAAGAAATGCGTGGTTCGGTAATAGTTTACGTTCACAGAACAACAGGAGAATATTTCACTATCAATTGAGGTTACAGAGAGAGAGTGAGGATTACAAAACCAAAGCCCTAAAAACCTACCAGAGAGAACTTCCTTATCTAATACTCTCAATACTCTGTTTTTTTATACAACTCTCTCTCCAACAACCCAACTTACTCGTCAAGGACACTACTCTCTCGCTAAAGACTATCAAAGCTTCTTATGTACGCTTTGAAATAAACTAAAACTTTTACCACACGACTCATGCACCTCACGTGCATATCACATGGGACAACCGAAAGAGAAAGCGAGCAAGTGTGAAACCCACACTCAATAATCTCCACCTTGGGATTCACACGATTTTACATCCCAACTTCCCGTTGCTCAAACAATTCTTCAAGCATGAAGAATGTGTACCAAGTCTAAGCAATGCTCAAACTTGGCAGCACCAACAACCTTTGTTAACATATCTGTCGGGTTGTCTGCAGTACCAACTTTTTTCAATATAATCTTCTTATGCTCAACAATATCACGCACATAATGGAACCTCACATCTATGTACTTGGTCCTTGAGTGATACATCTTGTACTTAGCCAAGTGAATGACACCATCTTCTAATATATGCCCAACTCACTGATGAGTCCAGATAACCACAAAGTTTCCTTAATACCTTCAGCGAGCTCCATGTACTCTGCCTCTGTGGTAGACAAGGCCACTGTATCTTGCAAAATTAATAGACCTTTAACTGATTGGTCCATTTGTCATGGTAAACAAATAACTTCTAGTAGACCTCCTCCTATCCAAATCATCAGCATAGTCAGAATCAGTGTAACCAACAAGAAGATTACTACCTGCAGAACACTTCTCAAACCACACACCAACATCTCTAGTCCCATGGAGATATCTCAGTATCCACTTAGCTACATTCCAATGTTTTTTTCCTGGATTGTGCATATAACGACTAACAACACCAACAACATGAGCAATATCAGGTCTAGAACAGACCATAGCATACATCAATCCACCAATCAAATTAGCATATGGAATATTTTTCATCTCCTGCTTCTCTTCATCAGATTTTTGGGACACAAAAGAGCACTAAGTTTGAAATGATTGGCTAAAGGAGTACTCACAGGCTTGGTTGAACTACAAACTCCAAATTTCTACAGTAGTTACTCAATGTATTTCTTCTGAGTTAGCCACACCAAACCATCTTTCCTGTTACGAGTAATCTACATCCAAAGGATCTTCTTGGCTTCGCCAAGATCTTTCATTTCAAACTCCTTCTTCATTTGCTCTTTCAACTTTTCAATCTCCATCACATTCTTTGAAGCAATCAGCATATCATCTACATAAATTTACAAGTAGACGAATGAACCATCACACAACTTCTTGAAATATACATAATGATCATACCTACTGCAAGTGTACTTCTACCTCTTCATAAACTCATCAAATCCGAGATACCATTGTCGCGGTGATTGCTTCAAACCATAGCGAGATTTATTCAACTTGCACACCAAGTTCTCCCTTCCATCTTCCTTGAAACCATCAGACTGAGACATATAAATCTCCTTCTCTAAGTCTCCATGTAAGAAGGTTGTCTTCACATCAAGTTGTACCAACTCAAGATCATATTGTGCTACTAGTGATAGTAACACACGGATAGTACAATGCTTCACAACTGGAAGAAAAAAAATTCATTGTAGTCTATCCCTTCCTTTTGAGAGTATCATTTGACGACCAATCTTGCCTTGTACCTTATGCTATTGTTGTCACCACCAGCATCCTTCTTTGTATAAACCCATTTGCAGCAAATAGCTCTCCTCCCTATAGGCAACTGAGCTAGATCCCAAGTCTTGTTCTTCTCAAGGGATCTCATCTCTTCCTTCAATGCTTCATCCCAATCACTGCTTTCAGGACTTGCAACAGCTTCCTTGAAATTTGATGAGATCTCAGCACAAATAATGGGAAAGACATAAGCAACACAATTGCTAAACCTTGTAGGTTTCTTGACTTCCCTCCTTTGTCTCCTTACTGCAATGGATTTTGGATCGGGTACATGATCCTGTTGAGCATCTCTATCACCCTTTTTTCCTTCTTCAACTGTAGCATTGGCATTAGGGTGAAGCATGCTAGCTTCATCAAAGGTAACATCCCTTCTAATCACAAGCTTCTTCAATTCTGGACACCATAACCTGTAACCTGTCACACCACTCCTGAAACCAACAAATATAGTCTTCTTAGCTCTTGCATCTAGCTTAGTTTCAGTCACATGAAAGTATACAGGACTATCCAAAATATGCAAATGATCATAATCATCTGCAGGTTTTCCAGACCATAACTCAATAGGTGTTTTACCATTAATCCCAGAAGATGGAAATCGATTGACAAGGTGACATGCATAGGTAACTGCCTCTGCCCAAAAAGTTTTACACAAACCAGATTGCTACAACATACATCTCACCATTTCCAACAAGGTTCTGTTGAGTCTTTCAGCTACTCTATTTTGCTGTGGAGTTCCTGGAACAGTAAAATACCTCACTATACCCGCTTCTCTACAGACTCTATGAAAATGATCAGATGTATACTCTCCACCATTGTCAGGCCTCAAGGCTTTTACCTTCCTGCTAGTTTGGTTTTCTACAATCTTCTTCCAATCAAGGAAGATACTCAACACCTCATCCTTGTGTGTCATTGTGTAAACTCAAGACCTTCTGGAAAAGTCATCAGCAAGTGTTACAAACCAATGCTTACCACCCATGGAAGCATTCTTTGTAGGTCCCAAAATATTAGAGTGCACATAGTCGATGATGCCTTTGGTTTGATGCACAAAAGTTTCAAATTTCACTCTATGTTGTTTACCAAAGACACAAAACTCACAGAAATCAATTTTGCAAGTTTTGGCTCCTTTCAAGAGCCCTTGTTTCACCAAATCTTGCAGGACTTTTTCACTAGCATACCCAAACCTCATATGCCACAATCTAGTAGCATCATCTGTACAATCTCTAACTGCAGCAACATTACCAACCACCGTTTCACCTTGCAGTATATACAGATTTCGATTTCCTTTCCCTTTTATCACCACTAAAGCTTTTTTTGTCACCTTTGTAACACCATTCTCCATCGTGATCTTGTAACCACTAGATTCTAAGGCTCCTAAGGAAATTAGATTGTTGCCAAGCATAGGAACATACCACACATTAGTTAGTTCCCTAACTACACCATCATGGAGTTTCAACTTGACTGTTCCTACTCCTTTCCTATCATGTGCAAAATTATCACCCATAAACACACTTTCGGTGACACTTGTATCCAAAGTGGCAAATCAACCCTGATTTGCACACATGTGTTGGGAGTAACCACTATCCAAAAGCCATGAATCAGGTTCATTTACTGATGCAACGCAATTAGAAGCTACAATGAGAATATAATCAGTTTCATCACCAGTAGAAGCCACATTTACATGAGGGCCATTGTTCTTATTTTGTAGCTTCGGACACTCATGCTTCCAATGACCATTTTCATGACAAAATGCACATTTATCTTTTCCCAAACTTCTTCTGCCTTTAGAATTTCCCCAGGTGCGAGAATGAGACTTTCTCCTATTGTTGAAACCTTTTTTTTCAACTGTTCTACCTCTAGCTACCAAAGCGTCTGATGTAGAAGTACTATTCCTCTTGTCTGCATGCCTAATCTCATGATTCATCAAGGCACTAGACACTTCTTCAAACTTAATAGTCTATTTCCCATGAAGCAAAGTGGTAACCAAATGCTCATATGATTCAGGCAAGAAATTCAACAAAATTAAAGTTTTATCTTCATCTTTGATATCTTCATCCAAATTAAACATATATGCAACTAGCTTATTAAAGGCATCAAGGTGATGTATCATCTTCGTACCTTCTTTGTACTTGAAGTAGAACAACCTCTTCTTCATATGCAGACGGTTTTCGACACTTTTTGACATGTAGTTGTCTTCAAGTTTCTGCCACAAATCCTTAGCCTTCGTTTTCCTCATCACAGGAAACTTTTGGGGATTTGCAAGACACAAACGAATCAACGAACAAGTCATCTTGTTTATCTTGTCCCAATCGGCATCCGACATTGACTAGGTCTTATCTTCCAAAGTAATATCCAACTCTTGTTGTGTCAACATATCTCTTACCTCACATTGTCACATCCCAAAGTTGTTTGTATCATCAAATTTCTCCACCTCAAATATTGCATTCTGAATCGTCGTCCTCGTAACCTTCGAGCTCTCAACTCCACCAAATGGGTTGGCATCCTCATCTCTATTATCTGCCATCTATCTCAACCGGATCGAAGCCGAAGCTCTGATACCACTTGTTGTGCGAAACAACACCAAATGACCCAAGAACAATTAGATAGATGAACAAGATAGCTAGAGAACTAAACCAAAACAACAACATAAGAGAAGAGGAACACAAACACAAGAGATACGTGGTTCGGCAATGGCCTACGTCCACGGAGCAATGGGAGAATACTTCATTATCAATGGAGGTTACAAAGAGAGAGTGGAGATTACAAAACCAAAGCCCTAAAAACCTACCAGAGAGAACCACCTTATCTAATCCTCTTAATTTTTTTTTATACAACTTTCTCTCCAACAATCCAACTTACTCGCTAATGATACTGCCTCCTCGCCAAAGACTTTGTTCCTCGCCAAAGACTATCAAAACTTCTTACGTACGCTTTGAAACCAACCAAAATTTCTAACATACCACTCATACACCTCACGTACATATCATATGGGAGAAGCGAGCAAATGTGAAGCCCACATACGTAGTACGTAAAAAGAATCCTCTATTTGACCTAGCTCGGCCACAAATTTCGTTCATGCATATTAGCATATATAGCTTATACGAATTGAAGCTGGTCCAAATCCATTACGCGGATTTTACATGCATGTCTGCTATATATACTTATCCATGCAAGTTGTTTCAAGTTCAATGCATGAAGGTGGTTATAACCATGTACATACTAGTGTCCATTACCAGATTCCTATTCAAATCCACAGGTTTTGCTACGCGCAATTTGAAGACCAACAGCTTCTACTTCATAAGGCTACAAGAGAGAGTTGAGACATAAAGCCATGAAATCATTAATCATGCACAAAGACCAGGCAACACTACTAATTAACCAAACAATTTAGGTAATTAACGAGCTTTCGTTATCTCATATGGTTTTCAAAACGTACGGTCGATAAACTTCATTTTCGCTCTCGTAATATTGAAAATGTTTTAAGCCAAAATTCGAACAATTAGCATGACGATAGATCACAAGCTTCGTTATCTCATTTCACTTTGAAAATCAACATATCTACAAATTAAACTTCACTTCCAAATTTCCAATTTACTTGTCCTGTAGTATTGAGACATACTTTGAACCGAATAACGTCTCCCACAAAGTCATTATGGTCCATGAATGATGCCGTGTGGGCCAATGCTAAGCAACCGGAATTCAAAACTAGCCACCTTATTGCAGATATTGATCTTTCGACCTCAGCAAAAAGTTGATTCACTACCAAGTTGTCCTACAAGGAGACACATCAATCAACCAAGCGGTTATATCAACAGTCAAAGCTTCATCTGCACCACTAAATTTGAGACTAATCATTGACAATATATAAGCACGAAGGTACCAACCACCTGAAAGTGAGATTCCCCCTAAACTTAACATGCCACGTAAATTGAATCTAGCAGAAGTTGGAAACTCGATGATCTTTTGAAGCTTCAGAGTCTTACATAATTGAATTCCAATTTAAGTTATTCACTGCAATTCAGACGCGTGTGTTGTTATGTTGTCCCAGTTCTAGCTAGTTTCCATTATTTGAACTGCTTGAAAGGGGAACAGAGCGGGTACCATATTCTGTGGTGCTCGATCAACAGTTTTAACAGTAGTGTGCACCTAATTCCCATCCCACCCATCAAGCAAAGATCTTTACTCCTCCTTACACTCTTGAAAATGGAATAGTAACTTGTACGTTCACTTTCATGTTTAAGCAACATTTTCTGATATTTACTAAAAGATACAAAATTCTCAAGAATATCAATTGCTAGTGATATCACAAGTTCACAATCACTTGTCTCATCTATATTGTAACACTAAATTTGTCACCGTTGTGCCGTAAAAATAATCAGTTCTGACTTATATCTTATAAAAATTGTATATTGTACATGTCAATTTATATAAATTATTGTAATTTATAACTTTTATGTGTAATTTTTAAAATAATTATGACTGCTTTAGTTTATCAAACGTTGAAGCAGTTTATAGTATAATTTAAGCTGCAAAAACTATTCTATAAATTGTCTTAAATAAGCTAAGTGTATGAATTGTGTATAATTAACTACATGAGAATAACTTTAATCTGCTGCTAACTTGCAACTTTCCCAAACTAATTCCAGTATATAAAATTAAGCACTCCCAAACTAAAGGAGGGTGATTGTTTGGTCATTGGTGCATTAGTTTTTTTATTTTATTTCTTGTTTCTGGGTTTACAATACATGCTTCTCTTTTTAAAACTGAAAACAGGGGCTGGTTTTGCATATTAGTAGTTAAATACCTCCCAATTTGTCCTTGCACCATGTTTTCTGATTCGATCCCTTTCCTTAATATATACTTATACACATACACATAGACTTACATGGCTTTTAAAAACATAGACAAAAGATATCTGCTTTGAGGAATCGAGTTGAAAGAGAAAGATGAAGAAGTGTGAGCTGTGTGATTCTGTGGCAAAGATGTATTGTGAATCAGATCGGGCTAGTCTCTGTTGGGATTGTGATATCAAAGTTCACGGTGCAAATTTCTTGGTGGAAAAACATTCAAGAACTCTGCTTTGCCATGCCTGTCAATCTCTAACACCATGGAATGCCTCAGGTCCCAAGCTCGGTCCAACTGTTTCAGTTTGTGCCAATTGTGTCAGTGGTTCCAACAAGGATTCCAGAAATGAAGAACAAGAAGCCGACGATGATGATACTCACGAGGAGGAAGAAGAACACAGCACTGGAGAAGAAGAAGAAGATGATGCTGCTGATGAAAATGATGATGATGATGATGATGATGATGATGATGAAGAGAATCAAGTAGTTCCATGGTCTCCTCCACCAGCCTCAACTTCTTTAAGCGTTGAGGAATGTTGCAGTACTACAGGAAGCTTAAACTTCTCAAAATCAAGATCATCGTATTCGTCTAAGCGAAGGCGCTTCAATGAATCAGAGAAGCAACCGATGAAGATCCGCAGCTTAGTTCCAGAAGGTGTTGATGGAAATTTTTACTGACCAAGAGAGAGCCCCTAAATCTGAGGTGAAATTAGTTTTTCTTTATTTTCAGGTCCTTATGTTAATTACCATCTCTCTCACATGTCACAATTAGTGTTCTCAGCAGTTGCTGTGCTTTGATTTTCTTTAATTGTACTCATTTGCTATCAAGTTTGTGCTTAATTTAGACCACGTACACAAATCAAAAGCTCTGCAAGTAGCTAATTCAATTTGCTTAAGATTAAGCTCAATTCCATGGTGGTAATAGTGTACATTGTTTCATGTACATGAAAAGCCACCATCTTGAACTAACTAAGCAACTTGATATAATGCTTTGACCTAACAAGTGGACTAATGATTCACTTTACCAAACCAAATTAAGCTGACTTAAGCTCAGTGCGCTCCCTCCCATTTTAAGGTGTTTCAAAGACAAGAAATTAGATGGACTCGTTCTGCATAGGATCGAGTATTATAATGTGAGATCTTGCATCAATTTGGGAAGGTTTGATCTGGTTTTGGAGCATAGTTTGGGTCAGGTTGTCGTGTAGTGTCTTTGTGTAGTCTGACCAATATGACGAGAATGGAAAAGTACTTTCGGAATTCCTTTACTATGAACGGTTAAAAAATATATAATTTTCTGACTACAAAAATGTATTTTGAATGGACGATTCTGTATCCATACCACGCGATTTGTAGCACTTAAGTTATGTTTAAAACGAGAGGCTACTAATCAAACAAACTCAAGTCTTCGACACAAAGACGAGATTTTCTCATTCAATAGATTAAACAAGCTTATTGTCTACAAATCCCTAAACTCTAAACTCTAATGTTCGGCGCAAAGTCTTGGTCAGTTAGTCCCAACTCTTGAGTTTTGTTGAAACATAAAAATGAGAGGGGGACAGTAGCTACCCTAACTCTTGAATTAGTTGGTAGTATTCTATTCGCAAATTGATTAGTGTGATAGATTATAAATCTCATCAGTGAGAGTCTGATAGATGCTTTTAATGTACCAGAGCTAGTGAGATCCTTTGTGGTGTGAGATTGTCGCTTGCAGGGGGAGACAAGATGTACGTGGCTATGGTGGATCCGATTGAAAGTTTCAAAACATGGAGATGTGAGAATTGATTCTGTATCCTCTAAGAACTAAGCTGTTCACTGTTTTTGATCCACATTGTGTGACAGCCATGAAGGGAGTTCTTCTTCTCTGTCATTAGTTAGCTAGCTGTAACCTTAGAAATGTGGCCAATTCTTATCTATGCTCTGGTTTGCCTTATATGAAAAAATATGGGTGCCCTTTAGTTCTCGACCTCACATTGCCAGACTAATATCTTTTCGACCTTCTTCCTTTTGCTGTAGCCAAATCAGAACACTACTTATTATAGCCATCTGAACTAATATCACATAGAGAATATGTCAAGTGCAGAGGAAAAAGATTGGAATCCAAAATCATGCATTATTCTCCAAACTCATCCATTATTCTCCAAACTCATCCATTATTCATCAACACCTTCGGCATAAACGTAACGACGTCATAAATAATCGGTTCAACGATTATAAAAAAACCTCGCAACTTAGAAAATTTACCGATTTTTGTGAAGTGAACCGAGAATCAAACTAAACACAACTCGAAAATGAATTAAAAACCGCAGCCAAATGAGACATAAACCCTACACCGTGACCAAATGTCCAAATCTATGCAAAATAAGGCCACAATTGCCAATGGATCTCTCAAACTATGTTAGGGAGAGCCAAGGACACGTTCCAAATTATTAACAAGAAAAAGAAGCCCAAGACCAAAAATGTGCCACGAATACAACGACATGTCGTAGATTTTGTGGCGGTTTCTAATTCCAAATCGGGTCCAATTCATATATAACTGGGTCACTCTCTCTCTCTCTCTGTTTCTCTCAAATCCCTAAATTGAATCCCCAAATTTTCAGATCACCAATTTTTGACTTCTTCATCTTCGGTAACTAATCCGATATGCCTCAGAGACACTCGAAGAACAACAACGACCTCGCCTACTTCACATACGACGAGAAGAAGAAGCTCGGTTATGGGACCCAGAGGGAGAGACTGGGCCGAGACTCCATTAAACCCTTCGATGCTTGTTGCCTTTGCTTGAAGCCCTTCATCGAACCCATGAGCTGTCAGAAAGGACACGTGTTTTGCAAGGAGTGCATTCTCGAGTGCTTGCTTTCTCAGAAGAAAGACATCCACAGGTACGTAGCTATTGTCCTCGCTCAATTTTGATTAGGGTTTCTGATATTCAGATGCTGAGATTTTAGGGCTTTAATGTTTAGGTTAAAGTTTTGAGCTTTGAGTGAAGTTTTAGGTGATTGAGGCATCAACATGTTGGTTGTATGTGCGTTTTTACATTGGGATTGAGTTTGGGTTCTAATGAGAGTATTAGTTACAGCTATAATGTGAGTTGTATTTGACGAGGCCGCAAAGGTTTTAGATTTTAGAGAAGTTAGTTCAATTGTAATTGGAAAGTTTCTTGGTTTGTGTTTGGAAGTTGTTGAACGAAATGTCTGTAGCTTTGGATTAGTTCATGATGGAAGGGTTGGTTAGTAGTTATAGTTGGGCGAGCTTTTAAGATGGTGGTGGAATGTAGAGCGCGATTGGATGTTATTCTAACCATACTGGATTTGTGTTCTGGGAATTCAATCGTAAACTCCTTTAGTAGTGGTTGTAGATTAGGGGAAAGTTTTTGGAATCTTTGGTATTGCTTGGTGTTATTGTGTAAAAGAAGAAAAGGTCGGCGACTGCTCCTGAGAACCTAACAGAACTTGAATAACCCCCACTCATGGCAGACAGACTATTATGTGTTCCGTGTTGGTTACTGCATCCTATTGGGAGTGTTTCTGGTGCTGCTCTGAGTTCACAGGCTCATATGCAGCTCTAGTTCACAGAGTAATCTTCCCGTCCAAAAGTGAGGAAAAGAGTTTTGTTTACTTTTCTTTTAGGTTCCTGTCTTCTTAGTGTCATTGTTGTACAGTACATGTATGAACAATTAAAATGCTTGTTTTTCTAATATTGTTGTGATTTAGTGGATCTTGATTGTATTTTGGTTTCTTAAGGGTTACTATGAAGGTCAGCTTGGCTGAGCTTGATGTCTTTGGGTGTGTTGTCCTTTATGAGCCTGGATATGTGTTGTGTCCTAATGAGGTTGTTCTTCCACTTTGCAGAAAGCAAGTTGCACATAATAGCCAGCAAAAGCAAGAGAAGGAAGATGATGAAGAGAAGCTGATGCAACAGAAAGCTAGAGAGCTTGAGGCTTTTGATCAGCAAAACCATGGTGCAGTACCACACTACAGTGATAGAAACCAGGACCGGGATAAGAATGGATTTCATGGGGCAAATAGCGTGAAAGTCACTTCTTACGAAGAAGAGGCACTTCGGACAATGAAGGCATTTTGGCTGCCTTCTGCTACGCCAGCAGCTCCTGTTAAAGTAGCTCCTCCTCCTGAATGCACGACGTGTCCAGAGGGAAGCGAGAAACTAAAGCTTAAGTCCCTTTTCCCTATCCACTTCACTGAAGACAAAAACGATGAGAAGAAATCGACGCCTCTTGACAAGACATTTATCTGTCCTAGCTGCAAGGTTACATTAACAAACACATTGTCCCTCGTGGTTCTTAGCTCTTGTGGTCACGTCTTCTGCAAAAAGTGTGCCGATAAGTTCATTCCTGTAGATAAAGTTTGTCTTGTTTGCAACAAGAGTTGCAAAGAACGGAACCTGGTGAACTTGAAGAAAGGAGGGACCGGTTTTGCTGGCCACGACGATGATCTTGAAGCAAAAGATTTCAAGCACTTGGGAAGCGGTTCTGGTCTTGGATTAGTTAGACCCGCAGCCAAGACTTGATTTTGAAGGTTGTACTGTATCTCTTTTGTGTGTTTCCATTGTCACTCTAATCCTTCCCATCTCTTTCGTTGTGGGAGACAGCAACATTATATGCAAGTTGATTTTGTGCAATACCTTTAACATTTTTTTTGATAACTCCATTTCTAGACGAGCTTCTTTAGTCCTCAATTCATGGAACCATATGAGGTCTTATGGCTCTTATCCTTCAAAACCTGTCGGCATGTGGAGTAGTTGAGACTTTAGATATATATTAGATAAACTCCCTTACTAGCATCAAGAGCTTATCCATAACAGCACCAAGCCAGCATTATGGTCCCCTCAAAGCACGAGTTGTATCATATCGTAGAATAATATAGTTGAACAACCAGGCTTTGATTTCTTGGTGCATAGTGCTTTATGGTCTTGATTAGGATGCATTATGGTAACCATATGATTATAACCGTTCATTACTAAATAATTAATTCTGCATGAGATGAATAGATTACAGCGCAAGGTATGCTGGGGATGGTGGCTAACTTGCACTAGCTGATACCATATTCTTTGCCTACTATCACCATTACTCATTCTTTATCTTCTAAATCCATATAAAACTAAGATTAATTCCTAATCATATAATATAGAACGGTGACCAAATTTCGTTCGGCCGCTGTCTGTTTTGTGGATCACAAACGTTTATGCATTTTGTCATTAGTTTGAAGATCATCACACATTATTGTTTAGTATTATCATTACTAATGCGTTTTTCTTTTTAAAAAAAAATACTAATAAAATCAGTATTGTTCTGGATCGACCCGAGATCAATTGGCTGGGGGAAATGATGGGATTAGGGTGTATCCACCATTATTAAGATGCCATATTATTAGGTAAATACATCACATAAAGAAATAGATCTTAGTCATGTTAGCGAGTGAATTACATTTTACTTCATTTTTCCTGAGTAAATTAAATACAATTCATTAACGTTCTTCTAGATGGTAATCATTCTAGTGAACTGAATTATATTTACTTCAACTTAAATTTAGAAGTTAATTTTTTTTGAAGATAATATTCGAACTGTCATTCATGTCAATTTTAGCATTAACATACACGTACTTCATGTCTATATAAAGAAATAAATTTCGTGTGTATCTTGCTTGCGTAGCTGTCATACTAAAATAGTTGAGGTTAGCTAAACCAAAAACGAGAACCAAAGTTTCATCCAACAGAAACAACAACAGAAACAACAAAACAAACAAACAAATCCCAGATTAATTTAACAATCAACAAAGGCAAGAGTGAGACCGTTAATTTGGTTTTTACTTTTGAAAATATAACCGCCAAACCCAACCCGACCCGAATAAATATCCCCGAAATTTTATAAATCAAAAATTTCGTTCATTTCTGAATTCTGAGATAGAAAAGCGAAGCGAGCCAGAGAGAGAGAGAGAGAGAAACGAAACCCTAGAATTTGCAGGTTTTGGGGTTTTGTGAAATTCAATGGGGGATTTGGAGAAGCAAGAGAGGGCTGTGCTCAACGCCGAAGAGGAGGAGAGGCTGATCGGCGGCGGCGGCGGAAATGGAAAGACGACGATGCTGGATTTCGAGGTACTCTGCTCCACCGTGGCTTTACAGACCCAAGGCAAGTCCGCCGCGAAGCTTCAGCTGAGCTCCGACGGCGGCGGCGGCGGAGGAGAAGATGAGGTCGGAGATTTCGGCGGCGTCTTCAGGATGTGGGAAGGTGAACTCCTCGATTGCTTCGACGATCGCCGCGTTGCTCTCGAATCGGCTTGGTTCGTATTATTATACTTAACTCGCCGGAATTTTTAATTTTTCGCCGGAGGAAAAAAGGCTTTTAATTTTTGGATGATATTTGATTTTCTTAGTTTCTATTCTTGTTTTGTTGGAATTTTTAGTCAAAAAGAAAACATTGAAAGGAAGAAAAAAGGTCAATACTTTTTCTCTATATGGAATGGATTGAGTAGGAAACTTCATTGACCTACTTGACTAGGAAGTTCGACTTTAAACTGTATGTGCAATCAGTTCATCGTTTTTGTTTCGCGAATCAGAATTGTTTTGACTGCACTTTGACCTAACAGTGTGATTTGATGGTGCAGCTGTCCGTGCTATACATTTGGGAAGAACATGAAACGAGCTGGTTTTGGTCCTTGTTTTCTACAGGTTTGTTAATTTCTTCATGTTTAAGTGAAGTTGTTAAAGATTAAAACTTGGTGTGGAATTGTGAGATTGTCAGTGTATAGGTTTCTGTTTGAACATATGAGATTTTGTGGGATCGTTGTGAATGTTTTTGCTGCATTGTTTTTGCAGGGGAATCTTCATTTGATTCTGGCCGCTAGCATCTTTCTCAACTGTGTTGCGTTTGTAATCACCAGGAAGCGTTGCTTTGTATTTTTGGTGGTTGCTTTCACCATTACACTAGGAACATATTTGGGGTACTTCCGCACACAGATAAGAAACAAATTCAACATCAGGGTGAGCATTCTTTCTTTGCCTATGATGGCGTTCATTGCTGGCTAGCTCATATTGTTTGCTTTGAACAAGTATTTTCCTTTTCTCTGGGTAAAACTAGTAATATCCTCGTACTATCCGTTGTTATGTCCTCAATTTGTTGGGTTTGAGTCTTATATCAGCCAGCCCAAAGCTATATTAGCTGTGAAATACTGAAAATTGGTATAGGCTACATGTGGTTCATCTACTCTATATGCCGAGTACTTCATGAAGCTAGGAAATTTGTTTGGAAAATGATAGTTCCATATGAACAACCTAAATATGTCACTTCCTGGTATATTACATGTCTGCTGTTATTTTGGTACTTCATCATGGAGCTTTTGCTATCTTATAGTCATGGCATTCCTTCTTAGGTGCTTTGATATTTTAAGTAAAATTTTTGTGACAAATGTTATTATTTTCAGGGCAATGATAGTTCCATGGATGATTGCATCTACCACCTCGTCTGCCCATGCTGCACATTATCTCAGGTCATTATCTCTCCTTCTCTGACCTTTATGTAGTTAGAAGTAGCCATGAGAAAAACTCAATTAGACCTGGAAACTTATAAATAGTTTTCTTACTTCATGAGCAGGAATCCAGAACATTGGAGATGAACAATGTCCAAGATGGCACCTGGCATGGTAGAGGAGATACCATATACATAGGCAGCCTTGGAGAAGGGGGGAAGTCTTTCTTTGAGCTCCAACCACCCCCTCATGTGTCGGTCAAGACCTCCGACCTTGGCAACATTCAGAAGAGTACAGCTGTTGGAGCATATTCATGAGTTTCAATTAAGCTGCCAAACTGGGAACTTTACAAACTATGATTCGAAGTTGAATCTTCATATGGTGATCAGGCGCGGATCCACGATTCGTAAACTGGGGGGGGGGGGGATGTATAACACGGGCAGTGCAATTTTTTATATTTTTTTATTTTTAGAGTTGTAACCTATTAGGAGTTCATCTCACATTTTATTATTTTATTAAAATACGATTTTTGGTTCATGATATATACCTTGATTACTTTGATGGTTTTAAATATTTTTAAAGAATCTTTACATATAAATTAAATACATACGAAAATTAATACATAATTATGAAACATCAACAAAAATTTCAATCCAAAATGAATTATGAAAATATTTGTGGTTTGGTAAAACTAGCTTATCAAAATAACTAAGACTCCATGGACCATCAACAACCCAAATAATAATTCATAGAATAGTTGTTGCCGCTTAAAATACTTGGTATAGACCAACATTTGGTCAAAGACCCATCACGCATCAATCTCATCAGGAGTGTCCTTAGACTTTTACCTCAGGTTTTCCAACTTCTTTATACTATATATATATATATATGTATAATTGTTAAAATTACTAGAAAACCTCTATACCCTGGGGTTTTTCCCTCAAATTTCCTGTCGGGCTACAGTCTTAGTAGCCTACTGAACAGATCCTCTCCTAATGGTGATAAGAGCTTGAATTTGCTCCTCCACCTTGCCGGGTTAACAGAGAGATGAACGAGGGGATTTGCTCTAAATTATGTGATTGGGGTAGCTATGTATTTGTACATACACGTGTAGGGCTCTTTATACACCCCCATTCTGTAGTTGTAACTTGCAACACAAGCATATCATTGTCTTGATACTTCATCAGTGAAATATACGTATAGTGAAGTATTGCTCGGCTTATGCTGTCATCAATGTACTTGATGCTTTGAGTTCAAACATGTTACTCCTCTACGTAAAGATTTGCAGGATTGGCTTTAAGGTAGTTCATGAAAGAAGTGTAAAATGATGCAAGTACATGTCCAAAAAAAAACAAAAATTGCTTTCATTGAGAGTTGAACTCAAGACCTCCCGCTTACTAAACGGGTGCTCTAACCAACTGAGCTATGAAAGCTTTGTTGGCTGCTTGTTGGAGTTTATGATTTTTACTGTAAGAAACTTGAAGTGTGTATAATTCAAGCTCTTTCCTTCAGTACCAAAAAAATAGATAAAGGCTCTTCCTTCTATATGTTTTCTGCGGAATCACTCTCCAGATTCGATTTTCCATTAATTTCAATCTGAGGTGTAGCCACTCAATAGTACAATCCTCAAACTAAGAGGCCCAAGTTCTCTTTAGCACAAAATGTTGTGGAACAATGCCGGCTGCACTTACTGATTTTAATTGAAGACACTAAGTTCCCTCGAGAAAACTTATTGTTTGGAAGAATCAACTTTTACATTAGTTAAGTTTCTCTTTCCTTGTTAAAATGGTCATAGCACATAGTTTGTTAAGATCTTAGTTATGGTTCCACGAAGTAGGAGGGAAATATAGTTTTGTTGCTTTTTTTTTTTTTGGGTGAAAAGTTCATTATATTAAGAGGCCAGAGAACAGGCCAAAACTGCTTTCTCAGAAAAAAAACATACAACTGAAGAGTCTTAAACCCCTGCTTATCCTAACCCAACCAGGAGAGGAGCACAACAGTGGGAAGACAACACAAAAGATCTACAGTCCCAGGACAAAACCCTGAGACAAAGGGACCTATAGAACATTCAGAGGGCAGGGGCACACTGAAAAGAAGTAAACAGAAAAGAAGAATTTGCTGGAATACTTTTCATTGATAGAAGAAGGGAAATATATACACAATTACATAGCAACCTACTGATTATATCACTCCTATAATCATGCTATCATTCCTACATATCTGCTGTCAATATATGCCAACTATAATCAAGATATACATAAGGAAAACTGATATTTACAACTAATGCTGAGATATTGCTGAGTTGACTTTCCAACACTCCCCCTCAAGTTGGAGAGTGGATGTCTTGCACTCCCAACTTGCGAATCATAGGCATGAATGCCTCCTTTCCCAAAGCCTTAGTTAGAACATCGGCTAATTGATTCATAGAACTCACAAATCTTGTTTCAACAGAACCATCTTGAATTTTGTCTCTTATATAGTGACAATCCATCTCTATATGCCTTGTGCGTTCGTGGAAAACCGGATTAGCTGCTATATGTAACGCAGCCTTATTGTCACAATATAACAACGCAGCTTCTTGATGTAAAACTTTCAAATCTCTAAGCAAATACCGCAGCCATGTTAATTCACAACAGGCTCCGGTCATTGCACGATACTCTGCTTCAGCTGAAGAGAGAGAGACTGTTTTCTGACGCTTCGATCGCCATGAAATTAAAGAAGGGCCTAAGAACACACAATATCCTGTAGTGGATCTTCTTGTAAGTGGGCAACCTGCCCAATCCGAGTCACAAAATGCTCTCAGCCGGAGATCACTAGTTGAGGAAAAGAACAAGCCTTGCCCAGGAGCAGATTTCAGATAACGAACAACTCGTAAGGCTGCCTCCCAATGAGCCTTTCGAGGCAGATGCATAAACCTGCTCAAGATATGGACAGAATACGTAATATCTGGCCTTGAAACTGTGAGGTATATCAATCTACCAACCAAACGCCTATATCGCCCTGGATCTTTAAGTGGCTCACTCTTATCAGACAATTTCAATCCACGCTCCATGGGTGTATCAATGGGGGCTGCTCCTAACAACCCTGCATCCTTAATGATTTCCAACGCATATTTACGTTGAGAAATAAAGATGCCTTTCCTAGATGAGGAGATCTCAATACCAAGGAAATATTTCAAGTTTCCAAGGTCCTTAAGGCGAAATTTATTATGCAGAAACTTCTTGATACCAGCTATACTCACAGGATCATTACCAGTAATTAAAATGTCATCAACATATATCAAAAGGGCGGTAAAAGACTTGCCTTGATTTCTGGTGAAGAGAGAGTAGTCTGCTCGAGATTGTATAAAACCAGCAGAACGAATAGCTTCTGAGAATTTAGAGAACCACTGCCGGGAAGCTTGTTTTAAGCAGTACAAGGACTTATGTAACAGGCAAACCAAGTGCTCCTCCCCCTGTCTCCGAAGCCCAGGCGGTAGAGACATATAAATTTCTTCATCAAGGTCGCCATGAAGGAAGGCATTGTTGACGTCTAACTGATGAAGCGACCAACCACGGGAAGCAGCCAATGCAAGCAGGCAGCGGACTGAAATGATTTTGGCAGTGGGAGAGAAGGTGTCTTGGTAATCAACACCCTCCAATTGTGAGAAGCCCTTCGCCACTAGCCGTGCTTTGTACCTCTCGATAGAACCATCTGACTTGTGCTTGATTTTGAAAACCCAACGGCAGCCAATTGGGATTTTTCCGGGGGGAAGAGAGGTGAGGGACCAAGTACCATTAGCCTGCAGTGCATCCAATTCTAATTTCATAGCTTCACGCCATTCGGGAAGAGAAACAGCCTCCGAATAGGACTGAGGTTCTGTCACAACACTGATTTGAGCTATAAAAGATTGATGTTCAGGGGCATATCGATGATAAGAAACGTAATTGGATAGAGGATACCTGGTGCCTTTAGTCGGACCCGGAAACAAGAAAGAAGACTGGTCTGGAGTAGACAACGCAACTTGAGAGCAGATATAATCCTTCAACTTCACCGAGGGAACGGTGGGACGGCTGGAGCGACGAAGAGGCTCAACCAAGGGCGCTGGTGGTTCATGGTCTGGTATGTGCGTCGGTGGTTCAGGTGCTAGTAAGGGCGCCGGTGGTTCATGGTCCGGATTGGGTGCCGCAAATGGCACCGACGGTTCTGGATGGGTTGGAGAAATCACTGGCACGGATGGAGATGGTGACAATATGGATAGTGAAGGCGAAGGCGGAGCCGGAAGTTTGGAGCGGTGGGTGTAGGTCCGAAGATCGGTAGGCCGTGGAGAAGAGGACGGCGCAACTTCTGGATTTGGAAAGGAAGAAGGCGCGCTGGGATTTGGTGAAGATGGAGTGACTAGATCGCTGGGATTTGATGCATGAATCGGTGTGGGATTGGATGCGACAAGCTGGTCGTTGGACGGAGAATGATGTTGTGACGGAGAAGAAGAAGTGGGAACATGATTTTCCAGATTTGGTGCGACTGATTTTGTGGTGGAGGAAAGAGAAAAAGAATCGGCTGGGTCATGGATTGGATTGGGAATTGGGCTTGAAGAGTGGCCCAAAGGAGAGGTATTGTGGACAGATTCAATGGAGGCATAAGGGAAGACAGATTCATGAAAGAACACATCTCGGCTCGTAAAAACTTTTTTGGTTGAAAGATTGTATAATTTGTAAGCCTTTTGGCCAACGGGATAACCAATAAAAATACAAGCCACAGCACGATAATCGAATTTATGCGAAGTGTGGACATTGGTAGCATAAGCTAGACAACCAAACACACGAAGATGATGGTAAGGAGGTGGTTTTGAGTAAAGGCGCTCAAATGGAGTCTTGAAAGAAAGAAGAGGTGTAGGTAAGCGATTGATGATGTGAACAGCATGAAATGCACAATCTCCCCAAAATTGAATAGGGAGTTGAGCATGAAATTTCAAGGCTCGGGCAACTTGTAAAATGTGGCGATGTTTGCGTTCCACAACCCCATTTTGTTGCGGGGTGTAAACGCATGAATGTTGAAAAATTACACAATTTTCATTGAAAAATGATCGAAGTGAAAGTAACTCGCTACCATTGTCACTGCGAAAAACTTTTATACGAGATGTGAATTGAGTGACAACATAGCTAAAAAAACGTTTTAAAATCGATTGTGCTTCATCTTTGTGTCTCATTAAAAAAATCCAAGTGAATCTTGTGTAATCATCAACAATAGTGAGAAAGTAATGAGCACTAGAAAGAGAAGGATGTTTATAACGACCCCAAATATCACAATGGATTAAATCAAACGGTTTTTCAGTTGAGATGGAACTAACACCAAAAGGCAAGCGATGTTGCTTAGCCAATGGACAAATGGGACAAGCCTCAATAGGTTGAACTGAAAGATTTAAGAAGTTCTTAGCAATGAAATTTAAAGGAGAATGAGAAACATGACCTAGACGGCTATGCCAGAGGTCAGTAGAAGAGATGGTGAGGTTGCAGGTTGGTTGATGGTTGAATGATGGAGGAAGATTGGGTTTGGTTTTCTTCGTCGCTAATGCCGTCAAGTAATATAGCCCATCGCGCTGCTTACCCAAACCAATAATCCTCCTTGTAGCCAGATCCTGCAAAACACACCAATAAGGGAAAAATGTCACTGAACAATTCATGCCTCTCGTTAATCGACTCACAGACATTAGATCAACTTTGAATGTTGGCACACATAACACATCATGCAAATAGTACACAGAATTCAGAGGCAAGGAACCCTTAGCAACAATATTAGCCTTTTCTCCACTAGGCAACAATACCGGAGGCAATGAACAATTTTTATCTCTATGTAACAGTGAATTTTGAGATGAAGAGATGTGATCTGTCGCGCCGCTGTCAATGATCCAACGGCGGGAAGTGACCTTAGATAAGGCAGCATTGGCTTGTGAATTATTAGATCCTTTCTTATTCAAAATAGCCAAAATTTCTTGAACTTGTTGCTTGGAGAGAGGATTGCAATCGGAGGAACCGTCTTGTTGAATAGACTGATTGAACACTATCATCAAGGCCGGATGATCGGGATGATCAATGAAAAATGATTTGAAATTTTGATTTCCCATAGAGATGTGATTGAGGATTGTTGTACGAGATATAGAGTACAACAGGATATAAAGCTAGGAGAAAATTTTTGCACAGAGATAAGGTGCAGCGGCTAGAGTCAGGATTTTAGTCCTGCTCTGATACCATAAAAAGAAGTAAACAGAAAAGAAGAATTTGCTGGAATACTTTTCATTGATAGAAGAAGAGAAATATATACACAATTACATAGCAACCTACTGATTATATCACTCCTATAATCATGCTATCATTCCTACATATCTGCTGTCAATATATGCCAACTATAATCAAGATATACATAAGGAAAACTGATATTTACAACTAATGCTGAGATATTGCTGAGTTGACTTTCCAACACACACATCATTTTGCAGCACACGAACAAGGGATGGTGGCCAGAGGGGTACTTGAGGATGTATTTGTTGCTCTTAATAGAATAGGAAGATGAGATGGGAATCTCGGCAGAATTTCGATGCCTTTTGTTCTCTTATTCATCCTTAGCATACTATAACCTGGCGCCCCGTTATCCTTTGAAGTATAAAACTATATCCTAGTGAAGGTGACATGCAATCTGTTCTGGTGACTTCCTTCAATCGGAAAACTGCAACAGCACCTTCTGCAGTTTCAAAGACTCACTAACATGAGATTTCCTGCTACTGATAACCCATTTAGTGCAAAAAACTAGACTTTTTTAGGTTTAGTATATACTTTTGCAATCAATAAGACAAGAGAGCCAAGGGAGAAGATATGGTTTCTTTTGCAATCCCCTTTTGCTAATACATGAATAGAATCTTTTATTGTTCCTTAGTGGTGTGAAAGACAACAGAGCTAAGGGAGTCAAGATATGGTTTCTCCCATTCCTACTAGTGTTAAGAAGGTATGGGATAAGTGGAATCTACGGGGCTTTGTCATCGTGAGCCTCTCATTGCAAGTCATCTTAATTCTTGGCGCACCCTTCAGAAAGCGAACACCCAACATATGTCTGAGCTTGGATATTTGGTCCGCTTACCTTCTTGCGGACTGAGCAGCTAATTTTACAATTGGATTAATCGCAAACAGCCAGGGCGATAATCCATTTGTTCCAAGCCCCGACAATACTGGTGGTTTGAATAGTGATCTTCTGGCGTTTTGGGCTCCTTTTCTTTTGTTACACCTTGGTGGTCCAGACACCATAACCGCACTTGCTCTGGAGGATAACACATTGTGGCTAAGGCACTTATATGGGCTCTCGTCCCAGGTTATAGCTGCGGTTTATGTCTTCATTCAATCATTTCCCCGAAACAAGCTTTGGCTTCCAACAGCACTCCTATTCCTTGCAGGAATCATCAAATATGCTGAGCGCACAAAAGTGCTTTGTATCATGCAAGCTTGGATAACTTTAAGGAATCCATGCTACAGAAGCCTGACCCTGGACCCAATTATGCCAAGCTCATGGAGGAATACTCTTCAAAAAGAGATGCCAAGCTACCAACTCATATAGAACTGACAGCAGAGCGCAGCAAAGATTCAAGGACTAGTACTTATGTAGTGGAAGATGGTGATATGCAGAATAATGTTGCACTGATTCGGCATGCCTCTCACTTCTACAACATATTCAAGGGTCTTATTGTGGATCTCATTTTTAGCTTTGAAGCGCGTTTGGAGAGCCGTGAGTTTTTCAATGCCAGAAGTGCAGATGAAGTGTTCAAATTAGTTGCAACCGAGCTCAACTTTATATATGAAGCTATTTTCACTAAGGTCGTTGTTGTGCATTCTCTATGGGGGTGCATATTTCGGGCTATATCATTTGCTGCAGTAATCATAGCTCTTATATCATTCCATAAAATAGATAAACATGACTTTCATGGGTTTGATGATGGAATTACCTATACCTTGCTTTCTGGTGCCATAATCCTGGATGCTATAGCTACTCACATGGTTATATTCTCCGATTGGACTGTTGCTGTTTTTCCGCCGGCCTGGAAAGACTGTTGCGTAGGCATTCTACTGGGAAAGTACATTGATCTCAAGCATTCTTCTTGGTACTCTTCTAATGCTGCAAATCCATGTTTTGAGTGGTGTAGACGGCTTTTATTTCGAAGGTGGTATGCACATGTCTCCGGATTCAACTTGATACACTTTTCACTAAAGGACACTGATTCGGTCGCGATCAAAATTATCTCCTTTTGGGGTCTTAAGGATCTTCGATATAAGATCAAATATCAGTCCACTAAGCCACTCACTAAAGAGTTGTGGGAATAGTTGCGAGGTAAGTCGACGCTCGCAGATGATCCAGAAACTGCCAGGAGACCAAGTACAGCCAGAGGTGATTGGATTTTACAGGACAGTGATTGGAGTATATCTATAGATTGTCATAAATTACTACCTTATGTTGTTGATGTTGAATTTGATCAGAGCATTCTGCTGTGGCACATTGCTACTGAGTTTTGTTATAATCTTGACAAGGATGAAGAAGCATACAAGAATGTTCTCCCCAAGATCACACATTGTAAGATCATGTCCGATTATATGGTATATCTCTTAGTTATGCAGCCCACTATGATGTCTTCTGTAGCAGGAATTGGACAAATAAGGTTCCGCGATACATGTGAAGAAGCCAAAAGGTTCTTCAGCAGAAGGGAACTAGGACCACAAGTGCAACAAAGAGTGGCATGTGTAACACTCCTCGAGGTCAATACAGATGTTGAACCGGTAACTGTCAAAGGCGATAGAAGTAAGTCGGTGTTGTTTGATGAATGCATTCTGGCCAAAGAACTCATGAAGTTGAATGAAAAGAAATGGGAACTCATGAGTGAAGTTTGGGTGGAACTGCTATCATATGCTGCATGTCATTGTAGAGCAAATGACCATGTTCAGTTGCTGAGCAAAGGTGGAGAGCTTGTGACTTTTGTTTGGTTAGTGATGGCTCACTTTGGCGTAGGGGAGCAGTTCCAGATCAATGAGGGTCATGCCAGAGCAAAACTCATCGTGGGGAAGTAAACCTAGACTGGTTTACATCTTGGTAATGGTATCTATCTTTTTTTTTGGGGGAGATTGTAATGTGTTGAACCAACCCTTCTGGTTTAGTGTGAATAAAACATATCTTCCTAGTTTTTTAATTTTTTTTAAAGAACAACCCTCAATGAGGGGGTTTATTAAGGTATACGACTTGAGTCGTACAAGAGGGCATCCAGAATAATTTCCGGAGCGGTGAAGACCCATTCGGTGCTATTACAAGATTCATAGGCATGGGAAACCAACCTATGAGCAACTCTATTACAACACCTAGGTGTATGAATACGCCTAAAAGAAGTATTAGACTCTAACATGAACTTTATGTCTTCAATGAGAGAACCCAATGGAGAGATCTTCTGTTTCCTTGTGGAGGCACCACTGCACTGCCATGAGGCAGTCCGACTCTATTACAGCTGATTCAACTTCGAGAGAGAGAAGCAGCTCAATGCCATCTTTGATTGCAAGTAGCTCGGTATGAGCAGCTTCACGAACAGCAGGGTAAAACTTGCTGTATGCTGCCACAAAACGGCCTCTCTCATCTCGAATGATACCACCACTACCACCCTTTGAGTCATTAGCTAAAAACGAACCATCAGTGTTGAGTTTGAGATCACCTTGAACAGGAGGCAGCCAGTAATTTCTTGTAGGTGATTTACATACCTTCTCAGCAGTATCCAGTTTACTTTTCGCTTTGAGGTACTCCTCTAACCTTGACAAAGCCGATGCCACAATCACAGGGCTAGGGTTTGGGGAGTCACGCCATAGTTTGTCATTGCGATTATACCACAAGCTCCAAATAATCATGAGGAGTTGATCGAAACGAGCTTGTGGAAGTTGAGTTGCCATACCTAACATCCACTCCTTGAAGTTGAAGGAAGGAGTGACTGGAACATTGACGTGAAAAGGAGGAGCAGCAGGAATAGCACTGGCAGTAGGGCATTGGCACATTAGATGCCCTAGGGTTTCCACAGGATGATTGCATAATAACCAGGACATGTCTCCTTCATAGCCTTTGAGATGGAGTCTATCACGTGTAGGTAATATTTTGTTGCAGCCTCTCCAAACACAAACTGCAACTTTACCTGGAATTTTGGCAGACCAAAGAGCACGCCATAGAGCACCGTATGCATTGTTCATAGACGAGGAAGAAGGTTGGCTGCCTAGAACGATATCCCTTGCGATCCAGTAGGCCGATTTGACTGAGAAGTAACCTTTCCTCTCCATCTTCCGAGTAGCCCGGTCATAGCAAAACCTAGAACTCAATGGAATGGTGAGTATAGCTTGAACTGTTTGAGCAGGAAACAAAGCAGTAAGTGTGGTCTCATCCCATCTCTTGGTACCCGGAACAAAGAGCTCGGAAACTTTATTGAGGGGACAATCAATAGGCTTAACCAGAGAAGAGGAAGGAAGAAAAGGGATCCATTCATCATCCCATATATTAACCTGTCCTGAGCCAATTTTCCATAGCAAGCCACTCTGGATGAGAGGTTTTGCCTCCATCAAAGATCTCCATGAATAAGAAGGGGAGTCCCCCATGGTAGCCTGTAAAATAGAAGAGTGAGGATAATAAATAGCTTTGTAAACTCGAGCTATCGACAAGGAGGGAGACGACATGATCCTCCAAATTTGCTTAGCTAACATCGAAAGGTTGTGTGCATAAAGGTTTTTGAAACCCATACCACCTTCACGTTTAGTAAGGCACATACGATCCCAAGAGCGTCAATGAATTTTCTTTGAGTCTTCGGAGCTTCCCTAAAAAAAATCACAAAAAAGTTGTTGTAGATCATCACAAAGACCTTTGGGAAGTAGGTAACAACTCATGGAATAGGTTGGAATAGTTTGAACAACAGCTTTGATCAATATTTCTCTCCCTGCCGAGCTAAAGGCTTGGTCCTCCAACTGACCAATTTGTTAGTGATTTTCTCACGCAAGAATTCAAACATTGCTGTCTTCAATCTACCAACATGGATCGGTAATCCTAGATAGTTGCCAATCTCTTTGATGCACTGTACTCCCAGAACCGATGCCAACTTGTGTTGATCCCTCGCATGAACATTCTTACTGAAAATGACGCTAGATTTATCGAGTTTATTTTCTCCCCCGAAGCTCGCTCATACACCTATAGAATTTCACGCACTGGTAACATTCCGAGTCAGTGGCTTCACTAAATAAGAAAGCATCATTAGCAAAGAGAAGATGATGGAGAATGGGAGCTCTCGGACACATGTTCACACCTTTCCAATTCCATAAGTTCACGGCATGTCCAATCAAAGCAGAGATGCCTTCACCACATAAAATAAATAGGTAAGAAGATGGAGGATCACCCTTCCGGATTCCTCGACTTGGAACAATATATCCAGTAGGGTCTCTATTGAGAAGAATAGAATAGCTCACTGTTTGTAGGGTGCTCATGACAATTTTGATCCACTGCCTATCTAACCCTAGCCTTGTCAAGATAGCTTCAACAAAAGACCACTCAAGCCTGTCATAAGCTTTACTAATGTCAATTTTGAGTGAGAAACAACCTTCCCCTGAGCTTCGTCTAAGACGATGCATGTAATGTGTAACCTCAGTAGCTACCAAAGTATTGTTCGAGATAATTCTTCCGGGATGAAAGCACTTTGTAGAGGGGAGATGATATCCAGAAGATGCACCTTAAATCGATTTGCTAGAACTTTCGACCCTATTTTGTACACCACATTACATAATGCTATAGGGCGAAGATCCTTTATTGTTTTGACCTCTTTCACCTTCGGTATCATAGTCAAATGCGTGAAGTTGGAGTTGTTCGGGATACTACCTATAGAAAGAAACTCACGAACAGCCAAGTAAACATCGTGATGGACAATGTTCCAATATTTTTGGAAGAAGAAATGGGACATACCATCTGGTCTCGGTGCCTTTGAGGGGTGCATTTGAAAGAGAGCTTTATTTATCTCCGCATCCGTGTAAGGTTGAGATAATTGCAACTTTATATCATTCGAGACGCAAGGCCTCACTGCTGCCAGTACCTGCTGGAGGGCCTCATCATCGATAGGAGAAGAGGTGAATATATCCTCATAATAGTCAGTAAGGGCTTTAGCAATCTGTGGTTGACTGTCTTGCCTAACTCGTTGAGCATTCTCTATACCAATAATACGATTCCGATTGTGCTTGTGAGAACCACGCCTAAGAAAATATGGAGTATTGCCATCCCTATCTCTAAAGAAAATAACTCTAGACCTCTGCCTCTAGTAGATTTCTTGTTGATGAAGCAACTCATTATATCGGCCATGCAAGATCTTTAACTAGTTATAACCATCTGTTGAGTGAGGTTGATGTTGCAGGGTAGTAGTCTTGTCTTGTACCAGTTGCATCTTCGTTTCACGTTGAGCAAAAACTCCACAGGGCCATTCCACAAGTTACTTTCCTGTAGCCTCGATCTTGACACCAACTTGACCAAGAGCGTTTCCGGTGGAGGGCAGACCCCTGCCTTTCTCAATCACGCTGGAACACTCCGGATGAGTGGCCCACATCTCCTCAAATCGAAAGGGCCGAGGTCCTCGATGCCTAACAAAAGGGGTAGCATGGATTTCTAGTATAAGCGGGTTGTGATCCGATCGGCTAAGAGGTAGAGTGATTAGTCGCGAGTAGGGATACATTGCTCTCCAAGAAACAGTTTGAACAACATGATCCAATCTTTCCCGAGTTTGATGTTTGAACCATGTGAAGGTGTTTCCCCAGTATCTCATATTGTGGAGCTCACAATCAACCAAACAGGAGCGGACATTATGAAGAGCAGTATTACTACGCAGCGGGCCTCCTGATTTTTCCTCGTTACTCAAAACTTCATTGAAGTCCCCTATAACAATCCAGGGGATGGATATTTGGCGAGAAAAAATTCAAAGGAGGTCCCATGTACGAACCTTGTCTTCTAGATTCGCATAACCATACAAGCAAGTAAGTCTCCAATGTTCATTGGAACTAGGCTGACCAATTTCCTCATCTATATGGTTGGTAGAGTAGTTGCGCAGCTTGATCAGGATATCATTCTTCCAAAACAATGTGAGACCTCGAGAATCTAAGTCTCGTTCCTTATTGTAGACTCCATTAAATCCCAATTTGACTCGGAGATCTTCAAGATGGCTAGCTAGGCTGACAAAAAAATCAGACTAGGTTTACTTATTTTCAGCATCGACAACAGGGCATCCCGAGTTTCATTGTTGACAATATCGCGATGCTAAGACGTTGAAACCTAGCATGTTAGAGAGGGATGGAGCCGACAGCCCTGGGCCATCGAGGAAACTTGGTTACCAACGATGCTGGAGAGCTAGGCTTGGCTAGGTTTTTTTCCTCGTATACCTTAATATCGGGTAATTCGTCTGTAACTATTAATGGTGGGGAGTGTGGGAAAATGATATTGAATGTGGGTTTCACACTTGCTCTCTCTATCATTTGTCCCATTTGAAATACACGGGAGGTGTGTTGGTTGAGTGCTAGAAGTTATAGTTCAACTAACTAGCAAGTGGGCATTTACTCTTGTGTCTACCCACAACCAAACGTACGTTGGAGGTTTGAGTGAATATAGAGAGATAATAGCAAAGTTGTTTGGTGTATGGGTGTTGTTAGGGTAGAAAGAAAATAGTCTCTGGTTTACTTTTTTTTAAGCAGAGAGGCTCTTCTTTGTCTTTTAGCTTTTTCTATCTGTAAACCCACCATTTTGATAATGAAAGAATCTTCCGCTGCTTCGTAGACGTAGGCTATTGCTGAATCACGTATATCTTGTGTTCTTATTTATTATTTATGATATCTTAATGTGTTGCTTGGGTTGTTACTGTATTTTGATTCTCTATTTAGTTTGTTCATCTATGAAGTTGTTTGGTCATTTGGTGTTGTTTCGGACGACAAATGAGATTTGTATCTTCCTTGTAGTTTAGTTGTGTAGTTTAGCTACAATACTAAAAGAATCAAACACATGACATATGCAAACAAGTAATAAATAACCGACATACTTGTTATAGGATATTTGATGTTCCTAGTTATGGTGGAGATTACAGGATATGGCAAGTATAACTTATCCAATATTGTAATAGGATTACTTTCCTGATTGTACCTCTTATACTCTCATATATATAGGAGTTGCTCCTTCATTAATAAAGTTACAGAATTCATTGCTTCAAACTATTCTCTTCATATTCTTATTTCCTAAAATACATTATCATCACGAAGCCCTAAAATTGAGCACTGCCGCCGACTGCAACAACTGCTGTGATCCCGAAGAAAAAAGAGGAAGAAAAAGAATTGTTCTGTAATAAAACAACAAGTAAGTTTTATATACTCAGCTTTGTCTTTTTCAAAATAACCTACTCTTTTGGGAAATTTGAATTTTTCTGTAGGGATTTCGGGATAACATCCTATCCCTCCTTTCTACACCGCACCTTTCTTGAAGGTGGGCATTCTTGGAACTAAGAGTGTTCCCACATAAACTAAGAGCGTTCATGAGTGAACCAAGAGCGTTCACAAAATCGATTGAACAAAGAATGTTCATAAAAGCATCGATTAAAACGAACAAAGAGAGTTCGTAAGACCATATACATCAAAGTGAAGGTCTAATCCAAATATTATATTGGAAAACAAATTAGTTGTCGAGGAAGTCTCTAACGACTGCGAAACTAATACATCTTCTGTTTTCTCATGGTGTTTGATATGCAAAAGTGCATTGACACCATGCTCCCGGATCTAAAAGAGAAGTGGAATAGCATGTGGTTTTCCGACTTCAAGCAAATTGCATCAATCAACTATGAGATGCTTAAGCTTAGATCCATGCTCCAATTATGCAATTGTAGAGCAAAATTTGATCGAGAAAATCCTCTACATAATCATAATTCAAGGCAAGTTGGAACTAAGAGTGTTCACTATGCGAATTATGAAAGCGCATCAAGAGAATAGCGCAAGGGGCGGAACCCTTAAGTTAAGGGAATCTTGATGAGACAGTTTTTGGTCTCCTCCACCGCCCACACAAGGAAGGACGCCATAAGTTGGCGCATGAAGGTCATGATCAATGACCATGATAGAGGAAGCACCGGCCATAGAGGCCGTGGTGACCAAGGAAGCCATGGAGGCTGAGGTACCAATGCCAAGAGAGGCCAAGATAAGACGCATGATGTTTCTCGAATCAAACGAGTTGTTTATTCTCAAAATGTATGAGAAGTTAGATTTCGGAAGCTTTGGGTCAATAGGTATTGATTACCATTGATAAGAAATAGATATGAGGGGTCTATGTATTTCCAAGATCATCATCGTTATATTGAAACCACCCAATCCGAATCTACTTGATCCTTGAACACATCAGTTTTCGGAACTGTTTTCTGCATACTATTGTACAAATTATTCGACCTAACTACAGGTCTCAAAAAATTATGAAAATTTGCAGAAGTGTTCATGTACGTGTCTAGTTTGGGTATACAAAATTTCGTTGCATTCCGACACACCAATAATTCGGAAGAAAATCAACAAGCAAGTATGCTCAGATTTTACGAATTGTAAGGATCAAAGAAACAACGAAGCAGAAGATAGAGATGGACCAGAGGCTAATCTCATTAAGGCAAACTTCAAAATTGGCAGAGACTCAATTGCTGAGATACTGGATTTTGATTAGAGCTTTATGTTTTCCATTAATAAAGGCATATGGCCTAAGTGTTATTATTAACATTGTAATTCGTCAAATTTCTGGATTAGTAAACTTTGATGTAACTCGTTGGCATTATTAATAAAGGTATTGTTTTGGCTTATTAATAATAGGTTTGTCTACATTTTCTGTGTAATATACATGTTTTGTGGTTGCTACAAACCTATCGTCTACTAGGACTCACCTTAGTAACTTGTGATGTCTAGGACAAGAGATTTCGATAAAGGTATTTGAGCGGACTTTATGTCTCACCTACATTGATCTCTCTTCACCTGGTCATAAGTGAAAAGAGCTACCCAAACGACTTTAGATGTCCTAGCAAACTTACAAATTCGTCCATGTATCTATTGGGATAGCTAAGAGTGCTATAAATCCCCAAAATCGCAGAAAACAGAATCTGCTGCACTATCAGCCATCTACGACAACTGACTGGGAATTTTCCAGAAATATTCTGTGACGACCCGAACCAGAATCAGCAGAACGACCAGCTATGTACGTGAGTTACCGCGTAGTCACTGGTATCCGACGGTTGTTTGGAATCGCCAAGCTTGTTAACGACTTAATTATTGGCCGAGAATTGGAGCTGGGTCTCTTCTCGAGAGTCGTTGTACGTGTGATTACGAGTTTGTGGGCGGTTCCGGATCGTTATTTGGACGACCGAGGAATTAATTATGAATATTTGAAGTTCAGATTTAAATGGCGGGTTTGTTCGCGACTAAATTACCGGACGAGAATTTGGTCTCGGCTTCTTCACGGAAGTTGTTCGGAATTTAATTTCGAGTTTGTGGAAACTTCCGGAGCATGATTTGGAGTTACGAGGAATTAGTTGCGAATTTTGCCGTTTGTTGATTATTTAGTCGATTTAATGTGTGTTGCTTTGAAGGGTTGACTTTTTATTCGATTGGCCGATATGTTTGACTTTGGGTGATTATTGAAGAGTATGTTGAGACGAGTTCGTGGCCGCGAGAATTATCGGAATCGGAATCACGACGAGAAAGTTACGCGCGTTTCAAGTTTACCGAAATGGATAAGCATGAGTTTCCTTTTTGGGAAAGGCTATAAATAGAAGTTTCCATACTGGGAAAGTCAACACTTTCCATAAATAGGTTTGACCGAGTTGACCGAGTCAACTCGGTGGAGAGAGGGAGAGTTCGACGGGATGCACGGTGGCTCCACGGTGGGTGACGTTTCCGGCCACCTCTTGGCTCGGGACTTGATCCATTTGATGCGCCGTGATCTCCCGAGTCTACCCATGGTCACCGTTGACGGCGAGGCTCGCCGGAATTGGAGGAGAAATCTGGCCAAAAATGGAGGAAACTTTGTGAATTCGGGTGTATGGTTTTAGGCCGAATTGAGCTACAACTTTGAGTGGGCTTTGAAGCTCTCATCCCCTTGATGCTCCCCTGTAAGTTTCGTGTTTCAATTCGATGTGTGCAAGGAGAATTTTGGATTGGAAATTTGTGTGTTCATTCGGTTTTTCATGAAATTGACCATGTTAGAGTGAGAATTGGACTTCGGTGCAGTTGACAAAGTTGCTCAGTGGGTGATTTTGAGTGGAACAAGGGTAGCTCCGCCGTGAAATTCTCCGGTCAACAGTGGCGCCGCCGTGGACGGCGGTCAACGTCGGTCAACGGCGGTCAATGGTCAAAGTTTGACTTTTTTTGGACTTTCGGCAAGTCGCATGTCATTTGACTCGAAATCGCGCCCCGATCGCAGTGGGGAGGTTCGTTTTTCGAGTTGAGCGTCCGAACGTAAAGCGAGGTATTGTGGTATACATATGCGGATTTTCGACGATTCGTCGACTTTGGATTTCGTGTTTCCGAGAACGGTGGTTTCTCGTGGTTTGATTTGTATTGTCGGATTATGATTTTGAATATTGGACATTGTGAATATTCAGGGGTTCGTGATCGTTGTTTTGGCGAGGGACTTTCCGCCGGATCACGGGTTAACGCGATACGCGTTACGCCAGTCTGTGAGTGGACATTTCTTTTCACGGAAACTTTGCGAGTCTTTTATATGATTTTCGATGTTGAGCATGTTTTCGAGATTGTGATTATTATGAGCATATGTTTTACGATTATACGATTATGCTTATACGGATATACGTATACAAGTATACATGCATTTATATGCTGATTATTGCATTTGCATTGAAATGTTTATGATTTGGTTTACACAGAGTACAGTCGTAGTTTATGTGGTTGTATCGATACACACGCATCCCGGCTGATCCCCGAGGGTGCCTACCAGGGGGGAACTGTACCTTGTGCCGATGTAGTTCCGGGTGGGTACAGATGTCTGTTTCTTGTGCCGATGTAGTTCCGGGTGGAAACAGATACCCTGACCTGAGGCCTTTCTGGCTCGAATCACGTGTGGGTCTGGGATCCCGTGATTCGGACTGTACTAGCATGGTGTGTGTCCATGAGCGACCCCGTGGGATTTTTACTTGCATGCTCTGTACACTGGAGGAGTTTTGCAGTTCAGGCTCTGGTGTCGCACGTCGTGGTCGGAGGCATAGTGCTCGAGCTACTTTGTTTCATCCAGTAGGTTTATTGTTCTACCTACTGTGGTATGTGTATATGATTATGTGTTAGAAGTCGCTCTGAGCTTCCTATTGTATATGTTATACGATTTTACTCCGGATTTTCCGTAAAGTACATATATATTTACTACTTTACTTTACTGTGGATATATTGAGAAATCCGGATGGGATTGGTGCCCACGGTTTGCTTTTTGTGGCATAGGATGAAGTGTGTTTTCAGGGTGCAGGTAATGGTAATTCCACGTTAGTAACGAAACTCTGCCCAAATTTCGAAATTTTTTTGTTGGTTCGTGTTTTCGAAGGGGTTTAATTCCGATTTAGGAAGCTAAATCGGGGTTGGGTCCTTTCAGTTTGGTATCAGAGCATTAGGTTATAGGTTCTGTAGACTTCTGTAGTCGTGTTTACTAAGGATATTTGAGAATGTACAGCATGTCTGGAATGGTGACCCGACCGGCCGGCGGATAATCATCAAATTCCGGGTGTTGTGTGCTTTCAAATATTTGAAGTTCCATGATTACGTTCCACTTGTTGTGAACGGTATTGTATTCAGTAGGATGCCTCCTGACGTGCTTTCCGTGTCGTTTCGGTTGTGGATCCTATTGGGGATCAATCGACGCGTGATTCGCCAGTGAACAGTGGATTCAGATGAGTATTCAGAGTTCAGAGAATTGTGTGGCACGGTTTACCTGGGGATGTGTATATGAGCGTCTACATGTTGCCTCAGAGCTGAGATTTGTGGCAGTGATGTTTGCCTGAGTCAGATTGTTGTGTTTGGTAGGCTATTATTGTGTGAGTTCCGGTTGCAACTCCATGGCCTACATTCAGGGTGTTGTTTAGACGGTAATGGTTTAATCAGACTATCCAGCAATCATATGTGGAGTTTTTACCCACCTGAGGCAGAGATGCAGTGTTCACATGTTTGTTCATGTTTGTACGTGTTATGCGGCTTCAGAGGGAGCTATGCACGAGGTTCGAGATGAGTTTGAACCTGAGCATCAGAGAGAGTCTGATTGTTGTGCCTCGAGACATCCGTGAGGATCTTAGTGTGTTGCACTCAGTGGCGAGGCTATTATGAGGGAAAGATGTACACGGTTTTCGATGTGACGGTTTGAGGAAAGTGGATTCAGTAGTGAGATTTTGATGAGGTTGAGTTCTGTCACCTCGGGATCAGTGACTTCATCAGATTGTGGCCTTTTCGATTATGTTGGGGGTCATTAGATCAAGCAGAGAATCCGTTTGACGATGGCTGTGATCGCAGAGTAGCGGACTTGCTCCTGTGGCATGAGTTTGAGCGATCATTGGTGATCCTTTCACGCAGCAGGTGTTGCGGTGATATGTATTCGAGGAGCACTTTTAGTTGCTGTTTCGGTGGCCAGGAGGGTCACGTTGCGAGGGAGCGCCTCAGCCAGCTGTTGTAGCGGTTTGACGGCTTAGAGTTTACAAGGAGATCCTCATGTTGTTCCTGAAATCTGATCAATGTACCCTTTTGACGGATCCTTCAGCAAGTCGCATATGACGTGGGCGGCTAGTTGGGCATGTTGGAGTTCGTGCCATAACCTTGTTTGAGGACAGACTTTTCTCCGAGGTTACTGTTGTTTGATATCCATGGCTATAATACCTGCATCTCCACTTCCGAGGTTTTGGAGAGTATCGTATCCATCCGGAGGTTGCGAGATCCTTGTTGGAGGATATGGCTTAGCCGTGGATCTGTTATAGCTGGACATTGTGGTTTTGGTGTGCTTGTGAGTACGGACTTACTGACGACGCATTTGGTAATGTTCGGGTGCCTCGAGGAGGAGGTTGTGTTTCGACGACCAGATTTTCCCGAGATGCTGTTTTGTGGTGATGGTCGAGCGGATGGTGGAGACGAGTTGTGTTGTTTGTGTAGCTCATGTTGTGGATACTACGGTTGCTGTGCCCGACATTGATGACATTGAGGTGGTTCCCGAGTTTTTCAGGTGTATTCCGGAGGAGTTACTAGGTATTCCTCCAGTTCGGGAGACCGATTACACCATTGAGCTTGTACCGGGCGCTTGACTCATTTTACCGATGTTTTGTCGTTCGGAGCCAGCGGAGTTGATAGAGCTACAGTTTCGACTCCAGGAGTTGCTGGAGGAGGTTTCAGGAGATTTCATGCGACCCTGCGTATTTGCGTGGTGTGCTCTTGTATTGTTTGTACGGATGATGGATGGTACAACGAGATGGTCCATTGAGTACCGAAGCCTGATTCGCTTCAGAGAAGAGTGAGTATCCTCCGCTTCAGATTGACGATTGGTTTGATCAGCTCAAGGGAGCTTCAGTCTTTTCGAGGATTGATTTCGGATCCGGATACCATCAGTGGAGGTTTGATGAGTCAGATGTGGCTATGTTGGCTTTCGGATCTCGGTGCGGACTTCATGAGTTCTTGGTCACGCTGTTGGGTTGACCAATGCTCTGTAAATCGTGTGGACTTGGTGGACCAGGTGTTCAGACGGTTTCTGGACGAGTTGCGATCATGTTCGTTGGTGACATCCTGATGTACTCAAGGAGTGAGGACCAATACCTGAAATAGTTGCAAGTGGTGTTGAGGATTTCGCGACATGATCAACTGTTTGCGAGATTCAGCCAGTGTGAGTTTTGGCCGATTAGCGTGAAGATGTTGGGCTGTGTGATGCTAGCCGAGGGAGTCGGCGTGGATCCTGACCGGTTCGAAGCCGTGTGGATTTGGAGTTGCCCTACTATTGTACCAGAGATCAGGGGTCTCTTGGGTTTGGCAAGCTTTTACCGACGACTTTGTGCAGGATTTTCCCGGATTGCTACTCTACGTTCCGGATTGACGAAGAAGGCGTCAAGTTCATGTGGTTCGATGCACGCGAGGAGAGTTGGTTACTCCTGCAGGTTGGTGACCGTTACTGCGGTTTTGACCTTACCTAACGATCGTGACGAGTTCATGGGTTATGGCGATGCTTCGAGGTATAGATTTGGTTATGTTTGATGCTGTGTAGCAGAGCGGTGGCTCATGATTCCAGGCAGTGGAACTTTGTATAGCTACATATCCTATGTATGATTTGGGTGTAGCTGCCCTTGTGTTAGCACCAGAGAGTTGGAGATACTATTGTTATGGCGTGCAGCGTGGTGTAGGGTGTACACTGACCACTGAGTTTTATCCACTTGCATTTTCGGCCAGATTTGAGCTTGAGGCAGTGTCGATAGATGGAGTCGACTGACGACTATGGCTGCACCTTTGAGTTTGTTCGGGAAAGGCTAGAGGTTGTACTTTGACCATCCGTCTGGGATGATGTTGCTGATGCATTCAGTCAAGAGTCAGGAGTTTCAGTGTTTCATGTGTGTGTGATGATGCTGAGGCTCATGATTTTTGCGCGTGTTTGGCGCTAGTGGTACGGAGAAGTGTCAGATACTTTGAGTTTACTACTCGTGACGCAACATGAAGAGCAATATAGCAGCTTATGTGTATAGAAGCCACATTTGTCGACTGGCGATGGCTAGAAGGCAGAGGTTTGCCGAGATGTGTCAGCCATTTGAGATTTCCGGTTAGACGTGGCGATTGTTGCTGTGATTGTGTGTATTTGTATGCACTTCAGTTTGTGGTACCAGTTGTTTGGCCATTGTGGATCGTATGATGAACTTAGTGTGTTTCCTTGTACTTTCGGAGATGATTTCAGTGGCAGGTTGGTATAGTCGTGCTTGACGGAGATTGTCCATTCCGTGGTGCGCCTGTGTCCCAGTTCGCTGATCGAGACAATCAGCTACGACTATGTGTTGGCGAGCTTTGCAGCGAGCATTGGGTACCAGATTACGAGTTAGTACCGGTTCTTATCCTCAGATTGACGAGCGATCTTCGAGGACTATTCAGGCCTTGGAGGGCATGTTGTGGATCTCGGTATTGCAGTTTCGGAGGATTCGGAACCAGCAGTTTTAGCTGTTCGAGATTGCTTACAGTACCAGTTTGTTGACCACTGTGATATCGACGTTGTGTGCTGTCGTTTGAAGGATAATGTTGTACTCCATTGTGCTGGAGTGAGTTTGGTTTGAGTTTGAGTGGATGTTTGATTCTGATTTTGTGGAATGTGCTACCACAGACTGTCAGATTAGCGGAAACAGATTGATAATTGCCCGAGTTCGATGTTGAGCTATGCTGATATGAGTATGTTGAATTGTGATTTGCCACGTTGTTTGATCCGTATGTGGTTATTAGGCGAGTGTGTGTTATGCCGTATAGTTCGGCGTCGCCTATAGTGTTGGCTTTTGTGTGTGGGATGTATGTTTTGTTCCGTGTGGCGGAACAGTGTTTCAGGTTTGTTATATGTTGTGTACCCTATCTGTTCCGTATGCAGAAACACTTGGCTATTGACTGGAACCAGTTTAGATTTGTGATTTGAGGGTACAAGGATTCCAGCACAGAATTATCTCCTATTGTGGAGTTTGTGATCAGAATTGTTCAGTTGAGATTGCCGTTGGTGAGTTAAGCAGTATGCAGAGGCAGTGTTCCTACTTTTAGCCAGCAGACTTGGAAATTTCGAGGTCGAAATTTTTCTAAGGGGGGTGGATTTGTGACGACCTGAACCAGAATCAGCAGAACGACCAGCTATGTACGTGAGTTACCGCGTAGTCACTGGTATTCGACAGTTGTTTGGAATCGCCAAGCTTGTTAACGACTTAATTATTGGCCGAGAATTGGAGCTGGGTCTCTTCTCGAGAGTCGTTGTACGTGTGATTACGAGTTTGTGGGCGGTTTCGGATCGTTATTTGGACGACCGAGGAATTAATTATGAATATTTGAAGTTCAGATTTAAATGGCGGGTTTGTTCGCGACTAAATTACCGGACGAGAATTTGGTCTCGGCTTCTTCACGGAAGTTGTTCGGAATTTAATTTCGAGTTTGTGGGAACTTCCGGAGCATGATTTGGAGTTACGAGGAATTAGTTGCGAATTTTGCCGTTTGTTGATTATTTAGTCGATTTAATGTGTGTTGCTTTGAAGGGTTGACTTTTTATTCGATTGGACGATATGTTTGACTTTGGGTGATTATTAAAGAGTATGTTGAGACGAGTTCGTGGCCGCGAGAATTATCGGAATCGGAATCACGACGAGAAAGTTACGCGCGTTTCAAGTTTACCGAAATGGATAAGCATGAGTTTCCTTTTTGGGAAATGCTATAAATAGAAGTTTCCATACTGGGCAAGTCAACACTTTCCATAAATAGGTTTGACCGAGTTGACCGAGTCAACTCGGTGGAGAGAGGGAGAGTTCGACGGGATGCACGGTGGCTCCACGGTGGGTGACGTTTCCGGCCACCTCTTGGCTCGGGACTTGATCCATTTGATGCGCCATGATCTCCCGAGTCTACCCATGATCACCGTTGACGGCGAGGCTCGCCGGAATTGGAGGAGAAATCCGGCCAAAAATGGAGGAAACTTTGTGAATTCGGGTGTATGGTTTTAGGCCGAATTGAGCTACAACTTTGAGTGGGCTTTGAAGCTCTCATCCCCTTGATGCTCCCCTGTAAGTTTCGTGTTTCAATTCGATGTGTGCAAGGAGAATTTTGGATTGGAAATTTGTGTGTTCATTCGGTTTTTCATGAAATTGACCATGTTAGAGTGAGAATTGGACTTCGGTGCAGTTGACAAAGTTGCTCAGTGGGTGATTTTAAGTGGAACAAGGGTAGCTCCGCCGTGAAATTCTCCGGTCAACAGTGGCGCCGCCGTGGACGGCGGTCAACGTCGGTCAATTGTCAAAGTTTGACTTTTTTTGGACTTTCGGCAAGTCGCATGTCATTTGACTCGAAATTGCGCCCCGATCGCAGTGGGGAGGTTCGTTTTTCGAGTTGAGCGTCCGAACGTAAAGCGAGGTATTGTGGTATACATATGCGGATTTTCGACGATTCGTCGACTTTGGATTTCGTGTTTCCGAGAACGGTGGTTTCTCGTGGTTTGATTTGTATTGTCGGATTATGATTTTGAATATTGGACATTGTGAATATTCAGGGGTTCGTGATCGTTGTTTTGGCGAGGGACTTTCCGCTGGATCACGGGTTAACGCGATACGCGTTACGCCAGTCTGTGAGTGGACATTTCTTTTCACGGAAACTTTGCGAGTCTTTTATATGATTTTCGATGTTGAGCATGTTTTCGAGATTGTGATTATTATGAGCATATGTTTTACGATTATACAATTATGCTTATACGGATATACGTATACAAGTATACATGCATTTATATGCTGATTATTGCATTTGCATCAAAATGTTTATGATTTGGTTTACACAGAGTACAGTCGTAGTTTATGTGGTTGTATCGATACACACGCATCCCGGCTGATCCTCGAGGGTGCCTACCAGGGGGGAACTGTACCTTGTGCCGATGTAGTTCCGGGTGGGTACAGATGTCTGTTTCTTGTGCCGATGTAGTTCCGGGTGGAAACAGATACCCTGACCTGAGGCCTTTCTGGCTCGAATCACGTGTGGGTCTGGGATCCCGTGATTCGGACTGTACTAGCACGGTGTGTGTCCATGAGCGACCCTGTGGGATTTTTACTTGCATGCTCTGTACACTGGAGGAGTTTTGCAGTTCAGGCTCTGGTGTCGCACGTCGTGGTCGGAGGCATAGTGCTCGAGCTACTTTGTTTCATCCAGTAGGTTTATTGTTCTACCTACTGTGGTATGCGTATATGATTATGTGTTAGAAGTCGCTCTGAGCTTCCTATTGTATATGTTATACGATTTTACTCCGGATTTTCCGTAAAGTACATATATATTTACTACTTTACTTTACTGTGGATATATTGAGAAATCCGGATGGGATTGGTGCCCACGGTTTGCTTTTTGTGGCATAGGATGAAGTGTGTTTTCAGGGTGCAGGTAATGGTAATTCCACGTTAGTAACGAAACTCTGCCCAAATTTCGAAATTTTTTTGTTGGTTCGTGTTTTCGAAGGGGTTTAATTCCGATTTAGGAAGCTAAATCGGGGTTGGGTTCTTTCATATTCAGCATATGAGTGACATATGGATGAAAAGGTACGGATATCTAGTTTTCAGAACTACCTCCGGATTGTCGATAGCTAATTTCTAGAAAAAGTTATACCTGTTTTACTGGACAAAGGTCAGAAACAGTGCACAATAGAATCTGATCTGCAGATCAGTTGACATCGACGACAAACTGGAATTTTTCCAGAATAAACCAACATATGTATAGCATATGGCTGAAAATATATGGACTTCTAGTTTTTAGAAATATGTCCATCTCGTCGATATCTATTTTCTAGAAAAAGTTATGCCCATTTTACTAGACAGAGGTCTGAAACCGACATAACGTATTTGGCTGTGCAGATTGCTTAGCTTTGACATGAATCTGGGATTGATTCAAAACGATCTAGCATATGATTATTATATGCTCGGAAAGCTACAGATATCTAGTTTCTTGAACTTCATCTGGAACGTCAAAAGCTATTTTCTAGACAAAGTTATGCCTATTTAAGTACTCGGAGGTCAGTTTGCCCGAGGAAGGCCAAAACCTGAGGAAAACTCGAGGGGGTGCTTCAATGGGTAGAAAGCATATCCCTAGAAAAATTTTCGAGTTAATTTTTCCAATCTTTCCTCATACAAGACTTGTTTTCTTGTAGGTATGTTTCCAGGAGAGCTTGAATGCCTCATTGATAGCGGAACCACACATACCATTCTTCGTCACAGACAACTCTTCATCGACTTTATGCCTTGTCGAACATCTCTAACCACAATGATGGGTGGGTCTTCGGATTTGATCCAAGGGCGAGGGAAAGCCCAACTTTTGTTGCCAAATGGAACAAAACTCATCATTGATGATGCTCTCTATGCTCCTAGGGCTCCCAGGACCTTACTGAGTAGTCGAGACATCCGAGCCAACAGATTTCATATCAATACTCATTGTGAGAATGGAATGGAATATATATGCATTACTTCTAGTGATTCTGGCAGAAACCGAATACTAGAGAAGCTCATGTGTCAGCCAAATGAGCTATGTATTACAACTATGAGAGTTGTAGAGTCACACCATGTCATAAGAGATGACCTATGAGACTCAGACACATATATGCTTTGGTACGACAGACTGGGACACCCAGGTCGTGATATGATGATCCGAATTTTGAAGAATTCAAACGGACATCCATTCTTTCGAGCGAAAGGAAGCAAGAACCAAAGAGCGGTTCACACAAACATGGAGGTGGGCACCAAGAGGGGTGGCGCCACCATCCATGGTCGGCCTCATACTGACACCTCCTCACCCAAGAGGAGACGACTTGACACCAAGAGTGGTGCTCTCGTCCCCTATGATGCTTCCCAGGTCCATGGAGACCTTGAGCAAACGCCAGCATCCTCACTGGTGATGTCTAATGCTCATCGCTCGTTCTGCAAAGCATGCTTTTTAGCCAAGGTAGGAGCGAGACCCTCTTACGCTAAAGACACCAAAGAAAATATTTCATTCTTACAACGTATCCAAGGTGATATTTGTGGACCCATCCACCCATCATGCGGACCATTTAGATACTTAATGGTATTGGTGGATGCTTCGACACGCTGGTCACATGTCGCATTATTGTCCATAAGAAATGCTGCATATGCTAAACTCCTTACCCAGATTATTCGTTTGAGGGCTCACCACCCCGATCATCCTATAAAGTCGATCCGTCTCGACAATGCTGGGGAGTTTACATCGCAAACATTCGATGATTATTGCATGTCCATCAGGATTGATGTCGAGCATTCAGTTCCCCATGTACACACCCAAAATGGTCTCGCAGAAGCCACCATTAAAAGACTTCAAATGGTTGGACGGGCTTTGGTCATGCGTACCAACCTACCCACTTCTGCTTGGGCTTATGCAATATTACATGCAGCAATGCTTATTCATTTTAGACCCGCTGCTAGAAAACCATTTTCTGCATACCAGTTGGTTACTGGATATGAGCCGAATATTTTGCACCTACGCATATTTGGTTGTGCAGTCTATGTGCCAATTGCACCACCTTTACGCGATAAAATGGGTCCTCAGAGACGAATGGGCATATATGTTGGTTTTGTTTCACCAACTATAATCAGCTACTTAGAACCCTTGACAGGCAATCTATTTACCGCAAGATTTGCGGATTGTCACTTTGATGAGACAAACTTCCCGTCGTTAGGGGGAGGAAGGACACATGAATGACAGGAATTGTCATGGTCAGTCCCTAACTTGTCTCATCTTGATCCCCGCTCCTCACTAGCAGATAGTGAAGTAAGGAGAATTATAGAGCTTGGTAACGTAGCAGATTCGATGCCTGATACGTTTTTTGACCTTGCTAAAGTGACAAAATCACATATACCTACTGCAAATGTGCCTGCAAGGATTGACATCCCACAGGGAGGATGTCATGCCGCCACCCCTATGATGGGAGAGAGCAGCGCCGCCACACATGGTGGACGTGTGGTGGCTGAGGCCACGGTTCCCCAAAGGAAGAGGGGGAGACCTGTAGGTTCGATGGATACTCACCCTAGGAAGAGGGGGAGATCGGCACAACAAGATCCATTGTTCATCAACTCTCAGAATCCATCTCATGAAATTATTCCTGACTACAGTTATGTCCTTGAGACAACCAATTTGGAGGGAGTTCCAACGGTTGATCTTAGTTCAGTGAATAAAGAAATTTCGATGAATTATGCTAGCATACATGAGATTTTGGAGAGAGAATCTATGATCATTGACGATGCATTTGCATTCTCAGTTGCACATGAACTCATAGAACATGATGACATCGAACCTCGATCTGTTGAAGAGTGTCAACGGAGATCAGATTGGCCCAAATGGAAAGATGCAATCCAGGCTGAAATAGATTCACTAACAAAGAGACAGGTGTTTGGCCCGGTAGTGCTAACCCCGCCAAGTGTAAAACCTGTAGGACATAAATGGGTCTTTGTTAGAAAGCGTAATGAGAATAATGAGGTTGTAAGATACAAAGCTCACCTCGTGGCGCAAGGTTTCTCACAACGCCCTGGTATTGACTACGAGGAGACGTATTCTCCCGTAATGGATGTCATAACATTCCGCTACCTTGTCAGTTTGGTAGTTTCCGAAAAACTGGACATGCAGCTAATGGATGTGGTTACTGCATATCTCTATGGGGATCTAGATTCAGAGATATACATGAGAGTCCCTGATGGATTCGAATTACCCAAGTCAAGTAGCTCTAAACCACGGAGCGCATTCTCTATAAGATTGAGAAGGTCACTGTATGGATTGAAGCAATCCGGGTGTATGTGGTACAACCGCCTAAGTGAATACTTGATTGGGAAGGGATATGTGAATAACGAGCTATGCCCTTGCGTGTTCATTAAAAGAACAAGTTCCGGATTTGCAATAGTAGCAGTCTATGTCGATGATATGAATCTCATCGGAACCCTTGATGAATTAAGGGATACTGCGAAGTACTTGAAATTCGAGTTTGAGATGAAGGACCTTGGGAAGACACAGTTTTGTCTTGGCCTTGAGCTAGAACACCGTAGTAGTGGAATATTAGTCCACCAGGCTGCTTATGTCCGCAAGATGTTGAGAAGGTTCAACAAGGACAAGGCACATCCTGCCAGCACCCCCATGGTAGTCAGCAGCCTAGATCCAGAAAAGGATCCATTCTGTCCAAGGGATGAGGACGAGGAACTGTTAGGGGCTGAAGTGCCTTATCTAAGTGCAGTAGGTGCATTACTGTACTTAGCTCAATGCACAAGACCGGACATCTCATTTGCTGTGAACTTGTTAGCTAGATTTAGCTCAGCGCCCACGCAACGTCATTGGACAGGCATTAAGAATATCTTCAGGTACTTGAAGGGTACGATAGATATGGGCTTGTTTTATCCCTATAGAGAGACAAGACGGAAAGCCACCGTATCGAAAGGACGTGCCATTGAAGATGGTGACGCCATTCCCTTTACCCCCTATACCAACAATCCTTGTGATGTGTTGACGGGTTTTGCTGATGCTGGATTTCTCTCTGATCCACATAAAGGTCGTTCCCAAACAGGATATGTCTTTACTATGGGAAACACCGCGATATCTTGGAGGTCTACAAAGCAGACCCTAGTCGCTACATCCACGAATCATTCTGAGATTATTGCTCTTCATGAGGCAATTAAGGAGTGTATATGGCTGAGGTCCATTATTACACATATTCGTGAGACTTGTGGATTGGGATCCACTACTGATGAACCTACATGCATTTATGAGGATAATGCGGCCTGCATTGAGCAGATGAAACAAGGTTACATCAAAGGCGACAATACCAAGCACATATCGCCTAAGTATTTTTATAATCAGCAACAACAAGAGTTTCTCAAGATCCAGATTAACCAAGTTCGATCTGAGAACAATGTGGCAGATTTATTTACTAAGTCATTGCCCAAATCCACATTCCAGAAGCATGTGAAGAGCATAGGGTTGCTCAGCTTGTCTAAGCTGCCTTGATTATTGGTATCAAGGATAGATGCAGACATCAAGGGGAGTCTAGCATACACATGAGCGTTTCTGAATGTGAAGGACACGTTGCACTCTTTTTCCTTGACTAAGGTTGTTTTTATCCCACTGGGTTTTTATTACTTAGCAAGTTTTTAATGAGGCAACATAGCTATGTGTCATATCATTGTCTACGACGATCTGCACTCTTTTTACTTGGCGAGACCGATTTTTCTCCTGCAAAGGTTTTTGGCTCGACAAGGTTTTTAATGAGGCACCAATGAAGCAAATGAAGAGGCATCACCACCATACACCGGCACAAGGGGGAGTGTTGTAGGATATTTGATGTTCCTAGTTATGGTGGAGATTACAGGATATGGCAAGTATAACTTATCCAATATTGTAATATGATTACTTTCCTGATTGTACCTCTTATACTCTCCTATATATAGGAGTTGCTCCTTCATTAATAAAGTTACAGAATTCATTGCTTCAAACTATTCTCTTCATATTCTTATTTCCTAAAACAATACTCCAATAATTTTGTTTGTGATCAAGTAATCACTTTCGGTCAATTTCTTAGGAATTTTGAAGTGGCTCGGATTAGTAGTTTTTCTTTGTTAAGCCTTCTTGTGCATAGCACGCACTAACCCTAATTTCTAATTTGTTGGATTAGAGATCTCACATCAAAATATGACAAGATTAAATATAACTTAAATGTGATTAGACTATTTCTAATTATACCGTGGCCTTTTGTGGATAAAATCCAACACCTTAAAGGTGATTAAGTTGGGACAATATCGGTACAATTCAGACTCTATGTGCCACGCTTGTTACTGTTCAACTTGGTATTAGAGCGGGTCATTTCCAATCACCTCCCAAGCCCAGTAGGCTCAAATTGAATTGTGTTTCGAAAAACTGTTGCGTTGGCTCCCACTGACTTAGTTGGGCCTTCAAAAAATTATTGTGTTGGCTCCAGTGGACTATTCTAACCAAGATTTCGATGTGAACTTCAGACTTTGTTTCACGTGCTAACTTCGTACTTAGGTTGCACTTGAGGGGGCACGTTGGATTGGAGATCCCATATCGAAATATGACAATATTAAATATAACTTAAATGTGGTTGGACTATTCCTAATTGTACCGAGACCTTTTGTGGATAAAACCTAACACCTTAAAGGTGATTAAGTTGGGACAATATCGATATAATTCAGACTCCATGTGCCACGCTTGTCGTTGTTCAACTTAATTAATGATTGATATAAAAGGGAGGACATGGAATCTAAAGCTTCAAAATCGTGAGAAGCTCACAAGACAGTTTCAGGCAATCAGAGAAACAATATTCTCCAACTACTATTCTAACAACAATCAATTCAGCTGGAGCATCTTAGCGTAAGCAATCTCTCCTTGCCAAATGCATATTTGGTGGCATTGGAAAACAATGTGCATGTGTGTGTGCAAGTTCATTCTTAATTTCTGTTCTTTGTAATAGTGTTCATGCTAAATTAGCTACGTACTATCTTGCACAGATCGAATCGATGGCTCCTGATCAGAGAGGTTTCAAATGTGCACGATCTCCATCCCCAACACCATCCTCCTTCAAACCATCAAAGTCTATCAGAAGAGCCATTCAGAACCAAACCAATGTTGCATTGAAAATCACAAACCAACTTCTATTAACCAAAGAAGAATACATGAACAAGAACATGGTGTTCTCGCCATTGTCCATCCATGTAGTTCTTAGCATGATAGCGGCTGGGGCAGAGGGCTACAATCAGCAAGAGATGCTCAGCTTTCTCAAGTCTAAGTCTATTAACGAGCTCAACTCTCTCGCCTCTTCTGTTATCCCACTAGTCTTTGCTGATGATTCCGAATGTGGTGGCCCTCTCTTGTCATTCGCCAATGGGATTTGGTTAACAAACTCTCTCCCTATCCATGCTTCTTTCCAAAAGGTACGTAAATTTCTACTATCAAACTCGAACATATATCAACACAACTATAAGGACCAATCATGTATGCCATCATTGTCATGTATACCTTTTTTTTCAAACAGGTGATGGACAGTGACTACAAGGCTGTATTGAAACAAGTTGATTTCACTAAGCCAGAGGAAGTGCGATCAGACGTGAATTCCTGGGCGGACAAGGAGACTAATGGCCTCATCAAAAGTATTCTCCCACCTCACTCAGTTTCTAGTGCAACAAAGGGGCTCATACTAGCGAATGCTTTTATACTTCAAAGGAGATTGGGATATGAAGTTTACAACATCATTGACAAAAGAACACAAGTTTAACCTTCTCCATAATGAAGGCACGGTTCAGTTGCCCTTCATGACCAGCCGGAGGCCACAGTTTCTAAGTGTACATCAAAGCTTCAAAGTCTTGAAGCTTCCATACAAACAAGGCCAGGATCATGGCAGGAGTTTCTCCATGTACATCTTTCTTCCAAACATTAAAAACAGGCTGCGAGCTTTGGTGGAGAAGTTTTGTTCCGACTCTAACTTCATGTTGGAAATTTTGTATTTGTGGGTATGGGAGGAGAAGTAAAAATGCTTCAAATGCACGTAAAAGTTTACCCTTTCTTTTAGACTTTATTTGCCCCACTACTTAGTGTGCAAGGGAGAATAATCAAATAAGCCTTTAGGATACAATGACCCCTAGCAACTTGCTATTGTTGATCGTCGGTTTGCACTAACAAAAATCAACCTAACACTCGATCAAAAGTTTTTCAAGAGGCTCAAAATTGTTAGAAACTAAATCTGCAGTATATAGTTTGTAGATTTTCTTTAAAACTAGAGAATGATGGAGTACCTGAAAGAAACTAAAAGAGAGGAAGGGAAATGAGGTTTTTTGGTTATGTTAATCTGCAGAGAATCACTCCTATTTATATAAGTGATTATACCTTTTTCACCTTGAAAGATTGCATCTTTCTGGTTATCTTCCAATGAACATACCTCTTCATTAAGAGTCACATCTATTTAGTTTATTTCCAATGGACATATCTCTTCACTAAGAGTTGTATTCATTTGATTTTCCACTGGACACGTCTGTTGATTTTCAACAAACAAACCTCTTGCTCTTTTTTTTATATTGTTGAAAATTATTCCAACACTCGATAAACAAACATGCTCCCAACAAAACAGTTGAAGTGGGTCAGTTTTTAATCCCAAAGTTTAAGTTCTTGTGTGATTTTGAGGCTTTGAAAGTTCTCAATACTCTAGGATTCTCTCCCAGAGCTTTGGAGAAGATGGTAAACTCACCACTGCCCTTAGTTGTTTCGACCATATTTCACAAGGCCTTCATTGAAATGAATGAAACAGGCACAGACGCTGCTGCCGTTACGACTGCAAAAGCTATTTTGCATGGAAAATGCCGTCTTCTACCTTCTGGAACAGATTTTGTGGCGGATCGCCCATTCCTTTATCTCATCCGAGAAGAAGTGACTAAAACAATGGTGTTTGTTGGGCAGGTTCTCAATCCTAACTCTTCAAGACACAATGGTTATATTCACTACGCTTCTGATTAGTTGAGATGTGCAACCAATTCAAGCATATACATGTCATGCTCTCCATGTCAACTTTTCATATATTACTCATTATTGTAAGTTAAATTAATAAGGTAAGCTGTTGTTCCATCATTAAGATTGCTTTAATTATCTCATATTCTCATTAAGAGTAATAACTCATGTAAAATTTCTCTATTATAGAAGACGAAAACACAAATTTTTTAAAAGAAAACTACTTCAACTCCAATAACTTTTGTATTCTATTCTTTATAATTAAATGTGGTTGTGTTAATGACTCTTATAAATATTATATAATTTTCAAATCATATCAAGATGAGAGAGAAATAAAAGGTGATGTTTTTTTGTTTTTTTTAAGGGGAGAGTGAGTAATATTTAGTCACTTCTTCTAGGATGAGATAAATGAATGGGTGATCCGCCACAAAATCTGTTCCGGAAGGTAGAAGACGGCGTTTTCCATGCAAAATAGATTTTGCAGTCCTAACGGCAGCAGTTTCTGTGCCTGTTTCATTCATTTCAATGGAGGCCTTGTGAAATATGGCCGAAACAACTAAGGGCAGTGGCGAGTTTACCATCTTCTACAAAGCTCCGGGAGAGAATCCCAGAGTATTGAGAACTTTCAAAGCCTCAAAATCACACGAGAACTTAAACTAGAATTAAGAACTGGCCCACTTCAACTGTTTTGTTGGGAGCATATTTTTCTATTTAATAGGTAATAATTAAATTTTAGAGATTTTAAAATGGTTTATAAGTTTTTACAATTCTATAGATATAAGGATTATTTCTTTTTTAAAATTTTCTATAAAATACAACATAATTTAAAAGAGATGTTGGAGTCAAAAATATATATATTTCTTGTAAAATAGAGAATAATGTAATTTTACAACATCTGTCGAAGATGTTATGCAAAAAATTTCATTTGTTCTCCAAGACTCGCCGGGAGATATACCATTCATTAAGACGTACGCCAGCTGTTTCAAAATAAGCTCTCATACTAAAGCATGCACCTTCATCGAGAAACTAGCTACTCTGTAGTGGTTTACTAGTGAATCCAATTAATTCTCACCAATATTGAGGACTTTAAATAAGTTTGGATCCAATTAATAAAAATGTTTCATCTGTTTCTTGGGTTGCGGTATGCACTCTAATTTTTCTTCTTACACTTCTTTGATTTGCATTTTGGCATTCTTGCTAGTTTGCAATGGCATATTGTGATATCTTTAAGGCTTTCAGTACCAGCCATAAAACATATACAGTTCAATTCTTAATAAATTCTAAAGATGTCACTAATAGTATATGATGTATTCAGAAACTTTGTCTGAAATTTTATCAGCATATGAAGTTAGTTTTATTTTTCAAAAGTTGGTAGCTTGAAATCATATGTTTCATAAGTGGTACGTACAATCTACTGATCAGTATGTGTGTTTGTATTTGTTGTAGCTTATTTTGATTTCTTTTGGTATGCTTCAATATGTATACTTCAGTAAATGGTTGTGTTACCTTTGCATTCTTTTTTTCCAAATGACATGTTCAATTGCTCTTTTTGTTTTGGTTCACTTCAAGCTGCTACACCCTGCTTTAGTCCGGAAGTCCCATCTTACAAGGAAATCCATGTCTGATGGGCAAATTTTGCTTTCAAAAAACAAATCTTTGGATCGGTATTGGAAGTGAGACATATTAGTTTTAGTTCTATAGCATCTGCAACAAATAACTTTTTGGAAGCTAACAAACTTGGTAGTAGAGGATTTGGTAATGTAAGGTAAGTTTATACGATGTTTGCAAGCAAGTTTGAATGAATTAAAGCCATGTTTGCAATAATAAATATTACATTCATAATTATTATTAATATGTAATAATAGTGGGTTTGTGTGCTCTTAATTGAATTAATACTTTGTTTGCTTATGTAATAATAAACATAAACTTTATCTTCATATTTTAATTATTATTATTATTAAGTAACAATGAGTTTGTATGCTCACAACAAGGACTTTATAAAAATGTATGCTTAAAACTGAAATGCATAGCTTATAAAAAATTAGTGGATGTTTACTCACTTGCCTGCATGTTTAAAATCAGTCACTTTTCTCATTCTTTCATGATTGTGGGATAATAGCAATCAATTATATATGCACATGCTCACTCTGATCTCCATATGAGTTGGCATTGTTCTCATTCATTCCCTTCCCTGGTACGTACAATCTAGTATCTATTGATCCTACAACTATGTTGTCAGCTATTTTTTTTTTTTCATTTCTATCATTGCAAATGTGAATGTAGTAATGGGTGAAAGCTAAAATTTTATTGCATAACCAATGAATGTACTCCATGGATATTGTTTATGATTTAAAAGTTGAACTTGATGATGTTTGTCAATTTAGTGAAAAAAACTCACTTCACTTCCAAAATGCAAATTTGCACGTTGTTTCTACGATTATGATTTCGATTTAATATTAGCTGCCGCTTATCGTATGGTATGTTGTACTCTTATATGTTTTGCATTGCTAAAAACATTCAGGGTTATGAATGATTATGATATAGATTGCATGAGTTGCTAGGGTCACGAGAGCGATTACAACATGACTTGAGGCAGCTGGTACAACTCGAGTTGCATGAGTTGATTTGTCTGTGTTATAGCAGAAGCAAATAAATGTAAGAACAAACACAGATTTAACGTGGTTCACTAACGCGAGTTAGCTACGTCCACGGCAGAAGGGGAACAGATTACTTTATCTTTGAGAACCAGATTACAAAGTATATCACACTAGGTTAAGCCTAACTTAGGATTACAGAATACCTAATCTCTCTACCACACTAAATTAAGCCTAATCTACAGGATAAAACCAGATATCACACACTCTCTTATGGCTGATACCCTTGTATATATATAGCCAACAGTGTCCTGTATACCAGAGGAATCCCAGACACACACGTCTGAGGAAACCTAAACCAGAATGATTAAGGAAACTCAATTCCTTAATGCCTGAGGAATCCTAGTCCTAACAAAATCCTGAGTAGAAGTCTTGCTCGCCAAGGACTTCTAACTCTCCTCGCCAAAGACTTCCTCGCCAGAGACTTTCGCCAAAGTCAACGCTCGCCAAAGTCAACGCTCGCCAAAGACTCTCTCGCCAGAGATTCTTCCTTGCTCGCGTACCTCACGTATGCCAACATGTCACGCGTATGCCAACGCGCCTCGCGTACGCCGACGCGACTCAAGATTCAAGGCATAGACTAACAAATCTCCACCTTGACTTGAATTCTCTCCCAAGTAATCAGATGTACCCGAAGTACCAGACTTCTCCTCTGCCCCAAATGTCGTTCCTCCAAGTAACGAACCCAGATGTTCCCTTCTCCCAGAAAATGACCCAGACGTTGCCTTCTTCAAGAGAAGTAACCCAGGTGTTGCCCCCAACGGGCAACTAACAACTTCTGACATTCAGCAAGTCCAAGCAATGTTGGAACTTGTTATGTGAAACCGGCTTTGTGAACATGTCTGCTGGATTATCAGCAGTACCCACCTTGTTCACCCTGATCCGCTTCTCATTCCTCAGAAAATGATACCTGACATCGATGTGCTTAGTCCTCTCATGATGAACTTGATCCTTGGCCAAACAGATTGCACTCAGACTATCGCAATACACTATAGCCTGATCATGATGCAAACCCAAGTCACTAACCAGTCCTTTCAACCTGATTCCCTCTATGGCTGCCTCTGTCAATGCCATGTACTCTGCTTCAGTTGTAGACAAAGTCACTGAATGCTGCAAAGTAGCCTTCCAACTAACAACTGACCCGCCAAGAGTGAAAACATAACCAGTCATAGATCTTCTCGTGTCAACATCCCCAGCATAATCTGAATCTGAGTAACCAGTTACTAAGCACCCTGTATCACCTCCATAAATGAGACCAACGTCAGACGTACCTCTAAGGTAACAAAAGATCCTCTTCACAGCTTGCCAATGCTCCTTTCCAGGCTCACCCATAAACCTACTGACAACACTGACAGCATGTGCAAGATCCGGTCTAGTGCAGACCATAGCATACATCAAGCTTCCTACTGCACTGCCATAGGGAACTTGAGACATGTACTCCTTCTCCTGAGCTGATTTAGGTGCAAATGCAGTGGACAAATGAATGTTCGCTGCACTTGGAGTATTGATACGAAAATTGGAAGCTTAGGCAATGAAGTGATGATTGATGTTAAAGAAACAAACAGTACACCTCAAGAGACCATGACAAACTACATGGGATCAACAATACCGCAAGCAAGGGGAGTCCTAGTCGTACTAGGCTTAGGAAGCTATTAGCTTTCCTTATTCAGTCAGGTTTTCTTTACAAATAAGTTTCCTTTCCTTACTAGATTTGGCTTGCTTAGTAGTATAAATAGGACTTGATGTTTTGATGTTCAGAATCATCCAAGAAGAAGAATAATAAGAATTCAGTTTGTTTTCAATTTTGATCGACGAGTTTCGTTCTTGATTGTGGTTGTTGTTTGACGCGTTTCGGACAGTAACTCGAGCAACAATTAATAGGTCTGAATTGTTCTCACCATTATTCGATCTATAGGTCTAGATCGAGTAAATATCCCTCACTTACTACAGCAAGAAAATAGATCAAACTCTTCCCTTTCTTGCAACCACGAAAGTCTTAACTTTCGTATCATAAGTGGTATCAAGAGCTACCGGTTTCTAATCCTAGTTCGATGGAGGAATTCGACGATGAAACTCTGCTTGCTCAAGTACGAGATATGCTGCGCAATAGACCAACAGGGAGTCGATCCGGCCCTAGACAAAAGACATTAGACGAGTTCAAAGTCACCGAGCTCCCGGAATTCACAGGAGGCACTGATCCAGAAGATTATTTGGAGTGGGAGAGAAAGATCGAGCGCATGTTTGAATTCAAAGACCTCTCCGATGAGAAGAGCTGTAAATACGCTATCCTTAAACTAGGCAAAAACGCTTGATTATGGTTCGAAAGTCTAAAAACACAACGAGCACGCGAAGGCAAGGGAAAGATTGTCTCATGGGAAGCCTTAAAACGCAAGCTACGCAAGAGGTTTGTACCAAAAACACACAAACTCGACCTATACAGGAGAGTAGCCGAGTTAGTACAGGGGAGACTGACCATAAGCGAATACATCAGCGAATTTGAACGGTTAACCCTGATGAGCGAGATCGAAGAGAATGAGGAACAGAAGATGGCACGGCTCCTGAGAGGTTTGAATCGAAGTATAGCTAACATTGTGGACCTACACCCGTACGCATCCTTCGACATGCTTTGTGAGTTATGCCTAAAGGTGGAGGGACAGCACAAGACAAACCGCTACGAACCATCCAAACCTGCAACCTGGACGAGATCAACAAGCGGGTCAAGCCCGAACGTAGCGATCTCCAACTCAACACCCAAACCTGCTGCCATATCCACGACTTCGTCTCAGGGCACAACTAAACCTAGTACACCACCAAGAGAGTCTAATCTGATGAAGGTACGATGTTTTAAGTGCCAAGGATTTGGACACTACCAAAACGCCTATCCTAACAAACGTATTGTCACCCTACGAGAAGCAATCTCCATTCGCAATGAGTTATATGATGATGCAATCGAAGAAGAGGGTATCTTTACAAACAAAGAGTACGAAGAAGAAGGGGAGAACGTGGAAGCCTATGAAGCTCCTATTTACGATACCGCCTTGGTGCTTCGACGTACTCTCCAGGCGAAGCCAAAACCAATGGAGAATGAACAGCGAGACCAGATTTTTCACACCAAGTGTCAAGTTAACGACAAATGGTGTAGTGTGATAATTGATGGCGGGAGTTGTACTAATTCTGCGTCAACAGAGATGGTTTCAAAGTTAGCACTACATACCACGACGCATCCCAGACCTTATACGTTACATTGGCTTGACGATGGAAATAAAGTAAAAGTGACGAAACAGGTCCGAGTGGGTTTAGCTATGGGTTCCTATCATGATGAAATATTGTGTGACGTATTGCCAATGGATGCCTGCCATATCCTTCTGGGACGTCCATGGCAGTTTGATCGCGACGTGATACATAAAGGGAGGACCAATGAGTACGAGCTATGAGATAAAGGGAAGAAGGTCATGTTGAGACCAATGACACCAGAAGCTATTCGCTCCATGACCGCAAATCGAAACAAGAAACCGAGCCTCTCTATGTTCGCAAGCGAGCGTGAGATCGCCCAGGCTTTAGACAGTGGGGAGCGCATGTATGCCTTGGTTACTAATGAAGTGCGGCGTACTGAGACCACGGTGCAAGAACAAGACACGATGAAGGAACTACTTGAAGAATTCAGCGATGTATTTCCTGATGATCTACCACCCGGATTACCTCCAATACGTGGAATAGAGCATCAAATCGACTTGACCCCAGGAGTACCTCTTCCTAACAAGGCAGCCTATAGGAGCAATCCCGAGGAGACGAAAGAATTACAGCGACAGATTGAGGAGTTAATGGAAAGAGGATATGTTCGAGAAAACCTAAGTCCATGTGTTGTTCCGGCATTGTTGGTACCAAAAAAAGACGGGACCTGGCGGATGTGTATTGATAGCAGAGCAGTAAACAACATTACTATCAAGTATCGATTTCCCATCCCAAGACTAGACGACATGTTGGATGAGTTACATGGGTCTGAAATATTTTCAAAGCTGGATTTGAGGAGCGGATATCACCAGATTCGCATGAAGGAAGGTGACGAGTGGAAGACAGCTTTTAAAACGAAGCATGGACTATACAAGTGGACCGTCATGCCTTTCGGACTCACGAACGCACCTAGCACGTTCATGAGGCTGATGAACGAAGTATTGAAGCCATTTTTAGGTAAGTTCGTTGTGGTTTACTTGGATGATATTCTCATCTACAGCAAGAGTAAGGAGGACCATCTCATCCATCTTAGACAAGTTTTTGAGACACTTAGAACACAACGACTCTACGGGAAAACAGAGAAGTGCGCCTTCATGGTGGACAGTGTAATATTTTTGGGTTACGTTGTCTCCAAGGATGGAGTTTCAGTGGACCAAGCGAAGATCGAAGCCGTTCGCTCATGGCCGGTACCTAAGACCGTGACCGACGTACACTCTTTTCACGGACTTGCTTCGTTCTACAGAAGGTTTATTCGAGATTTCAGCACGCTTACGAGTCCGATTACAGAGTGTATGAAGAAGGGAGTATTCACTTGGACCGAGGCTGCCCAAAGGGTGTTCGAGCTGATCAAAACAAAGCTATGCGAGGCACCTATATTAGCCTTACCCGATTTTTCGCAACCATTCGAGGTAGAATGCGATGCGAGTGGAGTCAGAATCGGTGCTGTTCTAATTCAAGGGAGAAGACCAAATGCTTATTTCTCCGAAAAACTGGGAGGTGCGAGGCTTAATTATTCGACATACGACAAGGAGTTCTATGCGATAGTAAGGGCACTCGAACATTGGAGTCATTACCTCCGCCCGAGTCACTTTATCCTACACTCAGATCATGAGTCCTTGAAGTATATTAATGGCCAACAGAAGCTAAACCCTCGTCATGCTAAATGGGTGGAGTTCCTACAATCTTTTCTTTTCTCGTCAAAATACAAGGACGGGAGGAGCAACATTGTGGCCGACGCACTGTCACGACGTTACGCACTGATTTCCACTTTAGGGATCAAATTACTTGGCTTCGAATCACTTAAGGACCATCACGAAGAAGACGCTGATTTTGGAACCATATTTCAAGCATGTACTTCTGGAGCTTACAAGAGTTATGTACAACAAGATGGGTTCCTCTTCAAAGATAACAAGTTGTGTGTACCCAAGCATTCAGTCCGAGAGCTGCTGATTCGTGAAGCCCACGGTGGAGGATTGGCAGGCCATTTCAGCGTTCAAAAGACCTTAGAAGTATTACGAGAACACTTCCATTGGCCGAAGATGCAAGGTGATATTCATAACATCATGAGCAAATGTGTAACGTGTCATGTCGCCAAGAGTACATTCAAGCCCGGGGAGTATATGCCATTACCCCTACCCGATCGACCATGGGAGGATGTCTCGATGGACTTCATCGTAGCCTTACCGCGTACACAACGAGGACGAGATGCTATCATGGTGGTAGTAGACAGATTCTCGAAAATGGCCCATTTCGTGGCATGTAACAAGACCGACGATGCCAGTCACATAGCAGACTTGTATTACAAAGAGATAGTGAGACTCCACGGTATCCCGCGTACGATTGTGTCTGATCGGGATTCAAAGTTCCTTAGCTATTTTTGGAACACTTAGTGGCGAAAGGTGGGAACCAAGCTACTGTTTAGTACCTCTCATCACCCACAGACGGATGGCCAGACTGAGGTGACTAACCGTATTCTTGGAACACTGCTGCGAGGATTGGTGAACAAGACATAAAAGGATTGGGACGTCAAATTATCCCATGCAGAATTTGCTTACAACCGTTCGCCGACATTTGCTACTAAGCACTCTCCATTCGAAGTTGTTTATGGGATTAATCCTTACCTGCCCTTAGACTTGCTGCCCTTACCTAAAGATGAGTTGGTACACTAGGACGCAGAATCCAAGTTGAAAGCTATGCTGAAATTACACGCACAGGTGAAAGATCGGATTGAATCAGTAAATGCAGATTACAAACGTCGTTCCAACCAATATAAAAGCTCGTGTGTGTTCAATCCAGGTGACCTTGTATGGTTGCATTTGAGGAAGGAGAGATTCCCAAGCAAGCGAAAGAACAAGTTGATGCCAAGAGCAGAAGGTCCGTACAAGATCATAAGAAGGGTTAACGAGAACGCTTATCAAGTAGAGTTACCCGGCGACTATGGCGTTCACGCTACGTTCAATGTGGGGGATTTATCTCCATATCTCGACGATGATGGGTTAAGCGAATTGAGGACAATTCCTTTCAAATGGGGAGGGAATGATACGAAAATTGGAAGCTTAGGCAATGAAGTGATGATTGATGTTAAAGAAACAAACAGTACACCTCAAGAGACCATGACAAACTACATGGGATCAACAATACCGCAAGCAAGGGGAGTCCTAGTCGTACTAGGCTTAGGAAGCTATTAGCTTTCCTTATTCAGTCAGGTTTTCTTTACAAATAAGTTTCCTTTCCTTACTAGATTTGGCTTGCTTGGTAGTATAAATAGGACTTGAAGTTTTGATGTTCAGAATCATCCAAGAAGAAGAATAATAAGAATTCAGTTTGTTTTCAATTTTGATCGACGAGTTTCGTTCTTGATTGTGGTTGTTGTTTGACGCGTTTCGGACAGTAACTCAAGCAACAATTAATAGGTCTTAATTGTTCTCACCATTATTCAATCTATAGGTCTAGATCGAGTAAATATCCCTCACTTACTACAGCAAGAAAACAGATCAAACTCTTCCGTTTCTTGCAACCACGAAAGTCTTAACTTTCGTATCAAGTATCTAAGGATTTTGCTGTAGACATGCCAAACCTTGACAATATCTTCTGAATATAATCCTTCTGTGATAAGAATAGCCTCTTCTGACTCCTATCCCTGTAGATCTCCATTCCCAGAATTTTCCTTGCTGCACCCAAATCCTTCATCTTAAACTCAGCACTGAGAAGACCCTTCAACTTCTGAATCTCTGACTTGTCCTTTGCAGCTATCAACATATCGTCTACATACAGGATCGGATAAATGAGAGACTCATTTGAAGACTTTTTGTAATAAACACAACAATCATACGGACTCCTGCTGTATCCAATCTCCATCATATAGCTGTCAAACCTCTTGTACCACTGCCTCGGTGACTGTTTTAGTCCATATAAAGATTTCTTCAACTTACAAACAAAAACTTCATTTCCAGGAACTTGGTCATGTATATATCCTCCTCCAACTCTCCATGCAGAAAAGCTATTTTCACATCTAGTTGCTCAAGTTCCAGATCCTGATGTGCAACTAAGGCTAGTAGCACCCTGATAGATGTATGTCTGACCACAGGCGAGAAAATCTCATTGTAGTCTACACCTTCTTCTTGATGAAACCCTCTTGCAACTACCCGAGCTTTATACCTGAAACCCTCAGCAGGCGACATCCCTTCCTTCTTCTTGAAGATCCATTTGCAAGTGATAACCTTTCTCTTTTGAGGTCGCTTGGCCAAAACCCAAGTCTGATTCTTGTGAAGTGATTCCATCTCGTCTCCCATTGCAGCAAGCCATTGGGCAGACTCAGTACATGTAACTGCTTCCTTGTAGATGGATGGCTCGTGAGGATCCACCTCTTCAGCAACCTGAAGTGCATAAGCCACCATGTCCTCAAAACCATACCTCGTAGGCAGTTTTCCGAAATTTGCTCTCCTAACCCGATTAAGAGACACACCATGCTGGTTATCTACTAGTGGCTCTGATTCTTAATGTGAGTGTTGATCTTCATGCTGTGGTTCATTCTCATCTTGCTGCTCCACCTGTCTCTCAACACTACCATTCTCTGATACATCTTGCTGCTCCACCTGCCTCTCAACACTACCATTCTCATGCTGTGGTTCATTCTCATCTCCATAGCCTACGAATACCCCCTTTCTAGCTCTTGGTTCAAGTTTACCCTCACTAACATGATAATAAACAGTACAGCCAAAAGCCCTCAGATTCGAGTAATCAGCAGACTTTCCAGACCACATCTCAAGAGGTGTCTTGAAGCGTATACCAGTGTGAGGTCCACGGTTTATCAGATAGCAAGCTGTACTCACAGCTTCTGAAATCTCTTCTCTAGTCCAGCATTAGAGAGCATGCACCTAGCCCTCTCCAGAAGTGTCTGATTCATTCGTTCTCCCACACCATTCTGCTGTGGTGTGTCCCTGACTGTATGATGCATAGCAATCCCTACATTCCTACAGAACTCGTTAAAATCAGAACAGCAGAATTCCAGACCATTATCTGTTCTTAGCCTCTTGATCTTCTTCCCAGTTTGATTTTCAACTAACGCCTTCCACTGCTTAAAGTTCTCAAAAGCGTCACTTTTATGCTTCATCATAATCACCCAAGTCATTCTTGAGAAATCATCAATCATCGACACAAAATATCTGTGACCTCCTAAAGACTCAACGCGAGACGGACCCCAACAGTCTGAATGGACGTAATCAAGTGTGCCTTTTGTCTTGTGAATTACTTTAGGAAACTTACTGCAATGTAATTTCCCGAACACACAATGCTCACAAAATCCAAGGTCCTTTACCTTGTGGCCACCCAGAAGATCTTCTTTAACCAGAACTTGCATCCCTCGTTCACTCATATGACCGAGTCTCATGTGCCATAGCTTGGTCATATCCTCTTTGTGAACTTCTGACGATGCAACAGCAACAGAACCAGACAGCGTAGAACCTTGTAGAATATACAAAGTTCCCCGCTTGACACCTTTCAAAACCTCATCTGAACCCTTGTAGACACGCAAGATCCCGCCTTCTCCTTTGAAACTAAACCCCTTCTTGTCCAAATGACTCAGAGATATCAGATTCTTAGTCATGCGAGGAACATGCCTAACTTCGTTCAATGTACAGAATTTACCATCATGTATCCGTAACTTAACTGAGCCCATTCCAACCACCTCGCAAGCAACACTGTTGGCCATTTTCACATTGCCTCCATTTACCTGCTCGTAGGTTGCGAACCACTCCCTGCACGGACATATATGATAAGACGCCCCGGAATCTAGAACCCACACATCATCGCGATGTGTATGTTCATCAGCAACTAGAGCCGTATCCTCTTCTGAATTTGTGTCATCTTCTGCTACAGCAACGGTCCCTAATGGTTTCTCCTGCTGCTTCCACTTCGGACATTCCCTTCTCCAATGTCCCTTTTCTTTACAGTAGTTACAGACATCGTTGGATTTAGGACCCTTGAAACTTGGCTTCTTGAATTTCTTCTTATCCTTGTTTCCATGTCCTTTACTTCCACTGACTACTAACCCAGCAGCCTGATTGTCTGAACCTGTACCCGTTGCTTTATGGCGCAACTCTCTGGTATGAAGAGACGATCTTACCTCCTCAAGAGTCACCGTATCCCTTCCAACAATAAAGGATTGCACAAAATTCTCATATGATAACGGTAAAGATACCAACAGAATTAGGGCAGCATCCTCATCCTCGATCTTAACATCGATATTACGCAATTCTAACAGAATTGTGTTCAGCTGATCCAAGTGATCTCTCAGTGGTGCACCCTCTTGCATACGCAGACCAAACAGACGTTGCTTCAGAAGCAACTTGTTGGTTAAAGACTTCGTCATGTATAGACTCTCAAGCTTCAACCACAAACCAGATGCAGATTCCTCTTCTGCAACCTCGGTGATGATATCATCTGCAAGACACAGCATGATAGTCGAGTGTGCCTTCTCCTCTAGACTGGCCATCTCAGCGGACTCGGGACCCACTGCCTTCTTCATCAGCGGTGCCCACAACCTTTGTTGCTTTAACAAGGCACGCATCTTGATCTGCCATAAACTGAAACTGTTCCTCCCCGTAAATTTGTCGATCTTCACATTCACTCCAGACATCCTGAGCCGAAGCTCTGATACCAGTTTGTTATAGCGGAAGCAAATAAATGTAAGAACAAACACAGATTTAACGTGGTTCACTAACGCGTGTTAGCTACGTCAACGGCAGAAGGAGAACAAATTACTTTATCTTGGAGAACCAGATTACAAAGTATATCACACTAGGTTAAGCCTAACCCAGGATTACAGAATACCTAAGCTCTCTACCACACTAGATTAAGCCTAATCTACAGGATAGAACCAGATATCACACACTCTCTTATGGCTGATACCCTTGTATATATATAGCCAACAGAGTCCTGTATACCAGAGGAATCTCAGACACACACGTCTGAGGAAACCTAAACCAGAATGATTAAGGAAACCCAATTCCTTAATGCCTGAGGAATCCTAGTCCTAACGAAATCCTGAGTAGAAGTCTTGCTCGCCAAGGACTTCTAACTCTCCTCGCCACAGACTTCCTCTCCAGAGACTTTCGCCAAAGTCAAAGCTCGCCAAAGACTCTCTCGCCAGAGATTCTTCCTTGTTCGCGTACCTCACGTATGCCAACGTGTCACGCGTATGCCAACGCGCCTCGCGTACGCCGACGCGACTCAAGATTCAAGGCATAGACTAACAGTCTGTTTATGCAATATTAAATATTACGTTCATATCTCGTCAAGATCATCATGGAGGTGCGTTCTCTGCCTACATATATCTCATTTAGCAGACAGCGATGCTAGACATGCCTTATCATATCCCCTACATGTTTCCATTCTATATCTCTTATACTCACTAGGAAAGTATGTAATCTCCTAGTATCATTAATTAGGAGGTATACATACCATTTATTAATACGTGATCTCTCTCTCACCTCTCATACTAAACATGGACCTAATTCAGAATCCAAATTGATGATGACGGATCGACTTAACTATTTCTAACAATTTTCAGTGTAAACGTCTTTTTACTAAAATATATGCTTGAAACTGAAATGTAAGGCTTATAAAAAAATTACCTTGAACTACATCGAGCTCTCTCTTCATGGCTGCAAGGCATCAAATTTCGAACTCGAATTAGGAAATGAGGAACTCGGGTCACGTTGGACGTACTGCTAAGACTTAATGACCGGTGATGGAACCCACTAAGTGTTGGTGGGAATGGAACCATCATCAACATCGGAGTGTCGATGAGAAGGGGTATCCTCCTGAAAAGTGGTTTGTTTTTGCTGCTATCAGGAGGGAAGTTGGTACAAAGAATCTCCTCAATTTCATGAGACGAGTTTGTGGTATTGCCAATTCCTCTTCCACCGTCTGCCAACCTCACCCAGTTGCACCTAGCAGATGCTCTTGATGTTGTGTATTCTGTGTTCAGGTTTGATGCTGGTTCCCTTGTTGCAATTACAGTTGCAGTGGCCTACGATGTTGAGACTGCTTTGGAAAATTATGATGACTATATCTTGCCCGAAACTCAAGACTTTCTTGAATGTTTGAGGCTCTACATGGATAGAGGTCGTGTCAACTGGATCTTTGTAAGTGCAATTGAGAACCATGGGGCGACCGTTCTTGTCGACGCGGCCCGGAATGGTCAATTCTTATAACTTATATTTAGGATCTTCGGTTTGATGATGTTTAAGATGTTTATGGTTGATGATGTTTAAGATGTCTCTGGATATTTGCTGTTACTTGGTCTTTTAAGCAAAAAAAAAAGGCTTATAAAAAATTAGTGGATGTCTACTCAAAACCTTTTCTCCTTCGATTCCTTCAGGACTGTGAGCATAATTTTAATTAAACAGGTAAAGCTATATCCGATGCAACGTTTCATCGGATTTTTGGGTAGCGGTACGTATGCACTCTAATTTTTCTTTTTACACTTCTCTAATTCACATTTTGGCATTCTTGCTAGTTTTTGATGGCATATTTTGATGTCTTTAAGGCTTCTAGTACCAGTCAAATAACACAGTTCAATTCTTTATAGATTCTTAAGATGTAACTAATAGTATCTGATATAATCATGAACTTTTTCTGAAATTTTCTTAACATATGAAGTTAGTTTCTATTCTTCAAAAGTTGGTAGCTTGAAATCATATGTTTCATAAGTGGTACGTACAATCTACGTACTGATCAGTTTGTAGGTTTGTAGCTTGTTGTAGCTTATCTTGATTTGTTTTGCTATGCTTCAATAATGTATACTGACTATACTCTCCATGTCAACTTTTCCTATACTACACATTATTGTAAATTAAATTACTAAGGTAAGTTGTTGTTCCGTCATTAGAGATTGATTGCTTTATCTCCTATTGTCATTAAGAAATTTTTATATGATCTCCTAGTCTCGCTAGGAGATATAACATACATTAACACATACGCCAGTTGTATTTAATTAAGCTCTCTTACTAAAACATGCACCTTCATGGACGAAGCTACGTACTCTGCAGTGGTTTACCAGTGAATCCAATTAATTTTCACAAATATTGAAGACTTTAAATAAGTTCGGATCCAAATTGATGACAAATGGACTAGTTTCTAACTATTTAAAGTGAAAACGTATCCTTTACAAAAACACTAATCACAACTTGAAACTGAAATTGCGTCTTATAATGCAAGCTTATCAAAATTCATCTTATAATGCAACTAGTGGCGGAGGCAGCCACTGGCTTGCTTGAGCTTAAGTGCAGGTAAGATTTTTGAGATTAAAAAAATATTATTTTATATAAAAATAAAATATAATTATATGATCTATCATAATTAAGGAAATATTATTTTATTAATTAGAGTATAGTTAAGCGATAGTCTATATACTTGTATTTCAATCATATTCCATTTATTTTAGCGTTCACCTTCTCATTGAATTTACGTAAACTTATAACTTTATTTTCAATTAGTTGTCATCAACGTTTCATTTTCAAAAAAAGTTATATTCAAGTAATTGTTAGCGGATGAGTGAAAATAGAAACTCACTGTATGATTTTAAGATAAATCTAAAAAGAACACTACCCGAAATTCATAGAATATAAAATTACACCATATATTGCTTAAATAATTTGGTCATTACGGTTAATGTGTACTTCAAAAAATATTCGTGTGCTGCACAGTACAACCTCATAATTTTAAAATAATAGATTCATGTCATTCGACTCCTTATAATTATCCCCGATAATAACTTTTTCCTAGCTCCGCCTGCAACCTTATCAAACTTCATCTTTCACTCGATGTCTACTCACATGCATACATGTATAAAATCTTCTTCACCAAACAAATTAAACATCAGCTTGGGGCAGCTGGTACAACTACTCAAGATGCATGAGTTGTTTTATATGTTCATGCAATAATAAAATCATATTTTTATCATTTTTAATATGCAATAATGGTGAGTTTGTGTGCTCACAATTGAATTGAGTTGTTACTTTGTTTGTTCATGCAATAATAAACACAAATTATATTCATATTTTTATGGCTCAGGTTCTATGGAATCTCATTTTTTACACAAATTTTCATCTATTGAATTTTATGCCATTTAATGGTGAAGATTGAATGATATTGTGACACCCTGTCCCGAAAAATATATTGTTATGATTTTTATTTGAAGTTAATCGAGAAATGTAGTTAGTTTTATCACCGTCGATAATTATTGTGAGTTTTTTAGTTGAGCTTTTATCAGATTGTCGAAGTTGGTTAACTTTGGGTGGAAGTCGTAGAAATTGTCAAGTCGAGTCCGTAGACGTGAAGAATGCCGAAAACGGAGTTACGACAAGAAAGTTATGATCAGTAGAAGTTCATCGAAAATGTAATAGTCGTGAATGGACAAGTATAACGGAACTTTCTATTTCAGGAAATTATATTGAGGAAACTCGTAGAGTTTATCGAGACGAATTCGTAGCCACGTCAAGTGTTAAAATCGGAGTTACGACGAAGAAATTACGGTCAGCAAAAATTTTGCACGATTTTACGAAATCAGTTAGTCGCAACTCGCACATATAAATAGGACTTTCCAAAATTAGAAAGTCAAAAACTTTCCACTTTGAGGTCAGACGCGTTGACCCACGTTGACTGGCGCTCTGGTGACGAAAATCGCCGCCGAGTCCGGCTCCGGCGAGGCTTCGCTATCCGGCCACCAAACCGGCTAAACTATATATCAAAATGATCATCTTAAGACCCTTAGTCGTTTCCCTATGGTTTCCATCGCCAATTTGACAAAGGGTAGCCAGAATTTTGAGTTGAAATGCCGAAAAAACCTAAGTTTTGGGACTATGGGTTTTTCGGCGAGTTAGCCGCCGATATGGGTATGGTTTGCTTTTCGGCGAGATATGGGTATGGTTTGCTCTCTCTCTCGGTAGCCAGAATTTTGAGTTGAAATGCCGAAAAAACCTAAGTTTTGGGACTATGGGTTTTTCGGCGAGTTAGCCGCCGATATGGGTATGGTTTGCTTTTCGGCGAGATATGGGTATGGTTTGCTCTCTCTCTCTCTCTCTCTCTCTCTATCTCTCTCTCTCTCTCTCTCTCTCTCTCTCTCTCTCTCTCTCTCTCTCTCTCTCTCTCTCTCTCTCTCTCCTCTATATGATCGATCGATCTCCATCGATTCCATTTTGGGTCGCCATCGTGGACGGTGGTCGATGCCATTTTGGGTGGCAAGGGTTTGGAGATTTTGTTCCCCTTACCACTTTGAGTCGATTGGTGCTAGGCCCAAGCCCCGTGGTGGCTCGATAGCGCCAGAATTTGGTCGAGCAATTTTTCGGCAATTTTTAGGGCCGAATGGTTTCGGGTCCGATTCCGGCCAAACAGGCCTGAATTAGGCATAGGTGTTTTGGAAGATATGGTTGGTCTTGACTAGAGGAAGGATTTGGTGTTCAGGTCGTCAAAAAAAGACACCAACGCCGGCGGTGGTTCACAGAGGTGCTCCGGTGAAGATGAATTTCGACAAAAAATTTATGTCATTTTACTCGTAATCACGTACTGATCGCAATGATGAGGTTATTAAATTCATTGGACGTAGTTTGGTGTGAACATGGAATTAATCGGACATTAGTTAAACGTTTTTATAGCCGAGTAATACGTCGATTCGACCTTAAGTCGCACAACGTTTGAGAAATATATTGCAACTTTCAAAGAGAATTAAGGGTTCACAAATTAGAATTGGGTTTATGCTTGTGAGAAGTTTGAAAAGCACAATATTCGAGAATGCGAGGTTCTCGACGATAATGCTCGTCAGTGAACGAGTTTAGATATTTAATATTATTTTCGACGATTAGTTATTAAATGTTAATCGTTGTTTCAGAACAATGTATTAGCAGCTAGTGGCAGACGTATAAAAATGCCGACTGACAGGCTACGGTTTGGTGGAAATCACGGCACAGTACTGTGAGTGGATACTTTATTTTCACTGTCGATTTGCAAGTCTATGATTATACATTTGCAGTTATGCATTTTTCAATTATACAGTTTACAGTTATGCATTTATGATTATGCATTTGCATGGAGGCACATATGATTTTGTTTTACATAGAGCATAGTACAATTGATGCATCGATGCATTGGTTTCTCGGCTGATCTCCGAGACGCTCCGGAAGGGATAGGACAAACACCTGACCTATGATTTACACAGTACCCAGGAGGGTTAAGACAAACACTTGATCTGAGTATTCTTATAACTTTGAAAAAAATGTACTCAAATTACTGCCTCCACACATTACACAGTACCCAAAAGAGTTATGACAAACACATGACCTAGGCTTGTTTATTTTTAGACTCGCATAATTTTTATGTATATTTATAGTGAAAAACATATTATTTATAGTTTTCAATTTAAAGTGAAATACTATTTTCGTCCACTCACTCTAACAGTTTTATTATTATGTACCTTTCCCTGGGCTTTTCGGTTTAATTGTCTAGTTTGCAGAGTTCGTTTGAGGTCGAGCGCGCACGCAGTTCATGACATAATAGTATCTACCATAGGATCCAAGGTTGATCCTGCGAGTTAGTATTTTACTTTACATAATCAGCTTAATTTGTCTAGCTACACTGATGTCGAAATTTGTTGTAGATCTTTTATATTTTAATAATGAACCAATATATGATAAATTTTTTTACTTCATAAAATTTGAATTTTGGATCTCCAGTTCGATTCTATGTAATTTGAGTAGATATTTTGATTAGTAAAGTCGTTATGACCTAATTTTAGTTTAGGCAACTAAATTAGAGTCGAATCTTTCAGATATAATATTTACTTTTCAATTGAGAAAAAACACTAAAATTAATGAGAATAAAATTAAATAACTCTCACTCTCACTTCTTCTTGGAAATCCCGCTCATTCTACAACACACAGTTCACATGATCGTAATCACCTTTTAATAAATTTTTATATGCATGTTCGTCTTGCACTCTCCAACTTAGGTAAACATTACCTAAATGTATGTTTGTTTAATATACTTATAAGAAGTTAGATTTACCATCCCATTTCATTTTATCTCATTTTGTATACATGAGCTGGGGAAGGAAAAAACTGTTTATATTTCATATTTGAGATCGTAACAATTGTGGTTTGGGGAGCAATCATGGTAGTAATCTTTGCAGTCGTACATGGAGTTGTAAAGCATAATTGTGACGACCCGACCTTTATCGAAAATCGTCAAAATGATAAATTAATAGATAAATTAAGGAAGTACTCAATCAAAAAATCAGATTCAACTAATTCAGTTGAAGAACATATCTGATAAATTTGTTACAACGAAATAATCGTAACGATATAAGACACATCTAATTTCTCCGTCGCCCGCACCGCCACTAGCAGCGACACAAGTCACCACCGCCCACCCACTGGGACGACGAAACCTAATCACATTTTTAACCTGAAAAATATACTCACAACGTCGATACAAATCCAATGATATAAAACTTGACCCATTTTTGGAAATAATTTTCCGAGCACGTGGCAGCGACGATCAACCCACCATTGGAAAGATCTCACCGAGCCCAACCAACTGTCAAACTACCTCTAATCCAAATTCAAACGGGATCTGGATGAAATCCTGCCCAAAAGTCACTGAAACCTAACCTCACCGAAAATTGATTCTGTCGACGAATCTCCGCCCTCGAGCCACGGCTTGGCTCGAGGCTTACCCCAATCGATTCATGAGGATGAGGGGAGCAAAACTCCTCTATCCTCGCCGACCAAAACTATCGGCAACCACTGTGTCCGGCGGAGGCCAAAAACGAACACTGTACGAAATCGATTTCGATTTCGACGGTCAAACCTGCAATTAACAACATAAACAACAATAAAAACACATAAAGGAGCTCACAGGCTCTCGATTCATACTTGAATCATGGCCAAAGAAGTCGTTGGCGATGGCAACGGAAAAACCCGAAAACCCTAAAACTTCTAGTTGTCGATTCGTCTTCCACCGTGATCCATCGTCGAAGATAAACCTAGGAATAAAAGCAGGATGAGGAGGCTGTTTGATTCCGACCGGAATCATGGTCGGACGACGTCGTGCCACCGGCGAACAGTTTCACGACGATTTTGGGGTCGCCAGACATGGTCAACGTGGGTCAACGCTGGTTGGCCCAAAATGGTAAGTCTGGTTTTCCAAAAATGAAAAGTTCTATTTATACTCATCCATTTACGACTATTACATTTCCGATAAACTTCCGTTGATCATAACATATAGAGACTGATTCAGTAAAATTCCATCACATGAACTAGAACAAGCATATTGAAGATATTTCCTTCAGCAAAGCGTTTATTCAGCGTATTATTCATATCTCAGAATGGGGTCTCAATCCTAATAAATCAATGGATTTGAAATTTATTCAGGCCGATTATAATTACTGGGATTATATTGAAGCATGAAACAAGGCTTTTTATTATCAAAATAAAGCTGAAAAGCACACATGGTTCATAAGAATTGAACCCTCTATTATTAAGCAGGAGCTTCCTTTTTGGTTCTACAACTGGTTTCCATTCTATGGGTCCAGGTGAAGACTTCATTCCCAAAGAGCTCTCAAAAGCTTATGAAGAATACATTATGAAGAACCCTATGAATAATGGAATCTGGGTAATCAGTGGAAGTAACCTTCTCCACTTTATTGCAAGATTTAGCCTCCCTTGGATCTGGCAATGGACTTATTCAGTCTGTCATCTAGAGATAAGGGTTTTATCCCTAACCGCCAATTCCATTATAAATGGTGGTCAAGATTCGATTATAATCCTCTTTTAATCAAAATAAAAGAGTGTATTGTTGCCTTTAAAAAGGTAGAAAAAGAATATTCTCCTCAAGAAGACACCAAAATGGATTTTGTAATTCCTTCCTTGGCAGATTTGAAGGCTGCTTTCCCCTTAGCTTCTCCTACAGAGTTTAAGGAAAAATTATTGCAGCAGCTCTAGTTGCAAATTGATGACAATGTAACTGTCTTATTCAAGGAAACTTCTTGCAAAGCTTCCTCAACTCCAGCATCTATGATGGATGAAGACGAAGAAGAAGAAGAAGATAGTGAAGAGGAAGAAGAAGACTTCACCCAAGAAAATGAAGACATGAAAGATTATTTGGGCAAAGTCCCCTTTGCAGACCCTTCCAAAGAATTTTTAGATTCTTTGATTTTAAAGGGATATTTTCCCTTTAATTTTATTGTAATAGCTGTGGGGATCCTTATCTGTCTTTCAAGTGTTCAATGGGGCCCTTTGAGCACCCGGCGTGATTTTCAGTAAAGTAGTGATTCCTTTTACTTTTCTTTGTCGGCCATTTAGTAAAAGCCTTTTGTCTTTTGTTTTACCAAATCTTGGAGTAGCCTCCGGTAGCCAGTTGCCCTCCTTTTCGGATCTTTTTAAGTGGAACTCTCCTTTAGAGTTCCATTAGTTTTAGTTTTCAGACATTTTAGCTCCACCTTCTCTCTACCCTTCCTCTTTCTATCCACTATAACTAGAGCTTGTATTGTAATACTATTTTAAACACTTCAGAAATAAATAAAATTCAAGATTTGAGCTGGTCCTGTTGTTTTGGTATCAGAGCCAAAACCATATCGGACGGCACCCAAGTCGCCAGCACCTATTGCGCGAAAGAAGCAGCACATGATAAGTTTTCATAAATCGTTGACAACCGTATAAGGCAAAGTCTCTTTCATTTTATTCAATAAATCTGCTCAATTCTTGTATTGTAGGATGGGCTCATCCCATAATTTTCTGTGAAACCCGGATCAATTCCATAATTGGTGTTCATCGTAGACTGTCATGTGGAAGTTCTTAGGCAACTTTGATTGATGCCATAAGTTGTGTTCCTTGTTCTCTGTCTGCTGTAGCTGTAAATAATGAATACAACATTGAAATACATTAATGAAATCTGAAAACTAAAAATAATGATTGTAAAAGAACATAGGAATGGAGATTGACCTGATGTTAACCTTCGTGGATTGATAAAAAATTTCCTTGAATCCAACCAAGAGCTTCCTTATGTCACTCATTTGGCTAATTTGGTCTAGCATCAATGCGTTCTATTCTGCAATTTTCCCATTCTGTTCCTCTAACAGCTCTTTCACTCTCCATGACTTCATCCAGAATGTGTGTTGAGCTTGGTTCGTTAAGACGATATGAAAAGCTTATCGATTGTAGTATATGTAGAAACAAAAATGTAAATCAAATATTTGAGGAAGTTACATACAAAGATAAGGCATATTTAAGACATAACAGTGTGGCCGATTATATATTACAGATACTACAATACTAATAGGTGAAATGACATGAATTTAAGTGTTACATATGTTCTCAGTCATATATCACTTGATCGAGTGTTAATAGTATAACTGTAGTCAGGATACTTATTAGATTGTCATAGCATGTGTTGTCAAAATCTGGTTGACGCCAACAACCATGAGTTTCATTATATTTGCATAGCATATCTCCTCAAAATCTGCACTAATCCTCATAGTAATCGGTGCGCAATCAATATATGGAACTGAAAGATCCCCTCTTTATCCAATTATATCTTCAAGAACCGCCTCGCGGAATGCCATTGTTAGCTTCTTGCTGTCAAAACTACAACTTCCATGGGCTAACATAAACAAACCCTCAATAAATTCCCTATTCTCTTCAAATCCTCAAACAAATATTGTTTTACTCAATATTTTGTTATCAAAACTACAAAACTGTGGGAAACCTTTGTGTATAGTCAGGGTCTACTCATCAATTTATATATAGTCTGAAATTGAAGCAAATCAAACCATAATCAATCAAATGAATTAAACCCAGAGACAATCAAGTTCCATGGATAATAAATCTCCCAAATAGTCCCAATCTGAAAACAATGGTTCTTATGATTGAAATAGTCATAAATAGTCCCAAATTGATCGAGACAAACAAAATGAGCATATGAGATCAAAATAGAAGACAATAATTAGAAGCAGCGAGTACCTTTCGAAAATTAGAACATGGGTGTGAAGTACGCTTTACTTCCGAATTCAATCTCTATTTCTATTCTGATAAAAAAAACCATCAAAATTGAAAGAGGCTACACAAACACAATAAAACACATAAGCAATAACAATTAGCTAAGTTTTCAATAAAGCAAAAACAAATGGCAGCAAAAAAGGCAGACCTTACCAAGGGGAGCAAGACAGCTGGTGGTGCAACTGACGTTCGAAACTCAGCTTGAAAGTCAGACTTGTATTCGTGCTCACTGACACCAACAATGAAACTTGGGGCTGATATGACAACCTTCTAAGCACCAATCTGGTCAGATAAACGGTAAATGTTAATTCCAAGTAACAGTGTAAATTTCAAACAATGCATGCCCAACCATTTTTGTATATCATCAATATCACCCAGGCCACACAGAATTCTAGTTCTAATTCCAAGTAACAGTGTAGATTTCAAACAATGCATCATGCCTTACCATTTTTTGTATATCATCAATATCACCCAAGTCACACAAAAAATTCTAGTCCTAGGAGTTTAACCACACAAAAGATTATACTAAGACTCATTGACTCACTTGTGAAATTCTCATTGAACTCATATCAATGCAACCAAACCTATCTGACAGAACTATCATGAAACGTTTCAATGATAACTATGAAAGTAATTTTGTCAATGTAGCATGTCTAAGTTCATGTTTCTTTAGTGATGTAAAAATGGCCAACTGATCAGGGCTCTTCCCTCTAACTCTCAGTCGATCAATGTCGTTGTATCCTCATCAAAGAGACCTGACTACGTTATCCAAATTGAAAAGAAAAAAAAAACACAACAAATTTCCTACGAGTAGCCACCATAGCTGAAAGAATCCCTACCCCAATCTGTCACAACTGATGCTACTGGATCAGGTACTGACGCCTATCCAAACAATCTACGCAGAACTTCTAGCACATGATTAACATGATCAACAGAACTCATATTTTGGCCATCTACAGCTGCCTTACCAACCACTAAAGCTATAAGAAAAGGAGCCCCAACAGTTTTCCTCAAATTCCAGAACATAAAGTACTGACCCCTCAAGTCTGAGTTTTTGCACAATCAACTTTGAAGTTCTACTGCGATGTTGCAGTTCAACCAACCAGCTAAATCTATCCATCAAACCAAGATTACACGAACCAAAGAACATAGAAAATTTAACCTGTAACTACACTAACGAATCTAGGTCCAAAAGACCAAAACCATAAGCATTGTTTCATACTTTTTGTAGAAGTCAATTTGGATTCCCTTTATCACACTTCTCACCATACTCTTCCACCTCCCAAAACGTTTTCTCTGTCTAAATCAAACCCCAATAGTTCTTTCCCTGGCTTAGCAAAACTCCATCCATTCATAAACATAAATGCATAGATTCCTCTAAAATTGAAAACAAACAACAATAGAAAAACAGGCATGAGAACAACTAACTACCTCTAGAAAAGAAAGGAAAGAAGAGGTCGACTCACATTGGTAAACCTTGTTGTCGTCACAAAAACAGGTGACATTTTTCAAGTCCAGATTGAGAGCTTTATTAAGGCCTTCAATCAGGGCCTCATTGCTTATAATGGGGCCATCAACCCTCGAAAATCAGATTTATTACGAAGATACAACAGCAGGACATTTGTAGCAAGAAGATACAATAGAAGACAACGATCGATGCGGTGAGAGAGGAAATAGGTAAGCATTGGCATTCTTGTGACCTTTGGATTAGTAACAATTCTTGTTTGAGCATACCTTTTGCCAACAATTAAAATTGTTCGACCAACTCTGCGATTTATTATTAAAATTCAATTAAAGGAATTAGACTTCTTAGAAAGATAACAAAATACCCAAAGGATGATTCTTTAGCTCCCTACCTCCAGACATGATCGATGAAGCTCAAAGTAAAGAAAATGAGTTAAAATAGAGAAGATAAATGAGATTTGAATTCAAACGTACATGACAAACTGTTTTGCAGTTAAATTTGATGCTCCTATTCTTCGGCCAACAAAACTCCCTGGATTGATGTTTGTGATTCTAGTTTTCCCTGAAAATTGTAAAGACAACAATTACCAGTTGCGGCCGAGGACCTCTTCGGCTCGGTAGCCGGTGACAATTTCAAAGACGGCCGTTTGGAGCAAATTCTGGACAGGGTACGGCAGAGGCTCCCCCAGGTTGTCGTTGAACATCGAGGAGCTGACGTCATCGTCTTCTTCCTCTCCTCGGCGCTCAGATCCGCATTGTTGTCCCACTCCATTTGTTGTTGTCTTCCTCAACTGTTTGGAAACTTTATTTATTTTGACCCGAATCTCTTTTAACCCATGACCATCCAGCCCATACCGAATCGAGAGAATCGGGATTGAAGGAGAAGATGAGAATCGAAAATGGGTGGTGGGCAGTGTTTGTTCGGGGGAAGTTAGCTAAGAGTAAGATTGAAGGAGAGCACAGATTAGAGGAGAGCGACTGAGAGAGAGAGCAAGCGATGCCTGAGACCGAGAGAGCAACGCGGGAGAGAAAGGGAGAGAGAGGAGTGTTAGTAAGTGATTGAATATAAGAAATTTCAATCAAGCTAAGAAAGAATGTACTCAGCAAAATTTGTGTTACTTGCATGTCCAATTAGAGTCATAGAGTCATTCCGCAGAAAAGGGCCATTGTTTCTCTTGCCACTGACAATCTCCAACAATATGATCCCTAAACTAAACACATCCGATTTTGTAGAGAATCTCCCAAACACTGCATATTCGGGAGACATGTAGCCACTGGATATAAACAATGGAACAACATAATGTGTTACAGCCTTGTGACCAAAGAAGAGTAATTGACAAGGGTAACATGAAGGTTACAACTTGGTCACGTTTTCTCTCTGCACTCACCCCTCTCTCTCACACCTACTGACATGTATATATCTTTTCTTTCTTGAATGTTAAAAGAAACAAAAGTTTTCTACAAATAAAAATTTAAACCTTGCACCTCCTAATTTTTAATAGATATTAATAAGAGTGTACATGTGATAGAGATACTTTGGTTCATATCATCATATGCTAGTTAATGAGAAGTACTTTGGCTCATATACATCTAGACTAATCACTTGTGTTTTTCAATCTTGCTGATTTATAAGATTTGGTTTAAGTGCTATATAAAGTTACAAATAGAAACATGAACATCGTCAAATATACAGTATAGATAGTGTATTGTCTCTCCTTAAAATACCATAATATAGAATATATGTTATTAGGGTCCTCGACCCAAGTCATCGAGGAAGAGGGAAAAAATTTCGCCCAACCTGAACCAAAATCTTGGCTCCGCCACTGCCAATTAATAAACATATTAGGAAAAAAAAACAATCAAACAAAAGAATTGACTTTGATTTTTTCCCATTTAGATTATCTGAATTTGGCTATACCTTATAAACACAACCAAAACCACCTTGGCCAAGTTTATTAGCATCTGAGAAGTTGTGTGTGGCTGCCATTAGTGTATTCAGATCGAAAAATTACAATTTCGGGTCTCTTACTTTCCTCTAGTTCATCTGCATCCAAGTAGTCTTTGTCAACATAAAAGTAGATAAACAAATAAATGACGTAAAAAACTAAAAAATTCAGAATCGATCATTTCTACATCCAACGCTGGTGCAGAAAAATTTAAGTTCCGAAGCGAAAACTTAACTTGGGCCCTTGACGAGAAAAAAGTTAATAAATTTTAGATGGAAACAATTGTTGCAAACAAGTCAAATATACATTAATATTAATATCGTAATATTGTGCTCCTAAATAAGTTTTTCTGCTTAGCTATTTAGCAACTTGATAATAACAAATAATAATGTCATATGAAGAATAATAGTTGCAAACAGATCAAATATATAAGAACACAAATAAACAATAAAGAGACAAAGAAAATTATCATTTCTCTGCTAAATATTGTTTACTTGCTCAAGTTAAAGCACTTAAAAGATGGATATTCTCAACACATTTCATCATCTCGTTCTTCTCCTTTTAAGTAAGGTAAACTAAGTTAGAGCCTCATAGGAGTCATAGACATTATATCAAGCACTTGGTGGGCATCCTCGTTTCAACTCACGAGTAAGCTAAAATCTTTATAAGAAATTGAAGGAAAGAAGACAAATGATTTCTTATTACGCAAATTACAACAACAATATAACAATAGTGAGACTAATTGATCGAGTGACAAACTGAACTTGTGAAATTACCTGATTTTGTACCAGTACAGTACCTGCACTTGCAGCCCATACACCCAACCGCTAGAGAGATGAGGTTAACTCAGAGGAATTACTGACCTTATTTATATGGAGATTGATGGATAAAAGAATAAAATGATCTCCATTTATTTGTAATAAGTATATGGGTTATGTTCTCCATGATCGATGATAGAACTTGAAAAATTAAGATGAATGAATATTGAAGAGGGGGAGAAGTTGAGAAACACAAAGAGGAAAGCTTCGAAAGTATACGCAAAAGTAATTTTTTATTTTTTTACTTTTTATATAAAACTAAACCCCCGAGTAGTTTGGGCCCTCGACAGGTGCCCATTTCCCTCGGGGCCGGCCCAGTCTACATCATTGTTCAGGCTGCACTACCAAAATATTACTATAAAAGCGGATCATGTTTAGGGGAAGTGTGGAACATTTGACTATTAATAACAAGCTGGAAATGAGTTATCTAACTTATCTTGTTTTGAGGTGGCTAAAACAGTGCATCGTTTGAGAATAGATGAGTTTTCCTCATATATATATATATATATATATATATATATATATATATATATATATATATATATATACACACACACACCTTTTGTCTGCCTCTTCTTCTTAAGCAACCAACAAGCTAGCATCATTATTGGTACTAGTGCCATCAGAGCAGATAATATCGGAATAAGGATCATGCCATTCCTCAAGAAACGTTGTGAGTTTCCAGCCTCAGCTGCACATAATAGAAGACAAAGGATTAAATAAGCATATTAAAGAGAATTTACAAAGACTATAGTACCTAGGCTGGGGAAGCAAAATACGTAGTACCTAACGCGATATTATCCACACGAACATAAAGATCTCGTCCAAACCATGTGTAAACTAAAATGTCCCCCAAGCCATCGTACCATGTCAAGCAATCAACATTCTCATGATACAATGTTAAACTCATATATGCCATGCAAGAACAATCTCTTGAGCACTCCCGCTCACTCTTTGGCGCTCATACTTGTTCTCAACCTAGCTACATTCAATGTGTCAGGATCTTTCACTCTCGTTACCTTCACAAACCCTTCTCCATTCCTACACTTGGACACTCCCACTCTTGTGCTCACACATCCATCTAAACCATTTCTCCGATTCCGACCATCTAACATGTATCGAACCAAGTCCGTTTATGCGATGACGCACGTTGTGAACGACAGCATGTAATGTCTCAATTTGTAGTCGGAGAAATAAAGAGCAAGGTATAACTTTTCCATCAATGTATATCTACTCTCGCAATCCATAAGGGTTCTACTTAAGTAGAATATTGCCCGTTCTGTCTTCATCTCGTCATCCTGTGCCAACAAACTCCCTATGGAGAATTCGGTTGCTGAAATATAAAGGTTAAGTGGCACACCCTGCCGTGGTGGTACCAAGATTGGTGGATTGACCAAGTATTGCTTGATTGTGTCAAATAATTCTTGGTGAACCGGCTCCTAGATAAACTCCTTCTCGCCCTGTAATTAGAGTAAATGTGCAAAATGTTTAGTTTTTCACGCAGCGTTTGCAATGAATCTTCGCAAGAAGTTGATTTTTCTAAGCAACCGTTGAAGTTCACGCTTGTTCTTCGGAGGAGGAGCTTTAAGCACTGCCTTCTTCTTATCATTCGGGACCTCTATTCCTCGTTGATGTACTAAGAAACTGAGAAAGTCTCCTGCTTGTACTCCAAAGACGCACTTAGCAGGATTCATTTTAAGTTGATCATTTCTCATCCGTATAAATACCTGTCACAAGGCTTCTACATTAGTCGACCTCCGTTTCGATTTGACCACAACATCATCAATGTAGACCTCCATTGTGTCACCTTCTAGGTCGTGGAAGATGTAGTGCATTGCTCGCTAATATGTTGCCCCTGCATTCTTCAATCCAAACGGCATATTGACGTATTAGAATACTCCTAATACTCATGGACATTTAAATGCAGTTTTGTGCCTGTCTTCCTCAGCGATTGGGATTTGATGATATCCTACTGTGTCATCCATAAACGAAAGTATTTTATGTCTTGCGACTGCATCAATGAGCAAATCGGCAACCAACATTGGATAAACATCATTTGGAGTAGCTTGATTTAAATCTCTATAATCCACGCATACTCTGATCTTCCCGTTCTTCTTCCGCACTGGGACTATGTTTGATATCCACTCTTTGTATTTAGCCACTTGGATGACTCTGAATTTTAACATCTTTTTGATTTCTTCCTTGACCAATACTGCCGTATCCGAATTCATCCTCCGCATCTACTGCTCGACTGGCTTCTTCCCCTATGCAATCGGAAGCTTGTGGACCACTAGTTCTGCTGAAAGTCTGGGCATATCTTCAAGCTTCTCTGCGAAGCAGTCCTTATACTCGAGTAGAAGGTCAATGAGCCTCTTTCGTTCTTCAGGCTCTAGGAAAGTACTGATAGCCACCTTCATTGGCTCAGCAATGCTTCCAAGGTTAATCTTCTCGGTTGGATCCCTGACTTTAGGTGGTGTGTCATCCAAGGCTGTAGGTGCCAGCTGAATGATATCCTCCTCAATCTCTTCCTGTTGGACGTCCTCATTAACACATTCTGCCGTAGCTATGGTTGGCAGATAATCATAGGCTTGTGATTCAATCATATAGGTTTGCAATCTTGCACATAAAGAGGTACAAACCTCTGCCTCCTCGCTCCTGGACGGGCGTATCATTGATGGCTTGCGGAGGCTAACTCCAGGAAATAGGGTCGTGCTTTGTCTTCTCTCGCTTGCACTATTCCCCAACGAGCTAATTCCAATGTCGTTACTCCAATAAGTCGGCCCTTCTTATCGACGCCACACACTTCCAATGGTCAAAGGTTTCCATTGTAGTAATCAGCATCTAGCACATTCGCGGAGACTGAATATGATCGAGGATCAGCATTGACTATATTCGATTCTGATGTCTCCATATCCCATATAAAGAGCTGTTGGTGAAGTGACGAAGGCACACAGTAACTCCTATGGATCCAATCTCTTCCCAATATTGCGCTAAACGGTGAATTGCATTCGATGAAAAAGAAAGTGTGCACCCCTACAACAGGTACAACCTTGACTTCTATGAATAGCAACCCTAAGGTATGCGAGACATTCCCTGCAAAATTCTTGATTGTCATAGATGTCGCTTGAATAACCGATCTAGGAATGCTCAACAATGTCATTGCTCAGGTAGTCAAGACATTCACCGTTGTACTGGTGTCCACCATGACTTTGCTAAGTTGGATACCTCCCATGCCCGCAGTGATGTATAATGGTTTCATATGCGAGGTCATTGTGGTTGTTGGCTTGGAGAACATCATATAGGACTTTCGTACCACTGGTTCTACGGCCGGCTCCCGTTCCTCTGGTTCTGCATTTGTTGTCAAAGGTAGTCCTTGAGCTTCTTTTCTTACAACGGCCACATGTATTGCTTTGGTTGGTTTGGTCGGTAGTAAGTACACCATACCCACATGCGTATCCTCGGCGTAGATTTCTTCCAAGTTTTCATTGTCTTCCCCGTAATCTACTAACTGTTCATCCTCGTCGTCTGCTTCAGTTTCAACCAACAATGGCTCCTGCTACTGATCTTCGATGCGAGGGCCACGTTGTTCACCTGCATGGACTTCAGACTTAAGCCTCCCCAAGGAGTCTACCTTCACTGTGAGTTATGAGACATCAGCCCGTACCTCTATGACGTTGAGCTTGGAAGATGCAAGAGCGAGCTTCTTCTGCTCCTCAATCACCAAAGGCTTCGGCCTCCATCGTAATACCGGTTTCTTCTTCGGCTCTTCAACCAGTTCGGCCTAAGGTTCAATGCATTTAAAGACTGATTTCTACATTGCCTTATCCTCAATCGTCTCTCGAGTCCTTTTTGGTGCTCGTTGAGCCTCTGTATTAGGCTTCACTTTATCCATCCGGGAAAACACACTCGCTCTGGTTGCCTGTACCCGTGGGCCACTAGAACCTTTATCAAACATGATCATGAGTGTAACTGCGAGCCTATCCATTCTTTTCTGAATCTGTTTTGGAGATTCCACTAGTTGCTCTGGCTTGATCAGTCCTCTGTCCAAAGCCTCCAAAGTCCTCTTTGCAGCTCCAAATTGACGCTGTAACTTTCTTTTCCTGGTGGGAGTCATCTCCACGGTCTTTCCCCCGGATTTCATGTACCATACGTCCTCTTTGATCATCGATCAGCTTGGGGGAGGGATATTGATACGACCATAACATGCATTAAATTAAACACTTAACACACAAATCAATCATACAATTTAAAACCCTATAGATGTAGTATTTTAAGCAAGTATGGATCGTTCTAACCGGGGATTGAAGGGTGCATGCAATTCTTGTGTTGTAAAAAAAAGGGGGGGTATCAAGAGTTGTTTTTAATTACCTAATTTATTTACTAAAAACGTCTCAAATATAGCACATAATCCTAGGACTCTAACATGTATTGACTCATAGACAAGCAAACGCATAGAAGACTCTAAAACACATACCATGTTTTGAAACAAAAAGAAAAACTAATTAATTATATACAAGTGATCAACTTATTCCTTACCTTCACTCAAACATGGCATATATACATCTCTCAACAAACTACGAAATTCTCTCACTCAAATTCTCAAAACACATGCATATTTCATATTTTGTGCTCGGAATCCCCTATACACCATTGATTTAGACTCGGAATCCCCTATATCTAAAATCAAAGCATTAAGAACCAAATACACATGCAAGTTTCAAATAGAGTAATAAAACACATGGAAGATTTATTGAAAGACATATAATTCATGAAACCAAATAAAATCATCCGACACACAACCAAGTTTTAATACATAAAAAGAAACTACGGAGTAAAGAGATCATGGTTACACTTTTCTAGCTTCGGAATCCCCTAAGGCTACTCAAGAGCACTAGATTTCTTTGGTGGAAGACGCTCGGAATCCCCTATACGTCGGTGGAAGAAGAGATGCGGCGTTATGATGATGTAGTCGGCTTCTTGAGGATGTCGGCTTAATTTATGGGGAGGAGGAGAGTATTTGGCAGATCTTAGGCGTAGGAATGAGTGATGATTTTTTTCTGGCAGAAGCTCCCTTTATATAGGCCAAGCAAAACCTAGTTCGACTCCTTCTAGGACTCTAACTACTCCACCCGGGTAACCTGACCCTTCTTCACGAAAATAGGAATTTCTCTCGTTCTAGAACTCCAAATCGTGTGATTCCAGTTGCGTTGGAAACTAGACTTTTAGAACTTTCCAACCATATGCTAACCGCGTCTCGATTCATCTGGATCTGTTCACAGTGGTCTTTCGAAGTGGGCTGATGTACAAAGGCTGATTTCTGATAATTCATTTTAATCCATTTTCTTTCTTTGGGCTTCTTTTGACATGCTCTTGGTCTTTGACCCATCTTCATTAATCTTGGTCCACTCTTGAGTAATTTGGGCTCCCATTCAGCAATAGGGTCGACATTTTCAATATATAAGCAAGCCCGTGACAAATCCTTCTTCTAGGTGGACGAGGATTTCAATTCTTCTCCAATCACAATTAGGAAAGATCCGGACACTTCCTCTTCACTTTAGGAAATATTTTACACATGTGTTCCGAATTCACTCTCTTATTCTCCCAATGACTTCTACTCCAACAAGGATTCCTAGTCGAAATATGATTCTTCATTTTTCTGCGCTTTTGCTCCATTTTGCCTCCTTTATTATTCCTCCTTTATTTTCAACCTAAAAACATAAAGTAAGTTAGAAACATATTTACTAAGATCAAAACAAAGCTAAATGTAAAGAGAAAGACGTTAAAAATCAAGCATAAAATGCGTAGATCAGATATAAGGTTTGCTTGATTCCTCTCGCTGCCTATTATTGATGTCCACAACCTCCCTTTCTGCCATTCACATTCGTTTGAACAAATTGGAATCCCTGGCGAAAGTCTGTGACTCTTTTGGGCTTGCGGGTTGATAGGTCTCTGGTGGATATTTGACCGTTGAGCCTGCTCGTACTGCGTCTAAGAATTCCTCGTAGGTCATCTTAAGGCCGCACTCCGCTTTGCATCGAGTGTAGAGAACTACCGGAGTCGCCTCTCGGCAGACCTCTATTTGTTTTCCCTTGGGATATTCCTTACCACTACTGTCAGGGGTTACTGCACTGCTAGTTGTAAGATCCAGCGTTTTCTTCAACTTGGCTCCTCCGCGCCAAGATACCTCTATGGTACCCACCATGAACGAGTCTGCTAATGTCTCTTCTTCCGCAAAGGTAGCAAGAACGATATCCCCTTCGTTTATCCCATGTTGGATTTGTTTCCGCAATGCCTCCCACCGGTTGGTATTATGCATCCAAGCATGGTGGAATTTGCAATACAATCCCTTTTTCTGAAGACGCAGTTGTATGGTTAGGTACATTTGCTATGCCGGCTGTCTTGCCTCCAAGATCTTGTCCATCCTATCACTGTGGAACGTGCCAAATGTCCTTGGTTTTATCAACTCTAATGCCCTTATCGAGGTATCTGCAAACGGTTGGCGATCAAGTAAGGCAATATGTGGTGATGCATCAACCACGAGCCTCCCTTCGTTGATCCACTTTAGGATCTGATCTTTCAGCTTGACGTAGTCTTTAGTAGTATGGTTCCACATGTTGTGAAACTTACAGTACTTCTTTCCCTTTAGTTGCTCCACAGTGGGGAATGCTCCGAAGTCAGACTTGGTCAACTTCCTATCAATCAGATCCTCTATGATCTCGTGTGCTGCGTTTGCATTGTAAGTATACGATTCGAACTTTGACTTTGTGAACACACTAGTTAAAAACCCGTACTGCTCCCATCGAAGGAACTATCTTTTTGGATTTGACCGTATTCTTGGCAACTAACTCCAGACCTGCTACTACTACCTCATCTGACTCGTATCCATCAAATTCTTCCTCTTCTTGCATGGCTGCAACCATCTTCGGACGTTCCCGGTATGGAGTCTTAAGAGTGTATGTTCCTCTAGACGCATTTTGCCTGTTATTAGCTTCTTCATACGCAGCATGAGTCTGAGCTACAACATCAATCAGAGCGTTCAACGAGGCGAACCTTACGTCAACGTACTTTGTATGCAGTCTTTCTTCAAGTCCTCCGACTGCAATATCTACCAATTCTTCCATGGTACGGGAAGTCTTGCTCTTGGTATACTCGGTCTTGAACCTGTGTAAGTATGTGACTGGTGATTCACTCGGCATCTGCACCATTTGGCATAGCTTCCCAAGCTTCACAGCTGGTTCTGACCCACAAAAGTGTTCGGTAAACTGTTTTTCCATCATCGCCTAGTCATGACCAAGCCCTGAGGTAAGTTTGTGTACCAATGCAATGCTGCACCCGATAGTGAAGATGGGAAGACTCTTAGTTTGAATTCGCCGAGTCGACCCCATGGTCCACATTCAACCCTGAATCGAGCAATGTGGGTAGATACTGGCTATGTTCCCTCGTCGTTGAAGCGAGTGAACGAGATGGGTCGATAGCCCTTTGGCCACTTCCAACCAAACGGTGGTGGTGGAAAGGGATCGTTATAAGTTATCGGAGTTCCTCCTGCACCCGGCAGCCTTTGGTTGATGAAGTGAGAGGTGGAGCTGGCATATCGTCATCCTTAACTTCCTCATCATCGTGGAAGAGAAGTTCTCGTTCTCCTAGCTTGTCATTGATCAGTGCGAAGCTGGCTGTCATAGTATTGGTGAGGTTTGTGAGAGCCGCCGCGAGAGCATCAAACTTTTTAGTGTTGTCGGCGCGCTCAATCTATCGAGCCTCGTAAAGGATGTCGAGTCTGTTCTAAACTCTGGTAACGGTCTTGTCGCCGCTCTTTATGTTGTTCAGAATATGTTCAATATTTGCGTTTCGCCGCTGTTCTTGTTCGATCGAAAAATCTTGATAGGCCTCAAAGTCCATGGCTCTAATTTCTTCGATGTTCTTAGGTTCTGTCGATGACGAGGGTCGTCCCTTAGTCATCGTTGCACTGAACCTCTATATTACTTCTTCGCCCCTGCAAGCGGCTGAGTTGTGTTCTCGGAACGCGGGTGCTGGATGCTTAAGGCAACTCATGAAGGTCTTTCGGTACATATCAATGGTTTTAAGACACTAAACCCGACTCCCACTGGGCGTGCCAAAATGTTTGGCTTCGATTTTTCTCCAGTCAGGTTGCTGCGAATGGAGTGATCACAAACTGTCTCCTTTTGTATCCGCGGTTGTGGTTGTGCTGTGTGCGAGGCGTGCCACTGCCAATGACAGAATGTTGTTGTGTAGTGCGCCGCGTAGTCTCTACTTCTTGTCAAGCAATTGGAGCGGGGAGAGCACCAACCTTACTCGTTGAGTTCTACTTGTCTTGATACAAGACGTAAGCTTCGTGTCTCTCTGCTAAGCCACAAAGAATCGATACTTACACCTTCGGGCAAGTATAAAACAGAGCAATCCTAAGGACGTAGTGTTGAGAACACCAGATAATGTGACTTCGTAGATCTTAAAAATCTCCACGCTCTGTCGGGTGGTCTGGACTCCGCTGACTTCCGTTGTCGTAGCTCGAGTGAATCTTCGAATCCCCACGTTTTGTAGGATGACCTAGATCCTGAATTCGTTGTTGTCGGTTGGTTAGCTTGAGTGAACCTTCAATTCCCCAAGCTCTATCGGGTGGTCTAGATTTTGAGTTCGCTAGTCGCTGGTTGTTTATTCGCAGGGGAGTAAGATTTGTTGGTGCGCAAATTTGTGTATGAGTGTAGAGGTCCGCAAATCTGCTCTGATTCGTCTATTTATAGACACAGGTACTCCGACTCTCCTCGCATGATAAGGTAAGTTCACCGATTAGGAAGAATATCTTGTCATAAGATTCCTCTAGATTATCTAAGAATCGCACAAATTCTTTTTCGGATTCGCAGCTAGATATCTTTCCAAGCTCGTAGTTTTTTATTAAGCCACATGTAGCTGACCCTTTTTATCTCCAAAACCCAAAAATATCATAATAAATATTGAATTTATTTTGGGTCTAAACAAAACCAAATTCAGGTCTTAAAGAGATGTTTAGTATTATTGGCTTATGTGTCTTTTTTATGTGTTCTGTCTCTATTGTTTACAGTCATGCAAGTTCAAAATTCTAATAGCCTGCAATGACCGTCGTTTTGGGCTAAATTAAAGTCGTTGACTACAACGATCATGAATATTTTAACATAAATTAAAAAATAACAAGACATGACTTCATGAGATAACACATCAAATTCTTATTTCATCGAAAAAAAAATCAAATTATTTAAAAATATTGAAATTGCAGTCAAATTATCTAAACCAGCTCATATGAAGGATTCAGCAGTTCTCTCTTTTTTATTTGTTTAGGTGACCATTGTTTAGGAATGGGGATAATAAATACAGTATTATGATAACCTTAGATTATGTATTTGATGTGAATGGCATAACAGCTATAAGACTATCATAATTCCGTATGTGCTATTTAAACGTGACTAATTGCAATATTGTATACGAAACACCACCGACATTGTATTGATTGCCCAAATCGAATACTGGCCACAGCATATGTGCACCACTAATTGCTTTGTCTGGTTCTGGTTCTTCTGGTCATCTATGGTTGAAGTTTCTATACTTACATAGTTACATGTTACATCTATGGTTCACTATTTTGTTGGATTATTTCCAATATAATAAAGTCGGGTTTCACCGTACAATTTATAATTTACTGTTCATTATTCATCACGCACAATTCACGTAATTTGTCTTATTAACCTGGTATGCTCCTCTTCTCTTTTCACCAGACGCGCCATCTCTGTCTTCCTCTAAAATCGTTGCTCTCTCGCTCCCTCAATCTCAAATCTCAGCTCTGATCTTTCCTCTACTCTCTTCCATAACCAAAACCTTGGCCGAATCCCGATCAATCAGAGGCTCAGAGCTTCGTTTTCAGCTTCCGATGTTTCTGATTTTGTCTCCACCAATTAGTACCGCTCGCTTTCTTTCCTCCTCCACCATAAACCTCTCTCTCTCTCTCAACCCTCCATTTTTTGTGTGCTGAAAAACAGTCTCTCCATTTTTTGTGTGCTGAAAAAGCATCAATCTTTGATCGTATCATTGCATTTTGTGTTCTGGATTAGTGAAGATGTGATTGAATTTAGTTTCTTTCTCTGATTCTCTCGATTCCCATATCCCCATTTTTCTTTTTCTTTTTAGTTTTGTGTTTGATTATGTGAGTTCTTGAATGAATTGAGAATTGAGTTTTTGTTAGATTTTGATTTAGGCTGTTAATTTGGGTTGAATTGTGTTCTTAAATGAACTAAAGATGGGTTTTTGTATGATTTTGATTTGGGTAGTGTTAGTATAGCATCATTAGTTGTCCGATTAAATATACTTATCCCCTTAAACAGGCGATCGACACCTACCAAACCACCCGAAAGACCACCAGGAAGGCTACAACTCTGTTCACAAGACTGACCACATCCAAGCGCGCACGCGCCCGTGGGGCACATACCCGAATGTGCGGATCACATGACAGCAAGTGCAGACCAGTCCCACATCGAGGAGCATAAGTAAGCAGCAAACTCAACCACCTATATATGTAAGGTATTTATTACAGGTAAGAGCATTCAATTCAATCATCGAATTCAATCCAACGTACTCAATTCACAAAACACCCCAATCTACTCTTCTCGCACGTTCGCTTGACTGTTATATCCAATACATCTTCTAACTTAGGCATCGGAGCGTTGAAGGCAGGCCACCCTGTCTCGACCCCTGACTGTCTGTTTGTCGTTGTATTCTTCTAACAGCCATACCCGAACGCGCATACCCGAGCACCCGAAGAGAGAAGAAGCGCCTGACCATCCGAACAGCCCGAATGTCCGGAAGAGAGGAAGAAGGAGATTACCCGTACTTACTTCTGCTAGATTGCGTCCCCCGTAATCTGGTAGAAACAGTTGGCGCCGTCTGTGTGAAGCTTACAAATTGCAAACCTCGTATAAATACCACCACCCAAAAGACTCGTGTTCCATCTGTTGCTGCTAAGGCCGACCCGATCCCGCACGATCATCCCGAGCAACATCTTGGCACCCGTCACTCCAAAAGATAAGTATTCTTGGTTTTACACCACTCTTATGCTCAAAGTGTATTCGTACTCCACCCGCAAGGCCGTTCCGAGGCCCATCCTTGACGGGCTCCGAACAGCAACATTCGTTTGGGAGTCCGTGCAAGCGGCTCGGAACCATTCATACATCATCCGCAAGTCCGTTCCGAATCCCTGGCGGCTCCGAACAGCAACATTCGTTCGGAAGCCCGTTGCATGCGGCTCGGAACCATTCATGCATCATTCGCAAGATCGTTCCGAGGCTTAACGGCTCCAAACAGCAAGATTCGTTTGGGAGTCGGGGTCAGCGGCTCGGAACCATTCATGCGTCATTCGCAAGGCCATATTCACTCATTCGCATAGCACGATCATGCAAGTCAGGCATAATATGCAATACTCGTCAGGTACACGATCAGGCGCAGACGCGCGAATACACGTTCAGGCGGTCGACCACGTCCAGAACTTAGGGACTGTGCTTGACGTCCTCATCCGGAACGGCATGAGGTTGAACCCGGCCAAGTGCACGTTCGGGGTCACGAAAAGCAAATTCCTTGGGTATATCGTCAGTCAGCGAGGAATTGAAGCCGCGCCCGCCAAGGTAAAAGCAATCATCGACATGAAGCCGCCCGTCAAGAAAGCAGACTTGCAGAGCCTCACGGGCAAGCTCGCATCATTGAACCGGTTCATATCTCGCTACTCGGACAGATGTGCCCCATTCTTCAAGGCTCTCCGAACAACGAACAAGCGAGAGGTTGCATGGACGCCCGAATGCGAGGCATCTTTCCTTCAAATCAAGGAGTACTTGGCGTCCATCCCGCTCCTCTCCAGACCCGTCCGAGGGGAAATATTGTATATCTACCTGGCCGCCTCGCTCACAGCCGTCAGTTCTGCCCTCGTCCGTAGGGAGGACTGCACGAAGTTGCCCGTTTTCTTCTCAGGAAAGGGCATGACAGGCGTTGAGACCCGATATCCGACGATCGAGAAGATGGCGCTCGCGCTCGTCACCGCCGCCCGACGGCTGAGGCCATACTTCCAAGCGCACAGCATCCACATCTTGACGAACGTACCCTTACGCCAGATACTCCAATCGCCCGATCACAGTGGCCGCCTGGCGAAGTGGGCAGTCGAGCTCAGTGAATTTGACCTTCAGTACAAGCCTCGAACGGCAATCAAGGGACAGGTAGTGACGGACTTCATCACCGAGTACACGGAAGCAGAGGCGACGCCGGTCGGCGCATCCGACGGCCCGACGGTGGAGGCATCCGACAAACTGGAGGTCAAGGAAGGACCATTATCGGAGTGGAACCTCTACATCGACGGTTCGTGCACGAAGAAGGTGAGCGGCGTCGGGATCATCCTGACCGGGCCAAGAGGGGTGAACGCGGAGTACGCCCTCAAGTTCGAATTCAAAACAACCAACAACGAGGCCGAGTACGAGGCGCTCATTGCGAACCTGCAACTGGCCAAGAACTCGGAGGCGCCCGACCTCTACGTATTCAGTGACTCACAGTTGGTGGTGAGCCAGGTCGGAGGAGAATTCCAAGCGAATGGGGAATCCATGATCGCCTATTTGAAGTACATGAAGACGCTGATCAGTGGGTTCAAGTACGTCAACATCAACCACATACACTGAGGGCTCAACGCGAAGGCGGATAGGCTCGCCCGATTGGCCACCGCCCCCGTACACACGGGACCGGGGCAACGGATCGTCAAAGTGTTGCGACGACCGAGCATCTCGGGAGCAGAGCAAGTCCTGGCAATCGAACCGCACGAGCACAGCTACATGGACGTGCTCATCGCTTACAAGGCAAGGGGAGAACTACCAGAGGACAAGCGAGAGGCCAGAACCATCGTCGCACGGGCGGCCAACTTCAGCGTATGGGATGGAGCGCTGTACCGAAAAGGGAGGACTTAGACGAGCCTCAAGTGCGTCACTTCAACGAGGGGCAACTCGATCCTGAAGGAAATCCACTCGGGCACGTGCAGCCATCATGCGGGCACCAGATCTATCGCACACAAGGCCCTTCGGTGTGGATTCTGGTGGCCCACCATCCACGCGGACACTACGGCGCTAACGAGCAAGTGCCACCAGTGCCAGCTGCACGCGCATCACCAACACACGCCCGCCGTCCCACTGTCCATCCTCCTGTCGCCCGTTCCGTTCGCACAGTGGGGACTGGACCTGATCGGAGAGCTTCCAAAATCAAAGGGGCAGTACAGATATCTGATTGTCATCATTGACTACCACACCAAGTTCATCGAGGCCCAACCAATGGCGAAGATCACGACAGAAAAGGTCGAACGCTTCCTCTGGCGCTTCCTCTTCTGTCGCTACGGGACGCCGATCAGCATCATCACGGACAATGGGCCACAATTCAACAACCCTCGACTCATAGCCTTCTGTAAACGACAAGGAACGGACCTCGTGTTCGCGTCACCAGCGCACCCCCAGACGAACGGGCAAGTAGAAGCCGTGAACAAGATCATCAAAGCAGGCATCAAGAAGAAGATTGAAGATATCGAACCCGGAGACGTGGGATACGGGCGCTGGCCCGAGGTCATCCCAGAGATCCTGTGGTCCATCCGAACGACCGCCAATGCAGCCACGGGCGAAACCCCGTTTAGCCTGCCTTTCGGAACGGAAGCTGTGCTACCCCTGGAGATCACTCACCAAAGCCCACGGATCGAGGGGTACGATCCACGCACGAACAGCGAGGGGCTACGCCTCAACAACGATTTTCTGGAAGAACGGAGAGACACGGCGCATCTCCACAACGCCGCGAACAAGCAGAGGATTGCCCGATTGTACAACCAGCGTATTCGGGCTCGCCCAATCCAACTGGGGGACTGGGTGATGAAGGCAATCCAGCAAAAGGTCAAGGCACTCCGCCCGTTATGGGAAGGCCCTTACGTCGTTGATGAGGCGATAAGCGCCAGCACCTTCTACCTTAGAGACATGCAGGGTCAACGACTACGGCACCCGTGGAACATCCAACATTTGAGGAAGTACTTTCATTAAATTTTGTTATGTTGTACTTTTTCATTTTTAAGTTTATGATATTGTTGCGTCCGTTTGTCCTTACCCCACCCGCCCAATACTCGAGGGACTGAGGATAGACTGTTCGCACGGATGTAACACTTGGTACCATTTGAAAAAAGAGAAGAAGCGCATGTGCGCGCGAGTCATTCAAGAGATGCCAAAAAAAAACACAAGGCAAAGGCACACGTACGGAAGGAAAAGACTTCATTGATTTATAGAGCACAAGGCCCGATTACAAAATCCTACTCTATTACAACAACAACAAAAATCCTATAACTACGCCCCCGTGTTGACCTCCAGCTCCTCCTCCACCTCCTCCGACGACCCCGGCTCCACGTGCTCCACCTGCTCGGACGGGTCCAACTGCACCAGCACCGGCTCCAACCCCGCCTCAGCAGCCTCCCCGGAAGGCACCACCTCTCCCTCAGGCGCCGGAGCCTGAGCGCCCGTCAGCCTCTCTGTTTCAGACCGCACGAATGCCCGATACTCCTCCAGCCTGATGAAGGGAGTCACCGCTTCACGGAAGGCGGTCACCTGCTCCTCCACCTCAGCCTTCACTAGTTCGCAGAGCTCGTCAGACTCCTTGAACGTCGCTATGGCATCCATGCGAGCAACGCGATCCACCTCCTTCATCCGGGACTCCGACAATGCCTCCCGGGAGGCTGCTTCAGCATGAACACGCTCCAGCTCGGAACGCATCAGCTCCACCTCAGCCACCGCCTTATCACGTTCAGTCCTCGTCAGAGCTTCGCGGGCAGCAGCTTCAACGGACCGGGCAGTTGCCTCCTCCGCACGGGCAGTATACCGTTGGGCCAAGTCGTTGGCCTTGTCGAGGTTGGCCACGAGCCTCTCCGTCACCTTCTGGTGCTTCAGCCCTGAGGCGTGCAAGTTCCATATTCTCCCGCGAGCGCACGCGGAAGAGCTGGTGTTGCAGCCGGGCGCAGGCAATGAACGCCCTGTCCAGCCCGTCAGGGGCAGCATTATTCAGCGGCTGGAGCAGGAGCCCCAGCGAGGAGGCGCCATCCACGAGCGCATGACAAAGGGCATCAACAAAAATTGGCGTCGTTCCACCAGCTTCCGAGGGAGAGGAGTCTTCAGTGCGAGGGCACTTCTGCGCACGCCCATCTTCACCGGCCGGGGCACCGGGAGAGAGATCTGCACCATTATGAGAGGAGCGGCGCGACCCCGAACCTTGGGAGGCCTCGCGCCAGTCCTGCTGCTCGACCCGGCGCTGGTCGCGCTCCACCTGCCATTTCTCCTTCTCGCGGTGGCGGTGGTCTCGCTCAGCCCTGCTTAAGCTCCGATTGGCTGGTACAGGAGGATGAGGAGGAATGGACGCTGCCTGCTCGACGTTAGCAGCAGCGGAAACAGATGGGCCAGCACCCGACGACCGCTGGCGAACAGGGGAGGCGTGCGCGTTCACGGCCGGCGCACGCACGGTGGGCTGAACTTCATCACCAACACGCATCCCGCCAGAGCCGCCCACCACGACACAACGTACGGTATCCGCACCCTCCAGCAGCATATTCAGCCGGCGTAGGGTATCCGCATCCCGATCGTTCGCCTTAGAATTAGACATTTTCACTGCAAAACAGAAAGAACGCACAGGTTAGCAACAGTCGATCAAACTACACTACACGTACATTGCAGATAAACACCACCCGACAGACCAGGTGTACGAGCCAGGCGATTCTTCTCGATCAGATCCCAATGACACGCCGCCCAGAAGTGCCTCGCCTCGGGCCTGGGGTCGAAGACAAACTTCAAACGGGCAATCCTGTTTTCCTCCTCGGGCGTCAGGGGATACTCGTGCGTGTCCAACCAGTGGAAGCGCTGGGGGACTCGGTGGACACGATGGGCGTTGGCTGCGATCTCAGGGGCGTGTGCACCAAAATCCCAGTCACCTCCGACCAGGCAGTTGATCGTGCGCCAGCTGGTGGAGGAACTGGGAGGATCGATGAGCCACCACTTCACCCTTGGCTCCACGGTGAAAGTACCCGAGTCTCGCCGGCGGGAGGAGTACTTCAAACGGAAGAAGTGGAGAAATTTCGCCCGTGTGGGGTGATCCAACCCGCTCGAACGAAAAATGTTGAAGAACGCCACCAATATTTGGGTCAGTGTAGGCCCACACTGACCAAGGGAGATCTTGAGGAGCGCCAGGATGTACTGGAAGAACGGATGAAGAGGCAGCTTTATCCCCGCCTTCAGATGGAATTCGCTGACGCACACGTGGCCAGCGGGCGGTCGGGTGAACGTCTCTCCCCTCCCTGGTATCTTCAGCCTGACGGATGAAGGAATATGGTAATCCCTCGCCCACCGCGCCATCTCCTTGACGCTTGGCGCCCGCTCAGGCTCTTGCACTGGCACTCTGTCGGGGAGCACCCAGTGAACTCGCTCGCCCTCTGGAAATTGGGTCACGGGCTGATTTGATCGCGCGGGCTCGTCACCCCATGGCCCGGACGATGAGGACCCGCTCGAGGACCCGGACGATTCCCCTAACCCTGCGGCAGCGTGCGCTTGTTGAGCATCCATTGGCTGCACCACAAGAGAAGCGTTAGGGATGAACCGCAGAGGCGTGACACTCATCACGGACTCGTACGACAATGTGCTCGACCCGCTCGTGTCCGAACCACAACTAACCCACCCCGCCCCCGGTACGTATATGCGCTCACGCGATTGCCAGCTCGATATCTCTATTGGCTCCATCTCCTAGACGCACGGATGCGAAACCCACACTTCGCAAAAAAAAAAACAAACTACCAGAAACACAAAAAACCCAAAAATCCTATCCCAAACAAAATCAAACCTGGCACACCTCAAGAACACGCCTTGTTCTTGAGATGCAAACCCAGAAAAGGCCAAAAAAAAACCCAGACACCGTGGAGGAGAAAAACAAACAGAAACAAAAAAAAACCAAAATACAGAGCAAAAGCAAAAACGGAAAACAACAAAACAGGTTGAGAGCCTCACCAAATTGAAGGTTGACGGTAGAAAGGATGAACGTCGATGAAGGATTCCGGCAAGGAGCAAAGAACACAGAGATCAGAGAAGAACAGTGTGCAAGGTAATTTCTGCAACGTTTCGGTAAGTTGTAAAAGTGATGAGGAAGATGACACCAGAGCCCAAATTTATACTAATCGCACGGTGCACGCCAATGAACGCCAGCCGTCCATTTTCGCGTGTCCACCGTCAGATTGCGACACGTGGCCCCGAGGCGGTTCACCTGCCCGCCTAAGTAACCGCGCTCCCCTTCAGCTTCCCGCCTCGGTTTCAAACCCTAGCACGATATCCCACGGCTCGACACGTGTCATCCATGCAACACCCCACGCGCCTGACGCATGACCTCCGAGCAGTTATTACGTCATCAGCATTTAATGCCCAGGGCACGCCAGCATTAATTACAACGGCTAGCATTTATTACTCAACGGTTCCCAAGGAGAAGTCAAAAGGAATGTCAACTCAAGCGCCTCACCGAACAGAGCATCACCCCACCCAAGGCAAGACACGCCACGTCTCCCGCCATTCGTACTGGTGCATACACCACCCGCACGACCAACGAACGATGAACGCCCACAAACGCTAAAACGAAGAGATCACCACCACGGGCGTGGGGCACCTCCCCTCCGTGCGCGTGCCGGTAAGAACTAGCAAGTCGGATTATGGGGCACAGGCATGGGGTCCGTCCCCTCTTTGCGCGCGCTAAGACCGATGGGCGGTACGGGTGTGGGGTCCGTCCTCTCCGTGCGCGCAACGTTAACGATCGACTCGCCGACTCGGCCGGCAAGAGTGTGGGGTCCGTCCTCTCCTTGCGCGCTCTGAGACCGATGAGTGTTCCGGGTGTGGGGTCCGTCCTCTCCGTGCGCGAAAAACAAGCCGGCTGTGGTGGCAGAGGCATGGGGGCGACTCCTCTTTGCGCACGCTAAGCCGATGGGCGGCACAGGCGTGGGGTTCTTCCCCTCCGTGTGCGTAACGTTAACGATCGACTCGCCGACTCGGCCGGTAAGGGTGTGGGGTCCGTCCTCTCCTTGCGCGCTCTGAGACCGATGAGGGTTCCGGGCATGGGGTCCGCCCTCTCCGTGCGCGAAAGCAACCCGATTTAGGCGGCAAAGGCATGGGGCCAACTCCTCTTTGCGCGCGCTAAGACCGACGAGCAGCACGGGTACGCGTTCGTCCCTCCGTGCGCGCTACAGCAATTGTACGTCACGGTCTTGATCCCACCGTTGACACTACAGCGTACGCAACGGCATCCCCGTTGACGTGCGACGTACGCAACGGCATCCCAACGTTGGCGTTACGACAAACATTCGCATACATTCACGCATCATACCATACATTCACACATTTGCATACCTATATATCTATGTTGCCCCTATTTATGTTTACCAGGCAACACTCCACGGGCACGCGGCTCCAAATAGCAAGACTCGTTTGGACGTCGGGCCCACAGGTACAGGACCGCACGAACAGGTACACGATCGGACGCATAGGTACCCACTCCGTCATGCGAGCCATTCTTTGACCGGAGAGTCGGGGGACTTGGGGGTTACATGATCCTACATCACTGCTCAATCGGATAAGTATTCTTGTTAATTGCACGAACCCTTTTTCAACTCCCCAGTCAAGAAAGTTCTCTTTGACTTGGGGATTTGGGGGACTTGTTAGTATAGCATCATTAGTTGTCCGATTAAATATACTTATCCACTTAAACAGGCGATCGACACCTACCAGACCACCCGAAAGACCACCAAGAAGGCTACAACTCTGTTCACAAGACCGACCACATCCGAGCGCGCACGTGCCCGTGGGGCGCATACCCGAATGTGCGGATCACATGACAACAAGTGCAGACCAGTCCCACATCGAGGAGCACAAGTAAGCAGCAAACTCAACCACCTATATATGTAAGGTATTTATTACAGGTAAGAGCATTCAATTCAATCATCGAATTCAATCCAACGTACTCAATTCACAAAACACCCCAATCTACTCTTCTCGTACGTTCGCTTGATTGTTATATCCAATACATCTTCTAACTTAGGCATCAGAGCGTTGAAGGCAGGTCACCCTGTCTCGACCCCTGACTGTCTGTTTGTCGTTGTATTCTTCTAACAGCCATACCCGAACGCGCATACCCGAGCACCCGAAGAGAGAAGAAGCGCTCGACCATCCGAACAGCCCGAACGTCCGGAAGAGATGAAGAAGAAGGAGATTACCCGTACTTGCTTCTGCTAGATTGCGTCCCGCGTAATCCGGTAGAAACAGGTAGAGACTCAATCTTACCGCGACTTTCTCAGTAAACCAACATACTTTTTTCATATATGATTTCTCTTGGGACTAGATGTTCGAAAGAAAAGTTTATGTTCTCCCATTTTGAATTGGTCTCTTAGGACTACATGTACTTCACCCACACAAAAAAAAAAAGATATCTATTTTCTTAGTTTAGGAAATGAGATGGCTGGTGTAATTAGATTGACGTATTGTTCAAGGAGACGCATTTGTAAGATGATTGGATGATGAGTAGGACGTTGGAACCTTTATATTGAGTGGTATCGGTGGAAGCTATTGAAACCTTTGTTTGGTGACAGGTTGAGTAGTTCATAATGATTTTCTATGCATATTGGTTGATAGTGGCTGAGGCTGTTCCAGGGTAGTCTTCTAAAGGTTCTCTGCAAAAACACTCATGGAGTCATGGTTGAAGTTCTTTTTCTTTCTGCATATGTGCCCCCTTGATTTTTCAGAGCATTTTTCTGTTTTTTTTTGTTTTGTTGTATCAAAATATTTCGTAAGTTCTTCATCCTATAATATTTCAATGGTTATATGTTGTTCAGCTTCTCTGGATATCATCGTGTATGTAATGCACTAATATGCATTACGTCTACTTTAAGAATTTGAGAAATTAAAATGTTTACTACATTGTAATACTCTGCAACTATGTCCTGGCAAAAGGTGATGAATGACGTATGTGTAAAAGAAAATTTTCAAGGTTTATTAAATATATATGCATAGATAGAAGAACTGTATCATCTATATTTTTAAAAGATGGATATAAATTTAGCAGTTTCTAGGTTTCGGTAATTGATCTGTTTTTGATAAATTAGTAAAGAGTATTTGGTACTTGATCCATTTTTCATTGCAATTTTTTTTCAGGGATTCAACTCATGTTTTCTTTTGATTTATTCAAAGTTGTTTTGGGTTTTGTGGGTCTTATTTCTGCTTTGATCATTATTATCATGTAATCATCAACTTATATGGTGGTTATCGATTGAATTGGTTACTTAGTTCTCTCTCTAACTACTTATTTTGATGGTAACTTTTTAGGATCAAGGAACTTCAAGTCTTAGATATCAAGTTTCTATATGGTTGTTCAATACCCACAATTTTGTGTCAATTCGTGTTTGGTTTGTAAGATTGAGAATACAAGACAATTGTGAATGTTAGTAGATCTGCCACAGCTATGTGTTTAGTTGCTTGCTGGTAATTGAGGCTATAAATTTGGTATAGAAATAATGTGCAGCCAAAGGTTGATGACTTGGAGGCTTGAATCTGTTCAAATTTACAATCGGTAATAATTATAATTTATAAATGCTTTATTAACTCTTTCTCCCATCAATGGTGCATATGATATATGTTTCTTGCTAATAAGATAATTATGGATGTCTGTTTATGGTCTCTCCAAACAACACAGGCTATTCTCATGTAAGACAAAGAATTAGTTCTTGGCTAAGTTCATGGTTAAATTTTGGGACATAAGCAATGTCAACCTTTTTGACAAGATGCAGATGGTGGATTGTTGCTATACATTACAGTACGTATGCTCTTTGATTTTATTTTTCAGCAATCTTTCTTTTGGTCTCAAAATTCTGCAAGCTTCTTTTCTATTAGATTTAATAAATGGTGTACTATTAGCTATCTCAGCGATTGACATCAGTATTAAATTTCTAGCAATACATATGAAATTAAGTTGTTAAGAACTGTGGAGAATGTACATTTGATGCTTCAAGAGCTTCTTTTTCGACGTCTGTGAAAGTAAGGTTTCGCTATAACATATCTATTTTTTCGTAGCTTTCTTTGGTGTGTTTAAATTTGGGAGCATCTGCTTCATTTATGTGCAGACCCCTACAATAGATATGGACCTTCCAACATTACTATTGGAACAAGTATCAGAGAGTGAGCAGCTACAATGACAGCCAAAATATTACTCTTTTGTTTCATCAATTTATGGAGAAGTTTCAGTTACTTTTGTATAACACTAATCAAACTCCACTTCTTAGAGTATTTTTTTTCGTGAATTGGACCACTAATATTCATGGTCTAATGAAGATGTGATCTTTCTATAAATTATGGATGTGATCTTTCTAATAGAACTTCTCATGTATTATGGTGCATGGTTAAATAATGGTAACGTAATCTATTTCGACGACAAACCGTGCCTCAAGGCGGAGAACCACTCTAATAATTCTATACGCATTAGTATAACACAACTCTAGACAAAAAAGGAGTATTTCAGAGGGAGATAAACATAAACGAGCTTGCCTTATTATCGAGCTTCCACATCGGTTATTGTCAAATGGTTACGTGAATATGGTTGTTGTTTCGTAACCAAGGAATCATCAGCAACAATGTTGGAGGTTCCTCTGAAGACAAATGCAGGTTGGTTAGGAGAAGGAAGAGATGTTTCACCGCTTAGCATGAACACCACGGCTGACATGGTTGGTCGGTCCTTGGAATTTTCTTGAATGCACAAGAGCCCTACTTGAATGCATCTCAAGACTTCATCACGCTCGTAAGACTCTAGTGACAAATCCACAATATCTAAAGCTCTGTCTTCTTCCCAAAGTTGCCAAACCTGTAGTTTATAGTGATGATTGAATATAAGAAATATCAATCGAGCTAAGAAAGAATGTACTTGCAAATTTTGTGTTACTTACATGTCCAGTCAGGGTCATAGAGTCATTCTGCAGAAAAGAACCATTGTTTCTCTTGCCACTAACAATCTCCAACAGTATGATCCCTAAACTAAACACATCCGATTTTGTAGAGAATCTCCCAAACACTGCGTATTCTGGTGACATGTAGCCGCTAGATATAAACAATGGAACAACATAATGTGTTACAACCTTATAACCAAAGAATAGTAATTAACAATCAACATGAAGGTAACAACTTGGTGATTAAAGTGATGAATGTGTGAGTGCTAGTATGGTTCTTACTATGTTCCAACAACTCTGCCCGTCGTTTCCAGGACTTGATCTCCATGGAATATTCTTGCCATGCCAAAATCTGAAATTTTTGGGTCCATCTCAGCATCTAAAAGAACATTACTGGTCTTGAGATCCCTATGGATAATCCTCAATCTCGAATCCTGGTGAAGATACAGAACTCCCCGAGCAATCCCATAGATAATTTTAAAGCGCATTTGCCAATCTAAGATTGATCTCCTTGTGTTATCTATATCAAGAGAAATTGATCTTATGTGTAAATAAAGGATGTATATGTCTACTTCATTATAAATTTAGATGAGGGACAGGCAAATAAATCATAGTTTAAACATACCAAAAAGGAAGTAGTCCAAGCTTTTGTTAGGCAAGTATTCCAGAACTAACACTCTTTCTTCTCCCTTTATACAGTAGCCTAGAAGCTTCACAAGATTTCTGTGTTGAAGTCTGGCTACGAGTGCAACCTCATTTTTGAATTCTTCGATCCCTTGTCCTGAAGTTCTGGACAGTCTTTTTATAGCAACCTCTTGTTTATTTGGTAGTTCACCCTAAAGGATTCAATATTCATATCAAACTTTGACAAACACAATTTAGGTGGCGAGCCGCTATGCCAATCAGTAAACAACTAAACATAGTAGAAGAAACAATCAAATTGACTTCGACTTTTTTCTGTTTGGGATATCTGAATTTGGCTATACCTTATAAACACAACCAAAACCACCTTGGCCCAGTTTATTAGCATCTGAGAAGTTGTGTGTGGCTGCCATTAGTGTATTCAGATCGAAAATTTGCAATTCCGGGTGTCTCTTACTTTCCTCAAGTTCATCTGCATCCAAGTAGTCTTTGTCATCATAAAATTAGATAATCAAATAAAGCCAACAAATAAATGATGTAAAAAACTAAAAATTTCAGAATCATTTCAACATCAATGTTCAGGCTGCACTACCAAAATATCATTATGAAAGCGGATCATGTTTAGGTGGAGGTGTGGAACATTTGGCTATGATTTACAAGCTGGAAATGAGTTGCTTTGAGGTGGCTAAAGCAGTTAATCATTTGAGAATAGATAGTTTTTCTCATATATATACCTTTTGTCTGCCTCTTCTTCTTAAGCAACCAACAAGCAAGCAAAATTATTGGTATTAGTGCCATCAGAGCAGATAATATCGGAATAAGGATCATGCCACTCCTGAAGAAACGTTGCGAGTTTCCAGCCTCAGCTGAACATAAGAGAAGACAAAGGATTAAATAAGCATATTAAAGACTATAGTACGGAAACTGGGAAGCACAATGTGTAGTACCTAAGGCAATTTTATCCACACGAACATATAGATCTCTCCCAAATGACCCAGAGTAAACTAAAATGTCCCTCAAGTCATCATACCATGTCAAGCAATCAATATTCTCATGCAAAGTTAAACTCATATACGCCGTGCAAGAACAATCTCTTAAGCACTCCCGCTCACACTCTTTGGCGCTCATACTTGTTCTCAACCTAGCTACATTCAATGTGTCAGGATCTTTCACTCTCGTTACCTTCACAAACCCTTCTCCATTCCTACACTTGGACACTCCCACTCTTGCGCTCACACATCCATCTGAACCATTTCTCCAATTCCAACCATCTACAGATTTCGGCTTATATCCTGGTAGACACTCACACTCGAATAAGTTCATATTATCAGGGCTACATTTGCTGTTGGCACCACAATGTCCATACCAGTCACAAGGGTACTTTGGAGAAGACCACCATTCGTCCCACCTATGGACTTCCTCATTCCATAGTTGATGCTGAAGTAACCCGGAATCCTTCAGCGTGAGTTTTACTAGTGCATTTCCCCCGACCGCCAATGAAAGAAACAATTCATCTTCGTTACTCATGAAACTACCCAAACTACTTGGCATTAAATTCATTCGCCAGTACTTAGTCACACCTTTATACACAAAAAACTGCGGAGTGGCATTGCGATTGGGATCAAGCCTATAAGTATAATCCCCTTTTCCAGGGTCATCTGGTGACTTCCAAGATGTCAAAGCCAACTTTAGGCCATTTTTCCAATTCATCCCAAGCTTCATACCAAGAATTATTGTATCTGTGGGATCATCAAAACTTTGCCACATAATATTTACATGTCCGTTTTGACCATTCTGGGACAGAACTAAGTTTCCTGTATCTAACAGCTGTGCACATAAAGTATCTGTCTTTTTAACTGAATGGGACACATTAGTAGACCACACTGGATTGCTCTCCATGTTATAAGCATAAAGAACTAACTGTCCAAACCTGTTTAGCTTGAGAACACCAGAGGTATCGTTGATGGGTTTGTCTCTGTTTGCAATCCACACCACTGTTTTCTCAGATACTTTAGATTGAGAATACCATATCCCAACATAGCGGGAGTTTGAACTGCTGGGGCTGAAGAAACCCAACTCAAAGCTATTGTCTTTAGACACCAAAACATCACCGTCGTCACTCAAATGATGATGTTCCCGGAATCTGATGGTATCTCTGCAGCTGCAAAATTGAAAGAGGAGGAAGATTACCAAAGATTTCAGTGTTGACATTTTTTCTTCTGGGCTTCGGCTTGGTGTTGAAACTCAATTCATGTCTCCAAGATTGCATTTTTATAGAGTAAAATACAGAGGTGGCAAATATATTTAAAAATAAGATCTCTTATTTTAGACAATAAAATTTAAAATCTTACAAATAAACATAAATTGTCTGTAAACTGTTATGTGATAGGTATAAATTTACTTTTATATCCTACATTGTCTTTTTGTGTATATTTATTTTTTATTTTTTATTTTTTATTTTTTATTTTCAAAAAAAATATCCAAAACTATTATTATTTTTCTTTTTTATATAATTTTTTTTCTTTTCAAAAAGAAATATTTTATCTGAAATTTTCTTAATTGTTTTTAATACCTTTTAGTCTGATACCACCAAATAATATTGCTACTGTAAAATATAACACTGTTACTGAAAAATAAAAAAATATTGCTACTGTACAATATGACACTGCTACTGAAAAATTAAAATAACACTAAACAATACTGCTATTATACAATATGACGCTGCTACTGAAAAATCAAAATAACACCAAACAATACTGCTACTGTACAATATGATACTGCTATTGAAAAATCAAAATAACAACAAACAATACTGCTACTGTACAATATGACACTGCTACTGAAAAATCAAAATAACACCAAACAATACTACTACTGTACAATATGACACTGCTACTGAAAAATCAAACAATACTGCTACTGTAAAATATGACACTGCTACTAAAAAATAAAAATAACACCAAACAATACTGCTACTGTTAAATACGACACTGCTATTGAAAAAATAAAATGTTTAGTAACACTGAAAATTCGAAGCTACTATTATAAGAATTAAATGCAAAACACCAGGAGCATCTTCTACATTCATCTCTCACATGAGCACAGTGAGAAAAAGAAAACAAAACAAAATGTGAGATCTCTCAAACCAACGCCAAAACAATCTATGGACGACGCCTGAGCTCGAAGTGAAGGAAAAACGTTGTGGCGGCTCTGCAATTGAGCACATTCAAACTGATCTAGATGAGGCAGCATTGTCGGAATGGATCGGCCTACCAGATCGTTGCACCACGAGGCGAGTTGTTGATACTGAGGCGTGACATCAAAGCTGGGAGGTAAGGGCCGTGGTGTCGGCTACGGCAAGGTCTGGCTGAGGGAGGCGAGCTTGGACACGAAGCAGGAATGAGCACCGCCGAGGCAGTGTTGGGTCGCGCGGCGAGGATGTGATGTGGCGGAGGCGAGCTTGCTCGCTTTGCTACTGATCGAGGTTGAGCACCTCGGAGACCGAGTAGTGTTGGAGCAAGCTGAAACTGAAGCAGGCCTAGGTGATGTCAATCATTCGGTTGAGCTCTAGCTTGAGAGGGTTGGAACTAAGTTTGAGTCTTCAAAGACGGCTCAGTAGTAGTCGAACGATGGTTGGAGGCGGTGGTCGAACGCGACGTCCGAAAGAAAACGACGACACATGAGAGAGAGAGAGAGAGAGAGAGAGAGGTAGGATTTTTAATATATATGGAGGGGTAGAATCTTCTTTTTGGCTATTTAATAGATTGGGTATAGCTGTTATTACGTTTGGGTTTTAGGCCCAGTCTTTTATTATCTAGGTTTTGATTAGGTTATAAATAATATTAGTACTTATTTTGTTTTTGACTGTCATTCTTTCTGTTTAATGTTTTGTCAAAGAATATGTCTCGATCATTTCTAGATTCTTTACAAGAAACTCATCCTTTGTGAAAGTTAGCGTCCGCAATAATGATTGTCTTGGAAAATTGGATATTGACTAAGACGTACATGTAGGAAAAATAAGTGATATTAAATTAAATAGAATATAATAAATATTAATTAAATAATTAATAAAATATAAACATATGAACGAAAGAACAAATTCTGGGTAAGAAGATGAACTAAGTTGAGTCACGTGTATCACACGTTTTCCTTAAGAACTTTTACGCCGCTCACAGGCTTGTATGACATTGTTCTCCCAGGATAAAACAACTTCAAAGTTTTGTACCGCAACACAAAAATTTCTCTTCGAACTGAAGAATACCTTACTCTATCACCGGATTTGCTCACTGTTGAGAGAGAGAGAGAGAGAGAGAAGTGATCAGAATATGAGATTGCTTTCTGATGAGATTAAGAATGAGGGAGGATGAAGCCTCTATTTATACATGGAAGAGATGGGGAATGACATAATGGCCGGCGAAGTTGAAAGGTCTCAAGGAATGCAAAAAGTTTTTCCTGAGTGCAAAAGAAATTCGTGTCCGCAGGACGCGGGCACACACAAGTTCATATCGCATACTCATTTCACCCAAGATTTGCACCCCCCCTGCGCGTGTGAGAGAGAGCCTCTCTACTCACTTACTCAAGGTATATTAGGGTGCAATCATATATAAAGACTTCCATATTTCTAATTTCTCCCATGTGGGATCACATTCCTTCCTTTTGTTTCAAGTAGCCATCTTTGGGTGACAATTTTTCATTCACCCCTTAACCAATTTAAACAAATGAATACAGAATCTTTATGTACTCTTGTAAGAGAATACAAATCCATGTTTCCCTCACATCAAAATTAAGTACAACACACTTAATTATTTTGTTTAAATTGTCATATTAAAATGTTGAAAAACCACAATTTTTCAACAATACATTCAAAGGGTCTTGACGTTCCTTCTGGGCTACGGTAGAAATAGATGCATGTATGACCAGATGATCTTATGAGAGAGAAGCTTAATTACGAGCTCCTGCTTACATTTCTATGCATAATGTGTTCTCTGAATTTGTTGTTTAGTCTGATGTTGATAATTCCAAGAGTAGCTTGCGATGACCGTCGTTTTTTGAGCGACACTGGAGTCGTTGATTGTGCCCTGATTCTGAGGTTAGCCAGACAAGAGTCGAAGAGTGATTTCCTTTGAAGATTGACCAATTGTTGCACATGTGGCGGTCCATTATTAAAATTTAAAAACAGCTCAATATTGACAAAATGTTACTAAATTGTAGTATGGCTACCCTAACTAGCTCATCAGTTTCCAACATAATCGAAGCTACGTTACTGGTGAAATTAGTTTCGTTTTCACTTTCACGTGCTATTTATTATTCACTGATCACTATTAACCTTAAGTACGTGCGCAGTGCTGTTAATCTTATGATTATGATTGTGTTTATAATTGTGTTTGTGTTTGTGTACCAGCATCTGTTTAGAGTACGAGTTTATAAAGTTGTAGAAGTATAGAAGATACGGACAGCAGAGAAGAACAGAGTACTAGAATTGCAGATTCAATAACAGAGATATGCTTAAGTAGAATTATGTTTTATGGAGAATTCAATGTTTCATTTATCTTAATTTTAGGGTTAATAAATATGTACAATTGGTATCCTAATAGGAAATGATATTTACATTTATATCACATCTATATAACTTTAATTCTAATTACAAGAGAATATTCACAATAATATTTTCAACATTCCCCATCAAGTTGGTGCATAGATGTCAATCATGCCCAACTTGTCAATCCATCCAACAAATACATAGTGTGACAAACTTTTAGTGAGTATATCCGTCAACTACTCCTTAGATGTTACAAAAAGGAAACATATATTTTTCTTATCAATGTGATCCCTGATGAAATGTATATCTATCTCCACATGCTTGGTTCGATCATGCTGTACAGGATTATAAGCAATCTCAATTGCAGCGGTATTGTCACAATGTAAATCCATGGCCTTATGGAGCTTGAATCCTAGCTCATTCAATACATTTTGAATCTGTAGTAGTTCACACACTCCATTCGTCATTCCTCAGTATTCGGTTTCAACACTGGAACGGCCAATCACATTTTGCTTGTTACTGCGCCATATTACTAAACTCCCACCAATAAATGTGAAGTAGTACCCAGATGTAGACGCCGTATTAGTCTTGTCACCAACTCAATCTGCATCAGAATATCCTGTGACACCAAACTCACCATCCTTGGAAAACAGTAGACCTTTTCTAGGTGAAGACTTTAAGTACCTTAGTATTCGCATCACAACTTCCATATGCTCTTCACTGGGATCATGCATGAATTGACTGACAACACTTGCAACATATGTAATATCAGGACAAGTATGTGACAAATAGATCAACCTCCCCACTAACCTCTGATACCTGCCTTTGTTCATTGGAACCTGTCCAGGACACAGTTCCAACTTGTGATTCATCTCAATGGGCTTATGAGTAGGTTTACAATCCAACATTCCAGTCTCAGTAAGAATATCAAGTACATACTTTCATTGTGACAAGGTGATTCGCTCATTCGATCTTGCAACTTCAATTCCTAAGAAATATTTCAACGAACTCAAATCCTTCGTCTCAAATTCTTGGGACAAACGCTTCTTCAAATCGTCCATTTCAGCTGGATCATAACCTGTAACAACCATGTCATCTACATATATAATCAGAGCAGTTATCTTACCACCCCTGCGTTTAATGAACAATGTATGATCAGAGTTGCTCTGTCGATATCCAAACTTTCTCATAGCTCCAAAAAATCTCTCAAACCAAGCTTTGGGAGACTGCTTCAATCCATAGAATGACTTCTTCAATCTGCAGACTTTTTAAACATCACATGACTTGTAGTTAACACTTGGAGGAATATCCATGTACACTTCTTCCTCCAAATCTTCATTCAAGAAAGCATTTTTCACATTGAATTAGTACAATGGTCAGTCATGTCTTGCTGCTAAAGCTATAAGATACGTACAATGTTGTTCTTTGCCACTGGAGACAATGTCTCTTGATAATCTACTCCATATTACTGAGTATAGCTTTTTACAACTAAACGATCTTTATATCGATCGATGTTTCCATCTGCCTTTAGCTTCACTGCATATACCCTTCTACACCCAACTGTCTTCTTTCCAGGTGGGGCAGGAATAAGCTCCCACGTTCCATTCTTTTGTAGGGCATTCTAATTCTTCATTCATAGCTTGCTTCCACTTTGAATCCGCCAAGGCATCTTGCACATTACTGGGTATAGATACTGTAGATAATTGATTAACAAAAAGTGCATGTGATTTAGACAACCTATGGTGAGATACAAAGCTAGCAATATGATATTTGGCTTTGACTTCTATGGATGGTTCATATTATTTCTTTGAAACCCATTTTGTTTCCCGTTGTAACCTCCTAGGTATACTAACTTCTACACTACCTAATTCATTGTTATTAATACATACCTCAGGAGAGACATTCTGGGAAGACTCTTCAGCTGATGGAGTAGAAGGGGGGTCTTCAAGAGATCTCACTTCAGAAGAAAGTTGTGACGTTTCAGCTTCAGGTCCAATCTTCGATGGGTTGAGAGTATCCTTCAATCCATCGAAGGTATCTCCCGGGTTCATTTCAGATGCAAGATTTGATCCATCGAGAATATCCTTCGATCGATCGAAGGATGTTCTCGGGTTCATCTCTTCTCCAGTCTTCTATGGATCGAGAATGTCCTTCGATCCATCAAAGAAGGCTCTTGGGTTCGTCTCTTCTAAAGTTTTTGATAGATCGAGAGTTTCCTTCGATCCATCGAATGAGGCTCTTGGGTCATCTTTTGAATTTGTAGAATTTCTTGCAACTTCAAAGCTTCTTTCCAACTTCTCCAATTCTTCAAATTCTGGTATGTTTAAAGGATTTCTTTCACATATACTTCTCTCCCCCTAAAGGGAAGACTCTGAAGCTCCCCCGAGTAATATGGTTCAGATTCAGGAAATGAGGCATCCAATGAAACATGCATCTTGTTATGGAGCGGGTCATAACAACGATAACCTTTTTGAAATTCTGCATAGCCAACAATGACACATCACAGCACATGGATCAAGCTTGCCTCACAACTATTTGTTGATGTGAACATATACGGTACACCCAAATACCCTTGGCTCCAAATTTGGCAGAGATGGTGCTGTAAACAACTCATGCAACTTCTGATACGGATTCTGAAACTCAATGACACGAGATGGGGTGCGATTGATCACGTAAGCAGCAGAACATAAAACTTATCCCCAAACATTATGTGGGACGTTCATACCAAAGAGGGAGGCACGAATAACTTCCGCCAATTGTCGATTCTTTCTTTCAGCCAAGCCATTTTGTTGGGGAGTATATGCAATGAAAGTTTGGTGTCGGACCATGAACACCCAAATAAGTTGACATGTTGTCATTCACTTATTCTCCACCATTATCAGATTGAAGAACTCTGATCTACTGTTGGTACTGAGTTGTCACCATCTTGTGAAATTTAACAAATCTGGCTTATACTTCACTTTTATACTTCATCAAGGAGACCCAAGTCATTCTGGTGTATTCATCAATAAAAGTCACAAAGTAGGGAAATCCAGGATGAGAAGAAATTCTTCCAGGACTCCAAACATCCAAATAAATTTTCAAGAAAGAAACAGAACTTTTATTCAAACTTGGGGAATACATATTATGGTGGCTCTTGGCCAGTTCACATACATCACACTTAAAATCAGATTCATCAACAACTGAAAATAACTGAGGTTGCAATTTCTTAAGATATCCAAAATTCAAATGACCTGATGTCATAACCACACCACTTCCTTACAATGAGTACATGTGAAGTGTGGGTTTTTTGCAGGAGGTTTGTCACCATAGCAAGGAGGGCCAGAGAATCCAGGTGGAGGACTTTGGCGGCGCTGGGATTGGGCAGCGTTTGCTGTTGAAGAAGAGGAAGCAGCCATGACATAAGCCTCATGTGGAGGAGGTGCAAAGAGGGAGGTTCAATTGTTGTGGAAGCGTCTGACATAAGCATATGTTTGTTCAAGGTCCAGCTTATGTTCTCTCCTCAAAAGCTCTTCACAAACTTGACTAAATTCAACATCCAGTCCCATCATAAACATATAAACACGTTGGCGAGTCATACAGAAGGATTCATTCACAACACCATCAACCGTTTCTTTAGAGTGTGTCATGCGTTAGTCCATTTTATCGAGCCATTCAACAAGCTCGTTGTAGTATGTTAAGAGAGGTTGTACATTATGCTTCGTCGTATAGCACAGACGATGAAGCTCAAAAATCTGATTTTCATCATATTCATCATAGTAAGTCTTGTACAGGGCATCCCAAATTGCCTTAGCTGTGGGTAATCTGAGGTATCGTTTTCGCACTCCAAGAGACATATTTTCAATAAGTCAGCACTTCACATTTCCGTTGTCGCCAACCCATGTTAAATATTCAATAGAGGTAGTGGCAGGAGGGTCTTTGGTGAGGAGATCAAGCTTGTTTCGACGTTCAAGTCGAATCTTCATGTATCCAGACCAACTAGAATAGTTGGTTTCAGTGAGGAGTTCCCCGATGAAAAAAGCGGAATTGTCCTAAATGGTGTTGTGGAAGTGATTGTGAATGGGTTGCATGGCGATTGCTCCATTGTTGGGAATGAGTGCTCCATCATTATTAGCAAAAATATTTTCATTATTCACATTGGCCATCTCTTCAGGGTTTGTAGATTTCACAGTTCAATTTTCAATTTCAGATACAGCGGAAGGAAAAAAATTTGGTGATGATAATTCAGGGTTTCAAGATCCAGAAATTCGGGTTTGATACCAAGTAAAATTATGTTTCAGGGAGAATTCAAGGCTTCATTCATTCTAATTTTGAGGTTAATAAAGATGTACAAGTGATATCCTAATAAGAAAATATATTTGTATTCCTATCACATCTATACAACTTTAATTTTAACTACAAGAAAATATTCACAATAATATTTTTTAACACAAAACAGAGCAGTACCAGCACTAATGAGTGCCCATATTCTAATTTCTATGTCTCCCTCTAAATAACTTATGGAGAAAATTAAAAGGGGAATTTAATTATCAAAAAGAGGATTCGAAATCGAAAACTTCAAGCCTGTAATATGTCTCACAACTCACTGAAACTAAGTAGTTTTTTTTTCTTTCTTTTTGATAGAACAGAATCTAGCTAGCTACTGTGACTTGTGTATTCAGTGAAGGCTCTTCAATTCCCAACTAGATGAAATTTATTTCGTTCAAAGTTCAAACATCCAGTATTCAGTACCAACCTACCGCATTGTTCTTATTCTATCATTGTGTTTGTGCCCCCTTGAGTTTATGTCATCAAAGAATTCACATGCATTTCTGATCCTGTGTACTAGTACTACTGTATTCTGAAGCTTTTACTACTACCTGCTTCTCATGTCGCTTTTTCGACAAAGATGCTTCAATCTTGGTGAAAATTACGTCTCTTTAACTTCCCAATCCACAATAAAAACCTTTTCTTCCAACTTTGTGTTGTAAAATTATAAATTTACTTACCAAGCTAGAGAGATAAGCTTATGTCATATGCCTTGGTCCCTAAACACTGCACAAGCCTCTCCCTCACCTCTCATTAACTCCGTCATGCAAACAACAAGAACATCTCCTCTTTGATTTTATTACATCTCCATTATTAGAAAAATGGACCAGCTAGTAGTCTAGTAGATTAGTATTATTAGAGCATCTCTAACAATAAAATTAAAATTATAACTATTTTTAACTAGAAAAACTAAATATGGCTCATCATTTTTTTACTTCAATTTTAGTAATAGTAATTATTCTAAAACTAAAGTTAAATATATAGTATTAAATATTTAATTTTTAAGTCATTTTCTCTCTCTTTGATAGCTATATTTAGCTACCAATATGACTAAATTATTTAACTACTAATATGACTAAAAGTTATGTTTGACCTTAACTATAACTACTCTGTTGGAGCTGATTTTAACTAAAATTTAACTTTTAACTACTTTATTTGAGATACTCTAACAATAATGAGATTCTTGATTTCTTTCCTCCTCTCCAAACAATTAGAACAACAAAACGTTTAGTTCCGCTATCTCGTTACAGAGTGAGAACAATTATTTTACATTTATTTTACATGATCTCTAAGCTTAGACATTCAAGAAACTGAACAAGTGAACCAACTAACATTGTTGAACATGAGGACTAGAAACATGAAACCTATTTTCACATGTACACAAACCATAACCATTCAATCTACGCCGCTTGTTGTCTCTCTTCTCTGTCATTGTTGCACTACTAATACTAGAATCAGTACACGCCGCGGCGGGTGCTGCAGCTTCACGGGCGGCGGCGGTAGTCACGACAACAGTGGTATTAGTCTCACTCTCGGAGCTGGCAAAGTGACGATGGTCCAAAACACTCATTGGGGTTATAGTTGGGCATGACAAAGTACCTAAACTCGACTCGCATGACCCTTCACTCCCTATCATTTCTTGCATTGCGTTGAAGCATTTCAACAAGCTCTCCTGCAATTTAGAGCAACACTGTTAAGCCACATCAATGATGATGGTGTTGTAGCTAGACATATTAATGTTGCTTCAAGTTGACAATGTATTTGCTCACCTTATTTACATATTGACAAGATGATATTGAGACTTTCAGACTAGAAAACTGCACTGGGGAAAGCTCATAACTCGCAGATAACACTGCGGATGCCGCCATTATTGAAGGCTTAAACTCTAGAAATTTGACTTCTGTAAACAAAAACAAAAAACAAAAGCAAAATACATGAGGGTTAGTTTCACTACTATAGTCAAAGTACTTGAGCAAGCTAGTACTATTATTACTAGTGATCTACTACCATTGTGGGCATTGAAGATGACATTTGAAGCTCGAATTTTGAGGGCTTCAGTGAGTGGTCGCTCCTCCAAGTCGACCAAAGAGACAAAGAAATGTAGAAAGGAAAAAGGAGTTATTGATCTCATCCGCCATTTTAATGTGTCCAGAATCACTAGCTGCATTTTGTTAATCATTTCCGCCTCAAACATGAAACCTTCTTCTCTTCTCTGTCAATAGCTTTTAGTTACGCAAATTCTATAGTACTCGAGAGTATGGTATCTTTCATTTTTTAGTAAAAGTACACGAAAATAAGGGTTTAACTTCGTTACCTGAAAACCAGAGAATGAGAAGGGTGTGCTCTCCATTTTTGCAGCTAGAGATAGGCAGGCAATTTGAGCAAGTCTTGAGACACAAGGCTTATCCTTCTACAATGTGAAACATGAACATGATGCCAAACTAATCTTATAATTAAAAGTAAACGTTACGAAAATTGAAGCTCTTTTTTTTTGAAACTGAAAATTGAAGCTCTTGGCTTACCGGGATAGGTTGCTTAGATACAAACCGATCTAGGTAGTTAATTGCAAGGTAAGGAATAAAAGGGTCAAGGTTGTAGGTATATTGTGCCTGATACGTAAATAAAGACAAGTACTTTAGACGAGTGTGCAACAGAGTACTAGTTTATAACCTATAGAACAGTAAGATGCTTCAGAACAGAGAAGAAAACAGAGTACTACTGGCTAGTATTTAATTCACCTGTAAAAACAGAAAAATGGCTTCGAGTCGAAATGCGCAGTAGAAGTCGGTATCATTTGAGCTGGTTAAGAAGCTGTGAGATGGCATGTGGTCGGATTCTGAGGCAAAGAGATCAGGTATGGAATCCGGGTCGTGTTCTTCAAGATCAAAGAGCTCCATTTTGGACTTGGTTTGAGAAGAGGAGCTTAAGGAGGAGAGGAGGAGGGTATGGGAGCAAAGAGTGTTAGAGGAAGAGACTAGTAATGATGGGAAAGAGAAGCTTCGCATTCTGTGCTGAAAAAGAGAAGGGTGTGTGGGATGTCTCAAAGTCTTTCTCTTCTCAACTTCAATATTTCTCTGCACCACCATTAACTTATATGCATGTTGATCCCATTTTCCTCGCTCCCCATTGGAAAAGAGACACATGATAACTTGGGTTAAAGCCCAAAACGTTTCCTAATCCCTTTTTAAGATTCCCAGTTTTGTCAACCAAAATATTCTTATATTGTATTAGTCAGAGCATTTCCAACAGTAAAGTTATAAGTTATAATTATTCTAAGTTAAAAAGCTAAATGTAGCTCACCCAAATTTGACTTTAGTTTTAGCAGTGAAAGTTATAGCTAAATAGAACCATTGGAAAAATATAGCTTTTAAGTCATTTTCTCTCTCCTCCCAAGCTAAATATAGCTACTCAAAATAGTTTTAGCTACATTTAACTTTAACTTTAGTTATTCTGTTGGAAGACATAAAAGCTATAATTTTTGAAAATTATAGCTTTTAGTTATTCTGTTAGAGATGCTCTTAAAAGACCATATAGATGTTCTAAGATAAGATATATATATATATATATATAAATATATATATATGGTGCACTGAATAGTCGAACATTTCACATGCGACTTTAAAAGTTAATTTTTTGTTCAATAATAATAAAATTTTGGTGTGTTTATTCCCATCTTCAGATTTAATATTTACACCTCTCTAATTTTAGAAAGATTTTAATTTCAATTCTACGAGGAAAAAAACTCCAAAACCACAATTTTGTTGTATCATTGTTTTTGGTCCCTTGTTAGCCTGGATTTCAATATATCATATGCTGTCAACTAAATGTTTAAGAATCACACAGAGAGAATAATATGTGGAGTTGGTGTTGGAAACACTTTAAGTCATTCATTAAATCAATTGAAAAAATGGGTTGAATGAGAGAGAAGGTGGTTTCTTACCGAAAATTCTATACTGCTTCAGAGTACAAAATTCTCCAGTTTTGGAGCGTTGGATAATTTATGCGGTCCCCACTTTTGAAGAAATGAAGTGATCTAATACTTCAAAACTGAAGAGTTATGGTACTCAAGAGTACTGTAGAACATCCTGTGGTGGTGATTCTGTTGTGGTTGTGATTCTTTCCACGGAAAGAATCATAAAAAGATAAATTTTTGTTCAATAATAAAATTTTGGGTGCGTCTATTCACACTTCTAGATTAATATTTGTATCTTCTCTAATTTTTGGAAGATTTTAATTTTAATTCTACCCTTTCTTACTAGAAAAAAAATGTCAAAACCATAATTTTGTTGTATCATTGTTTTTGATCCCTTGTTAGCCTGGATTTCAATCCTATGTTGTCAACTGAATGTTTAAGAATCACACAGAAAGAATGATATGTGGAGTTAGTGTTGGTGTTGGAATTCACTGTAAGTCATTCATCGAATCAATTGAAAAAATGGGTTGAATGAGAAAGATAGGGGTTTCTGGCTGAGAATCCTTGCGTATGGTATGTCTATGTTTGTCTTCTTGATTTTATATTATATTGGTTACATAAAACTTCTTCATCTTCCCATTCACTATGTCGTCTCTTTTGTTAAAATAAACCCCGACGATTTTGATATTTTTCTACTCTTAGTTTCTTTGTTCTTCTTTGACATCTATTTTTTTTATTGGTTTCTGGGTTTCTAAAACTTCAAGGGTACGTTTACTAATCAGGAATGAGAATCATCAAGAATCGGAATCAACAAGAATCAGAATCAACAGGAATCGGAATGGAAATATTTCATTTCGATTGAGCTGTTTACTTACCATCTAGAACTAGAACAGGAATGTGAATGATTACGATTGTTAACGTTTGATTACTCTTAGTTTCTTTGTTCTTCTTTGACATCTATTTTTTTTATTGGTTTCTGGGTTTCTAAAACTTCAAGGGTACGTTTACTAATCAGGAATGAGAATCATCAAGAATCGGAATCAACAAGAATCAGAATCAACAGGAATCGGAATGGAAATATTTCATTTCGATTGAGCTGTTTACTTACCATCTAGAACTAGAACAGGAATGTGAATGATTACGATTGTTAACGTTTGATTACTCTTAGTTTCTTTGTTCTTCTTTGACATCTATTTTTTTTATTGGTTTCTGGGTTTCTAAAACTTCAAGGGTACGTTTACTAATCAGGAATGAGAATCATCAAGAATCGGAATCAACAAGAATCAGAATCAACAGGAATCAGAATGGAAATATTTCATTTCGATTGAGCTGTTTACTTACCATCTAGAACTAGAACAGGAATGTGAATGATTACGATTGTTAACGTTTGATTACTTACCATATGGAATCGGAATCAAACTAACTTGATTACTAAAATAACCCTATACGTACCATATTTCCATATTATTTGAATTTTTTTTCTTCTTTCCTTATAAATAGCAAAGTTCATTGAAAAATTAGACTAATGTACAATCAAATTTTTTTTTCAAAAATCAAGACTATCGATCTTCATGTAAACTCCTCCTATGCTTACAATTAATACATTTTGCTTCAATGAAATTGACAATTAAAAAGGACAATGATCACTCACCAGAATACAAGGGAGGAGTCGACTTATTTTGGTTTTGTCGTTATTCGTTGTTGTCGTCTATTGACTATTAAAAATGGTATATATATTTTTAGGGTTGGGTAATTTGTGGTTTTTCAATGTTTATAAGGATATTTTGGATAAAAAAATTGATTATAGGAGAGTTGATTCCTAAACTCATCGCCCCCCCCCCCCAAGGAATCGAATTCATGGTTTATCAGGAATTGATTCCTGATAAGGAGGTGGGTCCCACTCCATTCCCATTCTCATTCTCATTCACATTCCCAAATGTACAAGTAAACGCATGAACTTTCTCCTCCTAAATCATTCCTAGAGATTTGATTCCTATTCCCGATTAGTAAACGTACCCCAATAGGTTGTTGGGCTTTCTTCTTCTTCTTCTTCTTTTTTTCGGAGGAGAGGAGGTGTACGTATATAGTTTATAAAAGTTGAGAGAAGGTATAGAGTTTGTTTGGCTTGACTAAAATTAGAAATTTAGTGACTAAAGTTATTAGAGGAGTGTGAATAGACGCACCCAAAATTTTTTTCAAAATTATTTTTTCTTCTTCTTATTTTTTTTACAGAGGAGATGAGGTGTATATAGTTTCTAAAAGTTGAGAGAAGGTATAGAGTTAATTAAAAAGAATTTGGGCAAAGTTAGAAATTTAGTGACCAAAATTATTAGAGTGTGAATAGACGCACCCTAAAATTTTATCGAAATTACGTTTATAGAGTGATTAGTCATTAGATCTACAAAGTTTTGAGATGTACTTGACAAAGTTAAAAAAAAGCTGTCCAACTGTAATCTACCTAATGCATAGACTCGCTCATTAATGCATTTTAGAGCTTTCCTATATTGAATCACTTGAATCCTAAAGTCCTAAACCGTGGCCAGGCATCCAATGAAAACAAGAAGAAATTAATTCCCCTTAAATATGGATCTACAAGTATAAAATGAACAATTTGACCAAAGAAGAATCCCAAGAAATAGACTAATAAAGATTCACCTTAAGTTTCTGTCATTCTGTTATACAGGCAACTGCTTGTGATATCTACTATCTAGTAGTTGTGGGAGTTTGTGATGGTAAAATGTACATAACCAATTAAGAACCTGTTAGAACTATTACTGAAGTGGGATTTGGTGTTGGCTTGAGTTGGCTGTGGCATGGGCTAAATGAACACAAACAAACAATCGGATTTGAAATGAAATGATTTCAAATCGAATCGAACAGTGAATGAAAAGATTTATTATCGGTAGGCATGGTGCTGCAGTAGAAGGACAGTGGTCCCTTTTCTTTACAGTTCATTGTTTCAGAGAGAGAAGAAAGAGAGAGAGAGATAAACCAGTAGGGAATGAAAGAGAGAATTGAAAGAAAGAAGTGGGAGACGACGGAGACAGTTGTGGTTTATGTCTTCCCAGTTTCCGCGATAAACGCCGGCGACATCTTATTAAATCCATCGGTAACTGCACTCTACTAGTAGCTGGCATTGGCAATGCCAGCATGCCATAACATACTTCTATGATGCTAGCTTCTTCGTTCAAGAATTTCATGTGTTTTGTCCGCATGGATTGGCTCAGTTGGTAATGGCGGACAAGTGCTGGTACCTCCATTCATGTTTGATCCCTGCTATCAGTGGTCTCATGTTGAATGCACGATCTATAAATATTTTTGCGAAAATCTATACATATAGAAGTGGTGTGATAAGTATGTGTCACCCGTAAAATTTACGGAATTGAGGTTGTAGTATACCCTACCGTTAGTGATATAGCCTAACCAAACTCTTACCAAAACCTTTTGTAACAAAAAAAAATAATCTGTTTTACAGACCCTAAAACATATAGGAGTTATGAAGGAGTGTCTATTATTGATGTCTAAAAAATTGCATGCATGCATATTGACTTTGTATGAAACATCTCATCGAACACGTAGCGACTCTGCTAAATGCCAAACATAATCGTAGCGTGGGGAGCTTAATTAGTATAAGTTAAGTTTATAACCCTACATGCTTAACGATGATGTCTTAGGGGAGGATCGGACAAGACTTATCTAGTCTTCTTCCTCGATTTCCTTCAACAATAATAATTAGCTGAATTTCTTACGTACATGTTGGTTGTGTTCTTTAATTCTTTGTGGACAATTTGGAGACAGGCCGCTCTCGCTCTATAGTACGTAGTCAATCAACAACGTGAACAGTTGCTTATATATATTATAGGAATCTAGGGGCAGCTACTCTTTCCTGCAAACTCATTACTTTCACAACTAATTCATTCGATTCTGGTATATATAATTAGCTAGAAGAAGAAGAAACGGAACTGTGTTATACGTTTTCATCACCTGAAATTAATAGTGAGATAAATTCAGAGATGGTGAAAAGTCTTTGTGTCGATATTTCATTTCGGGTCATATTGACTGTTTAGTGTTTTCTGCAGAATTAGATTACTGGGGGCCAATTTGATCTGAGCTTTCATTCACCTCCTACATGTGACTTACGTGTGTTGCAATAAATCGTATTGACATAGATTTTAAAGTCCGAAGCTTCTTTCTGCTGTTGATGATGAAACGAGCAAACTGATCAAAACCAGAAAATCCCACACCAAAAGCTAACGATTGATCTCAAATTATCATAGAAATTCACCTGTCAATGTTCGCATGCAGTGAATTCGAAATTCTTCGTGTCCTAGCTAGTTAGCGATGGCTGGCTTCCTTCGTGTTAATTTACTTCAGCTTTGAAAAGGATGAAGTGAAAATGGTGATTTTAAGCAGAGGATTACAAAAGAGACAGCTAAAGTAGGCTCCCTCAATTTACAGCATTATTATGCAGTAGCTACTAGCCAGCTCAGCGATGAGACTTTTGTGAAAGAAAAAGACTGACGAGTAAATTATCTGGATGTTTCAAAAGAAACCACACAAGCCATTCCAATTTATGTTCTGTGACTTTTGTCAAAAAGAATAGTTCATTTTGTGGAAATTATTGGACTGTTGAAGTTAAAGATGATACCTACGTATTTATGGATGCAATTCATGCAAACCGTGATACTGCATGGTCTTTCCTTATCATGGGGATTCATGGCAGGGTGACAGCTTTGGTTCACGTCCTTGTTTCCAATGTGAGGTACACACTTTCTATATTTAGGTTACGTTTTTGCACAAAGAAAATGTATTATTTCAAACTCTAGTTAGCTCATACATTTATTTATGAGAGTTAATTAACATACGTACTATAGTAACATAGTTTAGGGTTTCGGCTGTTGGATATGTATATAAACCAATGATGCTAGCTAGCTAGGTTTTTGGAAAAATGAACCCTGGATCATCATGTGTCATGTCACACGTGTGTGTTGTCGATCGGTCAGTTTTAGTCGTCGTCCCGGAAGATTGCTGAAGTAGAGATTGGGCCTCTCATTCGATGAAAGGTTCAGATAACAGTAGCTGGATGCCTGGATCCATCGAAGATATGCAGCAAAATATAGCTCCAAAAATGTAGTTCCACTTGCTCCCTTAATCGATCAGAGGAAATAATTCGATCACGAATATGAAACATGTTTGCCAAGTTAAAACAGGGTCCATATATATATATATATTTATATGTACACTGCTCCGTCTTCGATCACGGGCTCAAAGATACAAACGAACTGTACGTATAAACCTGCAGCTACTCTGGTTTTAGTGCCTAGCATGGCATATATCTTCTCTTTTTCTTCCTTAATTTGTTTCTACCTAGATCTGCTAGTAAGTTGTAACTCGTCTTCTCCTTCTCTGCTCCTTGCTCTCTGGCCTCTGCTTTAATTTGCCATATATTTCATTCTGTGTCGACGTATAAGTTTAGAAGTATAAGCTTTGGTGCAAGAGAAAGTACCCGAATAAAGCTTTTCTCTATAAATCAAATGCATCATAAACTGCATGCATGCATGCGATGATTCATCTTTACTAAACAAAAAGTGGTGTTTCATCATCGACTTTAAACTCTAGTCAATTCACTTTCGATTAGTATCTTTTATTCCTTTCTTTTTTTGAAGGGAGGGAGGGGTGGGGGTTTTGAAGCCATAGTTAAGTGCTAGAGTCACCAGTTCCATACTCAGTTTTATTTAAGTTTGAGGAATTAAGTCTCAGGGGACTTTGTGCCTTTACCCCCGAGTACATCACTTGAAACATACAAATCATCGGAAATGACACCCTGGATAATCACAAGGTCTTCTTCGTTCAAAATTCATGAAGACAATCTATATTAGCTAGGTGCGTGAGATGATGTATTCTGACCCGTTGATATGTATATACAATGGGTAATTATATTAATTATGTTCAATTTTCTTCAAATATGTGTACAATTATTACAGAATAGACGATTAACTCAGGGCGGATCCAGGATTTTAAAATAGGATGGGTTGTATAAAATTGTGCAACGCATAATTTTTTTTTAGAAAGCTCATGAGACTAGAATACACAACTTAGGCAACGAATGATTTAATATTTTTGTTATAAAAATTGAAAAAGAACATACATCGAAGGAGTTTTTTTTAACTCATATACGTCTTTGACTACTACTACATCAGAAACGAAAACATTAACTCATGCAACAACCAGTAAGCAGATAGGAGCCAAATTTAACATTCAATGATTTTATATCATGAGAAATTACTCCTAAAGAAAGTTGAAGCTATAAAAGAATATAAAAATAGAGGAAACAAATGTGGAGAGCACCAGATAGTGCGATGGCGGAGAAAGGAAACTCCTATATAAGGGAGAAAGATGAACGAAGATAGAGTAATCGAAACTGCAAAGGCGAAAAAGTTATAAGAAGATGCGTGTTGGGCAAGAGATTAATTATAATTATATACATGATTTTTTTATTTTTAAAAATACTCCAAAAATCAGGGTAAGCTGTAGCCCACCTTGCCCTTCACTTGCATCCGCCCTGGATTAACTACTAATATGATTGATGGACCAATCATATCTTGGAAATGTTATTGGCATTGGCAGCCAATCGATCGGACAACCTTAATTATATGCAGGGTTGGCCTGGAGTCTACCTTATAGGCCTGTGCCTAGAGTCCCCACCAAGAAGAGTCCTCAAAATGAGACCAAGTATGCACAATATATGCACAATATGATATTTTTTATATCTCTCGGCCGGGCTGATTATATGATTGTGCGAGTTTATTCAAGCTTTGCTCCACCATGCAAAGAGAGATCACGTCGTTTTAATGCAAGAGGGCGACAATCAGATACCAGTGGACCTAGCTCCTCCACTTAAAACACAGAATCATAAATATTGAGAGTGAGGTAAGATAACGGGAGACAATTTTTTTTGCGCGCAGATATTTGAACTTCTCTTACCAGTCATGTGATAGCTAGTGTGACACAACCTTTTGCTTTCAAGTGCCAACATTCTATCTATCCATCCTATCTTCATTGGCCAAGAGCCAAAATTTAAAATTTGCATACCCCAAGTAGCAGGCCCGATCCTAAGAAATTGGCCTATGCGGAAATTTTGTTGGGGTTTGAAATCTTTCAGAAAATATACATATTATTTAATAAAATAATAATATATCGAAATTTTTTTGAATAGATACTATAGTATATCAATTGAGCAATTGATCGAATATATTTCAATCAAAATAGATATTGTTATGGAGTTACATGATCAAAGTGTTCCAATAAAATTCGAACTTCCCAAGCAAATTGTGTAAGAGAGAAGATACAAAAGAGTAACATATAAACAAATTAACATATAACAAAAAAGGAAGTAGAGAATTATCGAAAATTTTGAGTGAAGTGAGTAATTGACAAAAAAAATAAGAAAAAAAATTGATATGATGAGAGGAGTTGTCGATTGACAACCTTAATTAATTGAATGAAGGAGTTATATCATCTCATTCATCTGGTATGGAAGTATGAAAGGAATGATTAAATGAAATGGAAGTGATCGATTCTCAAGCCAATACTTATCTTTTCAGCTCTTTCACAGAGTTTAGATTTTTTTTTTCGGAATATGAAAATAAATCACAGGTTTGAATTGATTTTTGAGGTTTGTTTTTGATAGCGTGATTGACTGACGCGTTTAATAGTCTTTTTATGCAAAAGTTGACAGTTGAAAAACGTTTAAGCCGATTTAATTTTTTTTCTTATAAATATACACATGTAAGTTTGGATTTTGGGGACTTCTTGACTTGGGAGCCCTAAACGTGAGTCTAACCCGCCTTGCCCCAAGGCCGGCCGTGCCGTGCCAAGTACTATATTGTTCCTTTCACTGCCACACTATTGCAACAGTCACATGAAAAGCGATTAGTCAAACTGGATAATCCAACTAGTTTGGGATTTGTAGAAACGAGAAGGAAAAGCTAGGAAGATATTGAGCTTGATGCAATCCAACCAATCTGGGTTTTTGTAAAAACTAGGAGCACATTTTAGAACTACCTCATTAAGGAACTTCATACACCAATACACCATAGAGACAAGTTTGATCTCCTAAAAGATACATTCTAAAGGATAAAAATTGATGATCACATCCAACAGTTGTGATTCAAAGACATAAAACCCTGTTAATTATTTTTAATTACATCCGTTGAATGTGCTCATTCCTTTCTATCTCTTAAAATATATCAATTAGGAGAACAAGCCTCTAGGTAGAGAACTTCAAGTGTGATTCAAAGACATAAAACCGTGTTAATTATTTTTAATTACATCCGTTGAATGTGGTTCAAAGACATAAAACCGTGTTAATTATTTTTAATTACATCCGTTGAATGTGGTCATTCATTTCTATCTCTTAAAATGTATCAATTTGGAGAACAAGCCTCTAGGTAGAGAACTTCAAGTGTTTAAGATCGGGTTATTAAGAACAACGCCAAATTTCTCAAGTTGAGTACAAACAAATAAGAACAACAAAATTAATAATGTTCAACACAAGCTTTCAATTTTTCCTAGTCCTTTGTATCACCTTAATTAGATTTTACACTAGAAAAGCCCTTCATAATTCCATCACAAAATAGTGTTACTCGAGATTTGAGATGAACCCCAAAAACTTTACTTACATGTCTTAAATCACATCACACACAAAATTCACAAACACAATAACACTAGAAGGAACCCATGATAAGCCAAAACAACCTGCATTGTCAAGATGCATTCGGAGCCCGAGCCCCGTTGAGATCCGATCCATTTCCTCCTTGCCATTCTTCCCCGGTTTGCGCCACCATAGCCGGATTATAAGCCGGAACCACGCCGGGGTTCCTCACCCCATAGTAAACCTGCTGTTGGTTCACCCCATCAGAAACCAACCTACCCGACACGTCATACGGGTCCATTCCCCCAACAGGCCTCAGCCCACTTCCATAAACTTGGCCCATACCCGGAATCTGATTATGATACCCAACTGGTATCTGACCCTGTACGGCCTGGTATTGCTGATGTGGCATATACGGTCCACCTATTTGAACAGGCTGTTGTACCGCTACATTAGGAGCCGGGTAATAATAAACCGGTACGGGCCTCATAACATGACCCGGATAATTCGGGTCCTGCACATATTGCAACCCGAGATTATTATTAGCTGAAGGACCCGAATACCCTGTTACTTGTGATACGGGAAACTCCGCCGCGGCCGCCACCGTCATTTCTGTAAATCCGTCAAACTGAGTCTCTTTCGTTTCTACAGGTTTGGAGTCCGGTTTGGTCTTCACCGGAGGAAGATTCGGCAGCGACGGAACCGAAGGGACCGAGGAGGCGGAGCAGAACGGCGAGGAGTTAACCGGAGCGGGCGAACCCGGATCCGATACGGAAACGTTGTCGTTCAGTAAACCGGGTCGGGTTTTCGATCTGAAATCTACTACTCCGTTGCGGTGGTTGTGAGTGTCGTCGGAGTTGTTGTCGAGGCCGAAGAGGTAGTCCGGGACTTCCGATACGATCGAGGAAGCCTCGGAGCGGTTGCGCTCGAGGAGGAGGAGAGAGGAGTTTGACGACGCGCCGCTGTTGAGCGCGTCGAGGAACCAGAGCTCGCGCTTAGCCGAACCGTCGAGGAGCGAGCTGATGCTGGAGGTTCTGGAGATCTCGCTGCCGCCGCCGTTGTTAGGGAAGAGGAAGAGTCGGAGCCGAGCCGATTTCGGGTTTTGATTCTGTGCGATGCGGTCGTACTCCTCCATCATGTTCTCGACGTCATCGTCTGACGTCACGGAGATCAGAGCGTCGAGGTCTTCGTTCGGGAGCTGGTACTTCACCGTCACGCTGCTCAGTCCTGAACACAAGTAATAATCAAAATCAGTCAACGGAGCCTATACGACGCCGTGTTGACTTTTATTGAGGGTTTCGGAGTTACCTGAGAGTTTGGAGAGCTTGGAGAGGAGGGAGGAGTAGGTGGCGGCGCGTTGGACGGCGACGATTCTGGTGTCGCCGCCGACGTAGCGGAGCTGATTGTCGTGCGGCCGCGGTACGATCTTCCCGCCAAAACTGCACATGAAGCGCACGCGCGACTGATCGTTCGTGGAGGAAGGGTGGTCCGATCGCGGAATCGACGCCGCGACCGAGTCTATGGCAGCGGAGTCCAGCTCGGACGGGTTGAGTGGCGTCATTCTCCGATTGTTGGCTAAATTCTCTCTCTTTTCTAATGGAATGAAAAAGAAATGGTTCACAAAATAAAAAGCATCACTATTTTTGTTTTGGGTATTGGAAACTACGCCGATAATTGGTTGGCTATAAATAGGCGGTGGTGGGTTTTGCGTGACTTGGTCGATTTTGGTATGGAGTCGGAGACGAATGTCTCTCTCTCTCTGCTTGTGTAGTACACTTGGGAATCGGATTTGAAATCCACGTCTGTGATGAAGGTTGCGTCACAGGCCGGTTTTGTCTGGGTGTCTATGTTGGTCGACCTTTTTGTCAAGTACAATTACGACTTATCATTTGATCTTGAAATTTCGAGTCTCGTTTTAGTCCGCTCGGTTCATAAGATCGAAACTCGACTCGGTCTCGTATTAAGGCGGGTTGACTTACCTTTATTAAAATTAGGATAGAATTTAGGTCATGTAAGTGAAACTCGGCCCAACCTTTCTGGTCTCGAAAGTCTTGTTTATTTTGACTCTTTTTATTTAAAAAATACATATATTATATGATTATTATCATTTTTTTTATTTTCTTCATAATTTTTGTTTTATTCTCCTTATTCTATTCAACTTCCAAACATATTTTCAAAATAAATATCATAAATTAATAATTGTAATACCTCAAACTTTTTAAATATTATTCTTTTTTTAATTTAAGGTTCATCTTGTCCCGACCATAGAGGTCAGCCAGGCCCGGCCTCTTTAACATTTTTGGCCTAGCGGCTAGGGCTTCTGAATTGTGGCATCGGCCCAGCCTGACCCGCCCTCGTTCTTTTTGACTTTTGACCAAGTCCAACTCAGCCCAATTCTAAACTTTAAATTTAAGGTCGAGGCCAACTCATCCCATCCCATCCCAACTCATAATGATCCCTTAAGTACAACAGTGGATAATCCTAAATTCCTAATAACGTAATAATATTTGCATTATTTTTGCTAATTAATTCAATAGCATTTCCAGCTCGATAAGAATTATTTGTACTAAAATAATGCAATACCATCAAGGAAAAGATGATACTAATAATGAAGATCTTCATATCTTCAATATTTGATTCAATGACAAATGAAACTATCCATATATACCAACACAAGATCAACAATCAACACATCAACACAAGATCAACGATCTTCAATTTAATCGTGATGGTCTACGTCTTAATCTAAATGTATAATGCAAAGGATATATTTTGACGTTAAAATGAATGCAAATATGAAAATCTAGAAAAACATCGATAATTATGAAAATCTAGCTGTAATCGTTACCTGGATTGGACTCGACGTCGTTTCATTCTCCGGCAATCTTGTGTCGGCTCTGTATTGTGATGGGAGCTAATATCGGTTCTAATTGAATGCAGGAGAGATAGACGGTGCCATCACAGATTGATTGAAGCAGAGAATGGTAGAGAGTAGGTGAGCAGGGTTTTTGAGTTTGTTGGAGACGGAAAGTCGGTTAAAAGGCCGGTGACGTGGGTCCAGTTGTTGTTGTCCGATTGTAAGGAGGGACGTGGCTATTTGTCATCTTTGTCTGGGCCCCAACGGATATGTTAAGCCCACTCGGTTGTTTTTGTGATCCCCTCACTGTCCAATCCATGAGAGCTTTTGGATATGGAAGCATTTTGTATAGGAGAGTACGTAGTGGTTTAAATTGGATTTGGTTCCATTTTCAAGCTTTGTGACAATGCCAATGGCTATCTGATTTTGGGGAATCTGGGGATTGAGCTTGAGGACTTCAAAGAAAGAAAGGATTCGGAAGATAATGTAATTCCTTTTTTATAATAAAAAATCTCTAAAAATTGAGAATATATGTGAAACATAAACGAGAAATAATATTAAAGTAAAGATACGATACCTCGCGCGTAATATATATTGTTTTAATCAATTAAAATGCGAGTACGAAAGAAAAGAAAAAGAGGAGAAAAAATGTTTGTCATCTGGTCCTATATTTTCTTTTGATTCTCATTGCTTTATTTTTCGATCTCCCTATGGATTGACAATGAGCTTTTCCTAATAATCTAATACCTCCGTGAGAACTATTTTACATATGTAAACTATTTTCCATCAACGAAACAGTTTGTGACTTTGTATGCATATACACTTGACTACATTTCTAGCTATACAGCTGCATAAATAATACATCTTTATGCTCTATATAGTAATAGAAACTATCTGGATGGAGAAGTCGACCCAGCTGAAGCATCATGTATAAGTATATAATAAAATGGAACTTTCTAAAATGCTGGACAGGGATTCTTAGGAGTATAGTTGAACAAAGGTCTCTGTCTTTTAGCAAATTGGAAAAATCATCAAAGTGATGTTTATGGTTATATATAACTGGGCGGTGGGATTGATGAGACATTTTAAGTGCCTTGCATGACCTACCACAAACATACTGAAAGAAAAAAAAAATCTGATTATGGTTAAGCTAATATGCTTATTGTTTTTTGAGCTTAAACGACCATCTTCATTTCAATATGAAACTTACAAGAAACACGAGTGAGTCACAACAGACTCTAACTCCATAGGAGGGGTCCTATCCAAGTACAATCTAATTGCTTGATCAAGCCTTGCCTAGCTAATTTATGAGCTACCATATTACATTCCTTAATTTTAATGCGAAAACCAGTCACTCTGAGGAGCTCATCACGAATGTCCTCAACAATCCAGCCTGTGTTGGATAAAACTTCTCCTATACGTGCCATGACTCGCACTAAGTCCAGGCAATCAGATTCGAATCTTGTATTACTATTACTTGTTGGAATGAAATTATCACATTTTCAAGAAAATATGGTAATCCACCACTGTGTCTATTTGTAGTGTCTGTTTTCTTATGATTTTAGGTTGAGTCTAAATAATTTAATAAATCAATTCTTCAACCGTAGGTCGAGTCTGCCAGATTTCTAGTATTAATGTATCGAGTTGTTTGAAGTATTTAGTCTCATCACTCACATGCGGGAATGACCCCTACTTATCTTTTCTACAATTATTGATCTTATGAGTAGAGTAGGGACTTATCTTTGATAGGTGAATTTCTACCTATCACTCATCGGGCTCAAGAGGGGTCTCTAGTAGCTTCACGGTCGGGGTCGTCAGGCTTACGTGGGCTGAAACCCGTAGATACCGTCTCTCCTACATGTAGTGCTACACATGCAACCCTGAAATAACTTAATGGGAACGATCAATGGTTTGCGCAATCTATGGTTTGCATAGTGGGTGCCTGCTAGTTTTCGTTGGGGAGTGTGGCACCCAGAAATTTTTAGCAGCCTACTCTTGTTTTAATGGTAATACTATTAAATCTCACTATATTATCGATTTTTTCATAACAAAACTAAAATATTAATAAACGAACAAGTATTCACTATGATGTTTAGAGTTTTATTTTTCATGCTTAGTTAGAAAAGTCGCAAATTCACGGAAACTCTATCGTGTCTTTGTTCTTTGTCTTCAAATATTCTTAGTGTGTTTGTTTATGAGTGCATTCCTAGAAGAAAAATGTTAAGTGTGTTATGGCACCATTTGAGACGGATGCTCAAATGGTGTACTTGGCTACCAAAGAAAATTTGGATGCAAACATCACTAATGACAGTGATCTTATTGTGTATGGATGCCCAAAGGTATGATAATACCTTTTGTTTATGTTTATATGATGTACTGTTTATAGCCTAATACCATTTAGTGATATTCGTTTCTCTATACATAACAAATAGTTTTTGAGTTGAACAAAAAGGGAAAAGGTTTTGAATACTTCTTGTCTGACTTAGAGAAGCATGTTGACTATAGAGATCTAATTGCATAACAACGTCTTGAGGTCTTCGTACTTGATGGATGTGATTACTTGAACATCAGTAGAGTTGGCCTTAGCACGGCTAAACAGATGGTTCGAAAGCACATGAGTTATATTGAGGTATGTATTCATACACTTGATTATTTTTATTATTGGTTCACTATAAGGAAACTTATGCTAGCCACTTATAGATTTTGAAGCATCTTAGAGCTGAAGTATATCCTAAGAAGAAGACACGGAAGTATAACATTGATCTTCAAGCACCAGCGCATCTATGACTCTAAGAATGAAAAACTTGCATTTTTATCTGATCTACCTGATGATTGGGACAAGAAGGATATATATTTCTTTGAAAAGATGGAGAACGACATTGCTAAACATATTGCAGAAGGAAAGCTTCATCCATTTACTCATAAGCCATACTCAGAGAGCTGTGAGGAATATCAAGTATGTGAAGAGATGTGTCCAGAAGAAACTGACAGGCCATGATAGCTCATATGCTATTATAAAATGAACAAGTATTCACTGTGATGTTTAGAGTTTTATTTTTCATGCTTAGTTGGAAAAGTCACAAATTCACGGAAACTCTGTCATGTCTTTGTTCTTTCTCTTCAGATATTCTTAGTGTGTTTGTTTATGAGTGCAATCCTAGAAGGAGGTGAATGTAATGGTATTGGGATATACTAAGTTAATTTCTGCTATGAAGTCTGACCTTTTTTTAAAATACAAAAAAGAAAAAATCTACTTGTAAATCAAGCTACATAAAGTAGAATAATTTGATACAATTTACGTAATTATCGAAATAATTCACTTCTTTACGAATAATTTTTTACGTAATTATTGAAATAATTCACTTCTTTATAGCAGTATTTATGTATTTTTTTTAATGTCTTTGAAGAAATAAGTTATGACTTGAAATATTTTTTATTTTCTTTTTATTGGTATCATTATGAACATCAGGTTTCTTTCATGTATAATGGTGGAATATTTTTAGTTTTTTACGTCATAATATTAGATTATAATGATTTTGTTTATAAGTACTCAGTTATAAGTTTGTTTGTCTTGTGATAAATTAAAAAATTAATATAAATGTTCGCATTTTGAATTTGTTCTTGTGTTTACCTAGCTATATTAGTAGATTTGATGTCTTTAAAAAAATAAGTTATGATTTAATTATTTAATTATTTTATATTTTATTTGTATCGCTATGTTGAAATTAGTGGATTTCAAGTTATGACTTGAAATTAATGGTATTTTTTTAATTAGTGGATTTGATGTACAGGGTTTGCATCGTGCGAGACTCTTCATAAGAGCGGAAGAAATGCGCCAAATAAGCATACCAAATTTCGTTAATCTCAAGAAAGTGAGATTGGATATCGATCTTCATCCTACTAAGTGGAAGTACGACATGAACAATCATTTGATTAAAATCGAGAGCAATATTGTTGATGTCAATGATGCGTTAACTCTCCTCAAAGTTGCACCCTTTTTGGAAAAGCTTGAAGTGATGACATGTGATTCAATTGAGGAACCAAACTCTCCGGCAACTATTATCCATCTTTCAGAGATGAGGGCAACTCAATTCACAAATGATCATCTGAAAATAGTTAAGATGCATGGATTCTGAGGTAATTGAAACTAGACATAGTTGGTTGTTTGTATCTTAGAGACTTCACCGAAACTAGAGATGCTGGTAATCTTAGCCTCCTTCGATGGCCTCGTACAAGTAAGCTTATCAATGGGTCGTGTCAGATTTGGGTCGGCACTACCACAATTCTTCTCATAGCTGACAACTTCAAGAAAACAAAGGCCGATGACTTTTGTTGTCGTCGGCTATAGTGTATTATAGCCGACGACAACAAAAGTCGTCGGCCTTTATTTTCTTGAAGTCGTCGGCTATGAGAAGAATTGTGGTAGTGCGGGTTGGTATTTTTATCATGTCAAAAGTAAAAACTAAAACCCAACCTATTTACCTAATCCTATCAAAAATACAAATCTAAACCCAACCCATTTACAAACGGATGGGTCTCGGGTTGACCCTTTTATGACCTGTTTAATAATCGAGTCGTGTCATGTCGGGTTTACCCATATATTATGACCCATTTAACAAATACCAATGAAACTTAAGAAAATATCAAATCAAAATTCAATTATTCAATGTTGCAAATTTGTGGGATATATAATACTCGCACACTAAGTTTTGGAATTAAACATAGAATCACGATCAAATTGGAAATAATGTTTAATGTGTCATGTTGAGTGTCAAGTGTTATACAAAATAACCCGACTCATTTATAAACAGGTTATACGGATTACTTTCGTGTTATCGGGTTGACCCGTTATCGGCCCATTAAAAAAGCGGGTTACTAGCGATTCAACCCAATAATGACCCACTTTTAATCCAGCGGGTTTAACCCGCTTTATTTCATGCAGCTTTCGTATCGTGTTATTGGGTCGTGTCGAGATTGACAGACCTACGTACAAGTCTACAAAGGTGATGGAAGGTTCGAGCGCCCCCACTGTGATATTCAATCACAACAACATGATTATATGATAGACCAGTCATGTTCTGGTGGTTAATCAATTCTGTGGTAAGTCGTGATTAACTACCGTTAGATCTACATCCAATGGTAGATAATTAAAAAATGGTTAAGAAATCTGCACCTACGACTGACCACAGAATTGATTGACCACAAGAACATAATTATATGGCAGACATCGTTATCGCTCAAGAAAAACTCAAGAATATCAAGATTGATGCTCACATAATATTGTTATGAGGTACACTAAATTTTAGAATTCTAATTCGATCATATATTCGGATTACTATCATGTTCTATAGTTTGATTGACCTTTAATTTCCAAAGGGGTTTAAGATGTGGAGACCCCAATCACATGTGGTATGTCATATCATGTACAAGTCATTATATATTGCCAAATTATATTGTACAAATTTTATATCATATTACTTAAAACCATATTATCTTAAATAATTATTGACATCACACATTTAATTTAATGGCTATTATTTAGAGGAATCATAAATTAATTAATTTAATTTTTATACAAATATAAATATTTTTAGAATTCAAAAGCTTTCAATTAGATTTCACTAATTCGGTCATTTTTTCTCTTCTTATTTTCTTCTAACAAGTGTAATGCGACTCTATGTACTCGTCGATTATTTTTATTTTTTTAAAGGGTAACGCATGAAACGTTAGATCTAATTTATAAGAAAATGTATGAACAATTATAACGATGACTGCTAACTGAAGGGGAAGAAAGAACTAAACAGCTTAAATGACTGAAGTCACCCAACCTACCAAAATAATCGAATCGTAACAGTAAGCACCAAGACCAGTAACCAGTGGTGTAGTGGAACATGGGACGATAAACAATTCTAAATCTTAGTTCTACATAAAAAAATTATTTTTTATTCGTCCGATGGGATTCATTTTTATTTTCTTGAAGAACTTTGTGGTTATTTCCTACTATTTTTCGATTCTAGTGTTAGTACGTGTGTTTGATATTAAGTTTTTTTTTCTTTTGTTTTATGTTTCAAAATTATTGAAGTGATAATTAATAATAATAAAATAGTATATTTAAATTTAATAAAGGTGCAAAATAGTTTTGAAAAGTATTTAACATTCTTGATAGATTGATAGTTATCCAATTTAAAATGTGTAACATGTCAGGCCACATATAAGATTGGAGACTCGGAAGATCAGTCCTTTGGACCTCTATCATTACTCAATTGATTATATATACAGCATATAGCTAGAAAGTGTGACTACTGATAGATTCATTTCAATAGATTTTGTAGTATTTAATATTAGCTCACAACCATTCATGATCATCAGGCTTTGATGTTGATCTGCAAAAAATATTACAATGAATCAGAATATCAGATACCTCCGCATAGGATGTCTACATAAATATATTGTAACTCTACAAACTTAGACAATAAAGCAACGTATGTGACTTGACATGATAACCGAAACCAAGGTTGCTTCCTGTGTATTTCGACTAATTTCGATCTTGACTTCTATATACATACTCGTAGAGACTTAAAAAAAAGGTGTAGAGGTTTTGACTACAATTGTTTCAAGACATCATACTAGAAGTTATTGAATTAATACTATTACAGAATTGTATGAAGCATCAAAACGCAGAAACGTGTTCCTAACAAGCCCTTGAATTCTTAGTTTACATAACACTTCAATATAATAACAGAGGTAGCAGATGTAAAGTACAATCTCCTCTTCCCATTAGGATTCCTTTTCTTATTAGGATAACACCTCAGGGATTTATAAATACAAGTCTTTCTATTTCAACGGGGCTCGTAAATGTGAGGGGATTTAGAAAAAGATACAAGTCTTCTATTTCAAACAACCTACACCAAAATACTTGTTCAGAATCACTGGAACATGGCTCGAGAAAATAAGAGAAGACGGAGGCTACACTCAAACAAGAAGGAAAGAGATTTCGAAGATGTGAAAGTACTATTTATATAACTGATTTGCCGTTACACCTTATGGAATCCATAGTTTCGTTGCTCCTTTTGAAAGACGCAGTAAACACAGCACTAGTTTCTCCACAGTACTGGAGGCACCTTTCACATTCAATACTAACAATTCAGCCAATTCCATTGGGCGAAAAGTTCTATATATGATTGCTCCATAACTGATCGACGTGACATAAAATGTTTTGAAGCATATTTCGAGCAATATATATCAAGGTAACAAGGTCGACTCTGTGAGATTCGATATCGATTTAGAATGCTACAAGTAATAATTGTGTCATTCGATGACATTGTACAAGTCTATCATGGTGATGGAAAGCACTAGAAAATGCCACTTAGGCGACGAAACAGTTTCGTCGTCTAAATACTTACACGATGGAATCTCCGTTGTGTAAGTGTCGTTGTGTAAGCACCGTAGTTTGAGTACTTAGACAACGGCATCTCCAATTTGCGCCGTCTAAGAAATACTAAAATGATGGATTAAGAAGCGTGGTCTAAGTCACACTCAGACGACACATTTTTTCGTGGTCCAAGTATAACCTTAAACGACGCAAGTTTCCGTCGTCTAGGTGATCTTACTTAGACGATGAAATCAAATTTGCCGTCGCCTATGTGATCTTACTTAGACGACGATAACTTTAATTCCGTCGTCTAAGTAGAAAATATAATTTTTTTATAAAAATATAATATATTAGATATTAAATTAATTTCAAAATTAATTAACTAATAATAAAAAATATATATTAAATATAAAATTTGTACAAAATTAATTAAATATTGTTCGATTCTGATCAAGATCACAAAAGTACATAAAAAACCTAGTTAGTGACAGTAGAAGGCATATGGGCCCTGCCGATCCCACCCCCGCTCGGATCGTCGTCGTCGGGTCCTGGAGGATATTGAGAGCCAAATGGGTGACAAATAGCATCGGGACCTAGGCCTAGCATAATCGACATGATGCGCATTAATTGATCCATATGATCCATCCGAGTTTGAGCTGCTTGACTCTCCTTCCGAGCCTTATGAGCGTTCTCTTGAGCCCTACGAGCTTCTTTCTGGGCAGCTAAAACGTTGTCGTTGGCCACTCGAGCTTGCTCCTGAAAAACTTATATTTGCTCTCGTCTCGCCGCATTCAAGCGCCGACTCCCCGATGATGTGGACTGACTCATATCTCGCTCGACTCCCCGTCCAAGACCACGGACCTCTTTACCAGGTCGACGGCCGAGGACTGCATCTGCCATTTCTATCTGAGACTCCGTCGAAAGAGTACGCAACTCCTCAAGTGTGATCCCTGGACTCTGGGATTGCATATCTGCAATTCTCTCGTCGACCAATTATTGCAATCTCTCCTGAAATGAACATGAACAATATCTATATGAATGTCCCCAAAAAAATTGACATAATTTTCCCTAAAAATTGAGGAAACCAAAATCCTGTACGAAAATCAAAACACTTCCAATAACATCAAAACTAAATCTCATTCACTTTTCTCAAGTTCACCATATGTATCCCACATGCACCTATGTACCACACATACATGTAATAAATTACCTATGTATCACACAAATAATATCCTCATTTATCAAGTTTATCTTTTTATGCACAAGTGAAGAAGCAACAATAAAATTAAATATTATTACTTTGGAAAAAAATGTTACTTACGGCGTGTTGAGTGCCGAGAAGTTCGGTCTACCCGGGCCTATTGTAAGCAGAAATGTTGTCTACTATGAGCGGGTATTTCGAACCCTTTTGCAAGTGCTCATGCGCCAGGTTGAGCATTTTGCAGGAGTTCGATCCGTGGTGTAATAACTTCTTCTCCCGATTAGCTCTATTCCTCCATGATTGCGCATGTTACACAACAATTTAAATTATAACGCAATTAATCATTATTCAACAAAATTTTTCCCAAAAAATGTCACGAATGTTGAGGAATATGAATTACGAACCTTATACAGTTCAAACTCAAAGTGGACTTTCAACCACTCCCACTTATCTTCCCTTCCCTTTTTGAACTCATTCGGAGTCTTTCCGGGATTTTCCTTGTACGTCTTGTGCAATACGCACTTCTAATTCTTGAAGATCTGGTGAGCGATTTTGTTGATGTAGTCCACCATCTCTAGAGCCTGTTCATAATTAAAATTGTTCTAACAAAAAAAAATTAAACAATTAGAAACAGTAAACACTAGAATTTGTAATCAATTATGAAAAAAACTATAATATTAAATATTTTTTTACCGTGAGTCTGCAGAACACGTTCATTTTATCCTCGTCGGGGAGCTCTTCCCTAGTATGGGCTCTCATATGTACGTGAGAACGTACATAGTTTCCGATCTGGTAAGCTGTCAAACTAGTCAGCCTCCTTCCTTCAGGACATCGGGTGAATGCGTTTAGAGGCACATCGATCCTCCCTCCTGCCGATGTCTTTGCTACGCTCTCGGCTTTGCTTCCATTGCAAATTATTCGAATGCGTTTAAGGGGTGGAAGTGAGGGGTCCCTCCTGTTTCGCCGTCTCACATTAATGGCAGCTAAATCTTCATTGGAAAATTGGGGCACCTGTGACGTCGACCATGAACCGCCTTGATCAGCTGCAACGTCGTCAATAGGAGGAGCGTGCAGAATCTCCCCTTCAAGTGCCAAACTCTTACCCGACTCGTTAGAGGCTTGATTCCCCCAACCCATCTGTCGTAAGACATATTGATGCCACAATTCTTTGTTTTTTGCCGTGCACCTTTTCGGCATCTTATATTTCTATATATTAACACATTTATATTTATTTCACATATAATTATAAACATAAATAAAATAACACATATATAAATATATATATATATTAACACATATAAATTAACATATCTATATATTAATTAGCACAGGAATTCAATATACGTACATATCCATATATATCAATTATCCAATATATTATACACATGCATATAAATTATCGAATTATGAAATTATCCAATTAAACATATCTAAATTTATCAATTATCCAATATTCTACATACATATCCAAATATATACACAAATATACAAATACACACAATATGTATATACATAGTATTATACACAGTATATATATAATACGTATGTACATGATATATATATATATATATATATATATATATATATATGGCCGGCCGGAGGCATATATATCGATCCAGAGGGAGAGGGACGTACCGGAGAGGGATCAGTGAGGGAGAGGAGTACCCGATTGAAATCATTGGCCGGTAAGGGACGCGGGATCGGTGAGGGAGGCGGCACGGGAGAGTGAGAGGGACAGGGAGGACACGAGGTGAGGGGGTGGCACCGGTGAGGTAGAGGGAGCTCGAAGAGTCACCGTGAGGGGGGGGGGGAGAGATTTTGGCCGGCGGGGGTGAGAGAGGGAGAGAAGGAATCGAAGTGAGAGAGAGAGGGAGAGAGAGAAACCGATATGTTTTCTTAAACCAAGTTTTCCACTTAGATGATGCGACCTTATTTTGCGTCGTCTAAGTGGTTTTTGAAAGCCACCCAAAAAATGGGCTGTTACTTATCACTCACCATTATTTTTGTTTTAGACGACGGAACCCTATGTTTTCGTCCTCTAGGATAGTGTTTTTAAATTGCTCGTCAAATTTATCGATGTCTAAGATATCGCCAAATTCAATTGGTCTTTAATTTGTCCATAATTAAATTAGTTATTTAATCGATTATCGACATATATATACGTGCACCCGTGTCAAAAATTTGTATTAAATAATTAATAATATACATCGGTTTTATATATTCAACCATGCATATATACATGCATGCATCAAAATTACAAATGCACCGAGCTCGGTCGATCAATCAATCACTTTTGTCATCAGTCTTCATCAATATTGTCTGCACGGACACCTTAAACGCTTCTTTCCTTGACCATGTTGCATCGCAAACATTACAAACTCTCCGATTTTATCCATATACCTCTCATCACTTCTATTTGCCAACTGTATCAAACTCTTGTCCATATTCCTGTGTAAGTAAACGAAACTTTAAAATTATCGAATAAACTATTGACAGAAGTTAACAAAAAATTGTCGTTCAATTCATACAATTCCTAATTAATTAACAACTAATTAATTAATTAATTTATCTCTAATTAATATTATTTAATTTGAGATTAATATATCGATCAACACACACACACACACATATATATATGCATTTCAAGCGCAATATTGTTAAACAATAATTTGTTAGCTAGCACACAATTAATTAAACAAAATAGCTTGCTAGCTAGGTTCACATTATGGAATAATATTTATATATATATATATATGCAAACAAATTAAAACCGTCGCAATGATCGATTCACAGATCAGAATTATTAGTACCGACCAAATCGACATACGTACCTTAATTCGTCGATAATTATTAGCCGGCCGGTCGACGTCGTCGTTGATCAAAATGAAGTGATCGAGCTACCTAGAGGTAGGATAGCTAGGCTTATATATATATATATATTATTTTATTTGAGTGAGCTAGCTAGAGAGATTGATGAAGAGAGCTAGATGAAGAATTCGAAGTTGAGAATTGAGAGAATGACGAAGAGATGAATAAGAAGCCGATTGATATATATATAATTGGACTTTTTTACTTAGATGACACAGGTATTAATTTTCCGTCGTCTAAGATATCTCTTAGACGACACAATTAAGTAGATCTGTCGTCTAATTGATTTCTTATACGATGCCTAAAAATGGTGTTGGTCCATCGTCTGTCTAAGACTCCACTTAGACGATGCAAGTCTATATGTTATTGTCTAAGTGTTATCTTAGATGACGCAAATCCATTATGTCGTCTAAGTGTTGTCTTAGACGACGTAATGGATTTGCGTCGTCTAAGACCTTTTAGACGATGGAGCTGGTAAGCTTCAGTCGTCTAAGAAATTTTTTCTGATAGAGAAATTCAAGCACTTCTGCCTTCAGATTCAATCGCATAAACATGATTATTGGGCAGACATAGCTGTAGCTCAAGAAAAACTCAAAAAATGTCAAGAGTGATGCTCACATCATATTTTTGTGATAGCTAGCTAGCTAGAGATACACAAGTTTTTATAATTCTAATTCATCTAACTCGGATCAATCACTATCATTGTTCTATTGTTTATATATATTATGTACACAATTATTTTTATTGCATTTCCCTCCTATCCTTATATATATATAGAGAGAGAGTTTGTGCTAGGGCTGGTCTTAAGTATAAGTCTGTGCTTAGAGCTTCTACCAAGAAGATGTCCTAAAATTAGGCTTAAGTATGCATAATATATGTATTCGATCCCTTATATTTTTATCTAGTCTAGAACTCTATTAAATGTTTGACATCTCAAGACCGACCCTGATTTGCGTTTCAAGTTATAAAAACTTTGTTAGTTTGACAACCTAGTTTCTAGTATTTAACGTACGCATGTATATGAAGCTTGAGGTACGATATCGGTCATGGCATTATGTAGTGTTGTAGTACGTACTAGCTAGTAGTAGTCTCCATAATGAAGAAGATACCCAAAGTGATGATCCCAATAGGGACACCAAGATGCTAAATGTTTGTAGGATGGTCACATTTTTGAGTTATAATGCCACATGTAAAGATACTCAAATTCCCATGGGCTTCAAGTTATAAACCCAAAAAACATGGCTGAATGGGATAGAAGTGGCAATTTATCAAGGCCCCTCCGTAGCCTCTTCAAACCCACAACCAACTTAGACTCCGAGCTTTCTAAACTCAGTACATACATATTGTTGGAGTTGGACTCCATCAGTCTGTTAAGTTTGTAACGTGGGAATGTAACATCCAGCCTAGGCATGCAGCAGCTAGCAATCACATACTATATAGCTAGTTGAATTCGTCAACTTCCCCTAGCTAATAAGTTGCTATCGCTATGACGTTGTGTTCTTTCAAATATGAAAAGAAACAAAAGGAGCTTGATAGTTGATATCGAATATGAATTGACGATGCATTCCTACATACATAGTCCAGATTCCAGAATCTCCACATGATCGAATATCACCAAAACAAAGAGAACAAAACAGAATTTTAGTGAGGCTCAACATCCACTTGCTGTTCATTTGTCTATTTTTAGAGTTGGACTCGCCCAACATCTTCAATTTACGATCATATATATATATATATGGGTTATTTTTCTCATAGAAATTAATATTAGGTGACCTAGTTTGATATTTCGTGCTCATCAGATCGAAGCGAGTGTTGTTGCCAGTGACAAAACCAAAATAAGATTGTTACCAGGTGTGACGACCCGAACCAGAATCTGATGCATATTCGGCACGATTCTCGAGATTGAGTTTAGTCGCAGTTTATTGTCGTATATGTGGTTTATCGATTCGATTCGCGACTATGTTTCCAGTCGAGAATTTGAGTTGGGTGTCTTCACGGAAATTGTAGAGTACGTGATTTCGAGTTCGTGGGCGGTTCCGGAAGATATTTCCGATAATCGAGGAATATTTTATGATTATTTGAAGTTTCGGTATCCGACGAGTTTATCCGATTGTTTTGAGCTTATCCGAATCATTTCGTATATTCATTTTGGACCGTCGATCGACCCGAGGCTTGAGTATAAATAGCGGAATAGTCGAGAATTAGTCGTAAAACATTGTTTTTCATTGACCAGACGTTGACTTTCTATATTTGGCAAGTTGACTAGTTTGACCGAGGAGGAAGTTTCCCGTTTGGGAGTTACCGTCCGACGACCTAGATTTCGGCCACCAATAACTTCGGCGAGGGTATGGTTCGATTCCTTGTGCAATTTCGAGTTGAATGGTAATTGAGTTTGTAGAAATTGGTTTGGTTTTGTGCAAACCCGATTGAGGTTAGGTTGCCGGAAATCGGCCTTAACGGGGGGACATTTTCCGGTGAGTCTCGGTGGCCGAGGGGTGAGGGCTTTGACTCGCCTTGCCCCAAGGAAGCTTCCCATGTGGTTGGTTTCAGGATTGGTTGTGATTTGGCTCAAACCCGATTAGGTTTTTCGGTGGGTTTTTCCGTTTGGTTTTTGCCGGAATTGGAGGAGTTGTGGTTCGAATCGGCTTGTGAGGTAGAAGAGGAAGTGATTCGCCTTGATGAGACCTTGGAATCTGGAGAATCTCGCCGTGGGATTTCACTGTTGACGGCGCTCCGGCGAGGAAAAGTCAACTTTTCAGATTTCGACGTTTTTAATGTAATTTTTCTCGTAATTGCGCCCTGATTATCGTCCAGAGGTTTTTGGATTGATTTGGTTATCCGATTTTCAGTCGAGGTTTCGAGTGGGGATTTCGGGAATTTCGTAATTCATTTTGTATCGCATTGCATATTTCCGGGAACGGTTGGTTTCCGTGCATTCAGTACAGTGTTATAGTTTGTGTATTGATCAGTTATGTTTATGAATATTCAGGAGATCGAGATCTGGATCGTGATCGTGCTTCAGGCGAGGGATCTTCCGTCGGACCACGAGATTAGCGCGAGTGCGCGTTACGCGAGTCTGTGAGTGGACAGTTTATTTTCACGGAATTATTGCGAGTCCTTAATATACGTTTTATGAACTTGAATATGCAGTATGATTATGATTTTATGAATATGAATTTCGTACGAGATTATGTTTATTTTGAGCATGTGTTATGTGATTATATTTATATGTTGTTATATGTCCACGAGTGGCCCCGTGTGATTTATACACATGCTCTATACGCGTGAGGAGTTAGAGTCTCCCTCGTGTATGTATACGTGAGGAGTTAGAGTCTCCCTCGTGTACCCGGACACGTGAGGAGTTAGAGTCTCCCTCGTGCACCATTTGATTGTTTATACTTTCGACTCGCTTATGTTTTTAAAGTATATATTACTTGGTGAAAGACATTTATTTTCGTCCACTCACTCTAACAAGTTTTATGTCTTTCCCCTGGGCTTTTCGGTTTCCGTGCCCAATTTGCAGTTCAGGTTTGGTGTTTCACGTCGCGGTTTGGAGGCTAGTGATCAGAGTTACATTTGCTTTCCAGTAGGTTCTTGTTTCGCCTACTGATCTGTATATTGTATATATTTTACTTTAGAGGTCGCTCTGATACATTCTGAATCTTGTTTATACGGATTTTCTCGGATATACATATATACATTGTACAGTTGTTTACTGTTATTGATTATATTGATGTTGAGAAATCCGGATGGGATTGGTGCCCACGGTTTGACTTTTGTGGCATAGGACGAAGTGTTAATTTCTGGGTGCAGGTTATGGCAATTCCACGTTAGTAATGAAACTCTGCTGAAATTTTGAAAAAAAAAAATTTGTTGGTTCGTATTTTCGAAAGGGTTTGATTCCGGTTTAGGAAACTGAATCGGGATTGGGTCATTTCACCAGGGTTAATTTTAGTCGAGTTGTTTAGTGCGCAAAGCGCAAATTTTTTTCTGGTTTGATACATCATGATGTCATAATTTTAGTAACTAATTTCTAATTATCCTCTGCCCAAATTGCTAAAAAAAGAGATAAAGATATTAAAAGATATAATTAAGTCAATGCTTGAAGAGCATCAATTGCGACCATCAGACATCTTCACTATTCAAAACTTGCATAGTCAATCTAATATGGAATTACTACAGTTAACAATAGCACAAAACACTAACAAATACGTACATGTGACTTATGAAGTACGAATTACGATTGTGCTATTGAGATTGAGATTAGGTGTGTTGAATTAATTGGACAATACATTGATATTTGAAATTTGAGCGGGTAAATCACGATATAGAGATTGAAAATGAAGGAGGCGACTCAAGCGAGTTAGGCCGAGTGAGGCGATGCTGGTTTGGGAATAGCCAACTAAGGGCTGTTGGGATCAGAGTTATCAGATGGTCGACACACAGAAAACTTTGTAATCAAGATATTAAAAGACGATGAAGGTTAGTAGATCTTTAACTAAGAAACAATTGCTTTCTAAAATAGATCTCACGGTCAATAAACCGAGAATAACATCGAAATTAGTTAAATTTTTTTAATGTAAAATAATATTTTTTAGTCCTTGGGCTCCGCGAGTGGTTGTTGCCATTTATATAACTCAATTGATCCATTTGATCGAGAAAACTGTGGAAAAGTTGGAATCAATCTAGGAAAATGAAGAAACCCCATCACCGTCACATATCATCTGTCTATATCTTGTCATGATAATGATACACATGCCAAGGTTCTATGCACATAAACCTTTGCGTAATTTCATATAGCTAGCTAGTCTACTCTACTCTCAGTCTCACCTACCTTATTTTCATTATTATAGAAATCGAAATCAATTAGCACATGTTAATCTCAACACATACCATATTTACATATATGGTGCATGGGTTACTCACCCAAAATTGAAAATTAGAAGGAAAAAAAAAACCTATAATTTGTATGACTGCAAATATCTTTATTTTTTTTCCGATAAAAAAGAAAAAATTTCGATGTTTGAGGAGAATAAACTGATGTATTGAAAATTAAATTCATTGATAGAATGCCTTAAATAGAGGCTGATACAATTTGTTATAATCAATGTCAATATGATAAGGATTTTCTGAATCTATATCTAATCTAATTTGTATCTACTTATGACAAGACTCACACTGAAAATTACAGAGTAAATCTCCTTAAACACTCCCCCTTGTGTCGATGGCCTAATGAATGATACACAACTTGTTGTCTCACTAAAAACCTCGCCAAGCAAACAAAAACCTCATGGGTAAAATAAAAGCTTGGTCTAAGCGAAAAAGAGTACAACACATCAACTACAAAACGCTACTACATGTGTCGTAGATTCCCCCTGATGTCTATAGAAATGTAACTCCCCTTGACTGTAAACTCAGTCATAGAGTTCAAATAACTTGCGCATTCCAATGTGTCTCACATGTTTCACGAATGTAGATTTAGGTAGTGACTTGGTAAACAAGTTCGCAACATTATCCGCCGAACACACCTGGTTCACATGGATATTCAACAGCTGTTGTTGTTGCTGATTGAAGAAGAATTTAGGCGATACATGCTTTGTATTGTCATCCTTAATGTAACTCAACTTCATCTGTTCAATACATGCCGCATTATCCAATTAGATGCAAGTGGGAACTGTCGTAGTAGATGGTAATCCACTAGACCCTCGAATATGATGAATGATTGACCTAAGCCAAACACATTATCTAACCGTTTCATGCAAAACAATAATTTGTTAAGGGTTCGAGGAAGTAGCAACAAGGGTTTGCTTAGTTGATATCCAAGAAATCACCATGTTACCCATGGTAAACACATAACCGGTCTATGAATGACATTTTTGTGGGTCAAAGACGTACCTAGCATCGGCAAATTCAACAAACACATCAACCGGTGTTTCAGAATAGGGGATATTAGTAAAACTGCTCACATCAGTTCTTTTCTTCGATGGATCGAAGAACCTCTTCGATGGTTCGAAGGTGAGACACTAATCTGACCCGAGAGGATCCTTCGATGGGTCGAAGAACTCCCTATCCTTCGATGGGTCGAAGAACTCCTTTGATGGATCGAAGGCTCTAGAGTCAGCAAGTTATGATTCAACCATCTTTTCTCCAGGACTATCAAGCTTATCTCTGTGTTCTTTATAAGGGAAGAATAAACCAAAGTCAATGGAACCCTTCAAGTATTTGAAGTTTTGTTTTACTCCATTCTAATGACATTGCGTAGACGCATGGCTAAATATAGCCAACAAGTTCACTGAGAAGGCAATATATGGATGCGTGCACTGAGTTAAATACAATAAATCTCCAATAACACTAAGATATAGAATTTCAGCTCCTAAGATCTCTTCATCATCATCGACCGGACGAAATGGATCTTTCTTGGGGTCAAGACTGCGAACAACCATTGGTGTGCTAATAGGGTGTGCTTTATCCATATTAAATTGCATGAGCATCTTTTGGACATAAGCAGACTGGTGAATGAGAATTCCACCAACTTGATGTTCCAACTTTAATCTAAGATAAAATCGAGTCCTACTAAGGTCTTTATCTCAAATTTGGATTTCAAGTAGCCAATTGTCTCATTGATCTTATTAAGAGTCCTGATGATGTTCATATCATCTACATAGACAGCTACTATGGTAAATCCTGAACTTGTCCTTTTAATGAACACGCAAGGGAATAAGTCATCATTCTTATATCATTTCCCAATCAAGTAGTCATTAAGACGTGTGTACCACATCCTACCGGATTATTTCAATCCATATAGTGAACGTCTCAATCTAATCACATGAGCACTCCATGGTTTAGAGTTACTTGATTTGGGTAGAGCAATCACATCCGACATTCTCCTGTATATCTATGAATCAAGATCCCCATAGAGATATGCAGTAACCACATCCATGAGCTGCATGTTTAATTTCTCGGACAATACCAAACTTATTAGGTAGTGGAAGGTTATGATGTCCATGACCGGAGAATACGTCTCCTCAAAATCAATCCCAAGGCATTGAGAGAAACCATGCCCTACCAGTCTAGCTTTATAGTGCAAGACCTCATTCTTCTTATTACGCTTCCAAACAAAGACTCATTTATGTCCTACTGGCTTAACATTCGATGGACATAGCACTACCGGACCGAAAACCTACCTTTTATTTAGAGAGTCTAGTTCGGCCTGGATTACTTCCTTCCATTTCGGCCAATCTACTATGTTGACAATCTGCCATAGAGCGAGGTTCTACTTCATCGTCGTTTATGATCTCCTAAGTGACAGAATAAGCGAATGCATCATAAACTAACATGGAAGATCTATCCATAAGAACGCGCACATCATTTTTTCTAAGCAATATTTCCTTGTTCTCTGACATCATAAGAGGTTCTGAGGCGTCCCCCAAACATGTCAATTATGATTCAAGGACATAATTGTAGTCAGAGACAATCTTATGTGAAAGATTCACAATGTTGATGATGAATGGATCATTTTGTACCTCAATGGCCTGCCTTTTAACCGGCGGCTCATCAGTGAATTTTCTTGGTCTCCCCTTCTTCCTAGTGGGAGCCGAGGTCGACGCAAAACCTTCTACATGGGAAGGAGGAACGTGTCCTTGCCCGGTGTTGGTACTAAACAATCCTCTTTTCGGGATTTATAACCTTGCAGGAACGTTTGCAACAGGTATATCCAATCTCGTCACTTTAGCAATATCAGTAAAGGAGTCAGGCATACAGTCTGCTACTTTCTGAAGATCAAGTATTCTTTGCACTTCAATCTCATATTGAGATGTGCGAGGATCATGATGAAACATAGTGGGATTAGGCCACGTCAATTCCTGACGTTGAACTGGAATAGTTACATTCCTTCCTCCCCTTAACATCTGGAAGTATGTCTCATCGAAGTGACAATCTGCAAATCTTGCAGTAAAAGAGATCTCCTGTCGAATATTCAAGATAGTGGACTATCATTGGAGCTTCATAGCTAACATAAATGTCTAATCTTCGTTGATAACTCATTTTGGTGCACTGTGGAGGTGCAATAGGCACATATACCGCACATCAAAAAATGCACAGATGTGAAATGTCAAGCTCATATCCAGTTACCAATTGGTGCACACTAAATGGTTGGCATCTTATGGGTTGAATTTGAAGAAGCATTGTTGCGTGTAACACTGCATAACCCCATATAGCTATCGGTAAGTTGGTATGCATTACCAATGCATGGGACACAAGCTATGGATAGCAAACGCAGCATTCCTTATGGATAGCAAAGCAACGTGTGACCATCGCATTGATGCATCTACCAAAATCATGAAATATTTAAACGGTCCACATTCTGGTTTGATAGATCTATAAATATCACCTTGGATTCTTTGTAAAAATGGAATATTTTCTGTGTTATCAACAACAAAAGAAGAACGTGCTTGTAACTTTGCTAAAGAATAAGCTTTGTAAAACGATTGATATGTATCAGAGATTGCAACGTATGAATGTGGTGAGATAATGCACTGCGCCAGAGCGATACTTTGTCAGGATTATGCTGCACTCATCTTAGAGACTGAGCAAAGATTGAGAGGAGTAGTCTCATTCCCCACATCAAAACTGGTGGATTTGGGTATTCCCACATGCTTATTCGCTCTGAAGAATGGATGACCATGAGTATTTTTTAATATTTTGATTATCAAATCACGACCTAGATGTCTCAGTCAAAAATTCCAAAGCTTATATGATTCCGAGTCACACGAAGTCGTGTGAGTCATGGCATTGGATTCAATAATCCGAATCGTAGTTAGGTATAGACCACTACGAATAGCCGAAAACTTTTCTAAGATGTGCTTGCGACTACATTCAACAGAGGTAATACACAGTAATTCTTGTCCATTCTCATAATATGTTTCCAAGTGGAAATTGTTGGCACGAATATCTTTGAAACTTAGCAAGATTCGATTGGCATTTGGCACGTATAAGACATTGGTGATAAATATTCTTGTACCACAAGGCAGCAAAAATTCTGCTGAACCACGCCCTTTGATAACCAGCGCTACCCCTATCATAGTAGTCACTGAGGATTTGTATGAGAAAAGATCCACATACAATTGCCTATTCCATAGAATTGTGTGGGTAGTACCACAATCTGCAAGACACTCAATCTTGCCTTGAGACATCTACAAAAACAATGTAAATAAATGAGTCTGTGAAAAGACTAGGCGAACACTTAAATTTTCCAACGAAAAATTTCAAAATTTTTCAAAACCTTTATTTATCGATAAAACAGATGTAAAAATACATCAAATACATCATAATTCGGGTAACACCTTTGAAGGATCGAAGTATACCATTTTGATAGATCGAAACACTTCAGACACCAAACTAGAAGGATGACTTTGATGGGTCGAAGTCCAACCCTCGATGGATCAAAGAAACCTAAAATAAACTTGATTTTCCGATACTGATGTTTGATGGGTCGAAAAATTTTCAAGACCGAACCAGGGGGATGGCTTCGATGGATCGAAGACCAACCTCGATGGATCAAAAATTTTACATAACAAAGCCAAGGGGATGGCTTCCATGGATCAAAGACCATCCTCGATGGATCGAAAATGACAGGTTGCAGGATCCGAGGATAAGCTTCAATGGATCGAAGCACAAACTTTCGATGGATCGAAATGTCTTTGAAATTGAACCCGAGAGGATCCTTCGATAGGTCGAAGGACTCCTTCAATGGATCGAAGGCTTCCGGGATTAAAACACCCTCTCCTTTATGTCTTGTTTTTTACTGTATCGTTGTGTCATCATGTCATATGTTCATGTAAATATCAAATCATACACTGATTTTGTATAAAACAACATTCTCAACATTTTCATATACCGAAAATAGAAAAAATTTCATTGCTTGCCAACAATTTAAGATTACATCATAGGTGCTCTTATTAAAAAATCAAATCAAAACCAAGACAATAGTCTAAAAAATGGCAAAAAAACACCGGCAAAAAATAAACCAAAAACTTGAGTCTATTACAGAGATAATGCCTTTTACATAGGCTATTCAAAATCTGGAGTAACAATGGTCGTCTCCTTGTCCTCTGTAACTGCGAGGCTGGTATCTACCTCCATCTTGAAATCTCTAGCAAAGTTGGACTCTTGAGCTAAATATTACTTGTGTCTCTTGTAGATATTATGGATTTTTTTACTAGCACGACATTGCTTGTGCATATGTTTTGTTGATCCACACCGATAGCAGGTGAATGTCTAAGATTCAGATTTCTATGTGCACTATTACCCGAACCAGATTGGTTCTTGTTGGAGTTGGCGTTCTGATCTCTATGCCAAGTCAGATTTTTGCTACGGCCTTGGCCGCGTCCACGCCATCCTCTCCCACCACGTGGAGCTTGTCTACCACTATTGTAAGGTTTAGAACGACCATTCTTTTTCTCCTTACGGGCCTTTCCTCCAGTTTGATAACTTTCCAGCTTTTCAGTACTAGCTGATCTAACATTGTTGTTAAGGATAACCTCATGATGTCTCAGCTTTTTCGCTAGACTGTTTATGAGATCACTGAAGATAAAAATCCTTCCTTGTTCAATTTTGATCCTGTATTGGTGACCAAGCTCGCTCAGAAAGATCGGGAAGGTGTTCAAAGACTTGTCAATCATGTCTTGTTCGGTCTTCACCACTCCGCAGAAGCTCAAATCAGACTGCAAATCCAAAGCTGCTTGATAATAATCATGGATCTTTGGAAAATTCAGAAGCCGAAGAGCTTTCCATTTTGCAGTCAACTCAGGAAGTTGTACAACATGCACATTGTTGAAGCGTTGCTTCAAAGCATCCCACAATTCCAGGGGATCTGTTTTTTGTAAATACTGCTTCTTAAGAGTTGCATGAATGTGACGCTTCAAAAGTATGAGAGCTTGAGCTTTTGACTCTACTGATGGTGGTACCGCGTTTGGCTCAGTGGGTTGAATGGTGCTATTGAATCTCTTACCGATGAATGTATTGACCACATCGGAGACCACGCGATGCTATTCATTTCCTTGAATATCAAGGATGTTGAATTCTGGCCTAACCGGCTCATTTGAATTCATCTACAAAATACAAAGAGATTTTATTAGTATCAATAAAAAAAAAAACCACGATCACTAACATCAAGTTTTTAATGAATAAGAACGTAATCCATGATGTATAGTCACACAATTGATTATGAACGGTGGGGCAAAAACCACACCCAGAAACCGTGATGTTCCATCAACATAAGATCGATTTCCTTTTTTCTTTCTTTCTAAACCGTGATTCTCCCAGAACCGTCACTTATATTCTAGGGATACAAGTCTATAGGAGCTAGGGTATAGAGAATAATCACAACAATATCACAATCCTAGATCTAAGATTTTGCGGGAAGTAATTTTTAGTCCTAGATCTAAAGATGGATGATTTAGAAAATTTACCTCGATGTGTGTTATGCTCGGTATGACCGGTACAAAATTTGGATGACATCTCGTCTATAGCGATTCTTTGGAAGTTGAGCAATCTTGACTGAGGAGGAAGAAACTTGGAAATCGGGATGATGATGTTCACCGATGATGGAGGTCGGAATTTGGAGATCGACAGCGATGGTGATGATCGACGGCGGTAGTGATAGGTGGAGTTTTAGGGATTTTTGTGGTAATAGCTAGTTATTAACTCATAGCGTGTCTGATAACGTGTTTGAGGAGAATACACTGATAGACTAAAAACTGTAACTCTTTCATTGATAGAATGTCTTAAATAGATGCTGATACAATCTGTTACAATCAGTGTCCCAATATGATAGGAATTCTCTGAATTTATATATAATATAATCTATATCTAATTAGAACAAGATACACATTAGAGATTACAGAGAGTAAATCTCCTCAAACATTCGATAAAAAAGAAAACAACGACAAAAAACTAAAGAGAGAAGCTCATTTCACAACATGTTTGCTAGGTGTTGTCAAAGATTAATATCACTCTGTTAAGTCACATTTATATGAAAACTCGAAGTCTAAAAAATAATTTATCCAATCTCAGGGGGAACATAGCCCCCATTGGTCCTAACTTGGCTCCGTCGCTGACTAAGTCAAACTTAAGAGCTGAGTTGGAGGAGGAGGGAATGCTAGAATACCAAACGTTAGTGTTGTTCAATTGATGACCAACTTGAGCTAAACTATCAGTTAATAAGTTAGCTGCTTGCAGTATGTGACGAAATAAGGATCCTAAAAGAAAGATCGTGAGATGTTTGATATGCTAAAGAATAATTGATATCCACTCCATGTGACTCCAATTATCTTGAAAGATCCCGATAATTAAGTTGCCTGAGATAATGGAATGATTGGAAATTTGGAATGATATTTGATCACTGTACCCTCAGTCTGGCTTTGTTTAGGCAAATTTATTATGACAAATAAAAAAAGATCTTCTACAAAACATATTCAACTCCATCCACAGCTGTCTAAAACCTAATTAATATCTTTGCCAGACTATTGAAAAAACAAAGTGTAAATTCAAAATCACAATCCAGAGACCCTGAAAACGTCACCGTCTTGGTCTCTAACTTGGACTCTTTTGTGACATTGTATCTCACTCTCTCTTTTGCAGATTCTACGGAAAGACGGTTCCATTTTTAAGTCAATCTCTCATTTGAAGATTCTCTTATTTGGTTTCTCTCCGGGGCTACTTCTAAGAAAAAATAGTGATATTAAATTAAATATAATAAAAAAAATACTAATTAAATAATTAGTAAATTACAAACACATGTACGAAGAACAGAATCTGAGTAAGAATATGAACTAAGTTGAGTCACGTGTATCACATGCTTTCCTTAAGAACTTTTACGCCGCCCACAGGCTTGTATGGCGTTGTTCTCCCAGGATAAAAAAATTTCAAAGTTTTGTACCACAGCACTAAACTTCTCTTCGAACTGAGGAATACCTTTCACTACCACCGGATTTGTTTTGAGTTGAGAAAGGGAGTGAAGTGATCAGAAGAGGAGAGGAGATTGCTTCTGATGGGATGAGAAATGAGGGTGTGGAATGCCTCTATTTATACACGTTGGGAATGAGTTGATCATCATTGCTTGAAACCAAAAGGTTGTGAGTTACACACCATTTAACCATGCAACTTTAATCCGGCCACTAATGAGTAAAAACCCACCATAAATCCGGCCACTAATGAGTAAAAACCCACCATAAAACCGGCCACTAATGAGTGAAAAACTCACCATAAAACCGGTCAATAATAGTATGTAACCGGAAAAGTTGAAAGGTCTCAAGGAATGCAAAAAGTATTTCCTGAGTGCAAAAGAAAACTCATGCGGCCCAAATCAGAACGACATTTGTGTCCGCAGGACGCAGGCGCACACAAGTCTATATCGCATACTCATTTCATCCAAGATTTGCACCCCCCACCTGCGCGCGTGAGTAAAAACCCACCATAAATCCGGCCACTAATGAGTAAAAACCCACCATAAAACCGGCCACTAATGAGTGAAAAACTCACCATAAAACCGGTCAATAATAGTATGTAACCGGAAAAGTTGAAAGGTCTCAAGGAATGCAAAAAGTCTTTCCTGAGTGCAAAAGAAAACTCATGCGGCCCAAATCAGAACGACATTTGTGTCCGCAGGACGCAGGCGCACACAAGTCTATATCGCATACTCATTTCATCCAAGATTTGCACCCCCCACCTGCGCGCGTGAGTAAAAACCCACCATAAATCCGGCCACTAATGAGTAAAAACCCACCATAAAACCGGCCACTAATGAGTGAAAAACTCACCATAAAACCGGTCAATAATAGTATGTAACCGGAAAAGTTGAAAGGTCTCAAGGAATGCAAAAAGTCTTTCCTGAGTGCAAAAGAAAACTCATGCGGCCCAAATCGGAACGACATTTGTGTCCGCAGGACGCAGGCGCACACAAGTCTATATCGCATACTCATTTCATCCAAGATTTGCACCCCCCACCTGCGCGCGTGAGTAAAAACCCACCATAAATCCGGCCACTAATGAGTAAAAACCCACCATAAAACCGGCCACTAATGAGTGAAAAACTCACCATAAAACCGGTCAATAATAGTATGTAACCGGAAAAGTTGACAGGTCTCAAGGAATGCAAAAAGTCTTTCCTGAGTGCAAAAGAAAACTCATGTGGCCCAAATCGGAACGACATTTGTGTCCGCAGGACGCAGGTGCACACAAGTCTATATCGCATACTCATTTCATCCAAGATTTGCACCCCCCACCTGCGCGCGTGAGTAAAAACCCACCATAAATCCGGCCACTAATGAGTAAAAACCCACCATAAAACCGGCCACTAATGAGTGAAAAACTCACCATAAAACCGGTCAATAATAGTATGTAACCGGAAAAGTTGAAAGGTCTCAAGGAATGCAAAAAGTCTTTCCTGAGTGCAAAAGAAAACTCATGCGGCCCAAATCGGAACGACATTTGTGTCCGCAGGACGCAGGCGCACACAAGTCTATATCGCATACTCATTTCATCCAAGATTTGCACCCCCCACCTGCGCGCGTGAGTAAAAACCCACCATAAATCCGGCCACTAATGAGTAAAAACCCACCATAAAACCGGCCACTAATGAGTGAAAAACTCACCATAAAACCGGTCAATAATAGTATGTAACCGGAAAAGTTGAAAGGTCTCAAGGAATGCAAAAAGTCTTTCCTGAGTGCAAAAGAAAACTCATGCGGCCCAAATCGGAACGACATTTGTGTCCACAGGACGCAGGTGCACACAAGTCTATATCGCATACTCATTTCATCCAAGATTTGCACCCCCCACCTGCGCGCGTGAGAGAGAACCTCTCTACTCACTTACTCAAGGGAGACTAGAATGCAATCATATATAAAGACTTCCATATCTCTAATTTCTCCCATGTGGGATCACATTCCTTCCTTTATTTCAAGTAGCCATCTTTGGGTGACAATTTCTCATTCACCCCTTAACCAATTTAAACAAATGAATACATAATCTTTATGTACTCTTGTAGGAGATTACAAATCTATGTTTCCCACATATCAAAATTAAGTGCAACACACTTATTTATTTTTGTTTAAATTGTCACTTAAAAATGGTGGAAAAACCACCATTTTCCAACACTACTTGCCAATCATCCATTCCTCAGCACCAACTGGCTTAAAGCTTTAAACAGGCAAAGACCCTTTTCACTTTCATTTGTTTGCTTTCAAATTTGTCCAGACCCGCATGTGTGTGTCTGTTGGCTTCCACAGTACATACTTTGTAGCCCGCCATGAAAAAAATGCAGTCTTTATCTTTGTGCTAATGTGATTCAGAAAGTCTTATCTTTTTAGTGTTATATATAAGTTTGCCCTGCATTAGTTTTTGTGAAACTGAAGACTCTTCTTGTTTTAGTTTCTGGCATTGGGCTGTCATGAGCTTTTGTGTTGTGATCATCTCCTATATTTGTGCTTGTCTGTGGAACTAGTTGAAAACCCAGTTGTATATTCGACTCAGCTTAAAGAATACATATCAGGTTTGGATATTCTCTGGGTTGATTTTGTTGATTGCATATGTTTTTTTTTTATATAAGTTGACCATTTCAACAAGAGTCATTGGTTTAAGTCGTATGAGTCAAATTTCTAGCCTACAAGATAGTTTATAACAGTAAGTTTGGATTTTTCTCAATACAGGGTAGTAGCCATGACTGAAGTTAATGGGAGAAAAGCTCCAGAAAAGCTTGAGGTTTGTGCATAAAGCATTGAACTTAATTTGTTCATTCATGTTGTTTTTAGGTAGTTTTTCCAATTGTGATTTAATTGTAAATTTCTTTGCTGCAACAAGCAGGGACATTTTAAAGCTATGGCAATTTGTTGGGTTCTGGGACTTGGGTCTTTGGTAGCATGGAACAGTATTCTCAGCATAGGAGATTACTATTATAACTTGTTTCCGGTAAGCGGCTCAGTTTCAATCTAAGCTTCAAATTAGAATTATCATTGCCCTGTGGAAATTGCAGGACAGTATAGATAATGAGGCATGAATGTTCATATATACAGCTTAGTGTTTGATGCACATTATGTTTGTTTTGTGCAGGATTACCATCCTTCAAGAGCTCTCACCCTTGTTTATCAACCCTTTGCTTTTATTACAATGGGAACACTAGCATACAAGGAAGCAACCCAAAATACCAGAAGGAGGATCATAATTGGATACACTATTTTCACCCTTGCTACCTTTCTGATGATAGTTGTAAGTACTAAGTACTCAGTACATCTGGTTCTTGGAGTCTGTCATAGTTCAATTGTATTTTGATCAGTTTTAACTTCAATTTAGGTGGATTTAGCTACAAATGGAAGCGGAGGAGTCGGACCCTTCATTGGTATATGTACTTTGGTTGGTGCATTTGGAGTTGCAGATGGTCATGTTCAAGGTGGAGTCATTGGTGACTTGTCCTTGATGCGCCCCGAATTCATGCAGGTTGGCCTAATGCCTAGAGTTATGTTTTGTTCTTTTTACAGTTTTTTTGTACAGACCAGTGAAGCTCTTTAACTATTTGATTTCATTTTTCAGTCTTTCTTTGCTGGCTTGGCTGCATCAGGTGCTTTAACTTCTGGCTTGAGGATGATGACAAAAGCTGCCTTTGAGAAGTATAAGAATGGACTTCGGAATGGAACTAGTATGTTAGTCTGTTTTAACAGTGGAGATATTAGTGGTTTATATTGATTCTTCACACATATACCTGTTGTTATTAAAAATGAGAATCCTAGAAAGTTTGAGATATAAATTCTTTTAATGAGTTAATTATGTACTTCAGTTATGACAGTTCCTTGTATAACCAGTCTTCATTTTGCAGTGATGTTCTTGGCAATTTCCACATTCATTGAGCTTCTGTGTATTCTTCTCTATGCATTGTCCTTCTCTAAAATACCTGTAGTAAAGTACTATCGTGAAAAGGCAGCTTCAGAAGGCTCCAAAACTGTTACGGCTGATCTTGCTGCCGGTGGCATTCTTACACAAGCAGACATAGAAGTACTGTAAAGTTTCTTTTGTTTCACATCAAAGGATTTCCTTAGTCGTAATGTGTGTATTCATGAGGATTTACTACAGACAGCTACTAACAAGCTTCTCAATTTTCACAGGCAATTCCACCACGGTTGACCACCAAGCAATTGTTCTTTCAGAATATAGATTATTGCCTCGGTTTGTTTTTCATATATGCTCTGACATTATCAATCTTCCCTGGTTTCATATATGAAAACACTGGAGAGCACCAGTTGGGTACATGGTAAGTTCAACTACTTTTGTTGTTTTGCAATTATTTGCTTCAACTTTCTGATACTTGTGGACTCATTTTACTGTGGCCGGTGGTGACTGAACTCTCAGGTATCCACTGGTTTTGGTCGCAATGTACAACGTGTTGGATTTTATATCAAGATACACACCTCTTATACCGTTATTGAAGATTGAATCCAGAAAGGGCCTCATGATTGCGATACTATTTCGCGTTCTGTTTGTTCCTGCATTCTATTTCACCGCAAAATACGGTGACCAAGGATGGATGATCCTCCTCACCTCACTGTTGGGTTTTACAAATGGCCATCTCACCGTCTGTCTCATGACCGTAGCTCCCAAAGGTTACACGGTAAGTGGCGAACATAGCTCAATCGACTAGTAAGCTTTCTTGTGGTCACTTTTCTGATACAATTTTTCATGTGTTGATTGGCTTTTCAGGGACCTGAGCAAAATGCCTTAGGTAATGTACTTGCTTTCTGTCTTCTGTGCGGCATATTTGCTGGAGTTTTACTTGACTGGTTATGGATCATTGGCAATGGAAAGTTTTGAAAGACTCAGATGAAGAAAGAAGTGGCTATTTGAATGGTAATTCCAGGCTTTGGATGAGAACCAGATAGGAACTACACAGGTGTTATTTAGTAGTTATGCAAATGTAAATTCTTGGTTTTATGACAGAAAGATCAGACATCAGCATTGTTTGGAGAACCAAAGATGTTCAGTGTTTATATATTCCTGGTGTACAAGTCTACAAGACAAATAATGAAATATAATCTAGGAGTTCTTGTTGAGTGTCAGTGACGATGTTTCTATATTATCACTTTAGACGACGGCTTGTTCGTGGCAAGATATGTCCAAGCGGGGGAGGCAGTCCAAGCCCAAACCTACCTTCGAATGAAAAAAGGGAAAAAATTCACCCACAATACTCTAACTTACGTGGTCAGGTTAGTTTAATACTTGGACGTTTTTTGTATGAAAAACGTACTCTAACTTATTTTTGTGTACCGTCGGGATACCTACATCACCTTTCCGGTCAATTTCCGGCCAATAAGTTGACGTAACACATCTGTTTTTTTAAAAAAAATTCCATATTAGTGATATTACCTTCAAAATTTTCGGCCAGTTTTCAAAATTTTGAATTTTGAACATCAGCTCTCTACGGTTAAAAACTGGGGAGCTGAGCAATGACTTCAATTACAAGTCAGTAAAGGATAAAGGTGAAACCAAATTTCCTAAACACTTTGGAAGCCTAAATATGTGTGAAGGAGACAAATCAAAAAGGTGTGACAGTAACTTAAGCTTGGAAAAGGGTTTTTTCGTTTATTTTTTTCTTTCTCCAAAGACTTCCATGGTTCTAGACTTTTGGCCAGGAGCTCTTTATTGAACTTTTAGGAGTTCTACTGATGATTTCTTTAAATTACGCACACTTTTGAAGCTTTTTTAAGTGGAGAGGTATTCACCTGTGACTAGCTTTTCTGCTATTGGTGCCTTTCAAAACTTTTTTACTGGGACAAGAACTTGGAAAGAGTAAATTTAGATATTAGAAGATACACACGTACTGTCTACTATGCAAATGAAACGTATAGATACTAAACGACTAACTAGTAAGATGTTATTCACAAATGCCTGCCATTCTTCTTGAGTTGGGCTATTAAGTTCAGTTTAGATGAAATAACTTGAAGCTGGATGCAAACCCCCACAATAAGAACAGATCCAGCTCAACACTTTAATTGAGCCCATTACATGACCCAGCAGGAGGACTGGAGGAGCAGAACTTATTCAACATGAACATCTAGTATGTGTATAAAACTAAGAAGAAACCTGGAACATCCATTCATATTGATCACAGTTGAATGAAACGCTACCAACCAGGAGAAATCTATTTACGATCAACAGCACAAAGCGGTTTTTGTCATCATCAACAACAAATTTGCTGCATATCATAAACAAAAGCTAGTTTTTACAAGTTTAACCAAGTTCGGCAAGGACCGTTGCCGACTTGATTTTGCAAAAACATCATCAGAAATAGAGCTGCTTACATTGTGCAAAGTCAATAACAGAAGGACAATAAGGACACTTAAAGGTTTTCGTGCCATTCTTTGACATCTTTGTAATAGACTGTGTTTGGGCCTGAAATAAATATTTCATATTGGGCTTGAATGGCCGAAGTCTTGGCGAGCGGCTCATGTATTATAAAGAGCTTGGCGAGCGGCCAAGTATAATAAGTAGAGTTCAGTTAGAACTGTGATTCTTTAATTAGCTGATTCTATGCGACTTGAATGTCTATCATACATTTTCTATTTCAGATAGGTGTCTTTGATAGAAGAGTTGTGATAGCATTGAGATTCTATAAGGATGAAAACTCGAATGCTGGTGTTGGAGTTACATTGGGAGTCAAAGAGCAAGAACAGAGGAAGTTCAAATGAATTGAAAGACAACTGGTGAGCGAGTATATAAGCAAAGTAAGAGCTTTGTGGAAAACCCCAGATCAAATACATACATTTTCTATACGCAAGTACACCTAGACAGACATCTCGTCTTCGAGATTCTATCTTCTTTGCAACCAGCAGATCAAAGTGCTTGTCACCTATTGAGTGAGAGTATTGCGATCAGAATGAAGCAATTGCGACTGGAAGGTTGAAGGGCTTGTCACCTGTCGAGTGAGAGTTTGGATACTCAAAGGAAGCAGCGTTCTCAACACATCGTCAGAGAGATTGCTCTACTTTGCACTAATAAGGGAGTGTGAGGTATCGATTTCGAAGGCTCTGCTAGAGACACATATCAAAGTCCTAGGTTACTAGGCGAGAAAGACCTATTCAGGCAGGGTTGGTGCTCTCCTTGTCTAAATCGATTAAGAAGTCAGGCGGCTCTTATAGTCCATATTCCATTGAAGAACGGTGGCACGCCAGCATACGAAGTACACATACAGGATAAACTGATACCTACGGTTAAAGCTATCTGAACCCATAAAAGAGACTGCTTCGCGGAAGGATCTCTCCGCAAGAGATATTTTTGCATCGAACATTTTCGCATGCCCAGTGGGATCTCTCTTTGCGTCTCTAAGTGACAATTGGGGATCCTTACCAAAGGATTTACCCTCAGTGTCGCAAACACCCACAACAGGCTTACCGTGAACATACATCTACTCGGTGTCGTTCATTGAATAATCAAGTGGTTGAAACTATCTTCGCTAAAGACTTTAACAACATGACATTCAAATCTTTAAGTGAAGCGGAGATAGCGGAACTTACGTTCCTAGAGTACCTAACTTATGCAGCTAGGCGTGATAGCCACCAGGCTAGTTACTACGCGGCTCTCGATGAAAGGATCGAGCAACTAGCAACTCTTCTCACTACCCAAAGCGACTTAATAGACACGGCAGTAGCCGGAATTCAATCAATACGGGTAGACTTCAACCGAGATCGAGAGGAGAGAGAGGCCATGGGAGCCCAAGTAACTAGTTTCGTGGAAAGTCAGGATAAGTTACAGATAGATATCCTCCAACACTTGGGAGCAAGTTTGGATGAATACCGCCGACATGCGGCAACACTGTCTCAAAGGACAGACAGAGACATAAAGTCTCTAACTAAATCCGTATATGACCTAGCGAGAAAGACTAGACAAGCAGAGTCTTTCCCTCCTGCTTGGGAGCAATGGTTAAACAGGTTCCTAAATGATTGCAACATACATCTAGCTAAGATGTATGAAACATATGAGACACCGTTTCCTCCTATGCCGAAGGACGATCCTGATGCATGGCAATGGCCAAAGTTTTACCGACATCAGACCTTCCAGACTTTCTCTGGCGAAGATGATTCTAACGCGGTAACACACTTAACTTATTTTACACTGCAATTGGGGCAGTTTGCCGATAACGAGGGACTCAAGCTAAGAGTCTTTGGGTCATCTTTGTCAGGATCAGCCTTCGTATGGTATACAAGGATAGAAAATGGCTCGATCAGTGAGTGGAAGGACATGGAGGCTTTGTTCATAGATCACTTTGGAACGGCAAGACCTGAGACCAGTGTTGGAAAGCTGGCTTCCTTGAGCCAATCGGCGACAAAAAGTATGGTCACCTTCTTGCACCGTTTCCGGTCAGAATATAATCTATGTAAGACCCCACTTGGTAAAGAAGAGGTGGTCGAGATGGCCAAGAATGGTTTAGAGGACACGTACCACCAACTATTCCTAAATAGCAAGTACTTCTCCTTGAATGAGCTTATCACGGCTGTAACTAAAGCTTACAGTACCATGCAAGAAAGAGATAATAGAAGGAATACATCCAAGGGGACGTACAATGCTAAGTCTTATGATAGACTAAAGCCAAAAACTATGGCTTATATTGAAGGTATAAACGACCAAGAATCAGACTCTGATGGCGAGCAAGTGGGTGCTGTGGATTTAACAACGAACAAAGTTTTAAAGCCCCGCAAGCTTCAGAAGAATAAGGGTCCAATCAAGCTCTCAATAGTGGCTTTTACTAAACCAGAGTTTGAGACATACACTTATGATGCCAATATGGCTCATGATATCTTGGACGAGCTATACAATATGCGTGCTGTCAAAACAGATTTTGGACCTCTTCCTACAGCTGAGTAGTTAAAGGGTAAAAAATATTGCAGATTCCATGGAGCATGGAATCACATTACAAAAGACTGCATCAAGCTTAAAGCAAGATGCATAAATGGATTAACGAAGGAAGACTAGAGCTGGAGGGAACGTCCAAGATAGCAACATTAGTGAATTCTAAGCCCTTCCCAAAGCCTCAAGTAAATATGATTGACATCGAGTGGTCATCACCCGATCGTTGCATTGGAGGTGTGGAAGACTGGAATCAATCTGTCTTTTTAGCCTATTCTTTCAACTGTGACAAGTTGGAAGAGATCCTTGATAGGCTAAGGGACATGGGTATGATCTTTTACTACCCGGTTCATGATCTCAGACAATTACGGTATGAAGGTCCAGCCCAGCATTTTTGCAGATTTCATAATCACTTTGGTCATCGAACAGCAAGGTGTTCGACCTTGAGAGATAAGATCCAAGGGTTGATCAACTGGGAGGTGATTGAAATCAACTACAAGGGAGAGGTAGAATGGCATCCACGATATCCTCATAGGACATCACCTCCTCTCGACACAACTTTTCCTGCCATCGAAACTTCTTCCCAGTGCAATCAAATTGAACCAACCTATAAAAGGAAGAGGTCTAGACGGAGGTCTAGATGCAATATTACATTTGTCCAGCTTAAACGGACTGAGATTACATATGATGCGTCTAGGCAAGAGGAAATATTTGAAGAGCTAGTCTAAGCAGGAATAGCAGTAGTTCCTGATAATTGGGGAGCTCCGGACCCACATCCCGAGGATGTCAGGGGTCTACTCTATTGTCGATACCATCACAGATGGGGTCGCCATTCCACAAGTGCTTGTCGTGACTTGAAATCCAGGATACAGCAGTGGATTGACGAGGGAGAAATAATGATAGACCAAGAGCCCTCGCCAAGCCTGGCGACCGACTTATCGGTGACGGTTGGGATGTTGGAACTAACACAAGACAAATCCAACAAACAAAAACAACCCAACAGTCATCCAACTACTAGCGAGAGTCCACAACACAAACGCACGGCAAACGCAAACAAAGGAAAAGAAAAAGTGGATCCAAAAGCAGAGTCGCCAGTAGCCCTTTGTGCTCATTGTAAACTCAGAAGCGGGTTGAAGATCTCCTATGAGGAATTAGCTGAAGCAGCGAAGTCATTCCTAGAATTATTTTCACAAACAGATCATCAACCTCAACGAGAAAAACAAAGGGACACTCCAACTCCTAAGCGCTCACGAGCAACAGAAAAAGTCAATACAATCAAGAAATCTGAATCAGAAGTTGCTGACGTGCTTGCAAGGCCATATGTACCTCCAGCCTCAAGAAATATCACAAAGGAGGATGTATGGTACGTGAGGGAGAAAGGGAAAACCATTGAGGTAACTCCGAGTAGAAGAAGAAACCTTCAACGACGCTTTGGAGAAGCCAAAAGAGCATTAGAGGCTTATGAAGCAAGCCTGCTCAAAGAAGAAGAACTGGTGTATTCTCCAGAAACGCGACAAAGGCGAATGAATGCCCTTGCAGCAAACCCACTAGTGGTTTTCGGGAAGAAGTCTCGCGAGCCCAAAATGAGAGCACAACGACTAGGTGTCTTTGACCGTAACCCAGAGTTAGGGTCTAAAGGAAAACAGCCCGAACCTATTCCTGAGGGTCATTGTGAAGCTATACAACGAAGACCAGTGAGAAGACGTCTCACTTTTGAGGATAACACGACGAAAAAAATAGGGCTACATACACCCCCTAAGGAAGGGAAAAGCATTCAAAAGCAGAATACTCCATGCGAGCCCAAGGTCTTGCAATGGAGACCGAGACTTTTAGTTGTAGAAGAACAGAAGAAGGTCCAACAACCCGTTTCCTGTCCAAAGGAGCATGATCCAGCACTACTCATGCCAGCAACTGTTGATCCTATACCTGAGGATAAATTGCAACATGTTGCTTCTCTCGAGGTCACTACAACTTTGAACTCTGAGGGGCAACAGACTAAGGGTGACAACTGTGAAGATGATGAACAGTTGTTGGATTACGGTGAAGGTGAAGATGAAGAAACTGAAGAATACATTGAGGAGGAAGATACCACTGTTAACATGGTGTTTATCTTGTCCTCCAAATATGCTTTACCTCCACCAGCATCAACGGATGAATCAATCACAAGAGGAAGCATCAATAACTTGGTGGTGTCAGGAGATGAACCAAAACTGAAAGATGATTTAGCACCCACCAAGACACCAGAGACTGATTCATCATCAACAAAGGGACAAATGATGTTCGCCAAACCCACTTTAGACATGGCCATGCACATGCGGCCGTTGTATGTCACAGGAAAATTCCAGGGAATTCACTTAAACAAAATCTTAGTGGACTCAAGGGCAGCAGTAAACATCATCACAGTCAAAGCAATAGCCTTATTAGGCGTTCCCAAGTCGGCTATCCAAGAGACCTCACTAAACGTTAGAAATTTTCAGGGTAGCATTTCCAAGACTTTGGGCATTGTCTTTCTGCAGGTACACATCGGTCCAGCCACCGGTACTTATACATTCTTTATAGTAGAATGTACAGCTCCATACAGTGCAATTCTGGGGCGTGACTGGATCCACATGAGCTATTGTGTACCTTCGTCCCTCAATCAGCAGATATTACTCTGGAATATAGAGTTTGGTGAAGCAGAAACTGTTGATGCCGATCCTCATCCATATTATGTTTCTGCTAACTTATTAGAAGCCAGTTATTACCACAGTGACCTTATGCCATTGAAGGAATGTGGCGTTGATAACAAAGGCCGCCCAGTTGGTGTTACGGCCTCTGAACTAGCTCAGTGGGGTATAATTCAAGTTAATCAAGATAGTGGAAGACCCTACACCATTGAGCTACCATCCAAACATTCTCAATGATCGGGTCTCTATCAAGCATAGAGACCGAGGCTTTTACTCTTTACACGAGCGCTTTCACAATTTTCTGTTAGAGAGTCAAGCCTTTGAGAAGGTTCCAATGGTTGCAGCATTGGAATATGTGGATGAAGATGTTTTGCATGACTTTGAAGAGGAGGAAGAGATTAAATTAGCTCCAGCAGCCTTGGATGATTTACATCCTAAAGTCAAGGATCTCATTGAACACATTGATCTTGGGACAAATGAAGAGCCAATCTATGTGGCCATTAGTACCTTCCTCGAGCCTGAAGAACGACTCAAGCTCATTGAATTGCTACAAGAATACGCTGATTATTTTGCAAAAAAGTACGACGACATGCCAGGACTGTCACCAGTTTTGGTGTGTCACAACTTACCCATCCTAGAGGGAAAGAAGCCAGTGAAACAAGAGATGCGTCAGATGAATACAGAAACTGCAATTCTAGTCAAGGAAGAGGTCGAGAAGATGCTCAAGTCAAGGATCATACGAGTGGCCAAGTATAACAAGTGGCTATCCAATGTAGTCCCAGTCAAGAAAAAGAATGGAAAAATGCGAGTGTGTGTTGACTACAGAGACTTGAACAATGCAACTCCAAAGGATGCATACCCAATGCTAGTAGCGGATTTGCTGGTGGACTCAGCGGCTCGCCATGAGATGTTAACATTCATGGATGGAACTACTGGTTACCATCAAATTCTAGTGGCAGAATCAGATCGACATAAAATGGCTTTTCGGTGTCCAGGATTTGTAGGAGTATTTGAGTACGTGGATATGCCATTTGGACTCAAGAATGTAGGGGCAACCTATCAACGTACAATGAACTTAATCTTCCATGATCTTATTGGCAAGACTATGGAAGTATATATCAATGATGTGGTAGTTAAAACGAAATACAGGAGTGACCATTTTGAAGACTTACGGCAAGTGTTTCTCAGAATGAGGCAACATCAATTGAAGATGAATCCAGCCAAATGTGTATTTGGAGTCCAGGCAGGAGACTTCCTGGGTTTCTTGGTTTATCAGCGTGGGATTGAGATACAGAATGACAAGAAACAATCGGTTATTAGTGCAGTCCCACCAAAGAGTAAGAAGGACCTACAACGTTTATTGGGAAAAATCAATTTCTTACGACGGTTTATTGCTAATGCTGCTAGAAAAACACAACCATTCTCAACTTTGCTCAAGTTTCAAAATCAAAAAGACTTTGTATGGGAGCCTATTCACTAAGAGGCATTTGATACCATCAAAGCATATCTGACAAACCCGCCAATCTTGGTTCCTCTAAGGCCAGGGGTTCCTCTCAAGCTGTATATTTCAGCTACTGGCCTTTCTATTGGAAGTTTATTAGCTCAGGACGACACATCAAGAACTGAACGTGCTATTTTTTTTCTGAGTCATACCCTGAATGAGTGTGAAACGAGATACTCTCCAATGGAAAGAATGTGCCTAGCTTTATACTTTTCAGGGTGTAAATTGAGGCACTACATGCTTTCCTTCACCACGTGCATCATAGCACAAACTGATTTGGTGAAGTATATGCTGTCCAGACCCATTCTCCGGGGACGCATTGGGAAGTGGATTCTGGCTTTGTCAGAGTTCTCTTTGCAGTATGTTCCCCAGAAGGCGGTTAAAAGCCAAGCAGTGGCTGATTTTCTGGCTCATCATCTAATGGAGGATGTTAGTGAGGGGCCAGAACTGGACCTTGCTCGTATTGATTTGGCCCCTTGGTGTTTATACTTTGATGGGTCAAGTACGAGTACTATGGCTGGGGCAGGAGTAGCATTAGTTTCTCCACGCGGCCAAACTTTTTCTTATTCTTTCAGGTTGGACTTCAGATGCACAAATAATCAAGCAGAATATGAAGCTTTAATCATTGGATTGGAACTTCTTTTAAATATGGAGATCAATGATGTGCATATATTTGGAGACTCCCAACTAGTGATCAGACAACTTGAAACCAAGTATAAAGCTGGACCAGTCCTAGAACCATATGCTAAACGAGCCTGTGATTTGCTCAAGTTGTTTACAGAGGTGGAGTTGAGTCACGTTCCTCGCGAGAGGAATTATACAGAAAACGAGTTGGCTCAACTAGCAACAGGGGTGAGCTTGCAAGATGGAGTACGCGAACAGATATTAAAGGTTGAACGAAGAACCCTCACATCTTTCTTCGCTCACCAAGAAGATAAAAATGAATGGTACGTTGCTACACTTGATCACATTGATGTGGATTGGAGACAGGACATTATCTCTTATCTCCGGAATCCTAATAATCTGGTAGAAAAGCGGATTCGTTTTTTATCTCCTAATTATGTACTCAAAAATGATAAGTTATATAGAAGATGAGAGGAAGGCATACTGTTACGGTGTGTCTTTGGACGTGAAGCTAAGCGATTAATAAGGGAGGTCCATCTTGGAATAGCAGGAGCGCATCAGGCCGGTCCTAAGATGAGATGGTTAATAAGAAGACATGGCTTTTATTGGCCAGGACTGCTCAGAGATTGCATCACATTCGCTAAAGGTTGTGAAAAATGCCAAAAACACGGTCCAATCAACCATATGCCCAGAATACCATTACAGCCTATAATCAAGCCTTGGCCAGCTCGAGGATGGGCTTTGGACTTAATTGGAATGATTCATCCTCATTCATCTGAAGGGCATAAAAATTCATCACAGTGGCTACTGATTTCTTCACAAAATGGGTTGAAGCTCGACCTCTCAAGGTATCATCAGCAAAGGCCATCCGCCAGTTCTTATTTAAAGATATCATTTGTCGGTTTGGCATTCCTGAGAGTTTCGTTTCAGACCTTGGGGAAGCATTCATGTCTGGAGAAGTAGATGAGCTTATGAGGGATCTTGGAATACATTTTCTACACTCTTCTCCATATTATGCCCAATCCAACGGTCAAGCTGAAGCAAGCAATAAAATCATTATCCATATCCTTAAACGGATGCTTGCGAGCAATGCCAGACTGTGGCATGAAGATTTATTTAACACCTTGTGGGCTTATAGAACAAGTAAGAGGACATCCACAGGTACAACTCCTTATGCATTAATGTTCGGCCATGATGCAGTCTTGCCTTTAGAAATCAACGTTCAATCTTTACGGGTGATGGAACAACATAACCTGATTGGTGAAGATTATGTACAAGCAATGTGGCAAGAGCATGAAGACTTGGATGACAAAAGAATACAAGTTTATGATAGTCTATATGCTGAAAAGCGAAAGGTGGCTCGTGCTTATGACCGATGTACCAGGGGTATGAGTTTTGCAGAAGGAGAACTCGTCTAGTGAGTCATTTTGCCTGTTGGCGAGAAGACTGAAGGACGTGGAAAATGGTCAGAAAAATGGGAAGGACCATACATTGTCGATCGACTTTTGGGTAAAGGAGCAATTCGTTTACGAGATCGAGATGGTACAATACACGCTAATCCTATAAATGGTCGATTCCTTAAGAAGTTCATACAACCGGTTTGGGAGTATGAAGATCCTCCAATTGTAGCTTAATCCAGTTTATTCATGCTTCTCTTTTTCACTCGCATGAGTAAACTGCAGGGGCAACACACAGGGATTATGTACATCATAATAGCCTATACTTGAGGCTAAGCCTTAAATTAGAACCTATTTTAGAGGCCAAATTTTAAAAAATTTCGTATTTCTTCTAAGTCAAAAGAGTTCATGTTAGCCAATTACTGTAGCCAAAATTATGTACAAACTACATCTGAGTTTATCAATATAAATTTACATAAGGAACTCTATGTTTTAAACAAAATATTACATTCATTTAGAAGAATACAAAGGCTTTGCGGCCTCAAGCTTTGATACCACATGAGAACCAAACTACAAATCAGCAACAGAACATAAAGATAAATACAGTTGGTTTTTTTCACAAATCCTCATAGTTGATAGCCATCCCCTGGGGTCGATATATCAAATATGTATACATTGAAAAGAGAGATCTACCTCAGCGATGAGATGGAGAGGATTTGAAACGCCAAGGAAGCTAGTACATCAGATCAGAAGACCCTTTACACTAGACTTAGCGTTTGTTGCCTTTTTCCCCGGGATGAGGCCCCTATCTTCCCTCTTCAGTGCAGCCATGTTCATAGGGCTTGCAGCCTCTATGCATATAGAAACGGAACGGGTGCACCGGAGGAAGACGAGGAGTTTTCAACCTCAGGATTGTGGCTTTCCCTTCTTCTGCTGACACAAGTTGGGATAGCCAAGGCAACGCCTGGACGTAGATATTGCTATCTAGTCCAGGTTTGGACGTGGATATTGCTATCTAAGGAACACGACATGGAAAATTTTATCTGGAGGTTTATTTAGGTAGGACGACCAGAGCAAATGAATGAAAGGGGAGTTCATTCTCGCAAAGAATTTGGTTCACAAGACAAGGAAAGGGAAACCTTTTATAGAAAGGAGTCACAACGGTAAGGCTTCGCGAGAGTAATTGCACCCGATAATAAAGGACACGCATCTAATTGGGATTGGGCCACGATACGGTTTATCTACCCACGAAGAGAGCATGATAAATGAGAGATTTTTGGGGCAGGTAAAACGTATTTTGAAGATTTGATTGTTTGACGCGATACGGATTCCAAGCATGGAATTGAATTCCATTTAATGGTTAACAAGTCAAAATAAGCAAACGGCTACAGCCTATAAGTGAGGCTAGTTTCATCAGAACAAGTGTGGAAAATGCTTAAATCTGAGGCCCATTCTTGTTGTTGGTCCCTTTTCACACTTTGTTTCCAAAATTTAGATTGAATAAATAAATACTTAAAGAATTTTGGAACAAATAAAACAGGGCTTGATTTCTGAGGCCCAAAAATTACATTAGGAGGGAATATTTCATCACTGATGCTTTGGCGACTTCCAGGGCCACCCAGGCTTGATAGACTGCTTGGTGGGCATTTTTGGCTTCTTCTCGTGCCTCCTGCATGAGCTGAGCTTGGCTCTCATCTTCTATCATGATTTGGCATGCAATGTATTGATGTCTAAGGGCATCAGCTTGCAGGACATCTACTTCAGCTTTAAGGGTAGTCAGTTCGGCTTTAAGGATAGCTATTATAGCCCTTTTGGTGGCCAGGGCTCCCTGCTGAGTAAATGTGTCCTTCAGAATCGCCTGGATTCGCTCTTTCTCTCTTCGAGTTTGGCGCTCCAATGTCTTTGTTGCTTCTTTCTTATGCTCGGCCTCGAGTTTTAGACATTAGTAAGCTTCACTTTGGCTCAAGAGTTGAGAAAGATTTTCCTCAAGGTCGTTTAAGCAAGGAATAAATTTTGTTGGGGCAGTAGCCTTCAGGTTCTTCACTTGGTTGCAGATAGCTTGAATGTCGTGAGGAGAATCCAGTTCCCCAGAAAGGATGTCTTGAAGAGAGATATCAGTGTCAGAAAGAGAGCTCAGGGTACTTAGTTTGCTTACAAGCTCTTGCAACTTTACAGTTGTCTCTTATGTTCTAAGTAACTGAGAATGAGCTCCTTGTGATGAAGATGGTGCAATAACTTCTTCTATTATGAATTCAAGATCTTCATCATTGACACTTAGAGAACTGCTAGGTTGACCCTTGGCGGCCGGTTCAGAAGTTTGGCCTGGTGAGCTAAGTTGTTCCTTTGGACTTGTGGGAATTATCTTATAAGTGTTTGTGTCCACAGGAACGCTTTTGGACTAAAATAATAATACGAGTTGTCATGATCAATTAGAATAGGCAATCCAGAATAAAGTGAGTAAATAAATTCTTACTTGTATGGGAGACAATAACTGTGTTCCCTCAGTTGCTTGAACATGAAGCTCTGGCGAGGAAGGAGTTGGGTCCTCGTTTTCTGGATTGACCTCAACCAATAGCTGTGGTTTGGCAACTAAGTGCTCTGGCGAGGAGGGAATTTGCTGCTCTGGCTTTGAGATGACTTGGTCATTCTGAGTACTTGTGCCCTCGCCAGAGGAGGAAGGAACGAAGCAAGATTGGAATTCAATCTGCAAGCGCCGGAATAGAGTGACGATATCAACAGGCTTTTGCTTCTCTTCTTCCTCAAGCTCTGCTCGATGGATTCCAGCTAGAAATTGGGCTATGAAGTCCTTGCAGCACTCTTTACCGCTATTAATGACTTCATGACCTGTATCATGATCTTCACTTCCATATATAATGTTGGAATCATCAAACTTCAAAATGTAGGCTTTACAGCACCCTTCAGAAAGCCTTTCTCCTAGTGAGTTTATTATATAGTAGGCTTCGTCTTCAACTTTGAGGACGAAGAAATGGTCATTCCAACTCACTATGTATACCTGAGGCTTGTGGCTCTTCCTGATTTGCTCCCATGACATATCAAAAAATGGAAGATCGTTCAGGGCTGTAAACCTTTCTGGGTCAAAGTACCCAATGAAGGAGTCATCAGATGAGAATTTCAATGGTCTGATGCTGGCCTTCGAAATAACTTCTAGATCAAAGTGTTAATCTGGGTAAGTGCTTGCAAGGGCCTCATCTTTGCATAGTTCTTGCCACTCCCGGGAACCTTGAATCAAGAGGTCATCAAATTGGGAGAGCATGGGCATACTGTTCGGATTTGCACATAGCCAGTGTGCAATGGTGAAAACCAGTGCTGAACAGGCACTTGCCCTGGAGGTTTTGTCACTCATCTGATCAATTGAGGCATGGAAGACTTGAGTTTGAAGCTTTGCTTATTTGTCTCTGCTTGTGATTTCTGTAGCTAGCCAAACTCCGCTTGAAGGCTCTTTGGGCTTCAGGTGGATCTTCTTGCGTTTTTAAGACTGTCAAAGAGTTTGGATTAGTTACGGTTCAGTGACAAAATCAGATATTATTCTGGGTAAATGAATTCAAGCACTTACGGAGTGCCCAGAAGGATTAGACCTTTTCTTCTTGAAGGATTGTAAGGCCACAGTCACGTCTGGTTCAGGGGTGTGCTATGTTTAGAAGGAAGGTTGATCAATTACAATATGAGGAATTGCTAATACATGTGGCATTTTTGGATGAAGAAGCATACATGTGGCCAAGGTGCTGTGCTTATGTTCCTGTAAGACTTACTGATAATAGCCAAGTCTTCTTCATTTGAAAATCTTTTGCCAAAATCATAGAAGATAGTGGCAAAGCATGCGAGCGGTTCCTTGTGTCATATATCTTCCTAAAGCTGGGAGCGCCATACTTGGTACGACTCGGTGACCGAATAGGAAATCACTAGTGGCTTTATCATGATAAGAAGCATTACTGTTGGAAAGCCAAAGTGTTCATCTTGCATTTCTGCTGCAAGAGGATGACCTGTTCCTCGCCAGAGAGTATATTTGTTCACAGAACAGGCGAGGGCCATGGGAGCATCTTGAGTAAGCCCAAACTGTCTAGAGAAGTGGTTTGAGGCATAAAGCTCATACCCGAGGCTCGCTGAATCAGGGACTGGCAGGTCCTTGCAGGTGTTTCACTGAGTAAAAAAGTTCCTCACAAGAGCATCTTGTTCTGGCGAAGGCATAAATCCACTCGCAAGGAGGCCAGGTTGGCGACGATTCAGAACTACTTCAACTGCTGCGGTTGGAAAGTCTTTATGCAAGGAAAGGTGGTTGAAGCAGTTGATATAGGACCATAGTCTGGTCCTAGTTGTTGAAGAAACCAACGATTGGCCCAGCAACTTCTGATCTTCAAAGGCAGGAGGTGCTGTGGGGCAGAAAAAGGGGAAGTACATCCGCAACCAGAGCTCCACCATCCAGAGCGGTCCTGGTTGATTAAGGTCGAGCTTTGAAAGTGTGACTCGCCTCAGGCCATAGTAGATGTAGGTGAGAACTGATTCAACCAATCCCAGTTGTTCACCGTTGAAAAGGCGTTCGGCAAGGTTGGTCCATCATATGTTGACATTTGCAGAAGAAGGACAGAAGATGTACTTCGATAGCCAGTACTCCAGAAAGGCTATTCCTCCTTGGTCTATTTCTTTTTCCTCTTGTGCAAAATGTTTCACCCAGGAAGAGTAGGAGGAAGGACGATTTAGGGAGGCTTGTACTGGTGTCCCACAGTGTTGGTTGAGCAACCAGGGGTTTGCAAATGCAGGGACTCCAAATATGGTATACAAATCGAGTATTTTTATGCTCACATCACCACATGGGAGACAGAAACAGTTGGCGGTGCAATCCCAAAAGCACATGGCTGTGGCGAACGATGCTCTGTTGCCACCAGCTGGAGAGTAAAGCACAAATTGATGAGCTGGGTAATTCCAACTGCTTCCCACCGGTTGATATCTTGTTCGCGACGGTGTCGGTACCGGGCGAGATCTTCTACGTTTGGGTGCGGCCATCTCCCAATGAGACAAAGGGTATCTTTGCTGGTCCATTCCTTTGGGTCTGCCCTGGGATTCTCTTGGACTATTAAGGATGATTTACAAATGGGATGGCGAAGGATATTGAGTAGCTCTGGATTAATTGGACCATCCAGGAAGGGATCAAGAAAGTCGGTACCTTCAATTGGGTCTGCAGAAAGGGTGACGATGGCCTCTGGGTTATGTCGTTTGGCGACAGCCTTGCGGTGTTTCAAGAATTTCTTGGCGTCATGGGTTTCATGAGGGATGGATATGTCTTTACGTGGAGGCATTTTCTAGATCGGAAGAGATGAACGACGGCGAGAATGAAAGGTCTTAGCTTTTGACTGAGGAGGTTGAGAGTGCAGGATCAAGGCAAGTGAAAAGGTCTCATTGGGGAATGAGATTTCATTGATGTGGACTAGTGCTTTTATATTATGTCAGCCGAATGATGTAACTTTTTGGAGAAGTTGTGTAACGTGGCATTTGGGTGTAATGTTACCGTTTGGTTTAACAGTGCGTCAGTTGGATAATATTCAAGTCTTTTCGCTTGTTCAGGTAATTCAAGTTCAAGACTTGAGGGGCAATGTTTGGGCCTGAAATAAATATTTCATATTGGGTTTGAATGGCTGAAGTCTTGGCAAGCGGCTCATGTATTATAAAGAGCTTGGCGAGATGCCAAGTATAATAAGTAGAATTCAATTAGAACTGTGATTCTTTAATTAGCTGATTCCATGGGGCTTGAATGTCTGTCATACCTTTTCTATTTCAGATAAGTGTCTTTGATAGAAGAATTGTTATAGCATTGAGATTCTATAAGGATGAAAACCCGTATGCTGGTGTTGGAGTTACATTGGGAGTCAAAGAGCAAGAACAGAGGAAGTTCAAATGAATTGAAAGACAACTGGTGAGCGAGTATATAAGGAAAGTAAGAGCTTTGTGGAAAACCCCCGATCAAATACATACATTTGCTATACGCAAGTACACCTAGACAGACATCTCGTCTTCGAGATTCTATCTTCTTTGCAACCAGCAGATCAAAGTGCTTGTCACCTATCGAGTGAGAGTATTGCGATCAGAATGAAGCAATTGCGACTGGAATGTTGAAGGGCTTGTCACCTGTCGAGTAAGAGTTTGGATACTCAAAGGAAGCAGTGTTCTCAACACATCGTTAGAGAGATTGCTTTGCTTTGCACTGATAAGGGAGTGTGAGGTATCGATTTTGAAGGCTCTGCTAGAGACACATATCAAAGTCCTAGGTTACTAGGCGAGAAGGACCTATTCAGGCAGGGTTTGTGCTCTCCTTGTCTAAATCGCTTTATTAAGAAGTCAGGCGGCTCTTATAGTCCATATTCCGTTGAAGAACGGTGGCACACCAGCATACGAAGCACACATACAGGATAAACCGATACCTGCGGTTAAAGCTATCCGAACCCATAAAAGAGACTGCTTCGCGGAAGGATCTCTCCGCGAGAGATATTTTTGCATCGAACAGACTGCTTGCAAAGCACATGCCCACATGACATCAACATAGGTGGATTTTCCTCCGTCGCTTGTTCCTTGGACACCGGACAAACAAAGATAGAATGGAACTGAAACTCACTGTCTAACTCAACTGGAACATGCAACTGCTTCATATTCTGCCATTAATTTCTCTTTCCGACCATGACATTCATAAACTTGAAAAGTGGTGGCAACGCCTGCACTCCATCAGCTACAGTTATGCTCAAAAGGCTCTCGTAAGACTGGCCAAAAATCTTGCAAAATTGCCTGGTTAGCTCCCCCAGTATTTACCCGTTGAGAGCTTATGTTCAAAACTCAAAATTTTGAAAATTGGCGGGAAACTTTGGGGGTAATATGAATTTTTCTAAAAAATAGATGTGCCACGTCAGCATATTGGCCAGAAATTGACCAGAAAGGTGATGTAGGTACCCCGACAGTACGCAAAAATTAGTTGGAGTACGTTTTTTGTACGAAAAAAAGTCCAGGTATCAAACTGATTTGGCCACATAAGTTGGAGTACTGTGGGTAAATTTTTTTCTAACAAAAGTGACAAAACTATAAATTTCACTGTAGATTTGAATTACTAATCTTCTCGTTACTTATGATTAGAATCATTGGATGGAGTTTCGCGTGGAATTTGTAATAGGCAATTTACTGAATTTAGCAAGTAAAATTTAAGGTGTTTTATCTTCTTTTGGTGAAAGATATATAAGGATTTTTTTTTGTTACAAACGAGGCCCAAAAGGCCTAAACAACGAAAAAACTAGACTAAATCAGAAGTCCTGGTACGTCTAGGAGTAGTTTCCCTAGTCATATCAGCAAAGTAATCCCGAAGAGAGTGAATCAGAGGCTCAGACAAAATGACCATGCCCATTTCATGATTAAGGCTCTCATTGGCAAGAGAGTCAGCAGTTCTGTTGCACTCCTGAAAAACATGAGATATAGAATTTATCTTCAAAGTCTCCACATACTTCCAGTAACAATTCAACAAAGAACCAAGGGGATGATTACCAAAATATCCAGACTTCATCAAATTAATCAAAACTGCAGAGTCAGAATCAATTCCAACAATCTGTAGCTTATGCTGCACAGCCAAATGCATATCAAAGTATAATCCATAGGCTTCAGCAACAAGGACTTCTCCAGTTCCAAGGTTAATTTGGAAACCAACAATCCAATTTTCATCATGATCTCTTATTACACCACCAGCTCCAATATGGCCATCCCTATTTCTAGCACCATCCACATTCAACTTACAACCATTCAGACTACGCTTAACCCAGGAAAGGAAAGACATGCCATAAGAAATCTCATTCTGACTCAAGGCTTGAGCATTTTTCCACTCCACAGCAGCATTCCGAATAAACTCACCAAGTTCAAACGGTCTTTGAAAATTATCATTAAAGATCTGGTTGTTCCTCCATTTCCAGATATACCAGCAGACAGTAATAAACAAGTTGCACCACTTCATATCCTTTAACCAAATAGTATGGCAATGAATTTGAGCGTTGAACCAGTCCATCCACTCCAAATTAAAGGACTGACTAACCCCAGAAGGCTTAGGAATGGTATCCCAGACACATTTAGCAAATCTACAATCTCTGAATAAGTGAATCAAGGACTCCTCTCCAATCTTACACAGCTGACACTGAGGAGAACTGGTAAGCCTCCTAGCACACCTTTGAACATTGGTCAGCAGCTTACCTTGAGCCATGGACCAGGCAACAGTTTTAACTTTAGGAGGGGCTTTCAGCTTCCAGATACTCTTCCAGATAGGATTTTGATTAGAGAAATCAAAGAGAGATTAATAAGATGACTTAACACTGAATTGACCATTAGGGGAAGCACACCAAATTTGCTAATCCACACCACAACCAGCAAAACTTGTAGGGGTGCTAGCAATAACCTGAACCACATTTTGAGGGAGCACAAAACTAAGAAAATCAATATTCGAACCTTAATCAATCCAAAAGTCTTTAATCACAACATCATAATTCACTTCTTCATTAGTAATGCAATGTTGAATAAGAGCAGAATCAGGGAGCCAATTATCCAACCAGAACTTAATTCTATAGCCATCACCAACCCTCCAGATTAAAATTTTCCTAAATAGAATAGAACCATGCATAATACTTCTCCAAGCATGAGAACAATCAGAGGGAGCAACATAATCTTCATTTAAATAGACTTCCTCATCATATACTTATCTCTATAAATTTTGGCCCACAAACCATCAAGATATAGAAGGATTTGAAGACTAACAATGATCCGAGTCATCATATTCAATTTTTCGGAGGTTATTGATTTGCCGTCATGGGCCATTGGGCCGCATAGTAGGATCGCATCAACTTTTATCATTAGGTATAACAAGAAATCGCATTCTGGTGATCAGTGAATTCACAGGTTTGGCCATAATTGACTACCAGAACAAGACACGTACAACAAGTGTACAAGATGAAATAATGTAGGAAAAAACTTGGGAATTAAAGTATGTTGTAGTCTTGTATTTAGGATTGAAAATTATGTTTAGCACATACACACACCTCTTTAGTAGTAATCAATTTCACTAGAAGATTATGGTGTAGTCTTAATCCTTCTTTGTTCTCCCTTGTGTACAAGATCTTGTGTTAAATATTGAAGCATATTAAAACGATGTAATGTAGGCAATGTTTAAAAAGGCACTAGGTAATATTAGGCGGTGGAGTTACTGTCTAGCGCTTAGGCGCATAAGCGAGAGATTAATCGGATTCTAGGCGGATTATTATAATTATATTTTTAATTAATTATATAATTATTTAGTATACTATATATTGATGTAATATGAATAATATATACCAAAATAATCAGGAAATGTTATTAGAATATATTGTCTTCAAGTTCTATAACTTATATTCTTGTCAAGACTATCATCTTCAATCTAAAGTAAGTCAAAATACTAAAATGCGAATGTTTAGATTTAGGTTTAGGTTTTGCCTGTTTAGATGTTGACTAGACGGAAGACTGCCTAGGAAGGGAGTCTAAGGCAAAATTTAAGCGTTTTTGTTGTCCGCCTAGAGGGACTAGGCGAACACCTTTTCGAATAGTGAATGTAGGTTATGATGGCAACATTTCTGTTCAGAATTCCAAATAAGCTAGAAGCAAAAGGAGGAGAAGTTGATGGACTGAAACAAGTACGTGCAAGAAGCTACCATGGAACATTGTGTTGTTACTAGGAGCTGGTTTCTCCATAGCTGATGGGGGTTCGAACTAGTGCCTCTGCTGTGTGTATCATAAGTAATACGTACCATCACCGAGTTCGATCACATCCAACAATGCATGCCACTACCACGCTTGTTGTCCCTCTCGGTGTGTGTTTCTCATTGTTAACCAAACTCATGTCTTGAGATATGTGTGATCGAGGGTTGGTGTTTGTCGTCCAAATTAAAGCTATATATATTGCATCTTATTATCTATTTATTATAATTTTGTTAATTTCCAGATAACAAGTATAAAGTTGTACATAAACTAAGCCAGCATTTGCAAATTAATGTTCTGATCTTTATATTTCTGATCTCTGTTATTTTTTCTTTTCGTTTTTACACCTGTTTACCAGAACCTGCATGGCATCAAGAGGATATTGTAGTTGTTACACAGTGGCTATCGTATCAGGGTTGTCACCACTCACCGGCCAGTACATGGTATTATTTGTGTTTACTTGTGTGATCTTCGCCCATTTTGTCGTAGCATATTTTTATCTCGTACAGCATATCATCAGCATTATTTGGAATAGTACTTTTTGTGCAAAGTATTTCGGGTCTAAATCCCCCGATTTCGCTTTCGATTGCATTTAAAATAGCTTGAGATGGAAATGAATGACACTCGTTACTAGTGGAATCACCCTAGGCAATTCATTTCCATCTCAAGCTATTTTAAATGCAATCGCAAGCCAAATCGGAGGATTAAGACCCGAAATACTTTGCACAAAAAGTACTATTCCAGATAATGCTAATGATATGCTGTAGGAGGTAAAAATATACTACGACAAAATGGGCAAATCGATCATTAATTGTGTTCCTAAAGCACCAGAAGGCAGAACCCTTATGTGAAATTCCAAATTTAAAGATATAATGATTTTCATGATGCTCATGTTCGAGGTGGAATGACCAGTGACTTATCTTTTATGTTCAAGGTTGGTTTAGCTAGTAGAGTCGATCGGTAACATTTCGGACAACTTCTTTTCATACTTCTAACCTACATGCCTGGTTAATATTCTGTTTTTCTAGCTCTACTTTGGTGGCTTGGCTGCATCAGGTGGTTTGACCTCTGGCTTGGGGCTGATGACAAAGGCTGCCTTTGAGAAGTATGACAATGGTCTTCGCAACGGTACCTGTATGCGACTCTTTTTTACTAATACAAAGTGTTACATATGTTGTGATTATTGTGTGCGACTGATATTTTCGCAGTGTTGTTCCTGAGACTCTCCACATTCATTGAGCTTATGTGCATTCTTCTCTATGCAATTTACTTTCCGAAGGTGCCTATAGTGAAGTACTGCCGCTCAAAGGCAGCTGCAGAAGGTCCCAAAACTGTAACTGCCGATCTTGCTGCTGGTGGAGATGAAACACTTTTTTGAAAGGGAAGATGAAACACTAGCACAGACAGAAGTAATTCAAAAAATATATATACTTCAATTGTGTGATGTACGTGTATATTACTGCCGATTAAGTAGTGAAAGACTCGCTCCAAGAACTAACTAGCTTCTAAATTTTTGCAGACTAATGATTCCATAGCTATGTTGGTATGTATAATATTGTTGACAATGCTTTTCCTGTACGTGGTCATGTATTGTTGGAAATATTGCAACTAATTAATGAAGCACATTTTAAATGATCCAACTAATTGGCTCGTTATTTAGCTGCGCGCAATTAAGTAACTGCTTCATTGTAATCTCTATTAATTAAAGCAACGGGCCTAGCTCAGGGAAATTGAAGAGGTAGAATTTTCATATTTCCTCAAATTACCCTCCATAATTTGGGAGTCTACTGTTCCTAAGGTGTGGTGTTTTTGTAATTTTCACCTCTTTGCTTAACAAAATTTAAAGAAAACTAACGAACAAAGAAAGAAGAAGGAGAAACAGTTCATCCACTCCGTCCTCTCTTTCTCTCGCACCCACACTGTCCTGTATTCCCAATCCAACTATTGACTCCTCAATTTTACTTTTCCAATTCCTCATTTTTCAATTAGATCTGATTCAAGATGTACTTCCCCAATTGAAACCAAAAACCCTAGCCTCTCCTCCTTTTCCTTTTTTGGATCCTTCAAGATTGCCGCAGCAACAATGCCATGGATTTATGGTCTAAAATAAAAGGAAACTATGTAAAACTGTATTAACTTAGCTATCTCACTCTCTTACTAGTAAATAATTAAAGAAGTCATTGATGGACAGTGTATTTATAGATTTTGATGAGATCTATAAGTTTTACTTCTATCGAGATCACTTGGAGTCCTCCAAAAAAAATTAGGCCTAAATCGAGAAAACCCTAATGCTGGGTATAGATTTATGAAGCGTCTATCACGTATGTGAGGTTCTTGAAAAAGCACGGATAGAGGGTAACGTTTTACGGCATAAATTTAGGACATTCCACTGATATGTATTTATAGACAAATGCAGTTAACTACCACTTATGTGGATAATATCAATCAGTTGTTTTTACAGTTACCGACCAATATCAATGGTCGATGTTAAAGTTTTTCACTCTTCCTCACAATGCACCATTCCCTTCGATTTATAATAGCAAGCATTCCACTTTCTCAAATACTAAGTTAACTTAAAGAGAATATTTGAGAGTTCTTGAAGAAATCTCTCTGGCCATTTTCATGGTTAATTAAATATCAATCAAAATGCTGTTATGCTGCCTTGTTCTTTTGGATTATGAATCTTTCTTGCCTTCCCTCCACTCTATCTTTATTCAAAAAAATGCATAGTTACGTGAAGCAATAGTTCCTTGTGTTCCAAGCCATCTTGGTGCCTTTGGTCTCAGCAGACATAATATTTCCTCAATAGTCATAGACAGAAATAAGTACACAAAAATGTTGGCATTCAAAAGAGTAATACAGCACCCTGCAATTTGTGTTTTGATCCGAAATTTTCACAAGGAGTCGATTCCGGTCGCATGGGAGAAGCCGAAAATCGGTTGGACTAAGTTGAACTTTGATGGATCTTCCAAGGGCAAAGCAGAAAGGGCAAGCATTGGAGGGTTATTTAGAGATCACAAGGCAGAGTTCTTGCTTGGATATGCTGAATCCATAGGAAGAGCAAATAGCGTCATTGCGGAACTTGCTGCATTAAGAAGAGGCCTAGAGTTGGTTTTGGAAAATGGCTGGAGCGATGTGTGGCTTGAAGGTGATGCCAAGACATTGCTTCACATCATTGAGAAAAGGAAACAGGTTAAATGTGTAGAAGCGCAGAGACATGTCAGTGAAATAAACTCGATTATTCCGGAGCTAAACAATTGTGTTCTGACTCATATTTATAGAGAAGGTAATCGAGCTGCAGATAAATTTGCTCAAATGGGGCATTTGTATAAAAAGCCTCAGATTTGGGAGCACGTTCCTCCTCGTCAAGTGTTGTCAATTATGCATGAAGATGCCGAGGGTAAGGTCTTTTTTCGTAAAATAAGATGACACTACTTAATTAAAGCATGAGATTTGTATACGTAGTTTGTTTTTAGATATAGAATGATGCACTTTATATTCCCATAGGCATCGATTGCAGATAGTTACGGTACATATAAAATTTGTTACCATCTTGTATATTCGATGTTAATTTGATTAAATCGTTGTAATAATAAGTTAGATGAAAATTTGAGGTTAAATGAATAGTAAATGAGAATTTTTAGACCATATGTAGATTTTGTCTTGCACATTTGTGCTCCGCACACCATAAAACTACTCTTCATTATGAGTTTGATTAATGTTTTAATTTGTTTGGGACTCCGCAAAAATGAACTAATTTGTGAATACACGTTAATTAGTGGATTTTATAGGATTGATTTGAGGGGAGTTAATTAATTAACAAGCGGATTCAGTTTCTTAATTATTATGATAATGAAAATTAATAATAATGGTAATTACCTATTATAGATTTAATTTTTATAGATTCTGGGTTTAGGAATTGCTCTACTATAAAAAATTGACAATTGCATATTTGATTTTTTTCCCCCTTATGTTTTCCCTTTTTCAAATGGCCTGGCATGTAAAAATATATTTGCATTTAAATAGAAGGAGCGTAAATCTGATTTATCTCGATCAATTTCTTCCTCTTTTTGAGAATCTGAAATTTAATTAGATATAAATGAAAATTAATAATAATGGTGATTACCCATTATAGATAACTATGGGTTAACATTTATTAGAATTTCAATAAGTGTCAACGTACTTATGGAAGGGAATGTGTTAGTAGTAGTTGGAATGTAGTACAACTGTACAACTACCATACACCTAGTACAGAGATCGAAAACGTGCGGCCATATAGGGTTGGGTTTGGAAATTTCTAAAGAGGAAATGATAGTACAAGATCGACGTAATTTCAATACGTACAAGTCTCATGTGTACTACTAATATTGAATCTACAGCCAATTATAAAAGAAAGGCATCAGCATCATCAGTAGTTATATAATTGATTCAGCTAGCTACCTAGGCATATATACACAACTGGAGGAGATATCAGAATGAAGAAATGTCATTGAGTGCAGCGTTGATGAATCGAAATCCTCGTTTTCGTCTAATAGAAAGGGATAGTTTCATCAACCCTGCACTCGATTATGTTTCCATCCCTTCTAGACTACCAACAATTGCATTCATGCGATTTGGAACCAAAATGTAGATCTTTTCTTCATATGGTTTTCTTCATGATCGAGATTATGGAAGAGGTAAGTTGTATACTTAATTATATTTCTGCCGGATCGGTCACTCAAGACCTTTGGTCTCTACCTGGACGGCTGGACCCGATGAAAAAAATGGGATATGATCACTTCTTATGGACTCGCCAAGAATGATTCTAATCCAGTTCATGACCGATAAGAAGTAGAAGGGGCTCTGGTTGGATCCTCTCAGACAGAAAAAGATTGCAATCAGTTTGATAATGATCCAGTGACTTTACTTCTTTGGCCGAACCAAGAAATCCCTTAGATATGATGCAAATTATTGTGTAATATTGTCGTTGACCAACCTATGGTCATTTCTGGGTTATGTAGATGAAGTCTACCAGATTAATTATATATATAGCTCCTTTTTCTATTATTTTTCACAAAATGCTGGAGGTGGGTGAATATGAAGTGGAAATGAATTCATTTCTTCTTAATTTTCGCTCTGAATAATTGAAAAGTTGACTTCTTCCAATCCGTTCCCATGAAGAAAAATAAAATGTTGACTACGTACTTCCGGTTCTGAAAACAGTACGTAAGTACTGCATCAACTGAACATTGCATTGAGGCCCAGCCCAGCACAATGTAGCAGCATGCAGAAAAACTAAACAGTCACATGAACACAAGCTCGAAGCAGACGAGCAGTATCTGCACGAAAATTCAGTACAAATATTCTCCAATTTTAGAGTTTTGGATCATTTTTGTGGTCCTTATTTTTAAAGAAATAAAGAGATTCAACACTTTAAAATTGGAAAATTTTGATATTTTGAAATACTGTAGAACACCCTCGATCTGCATGTGTCAAAATCTCAGTTCTTCATTGAGTATGAATCTTAGTGTCAATAGTGTGAATAAGCTATCATATCTTAGCTAGATAAAAACTTACGTCAAGAAATATAATAGTTCGAATTCCTTACACTATAGATATATATCTCATTTTAAAGCATATAGAGATCGATATATATAGGATCAACTGTAAACAGCAAGTTCAAACGCATGCATGCATGTAAGTCGATCGTATACACTCCGATCCATCCATCACACCAAAGCAAGACAATATTGGAAGTCATGTCTACAGGAAATGAAATTCAAATCGAGTTGCCTATAAATTCACTCCAGCCATAAGGGAATCATCGATCAACACTTCACGGTCTTCACCAGTATGATAATGTCGATCAGTCGGTCTACGTATAATAAAGAAAATATCCACAATCTCATAGCAGCTAGCAGCGTTGAAATTAACCTGCAGAAAATAATGAAATGTAGAATTGTCTGATCGAAATCGCGTATTCATTTGTTAAAACTTATCTAACAAAACCAAAAGCCCGCCGTAGCTAGACATCATTCTTACTTCTAATATATCAACTTCGATCTTTGACAGGGTCCATAATCTACATACTTAATTAATGAGCAGTAAACTAATCGATATCGACATATTGTAGAGGAACACCAAATTGGTGTGTCTACGTACGTACGTTTCATAACTACATCAGATAACAAAAAAGCTGGCCAGCTTTAGAAAATGGAATACAAAGAAATTAACGTACTGCATATACATATATATTCGAGCGATGTCAATTCCTGGTTTGGACAGAAAAGAAAGGCAAATTCTTTGCAACAAACCACAAGGATAATATATAAGAATAACTGCATGCAATAGGAAAAGGTCGAGATCGAATGAGATTCATTTCAGTTGCCATATCTAAGATTGAGTAATTAAACAGCAAGGAATGCAAATACTCCGATATATCCAAGCTTTCATTTCCATGATCAGTACCAAATAATTTCCAAAATAAGTTACAGAAGAAAATCATAAAACACAAACAAACAAATTAACAAATGGCAATTAATTAAGGTAGGGATCGATCACAAGAGACTAATTTACAAACAAAATAAAAGGCCATGCCCAAGAACAAAGAAAAAAAAAAGTAGAAAAGAAGATGGCCGGTGTAATCTATGTTTAAATAAATCTAGAGAACACGGATGTACCAAATAGAAGCAAAAGGGCTACAAGAGCAATATATACACTTTTCCATGCATTGATCACTTTTTTTTCTCTGGTTTGACATATAAATCTCTCAACCTAAAAAGAAAGGAAAGAAAACATCAGCAGATTATATTCAGCCTTTTGAGGCTTGAAATCTCAAACCTCAAACCCATAATCACTAAAACCTCATTTCCATTACTTATGCATCAAGATTAATACTTCAAGACTTCAAATTATTCAAAATAAACAGACTCCACAGGATATAGCTAAGATATAGCTAAAAAATGTATCCACCCTCAAAATCCTCATCAGAAATACACAAATCCTAAAACAAAGCCACAAAATTTACACACCAAAGATTCAAAAGAATACAGCTTTTAATTAGTAATTAGCAACAGAATTAAGCTCAAACCCATGTTAGGCTTACTACTACTGTCACATTTTTCAGCAGCTATGGGCTTTTTTGGCAACTCTCTCTTCAAAAATCCAGAGTCCATTTATGCATGTACTTTGAAATCTAAAGAAAACTGACCAGTGACCACCATTGATGTTAAAACCAAAATGATTCTGATCATCAGTACACTACTAAAACTCTGATCTGACCAAAAAAGATTGATGATTTCGAGACCCAATTGGACTCTTCATATTTACCAAACTTGCCATTCTGAGCAAAACAACTCTTTACACTCTTAAGTTTGGATCTCTACCATTTCTCAAAAGACTTTTTTTTCAACTGTTTCTTCTTCTGAAAAACGCCTAAAGCTTTTTTTCTTTCGTTTTTTCTTATAAATAAAAATAAAAAAACCCTCAGGTTTTATCTCAGCCGCAAATCCAAGGGTTTTCAATTTTCCGGCGAGCGAGTTGTTGATGATGGATGCGGCGGCAGCAGGATCGTTGCCGGACCATCTGCGGTGCACGAGGACCGACGGCCGGAAATGGCGGTGCAAGCGGCGCGTGACGGACAACATGAAGCTCTGCGAGATTCACTACCTCCAAGGCCGCCACCGTCAGTACAGAGAGAAGGTCCCGGAATCGCTGAAGATACAGCGGAAGACTCAGACGGCGCCGTGCGAGGATCCGACCGGCGGCAACGACGGCGGAGGAGAAAAAACTAGGGTTCCGAAGGTGGAGGATGTGGTGTCGGCGATTAAGAGGAAGCGGGCCGAGGAGGCGGCGGCGCCGGCGCCGGCGGCTGTGAAGATTAAGAAGGCGAAGTTTAAGAGGAAAAAGAAGAAGAAAACTAAGGAGAAGAAGTGTGAGCTGAATTTGGAGCTGATAAGGATGGTGTTGAAGAGAGAGGTGGAGAAGAGGAACACGCCGCCAAGTAAGAAGAAGCAGAAGAAGAAAGTGGTTAGGGTTTTGGTGGAGGAGAGTGATGAGGAGAATGAGGACGGCGATCTCACCAGAGACTTGCCTAATGGGAGAATGGCAATTTCGTCGTCGTCGTCGCAGTCTCCTCCGGGCGGCAATGTAGGTTCCAATTCGGCTTCTGACGTTAGAATCGGAGCCGAATTGGAGCCTCCTACCGCGGCGGTGACCACTACTACGCGGCGGCGGTGCTTTCGGTCCAAGAATATCGAGCCAATGCCTGTTGGCACAGTGCAGGCAAACCTCTTTGCTTGACTTTAAATGTTGTGTTGAGATTTTTAGTAATGTCGTTTGTTTGAGTAATGTGGATACTTATAGAATTGTTGTTCTTTGTTCTTCAGGAACTTCCTTGTGGTGGTGATGAGAATGTGGAAAAGTTGAGGAAGGGGAAGAAGAAGTGCCATTGTTGTCAGAGAAGTGCAAGTAGTGTTGCTTCCGGCTTGATCAAGTGTTCGAGTTGTCAGAAGCACTTCTTTTGCTTGAGCTGCATCAAAGAAAGGTTCGTGTTAGTGTTCTCGTGATTATGGCTTTTGAAAAATTTAGCTTAAGTTGTAGCTCAATTGGACTCGATAGAGTCTGCATGAGTTAAACATCCGAATGTAGGTTCACGAAACAGACATAACAATGCAAATGTGATATGATATGATAGCAGATACAGTGTTAGATCATGCGCCAAATGATTGTGACTCCTGTCATAAATTGCATCTTGTTTAAATCACCATCAAGTGTTATATTGATTGGTGTTTGTTACCCTTGGTGTTTTAAAACCAATTTAGGTATTTTGACACGCAAGATGAAGTAAAAATGGCATGTCCGGTTTGTCGAGGGACTTGCTCCTGTAAGGAATGCTCTGAAAATCAACCTAAAGATGCTGAAAGTAAGGTCTGACTTTGATTCCTGCTCACTTGTCAACTGGAGCCTCTTTTTTATGATGTTGGGTGCTGATGCTTGAATGTGTTCTTTGCAGGATTATATGGGGGTGAAAAACAAAGTTGAAATAATACTACACTTTCACTACCTGGTCTGTATGCTTCTTCCTGTGCTGAAACAAATCAACCAAGATCAGAAATTTGAGGTTGAAGCAGAGGCAAAAATGAGAGGTAGCGTATGTGATTCTTCTCATTTTTTCTATTTGCTTCAATCTAGAGGTCGACAACAAACCAAAATTTTCTTTTTATTGACAGGGATAAAGCTGTCAGAAGTTAATATCAAGCAGGCGGAATTCAGCTACAGTGAGCAAAACTGCTGGTATGCTCTCTATTCTGTAAATTTTTGGTGGTTCAAACCATGTGCTTTAAAAAAAAACCTAATTATCTTGCATTGTTTCTCTGTGCATCATTGTATGTTCAGCAATAAATGCAAAGCCTCCATTGTGGATCTTCATAGAAGCTGCCCGGTCTGTTCCTATAACCTATGTTTAAGCTGTTGTCAAGAGCAGTTTCACGGGACCTTCCGAGGAGGTGTAAATATGTTTCTCTCAAGGTGCTCTGGTAAGGGGAATCATTTTAAAAGGCCAATAACTACCCATAAGCAAAGTGTCCGGTACCTATCTTCATTTGCATCAGTAAATAACTGGAAGGCTTGTAATGCTGTTGATGGTATATCTTGCCCGCCCAAACAGTCTGGTGGTTGTGGTGATAGCTTCCTTGATTTGAGATGTTTTTTCCCATTAAGTTGGATTAGAGAGCTAGAAATAAGTGCAGAAGAAATAGTTTGCAGCTATGACATTCCAGAAACCTCAGACATGTCATTGTGCTGCCCTCTGTGTTCGGACAAGGACCAGAATGCGGATAGAGTTCAACAGTTGCAAGAAGCTGCGTTGAGAGAAAATTCAAATGATAACTGTCTATTCTACCCTGCGCTTTTAGACCTCCATGGTGATAATATCGAGCATTTTCAGAAGCACTGGAGTAAATGTCATCCTGTAATAGTACGAGATGTCCTTCAGAGTACGTCAGAATTGAGTTGGGATCCAGTATACATGTTCAGCACTTATCTTGAGGGGAGCATTGCTAGATATGAAAACAATAAGAATCCACAGGAAGCTATCCACTGCTTGGATTGGTGTGAGGTCAGTGAATTTTCACTAACTGAAATCCTGTCAAAATTGTTGAAGAATGTAGGATAATAGACTGGATCTGTCCTAGTTCACAAATATGTAAAGCTATTTCCCTTTGTAATTTTAGTCCACACGTAGAAAAGTAGATGTGTATTGATTAGCCTTAAAAATCATATGGCAGGTGGAAATTGGTATCAGGCAGTATTTTATGGGTTCACTAAATGGGCGAACACAGAGAGATATGTGGAATGAGACCCTGAAATTGAAGGGTTGGCTTTCTTCGCAATTGTTTCAAGAACAGTTTCCAGCTCATTATGCTGAAATCCTTCAAGCTCTGCCACTTCAAGAGTACATGAACCCCTCATCTGGCCTTTTAAATGTTGCTGCAAGGATGCCACAGGAAATCTCAAAACCAGACCTCGGACCTTGTGTTCATATATCCTATGGCTGCAGTGAGCAATTCGAACAGACTGAGTCAGTGATAAAGCTATGTTATGACTCATATGATGTGGTAAGCCTTGGACATCTTTAGTGTGCATTTGTGTCACGTCGTTCCTTCCTCATCATTTCCAATGTGCATTCTCTACTGATAAATGACTGTAATTCACACGTACAATATTGATGGTCTAAGTAACTGCGACTGCTTTTCTTGCATATTTTCTGGATATATATAATCAATCCAGCATTTATCCAACTTCATATTCTCAAAGAGCTAAGGAAGTCTATAAAGTGAACAGTAAACTTCTCACAACATGCATTGTTTTTTCTTTTCCTTTCCTTGTTGTACATTAGTTTGTGGGTCAATATTTTTGTATGGGTTCTAGGCCATAACTCTTGGTTTTTATGACCACAGGTTAACATTTTGGCTCATACATCAGAGGCCCCTATTTCTGATGAACAAGTCTCTAAAATAAGAAAATTACTGAAAAAGCACAACCAAAATCAGGAGGAGTTGTCTAGGAATACTTCTGGACAAGCTAGAGCAAAAAAAATGAATGGAACTTCAGCATTGCGTAATCAAAATAAGGAACAAGTGAGGTCACATGATGTGATCGGAGGAGAGCTTCATTTACGGAAAAAAATTGCTAGGCAATCTTGCGTCTCCCCTGCAACGCATGAAGAACGCACTATAAATCTCAAAGAGCGTATTATGTCTCTTGATGGGGAATCTGATGTTGATTCTGAAGCCACATTGAGTTGCTCTGGATCTGTTGGTGATGAAGCATCTGAAGATGAGGTTTCACCAGATCTCCTTGAAAGTTCACACGGTTATGGTAAACCACTCATTGAGTCATGCACTGCACAATGGGATATTTTCCGCCGACAAGATGTTCCAAAACTGATAGAATATCTCAGAAGGCACTGTAATGAATTTACTCGTAAATATGGATTTCATCAGCATGTAAGTTCCAAATCCCAAGTTACTTCATCTTAGGAGGCAGATTTTGCTTTTCATCATCTGGCTTTCTGACTTGTGCATCTATTGTAGGTTGATCATCCCATTCTTGATCAGAGTTTCTTTCTAGACTCAACTCACAAAATAAGACTCAAGGAGGAATTCAGTAAGTTTTTTCCCTGTTTTTTCATCACTTAAAGATTTTATGACAGAAAGTAACCCATGTCATGCTATGGCCAGATATTGAACCTTGGACTTTCGAGCAACACATTGGAGAAGCTGTTATCATCCCTGCTGGATGCCCGTACCAGATTAGTAGTCCTAAGGTATCATGTGTAGCATTAGCCTTATTTACTAGCCGAATCTACATTTGTGAATATTACCTATGAATCTAAGACTGATTAGTCAGTTGAATAAACTTAGTTTCTTGAGTAGAACGTCCATATGCCATTGATCAAAAAATTTATATTCTAATCATTCTGTTGGTTCCAGTCTTGCGTACATGTGGTGCTGGATTTCATGTCTCCCGAAAATGTAACTGAGTGCATCCAGTTGACTGATGAAGCTCGCTTGCTTCCAGCAGATCACAAAGCAAAAGTGGACAAGCTGGAGGTGAACTTTCAATGAACCTAATATTACATCACTTTTCTTCATAAAATGCATCCAACATTGATCAATGATCTTTGTCTTGGAAAACAGGTGAAGAGAATGGCCCTCTATAGTATTAGTTCAGCAATCAAAGAAATACGTGAGCTCACTTGTGCATTGTAAGTAACAAGTATCCTGATTAGAGGGACACTTATTACTTTAGTGCTTCCACATTTAATGTTATTTGTGTTTCTGGTTTTTGTCAGAAGAAAGTAAATCCGATTCTGCCTAAAGAAATCTAGAGGTAGCTTCATTAATTTGGTCAAAAAAATTGTTTTTGACACTGTAGTTCATGTAAGGCAAGATAATGTCATTTTGGATTTATGCCTACAACTTAACAGTTGTAAGGAATTGCATGAAGTCTTTGCCACCGTGCAACTGGTATTGTATGAACAATTGTTATCATTCACTTGGGTCTATATAGTTACCAGTTTTAAGTGCCACTATGATAACACCACCCTGGCGTTCTCTAAGCACTTAATATGTTCTATGGCAGGTAATGGTTACATGTTTGCAGCTGTAGCTCCTAAGAACGTCAGGAAACTACATCTGCTTTTCGAACTGGTCTGTTTTGTGGAGACAGGACTGTACAAATGTACAACGAAATGATTGATTCAGTATCTGGAAGTCTGGAACCAATCTCAGCTCTCCGTACAAGTAGACCATGTACATTGATTCATTCAATCTCGGTTGTACAGCATAGTGTATATTAGGCATTATTAGCATTCATTTGTCATTGCTGTAGTCTCCTCCCATAAGTGTAGTGTCTTTGGCAGTCTTGACATTTTTTTCTGTGCTAGGTGTAAGCAATAGAAGTTATGAGAATAACTACGTTGCTCCTCTTGATTAGATTTGAAATCTTGATATTTCTCTATGCTTTTGGATACAGCTATGAGCTAGTGAAACAAGATTTACCGGTGAATACTTTTTCTATGTAGAGGGAAGAGTCCATTAAGGTATCAATGCAGGCGAGTTCCAACTCAGTAACAAGATATCAGCAAAGTAGCTATACTGAGAAACGAGGCATATCAATACAAGAATGACCTTCAATTGCTTTGTAAACTTTACTTCTCACGGATTTGCTTTGCTCGTGATTTGTGAGACTTCAAATCAGTTAAAAAGATTGATGAATACAAGGTTTGTATAAGAGGATTAACCTTGAAGAGGAACATACAAATGCCTTTGAAATAAAAGAAACTGCAAACAACTTAAGCCCTAAGACGATCGTGTCATTCTCAGACTGTTTGGGTTTTAGAACTGTCAAAATTGTTTAGCAATGGTACTACTAGAATGGACAAGAACTCATGGGGCCATTAGCCCTTCAACTGTGTAAGCGAGGGATTTCGCCCAGTCAGCTTTCAGTAGCAGAGTTTGTAACGTGTGCATCGCATTGCAAGTAGGATCAAGTTTCCTTTGCCATCCCTGCAAAACATACGAGATGATGATCAGATCAAATCGCTGCATAGCATGTTTATGCTGTTTCAACTAGTAGGGTGAAAACTCTGTTGAAAGTGGAAAACCACAAAGGATTACCTCAAGAACCAACGTCGTCACCATAACAGTACAGACATTGCCATCAACATTGACCCTGTGGTGCCTAACTTTCTCCAGTAACTGCTGAATGCATTCAGCAGGATGGACCAAATCACCTTCTGGAGTACCCCAGAAAGCAAACGACTCCTCCACTTCCTGTAAGAACAAAGTTAGGAACTATGATCCAGAAACTAATAAAAGACGGCTTCCCCAAGTTATTGATTCTTATTACTATGGAAAACGATGAAAATCTTAACCCAAACACTCTTCAGTGATTAACAAAGAGAAGTTTTCCAACAATTGTTACCTCAATGAAAGCCTTTGGATTTGGGCAATTCTGTTGCTTGAAAAGTCTAAGAGTACACTCAGCAGCTGTGAGTCCATCATGGCGTGCAACAGCCTTAAAAAATTCAAGTAAATTTACTCGGTCACTTCCAAAGAGTTCAGCCGTCATGCCAACATCAAGGAAAATGACATGCGGCTTTGATTTGAACAGTCGCTTCCGAGAAGGTTTGTTCTGAGGAACCTGAACGAGGATGTTACCAGGATGCATGTCTCTGCATGTATAAAATTATCCACCTGATAAAAGAAACTTGGTAAGCCGTGTTACATCGTACTTCACTTCTCAAATTACATAAGAAATAACGACCACGTAAAAGTACTAAGAAAAAATTCACTATCTTCCAAGGACAGAAGGAGGCCTATGAGATATTCCGTGGAAGTAAGATGGCATCAGAGAAACGAAACCACCAACCCGCAAAATAACAATTCATCCAAAGAAAATGAAAAGTATGTGTATGTTACCAGAAGCATCTTCAGCAGTGCATGTGTTCCAATGTGAGCAAGTGCTGATTTAATCCTCGCCTCATGCCCTAGAAGATCATCCACATAATGTGACACGCATTCCCCTTGCTCATATGTTTCCACTAAAACAGCAGGATGCACAAGTGGATACAATGGTTTTGGGAAGGAGACATCCTTCCATCTACGAAAAATTATAAAAACGGCTCAAATGGGAAGCTTCCCTTGCAAGGTCAACTTGGGACATCATAAAAACTGAAAACTGTTGTACACTTTCATCCAATCTCCACCACTTTAAAGTAGGAATGAACTTCGACATTTTTGCTACAAAATCTCTCCTAATTGATTCACCAACACCAGGATGTCTAACCTTTACTGCAGCTACTATGGGCTTCACCTGTTGACCAGGGTATCGATATTTCAAAGTGGCCCGATGCACTTGAGCAATGCTTCCAGAAGCCACCGGTGCCTCTTCAAAATTCTCAAAGATTTCGGGAAGCTTGCGGCCAAATGATCTTTCTATAGTCTTCTTTGTGTAGGCAAAGCTAAGTTCAGGAGCTTTAGTATGTAGCTCAGAAAGCTGATTGCATAAATCTCTAGGGAAGAAATCAGGCCGAGTGGCTGCCCATTGACCCCATTTAATGAAAGTATGACCTGCCTTTTCCAGTGTCCGATGTACAACGCGAAGCCAGAATTTCCTAAACTCAGGTCCACAAGAATCGGCAAAAGGAGCCAACATTATGCTCGGTGAGAACAAGATCCCTAGATAGATGGCTCTCAGCAACAAGATTATACCTTCAAAAACTGAAAATACTAATTTGCTCACTAAAGCATGCCCATCTTCTGCACGAGTGTACAAAGTATTTGCTGGTGGGTAGTAGTCTTTCTGTGCCAAACCCCTCTGTGCCCATGCTATGTTCCCACTCGAGGCAGCAACTGAATGCTTGAGTAATCCTATCTATCGGCCTACAACCACCTTTACAAAACTTCTCAAATAGCCTCTTCCAAACAACATGTGCATTGCGTCTCACGGAACTCCTTGCCGTGACACTAGAAAAACTCCGGGAATAACTAATCTGACGAAAAATCTTCGCGGCATTGTACAATAAGCTCGGTGCCTCTCCTCTAATAGAAAAGCTACACCCCCTATAGAACCTGTATTGGGGAAGCCGTAGCCCGTAGGCCGATTCTTACAACTGTTCCATACGTATCCAATTCGCTATAGCTCTGTTTCGGGCTAGAAACTACAGAACTCACAACTCTCCTAAAACTCCTTAAGGTCAACAATCTGCATTCCAATATTGAAATATCCAATCAAACATTACAACTCAAAACCCTCTAATGCTTCTCTTCAAAGTTTAATCTTTTGCCAAATGCAAAAGAACCTTTTTTAATTTTGAAGTTCCAATTTTTACAGCAATATGATCGATAAACTCAAAGAAAGCAGTACGCTTTATGATATTTATTACAAAGATGAATTGGAGAATCTTATTCCAGCTGAGAAAACCACACACAAACCACAAAAACAAACAAAACAAAAATAAAAAAACAAACCTTGACATGGCGATCGAATCTGGGTTGGCGCTAAAGGGGTTGTATAAGCCAGCATTTTGGTCTCGTGGACTCTGCGGCGGTCGTAGTTTGAGACTATTGATCAGAAAAAGAAAAAAAGTTGAAAAGGTTTTTTGAGGTTGTCTCAATTTGGGAAGGTCGGTTTGAGTTTTGAGGGTTTTTGAGGTTCACACAGACGGCGAATCTAAGCTTTTGCTTCCTTTCTTCCCGGGCTTATTCTTGGGCCACTCACTATTGGGCCAGAGATTTCTTTTCCTTCAAAATAAAGTCCAGTGCAGATAGGACTTGTGTTTATGAACTGACCCACCTTAATTTCCTCGCAGAAGAGGTAAATAAAACTATAATAAAAGTTTTGATGAACTTTCTTTGGCTCAATGGCTCGTAGCCTTCACAATTTGTTTCGAGTATAAGAACGTAGCTAGATTATGTCGATATATAGTCATATTCTAAGAGTGGATTGTGATTACACTTTCTGGAACAGAATTTGTCTCATTCAACGACAGGGAAAATAAGACCGCATTCATCATATCATACAAATACGAGACAAGACCGCACCGAATATAAAATATAAATTTCTACACGTTATCCTCACAAATAAGGCAAAGTCACACAGGGGATAGGCCAGTTGATCGAGAAAGGGTTACCGGCCTATAAATCTCAAGTTTTTATTAAGCCGATGAGATACATCGATGCTAATTAACTAGCATTTGTCAAATTAAATACTTCAAGAAAATTATATCGAGTGCATTCTCACTGGATTGACTTTAAGAATTTCCTTAGATTTCTGCGGCTAATTAAGCCCCTTCTATTTTCTTGGACCTCTAGAGACATGAGTGTAATCAATTGCTAGGGTTCTATTCACACCTTATGTAGTAGAAATGTCTCTATTCGATCTTACCCCCACGCATAATGTCTGTCCAAGTTAATGGAACAAAAGCCTTATTTGTCTCCACTTTCAACGTATATGAGCAAGCCTCTAAATAAACAAAAAGTTTTAACTTGTCACAAGCTCATAAGGCGAATTCCTCACCATCATGTCCATCGCCGTGTGCAAGTTTTTCACAATAAGAGACTTGGTGCGTCATTACAGCAAGAACCAAAAGAGAAAGTATGCAAGAAAGTCGAGAACCAAGGAAAACAGAAAGCTCAGGCTGCGCTCGAAGACACAAACCCACTTTAAGTGTCTACTTATTCAAAAGATTCCAAGGGCTTTTTCTTTGGGCGGTCGAGAGAAAGAAAGTGATCGATAGAGGATCGATTAACATCATACTGTCTCTGTCTTTGTGTTGAGGTCGGCTGCGAGTCAAATAGACCAGCTGGCCGTACCATTTATGCCCTCAAAAATGTCTGCATGTTTAGACTCGTCAATAAGCTGATCCAAATGCTTAACATGATATATAACCGTACTTGTGCTCAGATAGAGGCACGCACATGTGCTATTAAAACACCAACATCATATCCAGCTAGCTTTATTAATTATCCGTACGTGGAAACTTCGCTACAACAAATATTCCCACCAGTGACAAAAAAAAAATTCATCACTAAAAGATTTTTAGTGTTAAAATTTCAACAAATTTTGTCACTAATATTATAAGTGACGAAATAATTTTTTGTCACTAAAAATCACCTCATTAAAGTCTTTAGCGACACACAAAAATACTATTTTATCACTATTAATATGGTGGGATCAACCAACACTGACACTATTTTTAACCTTTAGTGACACTAAAAAAAATTCAACACTAAAAAGAAGTCTTTAGTGTCAAAGAATTTTCAACACTGAAGGGGTTCTTTAGTGTCAAACTATTTTCAACACTAAGATCTTTAGTGACTCTTTAAATTGTCACTAATGGTATTACTTTAATTAAAAAATATATGCTTTTTTATGTATTATACATTGGATTGTACATAACCGTACACATATAATGTACAATACATACGCATCATATAAATACATACAAAAGAAAAGAAATTCAGAAATTTAGAACTAAAATTCTAAAATAAAAGAGATCAATATCAATCAGATTAACCATTGCTAACAGTTCACTCTATTGATTTATTGTGGTAAGCTGAAATGATGAATTTGGATATTTTCTACATTAAGTTTCTTGAATTCTCACCCAAAAAAATCACTACGATTGCTAGAGCACGAACCCCTACACAAAAATTGTGAAAATGATCATCAACATCAAATCCATCCAAGGTCGCATTTCCCTAGTTCTTCTGATAAGGGGGAAAACACATATTCAAAGATACCTTATTTTTAACCAAGATATATCATTGTAATAGTTAATTATAAGGGTTATCGAACACAAGGAGTTGGTGAAACTAAATCCTAACACTAGACTACAATGCTGATAGACTCGACTATGGTACACTAAGGACACTACGAACCTAAGTTAAACTACTCCAAAAGCTACGAAAATTTAACACAATATACTAGACTCAGTGGCAGGCTACCACACAAAATTTGAGGATGTTCTAAATAGTTTTGGTTGCCGAAATAATTCGGCCGAGCTACAGTTAATGCAGAAAATAAATGCTGAATGTAAATATGATTATGTATGCAAAATGGTTTAAACTAAATGATTAATGAGTTAAGAAGCATGCAATCTACCACCGTCATTCCATTTTTCTAACACATACTTAACCTAATACACATAACTAATGAATGAAAGTTCACAAAAAGAGTTGATCGTTACAACCACATCCTATTACCTAATTCTTATGCCTATGCAGGTTTGTCATGGACCCCCCCTACATCTATTCCTCTATGAACCCATAGTCATGGACCCCAAGGTTTACAAATAAGAAAACATTGAACTCTAGAAAAGGTTTGAGAAGCTACAAGGATTCACAAGTACACTATAGACGTGTCTTGCTAGACCTATAGATTTCAATCTCCTGACGGTAAAATCAGTGTATCACTATAGAGAATCTGATGGAAGAAATTATCTTCAGTCGCTTGTATGTCATGAAAATAGAATCCTAACATGCATACTAAGTTAGTCACCAAAGCAAACATACAAGAATTCATACGGTGAATCATTTAGAGAAAGAAACCTCATTAAAAGAATATGCAAAACTAGGTTAAAGTGTATGCATTAAAAAGACTTTATGTACATGGCTTCAAGCAGCCCCTTAACAATGAGTTTAGCTGCTAAAATTTATAATAAAATAATCAAAACAATTCATAGAGTTGATACAAACAAACGAGATGAAGAAGAACTCTGGTCGGCCAGAATTCGACGGGTCGAAAATATATTCGGCTGGTCGAAACGGAACAGGCTGATCTCCTTTGCGGCTTGCTCGAAGTTGTGCTCTCCAAAATGCTGATTAGCCTCCCTAAAAACCTAAAATAGGTTTATATATGTCCCCCAATTGATCTTCTAGAGTCCACATTGGAATAGGGTTCTATAATTGCACAAAACTCCTTCTTCTCTCCGTATTGAGCTAGGAATCCTTTTTTTATTTTATTTTCCTTTATTTCTCCACAAAACATATTAAAACAATAAACATAATTAAATCACTCAATTAATAACAATAAACTTAATATAGGGAACACATTAAATACCGAATATACGCATAAATTTGCGACTATCATCTTCACAGTTGGATGCATACGAAGACAAAGAAGTAGAACACAAATTAGCTGGCTGAGAGCATGAGCTAAAACCATTAAACTCCTCTTGATGCATTTATTCAAAAATCTCTTGCAATTGTTCAAAGGTCTCTCCTCCAGTTTTCTGTCAGTTGCAAGTTCATGTGTCATTAAACAAGTATAAACTAATGAATGAGCAATCCACAACTAAAAGCCTCTTTGATGAGTTCATAAGCCACTTAAACCCCAGAGAAGAACATCGATAAGCCACTATATTTCTTTTTAATGGCACCGTAAGTCACCATTAAACCTCAGAGTTCAGAAAATGAAATTAGCATGCAGTATGCATACCAAAGGGTTAAGTAGAAATTATCGTTAAAACAAGTTCCATAGGTACAGAACTTCCAAATATGTGAGTTCAGTTATTTTCTAAAATATTTCTTATTTTTAAATCTAATATGTACTTTAACTTATGCTGATAGTAAAACAAGTCATCATATGTTGATAAAATTAAAACATAGTATACTTTGCATAAACTACAGTACTACTATCTCATTCAAACTAGCAAGCATTGTAAACATTTAAGAAATGCTAGTATGAAACATACCTCTTTCAGTCATGCACACGAGAGCTTTGATTTGATGGAACATTGTTGAACAACGACGCTTCAAGAGAATTCGGGTCTCCATTTCCCATTAGACATGTTGTAAATCCATTGGTGGGGTAAGATGGTTGTCTATGAAATTGTGGACAATGCATATGAGAAGTGTACGATAAAGGAATTTGAAAAGAAAGTTTGCTCATATTGCTCTTGTTGTTTTTCATACTTCGATTCCAGCTCCACAAATTGTGATTGCAAGACATCATATGATCGCTTCCTTGCTCTTTAATTAGAAGATCTATCATCCATTTGACAGTAGAGAACCATCTCAGGTGTTACAGCATGCCCATACCCACGAATGGTATACCGCTTCTCTGGACTCATCATTGCAACATACGATATTTCCCGCATCTCATGTGTTGCATCACGACCATCACCTTCAATGGTAACTAGTTCATCCAGCTTACACCTAAAGTAACCACATTAATTACATCCTTTCAAGAAAACTAACAATCTGTATCCTCTTATACCTAAAGTAAATGAGACTATATATCATTCATGCTTAATGAGATTATCTCTACTATTTGTTTACCATTTTTTTAAATGAAGCATCAACATACATTCATAATTTTTATCGTCTCTACATGTATGAACATACAGGTATAACCCTTGTCAATTTCACATGATGAGGATGTAGCAGTCTCAGGAGAACAATAACAAACTTACTTGTATCCCTTATATGCTAAGTCTTTCAAAGCTACTCAAGCACCGGAAGGTTCAAAAAAGACATAGAGGACCGGAAACAAGAGTGCTCATTCAAGGATAATGTAACCTGAAAGAAAATAATTGAAGGAGTATATGATTAGAAAATATTACCCAAGTCATAAAGCTTAGATCATAAAAGTATATCATATAAAGAAAACAACTAAACAGTATGCATTTAAATAAAATGGAAAAGCTATCAAGGTATAAGAGAAACAAGTAGCCATGGAAAACGCCAGTGAGTGTCCAGAATGAAGAAAACGTCATTTATTAAGCACCAATAATTCTATGTGCACAAACACATGACAAACTTAAAGATGCAAATCCATATCTCCATTCAATTTAACATATCAAACATGTACAAGGTATATTCACTTCTTGCACTTCTTCATGCAAGACCATCTTACTGATACTAAAACCTTACACACACACTAAAGAGGGCAATGTAGAACCAAGTATAAATCTATGTTCCAATTTCCAAGTTACCTACAGTTTCTACGAGTGATCATATTATTTTTTTATTCTTTTGGACTAGTGAACAATTAATCAAAATGTTACACATGATATTCTATTGCACAACAAACAAAACACACACTGATAAAACATGGCAGCAATGTATGAAGTTGTCAATAGGTGTGGTTAACCAGCGTTTACCTCTAAATATCCTCAACAGATTGTTTATGTTGCTATATTTGAAGTTTTACAATGTGAAGCAGTGTCGCTCTAGCCTGCATAATAAAATAACAATAATAAGTTGTCTGCAGGAAAATTTTCAATAATAATAGCAGAAATCTTCTAATAGCTTGATGCAATAATTAAGAACAAAATGGCTCAATTTACTATCTTTATCACATCAATAATTTAGATTCTAGAATACATAATACTATTTGACAGTTAAGACTTTCTCTAAAATTTTAAGGTGATGCCAATGATTCTGCCTCCCGACAAGGGCATTCAGCTCTGGCATTATTCAATATGTTATGGAGACCTTGATTATTCAATCCAAAATAACAATCATCCAAGAAAATATCTGACCAGAAATTAAAACCAAGACCTATTTGACATCAAAGGAAATGAACATATCCAAACCATGTGTTTGTTATACCAACACAAGACGCAAAATTTGTACACAAAATAAATAAATAACAGGGAGAATCCTAGGCTACTTGGAACAGCATGATTCATGATTGCAACAAAAGGCCTCAATAGTTAGGGTACATGATTCGTCAATCAGATTAAACATGAACACACTTTTAGCAGCGAGTGCAATGTTTTATATCCCAACATAAAACCTAGCAATCATAAAGAAACTACACACATGTTAAAAATAGAGATGTTACCAGTTTAACAGTGTTTGGATCATGTTCCCAAGTTGCTCAGGTCTTGGATCTCTTCCTGCAGCAAACTGAACCTGCCCTCTGGAAGATAATAAATCAGAGACCGTTTCATGTAAATGAGCAAAAAAAAGTAATAAAAGGAGGGTGAGTGGGGATCTGACCTCAAAGCAATTTCTTAATTGGTCCAACTTTCCCTTAACTATCCCCTGAAAGAAATCAACCAATGTAATGAGCGCACTTCATTCATGTTTCACTTCATTTATGAAAAATTATAAATTAACTCTAAAAATATTCATCAATATGACAGGATGATAACATATCCCCATAACTACTACATTACACGCATGTTAATCAAGAGATATCTTCAAGACATTTTTTAAGAAGAAAATAGCTCAGTTTACTATCTTTATCCCTTATAACGCACTTGTTTATCCCTTAAATCAAGAGTGAAACTCCGCTTAGCACGAATGAAGCTACAGTAGGTAAAATATTAAACTTATTAAGCCAAATTCACAACACGAAAACTCAAACGAGCAAACATGAACTGTTATTAAACTTTGACGTAGAGCATAACAAACACTCTGGAGATATATACATCATCACTCATTACTTGCATAAAATTGATGAGTAAACGAATAAAAATCCAAATAAATACGGAGATCTACCACTGCATCTCGAATCAAACGAGGTAGGAATTTCAAATTTTGAATCAAACGAGTTGGGGATTTCAAATTTTGAATCAAACGAGATAGGGATTTCAAATTTCAAATCATCACTTGGAACCTGAGATGATGGTGGTGCAGCGCCAGAGATGATGGCTCTTCTTCTTCTTCTTCGATCTTCGACGGCCGAGATTAATTCTCCGACGGTGATGGCTTCAGAGAGCTCCAATGGCAGAGCTTGATACTAGTGAGAGCAGAGAGCTTTTTCTTGTTGTTAATTTTTTTTAAAAAAACACCAATTTCTTCTCTCTTGTTCTTTATTTGCTTTAGTGACGAAATATTTCTTTTGACACTAATGAATGTCACTACAACAACTCTCTCTTATTATTTATGTGGATTTTTTTTAAAAAAATTCAAATTGCTTTAGTGACGAATTAATTTCGACACTAATATCTTTAGTGTCAGAATGAAATTGTCACTAATGCTTAAGGGTTGCAGCGACGAAATTAATTTCAACACTAATACTTTTAGTGTCAAATGATTATGTCACTAATATTTTTAGTGTTGAATCAAAGTTTTTGACACTAAAAAAGATGTCAATAATGACGAAATATTTAGTTTGGAACTAATGAGCGTGCATAGTGCTTGTTGATTATAAAAGCAAAACTTAGAATTATATAGCAGCTAGCTAGCTAGCTTTCTTCCTTCCTTGTTTTTAGTCTTTAGGCTACCTTCACAGTTCACACACTGTTAAGGTCAACCATAACCACAGTTCGTCGATCAAATGATATTTCACTCGCCCGAAAATGAATTAGAGATGCCCTAGCCTTCATACTTCACACTGTTCACCATCAGCTTTCTTGCATGGCATGGTCAAGTGTAATGAATCGAGACCCTCCATCCATCCATTCATATAAATTATGGATAATTGACGTATAAATGACGCATGCTTACATCCATTGAGACATTGTGGGGTTTGACCTTGATCTATTCTAATATTTAACTATATATTGAAATAGATGGATTGGAGCTTCTAATCGGCGAGTAGAAGACACAGAAGTAGCTCTCGATCTGTACGGCGTTATATAGACATTAGCTCAAGTCTTAAGAGGTATTAATTGCAGTTCGAGCTAAGCTATAGCTTGCTCTAATTTTGAAGTCAAATTAATAGACCGTAGCTTGAATTGGACGGAAAGGAGGTGCTCCCGGGTTCAGCGATCCTCTTTACTTCAATGAACTAAAAGTCCATAATTCCTGCATGCATATGATTCAAGGATGAGACAGCACTACGTACTACTATTTAGCAACATGTTTCGTATATACATGGTTAACCATCCTAGCTATTAGCTAATGCAAACAAGGTTCTAAACGGATACAAAAAACTCTGTGATTACTTATATTGGTGAACAAGATCGTTCCAGAACCTATCAATCTTAGGTTAACCAAACGCGCTTATCATAGGATCCAGGTTCATTGAAAGTCTGATACTGTATCCGTTGAAATGGAAACCTAATCATCAAGGGGTTTCGTAAATGACTGGTCAACCTTCACTATTGGGGAAGAGATTTGAGGCAACGAAGCTTCATGGTCGCCTTGGATCATTTTCTCGTCGCCTCGATTTTATGTGACCAAAACTTCGTCGCCTCGCCACGTCGCTTGAGATTCATCCCTTCACCATTGGGGCGACGAAGATTGAAAAACTTCGTCGCTTCATTTTATTTGAAGCGACAAATACAATATTCGTCGCCTCATTTCTTCGCCGCGAAGATATAGGTGTTGTCGCTTCAGTTGAAAATGGGGCGACGAAGATTGACCAATCTTCGTCGCTTCAATGTTTTTTAATTTTTATTTTTTTTTCTCTTTCACTCAATGAGGCGACGAAGATTGATCAATCTTCGTCGCCTCATTGAGTGAAAGAGAAAAAAAAATAAAAATTAAATATTAACGTACCAAGTCACGACGTATCACAATTTAAAAACACAAGAACTCATTCAACCACAAATCAAGTTATATAGAAAAATATGCCACAAATCAAAACGTACACAGTTTATACAAAGCCTAGATACTATTGTTCAATTCACACAATAGACTCATGCTCGGGGACGGCGATGCAGCTTGATTACGTGCCAGGAGGTGGTGGAGGAGCTTGAGCTTGGAATGAGCGCATTAAGGCCTCCATTTGTTGGACCCTTTGGGCGAGGTCATTATAATCCTCTCTGGCTTTACGCGCCGTCTCACTCGATCTGCGTGCCTCCTCACTCGATCTGTGCGCCTCCTCTCTGGCTTCAGCGACCTCCCTTTTCAGGGATTGGGTTTCCTCTAGTCGGACCCCTCCTCTCGGTTTGGGGTCGCGTGTGAGAGCGCGCCCCACCCCTGTCACATCGAACAAGAACAAATAAATATGTTTGAATAGTACACAAAAATGGGGCAAAACGTAAATCGAGATATACGACAAACAGATTTTATAGTATTACCACTTATAGAGGTCCCGGGCCTTGAACCCACATCTTCCTCTATGATATTTATTTGTGTATCAAGAGGAAGAGGATGGTCTCGGAAAACCGCATCGCCGACAGTGTCACCCGTTGCACTATCTTGTTGGGACAAGACTTCGTCGAGTCTTCGCTTCACTGCCGCCTGCTCAAATAAAATATATTAAATAAATAATATTACTGAATGGTAAACAAAAATAATTGTAATAACGTAACGTAACGTAACATATTTTCGCTTACCACTTTCTCAGCCGCATTCTTGTCTGGCTGGTATACGTTAATCCAAGTCTGGACGGCCGGCGCTCTATGACCCTCATTCTCCAACACCTCGCTTCGGTATGAGAGGGCGAGGGATCCCGAATGGTGGTTGAGCTGTTGCTCCTTATTCTTGTTTCGGTTTCCTCGATTCCGTTCGCAAAATTTCTGCCACACAAAATAATCATTTAAAATAAGAATAGATAAACATGTATATTTTTAAATCGTTAGCTACCAAAACTGAATAAATAGTTTATGAAGCTTACCACGTAAACAGGGTCTTCGAAGTGGCCTTTTAACCACGCCCATTCCTCTTCCCTCCCTAGGAACTCGGCCGGAGTCTCCTGGCTGACCTGGAGATAATGCTGATGGCAATCATGCTTTCAATCCTTGTAGATTGTTTGTGCCGTCACATCAATAAAGTTCCACATCTCCACATCGGTCGCCGGGATGTCATAGTTCGTCTAGCACAAAACATATAAAATCCGTTATGTAAAAGTTATATTTACATAAACTGTAAAGTAACAAAGTAAGCTAAGCGCAGTAAGTATACATCAATACTTGTATTGACGATATCGCGGTGCTGCTGACTAAGTCCCAAAAAGTTAGGCGCAAGCATTGGAACTTTTCCGCGTATGATGCTACCAATGTCTCCGGACATCAGACTTCTAAACTCCCTCGTCGCAGGCCCCCGATGCCTCGTAGAGTAATGCACTTGTAGTCGCTTATTGTTCTTCATCCGTACGAGGTACTCAGTCTTCGTCCCGACAACGACCCCGCGCTGTATCGTCGTCGGGTTTCCGGTTGCCATGTCCACCATGTCGGGGAGTTTGGTCTTCTTGCACCGGATGCCGAGGGCGGGAGGGCGATCTGAGGCCGTAGTGGCGTCGCTGTCATCCACTAGTGGAATCCAGTCCTCAAGGTATGGGGCGGGCGTTAAACCCCCTAAACCCTCCAAATGATGTATCGTCCGGGTCCTGGATTGTCCCGTGGGGCAGCCCGACCCGAAAGGCCCCTCGCCGCTGCTCCAAGGTCGCCACGCCGCTGCCTCCGCAGCTGCCACCGCTGCTTCACGACGCTGGATCGCCACTTTTCTCTTTTGTTGACTTGTAGTTCCGGGAGCCATTCTGTATTACATGCACATTATAAGCAATGCGGAATCATCTAATACTACCAAGTCTACAAAAAACTGATTAATCTTCATGTAATTCATTTCCTAAGCTAGCTAAGAAATTAAGTAAGCGAAACAATACATATACGTCTTGTAGACGAAAGCTAGCTAAGTAATTAAGCGCATATATGCTTAATCATAATGGTGGTTAAACAGTCAAGTAATTAATAATGTATATCTGGATCACACAAAGTACGGTGTAATGTGATTGTTGATATATAGTCATGGTATAACATGATACGGTTAGAGAACTTCCAAATTAGTAAAGTCTAAACGGGCCCGTCAGATATTGATTGGAATCACTTGATCAAAATCTTACTTAATTGTATATATCGATGATGAGGTACTATATAGTCTTCACCAACAAAGAATGAAAAAGAGTTCATTTCTCTCTTTCTCTCGAGAGTTTAGTCATCAAGTGACAACATACTCGGAATGTAGTCATCAAGAGATCAATTACTAAATGCCATATTCACAAAAAAAAAGTGATATCTCAAGTATTAAACAAGTTGCGATCTATATACGAAATCAAAACTTCAAATCTTAATGGACAGCATTGATCTCTGATTCAAACAGTTTGGTTGGACCCAACAGAAATCTACCAAGCCAGCCTAGAGCATCTAGAACATACTAGTTTGCATTCTCTCCAGCTTTAGAGTCAAGTTGATTGAAGTTAATTTTTTATGTGGAAAGATCAATATGCTTGAGTTGATTAATCTATTCCACAGATAACCTATCACTATCTTGTTGCTCACAAACAGTCCATGAAACAGTTCAGGTTTCTATTGTACTATGAAAAGTAGGAATAAAGTCAAATTGTATCATGTACAAGTACAAAACTGATTCCCGATACATGTATCAAATTGTATCATGTTCAGGTTTCTATTCTACATAACAGTACCACTTTCGATGAGCAATTAATGTATCACGAAAATCTTATACATACAGTAGGGATTTTTTAAGATACAATAAACATTTAATGCAAGCAATCGAAACAAAACCAAATCGGGCAATAATACGAAATCAAAACCAAATCCGCCAATAAGCTTCAATTGAAGCTAATGAGAGAGAGAATGAGTGAGAGAGAGAGAGAGAGGCATACCTTGAACCTGATTTGGGGATTTAGGGTTTTGGGGGAGTTAGGGATTTAGGGGAAAGGAGGAGCTTTGGGGTTTAGAGAGAAAGGTGGAGAAGAGGGTTTTGCAGTGACCAAGACTCGATTTGGGGGTTTTCCACTTTCCGGAGAGAAATGAAGGTGAAGAAGAAGAAAGAAGGTGAAGAAGAAAGGAGAATCGAGCAACCTGCCTATTTAATCAATATGAGGTGACGAAGATTGAGGCCTTCGTCGCTTCTATATTCAGGTGACGAATATTGATTTCTACGTCGCCTGGAATTTCTGAAGTGACTAAGTTTTCCATCTACATCGCCTCGAATACCTGAAGTGACCAAGTTTCAATCTTCGTCGCTCCAATCTACTGAAGCGACCAAGTTTCAAAGTTTGTCGCTCCATTGAACTGAGGCGACCAATTTTGCATTCACAGGGTTACCTTGGGGATCCATACTTGGTCGCCTCATAGACCCTAAACCCTAATCGAAGCGACGAATATTGGTATCTTGGTCGCCTGGATATATTGAAGCGACGAAGATATCAATCTTCGTCGCCTCGTTTTGTGTTATTTTTAAAAATTCATAAAATATCTATTAATTTCTCAAATACATAATGTATAATGTAATGTTTAAAGTAAATATCAATAATTTTTACATAATGTATAATGTACGCTTTAAACAATATTCATAGTAATATTGGAACCCACCTCTATAATTTTTACATAATGTATAATGTACGGGCAGTAGTGATAATCGGCTCCGTTACTATGCCTGTGATGTACCTTGGATCAGCATGATGATATGTCATCCAAGTTTTGTCTGGGTGTCCGTCCATATTTCCTGTCAACATAAATAATCGGCAGCATCTCCCTACAGTTCCCCGAGTGCATACATATCTAAACAACCTAATTTGCACTCAGGAAACATTGAAAGGAGACACTGTCGAAACCATATCCCCAAACCGAAACTGAAATCACATGAATAGCGAAAGGATCAACAAAGTCATGTTCACATAAAGTGTCCAAAAATGGGACAATTCGAGAATCAACAACTCAACTCGATCAACTAGATGAGTTGTTGATTCTCAAACGGGAGTTCTAAGTTGATAAACACCACAATTATATATAACCATACGCTCGATTTAATGATTAACACTAATAACACTACTAATTAAGGCTCGAATACACCTAATCTACACTAATCATCACCTAAATTTCACTAAATCTACGCAAGAGTAGATTCAGATTTTTAAAAAAATGAGGCGACGAAGATTGCCAATCTTCGTCGCCCCAATTTTCTTCGAGGCGACCAAAAAAATCTTCGTCGCTTCGAATGTAAAAAGTGGTCGCCTCATCTAAATTAAGCGACCAAGATCAATCTTCGTTGCCTCAATTAGTTGAAGCGACGTAACTAATATCTGAGGCAACCATTCCATTCTTCGTCGCCTCAGTTAAAAATGGGGTGACGAAGAAACTTAACTTCGTCGCCCAAAGATCTCCTCCAGTAGTGCTTTTACTCCGATCCCTATTCTAAGTCATCTTGAAGAGAAACTTGTAGCCCGCGCGTAGAATCCCACTGTTTATTGAAGTGTCACATACATCGATCGATTAGTTTGTGTACAAATTTCCAAAGAACTAAAACAAATGGAGACGCATGCAACATCCATCGGGCAAGAGACTGCACGAGTTTAATGTGCTGGGAAATCTGCAAAAGGTTGAGTTAGAGACGTGTGGAAAACACATTATTCCAGTTGCTCCAGAATAGGAGTCATAAGGCTAGCTAGCAAGAAAGCTGATGATGAATATTGTGAAGCGGAGAGTTGGTGACCGGGGAAAGTATATGCATGGGAACCCGCCTAATAGATACAGCACTTCGTTTGTTTTCTTGTTTATTGATCTGACCTTATTCATTTACGTCCGGTTGAAGACAACTAGACAAGGCGAAGCTTTAATTTTATTTCTTCAAATCAATGACCATGGGTGTGACCATGATTGGTCCATCTATAGCTGATCAATCTGATAAGGTATATATTGCATGGGATGGGAAAAGTAGAACTCGTATTCGTATCGTCAATTTTAAAGTTCCATATTCAATTACACTACATTAAATAAGAAAAATGAGTTGTGATCGAGCTGGTTTACTTCTCAGTATATTGAGTGCGTGGAGACCAAATTGCTATAGTTCTCTCACCAGCATTTGATATATTCTCTTCTATATAATTTCGAGCAAATATCACTTATAATTTATAAACATAGATCGATCGAAACTAAAATGAACTATTAGAACATGTTTGGCTTATATGAAACCTAACTATTGATTTACTTTGACTACAAAGGAATTATGTATCCAAAATACTATTTTAGGTTCAAATGGTGAAATGGAAAGTACAGTATATGCCTACTTAAGCTCGTTATCGATCATCACCCGGGTGGTGAGATATATATATATATATATATGCCTATCCCTAATAAACAGCCATCCTAGATCTAAACTAATTAATTAGTACGTAGTGGCCGGATAATAAGAACCCGAAACCTAATCGGGTCAACCGACCGGTCACCACCGCACCGTACGGACCCACCCTTCTCCATTATTGGCTACACGTGTCCCAGATGCTGACACAATCAATCTCCCAAGTTCCTCCTTAGCTTCTTCGATCTTGATCTATCATTTCTCATAGCTCATAACAGAGACAAAACCATCTCCAGCACAAGAAGCACGCCACGATTTTGATTTTCAATAAAAGCTAGAAGAAAGAAGCTCAAGGCTTAAATTAGGGTTTTCCATGGTCCCCACCAAAATAATAATACTAACCGCTCATGCGTCGACACGTACTTAACCTATTTAGTCAAACTCCGGCAATATAATAATATACCCCCATGCAAAATCATTACTTTATAAGTACGTGAAAACGACCGTATAGCTAGCACAGGTGACCTCGACAGGTGTCCCCCTCCCACGTCCACCGGCGTCTCCCTCCGGCACTCTCGCCGGAGCCACGGGGACTCCATGTCGGGATCTATGAAACCACGTACTCCTTACTCCACGTACTCCATATCGACTTAATTTGAGCCTTCTCTTGCTTCTAGAATTTCGTTTTGGTTTTTTCGAATTCTTTCCTCTTATAGGCTTAAAGATTGTATATTGCATGCCACCATATGAACACAACACAAAATCTAAGGAAAACAAAGCACTTTATTGCCATAGATTTATTATAATGTCATTCTTCTTGTGACTTGCCAACAATTACTTACAATGGTAATAATTTTGTTTATTATAATCCATATAATTGAAATGGCATATTATTATAGTGAGTATTTTAAGAGGTTCTAAGAGCATATGAATTGGCATGAACTCAATGAAAGAGTAGTTTTTCTTTGTTTAATTGGTAGTTTTACAGAACAATATATTTTAAATCCGGTAGGATATGCTAAAATAGTAAAGGATCGAGCAAACTGATTATAAGGTTATGATGAGACTCAATTATGGCAACTTTCGTAAATTAAAAAAACAAGGGGCAAGATCTTGCTTCCAAATATAGTAAGATTAAGCAAATCGATAGTACAAGCTAAAAATTATTAGATAAATTTTACAAGTATGAAGTTGCGTGAATGCTTAATTAATTCCTAGGATCAGTTTGATCCTATAATTAATTAATTACACAAGCTGGGGATGAAATCCGTAACATCCAAAATGTCTGGGATGTCAAACTTCAACATGTTGCTACAGTAGCTCTCACTTTCACCCTCCATGCCGCTGTTAAAATATGTCGTCGAGCTCGAATTCAAAGGCGTCGGGCTTGAGGAAGGCGTCGAAAACACCGAAGTGAAGTTGAAGTTCTGGTTGTTGCTGCTGTAAGAGTACAAATGTGATGTTTCTGGTGAAACGTCGTTAACTATCTGATGATGATCCGACGATCCATTGTAATGTGTTAAGCTCGGTAATTGAACATACTGGTCGTCAGTAAACTTCGAAGGCACCTCCACGCCATTACTTTGCCATTCATCACTTATTTGACAATTTTGGGTGCTGAAATCAGTGAGGTTCGATGATTGTACTGCGTGAGGGAAAGGAACGGCACAAGTGTCCAATGTGTCGCAAACGGGAACATCTTCATGAAAGTGTTCCTGGACTGGTTGTGTTGGGATCTGATCATTTTGGGGATTGCAAAGTTGCTGCTGCTGCTGGTGGTGATGGTTATCTTGTTCGGGTTGAATGAGGAAGTTTGAGTTGTTTTCTCTATGAGATAATATGAGAGAAGTGGCTAGCCTTAGTAACTCTGGATTCAGTCCCATTTGTTGCATCCCTAACAACCTTGAGAAGTTCACCTGATTGTGATGATGAGATGAGTTGTATAGGATGGAAGAGAAGTCAAGCAGATCAAGACGAGGGCTATGAGTAACCGGATCGATTCCCATTCGGAGAAGCCTCTTCCGAATGTGGGTGTTCCAGTAGTTCTTGATTTCGTTGTCGGTTCTACCAGGCAAACGAGCAGCAATAGCAGACCATCTATGCACAAGTATATTAATTAGGGCAAATTAGTTACTTGTATATATACTCAAAATGTTATACATGCATGGAAAATTGAGAAAGAGTAGCTAGCTATACTTGTTGCCCAAAATGCTATGTAGGTGAACAATGGTCTCCTCCTCTTCAAAAGAAAATCTTCCTCGTTTGATATCAGGCCTCAAATAGTTGGTCCATCGGAGACGGCAGCTCTTTCCACACCTTTGCAGTCCTATATTTACAACAAATATAACTAATTAGTGAACTCGATCAACCATGTACACCAATTAACAGTTAGAGTGAAGAAATGATCGATATATCATTACACACCTGCATTCTTAGGAAGTGTCCTCCAGTTTCCATAACCATGTTGCTGAATGTAATCAACGAGCTTCTGATCCTCCTCCGGCGTCCAAGGACCTTTTTTCAGGCCGTTTTTGTCACAACACGGTGCTCTTCCCATGGTGGATATGATGGAAGTTAATGTTATCGCACAGTTGCGGTGTGTGTGTGTGTGAGAGAGAGAGAGAGAGAGAGAGAGCAAGAGCTGGAAGAAGAAGAGAGAAAAATGAGTATGATGGTTGTAGGGACCCGTAATGAAAACGGAGGTGCATAAATAGCAAGGATAGGGGTGAAAAGGAGGAGTCAATTCAGTGCCGTCCCGTGGGTACGTGTCCCTTCTGCTTTGGGAAGTTTTATTTTTATTTTGTCGTCATAATCAAGTATCCAAGTTCCTATTTAGAGGTATAGCCTCTCTGTCTCTCTCTGATTATTGTAATTATGTTGACCTAACCAAAATCCCATTAAGCACGGCCATGCATAATTTCATAATTGCTCTATTTCTTTGGTTCTTACTTCTTTGGTTATCGTTTTCCGGCGGGATTGTGTCACGGTTTGTCTTTCCGGATTCATATTAGTTGTCACCCGCGTTGTGATTATGCCACGTATATATATGTATCACATATTTGAGTTGATCGATCCGTACTGCATGGCATACATGGCTGAAGGTTTCATATTCAAAGTTTTTGAGTTTCCAATCTCCTTGATGGACTCTGTTCGATCTTTTACCTGTTTCGTGGTGAAATAATTATATAAGGCGTAGAACATAAAAGAATAATGAACGGTCTAGTTTCTCTTATGCATGTACTATTTATTTAAAGGGATTTAATTCCTCTACAATTATTATCTGTGAAGTTTTTTTAAGTTCGTGAATTTCATCCACCCAATTATTTCAAAGGTCGTAATTACGCCACGTCAATTAAACATATCTAAAACATACTTCTATTATAACTGGGTCATGTTTTCTCTCATCTCTCCGTGTCTCAGTCGTTTCTTTATCGCCGGAGTTTTGAAGAGAAGTATCACTGACTAATTCGAGATACGACCTGATGGAGAACCTGGTTAACTGGTTGAACTTTGAATTATTGAATTTGGCTACGGGTAAATAATGATCTAAACTAAGACCTGTAGACAAACCTGAAGAAATATCTAACAAATTAACTTGCAATGCAACAGATCGACCGAGTTGTATATTGTAATGAAAGCAATATACATAGATATAGGCTTTTTTTGAATTTCTACTTGTTGCATTCACCGGTTATTTTTTCGTTCGTGGTTCTTTGATTCGGATTCCCTCCGATGCTTGAGAATTCTAATACATATGGATTATTAGATTATGCATTTCAGTTATAGATTTACAATAGATAGGGTTACTATGTGCGTTTAGGTTGGGTTATTTGTGCTCAGGATATAGAAATTGATAATTAGAATTTCCATCTCAAAATATCAAGAGGGAAGATTGAGAATATCATGGATGAGACAGAAAGTAGATGCAGACCAGAGAAACAAATAGAAACGGTGGTATTGGGGAGATGAAATATAACGGCAGCTAAACAACACCTTGGGTACTTAATGATAAAAGTGACGTGTTATAATCATAAAATTTGAAATAATCGAGTAGATGAGATTTTATGAACTTAAAGAAACTTCCCAGATAAAAACTGCAGCAGAGTCGGATCTATTCATTTAAGCCCAACACACATTTATTTTCCGCACACTATAGGTGCACTCATGTTTCATGTGAGTTTATAGTTAATCTGTGTGCCCAAATTATAAGGGTTCTTACAATGAAGATAAAAGATCTAAATTAAAAGACTTTGAAGATATCTTATGATTTTGATCAAAATTTAACAAGGATTGGGTGATACCGCGTTTAATTATAATGCTTTTAAAAGGAGGTAAAAAATTGTTCATGCATGGTTTGTTAATATCAGATGGGAGTAAACAGATTAATTGATCGGATGCAACATTCTGGCAAATTAAACTCTTTTGTTCATGATCGAAAAGAAAGCTATGAGGATGAAGTCACATGTTGCGTTGCATTATTAGCACAGCACGAGAAGCCAGACTTTCGAGGAATTAATAATCAAATTACAAAAAGCTCCTCTACTCCCTCTACTCCTCACATTTGAACACTGTTGGAGCAATTGAGTTACATAATCATTTTGATTAGACTTCGAAGCTAGTCCCATTAACTATTAAATCGAGCATCGTTCTAAGCACACACACAACACACACTTTGTTTTTAAAGTCTGGTTTTGGCCTACAACGTACAGAAAACAAAACACATATTTGACTATTATGAATGATTGATTACATGAGGAAACCATGATATTCTCCTTCGATCTACTACTCTCACTCTCAAACAGAGTTACACACTGTCACACTTCAATTCTTTGCTGTCGATCAGTTGGCAAATAAACGTCGAGAATCTCAAACGTACTTCATTGACTGGAACAGTTCATCGAAACTGATTGAGCAGTTATGTTTGGCTTCTAATTATAAAGACGGATCCATGTATATATCCTATATAGATCGAGCCTAAGAACAGTAGTAATTATAAGTAGCTAGTGTTAAGATCGAAAGGGACATTATTTTCGATTTCCTAGCTCTATTACTACATATGCACATAGCAGAAATTAAAATTTATACCCAGTTGCGCTACCTAATTTTCTAGCAGAAAAAACCTGAGACGTTTAATTAGCATATGTTTTAGCCAATCAAGAAGCTAGCAAACCCACCAAACTTAGAATTAAGCTGAATTCCATAACTACTTAATTAGTTAGTCTAATATCTGCTACTTAAAGAACGTATTGTAACCTGAAGAATCAAGTGTTATTCTTGTGACTGGTTTAGCAGTTGGTTCTATCTTGAAGAAGAGCATTATTCAGACAAATAATATTAAAAATAAGCATCGGAGTAGCCGTCGACCAATCATAGCTGTTAGCAAGCGAAGTCACAGGGACTATTCTCTATCTTGGTATACACTTTCTCAAGAAATTTCTGAGAACTGCTTCTTCAACCCAGCTTGCATATTTTGGGATATGCTTTTTAATTAATCCAAAACATAAAAATAATTTTCTGAAAATGTTGATGATAATGGGATAATCTATACGTACATGCACTGATGCACCTACTTTCTTCTATCCCATGCATATATAATAATAATGGCTAATTTTCGTGAAATTAAACAATTTGCATTGCATGAATGACGAACAAGCTTCGATCGAGCTAGATATTGCTTCTGCTCAATTCTTAGTGTACTTAATTCAACTTACTTTTAATTGACTTAAGAACGTGTCCACAAGCAAAGTCCAGTGTTTAAAATGAGAATCAATAAACACTTGGCTGAAATTGTTGCCCGAACTTCAAAATCTGACGAACACCAGCTTGCCACTTCAGGAAATCTGACGTCTCACAGTATCTCCGCTCAATCTCTAAAAATCGGCATAGACTCTAGGTGGTCATCAATCGTTAAATTTTACTTTAAATCAGATAAAAAATCGTTTTCTTCTTCTAGGCGGACTTAGGCGATTAATATTTAAAAAAAATAATTTTTTTTATTAACGGTTCTAGGCGGGTCATTTTAAAAAAAATATATATAAGTTTTAAATTTAGGGATTTAACCCTAAATTCCCAAATTAACTCGCGACACAGTGCCTCTGAAGTCTTGCCTTACGACAATCAATCCCGACTTATTAAGCTCGATCTCCTCACTTTGCAGCATTTCATTGTGTTATGTTTTTGTATTATGTGGATAGATGGATTTAAATAATCTTAACATTATGTCATCACTACCAGAAGAAGTACTATATCCGACGAGATCCTCAAAGAACGACCGACGAGAAGGGATCTCGTCGGATATAGTAAACTATAACCGACGACATGATTATCTCGTCGGTTATAGTTTTTTGACCTTCGAGATTTTCTTGTCGTCGGTCATAGTCGCCGGAAACTCGTCGGTCATAGTTTTGGACAATGTCCGACGATTTTTTTTGACTATTACCAACGAGTTTTTCATTTCGTCGGTTATAGTTTCTTATTTCAGATCTGGGCAGCAGCTCGATCTGTCATTCAAGAAACTTTCCATTTTTTCTGAAAATGCTCTGAAATCGATCTTTGGGTGATGTCGACAATGAGTTTGTGATGATTCATGCGCATTATATATATATAGATACGTCGTGCTTAATTAATATATATATATATATGTGTTGTGCATGATATGCATGTATGTATATATTAATGCTTAATTGGTTGAATATATAGATCGATCGAGTTAATTAATTGATTCTGGAGTTTGAGTAATTGATCGATGGTTGATTTTGAGTACGTACGCGTGATTGATCGTAAATATATATATATATATATATTAATTGTTGTTAATTTTAATTTGATTATTGTGAATATATATATATAGCAATAACTAGCTAGCTAGCTAGGGTGATTAATTTATTTAATTAATATATTGCATTATATATATATATATAATTTTCAGGATGGACAAGAGTTGGATATGTCTTCCAAGATGGGATGTAAGATATCACCGTGGAATTAGAAGTTTTGTAGAATATGTGAAGGTTAATTGTGGAGGGATGACAATTCATTATTGTCCGTGTACGAAATGTCAGTGTCGTAGCGAGCGATATCGTTTTCACATCGATAAAGTATTGGAGCACTTGAAGAAAAACGGGTTTTGGGATAAGTACACATGTTGGATTTATCACGGTGAGAGCTCAACAGTTGGTCAACATGATCACGGACAATTTTTTGAGAGTGGCAGTACATCCAATGATCCAACAACAAGGTTGATCAACGATATGTTTCCTCATAAGAGCGGTATATTTGCTCAAGCACTGGATATCGATATCCCTCCCGCCGTTGAAGACTTCCCTCATATTGAGCCGGTCCAGCAATTACCTACAGCTGTCAACACTGCTGGTATGGACAAGTACAACAACCTCATTGCCTTCCAACAGACTCCGTTGTACAACGGGTGTAATAAGACTGTTCTTGAAAGTGTTATGGGAGTAATGAAGCTCAAAGTGGAGAACAAAATGAGTGTCAAGGTTGTTGATGATTGGCTGAAGTGGTCTGGTTCATTGTTGCCCCCCGGTCATCGTCTTCCTACCACTCATCGTAAGGTGCGACAGATCCTTAAACATTTTGGCCTTTCCTACATCAAAATCCATGCTTGTAGATATGATTGTGTTCTCTTCTGGGGTGAAGATGCTTATGGGAATGATCTTGAATCCCTTGATGAATGCCCGGTATGTGGTACAGATAGGTATAAGTTGACTCCTGCCGAAAACAAGAAAGCTGTGAAGATACTTCGGTATTTTCCCCTGATAGATAGGCTACAACGGTTGTTCATGTCTGCACACACGGCTGAAGCTATGAGATTGTGGGCCGAGAGAAATTTGCCCGACGGTGATACGCTTATACACCCTGCTGACGGAGAGGCTTGGAAGCACATGGTGAAGGAGTTTTCTTATTTTGCATCAGAGGTTCGAAATGTTTAGCTGGGGCTTTCATCTGACGGATTCAACCCTTTTGGCAACATGAGTCTTCAATACAGTATATGGCCAGTTATTTTGGTACCGTACAACCTTCCTCCATGGATGTGCATGAAGAAAGAATACAATATGCTCACTATGATCATTCCAGGGCCGGGTTATCCAGGAAAGTGTCTCGATGTGTATCTGAGACCCTTGATTGAGGAGCTTAAGTACTTGAGTGAGCATGGTCATCCCACTTATGACAAGTTCAAAAATGAGATGTTCCAGATGCATGCCATGCTTGTTGGCACCATTAGCGATTTTCCTGCACGCGGGATGTTGTCGGGCAACGTTACCAGGGGATACAGGGCTTGTCCAGAGTGCATGACGGTTGAGTGTTGCAGACCTCATTGCAGGAAGATTGTACAGATGCGACATCGTTGTTGGCTTCCACATGATCACCCATTTCGGGAGGATATGGAGGCATTTGATGGGACTGTGGAAACAGGTGAGCAGCCGAGGAGATGGACGGGGGATGAAATCTTAGAAGTGCTAAATGAATACGATTTTGGGCAGCTAAGCAATCATCCTGAGATAATGGCGTCAATACCTGACAAACCCGACAGGTATAAATTCTGGACACACAAAAGTATTTTTTGGGAACTTCCTTATTGGTCCAAGTTGCTGATCAGACACTACTTAGATGTCATGCACATAGAGAAAAATGTGTGCGAGAGTGTGGTCGGCACAGTGTTGAATTGGGAGGGAAAAACTAAAGACGGCCCGAAGGCACGCATTGATCTTAAAAGGATGGGACTGCGAAAACATTTGTGGTTGAGAGATGGGAAGAAAAAAATGCCACAAGCTCCTTATACCGTGAAGCCTGCCCAGAAGAGTGAAATCTTTGGTTGGATGGGTAATGTCAGGTATCCTTCAGGCTATGCCGAAAATATAAGTCAATGTGTTAACTTCAAAGACAACAAGATGTACGGACTAAAGAATCATGACTGTCATATACTGCTCCAACGCCTCTTCCCTGTTTTCATTCGAGGGTACCTGCCCAAAGAGGTGGTGGAGCTGTTAGTGGCTTTGTCAAGATTCTTTCAGAAGTTATGCACGAGAGAAGTGAAGAAATCGGACTTGTTGGAAATGCAACAGGACATCATTTTTATCATGTGCAAATTCGAAAGGATATTTCCTCCAAACTTTTTCGACATCATGCCTCACCTGATGCTCCATCTTCCGGAACAATTGTTGCTTACTGGTCCAGTACACTACACATGGATGTATCCTATGGAAAGGTACGTAATGCATCTCTGAATCTGGCTATATATATGTCGATCTTTAATATTATTTATTCACTTATATATTGTTGCAATAAGCATAACATGCTCGATCTGTAATTACCCATTTACAGACAATTGGGGGACTACAAAGACTATGTGATGAACAAATCTGCACCCGAAGGGTGTATCGCTGAAGCATATATTGCGCATGAGTGCGTAACGTACACCAAGTTGTATTTGGGAGCGTTAGAGGACCCTCCACAACATATGCCCGTAGATGGAGGGCAGTTCAACCTTTCGATCATCTCCGATAATGTTGAAGTTTCTGGAAAGTTGCCCAACTCGTACAAGTTGGAACCTTATGAGCTAGTCATTGCCCATTGGTCGGTATTGATTAACTGTCCAGAAGTTCAATATTGGAAAAATTTGCACATTTACTGCCCTGCTATTTCCGGTGATGTTGAGTACCACAACAAGACGTTCGCAAACTATTTTGGCAACTGGGTAAGTTAATACTTAAATTGACCTGTATATGATCGATGTTAAGTGCATGTCTCGCATCCTATTTATACGTACTTAATAAATGATTATTTTCAGATGAATCATGTACAAGATGATGGTATCCCTCAGTGGTCACACGAATTGAGGCTCTTGGCGCAGAAACCGGTAACTTCCAAAGTTTATCCTATGTGTAAGGTTAATGGCGTGCTATTTATTTGTGAACATAGAGATGTCAGACGAAAAACACAGAATTCTGGGGTAATGGTGCATGGTGGGCAGAATGGAGTTGACTATTACGATGTTCTTCATTCAGTTGTCGAATTAATATATGGGGAAGGCATGACCGTGCACTTGTTTAAGTGTAGATGGTTTGATACCGACCCTCAGAACACAAGGACCGATCAATACGGGATTTTTTCGGTGAATACTGCCACAAGCTGGTATGAAGATGATCCGTTTGTGTTGGCCACGGCAGTGAAACAATTGTTCTATCTTGATGATCTTGTGCATAAAGGCGCGTGAAAAGTGGTTAACCATGTTCTTCCACGAAACATATACAGTGCCTCCACCCTTGGTACTGTGACCTCGGATAATGAAGAAGTCAGTGCATACCAAGAGCCGAACGCAACTGGTATTCCTGAAACCTCAACAATTCGCCTTAATAATGTGAGACAGGGCAGTGTGGTACGAATTCCTCAACCTAATCTTCTTGATGTTAATCAAAATGAAGACAATGAAGACTCAAGTGACGAGGACATACACATCTTACCTGAAAGTAACTCGGAAATAGAGTCAGACTCAAACGATGATTCTGATTATGCGCCTTAATTAGTGTATATATATATATATATATGTATGTTATTTCGACTTAGAACGTACAATGTAAAATGAATTTTATTCATATTATGGACAAAATTATGTCCATCGATGAAATTGCTATATATATCGATCCCCATCATAAATGAGAGAGATCGAGAGATCGATCGGAAAAAAAATACAACGTACCGATCGCTTAATAATATCGTATTATTAAATAATAATTTTAATATTTCGTATTAACTATTAATAATTTCGTATTAACTATTAATAAATATATATATTAATACACTACATATTTAATTAGTTTAATTACCGGCATAAATGAAAAATAAATAGAGGAACTATATCCGACGAGATTACTTAACTCGTCGGATATAGTCTGTTTTATATCCCGATCTGGGTTTCGATTTGGGGCAGAAACGAAACTGCCCCAAACCGGAACAGTCGCCTCCGCCTCCTCATTCTCCATTATTTTCGTGTTGGAAGCAAGGAATCGAAGCTCAAGTGCTATTCCATCGATCGTCAAGCCAAATCCCTCGTCGATTAGTGAAAAAATAGGTTTGAAATCCCAAATTTCAAATTTTCAATTTTTTTTTAATTTATGTTAGATTTGAAGTTGTGGAATGTGTTGATCGATAATGTGGATGCATGTATATGTATAGTTCTGGAATTTGTTAATTTTATGCATGTATTGATATATATTGGAATAATTTAGAATTTTAGGTTAAATTCAAATATTGGAAAATAGGGGAATTAATTCGAATTTTAGGTTAAATTGGTATATTGGAAAATAGGGGAATTTTAGGTTAAATTGGTATATTGGAAAACATTGAAATTTTATGCATGTATTGATATATATTGGAATATATTGGAATTTTAGGTTAAATTTGGATTTGGAATAATTTTAGGTTAAATTTTATTAAGTTTTAGGTTAATTGGATTTGGAATAATTGTTGAATTTGGATTATTGGAATTATTGATATATATAGTTAAATTATTGGATTATATATGTATTTGATGAATTATATTTGGATTATATATATATTGTAATTATTGTGGATTTTATGGAATTATTTTTAATTTTTATAATTTAATGGATGAAATAGGAATTAGGAATTATTTTTAATTTTTATAATTTTATAGCAACGATGCAATGGTTTAATTGCGGACCTTCCCGAGTGGCCGGGTCGCGATCGAGTACTTCGAGGGGGAGGTCCAGAGGGAGAGGGAGATCGGGACGTGGGGATGAGGGCTCGGGAGCTGGGGATCCTGATGGCACCGGAAGTCGGTCCGCATCAGGATCCACCAGTGTCCCCAACACTTACAGTGTTCCGCTGACCTCTCGACACCGTCGGCTGATGGGCGAGGGACAACCTCAGCAGCAGCAGCTCGAGTCGGCTCGATCCTCAGGCGCGAGGAGGGTTCAGCAGGTCAGTCGCACGCCGGAAACGGATAGTGCGACTCAATCCTCAGTCCGAATGCCGGACATTCATCGCGAGGAGGGTTCCCCCGTCTTCCACCAGACAGCTCCTCATTCTTCCGAGGAGGCTGGTGGATCCACTCAGTCCTCGGCGAGGATGCGACTATGCCCGCCGCCTACATTATTCTTACCGTTGGAAATCCCGACGATACCTCACGTCGATTCCGACGGGATGCCTATTCCGGGACAGCTAGGGTTCATTACCCCGGAGCAGGCATATGCGTATATACCCTTCCCGGCACCTCTCTGGAGTGCAAGGATTCCGGGACAACGCACCGACGAATCAGGTAAATATTAATTAATGATATCTTTTTACTCCCTAATATTTAAATTCAATTAGGTGTTGATGTTTAAAAAATCGTCTACATATATATGTGATAGGCGAGATCGTGCCCGGTGCCAAACAGAAGAGAACCAGAGGCCCCGTCGTCGGCAAGTTACTGGACGAAGCCATTCAGGCTAGCGGTGGTGGCCAACTTATGATTCCGACCGGGGATAGAGGGCAGGTGATCGAGGGAAAGGTCACTCGAAAGTACGCGGGGATGGCGGGCAGCCTCATACGAGATAGAGTCCCAATGTTGTGGCAAAATTGGAATTCAGTGCCACAAGCCGTCAAACATCAGCTGAATAATGCGTTGTCGGTGAGTTGAATTGTATATTCATTATGAAAATTTTCAATAATAAATTTTTAATATTATTGATATATATATAAATATATGCATTGCAGAGGTGGTTCCGCGTGGATGAAGACATTAGACCCACGTGGGCGGATGAAGTGCATGGGAGCAGGTTTGCAGACGACCATTTGTTTCAATTTTTTCGTTTCTTTTGATTATGTTCATACAATGTTGTTAGTTACTAACGCTTGATTTTATGGGTATATATAGGTATAAGGAGTGGAAGGCCGAGCTGAAGAAGCATTGGAAAAAGTACGGGGACGATCGTGAGGGTACCCCTAGCGAGTTTCGTTATAGAGAGTACGAGTGGCGATGGCTTGTGGTTCACTTCAACAACCCTCGATTGAAGGTACGCAACCTTCAATCGATTTAATTTTTTTTTTATCGTACTTCCCGTAAATTATTTGGCTAATGAGTGTTTTTTTTATGTTGACTTAATCGCGCAGGCTCTTTCTGAAGTCAACGCAAGGAACCGGGCCAAAAACACCACAAATCATCATGCCGGTACCAGATCATACTCGGGTTGGATCGAGGAGGCGGCCAACCACCCAGAAGATGATCCCCTTGTCTATACGATGCAGCACGCGTATCCGCAGAATCCCGAATATGCTGTAAGTGTCCTTATAACAAAATAAACTTATTTCTTATTTATTTAGATTGTTTTTTTAATTAATATTTTATTGTTCTTTGTCAATTAGGCGAGAATTCAGGAGGCGATTCCGGATGTGTTGACTCAAGTGGCGAGAGAGCTCTATCCCAACACCCCCGATGCGGAACTCCCGATTGATCAGATTGATCGATCTGATCCGATCGTCAGGGCCAGGATTACGTCAACTGCGATCCCTCCAGGGAAGAACACATTCTACTACAGGGGTTCCGGAAAATGGGGTCAATGGCTGCTGAAGCAGACCCCTGAATTCTCTCGTGGATCGGGATCATCATCATCATCTTCGAGGACTAATGAGCTAAACGACCGGCTTCATAGGCAATCAATTGAGATGGAAGCTCAACGGCGTCGGATAGAGGAGATGGAGCAAACGCAGGCTGCAGAGCAGAATCGGTTGGCCGAACAGCAGCTGCAAATGGGGACATGGATGCAGCAATGTTATGCACAGTTGCAAGCATCTGGAATCCAGATAGCTCCCCCCCCCCGCCCATTTTCGGTGCGCCACAGCCACAGCCACAGCCTCAGCCAGACCAGGACCAACCAACTTTCTCCAATCCGTTTGACCACATAGACTTAGGACCAGGACCCTCCTACATTTGAACAATTGTCGGTTTCATTTTTATTTTCATTATTTACTACGCATATGTATACAGATTTGAACGATTTCGGTTTTAATTTATTAATTAATTAATTTACTACGTACTCTAGTTTCAATGGTTGTTGATTTTCAATTTGAACAATATATAGATAGCGTGATTTTTTGTGAATGCAGGTTTTGGGATAAAACCCAAAACCTGCCAAAAAAAATTTAAATTTTTTCACTATATCCGACGACATGTGTCAATATCGTCGGATATAGTTTTCTCCACAGTCAACCATTTTGACCATGGAGAAAACTATATCCGACGATGACATCGTCGGTTATAGTTTAAACTATGACCGACGATAAATTATCGTCGGTTTTAGTCTATCTATTTTCCAACGATAACCCTAAATTATCGTCGGATATAGTATTACCGACGGTGTATTACCGACGATACTATATCCGACGATGTGTCGTCGGATATAGGTATGACCGACGATAAACGGAAACAGACCGACGACACCAAGTCGTCGGTCATAGTAATTCTTCCGGTAGTGCATGTAACTTATAATTAAGGAAAAATACAAAAAATGATAGGGCTGAGAGAGAGTTTCCTCTCAGATCCCAGAACCCTATATGCGGCTGAGATTGCTATATCTTTGCTACAGCCGAGCAACACGGCCTCCCTCACCGGCGTGGCCTCCAGATCGCTTGTGCCATGCGATGGAAAAGGGGTTCGGCCCTTGCTTTGCTTTTCTTCACTTCACAGGTACGGTGCTCGCCATGGCCCAGGTCCTCAATCAGGGAATACGATCTCGTTGCTTGGCATCCATCAAGAGCATAGCTTAAGGAGTGGTTATGTACGGGCCAGGGGCGGCGGATTGTAGTGTCGGTCAATCATAAAAGGAGGGATCTTTTTGACATGACGTGGGTCTTTTACAGGGAGACTAATCGTCGACCAGAGATGGTCTTACAAAAGCTATGCTTTGCTGATGAGTCCCCAAATGAGGTGCAGGCAATTGGAGTTCGTCGGCGGCAGGTCCAGTATCGGTATCGGTATCGGTCGGCATAGCTATTGCCAGTGACGGGCTTGGGTGGGGTTCTTGTGCCGATTGATGTGCGGCAGCTGTGGATCTCGTGGCATGCTGCGAAGTTTGGGATGATTGTTGGGCCGGGGGTTGGGCTAATGTTTGGGCTCGGGTTTTGGGTTCAGATCCTTTTTGGATATGGACCTGGGATTTGAGAGGTAGTCTAGAATTTTTTTTAGTCTACTACAAGGGTTTGGCGGTCTTGTGCCCACTCCGATATGAGGCTAAAACAGTTTTTTGTTCTTGATTGTCGATGCCTAGTTAGTATGTCCGCCTCGACAATAGTTCTCTATCATTGTCATATGGTTCTTGTTCTGGTGCTTCATTCTAGTGGTTCCATTATTAATCGAGGTCATGTTCGATCTCATAGATTCTTTAAGAGCGTTGGTGCTCGTATGACGAGTCTATGAATAATGTACCCCATTATTTGCTTTAATGTGACAATCTCTGTTTCAAAAAAAATGTAATTTATAATAAAGAGTGGATTGTATATTTTTTATTTAGTTATTGTGACTATAATTATGTTTAATTTGACTTTATAAGGATTTTTATTATTATATATATCAATTAATTGCCTAAAATTCGATTAATTCTCGCCTACACGCTAAAAAATACCGTCACCGTCTAGAGCCACTTAACGATTTTTAGACCCTTGCTCCTAACAAACCTTGCTCCTAACAAAGAAAAAAGCTTTCATGATCGATTGACAACTAATATAATTATTTCTTTAATCTATTTTCTTCCAAAGATTTCATCGCACATTCTTAATTATCATATATAGTGTTCACATGATCGATCACTGGTTAACTTAAACTTAAATATGGAAATGTTCGACGAGTTTCTACGCTAGTCACGTTGAGGTTAACTTAAAACGTTCTATAATTGCCATTTGTTTTTAGTATTAACTAATTCAACATAAACAAACCTTAATGCCACTAAATTATACGATATTTCTATTGTGATTTGCCCAGGTGTCGAGTACAGATATGTTGCCACCCCAAATCAATGAGATATAGATATTTGTTCACTTAGGACCACAAGTATGGTTCATTAGTAGTTTAATCACATCTTTAGAAGTAAGCATTTACAATGATATTAGATTGTCTCATTCACCTTTCTAGACTAAAATGGTGTATGGACAAATCTTATTTTATTATCTACTAAAATCCTCTTCTCTATCTTTTAAGAAATTGCTTACCATCTTTCACCCAATCCCATGCCTTTGCTTGCATGCTCTTCTTTCCCCTTTGGTTTTAAAAACATCGTTAATGTTCTCATCAAAGTACCAAAGGATTTCATTTTTATACATATACATATTACCTATATATACATAATACATATTCACAATACATTTATACTTATCCATATATATACACGTATATAGAGTTTTGAAAGTTTCATTTTTCATGTACGTTGTTGTAGTAACTAAGGTCTAAGGAAGGGCGTTTCTATCGGAAAAGATAAAACAAAATAAAAAACGACAGGTGTAAATTCTAAATTTTCTCTCTCAATTTAGGGAAATAACTTTGACTACTAAGTTTTGAAGTTCTAAACTAAAACACAATCTATTGTTCATTATCTTCTAAAGAGGAGTGTATTTACCATCTAATCAAATCTGAAATGTCCCCATGTTGGTATCGAGGAGACATGCTTTGTACACCCAACTGATTAAGTAATCAAGCTTATTTATTATACGGATTACTACTAATGAATCATCACCCTATAATACTAAATAAATATTAATCCTTTACATCGCATACCAAAAACTGAAATTAGCTCCTTCTACATACTTGTATCCAAATTTGGAGCAACATACGTGGTCCTGCATTTTGTTGACTACCCAAAAATATACAAAAATACCCAATTTTGGTAGACCGAGCTCGCATAATTTAGTGGATACTGAGATACGGTATCCGAAGCCTTCACAATCACTAATCAAAACAGTTATTGCGAATTTCTGAATTTAAATTAGTGTAAGGTGCTCCGGCAAAAGCTTCAGACGGGGGCATGTGTTCACGTAGTCAGCCCACGGGAACATTTTCGCTGCGTAGAAGTGATACAACTCGAACTAACGATGTCATATTACAAAGACAAAGGGCGGAGTCATAATTTCTTTTGAGAGGGGGCCCAAATATATATATACATAAATTAAAAACATGAAAAAATTAAATTATATAGATAAAGACAAATATCGATTTTTTTTAATTATTATCGTATAAAAAGAAAGAAGAATATTTTTTTGGAAATAGAAGAAGGAAATAATTATAAAAGAATTAGACAAAGAAAAAAAATATATACTATATTACAAAGGAGAGTGAATCAAAAGGAAAGAAAAACATGATATAAGACAACTAAAAGGATGGAACCCAAGTTTTGGTGTTATGTTGCACATATCATATCATTATCTTAAGTCTGATTCTGCATAATCTTTGTAATTTGTTTGAATATATTTAATTTCAACGGAGCTTAAACCTACCTGAGCGTGAGGTGGCCACGTCCGTGACAAAGACGCACTACGTACAAACAGTGTGTATGTTTTTGTTTAATTGCATGGCCCTAGTTTCTTCATTAGGACGTAGTCACACTAAACTTATAATATTTAGAGACCGAAAGCCATGAAATTAATATATATTAATTTACAGAAATTTCTGTACGAAGCGGTCTTTGTTTCATTGTTTGTGTTTGAGGGTAAAGCAGAGCATATCTGTGGACACGTATGATGTTTTCCATGGATGTCTCTAGAAATGGTGATAGGATATGAACACCCTTCACGAGATGAAAGACGCGTCGAGAGCGTAGTGGTCTGAACTCTCGTGCTGAAAATGCCAGTACGTTTTTTTTTCTGGGAGTTGACTTTTTGCGTTTTCGATCAATGGCGTACCTACTCGTGATGGGATTGAGTTCATATCATTGGACCCAGTTTATCTACAAAGCTAGAGAAGTTTTGATTGTGCTCTAGCTTGTAGTTTTAAACTGATTGCCCAGTTTGCACACTAAATTCCAATCAGTGTACTCATCAAAACTATCTATTTCACCTCCTACAACTCTCATAATGCTCATAAATCCATAAAACTCCAAAGATTATCGATTAATGACATTTCGGTAAGCAATCATGAAATACAAACAAACAAACAACGAAGACGATCTAGTAAACATGTCACGAAACGTTGAGTGATCTGAATCTAGAAATGAGCCAAAAACAAAAATGAGAATTTTACCGAGAGAGAAAGAAACAGAGGAAAATGAAAGGTCTCCTAGAAAATGGGAGACTGGGATGTAATTTTAAACTGTTTCTTTCCAGCTAATTAAAGACTAGATCCCATAACATAGCTGTAAAACTAGAATGAAAGTCAGAGTAACTACATCAAGAAGAGCATATAGGTAAATATTGATACTGGGTTAGAGAATGCAACAGCTGCTCCAATCCCAATGGACCAAGTATCAGAATGAAGGTCTAGAACATCAGATTTCTACAAAAACCAACTGCTCTTGATACTTAACGAACAGAAATTACAGAATAGATAGGTTGGGTTAACTTATTGACTTGTGAAGGATTTGGTTTCCCTAATAGTGGGATCTGGTTGCTGACAAAGAACATTTATATGAAAGCTCTGAAGACTTTATGTAGATGAACAACTATTACAAAGTGATATTACAAATAATATATATACCATGAGGACAACTGAAGTAAATGTTATTTACCTCATGTCCAAGATTATTAGAATCATGTCTCGAAAAAAATGAATGAAGGGAAATACCATAACGATTAAGCTGGAACTGTTGATGAAGTTGACAATATCAGTTTCAGAAGCCGGTTATGTAAGTGGTCGTTGCTCACTAGAAAACCACCTTGAGGATATATATTCCTTCGTCCGACTTCATCTGCTGCGAGATCAACTTGATTCCCTTCCCGATCAGTCGCCTGATAAAGCAGTATATCTCTTTAGATGGAGTGTATTTTCCTCAAGTGCATGGATTCATTTATTTCAAGAGTCATCACAGTTCACAAGTTAAACAAAGCTCAGGCAATCCTAATGAAAATAGAAGCTTGACTACATAAGTTTACAGTCTTCGTATTCATTTGGAAGTAAGAGATATATTCTATTAACAAAAGCCACATCAAATACAGTTTCCTTGTCTAAACTCTCATAAGTAACCTCATTGCCTTATACGTAGTGTCACAGAGTAGGTTAGCAGCAAGTTCATATGCTATAAATGATACATTATGCGATGCTACAGATAGAGCCATAGAAGAACATACCGTCCCCCCTGCTCCAAGCACACATATGATACCACAGCGTGATCCCAAGCCTACATTGTGAAAAGTTGAAGGAAGTCATGATATGGTAATCTAACGTTTCGCAATTCATTGACACAGGAGGCGAACCAATACCTTAATAACTGTCTTTCTGTCGTTGGATGAAAACAGAACATCTATCAGAAGCCACCAATAAGTACTTGCATAAACTGCAAAAGGGATGAATACAGGTTGTACAGCATGTTAGAGTAAGCACTAATCCAGAAAGAAAAAAAAAATTGGTAATATGTCACCCTACAAAAGTGCATTGGAAAATCAACCATAAACATAAAAGTTTGGTATGTAAACTGGAGAAAAACCAATGTTGACAGAAGCGTAATGCAATTATCGGACAGTGAACCACTTTGCAACACAGGCATTTGGTGATAGAGTTAAGTGTATCTTCATTTATGCAACTGAAGAACAATGCTTGACCATTTCTTAACACAACATAAAGTATCTTAACAATCTTGCTCTTTTTTTCAGAAGCAAAATTATGGAAAGAATAGCACCTTCCACAACAAGGTTTTAAAACAAGAACTTGACCATGACCAACACTATCAGCATCAGAGGTCTCAGTAAACAAAGGGCGCGGCAATGCTTCCCATGGTTCACTTTCTATAATACAAAAGCGTGCCTCAGGCACTAAAGAACAGCCATCAACAAAGCAACGGGTCCAGGAATAAGGAATTTTGGCTGTGCCATTAACAACAGCAACAGATGGTAGACTTCTTGTCCATGTGCCACAGCCAACATGAAAGATCATCAGAAGTCCTGATTCAGATGGAACACTTTTGTCTTCCTGGATTTCAGAGATGGATTTGTTCGATGTATCCTCTTGCCAGTGTGGGCAGACCATTACACCCAATACAATCTCCCCGTCAACTACAAGAGCCAAACCCACCTCTAAATTTCTGGTCATTTCCTCGAAAAATCTGTTCTTTCTGTGCAAGGTGTAAAATATTGCAATGCAGTAAAGAGTATAGCTTGAATCATTTCTCTTGCAGCATACACTGGTTTTATTATTATGTCTCTGAACCTTACTCACATGCACTATCATATACAAATACAGGATTAAAGGTACAGATTGCATTATTGTCTCATTTTTTTTCAAATTAAAGAAGCATATTATAGATTCTAATGCAGATAAGCTGATCAAGTGTATCAGTTTTGTAACACATACCACAAACAAGGCCTTATTTCCTTTCACAAATCCTCTTGTCCCATCAATCGGATCCAGTAACTGCATTGCAATTGTGTTTTCACAGCTCAGTAAAAACCATAACAAATTTCATAATCATCTGCAATGAAAATTGAAAATTGAAAACCAAAAAAAACGAACGAATCCAATACGTGGCCGGCTGAGCTCCGAAAGTAAAAGCCTCCGGTCCACCTCTGTCAATCACCTCCAACACATCCACCGCCGTCAACGGTTTCTCTCCGTCGCCGCCGCCGCTCGCCTATCCGACCACCGCCTCCACCAGATTGTTCGCGCGCACCGACGCCGAGTCCTCCTCCGCCACCTAAGGAATCCAAGGGAATCATCTCCCCAGCTCTAAATTTCCATTTCCAAAATCAAAATCAAAATCAAAATCAGAATCAAAATCAAAATCAAAATCAGAGCTCAATAACAACAAATAGAGACGAAATCAAAGGGACAGGTTAGTAATTTTACCCAATCTGATGAGCGCCTGGACGCTGAAATCGGCGACGGTGACCGGAGTCTGGTCGTTCGTCTCGAGAATCCCGCTCGGTTTAGACAGAAGCGAGGTCTGGACCTCGAGAAGAGCTCGCCGGCGATTGCGGCTTCGAGCTCGCGGTGATACTTGGCGGTTTCGGCGGCGAAGGGGAGGCTGCGCCGGAGCAGCTGCATTTGAAAAGCAAGTGGCGGCAACGGCGGTGAAGAGTGAGGAATCGAGTGCGGAGAGGTGTAGGGGAAGAAGAAGAGGTGGGGGGAGTGGTGATGAATCGGACGGTTGGGATTTGGCGGGAGGGGGACTGTGCGAGAATCATAGCGGGAAATATCGGAGAGGGAGTGTCGGGGGTTGTTAGGACTATCAGTCCCACAGGACGGTGTGTGATTGGTGGAGGAGGCTGCATAAGTGTGCGATAGAGGGTCCTACAAGCATTGGATCCAAACAATATGAAAAGCGCAAACTTAGACATAATGTCATAATATAAGGTAATAAATATGTCTACGAAGAGTAAATTATCTTAATCATGAACTTACTTGACCTGAAGAATTAAGTTCCCGAACTTATTATTAAAATAGTATCTGGATTTTAATTTTACTATAAAATAAGGATCTTCGTCTATTTTTCGTCTTGTCAGTGTTAACTTGCTGACATGTTAATGTTTGAACTCAAAATTAAACGTAAACCGACCAAATTACCCTTATAATAGATATAAAAAAATGGTTTAGTAAAAAATGATATTTTCGTATCTCTCTTTCCCCTATCTCTTTCCCATATTCCCCTGCGATCCAAATCAAGGAGGCGTTGTGGGAATTTACTCAAATCCGTCATGAACCCCTCTCTTCCTCCTCCTCCTCTGGATTGGTTCGTTTTGGGGTTGTTTGGTAGAGAACAATCGTACACAAGTGAGAGGCAATTAAAACCAAAACCAGACCATCCATCATTGGTCCACCACTCCTTTCCGACACTCATCTTCATTGCCTCTGTGAATTTCTGATTCTCTCTATTCGGTTTTGGGCTGGGTTTTCATGGGATGAAAGAGAATCGGGTCTAAAAGTGTTCAAACAGTAAACGAAGGCAACAAATGAAGTAGGATAGCAATTCGCATCTGTGCGCCGAGAAGGAAGAAGACGACCGACGTCAGCTTTCCATTTTCAAAGACGACGACAACCTGGGGTCACTGCCATTCTCGATCAAGAATCTATTCCAAATGATGTCGTGCGTGTCCGTGGTCACCGACGCCATAGCTCCCAATCATCCATATCACTCCCCGACTTCGCCATTCGATCCTCCGCCTCCCCCATGTGCCTCATCTTTAGCGTCGAAAAATGTGCCATCAACTCTGCCCTGTATGGCCCTCTCTGGTGCACCCTCCGTCGTAACATTGTCACCGAACGACAGTGTAGTTGGATCCACAACTAGGCTCTGGGCTACCACATGCGATGGTTCGAGGCAGAGTTCTCTGAGGAATGATGCGGGGAGGGGACTCTTCTTGAATCAGAGGCTTCATTGATTTTTGATTATGCTGTGTATTTTGGTTATTAGATATTACAAATGCTTTTTTGTTAATTTTGGATGTTGAAATTGAATGTATTGGTTGTGTTAATTATTGTGCGTGTGATTGTGGGGGGTTTGGATCAATTTTGAGTTTGGTGATGATGGTAGTGGATTTTACCGACTCTAACTCCTCAATCATCTATTTCCAATCTAACCACTCTATCCTGACACGCCTCCGCCCCGATTTCCATATCTGAATTCATCCGATGCTAACATTTCCACCGCATGAGTCATCAGAGAGAAGAGAAATGTGGGGCCTTGAGATGTCATGTTCAATATCTTGCGTGCCCAAAACGTTTGGGCTAATTAATAAGCGAAAAGACAATATTGTCCTTATTAATTAATTTGAGCTCATGCCAGCAAGTTAATGTTTTTCTAAATAAAAGTTGACGGAGACCCTAGTTTTATAGAAAAATTAAAGTCCAGCCACCACATTGATAACTTTGTAAGTTCAGAAACTTAGTTGTCCAGGTCAAGTAAGTTCAGACATGATTGATGTAATTTACTCTAATATCTTTCATAAAGTTTTTATGATCATGATCAATTAGTTACATGATGAACAAAGTTTGAATAGTTTGTGATTAATTAATTAGTTACTTTGTGGTGGATGAACGACTATTATTAAATTGTAATATATGAGTTGGAGGCTCAAACATAGATTCTATTCTTTTATTTCATTATAGTAGATTAAAGAGTTGAATTAGCAACAAGCGTGGCACGTGGACCTCCAATATAATCGATATTGTCCCAACTTGAACAACGTTTAAGGTGTTGGGTTTTATCCAAAAAATCTCGGTTAATATTGGGTTTGGTCTATTCACTTATAAATTATTTTTAACTTGCCTCTTTTCCAATGTGGGATCTCCAACAAACATGCTCCCGCATGTGCAACCTAACTCTAAGTTAGCACGTGGAAGTACATTCAAGAGCCAACGCATCTTTTCGAATGTCTAATTCATTTATTTAGCTTGAACCAATTTCAATCTGGCCCAGATTTCAATTCGAGCTCATTGGGCTCGGGACGTGATTAGAGAGGAACCCGCTCTGATACCAAGTTGAAAAGTATTTTAGGGAGAATTCAATAAATTCATTTATCCCAATTTGTGGTTAATAAAGATGTACAATTAGTTTCCTAATAGGAAAGAATATTTACATTCTTATCACATCTATACAACTTTAATTCTAATTACAAAAGAATATTCACAATAATCTATTTTCCAACATGAAGAACGGTACATAAAGAAAACAAGAAACAATAGTTGATGATAAAAATATTTTACTACTTCTTAACTTGTTTGAAGGAGAATATATTGTCTATGCAGATACCTTAGTAGCTGAGATTTATAACTTGAAAGACACTCCTGGTCACGGAGGTATCAACACCGGTGGACTGGCTAGATACAGCTTGACGGCATCAAAAATCTCTTGATGAATAGGCTCTTACACGAAGTCCTTCTGGTTCTGTAGCTTGAGCAATGACGAGAAATGTTGAGTCTTCCCTGCCACATTTACTCTGAACCGTCTTAGAAAATTGATCCCTGCCAATTGGATCCCGTTGGAAACGAGTCATACACAATGATCTCATACATTTCCTAAGATTTGGTGTCCTTGACGACTATGTACAACCACCATAATTGGCCGATAGGGGGAACGGCCTTCTGAAAACCCCCGATGACACTCTTGAGCACCAGCTTCTTCCTAGACTCCTTGTAGTACATTGACACTGCAAACTTGGCTATCTTTTCCATGCTTGTTACAATGATCGGTTGCCACTCATGTTCACCACTGGAAAAGGGGGGCAAAGTGCCTAGCCTTCCTGCGGCGGCGACGACAAGGGGGATAATGACGACGAGGATTGCAAGTAGAAAGTGAGGACTCATTAAGGCCATTGATTGTTTTTTTTAGAGGATTTTATTTGGTGTACTATTTGTTTGAAATGTTAAGCAGCCCAAGTTTGTGGCAAGAGAGTGATGTTCAATGGTTAATATATAGGTGATGATTGATAATACCCATAATGAAAATTGGATTTTCTAAACTTTTCAAGATTTAGATTTGTAGTCAAAGATTTAGATTTGTACTCAAAGTCTAGACTTTAATTTTTGACATAGATTTTTTAATTGTTGTTAATGAAACATAACAATTTATGGCGAGAAATTAATATTCTCATATCAATATTTTTTTTTTAAGAATAATAATAATTGCATTACACAAATTTAAACATATATCAGTTAGCCAATATGTCTTAATCACAAACCAATGTTGAAGTATAGTAAATATAAGTACATTTCTAGCTAAAATATGTGCAACCTGATTACATATCATTAGACATGAATACAAGTAATTAGTGGGATCGAAAGAAGTGAAAGTAGGCTTCACTTCTTCGAGCAACGCTCCATTAATAAACCAAATTTCTTGAACTGGAATTCAAAGAATTGGCAACACCACCCTAAATCTTAAAGGAAAGTCGAGTTTCTAATTGTACTAGCTGTATCGAGTTGGTCTACTTATAATATTTAGTTAGTCTACTTATGCATTGAGAAATTTTTATTACACTGTCAGCTACGGCATGTTAATACATTGTAAATGAAGCTTTTTTGAAATTAATTCTGCAAACGTGTTTGCCTAATGAATTAATAGTGTTTTTGGATGAACTATTTTCAATTCTCATTAAAAAATCATAAATGATGAAAATTATAATTTATGATTTTAAATATTATTGAATTTACTTATAAAGAGATTTAAAATGACAAAAGAAATCAAACTTTTAAATATAAATCAAAGGAAATTTTAAATATAGATAAAAAGTTAGTTTGTCAGAAGTGGGATTTGAACCCACGCCCTCGTTAGAGGACCAGAACTTGAGTCTGGCGCGTTAGACCACTCCGCCATCCTGACTTGATGTTCAATAGTCAAATGTAATTTTATTTAACAATTCCAACCAAATCCCAATATGTCTAAGGCCCAACTTATTCATGTGGCCCATCAGCATAATGATCCATTCGATCAACTATGTCCCCCTATCATCATCACCCTAAAATCCCTCCGAGTCTCCACCACAAACCAGCACACCTCGCTCAAAATCGATAAGCTAGCATTCATCTTCAACCCTACTTTCCTTCTCCTTGCTCTTTGCGACTACATTCAAATTCGGTTTCAAAAACCAAGAAACATGTTCCTACTGAAACCCTATGGCAAAACACATCGTACCTCACCAATTGTCTCAAACCAGTCATGCGCTTCGAAAGCTAACAAAACTACAGCCTGCCCTCCATTTTGCACCAACATTCAAGACATTGTACCCCAATAGAACAAAGCTTAGCTTCGGAGTGTGTAGTAGTAATGGACAAGAAGGAGAAGGCGGCAGCGGCGCACGGAAGCCATTCTTGACTATAGAAGCAGCTGGCCTAGTAGAAATTTCTGGCCTCAGCACACACGAAAAGTTTCTATGTCGCTTAACGGTACTGCCAACTTGGTCTCACTATTCTCTATTTCATGTACAAACATTATAGACTTCTTTTGTGTTAAAAGGGGTTTATGGTTTATTTACAGATATCGTTTTTGAACCTACTAAGAGTTATATCGGAGCAAGAAGGATTCTCAATAGAGGAGATAAACGCAGGGAGGCTATGTGAGTGGTTTATGAAAGACAAGCTCAAGAGAGAGCAGAACATAGGCTCTGCTGTTCTTCAATGGGATGATTCCGGGCTCTTTTAAATTATGAGTTCAATTTTTTTTAAGCACAAGTGAGAGCAACTCCAACAACTTCTCCATATTTGAGTTTTTCTTCATTTTAGGGAAACTTTTGGTTTGTTTTGCTCCAACAAATTCCCTAAACACATTTCCGATTTTAGAGAATTTGAGGGGAGAGAAAATAACATTCACTATACTTACAGCATTCTCTATATATTTAGAGAAATCTGTAAAATGAAGAATCTGTTGGAGTTGGCACTAGGCCTGGGAACGGTTCGGTTTCACTTATAATTTTTCAGGAATCGGAACCGAATCGTTTGATTTATATACGATTCGGTTCCTTATATTTAAAAGTTAGAACCGATTGAAATCGAACTGGTTTAGGAAACGATTCAGTTCCACGGTTCCTTAAATTAGAACCAAACTATAATTTGTGATTGTTGTTTCTACTATATATGAGTCTATACTCATCATAATAAATTAACTGATTAATATTAACATATAAATATATTTCATAATTCTTGTGTTGAGTGATATAATCAAATAAAAATATCGTACAACTTCATAAAAGAGGGTTGACTCATGATCTGATGATTACCAAAGAAGTCATTTGAGTAACGTAAACAAAATAACAAATGACATATCCAATATATTACCCATGATTAGTAACTTGATGATTTGAGTAACAAACAAAATAACAAATATTTCATATGTCATGATATAATGACATATAATTCTAATATTTGGTTAAAATATAGACTATGTACGATTCTCGACGGTTCCTTGTAAAATAAAAATGAGGAACCGGAACCGAATCAAACCATCAGAATACGGTTCAGTTCCTAACAAAATATATGCTTTAAAATTTTGGAATCAAACCGAATCGCCCCGTTCCGATTCGATTCGAATTGATTTTGCGATTCCCGATTTCAAAGTCTCAGACCTAGTTGGCACATAAATTCTATCGTAAATTGTATTTTTTATTTCCTTATTTAAAAAAAATATTTGAAAAAATTGTTGGAGATGTTGTTAGTGATCCCAAGTCTTTGTAGAACGACATCTGAATACGAGTTTATAGCAGCCTTTAATAAAGCTTTGAATATGCAATATTGTCAAAGTATTTTGTTGATTCAGAATTTATATATGCTTCGTTTGATTCAACAATCTTCATAAGCTTAGCCAACCAAAAACATTCCCAATTTTTGAATAGTCAAGTGTTATTTCATCACCAAAGGGCCACTACGACGCGCATTTGACTTTTCTTATTTGAATCCAAGACCTGGCTAATAAATATAAGTCTAGTGGAAGTCATTGTTGGAAAATTTTAAGCTATACACCATACATCTTATCATTCTTATGCTACATTAATAATGTGGCCCTTATCATACAATTCAATATGTATAGGTCATTGAGGAATATCACGAGCCCTAAATGTTATACATAATACATGTTCATTCCGGATGTTCTGACAAATTTAAAAGATTCTGCAAATTAAGTTTTCATTTACATATAATACATCCTTATTTCAAGTGTCATGAGTTCATAACAATTTGACACACTAATTTTAAGTGGTTATTCAAAAAAGTAAAGACATTAATCCGCATTGATCAATAAGATGTTATCATTTACTTTTTTTCGATGATAGATGTTAACTTTTGTTGATAGACTATCTATACTTAACGAGTCTCAATAGTTCAATACTATCCTATATGTTTGTTGCCTCCAATTAAGGCATGATTGATTACTCCTAATGAAACAAATGTAATCATCAAAAAGTCCAAATAATGGATATACCATACTACCACACCCAAAATTTCAAATCCTATTGCGTCACCTTGGTGATACATAGTAACTCCACTATAATTAACCAGTCACAAACCTTCAACCTTTTCTCGTGTTGTTGCAATTAAACCAACGACTCCCCACTTTGATTTCCAAAAATTAAATATTTTTACCTCCTTTCTTAACTGCACTCACAGAGTCACAGTTGCTCTATGCCAAAAGGTCAGCTGTCCAAGCACGTCAACGCTTCGTCGCCACTTTTCCCCATCTGCAAAACGGCGTCGTTTTCTCACTATTGCCTTTCCAAAAGCAGAGCTGTTAAAAAAGCGAGAGAGGGGGATTGATTCCACGAAGCCCCAGGCTCTCTCTCTCTCTCTCTCTCTCTCTCTCCGACGTGAACTGCACCCAAAACGACGGCGTTTTCGGCTTCTCGGTTAAATCCAATGCTCTGAGAAGAGATGACCATAGCTGACCACAAGTCTTCGTCTTCGTCTTCCTCATCGTCGGACGGAAAAGTCTGGGGCTTCTTCAAGCGGCCGTTTCGACCGAACAGTAACAACACTACCACCAATACGAGGTCGTCTTCTTCTTCGGCGATGCCGCACGGTCATCATCCGCAGACGAACAGCGGCGACGGATCGAATCCTAATCACGCCGCCGCGTCGAGTTCGGTGTCGTCCGTTGCCAGGTCACTGCTTCCGACTCGTCGTAGACTCAACCTCGATCCTCGCAATAAGCTCTACTTTCCTTGTGAGAGACTCTCTCTCTCCATTTTCTATTTTCTATTTTTAATTTTTCGTATTTATTTTTAGTATGTAATTGAATTTAAGTTTCGGATTTCGTGTTGAATTTTGTGGTTACTTTTTTACTGTGGTGATTTTATTAGCTATTGTGATTCAGAGTTTTTCGAGTATGAGTTGGTGTTAATGGAGCTGGTTTTTACTAGTTAATCTCCTTATGTGCATTGGTTGATAGATGTAATGCAAGTTTGAATGGTCTTCGGAAATTTTCGGTGATGTTTCGGTTGATTAATTTCGTGTATGAACTCTTTTTTCGAGTGTAGGTGAACCTGGAAAGCAGGTTAGGAGTGCTATTAAGATTAAAAACACAAGCAAGTCTCATGTAGCGTTCAAGGTATGGTCACGTTTCTTGTTTCTGTGTGTCGTAGGCGGCGTTGTTTGTATATATTTCCAATGTTTAAGGTTTGAATTGGTAATGAGTTGAATGCTTTTGTGTGCTGCAGTTTCAAACGACTGCTCCGAAAAGTTGTTTCATGCGTCCTCCTGGTGCTATTCTTAGTCCTGGCGAGAGTATTATTGCAACAGGTAATAGTTTGTCATAACTCATAAGGTTTATATATCTTTCTTGTCAAGTTTATCGTCATGAATTTTTATCGTTGTGGCAGTGTTCAAGTTTGTGGAGCTTCCGGAGAACAATGAAAAGCTTGTAGATCAGAAGAGCAGAGTTAAATTTAAGATAATGAGTCTGAAGGTCAAAGGGCCAATGGACTATGTACCTGAGCTGGTGTGTTACATGCATCCTTCCATAGCTAGATGTTACTTTTTTAAGTTGATTAAATATGAGGGTCAATAATATCAAACATTTTTTTTGTCTGCTGTGAGTACATTTTCATGGCTGTTGATCATGATAGGATTGAAATTCTGATTCTGAAGTCATAATATCTTTTGAAACTGTGAAAAGGAGTAGTCTTGTTCGAACTTGGAGGTCTTGGTTATTGATCGAACTTTTGTTAACAGTTAATACGAAACACATATGCATTGGTAGGATAATGGAATGTTCTTTTGTAATGCATTTAGTACTAACTTTTAAAATCATTCTTGCATACAGTTTGATGAGCAGAAGGAGCAGGTAGCAGTAGAGCAGATATTACGGGTTGTCTTTCTGGATCCAGAGCGCTCTACTCCTGTAAGTGTTGTTTTGGTGCCTCACTGCTCATCTAACTTGATGCAGTAACTTATTGTTAGCATGTGTTTATAAGTGTTTTCATAAGCTCCTAATGTATGTCTCCTTTGTTCTCTTGTGAGATACTGTTTTTTAAAATTCATGTTGGGAGATACTTCGAACAGGGTTATACATTGCTAAAACAAAGGAAACTGTTTCTTGTAGGCTATGGACAAATTGAAGCGCCAGTTGGCTGATGCTGATGCTGCGCTTGAGACACGCAAGAAACCTCCAGAAGATACTGGTCCCAAGATTATTGGAGAAGGTCTTGTCATAGATGAATGGGTGAGTACTTTGTTCTCTAATCACAGGCAACCTCTTTCAAATTGATTATCTTATCTTGTACTTCATTCATATTCATCTTTTAATTTTCTGTAGAAGGAGCGGAGGGAAAGATATCTTGCTCGGCAACAGGTTGAAGGGTTGGACTCTGCATGAACGGTTGGTGCTTCATTTGTTTCGGTTGGTTGAAGTGAAAATCCGCAGTGTTCTTCATTGTATCAGTGTATCATGTACTAGTACCCTTGTATCATTTACTGTAATGTGAAGGTGGGTTGTATTCAAAAATTCAAGAGGACAGTCCAATATATTCTAATGTGTAAAAATGAAAAAGAAGAGTTTGAAGTGTAGAGTCTCTTGTAATCTGAGAGTACTCTGTATCATTTCCAAGTCTCAGCTGTCTTTTGGCAAGTTTTTGTTCATACACAATCGGTCATTCTAGATAACCATTACACTAAAATATGCAGAGAATGTCAATGACCACATTATTATAGATAGCAAATGCACATTGCACCTATTCCTAATTAAACGTCGATTCTCCAAGTACGTGTTTTAGTTAATTAAGGTCAACATATGGTGGCACCTAGCAGAAAACCAAGGCTGATACAAAGCATGCGTTTCTGGAAATAGCACACCTTAAAAAGTCGTACAGAAAATACAAAGCCCGCCACTGGTGTAAAACTAGAAACCAATGGCCTCCCACCAATGGTTTTCTGTTTGCAGTTATCCAAAACTACTAAACCACGTTCCCTCTCCAGCTATTATAAAACACATTCTACATATCCGGTCCAGCTACAAGAAGAAGAATAAAAAGAAGAAGTTCATTTCCATACAAAGATATATTCAATGAGTTACAGGAGGACAGATTTGCTAGGAGCCGGGGAAGGAAGTACTAGTAGTAAACTGGAAAGCAGGGTCGCCTCGCCGGATGGTGTTTCGTGTCCAAATGGGAGCAAGCTGCAGAGACAGAAGTTGTCATGCCGAAGGGTTAATAGTCCGGTGGAAGGCAGTAGTGCTGCTGAAAGCGATAGGAGAAAGCAAGCTCAGGTGGAGGAGTCCCTTCAGAATGTCATGTACTTAAACTGCTGGACGCAAAGCTGACTATTTAGCTTAGGACAATGATCGAAGAAGCTAGGGACTAGCTTGATTTCATTTTGCTAGAACATCATGCTGCTCTTCTCATTTGTACATAGAAATTTGACTTGGTGTTTCTTAATTATGATTGCCAGTTTAAACTCAGATATTTGCTATCCTACCTAGTAAAGGAAACAGCTGCTCAAACTCAGATAGGATCACATGTTCTGTAATGAAACTTAGTAGTACATTACAATCATGCAAGGTTCAGAAATTTTATACGAAAGACAAGGGAAACAAGCATGTGTGGTATTTATTCAATTCTTTGCTTCAGGGGATAGCAATTACACATCAAATCAAAACCTCCCTCATCAAGCCTTGAATTTCTGAGCTCGAGGTTGACATAAGGTATCTAGAAATCGGAAGTAGGCGTATCTCCAAGAACTCTTCAGCATTAAACTCCCACTGATTATCCAAAATCCAGAGAGGAATCCGAAAACCATACTGATAAAGAATCCCAGGCTAATGAGTCCATCATCATCATCGTCGACCTGTTTATTGTTCTCACTTTCACTGCCTCTTGTGCCATGACTGCCCTCATCGTCTCCTGGGCACATGTCAGTCAGCGGCAGTCCACAGAGTGCACTGTTTTCAGCATACGAAGAAGCACTGAAACTCTGAAGCTGTGTGCTTAGTGGAATTCTTCCTGACAAATTGTTGTGTGACAAGTCCAAGACTTGGAGAAAATTCAAGTGCGAAAAACTGGACGGAATCCCACCAGAAAGATTGTTTCTTGAGAAATCAAGACATTCCAACATCTTCAAGTTACCAAAGTTTTCAGGAAGGTTTCCTGTCAAATTGTTTCTTGACAAGTTGAGATAAATCAACTTGGTCATACTTGTTACACTGTGTGGAATTTCCCCAACCAAATAATTACTTGACATGTCGATGTATCTCATTCCCATCACATTTGGTCCAAACTCGAGCTCTATTCCTTTCCAATATAATTCTACAGGCTCAGCAGCATTTATAGTATCACTGACCAAGGCAGTTATGTTATTGAAACAATATGGCAAGACTCCTGATATATTATTTCCAGAAAGATCTAGAACATTAACTGTGGCTAGACTGCAGAGAGACAAGGGTATGATTCCACTCAACTGATTGTTCCGTAAGCGTAGATAGAGCAAGTTAGTAAGGCTTGGCCCTATCCAGGCCGGTATGTTTCCCGATAAGTTATTGTCTCCAAGGTCAAGAACCGTTAGTTCTGTACAGTTCTCTAAAGATGGCAGTTCTCCTTGAAAACTATTATTTTGCAACATCAATAACCCAAGTGACTGTAAACCTCCTAACCAGCTTGGTACTTTCCCAGATAACTTATTCTTTCCCAAATTCAGATAATGCATGCTTTGAAATACCATCAAACAATCAGGAAGCTCCCCTGAGAGTAAGTTATCAGAGAGGTTGAGACTCCACAAGTCACGAGGGGGATGCGATACACACAAGGAAGACAAGGGTCCTGAAAACATGTTATTCAAGAGACGAATAACTTGGAGAGTCGGAGGAAATGATGGCAATGCACCAGAAAATAGGTTGGAAGAAAAGTCAGCATCACCCAAGCTGGTTGTGGACAGGTTCGGCAATGTCCCGTGGATTTGGTTCTCCTGGAGATATAAATGCTCTAAGCTGTGAAATGGATCCCAAAATCTATCAGGTATTGAATCTGATATACCAGCATTGGACATATACAACTCAGTAAGATTTGTCTGCGTTTGAATCCATTTGGGAAAAGCTTGGCTCCCATTGTAATATGACAAGTCTAAATAGTTCAGGTAAAATGGTGGACTCCAATCGGAGCTCAGGTTGATGGAGTAGTGATTACCGGAAATGTCTAAAGATTGTAAACGAGAGAGGTTTGAAAAGTGGGCCTCTGTTATGACACCACTCAAAAAGTTGCTGCCAAAATATAAACCTTCAAGGCTGGAAAGTTGGCCAACACTCTCTGGTAGAGATCCGTTTAGTTGATTGTAGGAAAGTCCCAACACTCTTAACTTCGAAAATCCAGTAAAATTTGGCCAATGCCCCCAAAATTGGTTATTGCTCAAGGCCAAGCTCTCAAGTGTGTTCTTAGAGCAAGATAAGGTTTCTGAAGTGTCCTCAATGTTTCCAGACAACTGGTTTGAATTCAAAATCAATGAACCTAGGCTGCAGAGGTTTTGAAATGATTTTGGTATGCCACCTTCAAGATGGTTGCCAGAGAGATCAAGAGATACAAGAGAAACCATGTTTGTGAAAACATCTAGATTGGCAGCAGGAAGGTGACAATAAGATAACTGAAGCTCTATCAACAAAGGGAGCTTGCTTAGAGATTGTTGCCAATTCACAACCTCAGACAAATCCACCCATGACAGATTCAGATATCTCAAGGAAGAAAGATGAGATAACCACTCAAGATTTTCAACACTAAAATCATGGTTCCATGAAAGATCAAGAGTGTACAAATTAGATAGATTTCCAAGTTGGGGTGGAACGGGTCCACCAAAATTAGTATATGCGACTTTGAGTTGTTTCAGCTGACTCATAGAGCCAATGAACTTGGGAAGCATGGTTCCTCCAAAATCAATAAAACTGAGGTCCAAGTAACTTAAATATCGCAATTCAATAAGTGAAGGACCAACTTCACCCCTTAAAGGAATATCAGTAGAAATGAGATTAGGAGTACTAATGGAGAGATCTAAAGTGATAACATGACCTGTTTGATTGTTGCATGCTATTCCTCTCCATTGGCAGCAATCTGTGTCTATTTTCCAGGAGGCAAGAGTTTTGGATTCGTCAACCAGGCCTTGTTTGAATTGAAGAAGAGCATCTCTTTCGCCATCCAAGCACATAATCTTGGAGCTTCCATCAGTACTACTTGAGCAACAAAAGACAGATGCAAGGATGATGACAAGCCATAGAGACCTGCCATTCATTATAGTAAACAATTGCAACATGGTTAGATGATCAGGCATATATTCTATTTGAAAATCAAGCTAATAGCTATATAAGAAAGTTAATCCATTATTCTAGTTTCTAGCTAATTGTTTGACATTGTATACCACATATCATATGAAAATCAAAAGTCTGATCAAGACTCAATTCCAGGTACCTAACCGGCCTTGTGGAAGCTTCTACAGGTCAAAACGTACACAGAGTCAACCCTGTAAGTAGCAAGTGATCCTGCATTTCTTGGCTAGGATTATAATTTAACAATGCTTATGATGTAAGCACTGTTAAAGTAATCATAACTGATATAGACCATTTAGTGGCATGATTTTGCTCATAACTGATAGACCATTTTTTATATGATTGTACAAATTGTAAGGATCATCCAAATTGTATTAGCAAGAATTAAGCAAAAAATCCTTTTTCTACATGGTATCAGATTCTTAAATCCTTACCTCTTAAACAGCCCAACAGTTTGCCGCGATCCTTCTCTAATTGCCGGAATTTCAATTCCGGCGGTCGAAATCATGCCGTTGGTGCAGCAAGCCACGACAGTTCTCTCAGCCGCAGTCTTTCTAGTCTGGCGCTTTTTTCACAATCCAACTTGGGCCGCACTGCCATATTGGGCCCTCGGCCTGCTCGTCTTCTTCTCATGGAAATTTTAGACAGCAATTTTGATTCTTAATAATTATTATGATTTATGAAAGAGAAATTTGTTGAGGAGATGACTCGTACTCATGTTTAAAGACGGATTAGTTATTCATCTTTGATAAATATTGTATTTGTCACTCATTTTTTATTATGTCATTCAGATCGATCACTTTGTATGTTTTGGATGATAAGGTAAAATCACTAAAATGTGAGTGGTTAATTCAATTTCGGATTGTCATGTTTTCCAAAATGAACAAAGTGACTAATATAAATGATAAGGTAAAATGTGAGTAATTAATCTGATATTTATTAAATATAAATGATTAATTTGTCTTAATGGTCAAATTTAATGACTTTAACAATTTTTTTTTTATGAAATTGTTCCACAAAGTTAGAGTAGATTATTTAATTCCGTAGTATATAATATATATCACGATGTGTCATTGTTGAAATGCTCGAAAGGAAACAGCTAGAAGCCCAGAACACAGATAGTAACGATTTTCTTGGCTTGTCTCTGTTGCCTGTTGGCATGCCTTCGCATATTTGCTCCATTATAAAACAGGGGAGGTTAAACAAAAATAAGAACAAACTTACTAGTAGCGAGGAGACAGAAGAAATATAGATTTCGCAGAAGAAGATCGATAATGGCTAAAGCTAATAGCAAGGCTTCATCCATGGTTATGAACTCGACTGTTCTCATGGGGTCTTTTCTCCTTCTTCTCACTTTGGCTGAAAGTCGATTTTTTGGTAATGTAACTCGCAAAGATATATGCATATGAGACGTTAGACATACATGTTCAAATCGGCACTTGGGTATACTTGAGATTTCTATTAACTTGCTTTTATTTGATGTTTGATTATATAATGAAGCAAATGGGATTCTACCAGCTCCCGGCTCGCCGCCGGCCACCTCTCCTAGTCCACCGGCAACACCTCCAAGCCCTCGGACCCTAGAATGTGATTCAGTCTACGGTGTAAAAAGTGGTGACACATGCTTTGAAGTTGCTAAGATGTTCAAGCTGACTACGACAGTGTTTGATGCAATCAACCCTAATCTCAATTGCACAGCTCTCTTCATCGGCCAATGGCTTTGCACTGATGGAAGGCTAACTAGTTAAGCTGCTATTAAATCATATGGTAGCTATGAAGATGAGCAGTAGATGTGTATTTGCATAGTTTCTCTTTAATTTGATACATTTCAGTTGGATTGGACCCAAAAAATAAGCCTTTGGGCTCTGGTTTTCTACTTGGAATGGAAAATCAGATTGGGCCTGCTGTAAGTAGCCTGATTGTCCATCCTCACAAGAAGTTTTTTTTTAAATTTTATTTTTCAAAGATATCACGCCATTTTTATGCTTTCTTCGGAATTCTTAAAATTCTAATTATCAGAAGTCCGGAAACGTTCTTCAACTAATTCAAAAGCACCGTGAATATTTTTCTTTACCTCGAAACAGAAAAATAGAAGCTATATTGTATATTTGTATTTTTTTGGCACATATAAGAGTTTTTGATATCTTTTAAGAAATTAGCTAGCAATCACACTCCATTTGCATCCTGCAATTTTGAAGAGTGTGTATCAAGCTAGACTGGTTGCTCGAATAGAACTTTCTACCAAAAAGGGCTCAACTGTAGCATCCCATGCTTTATGAATAGCAGATATGGGGGAACATGCAGCATCCATGGCTACCTCAAGAAACAACAAAAAGAAACCTAAAACAAGGACATAATTAGCATACGATACCCATTACAACCATCTTTCTTTTTTGAGATTGAGAAATAAATTCCACTTATCCAACACTATCCGGAAACATATCCATTAAGACTCATCTTTTACTTCGCTCATACAAACGCCGTGACCAAATTGGCAAAGCACCTCTCTTTTTTCCTAGCTGCTACATAGTTCCTTGGCTTGTGAGAGTTGTGTGGTATCTAATTCCTTACATTACCAAGTTGGATTCACCGCCAAGCTTTGTAATACCGAAAGTTCTTGAATGCCATTATGGCATTGTGGAGAAAAAAGATAAATGCTACCACCAAAAGCATGTGATATATATTTGATTCTTCTGCCACTTTGAGTAAAGCTAATAAGCTATATTTATGAGTGATGGAAATCATCATGGTTTAGAACTTTCCTCTTCGATTGCTAGAGATCTCCTTCTAATTTTCAGGAAAAGTTATTTGATTAGTCCATTGTGCGCCATTATCCATTTTATTGGGGTGGCTATGTATATGTTGTGGTTGAGCAAGTGTGCAATCGATAGCTCATAATCTCCCACCATATATAGCAATTAAGTTAGTAGTTTCATCTTGCTCAACCACTCTAATAAAACCTTTTGAGAACTATGAGATCAACAAGAACAACTTTTTGTCTTGTGGGTGGCGCTTATTAATTATGTAGTTAAGTTTATGGTAGGTTAAACAACTCGTAACAAACGATTAGACAGTAATTGTACAAAAAAATGATATGACTAAGAGAAAAAGAAATTTAATAAATGCATACACGTAACATTTTTAAATGACTTGCTTCGTCATGCAACATTGTCACGTAGCTGAAATAATATTTCGAGCCATAGAGTTTGTCAAAATGATCAAATAATCCATCCTTAGGGCGTCAAGTATCACACCATGTGCTGTGTTCAATAATGTGCCTTGGCATATAGACATTTAAAGGCAATGAACATCCGAAGGAGTCAATTTGTCGCTTGGGGTCCTATATAAAGTCTGTATCCAACTCATGTACGCCTTCCTGGAATATAGACAGAGCATCAGCACTGCAGTTAGATAAGCAAAAGCTAGTCCTTCTAGTTATAAGAGGGCCAAAGCATTACTAAATTGAGATGCCCTTTACACCATTTGAAGCAATCCAGCCAATAATTGCATGCTATTCATCAAAACACTTGCACACACTCTAAAATGGCCCTCAAATTTTGCTTCTTTCCTCTTTGTAATGATATGGTTCTGCATTTGTCTCGTTGGCTTATATAGCAAAGGTTTGTACCCAATTATTCGAATTGGAAAGTAGTGAATTGAACTAGTTAAAGTCAAAACTAAAATCCTATCTTTTGTCCCAACAACCCACATTATGATCCAAAAGGCCACATGAAACTACAGGTATATGGAAATTGAAGGACACAATTCAAATTTATATATATAAACCTTGGCCAATTGGGTAAATTTAATAGTATTTACTACTACCAAAACTAAACAAATACATGAGAAGAGACTCTATACGATCAAATTATACAGTCTTGACAACCGTTGGCTTGCTCATCTCATAACCATCATTGGGGTAATCCTCATCAGTGACAAATCTCTTCCAGTACCAATGCTGCTTCCACACCCTGCTCATCTCTTCAATTGGGATCCCCTTGGTCTCTGGCAAGAAGTAGTACACGAAGACGGACATGACAAACACGAAGAAGGCGAAGAAGATGAAGAGCCCGAATTTCAAGTGACAAAGCATCGTCAAGAAGACTTGCGCGACGATGAAGGTGAAGATCATGTTAACGGAGACATTGACACTCTGAGCTGCAGATCGGATTTCCAAGGGGAAGATTTCACTGGGGACTAGCCACCCTAGAGGACCCCATGACCAAGCAAACCCTGCTACATATGTACAGATGAATATCACCACTACAATTGCATACCACTTGGGCAAGTGTTCAGCGTCCCCATTTATTCCAAATTTTGCACCAATGCAAGCAGCAACAACTATCTGCAAATATCACAACAACAAAATTAAAACCATGACACTAAACTTCATGAAAACGTTACGAAAAAATAAAGAGATTATTGTGTTGTTAAGTACCTGGCATATCAACATTTGAGTACCACCCTCAAGGAAAAGCTTCCTCCTTCCCCACTTATCAACACCATACATTGAGACACATGTAGCGGCCACATTAACAGTTCCGGTGATCACAGCCGATATGAGAGAAGCGTCGCTTCCGAAACCAATGGTGTTAAACAGCACAGGTGCATAGAACATGATCACATTGATACCGGTCAGCTGCTGAAAAAATGGAATCAAAATAGCCATGCACAATTGTGGCCTATACTTCCTTTGTAACAAATTCCTCCACGGATCCTCGATCTTTTTCGACTCTTCACTGGCATGAAGTAGGTCATTGAACTCCTCGCTGACGTCGTCGACGCCGCGAATCCTTCGGAGTTTGGTCTTGGCCTCGTCGACCTGGCCACGCTCGATCATAGAGTTTGGTGTGTCGGGTAACACTAGGGAGCCGACGGTGATGATTAGGGCAGGTACCATTGCACCTCCCAAACTCAAACGCCATCCCCAACCGCCCGATATCTTGGCGAAGAAGTAATTCAACAAGTTAGCAGCAAGGATACCAATGGTGATGGAAAGCTGGAAACCAATGTTGAGAGCTCCACGGAACTTGGATGGTGCCATTTCAGACAAGTAGAGTGGCACAGACTGTAATTAAAATTAACAAAGTTAATTAATTTAATCGATTATCTTTGATAGAAGCCAACAAAAAGGTCGTTCTCAAAAGGGGCGTATGGTTTGAACAAGTTGTCACGAATTATATAAATCAAAGGAATCAAAGATGGTGACAAGTTTAGTAATGTTTGGTACTAATTGGTAGGAATCAAATTGCAGATTCATATTCAAGTATTCAACTAATTGCATGGTTACCCATAAAAGTAAACGCAGGCCATAAAAGGGTGCACAGTGAAGTCGATCACATACGAAGAAAAAACAGCTCATGCATTTGAGCTATATAAACACAAAGGCCAAGTTTTTCCATATTCTTATCCAATCACACATCACACCTCTTGTTTGGTTTGGTTTCTATAAAAACTAAAATCAATTAATTTCATATTTGATTAATTAGAAAACATGCAAGTGGAAAAGATCTCAATAAAAGCTTGTATAAGTAGCAATTATTCAATTTGGGAGCTAGATCTAAAGAAGTGAAAACCAAGCATAAAACGCAGACAAAAAAAAATACGAAAGAAAATCATCGTCAGACAGCCAAAGTTTTCTTGTTTGCATTTGAACTAATTAAGACTAATAACAAGAACCAAAAGCAAGAGAAAACGATCCATGGCCTTCACCTGATTGGAGAATCCGATACCAAAACCGAGGAATATCCGGCCAAGAATCAACATCCAAACAGCTTTGGCTGCTCCGTTGATGATGGCACCGGTGCAGAAAAGAAGACCGCCAAACAACATGGACAATCTCCGGCCAAACTTACGTGTAATAGTTGCGGCCACAATCGAGGCCATGAGGGCAGCCAAGTACAACGACGACGTGAACATGGTCAACGTTTGACTGTCATACTGGCAGTACTGGTTGGTGGACTTGTCCAGCTCCTTCTTACGGTACACAGAAGGAAAGAACTTCTTCAGGAACGAGTCCATCGACGTTACACCACCTAATAATTTCGTATCATGTCAGCAACAAAATTAAACTAAAATTAATTTTTCAACGAACCAAAAATTATATAAGTGAGTTACTAAATGGTTACCTGAGATTCCAATGTCGTAGCCGAAGATTAGGCCGCCCATGGCGGCGATGATGCATGTTACGAGAACATAGCCGGTGAGCTTTCCGGCGTACTCCCTGTTGTTGCCACTGGCAACACCAACGGCAGGCATTGCGAAACCGCGAAAAAACAGAGAAACAAATCAAAAGAAAAAAAGGGTACGTACGCTTGAGCTTGTATGAGAAACTCAGAAACGAACAATGAGAAAAGTGTTGACAAGAATGAGCACAACACAAGAGGAGGAAGAAGACACAATGAGGTTTTTGGACAATGGCCAGTAGGTGTGTAATATATAGAGAAATGGAGGGGAGTGTGGGATGCGACTTAAATTACAAACAACCCCTCGGAGCTGTCAAACACGCTATACAATAAAGGAAACTTTTTCACCAAGGACCTCTATGGTGAGATATTAGAGAGTACATTTTATACAATAATTTATACGTCTCAATTTTGATCATATTTTGACATATCAACCGTTAGATGTTTAACTATATATAAGTACATTATTCTTATAAATTTTTAATCAAATCGAAAATAATCGTTAAGAGATTCAAAATCATGGTTTATTAATTATAAACATGAATGGTTCAAGTTGAATAAATTTGAAACGTTCATTTATATCATCTTGTTTGACCTCTTAACGATTTTTAAATTAGATGAAAATTTATAGAAATAATCTATGTATATATAACTAGATATACAATGGTTGATCTTCTAAAATATTATTAGAAAATATAGACTCGCCAAGTTCTCAATAAAAAAAAATTACATACAATATATGATAATTATTCAAATATTCATCATTAAAACACACACTATACAATATTTTTAGATAAGATTGGATATGTTCTGTGTACGTTTCTCTAAATAACCTAGCACAACTAGGTAAATCCAAATTACGGTCCTACGATTAATGTAAAAAAACAAAGCCAGTAATTTTTATTTGTATGGTTCAGATTAAGAAGAAGACAGTGACCCATAGGAAATTAACCAAAGTAGCTATTACTCATGAGTAAGTAGACCATTGAGTAAGTAACCACTCTTGGAATTGGATAAGGTGTCGGTGACAGTTTTATCAATTTAACACGTCAGATATATTACTCATGAGGATCTTCTTTGAATCTTTGTTAATGTGGTTCTTTCATAGCTTTTGACAACTTTGCTTATTTGGTTGTGGATATGCAATACACGCTTCTTGGTTCTTTTTTTTGTGAAACAACACGCTTCTTAGTTCATACTAGGAAATAAGAATGGAATGGGATCGTGATCGTGATCTCTAGAATTTTGGTAAGTTGATATTGCACAGCTATGGATATCAAAGTACCATATTGAGGATCTGAATGAAATTAACTTGGACTAAAGATTGGATATACACTTCGTCATGCTTGGATGGAATTTGGATAGGATCAGCGTGAGACTTGGTACGTATACGTCGGCCATTCAAGCGTATACTATACACTAGACATTAAGGTACCCTCCCATTAATCATGGGGATTGGATTTGCAGAAAAAGTGGGGAATACGTGACTTAAAAGGGCCTTTAGAATTAACAGCTAAGTAGTTCGTCGACGGTTCCATGTGAATGTGATGATACTAAAGATATGTACGATAAAAACTAATACAAATCTAGAGTGGTGGTCGTATTGGTAAATTAGGAGCAATGCTGGGGATACATGAGATAAGGTCTTTAGATGACGTTGGGGTTTGGTTTGATGTCATTGGCACTATCTTCCTCATTTCCAGGGAGCTACTGCAGGTCTGCGGCAAAGAAAAATTCGTTCCCAGCTCTTTAATGTTTGATGGTCCTCTCGATCATAACTTATTATTCTTAGGTCTTTGACGCTGGCAACGGCACTATATCTCTTGCTTCCTAGTATATCAACCGAGTGATCTTAATTCTCTGAAGGGAAATTAAATGATCGAAAGCCATGGCAGTTGTTTTAATTTTATTTCGTCAATCGTCACATTAGAGATGTAATATAGGGCTCCAAGGAAGATGCTCTAATAACTCTGACCGTTTCTTCTAACGGAACAATCTAATTAAGTTTAAGTGCAAAATATTGACTCGATCTCGCTTGATGTCTCTCTCTCTCTCTCTCTCTCTCTATATATATATATATATATATATGGTCTTACTAAAATATTATACATATTTTTCGATTATATTTTATCATTTTCACCGTCTAATTATTAGGTCTATATGAGTAGACCATTCATGTAAATTTTCAACCAAAACAGTGATCGTTAAGGTATCGAAAACTACAATTAAAATTTATAAGTATAAATGGTTCAAGTCTGACAGATTTAATCCGTCCCTTAATTTAACCTAATTCGTGATCATTTTGACTATACACACTTTGTGACTTGCGAGTGATGGCACGTTCAAAAGAGAAGAGACGATCCTCGATCTTTTTTGTTATCTTTTTGTTAACCAACAAGTTTAGTGGAGGACTTTTATATAAAAGATAAGATGACATCTCAAAATGATGTTGGTGAGGGCTAATTTGGGCGGTTAACGTATAAAATCGGATAAGTGACATTCATGGCACAACAGGATTATATATATAGGGTACGACGTACGGTACGTTATGAACTTATGATGGAGTGACATACTTAATTATGAGCTCACACTGCCAGAATCTTGATACTATATACATGAAATTAAATGTCACTAAGATGGTGAAAAAGATTGTCACCTAATTAAATCTACTTCACCAACAGTTTTGTTAATAAAGTAAAATTTTAATAAATTAAAAACTTGAATAAATTAATAACTTCAGGATTGATAAAATTTATTAATTTTACGAGGTTATTAATTAAACGAGTATTAAATTAATACTCAAGTCCTTAAGTTGGGACAAAAAAAATATTATTTTAACAAAGTTATTAATTAATCGAGTATTAAATTATCGAAGTTTTATTGTAGTACTACCAGAATACCTTTGTTAGAAGACGGACGAATTCTGTCTTCTAAAAGACATATTCCGTCGGCTAATAGTTTAGATGACGGAATTTTTGTCGGCTAACGTCCGTTGGCTACAGACTGTCGCAAAAAATATTAGCCGATGAAATTTGAGAAAAATGTCGTCGTAGTTTCTTCGTAGGTGACGGAAAAAATAGCGTCATTGTACTTAATTGCGATGAAAATATTTCTGATTGGACGACAACAATAAACGTCGTTTGGATGCTTTGTTGGCCGACGGATTTGTTTTCGTCGCCTAAATGTTTATTTTAAAAAAATTAAAATATTAATTAGTGACTTAGGTGAGAGAATTTAAATTTTGTCCTCTAAGTGGTTGTTTTAAAAAAAAATATATGAAAAATTCATTAATTCCTAATTAATTATTATATGTTAATTAATAATTAATAGAAAAATCCATAGTTAATATATTTTAAGGGTGGTGGTGGTGGTGGTGGCGGTGGCGGTGTGTGTTGTGTGGTGTGGTGGTGCCGATCTAGGTGGTGTGTGGTGGTGGTGGTGCCGTGGTAGTGTTTGTGTCGTGGTGGTGGTGGTGGTGTTGTGGTGGTGTTTGTGTCGTGGTGTGTAAGTTGTGATTGAGAGAGAGAGAGGAAGAGGGAGATGGATGAGATGGGAGATTGTGAAAAATGGTGGATGATTTGAGTTTTATAGAGAACCACTTAGGTGACGGAACAAATCATTTTCGTCGCCTAAGTTGTTTGAATTTTTTGTCAAAAAATTTTGGCGAAAAAAAAAACGCCAAAATTTTCAAGTTGGGGAATAGAAACATAAAGATTCGTCATCTAAGTTGCCAAAATTTAAAAAAAAATCTGCCAAATTTGTTTTACTTAGGTGACGGAAATACGAAGATTCCGTGGCCTAAGTCATTTGAATATTTGGCAAATTTTTTTGAATTTTGACAAAATTTTTGGCGGTAAACAATAAAATTCAAAATAAAATTCACTTAGGCAACGGAAACTTTAAATTTCCTTGCCTAAGTGTTTACAATTTTTTCCAAAAATTTGTCGAAAAATTAATTCTAAAAAAATGTAGAAAAAATAATAAAAACACTTAGGTGACGAAATCTTTATGATTCGACCGTCGTTTAAGGAAAATTTTTTTTTCATAAATTTATGAAAAATTAATTTTGAGTAGTTCTTTAAAAATTATTAAAAAAAAACGTCTGATGTAAGCATTACATTTATACAATATAGTAAAAAAAAATCAAACCAATTCGAATTTTTACTTTAGGATTCGATCGATCAAATTTAGTGATTATCAAAAATAGTTAAAAGACCGAAATGATAGTAAAAAAAATTTCTCAAATCTGTTTTCGAAATTGTGAATGTTTGTCTTGTCGTAAATTTTTTATTGATCATCTATATAAAAATTAATTGAAATTTAAAATAAAAAATTTATTTAAGACTAAAAACTTTATATATTTACTAATGTTGTATAACTTAAGTGTTCGTATATCTATATTCACTCTACATTAATATTAACAAATTTAAATTTGGACAAAATAACCGTTAGATATATTCATCATAACATATTATTTAAGTGGACGAATTTTCAGTAAACAAGAAGCTCGTCAAGGGGTTGATCGACGTCGTCAACCATAAAACTAAAATTTTAGCGAAACGAAAACATTGATATACGAATCCTCGTAATTCCGATTTATGAACCGTCGACACTCATAGTCTAAGAATTGTTTACTCTATACACTCGACGAAAAAAAATATGCATTTTAAGATGGTATAGATGGTCCCTCTCTTTGATCAGAGACAATGAAAATACACTTAGACAACAGAATATGTGATATTCGTCGCCTAAGTAAACATTTAGACAACGAACATACGTATTTTCGTCGCCTAAGTGTTTATGGTTTATGGGTCAAGATTTAAGGGTTAGTGATAAGGTATGGACTTAGACGACGAAATTAAGATATTCCGTCGCCTAAGTGTTTAGAGTTAAGGGTTTAGGGATTAGAGATTACGGGTTAGTTAGGGTATGGCCTATATCGTTTGTTATTGACTAAATTTGGCGAGAGATTTTACGAACAATTATTCTTTAAAGAGGTGAAGACAGTTAGACAGGGTTTTCAAAGCTTGGTGTTCAAAGCTTCTCCAAAATTTCGTATGCCATCATATGCCATCATGCGCAACAATTATTTGGCGAGAGATTTTACGAACAATTATTCTTTAAAGAGGTGAAGACAGTTAGACAGGGTTTTCAAAGCTTGGTGTTCAAAGCTTCTCCAAAATTTCATATGCCATCATGCGCAAGAATATTTCGTATTGTGTTTTCTAGTTGTGTACTTCATGTATGTTTCACTTATTCTTTTTTGTCATTACGGAAGAGTACGATATATATACCGTTTTTTGAATTGATTCAATAAACTCTCGAACTTGAACTTGAGTGATGAGTTAGCTTAGGGTTCGCTTCCAAAAAAGAAGAAGGTGAAGACAGGGTTTTGCGGTGGTTCTCAAGGACCCTGCACATGTTCATCTTTCTCATGACCTCGATCGGGTTAATTAAAAGGTCACATTTTTGGACTTAGTATCTTGTAAACACTAATAACTTTATAAACATGCGCACAAATAATTAAGGATTAAAGTGCTTCGATTCATGGCTCCATATGATGCTACCTAAAGTCTAAAGAAACTCGAACACTCACGCACGCACCAAACAAACAAAGCTCGGGAAAATAGTAAAAGGAACCTAAAGAGAAAGTGCTCTCTGTTATTTCATGTCCAGTTCAGAATAACTTGATTTGATCAGTGGCTTTAGCGTACTCGTTGTTTTTCATATATGAATTGGTTCTGCAAGAATTTTTTTTTTTGGATGTACAACTGATGTGCTATTATTTTGATTCGTCAATAATTTTCAATCAGCTTCACATACTTTTCAAAAGGATTTGTTTGGTCGAAAAATCTAACCAGACAACCAGTTCACAGCTAGCAACATAATGGTTTATTTTGGCTACAAGCAAATAACCACTAGCTCCCAATCTCCATCAAAATTTTGTACCCTTTAGAGCATGTACACCGGTGGGAGAAAACGGCACGAGCATCCACCAAAAGTGGGTGGTCCCCGCCGGCGAGAGCACGAGCCGGCAAAAATGGCGTGCAGCGGTGCCATTTCCCCCTGGTGACCGCCCGTTGACGACGGGTCGAAGCTCCAGCAGGAGCTGGAACAAGACCTCCTGCAGCTCAAGCAGGCTGGCGGTCCCCACGCACGTGGGTGACGCCAGCTTGCCCCTTTTTTTCGCGTGGGACCCACCCGCGCCAGTAAGATTTTTTTTACTGTGGGGAGACACGTGGTCCAATTGAAAGCCGCCACGTGTCATGGTCGGTGCAGAAAAAAATCAGAACGATAAAGTTGATCTTGACCGTAGATTTTGAATCGAAAATCCAATCCAATGGCCGAAATTCAACTGAAACGGCTACTTTTCAATATAACGGTAAGAAATAATTATTTTGCAAAACAAACCCTACACTACAAGAAAAGAGGACTTAGACGACGGAACAGTATTAGTTCCGTCGTCTAAGTTACACTTAGACCTCGGAGATTTCTCCGTGGTCCAAGTCACACTTAGACGACGGAGATGTAATTCTCCGTCGTCTAAGTGTTACTTGGACCACGGAGAAATCTCCGAGGTCCAAGTAACACTTAGACGACGGATGTGAAATTTCTCCGTCGTCTAGGTAAGAACCTGGACCTCGGAGACTTCTCCGTGGTCCATGTTATCACCTGGACGACGGAGAATTACATCTCCGTCGTCTAAGTGTTACTTGGACCTCGGAGAAATCTCCGTGGTCCAAGTAACACTTAGACGACGGAGATGTAATTCTCCGTCGTCTAAGTGTGACTTGGACCACGGAGAAGTGATCACCTGGACAACGGACCGACACGTCGTGGTGTAAGTTCCACTTAAACGACGTACCGACACCTCCGTCGTCTAAGTGAAGCATTATATATATAGGCCATGCCAAACTCTCTTAGCTTCGATCATTCCATTATATTTTCTCCCGTGGGGAATTTTTGAGATCGAAGGAGAAGGAGAAGGCCGGATTAGGCTAGGCCGGGGCTAGAAATTAATTAAAGGATCGGATCTCCGGTGTTCGATCACTAGCTAGCTTAATTAACTGCAGATATCGAGAAGGCCAGCAGGTACGTACGTAGGCAGTTAAAATTTGCATGATTAAATATATATATATTTAGGGAAACCGTACGTGCGTACATACATGCATGAATGTTAATTAGCTATATATACAGATTAAATTACGTACGTAATTTGATGGATCGATATAGATCGAGTACGTATAATTAATGGTAAATTAATGGACTAATATATATATATGTAATAATTATTTTTTTTTGCATATTTTGTAGCAGTATGGACAAGAGTTGGATGAAGTTAAAGAATAGATGTGATGTCCGGTATATGGATGGAATTAGCGAATTTGTGAATTTTGCGATAGAACATGGTCATGGAAAGAAGCGTTTCAGGTGTCCGTGCCAGAAATGTCTTAATTGTCAGTATGCGGAGGTTAATGTTATGGTGCAACACCTGTACGAAAATGGTATGATGTGGAGTTACACTACATGGAGCGAGCATGGTGAAGCAGTAGAGTTCAGCGCAGCAGACTTCAGCTCAGGGTACAGTTACCATGGTGCCTCATCCAGCGGCAGTGGTGCCGGACCCCCAGCTTGCAATCCAACTGTAGATTTGGTCCATGATGCGTTTCCGGGATTTAGTCATAGTGGACACCAACACCAAGACGGAGGTTACAGTACCACTCATGAGCATGATGACACATTCCCCGCTGCTAGCTTGGCCACTGACACCAGTGAGATGGATAAGTACAACCGGATGCTACTTGAAGCGCAGACCCCGGTGTTCCCTGGATGTCGAGAGAATGTGTTGCAATATGTGATGGAGCAAATGAAGATAAAAGTGAAGCACAAAATGTCAGTCAGTGCTTTTGACGAAATTCAGGAGCAAATATGTAAGTTGCTTCCTGATGATCACAATCTTCCTAAATCTCATTATAAGGTTAGAAATATCTTGAGCAGCCTCGGCCTAAAGTACAGGATAATTGACGCATGTCCGAATGATTGTGTGCTATTTTACAAAGAGTATAAAGATTTGGACTATTGTCCCGTATGTGGCCAGTGCAGATTCCAGGTGAATAGGAAGAGTTCGAAAAAGAGAATTCCTGTGAAAGTTGTTCGATATTTTCCCTTGATTCCCAGATTGCAGCGCCTGTACATGTCTCTACACACAGCAGAGGCGATGCGATGGTACGCAGAAAAGCGAATAGATGACGATGTCCTGCGACACGCCGCGGATGGGGAGGGTTTCAAACATTTCGACAGAGAATTCGGAAACTTTGCTGCAGAGGTTAGAAATGTTAGACTCGGCCTATCTACAGACGGATTCAATCCTTGGGGAAGTAATAGCTCCGCCGTAAGCACTTGGCCAGTAATTCTGATGCCGTACAACCTGCCTCCGTGGATGTGCATGAACAAGGAATTTAATTTCCTTACTGTACTAATTCCAGGTCCTAAATCTCCAGGGAAGTGCTTAGATGTCTACCTCAGACCTTTGATCGACGAGCTGAAACTGTTGTGGGAAAATGGAGTCCCAACTTATGACAAATTCACTGACACGATGTTCACGATGAGGGCTGCCGTAATGTGGACGATCAGCGATTTTCCAGCGTATGGGATGTTGGCAGCGTGCAGGACAAAAGGATATAATGGATGTCCTATATGTTTGGACGACGTGAACTCTAGTTGGCACGCAGGGAAGGTGTGTTACTTGGGTCACCGTAGATGGCTCCCTCACGACCACCCTTGGCGACAGGATGAAGCTCATTTCGACGGGACGGTAGAGAACAATCCTAAACCCCGTAGTTGGTCGGGCGAAGAGATTTTAGAGAGGTTGAGCTATTTCGACTTTGGTGTGTTGACTAACGACGCGGATGTAAAGAAATGCAATCCAATTCCTCCACATGATCTGAGCTATTGGGATCACAAGAGTATATTCTTTGAACTCCCTTACTGGTCGAAGTTGAAGCTGAGGAACAACTTGGACGCGATGCACATAGAAAAGAATGTGTGCGACAGCGTGGTGGGAACAATTCTCGGTATTAAGTTCAAGACTAAAGATACTCCCAAAGCGCGCAAAGATTTGGAATCAATGAATCTACGTCGTCCCTTGTGGTTGAAGAGGGATAGGAAAGGAGTGTACAACAAGATGCCAGCTGCACCGTACACAGTGAAGCCGACACTTAGACGTTCTGTATTTCACTGGTTTAAGGGCGTTCGTTATCCGGCCACGTATGCAGCTACTATAACTGGAGCAGTGGACGAGGTGCAACACAAGTTTGTTGGTCTAAAGACACATGACTATCACGTTATGCTGCAACGTCTGATTCCAGTGGTAATTCGACCATATTTGCCTCGCGACGTCGTAGAACCAATAGTGGCATTGTGCAGATGGTGGCAGAGGTTATGCGCCAGAGAATTAAAGAAGTCAGATGTCGTGGAATTGCAACAACAAATTGTGCACATCATTTGCAAACTAGAGAGGATTTTTCCTCCTGCTTTCTTCGACATAATGATTCACCTAATGATCCACCTGCCCGAGCAGGTTCTCATTTCTGGTCCGGTCCAGTACACTTGGATGTATCCTCAAGAAAGGTACGTACAACTAATTAATTATACAGGTTTTTCGATTCATAATTTGTTCCCCTGGAGATTACTAGCTAGCTATATGCATGTACTTATTTTTATTGTACGTTTGATTAATTTTGTAGACAGCTTGGACAGTATAAGTCATTCGTCAAAAACAGGTCGGCTCCGGATGGCTCCATAGCAGAGACATACCTAATGCATGAGTGCGTTACTTACTGCAACAGGTACCTCAAAGATCCACCACCTCCAACTGCCTCCGATCCCAGTGCCCGCATCAATCTTTCTGTCGTCACCAATGTCGTCCGACCGTTTAGAGGAGTATTAAAGGAAACGTTAACACAGGAAGAACTTATTGAGGCACATTGGGTAGTGTTACGAGACTGTGACGAAGTTGAGCCGTACATGATGTCATACAGGGAGAGGCTTCAGGCGTTATATCCAGACAAGAGTTCGGCGTGGATTGAGAAAATGGTTAAGAAAAAGTTCCCCGATTATTTCTTCCAATGGGTACGTATTTAGTGATTTATATACATATTGAGATCATGCATGTTTAATTTGTAGAAAGTAAACCCTTACATTTTTCCATTTTCGCAGATGATTGATCTGCAAAAATCCGAAAACCACGGGGGGTGGTGGTCTTGGCCAAAGCACTTGCTAGCAGGGAAGCCGATTAAACACTATATTTATCCGGGATGTTTTGTGAACGGTGTGAAGTTCCATTCATTGGCGCGAGATGAAGGAAGAAGAACACAAAACAGTGGGATAGCGGTTGGGAAAGACCCTGATCTATATTACGGAATGATCGTATATGTGGTTCAGCTATGTTACGGGAATGATGTCAACGTTTTCCTATTCAAGTGCAGATGGTTCAAGCGTACAAAGGAAGACCTGGGACTTTTATCAGTCGATACAAACTCAAGCTGGTATGAGGATGAGCCTTTCGCTCTCGCCACCTTAGTTAGGCAGGTGTTCTATCTCGACGATCCGAAAGCTGGTGACGGGTGGAAAATAGTGAACCAGATCTCTCATCGAGGAGTTTGGAATACAGAGACAATTGAAGGGACACCGGCGACGACTGAAGATGCTGCTGAACCAGACAGAGACATTCCTGCCTATCAAGAGCCTAATATTTCTGTCATCCGCTCCGACATAATGGACCTGGTTCAAGACGGTGAACGGTTACCCATGCCTGATGGTTGTACAGATCTAACTGAAGAAGAGATCATTGAGGTAGATGAAGAAGACGTGCAGGATGAGGACGATGACGACGACTCTGGTTATTCCTCGGACGATGTTGAGTACGATGAGGAGGATGAGCAATCGGATAACGGTGATGATGATGATGACGATTATGACGAAGAGTACGGTCACACGACGAGGATCATTACTTGGTAAACCCTAATTTATTATTGTAATATATATATGATCGATCGATGCATCGTAAAAAGGTGAAAGATTTCTATTATGTCGAGACTTTAAGATTCCTCGTCCAGCTTTGGTTGGTTTTATTGTTTTTAAATACTATTTATGTATAAATTGGATTAATTATGGGTCCCTATATATGATTATATATATTGACTTGTGATAGTATTATTGAGAGCACAAATATTGTAGTATATATATATAAAAGTTGTTTGTACCTGGACTAACATCGATCTCCGCCAGCTTAACTTCCTCAGATTTTAAGTCGACTTCTCTCTGTTTCAATTGAATGTCTTTGGACTGTTTTTCTAGTCCCGGCCCCTCTCTTTGCTTTCAACTTCATCGGTGTATTCTCTGATCTTATTAAAAGTAAGCTGAAGCTGCTCTACATTTCGCTCACGCAGCCCTTCAAACCCTAAATCCTAGACCCTAAATGTAGCAGATCGGATCGATCGATCATTTTTTTAGTTATATTCTTGAATGAGAATAATTGAACGAACATACAAATGACCGGGGACGACCTAAACCCTAAACCATACGGCCCTAACCCCTGAATTCAGGGTTTTTACACTTGGACGACGGATACAGTCATTCTCCGTCGTCTAGGTACACACTAGGACGACGGAGAATGTCGTCTCCGTCGTCCAGATGACAAACCCGATACCCTAAACCCTAAGGACCCCTAACCCCTGAATTCAGGGTATATTCACCTGGACGACGGAGACAGTCGTATATATACCCTAAACCTAAGGACCCCTAACCCCTGAATTCAGGGTATATTCACCCTAAACCCTATACCCTAAACCTAAGGACCCCTAACCGAGAACGGAGAAATTAATTGCAGATTCACCTTTGGCGCCAAATCTCAATCTCATATAAAACCCTAGCTAAATCTTGGACCCTAAATCTAGCAGTTCGGATCGATCGATCAATTTTTTAATTATATTTTTGAATCAGAATAATTGAACGCACACACAAATGACCGGGGACGACCTAAACCGTAAACCCTAAGGCCCTAACCCCTGAATTCGGGGTTTTTACACTTGGACGACGGAGACAGGCATTATCCGTCGTCTAGGTACACACTTGGACGACGGAGAATGACTGTCTCCGTCGTCCAAGTGACAAACCCTATACCCTAAACCCTAAGGACCCCTAACCCCTGAATTCAGGGTATATTCACCTGGACGACGGATACGACATTCTCCGTCGTCCAAGTACACACCTGGACGACGGATATTAGCGTCTCCGTCGTCCAGGTGTCTACTTGGACGACGGAGAATGTCGTATCCGTCGTCCAGGTGTAAATTTCGTAATTTTTTCTAAGACAACGACCATCTAGACCATCTTCGAATGCGTATTCTTTTCGTCAAGACTTTAGAGTAGTATATTCTTGGTGTGTGAGCTTCGACGGTTCGAAAATCGGAGTTGCGAAATGTCCTGTATCCACGTTTCCGGTTTGTGAAATTCTCGGTTTTGCGGTTGACTGTGCCGATGAAACCCTTCCCGAACTTATTATTTCCTGGTCCTTTATAGTAATTATATATTATGTTACGACGAACATATCCAACGGTTGTTTTGTCCAAATTCAATTTCGTTAGTACTCTGCTGCAAATCAGCAACTACTCATGAACACTAAAGTCTTAAAGATTAGTCGATACTTAACAACTTTCAAAACGTAAAATTATTCGGCGGTTCAAATTTATCTGTTTATATATACGATGCGTTCATCGATATTGTACGACTATTTCACTCGAATGACAGATCGCTAAATTCCTAGCGAATTAATTTAAATATTTTTTTTGCATAATTTGAACCTAGACGACGGATACGGTCATTTTCCGTCGTCCAAGTGTTCACCTGGACGACGGAAAATTACCGTATCCGTCGTCTAGGTTCAAATTACCATGGCGGTTCGAATAATTTTTTATTATTTTTTCGATGTAAATATTGACTTGGACGACGGATATGTCGTTTTCCGTCGTCCAAGTGTTCACTTGGACGACGGAAAACTACATATCCGTCGTCCAAGTCGAAATAACATGGCGGTTCGATTTGCCGCCTCAATTTTCGGCACCGCTTGAAATTCCACTTAGACGACGGAAAACACTGTCTCCGTCGTCTAAGTCAACATTTATGGCGGTGAAACGGCCCGCCCATTTATTTGGCGCCGGTTCGAAAAAATTTGACCCTTCACTTAGACGACGGAAAACACGGTTTCCGTCGTCTAAGTGCACTTAGACGACGGATAATAGTTCTCCGTCGTCTAAGTGAAACTCTATATAAGGAGGAGCACCCCCCCTCATTTTCTCATCATTCCATCTCCTCCTCTATACTCTCCTCTCCTCTCTCTCTCACTCCGGCGATCCTCCTCCGGCGACGCTCCGACGACCAATTTTCCGGCGTGGTTCCCCCTCTCCGACGACTCTACTCTTCCAATATTCCGGCGAAATTCCGACGAGGTAATAATTCGAAATTTTAACTCTTTAACAATTTTTTTATTTGTTTAATTATTTAAATTCTAAATACTTTTAATTTATTAGTTTTAAATAATAAATAGTTGTAATTATAATAATTATTTTCTTGTTATTATTATTATTTAGTAATCATTATTAGTTGTTAATTATTTGGTAATGAATAATTATTAGTTAAAATTAAATAATAGTAATAATAATAATTGATTATATTGGTAAATGAATAATTATTATTAAATGCATGATAAATAATAATTAATTGATAATTATATGTATTTTCTAGTAAATTGCATGGTAGTACGTGTTCGATTTAAATTTAGTACATAGGCTTGGTGTAATTAAGTCGCACTCTTTGGAATAGATGGCGCCTCTTTTCCTTGCTTATCTCCTTAACCCCTCGTGATGTGTGGATTTCATCACCGCACACCATAACCTAAGTGAAGTTATGGACACGAGGTTGAGGGCGGAGTTTGCAAAGGACTTGAGGGAGTGTAAATTTTCGAAAAATTGGCCGAATGTCGGACATGGTGTCTAGAAACGGGTTATGACTGGTGACAGGATTTGGACTAAGAAAGACTTTTGTCGAAATTAGTCTTGCCTCTCGCGTTATCTCTATCCCTAACTGGCCATGTTTTTCGATTTAACCAAGGCTGATTAATTGAAAATTTACACTTTATCGCGCGGGTCGCACGTCCATTGAACGACCGAAAATGCCAAGCTAGTGTACTCTATTTAAATCTTAAACGTACTTAATTAATTAGCGTAAATTCTCCGTCGTTGTAATTATTATGGTAAGTAGGTATTTTAACACCGTACGTACTCTTAGGTTTAAATGGCTCCGCCAAAGATCACATCCGGGAAGAAGAAAGCCCAACAGGAGTCAGAAGATGAGATGCTCCAAATGTTGGCGGCCCAAGTCGGTTGGGTTCAACCGCAGGTAGACGCCCTCAATCCGGGGCCTTCTGGGGAAATTCCCTCTGCCCCATTTCTCTCAAGCGGTGATGACGTCGACCCCTTTTCAACTCCGACGCCCGGTACCGCTTCAACGGGAAGTACTCAGGCGTCTTCGACGGCCGAGTCTATCATGTACAGCGTCCGCCGTAAGCAAAGGAGGGCCCCCACTGACCCCCAACCGAAAAAGACTCGGGGTCTCGTTAAAGGTGGAAAGGCGGAGAAAATTTGCAAGGCGACCGGGAGCAAGATCGCCTTGCCTTACGACGAATTCACCGGTGGCCCTCCCACACCTCAGCTAGCAAGTCTCTCGGCTCATAGCATTGGGTCGATTGTTCGTAACCGGGTTCGTATCACTGCCCCTACTTGGAGGGAGGTGCCGGATTCGGAGAAGGCGAAAGTCTTTAAGGATCTTTCGGTACGTAATACGTACAATTTTAGTTATTATATACTATTTTTAATATTAGTTATATATAATTTTATAATATATACGATTATAATTTCCAATTTATTTCTGATAGGAACAATTTGCGGTGGATCCGGATCCGGCGATGTTGAGGCATATCAACCAAACCGCCAACAACATCTTCAAAGATTGGAAGTACAGGCTCCATCAGTACTTCCGAATTAACGGTCCCGTGCCTCCCCCCGAAGAGCTGCGTGGGGATAGAGAAGATGAGTGGGAGTGGTTGTGTAACCACTTTGCCGATGAGCAATTTCAGGTGTTAATTTACTTTTTTTATTTCAATTAAGATAATTGAATACTCTAAATTTTAGTTACTTATAAATTTTTTAATGATTTCATTATGTTGTGTAACAGAAATTCTCCGGTGTCAACAAAGCCAACCGGGGGAAGAAGGACAAGCACCATACTTCCGGCGCCAAGCAACTCATTCAAATTGCCAAGGAGCACAGGGATAAGGGCTCCAAACACCCTTATCTCGATGCAAGCGTAAGCGCGTACGTGACGCCTGGGCTCGATAATGAAGCGAGTCAACGCGGCGTAAGTCATATATATATATATGTGTGTGCGCTAATAATTATAGTAATTATTATTTAAATATTATTTCATTATAATAAATTTATTATTCTTTTGTAGGCAAGAGTGATAGAGCGTGCGCAGGAAGAATTGGCTAACACTCAGCTTGCGTTCCCAGATGTGCCGCTAGAAGACCTGCCTCCTCTATCTGTGGAGAGCCAAATAGCAATTGCGGATGAGGTCTACGGTCGTAGAGCTGGCAAGGAGGTTAGGCACTTCGGGCCTAAGGTGGTTCGAGATTTGTCGACCTCTGAGTCATCATCTACGGGAGGTTCGGGGCGGCGGAGAAGTTCTCAAGCTGCGGCAGCCTATGAAGAGGCTCGAATCGCACGGGAGGAGAATATTGCCATGCGCCAAAGAATGGACCAGCAAGACGAGCGAATAGCCCAACTCATCGCCCTTATGCAACAAGCTCAAAGACAATGTCAACCTCCTCCGAACCCATTCCCCGACGACGACGACCCGGCTGGAGGCGGAGGACGAGGCGGCGCATCTGCTCCTCCAGTGTTTTAGCTAGCTAGTAGTTCATTATTTCGTTTCTTAATTTCCGCATTACGAACAATATTTTCATTTTTAATTATAGGTTTTTTCGATTATGTATGTACAAATTAATTTTAATTATTTTATTAATTTAGTGTATTTAATTAATTTAATTAATTTTTTTTCAATTAATATTAATAATATTTTTGAATTTAATTTTTTTTTTAAATTAATTTTTCACTTAGACGACGGAGATTAATGTCTCCGTCGTCTAAGTCCCAACATGGGCCACGGAGAAGCTAACAATCTCCGTGGCCCAGGTGGTGACTTAGACGACGGAGACATTAATCTCCGTCGTCTAGGTAACCACCTGGGCCACGGAGAAGCTAACAATCTCCGTGGCCCATGTAGGGACTTAGACGACGGAGATTAATGTCTCCGTCGTCTAAGTCACCACCTGGGCCACGGAGATTGTTAGCTTCTCCGTGGCCCATGTAGGGACTTAGACGACGGAGACATTAATCTCCGTCGTCTAAGTCACCACCTGGGCCACGGAGAAGCTAACAATCTCCGTGGCCCAGGTGGTGACTTAGACGACGGAGACATTAATCTCCGTCGTCTAAGTCACCACCTGGGCCACGGACGTTCTCCGCGGTCCAAGTGAACTTGGACGACGGAGATTAAATTCTCCGTCGTCTAAGTACTTAGACGACAGCACTTGGAGCACGTACCTTGGACGACGGATTTTCCGTCGTCCAAGTACTTAGACGACGGAGATAGGCACTTAGACGACGGAAATTCTCCGTCGTCTAAGTCACTTTTTCTTGTAGTGCTAACAAATTACAAAAATACTCTGTAAAATTTGCAAATCAGACCCTAAATATTTTCTATAAATACTACATCATTTCATTAACCTCTCACACCAATTTGTGCACAACAAATTTATCATCTCCCCCATTCCAATCTCTCTTTCCTTTGTATTTTTTTGGCAACTAAATGGCCACTTGGCTTCCTTCGGAGGATTTACAATTGTGCATTTCTTATGTTCGTCATAGTGTGGATCCTCTACCCGGCAACAAGCAAAGGACCGACAAATTGTGGGAAAAAGTCTATGGCGATTATTCAGAAAATTGGGAGATCGATTGGTCATGGTGAATCAAGCAAGGAAGCCAGGACCCAAATCGCAATTTCATCTCGTTTTACTAAGTTGAGACCAATTTTGAAAAGTTGGGGTGATGCTCTTGCTTATGCACAAAGGAATCCACAATCCGGTACAAATTTGCATGATGAGGTAACAACTCCTTATAATTTTGGCATCTCCATTTTGTTTGATTTATTTAAATAAATGTTGTCATCTCCATTTTATGTAATATTATTGTGACATAAATTCGTATATTTTTTGTAGCTAAGAAAAGCTCAATCATGGTATGTGGCACAAAAGAAGAAAGAGTTTACAAAGTTTGAATGTTGGGAAGTGGTGAAGAACCATCCTTATTTTAGGTTCATCCAAACTACAACTCCACCTTCTTCATTTCCATTCGAAGGTACTCCCGTTTGCGAAATGTCTCCCACAATCGATTTGGATGAGAATGAAGAGGTTTTAACACCGCAAAACAACCCCTAAGGTCCCTCTAGTCCGATTAGACCAATGGGAGTGAAGGCGGAAGAAAGGAAAAAGAGAAGAAAAAAAAGGATGACTCCTACAAATGAGGTACGCGATGAGGTTTTAAAATGCATTGTGACAAATCAAAATATTTGGCTCTCCGGCCAAAAATCAAATGATGATAGTGCGCTTGCTTTACACAAAGAGACACTCGCCCTCCAACGCGAGGACTTCAATTTGAGGGCTTTAGCCGAAGAAACGAGGATCATGACAATGGATATGAATGCTTTGACCCCAAACACAAAGAGGTATTTCTCGAAGAGGAAAGTGGACATCCTTAAGAAAGTGGATGACAATGAAGGGGAAGATAGCACTGCAACATTTTCAAACTGTTATCGCCCGCTTAATTTTAGTGATTAGTTTAAGTAGTTTGTCTTCATAATAAATCTAGGCTTGGCTTGTCATTATGTAATTTTAATTTTCAAGAAATAAAAACGTTGATTTCTTTATTGAGATAAAATTCAAACACACAACAACAAAAAAATACATTAAATTCAAACAACATGAAATCCAAACACACAAAATTCAAACACACATAATGCAAACACATTAAATAAAAACAACATATTTAGATATGTTCACCGGTTTCAATAAACCAATTGTGTTTCACCAAGTCCTTCTGAAGCTCTCCATGGATATAAGCAGATTGGAGATCCACAACACGGTCGCGAAAACGTTCTTCATTCAGGCCATCTCTTCCAACTAGATCCAAAGGAACTCGATTACCTGAACCATCCACTGGCCCATCATAACACGCGAAGGCGTTGGCTGGGTTTTGTAGATCTTCTTCGTCGTTCTCCTCAAATTCGTCCTCCACAAATTCTTCTTCAACAATCATGTTGTGCATTATGATGCAAGCCAACATGATCATTTTTAATACCGATGTGTGGTGACACCGAGCTGCATGACGAATAATTCCCCAACGAGATTGTAAGATCCCAAAGCACCTCTCCACGTATTTGCGGTATGACTCCTGTTTTCTTGCGAACAACTTCTGTGGTAGCTCCTGGGGATTGGGAATTGTTTTGACAAACGAGGAGTACATCGGATATATTCCATCGGCTAGATAATAAGTGTTGTAGTACGTCATACCGTTGACTTTAAAACTCCGTTACAGACTTGTACCGGCAAGGAGCGAATCGAATATATCCGATTGGTGGAGCACGTTGATATCATTTTGTGCTTCAGGTACCCCGAAGAAGCTGTGTCATATCCACGTGTTATATGAAGCCACGACCTCTAAGATAATAGTGGGTCGTTTCTTCCGGCCCGAGAATGCCCATTGCCAAGTTGTTGGGCAGTTTTTCCATTCCCAGTGCATGCAGTCGATGCTTCCAATCATACCAGGGAATCCCCGAGACCTTCCCCTCCTTAGAAGTCGAGTGAGATTAGCTGCATTTGGAGCGTGGAGGTAAATGTCACCGTAAATCTCATACACTTGCCTGCACCACTTCTTTATGCATTCTAGTGTTGTTGAATCACCCATCTTTGTGATTTCAGCGCACTGATCTGCGGCTGAGCCGTACGCCAACATACGAAGAGCACCGGTCATCTTTTGTTGGAGAAGAAGGCCGAGCATTCCAGTGGCATCTGATCTTTGATGCCAAAATTGGTCGTGGTTGCAGAGATCCGTCATTATACGGTTGAATAAGTTCGTACTCATTATGTACCTCCAACGAAAGGTTTGCTCGTTGAAGATAGGGCGTTCGATGAAGTAATCTTCCATCAGATTCTGTCCCCTTGACTCCCTATGCCTTTCTTCATTTCGCCGGCGGCGAGGGGGTTCATCATCGAAAGATGTAGCTACCATGACCGCGTCAGTGACGAAGGCATTAGCAACTTCAGCATCTTGCTCACGTTGTTGTTGCCTCCTCGTGATAAAATTGTTCAAATCGAAAGGATTCATCTTACTGATGTGGGAATGTGAGAAAATATTTGAAGAAATGTGTGTACGCATAGAATAGCAAGTGAATTGGAGATGGTGTGAGAATACAATGATCAATTGCTGATTTTTATAGCCAAATTCAGATCATCTTATGTCTGAAGATGATGACACGTGGCATATTTTGATTGATCAGAAATCTTCTTCAATTATTCGAACAATAATGACACGTGAAGTGGACACGTGGCAGCCCGTGATTGATCGGAAATCTTCTTCAATTATTCGAACGATAATGACACGTAGAGTGGACACGTGGCAGCCCGTGATTGATCAGAAATCTTAGCGAAAATCTTCTTCAATTATTCGAACGATAACGACACGTGGAGTGGACACGTGGCAGCCCGTGTTTGAACGGAAATCTTATCGGAAATTTGGTTCAATTATTTAGACGTAACGTACTGTGGGAATGACACGTGTCTACTCGTCATTGGTCGAAAATCTTACCGGAAATATGGTCACATTATTTAAACTATAATGACACGTGTCGCCTATTTATTGGTTGAAAATCTTATCGAGAAATAAACTATTTAAATTTTATAAGTTATGAATAGTAATAAGAGGTGCTATTTTTTACACCGCTGCACGAAAAACAGAAACAGCACATTCTATTTGATGAATAGTGATAGCACCGAGGTGTTATCCCAACAGGAGGTGCTATATGGGTGAGCAATGACATATATAGTCTCGATCTGATCGTCAATTGACCATGGAAGTTCCACACCATTAATTTTTGGTTCCGAAAATTCCAATCCCAAACTAAAACTCAAATACTCCGGGCTTGACTTTGACCAGTTGGCGCCAATGGTCAAGCAACGAGTACACATTGGGAAGTGGGAAACAATTGGCCGTCCAGTCATATCATCATCGTCATCAATTTTATCTTCGACATGGACAAAGCCATATGCATTAAGCTTCTTCTACCTGCCTTCAATATCTCCCGAAATGATCGAAGCAAATCAGACACCGGGGTCCTACGCCCCATAACTATATTCAAACGTGCGATGAGAGATATTGCAGAGTTGAGTCGTCATATTCATGCACAGAGAGAGTTGCAAGTAGAGTAATAGGCTGGTAAGTGGTAACCGGTAAGGTCGACTCTGGCTGCAGCTAGTGGTACCCATGCATGCTTTCTATAGGCGACGACGACGCGATGACCCGGATTTTAGCGTAGTGTTATTGTCACCCAGTCTTTAACGCACAGAGAAGTTTAGATGGGAAACAGTTGACCAAAAAGTGAGAGTTTGGCAAAAAGATTTAGATCGAGAGGTTTGTGGTTTTAGACTTTTAGGGTTGCGGTATTCTTATTTATCTATCAATCTATGTGTCTTTCTAAACATAAAGCTCAGAACACCACTGGCCACTTTAGAACGTTGAAATTTTTTCATGCCTTCGTACTTGTTAGCCCACAACTTTGATTTGGATAAAGATGAAAGAAAATTCATGTGTACTAATTAAGGGATCAACATTAGGCAAACACAAGCATATACAATGCATGCATTCCCATTTCCCACAAGGTTACAACGTAGCTAGCCTTCACATTTGCATGAATGTTAGGTTGAAATCTCATTGCGGATAAGTCTAAATAATAGTTGCGGCCGCAGCTTTAATACCGTACCCCTCGATTTCTATCTAAGTCGTCTATTATATATTGTCCATGAATATATATGCATGGATTGTCTCTCTAGCGTAATATTATTATATGCAACAAGATAATGTATATACGTATAGAGAGGTCGAGGTCGAGCTAGCAGTCAGAAAGAGTGAGAATATAACCAAATGTCAACTGAGGAATCGAACATGATAATTGAGCAAGTTAAAAAGACCATCCATCCATGCATCCCGGCCGTTTATTATTAATATTAATATCATAAGTTCTTGCAACTCTCTCAGCCTGAAAGTATGGCGGATGATCATCGGCGTCAAACATGGTCCCAATCAAAGACGAAAGGTTTGATTCTGTGACATGATGATGCATGAGATATATGATCGAGCAACTAGGGGAGTTTAGCTGTCTCGTTCGTGAATCCATTGACCAAATATTTGTTTCAATATTTCCCCTAGTCAACCAACCAAGTTCTATAGAGAGTTTTAAATTTCACAAAAAAATATGAATACTTCGTCAACTATGTGCTATTGCTATCAAGGGACACCCAACAGATGCAGCAAGCCGGCACGGTTAACTTCCTCTTCCAGCCCTTAAGATAGGTCTGATAAAATAGATTTTGGTTGTTATAGAGTTATTGTCTTGTAACAGAAATATAAATAGTGGCGCTAAATAATGTATCAAAAACTGAAACAATTAGCTGGTCTCGTGGTTTTTCTTTAGTTCCTTATTTTTCTGGTTTACAAATTTCATCGCCATATATTTTAGCTTCAATGTAAACTACTCTATTGACTATTCTAGTATCAAATTCCTCATTGAGCATAAAAAAACTGCCAACTGATAAATATTCTATGCAGTGATCATTGGTGACAACTCTGATGATTACATTCGTTGAAACAGAAACACAAATTAATATAGTACAACCTTCCCTCCATATATCGGCATCACAAGGCCGGCAGGTATCCCATCATTTTATCTAATTATACTATGCATGATATTTATCGTCGAGACAACTCGTTCATATTCTATAGTTTATGCTAAGAAGACAGATATGAACGTTGAAGGGTATGCATTTTTATATACCAGCTAGAGCCATTTGAGTTGTATATATGCTAAAAATCGACCAAAGAAGTCTAGCGTACGTACCAACTAACTTGGATGCTCTTCAATTCTCATATGCATTGACTCGTTTAGATACTCTGGTTGCCAACAGCTACAATCGGCCAGGACCATTGAGCATTCAAGTGTGCATTTGACATTACTGAGGCAAGCTACCTAGCTAGGACCAAACATATCCCTCCCTAAAGTTCTCTGCAGGTAGCTAAGGACTTCAATGAAGATTTCAGTCAACTTCTTAGTGCTTACAGTATAACGGACAGTCTGGAAAAAGCTGATAGATATATAGTGAACACAGTTTACACTATATACTGTATACAGGCCCGGACCTGAATCTGCCCATGAGGCAACAGCCTCGGACCCAAAATGTTGAGGCCCATTTTTTTAATATATATGTATATATCAAATTTGGAATAATCTGAATATAATGCTATTTTTCTGTCCTCTCGTATCGTTTCTGACGTTTCACGATTTCACGTGTCCAAGGCACAGATCGAGAAGCTCAAACGATCGTTATGCCAAAGAAATCTAAAGGTTTTGGCACAAAGTTCTCTCCTTTGTGGTTGGCTTATTCAATGATTTGTTCAGTCTCTCTTGCACTCTCTCCCTTTCATTCTATTTCTCTCTCTCTCTCTCGACTTTTGAAGTTTTGATCTCTGAATGTCTCAGCATCTTTGTTGGTCAGTTGGTGGCTTGGTGATTGATCAATGAGTAGATTGTAATCTTTCGTTTTAGATTTAGTTGTGTGGATTTACATCGACTTATTCCGATAATCTAAACAATGAATCATCTTTATTTGTTGTTTGAATCATCTATTGTGCTGTTTATTCAATTTTTATTGGTTAAGCTAATTGTTGGGTGCTTATAGATTGCAATTCATAGAATAATATAACGCATAGACGACATAGCTATAATTTTTCGTACTGGGTTTCTTGGATTCTCAGTTGAAGTTACTTTGCTTTTTGTGTACTGGGATTCTGGGCTTCTTCAAAGTACAAGGAAGCTGAATTCTACTTGGAATTGGAGTACTTTGTGGGAGACTGGGAGTAGTAATTTCAAAGCTAAACTGGGCTGTGTGGATTTGAAGTACAAAAGAATCTGAGGATTTCAAGTTTATGTTATATCTTGAGTACTGCAAGAATACGGTTGTGGTTATTTTCAATTAAGCCAACCTATGTTGTGTCCCAGCTAAAATCTGTGTGTCACTGCACTGTTTTGATTTCGTTGCTCGGTGACTTTGCATTGTTTTTGTATGCTTTGTTTCTTTAAGTTAGGTAATATGAATATAGTCGTTGTCAAATTTGTTTTCCCTCAATATTACCGTTAAACTTAGAGGCCCCGTTTGTTTTAGCCCGTCTCAAGTCCCAAAATCTCAGGTCTGGCCCTGTATATAATAATAACATTTTGTGGCACCAAAAGTCCCCAAGTTGATCATTATAACTCATTCCCAGCTCAATTTTGCTGCATCCAAAGCCAACTTGAGATTTTCCATTCATACAAGACGAGAATTGAGCTCAGCAAGATGAGTAAGTTATCCAATTAAATCACATGTTGACCATAAGATAATGTAAACCTTTGAAGACAATTCTGCGTAGTGTGTGATAACTTAGATCTTCTTCTATATTTTGTATATCTCTAGCTACAGTAATACCATGCAAACGTCTACTGGCCGTTCTTATTTTTAATGTGGAATTACATATGTTAATTATAAACAAAGAGTACTTAACTCCACCTACAAGTTACGTCAAACAACAATGCAAATAAATATGTAGACAAACATGACAATCAGCTAGTGAGCTAGAGAAACCAACGCATAAATTGAACACATATGATGATTACCTCTACCAATTCAGTCTGTTAGTCTTTGCCTTGTTATTCTCTCCGGAGAGTCATCGTTACGCCTTCTTTTGTGAAATGGGACGTCTGTTTGTGCAATAATGTATGTCTGGCTAGTAAAGCTTGCAGATACAGTCCGTTTCATTTGAAGCATCTCCCGGAAAGTGTCCTCATTACCATATTGCACCTCAAACTCCTTCCATTTGTTCGAGAAGTCGGCATCACATTGTGGATTCAAAAACTTTGAAGCATATACATAAAATCCTCGAGCACGATCAATCTGGCCCAAGCTCACCTCAAGCTCAACATACTTCAAACACATTGTCTTGACATCCTCGTGTGGGAGATCAGATTCTATTGCATTCACAGATATCTCCCTAGTCTTTGAGATCCCATATATTTCAGCTGCACGGCAGATATAGATTTCATATATGCTCAACTTGTCATAGTCTGGAACAGCCTCGATTGCTTCACAATAGACCTTCATGGCCCTCTTAGCTAGACCATAATCCTCCTCTAGCTTTGCATTTTGAAGATAGAAAGGTTTCTTTTCCTCAAATAGTCCTCTTGCGCTTTCCACTTTCGAATTCCCATATCTCTTGAAAAACTTAAAGAGATATATAACCCATATGTCTTTGACATGCGGGTACTTGAACATTTGTGTACCCTTGTCAAACACTTTGAATGAATCTTCGAAATACTCATGCTCTTCCAAGAGGTATGCAGTTGATTATAGTTTGAGTTGTGGATATTCCAAGATCAATCATTCTCTCGTAGGCTGCCTTAGTTGACTCTAATGTACCAAAGCTCTCCTCCAAGTCTACATATAAACTCCAGAGTCTCAACGACTTATACTGCTTCATCTGAACCGGTTCATTACCACCACCCTCCACCACTCTGTGTTTAACCTCAGCCTACGGCTCTCCGAGGTAGCCACACTCATCATTTGCAATGCTTTTTCCGTGTTCTTGTTCCTCATCTCCATCTCTGCCCATTCACACCACACGCTAGCCAAATGATCCACAGTCTTGTAGTTAACTTGCACCGCTTTCTCAAATATTACTCCGCATTTGTAATATCTCCGTGAGTTTCATATAGCTTAGCAAAGGCAACCCACAATGTATGAGGCTTCCCCACCGCCAGCATTGGATCCACAGTCTTCACAGCCTGAGTGTAAGTAAGTATGTGTTTGGTATGATTATTCTCAAAAAGCTTCACTCTCCGGTGCCACTGCTCTACATTATTCGGATTCGATCTGTCTCAAAACAACACTACTCGCAAGCTCCGGTCTTCTATCCATAAGTTGATCCAAACGCACAAGCCTCAAATCTACATTTTATCATCACGTAGCCCAAACCCTAGGAGTATCTTCCTCTCAAACTCAGCCAAAGACAACTCCAAATTGGTCCGAACATCATCATCAACTTCTTCCTCTTCGTCCTCGTCATCTTCCAAATACTCCCATCTTAACCGTGAGACAAGTCTCCTCAAACTGAGTATACGCATCGAATATCAAACTAAAATCCCCAACGGTCACCCCGGTCTGCGTGCCTTCCTCGAAAACATCCCTAGCCTTCTCGTGCATGCTCATCTGAATGTAGTACTCTGCCAGCGAAATCTACAGCCTATAAGCTTCATCCTTAAACATCCTAATCCCTTCTCGAATAATACCATCTACATTAAGCCCTGAAATTTCAATAGCATTCTTGGTAAGCAAGTCACACAGCTCTAACCAAAGCATTTTCTTCGTCTTCCCTTTACTAGAATTAAACTGATCATCATTCAACATCGAAGTTAATCTCTCCGCCGCCTCTTGATAAAGGTTAGAATCAACCAAGAAGCTAATGTAGTCTTAAACGTGAGAAGGGTCAAAATTTAAGTACCTATGATAAACCCTAATTTTGGTCTGCACCGGAATCTCCTTCATGGCAACGAAGGCCATGTAGAGCTTCCAAACGCGGTCGTGTTGGTGAACGGGGAGAGCACTCAGAGCTCTATCGAAAGTCCGGAGAGTCCTTGTTAGGAGCTGTTGGTCCATGAGGCTCTGCAAATACATGAGCCAAATACGTGGCATCTAGTGCATGGTAACTAGGGCTCTTTCGAAAGTGTTGCTCAGGTCTTCATACTCAGGGTCGTAGATCGGAGAATTACCAGCGAGTTCTTGGCGTTTGAGAAGATAAGCGTGCCAGAGCTTGTAGCTTCCGGGGAGGGCATCGAGGGCTCGCTCGTAGATCATTCTTCACTTGTTGAGCGGAGATTCGGATAAGGTTGTTAGGTAATTAACGACACCATGACTTGAGGCTGTTGGGGTTTCGGAGAAGATCTTCTTCGTAGTAGAGATAGTTTTGTGAGGTGTATAGGTCTTCAGAGATTGACATGAAGAAAAGTTGCAGAGATTGGGAATCGTTTTAGGGAATTTCAACCTAGAATGTAACGTGTTTTATACACAAGGAAAAATATTCTAAATACAATAAAGATGGAGGAAAATTCAGAGTAATTATTTAACAAAGAGGATTACATTCCTAATTGGGCCGGGAAACATTGATGACCTTATTCGAGCTGGACCATATTTTGATCTCCGATCCAAAGTAACAGTACTACGTACGATCCGAGTTGTTTTCTGGTTCCTGGTTAGTTTATGTTCTTAATCCTAGTTGGTCCCTAAATTTGATTCAATGCATGCTTTGTCTCTATAAGTAGAAAATATTAAGAACATTCAGAGAGAGAGAGAAAATTAAAACAGCCTATCCCCCTGGTGCCCTAATTGAGTTGGAATAGTTTAAAAGCAATGGCAGATCAATGAAGAACTCCATTGAAGAAGCTTAAGCAACCCGAAAAGAGAAGTTATTGAGGAAGGGCTTAGAGAGGAAGGGAAGCTTGTTCGACGAGCTCTACCAAAGTTTGATGACCCTATTGGTGAAGTGGTTTCTCAATCAGAGAAGAACAATGACCCACTTAAGAATCTGGTGCCTAAAAAACCACACTTAGAGCTTCATAGAGATGTGTAAAAGAGGCTTGCAAAGCTCGAAAGACAAACGCAAATTGCGTTGTGTAAACTTGCGGAGCAAGAAAGGATGAACCGAGAGAATGAAGATGGATAAATGGAGCAAGCTAGAGACTAGAGACTAGATTGAGTAAATTCTTTTTACACTGTACCAAGATTGAACCCAAGAAGCATCATTTTTTTTTTCCTTCTCATGTTTAAGTTTAACAATCCCACTGTTTTATGACTTGTCAATTACAATTCAAGCTGAGTTATATACTTATCTGCCATCCCATTGTAATTCTTTCATACTTTCGTTTAACAGAGTCCATCATGGTCGAACAGATTCGAGCCCATATTTTGCTTTATGCAAATATAAATGGGATCAAATCCTGTTTGTCATATGCCATAACTCTTCATGTTTGCCAGGTATAGACTATTGAAGCCCAGTTAGCCCACAAAGATAAACTCATGCAACCATGGCTAATTGGCTACACAGCCCGCCCCCATTGACTCCCGACGAGCTGAAACTCCACGACAAACCCAAAAGAAAGATTCAGACTTTATCTCACAACGAATTGTCATCTCAAATATGAGAAACATACGAACAAACAATGCAAAGAAAGAAAGATTGAAACTTTCTTTCACAACGAATTGTAATCTGAAATAGGAGAAACATATGCCAAGAACCTTTCATGGTCCATATGTACGTCCCATATCACTCAGTAGGCCTACTTGCTACATGTCCAACTCCATCATGTCCCCCCTCCATCGTCAAACAAGGCCAATTCTCATCTCTAGCTTTGTAACCATCCCTTTCTAATCTCACCAATACCACACTTCTATTTTCTTTGTAATCGAGATTACACAGAGATTTCAATCTTCAAAACTTCGCTGCGTCAATGTACTAATATGTGATAGTGGATCTTGTTAGACTAATTTGGAAATGACGGTTATATTCTACTTCACATTTCATACTTGGTAACTTCAAAGGCCTCAACTGTGGAGTAATTTCGGTCAATAATAAAAATGAAATGTGCATAATGCTGAATTGCTGAAACATGCATGCATAGTGTCATCGTCTTCACTAGAGAATTGACAGTAGAGACAATGGAAGATAAGGACAAACCAATACAGAGAGAAACTTCATCCATCACTATCCTCCATGTCCACAGATGAAGCAGACCTTGTTGCCCCTACTCACATGCCCATATATTCATGGCTTTCCCATGTGCCATCTCCTAAACAACACAAGCACAATATTTATACAACGCTCTTTGTATATCCCCATATGACTTGAATAAATGCACTTGCATTCTTTCCAATCATTCATTCCCTGGCAGATTAGTATCTTGTAGCAAATAGTTTAATGAAGAATCTCTAATTGTACTAGCTGCTCAAAAAGCCGTCATTGTAAGTGGGACAATTGTAATTAATATAATGGAAGTTGATTTTGATTCCAGTTTGAGATTCTTCAGAGAGAGCTAGAACCTGGAAAAATGAACCCTTATGCAGATATACAATTTCTATAAACAAAAAGTGCAAGCAAATTGTTTGATGTATTCAAGAATGCCATATTCCACTTAACATAGTTCTAAATCTGTTTGTAGACAACTTCTTGACAAGTCTCTTGGCATCAGTAACTTCTGCTTCTGCAAGTTTCTCAATGTTTTTCAAGTACCCAGAATGTGCAATTTTTCTTCTCCCACTGTTGCAACTTGTCAATGACATTAAAATGGAGAACAAGAACTTCTTGTTACCTGCATTTAGCTGGTCCGGGTCAAACCGCTGCAGTAGAAGTCCTATGTTCCGATCATCCTGCACGAAACGTTTTCGGTTCTTGGGGATCAAAACCATGCTTGACAGTGCCTCGGCTGCCATTTCTCGAACCTCAAAAGATTTTGAGTCAAGAAACTTCACCAGCTCCGTCATAAAATCCGCATCCCCCATTGCGCTCTTAGCCTCCTCCGAGACCTCACACAGCCTAATCGCCACTTTCAACGCCAATTCCTGACTCGAAACCTCCCCATTCCTCAAAATGTACATCAACTGCTCCACAAACCCATACTTGATCAACACCCCAACAGTAGTACTGCAACAAAAACACAAATTCTCAATCACCCTCAACGCAATCTCCCTCACTCTGCAACAACTCTCGGATCTATTCTCCGTAACGCAGAGCAACAACGCCCTAATCCCGCCTTCCCTGACCACCAAACTCCTCACCCCTTCATCCCCATAAGCCACATTTTGCAAACACTCAAGGGCATTGATCTGCAATGCCTCCTCTTTCGACCTCACCAATCTCACGAAAATCCCAACAGCTCCTTCATCCACCATGAACCTCTTTATCTCTTCAACCCCAACAAGATTCTTCAACACTCCACAAGCTGAACTCACCAACCCAACTGAGCTAGCCTCATTCTCACACACCTTAAGCAAAACCGAGACTCCTCCATGAGCCGAAATCGACCACCCATTATCAGCATTCTCAGTCAATCTCTCTAAACACATAGCAGCTCCTTCTCTCCCAATTTCACTACCACTCTCCAACACCCGAATCAACGGCGCTATAACTCCGGCGCCGACCAAAATACCTCTATACAAATCAAACCCAGAAATCAAAGACATAATCTGTACAGACCCATCTTGAATCTCCACCTCATTATCACAATCAAGAAACCCAATCAAGAAACCCACAACCTCACTCTGCTCCACGACAATCTTCACATACTTCTCCTCCTCAAAAACCGAGTCTTGCAAATTCTTCAAAGCTTGAATCTTCATATCCACGTCGCCGATTCTCATTCTGGTTATCAAGTCCCTGACGTAAAACCTGACGTCATCTCTACACGCGCCGGTGGCGGGCTTGGAGACGACGACGGCGAGGCTGCGGTGGACGGCGTCGGCGGCGTAAAAAGCGGCGAGGTTTGTGGAGTGGTGGTCGAGCTTTGCAGCGAGTTTGTCGAGGTCGCTCTGCATAAGTAACTTGCCGCTGTAAGACAGATCGACGCAGCGTTTGGCGAGGTCGTGACACTCTGTAATTGTAGCCAAGGTGTTCGACAAAATGCCTAAGAGAGTTTCAGGGACGACGGCTTTTTCGTCGGAGGAGGAGTTGCTGCAGTTTTCGATGGCGGAAAGGTTGGAGTTTAAGTCTTCGAGCTTTTGGGTGATGGTCTTCCATTTCGCGGCGAAGATTTTGATGGAGAAAGTGAGAGATATCAGGGACGATATGGACTGAATTGCTCGCTGGAGAGTTGATGATGATGAAGATGATGAGACTTGTTCTTGTTCTTTTTGACCCATTGTGGTGGGTTTTTACTTTTTAGTGGTTTTGGGGAGGACCCATTTGACCGGGAGGAGAATATTCCGGCGAGAAGTGGTCGGAAAATTTTGAAGTGAAGAGAAATGAGGAGGAATCTGAGTGAAGTCTTTAGCTATTTAGGGTGGCTTCTGGTTCTTTTGGGGTTTGCTAGGATTATTACTGATCTCTGGTTTGATCCACTCAAGTGGAATTTTAGAGGGTGAAATAACAGGGATGGCCTTTTTGAGTAATGTGCGAGAGCGATGTATGAGGAGTGTACTAAAGATGGGTTGTTTTGGTAAATTTGAGGCGGGGAGGAAGGGTACGTCCGTATGTCCAACTCAATCTGTTGGGAGGGTGACCCTACTCGTTTCTGCTATACTCTCTATGGTTTTTCAGTTGTTATGCTAAATTTTTAACGGTAAATGCTATAAAAGAAGAAATATATAAAAGAAGAAAATCAAGGTAATTAATTTTTAACGTTCCTGAATCCACATGATTATTTGGGATTATAGATTTATAGACGATATATGTGATCATGTTTCCGGTTTTTAACTAATTGAGGTGTTGTTGTAGAATAAAATAAATACGTATAAGAATTGATTTGAAATTGTCTTTTATTTATCGATAGATGATCTTAAATAAGTATTACAATTTATTATATTCAATATCCCTATAAATCAATATTGAGAAAATATCTATTTTTATACTAATAGAATAAGACACACACCATGATACAGAGAATATTATTTCCTTAAACACTCCATCTTATGTCATGATCCTAATGGATGATGCATAACATGTTGTCTCACTAAAAATCTTGTCAATGCAAGCAAACAAAAACCTCTTGGGTAAAAATAAAATTTTGGTCTAACGGAAAAATAGTGCAACACATCAGTAACAAAGACGACCACATGTGATGTAGACTCTCCCTGGGGTCAACGAAATGAACTCCCCATAATCAGTAACTCAATATTAGAGTCCAGACAATCTTTGCATTCCAATGCGTCTCACATGCTTTGCAAATGTAGATTTTAGTAAAGACTTGGTGAGCAAGTTTGCAATATTATTCACCATACCAATTATGATTCACACGGATAATCAATAACCGCTGTTGTTGCTGATTGTAGAAGTATTTTGGTGAAAAGATTTAAGTATGACCACCCTTAATGTAGCCTAACTTTATTTGTTCTTTGCAAACCGCATTATCCTTAAATATGCAAGTTGGTGTTGTATTAATAGATGATAATCCACTATACCCTCGAATATGGTGTATTGTTGTCCTAAACCAGACACAATCATTAACCGCTTCATGCGAAGCTATAATCTAAGAATGATTCGAGGAAATAGCAATAAATGTTTGCTTTGTAGATCTCCAAGAAATTGCCATGTTTTCTATAATGAATACATAACCAGTTTGGGAACGTCATTTGTGTAGGTGAGAGAGATACCTAATATCCGCAAAACCAACCAAGATATCACAAGGTATCTCTGAATATGGGACCGCGTTGAGTAGGTACAATGCTTGCAACCTATGTAACCTTCAACGGGTCGAAGGTATATATCGACGAGTCAAGAGACACGTTCTATCTAATTTTAGAAGCTATTATGCAACGAGTCGAGCTTCATGTTCGACGGTTGAACTGGACAGAACCAGAAAGCTGTGTTTCAACCATTCCTTTCACCAAAATTTCAAGTTTCTCTTTTGTTTCTTTGTAGGGAAAGAATAAGCTCAAGTCAATAGTTTTCTTCAAGTATAAGAAGATATGCTATACAACATTCCAATGACTTTGCGTTGGCGTAGATCGAAAAGGCAATGTCATGGATGTGTGCATCAAGCTATATATAACCAAGCTCCAACTGCACTAAGATATGTAACCTCAACTCCAGAGGTTTCTTACCATCATCATTCCAATAAAATTGATCCTTTTGGGTTCCAGAGAGCAAACAACCATTGGTGTGCTAAAATGATGTGCTTTGTCCAGTGCCTGATTTAGACATAAGCAGACTGGTGAATAAGTATTCCACCAACTCGATGTACCATCTCTAAAACCAAGATAAAATCGCGTCCTACCAAGATTTGTCATCTCAAACAACTTGTTCATGTAGTGAACACGCATGGGCATAACTTATCATTCTTGCATCCCTTCCCAATCAAGTAGTCACTTAGAATAGTGAACATCTCAATTTGAACACATGGGCACTCTGTGGTTTAGAGTTGCTTGAATTGGGTATAACCATGTCAATTCGCACTCATGTATATTTATTAATCAAGATCCCCATAGAGATATATAACCACATTCATTTGTTACATACTCAGTTTTTCGGACACTACCAAACTGATAAGGTAGCAGAAAGTAATGATGTTCATAACTAAAGAATACATCTCCTCATAATCAATACTAGGGCGTCGAGAAAATCCTTGCGCCATAAGTTCTTCTCATTGTGGTTCCAAACAAAGACTCATTTGTGTCTAACCGGCTTACTATTCAATGGTCATATCACTACTATACCGAAAATATACCATTTATAAGAGAGCCTAGTTCAGCCTAGATTGCAACTTTTTATATCGGTCAATCTTCTCTACGTTAACCGTTGACAATCCGTAAGAGAACAATGTTCCACTTCATCGTCGTCAATTCCTGAGTGACGAGATAAGTAAATGCATCATCAACGAACCTGGAAGAACCATCTATAATATCGCTAGCATTTGTTTAACTTGGTGAGATTTCTTTGTTTACTGACATCGTCATTGACTATGAGGCATCCTCCAGTATTTAACTTCTAAATACAGTTGCAGTCAGAAACAATCTCACGTGTTGATGATGAACGGTTGTGCCTTGATGGCTTACTTTTTTACTGACAACTCATTAGAGGATCTTGACCAACGCTACACCGCCACTATGAGCAAGAGAAACGCTATGTTGCCCGGGTGTTCAATTAACTTGCCCAATTCCAAGGACTTTGAACCTTACAGGATTTGCATCAGGTATAACCGATCTTGTCACTTTCATGATATCAATAAAGGAGTCTGGCATCAAATCTGCTACTTTCTGAAGATCAAGACTACATTGCAGTTCAATCTCACACTAAGATGTGTGGAGATCATGATGAGATATAGTGGAGACATACCACGTCAATTTTTGATGTTTAACTAGAATGAAACTATTTCTATCTCCCCCCAACAGTGGGAAGTATGTCTCATCAAAGTGACATTCTGCAAAATAAGCAGTAAAGAGATCTCATGTCAAAGATCCTAAATATGGGACAATCGTTGGAGAATCATAACTAACATGAATGCATAATTTTTGTTGATGACCCATTCTTATACGTAGTGGAAATGTAATAGGCACATGTATCGCACAACTAGAGATGCGTAGATGTGAGATATCATGCTCATATCCAGTTACTAAATGGTACGCAATGAATGGTTGACGGGTTATGGATCTTAATCGAATAAGCATAGCTACATATAACATTGCATATCCCCAAGCAGATACCGATAAAATGATATGCATTACCATTGTGCTGGCCACAAGCTGTAACCGCTTAATTTGTGCTTCTGCTAGACCGTTTTGTGAATGAACATGAGGGACGAGATGTTCAACTTCAATCCCAATTGACATGTAATAATCATCAAAATATTTTGATTTAACTCTCTTGCATGATCCAATCTAATAGACCTGATTGGATTGTCTAGGTGGTGAGCCCGAACCTTAATAATCTGTGCTAGAAATTTGGTAAATGCAACATACCATGTGGATTGCAAGGACGTGTGACCTATACGTCGATACAGCAATCAAAACCATATATAAATAGCCTGTATACCGGTTTGATTGGTTCACAAATATATTCTTTGGAATCTGTGGAGGAATGGAAGTCATGTCTATAACAAAAGACGGTCATGTATGCCAACAATATTATAGACATGAACAAGCTTTGCAAACCGAGCGATATGCATTGAATTTTGCCATAAAGGCATCCGATGGGAAAATGCACGAGATTGTATTGTGCTCATCTTGGAGACCAAGCCTAAACCGAGTGGATTAATCTCACTCCCCATCATCTAAACCGATGGTTATAGATATTCTCACATGCTTCTTGGCTTTTAAAAACCGATGACCATGAGAATTTCTCAATATCTTGATCATCATAATGCAAAATCTTATATAAGGCAGAGTTACATACATAGTAGTAGAAGTGATTGCATTGGATTCAATTATCCAAACTGTAGTAAGATATAAAACTACTACAAATCTTCATAAACTTCTTCAGGTTACGCCGTTGACAATGTTCTATGGAGATTACACACAAATATTTTTTCCATTCTCACAATATTATTCCAAGAGAAAAATTGTTGGCACAAAAGTTTTCAATACTTAACATGATTCGATTAGAGTGCTAATTATAGTAACATCAAATAACCAATGTATAACAGCATCTGACCGGTCAAAATGACCATTGTAGATTAAGTTTCATGGCATGACAAAAATCGATATAAAACCAAATATGGTGCAAATTTTCAGGTTGATTGAATTTTTTTTCTAAACCTTTATTTGTCAATAAAATCGATGTAAAACACATCAAATACACCAATCTCGGGTGACATCATCGACGGGTCAAGAAGAACCACTTGATGGGTCGAAGAAACTCAAAATAAATTTTGATTTTTTGATAACGATTTTGGACGGGTCAAAATTGAATTTTTTTGTCACAGTGACTTACCTTCGATAGGTCGAAGTAAAACTTAAAACCATTTCTAATTTTCGATATCTTTTTCGATGGGTCGAAGGAAATTTTTGACAGGTCAAAATTGTGACAATTTGGAGACAAAAACGTGCATTCGATGGGTCTAGGATATCTTTTGACGGGTCAAAAATGTGATTTAGTGTACTGGACGACTACATTGGACAGATCGAATGAAAACCAAGCAAAAATTTTGACGGGTTGAAAAGTGCCAAAACTGTTCCAGAGTGTGACATTCGACGGGTCAAAAATCTCCAAAATCAAATCATCCTCTGTTTTGTCTCGTTTCTATGTTATTTTGGAGTTAGAGTTCCATAGAGCAATGTATAAATCGAACCATTAAATTGATATGAAGTTGTATAATAATTCTTAACACTTTCAAATACTAAAAGGAAGAAATTTTATTACTTTGCTAATCATCAAAAATTTACATCAAATGATTGTTCTTATTCAATAACCATGACTACAACTAGAGTCAAAAACAAAACTAAACTTGATTACATAGCAGAGACATGAATCTAATACATAGACTAACTAAAAACTGAAGTCTCAAGACTTGCTCTGATGTCATCTATTACAATTAGATTGGCTTCACCGCAATCTTCCATCTCAAAGTCTTCGGTATAGTAGGTCTCATGCTCCAAATATTGTTAGAACTTCTTATAGGCATTTATAACATCCTTGGGTATACGAAATTGTTTGTGCATATGCTTGGTAGAATCACACCAATAAGTAGGTGACAAACTAGAATGAGCAGACCGAGAGGAACCTGCATCATTCCTGGAACCAAAATTATGCATATTTTGGCAGTTGTCTTGGCAAGTCCAAGTCAAGTTTCGACTTTGTCCTCATCTACCACGATTTTTTTCATGTCCTTTTCTACCACCACGATTGGTGTAAAGCTCAGAATGACCATTCTGCTTGTCCTTACATGCCTCTCCACCGGTGTTATAAGTTTCATGGACTGACCTAACAATGTTATGGAGAAGGATCTCGTGATGTCTTTCTTTTTTGGCCAGCACACTCATGAGATCACTAAATGATCTAAGTCTTTCTTGCTTATAATCAATGCGATACTGATGTGCAAATGTGTCCATAGAAGTAGGGAAAGTGCTCAAAGACTTCTCGATCAAAACTTGGTCGGTCTTTACAACACCACAAATGGCAAGCTCAAATGGTAGCTCTAGCATATCCTGATAAAAATCATTGATCTTAGGATAATCCAATAACCGGATTCTATCTCATCTTTCTATGAGCTCTGGAAGTTGTGCATCATGTACATTGTTAAACCGTTCTTATAAAGTTACCCATAAATTCGCGGGGTCATTCTTTAACAAACTGTCTCCTGAGAAACATGAGAGCTTGAGTTTTTTGAGCTAGTATGTCCTCGTTGTCTGCAGTGTCAGTGGTAGTGGTTAGATGGTATCAATGAGACGTTTATCGAGGAGAGTATTCCTCACATCAGATACCCATTTAAGGTATTCTGCTCCTTGAATATCAAGGATATCAAACTCTGGCCTTGCCGGCTCAGTCATCTACAAAAGACAAGAGATGTAATTAGTTTACCGATTGAAAAACCACGATCACTAATATCTGGGAATAAGAAACATGATCCATGATGTTTGGTCACAAAAATCAATGCAAAACAGGTAGCTACATACCACTCCCCAGAAAACCGTGACTGTCAATAATCACAAATATCGAATTCCCTTTTGTTTAATGTGAAATCAAAATTAACTGTGATATTCACTAATAATCGTGACTCCCCCAAGATCGTCACTATACTTAAACTTTGAGGAAGAGGTGATTAAATCGATCCTCTTCACTCATACCTGCATTAATCCATAGGAACTAGAGGCATATAATAATTCACGGTATTTAAAACCTAAATCTAGACCTAGATCTAGCGTATTGCGGTAATTAAATTTTTTACAAGCTAATTCTAAATCGAAGAAGGTTAGTCAATTCACCTCGAGGGTGTTATGCTCGGTATGAAAACTTCGTTGAAAGAAGTTTGAAGCAAAAGGCAAAGATCCACAAAATCCGTCGGTGGAGAAATCTGGTGTCGGTGATCGGTGGCAGCGGTGATTCTGTCAAGGAGGGAGGCCGGCGGTGGAGCTTTGGGTGTTTTAGGGGTTTAGAGTTTATTTTTTTAGGGTTTGGGTTGGTTATCAACTCAAGAAATGCTGATAACGTATTAAAGGATAAAATAAATATGCATAAGATATAATTTGAAACTGTCATTTATTCATTGATAGATGACTTTAAATAGACATTACAATATGTTATATTCAATATCCCTATAAATCAAGAATTGAGATAATATCTATTTCTACGCTGATTAGACACACACAAAGATACTAGGAATATTATTTCCTTAAACATGTGTGAATTATTGTGTAATGTTAAGTACATATGATGATGTGATAATGATGCATAATTTCCATGATAATTCAAAATCGGAAAGGGATTATCTCAATGTTGGGGAGGCAAAGCTTCAAAGCAATGCTTACATTATGTAACGGATTATTCTACTATTGTTTTAGGTGACTTTGTAGTGGAGTTGGAACCATCTAAATTGTATGATGTAAACTATTTAACCACATTTTTCAGAAGTTCCAAACTCTCAATTGTCAATATCAAGTGGGTCAGTTTGCATCTCTAGCCTACTTCAAGATATAATACTTAACGTCTAAACCTACCCGTTCCTATTGTTAACTATTCTGTTATCAATGATTTTCCCTTGCGTTTTGAAATATTTGATGGTGAGTTGTACTCCAAAAGTAAAGTTTATACCGTGATCATTGAGGATTGAGGGTAATGAGGTTCGAACCATCAACTTATCATAGCATTATAGACCATCCTATCCGGCCAGGTTAACACTTTCATCTCCAAGTTGAATTTGCTGCATTTCGTGGTAGTGATACTTGTACACAGTCAAAAGCCACACTTCAGACATATTGCTCATCCATGAAAGTACGGAGAAAATGGGAAAAGTTTGCTATGAGAACACGAGTAAAAGATTGGTATGCCCAGAAAATTTCTGCCTTTCAACTTTCTTGAATATCACTTTCAACAAATCACATTAATTAACTTAATACAAAATAACAAATAACAAATCACATTAATTAACTTAATTAATTACGAGATGATATTACATGCTTCTCTTGCTTTGTATTTTGATAGTTCTGACTTACTTGTATTAAGGGTCACTCATTATAGCGTTCGGTTCTTCTTTATTGTGTATTTGAACTTGATTATGAGGTAAGTAGGAATAAGAAAGAGACAGATTAAGCATTCATATAGACTAGCTAATACATACTATATAGTGTGAGGTTGTTAAGGTTATGGACCACGATTACAAAGGGGAGCCTTCTTTGGTTAACCAAGTGATCGTAAAGGAAGAAAAAAGGTAGCTTTCGATAGCATGGGGATGACACAACTCCCACCCGTACCATGTGAACTTTGGAGAGAAGAAGAAGAAGAAGAAGAAGCCCTTTGTTTGCGAAGGTGCCTTGAGCCAGCAGTCTTCTTCAAGTGGAGTCTAATTGATCACTATTTGTGTACACAAGCTGAAACTAAGTAAGGTTTGATTCTTGATCGAAAAAGGAGTAGAATCACTGTACTGAATTAGGGTTAAAGTTGGAGGAGCCTCAAAAAGAACAAAGTAGCAATTCTTTTTCTAAAGAGCATTGTCAAGAGTCGAGAATCGAGAAAAGCTTGAAAGATATTGTATATCACGTCCATTGACAATCCTTGTACAATAAGATAGAGATAGATAACCATAACCGGTCCCAAATTAAGAGTATTGTTAAATGTTATTGGCCCTTTAGATGACCAAACAGTCTCTAATACAGCTACTCCATCCCTTAATATAAATTGTTGAGCTTATAACAATATATAACAGATACTTGCAATTATTGAATCACAATTTGAAGTTATGTTTGCTTCATGATATTGATCAACCTAATTAAGTTACTAATGAAGATCTCTGTTTCATCATTCCTGGCAAAGTTGGAAGCCTGCACCAAACTCTAGAAGATGACAAACGAGATTGAATTAAAATCCGAATGTTCCATGATGTGGTCTAGTGCTGTAACCCTATTACATGACAAATGGGATATCATAATTTCTCCAAGTCATGGATTATTGCTCTGTCTTCATGTTCTTGAAAGTTGATCATACAGATTGTTTATACCTATGTGGGGAACTCGGTCATGTAAATTATAAACTCATTCTGGGTCTCCATGCTTGTTTGTACTCGATCACCAATCAATAGCCGCTTCCATCCGAGAATGAGCAATAATCAATAGTAGATTTTGTCCCTTGACCTTAATTCAATCTCTGCACATGATCTCACCCATATCTCGCATAGTTTTGCATCTCTATATATCGCCATATTGCAGATGCAACTTAACTATGCACTATATAGCAGTATAGCTATAATTTATATTTATCTTCTGGTGGTCAATAATATATCTCGTGTAATTAATACTGACGTACAATCAAGCACGAACCATAGCCAAAATGTGGTTTCTTCATCTCGTCGGATATAAACTCATGAAACTAACCACAACTGATTAGGTGTACACGTTTTTTGCATAGGTGCTAATATGCTATGCTATGCTGGTGGCTCAAAGTTCTTTGAGAGTTAGGTAGAAAAATGGCACTTGGGTGAACAATTGCACGAAAGAGATGGCTGGGGACACCTTTGAGTATGGAGGAAGTGAAATTCGATGAATACAGCTAGCTACAAAGCATGCAACAGTTTCGAATTATACCTTAGCTTTGAAGAGACAAGTACAGATAACGAATATTATTGCATGCTAGGATTGCTAGCTATCTGAATATAAACAATACGACATTGCTTCACAAAGTTATATCAATTTGGTGTCTGTAAATCTAACCCTTGTGGGAAACAAATGTTTGCATTGTTTCACAATCATTCCAGCTCCTATTTGGTAATCAAGGACGACTAATGTTGCATTGGTAGGCATATGGCATACCCAGGCGCGGCCATGATGGAGGGTGGGCAGGGCGATGGCCTAGGGCTTAATTTCTGAAGGGGTCCAAAATTTTGATTCACTAGTGTAGGGAATAAAAAAAACTCATTATTTGCTGCGTTTCAAAGTATCTATTCGCTCCCTCAGGAAAAAAGGAGTTTCTTCGTCTTCTACAATTCTCAATTCTCCTAATTCCCCAGATATCGATCATAGAGAATCATAACTATATACCCATTTCAAATTTATTGAGAAGTAGAAAACAACACTAACGTTATTCGGTTATTCCAAATGCGCACAATTTCGTCGGAGTCTTCACTGCTACTTCTTCCTATCAAGGTTTACAAGTTCTGGGTGGACCGCAGATTCATGATCTCTCCATTAAAGCATTTGTCTTTTGCTATGTGTTTGTTGGAAGTTCGCTGCTTAATATGTACTGTAAAATATCTTTTGTGTTTGATACGAGTAAGAGGTTCGACGAAATGCCTGACAGAAATTTGGTTTCATAGGCCATGATGGCTTCAGGATATGCATGCAAGGATTGGCGGGAGAGGTGTTGGAGCTATTCAAGTTGATGCGTAGAGATGGGGATGATGAAGAAGAAGTGAATGAGTTTGTTTTGACAAGTGTTGTTAGTAGCTTGGCAGTTTCGGACTTTGTTGATTCGGGTAAGCAAATGCATTGTCTTGCGGAAGCTTCAATGACGCTAGTTTTTCACTTTCACGGCATAATTGATAGTTGAGATTAATATGCATGTAGATGGCCAATATTATAGACCATAGATACTTCCTTGGTACCATTAAGGAAGCTTCATATCTTCACTTCAAGTCCAAGTAATAAAGATGATGCGGTTTGCCATGAAAGAATTTATCTGCTTTAATTTATTGACATTTTTTTAGTAACTAACCGGCTTTACTTTTGTATAAAACATGTTTGCTAGTGTTATTAAGAAGACATGTAGTCTTCAAAAAGCATGAAACATTTGTCGTTTGTATAAAGGAGCCCAATTTTATTTTTCGTCCGTACTTTGGATTTCTCGGAGCCGGCCCGGGCATACCCCAAGATCCTACAGTACGGAGATATTGATGCTACATTCGAGCAATACCGACATATGTGAAAGTGGTGGCACTGTGGAGTACTGTAATCAATATTAGAAAACAAGATGGTATTGATCAACACCTTGATGATCTTGACAGATATCCATGATAACAAACATAGTAGACCAAAAGGTAGGTTCCCCGTTTGCAACTTACACTACAAGAAAACGGTGTGTGAATGTGTAATTCAGAGATGATGGCCACCTAAGAGACTGATATGGTTATTATTTGCTTAAAGTATGAAGAAGACAGCATACCGGAACATACTTGATAGTTTATACAAATGGTAATAGTTTAAAGAGTAATTGTTATAGCCTCAAATAGTACAATGATAACGGAAGTTACATTGGTAATACTAATTGTATTATAATTAGGTATATTTGAATTTCCTTCAACACTCCCTCTTGTTCCGATTATGGGTATATAATTGATGATTCCTTGATGTTTCCATGATGCCTCAAAGTTAAAAACCTTGTTGAGCCAAAAACCTTCAAACTAGTCTCAATAATTCTACTATCAATGATAAACTCAAAGTTTTCGGGGGAATACTTGCAAAGAAACAAGTCTTGCATGAGAAAATAAAAAACAACTCAAAAAATTGGTTTCTCGGTGTAATCTCAACCCGTCGAGGAAATTTTTGATCCATCGACTCGTGGTCTTTGGAGGATTTTTTGACCAGTCGGATCTGGATGATCTTAGCATACTCAAACATGCATACCTTTTTTAAGAAAATAGATATTTACAATCTGGATGAAGTTGTGGAAATTAGACATCCATATATTTCCAACTATATATTACTCATATTTTAGTTCATTCTGAGTCAATCCCACTTTCGTGTCAAAGCCAATTGATCTGCGGAAGAAGATTCTATTTTTCTATGTTTTCTGACCTTAGTCAATTAAAACATGCATAATTTTTTCTAGAGAATAGCTATTGATGATCCAGAAGTAGTTCTAAAAACTAGGCATCCATAGATTTCCAACCATATATCATTCATATGTTGGTTCATTCTAGATTAATTCTAATTTTTTGTCAAAGCCGACTGATCTGCAAAGGAAAAATCAATTTTCTATTTTATGATTTTTTGGGGGATTTAAGCACTTTTAACTATCCCAATTGATACATGAACGAATTTGCTCATCACTAGGCCATCTATAAGTATTTGGGTAGCTCTTTTCACTCATGGCCAAAAAAAGATAGATCAATGTAGGTGAGACACCAAGGTTCTCTCAAATACCTTTATCGAAAATCTCTTGTTCTAGACATCACAAATTACCAAGGTGAGCCCTAGTAGAAGATAGATTTGTAGTAACTACAAAATATGCATGTAACATAGAAAGTTTACCAAGCCTGTTATTAAGAAGTCAATACAATGCCTTTATTAATAATACCAACGAAATACATCCAAGTTTATTAATCCAAAAGAAATTTGACCAAAAGAACGTCAAAAATAATACTTAGGCATACACGCATTTATTCGTGGAAAACATAAAGGTCTAATCAAAATTTGGTATCTCATCAATCGAGACTCTGCCTATTTTGAATTTTGCTTGAACAAGATTAGCATCTACTTCATCTCTATTTTTGGATCAGTATTTCACTTTGAAGTATATGGTCTTACGAACTCTCTTTGTTCGTCTTAATCAATATTGTTTATGGAACTCTCTTTGTTCACGATGAACTCTCTTAGTTCATGTAGGAACTATATTTATTCATTTGTGAACAGTTTTTCATATTTTTTTAAAGAAGAAGAATGTGGAAGGAATCTCCAAATCCTCCGGGTAAAAAGAGGAGTTGCAAAAAGAGTAGGTTATTAAATTTAAAAGTTTAAAGCATGAACTTTTATAAAATTCTTACTTGTGGCCGCGACTTGCTTGTGGAACCATAGAAGCTAGATGATGAGGTAGGTGGGTGCTTGCAGCTTGTTGATCAGCAACTATGATAGAAAGGAGTTGCCCACTAACTCTATGGTGCTGATAACGTATTTAAGAAAATGGTAAACTAGAGCGCAAATATAGATGGAAGCAAAATCTCTGTATCGTATTGCAAAATCTCTGTATCTCTTTTATAGGAAGATGTGATGAACCTGTGATGATTACAAGAATGATGACAGATAGCTATTACATCAGTTACAAGTCGTTGCATCGGTTACATAACAATACATAATGTACAATATAACGGGAGTTACGTCGGTACTACTAATTGTACCTAACTAGGCACATTTGAATTTTCTTCGCCATAGAAGAATTTTAGTTATACATTAAGTTGTTTCTAATATCTCAATTTGAATCGTATGTATTTTGGAAACTCGGAGCGGATTTCCATATTGATGGAGAGAAATAACTCTGCGGATGGACGCTTTATAAAACAGGTTCACAACACATATAAGTGAGACTTTGAATGTAATGGAAAGAGTGTGGTGCTCACTCACAATTTAGTTTGATGAGTTATACACACAATGATTTGATGATCAAGAACATTATATATACTCACTGTTTTCACACCTCACATGAATTCGGATGGTGCATTGATCATGAGCCACTTTTCACATCTGGTTTGAACATGAGGCCCACCTTGTTCAATTCCTAGCTTCCAGTTGGATAAAAACTACACAGAATTTTCATTTTCCTTTAGACCATGTAGAGTTCATTGCTGTCCTGCATGCCCAGCTTGTTCCTAGTAGGATACACAAACAACACAGAATTCCCATTTTCCATTACACCGCGTGTTCAACTTTGTCTTTGTGTCTATAGTTTTCGCCTTCGGAGAAGCTAAAGGTCCTTGGTTCAACAACAGGTGGAGAAAGCTAAAAAACAAGGTACAAGGCAAACGGACAATTGATTATAAACCTCACAACAGAATGACTCACCAAAGGAACAAGCATCTTTGAGGTTATACAACCACAAACGTCTTTTGCATCTCCAAGATAATGTGGACCTAGAACTTAAACTGCCCCTTCACTAACGCAGAATCTGAGCCACGAATCCAGTCTCACAAGCAATGCATCTTTCATGTCTCGTTCCTACATGATGAATCACCTGTCTGTATCCATTGCACTGATTGAATTCTCTGATGATCATAAAAGCCTGAACTGGAAAGGAAATATAGTTCGCATCAGCTACCCTTTCCACTTTTTGAGCTCCTTGATCACTATTTTCCAACTACAACTGATTCCTAGTCCAAGCAGGTTTTCTTTCTTCAGCTATGTTAGAAGGCAAAGCGGTAGTTAATGAGACCGATATGCTTCAAACAATGCAGCAAGATGCGCTCCATTTAGCTGCCAAGGCTCTTGACGTCTTCGATGTCACTGAACCTACTGAAATAGCACAGTTCATCAAGAAGGTCATTTTCTAGTCTACCAAGGATTACTGTCATCATCCTTGAATTGTCCAAAACAGGAACTTTGTGTGTATTCTGACTGTTGGTTTTGTTTGAGTGCAGGAATTCGATGAAACGTATGGTGCTGGTTGGCAATGCATAGTCGGGACGGATTTTGGTTCGTTTGTGACACACAGCCAAGGTTGCTTCATCCATTTCTGCATCGGTAGCCTCGCGTTCTTGCTTTTCAGGGGTGCTGGAAATCTAGACACATCTGAAGATCTAAATCGGATTCCAGCATTGGAGACTGTAAATGCATAGGTTGCCTTTACATTCTGTTCATTCTACATTCTTCATCGACCAAATAAATAAATGAATGTTGAAGAACAGACTGATAGTTGTGTTGTTTCTGATAGTTGGCCGAGTGCTAATGTTTAGGGACTAAAATAGAAGTGAAACAATACAGAAATCCAAAACGGGAAGCAAAACAAATTATTTTGTTATTAACTCTTGTGAAGATGATAATCATTTTAATGAATCAAATGAATGCGTAGAATTCTACGAAGTACGTGAATAGACTGCACATTCAGCAAAATTGGGGACCTTGTAATCATTACAATGTAGTAATTTGTCGAAATCAGTACTGGTCAGATTCCATCAAGAGACTACTCAACTCCGCGAAGAAACAAAAAAATTTATTGCCAAAATTGTTGTAAATGTGTGAACTGTAAAGCCGGATATATGATGATATGACGCCTCAAATCTGACTGGAATCCCTCCCGAAAATGAAACGCCTTCCCCAGTCTGCAACTACCATTCCCCTGTTACGCCAGCTTACTTGTTTGCTGAAGGTAGAAAAGAAAAAGAATCAAGACATATCAATATCATTGGCATTATTTACACAGCACTGAAAGTGATCGAAGAGGCCAAAGAGGTGATACAACATACCTAGCATAAACAGAATACCAAAGCCACTGAGAGCTGTAGCCGATGGAGACTATATCACCCGGAAGTTGTGCAGCTGTTTGCTCGCCTCCCAAAGGAGCGAATTGTCCAAGATGCCTATACCTGTAATAGTAACAAAAGCATATTAGCATATCAACAAATCGTCCAAACTGTTCAAAGAGATAATGTAATAACTAGGATGCAGATATGGCATATTCTATGCACTAAATAGCTTCAAAGATAATGCAATAATACATTGTACTGAATAGCTTCAAAGATCAGTTACACACGAGAGAAAAACAGATTCAAATTGTACCTGAAGGGACGGAACCTATGGCGACCTTCTCCTCGAAACCTGAGAGGACCTTCTGGATACTTCTCACAATGCTCCATACGGTTGAAGCAATGGGCAAGGTAGGCACCTTCTTGAGCTGCAACCTGATATTCAAGAAACAAAGATAAAACACATACCATGGTATCCTTGTTAACTTATGTATCTACCAGTTTATGAATAGATCTAATACCTGGCCTGTAGCTGGAAGCAATTTCATTTGGGAATCCACTTGAGAAAGGGCTGTTTTAAAATCCTCAATATTCAGCTCCACCATTTCAGCTGCATCAGCACCCTTTGATTCCTTCAAAAGATCAACAATGTTGCTCATTTGCTTGTTCTTCAGATACAGATCCACTTGAGGATACCTTTCACAGATATCATTGAGGACTTCTTTCCACTCCTGGACTGTAAGTGTTCCTGATTTGTCCTTGTCAGCCTTACTGAATATGGCAGAGACATCTTCCTATAAAACAAATAGGCATTAAGAAAGGTAAATTGACAAAAAAGTGGGACAATGAATCAAATGACTATTTCAATGGAATACCATATCAAAATAGTTGATGTAGATTGAGATGAAAGTATCTATTGAACAATGCAGTATGCATAAACAAAGTTATAATAAAAGAAAAATGAATAAGGTCTAAGAACTAGGTCAGTTACCATGACTTTTCGCTGATTGATAGTGGCACAATCACCAAGTGCATAGACTTGGTCACATCCCTCCACTCGCAACCATTCATCAGTTGCTAGAACACGTCTGTTAGCCTGTTACATGTTTCTCATTTATCATAACTCTTGCAAACTTCATAAACACAATGCAATAAGAAGATTTTAGAGGTTTAGAAGGCCTCACCTGACCAATTTGGTTCATGAAATCCCTAATGAAAGGCCGTGTTCCAATACCAGTTGACCAGAGAGCCATTCCATATGGCATTTTGGATATTTCCCCAGTTTTTATTTCTTTAGTTGTGATCTCATTTTTATCCACTTTGACAACCATTGATCCTGTTTTCACATCAATGCCCTCTCTGCGAAATTTTGCTTCAGCAAACTCTGTGATTCTTTTATCAAACCTGCAAAAGCATGGGAGATATTTAATGAGTAAGATTCCATGGTAATGAATATCTAATCAAATGACAACAATCAAGGTGAGGTTCTCTACTTACATGCTCAGAATATTTTTTCCAGCCTCAAGAAGTGTAATTTTCACTTTATCTTTTACCCCAGGATATAATTCGACCAAATCGTCATTCACAAAATCATGAAGCTCTGCAGCAAACTCCACACCAGTTGGGCCACCGCCAATAATGGCAAAGTGAAGAATTCTCTCCTTCTCCTCATCACTTACAGTCGGCAGGCTTGCCCTCTCAAAGCACTCCAGAACAGTTTTCCGAATCTTTTGAGCATCTTCTACTTCCTGCATTCGAGACAAGTTAGTAACAAAGATACATATATCAATGGAAAGCAAAATTCCCATCAGCCAACAAATCTTCAGTAACAATAATCAAACATCATTGCAACATAAAAACATACAAGGTTGCCCAGGAAGTTACCTTTAAGAAATGGCAGTTCTCTGTCACACCAGGAGTGTTGAATGTATTAACATTAGCTCCTACAGATACTACAAGGTAGTCATAGTCCACAACAATTTCTTGTTCACCATCTAGTAGTTTAGAACGACAGTAAATTTTCTTATTTTTCGCGTCAATCTTGAGACACTCAGCTTCGGTGAATTGGAAGCCAATGTTTTTCTGCACACAATAATCAAGGTCAACTGACAAGCAAATAAATGTAGTATATTGTAACTGATTCTGTGCTCTTTTCACTTTTTAATTAAAAGATTTCACAAGTATTCCTCTGGAGAGACTGATCACATATTTATTGATCAATGAGAAGAACAATCTATGAGAAAACAGAAATGGCTGCATTTATTATTGCCTTTCCCAATATGAATTACCTTCTTAACAATGTTCCGAATAGGTTCAACAATGCTCCGAGGCTCCACAGTACCACAAGTAACACTTGGAAGTAAAGGGGTGAATGCAAAGTAATTTCGAGGAGATACAACATGAACATCATATGATGAACTTTTCAGATTCCTTAGAAAAGATGTTCCACCCCACCCAGTTCCAAGCACAACCACCTTCTTTCTTTCCCCATCAGGTGCACTACTGATAAGGTTGGAATCCGAGTTTGCCTGAGCATAAGCCACATACCCACCACCACTGCAATATGAACCAGCAGACATAAGGCAGCAGACATAGCAGGGAATTCCTGCTTTGTTGCTTCACAATCTTAAGCATTCATGAGCAAAAAATAAATTCAGCTCATAAGTGATCTACAAACTTGTTGTTAACTGTTATAAAAACTTATAAAATGTCACTAGAACCAACTAACAGCATATACCATCTGTAACTTCATAAGAGTAACAAATGTGAGCAAGAATTTAAATTCAACTGATCTGAATAATACCAAAAGCCTCCAATAAAATTGGAATGAAATGTGAAACTGCAGGGCAGCAATGGAAACAGAATGATTTGCGAAAAGTACTCAATCTCTCATATTATGCATACTTCAAAGGATCTGATTCATTCCAAGATCTTCCAAAAAACTTGGAATGATGGAAACAAAATCACAGCAGACTAATATTATGGAAAGACATTCAAACAGTGAAAAACCGCAAGTACAGTATCGTACATATACAAATTGAACCACTTTAAGCTCAATTATCTTCACAAATTTCATATCATTCCATCAAAATTATGCAAATTCCAACAATCACAAGGAAAAAAATTACTCCAACAGATCCGACCGATTCTAGAGACGTCCAACAAAATCGGAAAATAAAACACAGAACACAAATTCCGGCACAGAAACGCAATACTCTACAAACCGAACGGTCCAAAACAAGCACAACATACCGTAATTTTCTACATACTGATGTGTGAACTAAAACAAATACCGATATTGAAAACGCAGATGAAGATGAGAGAGAGAGAGAGAGAGAGAGAGAGAGAGAGAGAGACGATACCTGACGGCGACGACGAATAGGATCTTAGTGAGCCTAGGGTTGGCTCGGAAGGTTCTAGAAATCTTCTCGACGATTCCGACATTCGTCATCGACGGCGGCGCGCTCAGATCTGCACCGAGCCAAAATCACAGCGGCGGCTACAGAGAGAGAGAGAGAGAGAGAGGGAGAGCGGCGTTTTGTGTGTGAATTTGAAGCGGTTTGGGTTTGTGAATATAAGGAAAGGAAAGGAAAGGAAGTTGGATTCCGAAGAGGCTGGAGCGTTTGGGAGGAGAGAGGGAGCGAGAAATGTGTGACTTAATTGAGAGAGAGAGAAGAGCAGCCAGCTTTTCTCGACTTGGCGCGCAAGAAAACTGAGGCACGTGTTCCATTGCACTTTCTACCGTGGGAGGCCGACACGTAAGCACCTGTGGGGTACTTCCGATGCGTAAACGACCAAATTAGTAACCGATGCGTAACTTCTATATTTGTGGCACGAATTGTAACGTGATACTACAAAATTGATTGGTTTTTAATTTTCAGTTCAGATCATATGTTTTTTTTTTGTATCGAGAAATTTTTTTGAGTTTCTTTTCTCTCTAAATCAGTAATAAGAATCGGCATTGACGAAATCCGATCTCGATCCATTGCGACCAATAACTCTTTCCAACTCGACTACCTGTATTCCAGGGATTTCTAGCTGTAGAAGTTGTGGAGGTGGACTAGCTAGGTAGAGTTGCGTGAACATTACAATGCAATAGCATGCATGCGTTGATATGTTGGTGATACAGGTGACGATTTGGTCAAGAAAAAGCAAAAAGAGAGCCATCACACATGCCACGTGAGTTTTGGACGAGAGAGGAAAGAAGGCATAGCTACCTGTAGTGGCCGATTGTGAACCGTCAAATTCCGCCCAATAAGCATTTTGGGTTTGACATTTGACGAGTTTCAAGATTGACCTGGATTTTACCTCAACGGTTAACTTATAGTTAAAATGAAATTTGGACTAATAAATATGCATCTTCTTGCATAGTAACGGGAGAAATGGTAGCGGTCGGGCAAGAAGATCAAACTTGGGACAGTACCGTATATATTTTGGTGTGTGGCTCTATGTGAATTTTAGAATCAAATTGAGTTCATTTTCATTTTCTTAACATACAGTTTATTAGATTCAAATTAACCTCGAGTTCTAACTTCTATCTCCTAAGGTCTAGAAACACAAATTTATGCATTAACCACTACAATGTCCAAGTTGTTCATCATTATGAGAAAAATTATACTTGTCTTTACGAGTACGACTTATGTGAATCTGGTTCACAATAAATTAACCTCAATTTCACCGTTTAAATTACATGAACAATGAATGATTGTTATAATTTTTCAAGATTTTATACTGGTTCACAATGAACCAGAACCACTTGAGAACTTCTCTATCTCCGCACACATTCTAACCAATGTTCATTGTTACGAGTTTAGTTTACTGTAATTTTTTATTTATTGAGTTTTACTGTAGTTGATATTATGGCGGTTTGGTCGAGGAAAGCAAAAGCCACCTCCCTGGTATACAGCACGTGCCACATGGTTTTGGCCGTTTGGACAACAAGAAAAGCCTCAGCTGTGTATCGACGACATATAAACCAAAGAGGCAAATAACGACCTGACTACCTTACTACCCTGAATCGTGGGACTACGCTTTCCTTAGTATTTTATACAAGACTAGGAGGATCTTTCCGGGACCAAGTACATTACCTAACTATTCATTAACAAAATTTAATCCAATAAAATATTTATTAACACATTTTTCAGCCCTTTGCAAGACGTCTACAATTGAACTAATATTGATCTCTCACCTAACAGCAATGTAGTATATATTAAGAAGCTCCCTAACTATCATTTTATTAATGAGCACAAACCCATTAATTATAGATTGCTCTCGTGTCCCTTCGACGTCTTCTATGCAAGTATGAGAGTTTTTCAATCTTATGTTCACATACATTGTGAACGATGCATCAAGTATTACGTACGACCATACACCAATAACACCCTCAGCTCACTGGGGGAGTCAAAAATTAATTGTTATCCGAGTTAATTATAATTTATTAATATTGTGTAGCGCACAATTTTTTTTTCCGATGATTTTTATTACTTCACCATGATATATAGTTGAATTTTAACTTAGTAAACCAAGAAGAGGAAAAAATACATGATTTTACAAACACAACTCACCAAAGTTTTAAACTTTAAACTCGAAAGATTAGAGGATGCAAAACAAACACAAAAAATAGGATCAAAGTTAAAGATAGATGCTTTGTATAAGTACTAAATCTTTAAGTTTTGTAAAAAATTCATGTAATTTTGATGAGGAATAACAAATAGATGATCATTGCGTAGGACGTTGTTACAAAGAGGTAAAGTGCATGAATGAAAAAGAAAAGAAATTTTCTCATGTAATATAAAATAAGAATTTACGTGTATGATATGGTGTCACATCTCTGCTAGTTTTAGCTGAAATATAGAACAAAACTTAGTTTGGTATCAAAAACACCACAAAGAAATATATACATAATTTTCTTTTTTAAAGGTCAAATATAATAATTTTTTTGTACTTCAAAATCTTATCAGGGTTGAGCCCGGGAGCCCGGCTCCGCCCCTGCAGCTAACGCATAACACATGCATTTCAAAGTTTGTTGCGAGCTAGTTGGTATCTTGCTACGTGGTACTTGTTTAACATGGGCAGGTACATTCTATGTAATCCAAGTCTCCAACAAATTATGGAACTTATACCATGTCCATGTGTTAATCCAACCGCAACAACATGCACAAAAACCGCGAGTCTTCGTCATTGAGCATTTGAAATTATGTTCTCCCTGATGTATCACACTCAATAGAAGCATAGAAGCTTCCGCTTGGCCTTTTGCTACACCGAATAGGCCTTCCATAAAACTGAGCCCTGGCCCACTGGGCCTTTCCCCATCTAGTTGGCCCATCTTACGCTTCTTATTTGCTTCTTCCTTTTGGCCACAAGTCTGGAGTCTACATTACGTGCAAGACTCAGATTTTTCAACCTAGAGAGGCTCACAACGTTTTGATTCCTAATTGTTTTCGTTTTGTCACAAGATTGTCCAAATTAGAAGAATCGGAAACGAGCCTAGGTGGTGACGAAGCTACAAGTTTGAATCGTCTCGTCGTTCCCTTTCGAGAAAGAAAGTTATCATTTTTCTAAGCTCAAAGTCATGCTTGAGCAGTTGGAATTTTCCCTTTGTTGACAGTCCATCTTCGAAGCCATCTATTCGACATCTCATATTCTGAAGAAAGCTAAGATATATAGTTTCCCTCAAACATGCAGAGGACTTACCATGAGGGTAAGAACGAGTTGACCAGCTTGTTATTCTAAGTGAAAAAATAAAAATAAAAAAGGAGTTGATCGACATTGGATATATATATATATATATGTGTGTATATTTAAGATTGATGAAGGTGGTCATGAAAGATGCTGCAGAATTTAGGAACGAAGAGCATGCAAAGCTAAGAAAACATCGTCATCGACCAGACATGATCAGAGAGATCATATAGTAATGGAGCAGAAACGAGAGCTGTGAACTGATACTGCATACGAAATTAGTTAATTGATTAATTAGCTGGCTAGCTTTGTAGATTCAGCTTAACGTACATTATTAGTATGTTCATTGTTTAGTGTTTCTCTAAGATGCTGAAAGGCAAGCATACTCGACAGCACGTCTATAATATTAGAACTCGATCGATCGAGTACGTCCAAAATTACCAGAATGATCGACGAGAAGTTTCACGTATGTATGTTTGTATATTTCGAGCCAAGCAAGTACGCAAGGAAGAGGGTCTCGCAGACGTATTTGTAGGTGACCAAACATTTCCAGTGTCGAAATAGCAGACAGTACGTCGGTGGTAGCTTGCATCAGATTAAGTTGGCTGCTGCCATGTTTCTATAGTACTACTGCACATGAACATGGTCATCTTTCACAATAGCTACGTACTATAGTACATTGGTACGGTTCTTGGTTTCAAGCTTAATTTGGCTAATAATAGTCACAGCTAGCTCAGTTGAAAGCACCCCTCATCTTTCTCCGGCCAACCGGTTGGTACGTACGCTTTCGATGTTGTATATGTCAATGTATAAACATATTAGTTGACTAAAATTTCAGATATGGCTGGCCAATATCGACGTTATCACACTGCCCCTTAATTACTTCCATTATTATGATGAACGTAGTTTGTCCTTAACCTTTGTCCCTCGAGGTAGCTAGCAACAAATATCTAAAAACTCAACTAGAGTGCTACACTCATTTACCTTCATAAACATGATCCACGATATCTAATTGAGTAATTGAAAGTGTGCACTCCTTTTTTACACACCTCTATCTTATTCCTAACTTCTCTCATATTCTTTATCAAATGCATGCATGCACTTGAATGTTGGAACCAAAAATCTCGATTCAAAGTCATTGGTCGTGGCTTAAACAACGAGTAGTTAGGGGGTACATTATTAGACATACCAAAGAAACATTTTATTTTTTTTAAATAACAAAGTTTGAGACCTAATCAAGTGTTATGTTAGGAGCCTCATCTTCACACGTGATTTCATTTATTGAATGAAAAAACATAATTGAGGGGGAGATAGCAGCCTCACCCCCTGGGAACAACATTATTATCCTCGTTAATAAGCATTTAAAAACCTTTAGATTAGTAAGCATTAATACGGAGGAGATTTGCTGTCCCAAAAAAATCTGTGTCAAACCTGTCCCTTGCATATTATTGTGACACCTGTCTTCCTCAGTTAAATCCTTTAACACTGTTAGCTTCTATTTCTTTTACCGAAAAATTCGAATAATTATTGAAAACAAAAGGAGAAATTGCATCAGACCCATAAACAGACTCTACGTCTTTTTCTTCACTCCCAACCCAGCCTTTGTTTAACGTCTCCATTTGCCTCATCAATGTTTCACATTTTTATCATAGCAAACCAGCCCTTAACTGAGTTAACTCTTAAGAATGCTTCGACTTAAATGATCTCATAAGAAGAATAGTTGTGCTGGTAAGTCTGAAAAGGAGTAGCATTCTGTTCGGCGTTTTCTTTTCCGAATCCATATTTCATAGAAACTTGCAGAGCATTTGAATATGGAAAGTACCCAATTATATTTTCATAAAAACTAATCTGTAAGTTTAATATATTGGATTGATTGAAGATAAATCAGAAACAATCAATTTCATAGTTCAAAAGATGAATCTCCCTTTGAAATTGTCAACCTGCGAAACCATGAATCCAGGCTTCGGTCTGCAAATTGGTTTTGTTATACGCGATCCCTTGCCTTGGAAATATAGGAATTGGATCCACACAGTAGAAGAAATATGTCTCCAAATAAATTTCAATATGGATGCCGATGGCAGGACGCATATGAAAGAGTACAAAAGTAGTTGATGAAATAGAGAGTATACTGGATCGTGGGAGTGTAGACAGACTGCTTCTTTTGTAGTTTTTGTAGAGAGTCGGAGAACGAGAAGGACATGAGTTGAGCACTGAGACAGAAGAAATGACAAAAGAAGGACACGAAGATAGAAGAGGAAGAAAATGCATCCCAATTGGATTTATTTATTTATTTATTTTAGGTTAAAAAATAGATAATAAAAACAAGTTGGACAGGTGTCACGATATGAAGCCACGGGACAGAATTGGGACACCAAAGTTTGGGACAGCGGGTTTGGAAAGGCCGTGCCGCCACCGCAAAGCTCAAAACTTCTCCTCTCCTCCATCATCTTCTTCTTGCCCAATTGGTGTGTATTTGTGCCAAATCACCTTGCCGAACAGTGGAGAAAATTTAGGGATAGTTGTTATTAGATACATAGATTATTGATTAGGGGAGCATGTGTGGTAAGCGCAATCCCGATTTACTATCTTATTTTTTTTTGTATTTTACTTTGATATTCTTAATTTTATTTTGTTAAACAGATTTATGACAATAAAAACAAAAAATAATATTTTAAAAATTCTACCTCGTTAGAGGTAAGTTCCTTTAATTAATAAAGATTGTCATCTGAGTCTTCTAAGATATGGATTTGAGCTGATCAATAATTATTGAATATGCAGAAAACAACCGAACGGAGGAACCGATAACCCGAAAGACCGAACCGATGAAAATTGCTCGGTTTTAGACTTAGACACCGCACAACCGACCCGAACTAGATAATCTCGGTTCGGTTTCGGTTCTTAATATTTCGTGCACAATTGAACCCGATCCCTGCCCTAGTTACATGGGTTTAATACAACCGGTAAACCATTCAACGAACATTTCAAAATTCCCGAATCGCACTATTTTTCATGATCACCATCTCAAAAAACACAATTTTCATCTTGTTTTATACTAATGAAAACCATTAATTTTCATCTCAAAATCCCCACATTAGCTGAATCTAACCTCACCGGGAAACTGCCACTTATCGCCGCCGAAGTCATTGCTTCTCGTCGGAGATATATCTATCTCTATCAAGTTCTCCTCCTCAACTTGAAACTGTAAGCCCGCGATCGAGTTCTTAGACCCGTCAAGTGAAATCTCAATCAACCCTTCTCTGTCATCCTCTTCCCACTTGTAGCATATGTTCTCCGGCGAGTCCCAAGCTCCGGTCATCGAGAAATCTCCGTCCGATGACGCATCCGAATCCGACCCCTCCGGATAATACATTGACAACGAAGGCTGTCTCCCAAGACTATTCAAAGCTTGGTTCTTGGAATTCAAGTCATTCTCTTCATCTTCTTCTCGACCTTCGTATTCTTCGTAAATGACCTCCAATGGCGCCTTCACATTCCACTCAACGAAACAGTCGTCGAAATTGGCGTACTGATCAAAACCCATCTCCCTCTCATCTGTTTCGAATTGGTACGTGACAAAGCTGCGGTCTTTTACTTGTAGAGCACTCGCAATCTCCTCTTGGACAACTTCAGAACTATCATTTGGTACAGAGTACTCTGTTTCGAGTTTCGAATCAAATTGTCTCTCCTCTTCTTTGAGCTCGTGATCTTCGAGACGTTGATTCGCACCGTGTCGGAGAAGAGTGAGCAAGAGAGCTCCGGTGATAATCAACACCGGCGAGAAAACAATGCTTAAGAAATGGTTAGGTAAGTAAAGAAGAACCAGAGCACAGAAAGTGACAATGGTTGAGAACAGAGGACTTGAGGAAACCGAATCCCATAAGTACTTCATTGTTGTTTCAGTGAATACCAAATCCGAAACACAACTCGAATCCCATGCACGAGACTCGCATTCCATGTAAATCAAAATAAAATCCCATCCAAATCAATGAAGCTGAGGGAAGCTAGCTTGGAATGGATGGGAGCAAAGAGATCTATGGATAGGTAGCTACAGAGATTCAAGAAGGATTGGGTTGTGGGGTTTTGTGGGGCTTTTATAAAGCCTTTTGAGGTGCGCGTGTGAACAAGGCATGGAATATAAATTGTTAAGAAGAGAAGAAGAGGAGAGAATGGTGGTGGTACCATGGTGGTAAGCATTTACCAAGGTGACTTTTGCCCCCACGAAATCTACGTACAAATCGACCTTGAAAGATGTTTAATTATGTACATTCATGAATTTATTCTCAGACACCTCATAAGCTCAGGAGCAGACCACCAAGACGTTAACGCTCCAATCCTATCGGAAACGTCAACTGATCTCATTCGAGTTTCAATTAAATTGGGCAAAGGAGAACCGCACGGGTGATCGAGTTAGCATGATCTTTTAGAACATCTCCAATAATTCTTATAAAAATACAAAAATTGTTATTTTATTGAAAAAGTAATTTTTTTTTGTTCCAACAGCTCTGGTAGAAAATGGATAAAGAGGAGAGAGAATCCCTATATCTATAGAAAACTCAAAATTTGTATAACCATCTAAAAATCTCTAAAATTTATTGTTCACCTACACAATTCAACCTTCTCTCCTCAAAATATGAACAAAAACACATCAATTTTTGTCTCTCTCCTACAATTTATTGACTTGATTTGAGAAATATCCCTATACTCATTAAATTATAGAGATTATCATTTATTTTTTAAGAATAGAATAGAAGAGCTGTTGGAGTTGACCCCAAACAATTATACAAGTTTTGTGTTTTAGTTTTGTATAATAGAGATTTTATACAAAAGCTGTTGAAGATGCTCTTATATGTATTAGTCTCTAAATCTAAATCTAGAATGTATTGGTGCCCCTTTTAAGTTTTTAAGTTAATAATTTATTAGATATTACATTTGGGTGCGTTTATTATTTTATTTTTATATCTCCTTTAAAATATTTATCACTAATTTTATTATTTATTTTTTTTCTTTTTTCTTTTCTCACCACCTCTATTTATAAAAAAATCATTAATCTAAACATTCAACTATTGAAACATAGCACTATGAAATATTATTTGGAATCTTGTAGTGCAGATCCATGTTGAAGAACGTATAATAACATTGACCTTAACAAAAATAATTGAAAAATGACTTGCAACCATAAAATTAAGATCAATTCACCCTAATTTCAAATTTTTTTTAAAAAAAAAACTACAAAGATCGATTCCAAGTAATTTTAATTTTCAAAATAATTCACCTATTTTTTAGGTTTTAGTCATCAAACTCAACTTGAAATTGTCAAAAAAAATTATATAAAAATTGAAGATGATGAATTAACACTAAGAACACGTAATACGAGAGAGAGAAAGAGAAAATTTTATTTTCTGTAAAAAAATATCAAGAATCCAGATTCTAGCTATATAAACAATTAAATATATTTTTTTGAATTAAGAGTTAAAAGTGAAATTATAAAAATTTAAAAAATTGAGGGTATAAATATCAATTTTTGAAATATAAATAGACGCATCCATTAAATTTTTGATACGTTTGGGTCAATTAGGTGCAATGTCAAGGCAAATGGTATGGTGAATAGTCCAACTGCAAGTTAAAGGTCACACTTATCAGTGAGGATAGGTGAGTAAGTGCAAAGCATATAGCTTTCAATCTGGAACAAATAAAAGGCATCAAAAGTCATATGAGTTTGGCCTTCCCCTTTGCTTACCATGCATGTGCCAATAGTGCTACCGGTAAAGTTAGGGTGCCCCAGAAAATGGCTTCCCATACTCAAAAGCTAGCTAATTGGAGGCAGACGAAGGCAACTGAAAAGGATATGCATGCCTCTCTTTTTTCATTTGTACATTTCTGGTTTGAACTGAAAGGTATAGAAGAACTATTCCTCATCTTTTTTCCCTCACCAATCAGTCGATTTTAATTTCTGCTTCTATGGACTGTGGGTCTACCCCTGCCACTAAAAGTCTAAATCTTAGCTTGACTTTCAAGCAAATAACAGAGTTTATGACTGGATGTGAAAGAGCAACAAAATATTAATGACAGGGTCCTCTGTGAGCTTTTTTATGAATATGTATGGGTTAAATACAGAAACATCTCAGAGAATCATAGTGCAATTTATTGAGCAGTTGATACAGTGAAGAAGAAGCAAATGGGTCTCCATGTGATCAATGTTCCCATCTCATTCATTACCAAAATATATTGGTCATACACACCCTTTGTTAATTTGTTACCAATTAATGCATGTTCTTGACATCAGCTAGGATGCAAGTTCTGCCAAGTCTTGAATCAGTATGAATATGATTAAGAAAGCGATAGGTTAACGATCGTGTCTCTGCATAATGTTGTTTTCCTGTACAATAATTTCAATAATAAACACTCTTACGGGTCTGCTGCTGAAGTGAGTTTGATATGCTCCCATCCTTTGTCATAAGCGCCTAGAATGCATAAAGCTCATATAGACTTTATACTTCTTTTCGGTATCAAATGACCCTGGAGGTGCTACTAGAAATGAAACCATGTTTGAAAAGCCGAAGTTGATGAGGGTTTTTTTTTGTTTTGTTTTGGAAATGAAACATCTTCATTAAAACCAATAAACGGCACAACCTCCACTTACTCTACTACTTCTTCTTCTTCTTTTTGCTAGTTGATGAGGGTACAAACTAGCAAACAACTAAATAGCATCAAACTAATTCTAGTAATCAATATTCTACCATAGAGACAGTACTAGAAGCAAAAGACTACAACCAGCAGCAAACGTCTAGCCCGGAGGGCTGGGACAACCATCATTTCGAAATACGCTAACAAGGGACTGTTGTGGCACATTTGCCCATATTTTCAGACCCACCATCCCGTTTTCAGGCTTTGCCGTCAAATGAGCAGTTCCATTGGCATCACGTTTCACCCACATCCATAGAATTTCACTAAAATAAGTACACTGTTGCCTCATCTTTTGAACAATAGGAGCACATCTCCAATCACCACTCCTCTTTACATCCTTGAAAGTGTTGATGACCTCAAGTGCATCGGATTTCACAATAATTCTATTGCAATTTAAATTGTGCGCCACAGCAAGTCCAAGACTCACAGCGCTTACCTCACTCATATAAGCCAAAAGGCTAGTGATTATGATCATGAGCACCACCAACCAACTATCTCAATCCATCTCTAATGATGACTCCCAGTCCAATAAAGAGAGTAAAACAATCTCAACTCACATCAACATTGATCTTGAACCAGTTCAGTGCAGGTTTGCACCATTTCCCCTTACTATTGGTTCTACTCGAAAACCTCATGTCAACTCTGTTAGCTCTCTAATACTCCCCCAACAAGGCATTAGCACAATGAATGACTTTTATAGGGGATACCTAAACATGTTGATACATAAAAGAATATCTAGTTTTCTAGAATTTCCAACTGAAGAAGGAGATAGTAGACAACATCCTTCTCTTCTACATTTTAGATCCACACTTATTCACCAAATCCAGTATCCAGCAAGATAGAGTAGTAATACCTTGTTTGTTGATTCTCATTCCAAGTGGGAAACCAAACCAGGTAGCATCCATCCAAAGACAAAGGAAGATTGTGTGCTCAATTGACTCTTTTCCAACTCTACAAATACTACAACATGGTGATGTCCTAAGTTTCCTCCTATACAAGTTCAAATAAACAGGTAGGGAACACGTGAAACATTTTCAAAAAAGTTTTTTACTTTTGACATTGTGTCACTATACCATATCATCTTCTAAAACTTTGTATCAATATATCCCGAGTTGTGGCTATACAAAGGAACAGGAGAAAAAGACCTACTATGCAATTTGTGATAGCCAGACTTCACACTATAAATATCATTCTGTTGTCACTTTATACCATCTTATCCACCACACCAGGTTATCCAATAAGAATACTTGTAATGATCACAACATTATTATCTGAAATGTACTCCCTAATTAAGTCCACCCTCCATTGCAAAGTATGTTCATTAATAATGTCACACACCCTAGTGAGGATCTCAAGTGGTAATTTACCAGTAGGCACTAATCTTCCACCATTAGTCACTAGTACGTAACCACTTATTCTCCCACAGGTTGATCAATCTACCATCTAACACTTGCCAAGAAGTACCATCCATCATCGCATCTCTAGCCATAATCAGGCTTCCCCAACACCATGAGGCCCTATTGCCTTTTGTAGCCGTCATCATGTCACCTTTAGAAAAATACCTAGCTCTTAGAACTCTAGCTAGTAATGACTCAGGCTCATTAGCAATTCTCTACACTTGCTTTCCTAGTGGAGCTAGGTTATGGGAGTTCATATCCCTGAATCTCATACCACCATTCTCCTTTGACTTACATAAAAACTCTCAGTTTCTCCAACGTACATTTTTCCCACTTTCACTATGCCCCTACCAAAAATTACTTCATGCTATTAATTTCATTGCAAAAAATGTTAGGAAAACAAAAACATGACATACTGTATGAAGAGATAGCTGCCACCATAATTTTTATCATAATCTATCTTCCTGCCATAGTTAATGTGCTATTCTTCCACCTATCAATCTTCTTTTCAATGCACTCCTTTACAAATCCAAGTACATATTTATTTGATCTCTCCCAAAAAAAGCACGCAAACCAAGATAAATAGCACAGATCTTCAATAAACAACTCATTAAACCCTGGATCTGTTTAAGAGTATTAGAAGAAAACATAAGGCTAGACTTATGATAGTTAATATTCTTACCAGAAGCAATACAATACTCCACAACTAAATCAACAAAGACCAAGCAGTTATGTAAAGTAGCTTTCAGGAAATATAGGGAGTTGTCTGCAAAAAAAAGATGTGAGATCAAAGTTGATGAGGGTTAATAGTTGTGGGCCTTGTGGCACACAAAAAATCTAGCCCACCATTCCATTGTTGAAGACCAAATGGCTGATAGAACTTTAGAAAGAGCCCATCACATGGTTTTGGGACCCTTCGATTAGAAAATCAAGCAACCTTGATACATAACTATCAATCATAACATGATTGTTTAGTTAGCTGTTAATGATGGAAGAAGTAATGCATCAGAAAGTCAGAAAATGAACCCAAAGCTATCTCACCCCTCTATGAGATGGGCACAAAATGATTCAACTCCTTCCCTTTCTGACACTACTCCCAGAAACAGAAGGAGAAACATACAGCCAAAGCAGATGGTGAACTCACCAGGATGTCGGGCAAGTCCAGTGTAACAACATTGGGCTTGGGCTTTCATCAATTTTTTTTTTTGTTTTGTTTTAAATAATTGGATTGGGAAAAATATCCGTGATGGCTTGGGGGTTGAAGCACTTGACAACTATCTAGTGATCCATTCCATGATGTTCTACTATTTGAATTTTGTAGTAGAGGATAAGTGAACAAATGCTTAGACTATCTCCAACAATGAAGGTTCTATACCTCATAATAGAACCTTGTAAAATCACTATTCACTATAGGACCTTCTCATCTCCAACAATGAAGGTTCTATACCTCATAATAAGACTCATTTTCTCATCTCCAACCATGGGTCCTATACCTTATACCTTAAAACTCATAATCTTTATTATAGATTTCTTTTAATATTAAAATATACATATTGTATTCTATAATAATTTCTCAAACTATTTTAATTTAAAATAATCTATTATTGAATTTTTTTAATTAAAAATTATTAATTAGTGTCATGTGACCTTATCCCTATTTCGGATATGATTTTATTGGCCATGTGTCGAATTTGGTGTGTTGTTGTGTGTTTTTAATTTGGTGTGTTGTTGTGTGTTTTTAATTTGGTGTGTTGTATTGATCTTTAATTTTGTGTGCTATTAATAAAAGTTAGTGTATAATAAAGGAAAGATTAATCCATTATAAGAAAACAACAAAATACTCTTCATTAAAACAGCTGGGCCCACAGAAATATACAAGGTCCTATACCTCATAAGGTATGAGACCCAAATTTTTATGGGTTGGAGATGAGTTTTTCTTTGAAGGTTCTACTATAAGGTATAGGACCTCCATTATTGGAGATGCCCTTAGTATGCGATTTCAAGGAGACCTAGTTGGACTAGAGTTCAAGTAAAATTGGCTATTCTAAAAACAGATCTATAGCATCTTTCAGTACCTGCTTTGCAAGCTATTGTCAAACTCAACCTGAAATGAAGCCTTCTTCATTCTATCACTTTGGGGATTGCTTACCTTGGAACGTAATTTAGCATAACTAATATAATTTAGAAGTAGATGATAAATGTGAAAGCGTTACAAATGAAGCTTACCAGAAACTAGAAAGTGATTCAAACAAATACCTAATCTAGCCAGCTATAATCTAGCTACACTTGCGCTAACTACTATTCTCAATTAAAACCTTACCAAATTGACTCTCAGTAAGATCTTATAATTGATCTTCGCACCAAATAACTTTCATCACAGATTTCAAACATTCTCCGGTTAAAGCTCCATAATCAGCTGCTGTAACATAATGAACATAGCAAGAACCATATGCACTAGCACAAAACCTCAGAGCAAACTTGAATTTATAAATCAAACTCATAAATTATATTCTTCATATTATTCTCAGTGGAGGGGCACAAAGATTGCAGCCCTCTATAAAAACAACCAAGTAAAGTTATCTTTCTTTCTTTACTGTGTCTCTTTCTCTCTAATACATGTACAGAAATAGATTAGCAAACCAAAGTCTTGATCTTCAATGATGGAGTTTGAAGAATCTGCTTGCTACTCAATTTCTCCATATGTACTGTACACCACAAAATCCCTCATTATTCCTTCCTCCAATGAATCCATCAAGTTAACCGAAATCTCTTGAAGCTTCTTTCGGCTCGGAACCGGCCTCGGTATCCTCTGCTGCCTCGGAGCATTCGGAGCTTCAATGTCTTCCATCAAATCCTCATTCGACTCCGAAAAATCTATCTTGGTTCGAAAAGCTCGAATCTTTCTAGGCGTGCTGTAAGCGAAATGCAACTGTTTTGCAATAAGAGTCTGCATAGACATGAGGGCCACAAAACCAAATCAAACTCAATCCAAAACTAAATGGATTTTGTTTCGAACAAAATCTAAGTTCATAGATACTCACCGCTTCTCTAATTGACTTTGACACATGGAATAGCTGTTTTAGATCCTCATGATCAACTCCACACACTATCTTAATCTACCCAAAAAAAAAACAGAAAAATTAGCAACGAAAAAACCAAATCCAATTAGATTCGAATTCTACACAATCTGGGGTCAAGACTTATCACTCTTACCAGAATCTCCTGAGGCAGAGCTTCAAGCTTAGAAGCTTCTTCTTCATCTCCAAAAAATTCAAATCTCCCACCACTCCTCTGCTTCTTCAACGGAGTCTTCGGGCTTGCATCACAACTCGAATACGTATTATCCTCCTCGGAAACCGAAATTTCAATCCTCTTCCTTCCTAGAGCTCGAACAACCTCTCCTCCTACTGCACCAAACGAAACGCTGCGTTTCAGTGAAGTGCTCCGACACTTCTTTCCCAACGCCATTATAAACAGATTGATTCTCACGGAAAGACACAACTAGATTGTGAAACTGTCTGTGTGTTTGTGGGTTTTACGTAGTGAAAATGTGGAAAGAGACTAGAACTAAGGATCAGATTGTGGTCAGGGAATTATATATGGGAACGAACGAAGATATAGCGTTTTTCGAAAACTGTGCCAAAAAACAGTGGGGGAATTTTAATAATTAATCTACGCGGAAGGACATGGAAGCACCCCGAAATTTCCGTAAGGGGAGAGAAAGATCTCGGGCTCTTGTAATTTTATCCTTTCAGCAGTTAAAAAAAAAATAGAAAACGAGGGAGGGAAAACTAGCCGTTTGAACTTGCCACGTGCCGAGAAAGTAGCGGCAGGCTAGGGTGACGTGGCCGATATGGTCGGTCCGAGTCAGCCTTGGTCGGTCGGCCAGTAGTGTTAAGTGGTGAGGGCGGTGACACGTAGGAAGGTGGGGACAGGTGGACGGTGGATGAAAGGGGGAGGTTAAGGCGGCTAGTGAGAGCGAGCATTGTTTGACTGAAGATTCTAGATTTGGGATTGGGCCTGTGACGGCTGTCGCACTAGAAGCCATCAGTGTTGACGTGTTTTTAAGATTGGGCTGGGAAAGCATGTCTGTTTTTAAATAAAAGGTTTATCTTTTTTACCCCAAGTATTTTTTTTACCTTTGATCGCAGTAAATTATTTATGGATAAAAATTTCAGATGGGATTTTAACCTTACCAAAACGAAAACCATTTTAGAGTTTTAAATTCATAAATGACAAATTTAAAACATTACTATAGTAATTAGCATTTTTGAAAACATGATTCTTTAGAAGATTGTATGAACTGATATTATCTACTAAATTGGTTACTTAATGTCCTGGACAAACCCTATGGGTTAAGCAATGAGTTGTGATTAGGGTAGGGAGATAGATGTGATGATTGTGATCCAATAAACAAAGAGATTGCAGTCATTCAGGCATATGCAACTACACATCTAATATCGGTAAATTTCCCATGACGCTGTCTCACCGACTTGAAGTTGGTATGTCGAGATGTATGTTGGATTGCAGATATAAAGATTGAAATAAGGTTCGATGAAATATAATTTAAAAGTGTATAGATTAATTATAATTGTATTCATTATTTTTGTTGATAAAATTTATCATTTTAAAAATGGTTAAGTTATGATATTATCGGTATAATAATGGACTCCGCATGTCACGTTTGTCTCTATTGAACTTGGTATCAGAGTGAGTTCCTCCCCAATCGCATCTTGAGATTAATGGGCACGAATTGAAATTTGAGCCAAAATTGATTCCAGCTGAATGAATTGGGCCTTCGAAAAGATACATTGGTTCTTGAATGTACTTATACGTGCTAATTTAAAGTTAGGTTACACGTGCGGGGGCGTGTTGGATTGAAGATTTTACATTGAAATAGGGTAAGATGAAATATAACTTAAAAATGAATAAATCAGTCCTAATTGTACCGAGGTCTTTTGTGGATAAAACTCAACATCTTAAAAGTGGTTAAGTTGGGACAATATATACAATGACGGACTCCACGTGTCACGTTTGTCGCTATTTAGATATCTTATGTAGATATCGACCTTAACTACACATCATGTAAGAAAGATATATCACTCTTAAGATACTCTAGGAAATAATATAATTGAACTAGATATAGATATATAAGAATTACATTTAGTTCTTACTTCATTTAAACCATTCTTTAAGAGCATCATTGATACACCCGTATCAATTTTGCCCGACCAAAGCAACTCCTCCTTGCACTTAAAGCCTTAACATATTTTGATATAACCAAAAGATGCCAAGTCGATTAACAAGTCAGGCATGTCTTGCCTATTGACCAAGTCGATCAAAGAAGAGAGACTCATGTAATGCTTATTTCACACATTTTTAACTATACATTTAGTCATATTACATATTCATATTAAATATAAGGTCAAATTTGTAATATCTATACTAGATTAGGTCACATGATATTAAGCCAAAAATAAAAAGACCTTTATAGTTCAAAATATTCACATTAATGTCATCGTATATATTATATTTTCAGACCAAAACACATATTCCTCTCCTCTCTCATCAAACCCTAGCAGATCAAAACCTTGCTGCACTCCGTCTCTCCTTGAACGACGTCGTCGTCACCCCACTGACTCCTCTCTTTCACCTCAGTCACAGCCTCCTCTCACAATCACTCTGACCTGCCTTTCTCATATCCTCTCCTTTCTCAAACTCTCACCATCGTCTCCCCTCCTCTCTTCGTTGCATCGTCTCCTCAACCTCGTGCCTCTCTAGCTACCTTGACGACGATGCAGCTACGAAGGTCTCTTTCTCTCTATATATATATGTATGTGTGTGTGTGTTAGGCTTTCTAAATAGAGTATGTACTTGTTGATTTTAGAGTTTACATGAGTTTTGGTTTGAGAAACTCGAGTCAATTTTTATTTGTGTGATTCATTGATCTATGGTAGTATTTTTGTATGAAGGTAGCAGTATTATTATATGTGTTGGTGTTAATAGTGTCATTTGACTATCAGTGTGATTGGAAGTCTGTGATAGTGTGTTTGTTTGTTGTAAGTAGTACATTTCGAATTGATGATGCATATTAGCGCATATTAGAAAACGCCTAATTTCAATTATACACACATACACACATACAGATCCTATCCAGAGCGGAGCTCCGCTTTGAAAAAATGGAGCGAAGTTCTATTTTTCACAAGATTGAGAAAGTTGTTCGGCAGTTTAAACTACTCATTGTGTAGGTTAATGTTCAAGGATCATGGATACAAAAAATCAGCTAAATTAGATTTGATTTGGTCACTTGATCGCCACGGTCAACTTTTAATTTACACAGTTTGTCTGATATAATGTAAAAGTTGAATGTGGCGATCAAATGGTCAAATCATATCCGGTTGGGTTGATTTTTTGTAAGCATGATCCTTGAACAGTAATCTACACAATGCATGGATTAAATTTCCGAAAATAGAAACTTCGTTATATTTTTTAAAGCGGAATTCCGTTTTAGATATAGACTATATATATATAACGCTGGTACAACTACAGATAAGGAAAAACATTCAGGTAATTGCTTTGAATATATAGCTCGATCATCTAGATCGGTTTTAACCTCACTCAATTGTTGATGGAGCACATGAAATTTCTCTCGATCAGCAGCTAGAACCATGTCAGGGTGGTTTTCCTAGTGTACTTGTCCTTGTCTTCCTTATGGTTTAATGACTACTTCTCCCCCGGGGATAGTTTCATGCTTTTGAAGAACCTGAGATACATGTCTCTATGGTTCAGAAGCAAATAATTGTTCCCCACAGGGGCGAATCTGGCCCTTCGGCAACTTCGACTGCAGCCCACTCAACTTTTTATCTAATAAAAAAATAAAAATATATAGATACACATTTATTCATAAAATATTATTAATAAAAAAAAAATATATTGTCTATTTTTTTTGCCTCTCAGCAGTATCACAGTTTGATCATTCTATCAATTAATCCCTAAACATTAAACAACAAAACTCATACATGCACATTCATTGTCTCTATATTAATAAATCATATGCCGGTAGTATATATTGACAATAATTTAATTTTGTTGAATTTCAAGTAAGCAGATCTCAAATGATGAGATATATATAGTTGGTTAATATCAAACTAAAATTTCTTATTCTTGGGATTTAAGTTTATGTCTCTATATCACTAATGTGTATATTTTTTATATTATATGTTATAATAATAAAGACGTAAGAATGAATCTCAAAATATGATACAAATTTTAAAAAAAATTGTGCACCTTCTACCCTATTTTAAAATCCTGGAATCGCCCTTGGTTCCCCATCGGACGACCATACTTGTTTAATTCTTGGCCAAACTAAGACCAAGCTCTCTAAGAACATGTCCTTTTCCAGAGTGAACTTTGCAAACTGTATACCTTGATCTACAAACTTAAACCCTTTTATCTTGACTCTTCTCAAAGAACCCAGGAAGCTCGTACATTCATCCATGGCTGGCTTCTGCACCAATTTCCAGTAAAGTGGCTTTTGCTCGCTGAGTGCATTCTCACAAAACTAAAAGAAAGAAAAATAAATAAACTGAATTCATTAATCCCAAATGACAACTTATACGTACGTGATGATAATTATACTCACATCAACAAGAAGACTCTCCAAGTGTGTGCATTTTTTTTTAATGAAACAAGCAATGCCGCCAATGCAATAGCGAAGCTCGAACCATCCATCACTATTGTCAGCGCCCTCAAATTCGAGAAGCTAAACTGTGGCTCTTGCATATTTCCATGGCGAATCTTTGTAGACAAATTAAACCCTAATTACATATCCACACAAAGCATATATAATTAGGCACATATATCTCGACCTACATTCGTAATTAAATATGATTAGGGTGGGTATAGGTTTTGAGATTAATCAGTACGTACCTCAAGGAATGCGCTAGTGATGGTGAGTGCCCTTGCATGTGAGATATTACCCAGAAGCTCTTCTATGAGCCACGAATTGTTGAACGATGGAGAAGGCACGAAGTTGATAACGACATGTTCCAAAAACAACAGAGGATCAACTATCTCAAACGATCTCACCATCTTACCACTATAGCAGAGAAGCCGAAGAGTCGGAGCTTCAATCTCGATGACCGATATCTCAGGGCACGCTCACACCTTCAACGCCCTAAACCTCTTGTTCTCCTTTGCTCTCACCTTCAAGGTCCGCACACCGTAACACTGAGCCATGTCAAAGGTCTTGAGACATGCACAGTTCTCGAAGATGACCTGAATGATCATGGTTGTCAGATCAACCTTCCGGAGAATCACGGCGGTCAGTCCTTCTAGGGTTTTCATGTTGAAGGGCATTTGCATAATGGAGTATTGAAGCTTGAGCTCCTTAAGCGTCCCTTGGCCATATCGGGAATAGGGTGACAGAACGGAGCAATTGCTTGGTATATAGAGAGTTCGAGCTCCCTAACATTCTTCTGAATCGATTTGCTAATCCACATCTCTACCAGAGGCTCAACTCCCATGACGTCGAGACACATCCGGAAACAGTCGATCTCCGGGGCCACGTGGGACGTGAAATCTTTATTTACGGAGGAGATGAAGCCTCTACGGTTAACCCGGCGATAATCCGTGAAGCCACTCATGAAGTCGAGGTTCCGGCGTTTCTTCCATGTTTGCTTGTACTTCTTGCACGCCAGACCAGTCTGGACACATTGCTTTATAGGCAAATAGGTGAAGATCCTGTCCACTATGTCATCGGGAAACTCCAAACTCAGGCCGTTGTTGCGGCGTCGTCTAACTCTTCTGGATGAAGAGGAAGCCATTTCGAGGTGAGAAGAAGCTTGAGAGCTTCAAAGTGAGGATGGTTTGTGGTGAAGGTGGAGAAAATTGAAGGAGTAGGTTACGTGGTTATGTGATCCTCAAGAATTGTTCAAGTCTGTTAGGATTTGTCAAGGGTTAATCCCTAGATTGTAGGTAGTTTGAATCGTTCCCGTTCTGTTACCACTCTGGCATGATTCTCGCCATGAAGTGGGCTGCATTTTCATTTTGTTATGTAATCAACCGGCTATATAAAGCCTGGAACTCAGATGAATAAAGTAGATTATATTTCTGCAATTTACAGCTTCTGCAAACTGTGTCATTTGTTCTCAACATCTGGTATCAGAGCCCCAACCAGGGGCCTGACTGTGAGAGGTTAGATACAGCAGTATACTAACGTAAGAGAGGGAGTGTTTGAGAGAAACACTGTGAGAAAAGAGAGGAAGCCAACAATGTCAGAAGGAAGTTACGTACCAGCTGTAATTCCCAGGTTTGATGGTCATTACGACCATTGCACAATGCTTATGGAAAACTTCATTCGTTCCAAGGAGTTCTGGGACATTATCGAGCATGGAGTCACTGAGGATCCACAGGAGGCAGCAGGATTCTCTGGATCGAGGACTTACTCGACCATAGTAGCAGAGCAGACTCAACCCACAGCACCACAACGTAAACAGATGGAGGACTACCAGAAGCAGGTTGTTGAACGAAGGCTGAGTGATCTGAAGGTAAAGAATTATCTTTTCCAAGCCATCGATCGCACAATCCTTGATACCATCCTAAAGAAAGACACTGCAAAAGACATTTGGGATGCTATGAAGAAGAAATTTGAAGGAAATGCAAGAGTCAAAAGGTCACATCTCCAGGCTCTCCGCAGAGAATTTGAAACCATACAGATGAAGACTGGTGAGGGAGTAACAGATTACTTCTCTAGGGTCATGACAGTTGCAAACAAGATGAGGCTCTATGGAGAAGACATGCAGGATGTAAAGGTGGTGGAGAAGATTCTGCGTTCTCTAACTGAGAACTTCAACTACATTGTCTGCTCCATTGAGCAATCAAAGGACATTGATTCCCTAACCGTTGATGAGCTGCAAAGCTCATTAATAGTTCAGGAACAAAAATTTCGTAAGCACTCAAATGAGGAGCAAGCTCTACAAGTCACTCATGAAACTAGCAGAGGGCGTGGACGTGGAGCTTACAGAGGAAGAGGAAGAGGAAGAGGCCGAGGAGGCAGTGATAGAGCCACCATTGAATGTTATCGATGTCATAGGCTTGGCCATTATCAGTTTGAATGTCCATCCTGGAACAAAGAGGCAAACTATGTTGAGATAGATGAGGAAGAAGAAATGTTGCTGATGGCTCTCGTAGAGTTGCATGAGGCTAAGAGAGAAGATGCATGGTTTCTTGACTCAGGGTCCTCCAATCATATGTGTGGAAATCAATCCATGTTCAGTGACTTGGATAGAGATTTTCAACATGTGGTGAAATTGGGGAACAACACAAGGATGAATGTAACAGGAAAAGGGAGTGTCAAGCTGATACTGGATGGTGTAATTCATTTTGTCAGTGATGTGTTTTATGTTCCAGAGCTCAAGAATAATCTCTTGAGCATAGGACAACTGCAAGAAAGGGGTCTGGCTATTCTGATCAAGGGAGGGTCATGCAAAATCTATCATCCAGACAAAGGTCTGATTATCCAAACAAGTATGACAACAAACAGGATGTTCATTCTCTTAGCTCAACAACAAAAGTCCTCTCAAAGACAACAAGACGGCTGCTTTCACACAAGCTCACAGAATGTCACTGATCTCTGGCATCGAAGGTATGGACATTTGAGTCACAAAGGCTTAAGAACCTTGCTGTACAAGAAAATGGTACGTGGTCTCCCTCAATTAGTTGCTTCAGACACAATATGTACTCACTGCATCACAGGGAAACAACATCGTGATGTCATTCCAAAGAGAAGCAATTGAAGAGCCAGTAAGCAATTAGAACTCATCCATGCAGACATATGTGGTCCAATAACCCCAACATCCAACAGCAACAGAAGGTATGTGCTATGTCTCATTGATGACTATAGCAGAAAATCATGGACTTACTTTCTAACAGAGAAGTCAGAAGCTCTAAGTTCTTTCAAGTCTTTCAAGAAGCTGGTAGAAAAGGAAACAGAAATGTCTGTGAAATGCTTATGTATAGACAGAGGAGGAGAATTCACTTCAAATGAATTCAATGAATTCTGCAAGAAGAATGGCATCAAAAGGCAGTTAACCACTGCTTTCACTCCTTAAAAGAACGGTGTAGCTAAGAGGAAGAACAGAACCGTGATGAATATGGTACGAGCAATGCTTTCAGACCAAGGAATACCCAAAACCTTCTGGCCAGAGGCAGTAAACTGGAGCATTCATGTGCTAAATCGGTGTCCCACATTAGCTGTCAAGGATGTTACTCCAGAAGAAGCATGGAGTGGAGCAAAACCCTCTGTGGGACATTTTCGCGTTTTTGGATGCGTGAGACAAGTACACATTCCAGAGGTAAAAAGAACTAAACTTGATAATAGAAGTTTTCCATGTGTACTACTTGGTTTAAGTGAGGAATCAAAGGGATATAGATTATATGATCCTGTGACCAAGATGGTAGTTGTAAGCAGGGATGTAGTCTTTGAAGAAGAAAAACAATGGGATTGGGATAGTAGCTATAAGGAACACATTCTGGTAGATTTAAGTTGGGATGATAATAAGGAAGCCGAAAAGAAAGGGAAATAGGGGACTAGTGGTGACTTAGATGAAGCCAGGGTTAAGGGAATTGAAGAAGAGGGAGTAGTTGCTCATTATGAAATCAATGAGGGTGAGGAAAGGGTGAGAAAACCTCCAGGTTGGATGCATGACTATGTAACAGGTGAAGGTCTTTCAGAGGATGAAGCGAACATGGCACTGGTAGTGTCAAGTAATGATCCAGTGAGCTATGAGGAGGCTGTGAAGAATGAAAGCTGGAGGATTGCTATGGACTGTGAGATCAAGTCCATTGAGAAGAACAAAACCTAGACACTCACTGAGCTACCTGCTGGAGCCAAGAGAATTGGAGTAAAATGGGTCTACAAAACCAAATACAATGAATCTGGAGAGGTTGATAAGCACAAGGCACGTTTGGTTGCAAAGGGGTACTCTCAGAAACATGGCATAGACTACACAGAGGTATATGCACCAGTAGCAAGGATGGAGACAGTGAGGATGGTAATTGCTCTTGCAGCACAGAAAGGCTGGAAGATTTTTCAGTTGGATGTCAAGTCAGCTTTCCTACATGGTGAGCTAAATAAGGATGTTTACGTGGAACAACCAAAGGGTTATGAAAGGAGGGGCAAAGAGCATCTGGTATACAAACTTCACAAAGCTTTATATGGTTTAAAACAAGCACCACATGCTTGGTTTAGTCGTATAGAAGCACATTTCATAAATGAAGGCTTTCAGAAGTGTGGAAGCGAGCAGACACTTTTTACAAAGAGAAATACAGAAGGGAGAATGATCATAGTGAGTGTCTATGTTGATGATCTAATCTTCACTGGAGATGATGAAGCTATGATGTCTGCATTCAAAAATTCCATGCTAAGAGAGTTTGACATGACAGACTTAGGAAAAATGAAGTTATTTTTTGGTATTGAAGTGCATCAGAGTTCTGATAATATTTTTATATGTCAGAAGAAATATGCCTTAGAAGTATTGGATAGATTTGGGATGTTGGAAAGTAATCCAGTCACAAATCCAATGGTTCCTGGGGTCAGAATGAGCAAATATGAAGATGGAGTCCCAGTCGATGAGACTTACTAAAAGCAGCTGATAGGGAGTTTGATGTATCTCACAGCTACAAGGCCGGACATAATGTTTGTCACTTGTCTTCTCAGCAGGTACATGGCAAAACCAACAGAGTTACACTTACAGGAAACTAAAAGAATACTTAAGTACTTAAAGGGAACTGTAAACTATGAAATACAGTACAAGAAGACAACAGAAGATGGAGGAATAGTAGCATTCACAGACAGTGATTATGCTGGTGACATAGAAGACAGGAAAAGCACATCTGGTTATGTGTTTTTGATGAGCTCTGGTGCTGTCTCATGGAGCTCTAAAAAGCAACCTATTGTGACCTTATCAACCACAGAGGCAGAATTCGTAGCTGCTGCAGTTTGTGCCTGTCAAGCTGTCTGGATTAAAAGAATTCTAAAGGAGCTGGGCTATTCTCATGGAAGTTGCATATGCATCAACTGTGACAATACCTCCACCATTAAGCTGTCTAAAAATCCAGTCATGCATGGACGCAGCAAACACATTGATATAAGGTATCATTTCCTGAGAAACCTTGCTAATGATGGTGAAGTCGAGTTGATACAGTGTGGAAGTAATGATCAGGTTGCTGACATTATGACCAAGCCTTTGAAACTTGATATGTTTCAGAAGCTTCGAAATCTGTTAGGAATGGTTGAAGTCTCAGACTTAAACTAACTGCATACAGCTGTTAGTTTAAGGGAGGGATTGAAGGAGTAGGTTACGTGGTTATGTGATCCTCAAGAATTGTTCAAGTCTATTAGGATTTGTCAAGGGTTAATCCCTAGATTGTAGGTAGTTTGAATCGTTCCCGTTCTGTTACCACTCTGGCATGATTCTCGCCATGAAGTGGGCTGCATTTTCATTCTGTTATGTAATCAACCGGCTATATAAAGCCTGGAACTCAGATGAATAAAGTAGATTATATTTCTGCAATTTACAGCTTCTGCAAACTGTGTCATTTGTTCTCAACAAAAATGTGATAGAGAGGGTGAGTATTAATAAGGGTTTTGGAGATTTCTGCCATAGCTTTTTGGGAAGTAAAGCTCTCGTGGTTTTGCCGAGTCTGGTTTTCCATGGAAGGAAGGAGAGGAGGGAGATGAGGTGTTCTACGGTACTTTAGAGTACTAAAATTTCTTAATTTTAAAGCGTTGGATTACTATATATATAATTCTGTAATGATCATGACCGCAAAAATGATAAAAAGTTCCAAAATGGGGAGTACTAAAACTAGGCAGCACTATAAAATTTTCCAAGGAGATGGAAACAAAGAAACTGCCGGGAAGGAAAGGGCTGACGTGTCATGATCCACAACCGTTGAAACATGAGGTCCGAGCTTGAACGACATCGTATAGTGTCCACGTGTCGAGCAGGTAGAGAGTGGCTTCTGTGTCTTTGGACAAAAACTCCAGATAAGCTCGATTTTCGTGACAAAGAAGAGCGGTTTTGGGTTGGTGTGATGTAACTGAATTTGTAACTTTCTTTGTATTTTTCTTTTCTTCTTTAACTCTCAAATTTCGAATAGTATGAATAAATCCAAGTGCATTGATTACGGTATCCTCTTAAAAATGGTTGGAATTTAACTCCATTGTGTTATTTGGAAATTTGAATTCGAATTTATTTTGAATTACATATTAGTTTATTTTCATGTGTATATTTTGTTCGAGGTTCGTTGAATGTAAAACATTGTTGAATGAAGTGTATCACATTCAATGAAGAAATGCAGACAACAAATGATAAGAGAAATAGATAAGTTTTAGATCAAGATTAGATGAATTTTTAAACCTACTCATTACAATAACAACTCTTTATTTCAATAAAGGTTTGAACTAGTACGTAATATCGGGCATGAACGAACTTTTTATAACCCGTAACAGAAGGACATACGATTGAAGTGTGTAATATTGGGTAAGATCAAACTTTTTTGTTTAAATCGTAAAAGTACATCAGTACAATTTTTGAAAGTACATACTATACTATCACGTAACTCACAAAACTTTATCGTATACGACACTTTTCATGTGCATGCATGCAATGCAATGGCTCGTTATATACCATAGATTCATCTAATAATGAATTTTTATATATTAAATTTCTCGTAGATTTGGAAAGTAAAATTGTATAAGTTAGCACCGCCAATTATTATAATTATTGCATACTACGTTATTAAACTTTTCATAGATTCATAACACAGTGACAAGGAGAAAAAAAAAGGTTCCTAGAACGCTCGAGAGAAAAGTTTCAGAAAAAATTTGAGTGTTCCTCGTCTGGCGTCCCTGCGCTGGTGTTGGTCTTTGGCTTCGCCAGCGTTGTGGGTGCAGCCAGGTGCAGTATGGTGTCTGGGGACCAGTTATTGTCAGAGTTCATGGCCAGAGTCAATTCGGAGGTGTCTGCGTGTGGCTAGGTTGTGGATCTTCGAACCGTGGGGTTTGTCGTGGCCGTGACACACGTCAACAAAGGCGGCGATCTTTCTGGTCGATCTCCGGGTCTGGTCGATGGGGTTGAGGATCGGCTGGTCGGATATTGGCGGCGGCATGAGAGGTCGTGAGAGGTTGATGGAATCTAGATGCATGTAATTATTGAGCTGAGCCTTCATTCTCTTGATTGGTCTCTTGGCTTGGTGGGTTAGGGCTGGTAAATTTGACCCATTTAAGTTTTATTTTAGTAATAATATTTTGTTTTATTATTTTACTGTTTTAATCTTAGGAGGCAGTATGCCAAAAATAAAGTCCAACCAATTGTGGGTTGGATTAGTCGGATGATCTAGACGATTTTTCTGTGTGTGCACTCTTAGTATGGGTGTGTGTCATGATAAAATGATTGCATCTTTTTAGTGGCAGGATGAAACGTAGTGTCGACGACTTAATCATTGTTCTAAAATATAGTTGGGAAGCCGGTCAATTGTAATGATGCGTCGTTATAGTCGCATTATCTTTCCATTACTATGTCGCCGGCCACAATATTAAAGCCGGTGGAGTAGTCGATGTCGCACTCTCTGCTAATCAGTGTGTGTTTGAATGCATAGGAAGTATGAGTTATCTTGTGATTATCCGAGATGCTCTGTTTATGTTTATTGTAATATAGGGTTTAGGTCTTATATCCTCCATGGGTATATATTCAACGGTTTTATTAATAAAGGCTTGAGGGTTGCCACATTGCCCTTTTTCGAAAAAAAAAGAGACAAAATTTATGTTACCGTAGATTCAGAAAGTAATATTATATAAGTTAGCGCTACCAACTTTTATAGTTATTGCGTAACATGTGAATGATGATTATACTCAGGTAAAACATGCAACAATAATATAATTTACTTTCTTAAATTAAAGAGTAAACAAACCTAGAAAAAAGAAACGACGAGACGGTTGGGAGCGCTTCTTCTCTCAAACCCTAGAACTCCCTTTGCGGCGGTGACGACACCCTTGAGGGACTGGTCTCCGTTGAACATCACAGATGCCCTCCCCGGTGTGGCCTCCATATAGTTTGTTCCAATCGATGGCAAAGAGGTTCGCTCATCTGGCTTGTACTCGATCTTTAGGTGGTCGACACGTCGTACGACCTTTGTTGGCTTCGTACTCAATGAGTGTCTGGTTCCCGATGCACGACATCCACCACGGGCACGACTAAAGGAATGGATACCAACATGCCAAAGGTGGCTGATTGCTGCGTTGATTGTGCAATGAAGGTTGTTTGATTATGTAGTGGTGGGTGTGTTTCGCCGTGGGTCTGCGCGATTATCGGAGTTTGCCCATGTGGTTGATTGTCGGAGGACGAGGATTATCGGTAAGGTCTCAAGTGAGCTTCGACATAGGTGGGCGGTGGCTCCGTTGCAAAAGCAAGCCAGGCTTGGCAAAGCATGGGCTAGGGCAAACTCACGTGAGATTTGGGCTTGGGCTTTTGGCCAGGGTCAATGGCTTTCATGTGGGTTTTGCTTTGGTGGCCCTAGAATCCTGGCCAATGTGGTTATGGAGAACCATGAGGAGTAATCGGATTAGTCTGGTAGGTTTTAAGCAAACATTACTTTTGTTTAACTGTGTTGGTGTTTGCCTTTTGAGAGGCATTGTTTCTAGTGTCTTGGTTATTTTTTATGCTTATTTCTAAGTATTTGTTCTTGTACTGATTTAGGTTTTCTAGATTAGTATGACGGTAGTTTAATTCTCTCGAACCTAATTGAGTATTTTTTCTATGTAACAAATGTTTTATCTTTTGGTTGATTGATGCAAGGCCTCTCATTTTGCTGTCAAAGAAAAATCTTGGTTAAAGAGTAAAAATGGTACTTGTAAATAGCTACACTCATTATAGATTTATGATTCATATGTACACCATATATAGGAGTTCCTAATTTTAAGCATTCGGGGTTGGTTTAAGCATATCGTTGTAATGAAAAAAAATTCTAATTTTAGTGGTACAGTTCATTTGCTCTCATTTAAAAAAAAAATTCAATTCGCCTGAAAATCAGTTGTACGAGGAATCAGCATTGCACTACATCAGTTCATTTGCTCTCATGAAGCTATGTGAACTGTGTAAAGTGAAGTACTGAACAACAACCGTCTCGGCAGCAGCTCAGTATCATATATGGTTGTGATGACTAGATTAATGTCATTTTTGTGATATAAACTCATGAAATTATGAATTGCCGAATATAAGGTTTAACAAGGCTAAAAGACGCCGAGTTAAATCAGCCAGAGAAACCTTTTAACAAATGGCCGAAGATACTCCCCTCAACATTACGGTCACATATGGAAATGCAAAAAGCCTGAAGACATTTTACTAGACCGAAACTAACTGTGTTTCAGTTTTTAACTAATGTAGACTGATCAGGAGAGTGATGTTCTTTTAGCAGAAGCTCAGAATACTTGTTAGATCGTCTACAGTAGCTTGGCTACGGATACTGAAGCAGGTTCTCGTTGTTTCGAGTATCACCATCCATTTCAACATCATTTCCCACCATTGAATCAACAGAGAAGCTCCACACAGAAGCACAGTTTTTCTGACCTGTATAACAAAGAGAGATATTTATATGGTGGTACACCTCTCTTGAAAATCAAGTTGCAAAGCAGCAAATCGATATCCCTTGGGAGACTCAGTAAGTACAGAATAAACCCTATCAATAGTTGACGGCAAAAAATGCTATTCCAATGAACCTGGCGATTTTAGTGAGCAAATATAGAACCCTGTTTCTTATTCCAACGCATGACTATGGTCTATGGACACGGAAGATACCATAGTATACCAAGCAGTAACTCAAAACTCACACCACTTTCTCCCAATAGACCCGGAGAACCAGACTTCTCTCACTACTCTCTCTTTTTTGAATCACAATATTGAGAAACCAAGTAGCATTCTGTAATATTATGTTTAAGAGTGGGAAAGACTACCACTGAAAAGAAAGAGTTTGTTTTTTAGTAATAGGGTTACAGGAGCTACCATTCAAATGCAATTTGTCAATGCCATCATCAGGAGCAAGAAATCTTCGGTGGCCTGAAGAAGTTGTAGCCATCGGCAGAAAGGGATGAAAAGAGAATCCGTAACAGTATCTGCATAGGTTTAAAAAATAACAAATGAGTTGGTAATATAAAAGACAAAATTATATATGCAAGTGTAGTTCTCACAAGTCACGTTTTATTTGGACACAAGAAAATTACCCGATGCATCTTGGAAGCCTGATACCCATTGTCCAGTTTGAAGATCATATATATGAACAACACCGTCCTGCTTCCAAATGCATGGTAAATAGGGTGTTGATTTGGATGTGCCATAAAATTAACATATAACCCAGAGAAGCATAATTTAAAGCTAAAATACTACCTGACCACCTGTACAAAGATGGCGACCAAGTGGCTCAATATCAAAGAGAATCCTCTGGTTGGTAAGTTCTGAAGATCTATATAACCTAATTTATGGGGAAAAGATAGCAAGTGTTCAAAGAGATGAGAAAAAAACTTGACTGCTACTCTAAACTGGAGAGGAATAAATAAATGACAATCTTACTTGTAGACGACATCAACAGACTTGCGTATATCCCAGCATAATATATACAGATCCTTCAAGTAAGATAGTGTAGCCTTTTAGAATTGAAAGTAAGATCGTCTACGCTAATCATGGATAATAATATACATTAATAGGTTCAAGAAAGTAAAGCATGTGATACATTAGAGTTACAAACTCATTGCATATTAAACTTCAAAGACAATATGTTCTGATTCATCAGGTTCAATTTTTATCTCAGAAAAGCAATAACAAACCTATAAGTAGAGGCAAATATATATCTTCTGGCCTCCAGTATATAAATAATTTCCATCCTTTGAGAATTGGACCTGAAAGACAACATGGTCAATTCATCTGCTGAAGTTACTATTGGATTCAAATGAACAACTGAGGCCCCTGACTTACATGTGTAATGCCACCTTCACGTCCATGTAATACATATAAAAGTTCCATATTATCTTCTTGATAAATTGCAGTCATCTTGCTGTAGGAACCTATAGCTAGCATTCCATTATGGGTTGGCGAAAAAGCCATTGCAGACATTATACCTGTCCAGAACAAAACAAACATGCTGAGCAGTGTTCACGTATAGACCTATATATTTACATTCACTCATTTATTAAACAGCTAAATTAAGAGCATATAGCTGTTTGGCCTTCTTTATTTCCTTGAAGCGTGGAATACTGTTTGTAATCTCTACCAGGGCGATGTAGATCAAATACTCTAACCAGTTTGTTGTCTCCAGCGAAAATCCTACAGAACAACAGAAGGACCAGTTACTTTTTATCAGACAATGTCTACAATATCTAAGACCCAGCTGAGTGAATTTAATCCACTGAATTGCTTATTTACTCATGAAGCCCCATGCCACCATTCATTCTGGTCCATCTGTTCGTTTCTTATAATGCTCAATATAGAAGATTATGAATCAATTTCCATCCAAATGCTTATACACTCGAGCAGAGGTTAATAGCATGGCAGCAACGCTCATTCTACATCCCTGAGAAAGACAGGAAGAAGAAATCATTACTTACTTTGTTCCACTGGGATTAAAGGCAACTGAAAAAGCAGCAGTGATTTCGCCCACAGCGTCATAAGCACGGTACGTGCAACGTATCTGCAATTTCCAGTCAAAATAAAAGTGGTCATAACAGATGTCCGATGAAGAATTGACAAATACAAGAAAGTTAAGCATGTAATGGCCAATGTTGTGTATGACAAGACAATCAGGTTAAAAAATGTCCTCAGTTTTTAATTAGTAAAGTGTGGATGGGGAACAATGAGCCCGCACCTGCCCAGAACAAGCATCCCAAAGATGAATCGGATGATTACGAGCTGTACTCGAGAAACATAGGTAACTGGGTCTGCAAATGTCCACCGAATTTCAAATCAACCATAACTTACATAATCATATCAACCACTTGAAAGTACTCACAACCAGAGTGTTAAAACAAGTACCTAAAGCAGACATATATGGGTACCAACAATAATCATACACCGACTCTCCCTCATCCATAACAAGGCTCGCAGCGTAGGAATTTTCACCCCAAGAGTAAAAATTCATCATTAATTCCAAACTCAACTAAACCAAAGCACAACATGGAAGAATCATATAAACACAAGACTTACCTTCATCAGTAGCCACAGAACACCCATCAAAATATTCATTCCCACTACTTGGTCTGTCCAACAATGTAATTGAGTTTATTTATAGTAATCAAAAACTTGTCTAAACATATTAGCCATTCAAATCAAAACCCAATACACATTACGAAAACTTACAAATCAAAAACACGAAGAGTGTTGTCAGCAGAGCTGGTGAGAAAGCAAGAACCATCAGGCGACCTAAACACAATCACTCAAGAAAGTTATAACAAACAATATATATATATATGATATATAGGATCTTTCCACTAAGATATACATTTTTTTAGTCATTTTCAGGTATAGAGCATTACACAAACTTTTCGATCATGTTATGACATCTTCATCGTCTAATTATTAGATCTATATGAGTAGATCATTCCTGTAAATTTTTAGCTAAAATGGTGATCGTTAAGGTGTCAAAGTAGATTAAATCAAGGGATAGACCAAATCTGTCAAACTCGAACCGTTCATACTTATAAACTTCAATTGTAGTTTTGAATACCTTGACGATCACTATTTTGACTGAAATTTACAAGCTTGATCTACACATTAGGATCTTAAGATCTGAACAGTGAAGATGGTAAAATATGATCGAAAAATTGATATAATACCTTATATTTAAAAATGACAAAAAAAGATATACTTTAGAGGAATTGTGCTGGATATATATATACAGCATATATATATAAAGATTGAAACTTTGTGAAGTATATAATGAAGGGTTAAAAGAAGTTTGGATTTTTAAGGTACCATTTGACGCCCTTGAGGAAATTATTAGGGTTTGAAGAAGTTTTGAACTGTTGAGAGAAGTTGTAGGTTCTCTGCGGAGGAATATGGAAGCGAATCGCCGGCAATGAGTAGTAGTCTTGTTCTTCCTGGCTTGGTGGGTTTTCGGTAATTTCTGGGTCTACGTTGGTGGGCGAATTGGATTCGTGTACTTGTTCTTCTTCTCCCATTTTGTGTTGTTGAGAGTTGCTATAGCTTTTTCTGGGGTTTTCGCATTACCGCCAAAACTAGCTAGGGTCTTTTCGGGCTCGCTGTTTCTAGTTCAGTATGAAGCTGGGTATGTGGGTCGGGTCATGACCCGAATGGTCAATTTCTCTTGATTACTAGTCAATGAGGGGTGACTTTGAAAGGTGTAAATTTTTGTTTGACGATGAAATTGGTACCCAAATTTTTAACAAATTTGATAATTAGAGAATTAAGTTTGACGTATATAAAAGAGAGTACTAATTTTGATTCCCTTGTTTTTGATTTGAAATAGTTAAAGTTTTATCGTCTCTCTTCTCTTCGTTGTGTTTTCGACTTTCTTTTGAAAGGCTAGTTAAATATTCGAAAAATAACCTTATTATGATTTGGAACTTCCAATGTATTATTAGGAAGGTTTGGATTGTTAGTTTTCAAACGCTTAGTATGAACCGCACAGATTATGAGGAATGTCACGTCTCAGAGTTTAAAGCAATGCAACACTTAATAACGATAATGTTGACTTGTCATATAACATGTTGTTCATATGTAATGAAATAAAAAAAAATTATATGATTATATTACATTTTGCACTATTCGTCTAAACCTTATACTTTCGAGTTCTTCTGATCTTCTAAATGATCAATTGCAAATATTTGTGATGTATGCATTATTGTACAACTTCATGAATATATGATGAAAATTTACATTACTTTAATTATGTGAAGATTCACAAAAAGTGTGTAAATTCATCGTTTTGTCCTTTCAGCCAAAATACATTTGCATTATAAGATATTGATATCAACTGAACAACGATTTTACAACACGTGGATGTAGTACTTTACCAGTAGATCATCGTTCACCATAACACTAGAACGAACACATTACTTCTAATTTTATTTGAGGATCTATAACTTTGATAGAAAAGTCTCATACAAATAAATATCTTTTTGAAACATCCTTGATCATTCAAACAAACTAGTGTTCAATGACGACAAATCCAACATATAGAAGCATCAAAAGAGTCCTTTAGATTTCATCCCATTCCCACATAAAAAAGATATAAAAAAATACACCATAATAGTTTAGTTTGTAGGTTTCTTTCTGATACTTCACCAACAACCAAGTCGTTGTAGTATAGTGGTAAGTATTTCCGCCTGTCACGCGGGTGACCCGGGTTCGATCCCCGGCAACGGCGTCGTTTTTAATTTTCATTTTTGTCTTCTTCTAAATTTAAAGCCGCGCCTCCATTTTTCAGTGTTCAGCTCTCACTGAGCTCTCTCGCCACTGATCGATCTTCTTCACCTCCCTCTCTCCTAAAACGACACCGTTTTCGTGCTGCTACTGTTTTTTCTAGGGTTTCCACTCATCGGATTCCAGCCATGGAAACCGACGAGGAGCCACGCGTCACTCCGTTCCAGCTCCAGTTCGACAAGCCAGTCGCTTCGCAGGTTCGATTCTCCTCTCTCTCTCTCTCTCTCTCTCTCTCTCTCTCTCTCTCTCTCTCGTTTTCAAATTCTCAATTTCGTGCAGATTAAAATCTCGGAGTGGAATCCGGAGAAGGATTTACTGGCTATGGTTACTGAGGACTCGAAGATTTTACTGCACCGATTCAATTGGCAGAGGCTGTGGACAATCTCGCCAGGTAAATGTTGTCTGCGGATTTTGTATATTGGTTGTGAAAATTGTGAGGTTGAGTTTTTTGTTTCAATTTTAATTATTTATTATTTTTGATTTTGTATAGGGAAGAGTATAACATCTCTGTGTTGGCGACCGGACGGTAAAGCAATCGCCGTCGGGCTCGAAGACGGAACAGTTTCATTGCATGATGTTGAAGTGAGTTAGTTTTAAATTCTTGACTGAGACATATAACTATCTCACAGTTTCTCTATTCAGCTGTGTATTTTTTTTTTGTAATTAATTGTTTAATTTTTTTTTCTTCGATGTGAGGCAGAATGGAAAGTTGTTGAGAAGCTTGAAATCGCATAGTGTTGCTGTTGTTTCTCTAAATTGGGAGGAGGAAGGAAACATGGCTAGAGTATGTTTTCGTCACTACCTGATTGTAAAACGTGAAAATGTGAAATTGTAAAATCACTGTAGTGTAATTTATGAACTCAAAATTGTTTTTTTTTTCTTTCAGGATGAGTACGGCAGCCACTCGGTATATGAGGACCGGACTTCTCGGTTCTTTCCACCTCCTCCAAGAGTTCCGCGAATGCCTGGACTGGTATCTGGAGATACTGGCTTCATGGATGACGGTGAAGATTCCTTTACAGAGCTGTCAAATTCTTCACAGCAGCGTTTTAATATTCTCTGCAGTGGAGATAAAGATGGATTCATTTTCTTTAGTATATTTGGGATCTTTCCAATAGGGAAAATTGTATGTTTCCAACTTCTATACCATTCTGAGCAAGTGATACAGTTTTGTTATGCCAAATTATATAAAGCTGCTTGTTTCTGTTTGATGTGTCACTTGACTGTTTTGTCATCTCAAACTTTTTCCAATGTTCCAGAACATACACAACTTTTGTGCTACTAATTCACTAGAGGATCAAGATGGCGAGTGCAAACTTCTGAATGCTTCTGTTTACAAGGTACACACCTCACATTCATAGAATTTTTAGTTATTTAGTAAGGAGATATAAATTAATAGTACCAAAACAACTTAATTTACCGGACCACCAAAGCTGATGTCATTACATGTTGCTTTCATTAGGTTGCGTTGTCAAAAGATCTTTGTCATTTGATAGTGATGTGTTCAGGAGAATTGATCAAGGATAATGAAGAATCAGAAAACAGTCGGATGGCTGATTCTGGTATGCATGGCTTACATTGCATAGTGCTTGATACATCTATATTTTGGAAGAGGTAACTTTCCTATAGAACCAGGATATTACAGACTGTAACATGTTTGAAATTGTGCTGTCATATGGCGAATTATATCCATATCTTCCTATTATCATACTTCTTTTATCTTCTTGTCCATGCTTTAGTGCTTACCAATCGTTGCTTGTATGTGTCAAGTTTTGGGAATCGAAATAAGTTTTAAGTGTACTTTTTGTGCCAAGATATTCATCGCAATTGTTTGAAGATGTCCTATATTCAACATTTGATTTTCCTCTTGAAATTATTATCTGGCTTACAATTTTATCTCTCATTGTAGAAAAAATGAGCTTCATCAAGTGGCGCAACAAGCTTCTAACATTGAGGAATTGGCAGAGGTTATTCGGGCATCACTTTCAGTTATGTATAAGCAGTGGGCTGATGCTATGCGCAGTTTTCATGACAAGTTTGATTCTCTATCTAATCTGATCATGGACCATGGTAACTTCTGAATAACTTCTTGTCTCCTTTTCTTGATATGGTTCTTGGTTATTTGGTTTGCCTATTCAAACAGTTTATATTATTTCTGTTAGGACTGGACTCTACCCCCCAAGAGGAGTTTTTGAGTCTTTTAGGCGGTGCACGGACTAGTCCAGCAGTTCATCAATTTCTAGTTAACTCCCTTGGTGAAGTGGTATGCTTCGTCAATTGTGATCCTCTCTTGACTTCGTGATTTAGGCATTACGCTTAACAAAGTATATTTGATCGTATGATTGATTAACCAATCTTTCTCTATGTAGGGCGTGAAGCGTGTGTCAAAAGCTGTTTGTGGTGCTGGGAAAGAACTGCAGCTTATTATCTTAAATCATCTGCAGGTGCTCTATTGTTTTCTTTTGCTTTTTATGCAAATTGATCATACTTCCTGTTGGGGTCAGATAGAACTAAGTGGATCATAAGATAGTTTCATAATCGCAATCTATATCTAGGCAGGATGTTCCTCGTATATTGGTGTGGAATTTAAAGAGAAAAATAGTACCTATTTGAAGTTCACCTCATAATTTGGTTTCAAACATATGAGTCCTATGTCTTATATATGTTTCCATTGTTTCCTTGAACCGTTCAATGGTAGAAGTAGAGTTATTCCATATGTACATGATCCTTTATTTATTACTCCTCCTAGCAGAGGGCCTGAATGAAAACTAAAGATGACTATCTACCCCTTCCAGCCTGCTGCAGAAATTATTGCGTTCAGGATGGGAGAACTAAGAGGCCTTTCACGATGGAGAGCACGCTATCAGGGTATTGGTTTGGATGAGACACTAATCAATAATGCCACAGAAAAAGCTGGAATGATACTTGTTCAAGTTGAACGGTTTATCAGGGTCCTTTCCTCTGTGGTGCAGCAGGTTGGCTATGATTTTGAATCATTGTTGCTTATGTATCTTGTGATGATCAAATAGTTTTCCCATCTATGTTTCCTTTCTCTCCCCTCATTATATCTGGCCATCTGAGTTAGAAATGTTAACGCGTTGAACTAAGATGGAGTATTAATTGAGAGAAATAAAAAATCCCCCTAACCTTAAAAAAGAATTGGTCGTAGACTGGCTTCGATCATAATTCAGGCATTTCATAATAGGATACTGTACAAAATGAAATTGAATAAGTTCTATCATGATGTCTGAATTCCATTTAATTTCTGTCATGTCTTTTTGTTCAGTTTTCGAACTTCTTCAACTGGCTTTTGAAGTGTATAAAGCTGCTTAACTCAGAACCTAGTGATCATCATCTAATATCATACAATAGGTCAGTGCCTAGTAATCCCTTGATCACTCCTGTTAGCATATATTTGTTTACTCATACATGGCTGTATGGCAGTGAACTTGTTGTTATATTCTTGAAGTTTCTGTATGATCAAGATCCTGTTAGGCAGTTGATGGAAGCATCAGAAGCTGATGAGATTATCGAAATTGGATCGTAAGTGATTTCTATTTCATTCTGAGACAATGGGTTTAGGACCTCAATCATTTTCTATATTTAGAATCGTCTAATCGTATAATATTGTTTAGCATTATGATAATTATCGCTTAGATATACCTATCTGGTTTTGCTTCACACATTGGATACCTAAAATCCCTCAAATTAATAACACACTTTAGTCACCTTACTAGAATCCAATGATTTTCATCTACATTAGGTTTTAATTTTCTTGGAACATCTGTTTGTGTTGTACAAGTTATTTGAGGACATAGACATTTGATGTTCCTACAATGTCTATAATTATACAAGTTATTTGGAATTGGGATTCTAATCTATAACTTATGACTGAAATTTGATGTCTATGGTTCCAGGGAAACAGTGCGGAGAGTCAGAGAATTAGTTCAGTTTGGGGGCTTTTCAGATTGTGAGCATCTGAAGAGGACGTTAGCCAAGGAATTTCAGCTGATGGAGTCTAGGTATGCAGAGGTTCAAAGATTTAGTTGCTTCAGTCTTGGTGATTTTTGTCCCCTAAATGTATTAGTTATGTATGCTAGCATATTGATCAATGGGCGACTTACCAAGTTTGCCACTTTTGACATTTTTATACTCCAGAAAGTGTACTTGAATAGTTCACTGTTAGTTTAATACTACTATGCGTTCAAATCATCATTCTAGATTTACCTTTTTACAGCTGGCAGAAAACTTTACTTGATTACTTCAACTTACTATACTCCCCCTTGGTGCTTTAGTTTTAAGGAGGCTTTTCAGATGCCGTTCACTACAATTTCAAGAAAAATAGTCTGCATAGATTCATTGCCGCTTTGCCCACTCCCACCTTTGTCAGCAGCTTTATCCACCAGTATTCCCATCTCAGTATCGTATTACGAGGTACTAGTTATATTTTGTGATGAAGTTTTTTTTTTTTAATTGGATTGCAATTCAATGATTACCTGTTTTCTTATTCAACGAAATCCATGTGACAGTAACTAACATTATTGTTTTTTCTTTCACGTATAGGATGCCTCCCATTCCGTTCCTCATCAGACTTGTCAACATATGTTTCTTGATTACATATCTTTCCATATACCAGATGAGTCTTTCTCTGGTATTGCAAATTGTATAGGCATAGCAAGGGGATTTATGCATGATTCAGACAGCGTAAAGAGTGGTCATACTTCACTTGAAGCTGTGTTGTTGTGCATCCCTGCTGGTTATTACTGTGTGGATCTTTCGTTATATAAGGTAAATAACCTAACACGTAGCAATAGCAGTCATTTTAAAGTTTTGGTGTTGGGGATTTCCTGTAAGCTATTTTTATCATTACAGGAAAGTCAATTAGTTCTGTTATTAAATGAAACAACGACGACTTCTGAAAGCTCTGGTGATGCCTTTATGATGATTGTGCAAGCAAGTGGCCTTCCGTTTGTAACCATCACAAGATCCACCAGTCTTAATTATTGGAACTTGCATCAACTTAAGGTAATTCTTATCCACGCTCTCCTGTATATTCCTATCGGTTGAAAAGATAATCAATATAGATCCCCAATCATATTTTCATCCCCTGTTTCCTCTATTGCAATTTAATACAACGCTGCTCTGTTGTAATGTTACTTTTCTCTATTTGTACATGTAGGACTCTGTTGTTAACTTGGAAATGGAGAATGAGAAGGTCCGCAGTATACCTCATTCCATTGTTGCCCCCCTGGCAGTTAGCTGTAAGGCCGTAATTGTTTTGCAGTTATCTATGCATTTGAGTCCAAAACGATCTATCCTGTGTGGGATTGGATCTAGGAACATTAATTGTCATATGAAAATCTGGTAATATTGACATTAGGAACTTACAATATTCAGCTTTTCTAAAGTGTTGAATTTTTTGATAACAGCATCAAGAGGCGTTGCTTGTGTTTTTGCTGCAAGAAAGCGTGCCTTGGTCTACATTCTAGATGAAGACGAAGATGAAGTCTCAGAAGCCGAGTGACTGCATATGTTTCTTTGTACCAGATTTTCTCAGATTAGAGGTAGAGTTTGTAAATATGGAAGAGAGAACAATTTCACAAGACGAGGCTGAGTTGCAGTTTATTTGTTTCTTTTCTAGTTCTTAAGAATTCATAATGTTGTTTGGCAGTCTACAATGAAATAGAGTTGAATCTGCTTGGGAACTGCGACCAATTATTTGCTTAATGGCATTCTAGCCTTGGATATCACTCGTATCAGAACAAAACTGATGAGACATAATTGGTCTATTTGTTATCGACAGAAATGAAAATCTAATATATTCTCAGACCAAATACAATTAGGATAGAAAGCAGAACAAAAATCACAAAAAAGCAATAAAAGAACAATGTGTTAAAGAACAATGTACAAAAAAACAGAAGAAATCACTTGCACTCTTGCAGTCACGTTGAAGGCTTGAAAACACATTTTGCTAACTACTTCTACAAGAAAGCTTCCGCTGAAATGTTGATAGTCGGTTGAAATAGCTCAACTCTATTGATTACAGAACTCGGATAGGCAAAGGATGCCTATGTCATAAGAAGGCTAGCAGGTTTTGAAGTAAAGCACAAACCAATAAACAGTAAAAAACATCAGATGCTGTTGGTGAGGATAAGCTTCTTGTTCTTGAACTGTACGGGTGGAGAGGTCCAACGAAGTCAGGTTTAATGTCCTCGATGATTACAAAAACCGTACCATGATTGAACTTCAGTTACACGGGGAAACAAGAATGTTACCATGACACCAAACCACATTGGCAGTGCTGCTTTCTTCACACAAGCCATAAGCTATAATTCATCCAACTCAACCAGCTGTGCCCGTCTCTCAGCAGCCTTCTTTCTGATGAATATGCCCCATCTTAGAGCTGCCTTGAGCTTCAGCCAACCAACCACAGCTTTTCCAGATGAACGGCTCCGATCGTCATCAAAATTGAAGTTGATTGCCGGACTGGGCATATATGTTGAAGAATAAGGATAGTCTTCCGTAGCATTTATAGAGGGATGGACCTGAGCCTGACCGTGATTTTGACTATTACTACCCATGTTATACATACGAAGTAGATGCTGCATATCTTCATTTTCAAGTATCTCATGGCTCCTCGTACGAATTTCTTCCTCTGGGAAAAAGTCTAGTCCTCCGTAAGAAGCAAGATTGGATGTATCCATATTCTGAAATCCCGATGTGGATGGTTGTAGAACGTTTTCATTTCTTTGAATTTGATCTGGGTGTGAAGTACTGGGCAAATGACTCTGAAGAGGGAATGAAGAACCCTCAAAGTGAATAGGAGCATGGAGATTTACGTTTTGTGGTACTGAGAATCGAGTTGCCATACCATCATTGTAACCTAGAGAGAAGTTACAAGTTAGCAACCACATACTTTTAAAACGCACAAGACATATGCAGCAACATTTAGCTTTTGTGAATTGGGCTGTAAGGTGGATAGATGACTCTTTAAATTAGAACATTGCTAGAAATTAATTCGATAAACATTTTGATCAAAGCAATATATACCTCTCGCAATTAATCCAGCATCTATAGTATGCTGCTGAGAATTTGCTGAAACTGGTAGGCTAGGTAGGGTGAACTGCTGATTAAATGAGTTTGAATAATCTTGCGACGTCATGGGAACCTCAAGTTGAGGCGTCACTTGACTCTTCTGCTTGAAGCTTAGAAGAGACTTCCCATCATACTCCATAACATGCATCCAGTTCTCGTATGCCTTCTTCACCAAACTGTCAACATAGACCTGCAAGAAACAAAAACAAATATGGTCCTTCTCAGATTTCGTCTCTTTGAGAGTATATCAACTAAGAAAATCTTATGGAGAAACTACATTTATGGATTTAATTATTAAACATCCATAAAATCTTAGAATGGACATGATGCAACATACCAACAGATTAGGTGAACTTATTAAACTCAAAGGTTACAACTTTGCTTCCCAAAAAAATCCTACAGTAGAAACCAAACAAATATTTTGCTTAGATATGGTAAGAAAGTTATTTGTGATTAGAATATAAGGTACATGATATTTTCTGAATTTGTAGAAGAATAACTTGTATGGACAAAACACAAGCAATATTCGTGAAATTTAGCATTCAATGACATTGCACTTCATTCCATAAGTAAACAATACCATTGAACAATAGAGGACCACATGATAACAGGTGAACAAAGAAACACATACCTTCTGGCTGGCGGAGAGAGAATCAGCAGAGATATACTGTTCATTGGTAATTAACCCACTCAACTCATAGATATTGTTAAAAACAACACCAACACTCCTTGCATCATCAGGATAGTACACATAGAGCTTCCCACCAAGGAGACAGGTCCTTGCATGTTGTATAAGGACGTCCCACATCTTATTTGACATGCCACTCCCAAGAATCTATGACAAATGAATGAGCAAAAATGAACAGGAAATTAGGACTTGCATTTTTTTTTTTACCACTTTGACTAACGAATCCAACATCCTTACATTACGCAATTTCTGCGAGTCTCTTTTCACAAGTCGCAGGAAGTCTTCAACAGAAAGGATTCCAGCTTTATTCAGTCTCTTGTGAAATGATCCATCTTTTCCAATTTTCTCCAGTCTCCAGACCTCATCAGTAAGCACAGGTGGATAGTGTTTCTTGTATACTATAACGTAAAGAAAAATACACGATTAATTTTTATCATTATTATTGTAGTTATTGTTTCACACACACATAAGGAAACATGTTCATTCCTGATTCTCAACTCACATTCCCCACGGTGATCCTTAACGGCGAAGGCATCTGTCTTTGCTTCGCGTATACGAACCCCATCACCATAACCTGAAGCAGCCTTCAATCCCAGCCTGAACTTCCTGCTCCTAATCCAACTAGAATTATCAGTAAATGTCAGCTCCCCGAGTGTTCCTACACCTTCTTTCAGCGTCACTTGAACATCGCCAGTCAGAAGTGGCCTCTTCCCCTCACGCTCTTTCACTACATGGCTCTCAAACTCCTTTTCAGTCCAATCTTCATCATCCTCGTTGTTAAAATCACCTTCAAGTACAATAACATCCATTTTCATCACCGACTCCGGACCTGACGTCACTACACGATTCATATTCGCATCAATCAACACAACAGGTATTGCAGAACCCCACTCCCCTTCTACTTTCCCACCAGTAAAGAGAGGAAGCGACAACCTTGACCGAAAGTGCAGCTGCAGGTTCCTTCCATCAGGCCCTCCTATTTGTTTCGGAATCGACTTGCTAAATTTAAACCATTACAACACAGAATTACAAACCATAAATCAAACACTAAAACCTGTTCACTGATCAAGTCACATAAATGAAGCTAGGCTCTAATTACCTTCCGGTAAGTTTGGCCGGTCCCAATTTTGACAAAGCACGCTCCACTTCTTCACTAATCTATAAATTCCAAATCAACAAGAAAAAAAATATCAAAATGCTTCTTACTTAATCCAATCACATTTTCTTTACATATCATGAAGCTATATGATTACTTATAAATAGTTAATCCTAACAAAAACCGAATGGCGAAAACACAAATGTTAAAAAAAAAAAAATTACAACTCTACGCAGAATCGGCTCCAATGATGAACAAAGCTTCTGCAGACTATCCACCTTCAAAGCTTCAACAATCACACTGTCCCACTCCCACACCATAAAAAAAAAAATTAAAAAAAAATTCGAAGCAACATTCAATATTTCATAGATATGTTAATTCAAACATTTTTAGCAAAAAATATGAAACGAAATTAAAAAAGAAGAAGATAAAATCAAGAGCAGACCTAGCTAGAGCAGGTCGTTTCTTATCAGGCTGGCCTTGTTCATCGGAATCCAAACCTCGCTTCTCCCCCCTCGCCGCCATACTATTCGATCTCTCCATATACCTCGTCTGCATCTTTCTACTTGGAACTTGAACTTCGAAATTTTTGTACTCCAATTTTTTTCCAACAAAAAGTCAACTGTGGACGAGACTGATTTTTGGATCCGAAAACGGTGCCGTTTACTCCTCCTCCTCCTCGTCTTTATTATTCGGCGATGACAGAGAGGAAGCGTCGGCGAATTTTCTGGGGGGCTTAACGTGTTTGAAAGAGCTGCAAAAAATTTAGTGATGATGATGATGATGATGAGAGAGAGAGAGCGGGTGGCTGAGATTTGTTGGAGGAGAAAAGCGGCTGATCGGGGCCGTTAGAGGGGCGAATCTTTTATTTATGAATTTTTATAAACGATGGGGCCACGTGAGCCTTTTTGGCGGGCTGCTGGGCTATATTTGTCTGCGGTTGAGTGTAGCTTTTGTACAGTGAACTGTAAAGATAGTCAGAACACCGTAAAATTTCGATAAAATTAATAACTGACAAAATTTATTATTTTAATAAAATTATTAATTAATCGAGTATTAAATTATCGAAATTTTACTGTATTAAAGACTGACGATCATATAATCACTCTAATTACGAGTAATTCTCATAATTCCACGATGTGTGAAATACAAATATACAAAAAGATAATCTACAATTTTAGTTTTCTCATGCACTATTCATCTAAGTCTAATGTGGATAAAATTATGACAAATATCCCACACACTATAGGTACGCACTCTGATTACTAATGTTCTAAACCTTAAACTCCCGATTGATAAAGAATCAAACTTTACAAGTGAGTACTGTGAAATGATAGCAACTGTGGCTAACTATAACTAAAGGCAGATTTGGACCTTAATAATGCGTAACAAAAGCAATTTCTTTACAAAGAAGAAGGATTACTACACTTTAACAAAGGTGGAACTATAAAAGGCGAGATTCGATAGCATGCAAAACAGAACATTTCAACACTGATTAGTACAGATCGAGAACTATAGTATACAACTAATGCACCTTAACATAATCAAATGACGATACCGCATGCTCACAAAAATTGTTCAAAGCACCAAAAATGGAAACCCAAATGGAAGTTGTGGTCAGCTGAGCTCATGTACTTTCATATATCTCCAAAGGAAGGACACATGGTAGAAGTAGCTAGCGCCTCTTAGAGCTCTTCTCCTTTCCCTTCCTTTTATCTCTTTTCTTTTGCATCTTGGGCCCTGATTTACGTTTACCAACTTTCTTGAGTGGTTTCTTCTTGATCACGGGAGCAATTTTCTTTTTACTAGCTCCAGCTGTTCCGGTTACTACAGACTCTGTCCTTGCAACTGGAGGGATTTCCTCTTCCTTGGAGATTTCGCTTGTTGTCACTATGACTTGTATGTCACCGTTGTCGTAAGTTGTTGTGCCTTAGGACAAAAGAAAGCAATCAAGTCCAACGCATATTGAGCATAAGCTGCATTACACCAAAATCAGCATTTAACAATATGAAGTGAAAGGGATGATACAACATTGTGGTCACATGTGCAAAGGGGCATTGCTATTTATGCTATATTCCTACTAGCTCTTTGCTTGTTTATGCTAGATCATTTCACGTGGATTAGGACCTTTTCACTGCAGTACTACCAAAAATCTTGCCCCTTTCCCCAACAATGGAAAGAAAATCGACAACCTTACTAATTATTTTATATGAACACATATCCGACTCCTATCTAGCCACTATTCTGTGCAATTACAAGGGATGTAATTAGAGTGGATTTCCCTTCAAGTATTTCCTCAGTCCATGGTTATTACTGCTGTTCACAGTCTTACTTTCTCAGACACTGCAAAACTAAGACTGCAGTTATAGGCAATATGGTTTAGCAGCAATAGAACCAACATTGTAAGTGTGAGTGCTTAATTACTATAAGTTTAACACATGGAATGGCTTGCATGCATCAACAAAGTTAAGGAAAATACCTGAAATCAGTACATCTGGCTCACTTTCTTCATCTTCCTCCTGACTCGCATCCCCCACAACATCCTCATCGGCTTCTCCATCAGCAGCTGGGGGAGCTCCACCAAAGAGAGCCAATTCCTTCTCTAGTCTCCTCTGCCACAAAATTTGCCAAACATAAATCAAAAAACAATTTTAAGAAGGACAATAAATACATGAAAATGACTTAGGATCATCACTGCTATATAAAGAAAACGTAGAGCAAGTATAATCATACAAGTCTACCAATACAGATTGATCATCAAATGTTCAAATTTCACATCTTTTGACACACCCAAGTTCCTAAACCCCAAGATTATGAAGTTACCGAGCCAATAAACCACATTTATTGACAGACACATAACACCTTCATAAGCAAACCTCACATCCTAAAACAGCTTCTGTTGTTAAGAAGAAGCACTAATCAACATAGTATAATCTAAAGCACTAATCTTTTCACTTCAAAACACTAACCCTTCTAAAAAAAATCATCAAAAACTTAGTAAAGAGCATTAAAAATCGAACCTTTTTTCGAAGCTCAAGAATCTTACGCCTGAGGGCCTCGCCTTGCTGCTTCTCAGCTTCTTTTCTTCTCTTCTTCTTCCTCTTGTGAAACCCAGACACAAAATCACTTCACAAAAACATGACCCAAAATCAAACACAACAAACAGACCAAGACCCAATCCATCAAATTCAGAATGGAAACAAAATTTATAGGAACCCTCTTGCAAGTGAGTTAGTTAGTACCTGAGCTCTTTCTCGTTGAAAGTTACGGCGACGGCCTTGTTCTTAAGGGCCCTCTTGTTTATGTGACCATGGCCTTTGGGAAGTGAGCTCGGAATCGCTACGTCTTCGACGACCTTCTCTGCTGCCATTGCTGCTACAAAGCTAAAAGCTCAGTGAAGACCACTTGGCTTGTTAAAAGTTTTGTTGTTTGTTTAGATTGGGCTAAAACTGACTTGGGTCCAATTTAGGTACATTAGGCTTAAATTGGATCTGAATGAATATACTGAGACACCGACACAAATTAGTAACCTATATTGGCCCAATGTAGCCTACGTGTATAGAGACCCTTTTTCACTTGTGTAACTGAAAGTCAGCAAGGGGACTTTGGCTAGTTAGTATGTAACAAAGTCTGTGAGCTAATTTTCATGCTCAAAGTCTACATTATATAATATAGCTGTGGTTACTATACCAATTAACAAGTTCAATCATGTAAGAGCACTAGGTGGAAAGCCCGCGCGCTTATCTATAAATACTATGTTACATACAACTTTGCTACACCAATAGATCTTAACATCACATATGCCACGATTTAATTCCACTTCATTCTTGATAGGACATGAGCTGAAACTGAAAATTTTACTTTTGAACATAATCCAAGTTTTGTAATAGCTGAAGCCATGTAGCTACGTGCGAAGAAAATATATACTTATGAGCCACGAACACTATTAAATAAGCCGTTAACAACAAATAACGGTAATAAATTACTAAAACTCTCATAACTTTCCCGTAATTATTTAGCCAATCAAGGTAATGCTTTGTTCGGCATAAACCCTAAACCCAATCATGGTCGGACCTTGCTCTGCCTTGTCTTTTATTTCAGACACAAAAAAGGACAAATTTTGTAATGTTCGAAACAAACTCGAAAAAGAAGAAACACCTTGAACCTGCAAATAGAAGATAGATCACTATGTCAACAACATGAGTATCAAACCCATGTAGAGACCAGTATCAAATGAAGAAACCAACATAAAATGAAATACATAGGAGATAGAGAGGGATATGGATGAGATTAAAGACATCAACAACTATTAGCAACACTGACAGGCTGAGTAAACACCTAGTCAAAGATACATTATTTTAACTAAGATATATCAATGTAATAGTCACTTATAAGGGTTATCGAACACAAAGAGTTGGTGACACTAAATCCTAGCACAAAACTGAAATGCTGACAGACTCGACTACAGTACATTAATGACACTACGAACCTAACATAAACTGACTCAAATGACACAAAATTCAGACACAACAAACTAGACACAGTGTCGGACTACCACACAAAAATTCATTTGGAGTTGATTTGAGTACCGAATTGAATCGGCTAAGCTACAGCTAATGCAGAAAGTAAATGCTGAAAGTAAAAATGCTTATGAATGCAAATGGATTAAAAACTATATGATTAATGAGTTAAGGACGAATGCAATCCACCACCGTCATTCCATCTTTCTAACACATACTTAACCTAATGCACATATCCATTGAATGAAAGTTCTCAGGAAGAGTTGATCGTTACAACCACATCCTATTACATAATCCTTATGCATATGCAGGTTTGTCATGAACCTCCCCTACATCTATCCCTCTATTGAACACATAGTCATGGACCCCAAGGTTTACAAAGAAGAAAGCATTAAACTCTAAAAATGTTTGAGAATCTACAAGGGTTCACAGGTACATTATAGGCGTGTCCTGCTAGACCTATGGACTTCAATCTCCTAACGGTAAAATCAGTGTATCACTATAGAGAATCCGGTGGAAGAAATTATCTTCAGTCGCCCGTATCTCATGAAACTAAAACCCTAGCATGCGTACTAAGTTGCGCACCAAAGCAAACATACAAGAATTCATACGGTGATCAATCAGAGAAAGAAACCTCATTCAAAGAACATGTAAAACTAAGTTAAAGTGTACGAATTAGAAAGACTTCATGTACGGGGATTCAAGCAACCCCTTAACAATAAGTTTAGCTACTAAAATACATAATAAAACAACTAGAACAAATCATAGAGTTAAAACAAACAAACTCGGAGAAGAAGAGCTCTGAACGGCCAGATTTCGACCGGTCGAAATATTTCTCGACCCGTCGAACCGAGACTGGGCTGCTTCCTTGCTTCGGCTGGTCCTCCTCTTGCACGAAATATCTCTCTAATAATCTAATTCTCTCCTTTCTAAACCTAAAATAGGCTTATATACTTCTTCCAATAGCTCTCCTAGAGTCCACGTTGGAATAAGCTTCTATTATTGCACATAACTCCTTCCTTCTTTCCATATTGAGCTAGGAATCCTCTTTTTGTTTCCTTTTCCTTTATTTCTCCACAAAACTTATTAAAATAATAAACATAATTAAATCACTCAATTCATAACAATAAACTAAATATAGGAAACAAATTACATACCGAATATATGCATAAATATGCGACTATCAAACACAACTTCATAAGTTTTATCCCGAATAAATCCATGACAGTCAAACAGGTATACCCAACAACACTAATATCAAATTCCAGATTTAAACTATCTAAGAGAGATTCACAAACCATCAACAACAAACAACAGATAAAAAAAAAACTAAATGCAGTACCCAGAGCAAGATATATATGTATATCTAGATATTAACAATTTAGAGAGTGTACTTCTCCTTACAACCAACAGAGCTGTGAACTAAATGCTTGAGGATTATAATTTATCTCAGAATTAGAACATGAACAACTACAATGAAAGACAGATTTTATTTTCTCCTGATAATTTTTTTAACATGAGTATGCTTGTTTGAATACTCTAATAATTCCAGTGACACAGCTCATTTAATTTTTTTTTTCACTCCAAGCCTTCGATTGTATTCATCTTTTGCTATAAAGAGTAGATACGTACACCTCAATTTTTACAACGCACCTAATCACTCTACCAGTTTATGGTATACCATAAGCAAATGCATTGAGACTTAAAATAAAATTAAGCTGAGAGTGCCATTTTTCATGTTTTTCAATAGCAAGGTGTGATGAAATTGCATTGAGACTCGAAATATTATTGACCTGATTCACTTGATCATATCAATTTACCTAAGATCGATTGCTTCATTGAATTTTTCGAAAATTGGAATCCCTTGTTGTCAAAATTTGGTCATTTATCTTCGAGTCAACTCCTGGCATAAAATTTAAACAACAAACTGTAAGCCACATAATCATATTAGATTATTAAGGATTCCAAACTAAGCTCTACTACAGAGGCAGTTGATAAATTTCATTCAATATTCAAGGAAAATCGGAAAATTAAGCATATGTACCTTTAAAAATATCTCAACTATTCTAATAAGGGAACCCGCATAATGGTATTAACACAAAAGAAAATAGACATAAATGTTTACATTACTGTCAAGAAAGATACTACATGAACCATCATGGTGTAGTAAAAAAAAAACTCCCATAGGATAATAGCAATTGTTAATCTATAGTCTAAACATACAATTAGGCATTTTCATTAAATTGGTGTGATCAAATTTCTCTTTATATTGTTAGCATGAGAGTAATTTTTGAAATTTAACATAATCTAAAAACCAACAGAAAATCGGTGCTGTAATCAATTTTCAAAATATATTTTTATGCGTAGAATCATGTTCAAGTAGTAAAAATACGACAGAAATTGACAAGCTGAACCCAAAAAACCCCAACTGATCATTGAGAAAGTTGTTTAAAGAAAATCAAGAGGAAAGAGGATAAAACAAATTTATAGTAAACCCATATGCTAAAACGAATGAAAGAGTGGGAATTTGTACATGTAGGCCTTTATTGATGGTCTTGCAGAGAGTTAAGTGACGCTTGCTTCGATATATGAATTCGTTCAACTGAAAGTAAGAACCAAAGTTAAGTTTATTGAAATGAGAGAATGCAAAGGTTTGTATCACATACACGAACTACAATCAAAATAAGAAGGTTTGTATCACATAGACACAACCAAAATACAAAGGTTTTACTACATATCACATAAACAGAATCACACGACAAATTAGAAATACATGAGAGAGAGAGGGAGGTAATCACCCAAATTTTGGAGTAGCGCTCCTTACATAATGAGCTTGGCTGGAATCAAAATAGGGTCTGGGTTTATGAGAAGAGCCAGAGGGGAAAAGAGAAGCCTAGGAATATGAATGAGAGATGTGTTAGGGTTCGCGATCTAAGAGCCCTGGGAAGAGGAGGCCATGGCTACTCATTTGTGAGCTGCAGAGGAGGAAGATGAGATATGGGGATTTAGGGCTCTGGAATTTGGGGTTGCATCATACACTTTTCTCCATCCTCTCGATCCCTGCCCACCGACTACCACACACTTTGCAGCAAACGTTTAATGATATATGTTACTACTACACTTGTGAATCTTTTTTTCGAGCTTTCTAAGCGTATATGCTTGTACGATTTCAGATGTAAATATGAAACAACAAAAAATATCATAAACCATTTCTTATTAATATGTAACATAATGTGTAAATACTACGTTTTTGAAATACTATATGAAGCATGGTCAAAATTTGCTTACAATGACGAAAGAATGTTTCATCCAATTCTTATTATATTAGTGGAGCAAATTCAATTAGAAGCCATCAATGAGGTATGGATAAGCAAACAATCTAATTCAACAATGGATGTAGATAAAAAAGAACTTATGGTATATTGAAATTTTTTTAACTACGGTATTCAATTATATGTAATTTGTTATGTTGGAGTTGATTACCTATAATTACGCTACTCCTTTGTGTGCTGCAGAGGAGGAAGATGAGATATGGGGATTTAGGGCTCTGGAATTTGGGGTTGAGGCGGAGAGAACATGACAGTTGAGGAAGTAGGGATTAGGCAGGGGTGAGGAAGTAGAAAGTCTATTTTGTCCTTGAGTTAGATGAACAAGAAAATAAACAGTGCAAGAGAATGAACAGTGCAACTGAATGATTCAACTTTGTTATATAAGAAATGACTACTAGTGAACGAAGAAAACTTGAGTGACAAGTGCAAGGAACTCCTCTTTTCTCTAAGAGCAAGTTCACCAGGGAGTGTTTAGTCTAGTTGTCATGTAGATGTAGCCCTAAAAAAAGGCAAAAAGTGAAAAATCAACGCTCCAACAGTGTTTTCTTGTCTGGGCAAGAACTCTCCTAGATCAATCTGTGAGGCACTTCTAGCCTCCTGACTTGACTCAATTGTCACATGGCTCTTAATCTCGACCGTATATACTTTCACGTTATCAAAGTGATGTTTGATGACTATATATACTTCCACGTCATTTTAAATAATTAATAAAAATTACATAGAAATAAAATTTTGACTCAGACCCTAACGTAACAGGTGGAAACAACTATCAAGAAATGAATGACACGTTATTGACTTATTGTCTTATTGTCCCAACGACCCTGATCCCGTGACTCAACGGGTGAACTTGTTCTAATCTCTACCAAAAGTGATAGGTCAGATAAGACCTCATCACTATCTCTTCCGAGGCTTCGGGTCCGTACCTTAAAGAATCCAAGCCATAATCACTTTCCAAAAGCACTTCCAATTCAAGCTCGTTCACACTGACATTTTTTAAGCTTGAAATGTTTGTGCATCGATGGATTTTCGATGTTTGTTGAGTTTTGGTTTTGAGAATGTGGTTTTTTTCAGAGACTGAGTATCAGCTGCATGCGAAGGAAGTTGCGAAAAGTCTGGATCTTTCGAAGTATGAGGGATTGCTTGCGTTAGCGGAGATGGAATTTTGGTTGAGGTTGGTTGTCCCTGATCATTGTTGATGCGAATGTACTCGGTTACGATTAACATGTAAATTGAGTAGTACTGATGAGTGATGAGTTATGTACTTATATATATAACTTGTTAATAAAGTAACTATACTTGATGATTCTTCTGCCTTCTTTGTACTTACAAGCATCGCACATTTTAGTAGTTAGTGAATGGACTCCACCAGAGAGAGGATTGGAAGAGTGCAATAAAGATGCCGCTTGGAGTAGTTCCTGCAGGTTTGGATACTCTTGATCACTCTGTTTCCTGTTTATTAGCACTGTTTGTATGATAAGTTCTGAATACTGGGATCTGTAATGTTCATTGCCACACGAATATTATTACTCTGTTTTTTTTCTTCATCTTTTTGTAATGAGCAATTTTGAACAACTGATGGTTCTGCGTTAGGTACTGGAAATGGAATGGCAAAGTCACTTCTAGATTCTGTTGGTGAACCTTGTAAAGTGTCAAATGCGGTTCTCGCCATTATTAGAGGTTAATTATGGTTGCTTTCATTATATTACTATTGTCATTATTCTCTCTCACCCTCTCATGGTTTGATTTTGAACAAGTTTCTTAGTGTTAAATTTACTGACAGGGCATAAGCGTCCGTTGGATGTAACTACAGGGGAAAAATAAATTCTTTAGTGTTCTAATGATTGCATGGGGTAAGTCAAAGTCATCACCCTAGCCCCTGGGATAGTGGATTTATATTGTAATCGGTGTATAAAATGCTTATCCATGAAAACCGGTAGTTGGACTAGAATTGTAGTTGCTCTGTATGTTATCTGTACTGATTTTGTGTCATTTCAGGCTTAGTGGCAGATGTAGACATTGAGTCTGAAAAGTATAGGTGGATGGGAAGTGCTCGTCTAGATTTCTATGTATGTAAGAACTCATTTTTTATGTGGTAGTTTCTAGTAGATTATGGCACTGTTCACTATGCTATGTTTGGCGAGTAGCTTATAGGTTTGGATAGCATGTTCAGAATGGCAACACCTTAATCTTAATTGAATCATTATTTAGGCCATTCAACGAATTGTGCATTTGAAGCAATGTAATGGATCTATTTCTTTCGTGCCTGCACCTGGTTTTGAAAGTTTTGGAGAGCCTGCTAGTTACAAAAATGACCTTGAATATGCTGATCCGGGTCAAGAGAAGCCTATTAAGAGCATGTATACCGGCAGCCCAAAACGGCACGAGCAGCGTCGAAAAGCCGGTGGCCCCCGTCGGCGAGAGCACGAACAGCGTCGCACAGCGTGCAGCAGAGCCGGAGGCACCCCGCGACCGCTCATTGACGTTGGGAAGAAGCTCCGGCACGAGTTGTGATGGCACCGGCTGCTGCTCGAGCAGGCTGGTGGTCCCCACTCACGTGGGTGACGCCAGCCTGCCCCCTTTTTTTGCGTGTGGGCCCCACCGTGTCAGTAAACTATTTTTTTTAATGTTTTGGGACACGTGGCCCAATAGAAAGGCGCCACGTGTCAGGTCGGTGCAGGAAAAAAAATCAGAAACGGCTACTTGATCTGGACCGTAGATTTTGAATCGAAAATCCAATCCAATGGTCCAAATTCAAGTGAAACGGCTACTTTTCAATATAACGGTAAGAATTTTTTATTTTGCAAAACAATCCCTAAAAAATGGCAAAATTACTCTGTAAATGTTGCAAATCAAACCCTAAATATTTTCTATAAATACTACACCATTTCATTAACCTCTCACACAAAAATTTATCATCTCCCCTCATTCCCATCTCTCTTTCCTTTGTATTTTTTGGCAAAGAAATGGCCACTTGGCTTCCTTCGGAGGATTTACAATTGTGCATTTCTTATGTTCGTCAAAGTGTGGATCCTCTCACCGGCAACAAGCAAAAGACCGACAAATTATGGAAAAAAGTCTATGCCGATTATTCGGAAAATTAGGAGATTGGTCATGGTGAATCAAGCAAGGAAGCTAGGACCCAAATCGCAATTTCATCTCGTTTTACTAAGTTGAGACCAATTTTAAAAAGTTGGGGTGATGCTCTTGCTTATGCACAAAGGAATCCACAATCCGGTACAAATTTGCATGATGAGGTAATAACTCCTTATAATTTTGGCATCTCCATTTTGTTTGATTTATTTAAATAAATGTTGTCATCTCCATTTATGTAATATTATTGTGACATAAATTCGTATATTTTTTGTAGCTAAGAAAAGCTCAATCATGGTATGTGGCACAAAAGAAGAAAGAGTTTACAAAGTTTGAATGTTAGGAAGTGATGAAAATCTTATCGAGAAATAAACAATTTAAATTTTATAAGTTATGAATAGTAATAGGAGGTGCTATTTTTTACACCGCTGCATGAAAAACAGGAACAACACATCCTATTCGATGAATAGTGATAGCACCTCCTATTTTGAGGATGTGCTATCCCAATAAAAGGTGCTATCCCAATAAAAGGTGCTATATGGGTGCATATGCTCTAAGGTTCAGCCGCTTGGCTACGAGGGACCTGATATTGACTTGGAGAACATGAGCTGGAAAACTATTAAAGGACCGTTTGTTTCAGTGTGGCTTCACAACGTACCTTGGCAGCTCCAGACGCCAAGGTTGGACTGCAATATTGCACATTAACTACTTCAGATATCTCTGGATTCTACACTGAGGATAGTATAATGAATCTTTACTAAAATGACATTTGTGTGCTAAGAATATACTAGTGCTCCTTGCTTGCAGTTCTCAGATGGTTATATAGACGTTATAATTATGAGGGCTTGTCCGAAGTTGTCATTGCTCTCATTAATGTTGGGGTTGAGCAGTGGGACTCATGTCAAGTCACCGTATGTATTGTACTTCAAGGTCAGCAAGATCGAACTTCAGAGCAATAAATCTGAGGAAAGAGAAGCTCTAATAACTCTGTTGCTTCTGTTTTATCGTTTTCTTTTTCATCATTCTGTGGAAACATACAACAGGTAAAAGCATTTATATTGGAACCTGGTGCTCGCGCTGATGACCAACTGTGACCAGACTCAGATGGTGAGGTTTTAGCTAGAGGCAAAGGATCATACAAATGTGACCAGAAGACTTATTGCATACGATAAACTTCAATTAACTGTGGATCAAGGGTTAGCCACTCTATTTTCCCCGTATAAAATATGATACATTCTTCATTGATTTCATGTTTGGTTACAGAGAAAAATACCACACAGAAAATAGCCGTATTTGTTTATTCTGCCCCTATGTGTAAAGCCTCAACAGAAAATTTGACAAGGGGTCAAGTTAAAACTAGAAGAGGCACAATTTCCTTAGGAAATTGCTTGCCTAAAGGCTTGCCTAAAGTAATGTGTAGTTGACCCCGGACAACGTAATGTGCAGTATGTGTTTCATTGATTTGCTTCACTTAGAGACTCGTACTTCACGTCTCTGATTTATTGGTGACAAGCCTGGCCCTGGGTACAGGCCAGAGGGCCTGTGTCTAGAACTCCCAATGCAGAGAGGCCCAAAAATTAGGCCTGAGTGTAGAATTATACACATAAATAAGTCATTTTTTCTTGTGTTACCTAAATCCCCATGAGTTATTTCCAAACTCAAGATCGGCCTGATTGGTGATATACATGTAATTCATTCTCATCTCGATCATAAAAGAATCGAGGAACAACTAATCGAGTTCATTTATGCTAAATCTGATATATCAGATTCACTTGTATACTGGATTCAACACCACAGGCAAATCTCATTTCTCTCGACAGGTTTTGTATTTCTTTTGTTCTTTCTCTCTCCATTTCGTATATGTACCAGGGTGATGTAAGGTTCAAATAGTTTTGCGGTGATTTATAGCCCCCAGAAAGAGCCAAGGTCAAGATGTCCTCCCTTGGCATGGACGTACTTTATAAGCAATATCTTCCTTGGAAAAAAAGTTAGTTTCATTCGTGCATGACATCATTGCATATAGGTATTATCCTTTATTTGGTTCTCAGGTCCATAACTTTGCTAGTCGCTTTCCTCGGCATCTTTTGTAGTCTTCTTCTTCATATTAAAAGGGTCGAGCACACATGAACCCTAGAGACTCCAAAATGGCGCTGTCGCAGTGTCACTGACTATATCATTACTCTACTCTGTCCCAATCGATCTTATATATGCTAGCAAGATTGAACGATAAATCACTTCGGCCTGTATGATCGGAAAAACAGGCTTTTTAGCTAGATATATATCCTTGCTCCTCTCAAGTACACTTGACATAAAATGCGCTTAATCTCCTTCATTCCTCTAATCTAGCGCTCTTAACCTTGCCAACACATTAAAATAAAAATCATCCTAACTTTCAAGTTAACTCCTCTTAGGCCTGGTTTACTTTTATTTTTATTGTTATGTTAAGTTTTTAAAATTAGTTGCCTATATGTTATATCTTTAGTTATTTTGAAAATAAGCATTTTTATGAAAGGTAGAAGTGGGCTTTGTCCCGGTATGTGCACTGTTGGTGTCTTGTCTGTTCTAGGTAAATTTTGGTTTGTCGAGTGGGCGGATCCTCCTAGTGGCAGGATGAAATGTAAGTGCCGACGAAAGTTTCATGCGGCAACATAAATAGGAAGCTGTTAATAGTGAATTGATGCGTCGTCGTTATCATGTTATTTTCCCGATTCTGTGTTGCCTCAAATGTAAAACAATTGGAGTAGCCAATGATGCACTCTTTGCTAAATGATGCAGTTTATGATACATTGTTTTGGTCGAGTCATCTAATAGTATTTTGAGCGTTTCTCTTCTTATGGGGTATATGTTTTATGTCCCTCCCCCTGTATTCTACCATTTCATTAATCAAGGCCTAAGAGTGGCCGCAACCCCTTACTTCAAAAAAATAAAATAAAATAAATACGACTAAGATGGATCAACAAACAGAGTTAAGAGAGAGTAACAAAATTAAGAGGAGTTAACTTGAAAGTGATGATAATTTCTATTTTATTGTGTTGGCAAAGTTAAGAGCGCTAAATTAGACGTAGGAAAGAGATTAAACACATTTTACGTAAAGTGCAATTCAAATGAGCGAATCCATCCAGAATAGGAGAAGTACACGTACGAGACCATAGTTTGCACAATGCAGCACCTCGATCAATGCTTGCCGATCGTAGTGCATGGTAAGACATGAAGCTCTCGAAGATGATGGAGACAGAGATCGACGAGTTTAAGAATTGAACCACGGTACTTGGGTCAAAAACAAATCGTTTCCTAGGAAAACAAGCTGAGAGAGCATCCCATGACCCGTGCCATGTGAATGCATGCATATTCGATTGACCTTCTTGTCCATGCATGATTTATTTGCTATAATCTCGTTGCGTACATATATTATTATAAACTACATATATGAGAAACCTAGAACATTATATTCTATGTACTGGGACTACCGTCCCTGCAAACTCAATCTCTATCAGTCTATCATCTCTCGAGTAGTGATCTATCCATTACATGCAAAACGTCGTCCAAATTATTTATATAATTCATACACTAAAATGTCAAAACAATGGCTTTGCATCCTATGACATAAACAACAAGAAAGGCAAACAACATTGTTAAAGGGTACGGTTATGTCACGCACCTATTTTTTAATCTATAAATAACATAAATAAACTAAATCTCAAGATATGAATAACTAAAATCATCTGTTCAATTTTAAAAAAAAATAAACAGCTACAATTCCTCAATTTTAAAATATAATATTTAAAATTTTAAATATCTTATTACATATATATAGTCAATAAATTGTCAAGTCGAATGTCAACTAAACAATAAATGCTCACAAAGAGAATGACACATTACAAAAGTCTAAAATCACTCAAAGAAATCATCACTTGATTCCCACCTAGTCAATTTTACGAAGTCTCAACTCTTCTGATTGCAATATGAACACACTAACCTACAGGATTAACCCCTACACTATTTGTTGGTGCATCGAGTTAACATAAACAAATCCGATAAGCTTTAAAAGCTCGTATACGTAATCAACTGTAAGCATAAATATGTAAATATATAAATCGTTTCAACTGCAATGAGAAGATAAATATATATAGTCTTACAATATGCTTTTTCATGAACTCCATCACACGAATACATCATTTACATATCATAATGTTGATAAAAGAATGAACACATAATCAACTTCTTTCCACTTCACAACACATAATGAATACTTGTACCAAAGTAACCACACAAAGATGTAGACAGACTAGAGCTCTAACTTCTACATTACGATCACGAAGATCCGACCACGTAGGTCCAAACATTTACAATTATACACAATTCAAAGTGCACTAAGAGCGAACCATCACAAGCCACAAATATTTCAATCAAGAAATACAAATTAACAACACAACACACATGGAAAAATTTAGAAATCATAAAACAAAATTGGTTTTCACATACCCATGAACTGTAGACGATCAAGTTCATATATTTTAAAACAGTTAGTCGAAAAGAAAATGGTTTTAAAAGTACACTACAACACATAGCATCAACATAGTGAATTTCATTCACACAACAAAATGTGAAAATTATTCACCTCAGTTCCAGCTGCGTCTTTTCACGTTAATAAATCAAACAAACTAGCACACCTTACAAATTTGTCTCGTCAATCACCCGTTGGGAATTCAATCTAGAATGAAGTTGTCACCGCTCTCCAAAACCGCCCCTTCGTTGCTATTCAGTCTTACACTTCGACGTCGAAAACCTTAGACCGCAGAGAAAAGAGAAATGAGGAAGAAAGGGAACACACGAATGCAGTGCTCTCTAATCCCATAAACCCTGCGCGCCGCCAACTCTCCTTAATCTCTCTCTCTCTCTCTTAGTTCTTTATTTCCCTTTTTTTTTCTTAGTTCAGTTTTCCTTCATTTCCTTCTCTTAGAGCCGACACCTAAGTTTAATTGGGTTTTTCTTTTTTCTTCTTCTTCATTCTTATTGTTAACGTGGACTCACTTTAGAATGAGCATCAATCTCTATTAGGACCTAGATCAGATTATTTAATAATATTAAATATAATTATAAAATTCTATTATAGTTATAAATATACTTGCTCCAAATTTATTTAGACTACACCTTTTTATCAAGATCATTGTATTGAAAAATCACCGACTACTGATCTATAAGGACAAACTCAAAATTAAAAGATAATCAAAATTTATTTGAATAATTAAATAACAAAAAAATTCGGATTATTACATGTTACGACTCATTCATAGGTTTTAATAGCATTTGTGTCGTTTTAATATATGGTCAACTTGAATTTTTACATATTAGTACAAGTAAGCCAAACGATCCTAGTTCGTGATAAGAATTCTTGTCCTTAATACTAATTAGACTTGTCGTGTCTATACTTAACAGTAATCACACAACCTCAATATTTTGGTCATTCTCTTCTGATAATCATGCTCGGTTATCATAAGATACGAATCAAACAAATAAAACACAAAGAAACACAATCGAGCTATAATCAGATAGACGAACGACTATAAAATCAATGGACCTCGAGAACATAATTGTCCCATTTCTCTATCTTCATCGATCAATCCCATTTTTCATTTTCAGAGCATCTTCACAGTAAAATTAAATTTATAATTATTTATAATTAAAAAATTAATTATAATTTATATATTTTTAACTTTAATTTTAATAGTTATAACTATAGTTAAGTCATTTTAAATACTTAAACCTTGTTGGTTGGATAGTAGAACTAATTTTTAAAGGATAAAAAATTTAACTTTTAAATTATTTTGATTGTGTGATTACTGTTTATCAAGTCTAGTCCAAGTCCAAACCACACCTTCAAAATTACCAAACCACCCCCAAAAACGTCATCACACGACGGAAATGAAAAGAAAGACGTAGACGAATGCAAAGACTCAACGTGTCCCTTAATCCCCTCTTATAAATAATAAATATTTTCCTCAAAAAAAAAAAGAGAAAAAAAAAAGGGCATACTCTCTCACTCAGTCTCTCTCAGGCTTTTCTCGCTCCATATGATTACGTACAGATCAGGTCTAAATACAGCTCCGGCTTCTCTTTCTGGAGCTTAATTTTTCCTAGGGTTTTAGAAAGCTTGTCGTAACTTCGATGACGTCTGCTGCTGCGTCACCGTCGTCTTCTGCTTCTAGTAGTAGCAAGTGTTACAATTCGGAGTGCGGCGAATTGAAGCCGGAGCATCCTCGGAAAGCGTGGCGCCTCCGCACCGGTGACTTCGCCGAGCTCTGCGATCGTTGCTCGTAAGCCTCTCGAGCATTTTTTTTTGTTACTTTTTACTGCTTCTGATTTTTTTTTTTGGTTGTTACTTGCTTTAGTTTCGAAATTGTTTTCGGTGGCGGCGGTTTGGATATTGCGGCGGCGTTTTTGAGCCGGATTGACCGGTTTAGGGTTTTAGGAGCGGAGCGGGTCGGGTCGGGTTTTTGTACAGTATTTGAATTTTGGAAGAACATGTGGCGTAACGCACTAGCTCCGAGAATGTAGATTGGATTGTATCGTATTTTATTCTCTGTTCTTTCGGAAGGGTAGTTTTGGTAAATTGGTTTGAGCTTCGTGTAGTTTGTACATGTGCTTAGGTTCAAAATTTGGTTGAAATAAGCTACTGTAATAATTTTAATGATGTCAATTTAGAAGGTTTTGGAGTTTTAATGGTTGATTATTGAAGCACTCCTTTACTTATATGGAAGTTGATGATCTAAATGTGTATTTTTTGATTTCGTTAACGCTATATGTATTTCCATCAAGTCACAATTTCTCAGCCTGTACTATGTTTCATGGTTAGTTATGACAATGACATGCATTCTCTTTTTCAGCCTCATTTATGAAGAAGGAAGATTCTGTGATACATTTCATTTGAAAGATTCTGGGTGGAGGTGCTGTGAGTCTTGCGGAAAGGTGAGGATTGTTTCTTTATGAAGTGTGGCATGTATTTACTGATGTTGGTTTCAGCTTTTTTACTGTAAATGTCATGCTAAGTAGTCTTATATCACTGCAGCGGGTTCATTGTGGTTGCATTGTTTCATTTCATGCCTTTACCTTGTTGGATCCTGGTGGGATCGAGTGCATGACATGTGCAAGGAAAAATGTGGTTTTGGTATGGTTGTTTACTTTAAAGTTCATATTTGAATGTTGCCATTTTACTTTACAGTTCATGTTCGGCTACATGAACCTTTGATGACAAGTCTCTTTTACCAATTCAGACATCAAACCCGACGTGGCCAACAACTTTGTATTTTCATTCACCCTTATCTGAGAGACCGAGGGACATGTCTGGAAAAAATTGGACGCAGTTGGCTGGATCTGGTCCTGTACCATGGAGGCAAGCACCCAGTTTATTCAATTCTCCAACTTCTTCATCTGAATTGCATGCAAGGGTGCCATATGATATGAATGGTTCAGTTGTACTGAATAAACTTACTGCCGATGAAAAAGTATCAAATGCTTCAATGGAAAAGAAGAATGCTGATGATTTTTCTGAAAGACTAGTGAAAGTGAACCTTGCAATTGGCACACCAGTTAGTCTTGAAAATGGGAATTCCGGTAGTGCTTCTTTTACTTACCGACCATTGTCTGAATATGATTGGACATGGAAACTTTCCATGTATATTTCTTATTTGCTGTCAAGAAAAGCTATCGGTTGATGGGTAATTGTTCTGAATATTTATGTTGTAGGAAGTAAGTGCGTGGTGCAAAATAATTCATACGTATATCAACAGTCTGCCCCTCTGAAGGAGGAACCATCGACTCCACAGTTTGTCTTGGCAGTACCTTATGTACCAACAAGTGAAACAAATGGTCAAGTGGTGATTATGGGAAATAATTTGAGGCCTACCCCTCCTCTGGTAACACAGTTCCATCGTAATTTACCTAATGCAGTTGAATCATCTGGTGATACACAGATCCACAATGCAAGGCCTCGAGTAGAGACCAGGGGAAGAAATACATTACTTCCACGGTACTGGCCTAGATTTACTGAGCAAGAAATACAGCAAATGACTGGAAAGTATCCTTTCACTATACATTATTTAATTTCTGTTTTTCTTATTGGTACTTTTTAAAAAGAAAATAAAATCAGTTGAAGAATATAGTGTAATATATGCTTCACTAACTTGGACCGCTGATTCTACGTGTATTATAAATTATGATTTTGTCTATCCTTGAACCATATTTAGTACGAATTCTGTGATTACTCCATTATTTGAAAAAATGTTGAGTGCAAGTGATGCTGGGCGGATTGGACGTCTGGTGTTGCCAAAAAAGTGTGCTGAGGTGTGTCGTTAAGTTTCCTCATCCTAGCCAAGCATTCGGTTTCTGGTGCATAATGGAAAATTTTGCATGAAATCGTTACATTTGAAACTTCATGATATGGCATACTTGTTCTACCTATGTTGGATTATTTCATAATTATTAATACTCTGTTGCTATGAGACAGACCTACTTCCCACCAATTCCTCATGCGGAAGGGTTACCTCTTAAAGTCCAAGACGCAAAAGGCAAGGAATGGGTATTTCAGTTTCGCTTTTGGCCCAACAATAATAGCAGAATGTATGTATTGGAAGGCGTTACTCCTTGCATACAGTCCATGCAATTGCAAGCAGGCGACATAGGTGATAGTTTTAATATCACTGAAGAAACATTATTCAAGTGTACTTTTTTTATGCTCAAGGAATTCTAGACTCTGCCAGCACTTATTGAACAAGTCCTTTTGACTCTTAGATATGATTTATCTCTTGGTAGCTTGTTACATATACCTGTTGTGTATTCTTGTTTTGAGGCCTGTATATGTGTGCGTATGCATTGATATGTTTGCTACTGGTAGTCCTGTAGTTTACCATAATTCATTCAATAAGTTATTACGTTCTCTCACTTTGGCGCTGAATAGTTACTTTGTTTCCTTAGTGACATTCAGTCGATTAGAGCCAGGAGGAAAGCTGGTTATGGGAGGCAGGAGAGCTTCAACAGCTTCGTCTGATCAGGTTTGGCGTTACTCAACATCCAGATCCTTGTCAATGTTCGTATCTGGTGAAATGGATTGTTCGAGTGGGATGTGGCTAGGGTACTGTGTGTCCATAATATCAGATAACCATTTAAGATGCACTTCAACTGAGTTGGATAATCAGCTAATACCATATTTATATATCTCTGTAACTGGAGTAGTTGGTTATCTTTTTTGTGTGTGGTTTCTGTAACTTTAAGTTGATTTTTTGTTGGCAGGAGAATGATACAAATACGACAGGGAATGGAGTTTCAGTCCATGCAGATGTTGGTATAACAGATACCAGTTCTGGTGAAGTTTTATCAAATGTATGTCACATTATAAAACAGTCCCTCGTATTATAATGAGTTTATATAATCACCTAGCTTTTGTTCTATAAACCAGGCTGACTTGGCAGATCCTAGTAGACTTCCCAAAGTTGAGAACTCAGGTCACTTAACAAAAACAGAGGGTGTTAAACCTTTTATCTCTCGGAAAAGGAAAAATATTACGTTGGGTTATAAAAGCAAGCGCCTCAAAGTTGAGAAGGAAGACCTGATAGAGATGAAGATAACATGGGAAGAAGCTCAAGGACTGCTTCGCCCTCCTCCTGACCATGTTCCTACTGTTGTGGTGATTGAAGGATTTGAGTTTGAGGAATATGAGGTACATATTCAATTGTTATTCCGGTTTATTACTAGGATTGGCATTGCCGTATGTTATTCATAGTTTTCCTTCTTTATTCTGGCAAGACTTACCTACATCTGTTGTATTTCTTTTGCATAATGGTTGTTTGTTCTTGCTCATTTATCACAATATAGCATGAATTGGGTTGTAAACAGTTAAAAGGCTGGTATAACTGGATGCTACTTTATGCTCACTTCCAAAACTCAACAACATAAACACAGATGAATATCCAGGAACTTCTTTTACAAACTAAATGCCCAGTGGAATGTAACAATATAACATGTTATAAACTGCATTTTGATGAATTTTTTGTTCCTTATTATAGTCTAACATTGATCAACGTTTTTGCTTTTTCTTGATGCTATATTTCTTTTCTTGGTTTGTTTACTAAATTATTACGATTTGTGATTAATTTCTCATTTTTGGGCTGAAAAGAAAGAATGATACATAGGGGTGGTTCTCACCCATGCACCGATCGGAATCACCCCCAAAACCTATGTCACACGCCCTTCATTAAAGAGAACCATACCTGTCTGCTTTTACTGATATCTACCAGTATGACATTCTATCTAAACAGTGATATTGACGCCTTGCATTTCGACATTCTTATTTCAATTGACAGGATGGTCCAGTTCTTGGAAAGCCGACACTTTATGCTACAGGAAGTAAAGGGTAAACCATCGAGTACTAATTTCTGTCTGATTCCATACTGGTTTTGTGTAGTACTTCTAAATGATTTAAGTAAATTTTGCATAATTCTTGCGAAATTTATTAATATAGCCACAGCTGACTTATTAACAACATTGTTGTATACCTGGTGCCTAAATGCTGCTTATATGTCTTCATGTTTGACTTGTTTACCCTGAATATTTGATGAGCTGATGTGCAATCAAACATTGTTCTTTTTATCATATGCCATGAAGGACAGTTAAACATATAGTAGGCTAGTAGCTGCTTTCCCCCTTTTGCATAAGCATGATCTATATACCTGGAGACTGGAATTGAACTAAAAAAATTCTATGCTTCCTGTCTGTTTGTTCCGTAGCAGCTTTCTTCTCTCCTATAAGCTTGCCAGTTCTAAAATTCTGTTTCTTTTGTGTCAGTGAGAAGATTCAGTGGGCTCAATGTGAATTATGTTGTAAGTGGCGCAAATTGCCTGTTAATTCTGTTATTCCCTCAAAGTGGACTTGCTCAGATAATTCATGGGACCCTGATAGGTAATACACTATGTTTCTCCCTACAATGTCCTATAGGATAATTTGGCAATGAAGTTTACTGTTTGTTCCCCGTCCAGTAATTTTGTTGAACTTTGGCTGTCTTTTAATGATTTGCAAACTGTTGCCAGATCTTTTTGTTCAGCAGCTCAAGAGTTGACAGCAAAGCAGCTTGAAGATCTGCTTCCCCGTTGTACTTCAGGTATGAATAGTTTGATCGAATTATTCGAATTGCACTTTCCTTTTATTATGAATCCTCTTTATATGTGTGGTTATGTCGTTGCAATTGATGTTCGCTACCGATGAGAGAGAAGAGATGTTCGGAAAGTGGGTTATCAAATTTTCTTATGTCTGATTCCCTGCATTTTCAGCAATGTTTATCCTTGCAAGTAACAAAAGTAATTCACTACTAGTGAAAATTGCATGGCATGTCAACTTATCAAATTAGACCTGTTGGTTTATTTCTTTGTTCATTGGACAGCTGCTCCCAAAAAAATGAAGTCCGCCAAACAGGACCCAGATAACGGCGAAGCGTTGGATGGGCTTGACACACTTGCAAACCTAGCTATCTTGGGAGAGAACGCGGTGCTCCCAGCATCAGCTCAAGCCACAACAAAGCACCCCCGACATAGGCCTGGATGCTCATGCATTGTCTGCATCCAGCCCCCCAGCGGGAAGGGTCCTAAACACAAGAACACATGCCTCTGCAATGTATGTTCGACAGTGAAGCGCCGATTCCGGACGTTAATGATGCGGCGGGAAAAGAACAAGTCAGATAAAGAAGCAGAAACTACACGCAAAAAGCAGCATCAACAGAAATTACTAAATGATGATGCCCTCGTATGTAGTAACACAGGAAGTAGTCCCAACCACAAAATAGAGGTCCTTGACGTTTCTGATGATGACAACATTAACGGGATGGAAACTTTAATTCCACCTCACAAAGGCAAAATTGATCTGAATATCCAGCCAGAGCGGGAGGAAGATCTGTCACCTGGCTCAGATTCCAGTGGCGTGATAAAGTTGCTCCAAGATGCCACGGAAAGGTATCTCCAGCAGCAGAGGCAGAGGTTGTCAATCTCTGGTGCTGGTGAAAGATCATTAGGCAACAAGTCACAGCGGGCTGGAGATGAAGCAGGGGGAGAAAAATTCAGCAATGTTGCAGTTCTTGGGAGTAGCAGTCGTGATAGTGGCAATGATCATCCTTCAACTTTACCCGTCAAAGCATCAGCAACCATGACCGCAGTGTGATAAAATCAGCAGTGCATTGAGCTATAATACGTCCACGTCGATCCTCAATGGGTTGGTGGCTTTGAACCGGGTGATAGTTTTGTGTTGTAAATGAATCATTGATATGGCTTCTCAGGTTGTACATAAAAAAGAGGTAGAACAGGGCAAATTGTTTGAGAAGATGTCGGTGACCGTTATATTGTTGTGCTCTCTTAAAGTTGTGCAAGGGTTAGTTTATATAGGGGGACGGAAACGGAGACCGCAGCTGATGTGAGTGTGAGTGGAGGTTAAAGCTGTCTAGTTTCGTTGTTTTTTGAAGTTCACCTTGCCATCTAATTGGTAAAATCAAACTGATCAAAGGATATAGCTTCTCTTCTAAATTGCTGTCACACTAATAGTGTATTTTACATTTTTTCGCGTATGAGTCATTATGTTATAATTGTACTTCCTTTTTTTGGCATGTGAGGCTTCTGTTAACTCTGCATGATATTAGAGGCTTTACATACTTCAAAACATTCAGTGTTATTGAACTCAAGAAATCTATAAAGTAATTGAACTCAAGAAATCTATAAAGTAATTGAACTCAATAAATCTATAAAGTAAAAACAGAACATGTAGCTCTCTTGAACCCAATGAATCTTAAAATATTACATTCTACCGTGTAGTATAAGTAAAGTTTTAAACTTTAATATAGGATGAAAACAAAACAAGCAAGGAGCAGAAACACAGAGAAATTAGGGATAGGTTTGGAGAAACTAGACTATAGAAACCATTAATTCTCTTATCACTAACACGCTAATATATATCAACAATTTTGTTCGGATTTTAGCATCTTCCAATATATTGATGAAACATTTCGAACTTTGAAAAATAATTTTTAAATATTTTGTTCTGAATGTGAAAACAAAGAGCTCGATATCATATCAACATCTTTCAGAGGTCTTTTAAAACCACTCAAATCACATATGTTTCTTAACTCGTCAAGGAAAATGACTGGTGTGGAGCTCTAGTCACAAAAATATAGTGAAAATGAATTTAAATGTGAGAGTTAAGTAATTGGGACTAATTGAACAGTCTATTAAACCATGTGATCTCGAGAACTTCTTTTATTGAAACCAATTATAAATAGGCTATGCAGAGACAATGATGGTTCATATTTGAGAAGAATCTATACCAACAACAATGGTGGCTCTGTGATTAGGAGGAGACAAATCTACGACCAAGTCAGCCAAACAAAATTAACAAACCATCTAGAAAAGAAAATAGAAAATGACCATGGCAATTCTACACCAGTCTTTTAAACGCCCTTGGAAGGTTAACTTTGTCTGGCCCCTGATATCTAATCGATCCAAATGCTCAAAACAGTGCAATCCACCCTCACTAAAATTCAGGAAACTTCCTTCTGCGTCCATTTCTTGGTGACAAGTTTCTGCTTTTGTCCTCCTTTGTCTTCCTCCTCATTTTCATGCAGAGCAGGCAAAATAAGCAGAAGCCCGAACCTTCATTTCACTAACCCTTCAAAACAAACATTGCATGTACATATTAAACCTAATAGAAACTACGTAAGTGATCATCATCGTACATAAACATCAGACACAACAAAGATGAACGACCTATTTTCGAGCTCGTTCAAGAAATACACGGACCTGAAGCAGCAGGCCTACCTCGACGACATGGAGGCCGGCAAGGAGAACATCAACCTCGACAAGTTTTTCGAAGACGTCGAGAATGTCAAGGAGGACATGAAACAGGTCGAGAAGCTTTACAAGCAGCTACAGGAGGCAAATGAAGAAAGCAAGACCGTGCACAACGCCAAGACCATGAAGGAGCTAAGGACTCGTATGGACTTGGACGTGGAGCAAGTGTTGAAAAAAGTGAAGATCATTAAAGGTAAGCTTGAAGGACTAGAGCGTTCGAATGCGGCTCATCGGAACAATCCTGGCTGCGGACCTGGCTCTTCAGCTGATCGAACGAGGACCTCGGTTGTTAGTGGCTTGGGGAAGAAGCTAAAGGATACGATGGATGACTTCTCGGGGTTGAGATCGAGAATGCAAGCCGAGTATAAGGAGACAGTAGAGCGCAGGTACCGAAATTTTTAGTATGTTTTAACATATCACATACATAAACTTAAAAAATCAGTATTTCTATAACATGTGTATTTTATTTTGTTAATATGTGTTAACGTATCACATACATCAACTTAAAATTAGGTCTTCTCTAACACATGAGTATTTTTTTCTTCTTGTTCCATTCTTTTAGTTCATTAATTAGTAGTAATTACTCACGTATTCTAGCCTTGTCCATGCAGGTACTTCACTATAACAGGAGAGAAGGCGAGCGAGGAGACGATTGAGAATTTGATATCTAGCGGAGAGAGTGAGAATTTCATGCAGAAAGCTATTCAGGAACAAGGGCGAGGTCAGATCATGGACACCATTTCCGAGATACAAGAGAGACATGATGCTGTGAAGGAGATTGAGAAGAACTTGATCGAGCTGCATCAGATATTTTTGGACATGGCTGCTCTTGTGGAAGCACAAGGGCAACAGCTTAATGACATCGAGAGCCATGTGATGCATGCGAGTTCATTTGTTAGGCGCGGCACGGATCAGCTCACCGAGGCCAAGGAGCAGCAGAAGAAGTCGAGGAAGTGGGCATGCCTCGCAGTGCTTCTCGGAATAGTTCTTGTGATCCTCATCCTAATGCCGGTCTTGTTGCAAGTTGTGCCTCACCTGATGCCTAAGAAGTGAAGGGTTTCTTGGAGCTACATTAATTGAATCCCTGTCTCCTACAGTAAGTGTATTTCTGATTTTTGACCATAGAAAGGAGCAGTTAGATCTTCAGAAAAGTTTTGTTTCAAAGTCTCACCGGATCCAACTTGTGACACAAAGCACACTTAGAATCGAGCAAGTTCAATGAATTGGGGCAATCTGTGAACTTATGAATCTCTGTAAAGGACCTCAGTGGCAGAAGTTTGCATGAAATTCTTATGAGACTACCATGAAATAGACATCTTTTGTAATAGCAATTACTCTCATTCCATGAACGACAACGTCTTTTCAGCTGTTTTAGTTCCCTCTTACAAATATTACCATCTGAATATAATGAATCTATTCATTTTTTGCAGCACTAGAATTGAAGTCACAGTTAGTATAGCTATCAAAGATTCCAAATCAGTAGTTTAATTGAAAAAGACAAGGTTGGTGAACCTAACCAAAGCAAGGCTTGGATTTTGAGGAGCCTGTGATAGTTAGGGCACAAAATTTTTTAATATGGATACCACTCATCACTTTACAAAAGATAGAGAATCATTCATTCATAAAATAAGTTGGTTTCTCAACTGCCTTGAACTCAAATCAAGCAATACAAATTAGGCAACCAATTTTAAGTGCTACTGCAAAATAACTTGATTGGCACAAAATATTAATAACAGCAACTCCAACGTAACTTAAATTTTTTTTCAAATATATAGTCGAAGTTTATTTTAGTTATGTATTTTTAAAAATCTACTCCAATAATATTACTTACAATTTAGTTATATTTAAATATATAATTAATTATAATTGGTTGATGAAAAATAGATAAATAATTTACTTAACTATTTATTGATTTTAGAACCTATAAAGAAATGATTTAATGATAATTATGATAATTTTACATTACCTATCATTCATATTTTCGGTATAAGAATATGGGATAAAAAAGTAAAATATAAAGATTTCCTATTATAGATAATGAGATAAGAGAAGATCTGTTGAAATTGATTTTTTAAAAAAACCTCATATTTCTACTAAAATAAACCTCATATTTCTACTAAAATTGAATTATAAGACATCTGCCGATATTTCTAATAAAATTGAATTATAAGACATCTGCCGGTGTTGCTCTAATTGGTTCAGGAAAGCAGTCATACACAAAATGTATTGGCTGCAGAAAATTAGGAGTCCCTTCTAAGAGATCACTGAGGTTCTAACAAGTACCTGTATCCACACAAAACACTATATATATGGAATTACCCTCGGACAAACACCACACCGACTTAATAACAGTCTCCCCATACCATACATTAGTTACCAGCATTGGGCAAAGCTGCCATAAATGAATTATAGGATGACTCGAGATCAAAGTGAAGCTGTCTGGCTTGTTGCTCTATCAACTCATCTGCTGCCCCCATCTTCGACAGCCTTGCAATCCATTCCTTCAACTTCACCTTCCCCAAGAAAGCCGGTGGCAGAAAGGTCAACTTATTGAGAGATGTTGCAAGGTCCGAGAGCAGGGGGTGTACCTCAACTTCAACGAGTCCATTGCGGTAATGAAATTCTGCGTAGGCACTCTGCCACAGCAGCTGCCGAGGAAGTCATGGAGGAAACCGCAGCTTGTCTGTGCTCCACTGTGGCAGGAACCCCAGATGTCACAAGGCGGTTTATAGCTGCTGGGCAGTCCATCTTATACGTATCTGCAAATCGTTCAATACTTGGGATGATGTCTTTAAGCGTTGAAGACAGAGTTAAAGTGAGCAATGAGTTTCTGACATTCAGTCTCATACACCGATGAAGTGATCACGGTCGCGAATGTATGCCTTCTCGAGCTTCTCGGTGGCCTTTATAATGGCATATAACTCCGAAAAGTTCTCATACATTTCTCGTTCACGCTTGTCATTCCATGGCTTGACCTCCATTATACTAATGTAAAACTGATACGTCTTTGAAACAGAGAACCGGAGCTCTCTTAGGTATGCGTGTGTAAGTCGAGGATTGGAGAAGAGGACGGGACACGCGCAAAGGAGAAATTAACTTTATTCACCGAAGAACAAAAAATCACACACACAAACAAACAAAGCAAAAGTACGAGACTTTATTCCTCAATCAACAACATAAAACACTAATGAAACATCCGAACATCCGGTGAGCATATACCAATCCAAGGCAAAAAAGCTCAATAGGAAACAACAACAAAAACAGTAGTTTGGTGCTGAAAAATGTTGTATGAACACACATTTGATTCCTAGTAAATACAATACATGTCAGTTTCCATTTGCTCATACAAAGCCCAAGTCAACATTTTAACTTAAATAAACAGATCAAGAACAGAAAGAGCTGCAAACAGCAGACATTATACATGAAACTTTCAGCTTAAACATCAACAATGTCTTAGTGACTCCATTAAAAGGCACACTAAAAACCAGCTTTAACCATTAAATTGCATACATAAAGTACTAAAGATGGTTCCTTTTTTTGGGTTGTAAAATCTAATAGAGCTGAACTGACCTTAAATCTAACAAGTCTTTAGCAGTAAATCAAACAAAAAAAAACAACATAAAAATAAAAAAACTAATTATTACCCAGTTAACTATGCAAACATTAGAAGCCACGGCTCCCAATCTGGGGAGCCATGATCCTCATCTCAAAGCCGCCATGGCCGCCGAGAGAAACCCACAACCCTAAAGCAAATCCGAACCCTAAATCAGACAAAAAAACAACAATCCCTAAACACTAATTTGATCGAGTCTGGGAGGAAAGAAATTTGACCTGGCAGAGCAAAACTTGGACTGTTTCTGGGGTTGTATCTCAGAAAATAAAAAAAGATGGAAACTTTATGAGAGAGGAGAAGGAGGTGGAAGAAGAGAAGGAAATTGCAGTGGGTTTGGAGGTTGCGTGTGTTTTAGCGTATTGGTAATAATAATCGAATAGATTGTTTGTTACTGCTTACGCCATCGACGTGTGTCTCTGTTTTCTGCGTGTAGCAGTTGGATAGCTTTCTTTTTCTTTTCTCCCTCTCTTTTTCCCAGACCGCGTCAGACACGGTCATGGCTCTCTCCAGCTACCTGTATCCGGTTTGGATTCGGATTCGGATTCGGATCCTAGATTTGGCCCAATTATTTGTTCAAAATTTGGACCGGGGACTAAGCCCAAACGACTTGACGTTAAGGAGTAAAATGGACACCAAGTTATGATTCTGCAGCTCCGGAATAGTGCGAGGAACAAAAATGAGCTGGACCAGATATCATTCACATAATCACTCGAGAGAGAAAGAGGATGTACTGTACTACTCATGAGACCCCTTAATGATTATGAGAAGGAAATTTGTTTTGACCACCAAAACTCGCAGCTCGATTTAATCCTACCTAGATCGGATGATAGTCTATTGGTCAAACGTAATTGTAGAACATTCACGTTTTTTATTCGATAGTAGCAAATATTACACACATGCACCATATAAAGCCCTTCTTATCCTAACACAAATGTGTTTCAAATCTATATTCCTTTTATCGTCAACTAAATCAAGTTAGGCAACAGACCACCATACACTCGGCTAGACCGATGGTGTTTTTGTTGCATTACCCTCGACCATATAGATCAATATTCATTTTCTCAATTGACCATTTCCATTAATCTTGATCCCAAAGAATTAGGTCTTCCTCCATTTCCCATTAGGCCCAGCCCAGTAAAAAAAAAACTACACAGCTTGACATCAGCCCTATAGCACCAATACCAAAATAAATATGGGCTCGATGCCCACAAAGCCCAACTCCAGGGTTTATACGACTAGTAACGTAATATCCACGTACGAATTTTTCACTCTCACAGAGAGCCGAGCTCTCTTTCATCCGCCTCAGAATTTGGGCTTTGTCTCAAACCCAAATTCACCATCGTAATTCCACAACCATGAGGCGGCGGAGACGACGGCGACGATACCACAAGAGCTCTACCCATCCCAAGACGACCTCCTCTACGAAGAAGAGCTTCTCCGAAACCCTTGGCGAATGTTGAGATTGCACAAAAAGAGGTCCCGGCTGCTGTTTTCGGAGAATTGGCTAACAAGAGAAAGGATCATGAAGATGATGAGGGTGGAGTTAACGACAAGGAAGGTGAGAGCAGCCTTGGTGCTATTGAAAGAATAAAGAGGATGAAACGAGGCTCATTATCGAAGATTTTGCTGCATTAGCTACTGAGCCCAATCTGTATTCAGATTTCTTTTTGGTCCCTTTTATTGTACCCTGCACCCTATATTTGAAGCAAATAGCTGTAGTTGTGAGCTCACTTAACCAAGTAGTATTGTGGAAGATGCACACGGTGGTTTCAGGTTTGCACATCTCATTTTCGAAGAGGTTAACAAGAAGTAAAGATTATATATAACATGAGGTAGTGAACTACATGAATGGCTGATTCTACTCTGTTTTGGTTTGTTTAGGTAGCATTTTCCTACTTGTCCTGTCAACTGATTTATGAGCCATGATGATATATTTAGAAGTCTGTAAATGTAGACACAATCGTACTTTGATAGATGAGATACATTACTTCTCTAGCTAGACACGTACATCTGATTTATTTCTTCCTTGGGTACATGAGTTGCACACTTACACCCTGTTCTCAGTATTGGTTTTTGCTTTTGTAAATGACCACAAATTGAGGTAGAAGATCACTCCTATTCTGGACGTATAGAGCACTGGCCTTTGCATTAAGTTGATTAAACCAATTTAGTTCATCAATACTACTCGGAACCACTTTGCACAATATCACAGCCTTTTTCCTGTCCCCAACATCCCCCAATTGTCTGTAGAGCCACACTGCTCGTCGCAGTACAATTCCCTTTCTTCTCCTGTCCTAAACATGAACACAAACCGCATTCACCGGATTCAGCATCGCATAGCCGGAGGAGGGTATTGGACCTTTCCGAGCCAAGTGAACACTTCTCGGTCACGGCTTCCCCACGGAACCTCCAAATCACATCGATATTGGCCAGGCTACATGGCTGATCAGTTAGACTATCTTCTCTCCTGTGTATTGTGAACTTTCAAGACCCTCTCTATTAGCAGCTTGCCGTTGTTTTCTTCAGAGTTCTTCGACTACAAAGGCTCTATGATTGTGTTCATGATGCATTCATGTTCTTGGCCTAGATCAGTGAGTACTACTCCACTTCTTCTGTTATCATGCAAGTTCTTATTAGGGCTTGACCTAACTCTGGATTTACTATTAGGTTTAGAGACATGCCCTAAACAGCTACCAATTAATGACGACGCCATATGATCGAAAATCGAGGACAAGATCAATTGTTTTATAGATGCATGCCTTATATAGATGAAAAACGAGCGATGCTTAACCAAATTAATTCCTAATCTGACTAGGAAAATCCACATTTCTCCTAAATCATATTGACTTATTGAGCTAGCTTCTTGGTTACGAGAGCCCATAGTAAGTGTATATCATAAGGAAAAATTGATAGAAGTCTAAAGGATACATATAAACAAAAATTTACTAATCATTTGAATTTTTTTCTTTACAATCAGCAAGACTATAAATATAATCCTAATATCCTATACAATACAGAGAGACATGTATTTCTTTTCTGTAGCCATAAACTGGTTTTATGCATGGTTACAATTTGACTGAAAAACAATAATAATAAAAAAAATCCTAAACTAGCTAGCATGATAGCTATCTCTAAATTTTGCAGCTTCATGTATCTTGACCTTTATCCTTTTTCTTTTTCTTTTCTTTTCTAATTAACATATTTTGAAATTCAATTAAATTGAAAATTATGACTACCTTTGCCTATATATACTAATGGCTTCCACGGTTGATCATCTCCATGTATTGATTCAACGACTCCTGTCTCTGCAACCTCATGTCTTCTTTGAACTTTTGTATGAACGCCTCCACTCGCCGGTTCAACTCGTCCTGACCAAGAGACGGCTCTTTCCTCAGCCTAATTCCGGCCGGCGACGACGAACTGACAGCTGTCAATGCCAGCAGTTGCTGCTGGTTCGTCAAGTCCTTGAACGTCTTTGATTTGTTCACTGCCGCTGACATGTCATTGTCCAGCTCCGTCGACATCGCGTCAACGTTGACCCCTCGGCGGCCGTGAATGTTCCACGTGTCACTCTTCTTGATGTGCCTGCTCAGCGGGATCGACCGGCCTTCCGTTATAGCCTTCCACGTGTTCTCCAGCGTGTCGTCCCGTTTGGGTGCCTTGGAAACTACTCGTAACGGCCTTCCACCTGAAAAAACAAAGCTCTCCCGTTAGCTCACCAAACAAAACCTTCGTCATCTTCGATCTTTCCTATCATGTTTGTATATATAGCTTAGTTTATTATAACACTGTTTGAAGTGGACTGTATACGGTTACTTGCATACGCCATAGTTGAACCCTAATTTGTTATATATATAGTAGTGTCGACCTGGTCAGTTATAAAAGTAGGAACATTTTTTTAAGGAATGAATTAAGATGAATCCAATTCTTTTACGCTTTTTCAACAGGTGAGTTACTGATGAGATCGGGAACTCATGTTTAACATTTTTATATGTAGATCTAATAGTGTCACAAAATGAAATCTTTGTGACGTGTACTTGACCTAATTGTGAGGTTGTGACTAGTGTTCTATCTAACCTTACAAATATAGGTGAAGTTATGTAAAACTACTATACCTTCACGAGTGGATCTAGCTGGTTTCCGGTGACTGAAGCTTGTCGAGACTAGAGGCTTACTCGCCGGCAGAACAATATCATCCAGCTTCTTTTCACTAGTCTTCTGGATCATCCACGTGTCACTCGACATCTCGAGCACATCCTCATTTCGACGGCTTCGATCAACCTGAGCCACAGTCGGTTTAGGAGCACCGTCGATGAGCACCACAGACGTTACCTCTTTAACCACAGCCTCCTCCTTGTGCTCATACTCCACCACCGCTGACTTCACATCCTCCTCCTCGTCCTCTTTGTGCTCGTACACCACCCGCTGAGGCAGCTCTGCCACCTCTCTGTGATGCACGTAAACTACAGGCTCCGGCGGAGAAGGCTTTGACTGATCAGACGGACGGTCGTGATGGAACATTGAAGAGGCGGCGATGGTGATGATGATGGCGTTGATGACCACGTAAAGGTACGGTGGGCGGAGCAAGGACTTGCATGAGCTCCATATTAAGGGAAAGTTAGAGACGAAAAACTCAAACACCAAGGGCACGTAGAGCTTCATAGCCAGAGCCAAGGCCACAACGCCGCTCGAGATCAACAGAATCTTCAACGAAACTAACCAGGCCATTTTTTGGAAACTTGTTTTAATTTAAGTGAGAGAGAAAGCTAGTGGTGTTGGATCGTAGTAGAGAGGGTGAAACTGCATGGAGGTATATATAGAGGGAGAATCAGGACGCGGTTTTGAAGGGAAACGTGGACCGTGGGATGTGTAGTGAGAGAGGAATGAACGGTGAAGATGTGGGGTGTGTGAACCCTTAGAGTGAGTGTTGTCTACTTGTAGAGAGACGAATATCCTCGGACTGGCCCACGTATCAAAATTTGATAATGAGTATTAGCAATAAGCCGTAATTAAAATTGTGAAAATAAACATGGAGGTGGTGGCTCCTCTCAAATCAACACTCTTTTGTCCATCTCATTCATAGCAACTTGGCAAGTGATAATGATATGGGATCGGAGAAATTGATCGATACCCCAAATCAGGAAGGTGAGCCGTATAATTTTACTATTACACGCTAAGTCCGAAGGAGAAGCTTATGGTTTGAGATTTTTAATTAATTTGTTAAGTAATTATTTTATTATGGCTTCTTAAGATTAATTTCTTTAAGGAGTTCATGACTCTTTAGACTATGCAAATTTCATCAACTTGATATTCACATACATAATAAAAAGGTTAATCTTTAGGTTGATCTTTGCTAATTAAGTAAGTACATCAATGTTAGATATTTCTTATGATCGTTAATTTGGTCATTTTAAATATGTACGTATCTTGTAAGCAACTTGTTATGGAGCGTAGGATGAAGATTGAAACTAAAAATAGTGATGGAAATCCAATTCAAATTTGACCCTAATTTTGAATTCAAGTTGTCATATTAATGTGTTGTGATGTTAATACAAGCAAGTGATTTTGATTGTCGACTTAAATATTTGATTGTAAGGCTTATTTTATGTGTCAAGTTTCAACTTGTGCCAAGTAATAGATTTGCATAATGATGAAATAACACTATGCATGCATTTGCATACTGTTTTAGCATAGTTCAAGTGTCTAGCTAACCCATTCACAAATGCCATGATTAATTAACATACACAACCAAAGAAGGCAAATTCATAGTTAGTTGTGTGGGGTTTAAAGAAGAAAAAGATGACTGCCTTTAGGTGACAATAGAAATTAACGAGTCTAGCTACTATCAAAACCAGAAAAGCTTTCGAGTAATTTTGTCTGAAGGGTTCGAATAATTAAGCTAGGTTAATATATATATGGAGGAGGAGCCTGGAGGATTAGCCTCCACCACCAGCTGCTATATATCTCCAGTGGCCTACCCCATGTGCACCTGAGCTCGCCGACCACGGAACCATCTGTTTTGGTCGTGCTGGACCTACGTAGTCCGGTAATATATCCATATATCAATTTTACACAGAACGTGAAAAGCTTGCTTCCTTTCTTCTTTTCGATTTAAGATAGGTGAAAGTGAGATAAATGACAGTGACAAAGCTAGCTGCGTGTTTATATTACAGGAGGAACAGCACGATTATGCAAGATTCTTCGATTATCTTCCTTTAATTTTCTTGATAGCCAAGTCAACGACGAAAAACCTACACTGACTTCTAATTAATTAACGAGCTTAATTTAAACAACCATCTTAGTCATGCACTGATAAGATCATTCTAATTAAAGATGTACGTAATCCTAGAATCCGGCAAAAGATCTTATTATATATAGTACTAGAACATTTAAATATACAATTATATCGACAACGAAGCGAGTTAATTGGTTGATAATGAACATGACACTTTGCTTAAGAAATAATTAACTTTCGGTCGATGAATATCTGAGCTTAAGTTGGATACCACGAACATACCGATAAGATGCTAATTGAGAACAGACATTCGTTAAAAAAGTTCGAGAACAGACACCAACTGTCTAGCTTCCCGATAAGAAGTGTGTAACAATAAATCCAAATTGACATGTAATGCTAATTTCCAGCCTTACAAATATATAAGTCTTTTCAGAGTGTGATATGAGCTCAAATTGTGGACCATTTCTAAATTCCATAAGCTCCACTAGTGGATGGAGAGAAAAGACTGCAGTAAAGCGCTGTAGCTCAACAACCCTAAGCCATTTTTCTCTCTGTTATTTTGTAAAGATCGAACGCTACAGATAATATGCATTGTCGGTCCGTTAAACAGAGCAAATTACTATGACTTCATGCACTTAAGATTAAAGAAGCATTGCTTTCAGTCGACTACAAGAGCTGTCTTTAATTCATTTGGGAAGAATCGAGATCGATATAGGCATTCTACGTGGGTTAATCGAAAAGAACAAAGTACTTATTACTTATGTATAGCTGTATATTATCCTTCATGAGCTAGCAATCTTAGCACCAACGATTTGACCGACTAAATCTAGTCCACCAGGCCTAATATATGCATATATGTATGGATGTGGATATGTATATGTGTACATTTCGATTAAGTTTCTGACCATTTTAACACACTATGAAGGCATACACATGAATTGGCATTTCTTTGATGTATGACAAAACACGAGAAGACTCGATGTTCATCCAGACAAGAGATTGAAGATGTTGGCATCTCCAACTTATCTCCTTGGTACATCAGGTAGTTCATTCATTGCATATCATGTTTTCCATCTAGGATATGATAGTGTGCATGTATCCCTGCTGTTCTGGTATGATTCTGTGAACATGTTCTTATCTGAGTTCGGTTGCTTAAGTTAATCTGATTTCAGTATGCATATGCATTATAACAGCCTAGGTTAATCCTTATGCATGTACCCTGGTTCTTCTTGAGTTGACCTTAAATTTCAAATGTGTTAAGCCAACATGTGATACTTAGGATATTGTGCTACTTTTTGCATGTGCTTTACAATCTGGAATTAGGATAGCTTTGGCTTTCACGTGGTACTACTTTCTGCTGCTTTGCCATTTCTGGTAATAGATTGGGTATAGTGTTTTCCCTCCTAAAATACATCTTACCCCAAATGGATAACTGATGTTGACTTAGCACTTTGCCTTGAAACATGCCTCTGCTTTGTTTACTGTGTCAAATCTATTTAATCAAAACTGAGTTGATTCTTGGACTGCCATAGGCTTCCTCTTGTGCTAGTTGACCACGTGATTCGGTGCCATGCTTGACCCCTATGTATTATTTCTCACTGATATGTTTTACTGGGTATAAGGAAAAACAAAAAGCTGTTTTGGTTTCTTTCTTCCTTATACGTGTGGTGTTGTCCCATCAGTTTGCAGACCTGTTTTGCTCTCTATTAGGACTATGCTTAGGGCAGCGTTTTGTGCTGCTGTGACACGTACTTTTCAGTTTTCTTTGACCCCTTGCTTTGCCTTACTTGCTGCATTGTGCTGCTGTTTTGTATGGTCTATATAAGGTGTCTAAACTGTACTGAAAAGCTGGTTGGTTGAGTGAGATACTTGAGTGTTTAGGTTATTCTGTTTGGTTACTCTTTGAGAGCACATTCGTGTGTAGTTTCTCTTCTGTCTTCTCTCCCTCTTCCATGTCTTTTGGTTGCTCATAACTGTGCATAATAGACATGGTTTCTAAAACATAAAAACTGTTTTTCAAAACTCATATGCATCATTGCATTGTGCATTCCATAGAGATAAAGTGTGGAGATGCCCAACTCATGAAGTTGATCAAGAAGGTTTTAACTTGAAGAGTAGTTAAAGATCTGTTTTGATACTTCAGTTTCTCTTTCCAAGTGTAAGCACATAGATTAAAGTAGTGTAGCTCTGTTTGTACTAGTGGGTAGACTAGTCAGGATATCATAATGGTTATGTATCCCCAGAGTGCCAGAAACTTGTAATTGTGTGAGTTACAAATTAGTGGAAAGGTTTGTCCCTCAAGAGTTAGGGGCACGCAGTTTTGATCCTGGTTGTAGGATTTCTGCGTCACCAAAAACATCTGGTGTCATTCTTTCCTTACTGCTTTTCTCTCTATTACTCGTATCCTGTGTTTCGGGATAGGACAATATCTTGCTATCCCGATTACAGACTAAACGAAAAAGTGGTAAAGGCCTATTCACCCCCCCTCTAGGACCTTTACACTATTTTAGCTAACAACGATTGCTAACGACCAGTCTACGTAGTACGTACATACGTACTACTGAAGCTGATGATCGATACTTTAGAGGTGTAGAATATTTTAGGGCAGAGAAAAATCAGAAAACTAATGCATATGTGGGTTATATATTTGAGGTAGAAGAAGATCGACTACTGCATACAAATTAGGGCTTAAAAAATAAGAACTGGGATATACATATTGTTTGAGCTCAAAATATCTCTTCACGAGAGATTCTTTTGTAAACCGTCTCTTTTATTGGTTTCAGATAGTTTGACTGCAGTTGTCGGTTTATCCTGTACGTTCTTCGTGTGCTGACGTGTCACCGTCTCTCAACGGAATATGAAATGTAAAGCTGTCTGACTTCTTGATAAGCGATTAAGACAAGGAGAGCACCAACCTTACCTGAATGAGTCCCTCTCGCCTAGTAACTTAGGACTTGGGGTTTTTGTGTCTCTAGCAGAACCCTAGAAATCGATACCTCACACTATCTTTTACGAGTGCAAAGCAGAGCAACTTCTTTGACGATATGTTGAGAACACTGCTTCCTTGGATATCCGAACTCTCACTCGATATGTGACAAGCCCTTCAACCATCCAGTCGCGTTGTTTCCTTTGATCGCGATACTCTCACTCGATTGGTGACAAACACTTTGATCGTCTGGTTGCAAAGATAAAATTCTCTTGACGAGATATCTAGATGTACTTGCGTATAATAAATGTTTTGTATTTGATCGGGGACCCTTTCTCAAATGCTCTTACTCTCCTTATATAATGCTCAGCAGTCGTCTTTCAATTCTCTTGAACCTCATTTGCTCTTTGAACCTCAATATAACTCTAATACCTTCCAGCACACGGGTCTTTTCTTTATATAGTTCTAATGCTACCACAACTCCTTCAACGAAGGAACCCTAATTGAAATAGAAAAGGTATGATAGACATTAAGCCGCATGAATCAGCTATCCTAAATCCACAATCCTAAGTTGATCTGGAAACGGACTCTATTATTTCACTTGACCGCTCGCCAAGCTTCATTCCTAACCGGGCCGCTCGCCAAGCTATCGGCTCACTCTGAGCCGCTCGCCAAGACTTCAGCCTTTCAAACCCAATATAAAATATTTATTTCATGCCCAATATAGAAAAGGATAGAGCTCATGCATGCATGCATGCATGGTTAGGCTAGTTGCTTCTGGAAAGCGAATCGACCATATTATCCATAAGAGGATTAAGAGATAAATCTCCATGAGCGAAGGGATAGAAGGAAACTGGGAATCGATATATATATGGGTCATGGATTTTAGCAGAGAGTTAATAAGAGAAACAAACGTTGAGTCGTTAACATAATTGGCAATCCAATTATTAAATATGGTGGGTGGATTTCTTGTCAAATAAGTTCGTCGGCATTTGCATATATGAGGAGAAACATGACTCAGATCAGTCAGATGATGGTGCTCTAGTTTCAGGTGAAGCTACACTACTGGAGGAGGAAATCGGGGCGACTTAGATAGGTCGTCGCCTCGTATGGATTTTACGTCGCCTCGATTTCTTGTGACCAAAACTACGTCGCCTCGTCTTGTCGCTTCAGATTGATCACGCCACCATTGGGGCGATGTAGATACAATCTACGTCGCTTCGTTACATTTCACGCGACGTAAATAATGTTATGTCGCTTCAATTGAAGCGACGTAGATTGATCACGTCGCTTCAACTAAGGCGACGTAGATTGATCAATCTACGTCGCTTAAGTTTATATTTTTTTAATTTATTTTTCTTTTTTGAATAAATTAAAGCGACGTAGATTGATCAATCTACGTCGCCCCAATTTATTTAATATTTATTTTATTTTATTTTTGAATACATTGAGGCGAAGTAGATTGATCAATCTACGTCGCCTCAATTTATTTAAAATTTATTTTATTTTATTTTTGAATACATGGAGGCGACGTAGATTGATCAATATACGTCGCTTAAATTTATCTAAAATTTATTTTATTTTATTTTTGAATAAATTGAGGCGACGTAGATCGATCAATCTACGTCGCCTCAATGTATTTAAAATATATATTTTTTTTATTTTTTAATAAATGAGGCGACGTAGATTGATCGATCTACGTCGCCTCAATGTATTTAATATTTATTTATTTTTTATTTAGACAATGAGGCGACGTAGATCGAACAATCTACGTCGCCTCATTTATTAAAAAATAAAAAAAATAAAAATTAAATATTATTGTACCAAGTCACGACCTATCGCAATTTACAAACACAAAACCGCATTCAAATTGCAGATACCCATTCAACCACAAAAACGCATTCAATCACAAATCAAAACGTTAAAAGTTTATACAAATCATGTTTACACAAATCAAGTTTATACAAATCCTAGATACAGTTTACGAGCCGGGAGGTGGTGGAGGAGCTTGAGGTTGTTGACTCGCAGCCTGGAATGATCGCATCATGGCCTCCATTTCTTGCATCCTTTGGGCGAGCGCACTGTAATCCGCTATGGCCTTCTGCGCCACCTCTTTGGCTTCATCGATCTCCTTTTGCATTTGAATTTGGCGTTCCTGTACCCGGGCCCCTCCTCTCGGTTTGGGGTAGCGTGTGAGAGCGCGCCCCACCCCTGTAACGTCGAACAAGAACAAATATTAGTAAACTATATCGTAAACCAAAATAAAGCAAAACGTAAATCGAGATATGCATCGACGGAATCGTTTTGGAGATTTATTACCTCTTATAGAGGTCCCGGGCCTTGAACCCACCTCTTCCTCTATGATATTTATTTGTGTATCAAGAGGAAGAGGCTGGGGTTGGGAAACCTCTTCGCCGTCAACTGGGCCCGCAACACTATCTTGTTGCGACAAGACTTCATCGAGTTGATGCTTCACTGCCGCCTGCTCAATTAAAATAGATAAAATAAATAATATTACAATATAGTAAAAGAGAAATAATTGAAATAACGTATCGTGAACCTATTTGAGCTTACCACTTTCTCAGCTGCATTCCTCTCCGGCTGGTATACGTTAATCCACGTCTGGACGGCGGGCGCTCTATGACCCTCCTTCTCCAACACCTCGCTTCGGTACAAGAGGGCGAGGGATCCCGAATGGTGGTTGATCTGCTGCTCCTTGTTCTTGTTTCGGTTTCCTCGGTTGCGTTCGCACAATCGCTGCCACACACACACAAAAATCATTTTAAAATAAGAACAGATAAACATGCATATTGTTCGAACGTTTGACCAAAACTGTAGGTTCGTTTATGAAACTCACCAAGTAAGCAGGGTCTTCGAAGTGGGCTTTTAACCACGCCCATTGGTCTTCCCTCCCGAGAAACTCGGCCGGAGTCTCCTGGCTGACGTGGAGATAATGTTGATGGAAATCGTACTTCCAATCCTTATAGATTGTTTGCGTCGTCGCATCAATGAAGTTCCACATCTCCACATCAGTCGCCGGGATGTCGTAGTTCGTCTAGCACAACACATTTAAATTTCGTTATGTAAAAGTTATATTTACATTTACTACAAGTAGGTAAGTAAGCTAAGGCCAGTAAGTATACCTCAAGACTGTTACTGACGATATCGCGATGCAAATCGCTAAGTCCCAAGAAGCTAGGTGCAAGCATTGGAACTTTTCCGCGGATGATGCTACCGATGTCTCTGCATATCAGACTCCTCATTTCCCTCGTCGCAGGCCCCGCATGCCTCGTAGAGTAAGCGACTTGTAGTCGCCTATTGTTGTTCAGGCGGACGAGGTACTCCGTCTTCGTCCCGACAACGACTCCGCGCTGTTGCGTCGTCGGATCTCCGGTTGCCATGTCGACCATGTCGGGGAGTTTGGTCTTCTTGCACCGGATGCTGAGGGCGGGAGGGTGCTGTGACGCCGTAGTGGCATCGCTGTCATCCATTTGAGGAATCGCATCCTCAAGTCGAGGGGCGGGCGTTAACATGGGAGCTTCTGGAATCAACGGGGTCGCCGATTGTCCCGTGGGGCAACCCGACCCGGAAGCCCCATCTCGGCTGAATGCTCGCCACCCCGCCTCCGCAGCTGCCGCCGCGGCCGCTTCACGACGCCGCTATCTTCCTCTTGTATCCAGTATCTCCGGGAGCCATTCTATTAAAACTAAACTGTTATGTATTAATTAGATGATTTACTCGTTTGTACTTCTATAATGCTATAGTTATCATCACAAAACACATATAGCTTATCGCATTCGCAGAGGAAGAATCACATTCATATGTTTTCATTTAACCAAACCCTTAATCCTTAATCCCGAGAATACTACAATCATTACGCATATGTTTTCATTACAAAACACAATACACATTCGGAATCATCATTACAAAACACAATACACATTCGGAATCATCATCATCATTTTCAATCACATTCAGAATCATCATTATCACAGAAGTAGTTCGGAATCATTATCACAAAACACATTCGAAATCATCATCATCACAAAACACATATCTTACATGAAAACAGATTGAAAACACATTCGGAATCATTATCAGATTGGAAACACATTCAAAACAGATTGGAAACATTTCATAACTATCCAACATATGCAAACTCATCCAACATTCCCTAGCCATCCAACATATGCAACTGAATCAAAACAGGAGTAACTGGAGAAATCATCAAAACCCAGCTGCGTCCACACACTACTAATTCAAACAACAACAGACTAACGAATTCACCTTGTCAATCACCTAACACAAATTTGATTCACACTTAGCAACACGATTTCCAACTAAACAATCAAAATGATAGATGGACAGCAACTTCTACACATGGACAACAACTTCTACACATGGACAGCAACTACACATGGACACATTGATAGATTACACGAAATGTCGCACCATACCTTCTCGATTGATAGACTCACTTCGTTTGCTTTAGCTACACGGACCCGAAATGCTTCTTCTTTCTGAAATCACAAGTATTGATAGATTAGTAATGAACCTGAATTGAAGTTCCATCCACATCTATTTACCATTTGCAGTTCAAAATTGAATTAGTCAAAACAAACCATGACAAAAAAGGGATGGATTATTATTCTGTAATTCATTAACCTAAACATGTTGAACAGAACAGTTGATGCAATTGATATGCTGCTTCGAAACATCATGAAAGCATAATTTGGATATCAAGTATTCTGAATTAGACGAGCATTCAAACTCATATCAAGCATTCAAACTCATATATTGATTCATTCACACATGGCACATCTGGAATGAGAGATACTTACAGATTGCTTAGAGACTACATAAATTACCGCTTTATGTACAGGACAACTCAATCAAAGTTCTGATGAACTGATTTCATAATAATAACAGTAGCATATTTGTAACTTCTATAAGCAGTTTTTCTTATCAGAAGGTACCAAATATACTTAACTAATATAGGCAGTAAAGTATACACAATTACAACCATAGACTCCTTAATCCCGAGAGTACTACATATTCGGTGAACCAAACTCAATTTTCAATATATCCTTATCATAACAAAACACAATACACATTCGGAAACATCATTTAAAAAAGTATCTACAATTGGTATGCAGTCATTCAAAACCCTAAAATTTGCACCCTGTACAACAGTCATACATGCATATCAGTCACACATAGAGTTATCATCAATTGGTATGCAGTATGCACCTCAACCTCAAGCTTAAAATGGACATGAATCATGGGAGAGGGATTGAACACTCAAACTCTCAACATTCTATATCAAAAGCATTGCACTTGAAAAAAAAAAACCACAGCTTAACGCAGAGTTCAATCTCCTAAGATTTCAGTAAATCAACCATCCATTGCCAAAGTCCAAATATTCCAACAGAAAATAGATGCACAGATTCCAAACCAGACCCAATTAACCCTAATTTGAAACGCATACTGCAATTGAAGAAATGGCAATTTTGCATAAACTACTAGACATTGCTCCCCAACTTTCCTTACAATCCACTCCAAAGTTTCACATTATAAACCCTTAAACCCTTCCTACCGTAAGTTAACAGTACCCATTTTTCAAGACAAACTGAGATAAACGGAGGGCCCGTAAGTTCGATACCTGAGATTGTGCCCGAGTAGTGGCGTCGAAGATGGTTTCCAGAAGATGAGGGGGAGGAAGAAGACTTGAATCGGGATTCGAGGTGAGGGAGGGGGAGGAAGAAGCTCCACCGTTTCGGGATTCGACGGTGAGGGAGAAGATGGTTTCGGGTTTGGTGGAGGAAGAAGACGGGATTCGATTTGGTGGAGGAGGGAGCTTCAATTTGGGTTTTGCCTTCGATTTGGTTTGAGATTAGGGTTTTGGGGCAAGGTCGAACAGAGGTAAAGTGAGAAGGAAACGAAAAGAGAAGAAGAAGAAAGCAACTGTGATCCTGGAATTATAAAGGAAACGAGGCGACGTAGATTGCTTTCTACGTCGCTTCAATATGTTGAAGTGACGAAGATATCAAACTTTGTCGCTTCGTATAATTTCAAGCGACAAATAATGTCTATCTACGTCGCTTCATAAATAATTGTTATTTTTGGTATTTTTGAATAACCGACGCGACGTAGATTGATCAATCTACGTCGCCTCAATGCCTATTTATTTTAATTATAAATTAAATACAATGAAACGACGTAGATTGATCAATCTACGTCGCTTCATTTATTCAAAAAATAAATAAATACACTTAGGCGACGTAGATTGATCAATATACGTCGCTTAAAATTAGAGGTACTAACAAAGAATGAATTCTTCGTCGCTTCAATTTATTTATGAAAAGGTAATGAACTGAATATGAAAGAAACGATGAAGTTTAGAATTATAAAGTTAGTAATATTTTCTCGAATACATAAATTATACTCTAAAGAAAATAAGGGATTAGGTTTCAAATTCATAATAATATTAGTTTAGTCCTCGTCTTCGTATTCGTCTTCGTCTTCGTCCTCGTCCTCGTCCTCGTCCTCATCCTCGTCTTCGTCGTCGTCCTCATCCTCGTCTTCGTCCTCATCCTCGTCTTCGTCCTCGTCCTCGTCGTCCTCGTCGTCCTCGTCCTCGTCCTCGTATCCTTCTTCGTCCAAAAGTAGTTGAAAATCTGGGTAAAATTGTATCACCGTGGGAGTGTCCTCTTGGTAAGGCTCGAATATATGATCTCCTGTACGCGATATGTTTTCATCTATGGCCAGTACTTCGGCGCTGTAGACATTGCGGTGCGAGATTTCTTGTACTACCTTTCAAGTACCACCAGCCTTTGGATCGTCTATGTAGAATACCTGTTTTGCTTTGGTTGCAATTATGAAGGGTGAATCCTTATAGTAACTATTGTTTGTATTCACTGATATCAGTCCATGATCTTTTATAAGGGTGTCAAGATCTTCAGGGTCCTCGGAGTTGTGCCATGTGCACTTAAACAACACCACTGGCATACGGCCTGCATATAATACTTCGACCACGTAGTTAACATGGCCGTAGAACTTGGATGAACCCATGTCTATCATGACACCGCTGTTTTGAGTCACGGTTCTTTGATCTCTATCAAACGATGTGAACTTGACACCGTTCACATAACACGACTTATAAACCCGACATTGCTGAGGTCCTTGAGCTAATGACTTTATTCCTTCAACCAAGCTCGGGTCCGAGTTTTTTTCTTTAAGGGACACCTGAGAGATTGATGTGTTATGAACAAGTTAGTTATAAGTGTTATAAACCCTCAAAGAACCTTACAAGAATTAATAGGCATATGTACCCATGTTAAGAACCATCGAAGAAAACTCCTCCTCCGACGAAGCTCGTCGAAATCTTCACCATTTTTAGCCTCGAACCTTCTGAGATGTTCTTCTAGGTAAGGTTTGACTTCGTCTGTTTCCACCAAGACTTGCCAGTGAGCCTCAGCAGTCTCTGACTCAGTCAACCTGAACTGGCGACGTGTCTCGATAATATCTGGTCTTACTAAGAGTGAAACACAGCTGACATTCCACCCAGATATGGAAGTGTTGATATCTTCGTTGTCCATCCGTCTGAGATAAGCCTTACAATACGTCACCGACTCATGTACGAGGTACTGTTCAGCAATACTACCTTCCGGGTAACGTGTATTCCTCATTGACTTTTTATATTTTCCTAATTGCCTGCAAAAACACCACTCAAGATTAGTACAATATTTTCCTAATTGCCGACTTATTACACAACGAACATAATATTAGCAATAACAAAAAATTTTACCTTTCAATTGGATACATCTATGTATAGTGTACTGGACCTGTAAGGAATACTTGTTCGGGCAGATGAACCATGAGATGAACCATAGATGTAAAAAAATGTGGAGGAAATATGAGCTCCAAATTGCAGAGAATCATCACTATCTCAGTTTCCATGTCACGCACAACCTCCTTCTTAAGCTCCCTACTGCATAGTTGACGAAACCAATTTGACAGTGCTATCAATGGCTTGACAACGTTTTCTGGCAGGAACCCTCTTATAACCACAGGAAGAAGACGTTGAAGCAAGACATGGCAATCATGCGTCTTCAATCCATAAAACTGTGACGGGGAACTTATTTTCACCTTACTTCTCAAACTACCTGCATAACCAAGAGGATACTTAACATCCCTGAACCACTGGAACACATCTTCTAGATCATCCTTTTTAACTAAAAAGGGTGCATGGGGAACTTTCCCCGTAGCCAAGTCACCCGCTCTTTGCCACTGGTTTTTTCGTACATTCCTCTTCTTCAAAGCAGCGCGAGCTTTTGGACCATCCTTAGACTTCGATTCAATCGAAAAAATGGTTCCAAGGATGTTGTCACACACATTTTTTTCAATGTGCATGACATCTAGGCAATGTCTGATCTTCAATGATGACCAATACGGCAGCTTCCAAAATATGCTTTCGTGAGTCCAGCACTGTCTGTTATTGGGATTGTACGACACTTTCAAGTCTTCATGTTGGCTAAGAATAGGGTAAACGTTTGACCTAACGTCCTCCAAAATTTCATCTCCACTCTTACGATAGGGTCTTCCGCCAAACTCCTCCTTCCCGTTAAATGCCTTGCTCAATCTCCAAGGGTGATCCTGGTGGAGCCATTTTCGATGACCTTCATAAACTATCCTCCCACATATATGCTCTGAAGTTAGCTCATCTAGACAGATTGGACATGCCTTGTACCCTTTCACAGTTGACCCCGCAAACATCCCTAAACCTGGAAAGTCGCTAATAGTCCAGATTACCGCTGCCTTCATCAAGAATACCTCATTGTCTACTCGATCAAAAGTATGGACTCCAACGACCCATAAATGTATTAGCTCCTCGATCATCGGCTCAATGAGTACACTAAGGCACTTTCCGGGAGATTTAGGGCCTGGAATCAACACTGATAACATTTTATATTCTTTTGTCATGCACATTGATGGTGGTAGATTGTACGGCATCACAACAACGGGCCATGTACTATGCAAAGTTCCCATTGTTCCGAATGGATTGAAACCGTCTGTTGCTACTCCAAGGCGCACATTCCTGCAATCCCGTGCAAAACCTGGAAAAGTTCTGTCAAAACGTTGAAACGCTTCTCCGTCAGCTGGGTGGCTGAGGCTACCAGCCACGCATATCCGCTCCCCCAGCCATCGCATATGCTTGGCAGTGTGTGGGGACATAAACAAGCGCTTCAACCTTGGTGTTAGAGGGAAGTTACGAATTATTTTTTTGGGAATATCATTCGTATATGGCTTATATCTTTCAGAATAACACACTGGACAAATCCTCTCGTTTACAAGCGCCCCCCTGAACAACACACAGTTAAACTCACACGCATCAATTCTTTCGTAACCCAGTGAAAGATCACTCAAGATTTTTTTTTATTCTCGAGTATGAACAGGGGAATGTGTGCTCTTTAGGAAGAAGTTTATTAATGTAAATACATAAAGAGTCAACACTTGTGTCCGACCATCCATTTTCATTTTTCATTTCCATTGCATCTAATATGGCACTCAAAACAGTTTCCTCACTGCCTTCGTATAATGGGGTCTGTGACTCCTTCAATAATCTATCGTACTTTTCATAATCATCGTCTACCATGTCATTGAAGTTCATGCCCGAATTATCTTCCACTAATTGTTGGGGTGCATCTCCATGGTATCCAGGATAATAGGGATATGCATCATGTAGAATCTCCAACTGCGGGTTCACTGAAGGACCGGCACCACTAGAAGGACCGGCTCTGTCTTGAAGCTTCTGTCTTCGTTGACTGAGCATTGCCGGTTCACCAGAAACTTCCCCGTGAAGGTGCCAGACTGTATAAGTAGGACTCAAACCACTGTGTGATAAGTGATGATACATGACATCCATAGTAACCTTGAACGGACCGTTCTTACAACGTTTGCACGGGCAGAAGTAATAATCGGCTCCGTTACTATGTAGCCGGGCAAAATTCATGAACTCGAATATGCCGTTGATGTACCTTGGATCAGCACGATGATATGTCATCCAAGTTTTGTCTGGGAGTCCGTCAATGTTTCCTGTCAACATAAACAATCAATATGAACAAAGTTACCACGCCACAGTTGCGATTCAACCAAAACCCCACACTTCTTCGCCTTATGCCTCCGGGTTGGGTCCTATCCCCTTCAGGGGAACATGACATTTGTCAACGCTTTTGCACCCATGCGTTTCAGCTCCAGTTTAGGGAAATTTCGGCAGCATCTCCCTACAGTTCCCCGAGTGCACACATATCTAAACAACCTAATTTGCACTCGGGGAACATTTAAAGGAGACACTGTCGAAACCATATCCCAAAACTGAAACTGAAATCACATGAATAGCAAAAGGATCAACAAAGTCATGTTCACCTAAAGTGTCCAAAAATGGGACAATTCGAGAATCAACAACTCAACTCGATCAACTAGATGAGTTGTTGATTCTCAAACGGGAGTTCTAAGTTGATAAACACCACAATTATATATAGTCATACGCTCGAAATCATGATTAACACTAATAACACTACTAATTAAGGCTCGAATACACATAATCTACTCTAATCATCAATTAATTTCACTAAATTTAACCAAATTTCAAACATTAATCATGAACCCATAACATGATTTATCACAATTCAATGCTTAACACACTAAAACTACAACATAACACCAAATTCAATTCAACTTCAAACATTTCACCAAAACTTCAATTTCACTTCTAATCATCAATAAATTTCACTAAACTTAACCAAATTTCAAACATTATTCATGAACCCATAACATGATTTAACACAATTCAATGATTCAAACACTAAAACTACAACATAACACCAAATTCAATTCAACTTCAAACATTTCACCAAAACTTCAATTTCACTTATAATTTAATATATTATGGTCATAAAGAGGGTTAAAGAGATACAAATCAAACTAACCTTACTCAAGAATCAAATCAATGGCAAGAACAACCTTCTTTCTCAATTTCCTCTAATTTCTCCCCAAAATTGCCCAAAACAGCTGCAGAGCTCGGGGAAACTGTTTTTCTAAAATACCACCTTTATGAACGGGTTGACTTTAAGAAGAAGAGTAGATCCAGATTTAAAAAAAACGAGGCGACATAGATTGAGCAATCTACGTCGCCTTGATTTTATTCGAAGCGACCAAACTAATCTACGTCGCTTCGAATAAAATCTAGGCGACGTATATTGCTCAATCTACGTCGCCTAGATTTTATTCGAAGCGACGTAGATTAGTTTGGTCGCTTCGAATGAAAAACTTGTCGCCTCAGCTTGTTCAAGCGACGTACTTTAATATACGTCGCCTCAATTTTTTGACGCGACGTACTTTTTATCAAAGCCAAAGTACGTCGCCTCATCTAAAATCGGAGCGACGTAGAAATATAACTACGTCGCCCCGATGCCCTCCTCCAGTAGTGCTAGTTTTAGGTCTTCGATCGATCTGGGACATGACATTTACATGATGGTTTTCCTAGACCAGAATCGATCTGTAACCTCAAGAAAACAATGACAATACTTGTGCTAATAAATAAAGTGGTGCGCGGAATAAAAATGTGATATCTACGTCATTGTTTTAGTACGTAGACTAGAGTAATGGCTTTGTAGGTTACGTATTTGTGCTAATGAATAGAGTGGTGTGCGGAACAAAAATATGTGACATCTAGATGACTGTTTTCCTAGGTAGACCCGAGTTGATCTGTAAGCTCAAGAAAGTAATGGTTTTCTAAGTACCGTAAATGGGATACACCTTCAATGTGCTGAACAAGAAATGTGATGAATATCTTTTATATGGTGTATGGGACAATTACTCACAATTAACTTCATCCCTACACAATTATGCGCAACACATTGCTCTGATTTCGAATAAGTGTAAAGAATGAACTGAATCTTTTTATTAACGAATGTAAACGTTATCGACTTAGTTTTTTGACATGCATTTTTTTTGTTGACAAGTGGATAGAAAGGGTAGGGCTATTGGGCTTAGATTTTGACGTGCATGTTAAGTTTACTCTTAACTTATCCCTTTTAGTATTCAGTTACATAACATGACAACCGGAAAAGTTCAAATCAATCTTTGCTCAACGCGTACAATCTGTTTTTTATATCTCAAACTTAGATTACATCGATCATCTTTTCCTCTCTTGGTGGTAACTAAATCTCATCCAACTCCCATTAGCTATATACATGAAAATAACATATGCAAACCGGATAAGGGATGGACCATATGTTAAGGAAATGACATGTTTGATACGTTCACCATTACTATATATATACTCCAAGCTGTACATATATATCGTATTGTGAATGCGTAGTGTCAACAGAGTAGACTAATTCGGGTCTTTCATACTCTTTATCTTAGAAAAAGTGTGTGCATGGGTCATCACGAAGATCAATTTGTTAACACAATAAAGCTAACTGATAAAGATGGTATACATTCAGTGGCGGATCCAGAAAAAAAAATCAGGTTGGGCAAGATTAATTATATCAAAGTATTGTTTATAGTCGAATTTGGAGATTAAAAGGAAAAGGAAAAAAAAGTAGAGTAGAAGTCCTCTATTTTAAACGACAAAGGTTTAATTAATTTTGCTACTCAAACGACATGCATCTTGTCTTGTTTCTGCGAGAGTATCAGTACAATATTGTATTGTTTATCGTCTATTCGTTTTCCTTCGTACGTTTCTGGATTTTTGCCATTTTCACCTGAGTTTTCTGTCTTTTTTACTCTAAATTAACACTACATACCTATAAAACTTAAGCTAATCTTCAAATCTTAGGTTGGGCAACTGCCCACCCTTGCCTATACATGGATCCGCCAATGTATGTACGCAGTGGCGGATCCAGAAAAAAAAATCAGGTTGGGCAAGATTAATTATATCAAAGTATTGTTTATAGTCGAATTTGGAGATTAAAAGGAAAAGGAAAAAAAAGTAGAGTAGAAGTCCTCTATTTTAAACGACAAAGGTTTAATTAATTTTGCTACTCAAACGACATGCATCTTGTCTTGTTTCTGCGAGAGTATCAGTACAATATTGTACTGTTTATCGTCTATTCGTTTTTCTTCGTACGTTTCTGGATTTTTGCCATTTTCATCTGAGTTTTCTGTCTTTTTTACTCTAAATTAACACTACATACCTATAAAACTTAAGCTAATCTTCAAATCTTAGGTTGGGCAACTGCCCACCCTTGCCTATACATGGATCCGCCAATGTATACATTGACTGCTTAATTAATTTCTAAGCTATAGTCTATCTTCTACTTAATTTCCAGGCAAAAACTGGACAACTTCCCCCATGCAACAAGTCACCGTCTCATTGGAGAGTACTCGATCACTTTTGACCAACTTGTCAATAGCTTCTCTCTCTAGTTAAGCAAACAAAGAAACCCCATCGAAATTGTTCTTATACTAAAGAAAATGGAAAAGTAATTGTTAAGCTGCTAAGCAAAAAATGATCTTGGGCGGTGGTCGAATTGAAAAGTCCAGACCATGTAGGGTTATAAGAAAACGGTTTTTACCGAATTTTTTCCAAACTGAAAAGTCGTTACACTGTTACAGTTAAGCACCGCCCATTTCTTTGGTGTTTGCCAAATGTAAATCCCATCTTTTCTGGATGAAGCTTCATACATATAAATCATTAAATCTAAACCTTTTCACCCCTAAAGCCCAATGTGAAATGAAATAGGGTCATGGTTCTACAGGCCCAAGATTTTATGTTCTGGGCCTAGCCCAATCTTCTGTGTTCCATTGTAGAACAAGATCCTTGTGAGAAGTAGTAAGCTAGAGAAGCAATATGATCATAATGAACTAAAGTTTAATGAGACTGTCAGCTGATACAACTGAAGTGGCCATCTTAATGAATAAGCAATCAACAATGTCTAAGGAAACCATATTTTTCAATCTTCCTGCTAATTTCTGTATGTTCTAAACGGCAAGTGCGGCTTCATTTCACCAACAGCATGTATATTTGTCATCGTTTGGTAAACAATCCTTGAGTTAATGATGAGAAATCGAAGTCTCTTCCTGAAGGAGTTGGGGTGACGGAAGGTCTTGGTCGTGCTGATGATATTCCGCCTGCTGCGATGCTTTTGACACCATTGATTGGTGTTACTGGCCTCATTGTATACATGCTGTAACAGAAATGACATTACTCAAATGGCTGATGTCTCTTCACATGCACAATAAATATGAATGTTCAACTGTTTTTTTTGTGACAATATACTAAATTCTTTCAACCAAACACACCAGCAATCTTTTATACTAAATACCTTGATGACGAGTAAGAAACTGGATTACTTATCGGACGTGCATGATAGCCGTTCCCAATCTGGCACACAAAAACAATGACAGCATAAGAGAAAGAATATCAAACAGAAAACAGTAGCTGAAAGGAAGCTCTTGTATGATACCACCTGACTATAATATTGTCGATTAGGCGGTGTCAGGTTGCCAGGAACAACTTGGCCAATGTTTGGTCCATTTTGTGCGTTTAAGAGAATAGATTGGGTGACAGGTTGTATACTTGAAGGAACATAATGGGATCCGCCAGCAGCCATTAGTAATGACTGTTGTTGGGATTGCAGTGCTAGTTGCTGTTGTTGATTCATAGAGAATGGGGAAACCATACTAGACTGCACAAAATCCATTGTAAAATTGGTTAGGGGAATGGACTATGTTAGTGTCATATACCTCGTCATAATTTTTAGCCAAACAGGAAAGATAAAAAAAGAGGAACAGAGAAACAAATATGCAGCACATACCTTCTGAGATAACTTCATATTGCCATTCATTGTACAGGTTTCAGGTACTGGTGGTGAATCTATAAACAAATCCTCAATACCATATTTTGATTGCATGTTGCTTTCAGATATATTTGGTGCATTACTTTTCTCCATGGTCAATGTTGTTTCAGCAGCTGCGGGTAAGGGATTGGTAACTTTAGTGCCAAATTAAGCAAATACTAGTCCCTCTATCTTGGAAAGGACAGTACAAACAAAGCAATAGTTACTCAAATGATAAAGAACATACAATTGAAACCAGCCAATGTAGTGTTGTTACTGGCAGATGTCACGAAACCTGTTCCTCCTGAGTCTTCCATGGAGAGCATATTGAACAAATCAATAGCATAATCCACTTTAACTGGTGCAGAGATAGGAGTAGCACTTGCTCTCTGACTTGCAGCTTCAGCTTTTGGTGCTACTGGTTCTAATTTCGGCTCAACTTCTCGTGGTTTTGGACTTGCTTGAGTTACTTCTACATTCTGCTCAATGTGTTTTGGTTTTGGATCATGACTAACCTGTCAATCAAGACCATCAAGACATACTAAACTAAGAACTGTGATTTATTAGTTCTCAAATGAGAATCAATATGTACCTGCTGGGGTGTGCTGTTTATTCTAGTAGGTGGAAGAGCACCTTTATCCTCAGAAGACCGTTCAATATCTTTCACATAGCCCTGCTGATTTCTAATAGGACTTGCTCCGTTGATGGCAGTTTTGTGCTCAGTCACTGTTGGAGGTGATTTTGGTTTGCCATCTCTAGGAACCCATTTTTTCAATTCATACCTAGTTGATAACAGAAGCACCCAAACACCTAAGCCCAGGATACAAACAATAATGAATAACTAGTATTGCATCACACACTATCAATACTATAAACAAAAAAAACCAATGAAGTCATACTTTGCACGAATGAAATTCTCGATTCCAACTCTGTCATAATTAGTAGGCAACTCTGCTTCCCAGTAACTGTTTGATTTCACATTTCCCATGTCTAGCAGCAACAAGGATCCAAAACAACTCTTCAGTATTGCATAATAAACTCGACTTCCATCAGACTGAATTAGCAATGATACTTACTTTGGATAAAAGACACCTGCTCTGGAAGCCATGTGTCCAAAGTGGCAGATCTCACCTGCATCAACAACACACAGTCATAAATATTAGAGAGTATAAAGATCAGCAAGAACAACATCACATTAAAGTACTAAGGTGTATGAATAGGAGAAACCTATGCCACCTTTGTTATGTGTACACCAAGACTTCTATGAGCCCCGGAACATTGCATGCATATAAAGATCCCAAGATTGACGCTTGCCCATCTTGGAGCTCTGCACAGAAGAGGCACACCATTACAAATCAACTAAACAAATAACTGATCTAAGATGTTTATGACAAAATAATTCACCATAAAGCACCATGATCTATAGAGTTTGTATTAAAGTCTCTTTTTCTTAAATCATTGCCCTTTAAATATGTTAGTGTCCTTTGGATCAAATACCATCTATATCAATCTACGATACATACATGGCTCTGCAGTCTGCACATTCTCTGTTCTCTGGTAGTTTAAGAAGACCCTCCAATATCTACATCCAATGATACAAAACGTAGGCTCAAAAACAGGAAACAAATATACAAGGGGATGATTATTTTGATGAGTGTAATCTCCATATCCAACAAGTCCAACTAAACATCTAGTCATAGACCACTTGCTTAGTTAATAGATTTATGATTTAAAATGCTCATGTGTTCATAGCTATAAAATATATACAAAAGAAGAAGAAGAAGAATCATCTAACGTAATAGACAGTTATATTTGTGAGTTAATTCACGACCTCTTTTATTATCAGCATCAGTATGTGACAACTCATTTGTGGACCTTGAGTCCTTGACTAACTACTTGCCTGCATCATCAATAACTCACATAAAAACTAATACCTTATACCTACCTTTTCTTATTCTTGTTCATTTTCTTCCATACCATTTCGTATGAAATAACCGAATTTAACACAAGACGAACGCCATTAGGTAATGTTAGATAACCAGTTCTGCACATGTCAATAATGTCAAGTTGTCAACCAACAATCATAATGATCATCTGGTATACCCGATTGCAGGCTAACTGGATTTAAGTTCTTTATCATAAACACTACACTAATATGCATATAACCAATGATTAGTTGATTACTAGTTAAACACGCAATTAACATCTTCAATGAAGAACCCAGTAAAAAACTCAACCAAAACAAGAACAGGCACCGCAAATCAAACTATCAAAGCACAGATTACAATAGCCAACTACAAGAAACAACATGCAAGGACTATGCCATAGCTGAACCGGAGCACCATAACTGAGTTTGAAGCAAAACCCATCAGCTCAAAACAGTTATAGATTCTACTAATCTCAAAAACTTAAACCCATGAGAACATGAAGAAAAGAAAGCTTAATTCTTTTGCAACTCTCTTGTGCAAATAACTTGAGAGATTAGATGAAACTGTAAAGAGTAAAAGATGGAAAGTAAAAAAAAACCTTTCTATGTTTGGCATTGAGCTCTTTAGAGACGTTGGCCTTTTGGTTCATGTTGTCCGGACAATACAGAAAGCTTCAAAGTTTTCTTATTCTCAAGAGTAAAAATTAAAAAAGGTTTCTGATTCTGTTTCTGAAGAACAAGAAGAAGAAAGAAGAAGAAGACTTGGGTATCTTTCTGTCCTTTGTTGGCTGTCTTGTGTTGCATCTCCAATAAACACACAACACACGCGTCGAATTTCATGTCCTTGTTCCTTGGGGACTTTTAGCTTCTCCCTTTCTCTCTGACGCGTCACACGTGTGAAAGGGCCATTGACGGCGCCGTCCATGCAACCTCTGTTTTGGCCTATTTTGGTGCCACTCTTAGCCACGACATAAGTCGTCGATGATAGTCTTATCTTATATTATGTGTACAATTATCGTCCGAGTAATGGTGAAAGCTTATTGAGAAAACTACAAATAATAGTGAAGCAAAGATTGAGGTTCCAAAAGTAGTGCAAATGCAAATTCAAGATAGATACATAACATCGAGTTTGACCTATTATCGATCAACATATCATTTCAGCACTACTGTGAAAAAAGAGAGGAGAAAATCTTGTATGCTTCAAGTTGCTCACTTCTTTTTATTTCAGCTACTATAGCTGCAGAAGAAGAACCAAAAACAAGAGTCAAGTCATTGAAAGCACATAAACAAAAGTTCTCACTAGGAAACTATCTCAGTTTACAAGTACTTCTTACAACTGAAGTACCAATTTCTCTCTTGTAAGTTATAATACACTCCACTCAATCCTTGATAACATCAAAGCAGAAACAAACTATACATAGAAATAAAGAAGCTGTTCCCATTCATCACATATAGAAGACTAGAAGTTGAGATATTTGCAACCCCATACATTTTTTTACAAACCTTTCCGAACCGCATTTAGGAGCAATAAGCAAATCAAAATAGACATTTGGAACAATGAAGAAGACGTACAAAGGAGATACAGATGAAACCCAAAATCCAAAAGGGCAAGCTTCCCAGGCCAATGCCAGGCTGCCAGCAATTTAATCTAAGTTAGTTGAATGCTAATAAGGTCATCTGAAACTAGGATACAAATTAAGCTTTACAATTTACTTAGGCCATGGATTTTAATTGTTAAACATTAGCCCTTTGTATTCATCCTTCATATATACAACAATAGATTCCACAATGAAAAATAAAGCACAGCTTGAGAGAAAAAAATATACAAACCAAATCGTTTACCTTCTCCTTATTAATGAAGAGATGCCAGAGATCACTTACACCAGTAGTAACAGACCTGTAAATTACAAAAATGAAGAATCAGAAGATTCCTTTACCTTACATTACAGCAAAAACTAAAAGTAAAAAACCATAAAGAGACTGAAAGAATTATAAAGTTAAATCAGTTCAACAGTTCGTACTTCTTAGTATCTTTGAGCATCTCCAATTTCTCACGTTCCAAAGCGAGCTTCTCTTTTCTGTAAGCGTCTTTAGACCGAAGCTTAGCAGCAGAGACATGGCAGAAGACGAACTCAGCTGATCCAAGAGCTATTACAGCCATAGCAATTGGCACAATGAAACCGTTTAGATTTGATGACGGGGCCGCAGTGTATTTTCACTCTCTAAAACTGTGACTGATAATGGCTTAGAGTTTTATAATTTATATAGCAAGGAAAGGCCATTGGGCCTGTTATGATTTACAGTCCAAAATAAGACTTAATTAAACTCTAAAAATAGATCAGTCAACAAAGCGAGTTTACTTATTAAATAGATTTGGATATAATTTTTAGACTCATTGATCTGTTTGTGATCCAGACCTGTTGATGTGTTTACTTAACATATTGGATCTAGATTACAAGCGATTCCATCTGTTTATGATCCGTCCCGTTTATTTTTTTTAATTTGTTAAATATAATTATTTTATTTACATATATGAAATGCTTGTAACCTAAAAGTTCCTTTAAAAAAAATCTAAATGTCTTTATCAAATTTATATAAAAATATTAATCAATTAAATGATTGAAACCTAAAACGATTTGTTTCTTGTTAAGTTCCTCAATATAAATTGGAGATTTATCATTTTGGTCCATCTAGTTTGCTTTAATGATATATTTTGGTTGTCACGAAGCCACATATTAGTAATAATTAACATATTGATAAAAAAAAATAAGTTTAGGGATTAGCATAATAATAAACGGGTTGAATCCGCTCCGTTGACCCATTGATCTACCGAATCCGGATCCAGATTTGGTTATTAAACATCCGCTGGATAAATAGGGGAGATCAAGTCTAACTTTTTCTTTACTTAAACGAATCTAGATCTAGGTTGATCCGGTCCAGCTCCGCCCCATTGACAAGCCTATCTAAAAATTTCTGTGATAGTCTAGAAAAGTAATATTCTTCTGGTTTAATCTAATTTTTGTTTCAACGTCTCCAATGTAGGTAAGAAATGTACAAAACTTGAGTGAACTACGTAAAGGAATGAGGCTCCAAAGGAATCCAAATACTGGAAAAAGTTTTATTTTTGAAATCATTCTCGTTTCTTGTTTAGTCTCATCTTTGTTTCGATGTCTCCACTGTAAGGCGCCACATGGTATGCGTACTGTTGGAGAACAGAGAAGACAACCATCTCAAGACATACCAAGACATTCTGAATGGCTTCCTCAGTGTGCTCGACATCCAACCAGAAATGATGAGATCTAATGATGCCGACAGCAGCTAATATTTGTAGAACCACTCCCTGCATTTGAACATAAGTAAAGCTAGGTAAGAAGGAGATGACTGGTTCCAAAAGAATCAGTAGGTGGTGCATTAAGAACCAGTTTCTAAGAATATTACGACAACCAGCTAATAAGTACATCAACACTCGGTCTTGGAAGAATCAAAACTTGCTCTTACAAGCATCACTAAACTATATGGTGTTCCAAGTTTCGCCACAGAATATAAATCAAACTGAAGTTGCAGTCCTTCCAAAACGGGGAAGCTGATCAAATGTTCAAAACACATGTGAAGCGAACTTCACATTCAAAAGGCTAAATCAATCAATCAAGTCTATGGGGTTTCATATCAGTCTTTGGCGTCTATAGATTTTTGTACAATCACAGATCCTCATATGTGTTTCCTATTCCAGGGCTGTATATATAAATCAGGCATGCAAAAGAGTTAAAAACGTTGATAATTACCTGCCAAAAGCAGAAGAAGACAATTCCCTTGATACACATGAACTTTGCAAGGGGTTTATGTGGTTCCAGTTCCTTTGCAAACATGTGGTAAAATACCACTAGAGAGTACAATGCCAATGAAATGGAAACATTAAGAATGATCGTGAAGGTCCAGCTCAACCAACTGGGATAGAGTCCAAGTACTTGTAGTGTAATCATCAAAACAGAAAATATTGGGCGGATGACAACGAACTGCCAAGTCCAATATTTGAGTAGCTTCAGGGTTTGGGGGTTTAGTCTAACTGTGTGAGGCTGCAGATAGTTAAACCCAAAAATGTTATGGAGAATATACTTGTATAAGCTTATATAGTTTAGAAATAGTGTACATACTCAGAATTCAGGACCAACATGTTCCCTATATTTGCTATAAACATAAGATCCGGATAATAATTACCAGCTAAACTTGGAAATCGAAAGAGCATAAGCTATATCCATACCTGAAAAAGTGTCATTGGGAAAGAGTGGTGGATTTCTCTTCCTTTGATTTCATCCGGCACAATATTTTTGCTTATGGATATGTTCAGGTAACTATACATTAGAGCCAAGAACTTAGCAATCACCTGAGAGTAGAAACATGACAGCTTAAGAATTCAAAGACTAGCTATAAGAGAATAAAAAACAGTCATAGTTGAGTTGGAAGCACTAACCAGAGCCTCGTAACACTCCTTAACAGAATCTAACAACATGAAAAATGCTTTACTTCCTTTAATATCCAATAAACCCACGAACGAGTCAATTGCATATAGTGGAGCCATAAGGATGATAATCATTATAGCTTTCTGTTCCTTTGGGTTCTTCCAGTAAAAAAGATGTTGTGACAATAACTGGACTGTGAAATGCATTGTAAGCATCACACAACCCGCCGATCCTAGCAGCGTCAACTGCCCCCGATCCATTGTACTTAAATCCATTGACTCAGTTGCCAAATGCAATCCAAAGCTGGAATCTGCCCAGAGAAATGTTAATTCCAATTTCAAATTCACGGTTCTACCATACTAATTAAACAGTCAAGACTTGTTCATACAGGCTTTCATGATCAGAATACTTCTTAACATTGTAAAGGCTCTTACTTTACTCCTACTAAGTGAATTGTTTTCTTTGCCCAGTAAATTTAGATATAAAAATTCAAACTTTTTCTTCACTACAGATACCCTTTAACTCAAACATTCAATTTCAATTATTTCATCAAAGATTTAAAGTTAAAAAACAGTTCTTGCAGACACCCATGAAGTTTTTTCAGCTCAAATTGTCAAAATCACACTCAAACAGACCAGTTATATCATAAGCATACATGAATTTTATTATTACAAGAATCAAAGAGCACTAAGAAAATCATATCAAACAAGAGTTGGGTAGGCAGAAGAAACTCACCGAGTGGTTTAATCGAAGTTGGCAAAACCGAATTGGCGGATTCTGGGTTTGTTGGTTCAGTGTAAGACAGTGACTGTTGTTTAAAGTAAACGAGTTTCAAACTGACTTTGTCATTTGGACCAAAGCCAATAACTTGAAAACGGGTCGAAACCCAAGCCCGTTTTGCTTGTGCAATTGTGATTCTAGTGTTTTATACAAAGAAAAACTCCTTCATATCATGTAGTTTTGGATTTCTGAAAGGCAGTGACAACTGCTTCACTCCAAAACAAGCTTTGTAAAAAAACGTCTAGATAATCATACAGGTACCATTCTTTAACTCGTATATTTTGCATTTTCAATACAAACGAACAAAACTGTGTATATATATAGGATATATAGCTCACATGCACGTTAAGTTTTTCATGTTGATGTGAGGCTCAAAGATCCCCAAGAGTTTTTAGAACTTCTTGAAGTCATTTTGGCTTTTACTTGGAGATTTTTGTTTGGTTTAATTTCATGAGCTGTGGTTTTTGCTTACTGGATTTTGAGGTTTTGGTGGAATTGAATGATGGGTAGTAAAAAGTGGGTGGCCTTGGTTGTGTTTGTTATTCTAGCTTTTGAAGGTTGTTTTATTGAAACAGTTGATTCTGCCACTGTGACATATGACCATAGAGCATTGGTTATTGATGGGAAGCGGCGCGTTTTGCAGTCAGGTTCTATCCACTATCCTAGAAGCACTCCTGAGGGGAGTTCTGATTTTATGTGATTAATTGGGATTATGTTTTGTTTATCATAATGGTGATGTGGAATTTTGCTTGAACAATGCAGGTGTGGCCGGAGATTATTAATAAGGCCAAGGAAGGAGGACTTGATGTGATAGAGACTTATGTTTTCTGGAACTATCATGAGCCTGTTAAAGGCCAGGTGATATATGATTAGTATTTGGTGTAGTCATTTGTTAATGCGCCTGAGATTTACGTTGAAATAATGCGGATGGTTTTTTTTGTTTTTTGTTTTGTAGTATTACTTTGAAGGCAGGTTTGATTTGGTGAGATTTGTGAAAACGGTGAAAGAAGCGGGTCTTTTAGTGCATTTTAGAATTGGCCCTTATGCTTGTGCTGAATGGAACTATTGGTTTGTTTCAGTTTTATGTTATCTTGCTGTGTTTTTGCTTATCGGCAATGGCATCAGTCTCACAAATTTGTGTATTATGTCGCTGTAAAACTTTACTGATTCTTTAGGTAACACTGTCTTAGGTCAGATGATTTCCTATATGGTTACACTTCATTCCCGGAATTCAGTTCCGTACAACAAATGCACCTTATAAGGTATTTAGTCCATGTATCCTTGGTTCCTTGGAAATGGAAATAGTATTTTCAAAGTAAATGCACTCATATAAAGTTGTTTAAATTGATGCTTGATGAACTGGGGAACTTCTTTAACTGTCAACTGCAGAAAGAAATGAAGCAGTTTCTTGTGCAGATTGTTGAAATGATGAAGGAGGAGCATCTCTTTGCATCACAAGGGGAGCCAATCATTCTTGCACAGGCGCTTTTCCTCATTCTTTCGCGGTACTAGTCTTTGATGACAAGTTCCTCAAGGCAGTCTTTTACATTATAATTCTTACAGGTTGAGAATGAATATGGTAATGTGGAATGGTCATATGGAGTTGGTGGAGAATAATATGTCAAATGGGCTGCAGAAACTGCTGTTAGTCTTAATACAAGTGTTCCTTGGGTGATGTGTGCGCAAGACGATGCACCAGATCCAATTGTGAGACTTTTACTTGATTTTCCTTAAAATGATGTTGCTTCCTTTGGAGAGTAGTTTGATTTTCTCCTTAAAAATATGGGATTACCTTTAACTTATCAGGTTCTTTAATCTACTTTTCCCTCCTGACTTCTGTTCAGAGGTTTCATTTTTGTCCATTGCATTGCAGATAAACACTTGCAATGGATTTTATTGTGATATGTTCGCCCCAAATTCTCCATCCAAACCAAAGATGTGGACAGAGAATTACAGCGGATGGTAAACGTCTAGCTGATATAGCTTATACAACTATGTACAAATACAGGAACACATTCAGCTTTTTGTTCATATTAGACACGCAGAATGTTGAAGCTTGTACCTTACTTGTAGGTTCCTTGGATTCGGCAATCCTATTCCTTATCGACCTGTTGAAGATCTTGCTTTTGCTGTTGCAGGGTTTTCTGAAACAGGTGGCACATTTCAAAACTATTATATGGTAAGCAACTAAAGCAAGTCAGGATTCTGCTTCTCTTATTCTAGCACAATAAGCAGACTAGCATTGTCAATGAAGGAAAATCCTATGTGTGATTTTCTCAATAATGATATACTGTCTAGGCACTAGACCCGAGAACTATAAAAGGCTGTTTTGAGTCTTGAGTAGTTTCATCAATTAAGTTATATCTGTTAATTTACTACAAAGAAGTTTCGAAGTCAAAATTAAGATGGAGTTTAAGGGTGTCTATGTGGTGCTAATGATGATGGCAATTCTGTTCATCGGTACAGGAAATGCAACAGATCAGCAATGCGTTGAAGATTGCCAGTTTAAATGTGGCAGATGATGAGCTTTGTGAATATAGATGTCTACATCTGCAGAAGTTCATGATCAACGATACTACTGCAAACTTGGCTGCTCAATGACCCAGTGTCTCAAATATACCAATGGTAATTGTAATATACTCATGTTTTGTTCAACTATTATTTATTTCTAGCTTTCATGCACACACTGCAGAGACATACAGGCTGCCTAGTAGTACGTTGTGTTTTCATGGCAGATAAAATGAAGATGGGGAAGTGCATGGATCACTGCACATACAAAATCTGCAACATCAAATCTAGAGCTCCTAGTCCCATAGTTTAAGTTAATTGATATGTCTCATTGTGCATGCATTGAAATAAGGCTGTGGCTAATGCCCAATTACCTCAATTAATATAATAAGTTTCCTTGGATAATAGTAAGAAATCTTCACTTTGAAAATCAAACCAAACACTACTCACTGGTTCAATCCATAGCAGACAAGATGAATCAGTTTCATACAAATCCACATGAGCGCAATGATGTCTAAGCATATAGTGACTCCATCTATGCAGATTAACCTTTTATTCATGATGTCAAAGCATCATGTTCCACTTCAATACAACACCACCATCACACCATCATGGTAAAAGTACTATCTTACCAATATGCTGGCTAGTGTCCAAGAGCTGATGAGCATTTGCGGCTTCAGATAATGGGAAACGCTTGTAGATCACAGGTTTCACTTTGCCGGCCTCAATTGCAGGCCACACATTGTCCTCTACCTCCTTGACGATTCTCGCTTTGTTTTCTGGACTTCGTACCCTCAAACCAGCAGCTGCATGCACAGCAATGTGATTTAGATACTAAACAAACTACAGCAACTCGTTGCGAATAAGAGTTGTAGCACACAATGAGAACCAAGTCAAATTTGTAGCACCTTGGATGGTGAGGCGTTTTGAGAGCACCAAACGAAGATCTAGTTCTGTGACAGATCCACTCATTGTCCCAATGAGAAAAAGCCTCCCATCAAAATTTAAGCTGCCAAGGTTTCGTTGAAAATAGGCTTGACCAAGGCTATCCAAGATCACATCAACACCTGGAAATGTACACCTCATTACATCAGCTTTTCACATACAACACAGCAACTGAAACATAGAATAGTACTCCTTCTTAAGTAAAACTAATGGGGCATTGATAGGTGCATAATTATGCAATGTTTCTATGTGTAATATTACCCTATATTTAGTTCTTTCGTTACGTTTTTAAGTAAATTAATTATGTTGATTTGTTTTATAGGCTTTCGGAGAAAATAAAGAAAAATGAATTAAAACGAACAAAAATTGGGCTAACTATTGAAGAGAGAAGAAGACTTGAACTTGGAAAAGAGAAAGGACAGCTGGAGAGGGAGTAGTAGAAACATCATCGCAAAGATATTGGTTTGTGGCTTTAATTATAAGCCTAGATCAATTTGTCTTAGAATATACCACAACCTACGTACGTGGAAACTTATTAGAGTAAGTTATTAAGAATTCTATTCCTAATCAGATTGTCATACAGACGTCCATATATATGTTTTTATATGTGATTGACAAAGGAAGAAAAGGAAGAAAAAGGGAGAGAGTTGGACGACCTGACTCTAGCTATATATATACACATTTTACTAGCCAAAGAGACAAGTTGGAGTTGGACTTTGGAGGAGAAGTCCATTTGAAGATGACTTGCATGCAGACGTACAGGACTCTAGCTATATATACATAGCTAGTGAAACAAAAGGAGGGGCATGCAGATATATAGATTGGCTGGTAGCTAGTTAGGGAAAAAAAAAAGAGGTGGACGAACAGAAGAAGAGGAACGGGAGAAGACGGAAGGGAAGATATCCGGGAAAGCAAGAGCAAGCTTCTCCTCTATCTGTGTGTATCAATTTCTTTCATGAATTATTTTAGTTTAATTTCTGATTCTATGAGAAGCTAAACTCCATTGTTAAGGGGCTGTTTTGAAGCCCCGTTCATGATATCTAGATTGCTTATGCACGTTAATTAAGTTTTGTTTTTGTTATTCGAACGAGGTTTCTTTGTTATTTATACGGTGATGATTCTTGATTATGTATGCTTTGAGTGCACGCTTAGTATGCATGTTTAGGAATCTAATTCTAAGAAAATTGATGGTTGTTGGTGATCATTACCTTCCTCAAGTTTCAGTCGTAAAACCCATACATGCTTGATATAAGAAACCCTAAGTCTAGTAAGACACGACCGTAGTGTACTTGTGAAGTCTTGTAGATTCTCAAACCCTTTCTAAATCTTAATGTTTTCTCTTAGTAAATTCGAGTCCGTGACTTCGGGTTCTTTGAGGGATAGACAATGTTGATAAGCAAACCTTCAACATTGTACACATAAGGATTGGGTAATAGGTTGTGTTCACAGCTCGGGACCTTCCTGGGAGTCTTTCATTCATAACATTTGCATTGTTTAGTTAAGCATTTGTCGTCTAGATGGAGTGACGGTGGTGGATAGCACTTCCCTTAACCCATTTTATTATTGAATTCTCATTTTACTCTTAATCTGTTTACTGTTTCAGTTTCGTAATCTAGTTTGTAGAATTTATTTCAACAACCAAATCAACTCCAATTATATTGAAAATTTGTGTGGTAGTCCACCACTGTGTCTATAGTGTCCTGTATTAATTTCGTGATTTTAGGTTGAGTCTAGCTATTTTAATTAATTACGTTAGTGTTCAGTGGTCGAGTCTGTCAGGTTTCTGACTTTCGCGTCTGTTTATAGTTTAGAATATTGAGTCTCATTTTTTCCTATGGATTGACCCCTATACTATTGTACTGCATTGACAAGCATATTGATTTCATTATAGGGTAACTTTGAGAGTGGTTAAACACCGATCAGGCATCAATGAATAGAAGATCAGACCTTTGCCACCTGTTTCTTCCTTTACGCGAGCAACAAAGTCCTCCGTCTTGTAATTGATACATACATCAGCTCCAAGATCCTTACAAGCAGCTAACTTTTCCTCACTACCTGAGGATCCAAGATCAATGTACATTAATAACACACGAGAACCAGCACTATGCCATATGTCAAAAACCAAGTATTACCTGCTGTGACAAACACCCTAGCTCCCCAGTACTTGGCCATCTGAATACTAAATGTACCAATTCCACTGGAGCCTCCATGAATCTGAAATGTGAACATTATCAAGAAGACCCCTAAAACAGCATTTGCAATAGAACATTTATATAACAGATCACACAATGTAAGGAAGTTACCAAAAGTATTTCACCCGAAGACAGCCTGCTCATCATGAAAATAGTGGACCAAACGGTGCACGCCACCTCAGGAAAGCTCGCGGCCTCCTTCAAAGAAATACCAGACGGAGCTGGAAGAACCTGTCCTGCCGGAACAGAAACCTTCTCGGCATACCCTCCTCCACTTAGAAGAGCACACACCTGACATACAATATCCGAAAAACAACCAAATCTCATCTCACTAATCAAATTAAACACAAGGCCAGTCATCATAAAACATACCAATGCTCAAACCTCAACTTTCCTAAACTGAACTAACAGAACTGTGACCCATTAACTAAACTGAAAAATTGTGATCCATTAACTATACTTCAACTCAAAACTCAACTGAACCTAAACAACTTAGTACTTAACTCTATTTGCTATAACATCAAGAACATGGAGATTACCTCATCGCCGACTTTCCATCTTGACACGTGTCCTCCGACGGCCTCGATTGTTCCAGAACATTCTAGACCCGGGTATGGATTAGCTCCCGGAGGAGCTGCAAAGACTCCTTGTCTCTGAAACGCGTCGAGTCTGTTCATCCCAGCCGCCTCGATTTTGATCAACACTTCGTTGTCTGCGACTTCCGGGTCTTTAACTTCATGAACTTGAAGAACCTCCGGTCCTCCCAGCTCTGTTATCACTACGGCTTTCATTGATGGACTTCCGACACTTTCAGCTTCAGTTCAACTGTGTTCCAACCGTGTTTCACGTTTCGGCTTTAACTACTTTGTAGCGTTACTAACGAGTCCACATGTCGTCGAATGAGTGATGATTGAACCGAACATATCTTTTGAGATCTTTGTTTGGTACTATAGGGGCCGTTGATCCATTATTAAAAGTTAAAAGATCATTTGGACTATTTATCTCTTACAGAGCAACAGTATCATATACTGAGCAAGCACATAAGAAACATGAATGATAGAAGTCATAGAACAAGGTTCGGGTAGTCGAAAATAAGCGTGTGAAATCACAGGAACACACTATATATAGTTGCATTTATTCTCGGAGCATCAAACATGGCTCATGATTGGTGTGAAGAGGCATCACGGAAAGAGTAGTATCTTTCCGATATGTTGGCTACTTTCCATTAGCTTGTGAGCCTCTGCGGCTTCAGATAACGGGAAACGCTTGTGGACAACAGTTTTCACCTTCCCAGCCACAATCGCAGGCCACACATTTTCCTCCACTTCTCTGACAATAACCGCTTTGTTCTCTGGACTTCTGTACCGTAAACCAGCAGCTGCATGCACAACAAGATAGAGATACTAAGAAACGTGCAGAAACGTGCAGAAACACTTTGCACAAGATGAGGGAGGTCACTAAGGTCAGTAAGGGGTTTAATAGTGAGCACAAATCTTGATGACTAGATGCAAGATGACATGTAATACAAACATATACTGCTGTATAACACCTAATGAGAATACATTGTGGTAAATAAGAAACATTAACTCCATTCAAGATCATAATACCCATTTACGGGATAAGAAAACTTCTCGAGATATTTAACATGATCTGGCACCAGGGTACTTGAAATCAAAATCATTTTCAAGCATATGGCAATACAAAGCAGTTTCCTCTCAAAAGAATATAATCACAAAAGTTCTATCTCAAATCCCATATATCATCTGTAAATAAGCAATTCTAGTACCTTGGATAGTGAGGCGCTTGGAAAGCACGGCACGAAGATCAATTTCTGTCACAGGGCCACTCAGGGTCCCAATGACAAAAAGCCTCCCATCAAAAGCTAGGCTTTCAAGATTGCGCTTAAAATAAGATTGTCCAATGCTATCCAAGATCACATCAACTCCTGCCAATAGCCATAAACCAACATGATCAATCTCATACACAATAGTAACTCGAGTAATGTCAAGCGGTGATGATAAAAAGAACCAACCTTTGCCACCCGTTTCTTCCTTCACCCGTGCGACAAAGTCCTCCGTCTTGTAATTAATACACACATCTGCCCCAAGCTCCTTACAAGCCGCTATCTTCTCCTCACTCCCTGGTCATCCAACATTCAACATTCTTTAATACACGAAAAAAATATCATCCCCATGCGCGACAAAGAACTACCGCTTACATTACCTGCTGTGATCAACACTTTAACTCCCCGGTACTTAGCAATCTGAATAGCAAACGTCCCTATTCCGCTTGAACCCCCATGAATCTGAAATTTCCAAACATTTACACAATTACACACAATCATGCTAGGGACAGAAATTATAAATAAATAAAAGCAATAGACTTTTTTTTCTATGTTTTTCATCATACCAGCAGTGATTCTCCCGAAGATAATCGGCTCATCATGAAAATAGTGGACCAAACAGTACACGCCACCTCCGGAAAACTCGCAGCATCCTTCACAGAAATCCCCGGCGGCACCGGAAGTACCTGTCCCGCCGGAACCGCCACCTTCTCCGCATACCCTCCTCCGCTGAGCAGAGCACACACCTGCCACCAAAAGTGGGCCCCAACACATAAATCCAAAACAACGATTCTTATCATAATACAACAATTCAGATAATCAAAAGCTTCTATTAATTTAACCTGGTCGCCGGGTTTCCAGCGTGAGACGTGGGCCCCGACGGCTTCGATGGTGCCGGAGCATTCGAGGCCGAGGTAAGGACTGGACCCTTGAGGCGGAGGGTAGAGGCCCTTGCGTTGGACGGTGTCGGCTCGGTTGAGAGCGGTGGCTTCGACCTTGATGAGAACCTCGTCGTGTTTGATTCGTGGGTCGTCGACTTCTTGGATATGGAGGACTTCCGGTCCGCCGGGAGTTGTTATGACGATTGCTTTCATCGGAACTGAACCGACTTCGTGAAGCTTCCGACTGTTGTGTGTCAGTGTGTCTCACTTGGACTGGTTCTAACCGAGTTTATCGTTTTCGAAGTGAGAGAGAACGACGTGTCGTTGAATTCGTGTGCTAGGCATTAATTTACCACGGATTTTTTAGATGGGTCAGGTAGTGTCTTTTCCTTTATTGCTTTGGAAATGAATGGAATGGTTAAGTGTTTGTTCTTGTGTATTGTACTATTGTTGGTTGTTATCCGAGCGAAGGTGTAATGTAGATATATGTTAGAGCAGCTGCACCGCGGAGGGATTTTGGGGTCGTCCGATGTGAGGATTCGGTGCAGCGGGGGAAAGGGAGAGAGACGACCGGACGTTGACGCGAGGGACGTCCTCGTCGGCATCCTCAAGAAAGGAAGTGTGAGAGAACGTTCGCCTAGTGGGCCCCACTCACGTGGGTAACGCCAGGCTGATGCCTTTTTTTCTTCTTTCTTTTCTACCCGCTGGTAAAAAAGTAAAAAAAAAGAAAGTGACGCGCCAATCGCGTGGCGACACGTGGCATGCCCTGAGCAACGGACAGATCAACGGCTAAGTTGATCTGAGCTGTCCATTTCGAATGAATATGAGCCATCCGACGGCCCATATTTAAATGCAACGGCCACTTTGGCCTAAAATGAAAAAATTACAAAAAAAAATTCAAAAAAAATCCCTAAAAAATTACAAATGTGCCCATACATTTTTTCAATAAATACTACCTTCATTTCATTCATTTCTCACACCAAATTGTGCACAACAAATTCATTATCTCCATCTCTCCATCTCTCCTCTAAATCCTTTTTTTTTGTGGGAAAAAATGGCAACAAATTGGCTTCTTTCAAAAGATGTACAATTGAGCATCTCTTATTGTCGTTTTAGCGTTGATTCTATCACCGGAAATCGACAAAAGGTGGACAAATTGTGGGAAAAAGTTTATGGCGATTTCAAGGAGAATTGAAAGCTAGGTTATAGTGAATCGATGCCGGAAGCTAGGACCCAAAACGCATTATCCTCTCGTTTCGCAAAGTTGAAGCTGAATTTGAAAGTTTGGGGTAGTGCTCTTTCTTTCGCACGAAGGAATGCATCTTCCGGCTCAACATATACAATGAGGTAATGTTTTTGATCTCCAATTTTTTTTTTTAGTTTTTACCATATTGTTTCAACTTATGTTGTCTAAATTTTATGAAATACATGTTATTTATTTCATGATATTTATGAATTACAAGTTATTTATTTCCTTTTATTTAATATAAGCTATGTCCATTTTATTTAATTTTCTTTAGGGCATGTTCTTTATGAATTACAAGCTATTTATTCCATCTTATTATTATTATTATTATTATTATTATTATTATTATTATTATTATTTAGATGAGATGTGCTCAATCATTTTATGTGGCAAAAAAGAAGAAAGAGTTTAAAGACTTTGCTTGTTGGGAAGTGGTGAAGAATCATCCTTACTTCATCCATGTCGAGGCTAGTACACCTCCGCCTTACTTATCATCTACTCCGTCTTACTCATCATCATATCCCGCAAGCTCAATGCCTCACACCGTCAACTTGGAGGAGGATGATGCATTTGCCACATCAATAAGCAACCAAGCTCCCTCTTCTCCAGAGCGTCCTATGAGAGTAAAAGCGGCCAAGGAAGCGGAAAAAAAAGGGAAAAAGGGCATGACGCCTACAAATGAAAAAGTCGAGGCTTTGAATAGGATTGCGGCAAATCAAGAATCTTATGGTCGCAATAAAAAAGATAGTAATGCAATTGAGGTTTCCCTTATGCGAGAGCAAATCGCCCTTAAAAAAAAGACATCAAATTGAGGGCTTTGGGGGAGGAAACTCGGATTATGTCAATAGATACCGAGAGAGCACGACTCCTAAATCCAAGAAGTATATCACAAAGAGGAAAGCAGAAATCCTTTCTCAATTAGATGGGGTTGAAGAAGAAGCTAGCGAAGAAGGCTATTCCAATTGTTATCGCCCCCTTTTTCCAAACACTTAAATTACCCCCTTTATTTTTTCCAAGCACTTAAATTATTGTTTATGTAATTTAAATTTCCAAGCATTTAAATTATGTACTATGTAGTTTCCCTTTTACAGAAATAAAATTGCACTTTCTTTATTTCCATCAAGTTCCCACACATTACAAAAATTGAAATACATATAATAGAAATACATAATTCAAACACACAAAAATGCAAACAAACAATTAAAACAACATATTTATAGTTGTTCACCGGTCTCAAGAAATCAGTTGTGCTTTACTAAGTCCTTCTGAATCTCTCCATGGATATAAGCAGATTGGAGATCTACAAGACGGTCATTAAACTGTTGTTCATTTTGTCCATCTCTTCCAACCGGCTCGAAAGGAATCTGGTTCCCCCCTTCATCCACTGGCCCATCATAAGCTGTGAATGCGGTAGATGGGTTTTGGAGATCTTATTATTCGTTCTCCTCAAACTCATCCTCCATGAATTCCTCCTCAACAATCATGTTGTGCATTATGATGCACGCCAACATGATGTTTTTTAACGTCGAAATGCGGTGACACCGAGCTGCATGACGAATTATCCCCCAACGAGCTTGTAAGATGCCAAAGCACATCTCCACATCCTTGCGGTACGACTCTTGCTACCTCGCAAAAAGCTTTTGTGAAAGCTCTTGAGAATTAAAAATCGTTTTGACAAACGAGGAGTACCTCGGATATATCTCGTCAGCAAGGTAATAAGTGTTACGGTATGTCATACCGTTCACTTTATAAGTTGCAGCCGGACTTCTTCCAGCAAGCACTGCATCGAAGACATCTGATTGGTAAACCACGTTGATATCATTTTGAGTTCCTGGTACCCCGAAGAAACTGTGCCAGATCCACGTGTCATATGAGGTCACTGCCTCTAAGATGATAGTTGGACGACCCTTCATCCCTGTGTACGCCCCGGACCAAGCATTTGGACAGTTCTTCCACTCCCAATGCATGCAATCAATGCTTCCAATTATACCAGAAAATCCTCGATGTCTAGCCCTTCTTAGAAGTCGAGTGATGTATGTCTGATCTGGAGCACGGAGGTAACGGGTACCATAAAGCTCTACAACTTGGGTGCACCACTTCTTCATACACTCCAGAGTTATTGATTCCCCCATCCTTGTGATTTTTACACACTGATCAGCAGCTGAGCCGTAGGCCAACATCCGAAGAGCACTGGTCATCTTTTGTTGAGGAAGTAGTCCGACCATTCCAGTGGCGTTGGCTCTTTGATGTCAAAATGGGTCGTTGTTGCAGAGGTCCGTCATTATATGGTTGAATATATTTTGGCTCCTTCAGAACCGCCGACGAAAGTCATGGTCGGTGAAGACTGAGCGTTCGATGAAGTAATCTTCCATAAAATTTTGGCCCCTGGACTCCCTCATCCTTGGTTGATTTGCACAGCGGCGTGGTGGTGGTTCATCATCAAAAGCTGCATCGACCGCCACCGCCTCGATAACGAATTGATTGGCAATTTCTGCATTTCGTCGGCGTTGTTGTCGCCTCCTACTGAAAAAAGTACCGAAACCCATGGGATTCATCTTGATGAAACCAAAATGTGAAGAAGTGTTTATAGTGGCTTAGATACGAGTAGAACTACAAGTGATGTGTAGTTGGTGTGAGTCTACCTCTCCCATAGCTCTTTCTTTTATAGCCATTTTGAATTACCAGATTTTTTTAGATAACGACATGTGTCGACCGTCGATTGGTTGAAAATATTACCGAAAATATTACTGGATATGTTCATCAATAATTTTGCCGACACCGACACGTAGACATTACACGTGTCCCATTCTCATTGGTTTGTAATCTTACCGAATATCTTCAATCAATAATTTTGCCGACACCGCTACGTAGACATGACACGTGTCTCAAAATTACTAGTCAGAAATCTTATCGAAAATTCGCTACCAATTATATGATCCGGAATGACACGTGTTGGCTAGTTATTGGGTGAAAGTATTATTTGGATTTAAATGAAAAATATTTTAAATAATAATGAATAGTAATAGGAAGTCCTATTTGGATACCGCTGCACGAAAAACATGAAAATAACTTCCTATTTTGTGGAATTCCTCAAAATAGGATTTCCTCTCCATTTTTATGGGTGCATATGCTCTTATGTACACTTATGTTCTGCTCCATACTAAAAAATTTCAAATGATTTGATATACAAAATAAGTGAAAGAACAAAAAATGTTATGTTGATTGATCAATATGACTGATGAAGTTTGCTGATTATTTTTAATCGGATCGAAAAAAGAAATTGGATTGTTAACACTTAATAGTGCTTATAGGCAAGTTTTTGTCTCATCATCTCAAGTCAAAAGTGCAAGAGCAATAAAGCATCGAATTCCCAATCTTTTTTTAACCTAAAGTCCCAAACTTGTGAGAATGAGTGCCAATTGAAGACCAAACGACATGTCGTCTCTGTATCATAGAACGTAGCTCGTGCTGTTTCTTCATTCTATGATTTGTCTCATCTGTGTTTCCGAGCAAGTATATGTACTGGGAAAACCAAAGAACAGACTTTTGATTCAATCCAAACTTCCAAACCCAAAAAGCGAAAGTCCTTTTTGATCAATATGAAGTTTGGGTTTTCTGGGCTATGGTGGGTGCTAGTGTTTCTGCTATTATTGGTGCCGGGAATTCTGGGCTGGGGCAAAGAAGGTCACTATGCAGTTTGCAAGATAGCAGAGGTCAGTCAGCTTATTCCTTACTGCTTATAAAGAACTTATCTTTTTCCTTTATAATTGGATTTTCAATGCTTTAGTAGTTGTTAACACTATTTATTGACCCAGTAAAATTTGATGGTAAATATCGTACTTTTGGATTGAAATTCATAATGTGGTAATATTTGAAGAAAAGGATATGGCTAATTTGTAATTGTGAAGATGGCTGTGAGGTGGGTTTTGGATTTTGAGTAGTTGTGGAGTTTTTATGAGACTCCTTTGTGTATTGTCAGGGATTTCTGAGTGAAGATGCTTTGGCTGCAGTGAAGGAGTTGCTACCGGAATCAGCCGGAGGTGATCTTGCTTCATTGTGCTCCTGGCCTGATGAAATTCGCTTCCATTATCGGTGGAGTAGTGCTTTACACTACGTTGATACACCGGATTTTGTGTGCAACTACAATTACAGCAGTAAGTAGCTAGTTTCAAATGTTTTCGGTAGTGCTATTTATGTTGTATCAGATGTTAGGATTCTTGTTGTATATGTCTATTTCATAAAGGTGCTTGCTTGTACTTTCATTTTTCTGTATATGTCTAATAGGAGATTGCCATGACTCTGGTGGACATCAAGGTAGATGCGTAACTGCAGCAATCTACAACTATACGATGCAACTTTCGACTTATCAGGACTCCAATTCAGGATGTAAGCACTCCCGTATTCGTTGGATTTATCACCTGACCATCTAACATACAAGTGTTCCTGAACATCAAAATCCTTAATCTCTCTTCTTCTTTTTTCCGTCTTGTTCAATGACAGATAACTTAACAGAGGCACTTCTTTTTCTGTCTCACTTCATTGGTGATGTTCATCAGGTTTTTCTCTTCGCACCTGTACCTCAAATATTTAATACCTTATGAGAAAAGCAAACCATTCAATGACATACCATAGAAGAGAGATTACATAATCTTAACTTGATGTTTGATGGTGACTGTTGATAGCCCCTACATGTTGGTTTCACTGGAGATGCAGGGGGGAACACAATAATTGTACGTTGGTATCGCAGAAAGACAAATCTTCACCATGTAAGTTGCAGTGTTTCCTTGATGACCAGTATAGTGGTGTAACTGCACATACAAAAACAAGTAGTCACCCCAACATCATGAACCTAAGTATACGTTTTCTTCACTTTCGTTCAACATTAGTCCTCATATTATAGGTTTGGGATATGTTTTGCTTGTGTTGTTGAAGTTCTCTAAAGAAAAGATTGTGCTCCAGGTGTGGGATAATATGATCATTGAATCAGCTATAAAGACAATCTATAGTAAGGATCTTGAACTCATGATAAAGGCGATTCAGATGAATATTACGGTACGAAATTCATCTCCGAATTGTTGTTTAGTTTGTATGCTTAAGCTTCTTTCCTCGAGAGTGTGCATAAACATATGCACCAATATGATACATCTTCTCTGTTTACTGTAGGATGCTTGGTCCAACGATAAAAGAGCATGGCAGATTTGTGCCAATAATCAGACTACTGTATGTCCAAATGAGTATGTACATGTTCCTTTACCATGTTTTAATTTTTTTTTTTCTGCCTAACATGATGCTTTCTGGTGCTTGATGTCTACTAATTATGATACTTGGTCTTTTATCTTTCAAGTTCTATGTTACAAAGAAAAGTGGATGAAAGTAGTTGTCCAAGGCCTTCTTTTTTTCCGATGAAATTGTCCAAGGCCTTTGGATTTGTGTATTTTATTTTAAATTTAAAAATTTTAATCTCCCATGCACCTGATAATTTAAAGCGGACCCGTTTGTGGAATTAGGACATGTGTTGAGGCGATTTAACATGCTTTTGGTCTTGCAGGTATGCGTCTGAAAGTATCCGTTTGGCATGCAAATTCGCTTACAGGAATGCCACACCAGGAAGCACTCTGATAGGTAAATTTCTATATTTCTTCTTTCTGGTCAATTTATAGAATAGGATGACTTCAATCTGACAATCTCTAACTCAATAATCAATAGCCTAAAATGGAAGAAGAATAGGTTTCTCAATAATGTTGAACTCTATTCTCTTGATGACCCCCTTGCATTACATGTTCTCGACATGTATACATAATTGCATCACATGGGCATGGAGAAATTTCTATTGATTACTCTGTATATTCTGTTAACATAGCCTTTGTTTGTTCTCTTTCCAGATGATTACTTCCTTTCTCGGCTGCCTGTCGTGGAGAAGCGGCTAGCTCAAAGCGGGGTCCGGTTGGCTGCTACCTTGAACCGTATCTTCTCTTCTGAGCCAAAAATTGCTGAAGCATGAAGATGAAGATAGGAGGACAGTAGTAGTGAATTGGCAATGCAGCCTCAGAAGACCACGTTTTGGGCCCCACCATCCATTGCTTATAAGCTATAAGCCTGAAGTTACTCATACGCAAGTCATTTGCCTAATCTATTCCTCATATGTTGGTGATGCTCCCTTTATGCTGGAATATACCTCATAAACCCTTCGTGCTTGTGTTAAAAGTCAACATCTGGGTTACACTAATATTTTAGGGGAGACATGAAACAAATTTGTACTCATTGACACCTTTGGTGACTTGTAAATATAAGGAACTGAGACCCTGCTAAAGGGTCTATAAATATTCTGGATAGGGTCCTTAAGTTGGAGGAACATATCATTTCGTTAAAATTTAACAGAATTATATCTCTTTGAGATGGATAGATATAGAGGCTTTGGCAGATTTTCCCATAATATTCATGGATTTGTTTTGTTGCTGGCTTTTGTTTGCATTTCAATCCCAAGAGCTCAGGGTTGGAGCAAAGAGGGTCACGGTATGACTTGCCGGATTGCACAGGTAATGTTTTCTTCTCCAAACTAGGTCTTGTTCTGTATGGCAATACAAGTATCAACTTATTGCGATGAGGTTCCGAATAGCCTAGTAAAAACGAACCCCCAAAAAAAAAACTGTGACCAGAACAGAAAGTTACAATTTGAAACCTTACACCCTTCTTCACAACACGCTGCAGGCACTTCTAAAGCCTGAAGCTGTTGAAAAACTACTTCCCCTTGAAGTCAAAGTCGATTTGTCAGCTCTGTGTGTATATACTAAGAATCAAAATTGTGCATATGCTGGTATGGGATCGAGAGATCATACTTCAAGCTCTGCATGACTATTATGACAAGGACATGGAACTCCTCCTAAAAGACATACAGGGGAACATCACAGCTGTAAGTTCTAAATACTACTAATGTCAATAAAGTCACAGAGAGGCCAGATTATGTTCATAAAACTACTTGTTTAGCACAGTTCTGAATTGTCATAAAAACCATTATATTGTTGATTCATTTGTAAACAGGGAATCTGGTTTGATGATCTCACATCATGGGCACATTGCGATGATATCAGTTCATGCATAAACAAGTAAGCACTGTCTGATCATTATAGGTTGTTCATACTTGCGATCATTAACGGTATTGTGTCTGCATTTCATGTTGCACTTCTATTTACTAGCTTGTTAGTGATAATGTAGGTATGCTACCGAGAGTATAAACATAGCTTGCAAGTGGGGTTACAAGGGCGTTGAGTCCGGTGAGACTTTAACAGGTACACACACATTTGCAGACACATGATTTTTAATTTTTGAGTTGGTTTGCATAGTATGATTGAATGAGAACTTATGGCTGTATGTTGTAATAATGTGATTTATCGTAGAGGAATACTTCCTCCCTCGGCTGCCTATTGTGGATAAGAGGATTGCTCAAGGCGAAGTCAGGTTGGCTGCTATCCTAAATCGCTCATTCTACTCTAAATCTCAAGCACAATCTTCTGATCATCACAAAAACAAAAGAGATTCACATTCTCCCACTTGATAAAAGCTGCAACAAGTCTACAACTAACAAGAAGGAGCTGACGATGCTAGGTTAACATATGTTTCGTTAAGCTATAGAGAAATTAAACTACTGTTTCTAGCTAATTCAACACTAGCTAGCTAGCTTATCCTTCCTCCTCTTGTTCAGAATACTTCAAAGAATTTCTTCACTCCTAAGGAGGAAGGGGAACATTAACAAGAATTATCAAGTGGAATTGTGTTTACCATGTCTCCAAAAAGAAGTAAAACATTACACGAAACCTTGAGAAGCAAGGAATCAAAACCAACCAGTAATAAGTTTTACTTGGCTGGTACCCTAAGTAACATGCATATACATATATTTTAAGGTTAAATTTAGGGTTTAGGGTACTAACAATTCTAACGCTATGTCGACCAAAGGCCCTGCTCTCTTCTCTGAGTTTGGCAAAAGTGCCAGAGATTTGCTCAACAAGGATTACAACACTGACCAGAAGACGAGCGCCATCGCTTACAGTGACACTGGTTGGCTCGTTTCTCCACTTCAAATCTTGACTTCTGGTTGTGCTGTGGGCCATTAAATCCGCCTTGGCAAACAAGTTGGATGTTCTTTCACCAGCTCAGTATAACTACAAGAACGCTGAACGTGATACCAAACTTGCTCATCTCTCAACAAAGCTAATCGTCACAGATGTCCTAGGCCTGCCTTCAACAAAAGCCACTGCCCCAGTCAAATTCCCTGATTACTACGAATCTAGCAAGTTGGAAGTGCAATACCGCCACGAACATGCATCTTTAACAGCAGTTGTTGGTCTGAGCCCTACTGCTTAGTTTCCCACGATTGCTCTTGGGGCACAAGCTAGTTATAACTTGACAAATTCAAATTCGTCATCAACTTTTGTGAAGTGTAATGCTGGTATCAGCTTGTCGAAGACAGATTCTTGTGCTTCGGTGATTCTGGCTAACAATTTAGATTCGATCAAGACGTTGTATTGCACTGTCTGAATGAGAAGTTGTTGTGGGAGAAGTATCTAGAAGATTCTCCAAAGATGAGAACACAGTAGAGACGGTTGGAGTTTCTTATGAGGTTGACCTCAATACTACGGTAAAGGAAAAGGTTAACAACCGTGGCAATCTTGCGGCTCTTTTGCAGCATGAGCTTAGTTTCAAATCCACCTTCACGCTCTCTGGTGCTTTAGACACCAATACCTTAATGCACAAAAAGGAGCCGAAATTTGGCTTAGCTCTCTCCATCAAGCCGTGATCGATCAGCAGATTGGAACTAAGCAACAAACATTGAGGCAGGCTTGATTGATTGGTTGCTACAAGGTTCTCATTAGTGTTATGAATTTGTTTTGGTCTTTTTGCAACCATATGAAAGTGCCAAAATTTGTTTGCTTAGTTTTGTTTGCATTGTGACCTAAAGACTCAAAAGTAATAGCATACGTTATTGCTTAACACTTACGTACTATGAATTAATACCTTTAGATATATAACGGTGATTGATCGCAACTACTGACTATGAATGAATTGGCTATCACCAGAACAGTATAGAAGAATTTTTGAATTGAAAAACAAATCTGCCTATGCATTCCCAAAAATGAACTTGTACCCAAAAATCTTAACCTTGGCAACAATGTAGTAGCAATTGAGAACTAACACTAGACCCGGCCTGCAACGAGTCCATCTAAATCTCACTCGGGCCTAAAGACAATTCCAAACTCCAGATACTAAATAGAGGAAACTATCTTTTCTTTTGAAACTATTAAAGGACAATATGATATTGGAATCAAACGAACGAGAGCCGCCGCCGCCTCCCCCCTCCCGCACCTACTAAATCTTGGGAATACAATTTAGCCTTGTCTCTTCCCCACCACTCACTAGTCACTAGGGTTTTACGAAGGGTCTAAGGAAGGTTTAGGGTTTTAGGCAGCCAAACAAGGCCTTAGATTAGCTTGGAACCAATTCACGGACCCTGTTTTACTGATTCAACCAAACCAAAACGGCACCGCTCCCATGTTCTTTTCCTCTGTATATCTTCTTTATTTCAGACATCTCTGATTTACTAAAATGCCAAAACCAACAAGGCATACAAGTCTCTCCGTACAAGTATATGCTTAATGCTTCTGCTTCTTCACAGTAGTTTCTAGTATGAAAAAGCCATACTGTCTTCTCCATCGTAATTTTCAATACCACACCCTTTTTTACCATTACTTTTATTTCTAACACATCTCAACAAACTTTGCTTGCTACGCAAGTCGGAGTTTCCATTCTTTTTGTTCTCAAAAAAACCAAGTCTTCAGGGATTTGTTATACTTGGGAAGTTGTAAAACCCATTTCCGCATTTTGATTAACACAAAGCTACATGGACGCTCTGTTTCTATAGAACTCAGTAAACCTTCTTATACCCTTTCCTCTTTAATCATCTTTATTCATCTATTGTATATAAAGATCACGTTTTTATTAATCTTCTCTGTTCATTGTTTTTGTTTCAGTTCTTATTAATTGTTATGTATTCGCTGTGTACTTTCTTTATGGGTATTAGGCTCTTAGTTTTAGTATTTTCTGTTTATGTTTCTTTGTATTGGGTTTACAAGATCTGGGATTTATGTACTTAAGTGTGATTATAGAGCTTGGAAGCTGTTTTTCTGTTCTGGGTTTGACACTTTAATGCCTTCAATGTTGATTTTTCATGTAAAGTTGAGAACTTTGTTGTTTATGTAGCTTGGTTGTTCATGTTTAACTATATTACATCAGAACCTTTATGAATTTGAGGGGGTTAAGATTCTCAATTTGACATAACTAATCACTATGTGAGGAAGACAGATGGGTTTTAGTTGTTTTTGTGAATTATTATGAGTGTTTTGCAATGTGCAAGTAAAAAGCTTTCATTGGCTCTTCAATTTACAGGAGCTTTCTCATTGTTTCTGCCATCATCTGATGACTAAATCAATGTTGGTTTTTGGTTTCTTGTCAATTTAGTTTTGGAATTGATCGTAGTCGATGAGATAAACTTACTTTGTTTAGAATATAGGGTAGATCTCTCTATTTGTCCTGCATATTGTCATTACCTCCAAACTTATTGGAGTGGCATATTCAGCTACCTATAAATAGACTTGGTTGGATTACTAGCTTCCATAAGCTGTATAAATTCTGATTGCTGACTTCATTTGTTTGCAGTTCAATTCCAAAGTTGAGCAAGCGAAGTTTTGGTTCTGTTTAGAGTGTTCAAAGGTACTTATTAGCCATTATTGGGGGACTGGTACACTCAAAATGGCATTAGAAAGGATTGATAGGACTGCTAGGAGTACCTGCAGAAGGTCAGGAAGTGCATTTGGCAGTCAAAATAGTGAGAGAACTGTGTTTTTGGAGGGAGCATCCACACAGAAATATTGTTACACACCTTCACTTGAACGCGACACTAGAAATAGAAACTTTTCGTACCTTTCTAGCATACCAATGGTGAATCACAATAGTTTTTGGAGCAAGGGAATAAGGACAACGCCGAGTTATCAGTTTCCTTCTGCTGAAAGGATTGCTGAGGAGTCTGATTTGGAGTATAGTGATCCTAAGTATCCGGGACTTGAGCCAACAAAGTCAGGTGAAAAGCCTAGAGTGGTTGTCCTTGGTACTGGCTGGGCTGCCTGTAGATTCCTTAAGGGACTAGACACCAAGATATATGATGTTGTTTGCATATCACCGAGGAATCACATGGTGTTCACTCCTTTGCTTGCTTCAACTTGTGTTGGTACACTGGAATTTCGTTCAGTTGCTGAACCTGTTAGTCGTATACAATCTGCATTGGCAACATCTCCCAATTCTTACTTCTATTTGGCCTCATGCTTTGGAAGCAACGCACACAAACATGAGGTAATCAAGTCTTTTTGTTATACATTATCAGTTTCTCACTAACATCATTAACACAAAAATGATTTAACTTGCATGCAATTCCTTAACACTAAGAAACATGATGTCAGTAGGGTATTTGTCATATGACTTCGTATGTGCTGTAAATCTTACTGAGAAAATGAAAAAGAAATGCAACGTATAGTTCTGGTCTTATATATTTCTCATAATGATGATTTTTTGTGAAGTAATGATACTAGGCTGAAGCTGATATGAGAATTTATTTACCCTCTTCTTTGATATAGGTGTATTGTGAGACAGTCAGCAATGGTGATTCAACTAATGAACCATACAAATTCAAAGTTGCCTATGACAAGCTTGTCATAGCAGCAGGGTCTGAGCCCTTGACATTTGGTATCAAAGGTGTAGCAGAACATGCATTTTTTCTCCGAGAAGTGACTCATGCTCAAGACATTAGGAAGAAGCTTCTCTTGAACTTGATGCTCTCTGAAAATCCAGGTGAGTGTTATGTATCTCTAGGCAGGATGTAAAAGACACATTGATTTCTCGTCTCGATATCTTATGCATATTGTTAGTATTGTATCATTAGTTGTACGATTAACATACTTATTCACTTAAGCAGATTAGCAACACCTACCACACCACACGCAAGACCACCAAGGAGGCTCCAACTTCACTCACCAGACCGGCCCCATCCGAGCGCACACGCGCCCGACATGCGCACGCCCGAATGTGCGGATCATGCACCAGCAAGTACACCAGTCCCACATCGAAGAACATCACCAAGCACCAAGCTCAACCACCTATATAGGCAAGGCATTAACTACAGGTAAGATCATCCCATCGAGAGCCAGCTGACTCACTCGATTCATATCACTCTACTCGCTCGTTCGCTTGACTGTTATATCCAATACATCATCTGACTTAGGCATCGGAGCGTTGAAGGCGGGCCACCCCGTCTCGACCCCTGACCGCCTGTTTCGTTGTTGTATTCTTCTGACATCCGCTCGTGAACCCGCCCATCCGACCACCCGACAAGAAGAATCCGCCGTCCGAAGGAAGAAGCCCGCACGCACGAAGGAGGAGAGCGAGCGCCCGTCCATCCGAACAGCCCCACCGTTCGGACGCACCGAGGGAAGGAAGGAAGGAGTATCCGTGGAAGTGTATTCATGTTGCTTCTGCCCCGTTACGCCCCCGCGTGTAATTCGGTATAAACATCTGGCGCCGTCTGTGGGAAGCTTACAAATTGCAAACCTCGTATAAACACCACAAAAATCAAAGGTCCACATGCTCAACCCGGTGGCTAACGGCAGCAACACGCCCGATGGGGAGACGCCGCCAGACTCGCAGGGGGCGGAATGTACTAGCGACCGACAGGGACGATGGCGAGGGGCGCATCAGCAGCCTGGTCCAGGAGCTACGGGAGGCGGCGCTCGAGAGAGCAGAGGGGCGCCAAATCCGCCAGAGGTTGGAGGAACGACTGGACACGCTCATCAGCTAGCAAATGGAGCAGCACGAGGAGACCCAGGAGACCACCAGTGAGGAGCAGCGCCCGTTCGGCAGGACCAACGCTCAGGCGGCCCGAGCGCCCTCGCCCGTGGAAGAGTCGGCGCCCCCGACGAACAACACTCTGATCCTTCAGAGGATGGAGGCACTGGTGGAGGAGGTCTCGCGCCTGCGCAAGGACAAGCTGGCCGGTCAGGGCGGGACGTTCGCCCCCCGGGTCAGTCTGTTCTCGGCACACATACTGGAGAGGGGAAGGGACCCCCTTGCCAAGATAACGAAGATCGCTCGGTTCGATGGGAGCGGAGATCCACGCGCGCACATGGACGAGTTTTGGTCCACCACGGACGGAACCCGGTACTCGGACCCAACCTTGTGTTTCCTGTTTCAGGAAACGCTGGCGGAGGAAGCACGGAGCTGGTTCTACGAGATCCCGCCAGGATCCATCCACTCATTCCTCGAACTGGCGGAGAGTTTTCAGAAGCGCTACAGGCTTCAAGGAAAGTACAACACCACGGGCATCCTCCTCAAGGTCCGCCAGGGGATGGACGAGATCTTGTCGAGCTACGTCAACCGATGGAGGACGCTCGCAAGCACGTGCAGGGACCTTGATAAGCGAGTGGCCAAGGTAGCCCTGATGGATAACCTACTCGCCACTCCATTCGTAGAGAAACTAGTGAGGAATGAGCATCTCGACTACGACGAGATCATGGACCTGGTCGTACAGAAGGCGTTAGTGGAGACGCGAGTGTACGGGTCCGCCTCCGAACCCGGTTCAAGCGGACCAGAGACAACAAGCACCCAACCACGACAGCTGGCGGACGACGAAAGGCCAACCGGGGGCTTCAAGAGGAACCGGGACATGCACATACAGAAGTACCAGAGGCCTTTCTTCCGCGAACATCAGAGCAACGACTACAACCAGGCGTGGGGGCAAGCGCAGCAGAGCGCCCGCTTTCCACCAGCACCGCGCTACCGACCGGCGGGACATGAGGTCTTCACGGTCGATAGGCAACCGCTCGAGCAGCTTCTCCGCCTGCATCGACACCAAATACCGCCACCAAACAGACAGAAGTACCAGAGGCCTTTCTTCCGCGAACATCAGAGCAATGACTACAACCAGGCGCGGGGGCAAGCGCAGCAGAGCCCCCGCTTTCCACCAGCACCGCGCTACCGACCGGCGGGACAGGAGGTCTTCACGGTCGATAGGCAACCGCTCGAGCAGCTTCTCCGCCTGCATCGACACCAAATACCGCCACCAAACAACATGACGAAAGCGGGGGTTCCGACCGGCCAACTCCCGGACATATGGTGCGAATTCCACAACGCCGCCACCCACCATACCAACAGCTGCATTATGCTGAAGAAGGCCCTTGAAGACTTGAAGGACGAGCGGACAACCCCTCCCAGGGCAGAAGGACGACAGCGCCAGACGGGCGCCAGGACCCGTGGGACCATCAATACGATATCTGGAGGCAAGCGCGAGAGAACATCGCCGCCCGATCGCACGAGCAGGGAAGTGCTGGCGATCGGGGCAGGGAGAGCGCCCAGGGCAGGAAGGAAGGAGGCGCCCACCATCAGCTTCACAGCAAGAGACGAGGAGAACCCGAAGGACAGCGCCCTACCGTTCGTGATCGACGCGATCATCGACCAATTCCTTGTGAAGAGGGTGTTAGTGGACAATGGGGCGTCCGTGAGCATAATCTATTTCGACGCGTACACGGCGCTCGGACGGCCCGCACGCAAGATGACGCAGGACCGCGAGTGCATCACCAGCTTCACGGGCGAGACATCATATCCAATCGGGAGCGACAACCTCCGGGTCGAGATTGGCGCACCCGACTCCCCACACGGCGAGATCCGAACGGACTTCATCATCATGGATACCCCCTCCCCCTACAATGCCATACTCGGGAGACCAGGGATTTGCAAACTAAAATTGATCATAACAGGGCACCTGCTCTTGGGAAGATTCCCAACCGAGCGTGGGATCGGGCACGTTCGGGGATACAATCACGAGGAAACCACGGAGCTTCGGGGCAGAAAAGAGGTCCTCGCCTTGGAGCCCACGGATCAAAGGGCACGATCCACGCGCAAACAATGAGGGACCACATCTTAACAGCAGACCACTGAAAGGACGAAGAGACAGACCGCCCGATCGTCTAGACCAGCACATTCAGGCTCACCCGAACCCAACTGGGGGACTGGGAGGCAATCCGACAGGCGGGACACCCCGCCCACGGAACGTCCAACATCTGGGGAAGTACTCACGTTAGGATCTTATTATATTGTACTTTTGTTGTGCTCTTTCCGGTAGTTTATATTTGCGCGCCCATTCATCCTTGACCTACCCGCCCATACACTCGGGGGACTGGGGATAGGCCACTCGCGTATATGTAACACTTGGTTAAAACCCATAGCCATTCAAAACAAGGGAATTGGCGCGCGTTCGCGTGAGTCATTCAAAAAAATGCCAAAAAAAAAAAGAACAAGACACACAAACGGAAAGAAACTTCATTCATTCGCCCGATTACAAGACCTACTCTATTACAAGGAAAAAAAAAGCTACTCTACTCCGCCCCCGTATCAACATCCAACTCTTCACCCTCCGACGACTCAACCCCAACAGCTTCTACCCGCTCGCCCGGATCCACCCGCCTGATCACCGGCTCCAGCTCCGCCCCAGCAGGTTCCTTAGAAGGCCCCACCACCCTCTCGTACGCAGGAAACTGAGCACCCGCCAGTCTCTCAACCTCAGACACCAGGAACGCCTCCCGGGCGGCTGCTTCAGCACGAACGCGCTTCAGCACGCCGCGTACACACTCCACCTCGGCCAAGGCCTTATCCCGATCGATCTTCGCCAAAGCTTCACAGGCAGCAGCTTCATTCACCCGGACACTCGCCTCATCGGCACGGGCGACGTACCGACGCGCCAGCTCATTCGCCTTGTCCGCCCTGGCCACCAACCCCTCCACCACCTTCCGGTGCTCCAGTGCGTCGGCCCTGAGGCGTGCAAGTTCCGCAATATCCCGCGAGCGGACGCGGAAGACTTGCTGCATCATGCGGGTGCACGAACCAAAAACCGCATCCAACTCATCAGGCGCGGCACCCTCCAGCGGCTGCAGCAGGGAAGCAAGAGATGCAGCACCATCCGCCAGCATGCAGCGCAGCCCATCCACAACATCACCTCCCGACCCAGGAGCGGGGCCGGGAGAGGATCCTTCAGTTCGGGGGCGCTCCTCGCCTTCCCCTTGCTCGGAAGACTTTGGCGGACCTAAAGACCGAAGCGGAGAAGACTGATGAGACATGTATCGTGGAGGACTTGAAGGTCGACTTAAACACAGAGCAGCAACAGGCGCTCAACTTGAAGACGGAGGCCCGACGGGCGCACGACTTGAGGACAAAAGCGCAAGAACAACCTCCCGCCTGCCCCCGACATCATCTCGCTCGGACTGACGCCGTTCACACCCCACCTGCTGCTGTTCGCGCTCCGCCCGGGCCTGGTCCTTGGATCCGGCCGCATCACCTGGTGGCGGGCGTGGAGCATCCACTTGCATCTCTTGGACGGGCGGGGCAGGGTCAGCGGCACTTGCAACAAGAATCTTAGGTGGGGTACTATCCACCGGGATGGATGGGCCACCACCGTCATCCGCCACCTTGTGGACCTTCGCGGCAACATTCCGCATCTTGAGCAGACGACGCTTGACCGCTTCATCCATATCGGTGGCCGTGGACTTCGACATTCACTGCAGACGCACGCACGAAAGGTTAGCCAAACAGATACAAACACTTCGTCAATTTGTACTATTCCTATTTCTGTTAGAAAACTACAACACAACAAGCACGGTTTGGTGGCACGCCTGAGCCCACCGGGCGCTCGCTCGCACCAAGCACGCGTGCGAAAGGACTGGGGGACTTCCGCCCGTATGGGATGCGCCAGGGTACATTGGTCGAACAGGCGAAAGAGCAACACTTAGCACCAGAAGGCAAACCACCAGAAACACCAAAAAAAACCCACCAAATGCCACCCAAAACAGATCAAACCCACCCCACCTCAAGAACACACCCTGTTCTTAAAAAGCAAAAACCCAGAAAAACCCAACAATCCAGAAACACAAACCAAAAACGGGAAACAAACAGAAACAGAGTAAAGGGCCTCACCAATTCGGCCTCTTTACGGTGGAGAGGAGGATCGCCAACGAAGAAACTCCGGCAAGAAAACGAAGAGCAGCAGAAATCCAAGGAGGAACAGTGGGCAGAGCTTCGGCAAAATATGAAAGTGATAAGAGAAGACGAGGATCACACCCCTATTTATACTAATCGCCCGACGTCAGCCAGCGAACGCCAGCCGTCCACTCCCGCGTATCCATCGTTGGATCGTGACGCGTGGCCCAGTCCGGTTCACTCACCCTTCTCAGTAACCGTACCAACCCATCATCTTCCCGCCTTGAATTCAAACCCTAGCACGATCTCCACCAGTTCGACACATGGCACCCATGCACCACCCCCACGCGCCCACGCGCGTGACGCCTGCCCTTCAAGCAATCATGACGACGCCAGCATTAAGTGCGACGGCCAGCATTCATTCCGCAACGGTTCCCAAAGAGAAGTCAAAAAGAATTGTCACCTCAACCGTCTCATCGGCGCACCACCAAATCCAAGGCAATACGCACTACCCACACGACCAGTGAACATAGATCACTCGCGCACGTCCAAACAAGGTAAACACCACCGCGCGCGAAGGGAACTCCCCCCCGTGCGCACAGCGGTAAGAACTGACAACACGGTTTAGGCGGCAACAGGCATGGCGCGCTAAACTTGACGGGCGACACGGGTGTGGGGTTCTCCCCGTATGCGCAAAACATTAGCGATCAACGCACCGACTCAGTCCTGGAAGGTTGCAGGCGCTGAAAGCAACGGGTGTGAGGTACGTCCTCTCCGTACGCACAAGTATACAGGTTGCCTATCGTGAAAAGGCAGGGGGCCCGTCCTCCCCTTACAGACCCTAAAACGGACAGGCAACGGGCGTGGGATACGTCCTCCTCGTTTGCACAAAATGCAAGCCGGATTAGATGCCAGAGGCATGGGGCCCGTCCCCTCTCTGGGCGTTCCAAAATCAGTAGGCGGCAACAGGCATGAGGCCCGTCCCCTCTCTTGCACGCGCTAAGGGTGCCACGGGCGTGAGGTTCTTCCCCTCCGTGCGGCAGCTCATTCCTAGCAGAGGCATGGGATACGTCCCCTCTCCTGACGAACTAAAATCGGTTTACACGGTAACAGGCATGGGGTCCGTCCCCTCTTTGTGCGTGCTAAGCGCGATAGGTGACCACGGGCGTGGGGTTCTTCCCCTCCGTACGCCAACTAAGTCCTAGTAGGGATGTGAGGTCCGTCCCCCCCCCTATAGGCAACGGGAACGACGCGAGTGTGGGGTGCGCCCTTCCTCGACGATCCCAAAAGTACAAGCCGAATTAGCGGGGCTAAGCTCGATGGGCGGCACGGGCGTGGGGTTCTTCCCCTCCGTGGGCGTAACATTAACGATCGATTCGCCGACTCGGATTCCGGTAAGGGTGTGGGGTCCGTCCTCTCCTTCATGGGTCCGAGACCGATGAGCGTAGACCGGGTGTGGGGTCCGTCCTCTCCGGGCGCGAAATCTTCCCGGGTTAGGCGGCAGAGGCCTCTGCGCGCGCTAAGGCCGAAGGGCGGCACGAGTACGTGATAGTGGGCGCTGCAACACTTGTAGGTCACGGTCCTGATCGCCCCGTTGACGCTACAGCGTACGTGACGGCATCCTCGTTGACGTGCGGCGTGCGCAGTATACCCCATCGCTGGCGTACGGACAGCATTTGCATACACACACCATACCATACATTCATACATCATACCATACATTCACACTTGCATATCTATGTCTGTATCCCTATTGCACTTATGTATGTTTACAAGACCCACCCCATCTGGGCGCGCGGCTCCAGAATAGCAAGTCTTGTTCTGGAGGCCGAGCCCATAGGTAACCAACAGGCAACACTCCACGAGCGCGCGGGTCCAAACTAGCAAGATCAGTTTGGACGCCGAGCCCAGAATACAGGAACAGGTACACGATTGAACGAACAGGTACATACTCGGACGCCCAGGTCCCACTCCGTCATGCGAGCCCTTTCTTGACCGGAGAGTTGGGGGACTTGGAGTTACAGGATCACGCACCACTGCTCTACCGGATAAGTATTCTTGTTAATCGCACGAACCCCTTTTTTCAACTCCCCAGTCAAGAAAGTTCTCTTTGACTTGGGGACTTGGGGGACTTGTTAGTATTGTATCATTAGTTGTACGATTAACATACTTATCCACTTAAGCAGATTAGCAACACCTACCACACCACACGCAAGACCACCAAGGAGGCTCCAACTTCACTCACCAGACCGGCCCCATCCGAGCGCACACGCGCCCGACATGCGCACGCCCGAATGTGCGGATCATGCACCAGCAAGTACACCAGTCCCACATCGAAGAACATCACCAAGCACCAAGCTCAACCACCTATATAGGCAAGGCATTAACTACAGGTAAGATCATCCCATCGAGAGCCAGCTGACTCACTCGATTCATATCACTCTACTCGCTCGTTCGCTTGACTGTTATATCCAATACATCATCTGACTTAGGCATCGGAGCGTTGAAGGTGGGCCACCCCGTCTCGACCCCTGACCGCCTGTTTTGTTGTTGTATTCTTCTGACATCCGCTCGTGAACCCGCCCATCCGACCACCCGACAAGAAGAATCCGCCGCCCGAAGGAAGAAGCCCGCACGCACGAAGGAGGAGAGCGAGCGCCCGTCCATCCGAACAGCCCCACCGTTCGGACGCACCGAGGGAAGGAAGGAAGGAGTATCCGTGGAAGTGTATTCGTGTTGCTTCTGCCCCGTTACGCCTCCGCACGTAATTCGGTAGAAACACATATGCATTTACAGGCATATCAGAAGAAGAAAGGAGACGCCTGTTGCATTGTGTTGTTATCGGAGGTGGACCTACTGGGGTGGAGTTCAGTGGTGAATTGAGTGACTTCATCATGAAAGATGTCCGTGAACGGTATACTCATGTCAAGGATTACATCAAAGTCACACTCATTGAGGTACTTAATTTCTCATCCACTCCTATACACATACCGACATACATATGACTTTTTACCAAGTGAAAGAAGTTGGTCATTGATTGTCTACTTTACTGGATCAGGCAAATGAGATTCTGTCATCCTTTGATGTTGGATTAAGGCAGTATGCAACTAACCATTTAACCAAGGTTAGTACATTTGCTTTATATGTCCTGAGAAACATTTCTCAATAATGCAGAGGACTAATGTGATATTTGGAATGTTACACCAGTGCGGTGTTAGCCTTACGAGAGGTGTTGTGAAAGAGGTGCATGCCAAGAAGATCGTTCTCAACGATGGCACTTCTGTTCCTTATGGTCTTTTGGTCTTGTCTACAGGCGTTGGTCCCTCACAGTTTGTGAAATCACTTCAACTTCCCAAGTCACCGGGTGGAAGGTATGTACTATATGCTAATATGCACTACCATTTTCTTTGTTATCTAGTCTGTTTTCAGTGGACTTTTTCCTTTGTTGAATGTGTCAAGAATTGAAATTGAATCATTTGAATGTTCCTGCCTGATACAGAATTGGTGTCGATGGATGGTTGCGAGTTCCTGCTGTGGAAGATGTATTTGCGCGTGGAGATTGTGCTGGTTTTCTTGAAGAGACAGGAATGCCAGTGCTTCCAGCTCTAGCACAGGTTAGATTCATTTTATGCTCTACAAATAAATTAATGCTCTTACGATTATTACATGTCTAAGCCAAATCTATCTTGCTACTTTCAAATTACAAATGCGGTTTAGAAGGTCTAATTTCCTTGTTGCCTATGAAAAGAAGAAAACACTAATGCTCACCAAATTCAGGACTGTATTCTAATCCTAGTTTATCGAACTCATCTAATCATAATATGATTTGCGTTATCTGAAATAGGTGGCAGAAAGGCAAGGAAAATTTCTGGTGGAGATGTTTAACAGAATTGGGAAGGAAGCTGGTAAGGCCTTCAGTGCAAAAGACATCTCTCTAGGGAATCCTTTCGTCTACAAGCATCTCGGAAGCATGGCATCCGTTGGAGGCTATAAAGCACTCGTTGATCTGCAACAATCCAAGGTTGGTGTGACATGACTTCTATTTAGCTGGAGAGTTTTAATGTATGTGGTTTACAAGCTAAATCTAGCATTTACTAAACTTCAGAGTATATTTTCTATGCAGGATTCGAAGGGTTTATCCCATGCATTTGTTAGCTGGTTCATTTGGCGCTCTGCATATCTTACTAGGGTAGTAAGCTGGAGAAATAGGTTCTATGTGGCTGTGAATTGGGCTACCACCCTTGTCTTTGGTAGAGACAACTCAAGAATAGGTTGAAGCAACAAATTCAGTCATTTTATTTCCATGGAACAGTTCAATTTTGTTTCATTTTAAACCAAATGATATCAACTCAATCAACCTTAAATATCAATTTGCTGCATCTTTGTTTCTACTAGAAACGTTCTTGCGCGCGCTGCTGCGCATTATAATATATCTCGAGTTAATATTAAGGTTACATACCACTGATGGAGTACAATAATAAATTACAATCCAATTTTTATATTTATATATTGTCAAATAAAACTATAATACATCTATAGGATGAAAAAAGTAGTATCCGAATCTGTTGCAAAGCTCTCAAAACAATAACCATTAAAAATATTTGCATGTTAGATCACCATATGATATCCAAGCTGCATCATGGAGAGAGCTATATTATCTCATAATGGGATGTAGCTTCAAGAAGTGTCGTATATATTAATTGGGATCTAATTCTTCAAACATTGATTGAAGCTACAACCTGTAGAATTAACAAAGATATATACAATTAACATTTACATATAAGGTTGAATATCTGCAAATCATTCTTAAGAGCAACAACTGAGTTCCCGAATATATATATATATATATATATATAGAGAGAGAGAGAGAGAGAGAGAGAGAGAGAGTAAACAAATATCATTTAATTCAGAACAAAAGAAAGTAAAGTATAAAGACCATCAAAACGACAAAGAAAGAATACTAACTCAATGGTGAAAAATCATATACACTGATGCAATTAAAGTTCAAACTCTAGATGTGCCGGGCACATTGGCTATAACAATTTAAGTGTTTAAGATTAAGGATAATATCAGCGCACAAAAAAATAAAAATTGAAACTCATAAACAAACCAGCTAGAAACTTTGGAGAGAACAACAAACAAACAAACCAAAAAAGAAACAAAAACACCAACGACTTTACTACTTCGAGATCATAAAATTATGAAATACATTATGAGGTTCAGCATGAATACATAAACAAATCTTGATATGTATTCACTTGACTACATATATACAACTAAGTATCAACATATATAATTCAACGATTTCAAATATATATATATATAGTAAAGCATCCAGTTGACACATGTAAGATATCTCAATATCAAGAACAATGAAATGCTCAACCATCAGGGTCTCAATCTAAAGCTTAAATTCTACCAACATCAGGAACAATGAAATGCTCATATAAATTAGGCTTGTTGTATGGAACAGTGAAATGCTCATTATACCAATTAAGCAATCTTGAAGATTGGAACGAACAGACAATTTGTAAAAATTAACTATACAACTCAGATTGACGTATCTTTCACTATTCGATATAATCACAATAACCGCTTAAATAATTATCATGAAGACTAAATCAGCCCTAATATCATGGTTTAACCAATTTATTTAGAACCTAGTACCCAAATCATAAGAACTATAACTGATTTCATAACGTCGTCAAATATTAGAACACTAGTTTGAGACTTAACGAAACACGTTTAGTGGTTACGAGAGAAGAGAGATGAAATTAAACAGAAATTGAGGCCATAGTATTGAAATCATGATGATGATATTGTTGTTGGGAATAGTGAAGATTACCTTGCTGTTGATGAATGATCGCAGTATGGAGACTGACGAGCGAGTGAGTGGGATTGGGGGATAACCATCGGTGTTCTGGGCTGCTGGGCAAGAATATAAGAATAGAGATTGGGGTTTTGAATGTTAGTGGCACAATTGTAATGAACTGTTCTGATGAACAGTAATTCTTCGATTCTGATTTAGTATATCTATAATTAGTCTCAAGTTGATCACATCCATTCAGACGCTAAGATGGTAAAACTCACATGAATATCTGTCCGAAAATTTCTTCTTGATTGAAATTTAGATCAAAACCAAGATAAACCAAAATACATAGCAACTAATCTGCAGAGTGTAAACTACAAAAAATTTGTACAAACTTTGATGCACAAAACAAAAGCTTCAAGCTTTGTGACCACTCGTCTAAATCTTCCACTCACAAACAAAAAAGAAAACGAGGAATCAATCCCGCACAGACTAATTAGCTAAGACAAGTGATGAGCACGGCGGTGGCTACTGTGAGAGAAGATAGAAGAAACAGAGTGAAGCAGATTCACCACTATGGCCATCTTCACCTGACCCCTCTTTGGGATCAGACGGCCTGAAATCCTCTGAGACAAGTTCCCACCGTTGATCATAGCACTCTTTGCACCTTCCATTTTTCGCTTCGGGGTTTGCTTTGTGAAACAAAAAGGTTCACTCTTTCAGTTCAAGAAACTGAGAAAGAGAAAAGAAGAAGATAGTAAAGCTTGAAACTTTGAAGCTGGCTTTGGGAGTTTGAGTTTAAGTTCGAGTTTGAGTTGGTTTTGTGATTTTGGGTCTTCTCGGTTGTGCTATATATAGAGTGGCCAGGGGTCTCAGTAGAGACTCACCCAAGGAGTAAAATATCGGATATCGAAGATATATCGACGTTCTCAAATTGGATATATCGACGGAAATATCAATAAAATATCGATTAAGTGAAAATTCTGACGGAAATGACGGAAACTAATAAAAATACACCGAAATTTGTAATGAAACTTTTGGAAGTTGTTACATGATCAATTATCTAGCTTATGTGAAAAGAAAATATTGATCAAACATCAAGACATATGAATTTGCTATATTACTATATGAATTAATAGGTGTTAAGTGCTGATAATTATTAAAATATAATTTATTAGTTCTATTTTTATTTTTTGATGGCTAAAACTTATGGGAGGCTAGACCATCACGTCTTTTGTACAATATATTAAACATCATACATCACAAAATCAAATATATATAATACTTCAAAATCACGTAGGGGACTTATGAGGTTTGAAATTCAGACTATTTTCTCCATTTCTCTGTGTATAATTATGTGTGTATTGTGAAGAATAATCATTAAATGATTGTTTTTCCATGTAATTCTGCATATATTGAACATGTCACGTGAAAGGTAAATTGGATATTGAGCATGTGAAGATTGGACATTTACTAAACTAAATGTTAAATGTGAAAAGTTTACGGAAATTTTAGAAATTTTAGAAATTTTTGGAAAATATCGAAAATATCAGTGATATATCGAAAATATCGATAAAAATCAGTAAATTTCGAAAAATTTAATGATATATTAAAAAAAATTTCAAGTAACTTCAAAAAATTAAAATATCGACGAAATATCATCGATAATATCAATTTTACTTGAACTCACCACCTCATCGTCTTTGCTGTTTAATTTGCTCGTACAATTTGACTGTAAATTTAAAAAGACAATCTTGACTTGCCAAGTTTTGGTCTTTTTTTCGATGACGACCAAAGTTTGGTCTTTGATTTGATCATGTGAGAACACTGGGTTCGTGTCGGTTTTACATTTACAAAAGGCCAAACTTCACCACCGGAAAATTCAAAAGATTATCCCCTCACGGCTTAGCTACTACTTGACCTTGAAAAAGTCACAGTAGCTCACAACAACAAGAATGGCACTAACGACTTTTGCTAGTGGGAGGATTAGCTTTATGGCTGCTTGGAATAAGCACGTGGTCAATTGGTGTTTTACAGATTGAGCATGCACTATCCCAAAGGCCATTCGTCTTCTTCCCAGAGACCCAAAGCTAGGTCTGGATCTTGGGTCCCAATCCAGATGAACCAAGATTCGATTTGTGTTCATACCATACCTTTTTCTATTTTATCTTCACTTTCTTCTTTCTTGATGCCAAAGTTTTCTTTGTAAATTGATAGGGCAGATACTAGGTAGCTAACTCCAACGATACAGTCACGGTAATACTGTTTTCTGTGTACTTAATTTTGGTGACTTCGTGGATGATGGATGGAAGGTCTTTTTTTCGAGAACATGATGGATGGAAGGTTGATATTACAATCTGTTTGGGTTCAAAATAAATTTAATGTTTACTCTAATACTCTGGAGACCTCGTAGATAAAATGGGTTAGCCATGTGTAGCTTGATTAGAGCTGCTAATTGGGAAATGATATGTATACGATTCCTAGATAATCTAAAAGGATCTAAGGACAGGATATTATTCCTAATCAATAAATGTTACATTGTCAAGGGTCAGCCACGTGTAACTTGATTAGAGCTGCGAATTGGAAAAGGATATCTATGCGATTCCTAGATAATCTAGAGGAATCTAAGGACAGGATATTATTCCTAACCAATAAATGTTACATTGTCAAGCGAGGAGGATCAGAGTACTTATCTCTATAAATAGGCGAAGCGAATCAGATTTGTAGACCTCTACACTCATACACAATTTGCGCACCAGCAAATCTTACTCTACTGTGAGTATACAACCAGCGAACATCAACCTCAGGATTTAGGCCACCCGACAGAGTGTGGGGATTCGAAGGTTCACTCAAGCTAACCAACCGGCAACAACGAATTCAGGATCTAGGCCACCCAACAGAGCATGTGGATTCTTAAGATCTACGAAGTCACACTATCCGATGTTCTCAACACTATGTCCTTAGGATTGATTTACTTTATACTTGCACGAGGGTGTAAAGTATCGATTCTTTGTGGCTCGGCAAAGAGACACGAAGCTTACGTCTTGTATCAAGACAAGTAGGACTCATCGAGCGAGGTTGGTGCTCTCTTCGCTCCAATCACTTGACAAGAAACAGAGACTACGCGGAGCACTACACAACAATATTCTGCCCTCGGCAGTGGCACGCCTTCCACACAGCACAACAACAACCGCGGATACAAAAAAAGACAGTTTGCGATCATTCCATTCGCAGCAATCTGACTGGAGAAAATTGAAGCCAAACATTTTGGCACGCCCAGTGGGACCAAGGTTTAGTGTCTTACAATCGTTGATCTGTATTGTAAAACTTTCATCAGTTGCCTTAAACATCCAATACCTGCGTTCCGAGAACACAACTCAGCCGCTTGTAGGGGTTTGAGCAACGAAGAAGTACTATAGAGGTTCAGTGCAACGATGACTAAGGGTCGATCATCATCATCAGAACCTAGGAACATCAAATAAATAAGGGCCATGGACTTTGAAGCCTACAAAGATTTTTTGCTCGAACAAGAACAGTGGTGAAACGCTAACATTGAACGGATTCTAAACAACATGGAGGCTAGCGACAAGACAATGTCCAGAGTTCAGAACAGGCTCGACAACTTTTATGAGGCTAGAGAGGTTGAGCGTGACGACAACAGTAAAAGGTTTGATGCTCTCGCAGCATCTCTCGCAAACCTCACCAACACTATGACACCCAGCTTCACGCTGATCAACGATAATTTGGGGGAGTGAGAACTTCTCTTTCATGATGATGAGGAACTCAAAGACGACGATGTACCAGCTCTGCCTCCTCGGCAGACAAACCCTGAGCAAGAGCTGGAAGAAATGATTAACCACATTATCAATCAGAGGCTGCCGGGTGCGGGAGGAACTCCGATAACCTACAATAACCCATTCCTACCACCACCGTTCGGTTGAAAGTGGCCAAAGGACTATCGACCCATCTCGTTTACTCGCTTCAGCGGTGATGGAGCAGAGCTAACAACTAACCACATTGCTCGATTTAGGGTTAAATGTGGGCCATGGGGTAGACTCGGTGAGTTCAAATTAAGAGTCATTACATCTTCGCTATCAGGTGCAGCATTGCATTAGTACACAAACTTATCACAAGGCTCGGTCCGCGACTTGGCAATGATGCAAAGATTATTTACTAAACACTTTGGTGGGACAGAACCAGCTGTGAAACTTGGTAAGTTATGCCAAATGGTGCAGATGCCAAGTGAATCTCCAGTAGCATACCTACACCGGTTCCGAACCGAGTACACCAAGAGAAGAAATTTATGCACTATGGAAGAATTGGTGGATATCGCAGTAGGAGGACTCGAAGAAAGATTACATAAGAAGTACGTAGATGCAAATTTCACATCGTTGAACACTCTCAATGATGCTATAGCTCAAACTCATGTTGCGTACGAAGAAGCCGATAATAGGTGCAACACGTCTAGGGGAACATATACTTCAAAGACTCCATATCGAGAACGCCCTAAGATGATTGCAGCCGTGCAAGAAGAAGATGAGTCTGATGGATATGATTCGGACGATGCAACGGTGGCGGGCTTGGAATTAATGGCCAAAAATACAGTCAAGTCAAAAAAGATAATTCCTTCGAAGGGACCAGTGCAGGTCTTGACTAGTGCGTTTACAAAACCAGAATTTGAATCCTATACTTATGATGCAAATGCAGCACACGAGATCATCGACGATTTGATTGATAGGAAGTTGACCAAGTCAGACTTTGGAGCATTCCCCACCACCAAGCAGCTAAAAGGAAAGAAGTACTGCAAGTTTCACAACATGTGGAATCACACAACCAAGGATTGCATCAAGTTGAAGAATCAAATCAAGTGGATTAACAAAGGGAAGCTCGCAATTGATGCATCATCACATATTGCTCTGCTTGATTGGCAACCTTTCACAGATACTTTGGTAGGAGCAATAGAGCTGATAAAGCCAAAGACCATCGACACATTTCGCAGTGATAGGATGAATGAAATCCTAGAGTACTTGATCAAAGTAGGCATCGCGAACATATCGAACCCTACAACCGCGTCTCCGCAGAAAAGATCGTACTGCAAGTTCCATCATGCTTGGACACATAATACTAACCAGTGCACGGCGTTGCGGGAACAGATCCAGCGATGGATAGATGAAGGGGATATCGTTCTTCTGGACTGTAAGGGAGAAGAGACTGCTGAAGGGTCATTCATGGTAGGTACTCTGGAAGTATCTTGGCGCGGAGGAGCCCAGCGGATCAAACGTTGGATCTTAAAACCCCTCGCAGCAGCAGCAAAGACGATCACAAAGGAAAGCAAAAAGAGGTCTGCATAGAGGCGACTCCGGTAGTACTTTGCACTCGATGAAAAGCTGAGTGCGACCTCAAGATGACATATGAAGAATTTATGGAAGTAGTACAAGCAGGTTCAATGGTCAAATCTCCACTAGAGAACTATAAGCCAGCAAGCCCGAAGGAATCACGCATAGTGGCCAAGGAATCTAATATGTTCAAACGAATATGGAAGGTAGAGCAGAAAGCTGAGGCTGTTGATAGGCAGCAAGCGGAATCGAGCAATCCTTATATCCCTCCTGCAAGACGATCAGTGATTAAAAAAGATGTATGGTATGTGAAGATAGGAGGAAAGACGGTGGAAATTACCCCTAGCAGAAAAAGGAAACTACTGCGCCAATTCGGAGATGCGAAAAAAACTTTGGAGGCTTTAGACAGAGGTTTGATCAAACCAGAGCAGCTAGTGGAGTCACCAGAGCAGATTCAGAGAAGGATGAATAGGCTCGCAGCTACACCCATGATTACGTTCGACAAAGGGTCCAGTAGACCAAAGGTGTGACCAACCAAATCAAGCGTGTTTTCTTACATCGACAGGGTGAAGTCTAATGCAGAGGCACAACGAGCGCTTAAAAGGACTCGAGAGTTGGTTAAGGACAAGCCAGTGCGGGAATCAGTCTTTAAACGCATCAAATCCAAGGAAGAACCGGTCGATGAACCGAGAAAGAAACTGGTGTTGTGATGGAGAGTAAAGCCTTTGGTGATTGAATAACAAAAGCAGATCACTCATACTTCTTCTAAGCCTAAGGTCACGAAATTAATGGCTGGTGAGTCAAAACTTACAGCGAGGATAGATTATTTGAAGAGACTTAAGTCTGAGGTTTACGTAAGAGAGCAATAGTGCCCTCCCATCGAAGATCAGCAGCAGGAGCCACTGTCAGTTGAAACTGAAGCAGGCGATGGAGACGAGCAATTAGTCGACTACAGAGAGGATAGTGAGGACTTAGAGGAGGTCTACGTCGAAGACATGCACGTAGGCATGGTATACCTGTTACCATCCAAATTTGCCAAACCGGTAAAAACAACGCATATGGCCGTTGTAAGCAAAGCAGTTCAAGGACTAACTCTGGCAAAGAGTGAGGAGCCAGAGGAACGGGAGCCAATTGTGGATCCAGTGATGCAAAAGTCCTATATGATGTTCTCCAAACCGACAACCACAATGGCCTCGCATATGAGACCATTATACATCACTGCGGGCATGGGAGGCATCCAACTTAGTAAGTTCATGGTGGATACCGGTGTAGTGGTGAATGTCTTGACTACTCGAGCAATGATATTGCTAAGTATTCCAAGATCAGATTTTCAAGTGACATCCATGACGATTAAGAACTTTGCAGGGACTGTCACACAGACACTAGGGTTGCTATTCATAGAAGTCAAGGTTGGACCCGTCATAAGGGTGCACACTTTCTTCGTCATCGAATGCAATTCACCTTTCAGTGAAATATTGGGTAGAGATTGGATCCATAGGAGTTATTGTGTGCCTTCATCGCTTCATCAACAGCTCCTCATATGGGATATGGAGACATCAAAGTCATATATAGTCAACGCCGATCCGTAACCATATTCAGTCTCTGTGAATGCGCTGGATGCCGATTATTATAATGAAAATATTTGGCCATTGGAAGTGTGCGGCGTCAATAAGAAGGGCCGACCTGTTGGGGTAACGGCCTCATAATTAGCTCGATAGGGAATAATGCAAGCAAGAGAAGATAAAGCACGCCCTTATTTCCTTGAGCTAGCATCCACAAGCCAGCAATGATACGTCCATCTAAAAATGAAGAGGCGGAGACTTGTGCTTCTCTATATGCAAGATTGCAAACCTATATAATTGAGTCGCAAGCCTACGATTGTCTGCCGACCATAGCCATGGCAGAGTGTATCAATGAAGATGTCCAACAAGAAGAAATTGTGGAGGATATCATCCAGCTCGCACCTGCAGCCTTGGATGATACACCACCTAAAGTTAGAGATCCAACTGAGAATATTAACCTTGGAACTATCGCTGAGCCAATGGAGGTGGCTGTCAGTACCTTTCTAGAACCTAAAGAAAGAAAGAGGCTTGTTGACCTCTTATTCGAGTATAAAGACTGTTTTGCAAAAAAAATTGAAGATATGCCAGGGCTTTCACTAGAGCTAGTTATCCATAAGTTTCCAATCGCAGGGGGAAGAGAGCCAGTCTAGCAGCATATGAGGATGATGAATCCGGATACAGCAACACTTGTCAAGGAAGAAATCGAGAAGATGTTGAAGTCTGGAGTCATCCAAGTGGCTAAATACACAGAGTGGATATCAAACATAGTCCCAATACGAAAGAAGAATGAGAAAATTAGGGTATACGTAGACTACAGAGACCTAAACCAAGCTACTCCGAAGGATGCTTACCCAATATCGGTCGCTGTTCTGCTTATTGATGCAGTTGCGATACATGAGATGCTTACGTTTATGGATGGCACAACGAGATATCATCAAATCTCAGTCGCTGAGGAAGATAGACACAAAACTGCATTTAATGCCCAGGGGTGTTGGGAATGTTCAAATACATCAATATGTCATTCGGGTTGAAGAACGCAAGGGTAACATATCAGCGAGTAATGCATTATATATTCCATGACCTAGCAGGTGATACAATGGAGGTCTACATTGATAATGTTGTAGTCAAAATCAAAGCAGAGATCAAACCATCTGGAAGATTTTAGGCAAATATTCATGCGAATGAGAAAGCATCAGCTTAAAATGAATCATGCCAAGTGCGTTTTCGAGGTACAGGAGGAAGACTTCCTTTGTTTCTTGGCATATCAACGAGGAATAGAGGTCCTGGATGATAAGAAGGAAGTGGTGCTTAAATCTCCCCCTCCAAAGAACAAGCGTGAGCTTCAGTAGTTACTGGGGAAAATCAACTTCTTAAGGAGGTTCATTGCAAACGTTACAGGAAAGAACAAACCCTTTGCACTTTTACTTAAATTACAGGGCAAGAAGGAGTTTGTATGGGAACCAGTTCACCAAGAAGCGTTTAACATGATCAAGCAATACCTAGTTAACCCACCGATCTTGGTACCACTGCGGAAAGGTGTGCCACTGAAGCTCTACATTTCAGCGACAGAATTCACTATAGGTAGTTTATTGGCACAAGAAGATGAGGCGAAGGCAGAAAGAGAAATATTCTACTTAAGCAGAACCCACACACATTGCGAGAGTAGATATACGTCGATGGAAAAATTATGTCTTGCTCTCTATTTCTCTGGCTATAAATTAAGGCATTATATGTTGTCCTTCACGACATGCGTCATCGCATAGAGAGACCTGGTTCGATATATGTTAGCCCGACCTACACTTCGATGACGGATAAGGAAGTGGATTCTCGCGTTGTCCGAGTTTTTATTACAATACGTCTCGCATAAGACAGTCAATGGCCAAGCAGTGGCCGATTTCCTCACACATTACCCTATGGCGGAAAACTCAGAGCATAAGGAGTTAGAATTATCACACTTCTCGTTGGATCCTTGGAAACTCTACTTCGATGGATCCAGCACGAGTGCTTCCGCAGGAGAAGGGATATCGTTGGTCAACCCGCAAGGTGAAACATTTACCTATTCCTTCTGTCTCGATTACAATTGTTCCAATAATGCAGCAGAATACGAAGCCTTAATCATTAAAGTAGAAATTTTATGGGACCTGGGTGCTACGAACATACAAGTTTGGGGAGACTTGCTGCTTGTGATTAGACAGCTTTAAGCCACGTTCAAAATAGGTCTAATCCTCGAGCCATACGTGAAAAGGGCTAGTGAGTTATTGGAATTATTCACAAAGGTGACCCTTGACTCATATCCCATGAGGAGAGAAATTTGCAATGAATGAGTTAGCTCAACTTGCTACAGAAATAGAGCTGGTCGATGATTTACATGAACGCTTAATGAAGGTAGAAGTTCGTACGCTTCCTTCCTTCATGACTAGAAAGGAAGAAAAAGATGAATGGTACGTCGCAGCTCTGGGAACCATCGATGATGATTGGAGGTAGCCGATTATCACATATTTAAATAATCCTAGCTCTATGGTAAACAAGAGGATCAGGTACTTTGCTCCAAATTACATTCTCCGGGGCGATGAACTGTTCAGACGTGGCGACGAGGGAATGGACTTGGTTTGTGTCTTCGGGACCGACGCTAAGCGATTACTACATGAAGTACATCTCGGGGTCTTTGGAGCTCACCAATCTAGCCTAAAAATGAGATGGCTCTTGCGAAGACACGGATATTTTTGGCCTTCAATGTTAAAAGATTGTATCACTTTTGCAAAAAGGTGCGAGGATTTTCAGGCTCATGGACCAGTCAACCATATCTCAAACATTCCTATGCAGCCAATTATTAAGCAGTGGCCAACACGAGGATGGGCATTTGATCTGATCGGTTTAATACATCCTCATTCTTCCATGCAGCACAAGTTCATCATTGTTGCTACATATTTCTTCACCAAGTGGGTAGAAGCGAGGTCTTTGAAGGTGGCCTCTGCCGCCATGGTTAGGTAGTTCCTATATGAGGATATCATTTGCCAATCTGAAATTCCAGAGTGCTTTGTTTCCGATCAGGGCACTGCATTCATGTTCGAAGAGGTAGAAGAATTAATGACGAACTTTGGGATCAAGTATTTGCATTCTTCACCATATTCTGCACAGTCTAACGGTCAGGCTGAAGCAAGCAACAAATTAATCCTCCACATCCTTAAGCGCATGCTCGCAAGCAATCCAAGACTGTGGCATAAAGAGTTGTTCAGCACTCTGTGGGTATACCGTACTTCCAAACGTAGTCCCACAGGGACTACTTCATATGCGTTGATGTTTGGACATAGTGCCGTTTTTCCATTAGAGATCAATGTTCAGTCACTACGGATCATGGATCAACATCAGTTGATTGGCGAGGATTATGTACAAGCGATGTGGCAAGAGTTGGAAGATTTGGACGACAAGCGTGTCAATGCCTTGACTAACCTACGCGTAGAGAAACATAAAGTATCTTGCTTCTACGATCGATGTACACGTGGACTTAGCTTTGCAAAAGGAGAGCTGGTTTGGAAAACAGTATTGTCTTTGGGAGAAAAGCAAGAAGGACATGGTAAATGGTCTACGAAGTAGGAAGGACCCTTCATCATCGACAAAATTTTATGCAAGGGAGCTTTCCAGCTACGCGACGTCGACGGTGAAGTGTATCGTAACCCAATCAATGGTCGATTTTTAAAGAAGTACCGACAATCAGTTTGGGAATACGAGGCATAAGAAAGATCAACAACTTAGTTTTGCATTCATCCGCAGCCTACAACAGAGGCTTGCTCTTCATGTAAAACTAGGGGGTCAATCAGTATGTTCAAAGCCAATTCATGTGGCCAAAATACAAAATATTACAAACTAGGTGATTAAGGCCATGAGCCATAAAACATAAATTAAGCTAAGCATAAGTTTATAAAAAATAAAATATAGAGCCCAAATGTGGGGCTTGGTAAAAAAAATCTTTAAAACTTCACAACGGAGCTGTCGAGAGCTCGCAGACTAGTCTTTACTTGGAGGTACCGGGCCTGTGCAGTGGCCCAAGCTCTTTCAACATCTGCAGCTGCAGCGCGAATTTGCTTAACACTTTCGGAAAGAATCTTCCTGGCATTAAGAAGAGCAATAGCAGCTTGCTCCTTTCCGAAAAACTCCTCCTCTTTTTCACGCAGCTTAGCCTGAAGATTTGCAATATCTGCACGAATGGACAGAATGTCTACCCATTCACCTTCGTAGCTCTTCCATATCGTTGTAATTTTCTCTAAGTCACGTTTCCACCTGCGGTTATGATCTACGCGACGAAAAATAGCTTTGTTACGCTCATGAGTTGCCAAGACTATAGTGTCGTAAAGGCTGGGGAGTTCTCGCAACATTTCCTCCATTTGGTCCAGAATAGCATAATCTACTCCTTCCACAGCATGGCGAGCCGTTTGAAGATGGACGGCTAGCTTTTAACGAACGGACTCATTCTCAAAATTCAGAGTCCATAGATCATGAAGGTAGGCAATGGCAAGTTGAACCTCTGGAGGATCCTTTTTTTCAGAAAGAGCCAAATTCTTGTAGATTTGCACCGCCTTTCGCAAAGTCCTGGTAATTCCCTCGCTACACCTGTAAGAGCCGGGAGGGCTGGAATTATAGACTGTGGGACAACAGTCTCGTTGCAGCCACATATGACATTAGAAAATTCTCCAAGCCTCCGTTGACCCTCGGTAAGAGATAACTCCTCAGTTCTGGATCCTTCTGTAAGAAAATTTATACTTAAGGAGGAGTTACATGATGCTCAGAGGACTTACACAATAGGAACCTACACGAGTAAAGTTAGAATATACCTGAGATAGATGAGGGGGAGATTGGTCATCATACAAGGCAATGTTGATGTAGGGAAGAGAAGGCACTTCAATTGCGAACTATGAAGGATAAGTAGAGGTTAAAACCTGTTGAAAAATAAGCATACCAGATTTAGCAATTCAAGAGAAGTGCAATACGGTAGACTCTACGTTGCTAGTCTCAGCGGCCAGAATGATGGATGGAGCATCCAGAACACAGGGTTGTTCCCTACTTGTATGCGCGGGAGTCACATCCACAGCAGCAGGAGCAAGTACCTTTGCCTCTCGAACAGTTTCCTGGGATCGCATAACAAAAAAAATAGTGGTTAGAAAAGAATGAGTATTCCAGGAAAGATAAAATCAGAACAGATACCTCAGCAGCAGAAGAAATCTGTACAGCAGTAGTGTCAGAAACCTCAATACCTCCTTCAAGCTCAGCACCCTGTTTCAGAGGCTCTTCATCAACCGTAGTGGTAGCTACCCCTTCCATAGTAGTGGTCACAACAATGAAAATTAATCGATTAAAAGGTTTATCATAGACCTGCTCGAGAAGTTCCCTGCACTGAGTTTCTTCGTTTGTAGCATCAAAAGGACCTACATCCAAAGGTTTAGAAAGTGGGGGTTCCCCAGATGCACTCACAACACTAGAAGAGGACTCAGGAGTAGTGAATGGTTGTGCATACTTGCCCTTGGTCCGCTCAGCGTGAAAGAGTAAAGCTTTCCCTGAAGGCTCACTGTCAGGTATTAGCTCAATAGAGGGATAGTTATCACTTAGTTCATCTTCCAATAGCCTCCCGTGATCCTTGACAACATGGCGATGGGAGCAGTGATTCTGCACCATAAAAGAGCAGGGTTGAAGTCAGAAGATAGAAGATGTTAAAAAGAAAAGAGTTAAGAATCTTGGGACAAGTAGAAACCATACCAGTGGAACCTCCTTGTTGGAATCTTCATCCTCATAGTCCCATGCTTCAACGGCTTCCTTTTTCTTTTTCTTGGTAGCAGCCATCTTCTCAGCATTCTTCGTAGCAGGGGAAGCAGCAGCGAAGCTCGTACCCATAAGCTTATTACACTTTGAGACAGAAGGGGGAGAAACACTAATCTCTCGCTGCTTCCTTTTCTAGCCCACCTCCTTTTGGAAATTAGGGCCTACAACCTTCATATACACCATTCTCTTGAAATAATCAAGAAAATATGCTGGAAAAATGGTGCGAAAGAAAGACTTCAAATTTGGACCACACCCAAATATTACCATAAAGGTGCATGTTCCACTCATGATATTCTTCAACAGCAGAATAAGTTACACAGAGGGAGTGCCAAGGTAACTTGGAAGTTTCCAGCAGGGGAAAGGTTGGAGTGGCAAGAGCTTGAAGGATCGGTGCAGGGGAGACCTGGCTTACACTCGAGTTGACGGGCAAAGTGGTTGGGTGCATATAGCTCAATCCATAAAACTGCATCAGGGACAATAATGTCTGCACAAGTGATGCACTGGGCAAAGAGCTTCCACGCAGCAGGGGTTTGACGGAGGGTCACTGCGAATCCAGTAGATAATTTGGCAGGAAATCTTCTCGTTACTACGAATTCGGCGATATACTTGGGAAATAACTTCTAACCCCAGAGATAGTTGAAGCACTGTGAGTAGCTCAAATGTTCCATTTCCCCAGCGAAAGCCAAGGACTTCCCTAAAACCTCCTCAGAGGTAAATTCCTTGTGGTGTGGGCTACAAAATTTAGGGAAGTAAACCTGTAACCACAAAGACAGAATCCAACTGGCCCTGCAAATTTTAACTTGAATGGGTTTAATGAAATCTACCTAAGCCCACGGTACAGAACACCCAATGTGGGTTACGCAAGGCCAAGGCAGTGGCCATTATACAGCGCCTCAGCCGCCTTAGTGAAGGTTTTGGCAATCCGGTCCGCAGCAACACAAAATAAGTAGTGACAGAGCCAGAATTCTAAAAAGGCAATACCACCATAGGCGTTTTTCACTCGTTGATCGTCAGAGGCAGGAGTAGCTTGGAATTCCTCCATATTGTAGTGTTTGCGCCAATTGGAATAGGCAGTACTAATAGTCGAGCGAGCAGGATCTGTAGAAAAGGGGAAGGATTCGCTATCTAAAACACTGGGAAGAAAATGCCCATCTGCAGTGGGCAAGCCGATAATAGTGACAATGTCAAGGAGAGTAATCCCTAAATGCCTAAATGGGAGGACAAAACTATTACTACTGGTCTTCCAATAGCACAAGGCAGCAACGGCAGTAGCACGATTCCCACATTGGGGAAGATGGATACATAAATCCAAAGCATGTGAGATACCAACTTGTTGTCAAAGCTTCTCGTCCAGTGACTTTCGCTCTTTGTACCATTGAAGCTCTTCGTCTCGAGTACTGGGTCATTTCCCCAATTTCACGTCAAGCTCCTTTTGATCCCACTGGAGAGAAGCAACGGCTTTACCTCGTGTGACTAACGGAGGAAGATGCACAGCCAAATCAAGGATGGGAGAGGCCTTCGTTGTTATTAGTAGTCGAACCCAGTATAACCTCATCCCCCTCTGTCAGGTCGACCCATGAATAGGGAGTATCTTGATCTCGATGAAGGCGTTGGTCCATATGGTTCTAGAAGGTTTCTACATCCTTCTCGAAAATGTTTGGACAGAACTTTTGATAAGGAGCCATTTGCAAGAAGAAGGATGAAAATCGTAGTTCAGAGAGTAATTCAAAATTCAAAATCATGGATTAAGGAAGCTTCAGAGAGAAAGTGAAAAGGGAAAAGCGACTGAAGAGGCTTAAAAAGGTTGAAAATAGACGGCGCGATTTTGAAGGAAAACACTTGAATAGCCTAGTGCGAGGCTATTTCAAAACCGCTGACTAAAAAATGACACATCACATCAAGACCCTTTCGATTGTCCACGGGTTAATCTCGAGGTCTGGGGGGCAATGTTTGGGCCTAAAATAAACTTAACGTTTAGTCTAATACTTTTGGGACCCCGGAGATAAAATGGGCCAGCCACGTGTGGCTTGATTAGAGCTGCGAATCTGTAAATGATATCTATGTGATTCCTAGATAATCTAGAGGAATCTAAGGGCAGGATATTATTCCTAATCAATAAATGTTACATTGTCAAGCGAGGAGGATCATAGTACTTATATCTATAAATAGGCGAAGCGAAACAAATTTGCGGACCTCTACACTCATACACAATTTGTGCACCAACAAATCTTACTCCACTGCGAGTAGACAATCAGCGAACAGCAAGCTCAAGATCTAGGCCACCCGACAGAGCGTGGGGATTCGAAAGTTCACTCAAGCTAACCAACCGGCAACAGGGAATTCAGGATCTAGGTCACCCGACAAAGCGTGGAGATTCTTAAGATCTATGAAGTCACGCTATTCGGTGTTCTCAACACTACGTCCTTATGATTGCTCTGTTTTATACTTGTCCAAGGGTGTAAAGTATCGATTCTTTGTGGCTCGGCAGAGAGACACGAAGCTTACGTGTATCAAGACAAGTAGGACTCAACGAGCGAGGTTGGTGCTCTCTTCGCTCCAATCACTTGACAAGAAGCAGAGACTACGCGGCGCACTACACAACAATATTTTGCCCTCGGCAGTAGCACACCTCGCACACAGCACAACAACAACCGCGGATACAAAAAGAGATAGTTTGCAATCACTTCATTCGCAGCAATCTAACCAGAGAAAATTCGAAGCCAAACACAATCTCTTGTCTCTTGATTTATATCAAGTAATCAGACTGTTAAGTAATTCATCTAATTTTGAGTGTTCATTTGACCGTTTAAATGTTAAAAACTTAAAACCGATGACCAATTTCAAGTGTGGTTGCATCACTTGAATGCATGTAATTAAGGTTAACAATAATGCGCGCTTTGATGATGCAGTTATGTTCTGATATAGTTCTTATAATAGTTGTTTATCTTATGGTTTTCATGTAGATCACCACCACTATAAAATGATCCTATCCTTATCGTTAGAGAAAATAGTACGGGGGGGAAAAAGGGCATATACTTGCCCGATGAACCGCTAATTATTCAAGTTATAATGTTTATCACATGAAAATAATTCCCTAGTACAATTATAGATCGAGCAGTATCATGCATTCACTGAATGTGATCAAGGAAGGACGACCTCGATTCATTGTACCTTCACAGTGGACACAATTCATATATTAATCATGTCCGATTATGTTTAAGCAGGGAACATATCGGATCTAATAGTATGGATTATAAACAAAATTAAGGCTGCCAATTAGTGCCAATTGAACTCAGCTACTAGTTATTTTAGTAGTAGAATTTGGCTTTCGTCCAATAACTAAAAACTCAAGGTGACCAAAGTCACATAAAGATCTTGGCAACCTCTAGTCAGAAGAACCTCTTATTATTATAATGCATTAGGTATTGTTTTCAGAGTGGAGAACATGATAAAAGTTAAAGAAAAGTATGAGAAAGAGTGTTATATCTTAATCAGAGCATGCATTTCATTATCACAATATTGTGTATTTGAGTTTTTTAATTAATCTTGATGACCTTATATGATACTGTACCATGCATCAATCATATATAGTACGTACTGTACCATCATATATACATATACACCGAATCTTGTACTGAAATTAGAGGACTACCTAGGTTCATGTAATCATGTATGTACTTTTTCCAAAAATCTAGAGACAGTACACATGTTGACTACGTTATATGCCAGATTGTGTTACAGAGGCATAGATTTGGATCAAAGCAGTCGATGCTTGTTTGTTCTTCATGTCATAATTCACTAATATATAGATACATACAGAGATCGGTAATGCTTGTATATATGTTGGTTCGTATATAGAAAAGAAAAGGAAATCAACAATCTACAAACTAAGATTTGGTGTACGCAGATCTCAGACATTTTTCCCAGAGGCAATGTAGCCCTGTTTGTTAACGGCAGATCGAGCATTTGTAATAAATGGGTATATATGATGGCTGTTTCTGCGTCGTACAGGATTGATGTGTACGTAATTACTACCAAGTATACGTACTATGTATCTGATGATTATTCCAGTGTCCATCGCTAGCTTAAAGTAGGGTGTCTGTGCGAAACTTTCCTCTGTACATTTGCCATGCTTGTTGTATTCATGTTCCCAAAATTGTATAAGCCAAGCTTGGCCAGGACGTTTTTAACCTTGCATGCTTTCCCGTGCTGCCCCTGATGGCCTTTATGCTGCACAAGATAGGTAACTAATTCAATAGTGTACATGCATGTAACTGATAAACTGATCAAGTGATCCGATAGAATCCAAAAGTTGTATATTAGATAAAAAATAATAATACTTACCGTGAGGATTACAGGCCGTGTCCGATAGAACTCTCTGGGAACTTCTAACTTGTGATCCTAACTTAAGAAAATTTGAATGCACCCTAAAATTAAGCAGCTCATTTACTCTTAAGCACTTCATTTACTCTTTAGTCTTTTGACAAGTATCAGCATCTGGTTAGTTAGTTAATTTGGTCAAATTTTATGGTAGTTGATTGAGTTTATTACAAACTCAGCCCATGTGATCATATTTTCTCTCAGTTTTGGAAGGCAACACGGTACTGGGTAATACCCGAGCATGGTTCCTGAAAGACTCAAAGCAGCCATTGCACCTTCTGCAAACATTATAAATGGTTGATTATCACTCCATCATTCTAAATCAGAGTTCAATTGATGTTCACAAGAAAGAAGATAACTTCTAGTACCTTCAAAGGCGGAGGGAAGGGGGGGCGAGCGGGGGCAGTGGCCCCCACTCAGTTTTCAAAAATGGGCGCCTGAGTATCTATTTTGAAAAATTTTGCATACCACTTTGGAGTTTGCCCCCAGTCGATCAGTCTTCATCACGTCCTCCTCCGCATGACCGCATCCCACTTTCTATTCTACATATATATATTTTTATATCATACATGCATATCTTGGACAGTTGATATAATAATAGGTTGGGTATGGGATAATGGGACTATAATTGGATGGGGATAATGGGACTATAATTGGATGAGCCCAATGCAAAACCGGTACCCTTTATCCTCATTTCTTTATTTGATCGTCCCCAATTCCCCATCTGGCAATCTCCCCGAGATCCCCAGAAGTCCACCACAGTCCTCCCGCCGTCGCTGAAATCTACTCGATCTTGGATTCTTACAGGTTTGTTCTTCTTCTTCTTTTCTTCTTCTTCTCAGTTCTTCTTCTTCTTCTTCTTCTTAGATCGATGAATTGCTGATAAACAAATACAATTGCAGGTTGTGGACTTGTGGGAGATGGAGAAATATTTCAAACGTACATTTGCAGAGCTATCTTCAGCCCCTGTTCAGAATGAAAGATCAAAACAGAGCCGTGTAGAGATTAACTTGGGTGAGCTTCCTTCTGATCCTGGTTTAAGGTTGAAAATTTCAGAGTATCATCCTGATGTTAGGGATAAGGTTAGGAGAGAGTATCTGTTAAGAGGTCCTTGTCAGCCTTCAAATCATGTGTTCGTCCAAACACAATGTGGATCGGGGTTACGAAGATTTGGTGTAGACTGGTTTGTTGAATTTTCAAATTGGATAGAATATATTATATCTAAAGATGCTGCATTTTGTTTATGCTGCTATTTGTTCAAACCTAATGTTGGTGAGCAAGGAGGAGGTGATTGTTTCAGTGGTATTGGCTTCCGAAACTTTAAAAAGAAAGATAGGTTGTATCTTCATGTAGGGAAGACGCACAGTAGTGTTCACAATCAAGCTGTGCGAAAATGTGAAGATTTGATGAATGAAAACCAGCATATCAGAAATATTATCAATCAGAATGCAAATCAAGGTCGAGCATATTATCGAATTCGACTAGAAGCATCAATTGATTGCATTCGCTTTCTCTTAAGACAATGCCTTGCCTTTCGTGGTCATGACGAGTCAGAGAACTCAAGCAATCAAGGTAACTTTCTTGAGCTTTTACAGTTTCTTTCTGATCATAATGCTGAAGTGAGAGCGGTTGCATTGAAGAACGCTCCTGAAAATCTTAAATTGACATCGCCTACAATTCAAAAGGAGATAGTATATGCTTCTGCTGCTGTAACTACTGCTGCTATTATTAGAGATATTGGTGATGCATGTTTCTCTATTTTAGTTGATGAGTCCAGAGATGTATCTGTAAAGGAGCAGATGGCTGTCCTTGTTCGTTATGTGGATAAAAATGGCTGTGTAATTGAGTCTTTCATAGGCATTGAACGTGTTGGGAGTACTACTGCTATGTCACTTAAGAAAGCTATAGATGAGCTATTTTCTAGACATAAATTAAGCATCTCTAGGCTACGTGGTCAAGGCTATGATGGGGCAAGTAATATGAGTGGAGAACTTAATGGTTTGAAGACACTTATTTTGAAAGAGAACTCAAGTGCTTATTATGTTCATTTTTTTGCACATCAACTTCAATTAGCTCTTGTCGGTGTAGCCAAAAAGCATGATATTGTTGGTGCATTCTTTACATCTGTGGCTAGTGTTGTAAACATTGTTGGGGCATCTTCTAAACGTCGGGACATTCTTCGAGCAAAGCAATCTCAAAAGGTCGTTGAGGCACTTAAAATTGGAGAACTTACAAGTGGACAAGGGCTCAATCAAGAAATTGAAATCAAGCGTTCATGTGACACGCGTTGGAGCTCACACTATGGTACTCTTATCAACTTTGTTGTCATGTTTTCTTCTATCATTGATGTGTTAGATGAAATATCATATGACCAAGTGAGTTCTGATCAAAAGCATCAAGCATATATTGCTTTGAAGTTGCTGCAATCATTTGATTTCATATTCAGTTTGCATTTGATGAGAATTATACTTGGAATCACTCATGAGCTGTCTCAAGCTTTACAAAAAGATGACCAGGACATAGTGAACGCTATGGATTTAGTGAAAGTGTGCAAGAGAAAATTACAAACTATGAGGGAGAATGGATGGCCTTCTTTGCTGGAAGAAGTTGTTCTCTTTTGTGGAAAAGAGAATATCAGTGTTCCAAACATGGATGCTCAATACATATGTCCAGGAAAATCATTGCGTAGAGCTCCAGAAATGACAAATATGCATTACTACCGCTTTGACTGCTTTTGTGCTGTGATAGATTTCCAACTTCAAGAGCTAGACAACCGGTTCAATGAGGCTAGTACTGAGCTTCTCCTTTGTTTAGCATGTCTCAGTCCTAATTACTCATTTGCTGCCTATAACAAGCAAAGTTTGATGCGTCTTGCTGAGCTTTATCCTCAAGATTTTTCTACATCAGAGTTGCTATTGCTGGACAGTCAATTAGAGACATATGTTGATGATATGCGGTCCAATGACAAGTTTCAAGAATTGCAAGGGATTGCTGATCTTGCAAAGAAATTAGTTGAGACAAGAAAGCATAAGACATATCCTTATGTTTATTTATTGATCACTTTGGCGCTTGTACTTCCTGTTGCAACGGCATCTGTTGAAAGAGCTTTCTCTGCCATGAATATCATAAAGAATCGAACTCGCAATCGGATGGGAGATCAATGGATGAATGACACCTTAGTTGTGTATCTTGAGAAAGATATATTCAATTCCATAGACAATGAGACTATTATTCAGCGATTTCAAAAGATGGGTCCTCGCAGAGGAAAATTATAGTTGTTGAAGCACTTTACTTTCTAGTTATGTGCTCTTTTTATGCTTCGTGCTAGCTCTCTGTTTTGTTTATCTTTTGTGCGATGGAAGATTATTTTTCCAAGTTGTAGAGCTGAGCATGATAGCTTTTGTTGTATGATACTGGTGGTTTGGTGGAATTAAATTTGTTCATGGCTTAGATAGAAGAAACTCTGTTCATTGTGTTGTATGATGGAGCTCCTCCTTCCCCTTAGCTCAGGTGCTCTGTTTTTCTGGGTTACTGCATGAATGTCAAAAAAAAAAAGACAATAGAAACTTGCCCCCATTGACATATTTTCCTCCCTCCGCCACTGAGTACCTTCATCTGTAAACTCAATAAAAGCAAACCGAAGAACAGAATTAGGATCACCGCAGACACAAAAATCCACAACCTTATAGGAAGCAAACACAAAAATCCACTATTATAGTATCATCTCTACCGAACAAAAGCATCTTAGGAAAGTATAAACACCGTTTACCTGACCGCAATTAATAAAGAGAGCAGCTAGGTTCTCTTCAGTACTTGACATCGAAGAAAAGAGAGTCTGCATTCATTTGCCCATAAGAAGCAACCGGATTCTCTTTAGAGCAGTAGCCTCTACAGTTATGAATAAGCACACAGATCCTTCATATGATTCAAACGGCTGCGATGTAGGTTAGATCGAAATGGTTAAAGCGATAGAGAGGGATGAAATGACCAAGAGAGGACTGGGCTTTTTGGTCGCCGGCGCGAACTCATTGAAGTTGGCCGATGGCGGAGACAAGGTGGGTGGTTAGGTGAGTGGTGTAATCCACTACAGTAACTTCATTGTAAACTCAGTCAGCATAATAAAATGTTGAAATTTTTTACCATTAATCTTGCGACACGTGTCCATTTTTAAAAATTAACCCTGAGATGCTTAGATTCTGGGTGCACAGCAGCTTGATCCATTAGACCTTCCCTTTTATAGGGCGTGTATATTGTTTTTTGCAGGAACAGAGAAGTAGATGAAACTCGTTGCGAACTCTCTATACACATAGAACTAATCATGCATAATTCTGGAGTGACTGACATGCACATATAGACATGGGAGAACTTTGATATGGTTGCACAGTCATTGACATAGATATATAAATATGGTTACTCAGCAACCATCTCAAACCCATCAGGCGTGGCTCACCTATCTTAATTTGTTGTTAAGTAGGTAGCCTTGCTTTTCTTGCTTATAATTTCTAGCCTACTTCAAATGTGGCTCTGTTACATCACATATATGCAGTACTACAACTATATTCCCAAGTTAATTAGGACTAATTAATTCTTCTTAAGTTGCATGGATGTAGAAGCACGAGGAGTAGTGAAGATGGAGGCAACAGTGTTGGCCAATCCTATCACTATCCCCATCGTCACTTGACCCCTCTTCGGAATAGGCCCCCCCCCCGCCGCAGGTAACCGCGGTGCAAAATCTCCTCCGCCACTCATCCTAGTAGTTCTCCCGGCGGAAACGGCACTCGTTCTGGAATTCTCCGTCCGTGTACGTTGTAAGTGTTTGAGATCGATCAAAGTTAATTAGAACTTGTTTGCGATATCTGTTGCTCCTATCCAAAAGCTCAGAGCTTTCTTTTATAGTGCGCTAGTTCGATCCTCTCCGTGTTGATGTAAGCATATAAAAATGGAGATCGATGAGTTTAATTATGTATGGGGGCTCTACGAGAAAAGAAGGTGCATATCGTTCACATTGGTCAACTTTCAAAAGAATTGGGGAAAAATAACGAGATTGATTAATCTGTCACGTCTAATCTTTGGCCTCAATTCATGTGATTTCTCTGTAAACTTTGCACGCTGTGTGTCCCTACCTTAGTGCATATATCTGAAATAATATTAGTATGGCATGGCTTTTATTTTCTGAGAGGGAAGACCAGGAATAAAGTTAAAGAAGAATAACAGGGTGAGATCTACTTAATTAAGCATTTAATTATCTCAATATCTTCTTTAAATTATTCAACTAACATATGCATGCCCTTCACTGAAACTTGTATACTACGAATTAGCTTCATGTACCAAGATTTATAATGATAATTATCTTTAATGAAGATCGGAGGCTCATAATATACTAAATTACAAAGTGGGATTGGGATATTAGAGATTATTGGTTTGATGCATGATCGATACTGTTCTTCGTATATAGGAGATCGATTCACTTATGTACAGCCATGTTCCGATGGTGCATATATATGAAGTACTTCTTAAGCATCAAAGACAAAATGTACATATATGTGAGTTTACTTACAAATGTCTAATTTGTTATGAAATGAAATGTATATGAAGTTTGGTAATTTCCAACCAAACATAATGCAAATCACGATTTGTAACTAGTCTATTCTGGCACTGTTCCGCCCAGTCATGCAGTTGAAGACCAATTAACAGAGCAGGTGAAAATTTATAAAATATAAAGTCTGGTTGTTGAGTAAATTAACTAATTATGTTAATATATAGGAAATGAGTAATTACTACGTAAAATGATTATGAATTCTTTTCTTTGAAGCAGCTAGGCTTCTGTTCTAGCTAAACTAAAGATTGAGAGCTATTGAAGTATAAATCATGATCCCATCGAAAAAGTGCACAAAGGAGAAATATAGAAAGGAATCCCATTTCATATTCGATTCAAATTAAAGTTCTACAATGTACAAACTCTTAGATCCATTACATATGAAGCTCAAATCTTTTCCCAACAAAAAAAAGAAGGAAAATTGATCCACATAGAGGCCAGAACAGCTCTGCAGCACTACTAAATACTTGATCGATAAGTAGTAATTAAGCTTATGATGAATTAGTAGAACGCTGCTGCTTCTTGTAAATTGATGGACGACGTTGAGGAGTAGTAAAGATGGAAGCAACTGAGTTAGCCAATCCCACAACTATCCCCATCTTCACTTGACCCCTCTTGGGAATCGGACGCCTCGCCGGAAACCGCCTCGAGTAGCCACTTCCGTTCATCATAACTCTTCCACTAGTGGCCGTGGACCTCTCCATCTCTGTTATGTAACTTCTCTAAAAACTCTAATGCTTTGTGAGCTAGTAGTGTTTGTGTTGGGAGCTAGGAGCTTATACAACTTCGGTTTTGCTTTGATGCTCTCAACAAAAGCTCAAGGTTTTCTTTATATAGCAGTGTGCCACAAGGTGTGGAAGCCTGAGGTGTCCATGGATGTGGGACAATAGTTAAGTGCTGGATATTATTAAAGTTCGTGATGCATTATAGTATGGCTGGCTGCTGCAGATGCTTCACATGTTTTTTTTGGGTTTGGTTGGGAGGAAAGAGATGGGATACTACAACAACCACAGACACGATGCCACAAAATTGTTTGATTCCTTTGTCCTATATACCACATTCATCCCCTCGATTTGCTAAAAGGAAAAGAAAAGTAAAACTCCAATCAGTCACTATAATTGTTGCCGATTCATATGATTCATATATATCTCATCGAGTCACGAGTTTAATTTGTTAAAAAATTTAGCCACACATGTACCTAGCTATCAGGGTTCTTATATATGTTCAAATATTCTAATACTAATATAATTAGCTAATAACTTCTAATGTTTTGAGTTATTAGCTCAAGGTTACACGTGAGGATTTTAGTTAGTAGAGCTCAGCTTCAGTCTCAACTTTCACTCTTGAAGTTTCTTTTGCTTTATTCAGGTCAAGTTCATTAATAAAATTTCTTATTTCACTCAAACATTATGTCTTCTCACTGAATCTCCACAATGTAAAGTATTCCTATGAAATTGACAAGTTTCAGATACAGGTGAACAGGTTCAAAGTGAATCCATTGGTATTTACACATAAAATAGGTGAGACCCGCTTTTGTAAAAAATAGGTCTCGCCCATTTTGTGTGTCCGTTCACAGGAGTACCTCCTGAGCTTTGTATTTTATTTTTCCAAGATGAGGTAACACGGAAAAAGAAGATTGATGTGACCATGCGAAATGGATTGATTGCTGCATCAGCACATGTGATGATCTCTGAGACCCAATGGAATATTGTCATTTGTGGGCAATTGTGATGGGCTGGTCCTGCAACAGTAAACAAAACCAAATTAAGAGAATGACTTCTCTAGATTGATTCGACTCCAAGCTGCAAGCCTACGGCCCACATTTCAACTTTATACTTGTCTTGCTCGACTTATTTCGGATGCTCTTCAAGTAGGCAGAGACTGCTTGTGAATATAGGCAACTAGCTCTACGTCATGCTGTTCAAACGCCGAAGTAAGCTGAGCAGAAGCTGTTCATCCTAAAGAGTCCAAACCACTACACAGTAACAAACCTCAGTGAGAACTTAAAGGCGTCAGTTCATGGTGAATTGTGGCCTCCAAAATGCCTCCTGCTTTCAGAATATCCCAAATAAAGTTGGCAGCACTAGTGAGAGTAGTGAGCTGCTTTCCCCAAAGGCAGAAATGGGATATTGTGTACCTCCAAAATATATAGTATCAGTCACAGAAATTCAAACACCAATCTTCAAAACAATGATGGATTGATATAATGTTGCCAGAGGAGGTCGAACAATAGTGTTGCGGCTAAAGGGTAAAGCCCTTTTTTCTAGTAGTGTATTGTGGATAAGTAAGCAGGGACAGTAGTGACTTGATAAGTTGATGTAGATGTTGATATCAGTCAGATATAGCCTATAAGCTAGGAATAGATGCATCACGACTCATAAACAATCCGGCGAAGGCGTATGAATGAAGTTAATTCTCCTTCCATTACAGCATCCGCAGCGGCCGGCCGGACGCTCGAATAGATAGAGGGTCTTGCTGAGAACTGTTCGATCATATCCGTTTCTGCGACGCACTGGCGAGCAGGAGGGGAGGCGAGACCAAGCAGTCAACGGCTCGATCAGCTGGTGGAGCCCACTAGCATGTGGGTGACGCCAGCTGACGTTTTTTTTCTTCTGTTTTTTACTGGCTTGTGCCAGTAAAAGATAAAAAAAAAAAATGTACGCACCAATCATGTAACGACACGTGGCTTACAGAACAGAAAAAAAAATCCAAATTTGATCCAACGGCTGATATTCAAACATAACGGCTACTTTTTTTCCAGAACGGATGTAAACGAGAATACCCAAAAATTTTACAAATAAACCCTAAAAATTACAAAAAAATCCCCAAAAATTGCATAACGCCCCATAATATTTTCCTATAAATACTACACCATTTATTTCATAACTCACACTAATTTGTGCACAACAAATTTCACATCTCTTCTCCATCTCTACTCTCATTTTTTTGAGCATTTTTTTCGAAAAAATGGCCATCCATTGGCTTATTTCCGAAGATTTACAAATGTGCATCTCTTTCGCACGTCATAGTATTGATGAATTCAACGGCAACAAACAAAGGAAGGATAAATTGTGGGAGAAAATTCATGTAGATTACATGCAAAATTGGGTGCCATCGGAAGGAGAAACACCTCTAGAGGAGCCTAGGTCTCAAATTGCGCTTGCGTCTCACTACAATAAATTCAAGATACCATTGAAAAAATAAGGTCAATGTTTGCAAGACGCAAGTAAGCGTAGAGCTAGCGGCACTTCTCACATGGATAAGGTAACTCCTTATACTCATCATCTCATTTTTATTTAATTTCTACTATGCAATTAATTTTTTAATTAACTTTTTGTATGTCATTTTAATATGATTAATTTACTGCAGATTTTAGATTAAGCAAGCTCAAGCATACTACTATGCGGCTAAGAAAAGACCGTTCACCCACTTTGAATGTTATGAAGTTCTTACGGACCATCCAAGTTACCGAGATGTTGAACCAAGTATTCCATCTTCGTATGTAAGTTCATATGAAGAGACTCCATCCGTTACCGAATCATCTCCAATCATAAATTTGGGTGACGAAGAAGTGAATGAAGCACCATCCGCCTACGTTGACACTGGTCCGCCGTGTCCAGTTAGACCAATGGGATGCAAGGCGGCAAATGAAGCAAGACATCAAAAGAAACAAGGTAAAACTCCTATTGAGCAACGCACTGAGGTTTTGAAAACCATGGCAAGTGATCAAACATCGTGACATTCTGCGAGGAAGATGCATAATGAAAGTGAGCTTAATTATTACAAAGAATATATACAACTTCAACAACGAAAGGAAGCAAAGGCGGCAAGTGAGCTCCAACTCAAGAAATAAGAGGAATAAACAAGAATTATGACAATGAATTTGGAGGCTATGGCCCTGATATCCAAAAAGTATTTTACCAAGAGGAAACTAGATATCCTTAAGGAAACAGAAGATAAAGAAGGTGAAGTTGTCGATGATACATTTGCGGATTGTTATCAATCACATGTACTCTTTCCAAAGTAATTTTAACAATTGTATTAAGAATAAATGTTGTCATTTATGTTTCTATTATGTTTCCATTATTTTTCCATTATATATTTAAATTTTCAAGAAATAAAATTGAAATTCTTTTATGAAATTATTTGCCAAAAAAACACATCATATTTATTTTGTCGAAATCGTAATTCAGAAATAATACGTGTCACTTTCTTATTAGTCACCAAATACTAATTGCTCAAACAATTTGTGAACTTCTACATTCTGTTTTGCTCTTATTTAAGCAGTTTGGTGATTTCAAACTGTAACAGTGTCATCTCTGGCTTGATCCTATTATTCCTCTCCATGCCAATGAGCCAATCTGTTGGATGACTGGATAATGAAGAAGAGATGTGCTCCTATTTGGTCTCTCCGGCCACTCACTTAACTGACTTCAAAGTTCCAAATATAGTAAAAATGGCAGAATTACTTGTGGAGAACAGTTCATGAATCATGATCACTATCCGTAGAGATTGAATCATTGGAATCAAGACGGTTATGATAATGGAGATGGAAATATCCACTTGCCCACCTAAAATATACTAAAAGTGGCTGAAGATCCCATCATTTTTGTGTTATCTATTATAATGCCATATTTTGAACATGGACTAGTTTATCCACTTGCCTAAACAATCTTATGCTAATAATGCACGACTCATGAGGATCTCTCAGGTGGCTGGTAGTGCCAAGACATATATTCTTCTTTACGTGAAACTGCCTACGCCGTAATGAGTTCATAATGACTCGCACTAGCGGAAATATTGGAGCAATTAGAAAAATATGTTCGATCTACTATTAAAATAATCCACAATTAAATTTAAATTCAATGATAATTTAACACGATCATATATATCATCGAGCATCATAATATAATCATGATAATATAATTACAATACATCACTGCCAAAAAAATATTTTAGTCGACGAAATTAATCAAAACAGGCCGATTTTTTTTTCTTCGGCTATACTATACTTTAGTGGAAGAAAAAAAGTTGTCGTCGGCTAAAATTTTTACTCGTCGGCTAAAGTATTTGAGTTGATGGAAAAAAAATATCGTCGGCTTTAGTTGAAAAAAAATTGTCGACTAAAGTGTGACTTTAGCCGACGAAAATTATGTAACCTTAACCGACGACTGGGACATGTGTCGTCGGCTATACGTTAGCCGACGATTTTTTTGTGTCGTCGGCTAAATTTCTCGAGTTTAAATTGATATGTTTCATCTCAGCTGCAATCTCTCGGTCTCTCTCAAAATCCAGCAATCTCTCTCTTTATCTGCTGCCCAACTCGCCGCCCTTTCTCTCTCTATGTCCGCCACCCAATTGCCTGTCGCCGCCACGGGGCAGAAATCCCTCTGATAAAGTTTAAAATTTGAGATTTGTTTTGAAATTTAGGGTTTAGGTGAAATTTTGCTTGTTAATGAAAATGTGTTTTGTTTTCATTTTAGGTGTTGTTGGCTATTGTGGAAATAAAATTGTGGAATTGACAGATTCTGGATTTCTATTCTCAGAACCTAGGTTCTAGGAATAGAAATTCAGAATCTGCAGTTTTTTTCTTCAGAAAAATGCAAACTTTAGCCGACGATATACAAAGACTTTAGCCGATGATTGATAAAGACTTTCGGCGGTAAAAGTCTAAAAAGTCCTCGACTAAAGTAATCGCCGACGACCTTTAGCTAATGACACTTTAGTCAACGAAAGTTCATTCGTCGATTTTTATTTTAGCTGATAAAAAAATCTAACAGGCCGACAAATTTTTTCCGTCGACTAATATGTTTTTTCGGACAGTGCACCCAAAGATTTCTTTATAATGGAAAACCAAAAAATACAAAGAAAAACTTCTCTCACAGACACCACCCATGAACTGATGGACAACATGAGAAGTGGAAGGAAGACTAGACACCCAACAATTGTGGAGGTGACCAGATGGCCTTTCTAGCTAAACTCAGAGCAGCTACACCGACACCGGGTCGAGCAGCTCGAGCAACTCCAAAACGGCGGGCCCCTATCTCCGGTAGCACAAGCAGCTCCGGAACGGACGTGCATCGACGACCTCCAGCTCCGACGACAGCTCGTTGACCAGCGTCACGAGCAGCTCCTGCTCGACCTCCTGCACAAGCTGTGCTAGCGGAGCCCACGGACTTGGGTGACGCCAGCCGGTTCATTTTTTATTTCTACCTGGCGCGTGTATTACACGCGCCAGTAAATAGTTTTTTTTAAAAATTACCAGCCAATGGGGAGGCGCCACGTGTCAGGCCGATGGTGAAAAAATTCATAACGGTCAGATTGATCTTGACCGTCCGTTTCAAATCAAAAATTCTGATTGGACGGCTGAGATTCAACCGAAACGGTTATTTCTGAATTTTCTGGCATTTTGCAAAATAAACCCTAAAAAATTACAAAAAAATCCCAAAAAATTTCAAAAAAATTGCAAATAACACCCTATAGTTTTTCTATAAATACTACATCAATTTCATTCACATCTCACACAAATTTGTGCACAACAAATTTATCCTCTCCTTCCTCTTCTCCTTCATCCTCCTTTCATCCCTTTGTATTTTAGTTCCCAAAAAATGTCCAATTGGCTTGATTCCGAAGATTTGCAACTTTGTATTTCTTATTGTCGCATTAGCGTTTGCCCTATTACTGGCAACATGCAAAAGTCCGACAAATTGTGGGAAAAAGTCTATGCCGATTATAAGGAAAATTGGGAGATTGCGCATGGTGAATCAAGACCGGAGCCTAGGACCCAAACCGCGGTTTCTTCTCGTTTTACAAAGTTGAAGCCAAGTTTTAGAACTTGGGGTGCCGCTCTTGCATATGCATGAAGGAATGCACAATCCGGCTCAAATTTGCAAGATGAGGTAAGTGTTAATAATTTTGTCATAAATTATTTATTACATTTATTTTAATCAATGTTAACATCTCCATTTCCTAGATATTATTTTGACATATAAATTTTTTGCACCTTAGATAAGAAAACCTCAATCATGGTACGTGGCACAAAAAAAGAAACAGTTTACCAAGTTTGAATGTTAGGAAGTGATGAAGAACCATCCAAATTTTCGGGCCGTCGAACCTAGTATACCACCTCCTTCATATTCTAACTCCGTAACTACTTCTCCTTTTACCTCAATACCTCCCCCAGTCAACATGGAGGATGATGAAGTCATTGCAACACCACAAAGCAACGAAGAAGAAGTGTACTCTAGTCCGGTTAGACCAATCGGAGTGAAGGCGGCCAAGGAAGCTAAAAGAAAGGAGAAAAGAGCCTGCTCATCTTCAAATGAGGTAAGAGACGAGGTTTTGAAAACCATGATGGAAAATCAAAGAATGCATATCGCCGGGTAAAAAGAAAGTGATGCCACCGATCTAGCTTTATACCAAAAACAACTCGCCCTTAAGGAGAAGGACTACAAATTGAGGGCCGAAGCGGAGGATTCAAGGATAATGGCAATGGATACGGATGCTATGACCCCAAAATCGAAGAGGTATTTTTCGAAGAAAAAAGAGATTATCCTAAAGAAAATGGAGGAAGAGGAAGGAGATGGTAGCGATGAAGCATTTTCAAATTGTTATCGCCCACTGTTTCAAAAGTTTGGTATTTGTTTTCCATTATGAAATTATGTACTTTAAATTTTCAATAATTCTACGTTTTGATTGAAATTATGTACTTTAAATTTTCAAGTAATAAAAACGCACTTTTTTATTCCATCAAAGCTCACGCACAGTACAATAAAACATAATGACTTAAAATCAAACACACATCACTCAAACAACTAAAAAGAAAAACAAATAAAGCAAACATGTTGCAAACTAGGTTAATTAAAATTACACACACACATAATTTAAAGTCGTTCTCCGGTCTCTAGATACCAATTGTGCTTAACTAAGTCCTTTTGCAACTCTCCATGGATGTACACAGATTGGAGATCTACAACATGGTCAGCAAATCGTTGTTCATTTTGTTCATCCCTTCCAACAGGCTCAAAAGGAATACGATTACCTTGTTCATCCACTGGTCCATCATAAACATTGAAAGCAGTTGATGAGTTTTGTAGATCTTCTTCTTCCAACTCCTCGAACTCCTCCTCCACAAATTCTTCTTCGACAATCATGTTATGCATTATAATGCAAGCCAACATGATGCTCTTCAATGTCGATTGGTGATGACACCTAGCTGCATGCCGAATAATTCCCCAACGAGATTGCAAAATCCCAAAGCACTTTTCTACATCTTTGCGGTATGCCTCTTGTTTCTTGGCAAACCGTTTCTGTGGAAGCTCTTGGGATTGGAGATTGTTTTCACAAACGAGGAGTATCTGGGACATATACCGTCATCTAGATAGTAAGTATTGTGGTAAGTCATACCGTTGACTTTATAAGTTGCACTCGGACTATTTCCGACAAGGAGCGAATCAAATATGTCTGATTGGTGGAGCACGTTGATGTCATTTTGTGATCCGGGTACCCCAAAGAAGCTGTGCCATATCCACGTGTCATATGAGGCCACCGCCTCTAAAATAATAGTCAGACGCTTCTTCCGGCCCGAGAATGCCCCTTGCTAAGCTGTGGGGCAGTTCTTCCATTCCCAGTGCATGCAGTCAATGCTTCCGATCATACCAGGAAATCCGCGATGCCTTGCTCTCTTTAGAAGTCGGGTTACGTCTGTGGCATTTTGGAGCGCGAAGATAGAGGTCACCGTAAAGCTCGTATATATGCATACACCACTTCTTCATGCATTGTAGTGTTGTGGATTCACCCATCCTTGTTATTTCAGCACACTGATCTGCGGCTGCGCAATACGCCAACATACGAAGAGCGCCAGTCATCTTTTGTTATGGAAGAAGTCCAACCAATCCGGTGGCGTTAGCTCTTTGGTGCCAAAATTGATCGTGGTTGCAGAGATCCGTCATTATACGGTTGAATAAATTCGTACTCATTCAGTACCTTCGAAGAAAGGCTTGTTCGTTGAAGATGGGGCGTTCGATGAAGTAATCCTCCATCAGATTATGTCTCCTTGACTCCCTCATTCTTTCTTCATTTGGTCGGCGGCGAGGTGGTTCATCATCGAACATTGCATCGACCACGACAGCTTCGGTAATGAAAGCATTAGCAATTTCGGCATTTCACCGACGTTGCTGTCGCCTCCTCCGGAAAAAAATTTCAAAACTAAAAGGATTCATCTTATCGAAATGTAGAATATATGGTTGGAAAGGTGTGAATGAACGATGAGCACCGGTCAACAAATATATAGCCGAGTGTAGATATTCTAATTAGATAAGATGATGACACGTGTCGGCTTTCAATTGATCTGAAATCTCTCTGGGAATCTTATACAATTATTAGAGCCGATAACGATACGTGGACATGACACGTGTTGCCTCGTGATTGGTTGAAAATTTTATCGAAAATTTTGTACAATTATTTACCCGATAACCTTCTGTCGGTGTGACACGTGTCAACTCGCCATTCGTCAGAAATCTTACCCGAAATCTTATTCAATTATTCATACGACAACGACACGTGTCGTTTATGGATTGGTTGAAAATGATTCAAAAAAAATTTAATCAAAAATTTAATTTATGAACAATAATAGCACGTGCTATTTTTTGGCACCGTTGCGCCAAAAACAGAAACTGCACCTCCTATTCGATGAACAGTGACTGCTCCACCTCAAACAGTGCTTGCTCCTCCTCAAATAGCACGAGCAACCTCGTTTTACCGGTGCAGGTGCTCTCAGTAAACTGTCTTCCAAAAAAATTTGCTTCTCGAAAATGTGTTCATTATTGCTTATTATTTGTTGGATAATTAAATCAAATGAAAATTTAAGAACTAATAGGAGCATAAGATTTTCTGGTTGCTTCACAACCGTTGGCTCAATTTTGTCCCTATAAGCAAAAGCCTTCACTTCCTCACTCCTCTTTTTTTCCTTTTATTAAGAGAGCGGCCCACACACTCCAAAATTCCAAACCTCACAAACTCATTGCAAACACAACACTCAATTGCAAACACACCAACACTCACAACTCTAGATTTCTTTCCCTTTCGTTTTCATTTCCTTTTTTATTCATTGATGATATGGCTATAAAAGCCTCCTCTCATAGTTTGGGACTTCTCAAATTCAATAACAAGTTGCTCATAACCAACCACGTTAGAACAACTGGCTTCTCCAAAACCAAAACCCACCAAGCCATTGGCTGCTGCTTATCCAAGCTTACCCAAACCCAGTCTTTCACAGTAATGGGAGACCCAAAAAGGCCGAGTCTTTCATCTCTACAACCACCATTGAAGTACACCCAAGAATTGGAAGTTGCTGTCAGAGCTGTCCAAATGGCTTGTTCTCTCTGCCAAAGAGTTCAGGAAAGCTTAATTTCCAAGTCCAGCGATGTTGTCCAATCCAAAGATGACAACTCTCCTGTCACTGTTGCAGGTTTGTTTCTTCACTAACACCTCAAATTCTGAATTGGGTCATTGTAAATTGTGTTGATTTGTACTGGGTTTTCTGTGATTATGAGTTTACAAGTGTTTTGCCTTTCTGGGTTTTGGAGATAATGTTATAGTGTTTACATACAAATTGACCTGTGACGTATTGCTCTGAATTATTAAACTTGCTTTAGTTGAAAGTATAACGCTTGTTAATTACTAAATCTTAATAAAAACATGAACTTTGGCATCTGTTTGGTGGTTTCCTCGTGTCAACTTTAGTATATGGACATAAATTATATGCAATGTTAGTCTTTGTCTCCTAGAGTATCTCAAAGATGCTTGCTTTATATAGCATTTGGTCTAGAATAATGTAATAATGTTGAATAGAGGCAAAGAATCTTATATGGATCATATTAGACCATGCAAAAGACATAAATCCCTATTCATTTCTTGATCATTTACAGTGCAGAATCACTAGGAGGCAGACTTTGGTAATTAGACTTTGCTAATTTTCCAAGTAATCTTCCTGTTGTAACCAACCACTTACACACAGCATATCTCTGGTTTATGTTATCGAACTTGGCTATTTTTTAAGAGCCTTGATATTACTCCATTTTGCTGTCTCGTGTTCATAGTAGTTGCTGCTGTTCGGCTGCTCTCATTTAGTTTCTAGTTGAATCAGGTCAATTTAATGAAATTTGGCTTTTAACACCAAAAGATAGCTTACAGTAAGAAGTTGATGGTTCTATCGTGGTTTTCTACATCTTGTGATACTTAAGTTCTGAATTAGTTCATTTTCAACATGAGAATTGTGTGAGACCTGTGGTTTGTAACCAAGTGTTCATGTTTGTCTATTGCTTCAAAAATATCATTTGATCGAATGGAGCAGAAGACTTTCAGCAATATATGTGAATTTTTGTTGTCAGTCGAGGTTCCACAACATTTTATTTTACGAATACACCCTGATTTTTGTTCTTTTAAATTTTTGGGGAATAAAGTGGAAGTCATCCTTTCTGATCTTCTCTAGGCATTCACTTGAATCTTGATTATATCATGAAACAGATTGGAGTGTCCAAGCAACTGTGAGCTGGATACTGTCAGAATCTTTTGGGGGTAGCAATGTGTCCATTGTAGCTGAAGAAGATGTTTATAACCTGTCCAAAGACAAAGCAACTGGAATTTTGGAAGCAGTAGTAAAAACTGTAAATGATTGTCTGGCTGAGGCCCATCGATTTGGACTTCAAGGTCCGAAAATGGCTCTTGGGACTACAGAGGTTCTTGAAGCCATCAGTCGTTGCAACTCAAGTGGAGGCCCTACTGGGAGATTTTGGGCTCTTGACCCTGTTGATGGAACATTGGGTTTTGTACGTGGGGATCAGTATGCTATAGCTCTGGCTTTAATAGAGAATGGAGAAGTTGTGCTTGGAGTTCTTGGATGCCCCAACTATCCAATGAGAAAAGAATGGCTAAACTATCATCACCGGTATCATAGAATCATATCTAAATTGACTCCGCCAACATCAGAGTCATGGGACAAAGGCTGTGTGATATATGCTAAAAGAGGTAGTGGTGAGGCTTGGATGCAACCGCTGCTCCATGTAAAGAAGAAGTTTGTGTGGCCAAACTCTGCAAAACCTGTCCAAGTGTCCTCTATAGATAGTCCATCATTGGCAACCTTTTGTGAACCCGTTGAGAAGGCAAATTCAAGTCATTCTTTCACAGCCGGACTAGCTCACAGTGTTGGGCTTAGGTAATGTTCTGAGTTACATCTCTGTCATACGCATACAATAGTTCTTTTAGGATTCAAAGGCTAGTATGAACTATGCTGATTGTTACTCTGCTAGTCTTTCACGGTAATCAGGGGCACTTTTCACATTGTGATTTGTAGCTTTGATATTCATTTGTTAAGCCGAGTCCTTTTAACTTATGATTACAGATGAAAATAAGTTTTGGATTATAATGGAACTATGGTCTATGGAAGCTTAAAGATAAAATATATGTGATACCATGCACAAGTATCAGACTAATCAAGTTGTTATGACTGCAGGAAGCAACCATTAAGAGTATATAGCATGGTAAAATACGCAGCCATAGCTCGTGGGGATGCCGAGATTTTTATGAAGTTTGCAAGGGCTGGCTACAAAGAGAAGATATGGGATCATGCAGCCGGTGTTGTCATCATACAAGAGGCTGGCGGCGTGGTTTCAGATGCCGGTGGTCGTCCTCTGGACTTTTCGAAGGGTATATACTTGGAAGGTCTTGATCGTGGTGTGATTGCTAGTGCTGGAGCTAACCTACATGACAAGATCATCCGGGCAGTTGATGCTAGCTGGGACTCCTCTAGTCTATAGTGTCTGTCCTTTACCATCAAATTGCACATAACTCCTTACATTATCAGAGAGGCATTGTATATTATTATGTCCAACGTTTCGAATTTTGGTTTATCAGGTAACATAAAAATCAGCTTGCAAGAAAAAGCATTCTGAGCCAAACACTCAGAAATGATCAATTTTCTTTTACCAACACAAAATTGGTTACTTGAATGAGAAATGCCAGCAACTTTTGTTACCAACTTCATTCTCTTCTAAACTTGTGGAATGAAATTTTTACTACGATTTTTGAGTTCAAAATGTAACCATACTTGGCTAGAACAAGCGATCTGCTCAAGTTCGTGACAGTTGGAACCACCAGAAACAGAAGTATGTGCGGAGTGCCACTGTTCAAGTCTGCATTTGAGCAAAGCATTCATGCAGGAAGTCACACACATGTTCATAATTGACACAAAAGCATTCATGCAGAGTTCCAGAGCTGCTATTGATTTCGACAGGAGGACAGAACACCGAGAACGTACATCAAACCTACCAAGTGACTCAGAGCAGTTCAAAGTCGGAATCAGAAACTTAATACCAGGTGCATTGAAGCAGGTGGTTGTGAGAATCAGAAACTTAAGATGAAGATCACCAACTAGTTGGAAGCCGAATTAAAATTAAAATTTCATTGATGGAGGCATACCTGTATGGACTCAAATGTCAAATAAGATAAGAAGCTGGTCGGCCCTCCACTGTGTCCCCTGCTCTGCTCCTCCTTTCATGTTGACGACTTGACCAGCTACCATGCATAGTTGTCGAGATCTAGGATACTCATCTTCAGATATCCTTCCCTATATTTTTCTATGATACTACATTACTACTCTTCGAATATTACGTCGAAAAACAAAGAATTCCAAATATGATGAATTGATGATCGATGTGCTACAAGTTAATTTAGCTTAAGCTGGTTTTCTCTGTTAACGTTACGATTCTTGATCTAAACCTAGAACGAGTCCTATTACTCCAATATAGTGATCGATACAGGCATATTTGACTCGGTAGCTACGAGAAGAATAAGTGGGATGTAACTTTAACGTGGTAGAACTAGCTGGTAGGGATGGATGGTCCAAAGTTGTAACCATCGGACCACATTGATCTTGTTCAACAACAGCAACAATGAAACTTGAAACATAGCTACACGTACACTCAGTGCTCAAAATCTATAGGACACGAATTGTCACACGACAAGAGCTTAACAGATGAAGTCGCATCCGCACCTGTTCGGAAAGTTCTATTGACCAAGAAATTCTTATTTTAAGAATTTTTGTCACTATTCATAAAATAGGATGTTCTATTCATATTTTTTGCGCAACATTGCTATAAATATAAATTCCTATTACTATTCATCAATTATAAAAACTTATTTTGTAATGTGTTGTTTATTATGTTTTAATGTAATGTGTTTGAAATTTATCTAAATAAATAAAGTGCATTTTTATTTCTTGAAAATTTAAATTACATAATGACATGCCAATCATAGATTTATTGTTAAGACAAACTAAACTAATCACTAAAATCAAGGTTGCGGGGACGATAATAATTTGTGAAGCTTGCATCGCCAACTTCTTCCTCATCGTCATCTACTTGCTCAAAGATTTCCGCTTTTCTCTTCATGAAGTACTTATTTGAATTTGGGGTCATAACCTCGAAATTCATTTTCATGATCTTTGTTTCTTCCTCTTGTGCCCTCAAACGGTAGTTTTTCTCATCGAGCACTCGTTGTTTTTCTTCATTTACCTTTTGCCAATCGGCGAACATTTTTTGATTAGCCGCAATGCTCTTTAAAGCCTCATCTCTAACCTCATTCGTAAGTGCATGTCATGGGCTTCTTTCCCATTCTTTTTGCTTTATTGGCCGCCTTCACTCCTTGAGGTCTAGGCGGACTTGAGGTACCTCCAAGGTTGCTTTGTGGTGTCGGAATCACATCGTCCTCATTCAAGTTCACGCTAGGAAGCACTTCACTAACGGGAGGAGTAGCTTCGAAGTTGGAATGGTAAGAATGTGGACTGCTAGTTTCGACGACTCTAAAATAAGGATGATATTTGACCGCTTCCCAACACTCAAAGTGGGTAAACTCTTTTTGCTTTTTGCCCACATAACACGTTTGAGCTTTCCTTAACTATAAAAAACAAATTAACGAATTAATATGTCACAATAATATCAAATGAAATGGACTCCACATATTATATTTCATAAAATTAATTAAAATTAAGAGGACCAACATAAATAAATCGTTATCTCATCTTGCAAATTTCCGTTGGATTCCAGATTCTGGATTCCTTCTTGCATATCTAAGCGCTGCTTTCCATTGTGTCAAGTTTGGCTTCAACTTAGCAAAACGAGAGGTAAGTGCATTTTGGGTCCTAGCCTCCTCTCTCTCTCTTCACCTTGACCCATCACCCAATTTTCTTGGTAATCGGCATAAATTTTTTTCTAATAATTGTAGATCTTTTGTTTGTTGCCGGAGATAGGATCTATGCTATGATGACAATAAGATATGCACAATTGAACATCTTCGGAAAGAAGCCAATTGGTGGACATCTTTTGCAAAAAACCAAAAGGATTGTGAGAGAGAGAGAGGGAAGAGAGGGAGGATGATAATTTGTTGTGCATAAATTGGTGTGAGATTTGTGAAAAATAAATGTAGTATTTATAAGAAAATAGTAGGGGATCATTTTAATTTTTTTGGGATTTTTTTGAATTTTTTGGGAAATTTTTTAAAGCAAATTGGAGAATCAGATCGTTTTATATGAAATGAGCTGTTGTGCTTGAATTGTGGCTATCTGATCAAAAAATCAACGGCCCAGAAAAAACTAGCCGTTTGGTTCAAAAGGGGAGACAACCGGGCCACGTGACAGTCTTCCATTGGTCCGTAACTGAGCAGGTAAAAATAAATTACAGACTTACGGTGCATGTAAAATACGCACCAGATAGAAAGAAAAAAGTGACTTGCCCTGACATCACCCACTTGCGTGGGTCCGCCAAGTAGGAAATTCTCTCTCTCGATCGATTTCCGGACGTCATCGAGGAATTCCCTGACGTCAACGTCCGGTCGCCGTTCCTCCCTAGCACCGCTGTACGCCCAAACTGCCCAGAAATCCTATGTTCTGCATGGATCCTACCTGATGAATTCCTATTTCGACAAAATTTCTCTCCCAGCGGGGATGCTCTTATAGAAAGGGAGTGTTGAATGTGTTGTGCCCTAATTAACAGTCGTCGTCCTAGTCCTTAGCGTAGAGCTTGGCATATGGGATTGCATGCGTAGACTATAAATTTGACGCCGTATGTGTTGATGGAGCAAATTACATATATATGACCAATCAATTCGATCCGATCACTCGATCGTCTCAGTCTCTCAGAAATAAGAGATGTGGGGAACCAAATTAAGCTCATCTCAGGCATGCTCGATCAATTGGTCATCTACTATTATTGTACGCGTACGTCTACCTCCTCTACGTACAAGTGCAGCAGAGAGATTTACATATGTTTGGAGTTTTGTATTGTGCGTTGGCAGCGTTGCATCAGTTGCATCTGGTCATGACTTCAAGTTCCACCGTCATGATTAACTGAGAGCTGCGCACATTGGAAGTTAGCTATATATTTATTCATTGCTAAGCCCAACTCTTCAATGTTTCTATGAGGCATGTGACGGCCCATTCTAATCTTAATGTAGCATACCTAGCTAATTAATATCTCACACTTAATAATTAGTAATATGATGAGATGAGTTTGTTGGTAGTTTGTAATTACATCACTACGGCAAAATCGTTTTTGCGACGCCAATATTCTTACAAGAAATGTATGTCTTAAAAGATAATTTTTTACGACATATTTATAATGTATGTCATAAGAGAGTTCTATTTTTATCTTTTACGAAGTATTTTTTGTGTACGTCATAAACAATATATTTTATTTATGATACACTTTAAATGTGTGTTGCAAAAGACTTGAAAATTTAATTTTTTATGACACACATTAAAATGTATGTCACAAAATCTTTTACAACAGATTATTTTGGCATGTCGCAAAAGACATTGATCTCATTTTTTTCAACATACCGAAAGTCGTCAGAAATAAAACGTAGATGCGTAAACCATTCCGACAAAAAAAATTTGCTTAAAACATCCTCCATTTTCTATATATTTACGTATGTGCCATTATATAAAAGAACAAAGATTGGTGAGTCTTTCACTCTCCCAAACCTTGTAGTCGCACTCTTCATTATAATCCTAATCCCAGCAACCAAGCCAAGACATGAGAGAAATTGAGCGAAAAATCTAGGGTTCGGGCCGAATCAAACTATGTCGTTCAGTCGACACTGCCTCTCGCTCTGTCAACGGTGATCAACCTCTGGTTATCCGGTGGAAGGCCTTGGGATCTCGTTAATCAGCCGCTCCAATTGGAACCAAAGTTCCACGGCGTAACAGTCGAAGAAGGTATCGACCTTATTGTCTGAGAATGGAAGCGCGCCAAAGTCCCTTGATTGCGATTTGGTCATCATCGGATCCGGCGTCGGCAGTCATAGCGCTGCACTCTGCAACTCTGACCTCGACGCCATCACTTGAGCCTCACTCCGCTGCGCCTGGGCTCGCCTCTCTCTATTCTCAACTCGCCCAAGCTCGGCTTTGGCTCACTACACTTCGGGAAGCGGCGCGGCTCGCCTCAGATCGCCGCTTCCCTCAACCTCTGCAAGCCGTCGCTCTGGTAATCTCCAACGTAGCTGTGGATCCACGTTGTAATCAATAAGTTTTTCATAATCTAATTGCTTCGCAATTACTCTCTAGAGAATATTAGCTCGATATGATTAGCATGGTACTTTCATCATTGAAACACTTTGTCTTTGTTTTCTTATGCCATTGATTTCAGTTGTACAATTTTCTCATGAGGTTATGGCAAATTTTATCTAGGTACTTTCACTCTATCCAATTTGTCCATATTTGGAGTGGACAAATTTGATGCTATTCTTCCTCCAGACGCACCTCATTTGATAGGACTGGATTTTGATTCAGGTAATGCAGATTTGAATTGGTTACCATTGAATTATATATATATATATTGATTAAGGTCTGCACCTTTTGGGTAAATCATAAATGTGTGTATATAGTTTGAAGTATATAATTAGGTCTTGTATTACCTGTAATTATCGATCTATTCATAAACTAGTATTAAAAATATATATCAGTTGTTATAGGTTCTGTCATTTGGTTTACTGAACTATAAATACAGTGCTTAATTGTTATATGTTCTCCAAATAGTGATGGTAATTTGACTCTAGTATGGAAATGATTCATATTAGGAAATTGAATGGAAATGCATGTTACCTGATGTCTCTTTTAGGATTATGTTACCACATATTGTACTGTGGACTTATGTAGATGTATATAAATTGATGAATTGATGAAGTTTTTGATCCTCTGCGTTTAGACGTAGCTGCTGTATTTCATATCTATTTTTTTATAGTCTATTTTATCCTACTTTTGAGTTTAGCTCCTAGCAATTGAGTTTTGGTACAATGCCAATTGAATTTAGCCATGAGAACATAAATGCTAACTCAATGATATGCCAGTTGAATTTAGATATTGCACGATATGATATTGTGCCTTTTTGTTGCTAAGAAAATGTAGTTGAATTTTTTCAGGAGAACAAATGCCCATGTCTAGTTGTATTCAATGTACACGATCAGCCAATTGGAGAGTATACCAACATTTAACCTCCTTTCTTGGGGTTATACCAAAGGAGTTTGTACCATCATCGACTGGCTGGATCGGAGTGTACTCACTGATAAATAAAAATATTGGTGTAAGTTGTTTAAGGACTAAACAGCTCTCCACTTTAATATGCAATTCAGTTTTTAATAACTTTAGCTTAATTTGATAGTACTTTTGATATGTTTAATTGAGCTGAGCTCTAAAAAGCCTTTTCACTTTTAGTAGTAGTCGACCATCGTTAAGGTTGTTTGCGGTTTAGTGTTACTAATTTTCATTGGAACATTCTGTTATACTTCAATTAGCTTTAGTTGATGGTAGTAGTGTGTGTTTCAACTTTCTGTGCTTGCATATATGTGCTAACTCGATTGAATTCTAGGGGCCCTGTTATGTTGTATCGTGAATATGTCTCTTTGTGAAACTTAGTATAGTTCTTGGAATCCCTCATGCTTTAAAAGTTGCTTCATTTTCATGGCAAGTCATGTATATATGTCTTTTGATTACCTTTGTATGCATCATATGTCTAGTTCCGACTAATTTGTCCATGAATGGTTAAGCTCCAGTTTTTGAAGCTCTATGTAGGTAGTAGGAATCTGTTGAAATAATTATTTTTATGTTACTTGAGCTCTGTAGATTCTTCTTTGGCTTTATATATGGTAATTCTGATAGGTTGAATAGTAATGGTGCTTGTTGAGCTGATATGTTATTTTTGATTTGTTGAAATAGCAGGTACCAGATCATGTCTCAGCTCAGCAGTACCAAATCAAGTGGTCTGTTAATTCCGATACAAGAAGTTCCATTTCATGTCTGTAATTCCTCCCTTCTCCAATTTCTTCAGTTTTGATCTGTAGACCTGATCTATCTTAATTAATTAAGCAAAAAGTGTTTATGGTTAAATTTTCAAAAACCCGTCAATTGCCCCTGGATAATTAATCTATCTTTAATTATCAATTGATCTGTTTAATGGTAAAAAAGTAAACTACAACTGCACTATGTACAATCACATGCATAAAAACTACTCTACATAAAAATCTCAAGCGCGTATGCGCGTGCATACTGCTAGTTAGATATTATGGACAAATAGTTTTGTATTTGCTAGTGCTTGTAAACAAGTCAAACTTTGGATTTGTAGCATTATTCACTTATTATTGAATGAATGTGCCTTTGTTCGTCTATTTGTGTGTTGCATATGTAGTTATAATGTCATATAGAATATAACAAAACAGGTCTTTTACGACGTTTTATATGTCTTTTACGACATACTTAATTATATTTTGTGCCGCGCTAATTAGTCTTTTGCGATACACTAAATAGATTTTTTACGGCACACATAGACGTCTTTTGCGACGTACTTAATGTCTTTTATGACGCACATTATATGTCTTTTACGACATACATGTCTGTGTCGCAAGTAAACTTTATCTTTTGCGACGTGATCTTTTACGACATGCGCATGTGTGTCACAAACCTATCTTTTGCGACACACATCGCGTTTTTGCAAAAATACTTTCTCCTATAGTGTATGCAAGTATTCTGATTTTGATTCTCATGGACACTACATGGAGCTTTCTCTCTCCTAGATTAGTGAACTACTTGGTGCATGACCAAGCGCCAACCATCTGGGTGCTCGTATGTTGCATTGCATTCGAGTCATTCACGTGGTACAAGTATATGTATTTGTCCAAACAAAACAAAATTAATCTACTACTATACAAAATTCAGAGTCGGCATCAAATGGTGCATATATATCCCATCACTTCGAATGCTGGTTACCAATGTTATCATGCACATATGGCTAGCTTCCAAATGGTGCATCCATGACTGCATGTATATCACCTCTCCTGTAATCCAGATCACACATTATTCTCTCAAATATTGTAGACTTCCAAATCTATTATGCATGTTTCGACACCCTGAAATAGCTCATATATATCACATAGCTATTAGATGAGAAGTAAAACTTGGACCACAGTTCATAGGTTAAAACTACTTGTATAATCCTATGATGGCTGATCCTATATATATATTCCTATGCATATAATGAAGAAAGTAAAGAAGAAATAAATAAAAGAGGATAATAATTGCAGCCACCCTACTCAGCATTCATAGACGACCTTCCTTCCTTCCTTCCTTCCTTCTGCAACTGTCTTCCAACAGCACCTCTCCCTCTCCATTAATGTCCTTTTTTTTCTGCTCCCCACTATCATCATCATATATCCACTTCAAACCCTTTCAATATAAATATCCCCTCTTCACAAAGACACCATCTTTTCTTCTCACATAACCAAACATGATCCCAATACCAAGTCTTTTCTTGGTCACTCTGATCCTCACTGCCTCACTCGGTGGCTCATCGTCAGCCCGGCCATCCTTCTCGGCTGAGCTCAAGCACTCCAACAAGAACAGCAAAGGGGCAGGTGGCAATAACGGCGGTGGAAACACTGGTGGTGGTGGCATGGGAGGGTTTTTCGGGCCGGGAGGCGGGCTTGACATACCCGGGTTCGGTAAAGGGTTCGGAGGCGGGTTCGGCGGTGGGTACGGCGGTCCGACCGGAGAACACAACAAGGGTGGTACTGTGAGGACCACTCAGGTGTGTAAGGAAAAGGGTCCTTGCTTCAACAAGAAGCTGACGTGTCCGGCGAAGTGTTTCACCTCGTGGAGTCACTCCGGGAAGGGATACGGCGGCGGAGGCGGAGGAGGTGGGTGTACTATTGACTGCAAGAAGAAGTGCACTGCTTATTGCTAGAGGGAATAGAGCAGGCTTATATAGTACGTAGGGTCTGTTATTTGGTGCTAGTGTTAATTATTAGAAGCATATATATGAGTTCGGTGAGTTTGTAATAGTTCCTATGAGACTATTGAAACCTTTCTATGCTTTACTAAGTCACTTCCTCTCTCTATAATCTATAGTCAAATAAATTCTTATGGGATGGCTTAGAGATTTCTGTTTGTATATGAATGTATATGATTGTGTTTTGAGAACCTAAAATGATTTCTGAAAAGAAAAAAAACGGAGTAAAATTTTGATTTTGTAAAATTGAAAAAAAATTAGTTGATCATCAAGTCATGGTCTTTACGGGTTCTAAACAAGTAGAGGTTCGAACTTCGAAGTCCATTGGACTCGTGGGGTCACAGTGGCACTTGTTACAAATGATAGTTACGGACGCGTAGTCTCATATGACCTTGGCAACAAGAAGGTGACGTCTTTCAAGTGTCTTATTATGCACGGACGAAGTTGAGATTTTATAATAAAGGGGTTAAATTTTTTTCTGAATAAGTTTATAAATAATTTAGGAGTTAGGTTTATAAATTTAGGGTCGGGGTCTTAAGTTTCAAAAAAAAAATTAAGCTGTGAAATGATATTTAAAAAAAAATTAAGTATGGTTGTAACACCATAGTTTGTGTATAACTAGATCTTCGTTATTTGTTACTATGGACTCGGCACAACCACCTAATTGTTCATATATTCAAGCAGTTGTATGTGTGAATAGTCTTGTTCCCGTCACAGGAGGCAGCAAACTAGAAGGACTACACAAGTCAGATTTCTATGCTGTTGAGCAGTTGAGTGGAGGGTATGAGAGTGTGATTTATGGAGATGGAATATTGAGAGTTGTACCTTCATTATGGGAAATTGAATGGTTTTTGGAAGTACGTAAAAATGCATTTCATATGTATTATCAATCAAATTTAGAGTATGAATTTTCTGTCCAAGAGAAAAATAGCGTCGTCGCTCGTACGTTCGCAAATTTGGTCGACATGTCTGACTCCATCGACCAAGTCACAACCTCCTTCTCCTCTACCCTGGCTCTTGGTGCAGGGCTGGTGGACATCAACGATCATTTGTGCGGATCTTCTTCCTCCAGAGATTCATAAGTCTTTCTTGCAGGCAAAGTTCTTGGCAATTCCGTCGTGCTCAACGAGTGTCGGCAACAATTTCGCTGCGTGTGGTTCCTGGACAGCGGCTTCAAGGTACAAGAACAACCTCGTGACATCCTTATCATCACTTTTGATACTCTTCGGGATAGAAACAAGGTGCTAATGGGAGGACCTTGGCACTATTAGAAAGCACCGCTAGTAGTGGTGCCGTATGATGGAGCGGCTCCATTATCGGGACTGAAGTTTGATAGTCTCTTCTTCTGGGTTCATATCTCAAATGTTCCCTCTTTGTTTGACAAGGACGAGAATATCGACGTTTTCACCAAGGAGGCAGGGGAGTTTCTGGAATTTGATCCTATTGCACACAAGAAAGGGGTGATTAAGGTTCGTGTGTCTCACCAGATTGACAAGCTTGTGGTGTTTGAGAAGACTATGAGGCTAGCTACAGGTGTCGAGGCCGACATTGAGTTTTTATTTGAAAACCTAAAAGGTCGTTGTGGTAAGTGTGGTTTAGTTTATCATGTGACTGGTAAATGTGCAGTGATGTCGACCAGAATTTTTGGAGGTTCTCGGCCACCGTTGGAGGAAGCTAGTAAGGTCCCCGACCATGTGATTGTAACTACAAGGGTGGAGACAATGTCTAATCCGGAGGAGGTTCTGAATCCATGGGCGCTGATTGTGAAACTAGTGCCCATGTGACTGGTAAATGTGCAGTGATGTCGACCAGAATTTTTGGAGGTTCTCGGCCACCGTTGGAGGAAGCTAGTAAGGTCCTCGACCATGTGATTGTAACTACAAGGGTGGAGACAATGTCTAATCCGGAGGAGGTTCTGAATCCATGGGCGCTGATTGTGAAACTAGTGCCAAAAGTTAACATTGGTTTTGGTTTCAGAGAGGTGCTTGGTTTGAGTGATTCGGAGGGTGATTTCAGATTTGGCAGTCATAATGCTCCTCATTGGGAGGATCATTGGGAGGAGCATAACATCATTCCGGTTTCTACAGACATTACAAAGAAAGGTAGAGTTTTGATCATTATCCGTCATCTGGAGGGTCTAATATGGAGACTACTAAGACTCATGTAGGTGAGGTGGGGAACAAGAGAAGTTGAGCTTCTGGTTCAAAAATTTCTCCAAAGAAGTTCAAAATTAACCTGGCTACAAAATCTTATGTGAATGGAGAGCCTAAGAGGGTGAAGGTGCCTTCCTTTCTAGATAAACTACATGCAGCGTCATTGGATCTTGTGGAGACACCAGATGAGATGATAGTTCAACGTAAGAAAAGGCATGGACGTCCATTGGGTTCAAAGAAAAAACCTAGGGTCACTTCTGGTAGTGAGGGGGACTTGGCTTCTGTGGACGGTTCTGGGACCAAGAAGCACAAAGGAAAGAGAGTGGAATCTCTACTTCATTTGACATATCCTTAATAGTCGCATATTTATGCGTCTATTTGGTATTTAATTTAATCTTTATATTTAATTTATTATTATTAATTTAGTATTTTAATTTAGTTTATTTGTTTTTTAGGTTTTTGGAGAAAATAAAGAAAAAGAAATTAAAAGGAGCTTTCCTAGTGCAACAAGAATTTGAATTGGGCTAGCAAAAGAAGGAATCCATATTCCTTGTGGATTAGGGGCTGAGCATGTGGACTACAAGGAATATGGGATGGGTTAATTAACCTAGCTAGCTAGGGAGTTGGACGGAAAGAAGGAGAAGAATAAAAGGAAGAAAAAAAAGGGCAAGTCGATGCATACTTGCTTGGGACGTGAAGAAAGGAGAGGAAGCCGAGTTCATCATCATCTTCTTCATCTCGTTTGTATCAAACTATTCTATGGATTATTTTGGTTTATCTTCCTATTCCATGAGTAGCTAAATATTTTGTTAAGGGGCTGTTTTGAAGCCCCGTACATGAAGTTTAGATGATATATACACTTTGACTTAATTTTGCTTTGTTCTTGAATGAGGTTTCTTTGTTAATTTTACATTGATGATTTCTATCTTGTATGATTTGAGTGCATGCTTAGTATACATGTATAGGGATCTAAATCTATGAGAATTTGATGTCTGTTCATTGTATTTGATCTTCCTCAATTTCTCTCGAGTAGAAACCGAGTTTTTCGGTTATAAGAAACCCTAAGTCTAGCAAGGCACGTCCTTAGTGTACTTTTGAAACTTTGTAGATTATCACATATTTTCTAGATCATAATGCTTCTCTCTTAGTAAATCCGAGTCTGTGACTTTTGGGTTCTTTGAGAGATAGTCACCGGTGATAAGCGAACCTTCACCGGTGTAATCATAAAGATTAGGTAATATGTTGTGTTCTAAGCGTAATTGAATCTTCCTGAGAACTTTTATTCATTAGCATAACATTATTAGGTTGAGCATATATTGTCTAGATAGAGTGACAGTGGTGGAGAACATTTTCCTTAACTATTTTGTTTATTGATTTTTGTCACTTTTTTCCAAAGCGGATTTTCTGCATTCATCTGTATTGTTTTTTTTTAGGATAGAAAATCAACTCCGAATCTATTGAAATTTTACGTGATAGTCCAACACTGTGTCTAGTATGTGTAATATTATTTTTGTAATTTTTAGTTGAGTCTAGGTTAGGTAATTAAATAGGTTAGTGTCTATAGGTCGAGTCTGCCAGGAAACTGGTTTTAGTGTTTATTTGCGTCTAACACTTAGTTTCATCAATCTTCAGCGGGTAATTGCCCCTATTTGCCATACTACTACATTGATAAAAAAAAATTATAATAATAGGGATATCTTTGAGGGTGTAAAAAGCCTTATAAAATTTTGGCGCCGTTGTCGGGGATTGATTAATCCTAAGTGTTAAAAAGAGTCTTTTGTTTTCAGTTTTGTTTTTTTTTGTGTCTAACGGTGTCTACCTATGTGCAGGAACTGTTGTATGTGGACTAAATGTTTTAAGAGTGCTGATTCTCTCATACTTTTGAACCCTGAAATCGAAAGATTAGCAAGACTAAACAGAAAGTAAAAGAGACAAGCAAGCACTAGTGGTGGTGCAAGTTCTGAACCGGAACCTGAACAAAACATATTCTCTGATTCAGAAGAAGACTTCAAAACACCACCAATGGGAGACCAGAAGATGCTTAAGGATGATTTACTACCTGATACTTCAGGAGTCTCTTCAGCTATTGTATTGCCTGACTTGGGAAATTATTCTGTGCCACCATTGCTACTAGCAGCTCTTCCTCACTTTAGGGGAACATATTCTGAAGATCCACAGCAACATCTTTCTGACATTAAGGAGTTGTCCAAGACTCAGAAGCTTCAGGGTGTGACTTAGGGAGCTAGTGTTGCTGCTTATTTTGTTTCTGTTTTCATTGAAGGAGTGAGCAAAGACTTGGTATAATTCATTGACTTCTCAATCTATTCGCACATGGACAGAGACGAGTGCGGCATTCATGAAGGAATACTACTCTGCACAGCGTACCAAACAATTGAAGAAAGAGATTCATAGTTTTGTGCAGAAAAATGGAGACATGCTTCATGAGGCCTGGGCTCAGTTCAAGGAATTATTGAGGAAGTGCCCACATCATGGTTATGACTTGGAGGACAGGATGACGTTCTTCTATAAAGGTTTGGATCCAGCAAACAAATTGAAGGTTGATTCAGCCAGTGGAGGGATGTTTATGTACCAAACATGAGAAGAAGCCCGGGTCACCATGGAAATGTTAGCTGAAAACTCAAAGCAATTTCACACTAGAGAGCGCACTTTAGCTAGCCAAAAACAAAGTCTATTTAAGGCATCTGTTGATGAGGGGATTGAGAAAAGGATGAAAACCATGGACAGAAGTTGGAGACAATAACTAGCACCATCAAGAGTCAAACTACATCGTCCGCTACTCCAGCTCAGGTATGCTCTTTCTGTAAGCTCACTAATCATTCTATGGAAACATGTCCTTTTGCTACAGATGAAGAACATGTGAATTTCATGCAACAAAGGCAAATGAATGATCATTTCTCCCAATCATACAATCCGGGATGGAGGAATCACCCTAACTTCAGTTGGGGAGGTAACAACAATGTGCAAAATCCAGCAACTCCTCCAGGATTTCCACCTAGGCCTAGATCTGAGGGCCAGCAGCAGCAGCAATCAGTTCAACAACCAGCTCCAGCTGCATCAACAACTGACCCAACAATTCTAAGTTTGTTGAAAAACTTGGCCACCAACTACCATTGATTCTTGGTCGTCCATTCTTAAGAACCGCAAGGACCAAGATTAACTGTTATAGTGGAACTCTTTCCATGAAAGTAGATGGAGAAAATATTCGCTTCAATATTTTTAAAGCCATGAAGCATCCAGGTGATAATCAAATGTATTCTTGTTGATCGATTGATACTTTTGATAGCTTTATGCAAGAATACATGAAATATTCATTGGAGGACGACCCCTTGAAAAAGGTGATATAGAGGAATCCGGACAAAAAGATGTCCCAGGGGCATCTTTCGATCGGTCAAAAAAGGGGCACAGGAAGTAACAGATTCAAAACATTGACCGGCCGACAAAAATTTTCGATCAGTCAAAAATTCTTTGGAGGCAAACAATTTGCAAGCATCGACCGGTCGAGATTTTCCTTTGGAAATTTTTTGACCCGTTGAGAATGATGTTGTTTTTGAGATTGCTTCGGCGGAGGATCTTGCGATGGAAGATGAGTATTATGCAATGGAAGAAGCACTTGAATCCATGCCATATCTTCGAGGTAAGTCTTCTCAAACTCTTCCTTTACCTGTTACCACTGACAAGCTTGTTCCCTCTTTAGTACAGGCTCCTGAGCTAGAGCTTAAACAGCTACCCGAGCATTTGAAGTATGCATTCATTGGTGAAGGCAACACTTTCCCTATTATTATTTCTTCAAAGCTCTCTATATTGCAGGAGGAGAAGCTACTCACAATGCTTAGGGAACACAAAAGTGCAATTGGTTGGACCATTACAGACATCAAGGGAATATGCCCTATGGTATGCACTCATCGAATACACCTTGAAGAAGAATCCAAGCCTACAAGAGAGGCTCAACAATGACTCAACTCACTGATGATGGAAGTGGTTAAGAAGGAGGTTATCAAACTTCTTGATGCAAGTATTATCTATCCTATATCTAACAGTAAATGGGTGAGTCCTATGTAGGTTGTTCCTAAGGGATCAGGCATCACAGTAGTCAAGAATGATGAGAATGTGATGGTGCCTCAACGAAAATACAAACGGGGTGGAGAGTGTGTATCGATTATCGCAAGCTTAATGCTACCACTCGTAAGGACCACTTCCCTCTTCCTTTTATTGACCATATGTTAGAGCGTCTTGCAGGGCACACATATTATTGCTTTTTGAATGGTTACTCTGGCTACAACCAGATTTCCATCCATAAAGATGATCAGGAGAAGACGACTTTCACATGCCTCTTTGGCACATTTGCATATAGAAGAATGCCATTTGGATTGTGCAATGCGCCAGCAACGTTCCAGCGATGCATGATGAGCATCTTTTCAGACATAGTGGAGAAAATCATCGAGGTATTCATGGATGACTTTTCTGTTTTTTGTGATTCTTACGACCTATGTCTGCATCATTTGTCTCTTGTTTTAGAACGTTGTGCTAAAACTAACCTCTTGCTTAACTGGGAGAAATGTCATTTTATGGTAGAACAAGAGATAGTTTTAGGGCATGTGATATCTGCTAGAGGGATAGAGGTAGATAAAGTCAAATTCGATATTTTGAGTACATTGCCACCTTCCACTACTGTGAGGGAGGTCTGTTCTTTTCTTAGACATGCAGGTTTTTTATCGCAGTTTTATCAAGAATTTTTCCAAGATAGCCCATCCTCTGTGTGCATTGCTCCAAAAAGATGTCAACTTCAACTTTACCGATGAGTGTTTGGAGGCGTTCAACAAACTCAAAGATTTATTGACCTTAGCACCCATGATTCAAGCGCCAGATTGGGACCATCCATTTGAGCTTATGTGTAATGCCTCGGACTACGTTGTATGAGCTGTGTTAGGGCAACGTCCAGCTAAGTTGCCTCATGCCATCTACTATGCTTCACGGACTCTCAACGATGCACAGTTGAATCATTCAACTACCGAAATGAGCTTTTGGTTGTTGTCTTTGCTTTAGAGAAATTTAGATCTTACTTGCTAGGAACTAAAGTTATAATTTTTTCTGACCATGCTGCATTGAAATATCTTATGACTAGGCAGGATGCCAAGCTAAGATTGATTAGGTGAATGCTACTCTTACAAGAGTTTGATGTGGAGATCAGAGATAAGAAGGGGACAGAGAATGTGGTTGCTGATCATTTGAGCCGCCTCACCCATACTTCCAACGCAGAGGAGGATCACCTTCCTCTGCATGACAGCTTTCCTGATGAGCAATTATTGGCGGTGCAAGATGTGGAACCCTGGTATGCCGATATTGTGGACTACAAAGTGTCTAAACAGGTTCCAAGTGACTACACTAGAGCTCAAAAAGATAAGTTGGTGAAAGAGGCCAAGTACTTCGCGTGGGACGATCCATACTTATGGAAACATTGCTCTGATTCCATCATCCGCAGGTGCGTGCCTAATACTGAATTCCATTATATTCTTTCTTTTTGTCACTCACATGTAGGTGGTGGACACTTTAGAGGGAAGAAAAGAGCACTGAAGGTGCTAGAGAGCGGGTTTTATTGGCCGAGCATTTTTAAGGATGCTCATCAATTTCACAAGTCATGCCCGCGATGTCAAATGACAGGTGACTTAGGACCAATGGATCAAATACCTCAACACCCGGTAGTTGTAGTTGAAATCTTCGATGTGTGGGGTATTGATTTCATGGGTCATTTCCCTAACTCTAACAAGAATTTGTACATTCTCTTAGCTGTGGATTATGTTTCAAAGTGGGTGGAGGCTAAGGCCACCCCGACGAATGATTCTAAGGTTGTTCTTAGTTTTCTTAAAGGACTTTTTGCTAGATTTGGAACACCTAGATGCATCATCAGCGATGGAGGATCTCATTTTTGCAACAGGACTTTTGATGCCTTGCTCAGAAAGTATAATGTGACTCATAAGGTGGCCACACCTTATCACCCTCAGACGAGCGGGCAAGTGGAGGTTTCAAACCGGAAGATCAAGCATATTCTTGAGAAGACTGTGGGGCTGACAAGAAAATATTGGAGTGAGCGCTTAGATGAAGCGTTATGGGCCTATTGGACTGCGTATAAAACACCTATTGGGATGTCTCCCTTTAGGTTGGTCTATGGAAAAGCTTGCCATTTACCGGTAGAACTCGAGCACAATGCATATTGGGCAGTCAAGCATTTCAACATGAATTTGGATGCCGCGGGTACTCATAGGAAATTGCAACTCAATGAATTGAATGAGATCCGTAATGATGCTTATGAGTCTAGCCGGATTTACAAGAAAAAAATCAAGATGTTCCATGATAAGATGATAAGAAAGAAGACCTTTGTAATTGGGCAAAAAGTCTTGCTATTCAATTCTTGTCTTCGGTTATTCCCAGGTAAGCTCAAATCTAGATGGATATGACCTTTTGTTGTGACTAATGTTTTTCCTCATGATGAAATAGAAGTCAAAAGCTTTAAGACGGGAAAAATATTCAAAGTGAATGGACACCGACTCAAGTCTTTCTATGAGTCGTTTGTGGAGCACGTTGTCGAGCGTGTACCTCTTCGAGATGTCCCTCAGAATGCAAAATGATACTTGGTACCGTCTGGCTGAAGACGTTAAACTTAGCTCTACTTGGGAGGTAACCCATGTTGATGGAGAAGCTTGGCTGCCAAATTTGAGTTTTTTTTCCCTTCTCCTTTACTTTATTTTTTCTCCATGTTTAATGTGATTTGTGATGTGTTATCTGTGTCATTCCATGCTTGTTTGATGTATTGCATGCTTTAGTTTTGTTTTATATCGAGGGCAATGCAAATTTGAAGTGTGGGGTGGGGTTTATATCATATCCTTAGCGTCTATGTATAAATTTTTCATTTTTAGGTGTTATTTTGGTACTTTGCAGTATGCTGTCTTATATAATTTATTTTTTATAGCTAGATATCTCGTAAAATTCTGCAATTTTGAGGAAATGTTTATATATATGTCTAGTTTATTTTCATACAATTTCAGTTAATTCCGATGGGTTATTAATTCTATGTAAATTATGCAAGTGTAGTTGCGCAGTACAGAGTACCCATTTCGACCCGTCGAGAAAATCCTTTGGGAAATTTTTGACCCGTCGGATTTTGGCAATTTTTAGACAGTAGCGTGGCTTTAACCCATCAAAGAATTCCTCGACCCGTCAAAGCTTGAGGGAGTCTTTTCTGTCGACTAGTTCGTCGTGGAATGGTCTTTTAGCCCAAGTTTGATGTTTTTGAGTTTTTCTTTGTTTTTCTTGTGTGTTTTAGTGTCTTATATGAAAAACTAAATACAAAAATAAATAGTGTCAAGAAAAATACAATTTTTTTTTAATTTGAGTCTTAGGTTGCCCTTAACAAGTCTATGATGTGTTTATATCTTCCGAATGTGTGACTAAGAGATTATTCATGGCTATGTGACTTGAGTTTCTTTGGTTAATCTTGATGCATGGTATATGTGTGAATGTGTAGTGGATGTAGAAACAAGTTAACATGGTATAGATTTTTGAGCATGCTTAAACTTTGTTGAGATTCATTTAACCCGTGAGCGATTGAGCCTATATGCTATATACATGCTTTCATTGTTGAGTGTCAATTGCTTGCCACAGATTAAGTTAATGGACTCTAGAGATTACTAGAATTTGCTCTTATGTTATTCAAAGCTTATAGTCATTACATGCTTTGATTGAGGAAGTAATAAAGTCATTTAAGGGACACCACCATTGCAATATAAGCCAGTGTCCCGACTTTGTGTACATAAGTTGTGCACCCCTTAGTTAACCACTTTGAGCCTACATGTTTTAACTTTTTGTCATCACCCACATATCTTCGACCTTGAACCTTAGAATAGTTATATATTTACCCTTGTTCTAGGACTTGGTAGAGCTATACATGAGACAGGTATGTGAAGACAACGACGATGTCGAAAGGTGATGCAAATAAATAAGTGTGGGATATCAAACTAGTCTTTAAAAAAAAAGAGGAAGAAGTCGACAGTTTTGATATCATAGGAGAAAGAGAGAAGACGTGGAAGACGCAAGGAGGAAAAGAAGAAAGAGCAAGCCAAGTTCTTCCTTCTTTCACCATCTCGTTTGTTTTCAATTTCTTCCATGGATTATTTTAGTTTATCTTTCTATTCTATGAGTAGCTAAATACTTTGTTAAGGGGCTGTTTTGAAGCCCTGTACATGAAGTTTAGATAATATATACATTTTGACCTAATTTTGCTTTGTACTTGGATGAGGTTTCTTTGTTAATTTTACATTGATGATTTCTATCTTGTATGTTTTGAGTGCACGCTTAGTATGCATGTTTACGGATCTAAATCTATGAGAATTTGATGCATGTTGATTGTATTTGATCTTCCTCAATTTCTCTTGAGTAGAAACCGAATTGTTTGGTTATAAGAAACCCTAAGTCTAGCAAGGCACGCTCTTAGTGTACTTGTGAAGCTTTGTAGATTCTCACACCTTTTCTAGATCATAATACTTCTCTCTTAGTAAATCTGAGTCCGTGACTTTTGGGTTCTTTGAGAGATAGTCACCGGTGATAAGCGAACATTCACCGGTGTAATCATAAGGATTAAGTAATAGGTTGTGTTCTAAGCATAACTGAATCTTCTTGAGAACTTTCATCCATTGGTATAGCATTATTAGGTTGAGCATATATTGTCTAGATGGAGTGACGATGGAGGAGAACATTCCCCTTAACTCTTTTGTTTATTGATTTTCATCACTTTTTCAAAGCTGATTTCCTGCGTTCATCTGTTTTGTTTATTTTTGTTAGCATACCAAATCAACTCCAAATCTATTAAAAATTTACGTGGTAGTCTGACACTGTGTCTAGTATGTCCAATATTATTTTTGTACGTTTTAGTTGAGTCTAGGTTAGGTAATTAATTAGGTTAGTGTCTGTAGGTCGAGTCTACCAGGAAACTGATTTTAGTGTTTGTTTGCGTCTAACGCTTAGTTTAATCAATCTTCAACAGGTAATAACCCATATTTGTCATACTACTACATTTATAAATATTAAATAATAATAGGGATATCTTTGAGGGTGTAAAAAACCGTATCACTCACGAGTTTCGACGAATAAATGTTACGACATTGTCTCACGAATATCAACAATTGAACAACAAAACACCTTACAACATTGTCTCACGAGTATCGATGATTGAACGACAAAAATTTCTTATGAAATTGTCTCACGAATATCGACAACGGAACAACAAAACACCTTACAACCTTGTCTCACGAGTATCGACGATCGAATGACTAAACGCCTTACCTGAAGATTTTAGTTTTGCATTAATGCTAGTTTTCGCACTCGGAGCTCACACGGAAAAAAAAAGGAGGCATTATGGGTGTATAAAATTATAGTTTTGCATTAATGCTAATTTTTCACTTTACCAGAAGATAATTAAGGAGAGTAAAACATGATTTGGCTATACTTAAGTCTCACCACTTCACCCACTAACGTCATTATCACTCTTACTTAAGGATCAAGATCCATATCCTTCATGATCATCACATCTCCACTATCTCCTATGGACAAAGTGAACAAGTACTATAAATAGACAAGTTCATGAAGGAAAAAGACGGGGGAAAAAAGGGTTACACATATCACTCGAATTTATATTCAAGTCTCTTCTCCTTGATCTTTAATGGCACATCCATGCTTCTCAAAGCACCAACGAAGAAAATATTGAGAATCTGTTGGTGGATCTCCCTCCAAAAAATTTATGCACCAACAGATTTTCATAGCAAATAGTTGTCTGCTGTGAGTTTGGTTGGCACAACGTACTTAGGTGACAACATGAGGCTGGAACTGTGACATCCAGGGCAGAGGCGAATCCACGTATGGACGAGGTTGGGCACTGAACTTTTAAACTTGTTGAACCAAGTTCAACTGAGGTTGGCAAAAATGTCCGACTTGCCTATATGCATTATGGAATCCAGTTTCGTTCCTCCCTCTGAAAGATGCAGTGAATACAGCCCTAGTTTCTCAACAGTACTGGAGGCACCTTTCACATTCATTACTAACATGGCGTAATATCAAACTCAGCCAATTCATTTGGAGGAGGAGGATACCATGTGGCTCAAAGAATGAGAGGAAGCTAGCCACTGTAAGACGTCTTGATGCATATTTGAAGCAACAAAAAGGTGATAGGGTCGAGTCTTTTATACTCGATTTTAATGTAGATTATTGGATCAAGTTGAATGAATGGATAAGTTGGGCTATTACGAAAGGAGTCAAATAGCTTCATGTCCAAAATAGTTTGTCTCCTATGGATTTTCCTCATCGTTTCCTTGTTGGCCTAAAACACTTACAAATGGCGAAATATAATCTACAAATCTTGGTATTGGTTTTGACGGATTCAATCGACTAACTACTCTCAGTCTATATGATGCTTACCTCGATCAATCTCTCCTGGAAAATATCTTCTCTATTTGTCTGGTGCTTCAAAGCTTGACCTTAAATGAGTGCCAGAAACTTGGACGTGGACAACGTTTGAGTATTGTTGCTGGTGATCGGCTAACTGATTTGAAATTGTTAGAGACTCATATCCCAGTTAACTTTGGGGACTGCAATGTCGACATAACTGCACTTAATCTTACCACATTGGAATACATTCCAGATGTTATCGATGGCGAATCTTTCTCAATTACAACTCCACGATTAGCAAGAATGTTTTTTCAATACTTAACATGGGCCCTGACTACAATGCATTTTCACCACTAATCCAATTTGCATCGTGTTCTGGCCTCAAGTCTCTTCATTTGCAGATGAAATCGGATATGCCCCGACGAAGAGCCATCGTACCAACTTCGACAAATCTCAAGCAACTGAGAGTGGATGTTGTACAGGTTATTTAAGACAAGTATGTTAAAGATAGTAATGATGTCATTTATGTGATTGATTTGCTTGAGGCTGCACCCGTTTTAGAATACCTTGTGATAGCATTACATGTTACATATTGTGCCGTGCCTGAGACGGGACTAGTTTCTTGGGATATGTTATGGTACCTAAGGGGTATGTCATACCTTTATTTATCACTTTAAGAACCAAAATTACAATATACATGAACAAAAATTTATAAAATTTAGGACAATATTATCACAATGGTCACATTTTTTTAGGATTATTTATAATGTTTACAACTAATTAGATCAAATTTAAAATTTTGAGAATAATTTGTTCAAATTTTTTAACTGTCTCTAAATAAAGTAATTGTCACAAATACAACTAAATAACTCAAAAAATAACTCATATTACTACAATAACCATCAAATTTGTTCTCAAGTGATAAAATAAAATTACCATACTCCTTGGATACCTAAGAGTAATCCTCCTCAGAAGAGGATGATGATCACAAATGATAATTTGACAACGGTCGAGATGTACGGATTCCGAGGTAATTGATATGAGACAAAGTTGACAGTTGGTATTCTAGAGACTTCACTAAAACTGGAGAGACCTGTAATTGGCACCGATAACCTTGTAAACATCTATGCGGGTGATGGAAAGTTCGAGCCCCTCAGTGTGACTCAACCAAAACATGATTGTAGGGCAGACGTTGTTATTGCTCAAGAAAAACTCAAGGATGTCAAAAGTGATGCTCACATCATATTCTTTTAATTGGTTATATATATAGTTTGCCTAGTTATGATCTATTTGAAATTTTAGAAGTTGTGTTAGTATTAGTTTGCAAACCTAGTTTCTGGTATTAAATGACATGCACCGCTCTTCATGATCAAGCTTGATTTGGTGTAGGATCATTTAGGCAAACACCCATGGAGTTTTTAATTTCGTAGATTTAATCCACCATTTTTTCCATAGATTTAGGATAACATTAAATTTCTAAATTATGATTCACTCTAACCAAATTATTTTCATTATTTGCAATATATGTCATTACTGAAAATTAAAATAATTGGTATAAATCATTCTAGAATTAACTATCCAATCACTAACAATGTTTGACGTTATTCCTATTCAATTTTTCATATTGTACATTTAAAATAAAAGGAAAATAAAATACTAAATATAATTTAGGTAAATTAACCGAATATATATAGGTAAATAAAGCAACTGAATATAATTGGTAGATAAAGTACGTACCTAAATATAATATGTAAAATACTTGAATATAATAGGTAAATTGCTTGAATATAATAGGTAATTATAATAGGTAAATGAATGACCAGAATATATATAGATTATATTAATAAACTTACCTGAATATTATAGGTAAATTATATTTGAGATTCCTAAATATAGTATGGCGTAGCTAGGTTAATACACGTGAATGTTAATTAGCCTTGTTAGGTAAATTATTTCAATAGTAGGTAAGTTATTTGTAGATAATATAAAGTAGGTAAATTCTAGAATAACATCAATCCAGTGAGGTTATCAAAATATAATTGAAAATTGAGATTCTCAATAACAAGAATATAGGTATAATTAGGTCAAGAGGTGTTTCAGTTATAACAAAAGATTAATTAGGTCTGACCAGGAAAAAAATCAAGATATATTTAGGTCAAGGGATTAAATCTAGCAATGAAATGTTAACTGGATTGTTTCCGAAAGTTTAAATGTTCCTAGGAGTTTCTTCTAATTTCCCCTTTGGTGTACATTAAATCTGCAGAAATATTACTATATGTGAATCTGATACCTCTCCATATAGGATGTCTGCATATATGTAACTTTGATTTTACAAGCTAGGCCACAACGTACAAAACCACATATATATGTGAATGCATATAAGTAATATAACTCTGGTGAAATATTCAACATCACATATTAATGCAACAAATTCCCTCTTAATAGGGTGCACAATACCAAACCCTATCACCTTGATAGGGCTAGGGGAGCGCCGCCTCAACATCCAACTTCATCATGTGTAGAGGTATTCTGTGGGGGGGGGGGGGTCGCACTACATGGGAGCCATACAAACACTCTACCTTGTCCAAGATGAAGTTAAGGATGGAGAGGTACTTTGAGTGGTACTTTAAGGATGGAGAGGTACTTTGGTACTTTGGAGGACAAGTTTGTTGAGTGGTCAAGTACTCGTCTTGCTTACGCTCGGATTAAGGAATCCATCTCAGAGGAGTTGGCAACGGCGGTACATCTCTGTTGCGGGGAGTTTTTGATTGAAGAGTAGGTCGTGCGACGGTGCCATGATGGTGACGATAGAGCTTGGAGGCGATACTTCGGCCACACTGTAGATCAAGAGGCGGTGACTACTTGTAGTGTAGGTGTGATGTTCATCAGCTGTTTTGAGAGTGGGAGTTTGTTCGAGAACCGGCATTCCCGTGTATGGGATCGAGGTAAGAGGAGCAACTTGAAGGCTGTGAGCCAGCGGCGGTGCTAGAAGTTTGCTGCCTCCGGTGACCGCTCATCTTGATCAATCATGGTCAAAGGATTTCCTGGGTCGGATGGTGGTGATGTGGAGACATCTGCTTGGTGTTTAGGTTTACTGACATTGGGCTGTTTTGAAATCTATAGCCTCATTGGGCCTAATCTGTTTCCATGACCCAGTATTTGCAATCAAGTGGTAATAATTCTGGTTTTATTGGTTATGGTTTATCCGTATCTTATTTGGATTGCGAGTTTCTTTAAGGTAGACATACCTACAATAATTGAGTGCTTAAAGGTATGCTTATCCTTCTATATCATTGATTCTCATGATCTCGATAAGATGCAGATAAGCTTACTTTTTCTGGATTTAAAAACTAGTGCTAGTAACTGTAATAATGTAACACATTTTTTTTTATGATCATGACATTCTTTATGAATGGTTCACCTCCACTCCAGAGCCTGTTCTGGATGCCATCTATTACGATGTTAGTCGTATTAAGTAATAAAACTCCTTTCCAGTCCTCTTAAAAGACGTTTCCCTCGGATAACTCTGGTGAAATGAACCTTTTCGGTCCCTTTCAAAAAAGAACTTTTTCAGTCATATATATAATTTTGGAATTACGTATTCCTATTTCCTAATGAACTCTTCTCATTAAGATACTCATTAGGATAACACTTCCCTTGCGTATAAAGAATCTGAAGGGCTTTATAAATACAAGTCTTCTACACCAAATACTTGTTCAGAATCGTGCCTTGTCTCAATCTCCTATTCTTCTCAGAATAATCTTTCGAAAAAATCTAACAAATATCAATCAGCATGCATGGCTCGAGATAGAAAGAAAGAGAAGACAATATGCATGGCTCGAGAAAGAAAGAAAAGACGTAGGGCTACTAGACTCAAACGAGAAGCAAAGAGAATTCGAACAAGATGTGAAAGTACTACTACTTGTATAACCGACTTGCCGATATGCATCATGGAATCCATAGTTTCATTTCTTCCTCTAAAAGATGCAGTAAACACAGTCCTAGTTTCTCCACGATGGAGGAACCTTTCACGTTCAATACTAACAAGGCGCAATATCGAAATCAACCAATTCAATTGGCTGAGAAGATCTATTTATTCTCGCTCCATAACCGATCTAGGTGACATAAACCGTTTTGAAGCATATGTGGAGCAATATCACGGTGACAAGGTCGGCTCTGTGAAATTCGATATCGATTAAAGTCACTATAACGAAAGTGAAAAAGAGTTAGAGGTCAAGTGTAGTGAATGGATCAGATGGGCAGTCATGAAACTGATGAAAGATGTCGAAGAGCTTCATCTTCTCTATGGTTACGATATAAATTTTCCATATGGTGTACTAGTTGGCTCGGGTATGAAGTTAAAACATTTGCTACTTAAGGAATGTAGTATTCTAAGAGATTCTAGTACTAGTGTCTTTGATGGATTCAATCGGCTAACTACTCTCAGTCTACATAAAGTTCACGTTGATAAATCTCTCTCGAAAAATCTCTCTTCTGTTTGTTTGGTCCTGGAAAGCTTGACCTTACATGGTTGCCAGATTATGGGATGTAGTTCACTTATGAGAATCTCTGCTGGTGATCGGCTAACTGAACTGAAACTGTTAGACTCAGGAAATTCCCATCATATTGGATCCCACACCGAGATAAGTGCAATTAATCTTGCCTCCTTGGAATACATTTCAGATAGCAAAACCAAATCTTTCACTATCAAAACTCCACGGTTAGAAAGAGTGTTTTGTCAATACTATATATTAAGATGTGAGAATTTGGTGTCACCACTAATCTAATTTGCATCGTGCAAGACTCTTCATTTAAATATGAAAGCAGAAGAAATGCCCCGAATCAGCTTGCCAAGTTTCGATAATCTGAAGCAAATGAGGTTGGATATTGATCTTCATCGTTTTGACCTTGGAAGAAAGACGAGAACAATCTTTGGTTTAGAGATGAGAGCAATGTTGTTGATGTCAAAGATGTGTTGAATCTTCTCGAGGCTGCACCTCTTTTGGAAGAGCTTTAAATGATGGCATATGATTCACCCGAGGAGCTAAACTCGTCAGCAGCTATACATATCTTTCAGAGGTGAGAGCAGCTCAATTCACAAATGATCATCTAAAACAGGTGAAGATACATGGATTCCAAGGTAGTTATTACGAGAAAGAGTTGGCCGTTTGTATCCTAGAGACTTCACCAAAGCTCGAAATGCTGATAATAATCACCTTCGATGGCCCTATACAAGTTTATGAGGGTGATGGAAAGTTCAAGCACCCCTACCCTAAGTGTGCCTCGTTATGGTACAATTAGTAGTACGAATGTAACTCTTGTTATCATTGTACATTAGGTATTTCTATGTAACTAATGTAGCGTCTTGTAACCGATGTAACAGCTATATTCCATCACTCTTGTAATCATCACAGGTTCATCAGATCCTCCTATAAAAGGAATGTGAAACCTTACAATAATATAGAACGATGATTTGCTTCTATCTTTGCTCCAATTCTATATTTCCTACAGCGGGGTTATCAGCACAAAACTTTACCAGAGCTCATTCTTCACAAAAATCTCGAACATCATAAAAGTTCTAGATTTTCTTTGTTCGCAGCTTTGTTTTGTCGTGACTCTTCATTGCTAACCATCAGCCAAGTGCTCCTCCCTTGGATTCAAGATCGGCACCATTGCCGCTTCTGTCTGCTTCCGTAATTTACTATTCCGTCTGACCCAATCCAAATTAAGGCAAGCCATATTGAATTTAGTGCACATGTGGTACACATGCAGAAGTACTTTAATTAGTCAAAGTTTGCTCAGATGAAAAGTTGGAAAGTTGTTCAATGGGCTTGAAATTCATACATGTCACCTTCCTCACTACGCTGGATATGGACGTGCAACATCTAATTTTGAAATTAGTCAGGTAGTTTCTTACATGCTTAAATTAAATTTATATTTGTTAAATTTAATATTTGGAATCACTATTTAATTTTGTTGCAATTTATGCATGTTTGATCTGATGTTGCTCGAGAGCACTGTTTGCTCGGTATTCGAGGAATACATAAGAAATGATGAGAAATCAACAAATATGGCGTGCACAATGCAAGGAAAGAAATAGAGAATAAGAAATTATTGTGTATCCTAAGCAAGTAAGCTTTTATAAGATTTCATGCTTTCGATTTAAATTTGAATAATTACTCTTTTCGCAACTTCTTTTTACCCAAAGAATTTGGAGATTCCTTCCCACTTCTTCATCTTTAAGAACTTGGAACAAGGTTCCTAAATGGACAATGAGTGTCCATGTGAATCGAAGAGAATTCACTGTCGATTCGAACAAGACGTTTTTAAAAGCATCGATAACGAACAAAGAGAGTTCGTATGACCATTAACATCTTAGTTTTGGTCTAATCCAAATTTCTTGGAATTATTAGTTGTCGAAGAAGTCTGTGGGACTGCGAAACTAATACATCTTCTTGTTTCTCAGGACGTCACATGCAAAAGTTGTAATTTGCTATATTTGACGTTGAGAATTTCCTCAATCTTAATGAGAATCTATAAAGTAAAGCTCACAGATGAAGATGAGGTATACTATAGATTTTGATCTAATGAGCATTGTTTGGACATTACAAGAGAAATGTCATATTTGTTACAAAATATAAAGCATATAGAGATGCGCAAGAGTAAGAGACTCATCATGCAACTAAAGAAGAAGATGAAGATAGCAAAAACATTAGTCTCACAATTGCATACTTCAAAACTGGCAAAGATTCATTGGATTTTACAAATTTTGATTAAAGCATATATTTTCCAAGAGCATTATGTAAAGGCGTTCATGCCTTAGTTTATCAATTGATGATTGATCAATATTGTAATTTAGATTAGCAAAACTCTTCATGTAATTCGTTGGAAAATGATTGACAAAAGCAATGTTGTATTGATACAAGCTTGGCTAAATTTTTGAATAAAGTACTCGATTTGCAATCTTTATGATCCTATTTTCTAATAGGGATTACCTAAGTAGCTCATGATATCTAGAAAAAGAGACTTTCGATAAAGGTATTTAAGCGGGCATCGCCTCACCTACATCAATTTCTCTTCACCTGGTTATGAGTGAAAATAGCTACCCGAATAATTATAGATGACATAATTACTAGCAAAGTCATTCTATGTACTATTTTGGATTGCAAAAGTGTTCGAATCCTTGAAATCACCACAAAACAGAAAAATAATCGCATTAAGTGCAAAACTAGAACCTACCTATGCAGATTAGCCAACTTCGGGTGAGTTTTGTGAAAACCTCGGAAATAGCCAGGTTGTGAACTTTATATGGTTGGAAATCTATAGATGTATAGTTTCCAAAAGTTCATATGATTTGTCAATATCTATTTTGTAGACGAAGTTATGCTTGTTTGAGTACACAAAGGTCAGAAAATGATTTGTGGAAATCATGTTTTCTTATACAAGCTTTGTATGTATGTTTCTCTGAAAACTTGAGATTTCTCATTGATAATGAAACTACTCAGACCATGTTGTGCTATAGAGTATAGACAACTATCTATCAATTTGGTGCCTTGTCGATTATACGTGACTATGTCTCTTGAGTTTTAGAGGCATATGCACCAACGAATTTTATTTAAAATTGTGAGAATAGAATTACATTATTATGCATCACCTCTAATGATTTTGGTATAAACCAAATATTAGAGAAATATATGTGTCAGCCAAATGGGCTATATAGCGCTATCGAGTTGTTGAATCTAACCATGTCATAAGAGATGACCTCTGGGATTCTGACACATGTAGGCTTTGGCACAAAAAATTGGGACAACTAAGTGGTGATATGATGGTCCGTAACAGACATGAATCATTCGAGTGAAATAAAGCAAGAACCAAGAAGTCGGTTTAGAAAAGGGAACGACAATGAGCACCTCGAGTGGTGGCGCCATTGATCATCATAGGCCAAAGGTGGCCAGTGTCGTTCCCCCCAAACGACAACAAATGGACATAAAAAATAGTGTCACAATCCCCTATGCTTCCCGAGTCATTGATGACTCCAAGTTTAAACCAACATCCTCATTGGTTTTAAAAGATATTTATCACTCATTTTGCAAAGCCTATTCTTTAGCAATGGTAAAAATGAGACCATCTTATGCTATAGAATTCAAAGAAAATATTCCATTCTTGCAAAAAAATCCCATTGAATTTTATGGACCGATTCAACCAACGAGCGGACCACTATGATGTTTTATAGTGTTGGTTGATATGCAAACACACTGGTCATATGTTGTGCAATCGTCCACTATTAGTGCTGCTAATGAATTCCTAGCTCAGATTATGAATTGCAGGCTCACTACCCGGATCATCACATATAGTCAATTTGACTTGATAACGCTAGAGAATTTACATCGAAAAAGTTCGATAATTATTGCTAAGGGTTATGCAATATTGTGTGCAGCTATATTAATTTGTCTATGACCCACCACAACTCAACTTTGCGTTACAGCTAGTGACTGTGTGTGAATTATGATATATCACACTTACACACTTATGTGCCATTTGTGTTGTCACAACACACCATGTGGGTTCATCAAGAAGAATGAGTATTTATGTTGGAAATAAGTCTCCAACTATTGTCCGCTATGTAGATACCTTGACAAGCGATCTCTTTACCGCAAGTTTAGCGGATTGTCACTTTGATGAGACAGTCTTCCCGTCGTTTAGGGGGAGATAAGAACAAGCATGTTCAACAGAACGACAAGAATTGTCGTGGTCTGTTCCCATTCTGTCTCATCTTGATCTCCAAAAATGATAGAACATAGCAGTTTCGATGCCTGTGCATTTCTGATATCGTTAAAAGTGACGAGATCACATATTATTTGCAGCAAGCATTCCTGTAAAGATTCATGTTCTTTCAAAAGGACATGACGCCACCCAATGGAGTTGGGCATGGCAATGCTACCATGGAAGGCGGCACAATGACATCACAAAAGTGGCATAGTGGCGTCACATGCCATGGGTTCCGCTAGAGAGCATAGGAGACCTATAAGTTTGATAAATACTCATCCAAGGAAAGAAGCGAGTTTGGAACAATTGATCTATTGATCATGATACTCAATATCTGTCTCATGAGAATATTTGTGGATTATGGTTATCATTAGGAGACGCCTTAGCGTTAAAACTAATTCCTGAGAATATAGAGATCTCTACAAAGTACAAATTACACTAGTGTACATGAGGACGTGGAATATTGAGACTAATTATCAAACCACACTACGTTAAAATTCCTAAATGTAGAATTGGCCTACATGGAAAAAAACGATCAAGTTTAAATTATATTCACTAACAAAGAGAAAGGTAGTTGGGTTGGTGATGCCGACACACCCAAGTGTAAAGCCTCTCGAATTATGTCTTTGTTAGAAAGTGTCATGAGAATAAAGAGATATATGCTCACCTTATGGCGCAAGGTTTCTCACAACGCTCTGAAATTGACTACGAGAATATATTCTCTCGTAATGGATGTCATAGCACTCCATTAATTACCTTGTTGGTTTGGTAGTTTCTGAATAACTTGACATGCATCATATGAAAGTGGTCATAAAGCATCTCTATAGGGATCTGCACTAAGAGATAATCATGAAGATCCTAGAAGGACTTCATTTACCCAAATCAAGTGGCTCTAGACCACTGAGCGTGTTTACAATGAGATTGAAACACTCACTAAGTAAATACTTGATTTGAAAGGGATATGATGAACATTACCCATGCGTGTTGATTCAAAGGACAAGTTTCGGATTTGCAAAGTATTTGAAATACGAATTTGAGATAAAAGATCTTGGGAAGATATGGTTTTGTCTCAAACTAGAACTCGAGCACCGTAATAATGGAGTTATCCATTAATCGGCTTATACTCTAAGATATTATACCACTTTGATGAGAAAGTGATGCTTAAGAGTAATCCCATGATCATCTGAAGTCTTGACCCTTGGAGGGATTTGTTTCGTCCAAGGGATGACGACGAAAACGTGTTAAAGGCTAAAGTGCCTAATCTAAGTGCAATTGTGTACTTAGCATCACAAGACTCAGCTACACATATGTGATAAACTTGTAAGCTAGATTCAGCTTTACGCCCATGCAATGCCATTGAGTTGGCATAAAGACAATCTTTTGATACTTAAAGAGTATGATATAGATGAGTTTGTTCTATCCAAATAGAGAGACAAGACGAAAGGTATTTGTCGCTGTAATTAAGGAATTAAGGATGCCACAGGTGGAAATGCTGTTGCTTATTCCTTCACCCCCTACATCATCAATCCTTGAGATGTGTTGTTTGTTTTTGCTGATATGGGTATCTCTCTGACCCACACAAAGGTTGTTCCTGAACTGGTTATGTCTTTACCATGGGAAACACCACAGTATCTAGAAAGTCTATACATACTTTTATCGCTACATCTTTGATTCATGTTAAGATAATTGATCTACATGAATGTAGTAAGAAGTGAAGTCTATATATGCACATATTCGAAGATCAAGTGGTTTGAATTAACCATTGTTGAACCTATTTCCTCGAGATCATAATGAACTGAGGATAATGGCAGACTTACTAGTTATGTGCCAAAACCACAATTAAGAAGCATGTGAAGAGCATAACGTTGATCAGTTCATATAAACTACCCTGCTTGTCGATATCAGGGATGTTAGATAGGTTGCTTAAATCAAGCTATGATTCGTCAACCGTCATAAATATGGTGTATCGGTTTCTGATATTGCAGTTTATATTTTATCAGTTTCTGATGCAATTGTAAACGTAGAATATTGTCCTGTTGTAACGGTAGCCAATGTACAGCTATAAGTAAGTAATCTTAGAAACAGAAATGTATTGAAACATCAATTTCTACAGTATGTCACCGCTCTTCATGATCAAGCTTGATTTGGTGTACGTTAAATCTGCAGAAATATTACTATATGTGAATCTGATACCTCCTCCATATAGGATGTCTGCATATATATAACTCTGATTTTACAAGCTAGGCCACAACGTACAAAACCACATAAATACGTGACTCTGGTGAAAGAACGTTTTCAGTCATATAAGTCTGGAATTACGTATTCCTATTTCCTTATGAACTCTTCTCATTAAGATTCCTTTTCTCATTAGGATAACACTTCCCTTGCGTATAAAGAATCTGAAGGGCTTTATAATTACAAGTCTTCTACACCAAATACTTGTTCATCAGAATCGTGCCTTGTCTTAATCTCCTATATATTCTTCTCAGAATAATCTTTCAAATAAAACCTAACAACTATCAATCAGTGTATGCATGCATGGGTCAAGATAGAAAGAAGAGAAGACAATATGCATGGCTCCAGAAAGACAGAAAAGACGTAGGGCTAGACTCAAACGAGAAGCAAAGAGAATTCGAACAAGATGTGAAAGTACAACTACTACTTGTATAACCGACTTGCCGATATGCATCATGGAATCCATAGTATCATTTCTTCCTCTAAAAGACGCAGTAAACACAGTCCTAGTTTCTCCACGATGGAGGAACCTTTCACGTTCAATACTAACAAGGCACAATATCGAACTCAGCCAATTCAATTGGCTGAGACGAAGATCTATTTATTCTCGCTCCATAACCGATATAGGTGACATAAACCGTTTTGAACCATATATGGAGCAATATCAAGGTAACAAGGTCAACTCTGTGAAATTCGATATCGATTTAAGTTACTATAACGAAAGTGAAAAAGAGTTAGAGGTCAAGTTTAGTGAATGGATCAGATGGGCAGTCATGAAAGATGTCGAAGAGCTTCATCTTCTATAAGAATCTCTGCCGGTGATCGGCTAACTGAACTGAAACTGCTAGACTCTGGAAATTCCCATCATATTGGATCTGACACCGAGATAAGTGCACTTAATCTTGCCTCCTTGGAATGCATTCCAGTTTGCAAGACCAATTCTTTCACTATCAAAACTCCACTGTTAGCAAGAGTGTTTTGTCAATACTATAGATTGAGATGTGAGAATTTGGTGTCACCACTAATCTAATTTGCATCGTGCAAGACTCTTCATTTAAATATGAAAGCAGAAGAAATTGCCCGAATCAGCTTATCAAGTTTCGAAAATCTCAAGCAAATGAGGTTGGATATTGATCTTCATCGTTTTCGACCTTGGAAGAAAGACGAGAACAAACTTTGGTTTAGAGACGAGAGCAATGTTGTTGATGTCAAAGATGTGTTGAATCTTCTTAATGCTGCACCTCTTTTGGGAGAGCTTGAAGTGATGGCATATGATTCATCCGAGGAAGAACCAAACTCGTCAGCAACTACTACACATCTTTCAGAGATGAGAGCAGCTCAATTCACAAATGATCATCTAAAAACGGTGAAGATGCATGGATTCCAAGGTAGTTGGTACCAGAAAGAGTTGGCTGTTTGTATCCTAGAAACTTCACCAAAGCTCGAAATGCTGGTAATAATCGCCTTCGATGGCCCTGCACAAGTCTCTGAGGGTGATGGAAAGTTCAAGCGCCCCTACCCTAAGCGTCGATCACAATCACAACAACGTGACTATAGAACAGACGTTGCTGTCGCTCAAGAAAAATTGAAGGATGTCAAGAGTGATGCTCGCATCATAATTCTGTGATCGAGACGTTATACATACTCGTAGAGACTTAAAACTTTAAAAAGGGGTAAATATTAACTGCGATTGTTTCAGGACATTATACTAGAAATGATTGAATTATACAATTACAGAATTGTTAGAAGCCTCAAAACGCATAAACGTGTTCCTAACAAGCCCTTGAATTCTCAGTTTACATAACAACTCCAATATACTAACAGAGGTAAGCGGACTTCAATCACTTGTGAAACATGTAAAGGGGGGTACAAATCAAAAAATAAAGGCTTGGGCAATACATTTGTATCCGCAGATCCTGTAACTAAGGGCATTTACAACCTAGATCAATACAGAGTCATCATCTTTTCTTCTGAATACATGTTTATTTGCCTTATATTGCTGCCCGTGCAACTCGCCTAGCTCCTTCACGCCTCATTTCAGCAGCTTTACCACTTCCCCGGAAATACATGTATACTTGCTGCACATACCGAGAGGAAACACGTCAACAACAACAAAAACACGTAACAAGTCCAGCAACAGGAGAATTACGTATTTGAGTCAGACCTGAATGACCCAGATGCTAAGCATTGATTCCAGACAGAACATTCCGAAGCCAATGAAGTAGAAAATCTATAGACAGAATAAACCATCAGTATCAGCGATCAGATCCTAATACTTTGACATGAAAAACAAATCCATAAAATCAAATGCCAACTGCTTGATGATTTTGTACATGGATTCTTATGATCAAGTAATAAACAAAAACTGTCTCAAATCATATGGTCCATACACGCATAATGAACATGGACAGTTATATGATTAGTTGAATTCAATATATATGGACAGTCATATGATTAGTTGAATTCAATATAGCTTACCCCAACCAAAGCATGATCACCTACAACATCAATTGCAGCCAGAATTCCGCTGTTACAAAAGAACGGGAGGCAAATCATAAGTAGAGAACAACAAAAAAATATTCAAGTGAACCCACACAATACATAAATGGTAAATTACAACATAAATTGTTTCCTGATTATAACACATACGTCAGAGATTTTCCCTTGAAGATAATAGGAGGAGCAACCGCAGCAAATATGCAGAAACCAATGTGGAACTGCAAGGAGAAGAAAGCAGAAGTAATACGTTATTCTAAGATTCATAACTACAAAGGGCAAACCAAATACAGCAGTAAGTAGATTGAGCCATTGAGACATTACCAGATAGAACAGGAAAAACCATCCATACTTCAAAGCACTCTCGGACCTGCAATAAATGAATGAGTACAATCAATAGCACAGCTAAGACTAACAGTACTTAATATCAATCCAACACCTTTCATAGATTGCATATGCATTAGCATATTCTGTCAGGAGAGAGTTTTATAATCAAATAGTAGTCATAATACTCAGCAAACTGAACATAAACCAGTAGACAGATCGACTCCTCAAACCTAACAGAACATAATATCAAATAGAAATGCATCATAGTTGCTTACTCTCAGCTGCATCATTGAAATTTTCATATGGCATCTTAGATAGAGAGAAGGTAGCGGGAAAGATAGACAGAACAGTGTCTTATTAACAGCAGAATATAAAGACCGGGCATGGTATTTAAGAACATATATCATCGACCAAACTTGGCACAAAGAAATGAAATCATACCTGAAAACACGGTAAAGTGGACGGTACCACAACACATAGGATCCAGGTGCCCCGGCAATGAAGTAGATAACAGCAAGAAACCATATCTTCACACCTACAAGGTCATAGGGAAATTATCAATTCTTGATACAGCAATTCCTAAATCAACACTCCGGCATTTGCAAGATATGCACAGACTAGTTCTTCATACTCACCTTCACCCTTAATCCAGGCAGTGGTAACCGCTATTATATTCCAGAAAAGGCAAGCAATGATTCCTGCATAACATCACCAGTGCATTATTAGCAAAAGCATACCTGTACTGTCATGTAAGAGCATTTTTATTTGTCATCGACTAAATCCTAAAATGAGAGACCACACACAAATAATTATAAGTAGTTGAGATGTGTTCATTATATATGGTCATATGGATCAGAAAAACAACAGAAGCCGTTAACACTCTTATTTACTTTTTTCTTCTTGTCTGTGATAACATTGATCAGTACTATGTGCCAATCAGAGCACCAAGCCACCAACAGCCATGATTTCCACTAAGAAGACAGATTTAGCCACCATCCAAATTAACCTTTCACAAATCAGAATAAATATTAATTAAGCAGCAATTGACATACCTAACCATGTTGTAAATGCAACATACTGCACCCTTTGTAAATGAATTGGTATTTCATTTGCGATATCATGGTGGATAAGTGGAAAGAAAGGTGGCCAATTTTTTTCCTCGAGTACAATTCCAGCTGCAAAAGGAAAGAGTATGTCAAGACTTCAGTGATCATCTTTAAGGGGACATCCAATTAGTTAATGAGACAATAAAATAACAGTGAGCCTTTGTACCTCGTGCTGCAGCATCTTCTTTCCGTTTCACAACCTACATGTAGCACCAAAAAGAATGTTGATAATCGTATTGAATGGACAACAAATGTAATAATACAATAGAACCTTACTGATACGGTATAGTATAGACCTGATCTGAGAAATATTCAGGCAAGTATTTAAGAATCAATCATATTTTCCTAATCATGTCTAACCAGAGGTACCAAAAAATGCATAATGAAACAGCCATCCAGATATGTGTTTCGTAACTAATAACAGAATGCTATCCTATAGGCATGCATCCATATTTGTACAAGATTGAATTCATGAATCACCAACACAGATACTACATCACAAATGTTACTCACACTAGGCACTAATTATTTTGTTTTGTGATCAAAGAAGGCAACTAAACCAAGACTTCATCCGCCACTTTCATTTACCAGGTAAGATTGTACTTCAGGGGTATATACAGGCACTTTAATTCTAATTAGAAGGCATAACATCGTTTACATTAAGATTAGCAGTTGTAAAAATTAGTCCCATGAATAGTATGCAAGGTTTGATGACCAAGGTACACAGGTATCACATCCTAAAACTTAATGCAAGTCATACCTCTTCGCGCTTTCTTAGTTCAGCTTCTTTAGCTTGGAGTTCCCTCTCCCTCTTTTTCAAATCCTAAATCACACAAAACAACCAAAATTCAGAACTCCACAATGTACATCAATCTCCATTCGCCTAATTAACAAACCTCACAACTCCACAAAACTCACCCCACTTCCATCGATAGGTATATCGACCGTTTCACCAATTCCGTAATTGAAACCAGCACGCTCCGGAGGCAGCGGCGATAGTCTGGAGTTCTTCGCCGGAGCAACGCTTCCATGATTCTGTTAATACAAAACACAAAAGCATAAGAGCTCAATCATCCAAAAAATTTAACATACACAGCCAAACAACACTGACAACTCCACTCAAAATCGACTCGATTTAGATATCAATAGTTTCTAGGTCAAAGTACTCTCTACAAGCGATTCTAGCTAAAACAGTTAAAGCAAAAAACCAACGCGATTCAGTTCAATTTCTTAACGGACAATCACAAACTGAAACAAACACAGATCTACTAAACCGCAAAGCTCGGCTAACAAAACGGAGCGAAAATCAACCAAGTCAACTACAGGTCAATCCAAATCGATTCAAACAACTTCATAAACCAAATCGATTCCGAATTCAGCAAAGCGAAAATCGAAGAGCAAGTTGAGAGAGAGAGAGAGAGAGGTGCTCACGGAGAACGGATTGACTTCTTCTTCTTCGGCGAAGGGGTTAGCGTCGAATCGACCAGCCATGGATGAGCGAGACTGTGTTCGTGTGTGGTTTCTGTGACCAGTCACAGAGATCTGAGAGAGCTCAAAACTTGAAGAAACTGGAGTTGAAAATAGAGACGAAGTTAACAGAAAAGGATGGATGGAATTTTGTGTAGAGAGAGAAAATCAGTAGGCGCTTTTTGTTATTGATTTTCTAGAGAGAGAAAGTAAAGGAGCAAGAGGACTCGTCTGTACTCTTTTGTCTGTTTTAAAGAATATGCACCATATAGGACCTTCTGTTGAGATAGTACCTCCTATTTGAAGAGGTGCTATCACTATTCATCAAATAGGAGGTGTTATTCCTGTTTTTCGTGCAGCGGTGTAAAAAATAGCATCTCCTATTACTATTCATAACTTATAAAATTTAAATTGTTTATTTCTCGATAAGATTTTCAACCAATAAATAGGTGACACATGTCATTATCGTGTAAATGATGTGACTATATTCCCGGTAAAATTTTCGACCAATGACGAGTAGACACGTGTCATTCTCACAGTACGTTATCGTCTAAATAATTGAACCAAATTTCCGATAAGATTTCCGATCAATCAAGGGCTGCCACGTGTCCACTCCACGTGTCATTATCGTTTGAATAATTGAAGAAGATTTCCGATAAGATTTCCGATCAATCAAAATGTGTCGCGTGTCATCATCTTCAGACATCAGATGATCTGAATTTGGCTATAAAAATCAGCAATTGATAATTGTATTCTCATACCATCTCCAATTCACTTGTGATTCTACCTGTACACACATTTCTTCAAATATTTCCTCACATTCCCTCAACAGTAAGATGAATCCTTTCGATTTGAACAATTTTATCACGAGGAGGCAACAACAACGTGAGCAAAATGCTGAAGTTGCTAATGCCTTCGTCATTGACGCGGTCATAGTAGCTACATCGTTCGATGGTGAACCCCCTCGCCGCCGACGAAATGAAGAAAAGCATAGGGAGTCAAGGGGACAGAATCTGATGGAAGATTACTTCATCGAACGCCCTATCTTCAACGAGCAAATCTTTCGTCGGAGGTACAGAATGAGTACGAACTTATTCAACCGTATAATGACGGATCTCTGCAATCACGACCAATTTTGGCATCAAAGATTAGATGCCACTGGCATGCTCGGCCTTCTTCCCCAACAAAAGATGACCGGTGCTCTTCGAATGTTGGCGTACGGTTCAGCTGTAGATCAGTGCGCTGAAATCACAAGGATGGGTGATTCAACAACACTAGAATGCATGAAGAAGTGGTGCAGGCAAGTGTACGAGATTTACGGTGACATTTACCTCCGTGCTCCAAATGCAGCAGATCTCACTCGACTTCTAAGGAGGGGAAGGTCTTGGGGATTTCCTGGTATGATTAGAAGCATCGACTGCATGCACTGGGAATGGAAGAACTGCCCAACAGCTTGGCAATGGGCATTCTCGGGGCGAAAGAAACGACCCATTATTATCTTAGAGGCCCTGGCTTCATATGACATGTGGATATGACACAGCTTCTTTGGGGTACCTGGAGCACAAAATGATATCAACGTGCTCCACCAATCAGATATATTCGATTCGCTCCTTGCCGGAACAAGTCCTCAATGGAGTTTTAAAGTCAACGGTATGATGTACCACAACACTTATTATCTAGCCGAAGGAATATATCCGATGTACTCCTCGTTTGTCAAAACAATTCCCAATCCCCATGAGCTACCACAGAAGTTGTTCGCAAGAAACATGAGGCATACCGCAAAGACGTGGAGAGGTGCTTTGGGATCTTACAATCTCGTTGGGGAATTATTCGTCATGCAGCTCGGTGTCACCATACATCGGTATTAAAAATGATCATGTTGGCTTGCATCATAATGCACAACATGATTGTTGAGGAAGAATTTGTGGAGGACAAATTTGAGGAGAACGACGAAGAAGATCTACAAAACCCAGCCAGCGCTTTCGCTAGTTATGATGGGCCAGTGGATGGTTCAGGTAATCGAGTTCCTTTGGAGTCAGTTGGAAGAAATGGCCTGAATGAAGAACGCTTTCGCGACCGTGTTGTGGATCTCGAATCTGCTTATATCCATGGAGAGTTTCAGAAGGACTTGGTAAAACGCAATTGGTTTATTGAAACCGGTGAACATATCTAAATATGTTGTTTTTATTTAATGTGTTTGCATTATGTGTGTTTGAATTTTGTGTGTTTGGATTTTATGTTGTTTGAATTTAATGTACTTTATTTTTTTGTTGTGTGTTTGAATTTTATCTCAATAAAGAAACCAACATTTTTATTTCTTGAAAATTAAAATTATATAATGACAAGTCAAGCCTAGATTTATTATGAAGACAAACTAATTAAACTAATCACTAAAATTAAGCGGGCGATAACAGTTTGAAAATGTTGTAGCGCTATCTTCCCCTTCATTGTCATCCACTTTCTTAAGGATGTCCGCTTTCCTCTTCGAGAAATACATCTTTGTGTTTGGGGTCAAAACATTCATATCCATTGTCATGATCCTTGTTTCTTCGGCTAAAGCCCTCAAATTGAAGTCCTCGCGTTGGAGGGCGAGTGTCTCTTTGTGTAAAGCAAGCGCACTATCATCATTTAATTTTTGGCCGGAGAGCCAAATTTTTTGATTGGCCACAATGCATTTCAAAGCCTCATCGCGTACCTCATTTGTAGGAGTCATTCCTTTTTTCCCCTTTTCCTTGCTTCCTTAGCCGCCTTCACTTCCATTGGTCTAACCGGACTAAAGGGACCTTGGGGGTTGCTTTGTGGTGTTAAAACCTCTTCATTCTCATCCAAATCAATGGTGGGAGACATTTCGCAAACAAGAGGAGTACCTTCGAATGGAAAGGAAAAGGGTGGAGTTATAGTTTGGATGAACCTAAAATAAGGATAGTTCTTCACCACTTTCCAACATTCAAACTTTGTAAACTCTTTCTTCTTTTGTGCCACATATAATGATTGAGCTTTTCTTACCTACAAAAAATATACGAATTTATGTCACAATAATATTACATAAAATGGAGATGACAACATTTATTTAAATAAATCAAACAAAATGGAGATGCCAAAATTATAAGGAGTTATTACCTCATCATGCAAATTTATACCGGATTGTGGATTCCTTTATGCATAAGCAAGAGCATCACCCCAACTTTTCAAAATTGGCCTCAACTTAGTAAAACGAGATGAAATTGCGATTTAGGTCCTAGCTTCCTTGCTTGATTCACCATGACAAATCTCCCAATTTTCTGAATAATCGCTATAGACTTTTTCCCACAATTTTTCGGTCTTTTGCTTGTTACCGGTGAGAGGATCAACACTATGACGAACATAAGAAATGCACAATTGTAAATCCTTCGAAGGAAGCCAAGTGGCCATTTTTTTTGCCAAAAAATACAAAGGAAAGAGAGATGGGAATGAGGGAGATGATAAATTTGTTGTGCACAAATTTGTGTGAGAGGTTAATAAAATGATGTAGTATTTATAGAAAAAATTTAGGGTCTGATTTGCAAATTTTCCAGAATTTTTTTGCAATTTTTTAGGGTTTTTTTTGCAATTTTTTAGGGTTTTTTTTGCAATACAATTAATTCATACCGTTATATTGAAAAGTAGCCATTTAAGTTGAATATGGACTATTGGATTGGATTTTCGATTCAAAATCTACGGTCAAGATCAACTTTACCGTTCTGATTTTTTTCTGCACCGACCAGGACACGTGGCGGCTTCCACGTGCCAAAAAAAAGGAGGTTGGCGTCACCCACGTGCGTGGGGACCACCAGCCTGCTCGAGCTGCTCGCCGTGCTGATCGAGCTCGTGCTGGAGCTTCGAGTTGAGGTCAACGGGCGGTCGCCGGGGGGGGATGCACCGCTGCATGCCGGAATGGCCGGCTCGTGCTATCGCCGGCGGGGGCCACTGACTTTTGGAGCTTGCTCGTGCTGTTTTTCCGATCCGGTGTACATGCTCTTAGGACAACGAAGGCGGCCTTTCATTTTTATTTTTCTCATTTACTCCATGGTCAAATTTTTTTTTTTAATTTTCTTTTTTGGATTGCTCATAAAAATAATGTGTGGATAAGTGGATTGTGTTATTTTTGTGCCCATCACTAAATTGATAATATAAATTTTGGTCACCAATATTATCAGAGTTTCATCACCTCAGAAGAAAAGAGTGTAAATCTGGTCAATAATCGAATTCCCAAATAAGCAAAATATTGACCGATTGTAATTGATATTATTTCTCTCCAACCAAAAAGTTCAGAAAAGAAAAACTGAAATTCGATTAAATCCATGAAATACGTGTCCGAATAGAATGAATTAAAATACTCTAACAGAGTCTAATTTAGATGTTAAGCCCCTTCAAAATTTGGTTAATCCAAAAGAAGGTTCATTAGACAATAGAAAAATCAAAACTATGCAAGCTTCACGTGAAGAAAGAACTTTCACAAAACCAATTGTGAAGACTGAAGAGCATAATTATTATATGGGAAAAAGACTTTGTAGATTATTCTCATGCTAAACACAACTTCTATAAATTAAGGTCAAGACAACCCGTCCTCCACAAGGCATAAGCCTTGAAGAATTGAATAGATTATTAAGCTCACTACGCGTTATGGACTGTGCTTCTAGAAAGAATTAATGTCCTATATTCAATATTCCATTCTTTTCAACTTTGGACTTCCTGGCCGGCCCATTGTGAAGTCAGCCCAACCCAACTTCCTACACATTGTACAGCTACAAACTTGTAAGCTTTGATAGTTATGACCAATGTGGTCAGCATATAGAACAAGAACCAGAAATCTTGATGGCACAATATAAATGGAACAAAACTTATAGGATGATTCAAATAATGGATATTGATTATTGAGTTCAAAGAACCTACACATACTAAGACTACCAAGTATAGATGAGACTAAAAGCCCTGTGTATGAGAATGGTGCACTAAGAATTCTGACGTAACCGTTGTTTCTTTCTCCGTCTTTGATCACTTTTGAAAGGATCTGTCCACTTCTTGTCCTCTTCAACGGCACGGCTCCACCGCTCTTTGAATGTTGTAAATTCCCGCGTTGATTGCCTCCGAATCTGTGGGAAGTCCATTGGAAATGTGAGAACCTAAAGTCAGGTAGCTAGAAGATCTGTTTTAGGCTAGAGACATTAGTTAGAGTCTCACCTCAGTTCTTCCATCATGCTTTGAGACGACACGCTGAAAATTATGATGAACGAAAATTAATAAGTTGATATACGGATAATCTAATCATGAAAAGAAAGTGTTGTCTATTGCTTGTAGTAAAATATACCTTGTATGGCTTCTTTGAATTTGAAACCTGCAAATAACGAAAGCCGTCACAAATGTTAGTAGTTCAGAAAGATAAATGTGTAGGACAATGATAAGAGATAATCTGAACATGAATGAAATGGAGGAAAGTTGCGACGAACTAACCCTTCTTTCATGCGAGTCACCCCCTCCCAAACTTTGTATACCCTTGTGAACAATAAATTCACTATCGACAACTCCCACATTCTTTGTACGGTCCCCCTGCAAAATTCCATTATTTTATATATGATCTCTACTGAATGCTCGATATTTGATAGCCAAGATGGACAAGAAACCTAAGAAAATTCAAGCAGTACAAACCCACACCGCAGAAATGTTATGAAAAGAGGAAACTGAAAGTAGATATTACCTGTGCACAATAGCCAAGCTTCATGTCCAGACCCCATCCATGTACAAGATCATTCTGATTAACACGAAAGTGGCCCCATTAGGAATTTAACAAAGACATTATTAACGAAAGATTTGACATGATACTGGTGCTCAAATTTAGTATGAAATATTACTCGAGAAGACAGAAACAATGAGGATGGACGTACAGTTGGTACAGATGCATGTCGTAACAAGAGTATAATTTTGCAAGTAGTAACACGAGTTTTTCCTCGATGATATTTTATAATATTACTAGAGTGCCCAAAGTGGAGTTAAAGACCAAGAAATAAAGACTACCTGTATAAGATGCCATGTACAATCCCAGGCAGATCTTGAGAAAACTGGAGCCATACCTTCAACAAACCTGCATTTTGTAAACTACAAAGACTAAGAAAGCAGACCAGCCAATTCTACATTCTTGAACCATACAGAAGACTGATGTATATATATACACATCCAGAAAACTGAAGTTTTATATATACACATCCAGAAAACTGAAGTTTTATGTACCATATAGAACAGTACTAAGATGCAACAACCCAACTTATATGCTCGCTTATTTTACGCAAAGACAGTGTTAGAGTATTGATCAACTATGTATCCACACCCTGGAAGCCAACTTTTACTTCTAGGATGCAGTAAACACCCAGATTTCTCATGGTGTCAAAGGTAAATTCTAATCCTTAGTGATAGATGGATCACCCCACAGACAGTAGAAACTCTTAGAAAGATAGTACTTAAGGTCACAACTAACTCACCACAATGATAAAAGTAGCTAAGAAATTCTTTGAAATTAAAGAATAGGTATATCTAGTGAACCATTATAATAACACACCCTGTGCATGGTGGACCCTGGCTTTCCTCTGTACACTTCACACTGCCTCTGCTATCAAAAACTCTTCTGCATTGAGTGATAGAACTGTTTGAGTACAACAACTTAACAGAAACTTGAACAGAAAAGCATGTCCCAACCAACCCAATTACCTATGGAATTTCTTCTTCTTAGCACGAACTGTAATCCTGTGATGTATCTCCGTTGAATTTGGATGCAGAGCTGGCTGAGATATCTCCAGTCCTGCTTCTTTTACAATTTCCAGGTACCTAGGAAACAAAATTCAATATGAACTGATAAGGTTTCAAAGAACATAAAAAGTAACTAATTACATATGCTACATTTGCAAGATATGAGCCATCGAGTTTGCACCTATCTCTTTGGATATTTCAATGTATACTAATGATTCTCTAAACTACTATTGTATTTCACGGCTAGGAGCATCAGAATAGTACCTTCCTGGTTGAAAATTCTCAACCCCCAAATCTTCATCCCATAAGAATATGTAGTCATAAATGGACACAATAGCTGGATGTAAGAATCGTTTAGCAAACCACCTGTGAACACCCAAAAAGGAAGGAAATGAGAAGATCCATGAACAGGAAAAGTAATTAGAACGTTTCAGGAAAAGATTAAATAGATAAGATATTCAGAGAGCTGCTAAGATTTGGAAAAAAAGATATGGGTGCTTGAAGCACTATTTCACTGGGTTCGATGCCAGAGATTGTAAAGCACAATGAAAGCAATAGCTCACGTACCACTTTGTTTGGTTGTGAGCAACTATGTGTATGGCCTCATTAGCCCACTCAAGATCCCACCACCCTTTAACATTCCCATCATAATGGAACAGGATAATTGTAAAGTTTTCTAGAAGAAACTGAAATTGATAAAATTAGGTCAAGAACATTGCTTGATGGTATTCTGCAACATCACAAAAAAAATTTATTACCTTCTGCACAATATCGTCAACACTATCTTTTTGATTGATACCAACCGCAATGGCCAGCAAGTTGCGATTGCTATAATCAACCTGAATCAAACAACCACCCCAAGTCAGACATTTGGCATCATTAGCAAAATAATCACAATGAGGAAATTTTGGTTTATCCAATAAAACCTACCAATATAGAAATCATCTATGTGTTCTTTTAGAAATGTAAGCAATACATTCAAGAAAAACATACAAACAAGACAACTGGAGATTTACCGTGAGCTTTGTATCAGTCAACCATAAAGGCCTGCGCTCTAGATCTGACCTAGCTTCTACTATGCCACGAGGCAACCTGTCCAACTTTCTGGAACTCAAAAGAAATTCCTGTGACCAGGAACAGAAACTACCTTAGAATTAAACTGAAGGTAAAGGCATACATCCACACTCAATCATTCCATCCCATTCATGCGAGAATTGTAATCACTCTAGCTACTTCAGGAAATGAATCTTAGCATGATACAAGGATCTAAGCAATTACCTTGTTGATGGGATGCAATTTCTCTTCCATCTGATAAATGATCAAACAAAAAAACACAATCAGTAGATTGACCACTCGGACAAAAATAACATAATGATCAGGGGCCGAGGGTCTAGGTAGAAACTCAAAGCCAAACGAATAACTATGTTGCTACGCTACTCCATTTTTTTTCAGACAAGTTAAGAGTATCCAACCAATGCATTCAAATATGAGTTTAGACTCTACCTCACTCTCCTTAACAGCCTGATACTGATAATTGGTGGTTCTATACACGATGAACAACATAACTATACACACTACTCCCATAAACGACAATTGCTTCATCCTTAAACCTCCGCTTTTTGCCTGCATCAGCAATACAATGGAATTGACTCAAACATCACCGACTTCATACTCAACTCAAAACCCGATGCTTCAAACGAACAAAAAAAAAAGAAAAAGAAAGAGACTATGTATCATACCCCATCAGGGAAGCTGGTCTTCTTCTTAAACACCCATATCCATGAGCTCGGCGACTTTATAGATACCAAAACCGTCTTCTAAATTATCTTCATAACAAGCTGCAATTCACTCCACCGTTAGTTACTAACTCCAAAACAACACACGGCTAATCAGCTACCCAAAAATCACATAGCCAATTTTATCACCTAATACTTATCCAAATACATCCCCCTAGCTAATTTAACACTCCCAGATAATCTAATCCCAGCACAGCAATCAGTTTTCATATTCAAACACATTACACAAAAAGAACAAAACTTCTTTAGTTAAAAAAATTTAGCCAAACAAGGACAAAAGTCACAAAACTAATAAGTTTCTAAATTTTAATACAAGAAATCTCCGCACACAAAAAAATGGAAATCCCATTAGATCTCTACTAAACCCAAAAAAAAATTAAAACAGAGAATTACGACCCAGCTCAGATAATCCGATCAGTTCAAAAATTGATCAGAATAAAAATAAATAAAATAAAAAAGAAGAAGAAGAAGAAGAAGAACATACTACCTTTAAATCCAAAGTGAATGTAGACGAGCTCGAAACAGAAGCCAGCTGAGATACGACAGCAGTTGAGTTCTAAGATAAAAGACAGAACAGAAGGAAGTGAGGTGGTCGGAAGCTAAGACAGTCAAAAACTCAAGGTCCGTACTATCCGGGAAAAGTAGTTCCAATCAGATTTGGGTTTTTTTAAGAGGAGAGAATCGACGGGGCAAGACCGCCGGAGTCGCCGAGTTTTAAGGAACAGAGAGAGAGAGAGGTTTATTGGGCTTTTAGAGGTGTGTTTATGGGCTTTCCCGCCGACGACGAGTGTCGCTCACTGTAAGAGTAGAAGAGAGGGAGACACACACGAGAACACCGCGTGTCGTGTCCGTTGTCTATGTGTTTTAATGTGTTGGCGAGGCTCTGGTGTGTCTCACCTCTAATAGAGAAGTCTTAAAAATAATTTTAAGATTTTATTTTAACATTATTTATTTAGGATTTTCAATCATTTTTAATGGTTAAGATTTTATGTGAAGTCCTAAAAATAGTTTAGGACTTCAATCATCTCTAATGGTTAAAGTCCTATCTCAAAGTTATAATTTTATATATTTAGATTATCTTATTTTATGTAGGTTTTAATAATAATTTAGACTTTGTAAAATATAATTGTACATGATAATTAATAATTATATTAATTTTAAAATATTAAAATATTAAAATTTTGAGTGACTTATGCATTATTCACAAATCGGATGTACTTTCGTTTCACATGTGTCGATCGTTTCATTTATGTATTGTATAGATATCCGAGTTTGCGAGATAACCGAGTTTGCAAGATTACATTATCACTTATGCTCAAGTATCTTTCTTTGTTTCCCCTCCCAATATCCTCTTTTATATGGTGAATATATACTTGGGTCTACCGTCATTGTGCGAGCATCTTCCTTCCTTTGTTGAGCCGTCATTGGCTCATGCATAAGTTATTCCCTTCGTGCAAACTCTCGATCATTTTGATCGGCAAGCCTTTTCATTTGAGCATGAATACTCAATGTTAGGCCTAGATTAACTTTCTTCTTTGCCGCCTTGGCCGATTTTTTTCTCATTGGACGCTCTTGCCTAGCTTTAGATGCCACGCTTGGAGTTGCTTCATCTCCAGGCGAATTGTTATCATCCAAGTTGGTAGGAGTCTCACAATTTCTAATATCTTCATCCATTGTTGGTGGACATGAAAATTTAGGTGACTCCTTCAAGATATCCCAACAATGCAAATATGTGAAATGCTCTCAATGGGAATCATCGAAGTAATATCCTTTTGCATTCCTTAACTACAAACATAGTAGTGATTATTTAATTTATTATCATGAATTATTACTATATTTTAAGTGACAAATAAAAATACTTACGTCATCTTGATCATTTTTGCCACTCGCATGATTTTTTATGGTTTTATGCATTGCTTGGCTCCATCTCATACTTGCGGGATTGATCTTCTTCCATCGAGATTCGACACTTGTTTGGGTTCGCGTAGGTGCGTTGGTTGGCTTGATACTTTCAAAATGTTCATATATACGATCCCACAACGTTCCACCAGGTTGATTAGCGCCGACAGCGGCATCTCCACCAATATTCAACACGGCCACGCACAAAGCTCTATCTTCCGCTTCTTTCCAATTTTCCAATCGTGGTGCCCTAGGTTTTGGTGAAGCTCTCTTTGGACCCATGGTGTTGAACAAAAAAACTAAATTTACTATAAGAAAAGAGGAGGAGGAAGGAAAGTTTAAGAGGATGTAAGAAATGATGTGATGAGAGAATATAAGAAATGGTGTAGAATGAATAGAAATTTGGTTTGATATTTATAGAAAAAATTGAAATTTACTGTTCCAACGGACTGAATATTATTGTAAATTTTTTTTATTTTTTTCTGACCGTTATATGAAAAATAAATGGTAGATTGAATGATAATCGTTGGATCAATTTCAAGATATATCATGTACCGTCGGATCAGAATCGGTAATAAAGAAGAAGAAAAAAATCATTTTACTTTCATTCAAATTTGGCCATTAATTTCAAATTGAAATCAATCCTGGCCGTTCATTTCGGAGCCATTGGAGCTCCATGGTTGGCAACGGCAACTGGGGCTGCACGTGGGTGCGAGTCCCACACGTGCAGCAGCTGTCGCTCACCTCCTATCTCTTCAAGGCGCATCGCGCGTGGCCGGCTCCCCTGAAGCTCTTTCAGCGCTCATAGCCTCCCACGCCAAGCTTCCAGCAAGTGAGCACCGATTCTGTTTCTCTCTCTTCCCTCTGTCACCTGCACACTTGGCCTACTTCCTCTCTCCAGAAAATTTTATATCGAGATCTAAAACAAGTTCTATTCTAGATCTTCATTTAGAACTTGTAGCTAAATGAATGTAGGGTTTAGATCCTCAAAATGAACCATTAGAGAGTAAATATTGGCATATCAAGGTATAATTTAGGGTTTAGCACCTCCCATTGGAGATGCCCTTAAAGAGTTTAGATATTAGATTGGAAAATCTCAAATTTGGTGTGGGGTTTTACTGTTCTTGTATAATTTTGGGACGTTTTATTTTTTGAAATAAATTTTTTTCTTATTAATTTTGGAATATTATCAAATTGAAGTTATTGAGGGATGTTTTTCTTCCTTGAATAGCGCTGGTTGTATTATGAGTCATGTCTGACTTATTAATTAAAAATAGTTACAAGTATATATAATGTTTCGTGTGATATAATGGTGATTTTCTTACTCATATAATGATAGTTGTATTATAAGTTACTAGAGGATATGCACACTCAATGAGTGTATGAAGGAGAAGGTAGTTCGTCTAGAAAGAGGTAGTAATTGCAGATAACGTAAAACTTATTTTGTGAGATGAGAAGTTATTGCAAAGAGAAAGAATGAAGTAATAGAGAGAAAAAAGATTTTAAAATAATATTTATTATTGATAAATATTTTGTTAATTACTGTAAGACCTTCATATATTATACATAACTAAATATTATACATAACTAAAGTAAAAATGACATAATCGGAAGAAAATGACAAGCATGATTTCCCTTAAAGAATAATATATATAGACGTCTAACTTACTAATTAAAAGTACTTAGAAGTATATATAATGTTATAGTGTTTCGTATGATATATAATGATAAATTGGAAATGTATTTGCTGAAGAAGGAATAGTGATTTGTCAGTGTGGTTTTTTTTATATGTAATTGCCAAAAAAGTAGAATCACTTGAATTTTTGTTTGTTGAGTAATTGAATGATTGGATCATCGTATCAATTACGTCTTCATTTTAAGGAAATAAGTAAGAATGAAACAATAAAACTTCAATTATAATTCATATTCATTTTGTAGAAATTGTTTTTGTCAACGGATAAAAAATGTAAAAACAAAGAAGAGAAAAACACATCTTCTGTTTGGTCAAGTGTCACCTATTCCAAACCCATTTTTGGGGTTTCGCGGTTTAAGTGGACTAGTCTGCCTTAATATCCAAATTAATTACCGTTTCATAACAAGTAGAAACGTCAAGTTGAATTTTTTTATTTGAAAATATATACAGAGAGCGCTTTTTATTGAGGATCTGATGACTTTTTATACAATAGTTTATAAGACTTAATTTTTGATCACATTTTGACATATCAATCATTAGATGTTTAGCTATATATTAGTAGATAATTCTTGTAAATTTTCAACCAAATCGAAAATCGTCAAGGGATTCAAAATCATGATTTATCGATTATAAATATGAACAGTTCAAGTTTGATAAATTTAGAACGTTCATTTATTTCATCTTGTTCGACACTTTAACGATTTTCAAATTGGACGAAAATCTATAGAAATGATCTACGTATATATAGCTATATATACAACGGTTGATTTTCCAAAATATTATTAAAAAATATGACTTATAAGAAGGTACTCACCAAATCTTTCACCATAAATGTCCTCAATAAAGAATTTCCCTATATATGTGTGCCCGTGGTTTAAGACAAGATTTGTCTTCGTTTAGGCTTTGCCAAATGCCAAACTCATATAACGTATTTGATTAGGACAAGTTAATGCCCTGCATTGTGTCTTAGCAATAAAAGGACAATTTACGTGATACCTAATTACCTATCTAACATTTGACCATCTTGGTAATGTAATTAATCAAAACGTAGGGAATTTAGGCGATCTTATCATGCAATCAATATCACAAAAATAAAGTTTTTATTCCATCAAAATTAATGTGAGTCAGTGAACTTATGAATGAGTTTTCAGTTCTTAACGTCATATTGTTCTTTTAGTTGAATCTCGGAATTAGAAAAATCTCGACCGTTAACCTCTGTACGTGTTTTAAGAATAATCTTTGTTTATAAAAAGAAGAATATTATTTGTTAAAGATATTACACTATCAATACTAGATGAGAATTTATAAATTAAAACTTAGAAGGTCATATGAAAATTCTTCTGTAAAAGCATGAAACTATGGTTTTCAACATTCTGGTCAATCGAACTACTTGGTTGGACGTGACCGAGCAGCTGACTGACTACTCAAGAGGGTTTTTGTTTTATTTAATCAGAGAATAATTCGGATATCACATGAATCAGGAATTAAAGATTTAGGAAAATCAAAGATATATAAAAATTTAGGACGGAGTTGCGTAGTTGTGGAGCCATCAGCCATGGAGGGACTGAGGAGTTAGTATTTCATCTTAATAAATCAAAAATATCAAATACACAAGACTTTATGAACCTTTAAAAAGAATATAAGACGAAGACTTCAAGAAACTATGGTTGGAGAATCACGTTATCACAATACATTTGCGTATTTAAAAACAAAAGGAGGTGCACGATCTATAATCTATTGTCGACTTAGAATAAACCAAATGCTTAGTATAATTAGTATAATCTAATTAGTATTCTTTAGCTCAAAGTTAGGTGTCCATAGACACGTGTGGCTATGTGAATGGCCTTAGCAGGTGAAATTTCGCATGCTATATATATGTGATGGATATCTATGTATATTTAGTTGGTAGATTTGTGTGTTTTTGCTTTGTAATTATTGATGCGTAGATTAGATAGAAGAAAGATGGTGAGGGGTGCTGGGGGAAGGTCGTAGTGGTTTCGATCACAATGTGTAACAAGCTAACAGCTATACCAGTTCCACGTTCCACGTCGATTTCCCATGCATGGTTTCCTTTCCTCATCCGATCGGGAAAAATCAAACCCTAGCTTTAGCCATCCAATCCATAAAGGATTACTGGAAATCAACAATGCAACATGTTCGATCTGCATGACTACATATTGTGATTAGCATACTGATGTTTGAACAGGAGTATTATGTACAACAACTCAACAAGCTCGATCCTATATATATATACACACACAATTGACAGCTACATGTAATTTGTAGTACGACTTTTTTTCCTCGCCTTCAAGGGAACTACATTTTGCTGAGCAAGTGTTTTACGTCAGGCTTTTTTCCGGTGAGCGGAGACCTTTTTCGTCATTGCAGACGATTCGACCGAAGGAGAGGAATCATCATTAGCATTAGTGAAGGCATATTATTGTAGTTGGCAGTTCCTAACTATTAACAAAACACATTTTAGTGATAATCAACAAAGAATGTTTGAAGAACCTATCAATCTCTAATGACAAATCAGGTAGTTCATACATGTGCATTTTATGATGTTTTTTCACTGAGGATGGCACCCTTGCCACATATCCCAGACCTTTCTAGGTTGCCCTAAAACATATAGCCGGTAGTGGCTCGTTTTCAAATTTTCCAGTAGCTCATTTTCAAAACTTCCCTCTAATTGAAAAAGGCTATTTAGAACAGCTATAACCGTTGACTTACTTCTTAAATTGGATTAGATAGCTTGTCAACTCAAAAGGTGTTGGTTACTCAAACTCATTGACATTTCTCTTCGGGTTTGCGGAAAATCTTTTTCAAAACTGGTTTTTCGAGTTGACCTCTGTGCATTGGCTGGTTACTTTGGTTTCTAGGAAAGAGATTCTACGTTTCTATGGTATAGTCTTTTCCTTGAGTGTGTGACAGCCATATTTCTTATCTCGATCTCTGTCTTGAACCGGTGGTTCATGCAAGGCAGGGTTTTGCCCACTGGTTTCTTCCGGTAACCGCACACGTGCTTATCACTTCGTGTCTCTACTTGTGTGGACGGCTGCTGCATGTTTTCCTTGGTTCATGTGTTGTTTTCTTTCAGCCTACATGTGTGCATCCATAGCCTCTTAACATCTGCTTGTGACCAACGTACAAAACAGGGCTGCTGGGCATGGGTTTCCATTATACATGGTTGTATCGTCTATAAGGGCTAGGGCTTCATTAGTTAGATGGTTGGTTGAGTGAGTTATTCTTTTAGGCTTCTTTCTAATCCTCTCTATCTTTCATCTTTCTCTCTAAGCTTTCCATTCTACTGCATGTAAGACTTAAAGTATTTCAAAACCCAGATTTTATTAGAATTCATATGCATTGTGTATTCCATTGAGATTGGTATGGATATGCTTAACCTGAGAAGCTGCTCATGAAGAATTAGCTTGTTGATAGTTAAGTTCTTAAGTTGAGGCTTCTGAAATCTTTTTATTTGTAATCACTTAGACACAAGAGAGAGTGTAGCTCTATAGAACTAGTAGAGAGACTAGTCAGGATAACATACAGGTTATGTATTCCCAGAGTGCAAGAGTCTTGTAAAGAAGTGTTGTTCATAGTGGAAAGGTTTGTCCCTCAAGAGTTAGGGGCACACAGTTTTTCTCCCTGATTATAGGGTTTTTGCGTTAAAGAAAAATATCCTTGTGTTATTCTTTACTTATCGCTTTTACATTTACTCATACATCTATGGATCGGGATATGTAACTATCTGCTATCCCCAAGAGCAGTTTTAAGTGAAAAAGTTGAAAAAGGCCTATTCACCCCCTCTATAGGACCTTTAAGTGGTATCAGAGCGGCCACTGGCTTTTGTTAGTGAGATCCTCTGAGGACCAGAGATGGAACGTGAAAAAGGCTCTTCCATAAATGTCCCTCCGTTTTTTTATGGACATGATTTTTCGCAATGAAAAATCATGATGAGTGCCTTCCTCTCCTACCAAGATGATGGTTTGTTATGGTAGGTTATAGAGGAAGGTTGGTCACATCCCACAAAGTCAAAAGCATAAGGCTCTCTCGTTCAAATCCCGAAGCCAAAACCTGAATGGGAAAAGCTTGACAAGGATTTGGCCAGAGCAAACATTAAAGCTTTGAGCTTCCTCTTCAACGCCTTGTCCGAAGGAGAACGTCAAAGGGTTATCCATAGCCCGACTGCCAAGGATGCGTGGGACGTGCTTGTCAACACTTATGAAGGTATCTCTCGTGTTAAACAACAAAAGCTTCAACGTCTTATCTTTGAGTTTGAAGGTTTGTCCATGAGTGAAAATGAGTCTATTGATGAATTCTATGGTCGTCTACTTAGTATAACAAATAAGTGTCGTAGCTTAGGAGAGGCTATAAAGTCTAAGAAAAATGTTAGAAAATTTCTAAGTGCTTTACCACCTTTCTTTGATTCTAAAACGAATTCTATAAATGAACCTCATGACTTAGATACTTATCCTCCAGAAGAACTTGTTGGAAACTTGAATACCTATGAGACACTTAAGAAAAGAACCAAAAATGAAAAGAGTGTTGCTTTAAGTACGGTTAAAACCGAAGAAGAAAATGTTCCTGAACTTGTTGAGTATGGTATTGATGAAATTGCTTTCAAGACTAAACAATTTGAAAAATTTCTCAAGAACTCAAAAAGAAAACCGTTCAACTCAAATCAGAACTTTTCTAAAGGATCTAACTCTAGGTGTTCTAAAAACAGAGATTCAACTAAAGATCGGAATACCAAGTCCTCTTCTATCCCGAGGCAGGATAACAAGTGTTTTGAGTGCAATGGTGTGGGACATAGGGCTGTTGATTGTGCAAACAGAAAGAATAAGTCTCACAGAGTGCTCAAAGCAACTTGGAGCGATAGTGATTCTGATCCTACCACTGAATCCGAAAAAGAAGAAGATCAAAATGTTGCTTTTTTTTTACTAAGGATACATTAGATGAGTCTCTTGAGGACAAAGATTCTGATGATGAAGGTCAAGACATGTATACTGAGTTATGTACTGCTTCTAAGTCTATGCTCACTAAGATTGAAGTTCTAACCAATGAACTTTCAAAAAGTGAGGAGGCACAGTCTAGGATACAAGAGAAATATGTATCCCGAAAGTCAAAATGGAAATCTAATAAGTCTCGGCTTTAGGATCAAGTGATTTCTCTCAAGAAAGAACTTAATTATCAAACTGGCTTGGTGGAGGCTCTAACTGCAGAAAAGTTGGCACTAGAAGAATCTCTAAGAGACACCAAGGCTCAGTTTACCAAGTTTTCCATTGGTTCTGAAAAGCTATTCCAACTGTGTGGGATGGGAAATGTGGATGGTAACAAGACAGGTTTGGGTTTTGGAAATGGTGAAGAATCCAAGAACCCCAGAAAGACTATGTTCGTCAAAAGGACGAGCTCCATCTTGGGAAAGCCTCATCTGCCACCAGTGATCAAAAAGGCTGAAGCCCCAAAATTTCCCAAGTTTGCAAAGTCTCCTCCACGAAGGTGTTACCATTGCGGTAACAGTGGGCACATTCACAGGTTCTGCTACAAACTAAGAAGAACCTCTCCTGCTGCAAAGACCCCACAGAGCAACAATCTACTTGTCTCCTTTCAAAAGTCACTAGAAGAGCTTATTAGGATAGCTCAGTCACTTACCATCCCCAATCAAAAGACGGTGTCAAGCAACCCAACCTGGGTTAGGAAGTCAAAGATTCAAGATACGAGCGCCACCACCTCTCCCGAAGGATCTAAAGCCAAGAAGAATCAGGAAGGAGATGTCGTTTGCTTCGTTTCAAGACTCAGTGTAGTTCCAACACATGAAAGAAAGATTGTGGCTATATGTAATGTCTCTTTGACTGCCTTATCAACCCGGAAGTCAGATTCTTGGTACATGGACAGTGGGTACTCGAAACATATGACTGGTGACAGCAAGTGGTTCACCTCAATGAATGACACACACCCCATTGGAGATGTTGTTTTTAGTGATGGTGCCAAGGCAGAAATTGTTGGATGCAGGATGGTTGATACACCTGGTCTCCCGAGCTTAAAGAATGTTCTCTTAGTCAAGGGGTTGGAACTCTCCCTATTAAGCGTAAGCCAGATCGTTGATGAACATGAGACTGTGATGTTTGATCGTGTGAAGTGCACTGTCCTTGATGGAAAAGGAATGAGTGTCATGAAGGGGGAAAGAACAAAGGACCATTACTATTGTGTTCGGGCCAACAAAAGGTTCCAACCCAAGCTGTATTTTCGGTCTCCAACACAGGAAAGTCCACTTGATCTCTGGCACAGAAGGATATGCCACTTAAATCACCAAGATGTGGTGAAGCTATCCGCAAAAGAAGGAGCTCGAGGTTTGCCTAAACTTACCGGAAAGGCAGCAGGTATGTGCGGGGATTGTAAGATGGATAAGCTATCCCGAACTTCTCATCCTACCTTGAATGCAAAACCTACTTTTAATGTTCTTGAATTGCTTCACCTAGACTTGGTAGGACATGTAGAAACTGAAAGCATAGGTGGAAAGAAATATGTGCTTGTTGTGGTTGATGATTACTCTAGGTTTACATGGGTAATGTTTCTAAGTGATAAAACCCAAAGTCAAACTTTTGGAAAGTTTTTTGAGCTTGCAAAAAGAATTTCAAATGAAAAACTTTCTGAAAATAAGCACATCATTAGGATTAGGACTGATCATGGAACCGAATTTGAAAACTCTTCTTTTGCTGATTATTGTGAGGAGCATGGTGTGCATCATGAATTTTCTGCCCCCATTACTCCACAACAAAATTGGATTGTTGAAAGGAAAAATAGAGTTTTGGTTGAAATGGGTAGAGTAATGCTTAGCTCGGCTGATTTACCTCATATGTTTTGGGCTGAAGCGGTTTACAATGTATGCTATACAATTAACCGTGTGATTCTTACGCATGGCACAAACAAGACACCATATGAACTATGGAAATGGAAGAAGCCCAATGTGTCGCACTTTAAAGTCTTTGGTAGTCCTTGTTTCATTTATAGAGATAGGGAATACTTGACAAAATTTGATGCCAAATGTGATCGAGGTATATTTCTGGGTTATGCATTGAATAGCCACGCTTACCGTGTTTACAACAACAAAAACTTGCAAAATTATAGAAACGGTACATGTGGCCATCAATGATTCACTTTTGTGCTCTCACAATCATTCTCCTAGAACTGTGCAGGAAGAGGATATAAGTATTAATGCTGAAACAGCTCCTACTGCTGTGGACACGCCCATTGATGAACAAAATTCCATTCCCGACGATGTATCCTCAGATACGGAATCTGTCTTTGAAGATTCCGGGATAGATCAGACTTTTGCCATCTAGAAGCCACGGCACACTGGTAAGTGGCAAGTTCAGAAGGACCACTCTCCCTCTGATGTGATTGGTACTGTTGATGAACCAAGAAAGACCAGAAGTAAGTTAAACAAGTTTGTAAGTAACTCTGTTACTCTCAAAAAATTTCTTACTATACATAGATTGGTCATCAATCGAATCTCTTGCTATGGTTTTGTTTCAAATGTTGAACCTAAGAACATTAGGGATGCCCTTAAGGATTCTGATTGAATTGTGGCCATGCAAGATGAATTGAACCAATTTGAGAAAAGTAAAGTGTGGCATCTTGTTTTGAGACCTAAAGATAAAAATGTTATTGGTACTAAATGGGTCTTTAAGAACAAAACTGATGAAAACGGGATCATAACTAGAAACAAGGCTAGGCTTATTGTTCAAGGTTACTCTCAAATAAAAGGTTTAGATTTTGATGAAACCTTTGCTCCCGTAGCTAGGCTTGAATCTGTTAGATTTCTCTTAGCCATTGCTTGTTTTCTAAAGTTTGATTTGTTTCAAATGGATGTCAAAAATGTCTTCTTAAATGGAATCCTGAAAGAAGACGTGTATGTGGAACAGCCTCCGGGATTTAAGAACCCTTCCTATCTCGACCATGTTTTTAGGCTTGACAAATCTCTTTATGGGCTGAAATAAGCTCCTAGGGCTTGGTATGAAAAATTGTCCACACATTTTATTGATCATGGATATGTAAGAGGATCTATTGACAAAACCATAATTGTCAAAAGTACCTCCAAACATATGATTATAGCACAAGTGTATGTTGATGATGTGGTTTTTGGTTCTACTTCCCAAAAACTTGTGGAAAAGTTTGTTGCTATAATGAAGAAAGAATTTGAGATGAGCTTATGTGGTAAACTGAACTATTTCTTGGGACTTCAAGTTCGGCAAAGGGAGGATGGTTTGTTCATCTCGCAGGAAAAGTATGCGAAAGACTTAGTGAAGAAGTTCGGGATGGAAACCTCCTCTCCCATCCGGAACCCAATGGGAATTTCATGCCAGATCAATGCTAATCTGGAAGGTATTGATGTAGATCATATCCTCTATAGGAGCATGATCCGTAGTCTTCTCTACCTCACAGTAGCAGACCAGATATCACCTACAGTGTATGTGTTTGTGCTTGGTACCAAGCCAATCTCATGGAATCCCATGTGAAGGCAGTCAAATGTATCATTCGCTACGTTTTAGGTACAAGTAACTTCGGCATTCTGTATACAACTGATACTAATATGAACATTACAGGTTACTCGGATTCCGATTGGGCTGGGGATGCCACGGATAGGAAAAGTACATCGGGTGGATGTTTCTTTGTTGGAAACAACCTGGTCTCATGGCATAGCAAGAAGCAGAATTGTGTGTCCCTATCTATAGCTCAAGCGGAGTACATCGCTACTGGTAGTTGTTGCACTCAACTTCTTTGGATGAAACACATGTTAAGTGACTACGGATTTCATCAAGGTATGTTATCCCTATTTTGTGACAACACTTCTGCCATAAATATTTCAAAGAATCATGTGCTTCATTCTAAGACTAAGCATATAGAGATCATATGTCATTTCATCCAAAATTAAATCCCTTTCCAGTTTTAGATTTTTCAACAAGAATTCCTTACTTGAACCTCTTAACCGCTAGATTTATTCATTGGTAGAAGAGAATCAGCTTGAATTAACTTTCATTCCTACTGAAAAATAATTAGCTGATTTGTTTACAAAGCCTTTAGACAACCTACGGTTTGAAAGTCTAAGGAAGGGGCGTTATTGGTGTGTGCACCATTACATGATCTTTCTCTCTCACTAAGTTGCTTTTATGTTCTGCATTTCTGTTCATTGTCATAATACAAAAAAAACAATAAAATGGTGAAACTGTGTAGTTCGGGATATGAGCTTTCTTATGTATCCTCAGGATAGTCTTTGAACTTGGCCTAAGTTTTGTGTCCATATTTCATTCCTCTCGGTCTGTTTTTGCTACATTTCTCGCTTGATTGTATGCATCTATGCCTCAAGGTCTTTGTTGTCTGTGGTCTAGATCACTCTTGGGACTATATAGACTTACTTGTCACAAAAGTGAACTTGGTGGGGTGTTCCTTGATGAGCTAGAAAACTGAGATGAGTTGTGCTACTTTAGAATTATTGTGCTTTGAAAGAAGTTCTGATTGTTGAATCAATATTAAATTTGTTGTGTAAATTATGAGCTAGTCTATCACTGGGTGCACCTTTATGGAACCAGTGGGGATCCCTGAGATGTATTTTATCCTTCGATGGATCCGGCCTAATTATCCGCCGAGTGTCCTTGGTACACATATTGCCCCTTCGAGCATCTGCTCAGGGAGTCAATGATAACTACGCTGCTAATGGATTTATGAGGACTATGGCTTCCTTAGTTAGATGGTTGGTTGAGTGAGTTTTCTTTTAGGCTTCTTTCTAATCCTCTCTATCTTTCCTCTTTCTCTCTAAGCTTTCCCTTCTACTGCATGTAAGACTTAGAGTATTTCAAAACTCAGATTTTATTAAAATTCATATGCATTGTGCATTCCATTGAGATTGGTATGGATATGCTCAACCCGAGAAGCTGCTCATGGAGAATTAGCTTGTTTATAGTTAAGTTCTTAAGTTGAGGCTTCTGAAATCCTTTCATTTGTAAGCACTTAGACACAAGAGAGAGTGTAGTTCTGTAGAACTAGTAGAGAGACTGGTCAGGATAGCATACAGGTTATATATCCCCAGAGTGCAAGAGTCTTGTAAAGAAGTGTTGTCCATAGTAGAAATGTTTGTCCCTGAATAGTTAGGGGCACACCGTTTTTCTCCCCAGTTGCAGGGTTTCTGCGTTAAAGAAAAACATCCTGGTGTTATTATTTACTTTTCGCTTTTATATTTACTCGTACATCTATGAATCGGGATAGGTAACTATTCTGCTATCCCAGAGAACAGTTTTAAACGAAAAAGTTGAACCCCCCCCCCCCTAAGGACCTTTAATTAGCATCAGCTTCCTTACACTTTGTTTTGAAGACTCCTGGGCTTAACATGAGTGTTACGCACTAGTGTACTAGTAGCAACCTTGCTCCAATAAACCTTGAGATGCTACCGGAGAGTCTTGGTGGTCTGGTCTTGGAGAAGCAGTGCAGATTTGTATTCGCGTGTGCTCTTGGAATAAAACACTAAGGCATTGTTAGCAAGAAGCAGAAGATATCGAAACAGTTCCTTAACTGACACGAGAGAGTGGCTTGCGATTCGTGATCCTATTGTGTCAAAATCCATGTGCCTCCGGACCAATTTCTTATATCTTCTTCTCTTCTGTATTGAGTAATGTAGTTTAGGTTTAAGGTAATGATTGTAAGGCTTTGTAGTTGTATATATAGATCATTTTCTAGTCGTATGTAGAGCAACAGATACCATCCATACCTGGCTATTGATGCAACCACCTTCTACATTTTTATCTTTGAGAGATTCAACTCTGAATAAGTTTTGATTCCAAAGACCTGTCACAGACACATTGATGCATATGGATTTCAGTTTCTCACCATTTTTCCAACATAAACATCCTCAAAAGACAAGGAAAATGAATAATAACCCTATTGAGTTTTCAGATTGTTTTAGAGCTTGCTTCAACTCTTTCATTCGTTTCTTTCGTAGTTCCTCAAACCACACCCTGCAGTGAATAAAAGCATATATATGATATTTAAGATCGATGAACTATTATGCACCAATTCATGGAGTAAAACATTTAGAATTGTCTGGTTGAAACGGTAAGCTATAGCCTATAGGTGATGAACTACTTAATAAGAACTCCATGTGATGTGCACCACTCTAAAACAACAGAACTCGGCTTACTTGCTTCCTGAATAACAATTTTGCAAGTCCTCATATTTGTCTTTACAACCCTAAAATTACCTATATAACAAATATGAAGCAACTGTTCACAGTTTCTGTTCACAGTTACTGTGCTTAGGCGTGTGGCTCACACGTGCGAGAGCTTTCCAGCCCCAATCTGATCGACGTCTCCTGTGTCTTCGTCATTTGCTTTCATTCTCGCCTCTCTGTAAAAAAAATCTCTCTGTGTGCCTCTGTCCCTCACCGCTCTCTCGATCTCTCTTCCGAAACCCTGCATCGATTTTATTTTATCTCCGGCGGTTCTTCTCGACTCTTGCTTCCTTCACTTTTGTTTTCGCACCGCCTCAATTTCACCGGAGAGATTCAAGAATAGCGACTCCTGATTTTTGTTTACTACTCCTCTGCCTCCGTCCAGTTGCTTCCTTAGCCTCACCCGCACCACCAAGCCGCCTCAAACCACCACAAGGTTGCCCCAACCACCGCCACTTTATCTACGTCGTCTCCTCTTGAGTTTCTGCCGCCTCTCCCAAGTCTGAACCCAGCTCGAGATCAAAAGTGTTAACAAACTTATTGGTAGGTACAATTATCCTTATCTGGGTTTTTCTTCGATTTGTTTGATTTTGTTGTTGCATGAACGAAGTTACCTTCGTTTGTAATAAAATGAAGTGTATTTGTACCTGCTCAAAGCCGCACCTCTATTCCTTATAGCTTTATGTTCATAAAAAGGCATTGGTCAATGGTTTTTGTTTAATTTTGATTCAGTCGTGTTCAATTTGGATTCCAAATGAGCTGCATATGCAAAGCTATTTTAATTATTTCAATGGAAAGATTTAGAATTTGGTCAATTGCGGAAGAGATACAAGTCTTATCCCAAGTGACAAGCAAATATTGTTCACAGTTATGAAGGAATGTTTCCATGTTATATTTGACATGAGTAGTACTGTATATGCAATACTGTCATTGGTTGACAATCCAGGGATTTTGGGTTTGCTTTGCGGTTTCTTCATTGTCTTCAAAGATTTATTCTGAAGCCAAGATCTTACCTGTATAGCTTTATGCCTTATTTTCATGCATAATAAATTTGATTTTGAATTGAAGGTTGATTTGGAACCTCTCTTAGTTTGTTTTACATTTTGCAGCAACTCTCTACCAATAAAGTGTAGGATCCTTCATCTGTAATCTATTATTTATCATGTTTGCAGATGTTTCATTTGTATTTATAATTTGTTGTCGTTCCTTTTTGCTAAAATTTTACTGGTATTTTGCTGTTTTCTGCAGTTTGAGAGCATCAAAAGTTGGAAGTGATCAGTACTTGCATGTTTCGATTAAAGCTACAGTATTTGAGTTCTTGAAAGCATTAATTCAAATTTTTGCTCCTACTCAGCAGGTAGAGTACTTATCACATGTTTACAATCATATAAAATCCTTTTATCATTGTGAAATAGAATTTTAGTCTGAGAAGATGAAATTGAAACTTGATTCTCATGTGTGATTTGTTGTCCAGTTATTTGTGTGACTGCTTCTATGACATATATTCATGATTCTAATGATAGTAACATATGTTATATTAGGTCTTAATACTCATCATCATCATCATCATCATCATCATCATCATCATCATCATCATCATCATCATCATCATCATCATCATCATCATCATCATCATCATCACCATCAACCAAGCATGACAAAGATGGAAAGATCGATGATTGATGTTTATTGTGTAACATATGTATCTTCTAGCTTTTCAGGATGATCTTAGATGATCTGAATATAGTTTTTGTGCAGTAGGAAAAGTGGAGGCTTTTGTTTTTGTTAAAAAAATCCACATGAACTTCATGTACTGTAATATTCTCTTTCTTATCCCTCTATTTAGCCAATCTTACTTTGAATTGTTAATATCAATGACCAACAACGATTAACTTCATGTTTGAACCGTATACTTTTAATTTTTCTTCTTTGAGTTTCACTTTGTCGTCAAACTGTGCATCATCTCCACTCTACCTTAGGACCCATATCTTCGTGGCAAGTATCATAGACAGTATCCTTTTCTTAAAATCTGTGATTATTTTTCTAAAACAATTAAATCCTTCTCATTTGGTTGTTGGACATCTTACGTTATTTTGTTGTGCTTCTTTATTTTTTGGGGTTTAGAAGTTCATCATAAAAGCTTTCAAATAGAAGAAAACTTTACAGCAGAAAGGATAGAAACATATATGTATCATAATTGGTTAATGCGTAGGGTGAAGCATGAGGCTTGATTATAAAATCCATGGGTGTAGCAAGCATTAGTCTTTTTATCCTGGAAGCAGTATGCATGTTGGTCATTCATTTTTGTGTATGTTGTGCATTACTTCATTTTTGACAAATTTGGAGATATAGGTGATTTCTTTTGAGGAAGTTTCTTCCTGTGTAATATCAATATGTATTCCAATATGATTAGGTTGTTGCACTAAATATTGACTTCTTTTCCACGTTCATAAAGTTGTTGATCTGAGGTTTTAGTTTTAAGATTTTGTGTTTGATTTTACTGATTCTGGGGTGTGGAATAACAAGTGTGATCCTTTATTGTAACTTACACGCACTTTCCTGTTCATTGTTCATGTTCATGCTTTTTGGGATATTGTTCATCGGCATGCGGCATGCGGCATGTGCGGCTCTTTTCTCCTCTAAAGTCAAACCATCGATCGCCCATCTCCTCTCTCACACGCAAACTTTCCTTCGCTCTCATTTCCAAATCTACCATCTCTCCGCAACTCTCTTTAACGATCCTTGCATCTCTCGCTCTACTGACTCCAGGTTTGCTTATAGCCTCTCCGTTTCTCTTTTGTGATTTTTGATCGGTTTTGGGTATTGCTTGGTGTTACTTGATTGGGCAGCTTCTCATTTTTTCTTTTGTATTTGTAGCGACTACATGTAGCTTCCCAGTGTAGTTCGCACGTTTCTCATTTTGAACGGTTTGCTGATTGTATAATTACAACATATTTCCCCTGTATTGCACAACTTCTGTTAGTCTCGGATATATGCACATGTATATGTTTGTATATGTCTGTTCGTTGGGATCATCTTTATGCTTACACAAAACTAAGCTAACAAGTATATATAAAGTTCATATACAGATGTATATGTGTGTGTGTGTGTGTAAGATGTAGAGAGATAATGAGGATGATATTTTTAATTCTTATTGTTGCTAGCTTAGTTAATATATATATAACAACGATTCAGCTTTTTCTTTATTATGATTGCGGGGTGTGTGTATTGATGTGTCTAAAATAATAACATATCTTTAAAGATGAAATCTTGGTTGGGACTTTGTGCGTGCCACCATGTTTGTTATGTTGAGTTGATAAAAATGGTCATAAGAATTAATCTTGAATTGATAGGGCTGTAAAGATGCTCTTTATTGTCTTTACTAAAGAAACAATATCTATCTACTGTTGTGAAAATTCAATGGAACTAAATGAGAAGGAAGCTAAACTTGCCTCAAACGAGGAAGCAAAATTTTTCAGTTTTCTTGGAATTTTGTACATTTGGGACGAGCACCGAGTTGTTTTTTTAAATGTGTTTCTTTGCAGAGTAATACAAATCTTTTTGGTCAAGTTTCTTATAGAACAACCGTGATCAAGTCTCAGACTCTGAATCGATCCCTCTCTTTCTCACGTTTTTTATTCAGGTTAGTTCTTTTTTTATTATGATTGCTACTTCTTTTATTTGGTTAAACCCTTTTGATTTGATATGGTATTATATGTATCATATTTGGTTTGTAGGTGCTTGATTTTTATCGTCTTTGGGTTAGTTGGTAAAACCCTTCTTTCATTGAGTTTGTCCTTTCATTCAACATCGTCGGCTTCTATATTCTGTTCAGGTTTGATTCTTAATCTAGGTGCTTTTTCATTTTTGGGGTTTAGTACTGTTCGCATTGTGCTTCAAGCTTCTGTGGTTGGAGCTTATGAGTGGTTTGGTTTTCTAAAACGGGATTTTGGATTTGTAAATTAGGGTCCAAGTAAATCAATTAAGTTTGGAAGCAGGTTTTACTCGACAATAGTGTTGAAAATTTGAAACATTGTGAGCATTATATACTCACTCTCCTCCCCAGATGCAATATCTCTTTCGCTCCTCCGATCCGATTTTTGGATCCTTGGTTTTAGGATTCTATATTTAACGAAAGTCATTTGTTTTACAGGGATCAGATCTCCCAATTTCAACTACGCATAAAGTTTTGTTTGTTGGGTTTGGATATTTACTCTTTCAAGGTACCATATCTTGATCAACGTTTATAGTGTTTAACAGAGAGTCTATTAAGATATACATTAGATGGGATGGTGGTGATTTAGTTGTTGTTTGCATTCTGCACTTACTCTAATCAATATGGTATTTGGGTACATGGTGATTTCATGTGAAAAATCGAATTTTTTTTTGATTCGTTGTTGATTTAAGGATTGAATGGTTATCTGTTTTTACTTAGATATATATACATATATGTGGAGGAATGTGACTGTATATAGTGTCGGTTTTTGTATATGTAGGTTTGTTGATTTTGTTTATGCGGGTTTATAGGTTTGATCATTTTTTGTCTATTTCTCTTTAGGTATTAGATATATAGCCATCTGTTCCAGAATTATGGATACTTTCTTTTGCTATTCGTTTCATTCTGTTGCGTAGCCACTTTTTATTAACTTTCAAGGTTGTAGGGTTCTAATTCTAAATCGATTTGGTTATTTTTCTTTGGGTTGTGATGAGTCCTGGGATTTAAGTGGTGAGTTTCGATTTCATTTCAAGTGACGCATCTGTGTTGAATATAGTTGCGTATTATACTTTTGGTTATCTAAATCATACCATGCCATGTATAATTTAATAATATCTATATTCGGTTTGTTGTTGATTAAGGCTTGAATGGTCTTCTATTATTGCTTAGATATATGTGGAGGAATGTGACTGCATATAGTGTCGATTTTTGTATGTGTGAGTTTATTGGTATTTGATCACTTTTTGTCTGTTTCTCTCTAGGTATTTGATTCACAGCCATCAATTTTAGAATTATGGATTCTTTGTTTCGTTATTGTTTTCGCCCTGTCGGATTGCCAATTTTTATTAACTTTGAAGGTTTTATGGTTCTAATTCTAAAGCTATTTGGTTATTTTTTTTGGGATCTGAAGAGTCACTTTTTAATTATTTTTATGAGCTTGTTTCTTCTATTGAAATTGTGTATGTGAGCTTCTCTACTACTAAATACGCCATGTTTTAGTCTTTAGCATGCCATATGTGTTTCTCCATATACACCATGTCATAAACATCTTTACATCAATGCTTATGTCATCTCCATTGAGTATTGTTCTCTGTGGATATAAGTGGTTTATCTTGAATGTTTTTCCCTTTTTTTTTGCAGGGTTCATAAGTTATATGCAGAAGACACTTTGTTGTATCTTTGTGCTATTGTTTCTTTGGCAATTGTTGTCTCCATTTTCAGTTTTTTCTCAACAATCAGGTCTGTTTTTCCTGGTTAATGTTGTCTCTCATAATGTGTCGTTAAATTTTTTTTTTTCTGATTTTTAATAATCCTGTTTAAGGTATGCGCCGCAAAAAGAATACTGCTACACCGTTGGAGTCCGTTGCAGGATCCTCCCAAGACAAAAGATCTTCAAGCAAGAGACAGAGCTTTTTTCAAAGCATGTCTGAAGAATCCTCGAGATGCAAGGGTCCAGAAACAATAGCACTTGACAATAATTATGATGCAGATCTTCGCCATCTTATCTCAGGTGGTGTATAATAGAAACTATTTTTCTGTTATGTTACGATACAATTGACAAAAATGGAAGAAAAAAAAACATTTCTTAATTCTTGGTAGTTCCATCTAAAATTTCCAGAATTTTTGTTTCTTCTTCTTTGGATTAGTCTTTCTTTCGATTATAGAATAACCTAATTATATATATATTGTCTATTTCAACAAATTTCAAAGACAAGAGGTCTCTAAACAAAAGACAATCCTTTTTCAAATCTATTTCTGAACACGCCTTCCTGTGCCATGATCTAGAAAATGATGATGGAGATCTTCATGAAGTTATCGCTGGTAGTTCACAATATGGACTTTTGTTATGTTATGTTTCAATAGAGCTATTAATAGTAGCTAATATAGTGTTGTTAGATTATCAGTTTTTTATATTCGATTATAGAACATGTAGCCTTATTATTGTTCAGTTTTAGAAATCAAATCTGGGTTGCAGGTTATCTTTATCAACTTATGTCAGGTGGTATACATATACAGTGACTTATTGGGTTCTATGAATTGTTGAGTTGAGTTTTGAATTAATGGTCTATTTGTTTTTTATCAAAGTCAAACTTTTTCATGAAATAAAATGTGTTCCTCAGTGTCAGTAAGGTGAATGGTCTCTTTTTTCGATGTTCTTGGGTTGATTTTTTACTTCGCTGATTGAATTTTGTGCAAGATGTCTATTTATTTTTGAAATTAGTCTTTTTTTTTTATGAAATTGGTTTTTAGATATGGTGCGGAAAAAGAACCATGACTCCATCGATGAGGGAATAGAGTTACACCAGGCCAAGCAGTCATTCGGTAAGAGACAATGCCCTCAACCAGTTTCAGAAATTGGAGACAGTAACTACAATAAAGAACTTATACCAGTTATTATGAGTTTATGTCCCTGCATTGGCATCTTTTTGCCCTTGGATTAGTTATGTCTCTCAATTATAGAACAGCCTGATCATATCTATTTTGTGTTTTGCAGAAAATTCCCAAGACAAAAGATCTTTAAGCAAAAGACAGTGCTTTTTCCAATCTACATCTAACGACACCTCCGCATGCCATGATCCAGAAAATGATGATGGAGAGCTTGACCAAGCTCTTGCAGGTATTGTACAATATGGACTGTTACATCATATTTCAATAGAGCTTTTAATACTGGCTAAAATAGTGTTGTTAGATTATTAGGTCTTTCTTTTGGATTATATAACATGCAGGTTTATTATTGTGCAGTCTTGGAAAGCAAGCATTTGTTTTTGTATTATCTTGACCAACTTATGTCAAGTGGTGTTCACATATAGTAACTTATTGAGTTATATGAATTGTTGTGTTGTCTTTTGAATCAATAATCATCCAGTTTTTCATAAAGGTCAAACTTTTTGGTAAAATTTTTTTTTCCTTAGTGTTATTAAGGTGGAGGGTCCCTTTTTTGGACGTTTTAGTTAATTCTTTTCTTCTTTGATTGAAATTTACGTACAGTGTCTGTTGATTTTTGAATTTTTTTTTCTTTGCTGATTTTGATGTTTAGATATAGTGCGGAAGAGGAATCATGACTTTATGAATAAAAGGATAAGGTTACACGGAGCAGAACCTACTTCTCAAAATTGTTCGACTTTGCATCAATTAGACACAGAAATTGCAGACAGTAGCGACGACGAAGAAATTATACCAGGTATTGTGAGTTTACGTCGGGGTAGTATAAATATTGCACTTTTTGTTTGAATAAATCTAACGATAGTGCTTTTCTATCAATTGCAGCTCTTGGTGGAACAATCTTTGGGCATGCATCATATCAACAAACCCATGCAAGTGAGAAGAAACTTCAATATCAATCATCTATTCATAAAAATTCATTATCAATCATTATTTTCTAACACAGATTTTGATAACTGTAATTGCAGGTCGCATTATGTATTATAATGATGCTGGTGATGATGTTTACACATGCAGTCATTGCACTGCTCTATTTTGGTCAGCTGAAGCATTGAAAAGAAAAGAGAAAAATCAATTCATATATACTCATTGTTGTGAAAAAGGTCAAGTCCAACTTCCAATTTCGTATTCAACTCCTGATTTTCTTGACGATCTATTAAATCCAGATAATGGTCGAAAAAGTGTATTATTTCGTGATAATATTAGAGTTTATAATTCCATGTTTGCTTTTACTTCTATGGGAGCTAAAATTGAGCATGGCATAAATAATGGAGGAGCTCCTTATGTCTTCAAAATATGCGGACAAGTTTATCATTTGATGGGTTCTGTTTTACCTTCGGAAGGAGAATGCCCTAAGTACGCTCAGTTATATGTATACGATACTCAAAACGAGATTGAAAATCAAATAAACGCTATTGATCCAAATAAAGCAAATAACAAGATTGATTTTGATATTGTTAAAGGATTAGTAGAATTGTTAGACCAATGTAATGAATTAACTAAAGTGTATCGATCTGTGAGAGATGATTTTGAGAATCAATCATTGCCCAATTTTGATGTGACTATACTTGATCGTAAAAAGACTGATAGCAAACAATATGAATTACCTTCTGCTTTTGAAATTGGTGGATTAATTGTGGGTGACATAGGTGAATTTAATTCTAATAGAGATATAATTATTCGATCAAACGAAGGACTGCTTAAACGAATATCTAAAATTCATCCAAAGTTAATGTCATTGCAGTATCCGCTTCTTTTTCCATATGGAGACGATGGATTTAAAATTAATATGAAATTAAAACCAATTGCAAACAAAAGTGGCAATAAAGATAGAAAATTAACAATGAATAAATTTGTATGTTATCAAATTCATGATAGAGAAAACCAATCGAGTACTTTGTTAAAAGGTGGAAGATTATTTCAACAATATTTAGTCGATTCATATGCAACTGTTGAAGAAAATCGTTTAGAATATATAAGACATCATCAACCAGAACTAAGATGTGAAACATGGAATAATATATCAACGTTTGTTTCGAGTGGGATTGTCCAAGGTTTTGATGTCGGAAAAAGAGTTTTTCTTCCTAGTTCTCACACTGGCAGTCCAAGAGATATGATAAATAATTATCAAGATGCAATGGCAATTTGTAGAGAATATGGTAATCCCGATTTGTTCATCACTTTCACGTGCAATGTGAAATGGCTAGAAATTTTGAGATATTTCGAAAAAAAACCGGGCTACAAACCAGAAGATCGTCCTGATATTGTCTGTCGAATTTTTAAAATAAAAGTAGATGATATGATTTCTTATATTAAAGATGGAGAACCCTTTGGAGAAGTCTACGCTCATGTATGTACAATTGAATTCCAAAAAAGAGGGTTACCACATGCTCATTTATTATTTTGGCTTAAAGATAAATACAAATGTTATACAGCATATGATGTAGATTCTATAATTTCAGCAGAATTGCCCGATAAAAATATTAATCCAGAATTATTTGAAATAGTTAGTCAACTTATGATTCATGGTCCTTGCGGTCAACTTAATCCATCTTCTCCGTGTATGCGAGACAAATTATGTACAAAATATTTTCCAAAACCATTTATTCCTAACACAATTTTTCAAGCAATAAAGTCTCCTCAATATAGACGTCGTGATGATGATTCACGTTTTGTAATTAAAAAAGGAGTTCAAGTTGGTAATAATTATGTTGTACCGTACAACGCTAATTTGTTATTGAGGTATAATGCTCATATAAACGTTGAATCATGTTCTCAGTCTATGTTGATAAAATATTTATTCAAGTACATAAATAAAGGACCCGATAGAGCTCGCGTATTGGTTCGTGATAATATAAATGATGAAATCCAAAATTATCTCAATTGTCGATATTTAACTCCGCATGAGTCTGTCTGGCGTTTATTTGAATTTTCCATTCATTCTAAATGTCCTGCAGTTCAATATTTGAAGATTCATTTACCAAACGAACAAAATGTTTGTTTTCATCAAGCTAATTCTCTTGAAAATGTATTACAAAATCCAGCTATAGAAACTACAATGCTAACTGCTTGGTTTACAGCTAACAAGACTTATAAGAAGGCAAAGAAATTAACATATACTCAATTTCCTACAAAATTTGTGTGGAATGATGATAAAAAATTATGGACCCAAAGGAAAAGATATCGCGTTCTCGGTAGAATTGCACATGTGCCACCAAATGTGGGTGAATTGTACTATCTTAGAATGCTTTTGAATGTTCAAAAAGGATGTATCAATTTTGAGGCAATAAGAACGGTCAATGAGATAGTATACTCTACTTATCAAAAGGCATGTCGAGCTTTGGGATTACTAGGTGATGATAAAGAATGGCTCGAACCATTGTTGGAATCTACTTTTAATGCCACTTCTCCTCAAATTCGTAATTTATTTGTTACAATTATTCTATTTTGTAATGTCTCAGATCCTCGAGCTTTGTTTGATACATATTGGATTAAGATGTCCGATGACATATCACACAAAATTAAATTAAATTTTAATATGCCAAATCTTACCATACCTGACGATGAATTAAAGAATGCTGTTCTACATGAGCTTGAAAAATTGTTTAACCTATCGTCCAGTAGTTTAAAAAACCATCAATTACCGATGCCAAAGACACAACAAATACATCAACTCGACAATAGGTTTATCAGAGAAGAATTAGATTTTGATTGTGAAACATTGAAACTAGAACATTCTGACTTGATCACCAAACTAAATAATAATCAAAAAATTATATACGATGAGGTAATCAAAGCCGTGGAACAGAAGAATCCACGATCATTTTTTGTTCATGGTAGCGGAGGTACAGGCAAAACTTTTTTATGGAATACTATAATTTCAAGATTGAGATCCGAAGGTAAAATTGTTTTGGCTGTTGCTTCATCAGGCATTGCTTCATTATTACTTCCGATAGGCTGAACAGCTCATTTGCGTTTCAAAATTAAGCCGATTATAGATAAAGATTCAAATTGTAATATAAATAAACAAACCAATCTTTCTGAATTAATTGAAAAGGCTGAATTAATAGTATGGGATGAAGCTTCTATGTGCAATAAATGGTGTATTGAATCGGTGGATAGAACATTGCGTGATATTTTGTCAAAAAAAGAAAAGCCATTTGGAGGAAAGACAATTTTATTCAGTGGAGATTTTAGACAAACATTGCCAGTGATACAAGGTGGTAGTAAAGAACAAGTCATTCAAGCATCGTTTAATCATTCATATTTGTGGCCTAACATCACAGTATTTCATCTAACTGAAAATATGAGATTGTCGATAATTGGTTTAACTACTTTTGAAAAAAATGAAATTAAAATTTTTGCTGAATGGATACTAATGATAGGTGAAGGTCGATTGGAATCTAAATTACCCATGGATGATCCAGATGTGAGTTGGATAGATATACCAAAAGATTTGTTGGTTGATGCCACAGTTGAACCCATAAAATCAATTTTTGAAGCAACTTATCCCAATTTTGATACCAAATACAATGATACAAATTATTTGAGAGAACGTGCTATTGTGACTCCGAAAAATGTAATTGTTCATGAAATCAATAATTATGCGATTAAATTAGTACCTGGAAATAACAAATCATATTTTAGTTCAGATTCCATTTCATATAATTCAGGTAACAGCGATAATATTAATGTTTTGTATCCCATGGAATTTTTGAATAAACTTGAGTTTAGTGGTTTGCCGACACATGAACTCATATTGAAAATTGGTATGCCTATTATGTTATTAAGAAATTTAGATCAGATACGAGGTTTGTGTAATGGCACGAGGTTAATAGTGACAAAATTGTTTGAAAGATTGATAGAAGCAAAAATACGTACTGGGAGTAATGTCGGACAAAAAGTACATATTCCAAGAATAGTATTGATAGCAACTGAAACTAAATGGCAATTTACATTTAAAAGACGTCAGTTTCCTATTAGACCATGTTATGCAATGACGATTAATAAAAGTCAAGGTCAATCATTAAATCAAGTCGGAATATATTTGTCAGAACCGGTTTTTACTCACGGACAATTATATGTGGCATTATCGAGAGTAACGTCGAAAAAAGGTCTCAAGATAATGATAAAAAATGGTAATGATTTGCCTAATAACTATACAAAAAATATAGTTTATAGAGATGTATTACAAAATATATGATATACGTATAACACATACACGTTACACATATGTATACAATACACAACACAAAACCATGTTATATTTGTAACACATAACACACTGGAAACGGAATAGACAATGTTTACCTATATAACAATCATGGTCCACTGTACAGAAGCTGTGATTCACTGTTCCTAAGAGAATGGGTATTTTTGTCCCTGTGGTGCTAAAAAATCACAAAAACAGGCCAAAGAAGAATCCGTCCAGCTCTCTATCATCCTAGACCACCATAATCTTTGATTCGTTTGCCCTCTAGAGAATTTTTCATTCCCATCTCCACCGAAAGTCTACAGCTTGAAAAGCTCTTCAAGGTAAGTTTTCCGATTTGCTTGAAATCCTCCCTCCCTCTATGCTAATTTTGCTGCCATTTAGGGCTTTGACTTTTTCGATCTCTTGATTCTCCCTGTAGCACAACAATTCCAGACTTCGGAATGGAATTGAAGTAAGAAGCACATGTGATGATATACATGTAATGGGTACATATATAATTGGGTATGTAAGAGTATACTAGCACTTCTGGAGTCGATGATTGGATACATATTGGTGTGTCCCAGACTTACAGTTGTATCAGAGTCTACAATGGTTGTTTCTATATTGTAATGAGTTTCCATGTTATAATGATGGGTTTGGTGGAATCACTGATGTATTTGGTTTTTGATTTCAGGGAACAACTTTAAAAAAGACTTTGGGGATGCTGAAGTGAGTTTTTTTAGTATGTTTCTATGGTTTAAATTGCTATATTTCTGGTATTGGTAACTTATAATAGTTGGGTTCAGTGAATGAGTTTTGATGATGTTCAATTGAATTGTTGTTATCAAGAAATTATAAACGAGAATTTCTGTACTGTAATATTATTATGTGACTATGAGCCAATAAACTCGAACGAAGACTAGAATCTAGCGAAAAGAATACATTGTTTAACTGTTTAATCTCTACGTGCCAAGAGTCTGGCTTATTATTTTATCTTTTTTGTTTTTGCAAGGAATATTTGCTTTAGGTTCATTGAAACTTTGGAGAAGGAGCTTACGTTTAGAGGCTTGAGATTATATTTAGAGGCTGAGCTTGCGTTTGGAGGAAAAAAGTACGTTGATCAATACTTTTGATGTGTTGTGAACTGAAGTATTTGTGATGATGTGAGCTAAAGTAAAATGTATGTATGATGTGATGATGGTGATGATGTGAACTAATTAGTAGTCATTGATTCCAGGCTCAGTTATACTGTGAGATTTTGATATATATTATGAGATTTGGATTTCCGATTAGTATATTGTAGTTTTTGTTCTAGGCTTGAGTATTTGGTTTTCATCTCACACGTGGATATTTTCTCTCTTTGATTGATTTTGTGATTCTATTAGAATGGTTACTCTTTTGTTTGATCAACTGATTTTTTCACCATGTTAAATCAATTGATGGTGATTAGGTGGGAAGAAATCAGAAGAAATTTTGTAGTAGTAGATCTCTTTCCCATGTTAATTGAGGCTATCAAAATAGGCATGTTCATTATGAATGGGACTTTGTTCTATGGGTTTGAGTATTTGGGTGTTATATTTTTATTCCATGATTGACTACAGAGTGATATTGATTTTATTATATTCAATTGGTTGCTCAATAGGTTTCAAGGACAATGCATGTGTATGCTTTATAGTTGTGTTTCTTAGCTGCTTCAATCGTATTTAATTTAGCTAATAACTTGCTAGCATAACTTCTGTTGTATAGGTACTAACATCTAATTTAATTGTTAGGTACACAAATGGATTAGAACATGGACTACACCATCCTAAATGAAGAAATCTTGCGACTCTCCGACAAGTTCTCCAACTATAGATATCTAACCACCAAATAGCTGGAACATCACAGTTCCCATTACCAAATACTCAATCGCTACCTCAATCATCTACACAGCCTCGAGACCATGATTTCAATGACCCAAATCAAAAGGACACAAAAATCTCAAAAGGAACACAATGTGCAAGCATAAGCAAGTTTAAAAGGTCTTTCACAAGATAAGAGAAGAAGATATCGGGAATAGATATACCAAAGATTAACCTCACTATTGACTCTGAACCTAAGAAATCGAGAGGACGACCAAGGTTTGTAATCTTTGCGCAAACTGTACTTTCATATATATCTTTCTTTTCACTACTGTATTAATTAATTATGCTTGAATTTAGAAATACACAAAGTAAAGGCCCCTGCTTTGTATATGTTGTTAGAATTTGTTAAAATTTACCTTAAACTATTATATAGGGAACGCAAGGTAAAGGCTCCTACAACTACAACAATAATAAAAAAAAGGGAGGCTAACCTAAAGGAATACCAAGGAACCCATAGAAAAGGTTTGTTCAAAAAATATTTAATACATGAAATATAAATTTTCATTCATTTTGAATAAGTACTCATACATTCTTTTATAGGAAAATTGTTGTTGCCAAAGAAACCCATCAGCCAAAGAAGAAATAGGGTTGGCCATTAAGATAGCGAAGGAAGCCATTGGCAAGCACTGAGCAGCAAGCCACAGCGGCAAAAACACCAACAATGTTCAGCCCCAATGAAGAAAAGGCCACTGACCAGCAAGCAAAAACTGCAAAAACATCGTCTAAAGTGAGCTCAACTGAGGAGGAACCCATTTTGAGTTTACTGGCATTAGAGAGAGGCTCTTCACCACTAATGTTACCCTCGGAACAATTAAGAGTCTTTTGTTGGAGCAAAACATGTTGATCGATAAGATAGTCTCTCACAATATATTTCGGCTTAATCGCAATCCCTTTTGTCGACCCGCGCGGTACAAACATCGAATCAGCAAAGAACAAATCGATAAACACCTGAAATCGATCAGCCATGGATATATTGATATATACATTTGACAATTACTTGTAAACTTGACATTGATGTTGAGCAGTGAGCACTATGGCTGAGCGCATTCATATTCACAGTTACTTGATTCAAAATTTTCACTGAGCAGTAACTTAAGTAACTTCACTTGCAAGTCACATCTTGAACTAGCCTAAACAGCTCTGTAACTAGTCATTCACATTCCACCCCCTAGCACCTTGAGACAAATTTGTAATTCTTTTCCATGGATAATAAACCCAACAGATCAAGAACAGACACAGACACAAAAATTTACACGGCCCTGCATAAGCAGGTTAAAAAATATGGATTTCTGAGAAAGAAGAAAAATTTACATATACAAGCCACAATTAAAGAAAAAAAAATCTAGAGACCTCGGGTGTTAATGCGTACGGACAATCATCAGTTCGGGCTCAGAGCTCGTCGGCGACAAGGCTCCAGTCATCGGTCCCGTATCTCATTACAGCTCCGGCCAAGAGAAACTCAAGCCATGTTCCCCACCTTCTCCCTCCTCCTCCGCCCCAATCTCCACCCCCCACGTGTACGTCATCGATGCATCACCAAACCACCACCGCCGCTGCCGTGAAAGAAAGTGAAACACAAAAAAGAGATGAACTTTGGATTGAGATGAAAACAGCAGGTTAATTATTTTCTGTTTTGTTTCTGTTGTGTTTTTGTTGTTTTAAGAGGTGCAATTATAGAATGAATGGTGTTGACAGTCTAGTTTTTATCTATCGAGGTTTGATGAGAGAAATATAGTTCTGCTAAATAAACACTGCCTATTTATTGTTCAGTGATTACATGCACGTCCTCCTTTTCCCTCCTGAAATTTCTTGGCCTAAAATGTATAATAGTGTCAATGAATATTATAAAGAAATGCAAGTTTGAAGGGAAAATGTATATTTATATCATTGAACGATCTACATTGCAATTTACATACATATATGAGACTATGAGAGTACTAGATACAAAGTTATGACGATACAAAATGGAATCTCCCATATCAGACCATCAAAATCGGCACAATTTGAGCAGTATATGCCTGAAGTGAATCTGGAAGGACTAATTTCTTCTGTCGTGAACACTTCAGGCGAGGCTCATATTGCTGAAATCTTTGCTTCACGAAATTCTGAATTCTTGAGCTCTACTACACAGATAGTAAGTACTGCCGAAGATGACTGGAGGGAGCCTTTGAGACAAAATTTTGATAGGAACAATGACTTGGCTTGAATGTGTAGTTTTCTATATGCAGTCTTGTTACAGGTTATATCAGCCCAACCATCCTACCACGTTTCTTATAGAATGTATTTGTTAAGACTCTTGAAGAACTAGATTCAATTCGCTTGCACATCTTGCCAGTACACCCCCCTTCCTACACACAAAATAACACAATCACTTCCTGAGAGTCGATCACTATGTTTTTCAAGCAGACAATAAATATGTAAAAATGGCTACTGTATTGATGACATGCATAGATGACCTTATATATTCCACACATAAATGGCTACTGTATGTACCATCTAACTGAATCTGGAAAAGCAACAAACATGCATACCCATAACATGTAGGAATTCATTAGACAAAGGGTCATTTCACCTCCAAATAGGTTTTGTGAATGCAAAAACTTGGGTGGTCACCATTCAATGTTGAGTAAGTTCTGATCTAACCAGACACAAGACTAGAGATTTGGCTTGCCTTAACATCTACTGTAACAAAATTTATACTCAAATGTCACATTATTAGAGTCAAGATCTAACCTTACAAAGATCGGAAGAACTTTCTGGATTTTTTGCAGCTGGAGAGAACATTGGTTGCAACATTCCAACCTGGTACACAAGTTTGATATGGAATATATAAACTTGTTTTCTGGTAGAACATTCATGCCTTTCCCCAAAGATAATGTCGGTTAATTTCTGAATAGATGATACCTTTGTTCTGCTTGTAGATTGACTCCAACAGCTGGAGGTGCTGATATGATAGATCGTATAACTGGACCAAAGACTGCCACTAGCTTCAACAGCATCTCCAATGACAAACTTGCATGCCTTTACATGCACATATCACCACCAAAAATACAATAATGAGAATTTTATAAAGACATGCACATTGAATTTACATGCACATAATGCAAATAAAGTAGGGTAGTGATTCTCACACTCCCCTTTTCTCTCTCATCCTTATCCCCACACTCCCTTCTCTCTGTTCTTCATTTTCTTATGTCTTTACCAAATTTTTTTTGTTTACCAAACTATCCCCACTCTTTCACTTCTTAATTTTCCTTATTCTAGGATAGTTTGGTAAACAAAAAAGAATAATTGAAAAAGAAATAAGAAAATGAGAAGAGAGAAAAGGGGAGTGTGAGAATCATTCCCCATAAAGTATTGCATGCTTATTTCTCTGGAAGATTGACAAGGGTACATATAATTTATCATCTGGAAACATTAGCACATTATTAATTTTCCTGTATTCATACTATGGAATAAGTATTAAGCCATAATAGGAGAATGTCACATATTTCCAGATTTGTAACACTTCCACCAAAAATTCCTAGTATTCTGAGAGAGTGTTTACACCCTCTTCATTAATGAAATACTCACCTCTCAGTTTTGCTATCCAGTAAGCCCAGAAGGACTGGCAGCAAACAAGCAAAGAGATCTAATGTCAGAATATCCATTTTCTCCAGGAGAACACTAATCACATCTGCTTGTACCTGCACCATGATCAGATAGTTATTAAAACCCGAGTATGAACCCGAGTATGTAGAGAACACCAGACCTTTAATCCCACCGGAATAGTATGAAATAAGTAAATAGCACATGCAAGCTCATCCAATATTTACCCACCGAATGATCTGGCAGCTTTCTGATGGCACTTATGGCACCTTTAATATCATTTCGTTCCCAAAAATGCCGCACCACCTGCAGTTTCACAGTATTATATGCCATGATTTCCCTCAAAGGAAGAATTTAAATACTATACGTATTGCACCTATACTCTTTTACCAGCGAATAATCATTGCAATTAATGGCACAAGTCATTAATAACACATTTAGCATAAAACACAGGATTGGAGTAAACATAAGAACAAGATTCAGGTCTCATACACTTTACAAGGTTAATTAAGAAATTTATCATTATTAAGTTGCAGTCACAACTGCCTTTAGAAAGAAAAAAAAGCAACATACTGGGTATCATGTGTCCACGAACATGCATCATAAGATATAATTACCTGTAGTTTTGTCAGGCGTGAATGAAGGATACTTAGGAATGCATCATGAGTTTGCATCAGATCTTCAGTGGGATCTTCATTTGCAGGTGACATGTGCCTCCCAGAAACTTGAGGTTCCTCTTCCTGCTAGTAACCAAAATAGACGGTTCATATTCAAGAATCCAGATTGAAACAATAGCAATGTTCACAATACATATTGAAGGATCCCAATTTTCTGCATTTCAAATTAACCCGATACTCTAAAGGTCTAACATGAGTATACTAACTTCATTTATTCAATAGCTAATACCGTATATGATAGTAATTAATGTACAAATGTCATTGCGTTTCTGAAAGAAAGTAACAAAATTCATCGATTCACGAACCAAAGCAGTGTTTGTTTTCATCCTGAATAGTACTGTTTAGAAAAGAACCACATAGGAATAGACAATACCTTTACAGTGAATGTGTTATCCATTTCATGTATCAAGGGACTAGATATGCTAGTTGCTTGATCATCAGGCTTCACAGGATGAGATACGCTAGTTGCTTGATCTTCAGGTATCACAGTACTAGAGATGCTGGTTGGTTGATCTTCTGATAGTACGGGACTAAATATGCCAGTTGCTTGGTTGTCATTGCTATTAACTTTCTCTCTCCTTTCAAACCTCTCAACCAGGGTGCGAGTCCTTCCTGATACAACTGCAACTGCCAATTGTGGAATCATAAGAAGTTAAATTCTATCTACTGCTATGTTGTATTCAGCCACAAAGAAGGTTAGCATTAACAAACCTCCATTGACAACTTTAACAGGGCTCATTTCCTTGCTGCAATTAAGGGGTCCATTTCCTGAAACATGACACAAAACAAGTAGTTACTCAAAAGGAATGAAACAGTATTGGACTTCGAACATAAGATTTGGTGAAAATTTAAAATAGGATAGACCTCATTAAGGAATTTAGGAGAATAGACTCTGATAGGCAAAAGGAAATCCCGGAGGATTATATGAAAGAATGGGAACAGATTATAAGCATACTTTCTATACAGATTGCCTTACAAAAGAACTACAACTTACCGGTAGTTTCCTGATCAGGTCTCTTCAGTAATAATACTGCTTCCAATTTCTCTTCTACATGCATGAATGGAGAATGTTTTTCCTCACAAGACTCTCTATTTCTCTCTTCAGATACAGTTTTGATGTGAGAACTGAGACCAAATGGACTATCCAATTTACTCGTCATACTACTGAAAGTTCCAGGTTCAACAGCCAATGGCGACTTCTCGATATCAACTTTACTATATGATGCGCTTCGCACATGAGCCGGTCTGAGTAACATGCCGCGTCTGGTTTTTGAAAATGCAACAGCTTCTGTTCCAGAGTTAGTTGATTCTTTTGCATTCGGACTGCTTCGAGGTACAATGTTAGGCACAACCAGGGATCTCTTGATTGGTTGCTCATTGGACTTTGGGACTGACCCTACTGCAGGAATCTGCTTTTTAGCACTGATTTCCTTGACATCCAATGGGGGTAAAACTTTTGAAGAGTTAATCCTCTGTGGGGGAACTGCCTTTCTACCTGCTGCTTCAGAAAAAATATATATAACAATATTAAGAAGCTAATGGAAGTAAAAACATAAAACACAAAGAAAATGTTTTAATGTAAACTGTGAGAACTATACTTTCTCATTAGTTCATGGCTTCATTCTCATATTTAAACATCACTAGTAAGTCCTATTTTTTCATGGTGAAATGACAACAATGTAAAAGGTTTCAGTTTGTACACATGAAAATTTGTAATATATCTTCCCAAAGGAAACGAAGAAGGTAGAAAAATGGAGTAACTGAAGTGGCAATAATCAAATTTTTGTATTGAAGTTAAAGTCTGACTACATCAATAGTGAATTATCATAAACTTATGGGAATACACAAGTCAAGAAGAAGAATGGAAGCATCATTATAGGGAAGAAAAAAAATTGGCAGAAAAATATATATGCTTAAACTTACAATCGACATATATGTTCTTTATTAACTTTGAGTCATCATCAGGAGACATACAGCGAAACCCTGGACCCATTTTACCATTCTCTACCTTCTGAATAATCCCTGGCAGCTTTACATGAGGTTGCTCATCTGAACAGTCATTTTTACCAGGTGTAGAACCAGCTCCGTATGGCTTAATAAGCTGCCAAAAAAAGAGATACGATTAAAATTATAGAGATGAAGCAAGAGAAGTAACAAGAAGATGTTTAGTGAAAGCAGAATACCGAGACATCTGCAACCCAGACTCCAACAGAATTTCGATAGTAAGAGCAACCCAGTAGCTTCCCATCATTAATGCATATGTCTGCTAGTCTTAACCATCCCATATCAACAGAATCGTGAGATATTACAGGCTCCCATGAATAGACCTGCAAATAGGGATTATAAGTTCATCTGCTATATCAATACAACCCCCCTACGGCATTGAGACAGAATGAAATGAAAACCTTCAAACTGTCTTCAAGCCCGGAAAATATTGTCCTCCCATCAGGGTGGAAGGCAATTGAGCGCACTCCTGTAGGCTGGATACAAGAAACATATTTCGTCAAGACATAATCTGGAATGAGACTCATTTTACAAGAAACAAAAGTCTACATGAATATATGAACAATAGAGAATTTAAATAATCAACAGAAACTTCGAGTGTCAGAAAATATAGGTTACCTCTGGCCTGGTAGACCCAATTAGTTCAAAAGTTTCCAAATCCCAGAATTTCACAGTTCTGTCTGCTGATCCTGAAAAAAAATAGTGTACATTGAAGCAATTTACTAGTTACTACATCGAAAAATTGACAAAAAAGCAACTGCGTTGAATTTCGAGGGAATTACACAAATAGACGGAAAATTACAAGCATACAAAATAAATTGTAGTACGCAAGTGTAAGATTCATTTTGCTTGAGATGAATAATAAGGCTACTATGACATGCCACCCAATTTGTATCTCTTACTATCTCTCAATAACATGCAGTGGGCCACTTTTATAATTCTGCTGTTAGTTTACTTTTGTCATATACATATTGCAATCACTCACCTGTGGCCAACAGAAACTCAAGCGGGTGAAAATCTATGGATCGAATCTGTCCTTCATGGAATTTAAAGTCATGCAAGAGCTTCCCAGCAGTCAAATCCCACACCTACATAGCAATGACAAGAAAGTATAATTGTGATGCCTGAAATTAAAGGCCACTGACAAGTGTCAAACACAGCAGGATGCATAAGAGCGGGGATGTTACCTTTACAACATTGTCGAATCCACCAGAAACTACCCATCGACCATCAGGAGTGAACTTAATAGTACTAACGCCTTGAGTATGACCTTTGTATGTGTGAATGCATCCCTTCTTTCTAATGTCCCAGATCTTTAGATTCGTGTCCATGGAACCGGAAGCAAAGAATTCGCCAAATGGATGAAACTCAACAGCAGAACAGCTGGATCTGTGTCCAGTAAGCGTGCGAACCACTACACTTCAAGAACAACAACAAATACATAAGAAGTTTACTGAAGAAATTACTTTTACTGTCTTGTATCTTCACAAGAGACCAAGTTACTAACTCGTACGCACCACTCATTAAAGATTACGACTTGGACACAAAGAAAAGTACCAATCATATATCATTTCGAGCTTATCAAATTATATCTTATTTACATCTGGAAGTGATACATGCATGACAATGTTACCTCACAGGACTAGAACACGTAACCTTTGATGAGAATAAACATTCATATTTGATCAGAGACAAAAAAATAAATCAAACAGCCAACTTACTCTTTGTTTCCTCCAAATCCCATATTTTTGTTGCGCCAGTAGAAGCTCCAGCAAGGACCAACACTTCTGTTGAATTAAAAGCTACAGATTGAACTGGACTAGTATGACCCCCAAAACTCTGCATTTTCACCCCAAACAAGGAAAAAATACGTGTAATCAATAAAAGGCCCCAAGCAAGTTCCCACTGACCCAAACCAATAAGATGAGGATTTCAAAAATAATTTAACTTGCATCAAAGGGGTAACTTCCATTTCTCATTTCTCAACTTACTATCTGCACTTACTTTATGAGAAAATGAAAGGTACAACTAAGTTTAAGTTGCAGCTAATCAAATTGATAGCAACATAAGAGGCCTGCTTCAAGTACCATTTAAGTTCCGACTTCACATCAGTTCAATGTACTTGATTTCCTAAACTTAAATGCCACACAACACATAAATTTTTCAAACTTCCAGAAGCAGAAAGCAAATATCTATCGATATCCTAATCCAAATTTCTAAAAAGATAAGAAGGGAATACCATTAAAGCAGTCGGTTTCCCAATAGTCCATAGATTGACTTTATGATCATCACCCCCGGTAACAAATAATCGACACGCCTTCCTCCCAATACTTAAACAATTGATATTGTCTGTATGAGCCACAAACTCCTCTATATATTCCATCAAGTCAAGTAAACACAGAAAAATCACATAACCGTAGTAATGCACAACAAATCCATCAAATTTCCAATATTAAATAATTAAGCAAAATTAAATTAGATTCCTAAAGCAATATATATATATGAGACCAAAACTAATGCATAAAATTCTTCTACTTCTAAAAAAATAAAAAAGATTTCAGAAACTACCAAAATCTCACTAAAATTGATGAATTATTCAAAAACCTAAGATCAAAAAGACTGTGAATTCGGAGCTCAAATTCCGATTTCAAATTTTTCAAAAACCGAGAACAACAAGAACAAAAGAGGATACGTAGCTTGTAAGCTCGCTTCGTCATTACGACCTCGTCTCGGAGAAGCTGAAACCGACGCCGGAGGATTAACGGAATCCGACGCCGGAAACTTCGCCGGAATTTGAGCTGAAGCTGGAGCTAAACCGATTCTATTCCAAGATGAGTAAATTTCAGCTGAGAAAGACTGGAGATTTCGATTCAGATTTGCTGAGAGAATATAAAGAAGTTCGAGTGAGAAAATGAGAGATTCGGAGAGTAAAGCTTCTTCTTTGATTCTGAGACACTCGGAAATAATAAGAAGCCTAGTTTTTTCTCCAGCTCTAATACTTTTTGCTGCTTCTTTTTTCTGTTTTGACGAAACTGCCCTTCGGTATTTTTTTTACTGCGTTGGTAGAGAAAATGAAACTTCGGTAAGTTATTTTATAACGAAGAAAAATGGCTAAAAATGTCATTCAAGTATGACACGTTCTAAACTTTGCTCACTCGTATATGACAAATATCAATTTGTTCACTCAAGTATGAAAGGACCCAATCCCGATTCAGTTACCTAAACCGGAACCAAACCCTTTCGAAAATACGAACCAACAAAAATTTTCAAAATTTCAGCAGAGTTTCGTTACTAACGTGGAATTACCATAACCTGCACCCAGAAAATAACACTTCATCCTATGCCACAAAAGCCAAACCGTGGGCACCAATCCCATCCGGATTTCTCAACATCAATATAATCAATAACAGTAAACAAACTGTACTATGTATATATGTATATCCGAGAAAATCCGTATAAACATGTATCAGAATGTATCAGAGCGACCTCTAGTATAACATATATACAACATATATACATCAGTAGGCGAAACAAGAACCTACTGGAAAGCACAGGTAACTCTGATCACTAGCCTCCAAACAGCGACGTGACACAGCAGAATCCGAACTGCAAACTGGGCACGGAAACCGAAAAGCCCAGGGGAAAGGCAAATAAAACGTTAGAGTGAGTGGACGAAAATAAACATATGCCTTTCACTAGTTTATATACATACTCAATGTAAAACAGTGCGAGTTCGGAAAACATAAATATAAGGAGGTTGTCGGGCGACCTCTCAAACCCGACGTCAGGTGAATCGCTCAAACCTGACGGTGATAGGCCAGGGGACCTCTCAACCCTGGCGGCATACAGGGGACCTCTCAACCCTGCCCAGAGGACCTCTCAACTCTGGTGGACTACCGGTGATCAGCCGAGTAGTCGAAGCATCGATGCAATAATGTCATCACCAATAAATATAAACAATACCTCCAAATACAACATATATATATAACAATATCGTATAAAGTAAATACGAGAATCATGAAATCCACGAACTCGCATATCGATAGTGAAAACATAAACTTGTCCACTCACAGGTCTGCTAGCGCGAACTCGCGCTAAACTCGTGGTCCGGCGGAAGATCCCTCGCCTGAAGCACGATCACAATCCCGATCTCGATCTCCTGAATATATATTCATAAAACATAACTGATCAATATCGTAATCCACAACACTGTACAGATGCACGGAAACCAACCGTTCCCGAAAATGTGAAATGCAGTACAAAATGAATTACGGAAATCCCGAAATCTCAACTCGAAACCTCGACTGAAAATCGGCTAACCAATTCAACCCAAAAACCTCTGGATGACGATCAGGGCGTGATTTCGAGAAAAACGACATTAAAATTATCGAAATCTGAAAAGTTGACTTTTCCTCGCCGTTGACCGCCGCCGCCGACGGCGGCGCACCGTCAACCGTGAAATCACACGGCGGGAAGCTCCAGAATCCATGGTCTCATCCAGGCGAACACATTCCTCTTCTACCCCTTAAGCCAATTCGCACTCTAACACCATCAATTTCATCGAAACCAACCAAAAAATCTCACCGGAAAACCCAATCGGGTTCAAACCAAAACTCAACCAATTCTGAAACAAACCACATAGGAAGCTTCCTTGGGGCAAGGCGAGTCAAAGCCCTCACCCCTCGGCCACCGAGACTCACCGGAAAACGTCCCCCTGTCAAGGCCGATTTCCGGCAACCTAACCCGAATCGGGTTCAACTAAAAACCCACCAATTCTCATCAACACACACATCATTCAACTCGAAATTGAACAAGGAATCGAACCATACCCTCGCCGTAGTCGGAGGTGGCCGGAATCAAGGTCGTCGGACGATGACTCCCAAACGGGAAACTTCCTTATCGGGTCAACGTGGTCAACTTACCAAAAACGGAAAGTCCACATCTGGTCAAAGCAAAACAATATTTTTACGAAAATTCTCGACTATTTCGATATTTATACTCGAGCCTCGGGTCGACCAACGGTCCAAAACGAATATACGAAATGATTCGGATAAGCTCGAAGCAATCGGATAAACTCGTCGGATACCGAAACTTCAAATAATCATAAAATATTCCTCGGTTATCGGAAAAATCTTCCGAAACCGCCCACGAACTCGAAATCACGTACTCTACCATTTCCGTGAAGACACTCAACTCAAATTCTTGACCGAATACATAGTCGCGAATCGAATCGGCAAACCACATATACGACAATAAACCGCGACTAACCTCAATCTCAAGAATCGTGCCGAATATGCATCAGATTCTGGTTCGGGTCGTCACAAGTATTACACTTTTATTCACTTTGCTCACTCCGAATTTTGCAAAATTTGGGGTTTTGAATTCAAGTTATAATTGATCAAGGAAACTTATAGGGCATTGTAACTCTCTTCCTTGTGAATTTTTTCATACTAAGGTCGAGTCTCAATTTAACCCGAGGAGGGAGAATTGAAGATTTGAAGTTTTAGGTGTTTTTAACTTCAAAGGTTCAATCCGACCACTTCCATGATGAATTGGACTCAAGTGTAATTGAGAAAATTGTTGTTGGGTTGATTTCGCACAGATTGAGCTCCAGTTCGCAGGAAATTGGAGTGGTGCTGCCAATTTCTCCGGTTCGAAGTGAGCAAAGTGAGTAAAAGTGTAATACGTGAGTGATGAAAGTGATATTTGTCATACATGAGTGAACAAAGTTTAAAACATGTCATACTTGAGTGATATTTTTAACTATTTTCTCTTATAACAATAACAATGTAAATTTAGAATCGCAATAAGAGTGATTGAGTTGATAAGAGAATTAAGAATTCAAGAGAAGTCGTCTGAATTGAGTCCGAGCAGAGAGAACGTAATAATTGTAGACTCATCGACACAAATTAATCACTAGAAGACTGACTATCGATTACTTATACTAGGCTGATTAAATCCTGGTAACTTGTAAGTTTAGTGATCGAAGGAGAAAACGTACTAATTGAGGATCGACACGAATTAGGTACTAGGCAACTAGACTTATCACGGAGGTCGCTTTAGACTATATAGATTAAATAGTGAAAACAAATTAAAAATGGTAAGTTTAGTGGCTGAAGTTTCTATTTTTATGTTATTTATTTGAATTTTATATTAGGTTGACATAGCATGTGGCTTTAGAGAACAAAAGTTTGATTAGTATTCCTGGTGATGTCCGGAGACTTCTAATTAAAGAAATAAATAACTAAGTAAAATAATCCCTTAATATTAGTGTGGATTAGGAAAAAGACTTTTGTCCTGTAAGGACGTGGATTAGGAAATTTTCCTAATAGACGGATTGTTTCCTTAAAATAAAAAATAAAAAAAAGTTTCTAACCTCCTTTGATTAACATTTGACAGAGACATGTTACTCAAACAATTATATATTTGACCTGACCAAAATGTGAAAAGCAATGATTTCTATATGAGGAATATCTCGCCTAACTATTAAATATTTATATGATGTATTTGTTATTGAGTAATCTATAATGTTCAGAATATAAATTTGCGAAGGAATAATCTACGATCTAGTTTATTTTATATACTATTTATCTATGTTTAACGCTAGTGAAATTATGAAAAGTTTCCTGCATACTTATGTTTTGCACACTATAAGTGCATTGACCAATGTCCACGATGTGGTTTAGCAAAAGTTGCATAGTTGCATGTGATAAGTAAAGTTTGCTTTCAATACATGAAAGCTTTTGCTCTCATGATCATTCAAACTCAACCACCTTCGTTTTAAACCTCTCATTATGATAATTTGAGCATTGATTTAACGTGATTTGGAACGATTTAATAGACTAATAATTCAACAATGGCCAAAAGATTATGAACAAACCAAGTCTTGGTTAAAAGGTGAAGTAATCCATTTCTATACAAGTGAAGAAAGGGACACTTGCTACTACAAGTTGAGCATGTAAAAGCCTCGGCTACAAGGCAGACACTTGGCTTGACTCGGCTACAGAATGCTTGCATGCCATGCCATCAGTTTTTCTGTGGTTAAGGGTTGGATTTTGAACTGAAAACTTAGTTTTGTGCAGAATACCCCAAACCATTAAATTTATGGGTTAGATGTATTGATACGATAAAATTAGATAGTTTATTAATTGTACATAGTCGGTTTCATAAAATAAGTAGACTAACTTTGTGAAACAAATAGTCTAAAATTATATGGTTTGCTAATCGCACGCAGTAATCTTTGCAAAATTGACTGACTGACGTCGTGAACTAAGTGAACTAAAGTGGTAAAAAAAATTAGTTTACTTATTTCACAATGTCAGTCTACTTATTTTATAAAGCAGTCTACATTGTGTTAATAAACCATTCAATTTTAGTTTACTTGTTTCACGAGGTTAGTCTACTTATTTTGTAAAACTGACTACGTATGATTAGTAAGTCATCTGATGCGTTAACGCATTGAAGAATTCTCCTGAAAATTAACATGAAATTGTACTACATAGCGTTTGATATTAGCGTCACCGTGCTATGTATCTCGCAAAAGTTAACATAGGTGACAAAAAGGAGACTTGTCCAAAAAGGGAGACCAGACCAAGGAGTGTAGAGAATGCAAAGAAAGACCTTGAGAGAGAGAGGGTGTTTGTGGTACTTTAAAAAACCTCTAAAAACAGACATGGTTTGTAAGCTCATGTCACATTCAAGGATTGCTTCAACGTGTGAAGCAGGACGCCCCTGTCTTGAACTAGTACATCTTTTGTCAGAAAAAAAAGGAATATAAAGAGGGAAGAGAAAGAAAGCATTTGACTATCCCAATGGGACTACCAAAGTGATCATGCATGGCACCAATCTAGCTATGTATCCTTATGTCTTATGTCTCTTCACTTTAGCCCTTCTTTATAATAATAGCCACATATGGCCATCACCACTATGAGTTAAAATCAGCAGACCACTACCAACCACAGCATAGATCTAACTCAGTTTAAAGGACTGGTACATGACCACATGATCCACACATTGAAATGATAAAGAGGAAAAAGATCATACATAGGGTAAAAATTGTGCCAAAATCATTGTTACTACCCTAAAACAGAAACTACAAGTCAGTTTCGGATTGAACTATACAAACTAAGTAGACTGATCACTCTATATTCACACGAAAAATTGTTCCCAAAAGAAATTTCATTTCACCTCAACATTGATAGAAATGAACGATCTGAGTTGAACTTGAAAGAAATATCATTTCACCCTCACATTGCTTCGATCACCCTGAAATTTACCAGGGTTAAAGTTAATTTGCAACTTCTGCAGGCTCACCATCCGAGTTGGTACTAAACCATTTGCAATAGTTCTTGGACGATTTCAGATATAGGTGGTCGGAATTCTGGCTCTCGCTGCAAGAAGATTGAGTACAAGGTCAGTTTTTGCTAATGTTAAACAGTTCTTAGAAGCATTACACATCAGCATTTCGTATTGAAGATAATGCTTTCTATACAAACTGCAAGAACATAAAAAGAGATACTATGAGGTCATGTAGAAACTTGCGTGTAAGCATGAGGAAATAATATCTGCCAAACGTGACAAAGACTTCATCAAGTAAGCTCCATTTAGAGAGGTATCAACCATCCTAGACAATGCATCAATGTCATGAAGCTTGGGGACTGCCCATCTGACCAAATATTGCTCGCCACGAGGCCTCGATCTAGAAAGTATATAACAAACACATTCTTAGATGAAGACAATGGCCAAAAAAAAAACCGTAGGGTGATTCATTTGAGTTGAAAATATTGAAAGACTGAAGAAAGCAAGAACCTGTCATAGGCTTTCCGCCCTGTCAGGAGTTCTAACATTACAACTCCAAAGCTGTAGACATCACTTTGGTGAGTATAACTTCCTGAGTCAAATTCCGGGGCAGAAGAACCGTAAGCAGTCAGGAGGTGTCCAGCCAACTGAGAAATTAACATACACAAAATCAGTTTCAACTTACAATCTATATGAAAGGAGTGATTACTCAGTCTCATAAACTTAAAGAGGTTACATGACTTACAGAGGGAGATGTTATCAAAGGAGCCAAACCACAGTCCGAGACATGTACTTCAAGCTTTTCATCGAGAAGAAGATTGGCAGACTTGAAATTGTGGTGCACGATCGGCGGTTGGCAAACCTCATGTAAATACCTTGACCACATGTAAAAGAAAGTGAGAACCTAGACAAAAGAAATCTGAAACAACAAAGTAATGAATTGACATTAAAAGTAATCAACTTACTCGAGAGCTCTTGCAGCTCCAAGTGCCACACGGATACGTACACTCCATGAAAGTCTTTGATGGATTTCATCATCAGTATGCAGTGCTTCATGGAGAGTCCCATTTCTGCAATACTTATATACAAGCAACCGTTGTCCATGCTCAGCACAGTAACCCACTAGTTCCACGATATTAACATGTCTAAGTTCAGAAATGTTAGACACCAGTTCGATAAATTCTTCGTCACGCTGCTGCCTGCAAGCTGTAACGTCCAGTTTCTTGACTGCCAAAAGCTGTGAAAAGAATGAAGGATGATTAGGTGTCACAAAACAGATTAGCCAAATGGTACTCCCGGTCTCTCAGCAAAAGGATTATAACAAAAATCAAATGACTCGTACCTTTTGATCAGGAAGCTTAGCCTTATAAATACTTCCAAGCATGCCTGTTCCAACCAAATTTTCTTCGGAAAAGCTATTGGTATACTGCTGAAGTGATGCAACAGTAAAGACTTTTACAGAGCTCTTTGGACTCTTCACGGTAAGCCTACTTGCAGTAACTCGAGCAGGACCAACAGAATTTGCATCCTTACTACCAAGGAAAAATGGGGGAGGTGGCGGCGGCAAACATTTTTCTTCCATGTCTGTCATGTCAATCCCATCATCCTTCCTATACATTGAGCCTCCGGTGCTTTTCACATCAATCTTTCTCTCCTTTGGTAGTTTTGCCATCACACCCATTCTGAGGTTCTCAACTCCATATCCGTCCACTGGTCTCACAATGGCCTCTTTCGGAACTGTTGAACAAGTTTAGAAAGGTAAGCTTCAATTAAGTCCAGCGTAAAAGTGGACGAGTTGACGGCAGGAAAGTTACCTTTTTCCAATTGAAGACCCTCCTCGAGTGAAGATTGATTGTAATTTTTATTCTCTTTAGGAAGCTTAAATGCATTGATGTCATGCTTCTTTGCTCTCTCGTTGTCACTCTTTGTCTTGAAACATCTCCTTCCCAACAAAATGAATATAGTAACTAAAATCCCTCCAACCACAACTCCAACTGCTATCCAAGTAACCAGCTTAGTTATGAAGGATTTTCCAGCATGATTAGCATATATCAGTGGTGACGAAGAGGGCCCAGTAGCCGGATTCTCTCGTCCTGTTTCAGAAGAAGGTGCAGTGGCTATTAATGAAGGTACTGGTGCCGGTGCTGGAGGTGAAGGAAGAATTGTAGTATTGAAAGGATTTCCCTCTTTTCTGCAAAGAAAATATCAACATACATATAAGAGGTTTAAACAAAACCACTTAAAGTAGACCACTTAAAGATTTGATAGATTAATAATGAATATATCCACACACAGAGAGAGATATTTCGATAAAGTAGCAACACAAAAGGCTTACTTCACCTGAAATCTGGAATACTCAGCAGCTTTGGAGGTATTGGCCCAGAAAATAGATTATTTTCAATATTCCTACGTATATAATAACAATTGTAAGTTCCTGGATAGGTATGAAGAATAAACAGTACTCTCAAGCTAAGAACAATAGAAATGACCCCCAGACAAAAGGGATTCAAGTTATAAAGAGTATAAGAACGTACAATTCCTGAAGGGGAAGATCCTGTAAGACATCGAGGGTTCCGGTCAGGCTATTGTTCTGAAGGTGCCTGCATCAATAAAATATGAAAAGTTACAGAAATAATGGATGCATACTAAATGAATAAGATATTATGAAACAAGCATCACTGTTTAAAGATAAGATGACTTACAATGTGGAAAGAGATGACAAATTCCCAAATGAAGGACTTAGTTGACCTGTTAAGTTATTCCCCGACAGATCCCTGCATCAATATATATCCATCATGATACAAACAAAGAATTCAAGAATTAAAGAAAGCTATTGGAACCAATGAAAAGAACAACATACAATCTCGTCAAACTAATAAGCTGTTGAAAGACATCTGGTATGTCTCCACTGATATGGTTATTCTCTAACGACCTGAGAAAATATATATACAACAACAGATCACCATTCAGTGTAATTAAAATGAAAGTAGGCTGCTGGATTATAACATTAAAACAAACAAAGTAATGAAGCTTACAATTCCAACAACTGAGATAAGGATGCAAAACCACCCGGAATGATTCCAGTGAACTGATTATTTGACAGAGAACTAAAGAAGAGAGAGAAATTGAACAAGTTTAGTCAGGACATTTGCACAAAGGATATACCAACTGATTAAATATAGGGGGCACATACATGTTCCGGACAGTAGGGGGCAGAAGAGGTGGAATATCCCCTCCGATGACATTGTTACTTAGATCTCTGGTGCATAAAGCAGAACAAAAGCTCCATAAGATTTAACACAAAGTTACATATTTTATTATATTTAAAAAGTTAATGTAATCATCCCAATATTGATAGGCAGATAAAGTAAACAATGAGAAATCGAAAGTAACCAGAGGAACCAAGGCTGAATGGTAACCGCGAGCACGAAAATAACACTTTAGTAGTAAAGGACTCACATTTCTATTATTGACCCGAAAGTTTGTAAGCTATCACCCAATTGTCCTCCCAAGTTGGAACTGCTAAGCTTTCTGTCAATACAGATTCATAGCTAAGAGAACACTGATAGAAAAGATTAAACACTTGATGCTATTTAGCAAGATGGAAGTGACCTACATCGCTGTTACATTCGAGAAGATGCAACTAACACCTTCCCAGTTCTCCCCACATGGGTCTCCCCCAATAAGAAGCCACCCCTGGAGAGGTGGGTAACCCAGATTAACATACAAGCTATTCATGGCAGCAACTGAAAGACAAAAACAAAATATAAGAACAATAAAACTAAAATCCCATCATTTCAGCTTAGATAATGTACCATTGCCACTCAAAGACTCAAACTTTAAGACATTTCAACACTATCTGCCATCAAGTACCTTGCTTTTAACCTCCTTCAATTTCTTCAACAACCAAACAGAGCTATCAAAGCATACAAAAGGACTCACAAATATGATTTATTTTTCTTCGTTTAGTTTATAATAGCATATATTCAATGTGAGCAACTAAGAACAATCACACTAAAAACCCCATAATGCAAGCTAAAACATAAAGAACCATAAACAGCAAAGCATCAATTTATGAGACTTGGGCCATAAAAACATAGTACTAGTAATCATTTTGCTTCTAATTAACTTCCAATTTTCCCAAATAAACAAACTGAGCAAAACTTAAGCACAAAAAAGCTCAGTAGATATCAAAGAGTAGTTACTATTTACCATCAATTGGGTTAGTTAGTGCAACAACAGAAGAAGCCATAGTCTGAATCAGCACCAAAGCTAACCAAACCTCCATGCATAACTCCCACCTCTTGAACCCCATTGTAGTCTTCTTCAAGAACCTATCTTTTTCTTCAAAGCTCACAACTTTCCACTCCAAACCAAAAAGTTCAGAGCTCAAAAGAAAGCTTCAAGGCAAGACAAGAACTGGGTTTCACCCAGAAAAGAACTTCCGGTATTGAATTGTGAGTAAAAATCAAATCTTTGGTTGGGTTTCGAGTGGTTTTGATAGAGAAAACTCAGAAAAGAAAGAAACTTGGTGAAAGAACAAGACTTGGGTAGTGAAAAAAGCTAGGGAGAGACTCCACTGAGTGCTGGTCCTGCTTTTCTCTGTATCTTTTTGAAAGCGAAGGTATGCGTTTTCGGAGTATTCAAAATTTAAAAAAACAAAACCAGTTCGAGAAATTTGAACTGTATTTCTTTTTGTTTTTTTTTTCTCTTGGGATTTCCGTAGGGCATAAAATAGGTAGAAGAAAGAGTATAGTGTATAATGTAAGAGTCAAATACATAAGGAAATACAAAGTCCTTATGGTCAAAACTTGAAACTTTAATGCCTCGGTCTTCAAGATTTTCAATGAGAGTGGAAGAAATTGTGTACCTTTGTTTATCCCTCTATTCATTTCAAGACTATAGCTATGGAAGTTTAATTTCTTGATAGTCGAAAGAATGAGGAATATGCCCAACGGCTTCTAGGTTAGAAGCACCAAATCTTAAGACATCAGTTGATTATGGAATATATAAACAATTTGTCATAAGATAAGAGATCGTGTTTTAACCGTTATATCATATATTTAAAAAATATCGTCATTATATCATGTATAATAATGACGTTTAAAATCGTGATTTGATTTTCTCTTAACATTTTAAATATTACGAGATGGTAATTAAGAGTATCTCCAATGATGTTATGTAGAGAGTCAAAAAAATTGTGCTCCGATCATGTAAGATAAGTAGGGAGTACGAATTCGTGTTTATAATAAGTTTATTGAAAAACAAACAATAATATTAGTTTAATCAATTACAACTAGTTTCTAGGAGCTTTTTTTTCTCTTATCAGATTTATGAGCTCCTAGCATCCTATTTATCTTATTATGAGTGCAATAAAGAACATGATTGGAGTAATTTTTTTAGTTTTTCTCTATAATTTAACTAAGAAGTTCCAATAAAAATTCTATTGGAGATGCTCGAACTACTCAATTATGAAACAAAATTGTACTTTTTATTTTCTTAAAAGACAAAATTATAGTTGCAAGGGTTTTATTATCGATCTATGACATGTCTTGATTGTTTAGAACTCTAATCCAGCCTTACCTTAGCCCTCAAGAATTGAAACGGTGAGTATCAAATCCTTCTTCCAATGTATATATTTTCGAACAAACTAAGGATTCACATGCATGTCAACTTGTTATCCCAATCTCAACCAATTCGTAGATAATCAACTTATGAGTCATGTGATACTTACGTCAAGTCTCACATGATGTATAGTAGCTTATTTCATATATATGATAATGAGATCCACACTTTTCTTCTTTTTCCACAGCAATTTATGATCACGAGACATAATCATATGATTTATATCACTAATGGGGGCCGATCAACTCCAAAAGTTCATAATATAAAGACTTGTAGGGTCAGGTTAAATTTAGCTAACATCACGCAACATTAGCAAACTTATTCTTTATGAATAGTTGGTACGTAGCTTGATCAACTACTTCAAGTTACTATATATCTTCCTAATATGATCATTGTGAATTGCTACTCACCAATATTTCTGCTGTACATTTTACTAATGGTGTAACTTATACGTGACACGATGACGAATAACAAAAGTTTGGGCCAGTCGAGAGTGAACAACACAAGAAGTTATGCATATTCTGAATCGGAACCAATAAGCTTCATGCATGCAAATCTCCCACGTACCTTTTGTAGGAGTTGTAGCCCATTGTAGTCGATCTTCTTCAAGAACTGGACTCTTTTCTCCAGCAAAAGTAGATATGTCAATGTGTCTCAGCTCGTGTGGGATTTGTGTCTAGATTATATAATTATTCGTGTCAAAAAGGTAAACTTAAACTCAACTCATTTAATAATTGTGTCCAAAATACAAAATCAAACACAATTCATTTATAAACAGGTCAACCCGCGTAATCCGTTTATGACCCATTTAATAATTAAGCTGTGTTGTGTCGTGTTGAATTATGTAACTCATTTAAACTAAATATGTTAAAAATTCAAAGAACTTCACATACAATACAATCAAATTATTAAAAACACAAACTCTAATACTTTTAAATGCGTCTTGTATGAGAAGCCCTATAAACAATATTTTCTATAAATTAATATAAAGTTCAAATAGAATAGCATGCAAGCCCTAATTAAACGGGTCGTGTATGTGAATTATGTATATGTCGACCCAATCTAATTAATAAACGGGTTACACATGTAATAATCTTGTTAGCGGGTTGACTCGTATATTAAACGGATCATAACAGGTTGACTCACGTTTGACCCGCTTTTTAATCGTGCGAGTTCAATCCGTTTTATTTTGTGTGAGTTTCATGAGTCGTGTCAAAATTAACAGCCTATACAAAACCCTTTGATATGCCCCTAAACCCTAGAAATATGTCCTGTCCCTAAACCCTAGTATCTGGACTGTACTAGCGGCCCGAGTCCACCCCGTAACCTACTTAAACTACTCCTACTTATATATATACACCACCGACTTGATCAATCCCACTAAAGAAGGAAAGAAAACCAGAAAAGAAAATTAGGTTTGGAATGGTGATGGAGAAGGAGAACCCCCTCTCAACCCGCTTTAAAGCCCCCGACTTGCAGGAGGAGGAGAAGCCGCCGTTCGGATCAACTGATATCGACATGGATGACTGGTTATTCCTAATTGGTTTGTATCTTCATCATCTTCCTCAATGTGTTTTGTTCCCCGTGCTTTAATTCAATTCAAAATCTAATTCATTCTTTTCATAATGTAGATAGTTTGGGTGAGCCGAAGGGCATGGTTGAGATGTGGTATCAGATAAAATCCCATCGCGGAGATGTTACAAGTATATATGTTTTTGCTCTTGTTCCTTGTTTTGTTTTATTTTTGGGATGAAGTAATGAATATTATTGAGAATAATATGATTGATTAGCTCATTCTTTCTTTCATTGTTTGCATGCTCTTTGCATAGAGGATCCTAATTGGGAAGCGAAGATGGTACCGTTTATTGAAAAACATGGCTCGCAATGGAATGGATCGGATCAAGGTATATCTCTACTATAATAAAGGGAAGTCTCTCTTTTTGGTGTTATCGGCTTCATAGAAATATAGATTTTTTAAATGCCTATAATCCCTAATTTTTATAAAAAGAAAAAAAATTAGGAAAAAAAATTATTACTATAAATATATTTTTATCCTCCAAGTTTTTATTTTTACACATTTGATGCAAGTTAGTCTACTAATTTTTCCATTGGGTGCAGAATATTGCTGACATTTTTTTTTTGAGAAGGTAATAATAAATTGAATTGATAATGTGATAATTATACAAGACTCCACCGGATTTCCCGGCCAGATAAAACGAAGCCCCATACACACCACTATACTGAAAACAGGTTCTCACTCAACATCCTAGCTAGACTAGCAAACCAGGATAACACGATATTCAAAAAAGTAGCAACATCCCTTAACTAGCTAGGCACCCTCTCTACGCATATTCCACATGATCTAGAACCTCTGCGTCACTTTCATCAGATAGATCCCCACGTACCAACTTCTTCTTGTCATGAAGGCTCTTGAGCCTTTTCTAAGTTGCTGTACGGGCCAGTTGGCAAGTCTCTTGCTCATCCATGTTCCTTTTGGCCACAGGTTTCAGCACCCATGCCTCAAACTCCGTGAATTTACCTGCATGATGTGCAACCAAATACTGCACCTCCCCATTCTTGAATTGACTCAGTTTTTGTTTCTTCTTAGGCTATTCCGGAGTGCGGGAAACAACAGGGTCCACAATATATACCTCAAGCAGCGTTGCAGCTACCGTAGGTGGTGGCGTTAATGGCTCAATTGGCAATGACTAACTATCTGCCACCACCTCCTGGCCATCACCAACCTCAAAACCTACACCGTCCAAAATTACCTCTTGTTCCTGGTGCCAGCCCCAGGCAACCGCCTCTCCTCTAGCTTCCTCCTCAGCCTAGATGGCTTCCTTCCGATGAGCTTCCTCCAACTCTTCCAGATTACCACATTGTATGGGACAACCATCCCCAGAATACGACAGATTACCACAAGTCATGCAATAGCCACGCAGAGTAATATATTCAATATTAAAGGTAGCCCAAGAGTGACCCCATAGGGGTACAATTACCTTTACCGGCAAAGGATGCCACAGATCAACCTCAACGAAAAGACGGATCTCTCGATTGTCCTCGAGGCGAGCTTAATCATAGTTGATGTACCGACCCAAGCAAAATCCTAGGGAGCGCTACCAGGTTTATCTTCAACACCCAGTCAGATCCCATCCGAAGACTGCTGCCCGCGCCTACACCCTAGCCATATGGACTGGAACCAGCTCCGGCGGGATGAATCTGCTAGTTTCCATAGCTAGCACAGTAATATCATTGTAAAACTAAGGGCCTTGATCAACCGACCTACGTAGAGCACCCAAGTCCTTGAACTTCCCCATGAAACGATCGTGGGTACACTGTCAGATCTTGATAGAATTAGGGCCAAGAATACCATGCCAAAGATTGATCATCCAACGCCCTAGGGCACGCCCATGCTTTTTCGAAAGGATCCGGGGAGAGAAAATCCAGATCACAGCAAAATCAAAGTCGTTCGAATCATTCTTCGCACCTAAAGAAAGGTCAACCTCCTCGCCGTGGGATCAGGTGTGGGAGTTGGCCATGAGAGGAGGAGAAACTGGACCTATACCCGAGGTAGGTTTTTGGTGCAAAGAAAAAAAGACTAGGAAATCCTAGTCAATGGGGAGAGATGGAATAGTAGAAGTGATGTAGAAGAAGACAAAATCAAAGATGGTAGAAAATTGATTTGATGAAGGAATCAATTGAATTTGGTGGAGGCGACGCATGAGGTTTGTGAAAAGGGTTTTAGGTTTTTCTTTGATTTTTCCTTAGAGAGAATCTCTCTCGACTACCACAAAGTACAATATTGTTGACAAGGGTAGGAAATTTATGGAGCAATTTAATGGAAATCCTGTGAGTAATCTTACTATTATTGTACGAAAAAAAATACAAAAAAATCTATTTTTTTAGGGGTAAAACTATTGTTAGCAAGTTCTAATTTGTCACAAATTCAATGGGTTGTAAGGCCTTAAAAAAGTCGTCAGGTACATTACAACATGTGCATGTAAGTAATTTTTGTGTTATTGTGCCTAGATTTTTGTCGCACTCCCGGCCCCCGTGACGGCGCCCTGACAGTTATGTTGCCAAGATTAGCCTTCCCACCGTAGAACTCAACTTGTGCCGCGGGCAAGTTGTAGCGAGGTTCACGATTGCAGCGTTAACACGCGTTGAGTTTTCACAGTGAACTCGTATTGTTCTCGTGGACTGCCAAGAATTGTCGCACACTGCCCTCGACACGACACACTACTGCTTGTTGGCAAGGTTCGCAACCTCGTCACACTCAACCCACCCTTGAATTTCGGACTAGGCTGACTATATGCACTCCTTTGACACACTTAGCGCAGCAACAAGTAGACTGTCAATGTCGATATCGCTAACACTCGGTGTTTCCCACGCACTAAGTGTTTTACTATCCTAGCGCTCATACACTAAGGATAGGGGAATTAAAGTCGACTGAATACATATACACAAAACTACGGAAAAATCCCAACCTTTATTACTCACATTAACAAAAGGCGTTTGATGGTTATTCACATCGAAACTCTTCTTCTGCCGAATACTCATCCAAACTGGCTGTATATAAATAGTCACCATGACTCTATTGACATCCCCAAAACTGTCATTGAGATAAGATTGAGTAACCACCTAATCTTCAAGTTCAGGATTACACCAAGTAATTTCCCTAAACTGCTATTACAAGATAATAATGGAAAACTAACAATATAACTTCCTGCCACTTAAGTCTTCTTGACTTCCCTTGCCGCAACCGCCACTTGCTGACTTGGACCGGTTAACCGCCTTCCTCTTGAAAACCTGCCTTCGAATGCCACATTTTGAAAGCTTCTCAATACATGTCAAGCCGCCACTAAGACCTTGCATTCAGTTATGCTTCATCGCAGCCCGCATTGCCACATTGCAGCCTACATCTCGCACCTACCTGGCGTAGAGCAGCCACATTGGTTGCCTCTGGTCTGCCACTCCAGTCTACCTCTCACGCTCCCTTTCCATCTCGCGCACTCTCGTTGCATGCTAAGCCCCGACCTATGCCATGCTACTATTTTGCTTCACTCGCAGTCTCCAGCTGCTTACCTCATCTTGGCACAAGACTTGCCATGGTGAGGCCTCCGGATACCCTCACAAGCTTCCTTCAAAGTTGGGGGCCCTACCAAACCTTGACAACACCCTCGTTGTCACGACCTCCGCGTTTGACTTTGGCTGGACCATCCGACAGTCCTCACTTAGTCCAAACTTGACCTGGATGCCGCCTTCACTCCTTAGCCCATTCCATTTGGCTTCAACAACTTTCTCTTGCCCTTCTCGGAGCCTCAGGTCCTCAGCAACCATTTCAATGAGGTTTTTCAGAACAACCACATCCTCAATCCCGCAGTCGTAGTCTGAACTGCGTCAATACCCCAGCTCGGTCTGTCGAGTATGCCAAGTTATGGCTCCCTACAGCTTGCATTAATTTCCATCTGACAATTGCAATTGCTGCCTTCACCTGTTACACCTTTTGTCCAAGGCATGGATGCACCTCTATATCTATTTCTTCAACTTCGATGGTCTCAGGATGTGTGTTTGGTTTCAACTTCATTACGTGATGTCGGGCTGAATAAGAATCCCAATCGTAGGCATATAAGGCCAATGTTTTCCTGTAGTGAGTATACCTCACACTATACTTCACAAAAGGTGTCGAAGTGTACTCACTACTTGAGATCCCCCAGATCGAAGTGTGTAGTTGAAATGGTTTACACCACAACACTTCTGCCTAATAAGTCACTGCCTTTTTCGCTGCCACAACTTCGACTTCCTCTAAAGTGAAGTTTCGAGTATCACCTTTGAGTCTTAGAGCATCGTTGATCACCAAGATCTCACCATCTCTTGCATAAGTCGATGTGATTGTTCTCTCCATTCTAGCGTAGATTGACATCGATAATCAACTCGACAAAGCTGTCAGACACATTCGTTTGCCTCTAGATGCTGTCTGCAGGCTCGCCACTGATTGTAGGCACTTCTCCCATTCTTGCGCCGCTGATTATGCTCATGGCTAAGTAATTCTGATTCCTTTAGGCTGCCTATGAAAGTCTGTTTCAAATTTCGAGTGAACAATGCAATGCCCAGTGATTTCCCAAACAATTGAAGCAGCCAATCCATCTCCTTTTATAGGTAGCATATGCTTCAGAAACTGGCGCCAGAAAGTGGCAAACTTTCTGCTTAGTGGGACAGGTGGCAGTCAGGGAATGAACTGACTTAGTCAGACAGTTTCCCATGATCTCATACTACCTGATAATCAGCCCAGTCCGACTTAAAACTACTCCCTTGCAGTTTTTCGATTCCCTTATCCCACTAATTTTACCAACCGCCAGCCCACTCCCACCAGTAGGCATCTTTGCCTTTTGATCCTCTTGAGCCGGATCTTGCTATTCACAACTCTGATTATCCACAACAACATGCTCTACCCGGGACGCAAGCCACACTTTAAACAAGTTCCCTTCCCAAACACCACCATCACGATCATCTGTTTTGCTGCTTAGAAGTTATGTTTCCCGTTGCTAAAAAGTCATCCCCGCCTCAAATGGTTTCCGTAGACGCTATGCTCTACACCAACGTAAGTGCAAGAACCTACTTACACTCTTCTTCAGCAATAATTTCTTCCACACACTTTAGTATCGATGCAAAAGGGTCTGATACAACCATGTCATGGGCCCGTAGCTGCGCACCTAGATTTTTGCCACACTCCCGGCCCCTGCGATAGTGCCCTAGCAGCTACGTCGCCAAGACTAACCTTCCCACCGTAAAACCCAAATTGTGTTGCGAACAAGTTGTAGCGAGGTTCACGGTCGCAACGTTAGCATAACGCACTCATATTGTTCTCGGGGACTGCCTAGTGTTGTCGCACGTTGCCCTTAACACGACACATTATTACTTGTTGGCGAGGTTTGCAACCTTCTCACACTCAACCTACCCTTGGCCTTTGGACTAGGCTGATTGGACCCACTCCTTTGGCACACTTAGCAAGGCAGCAAGTAGATTGCCAATGTCAATATCACTAACACTTGGTGTTTCCCACGCACTAAGTGTTTTACTATCCTAGCGCTTTTTTTTTGAAATGGTGCTAATTTTATATCCACTAGGATCAACGTCTGTAACAGTACAGAATTTCACCGAGATTGCTCGGCACAAATTACACAAAATGTGAGAAATTATATAGTACTAATACACTTGAAAAACAGCATGACGTATAACGAGGACCTAGACTAACTTATTAGACTAGCACGAGAGGGTTGTCAAACTTAGGTTGCACCGCTTCATAGTTATCTAGGGGCCCTTTTTACATTGCACCCGGGGAGCCCGGGTCTACCTTCTGTCTCTTATGAGCAACAAATTTGATAGAATCTACTACATCCTCCACCACCTGATGATACCAATCGAAGAACTTGAGCTGTTGTAGAGAGATGATGTCTTTCCGTGGACGGGGTCCCTTGGGAAGCTTGTGACGCTTTTCCATGCGCTCCATTGATTCTGCAACTATTACACTACCCCATGTGTCCTCTACCACCTCTTAGCGGTCACCCGCCCCGCCGCCAGGCTCAGAAAAATCTGGGATTTCATCCCTCAACCTCCACATCCGCTCCTCATCACGAGCGTCCTTGTCCTCCTCCCCGAGTTCATTCTCAACCTTGACACACTGAATTGGACAACCCCTCAGATTGTGGTCCCAGGTACCACAACTCATGCAAATTTCCTTGTGGGTCAGATATTTCGCACGACACTCAATCCAAGCCTTCTTGCCCAGGCGTGTTCGAAAACTAGTAACCAGGAGGTTGACTAAGGCCAACCTTCACCAGTAGACGTATCTCCTCATACCGAGCCAGACGTATGGTTTCATCATCCACATATTTATCTAGATAGTCACTTAGGGCTTGTATCCATGCGTACGACGCTTCTTTGCCATACAACACACCACCTGTAATATGCACAGCTGCCTAAGCACATACCTTATCAAACTTGATGGTCTCCATAGGAGTAAAACCATCAAAAGCCTTCATAACCACTGCAACATCCTCAAAAAACCAAGGGCTATACCCTACTGCCTTCTAAAATGCATGTTCGTCGCGGAACCAGACTAGTAAAAGATCCTCCGTTTCGCGTCGAATAGAAATCGCACAAGAACCTTTAGAACCCTTGCAAAGGCGGACCATCAGAAACTTGATTGAATCCGCTCGCTCATTAGAGATAGGATTCTGGGAAAACACCTTCATGACGGCGAACTGGTAATCGTCAACCTCCTCCTCACCATAAAGGGATATATCAAATTCATTAGAAGGAAGAGGTTCGGGGTGAACCGTGGAGATCGAACCAAATCGAGGGGCCATCAAGTGATCCTTCAAACAAATAAAGAAGTAGATCAAAGAGTCGGGAGCGTGTAAATCCGTTACCCACTAAAGTCGACTTACCTAGCAGCAATCCGAGAGACCTAGAAAACCTAGGGTTTGGGCTTAAAATCGTAGAGGCAGTTGGGTGGTGATGACGTAGAGATAGTGTCGAGGAGAGACTCACCCTATAAGATCTAAGTATTGGTCTGTACTCGAACTAGGAGAAGAGTTTTAGGTTTTAGGGTTTTTAAAAAATAAAAAAGGGAAAAGAAGAATATAGTGAGATTGGGTGAGGATGGGAATCGGGATGCAGTGATGGACGAAGGAGATGCCGAAACACAACCGACACTACGTGAATTTACGGCGAGAAGAAGAAGTCGGGGTACTAGGGTCAGGTCGTGGTACTAGGACTCTCAGAAACAAATTACAACATCATTATCAAGAAATAGCTTAACTTACTATCCTAGCGCTTATACACTAAGGATAGGGGAATTAGAGTCGACTGAATACACACACACAAAACTACGGGAAAATCCCAACCTGTTTTAATCACACTAACTAAGGAGTTTGATGGTTATTCACATCGAAACTCTTCTGCCGAATACTCATCCAAACTCGCTGTATTTAAATAGTCACCATAACTTTAACAGTTGACATCCCCAAAACTTTCATCGAGATAAGATTGAGTAACCACCCAACCTTCAAGTTTAGGATTACACCAAGTAGCTTCCCTAAACTGTTATTACAAGATAAGAATGAAAAACTAACAAGATAACTTCCTGCCACCTAAGTTTTCTTGTAACTTCCTTTGCCGCAACTGCCACTTGCTGACTTGGACCTGTTAATTGCCTTCATCTTGCAACCTGCATTCGAATGCCACATTTCGAAAGCTTCTCAATGCATGTCAAGCCGCCACCAAGACCATGCATTTAGTTTTGCTTCATTGCAGCCCACACTGCCACATTGCAGCCTGTGTCTCGCACCTGCCTGGCGTAGAACAGCCACGTCGGTTGCCTCTAGAGGCCTTTGGTCTGCCACTCCAGCCTGCCTGGGGCGCTCTCTATCCGTCTTGTGTGCCTTTACTGCATGCTAAGCCTCAGCCTTTGCTATGTTGTTGTCTTGCTTCACTCGTAGTCCATCACTGCGGACCTCAACTTAGCACAAGACTTGCCATGCTGAGGCCTCTGGATGCCCCCGCAGGCTTCCTTCAAATTTGGTGGTGTAACAGACCACCCCCACCAAAGCTTGACAACATTCTCATCTCTATGGTCTTCTCGGCCTCCTTGAACCTCAGCTCTGCATCTGCCTTCTTCGACGAGACTGCAAGCCACAACCCCATTCATCAACTTCTCTTAATCAAGCCACATGATTTGATCAATAGCCATAATGGCTGCATAACCACCCATAGTGTTGTCTCGTATTCCAACGTTTGCAAGTCCTAAACAACTCTTTCCATTGAATATTGGGTCTCCTTGCTTGGCCTCTGCCACCTTGTCCGTCAGGTTCTACTGCTCTCCCACATCATCTTCATCGTCACTCAGCACGATAATCTCAGTTTGCTTCCCGCCAACAAACTTTTTCCCCATCTTGTGGTGTTCCCCTGAACATGTATGTCACTTGCAGTCATACAAGGCTAAGGCTCTCTAATAATGTTCATACCTCTCATTCCATTTCGCAAATGGAGCGAACAATCCCTTGTCGTTGGAACCGACTCGAGTGTGAAGGGAGAAATGTTGCTCTCTTAGCACCTCTACCTACATTCCAATGCCTCTGCATGTCGCTGCGATCTCCACCTCCTCCTTGGTGAAGTCATACAAGTCGCCTCTCAGATTGACCATCTCGTCAATCTCCCCAAGGTTGCTGCCATCAATCAGCGTCACCATCACTATCATCTCATCAATCTTTATAGCCAGATGATAGTAATGGTGACGCTGATTGACCTTGGAGAGATTGACGAGATGGTCAATCTGAGAGGCGACTTGTATGACTTCACTAAGGAGGAGGTGGAGATTGCAGCGGCATACATAGGCATTGGAATGTGGGCGAAAGTGCTAAAAGGGCAACATTTCTCCCCTCACACTGGAGTCAGTTCCAGCGACAAGGGATTGTTCGCTCCATTTACGAAATAGGGTGAGAGGTACGACCATTATCATAGAGCCTTAGCCGTATATGACTGCAAGTGACATACATGTTCAAGGGAAGACCACAAGATAGGGAAGAAGTTTGTTGGCGGGAAGCAAACTGAGATCATCGTGCTGAGTGATAATGAGGATGCTGTGGGAGAGCAGCAGAACCTGAAGGACAAAATGGCAGAGGCAAATTAAGGTGACCCAATGTTCAATGGAGAGAGCTGTTTGGGACTTGCAAGTGTTGGAATGCGAGACAACACTATGGGTGTTGATGCAGCCATTCTGGCTATTGATCAAAACATCTGGCTTGATCAAGAGAAATTGATGAATGGGGTTACGACTTGTAGCCTAGTCGAAAAAGGCAGATGCACAGTTGATGTTCAAGGAGGCTGAGAAGACCATGAAGACGGTTGATGCCGAATGGAATCGGCAGAAGGCAAGTGAACCAGTGGAACCAAAGTCAGGCGTGGAGGTTGCGACAATGAGAGCGTTGTCAAGCTTTGGAGGGGGTAATTTGTTACCCTTACCCCCCCCCCCCCCCCCCCCCCCCCCCGCCTCCCCCCCCCAACTTTGAAGGAAGCCTGCGGGGGCATCTGAAGGCCTCAGCATGGCAAGTCTTATGCTAAGCTGAGGTGCTCAACAAGAGACTGCGAATGAAGCAAGACAGCAGGATGGCATAGGCTGGGGATTAGCATGCAGCAAGAGCGCATGAGACAGACAGAAAGCACGTGAGGCATACTGAAGTGGTAGACCAGAGGCCTTTAGATGCAACCAACGTGGTTGTTCTGCGTTAGACAGGTGCGAGACGCATGCTGCAATGTGGTAGTGCGCGGTGCGATGAAGCAAAACCAAATACAAGGTCTAGGTGGCAACTTGATATGCATTGAGAAGCTTTCGAAATGTGGCATTCGAAGGCAGGTTGCAAGAGGAAGGTGGTTAACAGGTCCAAGTCGGCAAGTGGCGATTGCGACAAAGGAAGTTACAAGAAAACTTAGGTAATAGAAAGTTATCTTGTTAGTTTTCCGTTCTTATCTTGTAATAGAAGTTTAGGGAAGCTACTTGGTGTAATCCTAGACTTGAAGATTGGGTAGTTTCTCAATCTTATCTCGATGGCAGTTTTGGGGATGTCAACTACTAGAGTCATGGTGACTATTAAATACAGTGAGTTTGGATAAGTATTCGGCGTAACAAGAGTTTTGATGTGAATAACCATCAAACTCCTTAGTTAGTGTGAGTAATAGAGGTTGGGATTTTCCGTAGTATTGTGTGTGTATTCATTCGACTCTAATCCCCATATCCTTAGTTTATGGGCACTAGGATAGTAAAACACTTAGTATATGGGAAACACCAAATGTTAGTGATATTGACATTGGAAGCCTGCTTGCTGTTGTGCTAAGTGTGTCAAGGGAGTGCATATAGTCAACCTAGTCCGAACGCCAATGGTGGGGTGAGTGTGGGGAGGTTGTGAACCTCGCAAACAAGCAGTAGTGTGTCGTGTCGAGGGCAGCGTACGACAACACTAGGCAGTCTCAGAGAACAATACGAGTCAGTTATGCAAACTCAGCGTGTGTTGACGCTGCGACCGTAAACCTCGCTACAACTTGTCTGCAGCACAAGTTGGGTTCTACGGTAGGAAGGCTAGTCTTGGCGGCGTGACTGCTAAGGCACCGTCGCGGGGGTTGGGAGTGCGACGCAGCTACTGGACCGTCTCATTGTCGCCTACTTGATGCTTCATTTTGTTGCGGCTACTGTCCGTCATAGGCATCTCTGCACCCATACCATTCGGTAACGCGCAACAAGGGAGTTGGAAAAAATTAGCCAACTCCACTTCTTCAACCGGTACAAGCGGAAATGAAGGAGGGAAGTCTATGAGTAGCCAACACTAGAACGCCAAGGGTGCTATCCCTTGCTTCATTTGTACAGGAAATCATTCCACACGTGAGTGCCCAAAGAAGCAGTAGGTAACGACAATAGGGCTCGATAAGGAACCAACTACCAGTGAGAAGGTAGTAATGAGTCCATTATTCTTGCTAAATACTGTAAGTATTGGTGAATATAAGGAAATGAAACTCTTAATGGCGTGGATGGCATGGGAGGCGCTAGACAATCTCAAGATTAAGGGTTCCATACGATATTATGCCAAGGAGTTTAGGTCCTTGATGTTAGATGTGAGCAACATATCAGAGGAGGACAAGTTGTTCAACTTCATGAAGGGTTTGCAGCCATGGGCTCATACCGAATTGCGACGTCAAGACGGGAGAGACTTGGCATCGACAATGGCCGACGCTGAGCGCTTGATGGATTACAAGGCAGTGGGGCTGAGTCCAGACAAGCAGAAAGTCAGGCAGCTACAAAGAAACCAGGCGGGAACGCGCGACAAGGGAGTTGGAATAAATTATCCAACTCCACTTCATCAGCCGGTACAAGAAGCAACCACTTCATCAGTTGGAATAACTCGGTCGTCCTCGCTCGTCTCATCCCATGCTCACCCTTCCTTTTCTCTCATAGATGTCTTTCTTTCTTACTCCCACTCTCACAACTCCTTGCTGATCTGATCTGATTAGTCTAAGTATCTAGTTTTTGGGTATCGCATGTAGCTATTCGAATGAGGAATTGGAGTTGATCACATTTTCACTTTAGTTTACACAAGACCGACCTAGATCAAGAGACATGTGAATAAAGAGCCTGAGAGAGTCTTCGTGGAAAGAACAAATATGTTTATGGGTTGAAGGTTATTCGATTGTAGAGAAGATGAAGATGATTAGGTAGTAATTGATAAACTAAAGCATCAAGTTGGAGCATGCCAAAATTTTGGTTTTTCCTCTTCTTTTTTTTCTCTGGCATTTGTTCTTCGATCGTGAGTATCTGGCTAGTTGGGTTAGTTTTTAATCGTTAGTCTCCACTAGTCTTTTCTTTTATTGTTTTGAAATTACAACAATCCAAAACTCAATTTCAAGAATGAGAAAAGTGAGTCAATATGACATTGAATTGAAATTATGGTGGCCATGATTTGGTGAAAGAGTTATGTGTTATTGATGGGTGAAGTGATCAATTGCAGATAGTGCTAAATTTAGTCCTGAGTGTCACCAAACATAGCACATAATTAATGTACTTTAAGGAGGGCATCGTTAATCCTATTTAACAAACAACCCCTAAGGGTACTGTCTCTTGCTTCATTTGTACAGGAAATCACTACATGTGAGTGCTCAAAGAAGCTGCAGGTAGCAGACATATGGCTCAAAGAGGAACCGACTACCAGTGAGAAAGTAGTAATGAATCTGTTAGTCATGCTAAATACTCGTAGTATTAGTGAAGATGAGGAAATAGAACTCTTGATGGCACAAGAAGATGGTGGAGAGCAGCAACACTATGGAAGTGCTTGTTGATATCTTCGTTCTTGAAGATAACCGTGTGCGCATGATGGCAGTACTCGTCTCAGATGATATCATCATGGTGAGAGGCATTTGAAGTTCGTGGAAGAAGTAACGAGCCACTCTAGGGAGGAGCTCGAGGTTGCTGCGGCGTATCTGATATGTAACACGTGAGTGCTAGTGTTGATGAGGGTTCAGTTTAGTCTCCACACTTGGTTAAGTACTCGGGCGGGGAGTAGGTTGGCACCTTCAGAACTTGTGAGCAAGACGTATGCTCATTACAAGCATGCATTGGATGAATTCGAGTATGATTAAGTGGTAATGAGCACTCAATCACACAAGCAGATGAACCAAAGGGCACACAAGGAAGTCATTATATGTGTCAATGGCATACATGACGAGGAGATCATGAAAGATGACGACGAGACAATCATGAAGGCTGACAAGCGTGGCAAAGAGGTCACAGAGTCAAGCTACGAAAGCATAACTCAAAGAAAGTTGGTGCTGGATGAGGAAGTCGAGGAAGCTGCGAGTGGCAGCTTAATGCTAAAGGTTCGAATGGAGCCGAGGTTCTACGAGGAGGCAGGACTTACTCAAGAATAGGTGGTTCTTGAAAATCAAAGACTATGGGTGATACTCATAGGAAAGGCTTGCAAAGTTAAAGGCAAAGTTGATCAAACACAACAGAGTGTGTCAAGGTTGAAGCCGAACCAAGCAGGCTGAAGACATGAGTGCTAAGTGGACTAGACTTAGATGCGGACGTCGCAACGACGAGGGCGGTTAAGCTTTGGTGGAGGAGGTTTGTTACACCCCCATCTTTAGCGAAGACATGCAGGGGTATCCAAAGGGCCCAACATAACTAGTCTTGCGCTATGTTGGGTATGCAGCGGGAGACTGCGAAGGAAGCAAGACAAGTGTGTAGCGCATGCAGGCGGCCTGGGCCCACTTGAGCCAGACTAGAGGCCTCGGGGAGGTGGTCTAGAGGGCACTGAAGGAGCCAACGTGGCTGGTTTTGCGCCCTGGGGGTGCATAGCGGAGGCTACAAGTACGCAACGGGTTTGCGAGGTGTGCGGCGCATAGCAAAGAAATGCGCAAGGCATTGGAACACAATCAAAGAATGCGTGGCATAAGACACTCGAACATGCACAAGTGGGAACTTGCAGATAGCTTGGGCAGCCAGAAGGAAACAAGCAACGACTACAGCGTATTGTTCTACACCAATTCATGGTCTGTGTGGCATGTCTTGTTGGTGTGCAGTTGGCATTGGTGTCATTAGAGATAACTGAAGGCAGTTAGATGCACTAATGAGCTGCAGTTGCCAAATAGTGGGCTTGGCGGTGTTGGCAGCAAGGATGGCAGTTCTTGAAGATAAGCATCAATGACGGTTATTGGGTTGTGGGAGGCAGTTCCAAGGATGCCAAAAATGTGGCATGACAGTTAGTAAGAATGGGCTTAATGGACGGTTACTTTGACGCGTTGGCATGCATGCACGCTGCTATAAAATAACTAACAGTTTGGAAACTACCTGTGCTTATCCAAATGTGTTAGTGTATTAGTAGGTTAGTGGGACGAGGTAGTTACTCGATCATATTCTTGAGTAGCTGAGGATGTCAACTATTTAGTTTTGTAGGAGTAGGTAGCCTATTAATAGAGGTTGTATAGGCATTGAGACTCCAAGAAGAAAATTGTGGGGATCCTTTGCGCGAGTTGTAGTTTCTGTTTTCAATACGAATATTGAAAAAGGAACTTGTTCCGTCAACTGTGTGTAGTCGTGATTCCTTCTTCTTACTTGGTTTTTGCGAGTAGGTAGGCCAAGCTTTGTCGTGACACATATTTTTCTAGTTCTTTGTATCAGAGACTTAATATGGTGATGATTTTAATTTTGAGGCCTGGGCCAATGAGTTGGTAGATAAATCATTAGGTAAAAACTGACTCCCATGAAGACCGATCAATTTTAAGAAAAACAAAGGATCGGGATCTGCCATTTTGTAGATTCATTCTTGAATCTTTCTATTTTATTGGAATGATATGTTAAACTTGATCGGCTCCATTATATAATCTAGGGAAATTCTCCATTAAAGACTTTTATGGTGAGAATTTGGTGAGTATCTTCTTATAGATCTTCCAATAATATTTTACAAGATCAACCGTTATATATCTAGCTATATGTACATAGATTATTTCTATCAATTTTCATCAAGTTTGAAAATCATTAAGGTGTCGAACAAGATGAAATAAATGAAAGTTCCAAAATGATTAAACTTGAACCGTTCATGTTTATAATGGATAAACTATGATTTTGAATTCCTTAACGATTTCAATTTGGTTGAAAATTTACAATAATAATCTACTCATACATTGATAAATATCTAACAGTTCATATGCCAAAATATGATCAAAAATTGAGTCTTATAAACCAGTGTATAGAAAGTTCTCACTAAGTCATCACCATAGGGCAACATACATACGGATTCCTTCTCTAGTGAATGCATTGTCCTTATCCTAAGAGGTGAATTTTCTAATAATCCAGTAAACACTTTCTTCTTTGGTGCCCCACTGCCTGTCAAAGGCCAGAGATATTATTCTTTGTAATATGACAAATCTGTGCTAAATTCCATGGCGAAATATGGTAGTCTGATGTCGGAGCGCGAAGCAGTGCAACTCGATAGGATTGGGGAGGCAACTCCCAGTGGATTTCGTCAGTTGGGGCTTTCATAGCTGGCAAATGAGTCTAGGCAAGTGACAAGTTCGAGAAGGGAAGCTATGGCTTCATCACGACGACGCGGAGGTGGCGTCCTTGGATGGTCAGCGAGGTGATTTGGTCCTAGTTTGGAGAATGACGTCGTGATATTGTTCGTTCTTCTCTAGGGTTCGGTCTGGCAAGGTGCATGAGGTACAGTCACTTTCCTGGGCTTCCCAGGTACAATTCAATTTTAGGCCAAAAGGGCCTAGGCCGAGGTGGACCTGGGTGAGTTATGTTGGAACCTTTAGCCATTTTGCTTGGATTTGGATGTGGAAGGCTCAATTGCAATACTTGTTTTTCATTTCTAGATTTGGTGCCCAGTCAGCTAAGAAGCAGCCTATATGATTTTTTCTTTAGTCACGACGGCTTTGGTTTGTCTTGATTGTGTTACTTAGATTTAGCTAGTGCGTAGTATGCATAAGGATTTCAATTTATCGAGCCGGGAGTCCGATGAAACTCTTATACTACAATCACGATTAAATTTTCGCCATATTAAAAAATAAAAAAATCTCACCTTACAGCTCTTAGAGCATATGCACCCATGAAAGTGGAGAGGAAGTCCTATTTTGAGGAATTCCTCAAAATAGGAAGTCATATTCCTGTTTTTCGTGCAGCGGTGTCCAACATAGGACTTCCTATTACTATTCATTATTATTTAAAATATTTTCCATTTAAATCTGAATAATACTTTCACCCAATAACTAGTCGACACATGTCATTCCAGATCATATAATTGGAAGCGAATTTACGATAAGATTTTCGACCAGTAATTTTGAGACACGTGTCATGTCTACGTGGCGGTGTCGGCAAAATTATTGATCGAAGATATTTTAAGATTTCCGGTAAGATTACAAACCAATAAGAATGGGACACGTGTAATGTCTACGTGTCGGTGTCGGCAAAATTATTGATGAAGATATCCATTAAGATTTTCGGTAGTATTTGCAATCAATCGACGGTCGACACGTGTCGTTATCTAAAAAAATATGGTAATTCAAAATGACTATAAAAGAAATAGCTATGGGAGAGGTAGACTCGCACCAACTACACATCACTTGTAGTTCTACTCGTATCTAAGCCACTATAAACACTACTTCAGCGGAATTTTGGTTTCATCAAGATGAATCTCATGGGTTTCGGTACTTTTTTCAGTAGGAGGCGACAACAACGTCGGCGAAATGTAGAAATTTCCAATTAATTTGTTATCGACGCGGTGGCGGTCGATGCAGCTTTTGATGATGAACCACCACCACGCCGCCGTGCCAATCAACCAAGGATGAGGGAGTCCAGGGGCCAAAATCTTATGGAAGATTACTTCATCGAAAGCTCAGTCTTCACCGACCATGACTTTCGTCAGCAGTTCCGAATTAGCAGAAATATATTCAACCGTATAAGAACGGACCTCTGCAACAACGACCCATTTTGGCATCAAATAGCCGACGCCACTGGAATGGTCGGACTACTTCCCCAACAAAAGATGACCGGTGCTCTTTGGATGTTGGCCTACGGCTCAGCTGCTGTTCAGTGTGCCGAAATCACAAGGATGAGGGAATCAACAACTCTGGAGTGCATGAAGAAGTGGTGCACCCAAGTGGTAGAGCTTTATGGTACCCGTTATCTCTGTGCTCCAGATCAGACATACATCACTCGACTTCTAAGAAGGGCTAGACATCAAGGATTTCCTGGTATGATCGGAAGCATTGATTGTATGCATTGGGAGTGGAAGAACTGCCTAACCGCTTGGTCCGGGGCGTACTCAGGGAGGAAGGGTCATCCAACTATCATCTTAGAGGAAGTGGCCTCATATGACACGTGGATCTGACACAGTTTCTTCGGGGTACCAGGAGGTCAAAATGATATCAATGTGCTTTCCAATCAAATGTCTTCGATGCAGTGCTTGCTGGAAGAAGTCCGGCTGTGACTTATAAAGTGAACGGTATGACATACCGTAACACTTATTACCTTGTCTACGGGATATATCCGAGGTATTCCTCATTTGTCAAAACAATTTCGAATCCTTAAGAGCTTTCACAAAAGCTTTTTGCGAGGAATCAAGAGTCGTACCGCAAGGATGTGGAGATGTGCTTTGGCATCTTACAATCTCGTTGGGGGATAATTCGTCATACAGCTCGGTGTCACCACCTTCCGACGTTAAAAAGCATCATGTTGGCGTGCATCATAATGCATAACATGATCATTGAGGAGGAATTCGTGGAGGATGAGTTTGAGGAGAACGGCGAAGAAGATCTCTAAAACCCATCTACCGCATTCACAGCTTATGATGGGCCAGTGGATGAAGGGGGGAACCGGATTCCTTTCGAGCCGGTTGGAAGAGATGGACAAAATGAACAACGGTTTAATGACCGTCTTGTAGATCTCCAATCTGCTTACATCCATGGAGAGCTTCAGAAGGACTTAGTTAAGCACAATTGGTTTCTTGAAACCGGTGAACAACTATAAATATGTTGTTTTAATTGTTTGTTTGCATTGTTGTGTGTTTGAATTATGTATTTCTATTATGTGTGTTTCAATTTTTGTAATGTGTGGGAACTTGATGGAAATAAAGAAAGTACAATTTTATTTCTGTAAAAGGAAAACTGCATAGTACATAATTTAAATGCTTGGAAATTTAAATTACATAAACAATAATTAAAGTGCTTGGAAAAAGTAAAGGGGGTAATTTAAGTGTTTGGAAAAAGGGGGCGATAACAATTGGAATAGCCTTCTTCTCTAGCTTCTTCTTCAACCTTATCCAATTGAGAAATGATTTCTGCTTTCCTCTTTGTGAAATACCTCTTGGATTTAGGAGTCATGCTCTCGGTATCCATTGACATAATCCAAGTTTCCTCCGCCAAAGCCCTCAATTGGACGTCTTTCTTTTGAAAGACGATTTGCTCTCGCATAAGGGAAACTCAATTGCATCACTATCTTTTTGATTGCGACCATAAGACTCTTGATTTGCCCCAATCCTATTCAAAGCCTCGGCTTTTTCATTTGTAGGCGTCATACCCTTTTTCCCTCTTTTTTTCGCTTCCTTGGCCGCTTTCACTTCCATAGGACGCTCCGGAGAAGAAGGAGCTTGGTTGCTCATTGGTGTGGCAAATGCATCATCCTCCTCCAAGTTGACGGTGGGAGGTATTGAGTTTTCGGGATGTGATGATGAGTAAGACGGAGTAGATGATAAGTAAGGCAGAGGTGTACTAGCCTCGACATGGATGAAGTAAGGATGATTATTCACTACTTCCCAACAAGCAAAGTCTTTAAACTCTTTCTTCTTTTTTGCCACATAAAATGATTGAGCACATCTCATCTAAAAAATAATAATAATAACATGGAATAAATAACTTGTAATTCATAAATATCATGAAAAAAAATAACATGTATTTCATAAAATTTAGACAACATAAGTTGAAACAATATGGTAAAAAATAAAAATAAATATTGGAGATCAAAAACATTACCTCATCGTGTATGTTGGAGCCGGAAGATGCATTCCTTCGTGCGAAAGAAAGAGCACTACCCCAAACTTTTAAATTCGGCTTTAACTTTGCGAAACGAGAGGATAATGCGTTTTGGGTCCTAGCTTCCGGCATTGATTCACCATAACCTATCTCCCAATTCTCCTTGAAATCGCCATAAACCTTTTCCCACAATTTTTCCACCTTTTGTCGATTTTCGGTGAAGGAATCAACGCTAAAACGACAATAAGAGATGCTCAATTGTACATCTTCCGAAAGAAGCCAATTTGTAGCCATTTTTTCCCACAAAAAAAAGGATTTAGAGGAGAGATGGAGAGAGGGGGAGAATGAATTTCCCGTACACAATTTGGTGTGAGAAATGAATGAAATGAAGGTAGTATTTATAGAAAAAATGTAGAGGCTCATTTGCAATTTTTTGGGGATTTTTTTGTAATTTTTTCATTTTAGACCGAAGTGGCCGTTGCATTTAAATATGGGCCGTCGGATGGCTTATATTCATTCGAAATGGACGGCCCAGATCAACTTAGCCGTTGATCTGTCAGTAGCCCAGGGCGTGCCATGTGTCGCGTTCTGATTGGTGCGTCAATTTTTTTAAAACTTTTTTACCGGCTCGTGTACTACACGTGACGGGTTAAAAAAAAAGGGGGCGTCACCCACGTGCGTGGGTCCCACCAGGCGGACGTTCTCTCAGCCTTCTCCTCCGGAGGACGCCGGCAAGGACGTCTCTCATGTCAACTGTGGGTCGTCGCCCTCCCTTCTCCCCGCTGCACCCGTTTCTGCTGCCAGACGTCCTCAAACGACGGGCACCGTCGGAGAACTTCCTCGCCGTCTCATTCCACTGCAGTTGCTCTCAATGGAGAAACTCTATATATTTAATATTGAAGTTAGAAATCAAGGCTATCTTTTTTTGACATAATCGTATCAAATACCTGTTTACATGTGACCATCCTACGAACATGTGTGGCATTTGAGTATATATACATCATGTCATATCATGCCCCAACCTAGCTACCATCTTGGTGTCCCTTTTGGGATCATCACTTTGGGTATCTCGCTCATTATAGAGACTACTACTACTAGCTATTACTTAGGGGTCGGCAAAAAGCCCGGCCCATGTATAGTCGGGCCGGGCCGGGCCTGAACAACATTTTAATATTTGCGGGCCGGGCCGGGCTTTATCTTTTATATAAGGATCCGGGCCCGGCCCATTCAAGCGGGCTTTGTGGGCCTTTACGGGCTTTTACGGGTCGGGCCTTTGCGGGTTTTTACGGGCCGGGCCTATCGGGCTTTAATTATTAAAAAATTAAGACATTTCAAAATAAACGTAACCTTCATCCTTGCATCGGGGTTTAAACGTACTCCGACGAGTCTAAATTTTACGTACGGTGTTTATCACTATAAGATGGACCTTTCTATATGTCCTCGTTTATCATTAAAACATATTTAATTCTCATATTGCTTGAATTCTCCATATGTATATTAATGTTCTTACGTTTGTTCCTTTGTTATATGGAATGAAATACCTTTGTGAAACTTAATCGGACATGTTTAATTATTTTATAAAATTAACCATTAGATTGATTGGTTAGAATATTAAAACCATGCCTTTAAAATTTTATAAATTTTGGACTTGATTTAGACATCGATCCATGTATTTCGCCAAATGTGACCGTAGTACTCTTACAACTAAAACGGAAATTACCCCTCCCGAAAATAATTTTTTAGCATCAAATTTTGGACACATATTCTTATGAAATACATATCTATCTCATAGTGTCAAAAAAATTGACATAAAAAGTTGATTTATCTACTCCCCCCATAGGAAAATAAGGAAAATAAGATGAGTGTCTTTTAGTGTTTTCACAAATTTTGTTTAACTGTATTGACCGGGATCCAAACGTACTTCGATTAGGCTAATTTTTACGTACGGTGTCTTTTATTACAAGGTGAACTATTATATATGGCCTTCTTTATTGTTAAAATATTTTTAATTCTTATATTGCTTGAATTCTCTATATGCACACTAATGTTCTTACATTTATTCCTTGGTTATATGGGTTGAAAGATCTTTGTGAAACGTAATCGTTCATGTATCATCATTTTACAAAACTGACTGTCAGATTGGTTGTTCATAATATTCTAAGCATGCCGTTAAAATTTTATAAATTTTGGACTTGATTTAGACCTACATCTATGAGTTTCGCTAAATGTGACCGTAGTACCCTTACAACTAAAACGTAAATTACCCATCCCTAAAAGAATTTTTTAAGATCAAAATTTTAACACACATTCTTGTAAATTACATATCTATCTCATAGTGTCAAAAAAATTGACATAAAAATTTGATTTATCTAGTTTCTCCATGGAAAAATAAGCAATATAAAAGAGAAGGGTATTGATGTCATTTCACACACTCTCAATTAAACTCTCACCATTGAAAAATTACAAGATATAATCTGAACCATCTATTATATTAACTGTTTTACTGTGTAAGGTAAATCGATAAAAAAAATTACGATGAAACCCTAAACCCTAAACCCTAACTTACTCTAAACCTCAAAATTCCTAAAACCTAAACTCTAACTTACACTAAACCTCAAAATTCCTAAACTTTAACTTACCCTAAATCTCAATCCCCTAAACCCTAACTTACCCTAAACCTAAACCCTAACTTATCATAAACTCTAAACAATGATTTAATAGTAAAATAGATACACAAATATAACTATATATGGAATTCCAATATTTGATCAATATATGTATATGTAATATATTAATATAGACATACACAAATATAAAATATATATCTATATAGTACAAGTCACTATATTATATATATAAGTGTAGGTATAATGATATATGTACTACTATCTTATATATATAAAAAAAATTGCGGGCTTTGACGGGCCGGGCCTAACGGGCTTTGACGGATTTTTGGCGAGCCGGGTTAGGTTTTAGATCTCTAAACCAAGTTCGGCCTACCAACCACCTTGGCGGACTTTTGCGGACTTTTTTCGGGTCAAACCGGACTTTTAGCCCACGGGTTTGCGAGTCTCCACCGGTCCACGAGGCCCACGGGCCAAATGATGACCCCTACTATTACTACAAAACTACATAATGCCATGACCCCAAGCATGTTCCTGTGTTTCGTCCTATCCACTTCTTTCTTCATCTTCATAAGCACTACGCTGAAGATGGTCTATCACTCCAGCCAGTTTACACATGCTACGAGTCAAGGCTTCTCTATTCAAGTCCTCAAACAGAGCCATGTTCATATGGATTGTAATTCAATTATTATTCACCATCTGGAGGAAGGGGGTCCCTTGTTGAATCCTGAAAACAAAATCTTATTCACCGATTTTCACCCTCTGTTCTCTCCTCTGCGCACACTGTGCCTCTCTACCCACTTCCCTTCTGCCAATTACAAAATTGAATTGCTCTGCGTTGGAGTGTTGGTGTGGCCCTTTGTGACAAGTCCCATGCTTTGATTGGACATGGTGATTTGTCTTTTCACATGTTGCTTCTGGACAAGCATAGCTACTTAGCTAGCTAGCTACCCTCTTTCTCTCCTCCGCAAATAAGCAAATTGATATGCCAGTTTGCCTTTTGAAGATGAAATGAATGATTAGATGCGCCGCATAGATTTAATTTTGATAAAATTAACATTGCTTTCCGGAGGGAGGAGATATGATGAGAGCATAGATCACATGCAAGCCTGCAAGGTATGAAAATGACTTAATTGTTTAGGACCAAAATCAGTGGGTCAAGAAATTAGTAAATTATGTATAGATCGGAGGCCATCTAATTTAATAGTAGCGTAGATTCATCTTCGATCTAAAACTATATAATCAATGTCTAGGAATAGATTCGTACGAAAGAGGGTTGTAATTGGCTCACTCCAATTTTTAGGTAGATTTTGGATTAAAGGGCGGTTTAGAACCATAGAAAGACTCATAAAACTATAAACCTTAAAGCACAAGTAATCTCATATTCAAGTAAGGATATCTACTAAATCCAACCATATATACCTAATTTTGAATCGTTCATTCTACCCATTCACTAAATATTTACGTAAAAAAAAACATCATCATATGAAAGTAACGAGTCTCTCTTACATGAAGATCATTACATTATACACCAGTCAAAATTCGAAATTACTCCTAAACTTAGTAAATACATGTCCCAATTCACTAAATATCTACATAGAAAAAAAATACGTCGCTATATATAAATAATGAGTCTCTTGTATGAAAATCATTACATTATAGTGATTATACACTAATCGAAATTCGAAAGTACCTACTAAAGTTAACAAGTGCATGTAACTGTCCATAGTTCTACACTGTTTTTTTACACACATAGATCTTATACACTTCTACTGTTCTACACTAGTGATCTACTAAATCATTAGTACCTCTGTCCTCTCCTTTTGGCAATCTACCTCCAACCTCATCATATGCATGCAATTAATATTACCATCCCTGGCAAAAATGCCAAGTGTTGACACTTGACGATTTATTTGAAGGACCTACACCTCCTCTCCTATTTCCTTGCCTGCAAATTCATTCATTCAATCATAAATACAATCCCCCATTGACTCCTCCAACCTCCTTCTCCCTCCTTCCTCATATAGCCAACCACGCACTTCACTCTAAACCTCACAATGCCTCCTCCTCATTTTTCACTCTACTGTTGAAAAAAAGGAGTCCTACTTGAAAAATGGGCTGTTGTTTGAGCTCAGCTACTCCCACCGACAAGTCCTCCTCAGCTCAAAAGCACCCACATTTCCCGAGATCTGAACAAGAAAACAACAGAGCTCCGCCGCCTGTGGTGGACGAAGAGACCGTAAAAGAAGTCCTCTCCGAGACTCCGAACTTAAAGCAAGAACCTGTCTTTGACGTACACAGGAACAGGGCCCACCACCAAGAAGAACAAGAGTCAGAAGAAGACAACAACACTGTGTTCTATGAACTCAAACTAGATCGAACTGAAGAAGTGATTCAAGACAAGAAAACGACAACGACGACACAAGAACCAGTCTTGGTGCAGAAACTGAAGCTTGTAGAGTTCGAGAAGAGTAGTACCTTCGAGACTTCGGATCAGGCGACGTCGGAGATTTGCAGCGTCACGAACGACAGCGTTTCGACGACCACGGCGGCGACGACGAGAGACGAATACGACTATGAGGAGGTTGTTTATCAGCCGCCGAAGAGATTCAACTACAGCAAAAGCTCACCGGTGAAAGTACAGAACAGCCCTTCCTCGTTCGGGCCGCCGGGTCGGAGAGAGCAGCTCCACCAGCAGAACCGGGTCGTGGGCATGTCGCCGACTCGTCGGGTCGAGTCGTCTCCGGGTCGGAGGTACGGTCCGAATAGCGGATCCGGGTCGGTGGCGAGAGCGGTTCATCATCATCAGCAGGAGCAGCAAACAGTAGGGAGTAAACGAGTGGGATCGAACCGCCGAGACCCAGGAGAGAGTTCGGGTCGGAGGTCCAGGTCCCCAGCCACGAGGGTCACACCGGAAGGCGGCGGTGGTGTGGGCAATAATGTGGGTCGGAGCCCGTCTGCCAAGAGATCCGGGAGGTATCCGGGTCGGACTCATGCAGGCCCAGTTGAGAGTTCGGGTGGACCGGCCCGGAGATTAGCTGAGGAGCCCAAAATGGAGAGTAACTACCCAACCAATGAGTCACTTGATAACCCCTTGGTCTCTTTGGAATGCTTCATTTTCCTATGAATGCGGGTACCCGACCCGAAACTCCATTTTTTAAGCTTAGTAGAGGTTTCTTGAGCTCAACTAGTTTGTGTAAATAAGTGAAGATGTCTAAGTTTATGGTTCTAGTAGTTCTACTAATCTGTGTAAAACCTTGGCAGTAAATTATTAACAAGTTTTTACCATTGCATACACTGTTTTAAACGAAGATCTAGAACCTTGCCTATGCAGGTTAGAAGGGGATCAATCGTGGAAACCTAGACGGCGTCTAGAGCTGCCTAAATTCTGTTAGAGCGCTCAAAGGTATCTTTATTGTATAGAACCACGTAGCGTTTTTTGGAACTCGATTGCATATAGTTTGTTAATTGGGTGAATGGAATAGTATAAAGTAGTGTAACTTAGTTGAGAAGGTTTCTATAAAACTTCTAGGGATGGCATTGGATTGTGAAGTATGGCACTTTAACTTTTTGTTTGCTCTATATGATGTGCACCCAATCATCTAGACAGTGCATGAAAATTTGCACCTCTTTCTCATACTTTGGGGGAACATTTCTCTCTTTGAATTGGCTAAAGAATTTTAATAGAAGTTTACAATAAGAACTAAGAAGAACAACGTAGATGATTTTGGGGAATTTGTTAATAGAGACACTTTGGGGCTGGTCCTAATAATAATGTTAATCTAATTATGCATTATTAGCCGTTGGTCTTGCTTTTGGTTTTTGTTAACATGCATGGTTGGTCTTTTTCTGTACAAAGCAAAATAGACTATGTCACCAATTTTGGACTGATATCTTTTCAAGTCAATATATGACAAGACTATCCAATCATATGCGTGTAAACTAGGCCAGTTTCACATTTCAACAAGGAAATGTGTGAAGTCATGTCTTTGAGAGGTGGTGACGGGAAACAAAAAAAAAGTGACTGAGTTGATAATAAATGTTGAACCTGAGTACTATATTAATAATTTTATAATTTTGTAAGTTCAGGTACTATATATATTATCTAGACAAGCTAAAATCGAGACATTGTAAAAATAATTTAGTCTCTTAACAACATGCAGTCACATATGTGGTTTTGTTGTGGCCTTGTAAAACAAGAGTTATATGCAGACATCTATATGGAGGAGGTATCTAATTTATAGTAATAAATCTGCAGATCCATTTAACACATCAAAGCAAGCTTGATCATTAGCTAATATTAGATATTATTAGATATTAGTTTGTCAAACTAACACAACTTTATTATGAAACAGATCATAAAGAGGCAAACTATCTATATATAATCAATTATAGGAATATAGAAATATTATGAGTAATTCTACAATATGCGGAGTATAAATGTGCAAATGGGTAATCGATAAACGACTACTTTTTTTCACGCACTTTTTACTTAAGTCTAACGCGACATAAATTGTGACAAGTATCCGCACACTATAGGTGCACTCGAAATATGACGTGAGCATCACTCTTGATATCCTTTAGTTTTTTTTTAGCAACAATGATGTCTGCCCTACAGTAAGTTTGGTTGAGTCACAGTGAGGGACTTGAACTTTCCATCACCTGCATAGATGTTTACAAGGTTATCGGTGTCAATTACCATCCTCTCTAGCTTTGGTGAAGTCTATAATACGAACTGCCAACTCTGTCTCGTACCAATTATCTCGAAATCCATATATCTCGACTTTTTTCAAATTATCGTTCGTGATCATCGTCCTTTTCCCCGGCTTAAACACAGGATAATATGCAATATGTAACGATATCACATGGTCTTCCAAAAGGTGTGCAGCCTCAAGGAGATCAAGCAAATAAATGACATAATGATTATCTTTAAAATATTTATCTCTAATAATTTGTTCAACATCCACTCTCAGTTTCTTGAGATTCGCGAAAGTTGGTGTGCTGATTGGTCGGGGCAAATCCGATTCCATTTGCAGATGAAGAGTCTCGAGGCCAGCACACGATGCAAATCAGACTAGTGGTGAAAATGGATCCCATTCATGGGGGCGGGCACATCTGAGGTCTCTATAAAACATTCGTGCCAACAGTGGAGTTCTCAATGAGATGGAGTTACACCAAGTTGGAATGTATTCCAACGTGGTAAGATTACGTGCATTTATGTCAACGCCGCAGTTAAACTCATGTGGGATTTTACTCTTCAACAATTTCAGTTCAGTTAGCCGAAAACTAGCAACAATAACCAAACGTTGTCCACGTCCATGTATCTCGCACTCATTTAACACATTCATTCGAGGTTTACTCGTCACTTTTCACTAATGTGCCAGCCAGCCACAAATATAACATGATCATTGAGATTATGATTATGAAGTGATCGACGACTCGACGTTGGTCTTGAGAAAGAGAAGTTTTTATATCCCCCTTTAGGAATCTCGAACTCTAATCATAACCCAGTAGATCCACGGATGATTAGTAAGATTTATTAAGGAGATTAAACTGTTAATGGTAGTGTTAGGGTTGGGGTTTAGTGAGCATGCAGCTGCATGGACTGGAAAGCAAGAGATAGCATGAGTGAACTGATCGAGAAAGGGACACCACTAATGAGAGGAATCCAAGTGTAAGATCTATATATGCTTTTGAAACATTTATTTCTATGACAGATTAAGATTAGATACTAAAACAATAGATACTAACTTGTGATTTCCAGTAGTTTGTATTTCGATCTTCTTCTAGTTCCACATACTATAGTTTCTCTATTTTGCTTGATGAGACAAAATGAATATATGAGAATGCCTTTTATACTGTGTACTAGAAGGGATTAAAATTGGTTAGGCTGCAGTTGTGTAACTGCTGTTTTCAGTTTTGTGGCATCAAGAAACTGTCATTCAACTTCTTGTTATTATCCAATTGTCTTAATGATCTATACTTTGAATATTATTCTAAACAGACTTTATTGTTTATACCTTAATCCGATTAAACTTATATGTATATAACAGTCTACTTAAATATACAAGCTATAAGTCCATAGCTTATTTACAGAACTTCTCCATTTTATATAAGTCTAGTTCTCATCATGGTTTAATCTTACAATCTCCCACTGAACTAAAATTATATAAAACTTAGAAATTTTGTTAACAAACATCTTAATTGTGCATCATGAACTTAATGTATAATCTGTTTTCAAAATCCTGTCAAATTAACTCTACTGAGATGAACTATAAAGGAACATAATAAATTGAAAAATTATCAGTCCTCTATAATCACATCACAGCAAAACTAAAATACAATGATTACCACAAGTATGATTATGCATATCTAAATAATCTAGTCCGCAAGCATAAATGATCCAGATGGAAACTTTAGTCTGCATAAAATTATTGATGTAAATCAGTTTCTGCAAGTATACTACTTAATAAAATTATGCAGCAAACTCAATATGAACAAATAAATTCATTCATTATTTTATGAAGTTCTTAATACTGAATACTGATATAAATAATAACAATAGCATAGGTTTTAACTATATAATGCATTTTTAGTCATCAAAGCTACTTAAAACACCCATATTTTTAACATGATCAGTCAACACTGAAATTGGTAAAGCTTTGGTTAATGGATCTACCAATTGCTCCCTTGTACCAATCTTGGTTACTTCAATCTCATTGCCTCTTACACTTTCTCTCACTGAGAAGTACTTCACATCAATATTCCTTGAAGCTGAAGTTCTTTTATTGTTCTTTGAGAAAAATACAGCTGCTGCATTGTCACAGAACACCACTAATGGTTTTTCTATAGAATCCACAACCTTCAATTTTGAGATAAAGTTTCTCAGCCATAGAGCACGTGTTGTTGCTTCAAAAATGGCAATATACTCTGCTTGAAAAGTTGAAGTAGCAGTTAAACTCTGTTTAGTAGTCTTCCATGAAATTGCTCCTCCAGCCAACATGAAGATATAACCAGAAGTTGATTTTAAATCATCCAAATCCTGTTTATATGAAGCATCAGTGTAACATTCTACTTGCAATTCTTGATCTGCATCATGCTTATACACCAACATATGATCTCTTGTGCCTCTCAAGTATCTCAACACTTTCTTTCCAGCCACCCAATGTTCTTGTCCAGCATTAGACTAATACCTAGACAACATATTCACTGCAAAACTGATATCTAGTCTTGTACACACTTGAGCATACATCAAACTTCCAACCAATCTTGCATAAGGTATATTTTCCATACTTTTCTTTCCCAAATAGTTTTGAGGGCACTGACCCTTGTGCAATTTATCTCCTTTGGAAATAGGTGCCTTTTGCAATCTGCACATCTCCATACCAAATCTTTGCAGAATTCTATCTATATAATTCTTCTGATAAACCAAGCATTCTCCTGCTCCTATTTCTACATATCTCAATACCAAGCACATAGTGAGCTTCCCCCATATCTTTCATATCAAACTTCTCCATCAAGAAATCTTTTGTAACTTTCAGTAAATCTACACTACTACTAGCCAACAAGATATCATCCACATATAAGATTAAAAATATGAAATGACTCCCACTGACCTTGTAGTATACACATTCATCCAAATTGTTTTCTTCAAATCCAAAGCTAGTGATGACTGCATCAAATTTCAGATACCATTGCCTAGAACCCTGCTTTAGTCCATAAATCGACTTGTTTAGTTTGCAGATCTTCTTATCATCCTCCACATAGCCTTCTGGTTGAAGCATGTAAATGTCTTCCTCCAATTCACCATTTAGAAATGCTGTTTTGACATCCATTTGGTGCAACTCAAGATTAAAATGAGCAACCAAAGCCATTAAAACTCTAAAAGCATCTTTAGTTGAAACAGGTGAGAATGTCTCATTATAATCTATTCCTTCCTTCTTGTTGTACTCTTTAGCCACAAGTCGTGCCATACAATCTTGCCATCTGCATCCCTTTTTGTTTTGTAGACCCACTTGCATCCAATTGGCTTCATATCTTTGGTTTTTTCAACTAGTGTCCAAACTTTGTTTTGTGCCATGCTTATCAGTTCATCCTCCATTGCAAGTGTCCATTTGTCACTGTTTTCAGATTGCATTGCTTGCTTTAATGACATGGGATCATTTTCCCCCAAATCAAATTCAACAGCAGTGAGATATAAATGATAATCACTTGGAATAGCTGACTTCCTTGCTCTTTCAGACCTCCTTAGAACAAATTCTTCATTGACTGCTGGTTGTTGAACAATTTCTTCTTGTAAAACAACATTTTCTTGCACTTGATTTTGATCTCCATTGTTCCCAACTTTTGCCTCCATCTGATTTTCTTCAACAATTGCTGGAATTTGATTTTCCATGACAGTAACTGGAACAGTAACTATGTCCTCATAATGAGGAAGATTAGTAATTGTGCCTGTAACTTGTAGCGTTTCTGGATACACAAACCACTCCTCCATATTGAAATATTGGCTGTCCTCATCACAATTCTCCATTGAATTTGCATTCTGATCAAATATCTCATCAAAGAAAGTTGCTCTATGTGTCTCAAAAATTCTGTTATACTTGCTTTGGGTATAGAACTTGTACCCTTTTGATTTCTCACAATATCCAACAAAATATGCACTGATGGATCTTGACTCCAACTTTTCTTTGTCATTGTTATATACTCTTGCCTCAGCTTGACAGCCCCAAACATGTAAGTGATTAACACTCGGCTTATATCCACACCAATGTTCAAATGGAGTTAAGTCAACTGCCTTGCTTGGAGTTCTGTTACGGATGTAATTGGCTGTCTTCAAGGCCTCTCCCCACAAAAACCTTGGCAAGCCTGACCTGCAAAACATGCTTCTCACCATTCCCATAAGAGTTCTATTTCTTCTTTCACAAACTCCATTTTGCTGTGGTGTGTAAGGAGTAGTATATTGAGCAACAATGCCACATTGTTCTAAATACATGGCAAATGGTCCTTTATGCTGCCATTTCTCTGAGTATTTTCCATAGTACTCACCACCTCGATCTGATCTAACAACCTTAATGAGTCTTTCAGTCTGTCTTTCAACTTCAGTTTTAAAAACTTTGAACACATTTAACACACTAGACTTCTTAGAGATAAGATAGACATAGCAATATCTAGAAAAATCATCTATAAATGTAACAAAAGATGTATTTCCACAAATAGTCGCTACAGGAAAAGGACCACATACATCTGTATGAATCAAGTCAAGTAAACCAGATGCTCTTTTTGATGAAAATTTTCTTTGATTTGTCATTTTTCCTTTCATGCAGTCTATACATGACTCAAAATCTTCAAAATTTAATTCTGGAAGAATGCCTTGTTTAACAAGTTCATGCAATCTAGATTTTGAGATATGTCCCAAGCGTTTATGCCATAAAAATGATGAGCTATGCTGTGAAAATTTCCTTTTTGTACCAACAGAATGAGAAATATGGAAAACATTATTTTTCACAGCCTCATTTATGCAATTAACATGCCAATATCCTTTAACTAGATCAGCATCACCAAAACAAACAAAATTTTTAAATAAACACATAATTTTATTATCACATGAAAAACTATAATCATCATCCAATACAAATTGAGAACCAGATATTAGGTTTCTCTTTATTGAAGGAATACAATACACATTATTTAGTACTAACACAAACTTATTCCTAAACACCAAATTCACAGTTCCTACAGCTTGAACTGCCACCCTTTGTCCATTTGCTGCACAGACTTGTGTTTCATCCTTGTTTGGGATTGTTAGGCTTGATAATCCCTGTAAAGAATTAACATGTATGGGCGAGCCAGTGTCAAACCACCATGAGTGTTTATCAATATATGCATTAGACTCAAAATTGAAAATTGGTTTTGATAAAAATGTACCTTTCTTGTTCAGCCAATTTTTAAAACCCTTACAGTCCTTCTTAAAATGACCAGCTTTCTTACAAAAGAAGCACTTCATTGGACCATGATGCTTGACAAATTTTCCCTTATTCAGATCATTTTTCACCCCAGAACTTGATGCACCATTCTTAATGCCAAAATGCTTGTTTCCAGCAAATTTCGTTGGCTTGTTAATGTGGTTGATGCTCACAATCTTTCCCCTCTTAATCTTATCCTCTTCTTCCTCCACACAAATAGAGATCAGTTTGTTGAGGCTCCAATTCCCTTCTTGTGTGTTATAGAGACTCTTGAGATGACTGTATTCATTAGGGAATGAGTTTAGCAATAAAGTCACTAGGAATGATTCATCAACAACCAATTCCAGGCCCCTCAGTTTCTCAGCAAGATTTGCTCCATACATGATGTACTATCTTATGCTTCCTGTTCCATTGAATCTCATACCAGTCAGTTTGTTCATCAGTCTGCCTTGTTCAGCCTTGTCAGATGTCTTATACTTTTCTGCAATGGAGTTGTAATAATCCTTGGCAAATTCAGAATCTGGTATTCCTCCTTTGACAGCATCATTCATGCTCTTCTTGATACAGATCAAAGCCATTTTGTTGTGTTTCATCCATGTCATGTACTTGTCCTTCACTTCCTTGCTTGCATTCTCAGCAGGATCATTTGGTGGTTCTTGTTTCAGTACTTGATCAATGTCCAGAATCGCCAAGTTAAGTTCAATGTCAACTTTCCACTTCTGGTAATTCTGTCCATTGAGCATTTGGTATTGACTGATATTCAGAGGGAAATTCATGGCTGAAATGAATTTGACTTAAATCAGTTATTCATGAAATCTTTAGTTGCATATATATACACATATTTATATGTTCAAGTTTCACTGCATACAAGAAGATATATATACATATGCTCATCCCAGGATGTTAATTCAATGTGAAATAACATTTGTGCAGTACATATGATCAGACTAGTAAGCATATATCATTCTAAGAAATTGGCATCATTTGTGATGCACATATCTTTGATGAATAGCATATAAGGATTATCTGATATATGTAATAAACAAGAAAATCTCAGTTCATAAAATTTAACCGCTTTGGAAGTCAAAATTTTATTTCCAGATATTCAAGTCATCTTCAATTCATCGATTGCATTTTCATGCATTTATATTCAACTAATTTGTTAGTATAGAATATACATGCATAAAATACATTTTGAATTTTACTGAACTGTATTGATCTATTGCATTTATATATGAAAACATGGCTACTTTGATAGCATCTTGTCCATATAATGCTATTCGATAATTATATTGCTATTCGATAATTACATTGCTACTTTGATAGCATCTTGCATTTATGTATGAAAATTACATTGCTATTCGATAATTATACATGGAATTTAAACCATAACATCACTTGTGTACATATCAGACAGGAAATATACATGAAAACTAAACTCAAATATCAGAACATGTTGATCTTCATACATATATGCATATCAGGTCCCAAGATATCAAATCAAACAAGTATAAGTAAATATTTATCAATCGAAATCTGAGCATAGAATGCTCTGATACCAACTGTAAGATCTATATATGCTTGAAACATTGATTTCTATGACAGATTAAGATTAGATACTAAGACAATAGATATTAACTTGATTGATTTCCAGTAGTTTGCATTTCGATTTTCTTCTAGTTCCACACACTTTAGTTTCTCTGTTTTGCTTGATGGGACAAAATGAATATATGAGAATGTCTTTTATACTGTGTACTATAAGGGATCAGAATTGGTTAGGCTGCAGTTGTGTAACTGCTGTTTTCAGTTTTGTGACAGTTTCTTCCATCAAGAAACTTTCATTCAACTTCTTGTTATTATCCAATTGTCTTAATGATCTATACTTTGAATATTATTCTAAACAGACTTTACTGTTTATACCTTAATCCGATTAAACTTATATGTATATAACAGTCTACTTAAATATACAAAGTATAAGTCCATAGCTTATTTACAGAACTTCTCCATTTTATATAAGTCTAGTTCTCATCATGGTTTAATCTTACACCAAGTACTTACAAAAGTGAATAATTCCGAAGCTAACAGTCTAGTTGCCTCAGAGCCAGAGTCGAAAGCCGTGGATTGTGAAGTATGGCCTTTTAACTCTTTGTTTGATCTATATGATGTGCACCCAAATCATCCAGACTCTGCATGAAAATTTGCACCTACTTCTCATACTTTGGGGGAACATTTCTCTCTTTGAATTGGCTAAAGAATTTCAATGAAAGTTTACAATAAGAAGTAGCTAGGAAGAACGTAGAGGAACTCACTTGATAGATGACTTTCTTGTAGCATCTTCATAAACTTATTTATAAAAATTAATTGAAAAAATTAAATTAAAAAAAATGAGTAAGGTGATTTGGAATCTTTGATGCTTCACAAAGAGGATGCAGTTCTTGTGAAAGCAACTGGAAGAGAATCAATGCATAAAGTTGGTTTTACAGAACGCACATCAACACTAAAGTAGTACTTCTGGTCTAGTTCATTATCATAATGTGTCTCTATACCTTCCCATTCATCATTTCATCTGACACAAGTAACCAGAATGGCCTATTTATGTGTCCTCTAATTCAGAAGATTAGCCCTAGCTTGTGTTGAACAATTGCTTTTCCCAACATCCATGGCGACGGCGTATACCTGGAAGAACATAAACAAGTAGAGCCTTTCACGTACAATAAAAGGAATCACTGCCATCATTATACAACATTACAACCAGTAGGAAGAAAAAAAAACAAATCTGTTATAACCTAATTCGAATTTATCTAAAGCAAACATGTAAAGCGCCAAGGACCATGCATGCAGATCGTCTTCCATACACCCTAGCCTCAACTAACAGCATGATACCGGCCCCCTGTACCTTTGTCAACAACTCGTCGAGCTCAAATGGATCTTCCTCCGCATATATCCTCTATAACTTGGAACAGATCATCATCACTAGACAAAATATCAAGTAAATCAAACAATAGAAACATGATAGTGATCGATCCGAGTTGGATGAATTTAGAATCTCTACAAATAAGCTAATGTACCTCTAGCTAACTATCATAGAAATAAGATATGAGCATCATTCTTAACATTCTTGAGTTTCTCCTGAGCGACAACGATGTTTTCCCTATAGCCATGTGATTGAATCGTACGGCCCTCAAACTTTCCATCACCTTCATAGACTTGCACGAGGCCATCAAATGAGGCGGTTATTACCCTCTCTAGTTTTGGTGAAGTCTTTAGGATACAAACGATTAACTCTGTCTCGTAGAAACTACCTCGGAATCCATGCATCTTCACCATCTTCAAATGATCATTTGTGAATTTAGCTGCTCTAATTATCTCTGTAAAATGTATAATAGATGTTGACGAGTTTGGCCCCTTAGATGGATCATATGCCATCACTTCAAGCTCTTCCAAAAGGGTGCAGCCTTGAGGAGATTCAACACATCTTTGACATCAATAACATTGTTCTCGTCTTTCTTCCAAGGTCGAAAATGATAAAGATCAATATCCAACCTCATTTGCTTTATTTTTTCGAAACTTGGTACGCTGATTATTTGGGGCATTTCTTCTGCTTTCATATTCAGATGAAGAGTCTTGCATGATGCAAATTGGATTAGAAGTGACACCAAATTCTCACAAATCAATTTATAGTATTGACAAAACACTTTTGCTATCTGTGGAGTTTTGATAGTGAAAGACTTGGAATTCGAACTTGGAATGTATTCCAAGGAGGCAAGATTAATTAAGTGCACTTATCTCGGTGTCGGATTCAATACATAGGGAGGTATCTCGCATTTGAGAGTAGAACAGTTTCAATTCAGTTAGTCGATCACCAGCAGAGATTCTCACAAGTGTACCAGGTCCCCTTATATGGCAACCATGTAAGGTCAAGCTTTCTAGCACTAAACAAACTGAGGAGAGATTTTCCAAGAGAGATTTATCAATGTGAGCTTCATGTAGACTGAGAGTAGTTAGCCGATTGAATCCGTCCACTACTACAATACCTAGCAAAAGCCACATACAATTTTCCCTCCAAAAATATAATAGTAGAGTCAGCTTTCATTATCACCAATATACTCATTATTTTCACAAATATATCCATTTTTGTCACCAATATACTTAATCTTGCCACCAAAATTGTGAATTGCCATCAACTATTGGCCACAAATAATATATTTGTGGCAACTTATTTTCAAGACTTAATAATCACTAATTTTATTTGCCACCCCTATTAGCTACATATATGTGTGTGTCTATTGTGCTATATTCTAGTAGTAGGGTCAAAGCTACTACTATATTCTCCTGGAATATTAAATCTCTTGATTAGCAAATGTTTTAAGCCATCGAGAAAACCATGAGAATATCTTTACAATAACCTCCAGATAGAAGATGAAGCTCTTCTACTCCTTTCGTACTAGGCCATCTTCGCCATTTTTTCAACTTGACCCAAAACGCTTTTTCACGGCCGTCATAATGATCTATATCGACATCGAATTTCAAAGAGTCCCACCTTGTTACTTGATATTGCTCCAAATATGCATCAAAACGTTTTATTTCACCAAGATCATATATGCTGGGATCACAAGGAGGAGCTCTTTTTACCCAACGGAATTGGCTGAGTTGGATATTGCGCCGTGTTAGTATGGAATATGAAAGGTGCTTCCACTGTGGAGAAACTAGGATTGTGTTTACTGCGTCTTTCAGAGGAAGCAACGAAACTATGGATTCCATAATGCATATAGGCAAGTCGGTTATACGAGTACAATTTTCAACTTCTTCGATTTCTCTTTCTTTCTCGTCTGAGTCTAGCCCTACGTCTTCTCTTTCTTAATCGAGCCATGCATATTGTCTTTGCTTTCTTTCTCGAGTCATGCCTACTGATTGATATTTTAGCTTTTGATCGTTGAAAGACTATATATATATAGAAGAATAGGAGATTGAGACAAGGCACTCGTCGAGCGAGTGATTCTGAACAAGTATTTGGTGTAGGCTGTAGATATAGAAGACTTGTATTTATAAAGGAGAAGACGAATCTCAGGTTGCAAATATATAAGCGCCGCTGTCTTGGCCTATATATATATATAGGAGTATATGGCTGTGTGCTACCGCCGACATGCATATACCTTAACCTAAACCAATTAGGTTAATCACAATGGGCTTAGTTAGTCCAAATAATTGTTAATTTGGGCCAATCATATTAAGCCACAAATCGACAGGATTGTTAATTCGGTGAATGGAATAGTGTGTAACTAAGGGAAGAAGGTTTCTATAACTTCGTTGTTTGCTCCATATGATGTGCACTAAATCATCCAGACTGTGCATGAAAATTTGCACCTCCTTCTCATACTTTGGGGGAACATTTCTCTCTTTGAATTGGCTAAAGAATTTCAATGAAAGTTTACAATGAGAACTAGGAAGAACCTAGAGGAACTGCAGGCCCGGAACCCGGTGAGATCACTTGTTAGATGACTTTCTTGTAGCATCTTCAATTCTTCATAAAATTCTTTATAAAAATTAATTGCAAAAATAAATTAAAAAACATGAGTAAGGTGATTTGGAATCTTTGATGCTTCACAAAGAGGATGCAAGTTCTTGTGAAAGCAACTGGAAGAGAATCAATGCATAAAGTTGGTTTACAGAACGCACATTACAGACACAAAAATCAACACTAAAGTAGTACTTCTGGTCTAGATCATTATCATAATGTGTCTCTATAGCTTCCCATTCAGCTGATACAAGTAACCACAATGGCCTATATATGTGTCCTCTAATTCAGAAGATTAGCCCTAGCTTGTGTTGAACAATTGCTTTTCCCAACATCCATGGCGTATACCTGGAAGAACAAAAACAAGTAGAGCTTTTCACAATAAAAGGAATCACTCCCATCATTATACAAAAAACCAGAGAAAAAAAAACAAGAAATCAAATCTGTTATAACCTAATTCGAATTTATCTAAAACAACCATGTAAAGCACCAAGGACCATGCATGCAGAGATCATATCGTCTTCCATATATACAGCATTATCCAAGGCAATCATACCCTCGTACCTTTGTCAACAACTCGTCGAGCTCAAATGGATCTTCCGCAACCACCTTCAAGTCAACCAGTCCATCATCTCTCCGACCAAGACTCTCAGATGCTCCATACACCTCAACATCGATCCTTTCTCGGCCTGTACAAGGTGGACAGAGTAGGCTGAGAAGTAAACAAGCCCTTGTCATAAACATTGTACTGGTTATCAGTAGCAACAAAGCCCGAGTCCATTCCCTTCTCTTGGTTGAACAGCCTCTGGTCGTACATGACCTCTCCCCCTCTTCTTCCTCCACCTCCAGCAGAAGCCATGCCAAGAGTAACTTTCTCACTAACATCACGATCCCTATCTCTTGTAATTCTTCTACTCTTGTTTCCCATAGCAGCATCTTTGGCCTTTAACCTTCTCTCCCTTTCCTTCTCTCTCCTGCGGCGCTGCTCGTTTTCAGTATCCATGGCTGCTCTTCCCTCTGAACGACAACTTTGAAGGCATATGGATATTGGCTATCCCTTGACAATCGTCAAAACACAATTGCCTGAAGGATCATCAAGAACAGAGGTTGAAGATGTTGGCATCTTTCACTTATCTCTTTGGGATATCAGGTAGTTCATGCATCCCATATCATGGTTTCCATTTAGGATAGCAACTGCTGCTCATATCCCTGTTGGCCTGCTTGTCATCTGTTAAGTCTGTGCATATCTGTGTTCAGTAGTCTTGGTGATTTCCGAGTCAGTATGTGACTTTCTAGGGTTTAGAACCCCCTTGATTCAGAATACAAACGCATGTTTATATGCTAGTTGACTTTGGTTGTTTAAGCTCACATGTGTTTTCTGGAAAATCGGTTTGTCTTTTTGTTGTCTGACAAGTCGCTTTCGGTTCTGATTTTCTTGGTTACCCCCTTACTGTCATATAACGTGCCTCTTTCTTTTGAACTGATATTGCCATTCTTGTACAAGGGCAAAGGACCCCTTTTGCCTTGCTTAGACTACCTTAGCTCTTTAAGGTAAAAACTGAAAAGCTGTCTTGACATACTTGCTGTGTCCTCTTTGCTGTTGTTCTTGTCGGTCTGTAGTGTTCCATGCTTAGGCTTGCTTTAGGACAGTTGTAGGCCTGCATTATAACATGTACATGCTATGCTTCACATGCTCCCTAAGCTGCGTTGACCACCGAATAACCTTGCCTATATAAGGAGTACCAAGTAGTCTTGTATGGTTGGTTGGTTGAGTTATTTTCTGAGGTTCTTAGGTTATTCTGTTTAGAGCATTCTTTGAGAGCACATTTGTGTGTAGTTTCTCTTCTCTCTTCTCTCCCCTTCCATGTCTTCTGGTTGCTCTGTATGTGCATAATAGACATGGATTTCTAAAGCATAAAAACTGTTTTCAAAACTCATATGCATTGTTGCATTGTGCATTCCATAGAGATAAAGTGTGGAGATGCCCAACCCAAGAAGTGGTCAAGAAGATTCTAACTTGAAGTGTAGTTAGGAATCTATGTTTGATGCTTCTGTTTCACTTTCCAAGTGTAAGCACATAGATTAGAGTAGTGTAGCTCTGTTTGTACTAGTGGGTAGACTAGTCGGGATAGCATAAGGGTTATGTATCCTCAGAGTGCCAGAAACTTGTAATTGTGTGAGTTACAAATTAGTGGAAAGGTTTGTCCCTCAAGAGTAAGGGGCACGCAGTTTTAATCCTGTTGGAGGATTTCTGCGTCAACAAAAACATCTGGTGTTATTCTTTTCTTACTGCTCTTTCCTTATTACTCGTAACCTGCTTCTTGGGATAGGACAATATCTTGCTATCCCAAGAGCAGAATTGAACGAAAAAGTGGTAAAGGCCTATTCACCCCCCCTCTAGGACCTTCAAGTGGTATCAGAGCGGCCACTAGCCTTTGCTAGTGAGATCCTCTGAGGGGTTCATTATGGATCGGGAAAAAGGTTCTTCCATAAATGTACCACCTTTTTTTGATGGACATGATTTTTCTCAATGGAAAATCATGATGAGTGCCTTCCTCTCTTACCAAGATGATGGTATGCTGTGGCAAAGTGTAGAGGAAGGCTGGACACATCCCACAAAACCAGAAGGCGCTGAATCAACCTTAAGGGTTTCAAAGCCTAGGTCCGAATGGGTAAAAGATGACAAGGATTTGGCTAGAGCTAACATCAAGGCCCTTAGCTGTTTATTCAATGCTGTCTCCGAAGCAGAGCGTCAAAGGATCATTCATTGCTCTACTGCTAAGGAGGCATGGGATGTGCTTGTCAACACTCATGAAGGTAACACTCGTGTTAAACAACAAAAGCTTCAACGTCTTATTTTTGAGTTTGAAGGTCTATGCATGAGTGACAAAGAGTCTATTGATGATTTTTATGGTCGTGTACTTAACATCACAAATCAATGCCGTAGCTTAGGAGAGGCTATAGAATCAAAGAAAATTGTTAGGAAATTCTTAACTGCTTTACCTCCTTTCTTTGACTCTAAAATGAATGCTATTGAAGAAGCTCATGATCTTGATACTTATCCTCTAGAAGAACTTGTTGGTAATCTGAAAACTTATGAGGCCCTTAAGAGAAGACCTATGCATGAAAAGTCCATTGCCTTAAGTTCTGTTAAAATTGACAATGAAAAGTTGCATGAAAATGATGAGGATGACAGTGAAGAATTTGCTTTCCTAACCAAACAATTTGAGAAATTTTTAAGGAAAAGGAAAACGTTTAACTCTAATCGGAACTTTTCAAAAGGATCTAACTCTAAGCCTTTTAGAAATAAGATCTCACAGAAAGTTCGGGATAACAGGCCCTCTTCTATCCCGAAAACAGATATGAAATGTTTTGAATGTAATGGAATAGGACATAAGGCCATGGACTGTGCTAACAGGAGAAACAAGTCTCACAAAGTGTTAAAAGCAACGTGGAGTGACAGTGAGTCAAATGATAACTCTGAAACTGATTTAGAAGAAGATGAAAAAGTTGCTTTTGTTTCTCATGTCATATTGGATGAGTCTCTTGAGGACAAGGATTCCGATGATGAAGGGCATGATATGTATGTGCGTTTGTGTAAAGCCTCAAAGTCTATGCTTGCTAAAAATGAAGCTCTATCTAATGAGCTTTCATTGAGTAAGGAGACACATTCCAGGATACAAGAGGAGTTTCTATCCCAGAAAGCAGATTGGAATTCTACCAAGACTCAACTTGAAGAACAAGTGACATCCCTCAAAGAAGAACTGGACCGCCAGTCTTCTACCATAGACGTGCTGACTACTGAGAAGCTGAAGCTTGAAGCGGCCCTACTAGATGCCCGGAACCAGTTTGCCAAGTTCTCCATTGGCTCCGAAAAGCTGTCCCAAATGTGTGGGATGGGAAGACTGGATGGCAGCAAGAAGGGGTTGGGATTTGAGAATGGTGTCAAATCCAAGGACTCCGGCAAGACCGCATTCGTCAAGGAGACCAGCTCGGTGTTGGGAAAGCCTCCGCCTCAGCTGAAGAAAGATGCTCCGGATACTTCTAAGGTGTTGAAGCCCAAGAAAGGATCGCAAATCAGATGCTTTCACTGTGGTAATAGCGGACACATCCGTCGGTACTGCTATAAGCTGAGAAGAAACCCTGTACCTGCTAAGATCTCTCAAAGCAACGATCTGCTTGCTCACCTTCAGAAATCCCTCAGTGAACTGACAAGGATCGCACACTCCCTTGCTATCCCAGTGCAAAAGAATCAACCTGCTGCTACAAACTGGATCAGAAAACCTGCTCATGGAATCCGGGATACCAGAAGGGTCACGTCTCCCACTGCCCCTAATGTTAAGAAGAAACCAGAAGAGGTTGTCTGCTTTCTATCGAGAGTCAAGACTCCACCTGTTGCTGCAAGGAATGTTGTAGCCGTGTGCAACGTTGCCCTAACTGCCCTTTCCACCAGGAAATCCGACTCTTGGTATATGGACAGCGGTTGCTCGAAGCACATGACAGGAGAACGAAAATGGTTTTCGTCCATGGATGATACTCATCCTGTTGGTGATGTTATGTTCGGAGATGGTGCCAAGGCAGAGATCATCGGATGCGGGACAGTTGATACTCCTGGTCTCCCAGCCCTGAAGAACGTGTTGTTGGTGGCAGGCTTAGAAGTATGTCTGCTGAGTGTGAGCCAGATAGTTGACGAATACGAGACAGTAACCTTTGACAAGTCCAAGTGCACTGTTCTGGATGGGAAAGGGAGATATGTGATGAAGGGGGAGAGGTCCCGTGACCACTGCTACTGTGTCCGTGCAAACAAGAAGCTGGAACCTGATGTGTGCTTCCAATCCTCAACACAAGAAAGCCTGCTAGATCTTTGGCATAGAAGGATGTGCCATCTCAACCATCAAGATGTAGTGAGACTGTCTTCAAAGGACGGAGCTCGTGGTCTGCCCAAACTATCCGGGAGAGCTGCAGGTATGTGTGGAGACTGCAAAATGGGTAAGCTATCCCGAACCTCCCATCCTGTTCTAAATGCTAGACCAACCTCTAATGTTCTTGAGTTACTTCACTTAGACCTTGTAGGCCCTGTAGAAACTGAGAGTCTTGCTAAAAAGAAATATGTGCTTGTTGTGGTAGATGATTTCTCTAGATTTACTTGGGTCATATTTCTAGGTGACAAAACTCAAACCTTTGGGAAGTTTTTTGAGCTAGCAAAACGTATTTCAAAAGAAAAGCTTTCTGAAAATAAATGCATTTTGAGGATCAGGTCAGATCATGGAACCGAGTTTGAAAACTCTTTGTTTGCTGAATATTGTGAGGAAAACGGTGTGCACCATGAGTTTTCAGCCCCCATAACACCTCAACAAAATGGGATTGTTGAGAGGAAGAATAGGGTGTTGGTAGAAATGGGGAGGGTTATGTTGAGTTCTGCAGATTTGCCTCATATGTTTTGGGCCGAAGCAATCTTTAATGCTTGTTACACTCTTAATCGTGTAATTTTCAGACCGGGCACTTGTAAAACTCCCTACGAACTTTGGAAAGGCAAGAAACCAAATATCTCACACCTAAAAGCTTTTGGAAGCCCTTGTTTTATTTATAGAGACCGTGAGTATTTGACAAAGTTTGATGCTAAATGTGATAGGGGTGTTTTTCTAGGCTATGCATTGAATAGCCGTGCTTATCGGGTCTACAACAAGAGAACCTGCAAAGTTGTAGAGACCGTGAATGTGGCTATCAATGACACTCTTGTATGCTCTCACAACCATTCTTCTAGAAATGTGCAGGTTGAGGATGTGAGCACTGTGACATCTCCCAAAGATGCTGAGACTCCCATCGATGAACAGAACCCTGTAGCTGATGATGTATCCCAGGGTACAGATTCTGATAATGAAGGTGCCGGGATAGATCAGACCCTAACTATCCAGAAGTCTCATCGTGTTGGGAAACGTCAAGTTCAGAAAGATCATTCACCCTCGGATGTGATTGGCACAGTGGGTGAACCAAGGAAGACCCGGAGCAAGTCCAAAGTTCTTGTAAGTAATCTTGTTAGCCTCAAAAGTTTTCTTACTTTGCATAGGTTGGCTATCAATCGAATTACTTGTTATGGCTTTGTTTCTTGCATTGAACCTAAGAACATTAAAGATGCTTTAAAGGACTCAGAATGGATTGTGGCTATGCAAGATGAACTAAATCAATTTGAGAAAAGCAATGTGTGGCACTTAGTTCCTAGACCTAAGGGTAAGAATGTTATAGGAACAAAATGGGTTTTCAAGAACAAAACGGATGAAAAAGGAATCATTACTAGAAATAAGGCTAGATTAGTTGTGCAAGGCTACTCTCAAATTGAAGGCTTAGACTTTGATGAAACCTTTGCTCCCGTAGCTAGACTTGAGTCCGTTAGGTTGCTCTTGGCCATTGCTTGTTTTCTGAAATTTGAACTCTTTCAAATGGATGTGAAAAGTGCTTTTTTAAATGGTATTTTGAAAGAAGAGGTCTATGTGGAACAGCCTCCGGGATTTCAGAGCTCGTGCTATCCCGAACATGTGTACAGATTAGACAAAGCCCTTTATGGTTTAAAACAAGCTCCTAGAGCTTGGTATGAGAAATTGTCTACACACTTAATTGATCATGGTTATGTACGGGGTTCCATTGATAAAACTATGTTTGTTAAAAATGTGTCACATCATATTATAATTGCTCAAATCTATGTGGATGATGTGGTGTTTGGCTCTACCTCTCAAAAACTTGTTGAGGAGTTTGTCACTCTAATGACACAAGAATTCGAAATGAGCTTGTGTGGTAAGCTAAACTTCTTCCTTGGACTACAAGTTCAGCAAAGGAAAGATGGTTTGTTCATATCACAGGAAAAATATGCAAAGGAACTTGTGAAGAAGTTCGGGATGGAAGGAGCCTCTCCCATCCGCAACCCAATGGGAACTTCCTGCAGAATCAGTGCGGATCTGGAGGGTATCGATGCTGATCCAACCCTCTATAGAAGCATGATTGGGAGCTTACTCTACCTCACAGCCAGCAGACCAGACATATCTTTTAGTGTGGGTGTTTGTGCTCGGTATCAAGCCAACCCCAAGGAATCCCATGTGAAGGCAGTCAAGCGTATCATTCGATACATCTCAGGTACATGTGCTTTCGGTATTCTGTACACCACAGATACTAACACTGAGATTGCAGGCTATTCGGACTCGGATTGGGCTGGAGATGCCACGGATAGGAAGAGTACTTCGGGTGGTTGTTTCTTTGTTGGGAACAACCTGGTGTCATGGCACAGCAAAAAGCAGAATTGCGTCTCTCTGTCCACTGCCCAGGCAGAATACATAGCCGCTGGAAGCTGCTGCACCCAACTTCTTTGGATGAAACACATGCTGAGTGACTATGGATTTGAGCAAGGTATCCTATCCCTATTCTGTGATAACACTTCTGCTATTAACATTTCAAAAAATCCTGTGTTGCACTCTAGGACCAAGCATATAGAGATAAGATATCATTTCATTAGAAACTTGGTTGAAGAAAATCAGCTTGAAATGACATTCATCCCAACAGAACAACAACTAGCCGATTTGTTTACAAAACCTTTGGACAATCTGAGATTTGAAAGTCTTAGAAAGGCTATTGGTGTATGCATCATTGCATGAGATATTTCCCTCACTGGTCTGATTTTATCTTTCAAGTTTTTCTTCTTTCATTTTATCTTCTGAAAATAAATGCTGGCACATGCTGGGATACGAGTCTGTGGTCACATCCCAAGAGATATTTCTGATCGTGATCTAAAAATGCTATGTTCTTATTTCATATATCTTGATAGTCTTTTGCTGCATTCTTCATTTGTGCATATGCATCTATGCCGTTAAGGATGTTAGTGTATGTGGTCTGGATCTTTCTTGAAACCAAAAAGAACTTTAGAGCACAAAGGTTACTCTTGTGGGGTGTACAAAGTTTGAGCTAGAAAACTGAGTGAGTTGAACTTGTCACTGAAGAAAAATTGTATAAATCTGGTGCTCATTTGATAAATGACTAAAGTAAAGGTATGAGCTAGTCCTTTGCTGGGTGCACCTTAACCGGAACCAGTGGGGATCCCTGAGATGTTATCTATCCTTCGATGGGTTCGGACTAGTTACCCACTGAGTGTCCTTGAAACACACATTATTCTTTCGAGCATTGCGCTCAGGACATAATGGTAACTACTCTGCTACATGGACCTATGAGGACGTATTTCTCAGATGAGCTCTTGGACAAATTTTAAAGAAAAATGGCAAAAGTGCTTTGAACATAAATGACAAACGGCCAAAGGCCAAGTTGGGACAAAGTCCTAGTGGTACTGAATATCCAGAACTCTCAAAAGGTTGTGACAAAGTCACATGGTTACTCTTGATGTCCTCATATCATTTGATGCTTCAAACTTGTACTCCTTTAGATGAACCTTTTCACACACACACTCTTGTGGTTTCAAGGATTGATTTGTAGGATCATTGGATTAATGTTACTTTATAGTCATATACTCATGTGAAGAATTTGAGCCATCAAGACATATGGAAGTTAGGTATCACATTTTTGAAAGTCATGCTTAAATTCCTTATACTGGGATTTCACTGACTGTTTCCATCCCGGTGTTTTTGCCAACATGCTTGTTCAAAAATCTCAACATAATTTTTTACCACGTGAGGAGAAGAAGTCTTTGGTCTGTTGCATACATTGATATCCTGTCTCTGTGTGATGTTTGAATATCTTGCCATTATCTCAAGTGTTCGGATTACTCATGAGTTGGTGTCTTGAAGAAAGAGATGGTGGTAGATGTCACTATCACCATATGGTTCTGTGTTGAGTGATTGCGTATTCCCCTAGCTCAACAGCTGTCTCTTTCCCTCACTCAATCAGAACGTCTCTTTTTAGCATGGTTCGCTTCCCCAGTTTTTAAATTCATTCACTTCTTTTTGGTGGGAACGCTACCCTAGATCTCCTCATCTTTCCTTTCATACTCTGCATGCCTTCTCCTTTATTACCAGAGATCTCTCAGACTTCCCTCAACTTCCCCTACTCGTTTTTCATCATGACTCCTGAACCATCATCTCCATCTCTCCTAACCCAAACAGAAACAGCCATTGTTGCATTCATGGATCTCATGGCTCAACCTCTCGCTACTGCTCCAGCCCCAGTTTCTCCATCTCCATCTAACGCTGAAACTGCCTCTGGACGTCCCTCCTCCACAAATCCTCCACCTGTTTCTCCTCCAAGAACCACGGCCTCTCAAGTTCCAGCCTCCACCTACCAGCACAAACGGGTCTCCAAACCCAAAGTCAAACCTGTCTGTCCTCCTTCCGGGCCATCCCAAGACCCACCGGTTCCTCCGACCACAGAACCCATTCCAGATCCGGTCTCCGACGCTCCACCATCACCCGTTCCCTCTTCTCCTCTGGACACTGCTGTCCTCGGTAAGCGTAAGGCATCGGGCTCTGTGCCTCGCACTGTGACGTCTGCCTCTTCTCCTTCGGGATCCTCGTCCGACAGGGCGTACTCCCCCCCTTCCAAGCGGGTCACGCGTTCCTCCGTGCCCTCTAGAGCCAAGACACCTTCCTCCTCCAAGGCTCCTCCGGATTCTGCTGGCAAAGGAAAAACTGCTGTCTCTGGTTCTCGTCCTAAAGGAAAGGTCCCAGTCAGTCGTCCCAGTCAGGCTCCTCTATTGCCCCCTCGAAGCCATTTCATCTCTGACTCTGCTTTTGATCGTTTGGTTATGTCACCATCAATCGCCCGATAGTGGGTGAGCGCCCCTTCGCGTTCGACACTCTCCATCCTCAATTTCTTGCCCTAGTCTCCGATTTGGGATGGGACACTGCTCTCACCTCCCTGCCTCGATCAAATCACACACTGGTTCAAGAGTTCTACGCGAACTTTCCCCAAGACATCTCAGATAAGGTGAAGGTCAGATCTAAAGATGTGATTCTGGTCACGGTTCGTGGGATCCCGGTAAACATCTCTCCCTCCAGGATCCGATCGGTGCTTTCTCTCCCGACCACTCAGGATGCTGGACTTGTCCAGGTTCGAGATTTTTTATCCACCACCTCTATTGATGATCTGGCTGCTCGTCTGTATTTCTCACCTCCTTCGGAACCAATCGGAACTTCCTTCCTAGCTAGCCGTTGCATGACGAAATGGTTTAAAGCCCTTGGATTCCTGATCCGTTCTCTTCTCGTCCCGGCTACCCAGACCAGCAAGATTCCGAAGAAGCAGGCGGCTCTTATTGCCTATCTGAGCCACCGTCCTCTCCTGCCCTTGTTTCCTGCTGAGTATTTCATCTATCAGGCCATCTGGACGGCGGGTGTAAAGCACAGGGAGTTCCTCTCCAAATCTTTGGTATTTCCCTCCTTGATCACTCTCTTATGTTCTGCTGCTGGAGTTCCCCTCTGGGAACACGACGTTATGGGTCCTGAGCTCGCTCCCGTGGATGTTCTCACCATTGCGAAATCTGCCAACCAATCCCAGGGGTATGTGGAGTCCATGGAACATACCTTTCTAAAACGGGATCTCCAGACTATGCTCTCCGCTGCCATATCTGATCTCAAAGGATATCTGGATACTCGTTTTGATGCGTCCATGGCTCAACTTCTCTCGGTGGTCACCAGCTGTGAAGCACCCTCTCCTGCCGCTCGGGATCCCAACCCTCCTACGTCTCCTGGCGCTGCTACTCCGTCTGCTAGCAGTTCTGCCGTAGCATCTGAGGGGGAGTCTGGTGCAGAGATCGGGCTTGATGAGGAGGACGATGATTGATGCTTCTCCTTGCTGTGTTTCTATTTGTTTTTCTCAGTACTCTTTTATTGTTATTGCTTGAACATCTTGGTTTGTTTCTGGTTTTGTGGTTTAGATGTTGAACGGTTTGATTATGTTTTTATCCTATGGCTGCTATGTTATCTCATTTACCCTTTGTCCTTCCTAGACAAAAAGGGGGAGAACTCTCTAACTATGCAGGCAGTTATAGATAGGTTGACTTATCCTGGCTGGGATAGTTAGCTGACTTTCTATCCTGGGTAACCAGTCAGGGGGAGTGTTGCAATACTCTGAGAACAGACATTCTTTTGTTGCTTGTATTGTGTTATCTCCATGCAGGTACCCTTTGACAATTGTGTTTTGTCAAGGAATGCCAAAGGGGGAGATTGAAGGCATATGGATATTGGCTATCCCTTGACAATCGTCAAAACACAATTGCCTGAAGGATCATCAAGAACAGAGGTTGAAGATGTTGGCATCTTTCACTTATCTCTTTGGGATATCAGGTAGTTCATGCATCCCATATCATGGTTTCCATTTAGGATAGCAACTGCTGCTCATATCCCTGTTGGCCTGCTTGTCATCTGTTAAGTCTGTGCATATCTGTGTTCAGTAGTCTTGGTGATTTCCGAGTCAGTATGTGACTTTCTAGGGTTTAGAACCCCCTTGATTCAGAATACAAACGCATGTTTATATGTTAGTTGACTTTGGTTGTTTAAGCTCACATGTGTTTTCTGGAAAATCGGTTTGTCTTTTTGTTGTCTGACAAGTCGCTTTCGGTTCTGATTTTCTTGGTTACCCCCTTACTGTCATATAACGTGCCTCTTTCTTTTGAACTGATATTGCCATTCTTGTACAAGGGCAAAGGACCCCTTTTGCCTTGCTTAGACTACCTTAGCTCTTTAAGGTAAAAACTGAAAAGCTGTCTTGACATACTTGCTGTGTCCTCTTTGCTGCTGTTCTTGTCGGTCTGTAGTGTTCCATGCTTAGGCTTGCTTTAGGACAGTTGTAGGCCTGCATTATAACATGTACATGCTATGCTTCACATGCTCCCTAAGCTGCGTTGACCACCGAATAACCTTGCCTATATAAGGAGTACCAAGTAGTCTTGTATGGTTGGTTGGTTGAGTTATTTTCTGAGGTTCTTAGGTTATTCTGTTTAGAGCATTCTTTGAGAGCACATTTGTGTGTAGTTTCTCTTCTCTCTTCTCTCCCCTTCCATGTCTTCTGGTTGCTCTGTATGTGCATAATAGACATGGATTTCTAAAGCATAAAAACTGTTTTCAAAACTCATATGCATTGTTGCATTGTGCATTCCATAGAGATAAAGTGTGGAGATGCCCAACCCAAGAAGTGGTCAAGAAGATTCTAACTTGAAGTGTAGTTAGGAATCTATGTTTGATGCTTCTGTTTCACTTTCCAAGTGTAAGCACATAGATTAGAGTAGTGTAGCTCTGTTTGTACTAGTGGGTAGACTAGTCGGGATAGCATAAGGGTTATGTATCCTCAGAGTGCCAGAAACTTGTAATTGTGTGAGTTACAAATTAGTGGAAAGGTTTGTCCCTCAAGAGTAAGGGGCACGCAGTTTTAATCCTGTTGGAGGATTTCTGCGTCAACAAAAACATCTGGTGTTATTCTTTTCTTACTGCTCTTTCCTTATTACTCGTAACCTGCTTCTTGGGATAGGACAATATCTTGCTATCCCAAGAGCAGAATTGAACGAAAAAGTGGTAAAGGCCTATTCACCCCCCCTCTAGGACCTTCAAACTTTGAGCCAAGGATCGCAGCTCCTGCTCTTTCCTATCCTTCTCCTTCACAGCCATATCCCTCTTAACTCTACATCTCAGTTCAACTTCCTCTCTAGCTTTCTGCTCTGATACATACAAGGACTCTGAAAACTTTGCAAAATTATCATTAATAATTTGAACATTCCTTCCATCATCTGCAAGACGTTTGTCCAAAGGAATCGTATACCCTTTTGGATTCTTCCAGTTTGAAATGCACGGCGGAATCTTCCAATCCTGCTGGTCTTTCACAGACACCGAAACCCTAGGAGGCGAATGTAGGACCGGCCCAGGTGAGGAGGAGAATCCAGAAGCCCTTGGAACACACTTATGCTTCGACTTGGGAGGCTCGAGTGGGTCAACATGCATCTCCAGTTCTCCACCATCCTAATAATCCTCTCCTTAAACTTGATGAATTTCGATTCATAATTGGTCTACGCTGCGCTCGAAATCTTTTCTTGAAGAGCAGCTTTGGTCTCGGCTGTGGTCTTCTCAATCTCCTCATCCTCATCCTCATCCTCATCCTCATCCTCCTCATCCTTCAAATTCATCGGTACAATGTCTTTATACTGCGAATACACAATGCATCTTCCTCCTCGAATTCTCGTTCTGCATGACGATGGCATCATACAAAATGTTCCCCTGTGAATCCACCGTCACCGGAAGAATCTTGGTCTTCGCCGACGACTTGCCGAGAGGAAACTGAGCTATATGAATCTCGGGGAATGCACCCCCGTCTCCGAAGTCCTCTATTTTCCTCGGAAAGAAACCCTGACGCTTTAGATACGGCGGGAGCAGCGGCCTTTAGGGTTTCGAACCCCATGATATAATAAAGTTATTCTATACCAAATCAAAATCACGAGTATATTAGAAAGTAAAATTATATATAGAGGGCTAAGATATTTCTTTGCAAAATGACAACGAGATAGTTTGATTATGAATCGGAAGGAAATCCTAGTCTCAAAGTTGATTCCTATTATGACTCACATTCATCGACATCTACACTATATTTAAAGAAAGTGGTGTTATCAACCATAACTACTTCTTTTTTTTATACTTTTTTTATCCCTTTAAGTTAAGTAATCTCTATTAATTAATGTAGAGAGCCTTATGCCAGTTACCAAAGGTAGAACATAGGTAATCTCATAAAATACCCCTTCTCTGATATAAATCTATCAACTCAAAATCAAACAACCCGAGGATAAAAAGGGAAGAAAAATCTGAAAATCTGAAAATTTGATAATCAAACCGTCCGATATAATTTGTAACACTGACTCATCCCCACTCTCTCCTCATTCTCTGCTTTGATCGCCCATGCAAGTTAATTGTCTCTTTGATTTCTGATCTCACTCCTCCTTCTCTTCTTCGACAACACATCTCACCCTCCACCCAATTTGTTTTCAATCGGCCCCTAATTTTTTTGTTTTGTTTTTTGGTTCCAGAGTCGACAGTTTCTGGTGCTTTGGTTCCGGTGTGGGCGTCGTCGAGGTTGTGCGAAGGGCAGAAGCGGGTTCCGGCTCGCTGGTTGTTGTGGTGAGCGTTGCGGATCAGGCTGAGCGATCGAGGTTGAGCGGACGTCGATTCCGGCATGCGGGTGGTCGCAGGACAGTCGTCGTCACAGAATGGGGTTGCCGGAGTGGTTCTCGGAGTGGGTGTTCCGGAGTAGTCGTCGTGGCATGGGGTCGTCCCGGAGTGGGATTGGTTTCGGAGGTTGTTTCCGGCGATGGTGTTTCGACGATTGATATTTCGGCAATTGCTGAAGTATAAAATTACATAATAATACTGATGAGGCAATTGACTTTGCATCATAAGTGACATGTCTTGCCACTGTTTTACAATGCTCTAATTCCCTTCTCTACAGACCTTAAGGAATGCTCTGTCACCGTACAAAATTGGAGGGGCAGCAGGTCGAAGTGATTTTGATCCAAAGGGAAAGAGTGATAATGAGGTTATCAACATACTATAAATAGCATCTATTCTTTATGCTTCAGAAGTTCTGAATCGTTTTCTTCTGAACTTGCAGGTCATGCGTTTTTGCCAAAGTTTTATGAATGAGATCTATCGCTATTTGGGTGTTGACAAGGTACTTGAGGAAGATTCCATTCCATCAATTTCTACTTCATTCTATATTTGGAATACAATGCTTTATCCTGCATGTCTGGTTTAATGCTGTCACACTTTAGGACCTTCCTTCAGAGGAGATGGGTGTTGGAACTCGGGAAATGGGATATCTTTTCGGACAATATAGACGTCTTGCTGGTCATTTTCAGGTACCAGAAACCATGGTAACAAGCTAAGCTATCTCTAAATATAGATGTATATAGATGATTGCATTTGTACATATTAGATGTATATAGATGTTTATGTTTTTCAAACATATGCCTCACTTATGCAGGGAAGTTTTACGGGGCCAAGGATATTTTGGTCTGGCTCTAGCCTTCGCACTGAAGCTACTGGATATGGTCTGGTAATGAATAACACTACCCTCCCTTGAATCTGTGGGGTGGTGTTTCTTTGTCTAAATTTCCTTAAAGGGGGGGGGGGCAGAGGTGGGGTTGTGAAGCTATCTATTTGATGTAAGTCCATGTTTCTGCAGGTGTTTTTTGCACAACTATTGCTTGCAGACCGGAATAAGGAGTTTAAAGGAATAAGGTGCTTTACTTGATTTTGAGATCTACCAAAATTCCAAGTGTGAATAACATTTTGTTACTAGGACAGCAAGTACTTTGCTTCTGGGACTACTTGCTCCTGTTTAGGCCACCTCCTTTCATATTTCTTATCATTTCAGACTTGAGCATGCAGTATTTGAATACTCAGAAACTAAAATAATTAAAGATATATTGAAAATATGCAGCTTTATCTGTGTCCGAGGGCGTCGAGGGAGCCTATTAAAATTGTATTATCTGTGAATATATAAAGGTTGTTTTGCAATATGTTATTGACATATTTCTTTATGAACTTTTCTTCAGATGTGTTGTGAGTGGCTGTGGAAAAATTGCATTGCATGTCCTGGAGAAGCTTATTGCATATGGTGCTCTTCCCATTACGGTTTCTGGTATGTTTCAAGTAGTCTTTGTTGGATGTCTGTAGCAATGTTTTACTTTATTAACATCCATACCATATCACTTCATTTCCACTTGCAATCCATTTTGAAGAATATCTATATAGTATTTTTTTTTTAAAGAAAGATCTGTGAAAGTAAAAATGAAATGGATAAGCAGTCTATGAAGTATCTCTATTAATTAAGGGAGGGGGGCTTGAGGCAGTTTAGAGGGAGTTTACGGAAGTTGTATGGTAGAACATTATGAATGCCAAAATTGTCCTTCTACGTCAGAAAATGGGGGAGCGGGGTGGTGGCTAGGCAGTTTGTTCAGATAAAAAACCACCCAGATAAAACAGGGGAATACAAAGCTTCAAGCTTCCTCCCTTTCACCGATCAGTTTCGTCTTTCTCCCTTCTCACCTATCAGTTTCGTCTTCCTCTCTTCACTGATCAGTTTCGTCTTCCTCCCTTCAGTTCCTTAGACCCGCTGTGGGATTCACTGAGTTCTGCTCTGTCAAACACTTCGGTGTCCATATCCAAGTCCGGCCCTCTCCCTATGTAGTCCACCTAATCTCTCGCGTCGCTTGGAGTACGGTTGGCCGGTGTTCGATTTGGGCTCTTCGAATTGGTAAGCTCTGTCCCTTTTTCTTCTGTTCGATTTGGTAAGTTTTGTCCCTTCTTCTTCTGTGCGATTTGGGCTCTTCGATTTGGTATGCGTTGGCCGGTGTTGCATGTTGGGAATCTACAAATCGGATACGGTTAAGAATCTCGACATGAAATGCGCAGACCCCTATTACAAACACATGGCCTCAGGCTCTCAATTTCGTTTGCATTTGCTCCTCCTCTCGGTTCTCGCAAGACGCATTCGAGGAGTCCACACCTCATCTGGAAAGGTAGTCTTCGTGGGTTGTGATTTAAGGGGATTCAAGGAAGAGACTGATTGTTTACTACAATGCTTATCCGAGCACACTTCGAGTCTGAAGTTTTGCGAGGCAGTGGTTTCATTGCTATGCAATCGTCAATTCGTCACCTCTCTATACATTTGAAGATGGTTTTGATTTAGATCTGTTATGATAAAGTTTATATTGACTCTGTTTATATTTGTGTGCTAATTTGATTTGTCAAGCGGTAAAGCAACTCAGCAAAGATGAAGGTTACAACAGATGGTTGTGGATGATCAATTGGGTTGTAGCAAGCAATTTAGTACAATTTATGTTACTTTAACGTCTTCAATTTTCTGTTTGTTTTGGGTACATCTTGGCGTATTGGATTCATGCATTTATTTTATGTACATACTTCACTCACATTTGAACTTTTGGTCTCCTATACAGGATCTAAGATTGTTCACCACATCAGCCTGTAGAAAGACACCAGAACACCATGGTAAGAAATAGGCACATGGTATGTGTGTATCGTTATCAATTAATATTTCATACTAAGGTTTTATCTTTTAACTTTTAGTTTTGTCATGCATTTGTGACCGGTAACTAGAGAAAAAAAGGAGAGGATACTCGGGTTCTATTTCTTTTCTTCCAGGAAGGTTCAACTCTAGCTCTCATACAACTATTTGATAAGAAGAACAATCTTTACAGGGATGTGTTATGTGCTGGCCAAGATTTAGTATGTCATGCAGTTGCACTTCATTGACAATGTGCACTGTTGTAGTATGTTATGTAATTTTTTTTTAAAAGAGTGTTCTATATTTAATCATAGTAAATATACTAAACTTTTATTGAGCTTTTGGTGTAAAAATTGGATAATGTGTGGGGTCTTACCAACCAATATATACGTATGGATTTAATAACATAAATGTACCATTTTTTTGTTACAAAATGTACGTGTTTAGCGAATTTAGCTTTTCTTTTCTCCGTATTAGACTTAATTGCCCTTAAGTCAACAAGTGTACATTGTTGCGCTTAGAAACTTAAATTCACGGGTTTTTTCTCAGACGAGGTGCAAAAGACCGAAAGTATATGAGTACATTTATACCTTTTAAAAAAATTATAACTCACACATTAAAACACAATTCACATGCGCAACTACTTCATGATAACAAGTAATATGTGGCAGGTGATGATTATCTTAATGATGGAAAATGTGAACTTAATCAGATACCTCAATTTTGTATTTTTTTTTTTGAATAAAAGAAGAGTTCATTAAAACCTTCACGGCATGAAAAGTTCATACACAGCTGGCAAACAACCTTAACTCTATCAAGAGAATAAAGAACACATCAGAAGTAAGAACTGATCTTTAAAACGCTAAGCCCAAACTAACATCGGGCGTACTTGAATACTTTAGACAGAATGCATGATGGAACAATTTAGAAAAAATATTGGACAGTTCGACCTTCCGACAATGACAAGTGGACTGGAAGAAAATTCAGGCATCCCAAGATGTATTAAAGATAAAATGTCGGTACCAGTCCTACAAGTAGACATTGATGCAATAGGTCGTCTTAACAATGATAAAAAAAATGCAGAAGAGCGCAACTTACGTATTTACCTGAAAATGCACGATAGTATCTGTCAGTTGCAATGGACTTGGACAATTAAGTGAAGACGATATAATTGCACTCTTGAGTATGTCACCGATAAGTCGCACGCGCGAGCGCAACGCCTTTTGCACGCGCATATGCGCGTGCAGGAAGGCTAGTGGTTAATTAAAGAAGGATAATTTGGTAAATAGAAAAATACAAACGAAAATTAAAAAAATAATAAAGGAATTGAAAGATAATTACAGAAAGAAAAAAACTGCTCAAAGCAGTTATTTGTACAGAAAAACATATTCACTTTAATTTTCCCTTTTAACGGGAAAAACTACCAAAAAAGTTAGTTTTAAAAAGGAAAAAAAAAAACCTACCCTAATATAATTAACTGCTTACGGCAATATATCAGTATCTCACACCATAGGACCAATTTCAATAGACTTTGAGCAACTCTAAAAGTATCGCTTAAAGTTTGCTTATTTTGTTTAAAAGTAAAGTTAAAACTTATTTTAGTTAATCATTTGTGTAAATTTTTTCCAACAACATCACTTAAAATACAGTTATATCTAAATAAGTGCTTAATTTTGATTAGTTGATAATAAAATATTTATTTATTAATGTAGTTATTGATTGCATTTACAATCTATAAGGAAAAAATGAATTACAGTATTGAATATTTCGTCACCTATAATTCATGTTTTAGGTATATGGACATGAGATGAAAACATGAAATATAGGGAATCCCTAAACTGACTAATAAAATAGGAGAGTTGCTGTAGTGAATTTTAAGAGAAAATATTAATATTTTAAATATAAATGATTTATAGGGATGAAGTTACTGTTAGGCCTAATGATTTATCCCCATTCACGAAACTTGAATTAATATCGTTATGAAACTTTACTTATATTGATCACATTTCATATGGGATTGTGCTATGTAACCGAAGCACTCTTATATAGGAATTTGCTTTGTTCCCGAATCACGCATACACAGCTTTCTCTCGATCTATTATATTGTACGTGCTTTGTTTTCTGGTTCGTTCTTGTTCTCTTCCCACGACTTTGATTTCGTCGATCGATCACTATCTATATATACATGCAATTTATCTAAGATATATATTTGATAACGCACAGCTAGCTCGATCTATATATATCATGGCTTCCTCATCTGAGATGTCACGGTTTCAGCCTCATGTTGTCGCCCAAATCGTGCCGGTTAAACTCACAGCAGACAACTATTTGCTATGGAAATCTATGTTAGTCCCAATTCTAATGCGCCATGACATGTTGAACATGGTCGAAGGATCAGGAGAGAAAAACCCGCCTTCTGCACTTGTTGAACAAAACTGCATGGACTTGATTAAGCTAACCCTATCCAAGGCCATGCTCCCACACGCACTAGAATGCTCGACACCTCGAGCTCTGTGGCTCAAACTCGAAGCGCAAAGCAAGATTGCACAGTCTCGTATTGTCGAGATGACCTCTCGCCTTAAGAAACTGGAGAAGACAAGGGGAATGAGCATGTCGGATTACTACCAATCGGCGAAACACATCGCCGATGGGCTCGCCACTACGAGGTCCCCGGTTTCGGATGCTGACTTTGTTAAGTACGTCCTTAAGGGCCTTCCGGCTTAGTTTGATGTCTTCTCCAACTCCATCAGATTTCGGTCTTATACAGTCACACCGGAGGAGCTACATGAGTTACTTGTGGCAGAAGAAAGAGAACGTTACAACCAACTCAAACGTCAAGTGATCAAGTACGTACGCCATCGTTGGTTTGGCCTGTTTTATCATCGCTAAAAGGATGAAGTGATCATGATTTTTCCTTTCGTTACATTTAAGTCTAGGTCTTTTACTTCTTTTTGGAATGGATTTTGTGTAGCTCTATGGAAAAGACTGAGCAAAATTTGTTTTAGTTTCTGTTTCTTGGCGAACTATTGGTAACTAGTTTCTTATTCAAAAAGTTGAACATGATTTTGGTTTTGATATCGATATTTTTCTATCTGGTTTCTTGTATGCATGCAATGAGATCTCCAAGAGAATATATGCCTCATGAGTTATGAATACGTACTATATATATAGCTTTGTGAATGCCCATTTTATGTATATAGATTTCAAGAGTCACATACGTTATATGCAGACATCCCACGTACGTGGAGAAGGTGTCTGATACATCAAACCAAAGAGGGGTAACATCAAATACTAGAAACTAGGTTTGCAAAATAATGTTAACTCAGCTTTTATAACTTAAAACATACCATTACCACTAGACAAACTATCTATATATATAATCAATCATAGGAATATGATGTGAGCATCACTCTTGAGATCATTGATTTTTTCTTGAGCAACAGCGATGACTGCCCTACACTCCTACAGTCATTTTTTTGGTTCATCCGGATCATCCGGATCGAGGCGCTCGAACTTTACATCACCTGCATATATATAATCAATCATAGGAATATGATGTGAGCATCACTCTTGAGATCATTGATTTTTTCTTGAGCAACAGCGATGACTGCCCTACACTCCTACAGTCATTTTTTGGTTCATCCGGATCGAGGCGCTCGAACTTTACATCACCTGCATAAATTCTTACAAGGTTATCGGTGTCGATTACTAGCCTCTCTAGCTTTGGTGAAGTCTCTAGAATATGAACTGCCAACTCTGGCTCGTACCAATTTCCTTGGAATCCATACATCTTGACCGTTTTCAAATTATTATTTGTGATAATCATCCTCTTCTGAGGGACATATCTTCATCCTCTTCTGAAGATATGTAATATGAAACGATATAACAAGGTCTTCCAAGCCAGGTGCAGCCTCAAGGAGATCAATCACAGAAATTACATCATTATTATCTCTAAAACACTTGTCTTGAATATTCTGTTCAACATCTACTCTCAGTTGCTTGAGATTTGCTAAAGTTGGTGCGATGGTTCGCCGGGGCATATCCGAATTCATCTGCAGATGAAGAGTCTCGAGGCCAGCACACGATGCAAATTGGACTAGTGGTGAAAATGCATCGCGGCTGCCCCATGTGAAGTATTGAAAAAACATTCTTGCTAACCGTGGAGTTGTAACAGAGAGAGGTGTTTCTACACAAATCTGGAACGTATTCCAGCGTGACAAGACTAAGTGCAGTTATGTCGGCATGGCAGCGCAAACTCGGGAACATATGATTGTTCAACAATTTCAATTCAGTTAGCCGTGTTGTGCCACATAAGGTGCACCAAATAGATAGATGAACACAATATCAAGGGAACCAAATTCAAACAGGAAACAACCCAACAAATATAGAGATGATAAGAAGACAAGAACATAGAGCAGTATGGAGCTTTACTAACAATGGAGGTTACAAAGAGAGAGTAGGGTTACTAACAAATCCCTAAAACTACCCAAGACGAACTACACAAAAGAGGATTACATAAAAGCTCACAATGCTTTGTATTTATACAACTCTCTCTTACTAACACCTAACTTACTCGCTAAGGATACCGTTCCTCGCCAAAGACCACAACGCTTCTTACATACGCTACAATATCAATCTAAACTTCTAGCATACGTCTCATGCACCTCACGTGCATCACATGGGCCTCGCGAGCAACCGTAAGCGAGCGAGCGAACGCGAGCAAGTGTGAAACCCACACATAATAATCTCCACCATGGGATTCACACGACACCTCTTCATCCATCTCTAACAACTCAACATCCCACTGCTCAACCAACTTTTCAAGCATGAAGAATGTGTACCAAGTCCAAGCAATGCTCAAACTTGACAACACCAACAACATTCGTCAACATATCAGCTGAGTTGTCTGTAGTACCAATTTTTTTCAACATAATCTTCTTCTGCTCAACAATATCACGCATATAATAGAATCTCACATCTATGTGCTTGGTCCTCGAGTGATACATCTGGTACTTAGCCAAGTGAATGGAACTTTGGCTATCACAATGGACCTCCACCTTCTTCTGATATATGTCCAACTCACTAATGAGACCAGATAACCACAACGCCTCTTTAATACCTTCAGCGAGCGCTATGTACTCTGCCTCTGTGGTAGACAAGACCAATATATCCTGCAAAATAGACCTCTAACTGGTTGGTTCATTTGCCATAGTATACAAATACCCAGTAGTAGACCTCCTCCTATCTAAATCACCAGCATAATCAGAATAAGTGTAACCAATAAGAAGATTACAATCTGCAGAACACCTCTCAAAACACAAACCAACATCTCTAGTCCCATGGAGATATCTAAGTATCCACTTAGCTGCATTCCAATGCTCTCTTCCTGGATTGTGCATATAGCGACTAACAACACCAACAACATGAGAAATATCAGATCTAGAACACACCATTGCATACATCAATCCACCATTCAAATTAGCATATGGAACATTCTTCATCTCCTTCTTCTCTTCATCAGATTTGGGACACAAAAGAGCACTTAGTTTGAAATGGCTCGCCAAGGGAGTACTCACAGGCTTGGTTGAACTACAAATACCAAACTTTTTCAGCAGCTTCTCAATGTATTGCTTCTGAGTTAGCCACACCAAACCATTCTTTCTCTTGTGAGTAATCTCTATCCCAAGCATCTTCTTGGCCTCACCAAGACCATTCATTTCAAACTCCATCGTCATTTGCTCTTTCAGCTTCTCAATCTCCATCACATTCTTTGAGGTAATGAGCATATCATCTACATAGATTGATAAGTAGACTAATGAACCATCACGCAATCTCTTGAAATACACACAATGATCATACCTACTGTGAGTGTACTTCTGTCTCCTCATAAACTCATCAAATCTGAGGTACCATTGTCGCGGTGATTGCTTCAAACCATAGAGAGATTTGTTCAACTTGCACACCAAATTCTTCTTTCCATCATCCTTGAAACCATCAGGCTGAGACATATAAATCTCCTCCTCTAAGTCTCCATGCAAGAAGACTGTCTTCACATCAAGCTGCACCAATTCAAGATCATACTGTGCTACTAGTCCTAGCAACACACGGATAGTACTATGGTTCACAACTGGAGAGAAAATTTCATTGTAGTCTATCCCTTCCTCTTGCGAGTACCCTTTGGCGACTAATCTAGCCTTATACCTTATGCTCTTGCTGTCGTCGCCAACATCCTTCTTAACATAAACTCACTTGCAGCCAATAACTTTCTTCCCAGTAGGCAACTGAACTAGATTCCAAGTATTGCTATTTTCAAGGGATCTCATTTCTTCCTTCATTGCCTCATCCCAATCACTTCTCTCTGGACTCGCCAAAGCTTCCTTGAAATTTGTGGGATCTCAGCACAAATAATGGGGAAAACATATGCAACACAGTTGCTAAACCTTGTAGGTTTCTTGATTTCTCTCCTCTGTCTTCTTGATGCAATGGATTCAGGATCAAATACTTGATTTTGCCTCTACCTTCTAACATGTGCCTCAACATCATCTTGGTTATGCACATCTTCAATGTTCTAGACTTCAATCTCTTCCTCACTTCCAGAGTCACCAACATCATTCTGGCGAGGAGACACATCCTTGGTGACAACTTTGTCTAGCTCCACCTGTTGAACATCACTATCATTTTTCTCTCTGCCTTGGCATTAGGGTGAAGCATACTAGCTTCATCAAAGGTAACATCCCTGCTAATCACAAGCTTCAATTCTGGACACCATAACCTGTACCCTTTGACACCACTCCTGAAACCAATAAATATAGCCCTCTTGGCCCTTGCATCTAACTTAGTTTCAGTCACATGAAACTAAACAGGACTACCAAAGATATGCAAATGATCATAATCATATGTGGGTTTTCCAGACCATACCTCAATAGGTGTTTTCCCATTGATCGCAGAGAATGGCAAACCATTTACCAGGTGACATGCATAGGTGACTGCCTCAGCCCAAAAAACTTTGCTCAAACCAGATTACTGCAACATACACCTCACATTCTCCAACAATGTTCTATTGAGCCTCTCAGTCACTCTATTTTGCTGAGGAGTCCCTGGAACAGTAAAATGCCTCACTATCCCAGCTTCTTTACAGACTCTATGAAAAAGATCAGAAGTGTACTCACCACCATTGTCAGACTTCGAGGCCTTTACCTTCCTGCCAATTTGGTTTTCAACCATCTTCTTCCAATCAAGAAAGATGCTCAACACCTCATCCTTGTGTGTCATTGTGTAAACCCAAGACCTCATGGAGAAGTCATCAACAAAGGTCACAAACCAATGCTTACCACTCATTGAAGCATTCCTTGTAGAACCCCAAACATCAGAGTGTACATAGTCAAGGATTCCCTTAGTCTGATGCACAACGGTACCAATCTTCACTCTGTGTTGTTTACCCAAGACACAAAACTCACAAAAGTCAATCTTGCAAGTTTTGGCTCCTTTCAAGAGCCCTTGTTTTACCAAACCTTGCAGGGCCTTTTCACCAGCATGTCCAAGCCTCATATGCCACAATCTAGTAGCATCATCTGTACCATCTCTAACTGCAGCAACATTGCCAATCACTTTTTCACCTTGCAGTACGTACAGATTGTGGTTTCTATTCCCTTTCATCACCACCAAAGCTCATTTTGTCACCTTTGTGACACCATTCTCCATAGTGATCTTATAACTACTAGCTTCCAAGGCACCCAAAGAGATTAGATTGTTGCCAAGCATAGGAACATACCACACATTAGTCAGTTCCATGACTACACCATCATGGAGCTTCAACTTGACTGTTCCTACACCCTTCCTATCATGAGTAAAGTTGTCACCCATAAACACACTACCGGTGACACTTGTATCCAAAGTAGCAAACTAATCTTGATTTGCACACATGTGCTGGGAGCAACCACTATCCAATAGCCATGAATCAGGTTCATCTACTGATGCAACATAATTGGAAGCCACAGTGAGAAGGTAATCAGCTTCCTCACCAGTAGATGCCACATTTGCATGAGGCCCATTGATCTTATTTTGCACCTTCGGGCAATCATGCTTCCAATGACATTTTTCACGACAAAAAGCACATTCATCTCTCCCCAAACTCCTTCTGCCTTTGGAATCCCCTATGGTGCAGGACTGAGACTTTCTCTGGGTATTGAAACCCTTCTTTTCAATTGCTCTACCTCTAGCTACCAAAGCATCAGATGTAGAAGCACTACTCCTCTTGTCTGCATGCCTAATCTCATGATTCATCAAGGCACTAGACACTTCTTCAAACTTGATAGTCTCTTTCCCATGAAGCAGCGTGGTAATCAAATGCTCATATGACTCAGACAAGGAATTCAACAAAATCAAAGCCTTATCTTCATCTTTGATGTCTTCATCCAAATTAAACAGATCTGCAACTAGCTTATTAAAAGCATCAAGGTGGTGTATCATCTTCGTATCTTCTTTGTACTTGAAGTAAAATAACCTCCTCTTCATATGCAAACGGTTTCGGCACTCTTCAACTTGTAGTTGTCTTCGAGTTTCTTCCACAAATCCTTTACCTTCGTCTCCCTCATCATAGCAAACTTTTGGGGCTTTGCAAGACACAAACGAATAGACGAACAAGCCATCTTGTTTATCTTGTTCCAATCGGCATCTGACATCGACTGGGGTTTGTCTTCCAAAGCGACATCCAACTCCTGCTGTGTCAACATATCTCTTACCTCACATTGCCACATTCCAAAGTTGTTTGTACCATCAAATTTCTCTACCTCGAACCTTGCATTTCGAATAGTCGTCTTCGTAGCCTTAGAGCTCTCAGCTCCACCAAATGGGTTGACATCCTCACCTCTATTATCTGCCATCTATCTCAACCGGATCTAAGCCTAAGCTTTGATACCACTTGTTGTGCCACACAAGGTGCACCAAATAGATAGATGAACACAATGCCAAGGGAACCAAATCCAAACAGGAAACAACCCAACAAACACGGAGAGGATAAGAAGACAAGAACAAGAACACATGATATATGTGGTTCAGCAATAGCCTACGTCCACGGAGCAGTATGAAGAATCTTTACTAACAATGGAGATTACAAAAAGAGAGTAGGGTTACAAACAAAGTCCTAAAACTACTCAAGATGAACTACACAAAAGGGGATTACATAAAAGCTCACAATGCTCTGTATTTATACAACTCTCTCTTACTAACACCTAACTTACTTGCCAAGGACATTGTTCCTCACCAAAGACCACAAAGCTTCTTACGTATGCTACAATACCAATCCAAACTTGTAGCATACGACTCATGCACCTCACGTACACATCACATGGGCCTCGCGAGCAACCGTAAGCGAGTGAGAGTTACGCGAGCGAGCGAACGCGAGCAAGTGTGAAACCCACACACAATAAGCCGATCACCAGCAACAATACGCAAACGTGATCCACGTCCAAGTATCTCGCACTGATTTAATGGCAAACTTTCGAGCACCAGACAAACAGAGAAGAGATTTTTCAAGAGACATTGATCGAGGTTAGCATCATATACACTGAGAGTAGTAAGCCGATGGAATCCGTCAAAACCAGGACCAAGATTTGTTAGATTATATTTCGTCATTCGCAAATGTTTTAAGCCAACAAGGAAAAGATGAGGAAAATCTATACGATAGCAACTATTTCGAACATGAAGCTCTTCGATTCCTTTCGTAATAGCCCAACTTACCCATTTATTCAACTTGACCCCAGAATTTACGCTGGAATCAAATTTAAAAGGGTCGAACTTGTCACCTTTATATTGCCTCAAGTATGCATCAAGACGTCTTACAGTGGCTAGGTTCCTCTCCTTCTTTGAGCCACATGGTATCCTCCTCCCCCAAATGAATTGGCTGACTTTGATATTGTTAGAGTTAGTGTTTGAAATAGTCAGTAATTGTTTGCTATTCTTTAGGGATCCCATGATGTTAGTAGGGATAATGGGTAGCTAGTCATTCCTTATTTTTAGTTAATTCTGTTTATGTACGCTCTATTAGTATAGAGCTTGTTCTCAGTTAATTGTGTGAGATTCCCAGATGAATACAATGTAGTTTCTGTTTTCAACAATTGGTATCAGAGCCCATGGTATCCGATCTGGTACCTTGTGGTTTCTGTGAGAGTATATTAGTTTGTTTAATTAAGTTTTTGTTTGGGGCTGAGAGAGCGACGGTAGAGAGAGAGAGAGAGAGAGAGAGAGAGAAGAGCGCGAGTCCGTCGCCACTGTTGTTGAGCCACCGTGCGCGGAGGCTGAGAAGCCAGCAGCCGAGAAGTCTGTGACCGAGAAGGAGGCTGCGCCGGTGCCGGAGGCGGAAGCGGAGGCCGAGAAGCCAGCGGCCAAGACCGTGGAAGCGATTGAGGAGACTATAGTCGCCGTGGTCCCTACCCCGGCGCCGACCGAGAAGGCCAAAGAAGCCGAACCGGCTGTTGAAGCCACACCGGCAGAGGAGGAGCCGAAAACCGAAGCTGAAGAAGTCCCGGTGGTTCCTGAGGAGGTCTTCATCTTCGGAATTCCAGTCCTCGGCGACGAGCGTAGCGACGTCATTTTGCTGAAGTTTCTGAGAGCTAGGGACTACAAGGTGAAGGACGCCTTCACAATGCTTAAGAACACCGTGAAGTGGCGCAAGGAGTTCGAGATCGATGCCGTACTGGAGGAGGACCTCGGGACCGAC